>OX467091.1:12043537-14543537 GCA_950106755.1 Climacium dendroides | reverse complement strand
CTCTTGGAGCTTCCTAAATGGAAGATGTCTCTTTGGCCATGTGAGCACTTCTTGTTGACATCATATACATCACTTTCTAAGTGATTACCAACATCTGTGAGCTGTACATGTCACAAAATTTGTGATTGAAAGCATTGAGTTCATGTTTTCTAATTTCCTTTCTCAAAATTTCTACATATTTGGGTTCATCTTGAATTATTGAATTTTCGTACCCTGATTATCATTGTGCAGAAAACATTCCTACTCGTATGGATTAGTGTTTGATGAAAAGCATCGTGGATACGCTATTGCAAAGTACAATCTTCTTCGAGAGCCACAGTTTGGACTAGGTGCAACAGTAGGAGGTAACCTTGAAGGTCTATTTGTTTATGGTCCTGGGCGGTTTGGAGGAGAAGCGATATTTGTGCCTCGTTCCACTGAGCCAGAGATAGAGGAAGATGACGGCTACTTGATCACCTTTGTGCATGACGAGAACAATGGGTATCAACTTAAATCAATATTCTGTTTTGCTGCACTTTGGCTTACACAAAAAGATATATTTTGTGATATATTCAGTAACATCTTCCCATGGAATTTAAGTATTCAATTAATATGTAGTATGTCCTCATTCAAACTCACACCTAATTTCAATAAAATTAGACTATCTTCTGAACTTTAGACACCATTCATAAGGGGTTATATGCGATCACAGATAGGCCTTCCTTCAATGCTAAAAGAGTTGATCATTGTGATCATAGAAAGACCACTTCATGAATCGTGGAGAAGATTATTTTATGTAGTTGGCTACAAGTACTTGAAATAGTCTAATAGTACAAAAACCTTATTTCAAAGATGTAGAACGTGATATTGATTGTGCTCACACTTTCGGCAGGATTTCGGAGGCTGTGATTGTTGATGCCAAGACCATGGCAGCAGAACCGGTGGCAGTTGTGAAATTGCCAAACAGGGTTCCTTATGGATTCCATGCAATTTTTGTGTCTGAGGTTTTGACCCCTTCCTCATAATACTTAAGCATTCCACACATCTTCGATTCCATTCGACTGATTTGACTCGTGTATCAGAAAGAATGTACATTGAGTTTGGATGTGTTGAATGTTTTGTGCAGGATCAACTGAAGATGCAAAGTGGAGTACAAGCTTCTTAAGGGAAGTCATACGGGTTTGAGGGCAGGCACGGGAAATTAAGTGTGAATTTGTTCGAATTTTTATCTTGACTGCTAACTTTATTAGGAACTCAAATAGTTGTAATAATGAGTAATTATTTTGTAAATTTCACACAGTTTGAAAGATACGTGTTTGCAGGCACAGCAAACCTTGTTTGTAACTCTCTTTTATTGCTGAGGCGCGCAATAAATGCTGGGACACATGTTTGGAAAGGTTTTGTGTTTTGTTTAATCTTCCTCATTTGGTCAGAAATGCCAATACGTTATGGAGGGCTTTGATATTGAATATTCATTTGAATTTAGAAGCTTGCAACTAATCTAAATAATGGGATATATTTCACCTTCTTTCTCAAAGTTGGACTAACTCATGATCAACTTGAAGCCTCTACCCTTTTATTCAATGGGCTTTTAAGTCGGGCTGGTGACTGGAAATCAGCCCTTTTGGAACGTGACATCATCTATTTTAAAAATAAATAAAAAATAACCATTGGGAGTCAAATTATTGTAGAAGATTTTCTCTTTTCACCCCTAATTCTAAGGATGAATAGTTGCATTTTTGTTCAACACAGGAGAATTCCTTGTCATCCATTGGATGCAAAACGTCCGCCTCGATGTTTAAGGATTAATCTTTGAATTGATTAAAAAATTCAATCCAAATGTTTGCAAATACCATTGGATGCAAAACGTCCGCCTCGATGTTTAAGGATTAATCTTTGAATTGATTAAAAAATTCAATCCAAATGTTTGCAAATACCATTGGATGCAAAGCGTCCGCCTCGATGTTTAAGGATTAATCTTTGAATTGATTAAAAAATTCAATCCAAATGTTTGCAAATACCATTGGATGCAAAACGTCCGCCTCGATGTTTAAGGATTAATCTTTGAATTGATTAAAAAATTCAATCCAAATGTTTGCAAATACCATTGGATGCAAAACGTCCGCCTCGATGTTTAAGGATTAATCTTTGAATTGATTAAAAAATTCAATCCAAATGTTTGCAAATACCATTGGATGCAAAACATCCGCCTCGATGTTTAAGGATTAATCTTTGAATTGATTAAAAAATTCAATCCAAATGTTTGCAAATATTCTATGGGTCTAGTGTTTACTCCATTGGTTATTACAACTACTTATTGGAAGTCAAAGGAAAAACATGAGAAAACATTTTGGAGTTGAACTTAAAGGATATCTCTTCTATTAAGACAACATGTTTGTTTTGTTTTGTTTGTTTGTTTGTCACGTTGAGATCTCCCGGACCGTGCATCCCCCGGTCATGTGTTTGGTGCTGTCAGTAAGCCCTCGGCAAGGAGGGGTGCACCGGCTTGGTTTTGTAGTGTTCCAACTCATGATGAGAAAGTTATGCATTTTTCAGTTGTTTTTTGTTTTAAAAAAAATTAGAAAATCACTTTTACTTTTGTTTTGACTATGGCAATGACACACTAGTCTATACTTTAAGATAGGTTGTTTGTTTTGTTTGTTTGTCACGTTGAGATCTCTCAGACCATGCATCCTATGGTTGTGTGTTTAGTACCGTCGAAAAGCCCTTGACGAGGAGCGGTGCGCCAGCTTGGTTTCGTGGTGTTCGGATGTACGGTGTGAAAGTTATGCATTTTTGAGTTATTTTTTGTTCTAAAAAATTAAAAAATTACTTTTACTTATATTTTGGTCACAATCTTGGTACTATCGAAAAATTTGTTTTGACTGTGGCAAAGACATAGGGTACACTAGTCTATACCTTAAATCAAGTTGTTTGTTTTGTTTGTTTGTTTGTCACATTGAGATCTCTTGGACCGTGCGTCCTCCGGTTGTGTTCTTGGTACCGTCGGAAAGTTCTCAATGAGGAAGGGTGCACAAGCATGTTTCCTAGTGTTTGAACCTACCAAAAAAAAGGTATTGAAGTTTGAAATTTTTATGAACTAAAAAATTAGAAAATTACTTTTACTTTTGTTTTGACTATGGCAATGGCACAAGGCACACTAATCTTTATTGATATCTATATATGCCTTTTCTATAATTAATACATAAATTAAATTCCACATTCATACAAAATAGTATCAGCTTCTCATGACAATGGATTCATATTATGCCTAATTAAAGCCAAAAGTTGAGCCTAGCCATCTGATTGGTACTCCTAGTTATGTGAATATTGAGGGCCATGCCGAAAGTAATCCCATGTAGAGTACATTCAAAGTCTCCAAACACTTGTGTGACATCAAATAGAGCATGATTTCAAATTTGGTGGAGGGGAGCAAGCAAACTACACTAATGATGATAAATAGTGTTGGCAACACTAATCACGAAGCACAACACTAATTGTCAACAATCTGGTTAATGTTACCAACACTAAATGTCAACATAGACACTATTTGTCAACTATTGGGTATAAATTTTTTACAAGTTTACATTTAGTGTTACCTAACTATTTCATCAAAATGCAAAGAAAAACGTATGAACCCAAGAAACCTATAACATGCTCAAAAAAGTTACTACTAAGAAAAGTGAATACAACATTAAATGCCAACTAATTGAAGTTTAGAGTGACCGGGGTAAAAGTCCAGGTAACACTAATCACAACATAACACTATTTATCATCATTAGTGTAGTGATTCACTCATTCTGCCATACAAAATACCCCTAATTCAAGGATCTTATAATATTAGTTGAGGGTTTGAGTTACGTACAGTTAGTATGATTAAGCTTTCCACTGGAAACTTTGTTTGTATGCACAACTAAATTACAGTCATATTCACAAAGAGGTGAGTACAGTATATTGAAAATCGCACCTTGTGTAAAACCACTATCATCACTATGTGTATAGTACATCTCCAAAATCAATAAAGAAATAATTGCAGAACATCCACTCATTAGATGATTTCTGGGGTCCAGGAGGGCCATTTCAGACCCGTTCCTGACGTTGGTCCCCCTGCAGATTTTGGGGAATGGTTGTTCTCAATTTATTTTTTAAATTTTAAGGGAAAAAAAATTATAGTCTTGAAATGAAGAAAAAAGTTGAAAAAAATTTCATTTTTAAAAAAAAAAAAATTTCCGACGTGGCAGTCTCTTGACCACGTTAGCAAGCTCCTACAACCCTTTGCAAGGTAGTTCTCATAGTTTGGGAATTGCTAAGAACTCATAGCCCTCCAGAGGGCTGAAAACGCATGTAATGACTGAAAATCTTGACCACGTATTTTGTTTTTTACTTTCTAGTGCCAAATTGCAAAAAAATAATAATAATTTGGCTAAAGAATGGAAATGAATTATGAGATTTTTTGCTAGAAAACTTTGAATTAAAATTATTATTATTATTATTAATAGATACATAAATAAGTAAATCTTGAATGAAATTGCCCAATTATAGATGAAAACATACTTATAGACATGTGATGTGCTAATGTGATATTTTCTATCCAATATCAATGGATGAATGTTGAAATTTGGAACATCATTATAACATTTTATAGCACCACTTTGGCACTTCATAAAAAATTCAAAAAAATTCATGATCTAGTAGCTTCAAGGTTGCAGGTCCATGCTTTATACAACAAGCTAGGCAAGAGGCTAGGTGCCACTAAAGACTGGTCCAATACTACTCAAGGTATGTTTGCAACTGGTGTTAAAGGTGTTGTTATTGAGGGTCTTAGGAATGAATTTAGCCCTACTTTTGGACCAGACTAACATTCCAAAAAACACCTCAAAGACCAAGTGTGAATATACTTTCATCTATTATTTGTATTGTGCCTATATTCTAAAACAATAAACTTATGGTATTGAATGTAATATCATTGATCAATCCAATCCGTATGGTAAGTAAGTGGTCATATTGGTGGGAAGGCCGACGACTCCTGCTGTAATTTGACGCTGCAAAATAGATGGCCTGCTCGTCTCAATGAGCCATACAAGATGCTTGAAAAATGAGACATCACAATCCATAATCAAGCTTCCATGAGGGGTGTATCCAAACTCCTCGATCGACATGGCCAACAACACTTGGAAAAGATGGTGGCTAAGGATCTTGGTTTTGATCACAAATCGGCGCATCTCATCACCAACGTACACAATAGAGGATCCTTCAGGGACATCGTAAGGAAAAGCATCTTCATCTTTCAGCTTGACGTAGCCGTTGTACGTTAGTGCAAACTTGTAGTGCACCTTGTGCAATGTCTCGTGCAATTGCTTGCCAAATTTTCCCATGATTCTAAAGGCTTGTTTTTTTCAACAAATTGTTTGAAATGAGTGAGTGAGTTACTAAAGTTGGTGCTCTTTACAACACAACAAAATGCATCACTATTAGCACACGGGGAGAAGAATGGTATGTAAATGCACACTATAATTGAAGTAGACGTGTTGAAAGTAATAAAATGGAAGTAATGTTGATCTATCAATGTGGTGTGAGTATAATAAAATGAAGGACGTGTTGTATTTTATAGGTGTTTGGTATAATTGAGAAAAAATAAAAGGTCTTTTACTTTTTTTTTAAACATTCACAAAAGGCTTTTACTTTGGAGAAGGAAAAAGAAGTAAAAGGTCTTTTATTTTTCTTTTAAACATTCACAAAGGGCTTTTAGTTTGGAGAAGAACCAAAAAATCTTTTACTTTGTAGAAGAAAGCATCAAATAATGGATGATCTTTCCCATCTCATTCATTCAAGTGATATTTTTTCTTCAGTGGCATAATTATCCACTTCTCATACAATTTTTTTGAGGGAAATATGTAATTTTACAAGTTCTTTTAGTTGACTATTGGAGTTGGAAATTTTTTTTGGCAAATATTTTCTTGCAATTTTCACATGGTATGTTGTTGATGTGAAGTCGGGCTCTACATGATTGCATGTCACGGGTCATTTTGAGGTTTAAGGGGATCTTGAGGGAGGGATTAGTGGGAGGCTTGGGAGGCAAAGTTTTTTGAAAAAAATTTGTTCTTCTATGTCAAAATGAGCACTGAAATTATACTTTGAACAAAATTCCTACTACTTTCACTTAACTATATGTATTTGAGCTCCTACTAGTTTCCATATTGCACAAAGGTTGTTTTACTTCCTACCACCCTTTTTATATAAACAACTTATTTTCTAATTTATACACACAGAAAAACAAGTGGCATTTGAAGCTATGTAAGATAGTTGCCAAATATTTTGGTTTCTTTGAATTTAATGCCAAATTTTTTAAAACAAATTTCTGTTTTTAGTGAGCTGTCCCAAAATTGTTATGTTGCTTAAAACTATTGTTTGGTCCTTTAGAGGTAAGTCAAAGCTTGAATTGTATGGGCTCAAATTTCATGACTTCAATTGCAATCACTTAGATTCAAAATTCCATGGCTTTGGTCATGTCTATTTTTGATCACCTAATGCACCTTATATTTTTTTAATACATAGAAATATTTACTAGTATTCTAATTTTAAACTTCATTGGAATTAACCCTAAAAGGACATTATATCGGTGAGAGGTATCCAATCAAAAGGTGCATTCCAAGTTTATATCAAAAAAAGTCATCCATTGTATACTTATTGTCCTCAACATCTTTCAAGGATTAAATGATGAATTCAATTAATATATAAAAGCTCAATTTTTTAATAGTTTTATTTTATTTTATTGATTAAAAAATGTATTTAATTATTATTTAGTTTCTTTATTTTGTATACAAAGACATCAAACAAATGTGCAAATTCAAATTGCTAGCAACTTAATGCATTGTAGACAAATTTATGAAAGGTTGTTGAAAGGGCATGCAAAGCATTTATAGCACATTTAATTAAGTAATTAAAATAATTGTACCACCTCTATAGAATGTTGCACACCTCTTGCCTAAAGAATTATGTATATCATGATCAAAATTTAATAAATAAATCTTGTACATTTTAAAGCCTAAACTAATTCCAATATAAAAGTCATCATTTGAATTATATTGTTAATAATGATCACTCATAAAAGCATTAAAACCTTCAATTATCATTGTTTTGTAAAATTAAAAAATAAAATGATATAAAATTTTTAGTATAAGATAAGTAAATCCTTTCAAAGGGCTAAAACAAATGTTTTTTTACGTTATCAAAAGAATTTTTTGAATATGTCATTAAGATTTTTCATAATCTTTTATAATTTCAAAAATGAAATCAATAAATAGTACTACATTGGATTTCAATAATTTATATAAGAAATCACTACCAACATTGGAAGAAACTTCAAGGTTTACAAACAATTTTTCAAAGAAAAAAAAATCACAAAAGGAATCTCCACATTGGTCTATATATAGATTTCAACCTAGTGATAAACTTGGGAGATTGTGGCAATTAAGAAATTTCAATTCCGTTACAAATTTGAAAAACTTCATAATTCATAATAAAATCAAAAAATCATTCTTGTCTTATTTCATGAATTTCTCTTCTTTGAGTTATTGTTTATGTTGTGGAAGCCCTGGACATACAATTGATCAATGCAATCCCAATTATAGTCATTTAAAGAATATGAAATATGACAAAGAAGATGGTAATACAACTAGAAGTAGCACTAAAAGTTATAAACAATGGTCACTCCATACCAAGGCAAATTCTATAGCATCATTGTCAACTTCAAGTGTTGACCTAAATAACAATATAGACTCCAAGAAATTCAATTCTAAAAAGCAAAATGATACTAGTTTTCACCAAGTTGCATTACCACTATCTAGGAGAAATTTGAAAAATAATTGTCAACATATTAATAACGAAATTCAAAAAAACAAAAACAAAAATTCTTCTTTAAATTTGATTAATGGACAATAATTGTGGAAATTGCAATCTAAGCAATTTAACAATCTAGAGTTCATAAATTTTGGTTAGGTGTCATTTTTTCAACAAAAAAATAAAATTGTAAATTCAAAAGTAAGATATTGAATAATAATGCTCAATGAAGGTGCTCAAATGCATTTTTGAGTGTCAAACTGGTATAAATTGATATAATGGATTTAACAATGACAACAAATGGGATAAAACAAATTTTGATTTGTTGCCTTCAAATATGTCTTCATACTTTCAAGTTCATTTAGATGAATCTTTTTTTACTAGCAATTATTTTTGGTATTATAAATGGTATAGAAATATAGACACACTTTTGGATACAAGTTCTTCATTTTCAACCATCACTAAAGCTTTTGTTGAGCAATTCAATTTTCAAGCTTGGCTGACTAGAGACACTCTTGACCCTTGTAGTTACATTAGCTAATAACTACATTGAAAGATATAAAAAAACTCTTGTTTAGTGATTTTAAAAATTGGTGATGTTGAAACTATTGAAGAGTGCAATGTTTTGCCAAATCAAATATATAATATTACAATTGAAAAATCGTGGCTAAAGAAAAACAAAGCCATTTGCATTTATGGACATGATCTTTTAAAATTACCCAATTTTCGATCAATTCAAATTTGTTCTTCAACCATACTAGAGTCATTGTTAATAAAAAATTTACAAAAGATGAATTACAAAAGATTCTAATAAATAGAATCAAAAAACAAATTATAAATTTTTAAAAATTTAAAATATAAAAATCTGTATAATTACAAAAGAATTTTTATATTAAATTTTTTTGCCAAAATAGATCTTAAAATTTGATCATGTCTATCACTTTGATAGAGTTTACCTCATATTTTTGTTATTTTAGAGCTTCAAACAACAATGAAATATTTTAGACAATGTAATTGGCTATAATAAGTGTAGTGATTGCAATAAAAGGCCAACAATACCATAAATTTTTTTTTTGAATTTCAAAAGTTGCCGAGTATTTTAAAATTATTTTTCATTTTCAATTTTTTAAATGAATCAATGAAAATAAATTATAGGTTTTGTTTATTAAAAAAGATTTGAATTTCTTTTCACTTCTAGGAATCAACAATAAGGGAGTTGCATTGTCTCGTCCAACTCATCTATATCTATATACTAAAATATGAATTAAAAATTTTACTTTCCTAATTGCATAATTACTAAATTTCTTAAAAATGATGTGACATGTGGAAAATGTAATTAGATGATGAAGAGTAAAATTTAAAAAGAAGCTATAGTTTTTTTTAAATAATACAATTAATTAATTATATGTGGACATCCTAATCTTAAAAAAAGTGGTGGTTTAAATTATTGCAAGTCTAAAATCATAGAAATTTATAGAACTTGAACTTTTTGTCACTACAAAATCTCTATTGACATTGTAGTGGAATATATCATTTAGTATACATGGTAAAATTTCTTATCACTTACCAAAAAAACTGCAATTTAAATAGATTATTGCATTTTTCTTCTTTGAATTTTTATAGTCTTATATTTAAGTACAAAATTTATTTAAATTTAGCATTTAGTTTCAAATGAGTGATTGGTTATTGGTATTTTATATGTATTTTACAAATAATATATTAAAAATATGATGAATCAAAATATGTAAAGTTTTAAAATTCACATGATGTTTGTGAATGAAATGTTTTTGTTAAACCACACTTGGTTTGCTACCAACATTGAGGTTCATTTTGTCAAACCAAGTGCTAATTCATTTGAATGATTGAGGTTCTATTTTGAATGATTGAGGTTCTAATTGATTTAGTTACATGATCAATTAGAACCTCAATCATTCACATGAATTGTACTTAAAGCTATATAAACTTATATTATTTATTGTAAACAATTTTTTTAAATGGCTACAATTGAATTATGAGTAGTTGAAGATGTTATAAGTATTTTTAAGTGAAAATTTTGTATGCACATGTTCCATTCAATCTATTAGAATTAAGGGCTAAGCCTACTACTACAAAAGTCTCCATCTACTTGGATGGGATCACCATAAGCAAAGCACAAGTTGAGTGGATCATACCACTACATTGTTCCCATTCTTGAAAATGTGATTTTGATATTGAAGATCAAGCTATTGGTAATAAACTATACAAAAATGAGACATTTAAAAGCTTATTATATAATTAGAAATTAAAGAGTAAAATCCAAACTTTCGCCTACATATCTCTTAAGAAACATGCATATAAAAAGCAACAACTAGAATAATAAAATTCCTTTTCAAATAGTGCATATCTAAAATAATATAAATGTTTAAATTATTACAATTCAAGAAATTGGTTGAAAGTTCATACCTTTGCAACACATTTGTCTACTAGCTTATAGGCTTAATGATTGTTTTGTAGAGCTTTCAAAAGTGTCATGCATATTTAATACACTCATCATGACCAATGAATTATTTTTCTTAAGATTTTAAATCATGGAGGTGACACTTAGTACGAAATTTATAAACTAAGTACGAGCAAAGGGTAATACTTAATAGAGGGCTATGAAATGATACCTCTACTCTAAAAATAATCTATAAAATTGAAACATTCATTAGAAGAAGTTTGAGCTCTGAAGAGGACTACACTAAAATTGGTAAATAGTGTTGGTTGATAATTAGTGTTGTTCCCTATTTTTTACCCCCAACACTATTTTTCAACTCATGTGAAAATAGTGTTGGAGCACTTAACTCCCGCTGTCATAATTGGCTCTTCCCTCAAAATTTGAATTTCTGGCCCTTCCCTGAAAATCTAGATTTTTGGTCTTTCCTTAGAAATCTGAATTTCTGGCCCTTCCTTGGAAAGCTGAATTTCTGGCCCTTCCTGATTGGACAAAAGGAGGCACCATTCTCCAAAAACTAAACTAGATCGAGGCAAATTTTTTTACTATAGAGCTAAAATAGTGTTAGAATGTGTAATTAGTGTTCTAACACTAACCTTGCAAATCACAATTAGTGTTAGTTCGACTAATTAGTGTTGCCAACACTATTTACCAATTTTAGTGTAGCAATTCCCTGACAACGGGGGATGTTGGCTGAAATAATGAAAAATAAATAAATTTAAATTACTAAAATTTTAAAATTTTAAAATTAATTTTTTCCCACAACAAATAGTAGGATCTTGATGGTGCAGGATAGGTTTAACAAAATCTTTTTAAATAAATCCAAAATTACAAAACTATGATAGTTTGATGAGGCATAACTACGGCCACATCAAATTGTGATTATTTTTTATTACAAAAATTTAATGCTTTTCAATTTTTTATTAATTAATTAATTAATTTTTAATTATTAAATAATTTGCCCATGCTTATTCATAGCTTGGGGAACCTTTCATAATGGCCCTTTCGAGGCTTGAAATTTTTCCTAATATGAAAAGATATTTCTCAAATATTCTATCAATATTCCTTGAATTGATTTTTTAGGGGATATTTTGGAACTATTTGTCTTTTGATTAGTTGATATTTACATAATTTGAACAAAAAAGACCCTATTTTTTTACTCATGCAGTTTCTACAAGTTGCACATATTGAACTATTCTAGTGTTAATTTTAGGGTCATTGCAAGTTTTGTAATATGTAAATTAAAAAACTTTGAGAATTTTTATATTCTTTTTGTTATCAAATTATCATTTATAGATAGTTATGATATTTGGAATGTACTAGCGGTTGGTGCTTGCTTTGCTACGCATTCATCATTAGAATTTTATTAAAAAATTTATGTATTAGATAGAATGCAGAACAAAAATTTCAATAAATCTTCAAAAAAAAATTACTAAAATCTTCATATAATTTTTTTTATAAGTAAGTATATACTGAAATAAACAATAGAAATTTAATAAATGATGAATGAAACATATGCAATGGTAAATACTTTAAAAGATACACATACATTAGAATGCATTAGAAATTTCACTCCATTGTTACAAAAAATGACAATCCAAATTGAAAAATTGAAAAGAAAAACTTATAAATCTCAAAAACTTTGTGAACAACTTAATTGTTGTGGAATCCAAAATCGCTTCAATTGAATAAATTTCTCAAAATCATTTAGTAGTAGCAATAGAAAATTGAAATTGTGAAAGCTCAAAGCTCACAAAAGTACAAAATCATAGAAGTGCAAAGAAGTGAAAGCCAAGAGAAGCAATGGAATTGCTACCTTTATAATATCAGCATATTGATCCTTTTTAATATCACCTCAATTGCAACAACTATATTATTTCTATAATATCACCCTTTGTAAAAAACAATATTACAGAGGTGATTGCAAATTGCTACTCTATTTCTGTAATATCACATTGTGTGAAAATACGATTTCTATGTATGCATGATTGAAAATATTTTTACAAAATATTTAAAATAATTATTTTAAAGACTTATTGAAATTATTATCATGCATTCTATTCAAATATATCAAAATTTTACTAATATGTGATACAATGAATGCGTAGCATAGCAAGCACGAGCCCCTAGGATTAATGGTAGCATTTATGATATTACAGAGGGACTTATCATTTTAGTAGTACGATAAGATAGTAAAAGATTTAGAGATTTTTTTTTATCAAATTTATAGATTATAATTATAATAGTTGATAATATTGCTAAAAAAAGCGATATCCTTTCAAAAAAATTGTATCTACTTTAAATTTTACCAATCATAGCACCATTTAACATATAATTTTTAATATAAAGTTGGCTTAAGTTCCATTTAAATAAACAGTGTCAATTTGCAATTGGATTAATGTGGCTATGATTTTGGTAGGAGGGATTGTTGTAATGGACTCATGTATTTAAAATGGGATTAAAATGAACGAAAATAAAATTCAAATTTTTAAAAATTCAAGTGCTTCTAAATTGATTGATTTAACAAGATTTGTGAAGTTGTTTTAAATTCACTAGTATGAATAATTCTAACTACCACATTTAATCTTGGAAGGGAGTGAATATACTTGGCCCTTAGGTATAGAAGGTATGTTTGGGGTATAAAGTTGTATTTGAATGGAAAAGAAGTTCAAAATAGTTAGTGGGCATTCAAAAATTTTAGTGAACTTAGAAATTGTGGGTGTTCCTACTATGTAAAACTTATAGACTTTTATAAGAGCAAAAGGCATTATCTATAATTCATTGCACTCTTCGAACATGAAGAAATAGTGCAATTTTTCTTATATAGTGATTTAGCAAATTGTTGGCAGTAGATGATACATGGAATATAGCATTGATTTTTTTTATTAATGTACTTTGGTATATGCAAGTCAAGAATATTATGGTGGCTACAATTTTGTATCCCTATCATGTTAAATTCCTAAAATATACTTATATGGCAAAGCCAAGGCCCGAAGTCAAATCCTTCAAAAGTCTAAAAGTCCCCTACAAGCCTCTTCTACGCTCAAAGTCTTACAAATTCACTTCTTGCCTCTACATACTCATAGTCAACAACAAATAATACATTAACACCCTCATTTATTATACATGACGAGGATAATTAATAATTGTAGCTTCCTAATAGCTGAATAATTGATTAAAGTGCACATAATAGTTAGGCAACTTAAAAAATAATATTTATAAAAATTAAATAATTTTAAAATATAATTAAAATAAATTAGGCATTCATCCAAATTGTTCTTATTATTTTAGGATGGTTGTAGCTACTTTCATCTAAAGTGATTGCATTAATTTACCTAAATCTTTGTCATAATCTCCAAACACTAAAATTCATACTTTATATGTCATGGTTTTGTTAAGTGTTAGGATCCATTGCGTATTGGAAACACATTTTGATGTAAAAGATTGTGCTTTAAAATAGTCAAAATAGAAATGCAAAAAACTTTGCAATGTATGTTACTTTACAATTATTGATAAAGAGATGCATTATTGTGTAGAGTAAGTTGAATTTCTATGAATTTTTTTTCTCTATATATATACACACATTGGCAAATTAGGTCAATAATTTTCCAGAAATTTAGGCACTTTCTAAATTATTTATATTTTGACCAAGTTGCTAGAAAGCTACAATACTATTTTGAGACCTACTAAAATACAATACCAGAAATTGAAATTCAACTCCACATTGGGCTTATAAATACCATTATAAAGATTTTTTTAACATTTAAGGATATATCATTGCAACATCTAATTTGGATTAAAACTCTGCTTGTAAAGATCTATTTAAGAATTGCATTCTAAAAATCATCACACTCAAAAATTCATCAATATTTGCTTGCATTACGTTCTAGAAATCATCACATTCAACTCACATTACTTTGACTAAAAGGTAATTCTCACTCTTTCACTTGTTCCCCCTTACTTTCATGAAAGTGAATTTTTGATTGCTAATATCAACAAAAGTATTACCAACTCTAATATTTATCTTTGACCTTTGCCAACTTCATTGGCATACAATATCAAAGTTTGCCTTAATTTGTATTTCAACCCACAACCATGAAAGCGTAGCTACTATCTACAATTGTCAAAGTATAGCTTTGATTCAAAACTATGAAAGCTTGACCACTAACTACAATAATGACAAGACAACTTCAATTTATAATGGTGTTAAATTGAATGTGACCTACAACTATGACAAACCAACTTGGATCCAAGTATTTGGAAGCTTGACTAAGGTAGAACCATCTATTACCTTTCATTGAAATTGATGTATATTTATAAAGTTGGAATCACAATTAAGTGTTATTTTTGTCCTACAAACAAATGAAATCATTAATATTAAATAAATAAATAAATAAAATCAAGGATATTTTTTTGGATTTTTTGTGAATTTTCAAAGTCAAGACCTAAAGAAATATTAAAGTATTCATTAACAAATATATTTGAAGTGTTTTGAGAAGAATCCAAAACCATTCACTAAAAGCTTGTTATTATACAATCTTAAAGTGCCATGTGTATAGCAGGAACCATTCAAAGTGAATAGTGGAAGGTTATATTCATTTGGTAATACTTCAATATACACCTATTTGATAAGAATGGGTGTGAATAGAATCAAATATTTCTATCTTACTACCTAGGATGGTTATAATCCAAAGACAATCCAATACTGTAAAAAGCTAGCCACCACCCACCACCCACCACCATAAAAGCTCAACTATGAACTACAAAAATAACAACAAGGGGATTCATAGTGAGTTGAAGATTCTTCAACAATTTCGCTAAAACTACAATCATCTTTTTGGCCGTTGATCAATTCTTTAGTAAGTTTGTTGAATTTTTTTGCATATTTTCTTGTTGGTTTGCTACATTGAACTTTCAAGAGGTTGGGGGAGGCAACTCAACCGTGACTCCCCCTAAGTTGGGTAAGCCTAGAATCGCACCCTATCTAAATCCACCATTAGCACTTTGTATACATCTCCAAAATCAATATAATTGTGTACATATGTTGAGAAACAATTTTAGAACATGTTCCAAAAAACACTTTGACTCTTTATAACTTTTGCATACAACATCCAAATGTTGTCTCCCTTCACTTGCCAACACAAAAAAATGAAAATTTGACTAGTCCAATAATGGGCAAGTGGCAGTTTTGGGGGTACTCACCTTAACCCTTAAAGGACATTTCATGTTTGGGCTTGGCCAAACTTCATTAGATTTCTACATTAAAACATAGATTTTAAAATTTTGATATTTTTCGATTGTTGTAACATATGTCTAAAGCTAAATCTATTTTTTTCACAATTAAAAATATAAAATTGAATTTTATATGGTTTTAAAAAAAAATCATATAAAAAATCACAGTAATTACAAAAATGCTTTAAATAGTTATGAAATTTTTAAGAAAAATTGAAAATAATAGAGACAAACTTCACGGTGTAATTGATGTACTCTTTAAGACTACACCAAGAGAAATTTGATAGAAAAAGCTCAAAAGTGGTGTATTTTGAGCTCTGAAGAAGCTATCTTGGAAGTGGCACAAAAATTACAATTTTAACAATTTTGAAAAAAATTCAAACGGAGTAAAAAGTAGATTATTGGAGCTACATTTTTATTTAGTTAAGCTTGAAAACATTTAAAATCAAGAACTATATAAAAATTCAAGATTTGAGTTTCAAAATGTCCAAAAGGCTTGCATTGTCCTTTAAGGGTTAATGCAACCTCAACCCACAACCGCAACAGCTGAAGTCCGACCACAATCCATGACCGTGACATCCGACCTCGATTCAAGACCGTGAAAGTCCGACCGACCAAGTAATTATACGAAGGGTCCAGTTCGTTTGCAGAGGCGAGCAGCGCGGACCTGACGGAGGGTTGCCATGGCTCTTCGATGCGCCATCTAGACTTCTTACACATATTTTCTGTTTCCAATTTCATCATCAACAATCTCATCGTCTTGCACCTTCAAAATCCCGAAAATCTTTTCACTCTGGATCTTATCGTGCGACTGCGGACAGTATGGAATTGTAGCTTAGGGCGACGTTCCTAGGGACGGCGAAAATCCAAGCGTTGCTGTGAGCATTTGGAGAACCAGGATTTTTTTTTCATTTTTCATAGTTTGGACTCTCGAGTTAGGGTTGATCGGAAGCACGCCATGGATGCGTTTCGGAAGCAGTTAGATGCCTTGATGGGAGCGAACCGCAATGGAGATGTTTTAGAGGTGAAGCGGAACTACTGGGACCGCGATGTTTGTCGCCTGTATCTCACGGGGCTTTGTCCTCATGATCTCTTCCAACTTACGGTGCGTTGGGAGGCTTGGACCATTTTTTTAGGGTTTCAGTTTCACCAGTGGTTAATGGATTTTATTAATGAGCTCGACTTTGGTAGACGATTCTTTGTTTCGTGGCTAGGGTGTTGAATATTTCTTTGATCATAAGAGATTAGCTTTGGTTAGAAGCATTAGAGCTCTCAATGGTCTTAATTTCGGGGAATAGGCGCAGGAAAGAATTTTTATGTAGTATTTTGGAAATGTCTTTGGACCGTTTGTGTTTCCGAAAATACGAGGGGGGTTGTGCGCATTGACTTTGCCATCTGCGGTTTGCAGAAAATGGACCTCGGGCCGTGCTCGAAAGTGCACTCTTTGCAACTGCGAAAAGAGTATCCTTTCCAGTGTTTCGTTTATTTCTGGAGACTTGAGTTTTTTTCTTTTATTATCATGGGTTTTTTTTTTTTTTTTTTTCCCCGCACGAAGGTTAGACCTTAACCGCAATCAGGTATGAGGAAGCAAAGACGAATGGGAAGGACAATTATGATCGAGACTTGCAGGATTGTTTGGAGAAGCACATCAATGAGTGTGACCGTAAAATTCAACGCGCTTTGAAACGACTCGAAGATGATGACGCAGGTGCGGCCACTGCAATTGCTGTTTCGGAGGTGACAAAGGTTTGTTCATCATTTCTGTTACAATCTCACGTGGATTCAATTCCGGATCGAGGAAGCACCTCAATGAATATTACTGAGGGATCCTGACTCCAGAACAATGTTAAGACATTATGATTCATATTCGGGTCCGGAGAGTTGGAAATGTTGGAAATGTTTTCTATGTTTCGGATTTGAATCTGTTGCCCTCTGTGCTAATTTTGTTCTCTGTTGTATACCCAGTCTCCAGAGGCTTTGGAGTACACCCGACAAATTAAAGAGAAGCTTAAATCCGCAGAGTATTTGGGTAAGTTTCGTTTTCTGTATGTAAAATGACGGAGAGTCTATTTCAAATAATAAAGAGTGTTATATGTTAGTGTATTTGTGTATTGTCTTCCAAAATATCTTTCATCTTCCATCATGATTTGCTATTCTGTGTGTAGATCTTGATGGGCGAAGTGACGATAAAATTCGAATCATGGAAGTTGTTCAAGAACTTCAAACCAAGCGTGCAGATAAACAGGTTATATTATACCTCCCTGTTTGTTGATTTATTTACTTTTGCAGATGTTGTCTTCTGTTTGAATCTTTAGCAATTCTGAAGGAACATTATTCTGGACAGGAAAGTACAAACTGAAGTGTTTCTTACATTGCAAACGCAACTCTGTATGGTGCTAAGCGGGATGTGATATTTTCATAAATCAGCATATGTTGGACATATGAACATATATGTGGAAACTTCTAAATCTTCATTTGGTGACATCACTATTTACATAGAGATATTTGTATTATAATTTTAATATTGGTCAACATAGTTGATTGCAGGCCATGTCTTTACTCGAGGCTTTCAACAAAGACAGAGCTTTGATGCCACAGCCGCTGGCCAATCCACCTCCTCTCGCTCCGCTACCTTCACTTGTGACCTTGCCACCCGATGCTCGAACTCAGGAAATGATAAAGGAGAAGCTGAAGAAAGCTGAGGAATTGGGTATGTAATAATTATATGGAATACTCGGTGTCACCATTTATACGTGTTGATTGGCAGGCACTGTATGTGCTGAGATCACGCTTATCAAGCTTATATTTTGTTATGAACAGGGGAGCTCGGGATGGTGGATGAGGCACAGAAAGCAATGGAGGAAGCTGAGGCTTTGAAAAAGGTACAAGTCTTCGTCTCTTATATTGTCGAAATCCGCATAATCTTGGAAAGCTTAGGGGATGCACGGGCTACTCGTTGTCATTTATTGAAACAGTCTAAGCACTTCTGTAATATTCTAAATTGTGTGGCACTCATGATTACACGTTTTGGTTGTATGGGTTAATAGTGCATTTGCTAACTTGGAATGAATCTTCATGATGATGGTATAGTAATGGTAATTATTGGTGATTTGGCAGCTGGGAGCCAGACAAGAGGCGGTTACCGATCCTGCTAAGCTGCTAGCTCCCGAGGTTCGCATTGTGAGTGTCGTTTCTAACTTCTTATTCTACGCTTTGATGCTCGTTTTGGTTTCCTCTGTTTGTTAGAAGTTCTCTGATTGTTTTCACTCTTTGTGCCTGTTTTTCTGATTATTTTTCTTCTCACAACAAGAAGTACATCCTGAGAGTGTGCAGACTGATCAGAAGCTGAGAGTGTGTGATATTTGCGGAGCTTTTTTAAGCATCTATGACAGGTATGTTCTGGAAAGAGACTGCTGGTATTGACTGGTCCTTAAGCATCTAGAAATTTTAAATGAAGTTCAAAATTTTTCAGTGCATTTTGGTTCTACTTCGTCGGGAAAATGAAACTCAGTGGATTAAGGTACTCCCCCTCAGACGCGTTAACTTTGAATCGGCGCCTCAAGCTACACATTTTCCTAAGTTAAATACCCATGTTGGTGTTTGGCAGCGAACTTGTCTTGAGTTAATGAAGATGATGATGACATTCCACCGTGTAGACTGTATGTATTATGCATCTCATTTACTTTCTCAAGCTTGCCCCTTTGCTTTTACACCCGTTGACAATGTTGTCGGGTTTTATTACTGCTGCATAGTTCCCTGCTTTCAAATGTATTTGGAGTGATGGTATTTATTATTCTCTTGTGTGACATGTGTGAATCCCTCTGTCTACTGGCTGTAGACAGCTAAGATTTTAAAATTGCTCCACCACGCATTGCTCCTAGAGCAGTGGGTTTCATGATCAGTGCTTTTAATTCTTTCAGTGACCGTCGCCTGGCGGACCATTTCGGAGGGAAGCTGCATTTGGGTTATATGCAGATTCGTGAGAAGCTTGTTGACTTGCGGGTAAGTTTTCTTCTTAAAACCCTATGCTGTCGAAGCAAAGTAATTGCGTGTTATTGTCTCTTCTAGTGTTACAGTGAGGAGAGCACAAGTGCTGTGGGTTGTTTGAAGAGTCCGACGTGTGGGTGGTTCTGCTCTTTTTCATCCGCAATCGTATTGTGTTTTCATTTTGTGAATTGAAGTCAACTTGTCGCGCGTCGTTATGGCTTTGCTTGGCACTTAATTCTGCGGTTTCTATGAACTTTTAGCAATCGTAAGAGTTTGTGTCAATGGAAGATGAGGAATCCACCGGACCCCTTGCAAACCGCGATTACCGGTGTGGATAACCCCTTTGTATTGTCATTTATGTCATCTCTCTCCACAATTAGCTATGTTCTCTGAGCTTCATGTCAGTGGCAAATCTGCAATATTTCGGCTTCAAGTTTGCAACCTGAAAAGTGTCTGGATAGTTACACTTGTAGTAATGCTGTTTCACATCGTTGTAATTTTCTTGCTATAAGCATGTTACCATGGAGCTTGAGATTTGTGCATCATGGGGTTGGTAGTTATTACCACTTGTATTGTGCAAGTCATGTTCTTTACGACCGGACGTTATATCAAATAGATATAGGAATCGAACTACTGCTTTAAAGTTGTGGCACATAATAACGATCCTTATTAAGATTAAGTATCGTAACTTTTGCTGTCTGGTCTATGACCTAGCCTTCCATTCTGGATCCGGCAGGATGGACATCCTATCAGACTAAGCTTGAAAGTTTGCACGAATTGAGTAACTATGAAGTTCTTAGGATGAGTTTGGCACCTGCAGACTCATGGACAAACTTTCGTTGCACCACTTGGCAGCCTCTTATTCAGTAGGCAACCTCGGTCAGTCATCTCGTCTGCGGTTACTTGTCATACCAATCAGCATCTGCGTTCATTCATTTTTTGTAAGCTCATTTTACCAGGCACTGTCTGAGGAGAAATGTGAGCATGACATCGGGAAGACTTTCTGCAGTAGTGATGGCGTCTTGAATCTGTTGTTGACTTTGACACGGAACATATAGATCGAAATTTGTTTGACCATCTACTTGTCAAATTTGCCGTAGGACTCTAATTTTTATGCTGTGCATTCCCTGTCTAAGAAGGAATATTTGTGGGTTCCAACAGGCTGAGCGAGCTGCCAGGAAAGTGGAGCCTGTGGACGATGAAAAGTGAGTTATTTTCCTCCAAGAATGCTTTTCACACATGGTGAAGTGGACACAATGATTCAGTTCTTATAGTCGTTGCTTGTGTATCCAATATTTTCCACTCTTAACCCGTGAGCTCACAATCTGAAAATGGAAAATTTACTTTGGAAGCTAATAGTCAATTTATCGACCGAAATGTAGGAAATGGTTCTTCTTTCCATTGGTGCATTCGTCACCTTCCTTGACGTTTCTTAATGATTTCCTTCAACTCCTTTTGGTTTGGAAGTAGCCACTTTATGGTCATTTGGGCACTTCGGGGTTAACGACAGACGTGTGCAACCTTGATCGACGTTTGTCTGATGAATGTGATTGATCAGGCCTCGAGAACCGAGTAAAGCTCGCTCCATGAGCAGAGACAGGGAAAGAGAACGAGATGCTGATCGTGACCGAGAGAAAGAGAAGGAATTTGAAAGAGAGCGTGAACGTGATCGTGAGAGGGACCGCACCCGCGGTCGGGATAAGGAACGAAGCCGTGACTACCGTGGTGGGGGTGGAAGGGAAAGGGACAGAGAACGGGAACGTGATCGTGGAAGGTCGGATCGTGATTATGACAGCCGAAGTCGCAGAAGGTCAGTTGTGCACTATGTTGATAGATATCAGTTTATGAAGCTTTGTTTACTTTTGGTTAATCTGTTCTACATTCGGTTAATTTGTTCTACTTTTGGTTAATTTGTTCCTGGATTATTCTGGTTCATTATGTGATTTTATATATCTTTCATCCTTGATGCAGGTCGCGGTCCCGCTCCAGGGAACGTTCAAGGGATCGAGACAGGAGCGATCGGTACAGGTAGGTGACAATTTCGGGCCTTTTGTACCTCGACAACTTGTCTGAAAGAAGCCTATAAGGGAGAGGGTACCACAGGCATTTTATTGCATATTTTGAAGTGTGATTTTTGGGAGCTGTATTGAACAATGGAGAGATGCTTGGGTACAAGAACCAAATATGTTAGATTTTTATTATTATGAACGAATTTATTATGCGATTTCAAACTTGGAAGTTGTAGACCACTACAAGTGACAGTAGACAATCCCATTTCCAATCAAAGATCAGCCGGTATAGACATTTAGCTAAGTCATGCTTACTCCCAAATTAGCCGAATAGATGAGTTCGCTGCTGGTAACAGTGTTTAGTATAGGAGACAAAATCAGGTCCCTAACGGTTTTAGTATCCTCTTCCTTGAGAGTTCCTTGGTTTGTTCCTGCTCCCTACCGCATTTCTTTGAGTTGCATGACTCGAGCCTTTGGGTTTTGACATCTGTGGAGCTGAATTAAGATATTTTGATGACTCGTGCAGACGACACGACAGGTACGATCGTTACTGAGATTTATAACCAAGCATAGGCGATCAACTTGTTCTAGAACCTGAACGCGTGATTCATTTATGTTCTCTTGGATGTCTTAGCGAAGTATACTTCCTAGTGGACTTGGAGACTTAAGTTTGCCATGACAATAATCTGTTCATGGTTTGGATCTCCGAAGATTTTGTACATTCCAGAACCTATTGTCGTCGCCAGACAAGCAGCTTGTGCTTTGTAGTCCCACCAGTTTGAGGGGCAGAGTTTGTACTAAGTGAGGAGTAGCAACTAGGCGTTCAGACTTGCCATGCGGCAGTTCAAACAGCTAGACTTCTTAAGTCATATGCTGAAGTGTTAGTAATGTGTGCATTTTTAATGTGGACCTCTCTGTCGTCATGGTCGTGCACCTCTTTGCATTGAGCATTTTGGTGATCCAAGTTGATCTTTGTACAATTGTGATGTCTTGCAGTTTCTTGAATTTGACGTGGAGTATCCTGTATATGCCGTCCTTACAGAATAAATCACTCTACTGTACAATGGAATGCCCAGGACTCCCGGAAGAGGTAGAGGGGTCCATGCACTTCCAACTTTTTTCACACACGAAACTGCATCTCGCAAAATGCAAGGGATCAGATTTCTTCTCCTCTGCAAAATTATTCGAATCCATCCACTAGGGTAGAACCACCCATAACCGACCGAATAAGAACCATAACTGTGGATGTGAGGTGAAGTACAGTAATGAAGCAAATGTTTTCCCAGGTGCAGAGATAGAAATGAGGGGGATTGCCAAAATTTGGTAATTTTATTGCTTGAATTGGAATTACTATGAAATTTGAAAGGCAAAAGTTGGTTTGGACCCATGTCCAATGTGCAGACTATTCCAAAACTGCTCATTTAAGAGATTGCTTTTTGTTCACTTTGGTATGTCAAACCAAGTAGATGTGTCATGAAAAGAATGGAGGAATTGATGGTTGGAAATAAGGAACTCATGTTTGGAAATTAGTCTAGCCTCTCTTGAATTTCAACCCCCTTGTTGATTGCTGATGGGGTTGTGGTTAGTAATGGGTGGTTCTACCCTAGCACTAACCACAATGAAGCTTGCAACTCCACTATATAGTACCTGGCAAGTCTCATTCGTTCACCACATTGAAACTAGGTCTTTGAAGCGTCCACTACATTGAAACTAGGTCTCTAAAGTGGCACTCAAGCTATTTTGAAGTGCTCCCAATTCTCCACCTCTTCGACTTAAAAGTTCTAATTAGTAACATTAGGAGGGATTAGTAGTCTTACAACATGTGTCATTGAGCAATTAATGAGATACTAAAAAAATCTTCATAAAAAATCAAAATTAACAAACAAGTGTCATTGCAGTGGCAACTCATATGCACAGCTTCCAGAAACTACAATACACGGAATTCACATTGAATGATTGGATTTCTAGTTCTTGTTTTTCTTTGTAGATAGATTTAGTCTTCTGTTGTTATGCAATTATTCTAAAATCTTGTGAATGATAGCAATTTCAATACAAAGGCTAACTTTTTGTTTTCAAGTGGAGTTTGCAAGTTTTGAAGTGCTTGAATCACACTAAGTAAGAATGCTTGTGATCATTTGAAGATTAAAATTTCAATTGAAAGTGTTAATTTTTTCCTTGAATGCTTCATAATTATGCTAATTTCAGCCCCTATGAACATCTACTCTTGTTCTGATTGATGGTTAGAATTCAAAATGCAATAGTTTAAGATCATTTGGCAACATGTGAGCCTATTTCTTGGTAAACATATCATGTTATATACTACATGTGTTGATAACATTGTGCTATGATATTCCTTGCAGGTTATATATAATTTTTTATTTGATTAGGTTCATTTGCATTTTTAGGTTTATTTTCTTGTATTTAAGATTGTACAAAAATGATAGGTCATTGTTTGAGCACAGAAGAAAAAGGTATTATAGTCAATATGAATTGTTCAAGAATGTCACAACGTAGCATCGCAACACAATTAGACATGCCTTGTTCCACTATTGAATTTGTTTTGAAGAAATTCAACAATTACAAAACAGTGGGCACTCGTAAGGTTGTATGTCGGTGTTCTTGAGTACATCCAAGGAGACTCTTGAAATTCTCCTTGCTAGCATGCCTCACTAAACAAAGGCCATAATTAATGCAGGGGCAGTAGTACTAGACGGTGTGCCACAAAATGCAATATTGTTGTATGTTTCGATTATTTCAATGTAAGAAAAGAATATGAGATGAAACTATAGACTTCATTATCTTCCAAATCCAATTTACGGTTTGCAATTCCATGAATTTTTGAACCTTTGGTGACATTTTGAAGTTACAGGTTCACTGCTGAATTTCAACTGCAGCAGGGGTGGACGAATGAGACTTGCCGGGTACTGTAGTGTGCAAGCCTACAGGATGTCCAAGGTGAATAGAGGTCCACTGATAGTTGCATGCACCATAATGCACAAGCCTTGCGTCTCCTTTTACGGATATTGAACACCTCCTATTGTTGATACTTGAACCAAAAAGGTCTGCTGTCTTGAAATCTTTTCCGAAGACCACATGGATGAGGTGTTTGTCTTCAACATAACTATGTGCAAACTTCTCTGTGAAGTTCAGGACGACATAATCCACCATACTTCCATTCCGTAAGAGCTCTCGATATAGACCACCTACCTTGAATCTATCTAAGTGGGCCTTCAATCTGTTCCCATCTCTTGAAATTTCAAGAGACGGGAACAGATTGAAGGCCCACTTACATAGATTCAAGGTAGGTGGTCTATATCGAGAGCTCTTACGGAATAGAAATCAAGAAACCATCCAGCTCCGAGTAATTTCCCAGCATCTGGTGACAGCCATGAACCCATGGGCAAGACCGATAAAGCAGCCCTATAAAACTCAGCCTGGTACAATCTCTCATGAAGGCGATCATCTGAAACAGTCCAGGACACAGAATTCACCAGCTGCCAAGGGTTCATCCTCTCAACCACTTGTGTCACAAAGTCACACAAACCATCACAACGTACGTCTGGGATGTTGTTTAGATACAACTCCTTCATGAAAAATATCTCATGAAGCCTTGATGGTAGCTTCATAACTTTTCTTGACCCGACTAAATACTCAGACACTTGACCCCACCGAACTGCAACAGCAGCTCCTTACAATTCCTCTCCACTACTCAGATTTAAAGATCAAGGTGTGAACAAACCCTGACCAACATAGACATAAACGATTCGATATGGAGCACCGACATATTTACTGCCAAAATTACAGAAGATCACACACGACGCTCACAAGACAGACCTGATGAAACCCTAAAGTAGACCAAAGTGTAACAGCAGCCCATAAATTATTGGAGAAGGCCTTCAGTTTGCAAGCCCAAAATCCAATGTAACCCTAAGCACACTGTCCATGATACCCTATAAAAACAGTGCAGTGCAGCAAGCTCAACGAAATATCAGCTCAAAAACAACGAACCCTTCATGTGGAAACATACCTGCAAATGTGTTAACGAGCACATTCACGACACCCAATCGGCCAGGAAGAACTTGGAGCAAATCCTCCTTGCTAGAACTTACAATTGCAAGTTCATTTGTGAAGCTCGAGGGCACCAACTTCTTGATGTCATCACCGTCGATATCCAGATCTAGACATCTGGTCTTCAAGAATCTTTGAAGGTGATCATGTTTCTCAACCTCGCCCATCACAAACAATTTGCAAAGAAAAGAGAAGAGAAGTTTTGTGAGCACAAGAGCTGTTACAAGACGAAGGTCTGGAGAAGAAAAGAAAAACGAAAAACCACCAACATAAACTTCTTTATATACTCAAGGATCTACACTTCTTTTATTTTTATCCTAATTTCATTTTTAAGAATCTTAGGACTTTTACAAGGTTCTATTTCCGTGACATCCACCACAAGAAGGCCACAACGTAATGGGCAAATTAAATAAAACCCTAGCGCAAAGGAGAGATAGAACATGTTCGATACCATGGTGGATCGACTAGAAGAAAAACGTGTCCATTACAACTGACTGAAATGCAATTACGTGTCCTGTACAACTATCCTGCAACAATCTTTTGTATTTGCACCAACTTTGATATAGTTACACTGTAGTTACAAAATAGTTGTAAAGTCAATTACAATCTTCTGTATTTGCACCAACTTTGACATAGTTACACTATAGTTGTAAAGTAATCACAAAATGTATTTACGTTTACAAAAATGTAACAAAAGAGTTGATGTGAAGTATTTACATCTAATATTCATTACAATTATCAATGTAGACAATTTTACATTTTGTAGAGTTCGATGTGTCTATCCATAGTTGCATATATTTAAATTCAATAGTAATTCAACTAGAGTGCAACTAGATTGCAACTACAATGTAACTAAACTACAATTACAATGCAACTAGATTGCAAATGCAATGCAATTGGACTACAACTAGAATACAACTAGACTGCAATTGCAACTACTATTAAAATTGTCCTGTATCAATTGTCTCATATCAATTGTCAAGAATACCATTAAGTTGGACATATAAGAATTGTAAGTTATAGCATTCTTGTGTTAAGAATTTTGATAATGAAATTCTAATATTTATATATTTTGTAAATTCTTACACTTTGTAGATTTCTACAACTTATACTTCTTATAGATTTCTTTAATTTGTAGATTTCTATAATCTACAAAAATCTATAAATATTTAACATCTAAGATATTTTTAAATTTGGTGATTTAAAATAAAAGATAGATTTGAAATTCTAAATCTTCAAATCTTTGAGATTAAAATTTCAAAATCTACAAGTCTATGAATAATAGACAAGTCGTAAGTAAGTCGCAAACTAGGCACATTAGTTGCAAACCAGTTGCATACAAATAACTTCCATGTAAATAACCACATTAAAAGAGTTCATCGACAAACTTTCAAATATACTATGAAATGAGAAACAACTTTGAAATTTTTTGCAACTACTTTGCAACTAGTGTAATTTGTTCAGTGCATTTGCGAACTCTAAATTGTCACCTAGTTACAAGTGGCCCATACAACTACAAAACCAGTTGCAAACAGTAGTTACAAAACTCTTCGTTTTCTTGTAGTGATCCAAGTACATACAAGCTCCATGGCAATTGGAAACACCGTTGCATACAGGTATCAACCAAAACAGGCCATAGTATCAAGTCGACTGATAAATCGCTAAAAGATGCTCCGGGTCCGGGTTGGTGACTGTAGAAATCATCCATTTTGGCATTGGATGACAATATCTTCTTTCAAAAAACCAAAAGTGCTCAATGGAGATCAAACTACTATTTATGATCTTCTCTTTTCATACAAAATTTAGAAGATCAATAGTTGTACTTTTGTCCTAGAGGAGTTTCTCTTGTCATTCATCGGCCGCAAAGCCTCTACCTTGAAGTTTAAGGGTAAACCCTTAAAGGATAGGTTGGTGACCATGAAAATCATCATTGCTACAAGGGTTAGAGACAAGTAAAGCCCTACTCAAACTCCTTCCCATGTTCCTATTGTCAATGAAAAACCTCCTCCAGAGCCAATCAAACTCTCAAATAATCGATGAAATTTCAAAACTGAAATGCAAAAATGAACTCTGCAAAGCTTGTTGCCTAGTGCCGACTAAAAGCTTCCGACTAAATCATTCCAACCAACTCCAAGTTCTGCACTCCTGCAAGTGCCTTGCCAGTCAAGCAGAGCACCGAATTCAACAAAGCAAACGTTGACTATTACACCCCTTCCGACTCCTCCACTTACCGACCACCGTCTCAAAATATATTCATACACAACTTTCCAATTTCCAGACTCCCCTTCATCCTTTTTTGTTTTGTCTGCACTCCTGGATCTTCAGTCTCTAGTACCAGCTTCATTTCATTACAAGCGTGCAATCTTGTTGCAGTACCCAACTTTGCAAATCAAGCTTGCAGTGAGTAGTACCTC
Source organism: Climacium dendroides (assembly GCA_950106755.1). NCBI lineage: Eukaryota > Viridiplantae > Streptophyta > Bryopsida > Hypnales > Climaciaceae > Climacium > Climacium dendroides. Next base: position 14,515,536 of record OX467091.1, on the reverse strand, counting down.
ACTTACTCGACACAGTGAGAGCACTAGTACGTACGGAAGGCTGATATTGTAATAGTTTTTTACTCGTTTCGCTATGACAGTCAGAAATCTAACAATTTTGCAACGTTCGGTTTAGTATAACTCTGTGCAGTGTATTCGCATCAATTTGAAATTACAATAGTCTTTACAACAACTTAGGCATAGCTAGATATGCACTGGTTCCCTGCCGGAGGCTTTTGCAACAAGTTGACAGCAATTTTGCAATGGTTCGCATTTAGAGACCGTAAGTACTTAGTAAAATACAGAACCGCGACAAAACCATTTCAAAAATAAATTAAACAATTGATGATGTGTTACTTCCTGTGTTGTAGTGATAGAGCTAGCATTCCAAGCTCAAAGTAGCAATTCCTGAGTATGGAAATATTTCCTTCCGTATCTCGATTTCAGATATATATGGATTTACAGCTCTCGCTACACTGATTTGTCCTGTTACTCAGAGGGGGAAATTACAGTCACCTTGACAACAAGTGCAACTGACACCACAAAATTTTATTAATGTTGAGGAAATTAATTGGTGCAATACAGTGTGAATTCAACTTACTCGAATTCAAAACAGTGTGACTTTGAAAAATTAGTAACAGGACTGCAAATCAGTGTGCTTTGATGAGATCAACCGGTCCTAAACTCTGTTGCTAGCGCCATCGTTTTCTGAAGCAGGCGTTAATCAATTCACGGCGATTGTTTTGCAGGCGTCGACTCCAGAAAGACACATCGAACGAGAGCATCACCTTCCCGTGCCAAGCCAAGATGGCGTGGTTTCGCGTGACTCTCGCACTCCTCATGCTCGCGTTCACCGCGACGACTGCAGAAGTGGTGCCGCTCACCGACGCCACGTTCGCGGAGACTGTGAACTCCGGCAGCTTGTGGTTCATCGACTTCTACGTCGACTGGTGTCCGTGGAGCCAGAGGTTGGTTCCCGCGTGGGAGCAGCTCGGCAACGACGAGGAGCTTCGGCAGGCGGGGGTGGAAGTGGGCACCGTGGATTGCGACAACAGTAAGGCCACTTGCATGAAAGCCAGAGTCCTGGGATACCCTTCCATGAAGGTCTACTACAAGGGAGAGTTTTTGGAGGAGTACACTGGCTCCCGGGATTCGAAGTGCATGAAGGCGTTTGCTCTCGGGTTCCAAGTTGGACAGGCCGCCGTGGATGCAGCCATTCCTGTCATAAGCAATTCCACGGGTGAGCTCGAGGAGAGTGATCCGCGAATTTCTGTCGGGCTTCCCCATATGCTTTCGAATTTCTTCGGCTTTTGAAGGGCTCTTTAATTGCACCGTGAGAGGCTGGAGAAATTGATGTAAGCAGAGACAATTTGGAAACAGATAAAGCTAGGCTTTGAATTCGTACTGTTTCGATCTCCTGGTATGTAGCTATATGGTATGATTGTGAGCTTTTCTTGGTAGTGTCCTTGCTAGTTGAAGTATGTTATTTGCGATAGCTAGCTGTGGTGATTGTGATTTGGGCCGGGATTGGAACTTCAATTCATGGTGCGATTCAATGCTCCAATACATTCAAATGCTGAAAGCTATCAGAAGTAGGATTGGTATAGATTGCTAAGAGTTACCCTAACTTCTGTGTAAGTGCCATGGCTGGGAAATTTCAGCAGTACACCAAATTTGACGTTGTAAATGTCTGTCGATGACGTCGTAGTTAAGATTTATAAACCAAGAATATGTAAGCGATCAACTTGATCCATAACCTTAATGCATGAGGAGTTTATTTTCTCTTGGATGTCTTGGAGATTGGAGAATTATATGTTCTACCTGCTGGACTTGGCGACTTGATTTTGCGGTGGATGGCTCTTTCAGACCATCTGATAATGTCTAATACTTTGTTCGTTGTTTGGGTCTCGGAGGTTTTAGTGCCTTCCAGAAGCTACTGTCATTGTAACCAGTCCCACCTGTTGGTGAGGTTTAGCTTATACTGTGTAGGGGAGGAAGACACACCCCAAATCGAATCAGCCCGATTTTTGATGATCCATTTACTTGAACCCAATTTCACTCTGTTTCATTTAAATATCAGCATTGTTATAACATCATTCAACAGGATTGGAAGTCCCCTGCTCATCGAATTTTTAAAAATTATACACTGTTGGAGATAATTAAAGCACTCGTCCGAAAGCAAAACAGGACCCACCGAATGAACCTCTACGGATGAATGAAGGATCGCTTTTGACTGTCGGTGTGCTACTACAGTACAGGCTCTCTGTTAAGTCTGTTTTATTCGTGTTCAAAGAAATGAACTTTGGAGTCCTTAACTCCTTACGGGTTACTGTGACTACTTGGTTATTGGCATCTTGCAGTTCCCTCCACGAGTTTATACTATTTCCGACCGTCTCAGCCTGCTCTGGCTTGTGGTAACAACAGTGCAACTGTAGACTCTCCACAATAAAAAAAAACCTCCCAAAATAATCGACAAAGTACGATTCATATTCTGAAATGCAGAAATGAACTCTAGAAATCACTGACTGGCTTTCATAAAAACCAGAACCAAATTTCTCCCACCAATCCCCAATCCTGCAAGTACCCGGGGAGTCGAGCGGACACTAAAGTCAAAACAACTCGGTTTGAATAAAACTCCCCTTCCGGGCTTCCGGCCGGCTCCACCTCTCCGACTGTCTGCAAACCCGCTCGCACGTCGCCATAGTACTGTACGTAAAACAAGCTTTTCTTTCGCTTTTTGGGGGCAAAAACAGTGACACAGCCCCACTGCATTATTAGTGAAAGGTATAACAATCTTTCCAGTTCCAAGACCCCTTCACTATCGGTAGTGTGCTCTTCGTCTTTGTTTCTTGTCTGCACGCCTGGGTCTCCAGCTTCACTACATCTGTGTGCGATTCAACCTTTGGCCAGGCCTCCGAACTTTGCAAATCTAGTAAGGACTCACATTCAAGCCTTAAATCGATTTCAGAAATGTCCAGATTTAGAGCTCTTGCTAGCATGGATCGATAAGCTCAACTTTTGCTAAACTGGGTATCGTTTTCTGAAGCGTACGTTTGCTTTCTTTCTTGTTTTTGCAGGCCTAGATAGACACATCGAGCGCGAGTTTCCCGTTGCCGTGCTTGAGCCAAGAATCCAAGATGTCGTGGATTGGAGTGACCCTTGGGCTGCTTCTACTCGCGTTCACCGCGGCTGCAGAAGTGGTCCCCCTTACCGACGCCACTTTCGCGGAGAATGTGAACTCCGACGACAGCTTGTGGTTCATCAATTTCTACGCCGGATGGTGTCCGTTTAGTCAGCAGTTGACCCCCGCGTGGGAGCAGCTGGGCGCCGACGAGGTAGTTCGACAAGCGGGAGTGAAAATCGGCTCGGTGGATTGCTCGCATGGCGAATATGGTGCCAGTATGGCGACTTGCCGGAAGGACCACGTGCAAGGATACCCCACCTTGAGGATCTTCTTCAACGGGGAGATGTGGAAGAGTAACGACGGCGTGGCTAAGGACTATTACGGCGAGAGGGATGTGGAGTCGATGAAGGCGTTCGTGCTCGAGATGCAGGCCGAATTGGCGCCTCTCAAAATCACCGCAGCTACTGCCGGAGCGAATTCCACGAGGGAGGAGGCGCCGTGGTTTTCTGTCGGTATGGTTTTGAAGTTCTTCGGGTTTTAAAGGGTTCGCTCTCAATTGGCAGTTTCGCACTGGAGAGGCTGGGAAATCGAGTTGGGGGAAAGAGATGGATCGAAGCCGACTTCGTGATTTGGAAAGAGAGAAAGGCTTCGAATGCGTACTGTATGGTTCGATCTCCTGGTATGTAGCTGCTCGATCTTTGGGATAATTGTGAGCGTTCCTTGCTAATATGCCGCAATTAATTTGCGGATTTTCTGTCGGTATGCTTTTGAAGCTCTAGCTTCGGCTTTTCAAGGGCACTGCCCGGGGAGGCTAGTAAATCGACGTGGAATCTCAAGGGATTTAAGTAGGCATAATTCGAAACAGCGTACCGCTTTGAATGCGTATTAGCTGTATCGATCTCCTTTCATATTATGTAGCTTTTGGGTATGATTGTGAGCATTCCTTGCTAATATGCATGCCACAATAATTTGTAGTTTTCTTTCGGAAATTAGACCTTTGTGAAGATATATGTCACAATTTCTGGTCTGTGGAACATCGCCAATTTAACAAAATGGGCATTGTATGCTTTTCAAGCCCTTCAACTTTGAAAGGGATGTAACAGAGACAATTTGGAAACAGAGAAAGCTAGGCTTTGTGTACGTACTGTTTCGATCTCCTGATATGTAGCTATTTGGTATGATTGTGAGCTTTCCTTGCTAGTGTCAAAGCTAGTTGAAGTGCGTTACTTGGGGTAGCTAGCTGTGGTGATTGTGATTTGGGATTGGAACTTCAATTCACGGAGTCATTCAATGCGCCAAATTAAACATATAACATTCAGATGCTGAAAGCCATCAAAACTAGGATTGGTATAGATTGGTGACAGTCGCCCTTCTGAGAAACTGTCAATGTTGGGAAATTTCAGCAGTATAGCAAATTTGAAGTTGTGCATGCCTGGCTATGACGTTGTAGTTGGGATTATAACCAAGAATATTTAAGCAATCAACTTGTGATTAACGCGTTCACGATTAGTTTATGTTCTCTTGGATGTCGTGGAGAATTATATCAATCGTGCCTGATGGACTTGGCGACTTGATTTTGTGATGGATGGGCTCTTTTAGCCCATCTGATAACGTCCAATTTACTGTGTTCATTGTTTGGTTCTCGGAGGATTTTGTGCCTTCTAGGAGCTACTGTCATTGTCGCCAGTCCCACCTGCTGGAGTGGTTTAGCTTGTACTGTGTGGGGAAATGAGGCCTAGGCAGATATTAAGTAAACTTGCCAATCACCACACAAACGAATTCAAATCCTTCTCCACAAAAATATAGAGACTTGCTATTTTGACACTTGGCACATGTGATTATTAGATTTCATGTTAAGATTTACATTCAAAAACGAAATGCAGAAAGATTTCTTCCTACAAATTTTACTGCAATTTAAAGGCGATGCACTCAATTGGAGGGAGGATCCCCTGTGCCACACCAGTTGAACCCTACCTCCGTCTATCCATCCAGCAGCGTGCGTACGTCTGAATCCCTCTCGCGCACTCCCTCTCTCCCTTTTGGATCTACTTCCGGACGGCATTGGTGAACCCCTTCCCAGGATCAAATTCCATTTTGCATCGGTGCTTCTTCCGCCGCATCTCTCTCCCGTGGATTATGGAGCTTCGGCTGGCGATTTGTGTTCGCTATGGAATTAGAGTCGACAGGGCTGACAGGGAACTGGATCCATCGATTGGGTCCTGCTTCTCTTGCATGTTCGTATAGCTGGTCGGACTTCATCTGCAATGTTGAATCGTGAGTAAAGCGAGGTGGGATTTTGCACTCTTCATTTTGTTTTTCGAGTTTCTGGGAGGATTTGCTTCTGGGGCATGTCAGCAGGGTTCAGGGTTAGAATTTTAGGGTTTAGGGTTAGGATTTTTTAGGGTTTAGGGTTTGGAAATTATCGCTATGTTGCAAGAAAACTTGATATTCAGTCCTTACTGGAAACCAAGGGAAGTCGGTGGCAGTGTGTCAAAACTAGAAATTAGGAATCTGAAGCAGTCAAGATTTTCAGTGTTTCTTAGGTCAATGTTTTCTAACCAGATATGCAAAAAAACTTCAGGTCAGAATGGGAAGAGAAACAGTAGCAGTGATTGTATTATGAATAATTTGTGCAATAATCAGGTGTTCCAATTTCCAGGATTTCATCATCAAGTGTTGGATCCTTTCAAGAGGAGAACAACATTGATGATTAATGGAATGTGAAATTTAAAATTTTAGATTGATAGATCAACAACAAGTCCACAACACAACAATTGCTATGCAACCAAAACTAAGGCTTACACGATCTGGTCAACAAGCCACCAGCTTTGCAAGCTTTAAACCTTGTAACTATGCAGTGGGCTAAAAGTGTTTGATGAATGACAAAAAATCTTTCTATGTAAGATAGAAGTGCAAATGTTCATTCTTGGAATTTTGTGTGAAAAGGGGAGGTCTTACACAATAGATTGAATTTCCAATGAGTGCTCTTGGATTCTCTTAAGAAAATGATTCACACAATATCAAAACAGATGATTTCCACAATTGGAAGTACTTTGTATTGATTACACCCCGGTTCATATGCAATTAAGAATGTATACTCATTCATTTTCAAATTTGTGAAATCAAAGTTGGAAGTCATTTGTGAAGTCATTATTCAAAGTAGTGTTGCTACTAGTATTTGTGGTTGCTTATGGTTTAATTTTTATTCATTTTAGGCATGGTTTTGGCTATCGATGGTTTATTTCTTAGAATTATTTAGGTCTCTATTTTAGTGCTACTAAGTGATGCAGATTTTTTAAATTGACCATGTTTATTCTGTTGATTCATGTAGGTGGTTAGTTTGTGCAAGTTTGGATAGGGCTACCAACAAATTAGTTCAGTTTTGATACTCATGTAAATTCTCATCTATGTGATAGTAAAGAGTTGTATCCTATCAAAGAGTTTTGTACCATTGGTGCAATAATGTTGAAGAGATTTCAAGCATATGCATTTGAATCTTAAAATTCTAATACTAATGTTTATACAATTTATAACTTGTTAGACTTGAAGGATGCAAGCCTATCAATCAACCAAAAATAATCAAATTCTTGAATGAATTGGTATCTTCTTTGATTTTACAATTTCCTTTAAAGTCATTTATTAGATACTTTCAAACCTTACAAAGATAGGTTATTCAAACTTAAATTGTTTTCCAAAGTTAGCATTGTACCTAGTTATCAAGGTCAACATTTCATGCTAAATAAAAAATTAAAGTTAAAAATATAGTTTGATAGTTGATTTTAGAATTAATAAAAAAAAAAAATTATTTTTTTATTTTTTCAAGAATTTGGCATTATACTTATAGGAACATTAAGAGAGCGTTGAATTTTGTATTTTGAGATTTGCATGTGGACCATTTTTTGATAACTCAGTATTTGTAGCATTTAAATTTATGTCTTTCTTAATTCATTTTTAAATTAAATTTTTTTTAAATATTAAATTTTTTTATTTTTCCTTAATTTATGCCAACCTTGATAGCTAGGCTAGGTAGTTTTAGAACTTTGTACGTGCATTTGAAATCCAAAAGAAGATGAATTCAAACTACTTTTAAGTTAGATGTGAATTAAGAGTCTGTTCATCTTTAATCCCACTTGAAATATATTAGAATAGAAAGTTTTACACTATAATTACATACCATAATGCTGACAAATTACCATAAACCATGCACACAACAATTTCAATAATTTACTAGTGGTGGAAAAATATGTGCACTAGGTAATATAACAATGTGTTTTTTAGATATATATGGAATGTGCAATTACAATGATATTAGAGAGAGATGAATATATCATGAAAGTAGAAGCACCTTTCTATATGGAAATGTGTAAATATAATGTAGTTAGAGAAAGATGTATGTCTTGAAGGAACACACACCTTAATCCATCTTTGTATCTAATTCTCTTCAGATATACTTCTTTTAATTTGTTCCAAAATAAAAACCTAAAGATCTACATAGTCTCTTATCATCCAATCTAAAAGTGATAAGAAATTATACACTCCTACATTCTCAAGTTGCAAGGAATGGGATGAAATAAAATGTGTCTTATTTAATAAGAAAGTGAAATTTGAGCACCAAGCTTCAAAATTGGTCAAACATAACATTCAACAACTTGAAGAGAGATTCCTTTTTGCCTCTCTTTAGACATAATCAACAAACTTCATCCATTCATCTATGTATACAAAAAGAGCCATGATAGTTTAGGTCAATAATAAGATATCTAACATGCACATTTATTCCATACCTTGAAATTTATTTGTAATGCCATAACAACCTATTAGGTGAATATTTGCCATCGTTAGGAAGAAGGCAATCCATTTGGTTGCTAGTGAACATATGCATTATGAACACAAACCTAGGCTTATTTTACAATCAAGCATTTAAAATTTCATACTTCACTTAGCAAACCAAGCGAAACATTTTCTTGTATAAGGTTGCATGGGTAGGACGGTAAACCCATCCCATGAAGTGGGCCATGCAAGGTGAAATGCAAGAATTTTACCCACGCGAAAACACACTGCAAGAATTTTCTATTTGTCACACAGGATAAAATTCACAAATTTTGATTTCATATTTGCAATCAGAGACCTCAAATTAGCTGATAGAGATGAAGAGCATACCCAATACACACCACAAAATAGGGGACTTTTTTAAACTTTTACCCTGAGAACACAAAAATCACCCTCGTGGGTTTAGCGTCCTGCGTTACTTTGAGGCCACAAAAAGTCGAATCAGCTGACGCCCACACGTTCGGCAATCTACACTTTCTATGAATCCACCATTATTTTTATTGGTATTTCTAATAGCCATCATTTTCGTTGACCTCTGCGTACCTAAATGGTCAAAAGTGGTGGCGTCCGCATATACAGAGGAGCTTAAAGGAAGCTTCAAGGAGGAAAACAATACCGTATGTAAGTTCCAATAAGCAAAACTCTTGAACAATAGAAACAGGTTCTCACAGTTACTACAACCAAATACCGACTTCCATAGCATCCCAAACAATATCTACAACGATATCTGAGCAATAAAATCTAGAATCAGTGTCAACAAACTCCATTTGAGTGTAAAAGCGAATTGAATACAAGCGAAACCTTTTGAGCAGTGAAGCAGATAACTCAAATAAGATGATGTTATTGGTTGAACAACTTCAGAGACCTGCCAACAACAATCGATGTACTAATTTAAACCAGCAATAAAACTACAGTACCTATCTCTAAGGAGAGCAAGATCCTGTGCCCAGCAGGATCGATGCGCCTTGCGTTGATCTGCATTATCATGAATTAACTTATTAGAAATGCCTGAATGCAAAACTGAGGTCAGATTCAATAGTCATCAGACTGATCAGAGGTCGTCTGAATTTTGCTCCCGCCACCCATAATTCCACTCATCCTGCCCGTTCTTCTCATCCTCCTGTGTACAGAGGTCATGTCCTAATTAACATGCGCTTTATAAAACAGTAATCTCCATTCCCGCGTGGTAATAACCACGTCACCACCCAATCGTCACCTCCACGGAGAATCGAGGGCCGATCGCACCTCCAGAAGACACGAGGCTCACATCAAAAGGCAAAAACCACCCCCAAATCAATCTGATTTCAGAGCTGGTTCGGAAGATGGAACATCCGTCTCCCCTGCTGAACCATCCCCGTTGCTAGAACCCAAAGGCGTAGCGGTTTTCGCAACTGCTGCTGGGGATACTTCCTTCGGTCCATCAATAACTGGGACATAACGTCCTTCCAAGAATCCTTGCTCATTCAGGACACTCACAAACCGGTACGTCACCTGCGAATACCAACTCTTTCATTGTTAGATGATATCCAACAACATCCAGGCTCGCCTTACATTAGTATTTTCATGAACCAGAGAGCAAGCACGTATATGACAAGTGGCTACTTGCAAGTCTCTCTATCCCGAATAGAAATGTATAATTCTCATGTCTCTATCTATTCAAATTCCTTGGGACATTTCTCGATACACTCCTCACTATCATTCTCAATTATTGAAAATTTAAGAACACGTTCAAAAATCGTTCGTAACTTAAAATGTCACTGTTCCTTTAATCTCAAGCCTTTGGAATGATGGGCCCTGCCATGCTACTATTTCTTTTCTAATACTTCTCATTTTCATTGGACACCATAACTTTCCAAAATTTCGAACCATAGCTGAGTCTCTACCATTGGGGTAGACAATCAACTGAATTACTTATCATAAAAAAAGTGAAAGTTTTCGTGCCGTCCTAAAAAATCTCAGGCAGACTTTTCAGATCTGAAATAGATTCTGGAAAACAGTGAAGCAGACAAACCTCTTTCCTCGGCCTCGTTTGGCCCAAAACTGCAGCTGAAATAGCAGATAATTTTCCTTCCAAAAGCTTGCCCTTCAAATCCTTTTGTACAAGAGGAGTAAATTGGGAATCAAGAGAGCGGGCAGCACCCAACCACACAAGCACAATGATCAACAAGATAGCTCCCAAGTACGGAGTCGAGGTGGCCAAAGAACCGAAACCCAAAATCAGGAACTGCTGAATGAGAGCACCTCCCGATTTTCCAAGCGGATTGCAAACAACATCGATAGCTGCCTTCCCTTTGAGCTGCAAGGAGGATCAGAATCCATGGTAAGTCAAAATTATTGGTACTGTAATGGAACTTTCCCAGATGTTCGAGCTTGTTCAATCCTCAAACAAGCACGGATGTCACACTAATCTGTACTAATTATTCCTAAACATTAATCAATCTATAACTTCTACATAATCTAATCTGAAAAAATACTAAACTCTCTACCAGCTTCCTTAACCCCTAAAATGACCACTACAATTAATCATAATTTACAAAATACAATCAAGATGGACCAATTTTATATTAGGGAAGATAATTAAATATGCTCCTAAGAAAAAAACTACACTTTGAATCAATACTAAGTCTTCATATGCCATGCTCGAAGTCTTCATATGACCACTAAAAAATTGAGCCTTCTTAGGAGTCCAGTAAGCCTTACCTTGGTTTCCTCGTCCAAGGGAATGTACGCCATCTCCTTGCAAGGATCGAAAAGACTGTACTTGGCACTCTTACTGAAAATGTTCTGAAGAGCTCCGACGTACACAGCGGCCAACAAGGGAGTCAACCCAAGACCGGCAAGCATGGGAGTCAAGGGAGTACTGAAGAGCACCAAACCAAAGAAGGCCACTCCGGTAACAAGTAAAACTGTGGGCGTGATGGCAGCTGCCACACCCCATCCGTACTTCCTGAAGATGAACCGACTCAACAACATCATGATGAATGTTGCCACTCCAGTGTAAGTCGAAAAGTCTCCCATGAACGAGGAATAATCGTTAGGGCTTGGGTACTGCAACAAAAAGCACGAACGTTCGTTTATAAAGCGCATTCACAACAATGTGTATAGGTTATCTCCAAATGGTCAAAAGTAATTGCTTCGATACACATAGCAGTTGAAATAAATCATTTAGAAAACTTTACGGAAACACCACAATAACAGAGCAACATCAAGTACTGGCGATCACAACCCTATAGATTGACAGTATGAATGGAAGAAAAACTTCCAGACCTATGCCAAACTCCGCAGTAAGGCGCCAGATTAGAAAATACAGAGTTCAACTCAGGTGGGAACATACCTGTAATTTAAGCTTCGATTTCCACGTAACCTCAACCAAATTGATACTAATTCCGTAAGCAACCACTAACGTAGCAAGGTCGCGAATGTATCGAGAGGTCAACAAAAACTTCGCACTCTCGACCATGCCCATCTTTGGCTTCGCTTTCTGGAAAACGCAAAAGTGAGATGAACACAAAAACGAGTTAGAACACCTAATAATAACACTCGGTATAATTCTCAAATCCACACAACCAACTGCCCTACAAAAGATTGAATGCAACAGGAAATTGACAGTAGTACACTACATACCACTCTGCCAGTTTCTCTCAAGGTCCAAACCAACACAGTACCAAAAACTGCACACTCCTCAAACTGTAATCAAATCTAGTCTAGCAAATCCAAAGAATGTATAAAAAAATGACAACAAAAGGCAGCATAAATCTCAGAAGAGATGCAGTAAACGAACTGACCTTTTTCCTAGCCTCTGCCTTCGGTAGCGAGGGGTCATTCACAACATACTTGTTCGTCCACCAATAGATACCCACGATGACCAACCCGAGAATGACAACCAGCCCCATCATACCCTTCAGGGAGTAACCCCAGCCATCAACACCAGGGGGCAGCTGGGTTCGCAGCTGCGAGAAGTACTTAACTGTGCGACCTGAAAACACAAGCGCTACATTCGCACCTAACCCAAAAAGTGGGTAAAATTGCTTGGCCTCATCCACCGTGGTAATCTGTCACAATCCACCACCACACGCACTTAAAATCTAACGCTAACCTCTTCCACCAAGAAAACTCCTCCATATTATTCAGAAAACATCCTCTGTTTATGTTTTCATGTAATCCCAATAAGCAAGGTAGAAGAAACGACAAACGAACGAGTCACAGAGGGAGGGATTCCAACTACACAATCGAAATGGCTAGAAGGTCAACCTCAAATTCATACTAAATCCCTTGCATTCCTAAGCAAACAATCTAACAAATTTTACAATCAGGGAAACACGATTCTTTGCATTACTAAAAACCACTATCCCTAAAAGCAAAAAATCTAACAAATCTCCCGAAGTGACGGATTTGGATAAGAAAAAGCAAGAAGAGTGGATGTCACAATTGAAAACGCAAGAAACACTGACAGTAAAAATAGTCATCCAGAAAGCAAGAATTTCAAGGGCAAAGAGCCCAACCTGATTGGCAAACCCCCAGAAGAGCACCGACACCACAACACTCCCCCAAAGCTCCGCCATGACGTAGAACAGCACGAACGTCCAATTCCGTATGATGGCGATGGGTCCCATGAACCTCGTGCCCAATTTCTGCAACGCCCAATCCGCGAACGCCGTGGGATGCAGCACATCCACGAGCGGGTACATGAAGAACGCGAACACTCCGAAAAACGCAATGAACGGGAAGATACACGAGTAGAACAGATTCTCCTTCGACAAGACGTTCGACAGCTTGGTGTAGATAACCATGAAGCCAATCGCCATGGGCAGGTTCACCCACGTCTTCAGAAACGGAATAATCTCCGCGCTACTCCCTTTCGCCGTCACCACCAGCACGTCCTTTGTATCCCTCAGAATGGTGTAATTGAAGAGAATGCAGAAGAACATGAGACCCAAGGGGATGACCTTCTTGAACGTCGTCGCCTCAATGCCCAGGATCTTCTTCGGAGTGCGAAGAGGAAGCGCGGCGTCGGCTCCCCCAGCCACGGCTTGCGCACGCACGGGAAGACGAGCTCCTAACCCCAAAGGCTGCTCAGGGTGTCGTCGCTTCGTCGGAAACGCAGGCAAGCTCAGTCCAAGCCCAAGCCCCAGCCCCAGCCCCTGCCCCGCCATCTGCTTGCGCATTTGAGTTTTGGGAGTGGAAGTGAAGCTCCTCAAGGAGTACGAAGCTCTCGGAGCGGATCGCATCGCTCCCATTCCAGCCATGGCGGCCGCGGAAGCTGGCCGCGACGAAACCCTCAACCCCCGCGCCATCCCCACATTGCTGCGAGACGGCGACGCAGCCCACGCACGCGACGAGGGCGACGCCGTCGACGCGGCGGCAGCGTACATGCTCTGCATGGCGGAAGACGCTCCTCCTCCGCAAATCCACAAACCTCAAATCCTTCCTTCCACCACCAATTCCTTCTTCCGCTGGCTCCTGCTTCCCAAATTCAGCAACACTAAGTGTTCAATAAGATCCAATCTCACCCTAAACCAAAAAGCTCAAAAAGCCCAAAAGCAAAACAGACTAAATCACAAACTCTCCACACCAAATCAAACTCTCCACACCAAATCAAACTCTCCACACTGCGAATGTACTACAAAACTACAAAAAGGAACTAACTAACAAACTACCTTTGGAATCCCAAATCCTGCAGTGAGGATCCCTGAAGACCCAGGCTCGACGAGACCGAGGCAGACCCAAGACAGCTTGGCTCGAGGGAGACGCTCCCTTATGCAAGCTAAGTTGTGGCGAGGGAGGCCACTCTTTGCAATGGACATTCCCTACCGAGACCAAAGCCAATTGGGTTGCTCGTCTTCCTCCCTTCCTACCTAACAGGAGGATTTCCGACCCTGCGGAGGGGGACGAACCTAGTGACCGAACCTCGTGGGCACCGTCGCTGTCTGCGGTGCCCAGGGAGTGTGAGCTGGGGCCGCTTTGGGGACATATCTTCGTTCTGTGAAGATATTTGGGGTGGGGTTTTTAGGCCAAAAGTTAGACTATTTTAAAGGGGAAAGGTACCCATGCTATATTCATGAATGGGGGAACCTTATCCACGGCTCTGGGTTGTTGGGTGGTAAGCTTATCTACGGCTTGTAGTGCCGCTTGCATTTTAGGGACTTTTAGTTCTGATTTTCAAACGAAACTATTGTACCATTACCACACCCAAAATAAAAGTAAAAGTAAATTTTCTAATTTTTTTTAAAACAAAAATAATTCAAAAATTCATAACTTTCACTCCGTAGGTGCAAACACCACAAAGCAAAGCCCATATGCCCCTCCTTGCCAAGAGCTTTCCAATGGTACCAAGCGCATGACCAAGAGACGCATAGCTCATCATATCAAAACAAAACAAACAACCTATTTTATTCAAAGGGAATGGAGTGATGGAGCTATTTACAACTATAAATAAATCAATTATATGGATGGATAATGTGTTTTATCAACTAAGAATACATTCGTCCAAATGTTTCTCAATAGGTTGAGAATTGAAAGGTTTGAAATGAAGACAATTGGTGGTTTTGTAAAGTAACATGTCTAATTGGACTTTTTTTTATTTTTGGGTGCACTGCTTAAGGAATCATGTTCTTGAAGTGCAAAATGGCTAAGTTAAGTGTTAGGGGTACTAGGATTACTCATGTAAGGGAGTGGGCACTAGGATTTTTTTTTGCATTATAGTGCCACATTGCACCCCCCAAAAAAATAATTTGGCTAAATAATGGTAACAAACGATGAAGCTGTTGCCAAAAAATTCAAGTTATAAAAAAAAAATTTGGACAAAATCACCAAATTTTAGGTGAAAATAGGATTATGGACATGTGATATGTGCTAATGTGATATTTTCTTTCCACTATGTGGATGAATGTTGAAATTTGGAGCACCACTATAACTTATTATATTACTATTTTGTCACTTCATAAAAAAATGAAAAATAAAACTTGGAAGGCCCACCTCCAATGCACCACTAGCCAAAATCACCATCATCACTCCAAATACATCTACAAAATCAATATGTACCTATGTGGAAGAAACCATCTTAGAACCTCTACCAAAAAAAAATTGACCATTCATAATTAACTTTGGCAAATCCAAATGTCACCTTCTTTGGTGCATTGGAACCTCCTTTCACTTGCCAACAAGAAAATATGAAAATTTGACCAATTTAATAATAGTGATTGGGCACAATAGCAAAAAGTGGCAATTTTAGAGGTGCCCACCTTAAGTTACACTTGATGCAAGGAATCAAAAGCATTGCGATAGTTTATGGATAGAAATAATATACATCTTGTGACATCTAGACCAATATAATTTTTAAGTTCTTTAAAATCCTAGACATTTATTCCTTATTTCAACACTTTATTATTCATTAAGATATGTTCAATTATAGTACAACTATGTTCAATATTTTTTTTAATGTATTTTGATCATTTTAGAATATAGAATATAATTTCTATTTTCTAATGATATATTGTAAATTAAAATAATTATAATTCTTTATAATTATTTGTCATTTTTCTTAGAATAAGATTGAAATTCTATATACATCATTTCATTTTGATAAGTTTAGTCAACTTTACCATAAAAATCTTATAAGTAATATTCTAGTGGATCTTAATGAAAAAAATTGCAAAATGGAACGTAATTGAATCATTCTTTTTCTTTAAGCCCCTAAAAATGTTTTTTTACTAAAATAAAAAATTTATGAATTATTATTATCATAATTTTTTTTTAAATAGCCAAAAAATTTGGGAAACAAGTTGTAAGCTTAAATAAACTCAAAAGGTTTGAACAAACTTTACCACATAATTGATGTCCATCATTGAATATATCTAACATTAGAAAAATAAAAAATGAAAGATCCTTCAAAAACTTTTAATCTTATCTTAAAGATTCAAAATCATAGATGTTTGAATAGTTTTAAACAAATGCCACCACACAATCCATTCATTATCGTTAAAGAATAGATATTTGAAGTTTCCAACTTTTCAAAAGGATCTTTGGGAATGAAGATAGATGCCTCAAAGAATTTTAATAAAATCTACCACATAATTGATGTTTATCTTCAAGTATTAATGATGTTAGAAAAATATATAATGAAAAAACTACTAAAATCCTATCTTATAGACTAAATATATATGTGTGAAAAATTTTAAACTATGCAAAACCATGACCACCCTATATATTTGGAATTTTTTTTATGCTAGATGTTGTTTAAATCTATTAAAATTTGACAAAATATATTCAACAAGGGATAATTGCTCAAATATATTTAACAGGGGGTACCTTAAACCTTGTATCAAAATTTCATGAACAATTGACCAAAATTGATTTCATAGGAAACTACTCGGATCTTCAATTGTTCATTCAATGGACTATTGTCGTTTATGGGTTATTAAGTTTTTACACATTGAAACAAATTATTCATAGCAAAAAATAGAAAATAAAATCATAATGATGTAAAAGGGGATGGTTTGTACAAGCTTTTCAACAAACTTTACTATATACTTGATAATGATTACTTGATTATTATTAAAATTAGACAATAGCACTTGAGAGGTACATTTGATGAATAGTAACTCGTCCTATGGGATGAGAAATGAATAGTAACTTGTCCAATATGACAACCATGTCCCATGGTCCTTAAGGGATTAAAGCCTTTTGACATTATGATTTTGGAGAGTAATGATAGATGATTGAAAAGCTTTTGAATAAACTTCATCACGTGAATAATGTATATCATCAAATATTACTAACCTTAGAAGTTTAAAGATTGAAAAATTCCTCAAAACTTTTCAAGACTATCAATAACCAAGGATTGAATTTTTTTTATAAACATTACAAAGCAATCAATCAGTGTTTATCATCAAATACAACTAAAGTTAGAAAATAATAGATAATAGAAGTGTCCTTAAAAAAATTTCAACACTATTTTTGAAAGTGGGGATAGATTATTGAAAAGTTTTCAACAAACTCCACTATTAAATTAGAATTTATCATTGGCAAGACATTATGGCGGAATATATGACAATAAAAGAATCCTTGGAAACTTTTGAATCTTAGTAGAAATTAAGGATTTCCACTAAGGATAGATGTTGGAAAAGTTTCCAACAAACTTTACTATGTGATTGATGTTTATACTCAAATATTATTGACATTTTTATAAGAGCAATGAAGAAGACTTGCATAACAATGAAAAAGACATAGGTGACAATGGGTAGGAGTTCAATGGCGACAATTGACACCTAATTCCCACTCGTTGATATCCATGTCTTGTGTTGGTACCTTAACACTTCAAACCCAACTTTCTATAGCTCCATAGTTTTAAAAATTGTCACAATGAGGAAATATCCAATACCATTCACTTAAGATGCAGTCAAATAATTCCTTCCACCCTCTATCTCCACCAATCCTCAAATTGAAAAAACATTATTTTATCCCATCTCATATACTTTCCTAAAACCATCCAAAGGACAATAAATGTTCATGGCGATGAACTCTCAAAAAATGCTTTAGTCAACTAGAAATGGAGATCCAAACTAAGGTTGAGAGGCCACTGACTTATGACAAGAATGATCTCAACAATTATACGTGCAAGTTATATTAGTATGGATTAGGACTTTGGGCTTAGCCTTTGAAGATTTTACACTATGGCCATCCAAATCTAGAAGCCATGGGAATTCATTGCTAAGTGTTTGGACTTTGGGCTTGAACTTTGAAGGCTTTATACTATGGCCGGCCAAAGGCTCCAATTCCTATCATTTATTGCCTATTAAAAGCCTATTTCTTTGAACTCTCACCAAAGTTTTGGCCACTTACTCCTTTGGCCTCTCAACTTGGACGGCCATAGTGTGAAGTGGTCAAGGAAGTGGTTTTGAGTTGATTCCCCCCATCAACCCAATGATTGAATACAAATTATAATAAAAAGCAGGACTTAATACCTAAAGATCAATCAACCATTTTTTGGTCATTGCCCCTTTTT
The DNA here is from genome assembly GCA_950106755.1 of Climacium dendroides. Classification (NCBI taxonomy): domain Eukaryota; kingdom Viridiplantae; phylum Streptophyta; class Bryopsida; order Hypnales; family Climaciaceae; genus Climacium; species Climacium dendroides. Next base: position 14,497,603 of record OX467091.1, on the reverse strand, counting down.
TTTGAGCTTCTCGTTCTCAAATTTTGAGTTTTTTAAAATAAAAATTATTTCTAAACATAGACTGCATTGTGAATCCAATGGCAATAGTTTCATCAAATTCCAAATTGAACTCTATCTTGAAAAAAAATTCAAATTTAAGTGGTGTAGTATAGTGTACAATTCATTTGGGAGGAGCATAGACTAAAAAGTCAGCCAACCAATGTCATTCTTATCCATCTCAAAAAGGTCAAATCCGCCTTGAAAAGGGCAAATCCAAAGAGTTCATGGAGAAGACAAGCCGTATCCTATTTTTTATTTTTTATTTTTATAAACACTAGTCTCATTTCAATGATCACCTTGCATTGCAAGCTCCATTGTGAATTGAGAAATTCTTGGAATGTTGTGAAATTTTACATATATATTTTCAACTCTCATATTATTCTTTCACTGAGTACAAAAGGCATCTTTTCAAAATACTCTCACAAAGATATGCTCCTTCAAAGTGTGCTTTGGCTAAATTTCCATTGATCCAAATAAAACTACAAATTTAAATGTCTCTTAAACCATGTGGTCAAATAATCTTAATTTTTTTGAGATTCTCACTCTCAATGTGAACTTCAAGAGCCTATGGTCACATTTCATCTAATTTGAAGAAAAAATGAGCAAAAAATTTGTTTAAGTTCTTGGTTATTTTAGCCCATTTTGAAGGTCTTGCCTTGGGTCATTAGAGGTCAAGGGGGATACACCCAAGATCACACCTTGTCCAAACCCGCCATCATCACTGATCACTCCATGTAAGGTAAGGCAACCCATTGTGGTCAAATGACCCATTGCGGTCACCTAGGAAATGATCCATTGTGGTGTTTTTTTAGTATATGAGATGTGGGCCACAATGCATGTCTTACATGATAGTAGTGGAGTGAACAGTGACATCATTAGGAACTTCTAACTTTTCAGTGTGAAATTCATTGTGAAAATTGACTTTTTAGCCCTTCCTTGATAGAAAATATTGTGATTGCATTAGGTAGTAAGATGAGCATTATAGATTCAGATTTTGTTGGTTATGAGGTAGTCTACAAACTCTTTTGGACTAAACAATTCAAAAATTCCTAACAAATTCATATTTTGTCAAAAAAATAATAATAATTTCAATTGCACTTGTTGTTTCTCACACTTGTACTAATGTGGGAAAAAATTGAAAAAATTCAGCAACGAGATGATGACAAACTCCTCATTATTGTTGGGCTGGTTTACCTTACATCTCCAAATTCAATATGCCCATATGTTGAAGAAACGATTTTAGGACATCTACCTCCAAAACTTTGACCCCTCATAACTTTTGCATATATCATCCAAATGTCCTGTTCTTTGGTGCGTTGGAACCTCCTTCCACTTGCCGACAAGAAAACATGAAAATTTAAACATTCTAATAACAGTAACTGGACACAGATTGAAGGAAAAAAGTGGTGGTTTGGGAGGTGCCCACCTCCCTGTGTATATACCAAATTTAAGCAGTTAGTGTTTCCAGCTCCGAATGATTGTCCCCAGTTTAGAGGGGCCCGAATTTGGAGCCGCGAGGGGTGGAGTCTGTGTCTCGAGTCTGGAGAGGCTCTGTTGACCATCCAAGTGTCCAATGACACACTCAACCACCCCGCCTGGCCCGCTCCTTGTGATTTCAGTCGCACCCGGTCAGTCAGGTACTGTTTCTACAAACTACTGTACCCGGCTGCCTGTATGGGCCTCAATCAAAAATCCTGCCCCTGCAGCACGCCCAGGCTTTGCCAAGTGTCTCCTGCAGTAACAAATATTCTGCTGCCTGGGAATGGACGGACAGAAGGACGGACCTCGGGAACGGGAACATCGATACAGAACCTGCAGCATACGGCTGGTATGTTTCAACCGAACAGCTTGAGCCATGAACTGTTCACCCATGTTTATCATCACCGTAAGCTTATCAGCTTTGATCCCATGCTCTACTGCTACAGTAACTTAGGTTATCGACGTACAATGGATGAAGCTGGCAGAGTGGAGGCTGCGTCGCTGAGATGAGCTAGCTAGGTCTAATAATAAGTTGGGACTTATCTGCATTTGCATTTGCTCTGGCTAGCTTTTGACCCTAACTAGCTACAAGATGTCGATATATCCTGGTACTACGTGTACATACAGTATCTTCGATCAGCAAATTGAGTGCAGTCAATGATTGTGCGTGCATCAGCCGATCGAGATCGCTGCTAGCTGGCTGCTCTCAACTGCTCTCGATCAAAGTGGGTTTACTCTTGATCCATATTGGGAAGCGACGGAAGTTCAGGTGGAGATGAATCATGAATGAAGGTGCTGATGGTCCCGACGAAGTGTGTGTGTGTGTGTAGCTAGGACTCTAACTGAAACGCGCGCACAAGTCGTGCATGGGTTAAAATACTACAGACACATCGAAGCCGGGAGTGCAGTCACTCTGTGCAGAGAAGTGTCTGGGTCAGTGAGAATGACGCAAGACTCTGTTTGTTCAAGATTCCGCATCAAAGTTCACGAGATTTACGGGTTAACTTTGAGGGTAATATAGTTTTCAACTTTAAGAAGAATTCTGGAGAAAACTCTGGTTTCTTTCTACTGTAGGACTGGTGCGAATCAAGAGTCCGTTCATTTGAGACTCCAGGTTGCTCGATTCATCATGTGACTACTGACAGACTAAGACTAAAACACCTCCGAAACAACACGGCTTCACTCTTATCAAAACCTAATTTTTTGCCAAATGAGAATCACAACATCTTTGTAAATTATGTCGGGATGAATAAAAGGAGGAGAAGTCCAGCTTATGCTTGACAAGAGATTGTTTGATGAAGTTTAAATTGAGAAAAAAGGATTTGAAGGCTCAACCTCACCTGTGCCTATTCCGAAACACAATACAAACCAATGTAAAGTTAGTGAGGATGCTCTAGGTGTCTTCAACTCATGCCAATTGCTATTAAGTATGTTACAAATCCAATAAACCAATAAAAAAAACTTATGTAAAAATAATAAGCAAAAGTCAAATTAGTAAGCAAAGTGCATCCTAAAACATACTACAAAAAACAAAAGGCCTTGCCATTTCCATATCAAACTCAATCCTTGAAGCTCAAGAGCCACATAAAAAATCCTCCCAACAATACCCAAAGTGAACCATCCTAGGCTCATAGCAAAAAGAGATGAGAAGTGCCTATAAAGAGCCACTAATTATATGTTCACTAATTTGGAGTGAAGTCCTATTGAAAAAACAATATTGGAGTAGGTGTGGCTATTTATCAAGCTTTGGTAGTGGAATAAGCTCAATCGAATTAATATCTATCCACAATGTGTGAATAGGTGGTACTAAACAATCATTCAATTTATTTTAAAATTTTAAATCCTATGAGACATGGGAGGTTTAACCAATAAAGTGGTTGACTTGGGATTTAATCCACATAGAATGTATCTACCTTAATATACTCAATAGTTAGAGTAAGAAATATACATGCCAAAGTCTATAAAGTTAAAGTTTAAACTTTTAGTATTAGAAAAAATACAAAGGCTTATCTATACTAAAATGATGTAATCAATTATAGAGTCTAGAAAGCATAAAGTATATATATATATATATATATATATATATATATATATATATATATATATGCAATTGTACTTGGATAATATACCTAATAATATTTTTTTAACTTTTTAAAGGTATAAAGATAAATTAGGAAATTTTTAAGCTTTGGAAAAATAACCAAACAAGGTGTACGATTCTTAAGACAAAGTCTCAAGGAATTTATTTCACTTGACTTGGAGTAAATAGATAAATTAGGGATGGTCTCCAATAAAAAAGATTAATTTATTGAATAAAAAAGTTGTTGTATTGATTAGAGGAGCTTTGCACCTTGGTATTAAAGTAACTACAACTAATTTTGATCACTTTCAAAAATCAATCACTCTAGATTCTTGCCTAAAATGTACTCTAGCTATTCAAGAGAGTCTATGGTTGATTTTTAAAACCCCTATTTTTAGCATTTTGAAAATTCACTACCTAAGCCTTCTGTCACGACTTCCATGGTAGAACTATCTCCAATAAACCCTTCATTCACATTTGTCATACAACCTTTTTATACTTATTCTTTTTCTTCTATCAAACACAACAAACTAATGTTCATGTCAAAGTAGCACAAGGAATACCATCAATACAACAACAAACCCTATTTAATACATCCCTTCATAGAAAATCAACTCTTACAGAGTCCATACCCTAAGTTAAATTGTTTGTTTGTTTTGTTTATTATAGTGAGATCTCTTGGATTGTGCGTCCCCCAGTTGCGTGCTTGGTACCGTTGGAAAGCCCTCGGCGAGGAGGGGTGCATAGGCTTTGTTTCATGGCATTTTGAAGGTACAATGTGATAGGTATTGAATTTCAATTTTTTTATGAATTAGAAAATTAGAAAATTATTTTTACTTTTATTTTGGTTGCAGCAACAGCACAAAGGCACACTAGTTCTTCTTGAAGATGTTGTGGTTTCAGTAGGAATCACTGGCTGAACTGGGTACCATGCACAATGAAAACGTCAAATGAAAGTTTAAGCTCCGCTTTGACCCTTGAAGTGCTTTTGTAAGCTGTCGTGTACGAGCAAAACATTTGTAAAGTACGGTAGATGAATGTTTCGGTTTCCAAGAATGGTTTGCAGTTTGCATTACATTTGAAACAGCTTGCAGCCTTCTCAAGTTCTTAGCACCACTCCCACAGTCGCACTCAGCTTACAGGCTGTGTTTCTCTCTCTCTTTCGTTTTTTTTCAATTATTGACTCTGTCCTTTGGATAGAGACTATGGCATGGACTCTGACATTCTGAATCTGAGTACCCAAATCCTATCAACAACAACAATATTCACACTGCAAAAACGTGATTAGGAATTGGTTGGAGTGAACATACACACCGTTCTTGTTACATCAATTCAAGTAACTCACTTGAGGTTCACCCAAAACTTCGATGCCGCACTTCAATTTTCATTGTACCGACAAGTTTTTTGTGCACTAGTAGCTACATGCTTGCCGTTCAAGTGTGCGGGTTTTGCAAAGTCCAAGGCTGCCAATGTGAGAGCAAACTCAGTCAAGCCACACGGTTTTTGAGATTGGAAAAGACGAATGTAAAGAGAATGTGTGTAAGGTATGCACATGTCGTCGTCTTTCACAGTGTCCAACACTGCGGCAAGACAGTGTTGTCATACCTTACGCTTGGGTCAAAAAATAATTCACAATATAATTCAATATGGTATGCAATGAAATTTTCAGAAATTATAATGTGGCATAATTGAATAATGTAGAAATATTAATGAAAATGATTTGAATCCTGAAAAGAACAATGAAAAATGAAAAATAAGTTGCAAATATCAAATAAGCCATGAGTATTGTGGTGAAGTTGTGAGGACCCTGTTGCAAAACATCGCTGACAACAAATTTGGCAAAGTGTTGAGTACTTTGGTAAAGTTGTTAGGACCGATGAGGACCTTGTTGGTAAATGTCATAAATATTCCAAAACTTGTGAAACAAAATTCCAAAAATTCTAAATCTAATTGAAGAAAAGAAAATTCCACCAAAAAGAAATGATTTTGTATGGGGTTTAATGAATTTGACCTCAACGTATAATATTACCTACAAAGTCTAGATTTTGTTTTCTTTAAATGAACTCTAATCCTCTATAGTAACAAGTGTAAGGTGAAGACACTCGAAACCGTCAAAATAAACAATTCACCATAGTTGGAGGCACATTTTTTTAGGAAAATTTATTTTTTTACTATTATACATTGAAAGTTATGAATTTAAAAAAAAATAGAATTTTTAGATAAGACATGTAATTTCTATGAACTTTCAAAAGAGAGCTCCCTAAGCCACTAAAATTGTCTCATAACATGGTTCTAAAATTGAAATTTAGAAAAATTAGTGATTGACTAATCAAAGTTAAATATAGGAACAATGTAATGACACTTTAGGGGACACTTTTCAATAGAAGTCTACTTATTAGTAGTGGATACAAGGATGGTTTTGGGTATTTTCACCTAGTTATATGTGATCAGTCTTTAAAACTTGGAAGTAACTACTTCGAAAGACATTTGTATAGGCTATGTGGCACTTTAGGCGTGGAGGAGGAAATGATGAAGAATTTTGGTACACTAATTAGCAAGTATTTATGAAGCAAAAGGCAAGAGTTAACATGAAATTACAAGCAACAATGAATTTGTTATGAATTTTCAAAGATGAAGGTTGAAATTGAAGGATATAAGTGTAATGTAGGCAAATCCATATTCATCTAGTATTTGTTATAGAAGATATTCATAGTATCAAAATGATGTTGCCTTAACAAAAATTTGAATTGAAAAAAGCTTTAATTAATTAGCTAAAATTGTAGCCTTACACATTTCTCCCTCACATTATTATAAATGGATTCATTTGCTTTTCAAAATCTCAAGAAATGCGTGCTTAGTTCTTTTATTTATAAAAAAATGGAAAATAAAATAAAATAAAGTAAAACATGTATAATTATTTGTGGTGATTATATTGATTCATATTTTTTATTATATGAATCACCACAATAATGCTTTCTTTTGTAGAATAACACTCTAAAAACTCATGATATGTAAAACTACAAGTGTCATATGTTTTCAAATTTAAAATCAATTTATGGGATTTGTCATTTTTTTAGAATACTTTTCTTGGCCTTGTGGTTTTTAGTAGTGTTCGTTTATTAAACTACATAAGTAATATAATAGAAGATATTTTATTCTTTGAAGGTAAAAATTATTTATTATTGAAGAAAAAATAGGATTTTATAAATTTATTTTGTGAATATAAATGAAATATTCTCAAATATGCTTGAATATTTTATTTATATTCAAGCATATGCAAGCACATTCTTTGATAAAATTTGAAACTAAGAATTGAAAAATCTTCTTACATATGGCTATAGATTGAATATTTTTATTTTTCACAAAAAATTTAGTTTATAATATTAAGTCCTACTTATGGAAATTTGAAAGATTTTTATTTAATTTATTTGTTGAAGTTTTTTTAAAAGGGTCATTGTTCAAACTAAGAAAGTTAGTTAGTATTGAAGTCAAACATACTTATACCCATTGATTTATAGAAGACTTTCTAAAGAAATTTGTGAAGATCTATACCTTATAAATGTAAGAAAACAAATACAAGTCTACAAAGATTTAGATAGATGAAAAAAATAAAGACTCCTTATATTTGGGACATATTATGTTCATTCATTGTTTGAAATTTGAACACCAAGTTCTTTAGAGGTTAAGAATTGTCATATTCACTTTCAATACATATTTGAGCTATGTTGAATTATTAATCATTAAATTATATTTGAAAATTTCTTTAATATGCAACATTTAAAAGGAAATAATACAAATATTCCTTCCAAATATCTATGCATTGCAAGTACAAAAAGAACTTATTTGGTAGTCATCCAATGGCAAATTGTTAAACTACCTATTTAGCTAAAAAAATATTTTAAAATAATTCTAGAGTATACATTTACAAAAAGATGTATACTAGGAGGGTCTAAAATGTTATGAAATTTTTATAGCTATTTGTGAAATGAATTTACAAGATCCAATTTTGAATAGAAACTAAGACCATAAATATTAGTTTACACATTGGATATGCTAATAATTGATTAAAACGATATATTTTGATAAATATGGAAAATAAATTATTCAAATAAACATTGATATTTTTGTAATTGTAATAAGTATAAAATTCAATATTGTTTCATTTCATTGGAGTTTGAGTCACATGTTCAATAATTGTATTCAATCTTTTTCATTCAATGGTCATATGAAGGATTTACAAAGACTTTAATGAATACATTAGGAAAATTGAATATCTTTTTCTAAACCTTCAATTTTACATTGATTAAAAAAAAATTGTAGGATTTAAGTGGAATCAATCTAAATGCCAAGATGTTTATTATTAATTACTATATACACTTATTCGGTAGAAGTTGAAACTTGAACTGAAAAGATATTTTGCATGTCTTTGAGCTACTCCATCCCCTATATATTTTTGTTTTGTTTTCATTAGCCTACGTAATATCTATATATATGTATATTCAATAGCCTTTCATTTTTCAATTTTCATTCACTTGTAGGGTGTCTTCATGATTCTAGTTAAGGCTACCAATTAAATCAATTTTGCACAATATTTTGTTGGTTTTTATTGCCAGCTACTCTATTAGCCAAGTTTGGGCATTTACAAGAATTTCTCATTGTAATTTGGTTAATAAATTGATTTTCACTGATTCAAGTTGGGTTCTTGTAAAGGATTTTCTATTCCTTTAGAATCATAAGTGACCATTGAACTTATTCATTCAGAGATGTAAGTTTGGTTTAATGTCTTTTATTTAGTCTTTTTGAAAAAAATGTTCTGGTTTTGTATTGATTAGTAATGTATTTTGCTTGATAGTTTTTCTTCATCTTCAATGAATAAAACTTATTTACTCGTGTTAAAATATAAATATAGCTAAATAGTTGTCTTTTCTTTGTATAAATTCCTACAAGTTGAAGCTAAGATGGAGAAATCTATTTTCGTTACTTAAAGAGGTATTGTACTTCCAATACAAAATTCCAGGATTGTTTGTTTTTGCATCCAAACAAATACCATTAGATGTTTTTCATCTCTATTGCAAGATTGTTTCAAGGCCATTCCCCATGTTAGGAACCAGCTACTACTGGCCAAAATTTAAAATAATAAAATAATGATTTTTTTAATTTAAAAAATATTTATTATTATTATCTAAGGTGGCAGTTTCTTTGCCACGTTAAATTGTTACTATACCCATGTTCCTACAGTCTGAAAACTTGTAGAAACTTATAACCCTATTAATAGACTAAGTGAATTTCAACTAATGCAATTATGAATGATTGTAAGTGAAAAAAATTGAAAATACTAAGAGAATTGTAAATTACAAAACTGATCTTCTAAAAGATATTCTAATTTTTGCAAGACATACCCAACTTGAAGTGATGGATTTTTAGAGAATCTTTAGGAAAACTTCTAGTATTTTTTCATTTATTCAAGTAATAAAAAAAGCGATAATCTTTGGAAGGATAAAGCTATTTAAATCTATGGAAATTAATGAAATTTGCGATATATGGAAGAAATTTCATTTATTCATTTAGAACAATGTACATTCATCTAAAATAAAGTGATAATTTGAACTAGTAGTTTGAACTAGTAGTTTGAACTAGTAGTTTGAACTAGTAGTTTGAACTAGTAGTTTGAACTAGTAGTGTCACAATTTGAACTAGTAGTTTTTGCATTGGAAAGTTTGATAAATTCTTTCAATAGTAGCCTTGAGGAGGGTGGAAGCTTGTTATCAACAGGGTTATCAATTGATCATTTGAATAAGTTACAAGATGCTTATTTAAGAAAGATTTTCAAATCCAGATTTGGATAGACCTCAAATGTCCTTTAAGAGTGAAGTAGATGTTATACTAGTAGGAAATTCAATTATTCTTGTTGATTCCATAGTGTTGATTTGGTTTACTTTTCTGTTGATTTTTATCCAAATCAACAAAAAAGTGAACCAAATCAATGCAACCAAATTAATAGAAAAATTGAATTTTCTATTAGTATTATCATTTCTCTACATGACCTATACATTTTTGAAAATCCCAATGTACATATTTCAAAGCGGATTTCAAAGTTGGTTTTGGATAGAGGGGTAGAAGTAGATGTCTCCACTTTAAATTCAAAAATTGTCAAAATCTAAAGATATTTGACTTAGAAAAGAATGGTTGTCTAGTTAAAGACCACCTTTGTGCTACTATTTATAATTCATCCTATTTATACCACTAAGTATGACTAGTGTACATTTCACAACTTCAAGTACATTGTATTGGTACATAGTGGCCATAAAGTGATACAAATTTCTACATAAAACAAATAGAATCTCCTACAATGCTCTGACATGATGAAGAGAGAGATTCATGCAAATTTTTCATCCATGTAACTTTTGATTTGTTCAACACTATTCTTAAATCTATAAAAGATGACTTTTTTTAATGGCCAGTTTGATGAATTAAAATAATGATATATTTGGACAAAGATATAAAAAAAAATTCAAAAATTCAAAGAAAGATTAAGACTTATGCAAATGTATGTACCTTAACCTTTAAAAAGGTTGACATTTATTCTCGCATTTATTGTGTGAATTATAAATCTTTTCAAGAGCTTATTGTGGGAATTATAGAAAATGGATGAAGTACATTCAAGCTTGTTGAAAGGCAATTTTTGTCTATTCTTCAATAATGTGACTTACTATTGCAATCATTTGATGTTATTTGATTATTGTAGAAGGTTTTGAATAAATTTATGTAGGGATGGGAAGAAAAGGAGAAATTTGTAGAAATTGAAGATTTGATGTTAATATTTTTCTCATTCTCTAATTTATTTAGCCAAAAAGCTCAAAATCTACTTCCACCTTCCTACTATACTAGAGACTTCTATGGGTTAAAAGCACCCCTCCAATCTTTTAAATATTTGCCCTCTAAACTATAGCCTTCCAAATTGATGCTCAAGGTTATGTTTCTTCATTCCACAAAGAGGTAGATAGACAAAGGTAAGAGGAATAATTCTACATCAAATGAGAATCAACATGACAACAATGGTAGCGCGCAAGTACAAAGACATGAGCTGACAAGCCTTAAACCTAATCATAGGTATGTGTTTATAACCATTTGAAGGTGTTTACAACATATGTATCCTATAACATTGGTACCCTATAACATGGAAAGAATCTATATAATAGGTACCTTATAACATGAAAAGAATCTATATAATAGGTACCTTATAACATGAAAAGAATCTATAACATAGGTACCTATAATATAAACATATATAACCATAAAAAAGTCTATAATATAGACTCCTAGGTTGATGGGCTCATAGATTCTGCACTCATGTACTAGCACTCCTCCAATTATGACAATATTTTGCCTTGTCTTTTCCTTTTGAAGGGCTCGCCAAAGAAAGCCACCAAGCATGGCAGTAATAGAATTTTGTGGGCCAACAACAGAGGCACACATGGTAGCGAGGGGTATCTCATTTTTTTGTCCCAAGCACCCATGAGATCCTATGGACCATAATACAACCACAATGCTCTAAAAGTATATTCGCACTTGGTGTTAAAAAGTGTTGTTATTGAGGGTCTTAGGAACAAATTTAGACCTACCTACTTTTAGACCAAATTCACATTATAAACATCACCCCAAGTGTGAACATACCTTTATACAAAGAAATGCCTGCATGGTTAGAGGGTCAAAGTGTATGTCTAAGATCAGCTTCTTCAGTCTTCTACCCAAGTCCTCGTCAACCATCCCTCGAGGAACGTGTCCCACAGTGCTCCTGGAAAGCAGAACACCCCCTGCACTCTGCTAACTGAAGCTTACTCTCCGTCACAGACACTCCGACTCTCTCATCACAGAGAAACCTCCACAGTAACACCGGCCACTGTATCCCATTATCCATCAATAAGAAACGACTGCCGGCACCCCACCATCACTACCAGCATCATCAGCATCATCGTCGTCTTCTTCTTCTTCCATTCGCAAACTGCACAGAATTGAATATTATTCTGGAAAAGCAAAACTGCAGACTCACAGTCCGACTCGAGGACCGACCGCAGGAAGCACATGATGCCCGCCGGCTAGACTGGCACAGCTCAGACCCCCCACTCCCCCTCCCCCACTCCCGCCCTTCGGGACCCCACTCACTTCCTTTTTTATAGTCACTCCGGCTCCGCCATCGAATTCTTTTTCAGCATTTTCAGCATTCTCGCACTTCGGGATGTTGCGGTTACTTCGTTGGCTTGGATTTGGCTGTACCATGTCGTTCTGTACGCCGGGCCGAGGAGCTTGCTAGCAGTACTGTGTCTAGTGTCGTTCGTGGTGTGGCCGTTTCTCGTGCAGGTGAGTCGGATATTCGCTTTAGTTCTTTTTTTAAAAATTGACTGATGATTTTTTTTCGGTTTGGGGAGTAATAAATAAGGTTTCTGGGTGCAGTCGGGAGGTTTCGGTTTGGGTGTCGGGAGTTGGGGGAGCGTTGGGATTTGAGGGGACATTGCGAGGTGGGTGTGGGGAATCGCGCCGTGGTTTTGCGGGAAATGGGAGATTCTAGTGGTTAGGGTTTTAGGGTTTGTGTGGAGAGATGGCCTTGGGAGGGTGTGTTTCTTGTGCGAATGGGGAAGAGTTTTGTATAGGAGAGATATGTTCTGGTTGTGAAACGTCGAGAATGGTTGAAGCTTGAAGCCAAAGGAATGAAACGGCGTCCACGAGGTTGGCCGGGTTCAAATGATTGGGTCTCGAATGTGATTATTAGATCTGTGGGAACGACAATCTCCAAAGTGGAGCTCAAAAGTTTGTGAAACCTGGGAAAGGGGGAATATGCGATCTTAGATTTTTCTCAACTGCAGCAATAGGAGGCGCATATCGACCTTTTGCGAAAGGAATCTCTGTGAGGAGATCTGGCCGCTGGGCTTTCTCAGAGAGAGTCGTGACCGTGTACTAGGCATTAGGTTTTTGTTTAGATTTCTGAAACGTCAATATGGGCTGTGAAGGCATTGTAAGACACTGGATTTGAAGTAATAGGTCTGCTTCTGCTCCTTTTTCGTTCCTGGAAGAGTTTTTCACCTTTTTGTTGGATCGTACTGGAAGTGGGAGAGTGATAGCATAGAGGACCGTACTGTATTTATAAAAATGTTAGGTCAATGAGATAGATCAATTTGTAGGGGACTCGTTTATGTAAATGTTGTAGTAGAACTGCATGTCCTAGCAGCCGTTCCGGGCTTACACGCACTTCGCTTCATATATAGTTTGTGATTTATGAGGGTCCCCTAAAGTACAAACTAGCTCTGGGATTGCCAAATTCATTCGCTTTGGCTGGAGGTTAGTTTGTGTCATGCGTGCTCATTGGTGTACCTTTCCTTAGGCAAGGCCATTTCCGTCTGATATGCTATTAGAAAATTTACACTTTCTGAAGAGGTTCAATAGTATTCGGAACAGATTTCCACTTGTCTACGGAAATGTTATCAATTCTAGTACCTTTTTTTTCTCACACAAGGTTTTGAGTGTGCTGATTTGTTTCTTTGGCATGCAGGCTGAGTGAAGAGGTGTCATCATGGCGGAGCCGAAATCAGAAATTGATCTGTCGGCTCCGTTTGAGTCTGTGAAAGCTGCAGTGAGCATGTTTGGTGAAAAAATTCCGACCAAGACGCAAGGGAGCTCCCATCCTCACGTCTCGCATGCTCCGCATGCACCAGGTTTACAGTACGTCGGCACGTACCATAGTCCTAATCACCAAGCGGAGGTAGGCACGCAGTTTGTTAGGTTACGCATTTGATTGATCTTCACAACTGCTTCAATTTCACTTGATATAAGAGCTATCCTTTTAGTCAATGATATTTCAGGTTCGTTATTGAACTTCAAAAAAGAAGCTTATTCCAGCACTTATTAATGGTATTATTCATTAGAATTCATCCCCTAACTTTTTCGCTGAAACAAAGTCAGCACCCCTAATTTGAACGAGCTTAAGGATAACTCTATCGTTATTACTAATTTTGTGCTGCTGAATGCATGCCCTCTTGCAGAAAATTATCGCCTTGGAAACCGAATTGCAGCGTGCTCATTCCGAAATCAACAACTACAAGCAACAACTAGCCGCCAGTAAAGGTGGCACAACCGAGTCAAAGCTGAAACAATCCTCGTCACTGCCGCGCAAATTATCCGATGGCACTCGTTGGGAGGATCACCTTGATGCAGTTCTGGGTCAACATCCTAAGGCCGTGGTGTCTGAAGACCGTGACATGGAAATTGGCAGCCTGCAGAAGGAGCTGGAACTTTCTAAGAGCCAGTATCTGAGTTCTTGTGCAGGTGACCCCACTTTGCTACAGACTCCGAGAGCATACTTTTAAGTACATTGTTCAGTTGTTGGAGTTAGCCTTTACGTTGGACTTTTGCGTGTCAGAACATTACCTTTTTCGCAGTTCTTTTGCCAGAGAAGATGGCCTTCTTCACGGTTTTTTTGCACCCATGTTGTAGATCTGGAGAATGCCAAGGCAGAGATTACCAGACTGCAGGCTGAAATGACATCTAGTGCCGAGCTTGAAAGTGCGAAGCAAGAGGTCAACAGGTTACAAGGCGTGGTCAATGCAGCTTGGAATCAGCACGGAGCTTTCACCACGGAGCTGGCAAGGGCCAAAGAGGAGATTGCAGGGCTTGAATCTCAGTTGCGTGGTGCGCAGGCTTCAAGTGCAGAGCTTGCACATGCTAAGGACGCCAACAATGTGTTGCGTTCCAGCTTGGAAGCCTCTTCAACCGAGCTTGCCAAAACAAGAGAGGAGGTAATCCAATTGCAAGGGCAGCATGGGGAATCTCTTTCTCAGCTTGCAACTGCACAAAGGGAGATTGAGAAGCTGCAAACTGATTTGAGCATGGCACGGGGTAACTCTTCCACTGAGTTGACGTTGGCTAGGGAACAGATTGAGAAGCTGCATGCTGAGGTCGAGTCCGTGCGGGGACAGCATGGAAACGAGCTTGCCAGTGCCAAGCAGGAAATTTTGAACCTCCAGGAACAATTGAGCAATGTGTCTCAGCAGCCTCGGGAGATCCCAGAAACCCCGAATGAGTTGGAAGCAGCTAGAGAACAGATTGAAAAGTTGCATTCTGAGCAGAGTGTTGCGTTGATAGAGCTCGCAAAGCAGAGAGAAGAGATTGGGAGACTCCAAAACGATCTAGTTAGCTCTGGGAGGCAAATTCAGGAGTTGAAGGAAGAGATTGGGAGATTGCAGGCTGATCTGGTAGTCTTTCAATTTGGCGGTCCTCAATCCGGTTCCAGAGAGGTAGACACTGTGGATCCGGCAGTAATGGACGAGCTCACCATGGAGTTGATGACGACGAACGAGCACCTGGAGAAAGCCACGGCAGCCAGGATGAAGGCTGAGGTAGAGCTCGCAGCTGCCAGAGAGGAGGCTGAGGAGGCCAGTGTCCTGAGAGCAGCTTTAGACAATGTCCGGGCTGAGCTGAAAGGAGCCAAGGAAGCAGAGCGGAAATTAGGTGACACAATGACAGTGACGGAGGAACTACGAGCGCAGGTTGCACTGATGAAAGAGAGTGAAGCGAAGGCCGCTAAAGCTGCGGCCGAATCGAACGAGGAGTTGCTGTCCCTCAATACTGCACTTTCCTTGGTGAGGGAATCCGAACAGGAGTTGAGCAAGCAGGTTGATGACTTGCGGGCGGAGGTTGAGGCTCTGAAGGCCGAGCTTGTGACTGTCAAGGAATCTGAGGGGCAAATGACAGAGTCGTACATGACGACTAAAGCTGAGCTTGAGAGTGTGAGTACGGAGTTGTCGAAAGTAAGACAAGCCGAAGAGATGGCCAGTGGAATAGTTGCTACATCTTCCGTTGAGTTGGAGGCTTTGACAGCTGAACTGGCGACTACCAAGGAAGGTGAATCGCGAGCCAAGGCCGCGTTTACAGATTACAGCCTGAAACTCCAAAGAATGAGAATAGAACTGGAAGATGCTTCAAAGGTCGTCGACAAGGTACTCACACATATGCTTTATCCTGTTTTGTGAGACTTATTTGCTGTGCAGGTTGGGTTCATTTTGTAAGGTGATGTGCTCAGCATATTCTCCTTGGGAAGCAATTTCTTGCAGTGATTATCATTGACGTCCATCGAGTCTTTTCCCAGGCAAGGGCATATAAAATCGACTTAGACGAAGCTAATGCGAAGCTGAAAAAGTTAGTGGAATCGGAGAGGACCATGTCCGCTTCCATGGCATCTTTGCGAGCCGAAGTGAAGAATGCACGTGCAGAGATAGAATCTGTGAGAGAGGAGGGAGAAGCTGCGTTGGCTGAGAAAGAGGAGTCAATCGAAATGGAGATGACTCAGATGAGGACGGAATGGGAGGCTGCTGTGTCAGAAGAGGCCAAGCTGAGGGAGCAAGTGTCCACATTATCTGAAACTTCGACCAAGGTTTGTTGGGTCCACTTATAGCGCATGTATTCAGGACGCGATTAGGTTCTTGTAGTAGACAAGTTCGACAATGCCAGAGATTTCGATGGAGTTGATTTTAGTGAGCTATTACTGAATTGTTTGTTGTTGGACATTGAAATAGTTGACGGAGGAAGTGGAGGAATTAAAGACGTCGTCTGCCTCAGCGAAGCAGGAAGCAGAGGCTGCGAAGCAAGAGTTGGAGCAAGCAAGGTCTCGCATTGAGACGATAGAATCAAAATTGCAGGCAGCCCTTTTAGAGGTGGAGGTTGTGAAAGCAAGTGAAGAGAACGCTCTTTCACAGGTCAGTCGTTTGCTTTTTAGGTCCGGCTACTTTATGAGATGTTGTGATCTCAATCACGCTCAAAGCTAACAGACATTCATGTAGAGACGTGGCATTGCATGCTACGGTTATGCAGCACCCACAAAGAAGTCTCCAGTGAATCTTCAAGAATCTTGGTGATACTAGTGTTGGTAAAGACTAGGGTATCTGTTTAGCAATGGGCCTATGTGGTAAGTCCATTCTGATGTTCGATGTGACTTCCAGGGAAAGATCAGGACACATGATCCTGATGCGGAAGCAGAGACGGAAGCAGAGGCAGAGGTCAAGGAGCCCGGAACTGAGGTGACGATCCCTCACGAGGAGTATCAAGCCTTGAAAAGAAAGGCACGTGAAGTGGAAGAATTGGCGAGCAAGCGCGTAGCGATGGCGATGGCACAGGTGATGGCGTTACCTTAATGAGTGTGTATTTTGAGTACGTTTAATAGTTACAAGTATCATTTAATGTATATTTTTCTATGTTAAATCCTGTGTCGTCCTGGTATAGTATGAGGGTCTCTTAAATTCAGACACTCCAAGATTCGAGATATCCTGTCTGTCACAGCACCTGTAGCTTATGTGGTGGATGTATGAACTGGGTTGACCAGGTAGAGGCGGCCAAAGCGGGTGAGAAAGAGACGCAGAGCAAGTTGGAGTTGGCGAAGAGAAACATTGACGCCAGTTGTGCAGAGCTCAACGAAGCCTTGAGGAAACGGGAAGAAGCTGAACAAGCCAAGTTCGCAATAGAAGGGATGCTTCGTAACCAAAGAGGAGAGCGCAGGCTCCAGCATCACCACGCTCTTAACGGGGGCCACAACGGGGGTCTGATCGCTCCCATGGCCAGTCCCAGCAATGGTGTAGGGGACCGGCAAGGCTACATGGTGAGTCCCGTTTCTGGAAACTCCCAAACCAGCAGCCCCTTGCACGCGTCGTTCTCATTTGCCACTTTCGCAAGCCCAAGCTCGCCGTCCCAGCCCGCCAACGAGTCGCTGGCGGAGGTTCTGTCCATCAAGATGCCATCTGAGGAGAAGCAAAAGAAGGCCAGATTCTCATCCAAGATCGGGTCATACTTTGTGAAGAAGAAAGATTCAGGGCCGAAGTAATATGTGGCCACTGTCTTATGGTCATCGTGAGTTTCTACTTACTCCCTGGCCGCGTTTGCAGTGGGTCTGATGAGAATGTCTAAAATCTTCTGGTTCCCACTTGCGAAGGCCTTCCTTTCCTCGCCAGACTGACATTGTAAACGAAGACGTGAGTTTTGCTGGCACATGTAGCTGTAAGATAATTGATGGCCCTGTCTCCATGGTTGAGAGGATCCTCAGTGGTAGGGTTGCAGCCACAATTGCGTAGCCACCTGGGTATGAAAAGAGACTGGCTTTCAAGGCGTCTAGAGATGCCGTCCATGCTACCTTTTCGAAGGTGCGTTGTATCATCAATTTTTTTGATGTTTTGGGAAGTATTACATCGTTGTATTAATGAAATGGTTTTCTGGCGTTTTTTGGAAGAGTTTTGGTTCCTATTAGGCCCGCTTCAAGTCAAGTGAGAGGCTAGAGACTAAGGTGGGCACCCCCAAACCGCCACTTTTCCATCCACAGTGCCATTCAAGTCAAGGAAGCTAAGGTGGGCACGTTCCAGAGGAAGCGGAGAAACAATAACCATTTTCATCGGTCGAGGATAGTATATCGTCTAGTAGAGCATTCACACTAGACGGACAACCACTTCGAGTTAAAGGCCATGTCATCACTCACTTCTACCTAAATTGAAGATGAAGGCATATTTGTAGTAGATAAGTTTGGGATCACTTTGGGAAGTGATCCACCTAAATTGAAGATGAAGGCATATTTGTAGTAGATAAGTTTGGGATCACTTTGGGAAGTGATCCGCTTTGTTTTGGGTTTGTTTGCTCTTTTTTATCTATCTATTTTGCCATTTGTGAGAGTAGCTCCATCTTGTTTGTGAGTTTGGAAGCTCAAAGTATTCTTGTTGGATTTTTCCTCTTTGGTTACAAAGTATGTATACTAGTTGATCTAATTGTATGGATACAATATATGAATCATATTTAACAATTATTCATGTCATCATCAAATTATTATTCCAAGTTGTATTTTATAATGCACCTATAAAATTTTTGGAATTACAAAGAATTACAAATTTTTGGAATTACAATTTGATCTTTTAGGGGTTGAAGCTACAATATTGGACAATCCTAAATTCTCTCAATTTGGTGAACTACACCATGCAAACACCCATGCAATTATTACCAAAAATAATAATTGAGTTGCAAAATGATGTTTTAGTAGAACTTGAAAAAAATTCTTCAGATGTTGTCTTTCTCTATAGGACAATCATTAAATCATCCATTGAAATGGGTCCATGTTGATGTGGCATGACACCACATTTACCTCATTTTGCTTCAAAAGCCATTCATTATTTGCATTTAGAATTGAGAAGATAAGCTCTTCATATACATATGGGGTGATGGAATGTAAAACAACCAATGTGGGATGTATAAATTAAAATTAGTAGGAGTTTAGCCCCTCATAGTTAAAAGAAGACCCTAAAACCTTCATATGTTGCCTTTAGCCCTAAAACTATTGCTCTAAAAAGGACTTGGGTGGTTGTCCTCTACTTAGTCGGGGTTGTGGTCTTGCCATTTGTGTGCTTGGTTGAGTCCCATGGTCCAAGTTGAGGACCATGTTAGGCCACATTGACCAAGCCTACTTTTGCATGTAATATTTAGCATCTTGTTCTAATGGGTGTTCTTGATTTTTTTTTTTTTAAATGTTTAACATAGTGTCTAAAAAGATGAGTTCTACAATGATGAGCTTGATGCTTTAAGGTTAATGTTAAACTTTTGAATCTCTTATTCTATTGTCACCAACAATGGTAAAGGATTAGTTTTAAGGCCATTGTACAATAAGTTTTATTGACTTGACTTAAAACTTATAAGCATTCTCATTGGTCATGTGCTTACAAATGGTTTAACTTGAGAGTCCTTAAAGTCTATTGATTTGGCCTTGAGTGTAAGTGGCCCACAACTTACAATACTAACTATTTGATCTGTTTATTGAATATTGAACATTTAATAAGTTCATTTTTTTTTGCTTCTACTATAATATAAAGGGAAGCCATTTACTTCATTTAATATTGTTATTAAATACACAAAGAGAATATGAAATAATGCAAGTAGATTGCAACCCTAACAAGTTGGCATTTGGTGCCAACTTGCTACATGCAATCTCCAGTTTGTGACATTTTGAATTGTCATGTTAATTGTCAAGCAATACACATGCAATATTTAATTGTAGTTGAGAAAATTAGTTGCAATTAAAGTTTGGAGATGACTCTTAAAATTGAGAGGTGATTGTTGATTTTACACTCCATAGGTTTGCTTATGTGACATGTATAGAATTTTGGAAATGCATGCAAATCAAGCTGTCTTGTCATTGCCAAACTTTGCAAATGGATAAAACAAAAGGAAAATTGAGACTGAAAGCAAAAGAAGTAGCCTTGGATATTTTTTATTTTCTTTGAATTTGATTTGATATATTTCTAGAAGGATATTCTAAAAAGTAAAAATGAAACCACATAAAAATAAAAGGAGGATCCATTATGGGCACAAAAAAGGTTCAATAAGTAATAAATTGCAAACCTTTCTCAACCTTTATTGCTAAGATCAAGTGCAGTACACATTTTAATCAATTTAACAATTGATTCAAGGCCCACAAAGTCTCAAGCTATTAATCTAATTTTCCTTGGGGACAAGTCCACCTAGCAACTTGCTTCCCAAATTTGCAAGCACCGCCTCAGTACTACATTATTTTCTTGGCAAGTACACTCCTCCCCTCTTCCAAGAGACCCAATCCCAAATTAAAAAATCATCTCATGGTTGCATGTCAAGAAACAAGCTCTTAGAAAGAGTGGTGGAGAAATATACAACCTAATCAATTCATCATAAACAACCACCCCAAAAGAGACTACATGCATGACAACAACTTAGCAACACATATGTTCTTGTAAATTTTGGTACTTCTCTCTTGAGATTGTACACAAAAGCATTTGGACTCCTTCAAGTGTGTTGAGAGACAACTCCTCAACACTTCTATAGATGAAGAGGATTTATGGTCAATCTCTATCAATAATTACACAAAGTGCACAATAAATACAATAAATTGAATGGAAGCACCTCCATAACATTCTTGAGCTTCAAGGGAGGGGACCCTTGCTTTCCATAAATCAAGGCTCCTTTCACTATAGAACATCATGAATGCAAGCTTGCCCATGCATTGTACCTCAAATATATTTTTGCTATAGTGATTATATTGAGGAAGAAAGTCTGCCGCCTTCCCATTCAAGAATGTTGTGTCATAATTGTGCTCAAGCAATGTCGTTCACAATGCATCAAAGAATATGTCATTGCTAGGAGCACCGTGAGTGTCAACGGAAGGGTCAGTTGAATCTTCCGAGTCTTTCCACTCCCCGTCATCATCAGTTGCTTCAACAGTGGTGCTTCTCTGAACAGCCCACAATCAAAGTTGAGCCAAAAAATTCACGTTCACAACTCTTCAGGTAATCACCCCCTAAAAGTCACACTAAATGGCAACTACACTGAATACGAGATTGACCATGGTTCCTATGATTCCTAGTGTACAAGCTTTTGTTTCGTTGCCTTGGCAGTAAAAGAAATAAATTCTAGATTCTCTTAAAACGCATTTTTTATATGAATAAATTATGAATCTTCAAAGTGCTAAAAATAGGTGTAAAAGTGCTAAAAATAAGTAACAACTGACATTAGGCTCTTGTGATTACAGTTTGTACATTTTACACAAGAAAATGCAGAGGTCAGTGTAAGAAACAATTCAGAATTAGCTGCATTTACCTTGTAAGCGTTAAGCTTACTATGATTAAGGTATGCTTGCACTTGGTGTTCAAAGGAGCCTTTAAAATGGAATTACAACTCTTAACATCAGTCGTAACACCGATTGAAAACATACTTTGGAATGACCACATTTCTAAATATTCTTGTTAGCAAATCAAAGAAGTTCCAATGAACAAATGAATGTAATATTTCGATACCATACGCATAAGTTTTACGGTTTCAAAGTTATGTTGAAAGACGATCTAAAACTGACATCAGTTTGATAAATTCTCAGAATCAATTTTTACTCGTGCAAGATTTTGAGATGCAACGTTTTAAGGGACGTGCCAGAATTAGGTACCTCGATCTTGCAATTAGCTCACTATTTTGTAACCTGGATCTTACAAATCTACAAAACGTTTGATGTTTACTATAAATTCTTGAACTTGCTTTATTGGTTCCTCCTACAGTGGTTCCAGCAGTGGTACTGTAGATAGAACCATTGACTTCAAGTTCGTTTGCTCTCTTCTTCTGCATCGTGAAATAGAAAGGGAGATGGCATAATGGGTTCAAGAATGGTATGTAGCTCCACAATAACAAACAAGGATTCTAATGAATAGTACAACCACCGACTGACCTGATACCAAAAATTGCAACAAAGCAAAAAAAGCTTTCAAGAGCACAAACCTCTTCCCCCATGAGATACTGAATGGCTCCACGGGCAGCATGCACACGTCCCAAAAGGCGCCATAAGAAGTTGTAGTCTTGTTTGAAGCCTTCTGCCAACGCAAGCTCCTTCTTGGCCTGAAAGTAGAGAATACCACAACTGTTAAGGACCTAATCCTGTTGAGGACAATATCGCTCTTTTTTGGATGAACGCACTCTTTTGGATGGACAATTTAAGTTTCATTCGTATTTTGCACGTTTCATCCATTTATAGAGATGGAAACAACTGCATTGGTTTCTGCACTGCCCAAAATAATTGAAAAAAGAATCCCCAATTTGCACCATCCAGGATTTTGCCAAAGTTTGATTTGACTCTTGTACCAAAAGTAATCACTCCACAGCTCTATAGTGATCTCACAAAATCACTCCATGTGCTGGAATGCTTAAATAAACACAAATAGTACCTTCCACCTTATTTCGTAGCATTGCATTCCAAAGAAATATGTTCAGAAGATTCCAAACAACATTCATTTTGAGAATCAAGTTTCGAAGGAAGCAAGGGCTGTTTCATGCCAAGTTTGCAATTTGCGTACCTCCAGTAAAAGGACAAAATCACTGGCACTGTTTGAATCATCTTTGACTCGCTCTGTGTGTTGGATGATGAGTAGCAATGCACGTTCATATGCCGCCATGGGAATGCAGAAAAGCTCGTTCTCCACATAACACGTTGTCTCCCTGAAAAACGTCATTCTTTCATGAATTTCTCACAAAAGACACTATCATGGTTATGCCCTAATTGCCCAAGCTGGAAATAGAAAGTCGAGTTTCAAAACATAATTCTATAATTCAAAAAATGGAGGGTATGATAACTTCTTTCTGTTGGTACATTTGGATACCTTCCTCAAAACGTTTTAATGATTTACTTTCAACTCCTGTAGATATGGAAGTAATCACTTTGGGCCATTTGAGCACTTAGAGAGAACAGGGGGATCCACGTTGAGGTTACCTCACAAACTCCAGGCATGGACGAGCCTCATCAAGTTTTCCAAGCTCCCGCAAAGCTGTGCCTTTGATAAGATTGCACAAAGCATGCTCATCGTCTGCTGTTTCGTCTTCATCGTCCTGAAGTAAGAAAAATATTTAACTATCAGTCAACACCCAGATACCATAGGAAAAAGAACTGCAAATGTGCACCGGTAAAAAGCAAATTTCTTCGCTGCGAAAACCATATTCTAAACCACATTAGTATATATCCAGATCAAAGAGAACAGCAATGGTGGGATCTAAACCTCTGACAATTCTTCTTCAGAGCCTTGCTCGTCGCCACGGGCATCATTCTCTGGTGTATTCAATCCTGTCTCTGCCTCTTCGACAATGTGGACAATTCCTTCCAGTTTTTCTGCTGGCATCTACAAACAGAGAGCATCCAGAAAAAGCTGCCGCTATTAACCTTAAGTGTCCAAATGGGCAACAGTGTCT
Source organism: Climacium dendroides (assembly GCA_950106755.1). Taxonomy (NCBI): domain Eukaryota; kingdom Viridiplantae; phylum Streptophyta; class Bryopsida; order Hypnales; family Climaciaceae; genus Climacium; species Climacium dendroides. Next base: position 14,474,244 of record OX467091.1, on the reverse strand, counting down.
GCTTTCATATCGATACGGGTTGAAATAAATCATTAAGAACGCTTCAAGGTAACTAACTGTACTAATAGAAAGAAGGCATCATGCCCTACATTTTTGAATAAAAGAAATTGATGTTTTGAAAGCTACTATAATTGACTGCAGTAGAACCCCTCTACAGTAATAGGGCCAGGACTGGGCTGACTATATTACATTAGAGAGGTTACATTAGGGAGGGTCTGACTTTTGTATGCGAACCAGGCCCAGACCCAGACCGGGCAATCAATATTACATTAGAGAGGTTCTACTGTACTAGCTTCCAAAGTGGAGTTTCTATCTGGCAATAGAGGTTAATTAGTGATATGTATTCGTGGGCAAGGTGAAAATCTATTGAGATCATTGTAAATGATCAATGAAGACTATTTTGATGAATACCTACCTGAGGAAAAGAATTCCATAGATAGAGGAACTCGACTCCACAAATTTTTCCCTGCAAACCTTTCACTCCCTCCTCTGTGTCCAATGCATGGTCTTTCACCTGCAACACATACCTCAGCCTTAAAAATCGTTGTTTGCAAAAGACAATACAGGATTTGTCAAAGATCAAAAGAGCTGAGACAACAATAAGTTACAAATTGTCGACAAAAAGGAAAGAGAGGCTTTAAGTACACATAAAAACGTGGAAATCAAATGCAGCAGCACTGGCAACGCTTACTTTCCTCAAGGCATACTGCTCCTCAGCTAACACTCGGCCAGAGATTGTTCCACGCATGAGTCCTTTAACCTGATATCAGAAACAAATGTGAAAGAGAATAAGAGTGGTTGTTCCAATGAGTTGGATACCAAAAAGGCAGATACAGTCAGCCCTCCATCAGTGTTACCTCATAAGTGTTAAAATCTCATATTTGTTATGGACATTTGCACTCCCGTAAAATATCGCTATCAAGTGTTGTGGAATTCAAAGATGTTAACAGTCCACTTGAGACTTCGAAGAAACTTCTGGAGCAAAGACCTAATGACGTCATGTGATTCATCAAGAATATCCAAGCACTTCAAAGCAAGTACAATCCTTGCATGTAGAAGAATCTCATCAAACTACTAGATTCTTTCTTTCAACCAACTTAGATGAATGATGACGCTTATGAGAATTGCTAAGTAAATGTTAACTCAGAAGTGTTAATACTCTACATGTATTTAAGTAAATTTTTAAGTAATTGTCCAACCCGGAAAATTTATGGAGGGCCGACTGTAAAATACAGGACAGTATTCTTAGGGTTAGCAAATCTCATACACACCTTAGAGAACCTCAGAGCAGCGGCCTTGGATTCTCCACACATGGCAAGGCATACACCCTGTTACCAGAACAAACGTCAAGTTCGTCAAAAATCCAGAGATGGATCGTGAACTCCTTAACCTCTAAATGCCCAAATGGCTAGAAGTGGTCGCTTCCATCTCAACAGGCCTTAAAATAAATTATTTAGGAAACTGAAAGGAATGTAACTAAATGTACCCATAGAAAGAAGAAATCATACCCTAGATGTTTAAAGAATGGAAATATGTTTTGAATGTTACTGCAATCAACTACTAGCTTCTGAATTAAGCTTTCTATTTTGAGCTTGGGCACTTGGGGGTTAATTTAGGTGGCAAACGAAGGTCGAAGCCCTTTTCATTTCATTGCAGGCACCGAAAAAACAGTTCATCTGAAAAGGGCCTACATGCAAGTAAGCAAAGAATGCCTTGGACCACACACTGTCTTCTTCCAGCTCTTCCCAGTACTTTTCTGCAGCTTTCCACTGCATACATGAAACATGAAGTTTAGTCAAATTTCGTCACACCTGCTTTAAGACAATAAAAATGTGCTCTGTAACTACAACGAAAGGTGACTAGCTCACAGTGGGTTTAATGTTACCTCTAATTGCAACATGTGACTCAGTCCTAGTTCATAAACCCATGCATGTCGCAGTTTGAAAAACTTCGAATCGGGTGGTAATTTGAGTCCCTGCAAAAACAAAGCATACGTAATCCTAAATGCCAGTTCCATATTTTCAGGATTTGAAGTAAATCATTCAGAAAGATTCAAGGAAGGTAACATGTACCAATAGTAAGGAGAAATCATATCCAACAAATTTGAACATTAAGAATAAGTTTGGAATGCTACTATCATCGACTATTAGCATCCAAAGTGGACTTCCTGTTTCTACTTTGGGCATTAGGGGTTGAAGTATCATTGATGTGGTCTGTCTTGAGAAATGTCAGTCATGTTGAACTATTCAAGTATGAAGGTCTGCCACATCGCTACATCCAAGACCATACCTCTTCCAGTTTCAGAAAGCAATCGAAAGACCCTGTCAAATCCCGCTTAAGCCTTTGTAGACGACCCCTGTAAAAGCTGCAATCAACATGCATCGAGGGTGTTATGTTGTGACGCTTGATGAATGTGTAAAATATAGAGCATAAATGCTGAGGATGTCAACAAGCTACCTGAGGAAAAAGCTGTCAGGGAAGTTAGTCTGTAGGATGCCAAGAACTCGTTCAGCACTTGCAATGTGTTCTTCCCTTTCCTGTGTAATCCAAGCAATACACAAGGTCACGATGATGACACATTATTGATTGTCTAAAAAAATAACCCTCATTTTAGCCAAGGATTCCTGAACGTAAAATGGCCAATTTGATTGATCATACTGGGAAAAATATCATTCAAGTGGGACCAAACTTCATATCATCAATACCAGTGAAGAACATTGCATATGGAAAGAAAAGAGTTTCCATGTGACCTACTCAAAACTGCTAAAAAGAATCCTGAGGCCCAGTTCGGGCTTCTTGGTCCTGTAGGGGATAAAGGATAAAAGTGTGCGACACCATAATTTTGAACTCACCTGTGGAATGGAGAAAAAGGACGGCAGGATCACGTGGTAGGATAATAGTAGTCTGAACAAAGGAACAATCGCACAAATTACAAATGGAAACGAGGATTCTGAATGCAAATTATTTCAAGAAATCAAAAGCTATCGGCACGTTGCCCGTTCCACATTCATCAAGTGTCTGGAATGCTTCTGTAAGCCTAATAGATTGCGTGCAGGACCACCTCATTTCATTCTTAACATTGGAAAGATAATGCATGTACTGAATATTCAATAAAGGAAAATGAATGTATAATGTCAAGAGTGTTAAACCGTAAGTACCCAAATGGTTACATCCATATCTACAGGAGTTGGAAAAATCATTAATGAAGTTCACGGTACGTAAAAAAATGTAGCAGCAGAAAGAAGAAGTCAGACCCGACATATTTTAATATAGCTATATGTTTTGGAAGTTACTAAAATCTACTATCGGCTTCCCAAGTGCACTTTCTATGTTTAGCTTGGCCACTTCGAAGTTGATGTGAATTTTAGTAAATTATTTGGATAGAACTTAACCCTTTAGAATTCAAAGAACAACAATGGAAATGTTCATGTTTCCAAATAATCTTTGTGAACAATTAGAATTTGCTAGTTTTGGAACAGTTTAAACCATAAGATGCGCAGGCAAGGGTTAGATGCATACACGCCACCTACTGGAGCTCGAAGGCCGCCACCCTGGAGGCTTTGATCAATGGAGTCTAAGCCAGCAGTACGGTCACAAGGAAAGCCCAGCACAGAGAGAAGTCTCAACAGCCGGGGAGGCAACAAGGAGATAGCCAAGCTGAATCCACCGAAGCCGAGTTTCACCGCTCCGACATTGTGCTTGCTTCTGCTTCCAGCTTGCTATGGCAAACACAAAAAGGATTCTTACAAATCAAAGCTGTGGACATCCTGCTTAGAAAATCTAGCAAGTCCTCACGCAGCACCGGTATTATGCTCTATAATTGGGATTGAATGGTCCAACAATGCATACCTGGTTTTTAAGAATACTATGGCAGTGTCTGTAACCCCCAATAGCGGTTCGTGTCAGCAAGGCCGCCTGCAAGGCACTAAGATTGATCAATAAAAAATAAATCTCGAAACACAACTTGAAAAGCATCCCATAAGGTAGGGGATACTATTTCTCGTCACTTTTAAACATTTAACCAAGATGTAGGAGTGTAAATTTTGGGACCACTCTAGTGCAGTAGAGAATATATCACTAAGTATGAGTTTCTTATGTAATCATTCAAAGTGGGAGGTTGTAGACCACTATTGAAGGGGAGGTAGACAATCCTACTTTCATTCAAAGATCGGTGGCTAGAGACGTTTAGCCAAGCTCCTCTTGCTAACAAACTTAACCTATTGCATGAATTGCTGTTGGTAATAGGGGTCAATAAAGGAGACGGAATCAGGGCCCTAACGATTTTGATATCATCTACCCGAGTATCTGCTTAAAGGGCCTATACGAAGGGGCAAAAATACTCACCCTAAAGAAAGCAGCCATTGACTCCTCAAAAAAGCAAAGGATGGCAGACAAGTAAGTGGACTCTGCTTCGATGATGCGGCTGAAACACACGCACAACTCATTTCTAGTATCGCTTTCGTAGATCACAAAAGAACTCATCCTTGAAATTCAGATCCATAATATGAAATATAGCACATTCCTTGAAAACTAGGCAAACGTCACGAAATTTTCAAGTGGCGGAGTGTTCAAATTACCAGCTAAGCTCCACTTCAGTAATTTCTTCCTGCGCCTTCGGAGCAGTGAAGTAGCCCATTCCCCAGGTGGCAATGGTAGCCACCCAGCCTTGTTTGGGTATATGCTCCCCAGCCTTACTGGCCGCTTCTTTCAGCATCTCCATGGCCTGCTTCCTGTCCTCCTCCGTGCCTGTAATGCCAGCCTTTGCAAACAAAATGACTGCATGGCAGTGAGTGAAGATGGGCACCACGCCCGGCTCCTGTTCCCTTGTTTTCACTCTCTCCTCCACAAAGGCCTCGGCTTCATCAAACTTGCCTCGAAGAAAGAGTCTGCTCCAAATCACCCCACATGGATTAGAGTCCATACAACCAGCACAAAGGGGTTGTGTTAAGAATTAATTCCTGGCAAAATGGCTTGAAATGAACCCAGTTTTGCAAGAGATTCACTAACCCTATGTTGTCCTACCTTCAATTTACAAACTGGGGGAGAATGGTAAAATACAGGATCCTAGTGTAACTAAAAAATCAGAGGTCAATGCGATCAACCCCAAGAGAACCCCTTTTCTGTAAAAAATTGATTTAGTCTCTAGTGGGATGACCTAGCTGCTGATACCACAAACCCTACTCGATTTCCTCCGTAGAATTTGAATTTATGAGGGTCCCTAAAAATAGAAAGTAGACCAGAAATGATACTTGAAGCATGTCATTCTGTACTAGTTCTTATTCTCAGTTTTCACAAGAGAACGTTGATGAGCCCGCCTTTGATGCACTGAGACTAGTGTCCAAGAATAAGGGTTCAGGATCGAGCTACCTCCTTGAGAATCTCAAATTCTGACACAATAGATGACGTACGTGTACGTACTACCAGCATTGGAGTACGCTTGCTTTGGCTCAACGTCTAATCTTCGAATACAAATGAGGTTGACCACTATCCCTCCAACAGTAAATAGTCTACACCGATTGCCTAAGAAATCATCGTATTTGATCTTGACTCTCATACCCAAAATGCACTATAGTAATCTCCCAATAAAAGCTCGCACTCCAACATATTCGTCAAAAATTGCATCTACCTCAACCTCAACCTCAACCCTCATTTCATTCTTCCGCACACCCACTTGTAAATCCCATCACCCAATTCCCAATTCCACAAAAGCTCCACAAGAAACAAGCATGGTCATCGCCATCATCAACCACCACAAGAACGCACCGCATCGCCCATGGCGGAGAACCCAAGACGACGACTACGACCACCACCCCCACCACCCCCACCACCAAAAGAACCCCCCAGAACAACAACAAAATGCAAGACGACGACGATGCATCATCCCAAAGCTTTTTTTTCCTTCAATCAATCCCTAATAACTTACTTCAACGCTTCTTCCGCTTCCTCGCAAGCCTCGTCCACCGAAGCCACATGCCCATCGCCCTTCTCCATACTCCCCATCTCTCTCTTTCTCTCTCACACACACACACACACACAAACCCCTTCCTTCCAAGCAAAACCAAACCAAGGCTCCCAAACGTACTCCCACACTCTACTCGCGCATCCAATCATTCACTTGTTCACTCTAAGCTCAGATGCTTCTCTACACGCCATCAATCGACTCCTGGTACACACCACTTCATCTGCAGGAACAATAGTATGATATTGTTCCTGTTCACCAATGCGCCATCCCTGGGTTTGTTGTGTTCGTCAGATGGCGATGAGGACGACGATGGTGTTGTTGTTTGAGCTTGTTGGGGACTTCGGATGTCCGAGGTTGTGTTGCAGTTTGGAGAGATTCCTTTGACAATAATTTGCTTCTTCGCCCCTGCTTGGGAGATGAGCAAGGTACATGACGAACTGACGGACTTAGCCGGCCACCTACTCCGGCTTCGAATAGAATACACTATTGGCAAGGATGAGATTACCGACATCTGGCAGCTTTGACCGGCGGAGACTCGCACTGGGAATTACGTTTGTTGATGCCCGTTTAGTTCAAAGTTAGCCGGTGGAATTGTGAAAACAGTCATTTGCAATTTAAAAATATCGGCAAAAAAAAATGGTGAAAAACTCTACAAAATCCTTTTTCGAGTAAAAAATAGAGAAAATAATTGTACTTGGTACTTGAAAAAACGGTTTGATATTGGAATTAAAGAAAAATAGTTGGTAAAACTCAAAAAACATCTATTTCAGTCTATACAGTGAGTGGGTTTTTTCCAAGGGGGAGACAGGTGAATTTTGAAGGTACACTCAAACCTTTGTAATCCTTAAAGGTTTGGTGGTTGGAGGCATATATATGGTATTGTATTTTACTATTAGAATACGGGATTGGATTGAAAATTTGACAACTAATGTCTTCATGTGGTGGTCATTTTAGTATTTAAATCTTATCATGTTGAAATATGACAACATATATGTAGAATACATGGCCATTTTGCAACTTCTTAGATATATATAGGATGTACAATAATGGTCTAAATTGGAAGTATTATGTATCATTCAATGTGACTTAGCATAAATATAAATTTTTATTATTGAAGTATATATCAATTCATTCACCTTGTATGTCAAATACACATAAAATACTATGTTGCAATCCAAATTGGTCTTATTGATTTTAAAGGCCAGCAATGCTTGACAACAGACTGACACAATATCCGAGACCTTTACAAAAACAGCAAATAAACATACTCGTACACCTTTTAAGAATCAGTCAAGCATATATTATACTCCAAATATATCTCTAACATACACTCGCCTCTACAATATGCCAGTTACAAAGTACACCACAGCTCTTAACACAGAGTACACTATAGCTTAGCCTCACACACCCTACGTGAAGCAAGCATCATGTTGAAGAAGAGAGCTCCTCTGTCTATAGTGCACATCTTAACACCTGTGTTGCATGGAGGTTAACGGTTACCCTCAAGATCAAAAACGCCCAACTGGTTCATCCCATGCAGTTGCAGAATCATGAATCAGAGCTCGTCCTTAGTTGTTGAATCATGAATCAGGGCTCGTCCTCACACTTGGATGATGCAGGTCATCCATTGTTGTTGATCATCCAATACTCCCACTCAACACACAATGTGATGACCTCTTCTACCTCCCACTTCAACACAATGTGTTAGTAAATAACTAAAGGTCCGGCTAGTTGACGGAGATGTTCGAAACGGTCACGGGCAATGGTTTGGTCATGATGTCGGTTATATGGTCGTTGGTGCAGATGTACGTAATAGCAATGTGGCCACTTGCTTTAGCATCTCGGATTTGGTGGTACTTGGTATCAATGTGTTTGGTCCTTTGGTGAAAAACAGGGTTCTTAACAAGTTTGATGGCAGACTAATTATCACAGAACAATAGTGTTGGGTGGCGCTGTGGTGATCGGAGACTATATAGCAAGCGACGCATCCAGATTATCTCATGTGTCACTAAGCTAGCTGCGACGTATTCTGATTCGGTTGTACTGAGAGAGGTGCAAGTCTGTTTCCTACTGCCCCAGGAAACGGGACCACCATTGAGTATGAGTAGAAAATCAGAGCGTGATTTCCGATCATCACAATCTGCTACATAGTCCGCATCACAATGGGCAGTAAGGAAATTCGAGTTCGATCCATGACCATAAGTGATGGTATGGCCGAGAGTCCCATGAATATATTTGAGGATACGTTTAACCCCATTGACATGGGCTGTGATTAGGTTGTTGGTGAAACGGGACATATTGCTCACAACATAGCTTATATCAAAGCGGGTCCCTATATGCGCAAACTGTAAGCAACCAATGAATTCACGATAAGGGAAAGGTACCTGGGGTTCATCAGGTGTGGCTAGCTGCATCTGTGCAGCACTAGATGGATCGGAGGGTACGGCGACACTGTGGTAGTTTGCATGGCCAAATCTGCGCAATACCCGCTCGAGATACCGTCGTTGGTCAATATGAATCAAGCCTCGATCTCGATCACGAGTGATGTGAAGGCCGACGTAGACTTCAACAAGGCCTTGGGTAATTTGAAAAGCCTCACCCATATAGTTGAGTATCTCCACAATACTGTCATTAAAAGTACTGCAAACGATTCCATCGTCAACCCATATACAGAGAATGAGTTTGGGATCATGTTTGTTTATATACACACAACAATCGGCATCGGAGACTATGAGGTTGTATGCCTGCAAGAAATGGGTGAATTTCTGGTTCCAGACTCTTGCGCTCTGTTTTAAACCGTAAAGAGCTTTGTTAAGCTTGCAGACTAAACTCCTCCGTGATGTACACCCAACCTCAAATCCAATTGGTTGCTGCATGTATATGAGTTCCCGAAGCAAGCCGTTGAGGTAGGCGGTGCATATGTCAAACTGCGTGAGGTTCAAATCTTCAGCAGCAGCAACAAACAAGATCGTCCGGATGGAGTTGAATTTAGCCACTGGACTGAAAGTTTCTTGATAGTCAACACCGTGACGTTGTGTGAAGCCCTTTGCGACAAGGCGAGCTTTGTAACGGCTAACAGACCCATCTGCAGCTAGTTTCAACTGTAAACCCATCTGCATTTTACAAGGTTCGCTGCATCTGGGATTTCTTCCAGAGTCCAAGTGTCATTCTTGACAAGGGATTCGTATTCTTCGCGCATGGCTGCTAACCAATGTTCCTTTTCTGGTGAGGACATTGCTTCTTCATAAGATTCTGGTTCATCTGGGATCTCCATGCAAGCTACGCAAGCATAAGAATTCCGATCAACGGGGTAAACCCAGTCGCCGAGTCGTACTGGTGGATTTCGGTTGCGTGTCAAACGATGAACGGGTTCACCATCAAAAGCCGGTTGTAGGGGTTTTCCCACTGGCGCTTCTACTAGGTCGTTCACCAATTCTCCCATTGGTCCTCCTAATGTTGCTCCCTCTATTGAAGCTTCAGTGATGTCTATTGCTGGGTACGTGACCGGTTCAGCTGCACGTGGCGTTGTCACTACTAGAAAATTTCGTTTTTCTGTTGTTTTGGTCGCGTTGATCCGATCAAAATCTGACAGAAATCTGTTGATTTCAACAGATTTCTGTCAGATTTTGATCGGATCAACGCGACCAAAACAACAGAAAAACGAAATTTTCTAGTAGTGTGTATTACGTACAAGATGATGTACATCGACATCTTTGAGGCTATCAGGGTTGTACATTAGGTCAATGTCACCGCGAATGACTTCAGATTCAATTGCTGGGGGCTGGAGTTAACAAGGTTGAGGACTACGAGTAGTGGAGCTGGTACATTGTTGAACGGCTGGAACGAAGGCTGGACCGAGGAGAATGCGGGGAACACCGTTTGTCAAGTTGGTGGATGCTTGTGTGGCATTTTCGATGTCGAACCAATCGGAATTCGAAGAAATGTTTGATCCTGCATCTAAATTGTCCTCATCAAACAAAACATCGCGACTTTCATCTATCTTGCGAAGATCATTATTCCATACTCGATACGCCTTACTGGTGGCGGAATAGCCCATAAAAACTCCCTTTCGACTTTTAGGAGCTAGCTTCTTTCGAAGCTCTTTTGGAACATAAACATACGCTGTCGATCCAAAGATCCTCATGTGAGAGACAAATGATTCTTTTCTGTACCATAATTCAAATGGAGTGATGCCTATCACGGTTCGTGTAGATGTATGGCTTAAGGTGTACACCACTATATGTGCTACTTCGGCCCAAAATCTGATGTGAACGTCAGAGCCATGCAACATGCTCCGGACAGCCTCCATAATTGTCCGATTGTCTCGTTCAGAAGCTCCATTCTGCTCTGGCGTGTATGGTACAGCCAATTCCTGCTTGATTGCCTGATCTGCCAAATACTTGGTAAATAACTGATTAGTGTATTTCGTGCCTCGATCACTCCTAACAATTTGATGGTGTTGCCGATTTCCCGTTTGAGCTGGGCAACGAAATTCTAGAAGGCAGATAGTGTTTCTGTCTTGGACTTGAGGCAATGAATAACTCTGAAGCCAGAGCAGTCATCCTTGAACAGTGCAAAATACAAGGCCCCTCCCACTGATGGTGTATTCATGGGACCGCAGAGGTCTGAGTGGATCAAGTCACCGATTGACTTGGATTGTTTACGGTGTTCATCAGACGGAAACGGCGCCCGAGCGTGTTTGCCGTAATTGCATCCAGAACAAAAGGGTTTGCTCGTGTCATTCAAGATCAATCCATGCATGGTGCCTTGAGATGCCATTTGCTTGATCATAGCATGATTCAGGTGTGCTAATTGACGATGCCAAATGTCAAGGGTTTGTTTGCTATCAACAATTGTTGGTATGCCGATTGAGGTGGCTGAGAGAGCTGTGATTGTGTCAACTGGGTGAATGACTTCTATGTTCAAGCGATACATCCTATTGTGAACATCACCTGTCATGACAATTTGTCCGTTCTCTAGCATGTGACACCCCGTGTCCGTGTGAAGGGTATAGATCTTTCTCTGGGCCGCGACATACGATGAAAATAAATTACGACCAAGTAGAGGAACATGTATTACCCTTTTCAATGTTCCGATGCTGTAAGTTTCGCCATTCTTGATCTTGATGGTGATGTCGCCAATGCCAGCCACCGTGAGTGTTGCACCACCAATGCCTTCGACAGGTCTACGCTCCTTGGACACGTCCTGGTAAGTTGAGAAAAGGGATTGGTTGTCCGTCATGTGCTCGGTGCAGCCACTGTCGACGTACTAGACAAATGCATCGGGGGAAACTTCATGTAGAGTAGCCATAAAAGCTCGGTGACCAGATTGTTTTGCCTTTGAGTGATCTTGAGTGCTCTGTCCCTAGTTCTGCGATTCTTGATGTCGCCTTTGTTCAACTTCACTAGCGGCACACTCACGTCTCCAATGGCCTAATATGCCACATTTCCAGCACTTAGAATTTTTTTTACGATCACCGATTTCTTTCTTTCTAGCTGCACGTTGTTCGAGAGTGTACTCGTTACTTTTGCTACTTGATGCTGCTACGTATGCAGCAGTTGCTGTGACCTCATCTATTCTAGACTTGAGGATACCTTCAGTCTGAAGCAACTGTAAGGTAAGATTATCGAGGGTTTTGGCAGCATTAGGCTGCATGCGCCATGCCAATATTAGACTATTGAATCCGCTCAGCAAGTTACACAATATTTTAGAAATGATAGCTTGTTCATTAAAGGTATTATCCCCTCTAGCTGCAAGCTGCTGTATTGTAACATCTAGCTTGCCCACAAAATCAGCTATGCTATCCCCTTGGGTCATGGAGCATTTGTAAAACTTCTGCTATAACGTGTAAATATTTTCACTCGCATTTTGCTCGTGAAAGAGCTTAAGCTTATCCCAAATCTGTTTGGACGAGACACAACTAGTAATATGCCTCAATATGCTTTCATCGATCGCTTGACAGAGGATACTAACGGCTTGATTATCTTTCTTACACCAAGCAGCTTTAACATCAGCCTTTGCTGTTTCTAAAGGTTTGGTTTCAGAACCATCTACAACATCCATAACCTCTCTACCAAGAAGGATAGCACGCATTTGGAACTTCCAAATATGGAAGTTCTGTCCCTTGAACCTGGTGATGCCACCAAGCTCACGATTGGCGTCAGCCATGGTGTTGGACAAGCTGACCTAGTTATCGACAAGAAAAACAACAGTGAAAGCAGTCACGTTTTTTTGAAAGCAGAAAGCGTGGGCCCATAACCTGTTGATTTTAAAGGCCAGCAATGCTTGACAACAGACTGACACAATATCCAAGACCTTTACAAAAACAGCAAATAAACATACTCGTACACCTCTTAAGAATCAGTCAAGCATATATTATACTCCAAATATATCTCTTACATACACTCGCCTCTACAACATGCCGGTTGCAGAGTACACCACAGCTCTTAACACAGAGCACACTATAGCTTGGCCTCACACACCCTACATGAAGCAAGCATCATGCTGAAGAAGAGAGCTCCTTTGTCTATATTGCACATCTTAACACCTGTGTTGCATGGAAGTTAACGGTTACCCTCAAGATCAAAAACGCCCAGCTGGTTCATCCCATGCAATTGCGGAATCATGAATCAGAGCTCGTCCTTAGTTGTTGAATCATGAATCAGGGCTCGTCCTCACACTTAGATGATGCAGGTCATCCATTGTTGTTGATCATCCAATAGGTCTTTTTACTCCTTAAAAGTTAATTCTAAAAGGATGTTGGCATATGACAAGGTAGACACTCAATAATGATCTAATTTTTAGACCAATAGCTGCATTCTTTATTTCAATGGTGATTACTAGCAAGTCATCCATTAGACACTATTAGACCTTGCCATTGTGTTGTTAATAGGATAATTCCTAAATGTCTAGCATCCTCAAAGTAGATGTATGTTGGTCAATTTGATTAATAACATTTAAGGTGTTCATTCTTAATTTTGATATAAACTTAGAAAAAAAAGTATCTTTCTAATCCATCTCAAAACTTTAAGGAAATCCTAAATTCAATGAATTATTAAATTTGGAAGCTCCATGTGTTAAAATCCAAATCACACAATATTGTGTGTTTTTCATTATATTTTTTTCATTTAAAAATCAATTTTTAGTCTAAATTATAATTTTTTAAAATTCAAACATTAATCTTATGTCAAAATTCCAAATTATTTTAATATATATTCTAATTGATACAATTTTATATATTTATGTTGAAAAATTACAATAATTTGATTTTTCTAATACAAATCATAATCATAATCAACATCCATGGAAAAATGTTTATTCACATATGAAAATTTTAAAAATAACGATTAATTATATATAAAGGCTAAATTTAGCTTAATGGTGGTGTTTTGACTCTTAAAGGTCAACTCTAAGAGTGCCTTAAATTAACAATATTCTTCATGACTAAATTTACCTATTGGAAATTTTTCAAAACAATTGAATAGATTCTATAATTGTTACCAATTTATTTTCATCTATTAATTAAAATTTTATAACAATTATAATTCATTACAAAACCAATAGAGATTTTTCACATTAATACACTACACATAATTTCAAGTAACTCTAAAAATATTAGATTGGAAATGAAACATAATTTATAAGGCTAAAATGGGTTCAAAAAGAAAGTTTGAACACATAGCCATGGAATTAGTGGGGTAGTTTGACTACATGGCCATGGAATTAGTCCTTTAGTGGGATAGTGTGACCTTATTTTCAAAGTTATTTTGGAATTTTTGACAAACTAATCTCTTAGTGGGATATTTTTAAAATTATTTTGAAATTTTTGACACACTTGCTAGACTAGAGGGTGAAATTTTTGACAAACTAGTCCCTTAGTGGAGTAGTGTGACCCCATTTTCAAAGTTATTTTGGAATTTTTGACAAACTAGTTTCTTAGTGGGGTATTTTTAAAATTATTTTGAAATTTTTGACACACTTGCTAGACTAGAGGGTGAAATTTTTGACAAACTAGTCCCTTAGTGGACTAGTGTGACCCTATTATCAAAGTTATTTTGAAATTTTTGACACATTTGCTAGACTAGAGGGTGAATTCCATCCTTAAAGTCCAATATTGTAGCCTCATGGATTTGAATGACAAATTCCATCCTTAGTGCCTTTGTTAGAAGGTAGACCATATATGGAACCAACATCTTTCTTCGCCCAAGGAATTTCACTAGAAGAAAAAGCAAGGTTTTGCGACTGCGGTTTGCAACTCGTTTGTAGTCGTATCGGACGTTTGCGACTTGGTGATATTCTGGAGTCCGCAGTCGCAGTGAACAAGTCGCATGAGTTGCACTGCAGTCGCGAGGTTGTTTGTCATTCGATAAGCAATGGAGAACTTCATCGATGAACTGCTGTGACGTGGTTGCTTACGTGGAAGTTATTTCACTTATTTGTATGCAACTGGTTTGTGACTAATGTGCAACTAGTTTGCGATTGATATGCAACTCGTTTGCAACTAGAGTGCAACTCGTTTGCGATTGACATACAACTGGTTTGCAACTGGTGTGCAACTCGTTTGCAATTAGTGTGCAACTGGTTTGCGATTGACATACAACTGGTTTACAACTAGTTTGCGACTTGGTTATAATTTATAGACTTGTAGATTATAAAAATCTACAAATTGTAGAAATCTACAAAGTGTAAAAATCTACAAAATATATAAATATTAGAATTTCACTATCAAAATTCATTACACAAGAATGCTGTAACTTATCATTCTTATCTGTTCAAGCTGATGGTATTCTTGACAATCGATATGGGACAATTGAGTCGATTTTCAGTCATGTTCTAGCTGCATTGCACTTGTTCTCTAGTTGCATTTGAATCGTTTTTTAGTTGCACTGTAGTCGGGCTCTAGTTGCATTATAGTTGATTCCTAGTTGCATTTGAGTCATTTCTAAGTTGCAATCTTCTAGTTTTTAATTGCAGCCTATAATCAGAACGATTGCATTTTTCCACGGTGGACTCTACTTCGCGGATAGCTGTCTACATGGACAACTGCAATGAATACTGGATGTATAACACCTCATGTCAGTTCTTCTGTTACAGTATCGTAACCCTATTCTTCATTTTCCGACTACTTTGCGACTACAACTACATACACGTGAAATTTGGTGCAAATACAGAGGGCTACAGTCGCATTTCAGTTGTATAGGACACATAGTCGCATCTCAGTGGGTTGCAACGGACACGTTTTTCTTCTAGTGTTTTCAAGTCTCCAGGGTTTGAATTCATGACTATTTCATTGGTGTGCCAAGGCCAAAGCCAAAGAACTAAGGTTGTAGGTGCTTTACGCTTGCCATTATCATTACCTACAACACACTTGTCTCAAATTCACATTCAATCTAATTTAAACAAGTGGCATGGATGTCTCCTTCACTATCAAAATTAAGGAAAATAGAATGTACATTGATTTGCACTATTAGTTGATGGGATTAAGGATTAGACTACAAGACCAAGAAGTAGTAGAAAAAATCTTTCAAGTTATATGATTTTTCTTTAAAAGGTCTACTTTAGGAAGTACTCTCAAGTAAAAGGGGAACATTGATTAATTAATGTCAAATTTGAAGTTTTGGTATATTTTTTAAATTAGAGCAATTTATAATGCGAATTTTCTTAAAGTGATTGGCTATGAGCCATTTGACCTATAGATCCACAAAAATCGTAGCCAATCCAACTCTCTAGATTAGCTTGCCTTTAATTCTTTGGACTCAAATATTCTCTCTCTATTTATACAACAAATCAAAGTGTTGTTTACATCATTTTCTTCCTTAGACTAAAGTGACATTCCTTGGCATTAAATGAGATTCAACTCCTCAATAAGGCCATGAGTGCCACATCAAGTAATAATAATTAATTAATTTTTAATTAATTTTCAGTTTTTTAATATATTTTTATAAAATTAAATTTTTTTGTATCCTTCATTTTGGCCAGTAGTGACTAATTTATAGCATGGGGAATAGCATAAAATGACCTTCTAATCTAAATCCAAACATGTAATGGTCTTCTTGATTTTCACAACTTTAATGAATTGAAAATTTGTTTTCATGCCTTCCAATCTCTATTGTAAAGGACACCTTAGTTTCACATAAAAAATTTCATATTTTCGGAAATTGGTACAACACTATAACATTTTAGCCTAAATTTATTTATTCATTTCATAAATAATGTGCATTTGAAAGATTTGTATCGTGTTTACTTCTAATAGCGGATAGTATAAGTGTTTGAAAAGTCATAGTGTGTAATCAAGTTCATTTGTAAAGCATGCTCATTATAATTGTCACTAATAACAATTAAGTATAGTTATTATTGTTAAACAAGAATTATTTTCATTAAATCTTATTAGTTATTGAAACATAATACTAGACCTTGTTTACAAAAATTTGGGATGTTGCAATATATAATTTCAAATTAAAAAACCCATTGAATGCTCTTGAAGTAGAAACTCAAAAATGTATATGTGAATGTATACCGTACCAAATAATTAGTTTTGGCACAAAATATTTCTAAAAATAGATGTTGGATTTTTTATAGGAAAAAAATCTTTATTATTTTTAGTTGTTTGTAGAACTACATTTGTCAACATTAATTAGATATTTGTGACCAAATATGATGTAATCTTGAAGTTCAAGGTATAGTCTATATCTATGTAGAATAAAAAAGATAGAATGACATGGAAATTTCAATTCCCAGTGTCATGATGGAATAAAGTTTGTAAAACTATTTTCAAAATTTCATACTTATTTACCATATTTTTTTCATTTTTTATCAAAAAATAAATATAATTTTCAATTGTCTTATAGTTTTCTTATATGACTTATATCATTTTATCTTTGAAAAATAAAAACAAAAAGTTTCATTCACATAAACTAATAAATTAGAAGATACAATAGAGGGATTATTCAAAGTTTAGTAGAGTAATACCACCTAAAAGCGACAATAGAAGAGCTCATGTGTCTCTTGAGTGGACACATAGTCAAAGTTTTGTTCAAACAAATTAGCAAATTGTAATGAAGGATTTTACAAGTAGAATTTGAATTTTTTACTACTTGGAGAATATCTTATAAGTTTTGGAAAGCAACATTCTATAGGCCCTTGCAATGGATAATGTACTCAATAAGAAACAAACATTTGGAATCTTGAAGCAACACAAAGTAATACATGAATAGAAATACAATGAACAACCACTTCAGAAATTTACTCAAGTTCTAAGTAGAAGACTTGGAGATTTGGTTTGCAATGACACAAACAAAAGGCTTTAATTTTAAGAAAGAAATACCTATTCCTATCTCTTTTAACCCACTATAGACAATGCAAACCACAATGGTTCAACGGATGACTTCCGTGTTGTTGATTGTAGAAAAAGTTGATAATTAAAGAATTCCTGCCTATAAAGAATGCAATATAAAGGTTTTATAGGATTAATCCATAAAAGACATGGCAAGCATTTTTTGGCTAATGAATGACAAAGATGATGACACCCAATTGCGGGTAGTGACTTTACTCAAAAAATGCCCGATAGTTGAATGATGAAATGACAAAGAATCTCTCCATGTAGGAGAGAAGTACAACTATTCATCCTCCAAATTTTGTGTGGAAAGGAAAAAAGCTTGTCTTCCAATGAGTGCTTTTGCATTTTTTTAAGCCAACAATTCACACGATACCTAAACAAATGATTTCCACAATGACTAGCTTGTCCTTAGAAATCTTGTCCTTAGAAATCTTGTCCTTGGAAATCATCAATTTTCATAACCGTGTGAATCATTGGCTTAAAAAATTCAAAAGCACTCATTGAAAGATCTCCCCTTTCCAAACAAAATTTGACAATGGTTGCACTTCTATCCTACATGAAGAAATTCTGTCATCCACCAGACCAAACATCCACCCCAACATTTTAAGGGTTACAGGGTAAGCCGTTCACCAGACTTTCAGGTGGAATCCAATGCACGAATGATATTTTCAACACAATTGCAATTGAAAATAACGAAATTTTCCAAAAGACATTGATAATATTTTGAGTATGTACAAATATGCTTCGAATTTGTAGAGTTCAAAAACCGGTTGTACCCCCAAACCGATTTTTGCATTCATGCATGCAAACTGTACAATTTGGACTCTTTGTACGTATTCTCAAGATTGGTTTAGGTACAGGTGTCAGGAATGGGTACTTGTCGCTTCACATAATCACAGGCCTGGTTAATACAAAAAGATACATGCTCTGGTCTCTTACGTAACATTTCAGGAAAAAAAAAGCCAACGCATATAACAATGTTCAAATGTCAATTCCAATAATGTGCTTCACCAGTATCGATGCATCCATTAAAATACGGTGAAGATTGGAAACGACATCATATCACTTTACACTAAATCGATAGCACTATATGGTGACATATTCCCAAAGCAGAAGTGAGACATTTTTTGGCTTTTCTTTCTCATTACAATTTGAAACAGCTGGTCTACAAATGAAACTGTAGAGGATGTGCTCCATGAGCAGATAAACCTCAGACAAAACTAAACTACAAGATCAAGGACCCTTGGTAGCACTTTATAAAAAGTTCACTACAGCAAGATTCACTGCAAAACAAAATACCACAAAACACCAAACAACATACAAATCCGTCAAAACGTGGCATTGACTAATGTAGGTTTCTGAAAACGCCGAGTAAAAGTCATATATCTGAGCATACAGAATCACTGCAGCGAGCAAAACTATCCCAGAGATATAAACCCTAAAGTGGCATTTTCTAAAATCAACTTACAATGTCCCCCACAATGCAGGATCCCTTCAAAAGAGACCAGAATGTCACCACGCAAGCTTTATTAACCTCCGTAATCTCCCGCTTCGAACTTGTCCTCCGGATAGTACACAGCAACTACCAAGTTTTCATCGAATCTCCGCCCATGAAGTGAAGCCTTCGCTTTTGCGGCACCAGCAATATCAGAATACTCGAGAAAGACCTGAGAAAAGAGAATCAACTGTTAAAGAAAGAACTGAGCTGGTACCAGAAGACTAGACTTATCTGTGACATTGAGTTGAAAAAAGTTTAAAAAGTAGTTCTAGATAAAGAAATTCATGAACAACTTTAAACAGAAGTTTAGAATTTATTTCAGACCTTGCCCAATCCAGGAACATCTTCACCACCTCTGGGTCTTGGAATGACAACATTCACCAAGTTCCCTGCGACAACAATACAAGTTAATCATCCGACATCCAGACCAGTCTACAAAAAATCACAAACGAACCTGAATTCGACTGTGACAAGTTGCTAGTAGATTGCTCCCTGGACACGTACCATACTTCCCGCATTCAGTCTTCATGTCCTCCAGGATTTCCTCGTACTCTTCGGTATCTTCCAGCTGGCGGGGTGTTACAACCTGAACACATTTACGAGCGATAAGTATCCTAAAGGTCACTACCCCTTTCAGATCATGCCAGTAGAGGACGACATGTCCTCTTTCCACCCATTGTATAAAATCTGCGACATAAACAAAAATAATCACTCAAATTAATATTCAAGACTATTTCTTAGGGTCGAGAAAGCGAAATTACCTCAGTCAACGCGACAACCTTGGTAGGATTTTCTAATGCAAGGCCATTTCCCATCCCAGTCATCATTGGGAACATCGACATGCCACCTAGGGCCACTGCATTGGCGCCACTAGCTTGTAATGCAAGTTTCTGCACATCCATGGGTTCGTGAGTACAGAAACATGAAAACATGATAGCATGCCAGATGTTCTAGACAGATTTTACTGTCATCATCGGGCACCAGAAGAGAAAACAGTCCTAGAGCATCTTCCAAAGTCTTCACAAAACATTTGAACGTTACCTGCATGGCAATTTGCTGTTGTGCATGCGCCAAAACATTTGCTTGATCAGGCTTGGGTTGTCCGCTGCAACAACAGCACATAACATCAGATTAGAAATGAAAAAAAGGAACATTCTTCAAGCCCTTGAACCTATGGAACATCTCATATGCATATCGAGTAAAAAATTCATCGAACACTAGAACTGAACTAAACTTTGACTAGTTAGCATCTTAGACAAGAAACAGTCTAAATTGATTCTTGCTAAATGCAGTAAGAATTCTTCACCAAAAAGATGAAATAAATCATGGTTCCAAATCCCCACGGAGTCGACGGACATCCATACAAAGTATAATACGTGGTATTGTAAGCATTGACTTTCCAAAGGAAAGCCAATGAACAAAAATGAATCCCAAGACCTGTAAGTGGACTAAAGCCAACCTTGCCGTGGCTCGGCGAACGTTTAAAGTCTTGTCATCCATTTTCATGCCATTAAGCGTTGCACAGGCAATATCCACAACTGAAGGATCCTGCGAAAGGAGAGTAGACACACAGACGGACAAAGTGAGCAAGATAAGCAAATTTCTCTACCTGGCAGACGCCCGACGCACGCTTAGAGTCTTATCGCCCATTTTCAAACCATTAAGTGCGGCTATGGCAACGTCAGTAGTAACAGACGGGTCCTGCAGATAATGTGGTTGGTCACACCTCACAAGTTAACCACGAAGATGTCCAGCTAATTTAATTTTAACTAATTCTGCGGCCCTTATGCATGGAATCAAAGACGAACAAACTTAACAAACAATGTTTTCCAAGGGAATTAATTATTGGGTACATGAGTAAAAACAAGATGTATAAAATAAAATGGACAGTCCTTGAAATGAGTTGCAAACGACATACCTGATAAACACAGAAGCCATAACCTTTAGAGTTCCCAGTATCACGGTCCTTGACAAGATCAAAACCGCGCAGAGGTCTTGATAACACAAAGAAAAGGAAAAGATCAGTACCTTCCTACCTGATCATACGATGCCCCTAAAGCGAAGAACTCAATACCATATGCATGCAATCGAAGAAATCTTACCCAAAGGACTCAAGTAACTCTTTGATCTGAACCTCAGTCAAATAGTAGGGTAAACCTCCGACAAAGATACGGTCAGGTCCATCAGCCCCTCCGGCAGCGCTTCTACAAAATTCAAAACAAATTAGTTTAATAAGCATCAACGTCAAATCGGGCGACGAGTACAACAATATATCACTTCCACAATTAGTACAACAATACACTAGCTCCACAATCGGTACACCAATTTTTCAACTCCGCAATTAGTACATGGCTTCAATTTATGCTGCAGATAAGCTTGTAACATATTCCACCACACCAAGTTTACAGTAAAATAAGAACAAATCCTTCCTGCCCTTTACAGAGGATTGAAAAAGATAAGTCTGCTAACTGATTATTGAAGATGGGGAAGATCATACCCAGGAGTTAAGCCGACTGCCGCCAGGTTGAGATGCGGACTAGGTTGACTTGGACCTAGAGTTGCGGCCATGGAAGGATTATAATCACTCGGTCTTCTCACTCTTACAGAAACTCCCTGATATGCGAAATAAAGGTAAAGTGTTTCATCAGTTCTCTTCCAGCATAATTCAGGTTAGAAAACAAAATGCATCCTGTGAAAAACAACAGAATAAAAGTAGGTGGCACAAAACTGTAGTTTCTGCAGAGCACCAAACTAACAGGGGTGGTCACATGAAGCGGTATAGAAGAATCAAACAGGTATCAGAGGGCCCTATTGATTCACCCTCGAGTGTTGAGGTCTGGTCGAAAACCAGCCCTCTATGGTCAAAAAACAAGCAATCCAAACATTTAGACTCTCAACTCAAGCGTTCGGTTCTGTGCCCCCCATCGTGATAATGGGTAGGGCGACACCTTGAATCGAGGATAATCAAAGTTGAATCCACAATGCAACATATTTTCCCGTTCGAAAAAACTAGAGATAATAACCCAATAACTGTGATTTGTAATGGGATGAGATAGAAATACCTCAAAAATAATGCCATCCAGAGCCATAGCATTGCTAGCTTCTTCAACGGTCCGCATCTCAACAAACGCAAACTTCTTCTCTTGGTTGATGTACACATTGACAACAGCGTCACCTAATACATAGAAAAAAAAGAGTTGTAATAAGTGGTTCAACAGCAAAGAAAAATGCTGAATTCTGATGAATACATGAGATTCTGCTTACGTGCGATAGCCAATTCACAAAATCGCAGTAAGAACCGGGAGTTCAAAGAAACAGCGCTCATACAATATGTTCGAAAATACAATTGTAGCGGGGAAGATCATGCATCTCGCATCAGAGATAAACCATAACAAAGCGACCACTTATGGGATCATTCGTTTACGGTAAAAAAATTTTAATTCAAGTAGGCTTATTCTTAAAGTCTTTGCAGAGAGACCCTTCACTAGTAACTTGAAAGAAGTTGTTCATTTTTGGTTTATGAGTTATAACTCGAGTAAAAAAGTTCAAGCTCTTACATATGGGATGGTTCACTTCAAGATCAGACCCAAACCACCCGCCAAACTCAATGTGAATTGACCAAATCTCTTTTGATGACACACCATACCCCTCAAAAAATGCAAACACCTCTTTTCCATAGGGAACTATTAGGTTCTTCAGAAAATAATCGGGCCAGAATCGGGTCACGTATCATTATTACATTGGCTAAGACCTTTAAAGGATCAGGCATGGTAAGGGAATCTATAATTATTTCGTCATGTGGGGAACTAAAGTAAAAGACCACTACGGTAGGTATCTAAATCACTACTTAACACTATAGCCCAATTCTGTATCATAACAGGTTAACAAGAGAGCTACGACAACCTAGAGCAAATTCGATGATTCTAAATCTGCAGTCTACGATAAACAAAAACTTCCACTATTAACATCTTAAAAGCCCTTAAGACATAGGGTTTAAAGAAATTCTATACCTGGTCCAGCAGTATTTCCTCCCACAGCAGCCATCACCTGACTGAAATATGTTGCAATAGTCTGTCCATACATAAAGCGACCAAATATTAGAAAACAATGCTAGAGGGAAAGGAAAAAATTTGGATGCCTCCATTTCCGATTCAAAAGAAGTGAAGGAATCTTTTTAAGTAAAATATATGACTGCTACATTACAACAAACGATACTTATATAGAAACACACAACTCATGAAAATTATAGAATATTCTACTCACTTGTTCATTCGCCATTGGTGGGAGACCACCAACATACACGCGACGGGCATGTCTGGTTGCCTGCAAAACAAACCTCTCTCACATCAGTGTAACCTCCCTCTGACATGAACAATAACCTCATATCGAATAATGCCAAGTCGAGACAACTCGCGCTCGACCCATCCGGGTCATACTAGCGATAAACAGGTGGCAGAAATTCTGAAAATTGTGCTACTTAAGACACAACCCCTTGGCAATGCTCCAGCCCAGAAGCACCAAGACCATGCATTTGCGGCAAGGCCCGACCCTTCGATGAATTGGACGATTTTCATCTTTACCACGTAAACACATTAACAAAGGTTCCTACATATATTATGCATCTTGGTATACAAAGATCATTCAGCAGTAAGAAACATAATCACCTGTTGAGTCATAGCTTGTGCTGGCATTCCAGGAAGACCTCCAAACTGCTTGACCACCAAAATACTCAATTACTACAGTAGACTAGAGGACTCACCTCGAACTGATACAAGTGACAACTCACAATTACAGGACCGTCTTGTGACAGGTCAGAAACGTGGAAATCTATCAATCAGAGTCAAAAGCACGAACCTGTGTACCACCGAATGGAAACATTGTTGGAAAGACGCCTGGCATTGCTGGAGGCATTCCAGGAATTTGACCTGGTAATCAAGCAAAGGTTATGTATTATAATAAAAACTCGTGAACTTGTAAAAGCAAGCAGAAAACAACAATAAATACACCTAATTTACACAAAAGACAGAAATACAATTCCACAAATAAATAGACTCGATAAAAGAACACCGATGGATATACATGTGCCATAACGTTCAGGCTCCCATTCCATGAATAAAACTAAATGTGCTTCCAAATAAAACCAACTCTTACGTATTTCTGAAAGACATACAGACCTGGGATTGCGGCACCGGGAACTGCAGTGGCACCTGGAGGAGCCATGTCAAATCCACTTGTTTTCCTGCAACAGAAAATCAGAATTTTGGAGACAAGATTCAAAGACAGCATACATAGACACCTGCAAGAGAGAAAGCTAATATAGATTGATCACTGAATTGGACAGCGTCTTGTAGATTTGTTAGACAGTAACAAAAGAGGAAGAATGGAATATACAAAAATACAGTTGCCAAGCATACCTTCTACGATCGCGCGAAGGAGATCTTGAGCGAGACCTTCGACGGTCACGAGAAGGAGATCTTGAAAGAGAAGTGGAACGAGACCGATGTCTGTGCCTCCTATCTCGGTCACCGTAATCACGGCGACTTCTGCACTTGGTCAACACAGTTACTCAGTTTTTTGCGATTGCAGAAGTGACGTTCAACCTTCAACAAAACAATCAGCACTCTCCTTACCCGAATTTTCCCCCTTCATCATGTGTCCGATTTAGAGCTCTTTTCAAACCTGCTATCAGGACTGACAAAAACTACTAGAACTCAACTCGTATAATATCAGACACGGTAAACGCGTTTTCATTAGAAAGAATAAGACGAGGGTGCTCACCTTTCTCGATCATGGCTCCGATGCCGCTCACTCCGATCTCGTTCTCCGCGGTCCCCTCTGTCCCCTCTGTCTCCTCTATCACGATCTCGATCATCCCTATGCCGCCGATCTTTCTCTCTATCTTTCTCCCGACTTTTTTCTCTATCTCTACCAGATTCGCGAGAGTGACGCTGCACCAAAACAACAACTTGGTCAAGCAGGCAGCAAACAGGAAAGAATGAAATCATCTTCAGCATTGTACAACTGTTATGGAGACGATTTAGTAAATACGTTGTTCATAGGCCAATCTGAACCTGACTAACCAGAACCAGTGCAAGCATAAAACAAACCTGTCCACTTTACCACGATTGCCCAGACTGAGAAAGGATGGAAGATGACACCACGCTTACATTTCACTAACCCTGACACTCATCTCCAATGACAAGATGTCAGGAAACCGAATGTTTACTGCAAGCGTTATCTGCTTTTAATTTAACACATGTGGCAAAAATCTACAAATACTGCTGTACTGGCAACGATAAAACGCCAGAGTTAGCTCCAGATGTCCAACGCAAGCCAATAGATATATCAATATCTTAGAACAACAATTCATCAACTGGAGCAATGAGGTGATGGAGACATCTATACAGAGATCTTTGAGAAAGTCGTTGATGTGAGGATAAAGCATCTCTCCGTCAACCTTTACTCAACATCAGTGCTCTTTAAGCGATGTTCTTCCAAACTACGCACATGAAGGAACAACAAAAGCAACAAGGGTTTCCATTAAAATACAGAACAAGGTTCGAAACTACATCCTCAAGAGCAACAAGCTGCAAGATACTCCACTACGGCACAAGTAGCACACATCTTAATTTTTTTAAATCCACAACAAAGAGATTTATATCTCCTTCACCTCTCAAGTGTAAACTTCTGTAAATTCATACAAGTTCAGGACAGCGCGATAGAAAGTGAAGCTACCGGAAGCTAGCGGTAAACCTAAACCCCCGGAGTATATGAAAAACAGAAAGTAGAAGCTCTAGGCGACTTTGCTATACTGCCGAAGCAGATTGTCTTTGGAAAAACCTGCTTGGAAATTTAGAACCAATGCTCTGACAATTTTCTTTAGACTGGAAGAGCAAAATATCTCTGTCATGTCGCAGCCGCAAATGCAATAAACTTCGAAAGACACGCAGGGAAGAGTTCCTAGTAAGTACACGAGCAGAAATCCAAAGAAAACCTTGAGCTCGTCCGAACGCATTCTTTACCACACCAACAGAAGAGAAAAGGAAGACGGGACAGCGTCAGAAAAAGCCGCCAAGACTATTTTTCCAAGGAAACGCCACACGAACACGGTTAATAAAAAACGCTGAATGCACCAAACGAGAGAGAAAATGAAAAAGGTTGATCAAGGAAAGGACAGTACCTCCCGCTTCCTCTCTCGGTCGCCGTTTTCGCGATGCTCATCGAAGCCATAATCAGCGTGCGAATGAGAGTGCGACCGCGGCGGAGGTGAATCGCCGTCCTCGAACGGCGCCGCTCCGTCGGCCATGGTGATCTCCCGCAACAACTCGCCCCGGCTCCAACCCTTCAGGTGCACGAGAGTCTCCGCGTGCGGTGCGATGCAGCAGCAGCGATGGCGAAACCCTAACACAATCCCCTTTCAGAAGTAGCGCAAGCGCAGGCAAGAGAAGAATAGGAGCGTCGACTCGCGCAACCTTCAGATACAAGGGGCTGCCAATAGCAATTAGAAATATAAATAAATCAATTTAACCCTAGACCTATTACCGCTTAATTCTTTAGCCCTTGAGATCGCCCCACGCTAAAACCCCTTCACTACTAATTCACTAATTTACTAATTTGTCCTAGTGTGTGTTACGAAATGAACTTAAGGTATGTTTGCACTCGGTATTAAAAGTGTTGCTATTGAGGGTCTTCAAATTGAATGTAGATATACTTTTGAACCAGATTCACATTCCAAACAACGCCTTTAACACCAAATACAAACATACTTTATATGTGTTTATTATTAATTTTATAAGGGAACAATATTTTTAGTTATTGCATGTTACCAATATTTATTTTGTAATCTCGTCACAAATATCATTGGTAAAATTATTTTTCCTTTATAGAAAGTTAAACCTTATGTAAATTCATTTTGTAGCATGCACTATTAGGAAAAATCAGTACAATGAAAGAATTTGAATAGTATGAAATCCCTATAATATTAAACTTGAGGGTGAGAGTTGACATTCTAAATTGAATTACTAATTAAAATTGGCAATCACTCTCTATAATATTGTAAATTTTTTAAAATAAAAAGATTTATTTTTTTCCTCATAATTTTTTTTTTTTGAAAAAATAATATCCCTAAAATTTTGGTGTCAGTTTAAGAAAATATTGTTTACCAATCTGGACCATTGAATAAGGTAATTGAATTAATTTTGATTAAATGTGGTCTAGTTAGAAGAAACATTTGGATGAATTTTTTATAAAAATTAGGTGGATGTATATGACATTGGTTGAAGGTTGAATGCAAATACAAGAAAGTTGAATGAAAATTATACTATTTAAGCTATTATGAACTAATATGAAAATAATGTTGACCAACATTACATTAGTTTTATATGAAATAATGAAAACTATAGTAGTGAGCCTCAAAAGTTCTAATGATACCAAAATTTTCACAATTTAGTATTACAATTGCTGGGCACATCAACTAAATTAAGTCTAATAGTTTACAAGATCTTTAATTTGTATAAATAAGAAAATCTTTAAGTTTTAATTGTGCACGTATTTTATAGATATTTTAATAATGAATTCTTTATCAAATATCTGCTTATCAATTTTATATGTCAAACAAGAAAATTATTTGAATAATCAATCTAATAGGATGAAATAGGCTTAAAGAATATTTTAAAAAGGCTAAAATATAATATTATTTTGATTTTCATAAAAGTGACCAAAATCAAAGTGGATTGTTGGAAAAATTATATTTCATAATTATTTAAATTCAAATATTTTAAAAATACATATATAATTGTTTTGTAAACTATTATTATTTGTTGTTATACATTTAGACACTAGCAAAGGTTTACATTCTAAAATCACTTCTAATCTATTTTTTTCAAATTCAATATATAATTATTTTTGAAGTATACATTTTTCAAAAAAATAATTTATTCACTATTATCAAATTAGTCAATATTTTAGTATTTAAAGAATTTGACCACACAAATTTTGAAAATTTTACAATTAAAGTTTAGTTTTTGAAAAACAATGGATTTTTTTTAGAATCATTGACCTCATTCTCAAAAATTTTACAAAAGAAAAATGTGCCTTTTATTATTATATGCAATTATGAATAGTTCAGAAAATGCAAACCAATTTTTACAAGGATTGGAGTATGATGGGATATTCTTTGGTAAAATTTTATAACACTCTCAATTCGAAACATATATAAAGTGCATTTAAAGTATATTATTCAAATATGTCTCATTTTACTGTCCACCTCTAATATGCTAACTTTCTATTATGGCTTAATTTATTAATGAAGTAAACAAGTTTTTGTCACCTTATATTAGTTCAATTATTAGTATTACCTAGATACAAAGAACAATAATGTATATTGAATTGAACAACATAACAAGATATAAATACATAGTTAAAACTACCAAATTGACCCTAATAGATATAGCTAACTAATTTAATATAGAGTAATTCCTCTATCCCAAAATGAACTTCCTATTGACCTTAATTTTTTGGTCCCAATTGATCTTCTTGTTGCACTTTGTGATCTTGAAATAGGTCAAATTTGGCTTTTGATTGCTTTGGGGGACTAGCAAAATAATTCTAAATAGTAGTTCCCCCTCCATCTACATCTCAAACTTAAGGACAAATGGATTAGTAACAAATATCGTACTGATTCAATGCCTTCATCACTACGTACTATAATCGCATCAATTATGTGCATTTTTATGCATTAAATCAGTGCAAAACAATGAATATCAATAACATACAGTTTATGTACTTTAACTATACGATTGTTGTGTAGTTTTGACACAACAATCGTATAGTTAAAGTACATAAACTGTACGCTATTGATATTCATTGTTTTCGCACTGATTTAGTGTGTAAAAATGCACATAATCAATGCAATTATAATATGTAGTGATGAAGGCACTGAATCAGTACAATATTTGTTAATAATCCGTCTGTTCTTAAGTTTGAGATGTATGTAATCATCAATTGAAAGACAAATGAAATGATTGGAGGAATGAAATGAAATCATCAATTAGAAATATTTTTCTATATTCCAAAAATACTTTGAAAATGGCTTTAAAGCTCAAAATTTCTTAGATACCAAAAGTGCACCAAATTCTACTTATAGTGCAAAATAGGTCTTTAAAATGTTATTTTTAGCTTTAATTTAGAACATTTTGTTCAATAGGAAGATCATTTTGAGACAATGGTAGTACTAATTTTGTAAAATTTGAGATTTGTAAAGAAAAAATACAAGCACTATGCACCATGCACCAAAGACTTTGCCTTATTTGCCTCATAAACACAATATAAAGCATATGTTCATAGGTTGATGAACCTAAAATAAACCAAACATCTAATAAAATACACCAACACTACAAGAAAAAGGGGTGTATTAAGTGTAGTCCAAGTAGTATAGTCTTTTAAGTAATGACCTTTAAGGCGTCCTTTTAGTAAAATTTTACTAAAAAAGTGCCTTAAAGGTCATTACTTAAAAGACTACACTACTAGAACTATACTTAAAACACCCCTTTCTCTTGCAGTGCAATAAACACATTGATTGCTTAAATCCAACAAATCGCAAGGATGATATTGAATCCTAAACATATCATGGAAAAAGGCATGCAATGATCCAATATGAAGCAAAAACTTTTGAAGAACTATGGTGCCACCATAGTTCATTGAAGTAGATCTTTGAAAGACCTCATGGGAAAACAAATAAGATATTGGGTAAAATACAAGAATCTTTGTCCAAATTTTTTTATTTGAAATTTTTTAATATTGTTCAATGTATGGCATTTTTTGGTAATTAAAATTTACATATTATTACACAAAATAAAGTGCATAGTATATTGGAGACAAAAAAAGGTTGTTTGTTTGCAATCCTCTTCAATTCCAACTTATCAAACTCTTAAAATTAATGGCGTAACCACCATAGTTCTTTGAACATGTTAGAAATCGAACAAATTAGAAATGATAACACTATAACAACAAGATT
Source organism: Climacium dendroides (assembly GCA_950106755.1). Classification (NCBI taxonomy): domain Eukaryota; kingdom Viridiplantae; phylum Streptophyta; class Bryopsida; order Hypnales; family Climaciaceae; genus Climacium; species Climacium dendroides. The sequence continues at coordinate 14,444,435 of OX467091.1, read as the reverse complement.
GCAAGGAAATCTAAATTTCCATGCATTCAATCTACATAGCTAGTGATAAAGAAGAAAACAAATGGTATAGAGCCAAAAAAGAAGCAACTTAAGATTAAATGAGTTTTAGGAATCACTTCAACTAGACACCACAAAATCAATGTGATGAACATGTGCAATAATATATGCACTTCTAATTGCCATAAATTTCGAGTAAGCATAGTTGTTATAAAATCACTATTAAATGACAAGATTTTTTTTATCAAGTCGAGTTGGTAAATGAAGAGGAATTCTAACACTAACTTGTTATTTGGACAAACTTATTTTTGTTACTTTAAACACAAATATCTTGTAATCTAAAAAGTCAAAGCTTCTAAAATTTCTTCCATACATTTTCACACTAGTCTAGCTAGTCTAAGATCCTATGGTTAGATATGCAGAAAAAAAACCCAGTTTGTAAAGCTTTTTGCTCTTTGCAATAGAAATGGTAGTTTTGAGTGGTTTATGCTAGAAAATGGTCTTGCAACTTAAGAGTAAAAGAAAAAAAGTTCAAAATATTGAAATACTCTATACTAGTATATATTTTTTTAATAAATTCCCATTGTAAAATAAAAATACAACTAACATGCCTTAACTTAATTCAATGATGTGGATGCAACATTCATAAAGCAATACACACAAAAATGGATGAAAATTGTATGTTCTTCAATATTATAAAATGATTGTTTTAACTATCTATTTTACCATACAAAAGACACTTTTTATTGTTGGCTTCTTTACATGGTTAAGTATTGCAATATTAGCTCTCATGTTGATAAACAAAATGGTTTTGATTGCATTTCTTTAGCTGCTATGTAACAAAATTAACTAATGTGACTGGGTTTATGGCATTGTACCTCATTGTTTTATGTTTAAAAGGGAAGGTGGGTGATTAGAATGAATCTTCTCAAATTCAACAATTTAATCCCTAAGCATCCTTAGGTTTAAAAATAACTTTGCTTTTGAAGTATTATAGGTCTAAATGTCATTAAGGCATAGAAATCTCAACCATAAAATCTTATAGTGTATGTATTGAAGATGATGTGAATCAAATTTGAAGTCATTTGGTCACACAATTTGCAAGATTATAATGATTTAGTGTTAAAATATTAAAAAGGATAATGAAATTTTTCTAGCAGTGCATTAGAGGTGAAACTTGATTTCTTGAATTTTTCAAATTAAAAAACTTTAAATTAAAAAGGGCTTCAAAATTAGCATACAAACACATTGAGAAAAAAAATATCATTAAAATAATTCAATGTATTTGTAAAGTGGCTTTGAAATGTCAAAAAGTAGTAAAGAAAACATCTAAGGTTGAACTCCCTTCTATGAGATGCTTCTCAAACACTTAATCCCTTTTGTCCCTCTAAAAACCTCCAAAAACCTTCTTCATGAGTGATTAATTGTACTTTAGTCTTTGAGTTAGTGATACATGCATTCAAGAACCAATATTCCATCCCCTAGATCTATGCAAAATCTTTAGCTTAGACGGCATCGTTCAAGCACCTAAAATCCATGTGGAAACACTACAAGAGAAAATGATGTTTTAAGTATAGTCCTAGTAGTATAGTCTTTTTAGTAATGACCTTTGAGGTGTCTTTTTAGTAAAATTTCTGAAAGTGCATGTGTTTTCAGTAAAATTTTACTAAAAAGATGCCTTAAAGGTCATTACTTAAAAGACAATACTACTAGGACTATACTTAAAACACCCCTTTCTCTTATAGTGAAAGTATCATATTCGAGCAAAGTTTGTAAATGTTGCCAACTCATCATTCCTTATGACTTAAAGGTTGGTGGCAACAATGAGATTGTAGAAATATTTTCTCTCAATCTAAATACTTGCAACAAAGAGACCTAGCCCACTTCACTAAATAAATCTTCACAATGCCCAAGTAGTCATTGAATCCATTGTTAACATGGTTGTTTGACAAAGCAATAAGTACAAGGTGCCTCATATGGGCAAGGCCAAGCTTACTAGGAAAAGAATGCTCTTTGATTGCTTGACCTTGCCTTGACAAGGTCATTCAACACAACCAACGCTTACTCAATGGTCAAAATCAATAAACGGAATTTTTTAGTAGGACACAAGTAGTGCTTGATTTGGTGGTTTTTAGAAAGACAAGGGGAACATAACTCATTGGATTGACATGAAATCTTAACCACACAAACTAGATTAGTATGCACAACCATCCCAAATTTTTTGTTGGAAAAGGACACTATATAAAGACTTTTTGTATCCCCTTCATTAGATGAAGGGGATACAAGCCTCCAAAGTTGTAGTCATCAAAATGCAATTTGGTGAACTAAAATAGAAACCGTGAACTTTACATGGCTCCCCAAAATTCAATACATCTTAGATTGATATGAAAAATTTGTTATACAAAACTAAAAGAAAGAACACAAATTTCCTAACAAATTTCATTAAATTCAGACATTGGATGAAAAAGTAGCATTACTTCAAATTGGACTTCCAAACTATGTGGAGACAATTTTGGTCACAATGAATGCTTAGGGTTAAAAAGAATATCTACAAAACCTAGGAAAATGTAGCTAAAGCTCATACCATACATAGGGTCAAATTTCGCAAAAAGGATCTGACATGGAATTTCAACATTAGATTTTTAAAGATCCACGTTACCTTGCATTAATCACAAGATGACATGTGACACTTTTTCTTACGAAAATGACTTAATTTATGGCAAATCTGACCCTCACTTGAATAAACTTGGAATCTAACTTAGAGCAAAAAAAAGGAAAAAAGGAGGGAAAAAAGGATTAAAAGACAAGAAACTGAAAGAAAATGGAAGAGCAAAGAAAGAAAAGAAAAAGAAAAAGATGTTCGACTATGTCTTAAAACCAGAACAGTGCGCGCGAAACTGTTCAGTGAGCGAGGTGCGAGCTTACATTTTTCACGAAATTGCCAATGGAGTTCAAAAACTCCGGCCCAGTGTGAAGTGGCGGGTGAGCGGTTGGCCATTTGTAGTGACTCCCGCGGCCATGGATAAATTTATCCGTCTCCACAATCCGTCTGCGCAAAGAGACATGCCGCATGACTTGCAAACGAAAAACCTTCTTGCATTGTTGCATTTATTTCATGGAACAAATTAGTGCCGCCTTTCATCAGATAAAAGCTGCGTTTCCTCGATGCGGCTTCGGCTTTGGGACTCCAATTTAAGTTAGAGTTCATTGAAACGGAAAAACCTTGGTGTATTACAAACAAAATTCCAGTTAAGCTACTTCTTACCTTCCTTGTTTTGCTCCGCATCTTGCCCTTTTTGAAAAACCATAAGCTCATCCAATGCTTCTTTGAGAAATGATTTTTTTGACGCGAAGGAATTAATGAGCTTCGATGTGTGCACTCGGTTGATCAATTTGTTGTACCTGGATGAGTGAATCTTGATTTTTGTCTTTCCCTCGTTGTGATTATGCACTCTCTTTCCTATTCGAAGTCGATACAGTATCGTGGTTTGGAGTTGTCGTTATTCAATCGTTGTGGTTATGCAATCTTTACACTTTCTCTCTCCTTTTTGAAGTCAGCACTTGGTTAACTAATTGTTTTGATTGTACAATCTTTACACTCTTTGTCCCTTTTGAAATCGATCATTATCCTGGTTCAAAGTTGCGATTAATCAATCGTTGTAATTATGCAATCCTTACACTCTCTCTCCCGTTTTCGAAGTCAGTGGTCTGGTTCGAACTTTTCAATAATTAATCGTCGTGATTATGCAATCTTTACACTCTCTCTCCCCTGGCCTTTTCAAGTTGAGGAGTTGTTGTTAATTAACCCTAATAGCGCTAATCTGTATGTGGTCAGACGAAAGTTTGTGAAGGAAATTGGTGCTTTGCACTTTGAATTGTTGCGAAACAAATTGTTGCACGGGTGTTAAGGAACATGGCAAGTCCAGTGGAGGTCATACCGGGTTGGGAGAGGATCAATGAGCGTTTGGACTGCACTCTTGTGCAACTCAATCGCCTCATCCACCATTACGCTGACGAGCCTCTAGAGGGCCAGAAAGACGCCGATCAAATCGAGAGGGAGGTGAGACTGGCTCCACGAAGTTTTCTCCTCCAAACACATGATGTAGTGTCAAAGAATATTAATTGAATGAACATTCATTAATGTGTACTAAGTGATGTTTGAATGACATGGCATTGATGAATTCTCACTCTAGTTAATCCTAGAGAGATTGCATTGTGGCACAAGAGAAAACCTTTGTTAGATGCTCACTACTTTGGAGTGCACATCACTGAAGTAAGTTTTTTTGTTAAAGACAACTTCAATCTGTTGTGGTCCTTCTCGTAGTCCGTTCCTCTTGATAATGAAACAAACTGACAATGCCGCTCCAGTGATGTGTGTCAAAAGATCTCGTTGTAAAGTAGTGTTTGATCGGTGTGACTGCAGCTTGGATGTCAATCAGAAGAATGTCTGGAGAACAACATCCAAGACATACTAAAGGAAGCCCAAAAAACACTCAGAGAATTTGCAAAATCCATGGATTTTACGAACCTGAATTTTGATAATAGATCCGGACGTCGATCTCAGGAGGCAAACGAGGTATTGTTGGTTCATTGGGATATTCTTCTGAATAGTGTTCATCAAGAGGCTACAGAGGTCATTGATTCATAGAAGAGAGATAAAATCCTCCATGTTTGTGGTTAGGGATTTTAGTATATATTAGTGTGCACACATGTATATGTATGTATGCTAAGTACATAGATGTGGATCTATGTGGATCTATGTACTTGTGTTGATGGCCTCTATTTGCAAAATGTCTCTAACTTTGTCTATTGCAAAATTACAATTACTCTTAAAAGTTACAAATACCTACTCATGTCCATTTAAGCATCAAATATCAAATTTTGGAATTTTTTTTTTAATGTTTTTCTACAAAGGTGTCCATTGCAAATCTTAACTTTTTAGTATTAGAAGCTCTTTGAGATGAGTTTCAAATACATTGGATCTTGGAGGGAGAAATTACATTGGAAACTCATTTAAAAATATTGTAGAGTAGATTTTGAGAAGCCTTAAATTGATTGTAGTTATCAATGTTATGACCTTTAATCCCTAAACGTCCCGGGGAACCAAAAGTGTTTTAAACACTAAGACATTCTAATTCAAAGTGCTATAACTTTTGCATCCAATGTCCAAATTCAATAAAACTTGTTGTGAAATTTCAAATTTGTGCTCTGTCTTTTAGTTTGAGTGGTAAAATTTTCAGATCAATTCAAGATGTACTAGTTTTTTGTAAGCCAATCGAAGTTTAGAGGTTCAATTTGAGTTCACCACACTACATTTGATGGCTACAACTTGGGAGGCTTGTATCTCCATCCAATGTCTTTCAATAAAATTTGTTGACTTGTGTTCCCCTTGAAGTCTAGTTATTGTGGTAAAATTTTCATGTCAATCCAAGTTGTTTTGAATGTTTGGGAGCAATTTGAAGTTCAAAATCTTGACAATTTTGGATTATAGTGAACTTTGGTAGCTTTTTTCTTCTTCATATAGTGTCCGTTTCCAATAATTTTTTGGTGAAAAGCTATGCATACTAGTCTTGTTTGTGTGGCTAAAATTTTATATCAATCCAAAAAGTTATAAGTGATTGAGAAGCATTTTAGTAGAAAGAGGTTTAGCCTCATATGTGTTTTTTTTTGCTATTTTTTGCATTTCAAAGCCATTATATAGATACATTGAGTCAATTGAATGATATTTTCTTTTAAGAGTGTGTTTGTATGGTGGTTTTGAATCACTTTATATTTTGAAGTTTTTTCATTTCAATAATTTTAGAAATCAAATTTCATGTCTAATGCATTACTAGGAAAATTTTAGAATCCATTTTTAACACTTAAGCATTCTAATCTTGCAATCTATGTGGCCAAACAGTTCCAAATTTGATTCACATCATCTACAACACATACACTACAAGATTGTATGGTTGAGATTTCTATACCTTAATGACATTTAGACCTATAACACTTCAAAAGCAATGATGTTTTTGTACTCAAAAAGACCTTGGGCTTTTAGGGTTTAACTTCATATTTTTTTTCCATAATCTCAATTTTAAATTTGACATTTGAAAAGAGGATTGAAAGACTTCAAATGACTTCATTGTTATAGCACCCTCTTAATGAATCATTATAATCTTTCAACCCATAAGTGATATTGTTGTGTTTTCTTTTCCTGTGTGATTCATAACACATTGACTTAGAATTCTTACAATTACGATTTCTAAAAAATTGAGAAAACTTATTAGAATTAGAATTTTCTGTTTAGTTTGCTCAAAAAAAGGTCTTGAATATTTAGAATTAACAACTAGATGTCCACATTTTAAACAATGGATGAACACAAACACCTCCCAAATATAAAAATATTTTTTTTCATCCATCGATTTTTTTAAAGATTCTTTAACATTTGTATAGTTATAATTTTGAAGACTTTGCTTTGTAAATACCAAAATTGTGCTTTCAATTCAAAAAATGACCCTTCAAAAACAACTTGGATAGAAAATAATAACAATAATCTTCAAAAATCACTTAGAACTTACTCCCTTCATCCCAAAATGATTGTCTACAATTTTGTTGATATTTATTTGAGCCAATTTCATTGACCGTATTGTGAAAAACATAACTAAAAAAGGTTATAAATTTTATATTACTTGAATACTCAAAAAAACCTTAAAAAATATGACATTTAAAGTAGGCAGTCATTTCAAGACAAAGGAAGTAACATTTTTAATTTAAAAGAACAAAAATTCTTGTGAAAACCACACATATTTAATCAATTTTAGAAGGAATTTTCTTGATTTTAATTGAAAAATATTGATTTTTGTACTAGATGATCTAATGATGTGGATGTATTCTATGAATCATTTTTTGCTACTATTGTTTGAGAGTCATCATTAAACTATTATTCTAAGTTGCATTTTGTAATACATCTTCACAATTTTGTAAATCTAGACTATCCCTTGATCCTTAAGGGATTAAGGCAAATGTAGGTGACTAAAAAAAGGGCTGGAAGGGGTGCATTGTAGGAATCTGAGAGAAGTTTGGCTGAAGCAAAACGCCAAATTTCTTTTCAAAATGAAGAATTGGCTCGAGTACAATATGAAGTGGTCAACCTCCATCAGGTTTGTTAGCATTCTTTTTATTATTAGTTAAGAATGGTTGTCAAAGGTTGTAAAATGTGAAGAGTGGTGAAGTAAATTTACCAATGATATTTTGGCCTTTTTCCTTGCAACATTCAAAAATAAGAAATACAATTGCATTTTGTTATTTATTGTTTGTTACCAATTAGCGTAATCTTTACGAAATCATGACATCCTTGCATAGTGTTGAGCTCATATCTTTTCCACTATAAAAACTCTTTATGACTAATTAATTTAGAGGGTTATTTGTCAAGAAAAACTTGTCAAAGAATATCTTGTTTTGACTTAAAAGTTGAAGATGGTTTCAAGGTGTGAAAAGCTCATTTCCAAAGAGTTGTAGTTTGATAAGCATGCAAAATGAGTGTTTGTAAATTTAGACTTGTAAGTAATTTTTGGATATTAATGTTATGAAATTGATGAACAATTGATTTATGATAGTCAAGTAATTCAATTATGAAGAGAAATCTTCATCCACTTCTTTGAAATAATTGGAAGCTAGTCAAGAGGATAGGAGTTTTCCGAGGATGTATCCCAATGTGTCTCCAACAATGCAAGTCAAATAGGGAATTTCAAAAGTGGCAAAAAATGCAAATGTAATATTGGCCACAATTTTGATTTAATGGCTAGAACTTCAATATGATGTTGCACTTGCTCCTCTTTTCATAGATTATGAAATGCGGTTTGATTTCAGAGAGTGAAAGAACACGAGGATACAATAGATCGATTTCGTGAAGAGGGAGTACCAAGTATAAAAATGTCAAGGTATCCACATCCTATCCTTGTTTCTACAATTATTGCTATTCTTCCTAGTTTTTTTGTTAAGTGTCTTTGATTTCTTTGGACTAAAAGTATCTAAGATTAATAAACCTTCAAAACACTTTAATATTTATATTTGTTCAGTTTTCAAGTAAGATTTGAAAAACAATTTTTTAAAAGTGGATTTCATCTAAGTTACACTTAACCATCTTTTCAAGCTTTACGCTAGTGAATATTCAAGACAGCTAGTCAAATGGGAGAGGTTGGTAGTTTATGCTACTTTGTGTCCCTCTATCAAATTTAATGTGTTAGGGAACTAGAAAAAACCAAGGCTGATTTGATTGAAAAGGCAAAAGATCTTGACAACATTCTAGCTTTGAAAGAGAAAATTGAAAAAGTACGTACTCAACATGTTTCCTACTGTTTAAAATTCTACAATATATGTAATTAAGTATGAACAAATAATGATTTGTTTGGCTAATTATTTTTTCTCGATGGTAAGGGCTTACCCTAAGCCTTAACTATTAACAATCATATTTTTGTCTTATGTGTACTCAATCTTAGTAGAAGATTTTAGGATTGATTTTAGGTATCTTAATTATTTTGTAGTTTATTCATATAGTATTTAAGAAAATAAGTAGTCTATTAAAAATTAAGAAATTTTTTCAAAATACTTTTGGATGACTTTCAATGTATATACCTTATCATTGTCATGATAAAAAAAATTCTATTCAAGTCTTGGGACAATCAAAGAACATAATACATGAGTGTTGCAATCAATAGATAGGCTTGTTGTAATATTGAAACTATTGTATCACTAGGCCGATGCCCTTGAATAAATTCATGCTTGCCTTTCAGTATAGCTATTGAGAATCTAATGTTTTGATTTGTATTATGTAGGAACTAACAGAATACAAAAGAACAATGCAAATCGAGGTGAGAGCATCCTACTTTGCATTGCCTTGTAGACATTGGACTCTTGATTCATATTGGATCCTATAAGAAATTATAATTCTTCTTATTGAGAGGAAATATCTTTTTGTATTGTGAAAATCTAATAAGACCATCTCATCAAAGTTTGAAGTTTGTGTTAATTTAGCTAGCATTTTAATTTTTTTTTCAATTGATAGAACTATTATTGATTCTTTTCCACTTTTTTGTGAGCTTCAAACCTTTTACAAGATTGTTCTTCTGACTATTTAGAATTGATCATGATTCCTTGGATTTGGATAACCATGATATCCATTCCTTCAATCTTTACATACACCAAGAAGATACTAGTTGAAAGAGGTAGCAAAAGAATATGACGTAAGCAAGGTTGTATATGAGTGATCAACTTCCTTCACAACAATGATGATTTTGCTCAATGTCGTTGACAAGAGGGTTTTTTTATTGAATTTTTCTTAGTTCAAGAAAATGGTGAATTTTATGAAGACTTATCAATGTAAAACCAATTGCAGCTAGGAAAAGAGAAGATGAGAAGGCAACGAGAATCAATAGAGTTGAAAGAAAATTTTCAAAATGAAATTTTAATTACAACTCAACAACACGTAGATAGAGAGATAGAATTGCAAGATTTTTGTCAAAGGGAAAAGGATGCACACTCAAAAACCATTGAAGTAGTGAAGATTCTCCATGAAACTACATTCTTCACATCCTTTTGCATTTTAAAAACTATAAATATGTTCTTAATTTATTTTATTTTATCAAATGTCAAAAAATCCTAGACTTATCCAAATTTTGAGTATGTGCTAGCAAGGTATTTTTATTATAAAATACTTTATATTTGTTGTTATACAAAATTGAAGTTTTGAACCTTTTTTTAAATATGGTAGGCATACCAAAATTAATACCACTCCTAAAACCAACACTATACAATATATTCATCCATTGAAGGCCCCGGATGTACCCTGTACCCTAAAACTCTTCATTCCCTATATCCATTAAAGGCCTCAAAGGGAATGAAGAGTTTTAGAACCAATTTCTTTTAGTGCAAAGTTTTGTTTAATTCTTTAATGAAGTTTCAAAATGGAAGTCCATTTCTAAAATAGAAGTTAAATTGGGCATTGCAATAGAAAGTTATAGAGTACAAATACCTAATCAAGCACATGCCTATTGATTGCTAGTAATTAGAACTTAGTTTCTTTCAAGATTATTAGATATCATTGCCTACCTATATACATATATCTTGATCATTGGTGTTCTACAAAGTTTTTTGTACTAAATTTCATTTGTAGTCCAATTCATATTTCATTCTTGATTGTAGGACATGATGACGCTTCATTCAGAAGAAGTCAAGAAATTGAAGGTATTGAGGTGCTATGACCAGTGGTGATTCTTGAAGATTATCTCTCTATTAGAGTATATGGTACATTCAAGTAAACTTCCTTGAGAGGAAAAATATTCATGATAATTCTAAATGTCAATACTATAAATGATACTAAAACAAATACCTAGTGTTAAATCCACTATCATTGACTCTATTTTTGGTACACAAATAGAATTTTCCTTTAATTAGGCAAAGGGGGTTATGATCCCATGTCTCTAAGAAAGGAGGTGTAAGTCCAAAGAAGGAAACATATGTACTCATATAACTATATAAAATAATTCTATTAATATACTAGATTTACTAGATTTACTTGGAGATAGCATGTGATTTTTATCAATCAAAATGTTTGCACTTTGATTCAAAGTATTGATCACAAAAAATAGAACAAAAAAATTTCATGTCAAACTTTTCTTTTACCTTTGTTAGACAATTATTTGATTTTCAATGCATTTCATTGCATGCATATATCTATCAATAGTCACCGAAGTATTGAAGTGGATCTTGTATTGTGTTGTATTTTTACACTAGCCTTTTCTAGCATTTTAATCAAGGTTTTTTGTGGTGGAGTTGAAAGCACACACTTGATTATTTGTCTTTTAATTTTGATAGTTCTACATTTTGATACTAGTGATTGTTTTGTTCTAAAAATAGCAATGAATGGCAGGTAGAGCATGCAATAAAAGTTGAAGAATGTTGCCAAAATCATGTCTCCCTTGAATCTGAATGGCAAGACAAGGTTGAATATTCTTAAAGGAGTATGCATTGACTAATGTTTTGGGGGTATGGTATTATAATTATGGTTTGGGAAGTTATCTTTGATGAAGGTTGTGGCATTTTTGGAAAACTAGTTGCATGGGAATACATATAAACAAGCCTTTAAATACATTAGTAATTGTCAAACTTTGGTAACAAAATGGTTGATCTAAAAAGTTTATCTTATAAAAATTTAAGATATTTCCATGATGTTTAATATCCCTTTTCTTGTAGATCTTATGAATATGTTAACCTTAGTAAAGTAAAGTTGAACACTATAATTAACAATCATAGAGTATGTTGGCACTTGTCTCCAAAGGGTAGAATCTTGCCGGTAGTAGATATATTTATATTCATTGTGGCCACCATTCACTACTATTTTTCTACCCCTAAAGTGTAAAAATCCATAATCCTCGCAATAATTGAGGTTTGACAATTGCTACTTTGACTTATTTATAGTGCACTTTATCTAGTCATTATCATTGATAACCTTGATCATGTTCTCTATTTAGGAATTTGAACTTCATAAGCAAATCTCTGGAGCGATTCAAGAGAAATCACGTTACATTCAACTATTGTTTGATGAAAATCTAAAAGTGCAAGCTCTTGAGGTCCAATTAGCAAGAGTACAATCAGATCTTACAAATGTAAGTGTTTTTCTGAACATTAGTTGATAGAAATAAGAGTAATAAATTTTTCATGGTGTTCTTATTGTCTTTTCCATATCTTGAAGGGAGGTGATTATGCAATTGAAAAATGTTTTGGTACCCAATGAAATGGGTGTGTTCAAAGCAATAGTAGCATGTTAGGGCCCATCATTTCAAAAAATTATTTTCTTTATTTTTCATACAATTGTGCAATATGAATTTATCATTTAAAGACTATCATACAAGATTTTTGAAATTTCAATAAGTGAGGATTATATTGAAGGAGATATAACAATTATATTTAAGTTTTCAATTTCTATTTGAAATTTCAACATTGGCACAATTAGCCTCTTCTTGGTGGATATCATCCATATAAGAATATTTGTTTTATTCTTACAAGTAGGTGTGATAATGTTCATAGGAGAGACAAATATTACTTATGGTGAAGACAAAATATGTTGACTCCTTGATTTCTAAACTAAATGATATCTTTTATACATACTTTTTTTGGCAAACTTTGATGTAGATTTTGAATAGTTAGACTCTTGATTCATTTTGGCCCCCGTTTTGGTTCTAAAAAATGACTAATTGGACAAGTTCTTTTTTACTCTAGCTACCCATTAAATTTTACATGAGTCATCAATTGTCAATCTACATCAAGGATCTATTGGATATGCAGGAGAAATTAGCAAAGAGTCAAGTTGAAAGTGAACTCAAATTTACAAAAGTGGATATAACACTAGCGGTAAAAACTAACCTTTGCTATGAATTTAAGAAATTAGGAAGTATGAATTTTGAATGAATCAATTTTATGTAAAGTTATGTTGTGTCATATGGAATTTTTGTAGAATGAAAAAGTGAAGATGGGGCTAGAGGCACATAAACACACTCAATCAATTGTTGCAAGTGTCCAAGATGAGATGATGTAATATCCACACCCAATTAATCTATGGCTTTTGGAATTTGTTTAAAACTTTTTGACATGGATAAGTTATGTTCTTTAATGATTTTTTTCTAGAAAAAACATTCTTTACTAATTTGAACCTATTTCATTGTACTAGGAATATAAAACGTAATTCTGTTGCTGATTTGGCTAGATTGGTAAAATACTTTCAACATCCTTGTTATGAAAATTCACCTTAGAACAAGGTTTCTTATGACATTATTAACTAGTTCTAGCTAGGTTCCTAAGTTGCCTCTAAAAAAATTAAGACCTTCATGTGAGGGTTTTGTGGACAATTCAATTAAAAGCTCTTTGAAAATTAAGGGTCTAATACTCTAATGAGTTGTCACAAAAGATCTCAAGGAAGAAATCTTTGGGTTATATAATGACATGTTTTTTATAAATATTTGATGATTTTCTTGTATGTGTAGGAAGAAAAGGCATTTAATCTACAAAAGAATTTATCTTGTGTGACCAATACATGTGTGCAAAATGAGCATGAACTTCATACTCAATCAAGGAAGGTATCGTTGTAATGTTTTTTTTTTGACAAGTCTAGAAATGAATGCCCATATATTGAAAAACTATCTCTTCTTTAATGCAAGAACTTTATTAGACAAAATTAAAATATTCAAAAAACATTGTCTACAACTTGAAGTTTTTTGAAATGCTATTCTCATGATTCTATCACTAGCTTGATGAACTACAACAATGTGTAAAGACTAAGCAAAAGGATCTTTTTGCAACAACATCAGAATTACAAAATCTACAACAAGAGGTGATTTGACTATTGTTGATGTAGACAAAGAGTTTATTGGGATAATTTCATTACCTATGTCACATGGAAGTGAATGTTATTATTGTTGCTTCTTAGAAGTCTTCTAGTACACGATAGAAACCACATCTATTGTTAGCATAATAATTGGAATAATCACTATTGGTCAATAATGTTTAGACTCTGTCTGCCTCTAACATAGGTACAAAGCCTTCATAGCAATATCAAGGCCAAAGATGATGAAAAAAAAGCGCTTCAAAAAAATTACGAGGCCCAATGTCAACAACTTCAAACTACAATCTTCAAGCTTCAAATGGAAGAAAAACAAAAGGTTACTTCTACTATTGAAATTGATTCTTCTTTTGTAATTTATTTCTTCAACTTTAATTATTTTTAATTTTAGAACATGATCACAAAGTAATAAGGATACTATTTGTATCATTTCAAGAATAATATTTATATTATGACATATATTAGAGTATGATTATTGAGAGATCACATTATAGATATGAAGAGACATTTGGTTATGAGAGCCAAATCTCATTTGGTGATGTTTATTTCCATGTATATAAATTAGATTGATGAACAATCTCTATACACAATCCAATTTCCATTCAAATATCACTTGCCATACACAATTAACCGTGTCATGCTTACATTATTTCCTAATTGAATGCCAATAACATGAATGTATATGAATAGATGAGTTGATAACAAGGGGCGGTGTAGGAGATCTGTCTATATTTGTATTAAGTAGGTCAAGTCCTAGCAATTTTTTCATCTTCTAACTTCATTGAGGTTATATTGATAATTTGTATTATGCAGTGTGAAGACCAAGTTCTCAAAACAAAAGAAAGATTGGAGACTCAGTTGCAAAGACAAGCGCATCAACACAAAGAAATTGTGCAGAAACTACAACAACAATTTCGGACGCAAGTAAGAATCATTATTGCATACTTGCTCTCCCAAATGTCCTTATTACCATGCTCTCTGATATCATATTTTGGTCTATTATTTGAATATGTACACTTTGACAAATTCCTCTTGTCAAGTTCCAAATACATGTGATTGGAGCTCTTGGTCTAGAAGGTGTGATGTAGAAGGATTCCTAATATAGATTTAGATGGACTTTATCTTTGGTTCTTGTTATTTTTTTGTCTCAAAAATGCATATATTGATGTCATGTTTGCAGTGGGAAGAGCACTCAAGGAATTTAGCATTTAACACTTGGAGAGGGATGGAGGGGCTATGCAAATCATAAGGTCTATATTATTGAGGCTTAGGACAAAACTAATGAGCGCAAGAAAATCAACATTGCAATGACAAGGAAATACTTTGTATGGAATGGATATTGGAAACAAGCTTTTATATTGCAATATGTCATGTAGGAAGTGGCATAAGCTGCTATCAATGTGCATGCAATACAATCTAATCAAAAGTGAACAAGCAACAGACATTCCATATAAATAGTGGGCGGTAAGATATCATGATAACGGTTTGGTAGATGAAATTAATCTTATAAGATGAACAAACGTCCTATAAAAAGGAGATGAGGCTAGTTCTTCACAATCTACAATGAAAATGATATCCTCAATGTGGGTGCTACTTATTTACATTTAGAAGTTCAAACTATTAATATTGATGACATGTTAAAATCTTTGATCTTGTTGTCTTTATGATGAATAAACTTTCATTGTATTGATCAATAATACACAAAAGCTATGACCCTTGGGGAATAGGGTTGCTATTCTGTGAATGTGTAACTATGAACTTATGAGCTTATGAGCTTGTCAATGTGTAAGCATACAATTTTTTTGAATAAAGATCTATAATTGTGGATAGTGGGACCTATGACTGTTGATATTAGAATATTAGAGAATTACAATACAATTGAAGTACTCAATTAATCTTTTTCATTTTGTCAGTAAATGGAAAGTATAGGAGATTAGATGTTGATCAATGTTATTTCGTCACTTGGGATCTTTTGAGGATGATGGAAGTAACCAACCCTTTAGTCTTTATGTATAAGAAGGTGGATTTAATTAGATTTTAGAAAAGACAATTTGGTGAAAAAGGATTGATTCTATATAAAAAGAGCTTTGTCACTTTTTAGAAAAGACAATTTGGTGAAGAAGGATTGATTCAATATAAAAAGACCTTTGTCACACAAAATTTTATTTTGGTTATAGGTCCTATTTGGGACAATGAAAGGGTACCAACATTTCCCTATTAATTTGTAGGTTTGTAGACTTGTTTAGATTCTAGGAAGAAAAAAAATTGTTGATAGGATTTCATTATATGTGGAAAGAGCTTAGCTGCACCAAATTTCATTTTTGTTGATCACCATCTTGAAGTAGTGTAGGTCCTCTTAAAGCCAATGGAAGTACTTGCACCTCTATTTTGATGTGCAAGTAATTGTACTTGTTAAGATTTTGGAAGAAAATATTTGGTTGATAGGGATTATTTTTGTAAGGATTGAACTTAATTACACCCAATTATTAATTAGTTGATCATTGTCCTCTTGTGAAACCTCTCAAGGGATCTATGTCTTCTATGATTATCTATTGGTTGTTTGGTTTATCATTAATTCATTGCCCTCTTGTTGCTTGGGACCTCTTGATGCCGAGAGGAAGATCAAGCACTTGTCGTCTTAATCTGCTACTTATTGAATTTTGCTAGATTTTGAAAAAAATAAATTTGGTGCATGAAATTGTTTTGAAATGGAATGAGGTTGTTTCATTGAGATTGAGATTTTATGATGTTGCTTGGGACCTCTCAGCATCAAAAGGAGTCCCTAGCTGCAATTTTTTTTGGATGGTTGGGGTTTACCACGAAGCAAACTATCCCCTTCTTATTAGTGATGAGATGAATTTTCCATACAATTACTAAATGTAATTTTATATAGAGCCAAATGTAAAAATGGTGAACTCCGTGTTTCTATCCTAATCTAAAAGACTTGAGACTCAAGTTAATTTTGCTTTAGAAGCATTAATTATTTTTTAGACCAAATAATGTAAATCAATAGAATATTCTACACAACCTTATTTCCATCTCCATTCATCTTTCACATCAATTGAGTTCTTCATTTTCATAATGTATACTTCCAATATTCTAAACAATATTGAAAATTAGTATTTTCATCTAAATTCTACATAACCATGATAATAGGTCCATAATAATAGGTTTATGATAATAGGTATTAAAATTAACTAAAAATTAAAAAAATTGACCAAAATTTTTAAATATAATATTTTTTAGAAATATTATTGAATTTTTAGAAATATTGTTTTTTCAAATTTTTGAACTCACCGCTCACATGCTCATGTGCTAACAAAGTAGCACCGCTACCTTAGGGAGGGCATGATTATTAACTCATGAACCATGATGATTTTCTTTAGTAATGGTAGTATACTAGTATCTAGAAATTTCCGAAACAACATTAATAATATATTCAATGATAGTGCAATAAAGGTCAAATTACCATTAACTACAATTGAATACCAAACCTTAATAATATTGTCAACCTTAAAAGTTGTAGGACAAAAATTTCAATTGTAAGATGTTAAAATAGAATGCCCTCTATAATATATATCTTTGAGAAAAATAAAGTCACTTCAAGAAATGGCATGAATGTATTTCAACTATTTCTTCAAATTAGAATTTAAACCTCTTTTGAAGCAAATAAAAAAGAGTTCATAGATTTTAATTCAAAACATCAACAAAATACAAAATCATTTTAGAAGAGTGGCAAAATCCTATTTGTTGATGAAACTACTTTTCCAACTATAAAATTGAATCTATACTTACTAAGTAGCATTACTAATACTAAAATTGCACTTAAATACATTAATCTGACTTACATCATGAATAGATCAAATTATACTCAATTTAATAAATGTTCTTCTAATGATCTAAATCAACATTGCTCCTCCTACTAATTTTACAAAATAAAAAATGCCTTAAAAAGAATCTAGACATTTCATTTAAATGTTTTTCCCCTTCCTATTATAATATCAATCAATTTAGATCCTTGCACAAAAATCATGAAGCACCAAGTAACAATCTAATTTCATTACTAAAGAATAGATGATAATTGTTTTTGTAGCATACTTGGATTTCTTAATCCATTTTATATAATTCCTACATTTAACTCTTCAAAACATTCATCATCCATTCTATAAATTCTATTGTAGCTCTTTTAGGAAGTAAGATAAGAGCACCTAAAATCAACAAAATCAACACTTTAAACATGGTTTGTATTATTAAACTATCTAAAATGTTGTTGAATCTTGTTAGAAGTCAAAGAGGATTTTACATCTATGTATGCACAATATACATGAATGTACAATAACTAAATATATCTAAATCTTTGCTATTTTTTCACACAAGTTGGACGGGAAGTTGGAAAAACCTTAGATAAAATGATCAAAATTCATCAATTTTTTTTGCCAAAGTAGAATGACATGGCCATATGTAAATGAATGTACTTAAAGCGTTTTTTACTTTTTGGTGAAAATATAGTCAAGGAACTTTAGGGATTAAAAGGAGATTAAATAGGTATACAATTTGGATTCAAATATGTCATTGATGTGTGTATGTATGGTATAATTAGTGTCATGTCACTTAGTATAGTATAGTATAGTGACCTTCAAAATCAATCAAGTTGCAAAACTACTCATCTATTCCCATTAGACATTTTTCTACTAAAAAAAAAGTCTTTACTAGATTCAAACAATTTTTCATTTTTCTACTAAAAAAAAGTCTTTACTAGATTCAAACAATTTTACATCCTAGGCGATTACGTGCATCTCAACTTTAAAAAGGAGTTGTTCTAAATATATTAGATCTAGGGTACAAATATAAAATTTATTATAGTATTGAATCTAATAATATGCAAATAAATAAACCACTAAATGACTAAATTATTTTGTTAGAAACCAACAAATACAAAATTTATTACAATATTGAAGATAATTGAACCAATTACAATATGCAAATAAGTAAACCACTAAATTGTTTAATTGAAACCAACAAATGTAGAATTTATTATAATATAAAATCTATTCAACCAATCACAATATGTAAATAAATAAACCACTAAATTGTTTTGTTGAAACCTACCAATATATCTCTAAGTAGGATGCATTAATTTTTGTTCCTTGGCCACTTCATTCATTAATAATTCATTAATAAAATAACTATATATTTTTCTTGAATTGTACTTCCAAATTATTGGAGTTGAAGATTTAGCAAGCACGATCAAAAGCCTCCCAATAAGGTCCTATGATCCCTCCCAAGGATCTACACTGTTTTTGCTTTGTAAAGGAATCCTCTATTTTCGGTTGTTTCAAAAATGCTATGACGATGAAGGAACAGCATTTTGCATATTGTAATTGCCAGGGCCTAAACTTACTCAAATAGTCTTTAGTAGAAACATACCGGCATTGGATAGAAGTGTCAGTGCTCATATGTGAAGTCGAGGCCCTGATCAAGTGTGAGCGAAGATCAAGGCATAGAATACCTCGTAAACTGAAAAAGTTGTTTCAAAAAGTGTTGGGTCAAAAGGACTTGACCAAACAATGAGCAAGATCCAACTTATGGATACCCCAAGATTGCTCTCTATTTTGATTCAAGAATATATACAAATGATTTGCGGCATGATTAGTTATAAACATGGGCGAAAAAATCCCTGAATTGCACACTATGCTACAAAACTTTATGACCACTTCCTCAACTCGAGACAGAAACCTCCCTTTCTAGTTGTTCAATCAAACTTGTCATTATAACCTTGTAATTGGGCATGTAATGGTCATGCACCATAGTCCTAGACAACCGGACTTTGCCATATAGAGCCCGGTCGGTTAAGAATAGACCGACGCTGGGCTGTTGCTGTTGCTGCTGCTCTTCACTTTCATCATCTCCTTTGGGTAGAAGGGGACTCACGAGGTGCATAAGCTTTCCTGGAGGGTAAAAATGCCGTAAGTCTTGCTCTGGCTCCTGTTCTGACACAATACGATCCTGCACATACAACTTCAGATAAGCTCAGACAAGCCTCCAAAAAAACCGGCACAGGTTGGTAGAAACACTAGATAGAACTCTAGCTTAAAATTTAAGTGCTTGTTGACGCCAACACGCATTTTTAACTCCTAAATGTTGTACAGGACATATGTGTCCCATTCATCACTTTCAATCAGTAGGATGCTCCTTAGAAGATATATTGGGTATTGCTACACGCAGGAGTCAGTTGACATTCTAGTAGTGCTATCTTGCAACTCTCATACATGCTCACGAGTATTCAGGAAAATCTAAACCCGCAGCACGTCTGCATTTTCTATTACTATTCATTAAATTGCTTGATAAAAAGCCTTGGAGATTTGAACACACTGAGTAATAGATTTTGAAGACTGATTACACCATGTTCAGAGTCTTATAATTTAACATATCATACAAACTTCAAATACTAAAAGAAAATATATAATTGGTGAATTCTTTACGTTAAATGCTTTTTAAATGATTTGACAACAATCTACGAAGATATTTATGTACGAACTATTTCATATCACCATGCTTAACATCTTGTATGATCTTCAAAAAAGTTGTGAATGTTTTGTCATAACACATCTATGTTTTATCCACGATCCGGTAGGCATTTCGAGGTTCATACCCTATACTCATGCTTCCACAAATGATAAGAATCCTAAACCATCTCAAGAAATTAAAAGGTCATAAGGAGATAACCTGGCTCAATGCAGAGGCCGTGTTTTGCACCACACTCTCCTCCTCTTCAGTGATCTCACGAGCTGCCGCAGCCTCTTCTTCTGAAGCAGACTGAACTTGCCCCTCCTCCTGTTGCCGCTGTAGCTCCTGAGCCAGCTGATGCCACAGAAGGTCCTCACCAATATCCTCCACGCCACTTGAAGCTATATGGTCACTTCTACCATCAACATCATCTCCAAGCCCAAACTCCTTATACTGATCGTGGTCCTGATCATTGTCTGAGAGATTGTCCTTGACTGCGTCATTTCCGTCACGACGAATTTGCCTGTATGAATCCCAATACTCACCTGAGGAGTAAAACTTCAAAGGTAAGAAATCTTGGACCCACATCCGACAAGGAAAAAATAAAAGTTGGGCATAAGAAGCAAAGATCTAGATGCTACAGACAATGTTTCTTCTATTGCAAAAGTGACTATCCGTCTTGAATAAAAACATCAGTAGAAAGCTAATACGTCATAAAGACCAAAGCCAAGGGAGTAATAAAAACTTTCAAGGAAATTTTAGAGCCACGTTTACCTGCCGACTGCTGACCTTCACCACCTTCAGCAGTGATATCATCCGCGTCACTAGTACTGCATTCATCTGCAACAACTCCGCAGCTATCGACTTTCTCTTTGTCGCTCGAAGCGGATGATTCCTCGACACCATTGATGCTTAGGGTACTGGTCAAATTTCGACGACGAGGGCCCATACAGGACCAAGCTGCAAGAGTGGGTCTACGGACCACAGCTTGTGCTACATTCTGAGCCTGCTTCATTACAACCTGCGCTCACAACCCACTTGAACGATGAGTGTTTAAAATTTACTGTTGGCGTCCAAGGTTAGACTCGACCGTTGATATAGGTTAGTGCATACTCTAATCCATATCTCCGACACTAAGTATTAATAATCCTATAGACATAGAGACCCAACATATGTTCAATAAAGATTGTTAGCATTCGTAGTAGAACTCGTCAGTGCCTAAAAATTCATGATACTGTAAAGAATTCATGGTATCTCTTAAGCCTCAAATTCCTTACGATGCCAACAACGTCACTTCCCAAGGGGTGTTTCCCATAAAATTTAATAAAGAAGTTCATGTACGTGATTCGTAAGTACCTGGGTGCCACTGGAGACAGGCCGCCAAATCATACCAGCACCAGCTACTCCAGTTTGAGCAGCACGAGTAACCATGAGGGTTGAGTAAGGCAATGTCGCTCGGGAAAGATTGGCCAAGGACTGTAACCGACTGCCCAACGCAGTGACAGACCGATATACCGTTCTCAGTATCCGTGTTCTCTCTATCTGCTCACGGAAATCATTCACCCAAGCAGAAGCGGTCACCTGCATTCACGCATACATATAATTAGATAATGCAACACTGAGGCACATCATAGCTACCAGATTGCATCATCAAAATAACCATAAGAGGAGGCATGCATACCTCAGTTCGAAGATCGTCAAGGGATGCAGAACAGAAGCTCGGCACAAGATCTGAGCCGTTAATGACTGTGGTCACAAAAGAGACCCCTGACTCGGCCAATTCCCATGTCATGCATGCCGCTGTATTCAGAAGGAAACTCGATTTAATATCAGTTTGTTGCCAGACTGAACTTTTAATAATCGCACTTTTTACACCACTAGTTTCGCAATCTCCTCAAAAAAATAAAAAATAACAGTCACTCTGTGCAACATGGAGTGTAGGAAGTCCATACCAGGTGCAAAACAGATGCAGTTCGTTGAAGAAAAAGTTGGGCCCTCCCTGAGAATGTACGTAAGTAAAGCCGCTGTACCACCTCCGAGGGAATGTCCAACAACCTGCGAAGTGAACAAATGTGCATAAGTACAACATACGTAATAAAGTTGGAGAGGCATGAATCCAAAATTCAAAAACTGCAAGACCTCAATCGACAGTCCACAGCATACAAGTACGAATCTGCACAGATTACCAGGAAAAAAATAATGAAGAAATGGGTAAAAGACCTTAATCTGATACGTAGGGTAGTCATTGAGGGCCTTCGTAAGAATGCTCGTGGAGAGCTTGGCTATCCACCGTGCAGCTGCTACCATTCCACAATGAGCATAGCCCAGCACCAAATTACTAATACCAACGTCACCCAGGACAGTGTGGTGGAAAGGCACCACCGAACCCGTAGCAGCCGTCAAAGTGTCCTTTATGCTGTGTGTTCCTCGAATCAATAGCAATATGGATTGCGACTGATGGTCCACTAAAACCGTAAATGCTGGCTTCAGTAACTGCATAACAGCGGTTTCACGTAATGAGAAATGAAGCAATACCAACCATCATGATTCCAAATAACTGATGCTTCTCAACAATAAACAATCAGGACAATCGATCTTACCCCAGCCCTGCCTTCTTCAAGTAGAACTTGATCCCTTGTAAACCCTGTGACCTCCAGAAACTGGGGGAACGTCTTCTTTGAAAAGTGAATGCATATGGTCAGGAGTCTCAACAACTCCTTCATATCCACCAATACATCAGCGCCATGCAGCTGCTTACTCTCATCCGCACCGAAAACACTTGCAACATTCAATTGCCCCTGTGCACACGCCGCCAACCGTAAGTTCACAAAAGACCTCACAACCTCACAATCCTGTAATAACTCTCATCTTGATTTAAAAGAAAGACGTGAAAAAACACAAGAATACAAATTAATAAAGCTTCAATTTATAGTCATCCTCTGAATAATGGTATGTCGCCTCTCATATTGCCCCACTCTGCATACATGCCGATTCATTTTCTACATTGTATTCAAAATCCTGTCCAACTTTGCGCTTCCTTGCAATGAAACAAATCATAGTTGCCCGCAATCCATTAACACTGAGTAATTTTCTATCGGTTGTGTTTAGTCCAAAATCACTTGGAGGATTACTTCAATTCCATTGGTTGCATGCAGGGCGGGGGTCAAAAGAGGTGTGATACACCATTACTTAAAAGATAACTCTAAGATCTGCAAGGACCCCAAATTTGAAGCCAGCATTCAGCATCTGAAGACACAAGCGATGTTTCAGCAGCGATTTCTATAATAGTGAGGGAAGATAGAACACATACCTGTCGTCTCAAGAGATAATTAATTCCAAAAGCCAGATCACCAATGGGCCACTTCCCAAGAGTTTCAGAATACGTAAACCGCAAAGTCTCCGAGATTGTGGCGAGAGCTTCAAACCAAGTTGACGGTGGTCTGGATGCGTTCACATTCAACCGTCTGTGGCTTCCACTTAGCAAAGACTCAGATTCTCCATTCCCATTTTGCTCTTGAGCTGGTCCACTCCCACCCCAGGGATTACCCCAACCGGAATAGTATAAGACTACCGCTGCCCCTGCAGCTCCTGCCATTGCCGCCGTCGCCATGGCAATGCTTTGGTTATTCACCCAAACAGCTACTACTGATATAAACAAACCTGATACTAAGCATTACTATGCCTCTCCTGGAAAATAGCACAAAAAAAAGTAGTAAGTTCTCCAAGAGCGTCACAGAGATTCTAAAAGATTCTATTATTGTTGGCTCATCGACTCTCTATTTTAGAGTCGCCGATCCAATGCAAAAAGCACAACCCGGTCGCACTGCTCACAACATATGCGAATCTGATAATATTGCCAAGAAGTAAAACCTAACCAACGATGACTCTTTTCAAACCCTCGTAACGGGACACGATCCTCCAATAGAAACACACCAGCACCAATCCCGATCTCCAATCCATGATCAAATTTCCAAACCAAAGATGCGCCCAAAAGTTTTACATACTCGAAATCACAACAAAAGGCAGCCACTCAATTCCTCAACCGTTCACTCACCACCCGTAAACCTTGACCCTTATCACCCATCACACTCGATGCTGTGTTTCAATTCGCTTCAATTATCGTTGCCTCATCGACTCTCCACATCAGAGTTCCTAATCTCAAGTGAATAATACGATCTCATCGCACTATACACAAGCATATGCGAATCGGATTGCATCGCCAAGAAGTAAACCCTAACCAATAACGACTACGCCCAAACCCTAGATTACCAGACCAAAATCCTTCCAAACAGAACCAGTAAACAACCTCCAAAGCCACGATCAAATTCTCACATCCAAGATCCGCTCAAAACCCTTGACATCAACACAACACAACACCAATCACAACAAAAAGATGCCAATTACACAACCACGCACTTCCCATCACCGCAGAAACAAACAAAAACTACCCACACTACAATCAAACAATCAATCAAACAATCATCCACCTCGAACGAAATCTGCGCTAATCTCCACACACACGAACCCCCCACTTGCCCCTCCCACTCGTACTTCCCCATCCCCATCACACCAACCCGATCCCCCACCCGGACAGTCCTCTCGAATCAAAACAACCCAACAATCACAAAATCCACAACCGAAACTCCCAAACCCCCCAAAACATCAGCAGCAGCATCGTGTGGAATTGACGGACCAGCAAAATTAGGGTTCCACGATTCGAGTTCGCTTGCGCGCCCCAAATTTTCAAAGCTGCTGCAAGATGGCGACGAGGAACGGGAAGCGGCGCTTTCGCTTGGCGTCGTCCGCTTTTGTGGTTTCGCTTGCGCCCTCCACCATCGCTGCGAGAATTGGCCGCTGATTGCGAAGGGAATTCGCGGGGGGTGGGTTTCCTGGATGGAGAGAAGCCAACTGAAGATGATTGTGCGGGAAAAGATTCTCAAAAGGCTTGCGGACTGATTGTTGTGGAGGGAGGCCAGGTGACGGAGCGGGGACAGGCGTCGCTTTCGAGGGGTTACTTTTTTCTGTGCTTTTTGGGTGGTATGTCAGGCTTTTTCGGATTGATTCACGCATGAGTGAGTGCCGCCGCTCTATTGGCCCTCCAAAAGTATTTCTAACTATTTGACTCACAAAAGTCTAACTATTTGAATCACATATAATTAGAACTTGAAATTACTCTTGATCGAAGCCTAACTATTTGACTCGTCTATAATTAGAACTTGAAATTACTATTGATCGAAGCCTAACAATTTGACTCGTCTATAATTAGAATTTGAAATTACTATTGATCAAAGCCGAACTATTTGACTCGTGTATAATGAGAACTTGAAATTACTATTAGTTGAAGTCTAACTATTTGACTCGTGTATAATGAGAACTTGAAATTACTATCAATTGAAGTCTAACTATTTGACTCATATATAATTAGAGCTTGAAATTACTATCAATTGAAGTTTAACTATTTGACTCATATATAATCAAAGCTTGAAATTATTATCAATTAAAACCTAACTATTTGACTCATATGTAATTAGAGCTTGAAATTACTATCAATTGAAGTGCACCCAAGAGTATTCAATATATTTCAAGAAATTGATAGTAATTTGTATTAAAAGATTGCCGCATGTCATCTTGTGAATGGTCTAAAGTTACGTAGACCCTTGAGAATCTAACGTGAAAATTCTACTTTGGCACTCAACTGCCAAATCAGACCTTCAAGTGTGGTGCTTTGAAAAGATATATAAGAAAATTTAAATGTAGATAGTGAACAACTACTTCTAAAACAAGCTAAAAGTCAGAAATTATAGAGCCTTGAACACATTATACTTTACCACATACTATAACATGCAATTGATCAAATTTTGCTTTCGTAAGTATGATTTGCTTGAGGCTCTATAATTTTTTACTTTTAGCTTGCTTTTAAAGTGGTTGTTTATTTCAAGTTCTAATTGTATATGAGTCAATAGTTAAAAATACCTTTGGAGGGTCAATAGATTGGTTGCTTTGGAGATGCTTTTACTAATCCCTAAAAGATGGAGCCTATAACTATATAGTCAAACTTGAAAGTTCTTCATTTTGTATCTTCTATTTTTTTGTTAATTATGAATGAAATTTTTGTGTCAATCCATATTTAGAAATGTGGTTATAGATCCTCAACTTTACTAAATTGCTTATTTTTAAGGAATTTTTCAAAATTTCCGAATAGAGTAGAAACTAAACTTCAAAAGCTTTATTTTTGGCTAAGTTTGCTTAAAAGCAAAAGAAATCATTTTGAATGTCAAAATCAAGTTTTAAGGGAAAAAAACTCATATCAATGAAATATACTAAATATTGTACCATTTTTTTATAAACCATTTCATATAAAATCCAAAAAATACTAAAATGTCTTTAATTTAAATCTATGATGTGGATACAATGTTAAAAAAGTTACAAACAAAAAATTGAATGAAAATCATCCATTCTTCAATATGTAGAAACCTTCATTGACCATTCAAAGAACAACAACATGTTCCCCTTAATATTATGAAAGAATGAGACTTATCATCAAGATATTCACTCCAAAATAATTTGATTTTTGAACCAATAGGTACATTCTTCATTTTTACAATATCTTAAAAGCCATCCCATAGCCACTTTTTGTACTTAGTGGGCTTAGAGGGTTAATTCTTTAAACATTTACTTCACCTAAAATCTTTTGTATCTATGTATGCATGCATGCGCGCGCGCATACACACACACAAATATAATACACAAATATAATAATATATATAATACTAACATTGAAGGTAAGTTATATCTATTGACAACAAATTAGTTGTATATTAATATGCATTTCATCTATTTATTTGAAGTTCTCCATGTCCTTCCATTTATTAATGAATTTCTTAAAATTATTTTTTCTCATTTGGCTACCTCAAACTAATGTAGGTGTATCCTAAATATTCTTAAATGCACACAATGCATTTATTTTAGAACCAAAATCTAGAAAAATTCAAAAACTCCCCCTTATTCTACAAAAATCATAAGATGTCTATAGCTTACATAGATTTATGTTATGAAATTAATGCTAAAATTTAAAGTCATGGCACAAGTTTAGTATTGTACAAAAATTGTAGTGTCAAAATTGTGATTTTAGACTAAAAAATAGGAGGTCCACAAAGCACTTAGGCTTTAAAAGCATCCACCTCTTGAAATGCACACTATTTGTACATTTCACATTCTCATTGTTTCAACAATGTACAAATAGTGTACATTTCAGGAGGTGGACACTTTTTGGTCTTGACCACTGTGTTTCAACTTCAAAAATTCATAACTAATTCCTCAAAACTCTGAAAAATACGAAATCACTTGGGTTAGATGCCAGTTCCATTTGTCTTTTAAGGAAAATTTTCTGAAAAATATTTCAAGAAGTCTAACCTTCCTAAATTAATGCCCAGCTCTGAAATGGGTGCTTTATGAACCTCCGACCTTACAATAAAGCTCTGCAAACTAGGGCTACAATGCCACGTATTAGAATAAAGTTTCCAGACGTCTGGAAACGTGCAATTGTCATCAATTTCTGCCAATGGACCTAAAGTGACATTAAGTACATAAAAAAATAAGTAAAAAAATAAAACTATTTGAGCAGCAGATTGGTATCCTTGAGAGAAGTCAAACCATGAATGGAGCAGTGGTTATCTGCCAGGACACAAAAGTCCTCTTGCAATGATAAGCTGCTCAACTTTGTCCATTTCAAAGAAAAGAAAAACAATTCAAGGCCAGTTACAAATGAGTTTAGAAACTCACGGCAGATCGGTGGGCCTTGGAAGCATATGCAAAGGTCAACACCCTTGCCATGTCCCATCTAATTGAATCTTTTCATTTGCATCGCAAATAAAAAACTGTACAAATAAGCACCGACACCAACGACGCCCTACCAGAAGGTCAACACAACTGTCTAAAAGAGATCGTCCTGCTAAACTCGTGACATGTTGAGCTTCCTTTCAAAAAGCCGCCGCAGCAACACAACCTGGAGCACACTGCATCCCACTAGGGCACAGGCCTCCAGCACCGCCTTGTACATAAATCGCTTGCTCATTGATTTATTGACTGCATCACAAAATCCCA
Source organism: Climacium dendroides (assembly GCA_950106755.1). Taxonomy (NCBI): domain Eukaryota; kingdom Viridiplantae; phylum Streptophyta; class Bryopsida; order Hypnales; family Climaciaceae; genus Climacium; species Climacium dendroides. The sequence goes on along the minus strand of OX467091.1, from coordinate 14,416,453 downwards.
CACCCAACAAAGTAGAAAACGTCGGTCAAACAAATAATTTGTTTCTTGTTCCTTCAATGGCGATCTACAACCTCCCACTTCAAAGGATTGCAAAAGAAATTAGTGTACATTATCATACAAAATTTGATCTCCAACAGATTGTCTCTGTACCTCAAGATCTCTCCACAGCTCAAAACATCCCCCAGCATTTACACTAACATATGTTAAAATGCTTCAAGAGGCGCAAATAATGTCGTCTACTTCAGGGGAGCAAGTGTCACAAAAATTTAGAAGCACTGGATTATTTGTATTCGGTTTCCAAATATGGGGATACTATATGATGCGACCAAACTTTTATTAGTTCAAACTAGTGTAACCAGTACTTATTAGAATGAAGAGTTCAGTTTCCAAATTTATGAGTGCAGGTTGAATGCATACCAAGCTCTTGACGGTCGGTCTGTGCAAGGAGCCAGTGCTGCTCAAACTGGATGGAGTACATGGATTCCTCTAGTCTCTCGATTTGCATCATCAACGGATCAATATGCTCTGCAATTCAACCATCCTATTTCAGTGACATACCAACTCAGAAAATCAAAATTTCAACAACTGCATGGATTTGCACTTCCGTCCCATTCCTGCATCAATGAATGGGAGACATGGCCTCCTCCAGTTAGCACCTTGAACAAACTGGATGAAATCCAATTCCAACAAGCATTTAGCAAGCATTGGAAATGAAGAAGTTTGCATGGAGAATGCTATAGAGCTTGCCATCTAATCCTCCATTTTTTGTGTCTACCTGAATTGTTTACGAATGTGAGTAAGGAAGGAAAGACCTAAACAAGACTACTCACCATCTTTGATGTGCTCCTCGTCAGAGCTAACAATGTGGTAGCCAACATGCACATCAAAATCAACAGTCTCATGGATTTGATTCCGATTGAAGAAGCAGAACTTGTACAGCCCTCTGCGTGCCGCTATAAAGTCAAATTTGTCTTCCACTTTAGCTTTAGAAGTGTGCACCTGGTGGCCTGCAGGCCCCTCCACCTGCATTCAAAACCCTGGTCAATCAAAACTCATAAACCTACATGGAGCCCATTTCTGCAGAGAGGCAACCAAGCATCGGATATGAGAAACATGTCTCCCATATATAATCTTGTCCTCCTTCTTTAGACCCATGATCGAACAGGATCTAATCATTTAGGATTATGTCCAGCAACGAGAAAATCTAACGTGGTTAAGAAAACAGCATCTCTAGTTGTGGATCTGTACATTCTTTCTCAGAAATAGGCTCTACTTTCACAGTACCTACTAGAATTCATGCCCAACTACTCAGGAGCTCCTCTAGCAACCATAAAGATTGAAATGCCACAATTTCAGAGTACATTCTTCTAGCTACCACAACCAAACACGCTTGATAAGAACTCCGGAGTACTAAGTAGGTGACACAAGCTTTTGCCACAACTTCAGTGTCTTTCTTCTAGGTACAAAAGAAAACCTGCTTACTACTAAGCAAGTAACCCCTGCTTTTTGCAACAATTCCCATTTCAGCGTACATTCTTCAATCTACTCAAACCTAACATGCTTACCAAGCAGGTAAGCATGTTTTGCCACCAGCTTTCGCCACAATTTCAGTGCACTTCTTCTAGCTACCCCCACCCCATTCTAACTACGTACGTAACACCTGATGTTTGCTACAGTTTCAATTTCAGTGCATTTCTTCTAGCTACCAAAACCAAACCTGCTCACTAAGTAACACCTGCTCTCACCACAATTTCAATTTCAGCGTGCATTCTTCTAGTTATCAATACCAAACATGCAACAGATCCTTTTGCCACAATATCACTGCATTTCTTCTAGCTACCACATAAAAACCAGCTTACAAAGTCAGGAACAACGGATGTTTGCTGCAATATTAATTTCAGCGTACAATCTTCAAGCTAAAGTTTCAATGTCGAAGTATACTCTTCTACCTACAAAACCGTAGTTAACAAATACTTTTGCCACCATTTCAGCTTATTCCTTCTATCTACCAAATCTAAGCTTGCTTACAAAGTCAGTAACACCTGCATTTCGCCACATTTTTTATTTTCAGCGTCCATTCATCTAGCTACCGAAAAAACAAACACTCCGCAACATTTCAAAGAGACGCATTCCCAGGCCGAGAAAACAGGAAAGCCAGAAGCATGCACATTCCTAAAAAAAGCGTTTCGAGACGCACAATGAGGTCCAGTCCAATGGCGGTGTGGTCGAAGCTCCACGAACTCTCAGACTTGATGACGACGTACGAGACGCGCACTTGATCCCCATCGTAAGGCACTTCGTGTTGCCAGCATTCCTTCTTGTCGATCACGAATCGAATCCCCTCCGCGGCCTTCGCTCCTTGCAAAACCAGCCACACGGCCAGCACTAGAATCCCCTGTTGCCACCGTCCCTTGCTCCCCAGCTGCTCCATCCGATCCTCCCAGCCTCTCAACCACTCCACTCGCAACCCTAAATTTTCTGGGAATTGAATTCAGCTTCAAGTGCTGTACCCAAAACCTAAATAAGAAGGCCACAGTGGTGAGGCTGTTGGGATTGCAGTTGTGGACAAGCACATTGCGGGAATAGAACGTGGGGTGAAGCTTAGTGGAGCTTCGGAGCTTCGGAGCTCTGCTGATCTGCGCAAACCTTTAATATGGTGAGTTAGTAGTGGCGGAACACGGATTTGTATGGGACGGACGGATGCTCTTGTCAACTGGCAGCTGCTTGCAACAAGCTCATCTGGCTGCGTAGTAAGGTAGGAAGTGAAGTAGTAACTAACTTAGTAACTAGTTACTAGTAAGTTTTGAGTTTGAAAATAGTATGAAAAGTGAAGTTGTTGGTTTGAAATGAATTTTGGGAAGAGGTGGGTCTTGGGAACTACGCCTCGAGAGGCTTGGAAGTATGGGGGGGTGGACGTGGCGGACGGTGGTTGGTGAAGCTACGTATTGTCCAGGTTTCTCACCACTCAGAAGAATGGTAGTTAACTAGTAAGTTACTCCCTGACGTTCCCATTGTTCCCAAGTTCCATTGACAATTTGACTTAAAGAGAGGAGCCTTATTATTATTCTGGCCCATTTGACTTTTGGAGCCATGTAAAATGCAGGACGTTAAATCGTGCCATCGAAGGTGGGCCAAGTAGGGTAAAATTTGTGTTGTAGGGATAAAAGTAAAAAAGAAGCCTTCTATTTTGAGCCATGTCTAGAGTGCGTTACAGACTTCACCTAGCTAATTTGAGGTCTCTGATTGCAAATATGAATTCAGAATTTGTAGAAAAAAAAATCATATGTGGCAAATAAAAGATTTCTGTGTTTTCCCCGGGTTAAATCCACCTCACCAGGCCCACCTTCGATGGCATGATTTAACGTCCTGCATGGAAAATTGGAAACAATGTTGGCGATATTTTTTGAGTTTCAGTACCAACTAAGGTAAAACAGCCCATTGTGGTCAGAATGAGGAGTTTGACATCATTTTGTTGATGAAATTTTTCAATTTTTTTCCCACATCAGTACAAGTGTGAGAAACAGCAAGTGCAATTAAATTTTTATATTTTTTCATAAAGTATGAATTTGCTAGGAATTGTTGAAAATTTCAGCCCCAAAGACAAAAACCAACAAAATCTGAATGCATAATGCAGGTGACCGCAATGGGTCATTTGACTGCAATGGGCTGTTTTGCCTTATTAGCATGTTGAACTGGTTTTTTAAGTATCAAATCTAGATATTTTCTCTCTAAATATATAGAAAATTTAGAGATTTTTTTATTAGATTTTCAAATTGCAATTGATTTTTTTCCAATTGCATTCACTAACTTTGAACTAACTACCAATTCTTCCCAAACATTGTATGGAAATGCATTGGATATCCTTCTTAGAACAACCCAATCGGATTGTTACCTAGACAAAGCAACAATGTGACAAGGGTGGGTAATGAGCACATTTGCCTTTTGATGTATTGATGTAAGAGACCTCCTTGCCATGTAGGAAGTTAAAAATGATTGATTAAATTTTTTTTTATATGCATATGATTGTTATTAAGATGAAAAAAAAAACACTACATTTAGTATCTATAACCTAATTTCTTTGCTGACCTTGCAAGCTACATAAATAATATAAATTCATATAAAGAATTTCATTGATCAATGCATTTGAATTTGGGGTTTGAGAAGGAATTTGCAAAAAAATGTTTACATGCATGTTTGGAGGAGAATAGAATGGGGCCAAGAAGGAAATAAGATCCTTCAATTTAGTTTGATCTTTTCAAAAGAATATATTTTAATACCTAAAGTCCTATTGTCTTTTTGGAAGATTAAACAAATTTGGGAAGGATTCTCTAGTCTCAATATTCATTGTGATTTTTGAAACTTTTTTTGAAGATAGAGAAAACATCAACTTTGGGGGAATGCAATTTTTATTTCAATTAGTATCTAAGAGCAAAAGAAGGGTTGCTATTTATGGAAGTTTAAGAGTATGAGTATGTGAGACTAGAAGACTAGACATCTATGTTATAGGTGTCTATATTATAGAAGCCTTTGTTGATTATAGTGTAACTATGATATAAGTACCTATATTATAGGTGTTTACATTATAAGCACTTTCAATGGTTGCATTATATCTATGTATATATATGCTCAAAGCTCACATGCTCGCATGTTCATGCTCACATATTAGCACCATTGCCTTCAATCTTGAACCTACTTCTACTTTAATGTGTAAAATAAAGTGTTATTTTTAAAATATTTTTCCTAGACTCTCAACTCAATTCTCCAAAATAAAAACTTAGAAATTCAAAATCAGTGGTACAAAAATTTAAGCTAAAAAGATTCAAAGTCTCATATTCTAATTATGTAAGGTGATAAAAAATCCTTTTCTTTTTTTCAAACTCAAATATTTTGCAATCTACATAATCAAAGTTTCTAAGTTTCTTCCATACATTCTTCCATTAGTTTATTGTAAGATCCTACAATAAAATTTGTAAGAAATTTAATTTTTAAAGTTTTTTGTTCTATGCAATAGAAATGGTAGTTTTGAATGGTTTGGATGGAATAAAATGCCAAGAGACTTTAGGGACTAAGATATTAGGATTGTATTTTAAGAAAAATTTGGTTTTTTAATATGAACTAGTGGTTTGCGCTTGCTTTGCTACGCATTAACTATATTACTTTCATCAATTTCTCATATGATAGAATGTAGATTAATAAAGTGTGTATAATTTTAAAATGAAAATATTGACATCTTTATACAATATTCTTTGGAAATACATATATTGTGCAATAGAAAGTAATTAAAGAAAATCTTTATATCATAATTTTCACAAAAAAATCTTTGCAAACATGAAAACATTGTAAGAACACCACCACTTAATATATTTCTTTTCTTACAAACAATGGCAACTGAATTTGAAGAATTGAAATGCAAATTTATCAAATTGCAAAGACTTTGTAAATACTTTGTTGTAGAATCCAAAATTGCTTCAATCTAACAAAGCTTCAAATCATTTGGTAGTAAGAAAAGAACGTTAAAATTGAAAGCATTCAAAGCTTAAAAAATCATAGAATTGTGGAAGTAAAATGAAGCATAAAGCCAAGAAATATGCAACCTCTATAATTTTATTATACCTCTGTAATATCACATTTTAACACTGAGTGATATTACAAAGGTGAAATGGCCATTGGAACTCTTTAATACCACATTGTGTATAAATATGATATTACAGAGGGATCGTACCTTTGTAATATCACATACTGTAAAATGTGATATTACGGAAGGCCTTGTGGTTTTAGTAGTATGATAGAAATTCAAAATTATAGTGATTATCCCATATAAGCACAAATTTAGTGTTTGTATAATTTTATTATATTTTTAAAATTAATATAATATTGTTTATATTTCAATCTATAATTGATTAAAAGATATTACAAATAATATCTATTTTGTAAAATAATGGCCCATACTCTAATAGGATAAATTAGTGTAGTTTTTCAACATGCAAAAGTTGATATAAAAATCTATATTGTCACTTGTTATATTATAACATGACCATGGTCTTTGGTCTCTCACCATGTTGAATAATCACATGTTCTTTACAAGCATCAAATGAATGGAAAATTTTGTGGTGTATTTTCAGATTTCCATGCACAACCAAAAAAAACATCATCAAATATGAAATAAAAAACAAGACAAAAAACAAGATAAAAAAACTATACAAATACTCCATAATTTTCAAGATCTTAGAAAAGTTAGGATTAAAATTTTAAAAATTCATGTTCATCAATTTTACTTCAACATCCTATGTTTATTTTTGGAAATCTTTGAAAAAGAAATTTTGATGACTATCTCAAAACTAAATAGTTTTGTACACAAAAAAAACAAAATTTTAGGGGTCAAGACAACAAGTTACGTATTCCAATCAACATAGCATTGTTTAACCAAGGTGAAAATTCCAAAAAACATCAAAATAAGAAATTTAGCATAGTTGGAGGCATCTTTTTGAAGAAAAAATATTTTTGTAATTTTGTAATTGTAATTATGAATTACCAAAAAAAACTAAAATTTTTGGATAGGATATGTAATGACCATAAATTTTCAAAGTGGAAGTTCCTTAAGCCACTTAAATGGTCACATAGACTTGTTATAAAACCAAAATGTAGAAAATCAACAGTCAACCATCACAATTAATTATAGGAACAACTAAATTGCACTTTGGGGGGCACTTAAAAAAATATATACATGTTCAAAATGGATAATGGACATTTATGGGTGTTTTCATTATGGTGAATGTGGGGTTTCCTTTTATATTTGTAGAATGTAGGACTTCCCTTCAATACTAACTAATAAGCCTAATGCCATTGCTATAGTCAAAAAATTAAAAAATTAAAAATAAATTTTAAATTTTAATTCATTAATATGTAAGTCAAAATGCTATCATGATATAGGCCCTCTATTAGTTGAAATGACACTTTTATTTGTTATTAAAGAGTGTTTAGTGTTAAGAATTATTTGTGTTAAGAACTTATATTAATTGTTCTAGTTAGTTGCTAGTTGATAATTGGTTGGTTAGTAGTTGATACTAAAATTACTAAGGTTAGTGTTAACTAATAGCTAGCCACTTTGGTTGTGGTGGCTACTTAGTGGCAAAGGCTGATCTTGTCTCTTTTTCTTGTTTCTTAGTGGTTTAGAGGTGGAGAATGCACGTGGAGATGCAAGACTATGTTATTGTTGGAGATTTCTATTGAAGAAAACATTATTGAGAGGATATTTTATGTTGCATTTTGGAAAAGTATTGGATAATTCCAAGTTTTTGGATAGTTGATATATTATAATGACAAGTTTCAAATCTAAATCTATTATAAAGAAAAAATTATGAGGCTTTGTAATGGAGATGTTTAGATTTTATGACAATCAGAAAGGGTATATTGAAGAGCTTCATTCTTATTGAGATTTTTGTTGTGAAAATGAAATTTGGAAGATATCTTTCTTATCTACTATCTTGTGTCAAAATTTTGACTTTAATGGAATGAATAACGCATAAAATATAACTAAGGTATAAAAATAGTGAAGGATTAGAAAGTTAGTACTGTACATTGGGGTCAAGTTCGTAAGACCCCATACAAAATATTTTCTTTTTGGCCAAATATCCACTTCGTTATTTTCTTTTGGAATTCATAAATTTTCGTTTGACTTTATTTTAAATTATTCATGGACTATAGTGCAAGGCACTATAGCTTAACTATACTACACTGCTACTAGTTTAACTTTTCCTAAATTTTGTGGAACCGCAAGTGAGGCTTCCACACTTTGAGGTGGCTTTATTCAACTTTAATTGCAGTATTTTCAGTGGCTTTACTCAAAAATACTTCTTACAGCTGCATGCAGTGCAACGTCCTCCTCAATCAATGTTATACTGCATTGCATGGACATATTCTTCAATGAGGCCATTTGCCAACACAAGCACAATGTTCTACTGTACTGTACGATACTGTAATATCATTAGTACGTGACTAAAGAATAAAACTTGTATCTAAATTCCCAACTTTTAACTGTAGTATTATCATTTTTTATTTTTCATCATTTTTTATTTTTCATCATTTTTTTTAGATTTCATATTATTTTCATTAATATTTTCTACAATGTTCATATATGCCATGTTATAATTTCTGAAATTTCATTTTATGCCCTATTTAATTATATTTTGATTTATTTTTTAACGAATTTGAGTGTAGGGTAGTAGGAAAATATTCACCAAAGTTAAATAGTCTTTTAGATTGGGATAAAAATTGATTTGTGACTAGTTGAATAGTTGGTTTACATTATAATAAAGTTTAAGTTGTTTGGAACTATTGTCAAACATTTTTGTTAAATCAAAGCTAAGTATAACAATTTTTAAAGATATTGTGGGATTTGTAGAATGAAAATTTGAATTTTTTTTAAGATAAATTTATTATTATTTAGGATCTTTAAAAGTTTCAATGAATATATATAAAGCATTTCTACAACAAAGGCTTTGTACTATTCTAAATCTCTGTAACAACACCATGAAACAAAGCCCATGTACCCCTCCTTGTAAAGAGCTTTCCAATAGTATCAAAAAGGTGACTAGGAAATGCAAAGTACATGAGGTCTCAATGTCACAAATAAAACAAAATAACCCAACTTAAAGTATGGATTGGACAAAAACAAGTATATCCCTAGAGGCAAAGCCAAAGACAATAAACCATATTAAACTTGAGACTCAACTTGGCTCAATGGCTCACCCAAGGATCCATGGAGGGGCATCAATGCTCTGGTGAACGATGTATTGAATACATTCAATCTTCTACAAGATTCCCTCCTCTAATATCACGTACTTTGTTCTCTCATACTAAGCTGCACACAAAACATGATAATAAGGAAAAGTGTGAAAAGTCTAGGTATGTGTATTTGGTGGCAAATTTTGTGTCATGGAGTAATTCAAATGGTTACAGTTCTGTGCATGAGAAATAATGTGGAAAAATTGAAGAAAATCCCAGAAATCCCAGACCATGAATATCACATCACCAATTTGAGAAAGAATTTTGTACAGAAACTAAGAAATCATTTACAAAAACTTGGGTAATCATCCTTAACCAGACTAAAGGCTAAATAAGTTTACAGAGCTCCGTTAAATCATGTGATTCCTCTCCTTTGAACAAACCGTGTGGTAACTTGAAGATATGCATCGGTCTCTGCCAAGACAGTTGATGCTTTCTGGAGAAAGCCACTGCAGAGAATTTTCAGATCCCCATCAACCTGTAACACGTCAAGAACAAAGTAAGTAGAAAAGAACATAGAAACACAACCCTTGGCTACTACGAACAATTTTCAGGGACCCGGACCCTGGAATGGGATCCTCACAACTACGATCTTCTCCAACTTATTTAGATTGTACTACAAAACTAATGATTGTTAGGAAGATGGACGGGTATATTCCAAAAATACCTCGAATGCTGTGGCAAGCGCATTGCAAGCATCAAGGTATTGATATCCCTTTTGTGTCTGCAAACACCACCTTAGATATTAACATGTTTGTCACCATGATGCATCCAGACATAAAACAGAATTTTCCAAGAAAATGTTTACAAATAAAGTTCGATGATCATGACCATAAAGAAAAACTACTCGGTCTATGTCATTGCCACAATTACGGTGTGCCCAAACTATGCTCAAATGCCAATTTTGGCTAATTTTCCCATTTCTATAATTCTAATGCAAAAATACTTTGGAAATCCATGCCTCCTGCCCCATAGGTCCAAATCTAGTGAAACAGCCAATGTGCTCTCAACGATATTAAGAACACCCGGCGGTCCAATGGTCATGGAGATCTAAGGCATTACAATAGACAAAACAAAACGAACTTTTGCTTACAAGAAAAGATGACTACGAACTGTACCTTATCGTCGTCTTGGTCAAGACACGTAACCAACATGTCCACTACAATGGCAATGATCTCCGCCAATTCTTCCTCGTGCAAAGGGTCTTCAAAGTAAAGAACATCATTTTTATCCACCTGTAAAAGGAGTGATAGAGTTTAGACAATAAAGGTCAAAAGATTGATGGCATTAAAATGTAAGAAGCAGAAGAAGTAAGATGATAAACTTGAGTCTTTTCTGAAATGATGTACTCATAATTGGAAGATAACAGGAAAATATTCTGATGTAATTGGTGAATGTGAACCTGCTCGTTGATAGAATAGTGAAGGTATTTCCCTTCACGAAGTGCTGCAAGCATGCATACAACTCCACACAAGACCCGCAATCTTCTTCGGCCAGTTACCAATCTAGAGACCACATGATTGTTACTAATCAGAACGTTTCTCCTCTTTATCTTTCATCACAAAAATAAAATGTACAAAACATTAAGAAAAAGGCTTTGAAAACTTGATCCTATATGCCATACCTGGGGCTTGTATCTAGAAGGGTCAGAATTCCCTTAAGAATATAAAATGCGCCAAGTTCTGGGTGTCCTGCATGGACTTGCAATCTCTGTTAGGCATGCTAAAAACTTGACAGTTATTCCTTGAACTGAAACTGTAACAAAAGCAAGTTTATCAGGCTCAAATGTTAACAACAAGATTAATGACAAGTTTGAACCTAAATACTGTAATCAGTGGATAAGTCCTCGTCAAAAAATTTAAATATGTCTGAGAATAGTTGAGAAGAACTCAATTATGATGCCTAACCTGGAACCAGCATCAGAAACGATAACAATTTTTGTAAGAAGCTACAAATAGCCTCCTCAAACTCCTTTGACTTTGAACCTGCAGGTCATAGAAAAAGCATAAATTTAATTGGTTCTTAAACATATTAAACCTTGCTCAATGCCGAACCACAGTGACTTATCTTACAGCAGATCCATACAGAATGGAGGGCATTCAGTTCAACCTGAAAGGATAAGCTATTCCAAGTGTCAAGAAAAGTGTAGAATTACCATCACCGATTGATGAGTCTTGTAAGCACTTAAGTGCAGTCTTGATAAGATCTTCCGTGTGAGAAAGCAAACCGTTCATGAAAGCTGCCTGCATTACAATATACCATTACAATAAATCAATGTTCGTAAGTTCGCCCTCTTATGTACTGTTTACGCTGGAAAAACACTCTCAGCTTTCTGGTTGAATATAATATGTATTTCATGCACACGTAAACCTCAGGGTCCCACCTCTGCTGTCTCAAGAAACAGATGAATTCGAGGTATAATGCTTGAAATGGATGGGATTGTGATCCCATTAAAAGTTACACACGCCTTCACGAATTCAATCGTCTGCTTGTTAGACAACCCCCCCGCCATTTGTAGAGAAGATACAGACAAGCGATTACTAGCATGCACCACGGTCTCCTGGAAAAAACCATTCTTTAGAGTTAACTTTAGATAATGGAGTAAGACTCAAACGCATGTATACCTTACAAGACCATCATTTCTAATCAGGAACAAATACGGCTTCTGCATAATAATCATGCTATGTTTTATTTTTAAAAGAAATTTTAATGATGTATACTAAGCGAGCTACTAGAGAGAAGAAAATCACTCGGAGGAGATCCATGTTGCCAAAAGTTGCCCGACAGTCAACAAGGAACGCAAGATGCTGCTCCAAGTCAAGTCCATGGTCTAACTGTAAGTTGCAAAAAACAACAGTAAGTCACTGGAACCAGTCACCCATCTGAGACTCGGATTGCACTAAAAAAACAAAACCATCAAGCAGGTAAAAATATTACTAACTCCTAGTGAGCTTGCTAAACAAAGTGAACGCTGATGTCACCGCTAAACAAAGTGAACCCTAAACCCTAAACCCTTCATGGAGCACAAAAACTCCGGAACGTAGATTTCACAGTGCTAAAGTAAATGTGACAAAAGAAACACTTACAAGGTGGACAAAGCGGGCAATGAGTCTGGTAATTTGACGGCGGTCGTCTTCACTGCTCAGGCTATCAAGTGAGTCATGCAAAACACGACACTGCTCGAAAACAATGTGACGTGTAACAGGGTCACTAATTTTTTGGTTGCTCCTGTGAAATTTGTGCACAGTTTTATACACATTACCATTAATGATGTTTTATCTTCAGAATTCTGCTTTCACTAAAACAAACAGAAAAGACGGCCAAAATACGGAAACCACTCAGCAACCGTACAGGGAATACACTACGATCACAGAAGCATGAGAAATTTTGAAACGATTCACACTAAAATTTTAGGGTAGGGGAAATATCATGGATATCTTCGGACATCAAGTAAACGATGCCCTACCAAGTTCAACTTATTTCATTTCAATCAAAAAACACATACCTGGTGACGGAAGCTAAAATTCGTTTGTAAACGGAGAGGCGAATTTCTCCGCCAAAAACATCGAGAATATCTACAACATGTGCCTGCGTCCACGATATTTCACGTTCAGAAAAGATTGCAACTAGATGCTCTCGACTAAAGTCATAAGGAAATACCTCATCATGGATCTGAAATGAAAGGGTTACAGACGTTGGAAGCCTCCACAACCGGCATATATGCAAGTGTGAGGAATGTTGCTAGACTAGAAGATGGATGGAAAAAACGCACCAAGTTCAAAACTTTGGTGATGTCTGTGTAATGCGTGACCAGCTTAAAGACGATCGATTCCAGTGATAGCAGAACCGTGTCTGATATATCACCGTTGTGTAGGTGTTTCAAGATATCTTTCAGTAGTATAGTGAGCTCCACTTCCTGCATACAAGTCAGGTAAGAGCACAAATTTTCACCCTCGTCCACATAATACTGAGTCAGTCAAATGCGAATGCCCTTCTGGCACTCAAAAATGCGAATCAGGTTATTGTCCTAGAAGTGAAACCTTCTCCTTGCTCGGAGAAACTCTGGTCAGACACTCACTGTGCAGTACTGTAGTACGTAGTCCACAAAGACATCAGCTACTGCCATATACTCGGGTAACTTAGAAAAAGTCATGACGACCTGCGAGGCAATTTTAAATTCAGGTGAAACAGTAGTAACAACCTTGCCGGCTATACGAACTTTACCCATGAGTGCAAACATACAGTGAAATGGTAGCGATCTGTTTATCGGATTAGGTTGATTTGTAGAAAATAGAGACAGTAGCATAAAATCGGAAATAAACGCTTGTTTCTTTATATTTCAGATTTACTTACCTTCCATGCTTCATCAAGGATGGCTAGTTGATCTTCATAGGGAGGGTTGCACTCACAAAGCTTTTCCCCTAGCAACTTGTAGTTAAGGTGCTGGTACAACACAGGGCATAGAAATTATAGCTCCAGGATATAGCTCTAACTACGTCAAGCAGAGGGCTAAAGAACTACCGGACAGCTCCCAAATTTAGGGGTACTGTATACAAACTACATGATGCAATAACAGCTGTAAAACAGGTTTATTGTTTTTGCATACTACCAACAACTAGTCACGATATTCATGCCGAGTCTGTACACAGGGGAATGACGTCGTAACTCACCTGAGAGAGTGACACATCCTTGCAAGATTTAACCAATCTCAACATGTTTAAAGCCTCGCCAGAAATATAATCTGGGGGCAACTGCTTCAGCATGTAATGCACGATGACAGAGACTGGCTCCTGATCCTCTTGACCACCATTAGCACCTCTACGTCTAGGAGTCGAGGGCTGAGGCTCTCCGAACCTATGGACAACAAACGCCATCTCATCCTGTTCACCAACAACCAAAGCAGCCCAAATCTCGTTCAAGCCTAATGAATAGGAGCTCCGTACTCTTACAGCACCACACATGCAGGGTCAGCCACAATGCCGAAATATCTCAGGATATGCATGTTCACTTCTCGATTCACATTTAGAGAGTGTAGTCAATGCAACATATGGATGACATGAGATGTGGAGGGAACCTTATTCGCGCCATCAAAAATACATTTCATAATCCACTCAAACACAGGCTCCACCAGTGTTATATACAAACGACGATCCACCCCGGATGCACCAATTTTCTTGTCGAAATCTCCACGAAGCACCCGTCGGTATTGAATTAAGTAGTCATTCAAACCATTGATTAGATAACCTGCATAAAAAGAGGTTAACAATAGTTACTCCAAGTACCAGACTTGGTATTTGCGTGTCTTTAAATTTGACAATGCTGTTTGGTTTTGAAAATGCAAGAACTAATCTCAAACGAAGAATATTGTTCCAGTAAAGCATAGTCTGTTTTCGTAAACTTCAGAGTGAGAATTTGAATCGGAGGACCTCGACTGGGAGGGACTGCTGATGGTATAGGCATCTGCAAGAAGCTTGAGAGTGCACCATAACTCTTTGGGACATCAGAAGCACCTAAAATAAACAACCACCCATGATGTGAGAGCATGCTCAAAGTAAGTTTGTCAAAAAAAAGTAGTAGTCTGCCCAAACAAGATGTTAGAACTAAGTAATGTTGATCTCTCTATAGAGGAAGAAAAGGAAGGAGGAAAATAACAATATGTGATTCGGCATGGTTAATATCTCGAAAGTGGAGATTGGATGTTCGCCCAAGACATTCACAAACCTGAATCGGAGGGCAGAAGAACTTGACCCCGGCGAGCTAGATAGAGATGCGCATAAGCGGAAGCTAACGGATCGGATATTCCCCTCAGCATAAGAGTTACCCGTTGAATGCTCCCAACAGGTGGATCCTTTTCCAGAAAGACTATGCATCGCAATATAGCAATCTCTAAATAACTACACAAAGGCAACGACCAAATGTGAAGAAAGGCTAGCTGTGATAATACACGAACAACTCTGAATGAAACATTTCACGAGCACGAGACTCATGCAAGAATGGTCTTGTCGTATGGCCGAAACAGCGTGGCGAGTAACCTTCACCAAGCAGCACGTGAAAGGGCAGGAATAACTCACATTCGCGGAAGAAGTTCACGAATACAGCCGATTTTGTAGAACCAATTGTTGCATGTTTCCTTTGCCTCTGACCGGACATCGTCAGCAGTAAAATTAGCTGCACAGTGCAATCAATCAAGTGTGAGACTCTTAATCTCGTCAAAATTGACAAGCCACAAAGTCGCGAAAATGATAAAAGGACAAGGACAGTTTCACAGCAAACAAGGTGAACTTCACTTATGAACTCTTTTGCCCACTCCATCTGCCTTTACAAAACCTCACAAAGACTATCATATAGCTTAGCGTAAGACTGTTTCAGGGAGCTTAACCTGGAAGTAAGGCCACCAGATCATCGGATTCATCAACCTCTGACTTTCTCTTGATTCGATCCCAAACCAAACTGCCGACGGTGTCCATCACGTCAGTCACTAAGACAAACAGTGTCGGGTAGAATTGAGGAACAGAGGTGTCCATCAACAGCCTGGCCACCTACAAATTGTTCAGTGCGGGAACAAATCTCTTCAGTGATTACAGCCTCGTTTCATGTTCGACAAATGGTAGAAGCTTTAGATCATTGGTGCATGATAGTTAGACACATCTCACTGTGAAGGCAAAAAGAAAATTAAAAAATCAAACAATATATACGCGATAACACTAAAGCACACACCTTAATTGTTAATCTCAGAGCTGCAACTCGCTCATTATTCATCCAAGCAACAGCGATCTCATCATTGAGCTCACGTAGACGGGTGACGTACTCCTGCTGTGAGATTATTTTGCTTTCTATACGAGCATCTTTTTCTGAATCCTCCAACTGTTCCAAGTGAGCCGCTGTAACGGATTTTTTTTGCCCTTCAAACAGAATAATACCAATCCTAGTAAATGGCCGAAAATTTAAAAGCTGTATGCTAGCTAGAAAAAATTTATAAAAATGAACTAACATAAAATTTAATAAACAGTTCAATATAAACGCAGTTTGATTCCTCTTTACATCCCTGAGCTCTACCATTTCAAAATTTACACTCAACGATTGCAAGCACAGAAGTCAACAATAGTGCTCGGAATAAGAAAGAAACTAGGTCAATAGAATCAACACCTTTAGGCTCCTTCGACAAAATGTCAAGGCCCTGCAACAGAAGCACTAGCGATAAAAATATCAATAATCCTCAAGATTGCATCCTGCGAAATTTCAATCACTCCTCACATTGCACCTAAAAGCATATCCACGAATAATTTCATTAAGAACCTCCTACAATCCACGCTTCATGAAATATTTTTTCGGTGTTGCTTCTTCTTTAGCGACGTTATCATGAATTTCAGCGTAATCAAAAGAAAATCTGAGCGCATGAGTACAAAGTAAAAATTAGCGATAACAATATAATTACAACCACTGCCTTTCATCCTCCAGAATTTCAAAAGGCTCCTCGAATTTCCAGCTTAGAGCAAGTGCACGCAGAATTTCATCCAGAGTCTCCCAATCCACTCTTCCCCATTTTATTTTTATTGCTTCTTTTTCTTTAACGAGGTTTCAGTGAAATCAATCAAGAAAACTCCGAGCGCATTACCGTTGTGACCGTGATAGTCCCCGTGGACGCAAACCGCTGCATCACCGAAGATTTATACGAATCCCATTCGGCCGCCACAGCGTGCGCGTGCTCATCCGACGCAGGCCCTTTCCGCAAACGCTGCGCAGCGCGGGACGTTGTTCCTGCTTTAGAGATCAGGCCTGCTCCTGCTGCAGCGAATCCTCCAATGGCCGAATTGGCTCCCAATGGATCCACAAACCCTGTCTCTTCCACCACCTCCATCGGCAGCTTCTGATGAGGCTCCATTTCGCACCCGTAATTTCTACAAAATCCTACAACTGAAGCACATACTGCACAAAATTCACTCGTCCGCTTCGTGGAGGCTCCACCCCGATTGCGAACCCGTCATGGCAACTCTATGCTGTGAATCGAGTGTCTTGGAGTGCGACCAAATAAGGCGGGGTGTAAGGAAGGTCCGCTTCACACTGCGGTCCGAGACGTGGACCAAGAGTCTGCCCAGGTTTGGTCCCAGGTTTGGTCCCAGGCTTGGTCCCAGGGTTGGTCCCCTGTTCACTTCCTCAAGAGCATTTACATATAAATTGTCGATGAAACATCATCTATTTAGATGTTACTTTGAAAATACTTGGGGTGATTTTTAACAATTCATCCTTGTAAAATTGGAGAATATATATTCTATTTTTAAATATATACAATACATCATTACAAGAAAATAGTGTCCAAATTGGCATGTCCAAACTGACTAAAATGTTTGAATTGACAAAAAAATCCAAATTCACACATCCAAATTGAAAAAAAAAAAACATTTGAAATGATACTGCTTCTTTGTAGTGCATTCAAAAAATATTTCAATTTCACTTTTAGAATACCCATTATTACTTAGAATTCCTACGAATAAAGTGAAATTTATAAATGTTTTCTTTATTGTCCCTATTCTTCTACGGTGAGACATAGGAATGATACATGTTTTTCAATTTTTTTTTCATTTATAAACTCTCATTCATTGCAGTTGTTTTTGTCAATGAGTCATCTATCATCTCCTATAATCATCATGTAAAGATAATATCCCACAAAATAACCCACAAGAAATGGAACCAAGATTTAGAGGGTACTTTGATTTCTCACAAATAACTTTGATTTCTATATATGATTTTTGATATGTAATTTTCATATGAAATTGAAAATATATATGGTAGAGTGGAGACACTTGCAATAGCCACTTGTTTCTTGTCTTTCCTTGATACAAATGGAAAAAATAATCTTCATTCCAAAAATTCTTCACATAAAACTTACATTGTACCAAAAACAACCATTTGCAACAGTTGAACCAAATCTATTAATTAAACTTTAAAGTTTTATGAATATAAATCATATTTATAAATGCAATATACTTTGATGCCCTTGGATGTAAAGTATTTGCAAAATATAAAGTTGAGGCTCATTTTTCAATACAACAAAGATCATACAATATATTGAGTTAATTAACAAATATATCATATTTAATAATATAGATGTAAAAAGAGATGAAAACAATACTAATATAAATGCTATATAGTTTGTGAAAGTTCTTTGAAGATGGCATGGATGTCTTTGGAAAGAGAGGTGCATCTCTGTATCATGACAGGATTCAAATGCATCAACATGAGAATTTTTTGGAACACTCTAAAGAAAGTGAGTAAAAAATGATCCTTAGACATGTTTCAAATACAATAGAAGACTACCATATGGCTTGAGCAACCTTATGTTTTTAGCCCCTCTCTTCCCTTCCCATTAAAGAAAAGATATCCTTTCCCTCAGATACTTGTGTGGGAATTTGGATTAACAATCATTTAGCCAACTAATGAGTAAGTCTAGCAAATCTATTTGCACAAAAGAGTCCCTACCCATAATGTGAGAGTGTTAGAATATTAATGACTTGTGACCCGGTCCAATACTGGTTGGTTCAAGAAAATAAATAAAAAATACAAACCAATTTTGTCAATAACTAGTATAGTAGTGGGAGTTGCAGACTAAAGGAACCAATAGGGGCTGCTTTTACAAAAAAGTTACTTTTAGCAATAACACTTGTTCTTCCCTTAGGGAGCCATTTAATTGGTTGTAGAAAGCAAAAGGACCTCCTAGAGAAGGCTTAAAGGTGTTATCATGCAAACGCAATTCATGAAGCTTAGAAGTATATAAACCTTAATCTCAAGACAACTTTAGCCTAGACCCCTTCTCATTAGAAATAGTATACTTGTCTTTTGAATGCATAGTGAGGCAAAAGTTACACGTAAACCTCTACTTCAATTAAAATTTAAAGCCAATTAAATTTTTTTTTAATTCCCACTTCCCCCTGATGCCCATCCCAAAACCAAATGTAACCCAAATTAAATATTTAAAAAAATTTCCAATTTCCAATTGATGTGGGATTCTACAATTGATATAGGATTTTGTATCCCTTATCTACATTCAATATGTATCTATATACGTCTTCTGTAGTCATATTCATACTAATATCTATATTCGTCTTCTATATCCATATCTATCTATTTATAACCATATTCATACATGTATTGGTATTCATATTTGTATTCATATCACATATCGACAACTTGGAGATAGGTTTTAGTTTTTTCCTTGTGAGAAAATCTACAATTAGGATTTTTCAAAATTAAAAGCAAGAAGGGGGAACGGGGGCACATTTTTTTACCAAATAGTTTTCTACGTCATAGATCAAAATTCTTTGAAATTTTTTTAATATACTGCTGGACGTGCTGAAAGAGGTCGATGATTGTTTCTTGAGAGCTGCACAATGTGGAGAGAGCGTGTCTCGTATTTTGGAGACTAAGAAGCCTCACTACCATTCCTCCTTCTCAGATGGTTTGAGAGGTATTATAGGAACTTTCTCGAGCTTAATTTTATTTGTTATCTCAAAAACACATGCAATGATCTTCAATGATTCTATTGATATGTTATTTAACCCCTTTAATACATGCAATTTTCTTCACTGATTTTAGTGACATTTTATTTAACCCTTATGAATTCTATATCTACTGAATTGATCATAATGAAATCGCGAATCCTTTGGTCTTTTAGGGGGGACGTATTCCGAAAGTTCATTCTGTGCTGCTGGTTTTATTCCTATTCGGACTACATTGGTTTGTGTACTTATTTTTTTGGTGTGTGGTTGTGCTGCAGGGGTGGGTGAATCTGCGAGGATGAATTTCCGGAAGCTATCTGGGAAATCTGGGTCAACTAGTTTTAGGACTTCTAGTAACACGAGTAGTTTGAGTAACGCGAGTGTTTTGACGGATGATTCTCCTAATATAATGAGCATGCGAAGAAGTATAAGTAACATGAGCAGCCAACGGTTTACAGAGGAGTGTGGGCTCAACAGCCATGCGGCGTCTCTTGATAGATTGTTCGCTTGGGAAAAGAAACTTTATTTAGAAGTCAAGGTGCGTACTTCTGATACTTCTGATACTTCTGAATTGATACTTCAGAATATCATGCATTTGAAGTACCTTGTGTGCTTTGGGTTAAATTTGCTGCCAGTGATTGGTCATAGACCTGATTAGGGAACAGCGTCTGGAGGTGAAATATTGAACAG
This sequence comes from Climacium dendroides, assembly GCA_950106755.1. Taxonomy (NCBI): domain Eukaryota; kingdom Viridiplantae; phylum Streptophyta; class Bryopsida; order Hypnales; family Climaciaceae; genus Climacium; species Climacium dendroides. The sequence continues at coordinate 14,396,486 of OX467091.1, read as the reverse complement.
TTTTAGATAGGGACAGTTCAAGGAACCCCGTTGGTTTATGAACTACTTAACTTAGAGAATCTGTAGAGATGATTTTTCTCAACTACTAGCAGTGATTGGTTGTGGACCTGACCAGGGTATGTATTGTTTGGGTGGTGTTCTGTAAACAGCAAGCAGAAGCTCTTAAAGTGGATTTGGAGAGGAAGCTTGCCATTCTTCGGAATCAAGATCACAAGAATGAGGACCCTAATGTTATCGACAAAACCCGGTCCGCTATTAAAGCCCTTCAGACTCGAATGGTGGTCGCCATTCAAGCTGTAGACAATGGTTATCAGCAGGTGCAGAAGCTAAGGGACGAGGAACTGTACCCGCAGCTTCAGGACTTAATTGATGGGTAACATCACTGGGTGTTGTGCATTTTTTTTCTGATTTCTGTGAATCATTTTCACCTCATTGTTAATAGTTTTCTTGCAAAGTCTTGTTTGGCTGTTGTGGTCGATACTAAAATATTTGACTTCCCCCTCCATTGATTAGATCGTGGAATCTTTTCATGTGTAGGCCATTGAAATGTGATTAATATTCATTCTCTATATTTTGTCTTTATTTGAATGCCCTAGTGACATTTAGGGCTCTGAAAATAGTTTTGGAGTTGAATTTGGGATTATCTTTTGAATCCGATGATGTTGATTGATTTTATCGTCGTGTCAGGCAATTTATAAATTCTTCCTTGGGTTTTAATTTTGTGCAGAATCGGAGCTATGTGGAGGGAGATGTGTATGTTTCACAAAGCTCAGTTGAAAGCTGTGGAAGCTATTGGAAGGCTTGAAAATTCGGCTGCTTGTGAATCAACTACCGGCTTTCATCGCCAGGCCACAGCTCAACTGGAACTTGCTCTCAATAAGTATGCTCCTACAGTCCTACTTTCCCTTCTCTTTTGTGCTCAGCTATTTTTCAATGATCTCACTCATTTACAATACAAACAAAATTATGTTCGCTCATGATTGAATCCCCTTAACCTGTCAGTGCTTTCATGGCCAGTTGGCCAGAAGGGGTTACTTACATGTCTATAGGAGTTCACCTATATCATGAGCAAAGAACGGAGACTTCAAAGAAAGTAAGAAAATGGAAAAATAGGATAAAGAAATCATACCCTACTCTTTTGACCAATACAAATACATTTTGAATATTACCATAATTGCTAGTATAATTTCTATCTTAGGCATGAACATCAGGGGTGAAAGGTTAATGAGCTGAAATTTATTTATCAAACACAAGATACGTAGCATAGTGGCACACTAACCTCTGATCAGACCTCTTCAGGGACACTCATCCCTCTCTAATGATATTGCCTCGGGGGCTCCTTTACCTGTGTTCCCAGATCGAAATTTGGACGTTGTTCAATCATCTATGTACAGGACATGACAAATTCTGAGAATCTACAAGAAATGAGCAATTACGGAGTGTGTCATCAGAGAGGGTCGAATGTAGTCAAGTGTGCTAGGGTAGATTCTCCTAATTCAAATCCTTACCCAAAAGCAGCCCCTGCAGATTCCTTCCTTATTTTGTGAATGTTCTGAATGTGGAAGGCGAAGGTGAATTTCAGTGACATAGTTTACTCATCCGGTGTCCAAATCATATTTTCTAAGAAGTCTTGGAGTCGTCTTTTCAAGACCAATTAAAAAACAAGACATGAATCATACTCAAATGCTTATTTCAATGCCTTTGAGGGTAGACACCTTGCAGTACAAATGCCAGGCTATTTAAAAATAAAGACAGGAACTACGCTCAAATGTTCATTTCAACTCTTTTAGGGATATCTCACAGCACAGATGCAAGTCTTGACCCTGCCGGTGTGTTTGTGGTCTTCCAGGTGGTCAGAAGCGCTGAGTAGAAATGTATATTCCCAAAAAGAACACCTAAAGAATTTGACATCCTGGTTACGACTGAGTCTGATGCAATTCGGGAGTGATGAGATGGACGACAGGAGAAGTGGGTCCAGGTCTCCTTCTCGGTCTCCCCGGTCGCCCTACTACAACGTGGGACCGAGCCCCATTTACGAACTCTGCCAACAATGGCAGGACTTGTTAGACCGTGTAGCCGAGAAAGTGGCGACTGAAGCCATCGCCGCCTTCGCCGGCGTGGTCCGGGAGATGCTGAAGTTTCAGATGGAGGAGCTTCGTATGAAGAAAAGGGTGGAAGCTTGTGAGCGTGATTTGGAGAGACGAGAGCAGTCACTGCGTGCTGCTAGGACGCGAGAATCTATGCGAGAAGCGGGCCCTGGTCCCGGTCTTGGACCTCCCTCTCGGTCCCCAACAACAACATCAGGTAGTGATATGGACGACCACAGGTTCGACATGGTGCTCAGCAACCAGGGGAGAGGGGGCAATGGGGTTGGGACCGAGGTGGCGGAGAAGATGATAAAATGCGAGGTCACCAGAAGGAAACTCGAAGATGGACGGGAAGCTGTAAGGAAAGCTTCGAATGACACGCGAACTTATACATTAAATAATCTGCAGATAGGGTTGCCGCAGCTCTTCCGTGCTGTCATCGACTTTGTTAATATGGAAGTTGATGTGTATGACAAACTAAACAAATGAAGCGGACTTCCCCTGTTTTCCCTACCTTGGGGAGGTTGTTGCTAAGATAGTGGCTTGTTTCAATATTTGACTCTTTGTAGAGAATAATGTCGAATGATTTTTTTACCCGCCATGCGAACTTATACCGATTATATAGTCTGCAGATTGGGTTGCCTCAGCGCTTCCTTGCTGTCATTGCCTTTTGTCAATGTGGAAGCTGATGTTTATGACAAACTAAACAAGTGAAGGTGACCTCCCATGTTTTTCCTTCCGTGGGCAGGTTGTTCTTAGTTGCTTGCTATTCGATTTGTCTCTTTGTTGAGAATAATGTCAAATGATTTTCAATATGCGGATGGATGCTCTCGTGCTTCTTTTTTGGCTTGCTTTCCTTGCAGCTTTGATTTGAAAAGGCTCTTGTCACTCGATGTTTCTGTCCCTGCCCTTGTGAGAATTCTTCAGCTCATGCACAGGGGGGGGAATTGTAGCCTGCGAGATTTTGTCTTGTGCATGTACAGAAGTTACTGGCCAGTATCACTATACTAAGGGGGTTTCCATGATAGAAATTTTCTCCTTGGATGAATGATGAATGGCTTTCCTGTAATCCCTGGTTACAAGACTGAAAAGTAGAATCACAATTTCCATTGGAATCCCTCCAAGAATTCAATTGGGAATATTTTAGGGATGTAGTCAGCAAAAGACTGATTACTAGATCAATAGGTGTATTCTTTGTTCCTTTTAGTGAGGTCATATAGGACCTTTTAGGTTCATAGTGTTTTTACAAGGTTAACTTTATAAGGATGAGTTGGTCATTGTGGAAATCATCCCTTTTACTATTGTGGAAATCATCCCTTTTACTATAGCACTTGTGAATCATCTTCTTAAAAACAAACCAAAAGTATTGATTGGAGGTCAAACTACTATGTAAGATCTCTCATTTTCATCCAAAATTTCAAGGATGAATATATATACTTCTGCCTTATATAGAAGGATTTTTTGTCACCTAGCAAACTACTTTGATTTAGGGTGTTCTTAGAAGGTTAATCTTGTAATGTTACAACCCTAAACCCCCAAAATGGTCAATGGATGACTTTTCCATATCAATATAGAAATGCCAAATAATGTCCCTATTGGTTCAAAAATCAAATCATTTTTGGTAAAATAGCTTGGTGATAGGTTTCATCCTTTCAACTAGCATTCTTTGCTCATTAAAAACTCAATTTTCAAAATTCTTTGAAATTTTTTTAATATACTAACTAGCATTCTTTGCTCATTAAAAACTCAATTTTTGTGGATACACAATTGTGAAAAACTTTGAATTCAAACCCTGAGCACTCTAATGTTCAAAATCTAAATGATGAACAATCAAGTACAACAATTTTTTTTACCACAACTTTTCATTCATCCAAACCAATACTTGACTTATGAAAAAGAGCTCTTTTTGTTTGATGAAATTGAAGTAAACATTATATTTATAAAGAATTTTTAAAATTTTTGAATAATAATTTAAAAAAATTAAAATCATGAAAGTATTCAGAGCACTAAGCGTTAAAGACCGCTATTCCCTTCTAGGCAAATCATATTGACAATATATGTGACATTTAATCACTACTGTCTTTAAGATTACACCGTTGGATATTGACGCAACTTTGTGGAGGAGAGCAATCGAATCTTCTTCAAGATCCTTCAGTTACTTCGTTAAATTGTGTGACGTAAAAGCAATTCCGAACGCATTTGTATGCAGAGACACTAAATAAATTATATCTTTCATTTTCACCATCAAGCAGCCTTGAAAAAATGTGAAATAAACCGAAAGCACTGATTTTTGAAACATTGTAATTTGACATTATCAAGATCCTCTATAACAATAAAATTGTCCACCCACAACATATCAAACTAAAAACTCGGAACAATTAATTCACATTACAAGACACATTCGCAATCATACTTCGTGGAGGGCAAAGTTAATAGAATTTGTGATGTTACTAAAGAGCAGGTATCAAAACGCCAGAGAAACCTCTTAGGCCGCCAATCTATTGGATGATTTCCATGCGAAAACATTGGCAACTGAATCACCCGCCAAACTTGCTGCTTTGTTATTCGCATTCCGCAGTCTCAGCATCAACCTCTAAAATTCCAAGAAGAATATACCATCTGCCGAACACTTGCAAATAAAGCAAAAGTCAAATTGTCAGCGTTGTCACTGAAAGTATCTTTAAAAATCAATGTTTTGGCTCCTTACAAAGACAAACCAGCTACTCAAATAGCAACCATTCTATAAGTAATCCTCCTACAATGTCAACATTCTGTTTTGCATTTCCGATGGCTCCTATGGAAGTCTTACATGCAGAGTATTCCTAGCTAGACTCCAATTTCCAATGCAGGTTGCAGGAACAAGGGGTACTTGACCTGCGTGAGAACACAAAACAACAGTATGATTGATCACCAAAGCTACTCTTGTGAATCTAAATCTCTTGTGAATTCAGCGCATCTTGCAGCACCTGGGAAAGGATTGGCCATCTTCTAAAACTGGAGCTGCTCTCTGCATTGAAAAACAATAAAAAAATCTTCAAAAGGGACCACCTCTGAAAAAAATCCAAGCCAAACCTTACTTGTCGCTTCAATCTCTTGATTACTCGTCCCTTTGATCTTTTGACCGCTTTGCAGCAGGGATATCCTCAGGGTCTCCATCACTGTCATCTTCGCTCTCGTATGCCAAGCCCAGAAGACCTCCTTGACCCTTTCCAGTGGTATCTGCAGTCGGGGCTTCTTGAGATTGTGTGTCGGCGTTACTCTGTGGATAAGAGTCTTGCGAACTAGTGCTGGACTTTCCCGAATCCAAGGTAGAGGGAGGCTCGCTGGAACGAGGTCGCTCAGCCTTCACTTTCACTATGCTCTTCACCAATACCTGTTGCCTGTGTGATTAACACACACCAAATACGTTTGTTTTGTTACAAGAACTGATATTTCTCCACGACATTGTGAACATAAAGATAATGGAAAAAAGCTATAATCTACTTGCTTGCAGGAAACAATGTATATGCTTGGGAAACGACATTCTTGTAACCAGTCTCTGAAGAAACTTACCGAATCCCACTCCGAGGTTTAGGTTCCACCCGTATAGCGGGAAGTGTTGAGATAGAAGCAGAGTCCACCAAGCTAGCTGCTTTGTGCTCTTCCGTCAAGGGAAACTCTAGATCAAAAGATGAGACTAAACAGCAAACTCTTACCACGATCCCTGTCAGAAGGTGGCCTACCCAGAATGACAGGCAAAACATAAACTAGACAAAGCGCAATCTCAAAGTATCTCGTTCCTCGAGTCAAGTTACTCGATTCTCTCTCTAAAAGTCAATGTAATTTACACTGTATAGCACTTCTCTTAAATCTTTTAGCACTGACGGAATATAAAAGGGTCAAGAGGATATTTTGAAAGCTGCGAACGCCCGCTTTTCTGTTCGTCGCCGCAACCGCTCAGCATCCTCCTCAGCCTCCATTTGTTCTTTCAGGTACAGCAAATCATCGCTATCCAATGCTGCAAATTTGGTCAAACACATGAGGAGATCAATAATGACAATAAGGACCCTTGATTCCGGCACAGAGCACACAATACATCCACAAACATCAAAACTCCCTGCACAACTTATGTTAGGGTTGTACCTCCACGACCATGAAGATATCCACCACGTTCACCTGCTACCTCCTGCATCTGCTTCATCACAACATGCAAGGATCATCAATCAGTCAGTAGTAATCAATAGTTCAATCCTTCTTACCAAACCCAAACCCTAATGTAATTGGACCAACTTCAGTTTCATACCTGTGGTAGCATGTACAAAATAAGGAGACCATCTGCAGTACACCTCTACCGTATTGACGCCCATAAACTGGGCACAAAGGTCTCCAAGCTCATCATAATAAAATGTAAGAAAAACATTCTTCCGAAAAACGACAGCTGAGCGGTCTACACTGCAATTTTGTTGAGTACGACTTGCTGCAGCAGGATAAGTCCTATTGCTAACCCTAATTCTCACTTTCCTGCTACACGTAATGATGATTTGCCAAACCCAAGCATGGAGTGAGCCAAAACGCTTAGTAAGTTTCCATTATACAGAAAAAGGAGTAAATTGATGCCAGTGCAGCATGTTCTAACCTTAGCCACCATACGTTTAAACGCCAAGTCCTCGTCGTCGGCCTTGTCCTTGCCTCCTTTGGAACCCCATTTCTTATCTGTACAATTTGAATTGCGCAAGCGTGTGAGATAACTTGAACTCAGTATTTGTCAAAGTAGCAAAGGCTATTGACTAATGTAACTTGGACATCTGTATTAACCCATCCAATTGAGACAACTCTTGTAAATTAGGTACTAAGAAGCTTGAGAGTCTGAATAGAAATTCCAGCTTCGCTCTAGCACTGCAATACGTGAATAATCACTACCAAGACTCACATAGTGTCAAACCACGCCAATTTGAAACTAGCGTCGCAACAAAAATTATCGTAAATAAAGGAATCATACCTTTAGGGTCACTCAAATTGGTGAAATCTTTCACTTCCCTGCCTGCCATTTTGTAGCGTCACTCCAGACTGGTAACCCCGAACTTATTAGGTTAAGCTGAGACGAACCATGAGAATGCTCAATCAACTCCACACGTTATTAGCATCTTCAATCCATGCCCCCCAATCCTGTCCTGTTTCCATTGACAGAAATCTAAAACTTCCTCAGATGATTATATAAAACCCTATCCCGGGTTCAACTCGGACAACTCCTCTGGACCCGACTTTCTCATTAGCCTTGAGAAAGAAATCCAAATCACTCCACATCATGAAACCCGCTCACACATAAGAAACCCGCTCCCACGCCATGGCTACCAAAACCCCATTCAAAAAACCCTACAAACCCTAGACAAAGTCTTTCCACCGCAATGCAACCAATCCGCCTTTTCGCAACAACGCAGCAAGAATAACCTAAAACCCGACGCACCCCTCACTCAGCACACCTTCGCCCGCGCCTTCCACAACCCGACCTTCCTCTGTTAGTAGAGAACGATTGTCCACGCGAGAAACACCAAAAAGAATTGTAATTCGAAATCGTCTTCTCTCAAAATTCGAGCAATTCGTGCATTAAGATTCAAAACAGACATGCAGCGGGATCGAACATCAGCACGGGATCGATTGATGGAAGCTTATTAATGCAAAAGGGCGCTCTCGAAGAAGCTCGAAACTCCTCGTGGAGGGCAGAGGCCAGGCGAGGTTCACGTAGGATGTTCCCTTTACGTTCCCTGGTGACGTTCCCTTGGAGTTCTGTCTGCGGATGAATGTGTGGTCCGGATGTGCCCGGGGATGGGCGGGAAGTCGTCTGAGTCGCTCGTCTGAACTGGTGGGGCCCGGAGTGGATGGCCCACGTGTACGGATATGGGAGCTTCGGTCGGGTATGGGGGGGCCAAGGGGGGCATGTCCGAACTCGTGTGCGCCCTGTGCCGCCAATCCTCGGCAGTGCTTTCAAAATGGACTGGCTAGTGATTTTTTTTCGTTTTTTTATTGGATCTGAACTGAAGGGGGAAACCAGTGTAAATCCTAAATTAGAGCGTGCCCACCGAGGCCCGGCACAGGCCCGGCACAGGCCCGGCTCAATCTAACGCGCCAGAGCAGATTGAGCAGACGCCCGTTCAGACGGTGCAAGCGGGTCCTGTAAAGGACTTCTATGAAAAACAGCGCCTCCAATGCAGGCAGTATTTTGGAGGGCTCGTCACATGAGAGCCCCTGCTCTCTATTTTCACGCAATTTGCAGAGCACGGAACAATACTCCGAAAGTTGACCACGGCACGCAAATCCGAACACCTCACCCAAAGCGCATTGAAAAGTGCAAGAGATTCACTTTCAAATTTGAAAAACTCCTCTCAACTAGCATTGTGTTTTATCTAAAGTAGTCACAATATTTCCTGACATGGCCATGGTTGAAAGGATTAAAAAAGTTAGTTTTTATAATGAAACTATACTATAAAGGTTGATGTAAAAAAATCGACCATAGGTTGATGTAAGACTGTAATGGATGGATTTCTAAGTTTCATCATTGGATAGTTTGCCTATCACAAATTGGTTTACCTTAACCCCTAAATGCCCAATGCTTGTTTTGAGCTTCTTGGAATTTGTTCTAAAGTGAACAAAAAGTGAACATTTTGATCAATTGTATCGATTTTGTTTGAATTTTAACCATACAAATTCAAACTAGACATGTCGGAAATCACACAAGAAAAGAAAACACAACAATATCACTTATGAATTGAAAGATTATAATGTTTAATCATGAAGGTGTTAAGACTATGAAAATCTTTCAACTCTCTTTTTGGATGTCAAATCTGAAAAATTGGTCACCAAAAAAAACACGAGGTTGAAGGGCCTAACGTGCACAACTCCAATCAATTTATGTCTTCTCAAAATCTACTCTACGATTTATTTGAATGAATTTCTAATGTGATTTTTTCTCCAAAATCTAGTGTATTGGACGCTCATTTCCAAGAGCCTTCAACACTACGGAAAGCCAAGATTACAATGGACACCCTTGCACAAAATCTTGAATAGAAAAATCATAATCATTCATTTTCAAAATCAGATTTTTAATGCTAAAATTAAACTTCAAAAAGAATTAGTCAAAAATATAAACTTCTAAAAATAGAAACTTAGTTGGGTATTATTTAACTTCAAAATATAGTCAACACCAGAATTTGGTGCCTCGGGCATTTAGAGTAGCTCCAATGTGGAGACTGGAAGAGACATTGAAAGGTGTCAGGAAAGGACTTGTTGACGAACCAGAAGGTAGGCTGGGCGTCTCGTGAGCTGCATTCGCCCCAATGCAACAATAGGATAAGGCCCAACAAACATAGTGCTACACCAAACACAACACTACAACAAAACACAATGCTACAAGTGATAAGATGACTATTTTGAGTACAATTTTTGGTGGTTTTGGCGTAGTCTAGAGACTATTTTGAACCAATTAGGCTGTACACTTCAAAAATTCATAACAAATTTAAACTTTATCAAAAAAATAAAATTTCAATTACTCTCTCAATTTTTCATATATATTTTTGTATGGAAAAAATTATCTTCAAAAATGCCAACAAAGCAAACTAGCCATTTGGCCTATAATTCTTGACCCAATTAGTGAGTTGAGAAGGCTCTTCCATCCAAGCTTTTGTAATACGAAGTAGCCTCTTTTGGGGTTCAATTTTTTCCTAATGAATGCAAGCTCCTCCTTTCATGCAAAGGTCTAGATACCTACTCTCAGTATGGTCTAAATGCCAAGACCTAGGAAATATGGGAGCCATTGATAAGGCCAGGGTGAATTGACCCCCTCATTACCCCTCCAGGGCAAGCCCTGGAATTTTTTATTTGCAAGGCTTAATTTTTTTTTGAAATTCTGAATTCATATTTGCAATCAGAGGCTCCAAATTACTCTAGGGAGATGCAAGAATTGCCAAAAAAATTGGCACAACATAGGGGGCTTTTTTGTCAAACCACAGTTGACCGGGGCAATGAGGGGGCCAATTCTCCCTGTGCCCATTGATAATGCCAAGAGAAAAAAGTAGGAGAGCCAAACCAATGGAGGAGTCATAGGAAAAAACATGTATTTGTAGGCAAAATTGTCTTGAATGGGATCAAATCCATTCTAAGTTCTATAACCATGGATTTAGAATTTGATAGGTAACAACTAGAATATGGTCATTTGGATCATTAGGTGTTAATTCCTAAAGACCCACATCCATTTTTCTATGAAAAACCATTTAAAATTGCCATATCTATTATGTTTGCTTAAGAAAACAATTCATTTTTAGAAACTAACCGTATGATCTTGTACTTTACTTGTTTGAAATCATGTAGTAAAATTTTCTTATGAAGTTTCACTAGTAGAAAACGCAGAAATTTCTGTTGTTTCGGTGACGTTGTTTTGGTCACCGAACAACAGATTTCTGCTGAAATTTACAGAAATCTGTAAATTTCAGCAGAAATCTGTTGTTCGGTGACCAAAACAACGTCACCGAAACAACAGAAATTTCTGCGTTTTCTACTAGTGTTTGACTCTATAGATTGAGAGATATTAGAATTCAAAATTTATTTATTAATTTATTTTGACACTAGCTTGCAATTTAGTTGACTTTGATCACCATTTGTGAATTTTTTTTACTATGGACTTTGAATTTTTTTTTAAATTGTGTTGAAGAATTGAGTTGAAAGTTTAGAAAAAAATAAAAAAACAACACTTAATTTTCATTCTTTAAAAAATTGTTAAGTACAAGCAAGTCCACGATTGAAACTAGGATTGAAAGAAAAACTAAATCATTAATAGCTCTAAGATGGGATTGAAACACAATAATCACAAGGGTGAGATTAATCATACTACTAAAATCATAAGTCCCTCTATAATATCACAAATGCTATCATTAATATTAGGGGCTCATGCTTGCTATGCTACGCATTCATTGTATCACATATTAGTAAAAATTTGATATATTTGAATAGAATGCATAATAATGATTTCGATAAGTTTTTAAAATAATTATTTTAATTATTTTATAAAAATAATTCCAATCATGCATACATAGAAATCATATTTTCACACAATGTGATATTACTGAAATAGAGTAGCAATTCACAATCACCTCTGTAATATCACTTTTTACAAAAGGTGATATTATAGAAATAATATAGTCATTGTAATTGAGGTGATATTAAAGAAGATCAATATGGTGATATTACAAAGGTAGCAATTCCATTGCTTCATTAGGCTTTACACTTCTTTTGCATTTCTATGATTTTGTGCTTTTGTGAGTTTTAAACTTTCATGATTTCTATTTTCTATTTCTACTACCAAATGATTTTGAGAAATTTATTCAATTGAAGCGATTTAGGATTCTACAACAATTAAGTTGTTCACAAAGTTTTTGAGACTTATAAGTTTTTCTTTTTAATTTAGGTTGTCATTTCTTGTAACAATGGAATCAAATTTCGAATGCATTCTAATGTATGTGTATCTTTTATAGTATTTACCATTGCATATATTTCATTCATCATTCACTAAATTTCTATTGTACATTTCAATATATGCTTATTTATAAAAAAATTATACAAAGATTTTAGTCATTTTTATTTGAAGGTTTATTGAAATTTTTGTTCTGCATTCTGTCTAATACATAAAAATTCTTATAAAATTCTAATGATAAATGCGTAGCATAGCAAGCGCCAACCGCTAGTTCTAACAAGAAAACTTAACCTTTTCAAACAATTTTTTTGAAAAATTGTGCAAATTGCATTCATAAATGATTCCCATAAGTTATTTTTTCAAAAAGATGTTCAAATTGCTTAAAAACAAGATTGTTTGTGACTTTCACATCACTAATTCAAATCAAATGAATCAAATCTTCACATATAGACAAAAATATGATTTTTAAGAAAAAAAATTAATTTAATTTCAAATTTTTGTGGATTTATTTTTTTGTCCAAAGAATGAAAATTTGGACTTTTTGTGTATAACTTTTGCTACCGAGCACCAATTGAAATCAAAATTATATTACTATAAAGCTAATAACTTTTTCTATTTTGTAAGAAAGTTTCAAAAGGTTTCACTAAAAGTTGAGTTCATAGGAATTTGTCCAAAATCTATTTTGACCTCTGACGGGACAATGGGCCTTCAGGGGTTAAATTTAATGTTTTTTCAATAAAAACTATTTCTAGAAAATACATTGCATTATGAATCCAATGGCAATAGTTTTATCAAATTCCAAGTTAAACTTTGCCTTGTCAATGGAATTCTTTAAAATTGAGTGGTGTAGTGTAGTTTATAAATCATGTTTTTGGGTTCAATTGGGGGATAGACTGAAAAGTCAGCCAACTAATGTGATTGCAGCCCACCTCAAAAAAATCCAAGGAGTTCAAGGAGAAAACAAGTGTGCCCATTCTTTTTTTTGCTTGCATACTCTATTCTCAATTTCAATGATCGCTTTGTATAATCTGTAATTGGAATCTACTAGTACTTCAAATTTAATAATTCATAACTTTTTCATACACCTTACTTGATGGTCAAGTTCAACATTCTCTATCAAATTATCAATTAAAGTTGATAAAAATGGGGTTCACCAAATGCCTAAAAATAGGAAAAAATTCCCATATAAACCCAAAAATTTGGAAAAACAATCCTCTTGAAATTCTCTCATCTATATTTCAAAAACACTTTTGGCCAATTTTGACAACCACATGCGCATACAATACTAACGTTAGTATCCAAATAATTCTTATTTCAATGTATTGGAATTCTCTCCACCCCAAAATTCCAGTCTTATAAACAAAAATCACTCAAAACAACTGAGAATTGGAAATAATGGGTTCCTATGGGAGGTCAATTGCCCCCCTATTCCGGCAATGTAAGCCGACACATTATGATTGGCTGCAAGACTCTCAAATATTGCAACCACCTCTTGGTTGGAAATAGGAAGGTCTATAAGATCAATATGGGTTGAATAGAATCTTCAACTAAAAGACTCATAGTAATTATGTTTTGAAAAATAAAATAAATTAAAAAACCTTTTGGACTCTAAGGTAGAGCCACTAATTACCAACCAACACCCATCATCAATCAATAGGGTTGTAGAAATGTAGTAGAAGCTGGGACTAATTTTCAAACATGAGTTCTTGATTTCCTACCATCAATTCTTCCATTCTTTTCTTGACTCATTTGTTTGGTTTGGAGTGCCAAAATGAACAAGAAGTAGTCTCTTAAATGAGCAATTTTGGAATAGTCTACACCATTAGAAAAAATTCAGGCCTTAAAGAGGCTTTGAGGTCTACACCCTATAGTGCAATTATAGAAAAAAAAATTATTTTTTTGAATCTAACATGGCACTACTGATGCCATATCAGCACCATTTCAGACTGGCTGTTTTTAAATATTTTTATGCACTTGTACCGCTAGGGTGTTGAAACTCAGAAACTGGTGGTCTTTTTAGACTAGACATTTTTTTCTCTGATGATTGAACATGGGTGTAGACCAACTTTTGCCTTCCCAAATTCATAGTAAAATAACAGGTCCAAAAATTGCCCACCTAAGAGTTGAAATTGAATTTTGGGAATGAGAAGCTTCGTGAAATAAATTTTAATAAATTTTTCTTGAGAGACAAGTGGAATTGGCATTTAACCCAAGTAGTTTCATATTTTTTGGAGCTTTGTGGAATTAGTTATAAAATTTTGAAGTTGAAATGGCATAGGGCTCTAAAATCGCCCACCTCCAAAAATGTACACAATTTATACATTGTTAAAGGCTATGAGAAAGCAACATGTATGCATAGTGTACATTTTGAGGATGTGGGCGATTTTCGAACCTGTGTGATTTCAGAGCTTGTTACCTTTAATTTCAGTTCAAGAGATCAAATCACCCAATTTTGGCCATCCCCCCTCATTCCTCTCTCTCCACATGTGGAAATATCTCCTTTGCCTTAGTCTACTCCACATCATGTCCACAGTTGCTTATTTGGTCGGTCGGTTATGGGTGGTCACACCTTATTGAACTCGTCTGAACTCTTCTGAACCCTTCTGAACTCTTCTGCAAGGAAATTGAAAGTGTGGCTGTGAGTGAGTGTGTGTGATAGTCTCACTGTGACTGAATGGGAAGGATGTCAGGCAGCCCAATTAAATGACTGCAGCAAGCCAATTGGTTGTACTAGGGATCCATCCTTTCCCTCCACAGTCCGGGGAGATTTTTAACTTAACCGGCTAAAATCCTACATTTTCTGAGACCAAACGGTTGCTTGAAGCATTCTCTCAACTAGACCTTTATAAAATAGAGAATATTTTCTGATTTTCCTCTTAAATGATCGGTTTTTTACCGAAGATTTTGAAATCCATTCGAAAATTCTCAAAATCAACCGGCTAGCTTGTAACTAAATGCCGGTATTCCCCATATATTGTTTCCCTCCCTTATTATACGTTAGCCCCTGCCCACAAAATGGGCTCAGCAACAGGCTGGATTTACCCCGGGGGAAAACACAGATTTTTTTTTAAAAAATTCACAGAATCTTTTTTTTGAAATTTTGAATTCATATTTGCAATCACCCCCCCTCCCTCCAATTAGCTACAAAAGGTTTTTAATGTACCTTAAAACATGGCTCAAAATAGGGGGCATATTTTTTACTTTTTATCCCCCTGAGAATCCCAAATTACACGAATTACACTTGGTGGGCAGGATTTTAGGGTTAGGGAGAATTGACCCCCTCATTGCCCCGGCCAGGGTTAATTGTGAAAAAAAAAAAACTATTTTTTTTGCCATGATTTTTTATATTTCTACGCTGCCCCTAGCTAATTTGGGGCCGCTGATTGCAAATCTGAATTCAGAATTTGCAACTGAAAAAATTCATCTGATTGCAAATAAAAAATTCCACAGCGTTTTCCCCAGGGGTAAAACGGGGCAATGAGGGGGTCAGTTCACCCTGGCCCAGGATTTAGTGTCCTGCTTGCTCCCCCCCGCACCAAAAAAAACCCCGACCATGCCCTTGCCCCTTGCCCTCGCCCGGGTTTAAGTTCCTCAAGTGGGAGAGATGATGGTGCACTTGGCAGGATGAGTGAGTGGTCACACTATTTTGTATAAGGTAGAACTACCCATTACCACCATTTACCCAATTCCCCCACCTACAGGTTCCTCCCGTTTCCATCACTGGCCCATCTTATTACCACAATCTTACTCATCCATGATCATGATGGCAATGCACTGGGGAGCGGACACATCAGCCCACACTTCAACAATAGTCTGGTCATGCTTTACCAAGGGTCTACTCACAGTTTTACATTTCAGCTTTGAAAAATCACAAAAAATTCAATTCTTGTTAGAATGTTTTCATTTTTTTTTGGCAACTGCCTTCTCTCAAACAATTCCATCTCTGAAAAAACACGAGAGCTCATAAATAGCTTCTCCAAAGTACCTAGATAGCAAATCTGTATGGTAATGGGTAGTTCTACCTTACTTGCAGTGTTTTATATTTTGGGGGAGGAAGGGATGGATTTTTGGGGTTTATTTTGTTTTTTGGAGACCTTGCGAGCAAGCCACGTGGTCCACATGTCCCGGACAGCTTCCATCTCCCACAGACAGACACATGTGTCCTTGCAAAAGAGAACCCTGGTTTGGGACGGAAAGGGTACGGCACGGCCTTGCCTCGCCTCGGTTGTCGCTCCCTCTCTCTCTTGCACTCTCTCTTGCTCTCTCTCTCTCTCTTGTGTGAGTGTGGGTAGCTTTGGGGAGCATTATTGCAAGCCAGCCTCTGGAAGAAGGCTCGCATTATACACAGGCCCCTCCTCCCTTCCTCCGGCAGCTAGCTCTTTGGAAAGGAAGGAAAAGCAAAAGCAAAAAGCCCATTACATAGATACATATGTAGCCCTAGCTTTGGCATGGCATCCAAAGTCTTGTTCAACTCCCTGGAATAATGAAAAAAACCCGGCCCTCCTGCACTGGGGCTCGCTTTTTTTTACCAATAAGTTTGCATGCCATGCTCACTAGACAACTACACAGCCCCAGTGGCTCCATTGTTGGGATCTTTGTTTCGGAACTTTCTCGCGTACAACACATGTACCAAGGAATTGGAGTACAAAGTTATTCCTACTTGGACATATGCATTCATCCCGGACATTGTTTTAGAGACAGACCCAAGGGATCCCAACACTCAACACACACACACAAAAAAAACTCATTTTGACTCAAGGTAGCAGCACCCCATAACCGTTAATTTAAGGGTTTTGCTTGGGTTTTGGGACACAATGTTTACTAATACACATCCAACAAATTGTTGGAACTTACTAGCAAGAGAAAAAGAATATATGTGCACTTTCAAATGTATTATTTGGACATCTACATTCATCCCAGCCACACTTTTAGAGATGGACCAAGGGATCCCAACACACACAAAAAACCTCGTTTTGACTTAAGATTGTTGGACCTTACTAGCAAGAGAAAAAGAATTCATGTGCACTTTCAAATGTATTATTTGGACATTTACATTCATCCCATTCTTATAGAGACTAACCAAGGGATTCCAACACACATACACACACACACAACTTCATTTTGACTTAAAGGAGCAACACCCCATATCCGTTAATTTAAGGGTTTTAGACATGATGTCTACTAATACACATCCAATAAAGTATTGGATTTTACTAACAAGAGAAAAAGAATTCATGTGCACTTTCAAATGTATTATTTGGACATCTACATTCATCCCGGTCATTCTTTTAGAGATGGACCAAGAGATCCCAACACACACACAAAACCTCGTTTTGACTTAAGGTAGCAGCACCCTATAACCATTAATTGAAGGATTTGGGACATGATGTTTATTAATACACATCCAACAAATTGTTGGATCTTCCTAGCAAGAGAAAAAGAATTCATGTGCACTTTCAAATGTATTATTTGGACATGGTGAGAATTGGTTGTGGATTTTTAAAGAGCCGACTATGCGTGTACCTAATACCAACACTATGGTGTGATATTCAGATGCAGTACATTCTTGTAATCACATCTACTCACTTTTCAAGATTTTAGAGGTGACAGTTATGGGTGTTGCTACCTTATATAAAAGCTCAATTGTAACTGGTATTGATTTTGACACACCATAGCAAAGATTCAATACCATAGTTGTAGGACAAGGTCAGTTCTAATCATAAATGCCAAAATTTTAGGGAATCATTTTTTCAAAAAACAAAAATATTGTATGACAAAAAAATAATATTAACCAAAAAAACCCTCTAGTTTTAGAGAGAAAAATTATTGAACTTTTTTTTAAGAGAAAAAAAAGAATTAGGTAGAGAGGTGCTGCCCTTGCTCTATACTTGTTGTCATGGTTGTCATACTGGACAAGTTACTATTCATTTCTTGTCCTATAGGACGAGTTACTATTCATCAAATGTACCTCTCAAGTACATTTGATGAATAGTAACTTGTCCTACAGGACGAAAAATGAATAGTAACTTGTCCAAGTATGACAACCATGCTTGTCGTATTGATTTTGGTTATCCAAACGGGAATGCAAGTTAGGATTAATGTTCAATATTCCAATTGCACAACAATATGAAGCAACCCACTTGATCAACAAGGTAGGAGGGCCGTAAATGGCCCATTTAAGGGTGGAAATGAATTTTGGGGAGTTGAAACATCTTGAAATGTTTTCCAATAAATTTTCCTTGAAAGACAAGTAGAATTCACATCTAACCCAAGTCATTTCATATTGTTTTGGAACTTTGTGGAATTAGTTGTAAAATGTTGAAGTTGAAATGACATAGTGCTCTAAAATGTCTCACCTCCTAATATGTACATTGTTTGTACATTGCTGAAGGCTATGAAAAAGCAACATGTACAAATAGTGTACATTTAAAGAGATGAGCCACTTTAGAGCCTTGAATCTCCTACCTTACCAATTTGTAGAGCCTAAGTCGAAAGGGTCGTCTCTTCAGTGTAAGTTGTAAAACAACAAGACCATGTTACTTTGCTACTGAAGCAACCCTAACTTAGTTTCTACCAAATTGCACTTTGCAAGCCAGCCAGCCAGCCGTCCTTCCTTCCAGCTTCCACTCGTCCGACTTTGCAGCTGTAAGGCTGAGCCTTCGAACCAATTGCAGCCAGGCATAATGGGAGCTGGTTCACGTTGAGGGATGCTCACTATGCCGTAGTCAGAAACCCTAATTTTCCCTACAACCGACTACGGAGTTGCATGGATATGAACAGCTGCTGGAAGAATAAATAATGCAGTTGACTGTGGATGTGTACGTTTAACTGAAGTTACAGCGGCTTCGGAATCTTCTTTTCTTTTCCCTTTTCCTTTCGTCCAAGCCGCTGTTCCTGCTGGGAAAATAATGCAGTTGATTGCCGATGTGTAAGTTTACGAGTTTTCTTTTCTTTTCCTTTCCTTTGCGGTACTTGAAGCAGCTGTTCATATCCATGCAGTCACGTTCAAACTGGTAACGCAATTCTTACTCTGCAGAACTGAGTGATCTCACATGCAGGCTGGGATGCAGATGTTATCGAGAGGTGATAAGTTATCACACGTAAATTGTGTGTCTGCGTGTGTCGTATGATGTGTGCAATCAAATAGAATATTAATGTTTCCTTACTCATTCTCCTGCAGCTTTGAACATCCCTACCACCAGCATTCCGTGTCCGTATTCGGAATAATTAGACTACCACCCATCCAAGCTAAGTTATTGTAGTGGACAGATCGGTGTAACTTGGTCCTGTCCGTTTTACGCAGGTACACATTGAATGGCATGTGAAGAAGCCAATTATTAACCAATTCTAGGGCGGTCCCATTTGCCTAAAATCGTAGCGACCAGCCTTGTCAATTATCACTTCATCAGAGCCCGCTTCGGATCAGATTTTGTAACTACTTACTGTGCAATGTGAGCAATGGTTGAGCAATGGCACATCAGGAGAAAACTGAAGAGCAAGCAAGCAAGAAGAAAGAAGAATACTGGGCATAAGGCTTATGACTGTGGAATTAATAAGAGCTTGTTGGGATCGATAGTTCGACTACGGTAATTGGGCCGTGTTGACCTCGATGGCAATCACGACGTACCACTGATTCAAAAGCTCATCATGCACCAACATTTCAAAGAGGAAACTCAAGTAGGAATTTGAGAATGAATGCCCCAGGACAACAGTAGCAAAAGATTCGGGGTAGGAAACAAACAAAATATTATTGGCCACAGAATCGATCGCAATTCAAAAAGCTTTTTGAAGGATGGACAGAAGGAACTGAAAGGGCAATGTGCCACTATTGTTTACAAAAAACGTACTGTGAAGGGCAAACCACATGGGGACCAGCCTGAATCTTTGCTATTTCACAACTAAATAGGTAGCAACCACCGTCACTTTGGTGTGACTGAATGATCACTCTTTCGGCTAATTAAGTAATATGAATCGAGGAAAACAACGGTGCACCCACGTACACTAATTTTTTACTCAAAACTTAACCCCAAATTTCAGTAGAAATGCTCACAGTCAAGTCGAGTCGAGTCGAGTCGAGCAAATAATTTATTGAATGATATATCCACAGCGAACCTGTCTTATCAAACCCCTCTCGACCTGTATCGATATGATCCCATTAAACGCTGGCTCTTAATTGATCGCGGGAGATTGAACCACCGGGTTACGTACTTATGCTCTGCCTCCCTGTTGAAGCTTTTGAATGCTTTCATTTCCCTTATTGCAAAAAGTGAGTCCATCCTCCAAAAGAGCAGATTGAATTTCAAACGCAGGAGCCGGCTCCGTCGCTCGCTCCTAGGTTCGTTGTTCAATGCTTCCTGCTCCAGCTTTGATCCGCCAGGTCGCTGCAGCTAGCCACTGTACACAGCTACGTGCTTGCTTCTTGTGCTTCTCAAATGTGCAGAGGGTGCCGAGAAATCATCTGAATTAGGATTAATTGATCTGCACACATAGGAAACCAGTGGATATTAGATGACGGATTGAAGTCACAAGATGTAGAAACTCTAGAAAACTACTGATAGTCATCCCTAATATTCTCATGGCTCGAGAATGTGATCGAGAGTTCGAAGATCTACTGAATTCCTTATCAAAAAGTTTCCTCTTGAATTCATGCGATCTTCATCTCCAATTGGGTTTCAAACCAGTTAATTTTTACCACATAACAAGTTCGCCGAGATATTTAGAGTGCCATTATAATGACTAGCCTCCCTCAATTACTTCTACTAACATGTCAATTTGCATTTAGACAAAGAAAACGAAAGTGAGCAAATGCCAAATCCCAAATATAAGAGCAAAGAAAAACGAAGGGTCTGACATGAAGGTCGAGTCAGAGTAAATTTTTCTTGCAAACTTCTTCCATTCCATTTACATGGAGTTAGGGCTTCGAAAAGACCAGGTACATGTCTAACCAGTCACCAAGATATATTTAGTGACCACAAATTCCTCTATGGCTTCCCAATTGATGTCAACATGTAGAAATCCAAGGAACCAGGAAACAAGCAAGAGCCAAAGCAGCAGCGACTTCAGCAAGCAAGCAAGTGCCGAAATCCCAATTGCAATTAATCCAAGTAGGTACGAAGTTGCCCCACACCAGAAACTGACCTAAGAATCCTCCTCCACCACCACCCCCATGCTCGTCCTCGCTACGGCGGCGGCGCCAGCACTCGACTAATCCCTTGAATCGAAATATGCCCGTCCACATAAATATCATGATCAAAGATATGCGCCGCCTCCTCCCCTTCCCCGAACTTCACCGTCCCATCACTCTCCGACGCCACCACTTTGTGCGGATGCCTCAACGTGCTGTACGACTGCTTCCCGAGCCTCTTCACCGCATTGTACATGCTCTCCTCCGTCTGATACTCCGACAAGAAATGGTAATACAACAGCGGCTCCATGGGCATATTCAGCTGCTCCGTCGTCAACATCAACATCGCTTGATCATTCGGCGCTAGAATGGTCAGTTTATAGCCCATTCGCGCCAGCCTCCCGAGCTCCATCCCAAGAGTAGTCGCGTTCACCAAGAGCTCCGCCATGTCGTTGTACCCGCCGTAGTTCGACAACGCCGTGACGAACTGCAGAGTCTCGTCCCCTTCGTCATCCAGAAACTCGGCTGTACCGGGTCCTGGCGCGGGGGCTATGGAGGGCCCCATGACGGGCGCGGCGACGGGCGCCGTGATGGGGGCCGTGACGGGCTTTGCGACTGTTACGGCTTTGAGAAGCGCGGCGGAGACGGCCGGTTTTTCGAGCATATAACGGGACTTTGATGTTGCTGGGGTTGGTCGTCTCCGTGGGGCGCCATGGGGCTTGAGGTGGGATCTTCCCGTTTGTTTCCAGAGTTCAAATGCGTCTGTAACGCCTGGTGGTACCATAAACCCATCAAGCCCGTGAACGATGCCGTCCTTTCGCACAATGCTGTTAGGCGAGAAGACGCGCGCGTTCTCCACATAGCGTTTGAGTCCGTAGCTTTGTAACCCCAGGCTGTCGCCAGGGGACAGCGTCGCCACCGTTCTATTGTTGAAATCCGCGCCTTCGATTCGTCCGGAGATGATGTGGTAACGGAGGACGCTACGAAGCGAGTCTTCGTGTCCGGGTTGCATCAGAAAACGACGCAGATCGGCGTCGACTTGAAGCTCAAGATAACTGTTCTTCGGTGCGAAGATGGTGATGGTGCCGCGACGGAGAACTTCGCGCTCCAGCTCCTCCAACATGTCCACCTTATCGAGATACAACACGAGCTCCGAGTATTGCGAGTCCAGAAGCGCCTGCAATATGCTGCCCGTGCCCAGACGAACCTCGCGTAAGCCTATCATCCGCTTGGAGGAGTCCATAAACTCGGGGCGCGCACCAGAAACCATCGCCACCGTCGCCATCACCAACTGCAACAACACGATCCGCCATCGCCAGTCCATAGCTAACAACAACTCTCGGCAATGCACACACAACAGTAACGCTGACAGTCACCCAAAACGCATAGACATACAGTCCCTTCCCCCTTCCCCCTCCCCCACCCCCCCCCACCCCCCCAAATCAAACCCAAACTGGCACCTTGGGCACCAAGTTTGGCGCTGCCCCACGAACGCTACCCCCCAACCTGAAGCTTGACTTCAGCATTGACGACGTACGAACGAAGCGACCCTAGCCGCAGCTAACGAGCCCCGCCTCGATCGCGCGCACGATCCAGCCAGCTTAACGCTGCGATTGCAACATACAGCTAGCATGCACACGAGCTGCAGCGTTGACAGCGGAGCTCTTACTGTCAGAACTGCGAAGAAGACGACGAGGTTCGCTAAGAGGAGGCTGTTGTGGCCCACCCTTCCAAGTGACTGATTGTTGTGGCGATGGTGGAGCATGGCATGGCGATGGCATTGTAAAGCTTAGCAGTGGTAATGACCAATAAGGCGCATATTAGCTTGCCGATTGAGAGTGAAAAACAGAGAGAGAGAGAAAGAGAGAGCCTGAGAGGAGAGAAGCTGCAGCGCCTAGCTAGGAATGTGGGACCCTGTGCAAATCATTCACCTACTGGAAGCACGCTGCCTTTGGAAAGGGAGCTGGCTGGGTTTGGTGGTTTCTTATAATGCAGCTTTCTCTGGCAATGACTCTGGCCAGGGTGAGCAGCGAGCGATCGAGCTGCGAGTTACGGCAGTCGTCCTTGAGAGATCCGAATGGACAGTACGGGTATTGTTCGCGTTTCTGTTCGCTCCCAAGGTTCTGTGGCCGGGAGGATGGACTCGCAATCCAGGAAGCAATCTTCGCTGGAGGAACGGAGGCAGTGGTTGACATCTATGTAGAAGTGAATGAAAATGAGGATGAAACTTCAATTATTCATCCAATGAATGTACATTCATAAAAAAAGAGTGATATTGCTTGCATTTGGGGGGCTTTCGAGTGCCAAATTGCACCAATAAAAAATTAATTTGGCTACAAAATGCCAAAAAACTTGGATGAAATTGCCAAAAGACCTTGAATTATTTTTTAATTAGATGAAATTGCTAGATTGTGGATGAACACCAAATTATAGGCAAGTGATATGCGCTAATGTAATGTGATTTTTTCTATCCAATATGTGAATGAATGTTGAAATTTGGAGCACCACTATAACATTTGATATTGCCATTTTGGCACTTCTAAAAAAATGAAAAAAAACAACTATTGAGGATATGTAGCAATTGAGCAATTTCATTTATTATAAATGATGGAATGTATCACCTATTATTCCCTCTAATCCAAATTGCACCATATGTAACTTTTGAGAAAAATAGCACTAAATAACAAAATATTGGGATGGGGATGACATCTACAAAAATGAATGAAACATGCAAAATTGTGCATGAAACTTCAATTATTCATCCCAAAGAATGGACATGCATCCCTTAAAGAGCAATATTGTGTCCTGAATCTTTAGCAATTGAGCAATTCCATCCACTGAAAATGGGGGAACATATTGCCTACTCTTATCCCCTCCAATCAAAATTCAATTGCATCTATGCCAAACAAAATCCTCAAAGCTTTTTTTTTTTTGGGGGGGGGGGACTTTCTAATGCCAGATTGTACCAAAAGAAATAATTTGAGTAAAAAATGCTAACAAAAATTGGATGAAATTGCCAAACACTTTGAAGTAGAAAATAAATCTTAGATGAAATTGCTAAATTGTATATGAAAACCAAATTATAGACATGTGATATGTGCTAATGTGATTGATTTTCTATCCAATATGTGGATGAATGTTGAAATATGGAGCACCCCTATACCATTTTCATGTCTCCACTTTGGCACTTTTTAAAAAATGGGAAAACAAAACAAAACAAAACAACTAATAGTCATCCAATTTCCCGTGGTCAACCATTTCAGCCCTACCCAACTCATCATTGACAATAATAGATATTTCAAGCAACATGTCACCCATTCCTAGATAGCGGTCACATTTAGAGCACGGTCGCTTTTAGAGCAGACTGCCTTACACTGAAGGCAAGGCAAGGCGAGGCCGAGTTGTTGCTCACCAACATGTGCACATGGGAGACATAATGAAAGAAGGGTGGACATCCATGGGAGACCTGAAATGAATAGAAGTGCAAGATTCGAGTAAAGGTCAGAACCGACGATAAGTTGCTTGAAGCATTCTCTCGGCTAGATCTTTATAAAATAGAGAATATTCTCTGATTTTCCTCTTAAATGATCGAATTTTTTTCCGAAGATTTTGAAATCCATTTTGAAATTCTCAAAATCAACCGGCTAGCTTGAAGCATTCTCTCGGCTCGACCTTTATAAAATAGAGAATATTCTATGATTTTCCTCTTAAATAGTCAGAGTTTTTTTTCGAAGATTTTGAAACCCATTTGGAAATTCTCAAAAATCAACCGGCTAGCTCGTAACTAAATGCCGGTACTCCCCGTACATTGTGAGGGGAGCTCTGTACAGTACAGCACTCGGTAACGGTGTGTACGTATGTACAACAATTGGTGACTGTGAGAATAAGTTTCCCTATGTGGGGTATCTGGAGATTTCATTGGTGGGCATTATTTTGAAAAGGCTGGAATTGGGGGGCCAGGGGGGGTTGGGGTGGGGAAAAAGTAGTTGTAAATGATTTTTTTCCAACTTTGAATGGATTGATAGGAACCACTTGCAAAGTCTTTAATTTTACAGTCTGTGGATAGCCTTGTTATCTTTTTTCTTTTCTTTAAAAAAAAAAAAAATCAATTTATGTGGAATGGAGAATATGGAAGAGTAAATGGGTTTTCATTTAGTGTAATAATAAAAGCTACTGATTTTTAGGGAGGTACATGGGTTCAGTTTATTTGGAAGGCCTCTAAAATACTGTAAGAAAAAAATGATCCCTTCTGATGGTGGTGGTGGTACCTACCTATAGAACTTCAGTTAAGTTACTGCAGTGCTGTGGTGGCTGTCATGGACTCATGATTGACTAGCCATGGAAAATTGGAAACGAAGGCACGAAAAATTAAGGTAGAAAGTAGAAACACCCAAAATCGTTACTTTAGGCAATTCAGTATAGTTAGAGGCAAATTTTTCTAAAAATAATATTTTTGTAGTATACGCAAGTGAAAATCATGAATATTCAAAAAAATAAATAGATTTTTTGGACATTGTATGTAATTTTTATGGTTTTTTAAAGTGTTGGCTACCTTAGACCATCAAAATTGTATCATAGGTGCACCCAAAATTGAACTACGTAAAAATTAGTTGTCAGCAAATCAGAGTTTAGTATGTGTCCTTCAATTGTATCAGTAAATCAAAGTTAAACATGTGTAAGACACATTCATGGAACTCTACGGACACTTTAAGGGCATTCTATGGAATGGGGATTAGGTACAAGGAAGGAATTGGATGTTTCTATCTTAAAGGAGCCGACCCATTTCCAGCCACTTAAGCAATTTTGCATATCTGGAGTGTTGTTTTCTTGAGTAGAGAAATTTTCTCATGTACAAAAATAGAGTTTAGAAGAATTCCATATTTTTTCAGAATTTTATTTCTCAAAATATAATTACTACGAATTCATTAGTTGGAGGTTCTGTTCGACATATTCTTGTCATATAGTCCTCCTATTCCTCCAAAAGACCAAACACCATTTGTTGGCAAATTAACAATTTTGGGTAGCTCACTACAAATGGAATTTTTTTTTTTATAAATTTCATGAAAGATGTGCCCAAGGACTAGTGTTAAGGCCCAACAATTTTCATAATTGTTGACTATATGGTTAAAAAGTTATTGTTTGTAATTTTTCATTGATTTTTGTAATTTTTTTAAAATTCTTAAAATATCACTTTTTTAAGAAACAAAAATTTGAAATTGGTTCTCTAGATTTAAATAAAAGTGGAAAGCTTTGAATCATTCCATTTGATTAATGAGATAAAAGTCACGAGGAGTTTTAGTTTACAAGTAGTTATAGAATCTCTTCTCTAAAATATACTTTAAAGCCCTTTATTTAACTTAGTTTTTAATACTTTTGAAATAAAATAAAATCATAGGATGTAGATTGATTATTAAAATGTTTCAACCATTGGGATTGACATTTTGAATTCCATAACTAGATTCTTGACAATTTAGTATTTTGGATCATTCTTTACTTCTTTTCAGTTACTATTTTTTTATATGTTGCAAAATTCCAAATGATCTAAATTTTTTCAAGCATGTAGACAACTTGCCTTGAAGAATAAATCCAAAGAAGCACAACCATCTTGGACATTTTTTCATACAAATGCACCCTTGTGAAGTGCAGTTGCCTAAGTTTTTACGGGGCCAAATTTTTTTTTGTCACTTTAGACGCTAATATCTTGCAATTCACATGAAGGAATTTTCTGAAATTTTTCTCACATCTGCTCAAACTAGTGTACTATAAATTTTTGAAATTTTAAAAAATTGCCCCAAAAATAGTTTTGTAGCATTTTTAGTGAAACCATAGTCAAAAGACTTTAGGAATTAAGCTTTGTATATATAGAGATATCAATATATCCAATCAAATTTAAAGATTTTTTTAAGAAACAAACATTTTTAGCTTTTTACTTTGAGTGCAAAAATTTAAAGATATTAAGTCCCTAAATTTTGTCCAAATTTTTACTAAGTCCACAATAGACATATTAAAAGTCTTTCATTATTATGGTGTCTTTGTTTTCATGGAGTATCATTTTTTGGAAATTTTGAATCTATGTATTAAAAAACTGCGATGTCATTGTCAATCAATCAATGGTCATTATGCCATTACAAGGGTTAATTATAGAATTTCATTTGTTACAAAATTATCAAACCAAAGTATTGGAAACCATGATTTCATCAACAAACATCATCTTGTCATTGCAACAAATGAACTTGTCTTGAAAAAGGACCCTTGATTATTAGTATTGCAAAGACCAATGGTTTGATATTTGGCTTGTTGTGGGTGGTATTTTTTTTTTTTTGCTTCAAAACAAAATAGCAATACAAATTGATATTGGTTGTCCATTTCTCTTTAGTCATTCATAACATATTATGAAATAATTCTAGTCTTCTTCATTCATAATGATTCAATATAGCAATCAATTTTGGAGTGCAATTAAAAATGATTGCTTTTCTTTTCTTTAAGTGTAGTATTATAGGTACTACATCTCTAAATTAAAAATGAATAGACTCTAGATTGGATCCTCATTGCTCAGTCTATGATTTTGATCAATTGTGACCCCCAACACGTTCAAAATGTTCTACAAGTTCGTAAGATTTTCTCAAGGCTTCAATTTGACATCATATTCAATTTTTAAAGAACAATGTTTTGAATTGATCATAGGGTTTCTTCTATACTATTCCAAAAATTGGTATGGATTTTGAAATTGAGAATCAAATTTAGCGGAAATTTATTTGTAGTTGGCATGTTGTTTTAAGTCATATCCATAGTGTCAATATCATCAACTATTTCTTTGTCAAGGTTTGCTCCCAGAGTGTTTGATATTGTATTGGATGAGGGTTGAAGAACATCATTGGTTGCAATGCCTAGGGAGGGAGAATGATAGTATGGTATGAGAGCTAAATGTTTGTTGTTGCTCATGGGTTGAAAATCAACGTCTTCTTCCATTAAATTGTCTTCTATAGGTAGCGTTGATTTTCTACCTTGAAGATCAAGAGCCTTGCAAGCAACCAACACTCCAATAGTATCTACTATGAATGGGATCTCCACTGAACCTATTGGAGGACCTCCAAGAAAAAGGGGGGGATTGACTGGCTTATACAATATTATAGCCTTTTCTTCCATTCCACTCATTGCATGGGTTGCATTGACTGCAAGAGGTAGTGGTAATGGTGGTGATGGAAGAGATGATGTATAAACTTCACCAATGTTTAATAGATCTACTTGTAGAGGTGTTAATTGTACTTCTATTTGGGGTTCAAAACTTGTTGTGGACCATGAATTTGTTGATACTGGAAAATCCATGATGCGTAACCGCTTACGTGGCGACAAGTTCATAGTGTGAAACAACTCCATGATAGTCTCTTCCGGCTCCTTTCTCTTTGTATGCATAGTCCACATGTTCATGGTACAAAAATATGTGTGCAAAAACACCACCAACTTCCAAGCAAATCCTTACTATCACTTCTCTAAATAGTTCACGAGTAAATGTAATTTATTGGAAACTATTCTAATTTGGAGTCACGGCGTGTGAATACTTTAAGATATTTTATGAATTGTTTGGACAATACAAGGTGCTCACTAAAATTTACACTTTAGTACATTTATTGATCCTAAAGAGCTCCAAGAGTTGTGGGCTATGGTGAGACATTTAGAGATTAGGCATGAACCATTCAACCATGAGGTCACCTTCAATGCTCTTGTCCTACATATATTCACTTTGATGAATATATTAGAGATATAAATCTAATAATGAGTAGTAAAAGATAAGATCAATTCTTTATTTTCTTGTCTTGAAACTCTTATATACCTTAGCAATTGTCATATATTTTTCATTAAAGTAAAAGTACATCAACTTTTATTTTATATGTAGAATCTTTCTAAGTTCTTTCTTCGCAACTACTCTTTAGGAGTATTATCTTATGCTTTTCTTAAACACCTACCTTCACGGTACACATTATACTCCACCCCATTGAGTGTCTATGTTTAGGGTGGTACAAAATCTAAATCTTTAATTCCTAAAAGGCGGAATGTATTTTATCTAGAAGAAAAATTGTCCAAAACTATCAAGTTTTAGTACATTGATCAAAACCGAAAATTGGAACTTATCTTTTCAATTACACCTCCCCCAAAAGTTTAGTTAACCCCTAAAGTTCTAAGGCCTTTTTCCATCAAAAAACACTCAAAGAACTTGTCATTTATATTGCAAAGAGCAAAAACTTTAAAAATTATTTTTTTACATGTCTAACTATAGAATCTTGTTCTACACTTGTATAAAAATGCATAAAAACAATTTTAGAAACTTTGACTACATAGATTGCAAGATATTTGAAGAAAACAAGGTTTTTGACTCCTTGCTTGCCTAGATTTTTTGGTTTTAAACTTTCTTAACTTAAAAATTTTGCACTAATGATTTTGATTTTCTAATTTTATATGTTGAAGAATTGAATTGAATAATCAGAAAAAAATTCAACAAAAAAACACTTAATTTTTACTCATTAATAAATTGTTAAGTAAAAGTAGGTTCAACATTGAAGGGATAACTAAACTGTTGATAGCTCTAAGATGGAATTGAATCACAATAATCCCAATAATAATATTGTTCTAACAAGAAAATTTAATCCTATCTAACAATTTTTTTTAATTTTAAAAATTGCATTCTAAAATGAATTTTATAACTAAAGTTATTTTTTAAAGAAGATGCTTAAATTGCTCCAAAATAAGATTGTTCATAACTTTCTCATTACTAGCCCAAATAGAATGAATCAAAGCTTCAC
Source organism: Climacium dendroides (assembly GCA_950106755.1). Classification (NCBI taxonomy): domain Eukaryota; kingdom Viridiplantae; phylum Streptophyta; class Bryopsida; order Hypnales; family Climaciaceae; genus Climacium; species Climacium dendroides. The sequence goes on along the minus strand of OX467091.1, from coordinate 14,367,038 downwards.
ATGTAGAAAATAAATATGATCTTTAAGAAAAAAATTAAAAATTAGAAAATTCAATATTTTGTGATTTTTTGGGGTTGCCCCTTGAACTAATTTTTTGACTCAAGGATGCATAACTTTTGCTTTTGGTCACTAATTGAAATAAAGCTAATCTGGTTTTCTATCCTCAAAAAAAGTTTCAAAAAATCATGTCAAAAATTTAGAACACACAAGCCTATCCAAAATCCTAAAAGTTCCTTGTAGAAACTTTGGGACTTTAGGGGTTAATAAGTATATCAATGTAGAAAAATGTGGAAAAATTTTAGGCCATTTGACTTTATGGAGTTTGAAAGTTTATAACATTTGAAATTTTAAAAAGAATTTTATTGGGCTAGCCATGCCAAACAAGGGAAGTCTTCGAGCCCCCCTTAAAATAAATTATTTTCTCTAGAGAATAGTGATTCTCCATTTTTTTTATTTGTATATCTTGTTGGATACAAGCATGCAAAATTTTAGAAGCAAATAAGTGATCTACCTTATTCTAAACCATCTTGCAATACAAAAAGGGAAAATACAGTAGCCAAATTTTTGGCAATTTTTAGCAATTTTTAGTAAAGTTATAAAAATTCAAATTCAAATTATGAAAGCATAGAACCTATTATCTTTTAAATGTATAAATTTTCTTGTAGACACAAAGAAAACTTCTCCAATGCACTTGCTCATAGTCACTTTTTTTAAAACAAAGGCTAGTATCAAACAAGAATGGTTACCTATTCCTTTTTAGGTAGCCTCTTGGTCAAGATCACACATCATTTTATATTAGTGAATTGTTTATTTGATGAACCAATATAGGAAGCTATTTGAATTTTCATTTGTTTGTTTAACAACAATTGTCCTTCAGGGATTAAGATAAAACTCATTGCCTTTTATAGATTCTAGTCTTATGAAATGTATCATGGTGTTTCAATATTCTTTAAGCATTCTCAAACTCAAATATTTTATTGACTCCCAAGTAATATATACAAATCCATTTTCAAACCACTTTATAAGATAAAATTCTTGAGACTTTTTGTACAACTACTTCTTACCTCATGTCTTCACATGCTATAGTAGGACTCATCAAACTTCAAAAATGTTGTAGGCTTGAACACATATTTAAAACCTTAGTTTCCAATGGTAATTTATATCTAATGGATAAACATTTGGATTCACATCTTGATGGAAGGTAAATTTAATTGTACCTTCTAATGGTCAAATTTAGTACTAATAGCTTTTGTAGATTGTGGAGACAAAAAGGCGAACAAAATGTGAATTAATTTGTATAAAGAGGCACAATTTGGTTGAAATGTGGCAAATGGGTCACTACAAGAGAAAGGGGTGTATTAACCCCTAAAGGACCAAATGGCCTTTTTTGGCAACATAGTGATTTTAGGTAGCTCATTACAAATGGAATTTTTAAAGTTTTTCTTTGAAATTTTCACACAACATGTGTCCAAGGAGTAGCTTTAAGGCCCAATAATTTGCATTACTTTTAATTGCATGGTTAAAAAGTTATTGTATGATATGTAGTTTTCAATGTTCAACGGGCAATTTGGGCAGAAAAAAACTTCTTTAAAAATCACTTTTAAAAAAAATAAAAATTTGAAATTGGTCCTCTAGATTTATTTATACATGGATATCTTTGAATCATTCCATTTTGATTAATGAAATGAAAGTTGTGAGGAGTTTTAGTTGTGGGTAGTTTGTGGAATCTCTACTCTAAAATAAACTTTGAAGTCCTTATTTAACTCAATTTTCATTGTTTTTGGAAAAAAATAAAAACATTAGGTGTAGATTGTTTATTACAACATTGCAACCATTGGGATTGGCATTTTTCAATTCCACAAAAAATTGTTAACAATTTAGTATTTTGAATCATTGTCTACTTCTTTCTACTTACTTATTTTTTCCTATATGTTGTACAATTCCAAATGATTTGAAATTTTTCAAGCATGTATCCAACTTGCCTTGAAGAACAAATCCAAAGAGTAACCACCATTTTGGACAATTTTTCATACAAATGTGACCTTGTGAAGTGTAGTTGCCCATTTTTATGTAGGGACTAAAAAAAGGATATTTGTCACTTCAAATGCTAATATCATGCAATCTACATAGTGAAAATTTCTGAAATTTTTCCCAAGACTTTTCAAACTTGATCACAATAAGATCCTATGGTTAGATGTGCCAAAAAAATGTTTTTTTGTCAAAATTTTGGTACTTGTACTAGAGATGGCAATTTTGGAAGAGTTTTGATAAAAATATAGTCAAAAACCTTTAGGGGTTAAGTATAGTCCTAGGAGTATAGTCCTAATAGTAATAACCTCATAGGAGATTTTTAGTAAAATTTTACTAGAAATACATGTGTTTTTAGCAAATCTTTACTAAAGATCCCCTATAAAGGTTATTACTATTAGGACTATACTCCTAGGACTATCCTTAAAACACCCCTTTCTCTTGTAGTGGGTGAATGGGCAAACTATAAATAGGTTTGACATATTCTTCTTGAATAGTAACTTTTCAAGAAAATAAATTTAAAAAAGTCCCCAATTCAAAAAAATTCCATAATTATAGTTTTCTCCAAAAGAATCCAAAAGTTTAAACATTGATTTCAAAACTAAATCTAGTGTCTTAGTTTAGTGTTCAGTCAACCCTTGTTTTTTACTTCTTGAGAAATTGCTGGGATGACAATCAGTAAAAATTTCGTGAAGCATTGTATTTCTACATTCATCCATCTTTTGAACCAAAAAATACTTTTCAATCATATTCATGAACTATTTCATCCAAATTTGGCGACTTCATCCACATTTTTAATAGAAATGGGAAATTTTTGGTGATAAAAGATTTCTTTTTTCAGGCGAAAAGTAGAAAAGTAGAAATTTATATTGAAATGGTGCAATCTGGCCCCATGGTGGAAAAAAAGGCTGGTAACGGTGTTTCAGTTTTAGAAACAGTGCAATTAGAGAGGTATGAGACATCAAGCTCTGGTTATCTAGTACACTCTTAGATTTGGCAAATCTAACAAACACCAATGCGCCCGCATTCTCATCGTCGTCTCGCAGACGGAATCGCCCCAGCTCTACTCAGTCGCGAATTGCATCAGAGCTTCAGAGCTTTGAAGCTCAATTCGAATTCCATGTAACTTAGCTGGAGCTAACTACATTCTTAAGGTTTCATTAGAGTTTCATTTCGCCGCTGTTGTGCGGTAAGTTGAAACACTTTGTGCCGGTGAATAATTTTTTAGGGTTTGAGGTTTACATTTAGATTGGAAACATCGCATTTGGGGAGTGAATTTCGGAGTCAATCACACCACGAACTCTACGATAATCTTTCTTGCCTTTGTGACCGTGACCGAGTGAATTTACGTGTCGAGGGCGGAGCATTTCGAGTTAGTTTAATTAAGTGGGGAGAGTAACAGGGAAGGTGTTATCCATGCTTGGAACGAGCGTTTGATTGCTTGGTAATCTCATTTGTTAGGAATCTCATTGTCGAATTAATATGTCTACAGAGTATGCTTTGCTGGATTTTTCTTGTTGTGGTGATATGAGAGAATTTCTGCTTTGGAACATTTTGAAGAGGGGAGCTGGAATTAGGGGTTCTAATTCGGTACTAATCTTTCGCAGGCGAAGGTTGCGAGGCGGTTGTGGCGTGCTTGCGTTTGTCGTGAAAGAATGGCTGGTGTTCAAGGAGTCGATGAAATTGCCGCGGTGAAGGTGAGCTTGTAGTTGTACTCAGAGTGTCGAATTCGAGTGTGAAAATTAAGACGTTTGTAGTTCTTCTCAGAGTTTTGAATCTGAATGTGAAATTCAGAGTAATCTGGTGGCCTAGCCTGGTGTCTGCTTATCACTTTGGTTTGTCTATTGCTGGTGTCTACTATGCATCAATGCTGTGTTGCTTCAGTACAATGTTACTTTCAAACTGTGTAGGATAACTTTTGCTTGGATTCTTATATTTCATTGAGAGGCTAGTGTTTTCGTATGTATTGGGGAGCTTATCTAGAAGTTCTGCTTGATTGCATGATTTTAGGGCAATGTTGTCGTCACTCCGTTGTCAGTTGGACTTATTGGCCCCGGTCTGATAGGCAAAACCCTCCTCGACCAATTCAAAGACCAGGTATTGCTATTCTGATTTCCGTTCTTGCTATTATTTTAATTCAGCAGTTCGTCCTCTTGCTTGGAAATGGACCACGTAAGTGCTACATATTAACCTAACAACGCTATCCCTTGTTGGGTTTTAGTTTCACGATCTAGTTCATTGATTTCCTCAGGTGGCAACATTGAAAAAGGAATTCCAAATCGACCTGCGCGTCATGGGAATCATGGATTCGAAGAAGATGTACCGTGATCACTTGTAAGTATACTTGTGAGAGCTCCTTTTGTATCGATGCTTACGTCGTTCTACAGTTGATCAATTAGTAAAGAGCATAGCTTGAGCATGTCCCATTTATAATGGATATTTCAAGTATGCTTTTTTGTAGAAACAAGCAATTAAAAAATTCCAAGTGCACAAGAAAGCAAAGACGTGATTAGTTAGATTGAAGTCCTACATCGGGAAAAAGCCCCCCATTGCAATAGTATTGTTGCAATACTGTTTGCATGGTTGAACAGTAGAGTATTAAAAGCGAACTGTTGCAGTACTGCAACAATACAATTTCAATGGGGGGTGTACTCTATCCATTGAAAGTATACTGTTGCAGTATTGCAACAGTTCGCTTTTAATACTCTACTGTTCAACCATTGAAACAGTATTGTTGCAATTGGGGGTACTTTCCCGATGAGTAAGTGTAAGGACTCGGAATATACCTGTTCTGTTTGTTCAAGCATCCTGAATCCTTCGTGAGGGACAGTATACTAAATTATTTTGGATATGGATTGCCACAAGTCTTTTGCCTGAGTTTAATGGTCTCCGCAGAGGTCTAGACTTGTCGAAATGGAAGGAGTTGCTTGACACGCATGGAGTTTCAGCAGACATGTCAAAGTTCACAGCACATTTTGAGAGTCAGGATTTTCCTAATGCTGTGATAATAGACTGCACAGCAAGCGCCCAAGTTTCTCAGATGTACTATGAGTGGATCAACAAGGGCATACATGTTGTGACTCCTAACAAAAAGACCAATTCAGGTCCCTTCGACCAGGTACACTCTCGCCTGTATCCAGCGTATTGATGTGTATTAATTTCATTGTACATGCCAAAGTTAGTGGAGGTAGATTTTCTGGTTCACAATGTTTTAACTTTCAAACCTCAGATATCTTTGTTCTTCGCTCATTCTTAATCCTGGAAGGATGACTTTCGAGATTACTGTAGAAATGAAGAATGTACCTATTGATCTATTGATCCATAAATCAGATCATTTTTGACAAAGTACTTTGGTGATAGGTCTTGTCCTTTCAGGGTTAATCAGGTTGTCATTATGTCTGTTTGAATTGTGTTATAGCATCCTGATAAGAGACGGTGTGTCTTGACCCTGTTTTGTTGCAGTATAAGCGAGTAAGAGAGCTCCAGCGGAAATCACACACCCATTATTTTTATGAGGCCACGGTAGGGGCTGGGCTGCCTATAATCTGCACCCTACGTAGTCTCGTTGAAACTGGTGACAAAATTGTGAAGGTGGAGGGTGTTTTCAGGTCAGCAAGCAGACATATGCTTCTTCACGAGCTTTCTGAATCAAATGATAAGTTTCGATCATCTGAATTTTTTGCTGATCGGAGACTTACATGGTATCATGTTGATGCAGTGGCACTCTCAGTTATATTTTTAACAGCTTCAACGGTGAAAAGTCTTTCAGTCAGATTGTGACTGAAGCAAAGGCTGCTGGATATACGGAGCCTGATCCCAGAGATGACCTTTCTGGCATGGATGTTGCACGGAAGGTGTGCCCTTATTAGGACACTGCTCACATGAAATTGCAGGTTGTGCAAATTGCATGCGTAGTCTAGTGCTTTAGTTGATAGATCTTACTTTGTGGCTCTATCAAAGATGTTCTTTTGCGTTGAAGTGACCAAGCTCCTGGTTGAACGTTTCAGGTTGTCATTCTTGCTCGGGAGTGTGGATTGCAGTTGGAACTCGATGACATCAAGGTTCAGAGTCTGGTTCCAAAACCACTTCAGGTAATGTTCTCCTCAGACATCCTCTTATGTTGAGCTTTCTCTTAACCATGCTTGGATGGTGATTTATGGCTTGCGTGTTGCAGGAGTTGAGCTCCATTGACGAGTTTTTGAAAGAACTCCCCAACTTCGACCAGGAGATGGAATCACAAAGAAAAGATGCTGAAGCGTCAGGGAAGGTGGGTTGGGTGACTTTTGACTTTTATTTTGGCGAGCATGGTGTTTGTTTTATATCACAAGTTCCCAAGCGTTGGAAAACGTGCGCTGATTTTGCAACCCACTGATTACTTCGCAGGTGTTGCGGTATGTCGGTGTAGTTGACGTTGGGGCCAACGTGGGAAGAGTAGAGCTGCAAAGTTTCTCGAAGTCAAATGCTTTCGCTCAACTCTCTGGGTCTGACAACTTGATATCTTTCACAACATCGAGGTACTTGAGGCAGCCCCTTATTGTGAGGGGCCCAGGGGCTGGTCCAGAAGTTACGGCAGCAGGAGTGTTCAGTGATCTTTTACGGGTGGCTTCCTACTTGGGTGTGCCTTCATAAGTCTGTCTGACAGGTGTTGATAGTGCACTCACTGCTTTTCATTTTTGCAAGTTCCTGATTATTGCACTGTTCTTTCATCGGTAGCATCACCAATCATGGGATGTGGACTTGGAGCCCTCTGAATTATGTGGGAGGCATCTTGGTTGTGGCTGTTAGGCTGTTTTACTCTTCGGCACTCTGACTGGGTTTGTGTACAGGGCTCGCAGCCTTGAAAGTTACTTTGTGAGCTTTGCTAAGCTATATCTTAATGGAGAATTGAGATGTGGCACCGGCCTTCTTTTATTGTATGCTTCATGCAGAGCTGCTACCCAGTTGGTACTTTGGGTTTGTGGATCTTGAGTTGAACTACGGTATTTCAACCACGTGTTTGTATCTGACGCTTTCAATAGCGTTTTTTTGAATCAGTCTTATGAAGAGTCTCGGGGGGATGTGAATGTTTTATTCATTGCGTCGTCTTTTTTGATGAAAACCCTATGTACTCAGGGAAGGTAATTTTTTTCTGCTCATAGGGTGACACATGACTAATCTGTCAACATGAAAGTTACTCGTAGAAATCTTCAATTTTGAAACCTCAGTGGCGATTTTCATACATGGAGTTGCAAATTAGCCCATGTGGCTTAAAATTAATGCTGCTAAATCATAGAAATGCAAGTTTAATCCTCAATTTTGTAGTTGTGGGGGAAACCCTGCAGCAATGTTGATAAATTCTAGGCAGGTCTGAAAATATTGATTACCTCGAAGTTGTCATGGACCACGTTTCATGTATAGTTCGTGAAGACGAGGATCATTCCGAAGCTTTTCATTCATCTCAGTATACCTGAACCAAAACAAAAGACATTTGATTTCGTGTCATATTCACCACATTGGATGTTACTCGTATTTCATATCTTTTCATAAGAACTTCAAGCATTAGGGTATGATATCAGTGTATTGAGCCTCGGGATGATTTTCAGGGAGCTTGCATAACATTAATAACCCTTAAAAAGACAACAGGGTGACCTTGGAAATCATCAGTTTTCATGTGAATGTGAATGTGTGAATCATTGACTTAAAGAAATTGCAAAAGCACTCATTGGAAGTCAAAGTATTGTAGAAGATCTTCTCTTTCCTCACAAAATTTTGAGGATGAATAGTTGCACTTTTGTCCTACCTGGAGAGATTCTCTGTCATCCAACGGATGCCAAATGTCCGCTTCAACATTCAAGGGTTAATTAATAACCCTTAGAAAGACGGACTAGTGACTATGGAAATCATCCCTTTGGATACTAAGGGAGTCATTGACTTTATGTCCAATGGGTAGGACAGAAGTGCAACTATTCATCTTCAAAACTATGTTGTGAAAAAAGGGAGGCCTTCTATAGTAGTTTGACTTCTAATGGGTGCTTTTGCATTTTTTTAAGCAAATGGTTCACATGGTAACCACAAGAATGATTTTCACAGTCACCAATCCGTCCTTTAACGATTAACTCTATAAGGACACGGCCTTCCATGACCAAGGTAGTCACCCCAATCTCTCCATTTAATGCCCCAATAGGTGCATTTACTTTTTCTACAATCAGTAGTGAAGTCATCCATTGGACCATCATGGTCCACAATGTCCTTATTGGATTAACCCTTAAACAACACCTAGGATGTTTTTTGGCCGATGAATGACAAAGAATCTCTCCATGTAGGACAAAAGTGCAACTATTCATCCTCCAAATTTTGTCAGAAAAGGGAATGTCTTCTACACAATACTATGTCTTCCAATGAGTGCTTTTTTTCATTTTTCTAAGCCAACAATTCACACGGTATCCAAACAAATGATTTCCACAGTGACCGGCTCGTTGTTCAAGGGTTACCAATGTTATGAAATAGTCAATCAAAAATAATTTGAAACATGTGAAAATCAGCTTACTTTTTCAAGGACTGCTCTTCATGGTATGCATGCCGTTCCTCCAAAATGCGAATGCGGAAAACAGCTTGCTCACAAGCCTTTTCATACTCTTCTTCCTCCGCAACAGTCATCCCTTCACGATCTCGTTCAAAATTGGCTCGTGCCTTAGCAAGCTGCGATGTTTCCTCTTCGTAGCGCCCCTGCCCAACTCCATAGCCATGCACATAAGCAAAAATATAGCACCAAATCGTTACTAACATCTGTACTCAACCGTGGAAAATATATTAATAGTCCTTTTTGGAAGCTAATAGTCAATTGTGGTTACTTCTTAAAATATTTTTCTATTTTTCAAACATGTAGGGGGTGATTTTGTTTCTTTCTATTGATATATTTACTAAGTTAAGGCTTTCCATCAATGTGATTTATTTCAGCATCTAAGGTAGAAACATCCAATTCCGTCCTTGTATCTAATCCTTGTCTATAGAGTGCCCTTAAAGTGTCCCTAGAGTTCCATTAATGTGTCTTACACATGTCTAATTTTGATTTGCTGACGCACTTAAAGGACACATACTGAACTCTGATTTGCTGACAACTGAATTTTGCATAGTTCAGTTTGGAGTGCACCTATGGGACAATTCCAGTGGTCTAGAGACCCACTACTTCGAAAAATCATAAAAATTACATATCACATTGAAAAAGGCCTTCAACTATGATGAATTCCTTATTTTAACGGTTTTTGGTGCCTTCACCTTATAAGAATGGAGGTGGATACTTTTGGCTATTTGGACAACTAGATTAAGATATATTCTTGAGATGGAACATCTTGATGTTTGAAACTAACTATACATGTTTAGAGTTGAAATGCAGTGATGAACATATACTACTACATCTAATTTGAAAGTTTTCATACAGTAGATCATGGTCATTTTTCTTGTTGCTTGCCTGGATAATAGCAGCACGTGCTACAAGCCTGTCTCTCAAAGTATTCATACAATTGTCTCGAACAATTATCATTTGTGGGCGTGTTAGATGTTGTCTTGGTTTGATACCAGGAGGGAAATATGGTGATAGATAATCTGTTTCAATCTGCCATGATAAAAATCATAATACTCTTAATTGTCACTTCAATTATAAAGACTAAGATTACAAATCATGTGACTAATAGCTTGCACAAACCTCAAATTTCATTGTGACTTGTATACCCTTACAATTCTAAGCTAGTGAACATGGTTCCTACAATGAGACTAAATTATTCTTTGTTGTATCTTGTAAATAATTGAAAAAGGACTCCAATGCATTTTGGGATGTCCATCGTGAGAATAAATGATGAGTTTTAAACTTTTTGATTATAGTTGTATCCTAGTCCCTCTCATGTGTTCAAATCGTACATACACTTGCAATCAAAATTTGCTAAATATTACGCAAGAATTTGCATAGGTTGCAATTAGATGTATTTACCTTACTTGTGTTTTGTTGTATTATTTTGCCTCAAAATTGCAAGTAGAAATTGGAGAGCAACGGTACCTTTGAAACTTCTTGAACATCATGATCCTTCTTTACTTGTGCAATATCTGAGAATGGTGTCATTATCACAACACATTGTTCTTCCCGAGCTCGTTGTTCCAGGAGCTCTACAACATCTTGTTCTGCTTCACGAATTCCTTGAATACATTCTTTTTCAGCTATTTGCAGGTGGTGGAATTCGTCTATTTGGGCAAACCCCTCCATCTTTTCTAAAAATGGATCAATCTGTAAAAACACAAAATTTTCAAAGTTTGATTTCAAGATTGCAATTCTAAGTTCATTTCTTTAAAGTTCATCTCTTACATCGAGTATGCATATTAAATATGCATATTAAATATGCATACTGTATTAATATGTATGACTATATTCAGTTCACAATGTTACAAACCTTATCACAAAATCCATCACATTTTTATCCTAGAAAATTATCATACAACTATTTCATCCAACATTCATGATGAAAACCTAAAGCACAATTGCAATGTTGTTGCTATTGCTTGATTGCAATATCATCTTTGTAGCTAACTTAGTTTCTTTTATGTTTATTTCATTTGTAACAAGATTTTTATTAATTAGTGCATGGAAAAGTTAAACATACATGAATTGATGTGTATGAACCATCTCTTTCATAGATTTTGGTATTATTGGTGATGCGTCCGTTGACAAAATGATAATCAACTCTAATTTGTTGTAAAGGAATCTTGAAAACTCGTTTTGCAATATTGTCTGATGGTTTTACATCGTCTCTAAAACTATACCTAAGGATATGGTGTTGTTTAGTAAGTTTACATTGTTCACAAAGCTATAATATTTGGACTCTAATTTTTTTTAAATAGGTACTCCCTCTATCCCAAAATGATCTTGCTTCACAAAATGTTCTAGATTAAGGTCAAAAATCAATATTTTGAATTCTATTTTGAAGTATGAATAAAGTAAAATGCTCTCCTATCATCCTCCAAATTTGAGCTTTGGATTCGTTGTCAAATTGAAGTTGTGGAGCTTTGAAATGTGAATTTTTTAGGCCTTCTGAGAGGAGCACCGCTAGCCAATTGATTCTTCAATTTCCACGTTGTAGGTTGTATTCTTTTGTCATTCCTGCCTTGGCTCTCTTGACAATTCACTATGTCAAACTTGGAAAGTCAAAGTGAAGAGTGATTCACGTTCCTTTGTTCAAATAAAAAAATACAATAGGTCGGCCTAATTGGCTCATTGGTGCAACTCTTTTGAAGTAGGAGCTTCTCTAAAATAGGAATAGTAGCTTTGGGGGAATAAGACAATAATTTTTTGAATTTTTTTTCATTTAATTATTCTCCACATTCAAGGACATTTCTTTCCATGGGCCCTTTTTCCAAGTCACAATAGGAAGATCAATTTGGGACAAAAAATAAAGGCTAATAGGAAGATCATTTTAGAATAGAGGGAGTACAATATTCAGCCTATTGCAATTATGAAAAATTGGAATTATGGATTTGAAAAATTGTTACTAAAGAGAAGAGACATTGAGACTAATGCAAAAGCAAATTTTCTCCACAATTTTCTCTTTGTTGGGTGAATAATTTTTTTTTTCTTTACAAAGACCACTTGTTGCCATTTGGCATTTGTAGAATAACATTATGCACAAATTACTAGGATTTATTAGAGAAAACTTACTTTTGTGAAAACTTACTTTTGTGTGACCTTGGTGATTGCAAGATGCTTATCATTGACCAATCTTCTCTGAATATTTGTCATTTGGTTATTCTTTTTATCTTGAAGACGCCGAAGTCTTTCAACAACTGAGGGTTGTTGCTTCCCTCGAATCACCCTACAATTGAATGCATGAATCATAGTCAAAGTGCTAAATTAAATCCATTTTTTTTATCAAAGACATTGGATGTTATCAAAAAGGATAGAGTGTTTTATTATTTGATTCAAAAAGGATACCTAACCTTTGATACAACTAGCCATTATCAACAATATAATTGGAAAGCATGTTAGTTACTGACATGTCTACCTTAAATTGTAAGAAGCATATTACCGGATTTTTCCTTTGCTAGCCCTACGCTTAGCACTCCCTTGTATAGACTTTCGGCCGTATAAACTAGATTTGGATCTTCGACTGACAACACTTCCATGTCGAACACTACTAATAGAATCACTTCCTTCGGTTGTCATATCAATAGTAGACATATCAAAGCTTCGGGTTGAACCTGGCATATTATCTTCCGCTATTGGCAAAGGTGGAGCATAGATAACGCAACGGTAAATCATGGCATTTTCAGTATTTGCATAGGTTTCCGTCACTTGTTTTTCAATGATCTGGTATGGACATTTGTTCTATACCTAAGTATTTCTTCTATTACACATTGATCTATAATAAAATTTCAAAAATAATATATAAACTTGTTCAATAAATTTATGGAGAGCAAAAATATACCTCTTCTCGTGTTTGAAGTCCATCAATACGTGCACGAGGATAATATTCAAAATATCGCAAAGTTCCTTCAATAATTGTAATTGTTTTTATACCTGAAGTTGTCCCTGCTCCAAATTGTTCTTGCACCTGGAATGTAGAGTAGAACCAATTGTCAATCAAAAGTAGGGAAAGATAGACCATTCTAATTCATTTATAAAGATTTGTTTTTTAGATTAGAAGCACCTCATTGCTAAAGAGTTGCATCCGTAGGTAATACCTTCATTTCTTTGACGTAATATATTCGTTTTTTCAACATATCTTTTCTTCGTTGATAGAAATCATGACATTCAACCAAATCTTTATAATTGTCATCTTTATAGTATACTAAGCGCTCTATCAGGCCATCCCATCGCATGTAATCTCCATAAAAGGCAAACATAATATGCACACAATGGTTGTATAGAGTCATTTTGCAACCTTTTGGACACCTATATCACACCCAAAATATATATAAATCAAACAACATTAGTTGAAAAGTATAGTCAATCTTCATAAAAGCTGAAATAAATGTTGAAAAAATACATTCCTGTGTATTTTTCCCTTGGTTGGAAGAAACTAAAGTAGAGACACTTTCTAGCATGCATTCATTAGCTACCATTTTGTATTTAGGAATTAGGATTAAAATATGTGAAAATAAATAATATTACAATTTGAAATCAAATGAGGAATTTCATTAAAATGGCATTATTCCACAACTTTGGCATTTTTATTGTTTAGACCGTGTAAGCTAAAATGTATACCTGTCCTAAATGGCAATTTTATTGTTTAGACCGTGCAAGCTAAAATGCATACTTGTCCTAAATGGCAATTTTATAGTTTGGATCAAGCGATTTGAAAATGGTGTATAAAATATGCCATTTTAATGAAATTTCCTATCCAAGAAAAAAAATTAAAGAAAATAGCATGCTAACCTTGTGACATAATTATCAACTGGAATGTCAAGTTTAGGAACCCAAGATAGACCAAGGAACCAATGGTAGCTAGCAATGTCGCCGCGAACATCTTTCACAATTATTTCTCCTTTTTTAGCTTTTGAAGTAGGTTGGTCTTCAACAATTTCCTCTTCAACCTTTTTCCCAAAAGCTATGGCTGGATCAGTCGAAGGATCTTCCACATGTGGTGTTGCTTGATCAAGGTCTAATACACTCTCCCACAAATTTATATTTTTGAAATCCCATGATACATTTGCAATTCCTTCCCTAAAAACAATAGTAGGTAAAACTTCTTGGATTGTTCTCTTTTAAGATACCTCCAATATATTACTTTCTAAATTGAATATTGGATAAATATGTTAGATGTATTTTGGAACCCAAAAATTCTAAACTAATGAATTTGCCTCAAAAAAATGTACTTTTGGGGGTTCGGTTGCATGTTGACCCACAAGTTGACTGGGTTCCACACAAACTCAATAGCTTGATATGGTGATTTATCAAGGGCATACCTTCTTCCTACAAACATTTCAACATCAAATCTAATCAAATCTGAAATTGATTCAATTGATTTCTAAAAATTGATTAGAATGAATATAATCTGATTTATAACACTAATTTCTAGTGTTGAACATGTCATCAAGGAAACGATGCTAGTATGTGAGCATGAAAATGTATGCATGTGAGATTGAGTATAAGTAGATATCCTACAACCATTAGAGGCGCTTACACTACAAAAAAAAGTATCCACAATGATTGTAAAACATCAATGACTACAAAATGATTGTTTTGCAATCACTGTAAACAAGTTGTTTATACCCTTATTTTTTATAGTGTTATAATATAAATACCTATAACATAGATATTTATAGTATAGTTATACTATAATCATAGAATGCTTTTATAATATAAACATCTATAACATAGGTATATAGTCTTTTAGGCTCATGGGCTCAAGCTCCTAGGCTCACATAATAGCAACCTTTGTTATCAAGGTACCTGTAGTTGGTTCAATGTAAAAAGTATCAGGAACTTCACGGTCACCCTTGAACATTATGACCCAACAATGTAACCGAAATTTGTCCAAATGATCGGGAGGGGTATCGTCTAATGGGGGAGGGGGAGGGGGTTCTTCCTTTGGGGGTGGAGGAGGTGCGTGCTTCTCTAAGTAGTTAATTAGAGTGTCGTCATCATCGGTTCGCCCTCGAACAAGTACCTACAACAACATTCACTTGATGACAATAAAATTTACAACCATAGTTGAGAATTTAGGTAAAACCAATGGGAATTTAAATTTGCAATTTTAAAAAAAAAGGAAGACCAAATAATTAAAGGTTACTGTACATCAGTGTTGTTACTATTAAAACTGGCTACAAATAGCTGCCCGAGGTGAAGTCGATCCACTCGTTTTGTTGCCAAATATGTTCGATTATAAACAGGTTGAACAACGATCTCGTACTTCTTTGGAGCTACGGCTTCCACAACTGGCTACAATTACGCCATTCACGATGAAAAATTAGTATGACAATTCTCAATCCGTTCAATGCTCTTGAGAATAAAAATACTAGGAAAAAAAATTTAGAAAGAATGTTTTTACACTACTTATTTTAAAAACAAAAAATGCATTTTGGGGGGTCTTTAGAATGTATTAATAGAGCTTATTACTGCATGCTTATCGTGATGTCCGGGTTTCTCGGGTATTGTGATTTTTTTAGGTGGTGGCTCAATTTTCGTCATGTCAATATTCATCTTTTTCTGCAATTTATATTTGTTGACAAGGTGAGTAATCAAGAAAGTTAAGATAGTCAATATATCACAAAGTAGCTAACCCACCCATATTTTATTCCAATGTTGGCTAACAAATACTTTTCTAAGGAAATAGGTAAATCTCCAATATTAGGAAGAAATATGTTTGGTTGGGCTTGATCGAGGACCTCATTGTTAGTCGTGATGTCTTTGGGTGCATAACCACACACGCACATTGCATTATATCCAACGCCCAAAAGTAGAGAAACCAATACTATTGAGTAGTCAAATGAATCGGCTTTTGCCCACTATCATTCATTAAATATGTAATATTTAGTAAATCAACAATGCTTCCCATCTCTTAACTTAACATGGAATAAATAGAACATACAAAAAAAAAAAGTTCATAAGCTTTAACACTCAAATTTTCAATAACTCCCTCCCCCCGTCCCAAAATGCACTACTAGAAAATTTAGTTTTTCTATTGTTTTGGTCACGTTGATTTGGTCAAAATCTGACAAAAATCTATTGATTTTAACAGATTTCTGTCAGATTTTGACCAAATCAACGCAACCAAAACAACAGAAAAAATAAATTTTCTAGTAGTAATGGTCTTCCGATTCCCTTCAATTTGATTACTATATAAGCTTAACACTAAACACTTCAAAAAGGGTTCCGAAACTTCAGGTTTCAGGTCGACAGGAGTGCACCAAACTTTACTTACAATTCGAAACAGGTTGAAATGACATTATTTTTCAGGCAAAAAAATCCCAAACATTTTGTCCAACCCAAAGATCATTTTGCGGAGAGACGGAGGGAGTACATCGAAGGTGTGAGCGAGTCGTGAATAATTTGGTACCTGAAGGATAGTTAAAGGGGACGGTAGATACTTTGGGAAATTGAGCGGGTTTTCCAAAGGCTCGTATTTTAAGAAGCCTGGGAGGAAGTTTGCGGCCCCTTCCCAGTAGAAGAACTCCGGGTACTTCAATTGCGAGGGTCTGATTGTACTGCTGAGGAACTTTGGGATTCCAGCCTCGTTAGGTATCACAAGACCCAATGCTCTCCTATCTTGATACAATTGCTCAAACTGTCCAAACCAACATAATTGCCAACGAAAGCCTCGCGTAAATCAATTAAGCTACAATCTTGGCAAATTGCTTTCATTATTTTTACGACAAGGGTTTTTATATATGAAATGAATCCAAACGCAAAAAAAAAGGAAAAAAAGTGTATATTAAAAAGGGTATAACAAAAGGGACGAGGAGTGCACCCGTTTTTGCCACTTTTGAACGTGGTCTTGAAGGTGTTGATCCGCGTCCGTTAAAAACTGATAAGATCTTGGAAGTCCACGTAGCTACATTCAAGCCACAAGTAAGCTTACAACATGTGCAATCGAGGTCTTAAAAAGTGGGTACCTCCCAAACCACCACTTTTCGCTATTAACTATACCTAGTTACAATTATTTGATTGATTAAGTTTTCACTGATTTTCTTGTTGGCAAATAAAAGGAGGTTCCAATGCACCCAAGAATGCGACATTTGGATACAATATGCAAAAGTTACGAAGGTACAAAGATTGATTCTCAAATCGTTTCTTTCATAGGTACATAATTGATTTTGGAGATGTACCAAAATGAAGATGGTAGTTTAGGATCAGTGGTGCATTTGGAGGTGCCCACCTTAAATTTTCTTATAATCAATCTCCAACTTCATTAAAATACATTCAAGGCAATTTTTTGAAAAGAACTCATAAATAAAGTAAATTAATTGTCCTATGTATAAAATCATTTCAAAGTTCAAAATTAAAGCTTATATATATTAATATACCTTAGTACTGTTTTCCAATATTTCTGCCACACGATTTGATTTTGTATCGGGTGATTTAGGCTTGAGTAATGGAAGCACCTAATTTGCACATTCAATCATGTGGTTACTTAAACAATATCAATATCAATGGAAAAGAATTATATGGAATACCATATATGAGTTTTAAAAATTAAAATGTTATTTATCATACCTTTGGCCTCAAAGTCTCGATGTTGGCCTCCAAATAAACGTCCCAAACACACGAATCCGCAAAGCCTTCAATTGTAACTTGTTCCTCCGTCGCATTACGGTTTTGCACGACGAGAAGCAAGTTCTTTTGAAAACAAAAACTGTTCCAACACATGATCTTTGAACATCAATATGTATGGATGGCACATTCGAATCTAGCAAAATAAACCTTTAAAAAAAATTCATAAAAAACTATTTGTATTGTTTTACATAGATTTCAAATTTATAAAAATCACCAAAAAAAAGAAAAAGAATTCACCTAGAAATTGGTGTTGGAGAAAGCTCCGTCTCGATTTCAA
Source organism: Climacium dendroides (assembly GCA_950106755.1). Taxonomy (NCBI): domain Eukaryota; kingdom Viridiplantae; phylum Streptophyta; class Bryopsida; order Hypnales; family Climaciaceae; genus Climacium; species Climacium dendroides. Next base: position 14,349,498 of record OX467091.1, on the reverse strand, counting down.
CCCACGTATGTTCTTCTGCTCAAATAAGTGACAATAAATCCTTTCAATGTAAATGCAAAGAGGCTTTTCATAAGCTAGTAATAAGCTAATTGATGATGATAATTTATTGAATTTATTCACAACTATTAAATTTATTCTAAAGAGAAGTGGAATAGAAATAAAATAGATGCAAACAAAGTGTATAATATCTAGTAGAAAAAAATTGAATGCGCACAATGCAAGAACAAAATAATGGAGAAATGGAGGTGAGATATTAGCATTGATGATCACTTGAATAAAAGATGTACTTATGTTAACTTGAATCTTAACACCTTAACCCCTGAGCGCCCCAGTGCTTCAAATATAGCCTCTCAAAACTCAAAGATCTCCTTGTTTGACCATTATAATCTTTTTAACGGTACGGTAAAAGGATGTATCCTTTTCCCTATAGCTCCGGCCCTATCTCTACTATCAATCGGTACAGTCAATTTATGTGGATCTCATTTTACACGATTGTTTGATTGGAATGAATTGAAAAGGGTTTGAATTTTGGCAAATACAGTCAGGACGCTCAGGGGTTAAGCATTGATGGATAGTTTGGATTTCAAAATTGTGAATATGTATTATAAAATTAAATTTAGGATATAAATTTATGATGTTTTTTTAAGTCATGGTAAAATATAAATTACATATCATATTTGTATGGTTTAATGTACTACTACACTTTCTTAAATTTCCAATAAAATTTGAGTTTAGAAAAGTTAATTTTTTTTTCTAAGTTGAATAAAAGATTGAATATGTTCATCTATAATAGACTGAAATATGTTTAAATTTCAAAAGTATTTTTCTTAGAATATTAACCCAAGGAGATCACTTAGAGTGTCCATTAGAAATTGAGTGTGTTAAGATTTTAAACCCCTTATATTATATCCTAAAAAATCCTAAAGTTTAAATAAAAGAAAAAAATATGAATAGATTTTCCTACTTTGAAAGTTTATGTTTTGAATTATTGATATTTCTATTTTTTAATTATAATTAGTTGTAAAATTCTGAAGTAAATAGATACATTATACAACTAAAAATAACTTTCACACCCCTATATTATATAAGAAAAAATTGTTTAAAAAATGAACAAAAAATTGCTAAAAGTATCTCTCTGTTGAAAGTTCATTTTTCTTGAATAATGATGCAATGGTCATCTAAATGTATTCTCTATAAATATTTGAGTTGAAAAATATGCCATTTCGATTCATTTTTCAACTTATTTTAGAAATCATTTCATATGTTTTTTGAGTTAGGAATTTTTAGCAATAGAAATCTATAGTCATTATTAAACACATCTCAAAATTATAGGTTGAAATTATAGTTTATCAAAAATAAAATAGGGGGCCAAAAATCATGTGGTTCATTATAAATATACTAAGTAATTTCTTTGGGAATATGATGATTTTTTAAGATTTTTATCACACATACTCAATTTGAAACTTATTGCAAACTTTATTAAAAACTATTGGATATTCTACCTTCAAAAGTATTTATTAAGAAATTATCACTACACTAAGGATGGTATTTAGTGTTATGTTACTAATAGTGTTACCTGGATTTTTACCCCAGTCACTCTAAACTTCAATTAGTTGGCATTTAGTGTTGTGTTCACTTTTTTGAGCAATAACTTTTTTGAGTATGTAATAGGTTTCTTGAGTTCATACGGGTTTTTTTGCATTTTGATGAAATAGTTAGGTAACACTAAATGTAAACTTGTAAAAAATTTATATCCAATAATTGACAAATAGTGTCTATGTTGACATTTAGTGTTGGTAACATTAACTAGATTGTTGACAATTAGTGTTATGCTTCGTAATTAGAGTTGCCAACACTAAATACCATCATTAGTGTACTGAGAAAGCATATAAAACATTTAAGTAAATATTGCATTTAAAGCATTTAAAATCTTCATTAACCTCTTAAAGACAAGGCATTCAGATTTTGAACAATGGATGAACGCAAGCACATCCCAAGCACATAAAAATATATTTTTTCATCCAACATTTTTTAAAGATTCTCATGTTAGTTGTTTGGTATTTTTATTACAATGTCATTTTTAAAGATTTTGTTTTACAAATATTCTATGATACAAAAGATATAGGTAGGTCTAGCATTAAAAATAATTTTTTTTCAATTCAAAAAATGTACTTTTAAAAAAGACTTAAGGCAAAAAAGTGAAAAAAAATCCTCAAAAATGACTATATGATTAGGATTTAACATTTTGAATTGCAAGAAAAATATTCGAGTGAAAATCACAAATTTTCAATCTTAAATTGATCTAAATTGATTTAGAAGGAATTTTCAATTTTATTGAAAAATATTGGTTTGTATACTAGTTGATGAAATTATATAGAAAAGATTTATGGATCATATTTTACAACTATTGTATAAGAGTTATCATTCAATTATTTTTCTAAGTTTCATTTTATAATACATCTTCACACTTTTGGAAATTTTGGACTATCCCTTGTCCTTACAAATTAATTATGCTAAAATAAAATTAATGTAACAAAAATGAAAAATTCTCCTAAATTTGATCATATCAATCACTTCATACTTTGAATCATTAAAAATCCAAACCAAATTTTGAGACCCCAAACCCAAACCATTAACCCCTAAGTGCCTAGTGCATGTTTACTAAAATTTAGATCCTTCTAAACTCATTCCAATCAAATTGTTGCCCAAAATAAGATTTACAAAAACTGATTGTAGAGATTGGTAGTAGAGACTTATCCAAAACTGTGGGAAAATGGATAAATGTTTTGACTGTACTGTTGAAAAGATTATAACAATCAAACAAGGCAATCTTTCAATTATAAAAGGCCATATTTGAGGCATTGGAGCACTCAAGGGCTAAATACCATTAAAAAATCCAACCCATTGAAAATCCAAACCAAATTTTAAGGGTTTTGATTTTAAACGGCTCTTAGCTACAATGGTCAGTGATGAAATCATATGTTTAATACAAGTCATAAAATTTCCAAATTTGGGGGGCAAAATTGGAAATTACTACAAGAATTTTAAGAAAAAAAATTAAAAACAATTATATCAAATACAAAATGTAATTGAAAACTTTGGAAGTTTTACCATGGATGGATAATATAGTGTATAACATCATGGTATATAAACCAAAGTTACCGTGTCACTCTAAAATTAGAAAACCAACCAATCATAGTTATAGGAACAAAATTCATATTGATTAAAAATATTGAAATTTACAAATTTTTCAAAATTTCCAACTAGAGTAAAAATTGCATTTGCTAAGCTTTATTTTAGTAGTTCACTTGAATTCAAATTTTAAAAATATTGTTTTTATGGCTAAAATTCACATCAAGAGTAAACAATAAGAAATGGCCAAAATACACTACAAGTGTGATATGTGGATTAAGCATCTTTTTCTTTAGAAAAGTCATTAATGTCATAATGACGGAGTTTGCAATACTATTCATTGGAAATGTACTCAAGCAACTTCCATAAAGAATATTGGATGAAAAAATGTTTTTTTTTCCATCCTACACTCTAAAGATGAAGTCATCCAAAGGACATTTTCAGTCCTCAACAACGTTTCAAGGTTAAAGATTCAAGTTTGAAGAATATGGAGAATTATGATTTGAACAAAAATTGCACAAGAATGGATGGCATAACTTACCATGGAATTGAAGTTCCATTTTATCAACAAGTGGCAATAACATTGCTTGCTGGCTGCATGTGCAACATAACTTACAAGTTATTATCTTGGATACCTAGATTACCACAAATAAAAAATTCCACATATTTTGGCATGACAATTGCTAACAATTCATAAAGATATTCTTGTAACATATTGTCATGAGGTAGCAATAGATCTTGAGCTAACAATTTAGAAGCTCCCCTTCCAAGATTATTCAAAGAAAAAGAAAAAGAGTAAATATAACTAGTTAACTATATATGAATATGGACTTATACCTTGTCTCATTGCCACAATATAATAAAATAATAATAAAATAATTTTCTAATTTTTTTAATTCTGTATCTTCTATGCTATGATTTAGAGTACCACAAAACAAAGTCCATGCACCCCTCCTTATTCAAGGCTTTCAAGGATCACAAGGTTCTAGAGATTTCACTATAACAAACAAAACAAACAACTTCATTTAAGGTATAGATATCTTCTATACCTTGTGACTTCTTCAAGATTGTCTATAGGTGGTAATGACATAGAAAACATGCTTGTCTTTGCAGCACCACTTGAACTTGTGCCTCCAACAATATAGAACCTAAATAACATTCTATTTATATACTTTTTCATAAAATACTTCAATAATATCCTATGTGTATAGAAAATATCAAAGTAATAGTATACTATGTACACTTGTAGTACTATTTATGTGCAAAAATTCTATTTGAATTTCATACTTATTATTCATTATTTTTGGAGTGTGTCCATATCTTGGTTCCAATCCTATTTGATTTATCTGTGGGGCATACATGCATGATTTAACAAAAAATGCTAGGATATCAATATAATGAAGATAAAATATCCCAAAACCTAAAGAAATATACTACAACTGCATGCACATAGTGAATTAGAAAAATTAATATAATAAAAAAGAAGACAACCACCTTGATCCAAATGAAGTTAATAGTACTCATGACATACATGTCATCCAAAAGTAGCTCAGCCTTTCCTCCATGAATATATAAAACATTGTCTTCTACTACCATTGCTGCATTTTGACGAGGGTTTGGTTTTGATCCTTTTGTGCTTTGTGGGTTCCATGTCCATGTCTAAATCACTAACAACACCCATTAGCAAGCAATCTATGTCCTAGATAAAGATTAAAAGCAAGCAAATCAATTGTTCCATTGCATTTTCTTTTCTCATTACCTAAGTAGCTAAGGTATTTATTTACAATTGAAATGAAATGATCATTGCAATGCACCAATATCAAAATAATCCACATTCATATGTACAATTCTTATAATTATGCCAATTGCAATAAAAGAATGTTCACCTTGGCATCTAAGATGTAGAGATCATTAAATCGTTGACGAGTACCTTGACCTCCAAAGATAATAATTTTATCTCCAATTGCTACCATGCTTGCTCCTTCTCTCACATGTGGTTGGGGCCCTTCTAATAGTGGCTACAAAATCACATTATATTAATTTTCATCACAAAGGTTTAGCTAAGTATTGATCGTGTTTGATAAATGCACCTTCAATTTTGTCCCCTTAGAGACTTAAGATCTAGACCCCTATAAGGCACAAGTACTTACCTTGACCCATGACATGCTTCGGAGATCAATGTAGTAAAAATCATTCAACAATTTTTGCTCCTCATTTCTTCCTCCAAAGATAAATAATCTATTGATAATTGTACAAGAAATTAAATATATTGATACCAAACAATAAATTCTTTGAATTTTATAATCCTTGTAATTGATATAAAATTGATACTACTTTAATAGTAGACATTCAACTTTGTGAGCAAGCTTTACTATGCTTTACAACATTGACATCATACAAATTTGGAAGTTATTAAAAGCATGTATTGAGTCAAATTCTATATCAATGTATGACCAAAATTTGTGATTAAATATTACTATTTATAAAATTCCATGATAAAAGATGAAAACCATGGAGTTGATTTTTGTACATTTTTAGAATTACCGATGTGTACCATCAAAGGTAGCTGCATGTCCATCACGACAAGATGGTGGACCTCCATTGGTTACTGGTTGTTCCCATATCAAAGTCAAATGATTGATACTAAACAACTCATCCACCTATCAATCCACAAGTCCATGAAGCCAATTTTTAAGCAAAGACTAATTACTGACAAAAGAAACAACTTCAATTTTTTATGAAGTCCAATGTCATATCATGTATACAACTATGCTATAGCTAAGTAAATAGAATGATTTTAAGAGCTTCCTTTAGATCACTATATATTACCTTGCCATATTTGCTAATGAAACCTCCAAACATGTAAGTGACATTGAGAGCTTGAGTGATGGAATGTCCTATCCTTGCTACTGGCCAATTGTTATATTCACTTATTGTATAATACCGCTTATATAAACCTAATCATTGAATTTTTTAATGAGTCAACCATAACTATGATGATTTGTTAGGAAAAAGGTTTCTATTAAATATCACAAACTTGCCAAAAAATTGACAAACAATTAGTTTAATACCAACACTTTGTGCCACAGGTCTATTTGTTGCCTTAAACTCAAGTTGCTCTTCTTGAAATTGTGTACGAAGGTATCCCATAAATGAAAAGAATCCCTATTACCAAAAACAAAATATAATGAACAAACAAACAAATCCAATACAAAATATTCCAACTATATATTTTATATTATGCAATTCTCAATTGCCAAAAAAATAATTATCATGCCTTAACCAAAATTGATAACCTGTAAATAGAGTTGTAAGCCAGGCTCAGCCAATGGATTACCCAAGCATTCCAAGCGTTGAATGTTCTTTAAATGACCAATAGTTGATGGCAAAGCAGATATCTTGTTAACATGAACATCCAATTCCACCAACTCACTCAACTTCCCAATTGATACAGGCAAACTTGTGATCTCGTTTTCACTAAAATTCAGCTTCATCAAAGATTTTGCCATTTCAATTGAAGCCGGAATAGAAGTTATCTTGTTTTTGGCTGATCAACCACAAAGATTGCTATAAGTCAAATACTCACTACAATAAAACCTCTCCAAAGTAATAGGGCTCGAACTAGGTTGACTATATTACAATAGAAAGGGTCATTACATGAATGATGTTTGTATGTGATCCAAGGCAAGATTGGGGCAATCAATATTACCTTAGAAAGGTTGTTACTTCAAAGAATATTACTATAAAAAGGTTCTACTATACAAGTTGGTTTATGTTGTTCAATTCAATAATACTAGATGATACTACCTTAATTAATTGTAAACAACCATGTTGCTATAATGGATCAGGTGATGTGAAAGTGTAGCCTCATAATGCGAAATAACATGTTGAACCATGGGAATGGCAAGGGATGTTAATGAAGCTTTGCTTTCACAATAATGGACATAACCTCTATATTGGATGGTTTGATCTTGGTCAACTATGCTCAAATCAAGGGTTTAAAAGAAAGGCATCATAAAGCTAAAGCAACCTCATGTTATGGGAAAGAACATGCCTCTCCTCATCCAATGAGTGTCATTGCCCTTCATTGTAAATGGGCTCCATTGAAGATATGAGATTAGTAATACTTACAAACATTGAGGCTGATAAGATGGGGCATGTTGGACCAGAAGCATGGTAATGGTCCTGAGAGAAGATTATTGGTGAAATCAATTTCTTTCATATTTGATAAAGTACTCAACGCCATGTCAATCTCCTTTATGAAATTATCTGATGCATCAAGAACCTGCCATTTTCAAGCTAATTAATCATAAAATAGCTATTGAAATTACACGTACAAATGATGGTTGTCAATTTCAAATGACCTGGATTCATAGCGAAAAAACAATGTCATAATTTACACGGTTAGGATTATTTCGGCTTTCTACTTATTAGAACATTCATCAGTTGTACTCACACAATGTATTATCAGTTAGGGAATGACCTGGAGGTTTCTGAATGTAAAAGTAAGGCGAGGAAGATCTGTAAAGCGATTATTCTTTAATATCAGGACCTTCATATGTTTCGTCTCTCCCATATCCAGGGGTAAAATTTGGAAGATGTTTCTGCGAATTCAAAATGGAAAAATGTGCAATGAAGCTCAGATCTAAAGCTTTCAGTCCTAAATTGTGAACTCCCAATGGAGAGATGTTAGACACACCCATGTTCAAACCTAGATATTTTCATAGTCCAACTCTACTCTCTGCTATCACTTTACAATGAATAATTGAACATATAATCAAGATGATCCACAAAAATGATCCAGATACACATTGAAGGTTTTAGATTTACTTCGTAAGATTAATCTCGTGTATCGCTGTGATACCAATGTACTTCGCTGTTTGTATGAATTTTGGTGGAATTTCCCACATGTTCATGTTGCTGTAATAGATAAGTCAAGGTTAACACCAACACATATTCAACCTTAGAGTGGCGCAAAATACATGTAATCACGAAATGGAACACTGAAATTCACTTGTGTAGTCTAATATATAAACCCTAGGACTAGAAAAACGTCAAGTACTACAATTTGTAATTTGACAAAATTATGTAATTGACGATCAACTTGCAACAATCACGAGAACAATGACAGCAAGCAAGGTGCTATAACTGTGTAATAGCATGCTAAAATCAGTAGGGTTCAAGACACCTGAAATTGAGTTTGAAACTGCGACGGCACTCCACCATCCGAGCTTTGATCTTCTCCATGCTTGGTTTTTTCACTGAGGCAAATTATTTCAATTCATCTCAAATCATTTTGCAATGGAGGAAATAGATTCAAATAAACTTCACTGGCATATGGAATTGAAGGATTAGGGTTAACTAAATTGTCAACTCTTCAGATTTGCATTAGGTCTTATTCGGTTGGACTAAATATTATGCAGAATCGGAGAAATGAAAGAATTCAAAATTGCATACTCAGATTGCGAAATTAAAAAAAACAAAAAAGAACATCAGGTCAAATGATTCATAAAACTTACATGGCGGAGTTCCGGGTTTTCCTGACGAAGGCGGCGACTCCGGTTGCTTCCCCATGTTGATAGCTTTATATCTTCACTTCCTTGTCTTCTGATTTAAGTTGACGCATCCACTCCACCAACTCAAGAAAGAAAAAAAAACTTCAAGACTTCAAACGACACTCTGCATGAATTCGGATAAAATTTTGCAAGCGCATCGACTAATGTCTAAGCAATAACTGGAACAGACAATTTCCTCCATAAGTAGGATATCCGTGAGACAGAAAAAACTGCAAATCGATGCAATGGCAGTCTGCCTACATCCATGCGCAAAAGAACCCTAATTTATCAAAGCGGCACTCAAGGTTTACTTAGATATTATTATAGTATGAAAGCTTAGGAAAGTGTAGTGTTGAATTTTGTTATACTTACAGACAATGCTTTGAAAGTTTGTAGCTTATTCACATTTCCAAATTCCAAAGTGTGTTGAATTCCTATTTCACTTGCTATTAATTGAAGATCCAATAAAATTAATTTATGTTCAATAGTGGTGAGTGTGCTCATTTGTTATTAGTGTTGATTATGGGTGCACTTACCTTATATGACAAATTCCTCTAAAGCATCACATATAGAAACTAAAACTGTACTATTGGGCTCAAATATTTACCATCCCTTCATTGAGGTGCCTAATCCCTAGTGTATTTATTATGAATCAATTGGAGATTTGTGATTCATTGAGTTACCATTTACTAGTGACTTATGGTTTTTGACTTTATAAACTTTGAAGATGAAAACCATTCTTTTAGAAGTTCAACTTCTAAATAATTAATTTTAAATTTTAAATTTTAAATAAATTTATAAATAAATCTTCAAATTGAATTATAATAAACTTGGGATATTAATAAAGATAAAGATCTATCCTAATAGAACAACCAAGCCTTGCTAAACAATGACAAAGAATGTAATAATGTCACTCACCATGAATTTTAGGTCTTCTTTTGGTCTTACTATGAATTTTAGGTTTTCATTTGGTCTTACATTCTTTGTTGGAATTGTCTTATATAGCAACTTTAAAAGAAATTTATCTAATCCAAACTGTTTTATTGGTTGCTATTGAAATCTTGTGGTGTAGTTGGCCATTCAAGGCCAAAGTTCTCAAGAACTTGAGCACTTCTTGTGATTTTAAAATATTGGATGGAACATAACCACAGAAACTTGTAGTTTGTATTGAGAGTGAGCACTTCAAATCTTGTAGTTTGTATCAAGTGTAAGCACTTCAAATAATTTGAGATTATTTGATAATATATTTTAGAAGATAATTGAGTTTGAAGTCATTTGTGCCAATGGAAAAACTGGACAAAACACTTTGGAGAAGCACATTGTAGCTACAAACAAGAGAGATAAGCTGGTGAACACCAAAACAATAATCAATTACAGCATACCCATGTGCCTTGGCAGATAACATCACAACAAAAAAACTGAGAAGGCAGTTATGAGATGATCTTTAGTTTCTGTATGCATCATTGATCATCAGAGATAGTGAAATATGAACATGCAAAGACAATCAAAGATAATCAAGGATAATCAAATTTTCCAGAAACTTGCCTTGTGCTCCACATACGCTGTCACAATTAATCCAGATTGGCCAAATTGATCACCAGTAATCTTTGCAAGAACACAAGCCATTTTTGAAGTGATGAAAGCGATTCGCATCCTTAACCACAATTTCTTTTCTAGTCACTTTGGAGATCAATTTGGTTGCTGTATGACAATCTGAGCACACCCGAAGATTCTTGTAAACACGAATCACTTCACTACTAGGCGAGCAGATAAGTCCATACGCAATAGCCAACTTCTCACTATGAGAGCAAAGAGAAAACTCTTTATCCTCCTCGTCAATATCATGCAACACAAGCTGGGTATCTGGAAGGTAGCCTTCAGCCTTGATTTCCTCGGTCAATCTGCTCAGCTCCTCATATATCTCCTTTGTTTTTGGGTGAGATGTATCCCCTCCAACAAAGGCATGAGTCTTGCTATCCACTTTGATCCAGCTACCCCCTGGTTCCTTGCGTACACCTCTCTCCTGCATCATAGTGCGCATCAATGATACCTCCTCCCACATCTCAGCTGCGGCATAGATGTTGGACAGGAGCACGTAAGTAGAGGCCTCCTTGGGTTCCAACTTCACACGCTCTCTAGCCGCAAGTTCACCCAACTCCACATTACTATGTGATCTACAAGCAGCGAGTAAGGCTCCCCAAGTTGCTCCATCTGGTTCAACTGGCATACTATCAATCAAGAGCTTGGCTTCCTCCAGATGCCCTGCTCGCCCAAGAATATCCACCATGCAGTTCCAATGCAGCACATTGGGAACGATGCCATAATCTTGCGACATAGCCCTGAAGAGTTGCCGGCCTTCTTCAACAAGGCCTGCATGACTGCAGGCCGATAACACTGCCAGAAATGAATGCCAATCAGGTTTTACACCAGCTGCATTCATTTTTCGGAAGACTTCTAAAGCTTCAGATCCACATCCATGTTGCGCAAGTCCGCCAATCATCACAGTCCATGTCCTTACATCGCGTTGCTCCATTCTGTCAAAAACCAGCCTGGCATCATCAACACTGCCACACTTTGCATACATATGGACCAGCGCATTGCCCACACGCACATCAGACTCAACTCCTCCTTGACGGGCATGCCTGTGAACCTCCTTCACCCACTCCAAAGCCCCTGCACTTGCGCATGCATTCAGAATGCTCAAGTAGGTGACTGCATCTGGTTTGAAGCCTTCGCGCATCATTCGGAGGAACAATCGATATGCTTCCTCACCAATCCCACTTTCAGCGTATGCGCCAATTATCGTGTTCCATGTAATAACATCCCGTTGCTCCATTCTGTCGAAAACCAGTCTGGCATCATCAACACTGCCACACTTTGCATACATATGGATGAGCGCATTGCCCACACGCACATCTGACGCAAATCCTCCTTCACGGGCATGCCTGTGTACCTCCTTTACCCACTCCAAAGCCCCTGTGCTTGCACAAGCATTCAGGATGCTCATATAGGTGACTGCATCTGGTTTGAAGCCTTCGCGAATCATTCGGAGGAACAATCGATATGCTTCCTCACCAAACCCACTTTCAGCGTAAGCGCCAATTATCACAGTCCATGTAATAACATCCCGTTCCTCCATTCTGTCAAAAACTAGTAGCGCATCAGCTATACTACCGCACTTCGCATAAATGTGAACCAGCGCATTCCCAACATGAACATCGGACTCAAATCCCTCTTGACGGGCATGCCTGTGAACCTCCTTCACCCACTCCAAAGCCCCTGCACTTGCGCATGCATTCAGGACACTCACATACGTAAACGCGTCAGGTTTTAAGCCTTCCCGTTTCATTCGGAGAATAAACTCATATGCTTCACGCTCACACCCATGTTTTGCAAGTCCTCTAATTATCGCATTCCATGTAATTACATCCCGTTGCTCCATTTCGTCGAAAACCAGTCTGGCATCATCAACACTGCCACACTTTGCATACATATGGATGAGCGCATTGCCCACACGCACATCTGACGCAAATCCTCCTTCACGGGCATGCCTGTGTACCTCCTTTACCCACTCCAAAGCCCCTGTGCTTGCACAAGCATTCAGGATGCTCATGTAGGTGACTGCATCTGGCTTGAAGCCTTCGCGCATCATTCGGAGGAACAATCGATATGCTTCCTCACCAATCCCACTTTCAGCGTAAGCGCCAATTATCGCGTTCCATGTAATAACATCCCGTTCCTCCATTCTGTCAAAAACTAGTAGCGCATCATCAACACTGCCACACTTTGCATACATATGGACGAGCGCATTGCCCACACGCACATCTGACTCAAATCCCTCTTGACGGGCATGCCTGTGAACCTCCTTCACCCACTTCAAAGCCCCCGCGCTTGCGCATGCATTCAGAATGCTCATATAGGTGACTGCATCTGCCTTGAGGCCTTCCTCCTTCATTTGGAGAAACAATCGGTATGCTTCCTCACCACAGCCACTTTCTGCATATGCTCCAATCATCACAGTCCACGAGATGACATTACGACTGGCCAACTTATCAAAAGTTCTCCTTGCCTCAAGTATGCTCCCACACTCAGCATACATTTTAAGGAGCGCAGTCCCTACACGCACATCTGATTCAAAGCCACTATGTCTGATACAGTCATGAACTTCTTTGCCCCATTTTAAGGCTGATGGGCTGGCACATGCCTTCAGGATGCTCAAGTAAGTGACTGCATCCGGCAGCACACCTTCTTGGCGCATTTGATGAAAAACATCAATCGCATCTTTTGCACGATTGTGCAGAGCATAACCTCCAATCATGGTGGTCCAAATATAAGCATCCTTCTTCATCAGTTCATCAAACACTTGGCATGCATCTTCCAATCTCCCACATCTGATGTAGGCGCTCAGTAGGTTGTTTGCCACATATACATTCTGTTGCATTCCACTCTCAATGATGTACTCATGAACTTGTCTGACTGCTGCAAGGTCCTCCTGCTTCAAACACCGCTTCAGAACTTCAATATACATGTACGAGTCAATAGCGATGCCTTGCTGTAGGCGATTCTTCAAAACATCAATTGCTTCAGTCGAGTTTTTTGCGCTTTTCACGTGCATACAGCCACCGCTAACTTCAACAGTTTGCTTCGACTCTCTTGCTCTAGTGGGAAAAGAGTTTCTTCTTCCAAAATTGCACTTGGGTGACCTAAATCATCAATACATTCTCGTGAGAACCATCTTCGTATTGTGGAAAACGCTACTCGATCAATTTACACACACGCAGACATCTATGTAATCTATATATAGCTCTTAATATGCATAGTATTTTCGAAAAAGTCACTTTAAATACGCCTAATCAACACTTACATAGTGGATCTCATGATGCAAACAAAGAAAAGAAAGTTGCACAAACCAAATCTTCACACCAACCCAAATCACAAGTTTCACGCTGCATCAAACAAACACATAACAAAGTGTGGAGATGACATCCACCTCCAATTTGAAAGTTTCATCTGTAGCAAAGCTATTTGCACCTACTTCTTGTCACAAAGGAAAACAACTCATGCTCACGCCAATACCTATTTGATTCTGCAATCTCTTTAGAATCACTCGTATGATAACCAACATGGGATGGGCATTTCGTTTGAGCCACCAGTTTGAGCATCGCCTTGACCCACAGTGGAGTTGAGTCTACCCAAAGCGCTTTCTTTTTCACCTTGTGTTTAAAGTCAGGTGATTTTGGATTCGTCTACAGACACCACAGCCCACGATCATATATGAAAACCTATAAGGAATATAAGCTGTCAAACGTTGCAATGATCTAGGACTTCACTCCACTCCAAAACACATAAAGAATGCAGTATGTTAATTGTTTCCCTAAGCGCCCATGACACCGTACAAGTAATAAATAATCTCCACATTGTTGTTTTGCAACTCTCGAACATCAACTAACGAGTGCTCCTAGTGATAGTCCTAGAGATACCTTGTAAACTCTGTTGTCCCACCACTGCAAAGGATCCGCGAAGTACTCCTCCCAAACTTCCTCAATTGTTTGTGCTTCACCTAATTCAATGGAACATACTTCATATGTGTCAATCACATTCTTTCTGAGAAAGATAGACATCGCCCACTTCTTTCATAAGGACAAGAATCTGATACATACCTATAGCATTGATATTCACAGTTGGTCCATTGCAAACTGATGACAGTGAACACCTAATTTCGTTGCTGCTCCCTCCTCCACGGGACGGCGAGATCAATAATAAAGAAGGGTGTATAAGCCATGGAGAATTCGAGAGTGTGATCACACAGGCATCCTAATCACACAAATCCCCAACAGTGCGTCAAAAACACATTAATAGCAGTAGGAGCATACGGAACTCAACAGAGCTAATATTTAATGTTTAACGTTCAACCAACCACGTTCACACCCTGTCAATTTAGGGGAAAATACACCCTAGTCATCAAATATTGCTGTGGAGAAGCCTCAATATACTAAACAAGTTTGTAGCTACAATGACCAGAGTGGTTCAGTAAACACAAGTCACTGGTCATCCGACGAATTCTGAATAACACGTGTATGGCCATAAGTCACACTCACTCACCCGCACACCAGCTCCACGCATCAAATAGCTTCTCGGTTGTTGCCTACGACGCAACAAAAGGGGCATAATTGAAGACATTTTGTGGTCTATAATTGCCAGTCAGCTCCTTTCAACCTGGTTGGGTTTTGTTCTCTTCTCCAAAATCTAAACCTCCAGGCAGGAAGAGGAACCTTTCTAGTTTGATTCACGAACCCCAAACCCAACCTCAACATCATCAAATTCTAACGTATACAGCAAGCTTCAAAAGCCGACTTCAGCATATACGAAGAATCATGTATGATTGTCAATATCTTCAAGTCTATTCAGTTGAGTCCGTTCCTCGTCTGTTTTGACTAGTTCCTTCTTTGTCTTCAGTCGGAATAACTTCCAATGTATGCAGTTTCCTCCAAAGTGACTAAACCTTCACTTCGGTTCACACAAATTTTCAAGCACGAATCCATCTCTTCAAGTTTCCACTCCCCTTGAACTGTAAATTCAATGTTCTATTTCTGATCTATGAACTGCCCTTCCAAATGCTAACCCACAATTGCTAAACCCCCAATTTGGAGAGAAAAACACCCTCAGCAGTTCCCTAAAACCACCACCAATGTATGCAGCCAAAATACTGAGCTTCAGTCGAGACAAAATATTATATACAGCACGTAAGAAACAATCTCTTCGGGTCTTTCGTTCCCTTTCAACTCTACCTATTCGATTCTCCACACTGCTAAACTTTTAAACCTCTCAGGCCTCCAAGCAGGCAGTAAGAAACAAGAACAACAGATCGACATCAAGATGAACAACTTCTAATGGATCCTAAACCCTAAACCTGACTAGAATTTGACTTTGGTCCAGAGAAAGTGTCGATCCCTAAGGCTCTTCAAGTCCCCCTTACGTTCTGCTAAAGCGAGGAAAAACGCTGCTACAGATACAAACTTCTACCGTGTATTGCAACTCACTAAACACAAGAAAAACAAAACCGCAACACCTCCCTGTGAAAAAAACCAATATCTGCAGCGTCCAAAACTTTGACTAAACCTTGATCAATCTCTTCGAATTCGCTGCCCCCCTGCAATTGCGTCTGCTTTGCCCACCACATTATCAAACCCAAGCTACAGAGAGGAGAACATCCTCAACAGCTTCATGCGAACAATGCCCGATATATGCTTCAGTCTAACCTCAATTTATCATATATGAATCTCTGCGACTTCTTAGCTCCCTTCCAGCTGTGTCTTCTCTCAGCTCCAAATTGCTAAACCCTAACCTCAGTAAGAGAAGCTCCCTAACAGCAGCTCCATAGAAACAACAGCCCATGCAACCTTCACTTCAATCCAGAAACAAAGTATAATCTAAGAATCGTTCTTATTGCGTCCTTCAGCCACCTTCAGTCACCATCTCTCCCCAATTGCTAAACCCTCGTCAAGAAAACCTCCAATCAGGGAGAATAACGGCACTCTGAAAACTCAATGTACCCAAGAAGCTTCAAGCCCTGAAAGTCTCCTGCTCCCTTGCAAATTTTTGCCAGGGAGAGAACACTCAACGAGCGGACAAGGAAATCTGTTGAAGCAAGAGGAGGCGTCGAGACACCACATTTTGGACGTTGAATACTGCACTTGATTAGGGTTTTAGGGTTTTAGGGTTTTAGGGTTTTGATGATCCAATTCCGGACAAGAAACTTGTTGGTGGTGAAGGCTGATGAGTCCAATTCTAGGATACAAAAATCTCCTGAATGACAACAACAGTGGAAGTCCAAAAAATCTGCCGTCAGAGGAATTTTGTGCCTCACTACAAAAGGTAAATGGCGCGCCACAACACCACAGACCCCTGCTAACAAACATTTTTGAGAATCCTCTGATCAATCCTCCATATTCTGCTGTTTAACGCTTCTTGCCGAAACTGTAGTGAAGAAAACCTCGGTCCAACTCATGCAAGCTAAGAAACTGGCTATGATCGGCCAAGAGAAACAAGACCACGTTCTCTTCGAAAGGAGCAAAAAAATTGGAGAACGAGCGGAGCTTGGTCGAAAATTCTGGCCAAGGATTTCAAGGTTCAGTTTTCCCAGACAATTGAACTTGCGAATTTGCATAAGATATTTTCATCCATAAATCTGTAGAAAATGGATGAATGCCTTTCGTTCATTGTTCATCTAAAATCCTAGTCCAAATATAGTAAGGTTGAGGCAGGAGGTTCCACCTAAGGGCTGAAACTAAATTTGGGGAGGTGAAGCTTCTTAAAATATTTTTCCAGCAAATTTTTACTTGAAATACAAGTGGAATTGGCATTTAACTCAAGTTGTTTCATATTTTTTTGGAGCTTCATGAAATTAGTTAAGAAATTTTGAAGTTGAAATGGCATAAGGCTCTAAAATTGCCTACCCCCTAAAATGTACATTGTTTATACATTGCTAAAGGCTACTAAAAAGCAACGTGTACAAATAGTGTACATTTGAGGAGGTGAATGGTTTTAGAATGTGTGCGCTTTTAGAACCTCCTACCTTATTTCCAACCTTAGTTTGGAATTCAAGGTTGGAATTCAAGCTTGGATTGTTGTTGTTTTGTCCTTTGTAAGGTTGTAACTAAGGGGATGCACTAGTAGTCAATCATTTAAGCAATTTAGGAGTAAATTGTGGATAGTATGAAGTGGTGGAAATTTTTCTCACATAGAAAGATAGGAAATATGGGGATAGCAAAATTTTCAAAATTTTATTCCCAAAATTTAAATTACTCTGAATTTTGGGAGCCCAGAAGTGCACTTGTCTAGCAGCCAATGTCTAGAGTCTTCTAATTAAAAAATTTCAAAACTACTTTGATGCTTATTACTTCCTACTTTCTTGCTTACTACTTTGGAATATGTGTCATAACCTTATTAATCCCAATCTTGAAAAGGACAAAAAAAAAATTCCAAACTTGAGTTCCAACCTAAGGTTGGAAATAGTGCACCCTATAGGTTGGATACTAAGTATGTTTGATGATTGGTGCCTCAGCCTTAACCCCTAAAAGACTAGTATGCATTTGAGGACAACATAGAAATTTTGGATAGGTACATGTGACTAGAGATTTGAATATTTTATGCTGAAATTTTAATAGAAGGTGAAGACAAGGAATATCTTTTATATGCACTAAATTTCATGGCATTTGGAAATATGAGTAAAAAGTTATGGCCTATTATGTTATTTTTTTTCATAAATGGATAGTCTTGGTAGATTAAAAAAATAACTTTTAAGAAACAAAATTTTGAAATGATCTTTTTAGAGTTATATATATGTGGAAAGCTTTGAATCATTCCATTTTGATCAATGAGTCAAAAGTTATGAAGAATTTTAGTCTGCGGGCAATTGTAGATTCTCTATTCTAAAATAAATTTTCAAGTGTTTTATTTTATTCAATTTTAAATATTTTTTGAAAAAAATAAAATCATAGAGTATAGATTGTTTATTACAACATTTAAGCCATTGGGATTGGCATTTTTCAATTCCATAAATAAATTCTTATAAATTTAGTATTTTGAATCATTCTCTATTTCTTTCTACTTCCTATTTTTTCCTATATGTTGTACAATTTCAAATGATCTGAAATTTTTCATGCATGTAGCCAACTTGCCTTGAAGAATGAATCCAAAAATGCCCCACCATTTTGGACATTTTTTAATATAGATGTGATCTTTTGAAGTGCAATTGCTTGGTTTCTTGCAAGGTCCAAAAAAGGATTTTTTTCACCTCAAATGCTAATATCTTGCAATCCATATGGTGAAAAATTCTGAAATGTTTTTCACATCTTTTCAAACTAATGTACTACAAGATCCCATGGTTGCATGTGTACAATTTTTAAAATAAAAATTTGGTCCTTGTACTAGAAATGGCAGTTTTAGAGCATTTTAGGTGAAAACATAGTCATGGTCCTTTAGTGTTTCATAAGGTTATGACACATGTGTCAAAGTAGTGCATGACAAAGTAGTTTCTAAATGATTGGAATTGGAAGACTTTAAACATTGGCTATTGAAGAAGTGCATTTTTTGGCTCCAAAAATTCAATTTGGAGAACAAAATTTTGCTATCTCTATATTTTTTTTTCTTCCTACATGGGAGAAATTTCCACCACCTCATACTTCTTACCATTTGCTCCAAAATTGCTTAAATGATCAATTACTGGTGTTTCTACCTTAGTGTCATCTCAATTTGAAAGATTTGAATGCTTTAGAGAGATTTTGTCCAATCATAAGGATGCCTAATGGACACTTCAATTTAATTCCATTAATGTATGTGTATCTATTGTGGCCCCTCTCCTAATTGTATCTCTTATCAAAGATTCATGGATTGATTTGTTGAATACATGATTTTACTAATGGTAGAATCCTCATAGTGGTATGCAATGAAGTTATAAAATGATGACTATTCAACTCAATTCCAATACTTTCAACCCCAATTCTACTTTGAAGTTGTCCTAGACTTGTCAATCCTTTCCATTTCCACTATAGTAGGCCTGGTTCAAATTAGGGCATCCAACGGTGGTGGATAAGATTGCTAGCATTTCCATTGGCCAAAGATTAGATTTTGTCCATGAAAGCATTTACACTAGACAAATAACCACTTGAAGTTAATGCCATGTCATCACCCACTCCCACCGAAACTCAAGATGAAAGAGGGCTACAAGAGGGCACAACTGAGGACCAACATTCCGACATAACTTACTAGCTAATGTTCGCTCCATTGGTACTTAAAATTGTTAGTAGCTCAATGTACATTGGAGAAAATCCTTGAAAAAATTAGATTTTAGTCAAGACTGCAACAAACAATAGAATTTGATAGCCAATTTACAGCTTCCTCCACATTGAAATTAGCATCAATTTACTCAGTTTTGTGTTATAGTACTCCCAATAATCCTTCACAACTCACAAAATCCTTTCTTTTCAATATTTTTTTTTATAACACTACAGTACTCACTCTCAAGGTAGGCAAAGTTGATGCCTGTTTGTCTTGAGGTATGCAGCATTGATTGCACTAAATTCCATAAACTAGTTCTGGGATCCCTGCTGGGGACCAAAAGTAGGGGACGCAATTGGGCTGGGGTCGATTTTGGATCTGCATTACCTTCTGCATGAACAGAAAAAAAAAAGCACCGTACACAAAATCGGCCGTCCAACGGTCGCCGCCCGGATGAAGTATTCAAAGATAAACCCTTCGGAAAGTGGCCCAATTAGGGGTTTTGCAGATTCGCAGCTGCAGCAGCCATGGCGATGGCGATGGCGATGGCTTCCTCGCTGTCCCCTTCACTACCGAGACTGGCATCGGCGCCGCAGCTCGTCTCTCACAAGGACAGAATCCAATCTTTAGCTGCATCCAGTTCCGGCTCATTCACCCGCTTACCTCAGCCCGTACATTGCAAGTAAGCAGTTCCCAAATCATCTGATCCCCTAAAACTGACGTTCGACTGACTCTTGAGTGTTTCCAATTTTAAATTTCTCTTTTTAATCATGTGTATGTGCGACCTGAGAGTTCTGGAGAAGGAACTGGTTCCGGTAGCGACGGATTTCAGAAATTCGAGCCTCGTTGACCTGGAGTGATGCAACGACATTTCTTTAGCTTGGGAGGAAAACAGAAGTTTGCTTTTGCTAGGTTTGGACTGTCTGGTGCTCTTCAGCGTTTAACTTTCTCTTGAGAGTTTGAATTTTGAATTTATCTTTCTAATCATGTGTCTGTGCTACCTGATGTTTCTGGAGAGGGAAATGGTGGCGGTAGCGACAGATTTCAGAACTTCGAGCTTAGCCTTTGTTGTTGATCTTGAGTGAATCTTCGAGATTGCATTTCTTCTACTTGTCAGAAAAAATATGAAGTTTTGCTCTTAGTGTTGTGTTTGTGTCGCATTTGATGAGAATGTGTTTGTGAAGCAGACTGCATCTTCAACTGCGTTCAACGTTTGCTTGATTGTTTCAATTATGAAGTTTAGAAAAGAATTTATGCGTGAGTGACACTTGAGATTTCTGGAAAGGAATGTGTCTTGGTAGCGACAGTCTTCAAGAATTTCGATCCTTTTCATTTTTTTTTGGTTCTCGGGTGATTCAACGAGATTGTATTTCTTCTGCGTGTGAGAAAGGAAATACAATAGTAAAAATTTCTTTCACGACGCTTTCGGTGTCTGTTGCAGGAATTCTTGGATTTTTCGTGATTGTCGTCATTAAGTGGGAAGTGTTTGATGGATCGTATGTGTACGTGAGACCCGAGATTTCTGGAAAGGAGATTGTGTTGGTAGTGACAGATTATGCCCTGATTTTAGAATGTCGATCCCTGCCTTTTTTATTGATCTCGAGTAATTCGACGACATTGCATTTCTTCTGTGTGTGTGAGGAAAGTGAATTAAATGTGCTCTCATGAGACTTTGGACACCTGTTAAAGTAATTCTTCTAGTTTTCCTGATTTTCGTCATTGTGTTTGGAATTTGTGTCGCGAATGATAGGAGTGTGTTTTCTGCGCAGATTGAAATGTCGGAGGGAAAGGAGTAAAGGAATTCAGGCAACCGCTGTTACAGGTTTGCTCCAGTCACTTTCCTCTAGTATATTAGATGCTTGCATTGAACTCAGATTTATCCAATTCTAGAATATTTCATTAAATCTGGATTATTTTCTAGACTATCTCGTTGAATACAGACCACCGTCAATCCTTGTTAAAAAATAGAAAATTTTGGGTCGAAATTCACCGCCTAGCGGTCATTTCATTAGTCAAGGTTTTGATATCTGGTATGCATTGATTGTTTTCCGGCTGATTCCATGTGTTTATTAGTCATTGTTATTGCTTGCAAGCATTTGTTATCCGTTGAGCTTCATTTGACGGCGTGATGGTTGCCTATCACTTGAACCTTATTATTTCTAGACCTTGATTTAGTCTAGAAATACTTGGATATTAGTTATAGTGGACATAAAACATATCAGGGTCTTAGGTAATCATTTCTACTTGTGATACCTACCTGAATGCAATACTCTAAAATTTTGCACAGTGATTTTGAGAATGTATACCACCTCAACATCAGAACTTGGGTTGGTTGTGAGTCATCTACCAATATAACGTTGAACTCCTATGACTTTTATACATTGCATTCTCTGGTGTGCTAGAATCCTCCTTGATTTGCTAATAAGAAGTCTGATCATTTTAATAATAAAAAATAAAGTCTGGCTAACCTTAGTATGAGAGTCGACCTTGCACTGCAGGCATTGGTTTAGTAGAGGAGCGACAGGAAAAGGTTCTCCCTCGAGGGGCCTCATGGTCTGTTCACAAGTTCGGAGGGACATGTGTTGGCACATCCGAGCGCATACAAAATGTGGCGAAGATCATTGTGGAGGAGCCTTCAGAACGCAAGGTGGCAGTGGTGTCAGCCATGTCCAAGGTCACGGACATGATGTATGATCTGCTGCGGAAAGCCCAGGCTCGGGATGAGTCTTACATGGCTGCTTTGGATATGGTTCATACGAAGCACAGGGAGACAGCTGTGGCGCTTCTTGAGGACGGGGATGATCTCAAGGATTTTCTTGGAACTTTGGAAGCTGACATTCTCAACCTTCGAGCTATGCTTCGAGCTATTTGTATCGGTATATTAGAATCCCTTATCCTTTAGCTTATAGAGTTGAGGTAAGTTTGCACTTTGGTGTTAAGAGTGGTGTCCGCGAGAGTCTTAGGAATGAGTTTAATTATACTTTTGGACTAGATCCACTTTGCTAATGCAACTCCCTTCACCAAGTGCACACATGCCTTCATCCTGTAACTCTGTAAGTAATGATGTGTCGTCCTTCGTTTGCCTCCGCCTAATTTGCATGTGTTCAAAGTGGAGTCAAAGAAAGATGACACACCATATCTTATAGGATAAGTCTAATGTCTGTTAGTTTTCATTTCTCTGGAAATTATCGTAATGTCTTGCTTTTTCCTCCTTGAACATGGCTTTGTAGATGAGAGAATCTAGGTTGTGCAAGCCACTATAAGGGGCTGTCTTACTGATATCACATGATATGCAGCTGGCCATGCGACCGAGACCTTCGAAGACTGGGTTGTAGGGCATGGTGAGTTGTGGTCGGCACAGTTGCTTGCCGCAGCTGTTCGAAAGGTGTGAGCAAGGACTTAACCTCTACAGGTCCCCGCCCTTATTTTGACAGTGATAATCGCCCTTCAATTTCGTTAAAACTTCATATTTTTAACTTTTACAGAGGGTCAAATGTTTTCTACGAGTATACAAGTTTTCAAACGATTTTAGTGAAACAATTCAATTATTGCAGTTTTATAGTGAAATATGAAGAAAATTTTGAAGTTAATCTGATAAATGTGTGTTTCGATTGCAGAGAGGTCTACCGTGTGTCTGGATGGATGCTAGAGATGTGTTAGTGGTCACGCCAAGTGGAAGGCAGCAAGTTGACCCTGATTATGAAGCGTCTGAAGAGAAGCTTGACAAGTGGTACTCACGGTTTCCATCTGACACTGTGATTGTGACCGGCTTCATTGCTAGCACCCCAGACAATATTCCCACAACCTTGAAACGAGATGGCAGTGATTTGTCAGCAGCCATTATGGGAGCACTCCTGCAGTCCTCCAAGGTCACCATTTGGACCGATGTGGATGGTGTCTACAGTGCGGATCCAAGGAAAGGTATCAAGCTCCAAGTATTGTGTCCACTTTCAGTAAGAAGTCTTCACGAAGTATAGTTTCTGTTCAGTTTACTACAAAATTGCGGCTCTTGTATATAATTTTGAACACATTCCGGGGATTCCAATGCTTTATCTTTGTGCATGCAGTCGGCGAAGCAGTGGTCCTCCAATACTTGTCTTATCAGGAGGCCTGGGAGATGGTAAGTTTGATCTTTAACAAACCATTGTCATCTATTAGGGATCATAGAAGCTTTATATCAGCAATAATGTTCATGCATTTTGCAGTTTTTTTCACTTCTGTACCTTTTCTTAGAGTAAGTTCGTAGTCTGATTTTAATTTCTGAAGTAATGGAGGGATACGAACCTTCGTATTGCTTATAACCTAATGTTTTGTTTTTGACAGTCATACTTCGGGGCTAATGTACTTCACCCAAGGACAACAATACCTGTAATGAGGCACAACATCCCTATAATCATACGCAATGTCTTCAATGTTGCGGCTCCTGGGACTGAAATTGGAAGATTTTCAGACTTGAAACCTGCTGATTCTCACGCTGATTTCGTCAAAGGATTTGCAACTGTGGACAACATCGCTCTGGTGAACGTGGAGGGGTACATGGCAAAATTCTGTCATATATGGTTTCTGAATTATTAGGGGTATAATGTTATATTTTTCATCATGAATCCTAGAGTTAGAATCTGTCACCCGACCTCATAGACCTTCCGAGTACCGTGCGTGTTGGAATGGGTTTTGTCGCTGGACGTCCACAATAAGTGTTTGCCTCAAGTCAGTTCTCCTTGGCTAATGTTCTTATTCTGGTACCAAAATTTGAATTGTGATGCTGCAGAACTGGCATGGCTGGAGTTCCTGGAACAGCAAGTGATATTTTTGACACTGTGAAAAGTGTGGGTGCCAATGTGGTGATGATCTCACAGGTGAGATCATTCTCTTGTCTCGAAGGCGTATACTGTTTGATGAGTCAGCCTGAATAATCGAGCATGTAACATTTAGTGTTTGAGAAGCCACTGATTTTATGTAGAATATGCGCCACTTTTGATTGCTCAGGTTGAAGCAAGATGCTTAAAATTTTAATCAACATCATGTGCAACTAGGGGTTTGTAACAATCTTAAAATAATCCTTTCCATTTATGACATGTTCTGATGAATCTGAGGTGACAAGTGAGCAAACCAGAGAGTTAGCTTGTTATCTCAATTATTTATAAGCATGCTACATAGGAGCCATTCGAGTGCCACCTCTTCGTGCTCAATTCTATTCTGTGGACTAGAGTTAAGTCGACATTGAACAAACGAAGTAAAATGAATTTTGCACCAATCGAGGTGTAGGTGTTGGATTTTTTGTTATCGTAAGCTTGTTGTTGCGACCTGTGTAATTTGAAGTGGGTCTAAGGGATGAGGACTTCTCTGCAGTTGTCTGACAACGTTCCTTTCGTTTTTGCAGGCCAGTAGTGAACACTCAGTGTGCTTTGCGGTTCCGGAGAAAGAAGCGGACACAGTTCGCCGAGCATTGGAGAAGAAGTTTCGCAGAGATCTCGATGCCGGACGCTTATCAAAGGTATTCGTTGCCTTCTAACATAATAGCTAACACATTTGTGGTTAGAGGTATCTTGTTTCAAATATGTTTTTGCAGCCAATTGTATGTGACTGAGAACAATAAATATGTGGGGTTTGTTGTTCCACAGGTGGACGTGGTAAAAAATTGCTGTATACTTGCAGCTGTTGGGCAACGAATGGCCAGCACTCCTGGAGTTAGTGCAACTCTTTTTACTGCACTTGCTAAGGTGCGTGTAAATGCACTTGAGGGAAATCTCATATGCTGTACTTTGATCTATTAAATTGGTGAATTCTGCAAATCTCATGAAATTGGTTATCTAGTTTCTGTTAGGCTTGCTAACGTTGGGTGTATTGCATGTCTTTAAAGTGGTGGATTTTTTTTCATGCTTTCACTTATCTCAGGGATAACATCAATGTGAGCACCTCTCCATGTTTGTTGCATGTTTCAGGCCAACATCAATGTGAGGGCAATTGCACAGGGATGCTCAGAGTACAACATTACAGTGGTGGTGGATCAAGACGATTCTATCAGGGCTCTCAAGGCTGTGCATTCACGATTTTATCTTTCAAAAACTCCTTTAGCTGTTGGGCTCGTTGGGCCTGGTCTCATTGGAAAGACTCTTCTCGACCAATTCAAAGATCAGGTCAGTATTACAATCTCTTTGATCTGTTTATATATTCTGTTGTAGACGACTTTTCATTAGCCCCTCTGTCATTGCCTTTTATTGATTTGGTTGCTTTGATGGAACCAGGTGGCGGCATTGAAGGAGAATTTTAACATCGACCTGCGTGTGATGGGTATCATAGACTCAAAGACCATGTATTTAGATGAATCGTAAGTAACACTGGTTGTCATTTTTGCGTACTGTAAAGAGATCTGTTGCAGTCTTGTAATGTCACGTCATCTTAAGATATGTTGGTGGCTATGCACTCGTGATACCAAAACATCATACGGAGGTCTTCTTATTTTCAGAATGATGCTCATCTATGTATCATGATTCAAGAATGACTCCTACCTTCTGATTTTATTATCAAGCCGACAATCAAACTATAGAGGGATTGCCTTTCACAGCTATTGAGAGTCCCGTCTCGCAGGGGTCTGGACTTGTCCAAATGGAGGGAGCTCTTCGAAACGAAAGGAGTTGCAGCGGATATGGCGAAATTCACAGCGCGTATGCAAAGTCACTCTTTTCCGAATTCTGTAATTGTAGACTGCACCGCGAGCGCTAAAGTTGCTGAAAAGTATTATGAGTGGGTAAAGAAGGGCATCCACATCATAACCCCGAATAAAAAGGCCAATTCGGGACCATTTGACCAGGTGCTGCTCTTCTCCCTTTCTGTGCGTCCTCGCATTCGCAATTAGTCGATGGCCGTTCGCTGTTAGGGATTTTATATCGGCATTGATAAAATTTCTGGTTTCGTCGGTATGGAAATGTAGCGGGCCATTGGATGCTTTGGTCCTCTAGGAGTCAATCTTTTTGTTTAGAATGACTGTCTACCTGAGATTAATAATTTCTTGTTGCTGCGCGTGGTCTGTTTCAGTATGCTCGTTTGAAGGATCTTCAGCGCCAGTCGTACACGCATTATTTTTACGAGGCCACTGTTGGGGCCGGCCTGCCAATTATCAGCACTGTGCGTGGTCTTCTTGAAACTGGCGACAAGATTGTGAAGGTGGAGGGTATTTTCAGGTCAGAAAGAGTTTGCTTGGCCAACTTTCTATCAAATTTTTCGCTGGGTTTTTTATCTGATGTTTCATGGCTGATCAAAGTTTATTAAAAACACTTTGTTACTGGCCATAACACAGATTGATCTAAACTATATCAGATAGTTGGGCTATTTTCTTAAAAACACTTGTCATTTTGATACAGCGGCACATTGAGCTACATATTCAACTGCTTCAATGGCGAGAAGCCGTTCAGTCAAATCGTTACGGAGGCAAAGACTGCTGGTTACACTGAACCTGATCCTAGGGATGACCTCTCTGGCATGGACGTTGCCCGCAAGGTATGGAAGTCGTGAATTTGTAATGTTGCATTCATTGGTATGAGGTTCATTTGTGTAAGAAAGTGCTGTGAATGTATCTTTAGGTTTAGTTGTACTGGTGCAAGGTTCCGAGTTTCTTTAAAGGAAATTGCGTGATGGCGTGTGACTGTTTCGATCAGGTCATCATCCTGGCTCGGGAGTGTGGATTGCAGTTGGAGCTTGAGGATATTAAAATAGACCAATTGATTCCAGAGTCTCTTCAGGTACCTAGTTTGTCCACTCCCTATCAAGTTGTTCAATTGATACTATGAAGGGCAATAGTTTGTTATTCTGTTTATCTTGTTTTAGTTTTGTTTGTCACATTGAGATGTCGTATGAGTTATTGTTCGGTAGCTCCTATGAGGAGTGCACAGAATTGGTTTTGCACGATTTGGACTTACAGACCGAGAGATATTGAATTTCGAAGTACTTTTCATTCAAAAAATCACTGAAAATACGTATGAAGATGGGCACGTGGGGTACCACGTAAGAAAGGATTTAGAACAGGTTGGGCAGTCATAGTGGCAACATAACACAGGCCAAACCAATTATTTGCTAAAGTCCTACTGAGAATATCCAAAGCCCATTATATGACTAAGCCCATTATATGACTTGCACATCAGGCACTTGACTCTGTTGACGAGTTTCTGGACAAGCTTCCCAGTTTTGACGCAGAGATTGAAGCGAAGAGGAAAGATGCTGAGGCATCTGGAAAGGTGAGTAGATCAGCGCATTGCACTTGATTGCCCTCTAATTCACACCATGCATCTGCCTTCCCCAGATGTCGTTTGAAACGATTCATAGATTCCATATATCCTGTGTTTGTAATGGCGGGGCAGTTCTGTATGGAATCGGGGCCTTGACCCCTACTTCTATTTCTTCTTTACTTTCTTGACAACTTGGTTTATTTCCTTGACAACTTCACATAGAATAAACTATGCCTTCGAGTTTTCTTTATACTTTTTAATATTAAGTCAGCTCGGGTGTTAGTATTTTTATTTCTTGTGTGTATGGTCCGACGCATGGGAGTTCTTTCAACTGTTTCTGGGCTGGTGTTCGGATTGGGCCTAGCTACTGATTCATAGACTGAGACTGTTGACTTCTGGCTGCACAGGTGTTGCGATTTTTAGGTATAGTAGACGTGAAAGCCAACGAGGGATCAGTGAGACTGGTCAGTCTCCCCAAATCAGATCCTTTTGCTCAGCTTTCTGGCACAGATAACATCATTGCCTTCACGTCCTCGAGATACTCCAAGGAGCAGCGGCTGATTGTGAGGGGCCCTGGAGCTGGTGCGGAAGTTACTGCCGCTGGGGTGTTTAGCGATTTGTTGAGGCTGGCTTCCTACTTGGGTGCTCCTTCATAGGTATTTTATAATTAATCATTCAGGACACTGTTTTTGTCAGGAATTATGAACAAGATAGGGATCGATTTGAGTGCTTGGTCCATGAATGATTATATAGCACGTTGTTACTATGGCGTTACTTTTAGGTTACATAAGAGAGATAGCCCTCACTGTCTCCATATTTGTAATGGATAAGCCTTGGATGCTCTTTCATCGGTGTTATAAGTTGAAAGCATCTTCATAATTTTGTGGCGCGAGAGTGCGGTAGATCATCAGGACAATGTTAAATGTCAGGAATCGTGCGGAAGGCAGGGATCGAACTGGCTGCTTTGATTGCTTGAGAATTCAATTAGGTCCGTGAATGATTATTTTATTAGAACATTGTAGGTTATGGAAGAGATTAGCCCTGTCTCTTATTTGTAGTGAATAAGCTTGCGGCCTTTATTAAAATCGAGACAGACATGTGTACCTTCAGCACATGCCAAGAGAATCTGGATGGGAAACCAAGTGACAAGTTATGGTTCCATGAGGTTGATTGTTTGCATCATCTTTCCCAAAGGAAGGTGGCATTCTCTTATTCTCGGATTTTGGAGAAGCTGAAGGTGAGGTGTGCGGAAATTGTCTTTTCTCTATCAAAGGTTACATATTGTAATTTTCAATGTACTTGTGTTGAAGGTACAGGATGCTTTTAGAGGCTCTATGATTCCAACTTTAAAATGTTTCACGATTTAGAAGTTATGGTAACCAAGTGGTCTTACACACAAATTTGTTTCCTTGTTCTTATAGTATGTGGTATATGTTTTTATTTGTTCTTTTTATGCATAAGATGTGTTTGAAGATGAAGGTTCACTCTACTATTCTCTTGCTTGTGTTGCAGCCAAGTCCTGACAGCTTTTGAAGTGTAGTTAGATCATGGTTTTTACAGGAAGAAGCAAACCAAGGAACTTATTACCGTCTTGCAGGTATGGTTTCTACTTGTAGAAATTTATGACCCAAATGCCATTAGCTGTTTTTGGCGGGCAATGGAAATGGCGTACAAAAAGCAGGCCTATTCCCCATGTTGTGAACTAACCATTGCTGCCAAGAATAAAGAATAATAAAAATTATTTTTTAAAATTTTAAACTAATAATAATAATAGTTATTATTATTATCATCATCACCTGATGTGGCAATCAATGTTTGGAAAAAATTGGCGGCTAGTTCAAAGTTAGCTGAAGGAATTGGGAAAAAAACTGATTGCAATTTGAAAACATTGGCAAAAAATCGGTACAAAAATCTATAAAATTTCTATTTTGTGTAAAAAATAGAGAAAATAACTGGACTCAATTTTGAAAAAACTGGTTCAATATGAGAATTGAAGGAAATTAGCCAGTAAAACTCAAAAAGTTTTCCGAACTATGGTGGCAATCACTATGCTACATCAAATTGTTGCTATGACTAAATTCTCACAATCCAAGAACTCTAAGGAACCCATGGCCTTGTTGAGGAGGTGAATCTCATCTAATATCTTTTGCAATAATTTGATCACAATAAAGTTACAAGTTACAATATCTTGGCTTGCTTTATTTCATAATAACTTGGTGAAATTAACCTTACTAATCTACAATTTTAGTATTATTGTAAAAATACACAATGCCTATTTTAATTAATATACAACCTACATCACAACAAGTAGAATTTAGGATAACTTACAAGTCTAGTGTTGAATCTGTTGCTATAGAATCACTTGTTCAATAGCAGGCCCTAGTATTGTCGAAGGTTGAGAGGATTTAGTGGCACTTGACTTGTGGATAGTGGGGTCTTTTGGGATAAATTTAGTTTATTCAAATTGAGAATGTGTGTTGTTGTCACATCCACATTTAGCATCTAAAGCTGGTTTCTAGCCAGTGCCTTCTTGTAACCAATTTATTGCCAATAATACTTTGGAAAAGCTGCAAATGTGAGGTTTTGATTCTAGCATGGTTTATCCCTGGGAGTTGGATTGAAGGTGGATGGTATGAACTTTCCAAATGTGAACCAATAGGACTTCATTCAATTCTTCCAAAGCTAGTCCAAGGGTTTTATACTATGGTTGGGTTGGAACTACAATTCATTCTATGTGGCTCCTTAGGTGGCAAAAATTTTCATGCCAAACCTTTAGGTCCCAAAGATGAGATTGGGATGAGTTTTTTGGTGGCTTGAAGTCCCATTTTAGCACTAATTGGGCCCCTTTGTTAAATTATAAACATTTGTAGCATCAATGAACATCAATGAACAAAAGATATTATTTAGAATTTTGACCCTTTATAACTTTTGAATACGATATCCAAATGTTGTATTCTTTATGTATTGGAACTTTTTTTCACTTGCCACCAAGAAAATTTGAAAATTTGACAAGCCTAATGATAATAAATACTATAGTAGCAAAAAGTAATGGTACCCACCTAAATTTGAAAACATTTGAATTCAAAAAAGCAAATTTTAGCTTCTTAGTTGATTATTTTTATAGTTAATTTAGCTCTTAAATTAATTTTTTAGTTAACTAGCCTATTAATTAATTTTTTCCAATTAATTTAAATTTTATTTAATTTTCACAATTAATTTAGCTTTGCAATTGTTTAGTTCCTTAGTTGATTCTGTAAATCAAATTCTAGTTCTTCAATTGATCAATTTTTAAAATACTTTAATCTTGAATTGAATGTTGACATGCTTTTATAGGTAATCATGCCAATAACCAATTCTTTAACTTGCAATGTCAAACTTTTTCTAGGATTTAGCAATTTGCAAGGATTCAAAGATGGATTCATTCCTAGTTTGAATCAATGTCTCATATTCAAATCATGAATTTTTCTATGGATAAAAATATTAAAAAAATACTTTCTTATATTTTCAAAAGGAAAAAAAAGAAAAGAAAAGAAAAGGTGCATTTTTATATTTTAAAAAAATTGATCATTGAGAAAACCCAAGATTGAGGACCCAAACTCATGCACATCCGGCCATCCGGATGACCAGGTTCTTTATTTGGATGGATGAATAACGGATGAACAACTGAAGTTTCGATGACCGCCGGTTTGAAGTTTCGTTCGTTTGCTTAAACCCTGATAGAAACCCTAGGTGAAACCCTAAAATTGCTGATTGTGAGAGACGAGGAGCAACCTCTCCATAACTTTAGCGAAACTCTATCCTTGTCAAGTGCGTTTGCGATGGGGAGATCTCGAAGAGCGTTCAGGAAGAGCAATCCGACTGTGCGCGTAGGCTTGCCCAAGCGCAGGAGCGCCAAGTCGGTCGTCCCGGAGACCCTGATTTTGCCAGGAACCAGCACGAAGTAATGAATCTCTTGTTCTGATAAAGCTAGTTCTTTCAATTTGGTCATGTGATTCCTGCCAATATTTCGCCTTCTATTTGGATAACACTTTTTTTACTAGAGAATTTTTGCAGAGAATTGTTGAGGAGGGATTATTTGTACTGATTTGAGAATTTTAATGAGGCTAGAGTAGAAATAGCCAAACTATTCAGGTTGCAGTCTTTTAGAAAACTCAGAGTTGCATCTCAGAAGCTATGATAATTTTCCAAGTTTGAAAGTCTGGCTTTTGATGATAGTGATTCACTGTTCTCTAAGATTTCACGAGAGAAGAGCCATAACCTCTGTTTTCGAAACTATTTAGAGTTTACAGAGAGAATTTTAAGCTGGTTCTGGTGGCATGCTTTTTTGAAAGTGGAGAGTTGAATCTCAAAGACTCTGATGGTTTTGTAGGTCTGATTTTTAACTTATTTGTTTTCTGTTCTCTTGACTTCGTGAGAGGAGGGCACCCTCTGTAATTCAGCTCTATTTCCACCCTAATGTTTTGGGTTTCCATCTGTTCCCTCCTCGTCTGAAATGCGTCGTTATTGGCTATGTCGCAGGTTGGAGTGGGATGGAAAGGCATCGTTAATTAGCAATTACAAATCGATGGGAATCGTGGCGAATCCGAATGTGACGGGAGCGCGGTCGGGTACTCAACATCTTGTGCAGCTAGTGAGCTTACAGAAACCGTTGTCAGCTGACGGTGATGAAGTATATGGTAGCGATGACGAGCCTGACGGTAAGTTAACGGCCTTCCCAAACATGGTTGTAATGGTCTAGGGTTTATAGGATTGCAAGGTTTCCTGATGTGTACTGTAATACTCTGCATTCTTACACAGTTTGAACCAACCAAGTAGCGCCGATTATCTTACAGGAATTAACGACTAAATGGTCGCATTGTCCAATTTGTGTCTGTTAGTAACTTGGTGCTAACTCCTGCTTGCTAACTTGTTAATTTCATTCATTTCCAATAGCTTATTCAACTCCCTGAATTTGGACTAAATCTGCCTATACCAATGGTTTGAATTGCCTAATCCTCCTGCCCCAAGTAGCAACAACAGGTAGCCAACTTGAAAGCCTAACTCCCCATTAGTTACCTGCAAGTGCGGGCACGCAATAGGTTAGTTAATTTCCAACTTGTAATGGACCTCAGCACCTGAGTTCGCTAATTGGCGATACCTGGTTGGGGCGGGCAGGGCCTTTACCAAGCAAGTTAGTGATTGTCGAAATGGAAGCGTGCGCTGAGTGTGTTTTTCTGTGATTGAGGTCAAGTCAAATTCTATGTGTATCAGAGAATGTTCGCTTTCTATTTCCAGAGCTGTAAAGAATTGCATTATTATACCACTTTTTCCTTGAATGCCACTAATCTATATTGAGTTGTGCTTCCTCCTGTATTCTTGCAGATGTAAAATCTGCTCTCCACAAGAAGAGGTCGGATGGGAAAAAGGCACCACTTCAGAGACTTACAACAATGCAGAGGGTTTATATTAGTCGACTTATATTGAAACACGGGGACAACTATGTGGTCAGATGTCATCCCTCGAATCAATCCATGCTTGGTGTGGATCTCTGTTGTTTCTGGATCATGGCGTATTGTTTACTGTTTCGTTCAGCTTGGCTTGTGTCTCTCTTTTTCTTGTTTTAATAACGGAGTTCATTGATACCGAGAATTTTTTGCAGGCAATGTCAAAGGACATCAAGTTGAATCGGATGCAGCACCCGCCTGGAGCGCTTTCACTTTTATGTGAGCGGTTCCATAAGTACGATAAATTGGCTGACAATGTTGAAGCACAAGAAAATTCTAAGCAATAAAAGAAGGTTTACAACTTGAATTATTTTTCACTAGCATACTTATCAGCATGAAAATTGTGAGACTTGCTGCAAGTAAGCAGCTGAGGTTTATCTACTTCTGTTGATGTTGTGTGGGTATGACTTCAAAGAACTCTAAACGAAGCTGTAGTTTCATGCTAATGCATGTCGTTTTGGGGGCAGTGCTAATGACTATTCAGATGGCTACATCTTTTATATATATTTAACATAGTGCCTTAACTGGAAATGTCTTCAAGCTGTAACGTCAACCTCCGAGATTTCCTTGCAACTATAACTTGCAGTTTTCATAGCTCAGAGCGATAATATTTCTTAGTCAGATGCTATGTACCATATTCAGGATTTATTTTCATCCGGTGACTGCATCTAGTGGCTTTCCCTCTAGCTGACTTATGGTATTAGTTGTATCTTGGGCCACATTGTAATGAGGGCCTAATGGATGGCCTTACCTTCAACAACTTGTCTTGTAGCCAAGCATTCTTTGGTGAACTCATTCAAGATCTATTTCACCATTTCATTTATATTTGGATGTTATTCAAGGGAACTTTGCTTTGACAAATTTGGTTATCTCAAAATTGCTTTGACTTCCAAGAGGTTAACAAGTGTCATGAACTTGTTATTAACATCATTTGGAAAAGTAGTATTAAGTATGATCAAATAGCTCCAAGCAAAAGGTTGAAAATGTGTCAAATTTCTAAGCCATCAATAGTATGGAATTTAGACATTTGGTGATTAAGTAGCAACATTTCTATTCAAGATACATTGATAGTGTCTTTGCACTATTGACCCCTTGTTATGAGTATTGATGAGATCAACTAGTCAACCCTACATGGATCCCAATTCTTGGATTCTATTTTACTCTTTTCCCCTTAATGCCCATTTATTGGGATGTGAGAGCAAAGAGAGGTCATAAACCAAAACACACCATGATGATTCCAAATTCCTCTAATGGTAATCAAAATCTAACAAAAGTTAGAAGCAATTCAAGTAGAGGGACCATTCTCCGGAGCTTAATAGGACACTTTTGGTGCACACCTTATTCACTGGTACCGTTTTCAATGAGCTACACCGTTCTCTTATTGATTGTCAAAGTGTATTGCACTTGTAAGTCACCACTCAGGGCGTAGAAGTGAGTAAGTTCCAGACTGTAGGCCCCCATGGCCAGGAGGGTACTACCAGTATTATACGTAAGGATTGGTGAGACTTATAAACAGAGAAAATGAAACCAAAATCGTTGTATCATAACTGCTTAACGGCTTTAACAGCTTCCTATATCGTGAGCCTGCAATGACTGTACACAACAATACCGGTACTCATGTGCTTGCCTATTCTTTCACCATAGCCCACTGTCGGCAATCTCTTCCAGCTTTGCGCGAATTTGGGTGCGCTCCTCTGAAGTCAGGTCTGCATCCTCCTGCATCAGTCGCTCGCGCAATTCCTTGGTAGCCCCATTCTGTGCACTGTCTGTTACCTGCACTTCCAAAAGGGCGCAACAAACAGAATGAGCAACAAGTGGCCTGCACGATGAAACCTCAGATACAAGCAATTACGCTACAATAGGCTCTGTCGCTGTAGTAATGGCTCGCTTTTCGAGAAAGGTCCTACTCGAATTTCCTCGCATTCTTTGTAAAAATGTGGCTTTTGTCAATGCAAAGCTTCTTCTCCTTTGGTCTAGAGCCAATAATTGGGTGTCTGCTCATGATGCTTACGGAGGCCTCCAATATGATGAAAGCCTCAGAAGGGTAAAATATCTTTCTAAATTGTTCACTGACAACTCGGCAGGGTACAGGCACTTTTTTACATTATTCACTGACAACTTGGTATATATGAGTGCATTCCTCTACAGAGACTGTAATTGCCCTTTCAAGGTGGAACAAAGTGAAGGTAAGTTAGATGCCCCTGCAAGAGATTGATGGAATGAACTGGTACCTCAATGACGTTGTTAACTTGCCCTTCTCTATTTGGTTCAGATAATGGCAATTGTGAATCCGTCAACCAATCACCGTCCACCACGAACTTGTACTCGTACTTTCCAACCTACATCCTCAAACTCCCACTGCAAGAATCAGACAACGTAAAGGGTGCACAAACAGCAACGACAGGAAATCTCTGGGTTAAACAATGTCATGAGGACTAAGGGAGGCGATACAAGTCAAGAATACAGCCATCGCATACTGGTTATGAAACTCTTACAGGCACTTTACGTCTTAGAATCCACTGATTTTCACTTTCATCATATTCCATTGGAATTTTCTGCAGGAGTCACGTCGCAGATCAGCTCAAAAAAGTCAGTAAACACGAAATCAAGTCATTCTATAGCAGTTTTTTCAAGGATGAAATACTGATGGAACATCACTATAAGGTAGTTGGAACATGAGAAAGAAAGAACATACCTCACTACCCCAGCCTACATCAAGACCAGCAATTTCCACGCTTTCAGCTTCACCCGACCACTTCAGCTCTATGAGTTGCTTTGATCCTTCTGTCAACTAATTAGCACAAGAAAAAATCTAATCAGAATTGAGGGAAGAATGTAGCTACCGACAATTAAGACTGCAAATTTTAGTCAAGAAAAGCAACAACACAACATAGTGAAAAATTGCAAAGTAAGAGAAGGATGTAGAGAGCAAACCAGATCAGCTGTAGCAGCTCTGATTGACTCGAGTTTGGGATGACAACGCCTCACTTTCTGCGAACATTTACAAAAAAGTGTAAATCCATGAGATTAACAAATTAGCTTAAAAAAAAAGCTGTAACAAACCATGAAGTCTTCTACAGAACTTTCCATTGGTTAACACACTGTATGGGTTTAACACCTAAGTGCCCAAATGGCCAAAAGCAGCTGCTTCTGTATCCATAGGAATGTCATTTTGGAAGTTTCAAAGAATAAAATAATAGGTAACAATAGAAAGAAGAAACCATGGCCAACGCTTTTGAATGATTAGAATATATGCGTTTAAATTTTTCTACAATCAACTATAAGCGTCCAAAGTGGACTTTTGATGTTTAGTTTGGGCACTTGGAAGATAAGTAAGAGACTGGTTGCTTAACTTTACCTGTAGGAGAACGTTTGCTTCTTTCAGTGATAATCCACGCAGCCAATACATGTAAGCCAGCTGCACGTTCATATAAAAGGCCTCAGGGCATTAAAAGGAAAAATCCTCAATGCTAAAGATACAGCTTCTGCATAATCATCAAAAACAGGGAATTCTGAAAAAAATTCTGAAACAGGGAATCATCTTCTCACCGCAACGCCAGGAGCCCGACCAAGACCAGCAGTGCAATGAACATAGGCAGTCGTCCCCTTATTCGCTTCAATTGCCTTATGCAATTGAGCCACAGCGACTGGTAACCTCATGCGTAAATCAAATGGATCAAAGTCCCTGCACAACATTGAAAAAATTAGAACTCACATCCCTTCACTTGATTAGCTTTAAGCTCACCATAACTATGACAACAAACAACTTAATTGGAAATTCATTTGAGTACCTTATCTGGCATCGGTAGTGCATGATCCCATCCAATTCATTCACGCGTGCTTGGATGGCTGGAAGATCCACTCCAAAGTATCTAGGAACTTCAAGTTAAGGGAGAGACACTTGTAATAACCATGAATGCAAAGTCTATTAAAAGGCTCAAGCAGCACTAAAGGAAAAAGGTAGATAATACTAAATCCATTAAGGAACTGATCCTATACTGACCCCTAATACCAACAACAGTCACTCATCTATTCATAAGATTGGTTAAACTTATTAACAAGCGGTGTGAGCATGACTTAGCTAAATGTCTTAATGTATATGATCACTGATCTCTGACGTCAATAGATTTGGCTCTTATACGCAAAGATCTCTCCACAGGTCTATACATACGTCCCAGAATCACAGTCCTCCATATGTTAAAATGCTTAAAGCGACACAAGCAGTATCCTCTACCTCAAATATCAAGGATACGCAAGGTCGGGATCTTGTTGTAGGCAGAATATGACTCCAACACCTGCATCCTTCAGCCTATCTGCATCTGCAGGAGTCTAAGTGAACGCCAAGTTCATGAGATGCCAACATTAGGGGTTAACGACTTCATGAATCCGCAGGGTTCACTGAAGAAGCAAAAGTAAAGATGGAGAGTCTGCTTAACCATAGCAAACAGTTGAAACAATGAAGAGTGAACGAAAAAACTTAGGTCTGTATCCAAAGAGTGCACATAAGGAACTGACCTGAAGGCATGAGCCCACAATGAGGTCTGGTAACACATAGGCGTAATTGATTCCTAGATCATGCCTATACTCCAGGGCTGCATTCACGAAACATTGTCCAATCAAATATCTCAATGGCCAGCAAATGGTGATCCAAATGAACAACGATAAGCGTAGGATTTTCAAATGTTTCAACAACTTTTAGGCAACAACATAAAGAGAATCTTAGCCATGATAAATGGGGAGGTCTCCCAATCACTGCGATCATATGGAAACTCCCAATGAAAATTATGGAAGCCTCAATATGATCAATGTGCCCATAGGGACACCTCTCGAAGAATGATGGTGAAGCTTCTCTATATGATGGTGTCTTAAAGTCCCTGAACGGTCTAATTTATAACTAAAAACCCTGTTGCTTGCAGCACTCATGAATGTCCAAAATTAGGGATTTGAAGATGAATCCCCAAATTGTAAGCTAATGATTCAACTATTAGAACAGAAACTCATGAGTATTAAAAAGTAGAGCAACTAGTATGCCTTAGAATGAAGCAACTCACTTGTACCCATGGCTTGCTGCATGGAGGCACTGTACTCCTCCGTCTTCTCCTCCGTCTTAGTCACGGTCTTCTCTCCAGTGGCTGCAATCTGCATCACCAAACACCATTTCCACGATAAGAACAGGATTTTAAAGCAGGGACATCCAAAATCACAGGCCCCAAAACCACACCACTTGATCAGGCATCCAGCTAGTGTACATCTCCTTAATCAACATATTCTTGAAGAGTTTCTTTTAAAACACCAACCAGTAAACCCTGCATTAGGTGTCCAAATAATGCATTCCTGGATGCATTTCGATCCACTTTCAAACAACAAGATCTCAAAATTCGACCACTCTGATACCAAGAGCAATGTCCAACAGTAAAAGTGTCCACAAAAGAAGTCACTGCGGTGAAATGCGACCCATTTTTGAAAATTGTTACCCGGAGAGGAGGTCGTCGGGGCTGATGCACTGCCCTCGTCGTGATCCTCGCCCGTGGACCGAATCGGGTCGCAACAGAGACTCTAAGCAATGGATTCTCCTTTCCAGCACCAGAAGACCGAATTCTGGTGAAAACCCAACCGTGAGAAAAGCTCAAAACTCCCACCCATCAAGACTTCTTTGCAGAATTTCATAAAAAGAAGAGATGGAAGACATCGCAGTACCTGGAAAGCTGGTGCGTGGCGTGGGAGGCGAGCATAGCTGTGGTGGTCGCCATAGCCATGCGCGTTCCTTTCGGAGTGATTCTACTGCAATGCAATGCAATCAAGGCCCAAATTCAACAACCACAAAAGCAAGAAGAAGAAGAAGAGAAATGTGCGAGCCAAGAGAAGGGAGGCCTTCTTGCTTGTATGGGTATTGGAAATTTGGAGTACACTAAGTTAATACATCACTGAGATATTTGTTACAAAAGCTTTGTACTGCCTTGACGAAAAAGATTCGGTTATGAGCGGTAAGCAGAGGAGCGCGACAAGGACGTGGAATAATAAGTTAGTGGAATGGATTCCATGGAAGGCACGGCATGTGGCTCACAGATTACATGTGCGCGTTCATTTCATTACATTCTTTAGGGAGGCTGTTGGAGCACTGTGGAATGGGTCATGATGCTTTGATGAGATCTCTGATGAGCGTCCATTGTCTTGGGCAAGGCATGCACACCCATAATCAACAGTGTCGCCAAATGCAACACTTTTGGACCCAAAAGGTTACAAATTGTTTTTTTATTGTGCACACAATCAAAACATGAGAGTTTAGGACAGCCTAGTGTTGGTTTTAGGTACACTTAATCCTTGAAGGGCAGGCTTGTGATTGTGGAAATCATCCCTTTTGGCATTGTGTGAGAAATTGGTTTAAAAAAATTCCTAAAGCACTCATTGGATGTCAAAGTACTATACAAGACCTTCTCTTTTTATGCAAAAATTTGAGGATGAATAGCTGCATTTTTGTCCTACACACAAGGATTCTCTGTCATTCATCAACCAAAAAATGGTTGCGGCATTGTTTATGGGTTAAAGAGAATACTTTGAAAATTTGTAACAACATGTTCATATGGTGCTCAAATAATGCATGCTTAAGTGCATTGAAATCCTCTTTTGGTAACCAATAAGATTTAATCAAGATAAGTCATGGTTAATAACAATAACTATTTAGGAACTATGGTTAATGATAGTGACTAACTAATTGAGTTGTAACTAGTAATGATTATAGGTGTACATACCTTCATGGATTTTGATAATGTTTGTTGGTGTGAAGATTGATGGTGGAATGGATTTTCAATTTCAAGTTTAGTGATATGTACTGCATTATGAAGAAAAGTTAGGGTCAAAGCTTTGACCCCCCTTCCAAGACTCAATATTCAACAAATAACATTTTTGACCAATCTAAAATCCTCTTGGATTGAAGTTTGTGCAATTTGTGACTCAAAAGCAATATAAATTTTGTAAGGGTATATTTGGAAATATAATCTTCCTTTTGTAATGGAAAAAATGCTAGATTGCTACAAAATCTTCAAAGAATATAGATTCATTTTGAATGAATGTATTCATTTAAAATGAGTAAAATGGATTATCATCCATGTTTTGTGTTTTGCATCTATATCTATGGATGTAAAGAGTTTCATGACTCTAGTGAAGATCACATTCTAGGTTGCTTGAAAAAAATGAATTAAAAAATCCTAAGAATTTTTCATTTCAACTTCAAAAAATTCAAATGTATTATCTAGAAAGAATGTGTCTTTGAAAAGACAAGGTGACTACACTTCCTTGACTCACAATAAAAGATGATTCTTTATTGAAGCCTATATTCTTTGGTGCTTCAACAATATTCTAAGGAGCCAAGCTACATGCTACACTCATATAGAATGTTCATAATTTGCACAAGAAAAAGGTTGAGGAAAGGGAGGGAATAGGAAGAGAGAAAAAAAAAATGTTAAAACGGAGAAAATATTCAAAATCTTTCCACTTTTAGGTAGTTTTTGTGAAAGAAACGTGTTACAGAGATTCAAAGGTACGCTATCTCGAACTCCAATATTTTCAAAACATGCAATGTTTCTACAAAAATGCCAGTTACCTTCCAAAAGCGGAGGTTTCGCTTCAGTAAAAGTCACCAGCGCTGATACACTGTAGCTACAATAATTTCAAGGGTTTTGATACAACCTTTCTTTAAGAGAGCTGCCCACATATCTGCAGCTATCATATTCGGAAGCTAGATTGGAATGTACTAGCAAACTGAGATTCAACACAACTCATGTACAGGAACAATTTGCCTCTTGTCAACTACATAATAAATACAAAAACAACGAAAGTAAATTGAGAACATACTCAATCCTTAATCAAACTAGTCGAGACTGCATCACCAATTGTCTTGGGTTTCAGTGAGCCAGGAAAGTACGACTGCTTGAGTGATCCATTTGAGCTTGAGGAAGTGGCAGGCTTGAACTCATAAGGCCCTTGCCTCAACCCCCAAACCTGAAAATTGCAGGTACCAGTAATTAAGAAAGAGTTTCATGCCTCATAAGGTGTACTGTGAAATTAAGACCACAAGATTCAACACCGAAATAAAAATTGTATCGGGCCACATGTGCACTTGAAGGAGACTTTATACCTGCTTGCCAGCATCATCATATGCACGGTCCCAGCAATGAACTTCTCCATTTTTATAGATGCTGAGCTCTGACGTGCACGTAGACGCTCCATTCTGCAACAACGCAAGATTCATAAGAAAAAAATCATATGCGTGAAACAGAATCAAAAACCAAGAACTTGAGTACTCTATATAGTAAACGTCTGTTTCAAATCTAAGTAATCCAGAAGCTGGGCTATATTTTCAGCAACAACCGTTAAGCAGTAAAGCTGTAAAGCTCAAGTGGCATGAGGGGAGAAAGTCACGAAGTATTCTGATGAAGTCTCACTTTGATAGCTGTCTAAACACTTTCTACAAAAATATGGCAGAGCTTGATATGGTCATTAACAAAGATCGATTCCATCTTCACATACCCAAGCGTTCGGAAAGCCTCCTGGCGGAGTAGACCCTTCATACAAGCAACGCCGTCCCCGGTCACAGGCCGAAAGATAGACGGTACTCAGATGCTCCGCCATATCCTGCATTTCACAGCAGAATACCACTTAGCACAAGTTCTACACAAAAGATTGCAAAAAAATGGATCTTCAACGGAATCAGGAATTTGTGTTTCTTATGCTAAAAAGGAACGAGAATCGAACCAAATCAAAAGATTATGCAAGCTAGGTTCTCTTTACCTTGAGCACCTCATCAGGTTGAGGTCTTTGATCTTTAGGCCGCTCACAAAACTTTCGGTATTCTTCAGTATCCCGCACAGCATAGGAACTGACCTGCATCTCAAACTAAAACACATAACTCCAAGTGTACAGAAGCTAGAATTATCTCAACAATGACAGTCTGAAAGTGATCACATTATAACATGTTTTTTCGTAAAATTAGACTATCTCAAAGAAATTTGAACATTATCATAAAGAACATCTTCACCATGATACATCTGAAGGTCTCAGGGAGACTCTCATGCACGTGGGGAAGATTCTCTTTGCGATGTCTAAAAGTTCTTGAAAGAGTCTAATTTTTTCTTAAACTTTGTTTATTATGTGAAGAGATAACTTGGAAAAAATATGGAGAACGAATTTAGCCCAAAAGCTGACCTCTACGTCACACTTCATCTCCTTTGGACAGGGCTTGACACCGTAGAACCTCTGTAAAAAACCACCACAAAACCAATTATCTACCAGGTAGTGCATTCTTATTCCACAAACATTTCTAAAACAAACTTCCTGACCCGTACAGACAGATAAGAAGTCCAGTGATTGGAAAAATGTGATACCTGACGAAAGGGCCTCTCTGGGGTCCTCCAAAAGGCCTGTAGTGTCATCAGAAACAAATACAATACTGTAAATGCCTCGAGAACTCAATAGCTACACTTTTCTCACATGATCAAGCGCATTTCAGAAAACTGGAAATTGAAGTCACAAAAGACAAGCAATACAAGCTCCAATACCTGCTCGAAGTACAGAACTCGTCCTCCATCTGCTAAAACGGTGGCTGGGCAAGTGAGTAACCTGCATTCACAATGGGAAGGTGTCCTTTGGTCACAGTGAATGTACAGACACTTCATTACAACATTGGATATAGTAAACTTTTCCTTAATACTGAAAACTCTCTAGTACTCTTTTCTAGAGAGCAGCAATCATTCACAAGAGCTGCAGAATGAATACCTGAGGTTGAAGTATGTCATTGGATCTCGAGCTGCTTGCTCCGTGGAAAACTGCAGTTGAAGCTCACAAAGGTGTCAGCAAAACTCGTCAACCAATTTCATGCATGAAAAACACAAAAAAATCCCTAAAACACATTTGCTCTCTCAAATTCCTACAATTGAAGCTCACACTGGAACTTAGTCAAGGGAATTCACGCACGAAAAACACAAAACAAGTCCCTAGAATACACTTGCAATTCCTGCAATTGCAGCTCAAAATCACCTTCTCCCCGCTAAGAGCCTGCGCTACCACGCGAGCATGATCCCAACGCGTGGTCCTCTTCGTCAACTTGCGCAGAAGGAGAGCGCCTCCGA
Organism: Climacium dendroides; assembly: GCA_950106755.1. NCBI lineage: Eukaryota > Viridiplantae > Streptophyta > Bryopsida > Hypnales > Climaciaceae > Climacium > Climacium dendroides. Next base: position 14,306,203 of record OX467091.1, on the reverse strand, counting down.
TCACACAAACCGCTTTGATTACCCATCCTCGCCATTTTCCACTGCCACCCCCACCATTCGCATTCTTGTTATACCTTCTGTTCATGGCGTCCCCATTGTAGCTTCCAGTTTCATTGTAGCTCTCGCCTAAACTGAAGCTTTCATGAGCACCCGGCGAACTCGCTTCGAAATCTCTAAAGCTAATGGAATTTGCGTCGAAGCTCCCTGAACTGCTGCGGGACATGTGCGTCGGAGTTCGTGGAGACAAAATTGACGGCTCCATTGAATCTCACATCCCAGCTACAAATGGAAAAATCTCAGCTACTATGGCAAAATTCCAGAGCCCATCTTTCAAATTCCGCTCCCTCCTCTTGTTACTCAGAATTTAGGGTTCGATACGTCGCCCAAATTTCGATTCAATCGATACTAAAGTTACAGAGAGAAAGTTTAGAAGAAGAAGAGTCTGTGACCGGGATGGATGAGGAGTCTAAGACCGTGAGACCGTCGATGCTGAAGAGGATAAGCCCCTATTGGTAATTGGTTTTCTCTCCATCACTCTGCCTGTTTGTGAGCTTGCTTGGTCTCTCCCCGTTCAAAAATTGTGGAGAATTCGTGAAATTTTTTGAATTTTTTTTCCGCAATTGGCGTTTTGAGATTCATATGGATTGTTGAGGGGGCGGAGTTCTGCATTTGAAACCCTACAAATGCAACACAGGGCCACTGAGGTAATCAGGGTAGATGGTCGTAGCAGAGCGATGTTGTGCTGAATCGCAGAGCTTAGACAGCCTTTGGTTGTCACCATGGGGCATTACGTGCCGGACTGTCTCACTCGAGCTTGCAGTCGCGTCTCCAGCTCGCAACCATTCTGCTGGAGCAATTTGTTGCGAGAGGCAAACGCTTGTAAGTTCAAAGCTAATCAGATTGTTCTAAACCCTGGAGCTTCACGGTTGCAAGCCTGGCCGAATGTGAACTGCTCGGTTGCATTTACGCCCGATTCCGCTATTTTGCCGAGCAAACCAAAGCAAGAATTGTCTACCAATTCCAGTAGCAGGAATGTTTTATTAAAAGAGGGCACAGAATTCGCAAAGGAAGAGTCACGAGCGTTGGCTGGTGACCCCGGGAAGGTGTTCGTGGGAAATTTAGGGTACCACGTGAAACGAGAGGCCGTGAAGGAGTTTTTCTCGCAATGCGGGCCTGTGCGCGACATCATCATCATACGAAGTCATGACGATCCCGAGCGGAATAAGGGCTATTGTTTTTTGTTTTTCGGGGGAGAGGATCCGAATGCGGCAGCTGTGCGAGCTGCGGAGGAACTTGATGGGGCGGATTTTTGTGGGAAGATGCTGAGAGTGAAGATTGACGATGGGCGATGGGAGCGTGAGCGGCGTGAGCAGCGCGAGCGATGGGTTGAGTCTGGCGCGGTAGGTCTTCGTTTTTCTTCGCACAGTGCTTTGAAAATTCTTCAAAGCTTTGAGTCTTGTGAGACATTCGGTCTTAGGATATTGATATGGTTATGACTTCAATTTTGTTATGACTGTCTGTTGTTCGAAATTCATTGGCAGTTTTGATTGTGCGAGGGGTTAGGGTTTTAGCTTGGTCCCTGAAATTCAAGGAGTTTGAGCACTGAAGCAATGTGTAAACCTCACAACGCTCAAAATGAGCAAATGAACGGACACTACCACAATCACCCTGTTTACCTAGGTTGTTAAGGAGTTCTGTAGTTATTGTTACGAGTCCTGTGGCACTGTAAATCTAGAAATGAACAATGAGCTCACGACCTGATAGTAATGTAAAGGCTCCAGTCAAAGGAGCGACAGAATGTAACGACTAGAGTTATTTGATTTCATTCAAGCCACCCTCTTGAGCAGATTAGAATCACGTGTGGCAGGAGAGGGAGCCTCAATCAGAATGGCATGAAGAGAGAGAGAAAGCGTCGAATGATTTTCGAAAATTGGTAGAAGATCACCCCAAAGATGTGCGGAAGGTAGTTGGTGCTTTCAATAAGATTGAGAAGGTTAGTAATCGGATCTCTACCCTCCATTTCATCCGTTGCATGGTTAGTTTGTGCAGATTTTAGGTTTTCTTATTTGAACCTCCATACTCACAAATATGGTTCTTGGTGGCGTGTACTGAAGAGTTGATGGATTTTTTACAGCCAAAGCGTCGAGATTATACATTGCTAGTAAATTACTATGGAAAGCGTGGGGATAAGCACAGCGCTCGGGCTGTATTTGAGAGTATGCGAGCTGCAGGCATTGACCCAAACGTCCATGCTTACACCAAGTAAACCCAACGTCTCAGTTTTGGACTCTTGTTGTAATTCCCTAGACTACTGTTTCGCGTATGATCATTTTGTGTGGAATCCTTTCCGTTCTCCTTCGTAATAAACTGGGTTTCTTTTTGTGGAAAACCAGCTTGGTACATGCATACGCAGTGGCCCGCGATTTGCGAGGAGCAGTGGCTTGTGTTGAGGAAATGGAAGCTGACGGAATCGTTCCAAATGAAGCAACTTTTAGTGTGATTATTTCAGGCTATGGAAGATTGGGAGATGTCAAGTATGTATCTCTGTCTCACAATGTACAATAATTGTGGATTTCACTGATTTAGTAAATCTCTCTGGGTTGCGGAAGCTAAAAACAGTAATTCCACTTTGGCAGATAATATTACCTTTCAAATAGCGTTTCTTTTGCTCAACAATGTAGGTTATAATGTCTGCTTTCTATAGGTACATCTTTGCCTTCCACGCTACTATTCCAATGTGTCTGCATCGAATTGTTATCTTTTCTGGTTTCTAAGGTGGACAAAGACGTGACTATTCATAGGCCTTACGTAGAGCTTCTCGCATTTACGAGCTTGTTGCATGTTGAAGAGCTGCAGAGATTTGGTTTCAAAGAGCACTGAGTGAGAGCTGCCATCATAATGGTGTTATTTACAACAACATCATCAACGCTCACTGGTAGGATTCGTTCTATATGTCAATCTTGTCTCTCTGGTTAATAGCTATTTTTCAGGTTGTGGATGTAAGCTTCATCGATTTTGTCATGCTTCTCCAAAGACCAATAATGAATTTTGGGGAAGTGCAGCAAAGCAGGCAATATGGAACGGGCTGAAGCTTTAGTGATTGATATGGAGGAACATGGGCTAGGGGCAACGCTTGGTCTTTACAACATGATGTTGGACGGCTATGCTCATTGTCGTGCTGAGGCCCAATGCTTGGATGTGTTTCGCAAATTGAAGGCAAGTCTTCACTTCCTTAGAAGTTGATGCTCTATTTATCTCTCATTAAAATGCCTGCCCATCCCGCCATTAGATTGACAAACTTCTTAATGCTAATCTTAATGCTAAGTTGATAGGCATTAGATTCATATAGTCCTCCTATTGAGTTAATTTTAAGTCAAGGTTAGTGTAACATAAATGCTGTTAACTTATATTAGTGTGATTTTAGTCTTATTAGCACTCACATGAACTTTGACAGAGTTTCAGTATTGATCTATGTCCATAAATTTACATCAATAACATAAATTTAAATCAATAAATTTACATAAATTTATATCAATAACTTTGTCAATCTAATGGGGGATCGTTTGTGACATGTTTTCCATTAAATGTTTCATGATCAAAACCATGCAGTACAAGCAAACGCAGATTGTTTATACTCACCTGCACTTTTCCTTTGGTTTCAGGACACGGGCATGTCTCCAACTGTTGTAAGCTACGGTTGTCTCATAAATCTGTACTCAAAGGTACATCCACGCTTCCGCTGAATTTTCTATCACTTTGTGACTGCTCCATCCAGTCAATGTATTTCATTATCGTCCTTGGACACTGCAGCTTGGGAAGATGACCAAGGCATTGGAGATTTGCAACGAAATGGAGGCTCAAGGAATCAAGCACAACCGCAAGACGTATTCGATGATCATTGATGGATATGTACATCTAGGTGATACGATAAATGCATTCTCTGTCTTCGAAGACATGTCTAAAGCAGGCATTAAACCGGATGGGGTCACCTACAATATTCTAGTGAATGCCTTCTGCAAAAATCGACAAATGAAGCGAGCTGTACAGCTGCTTGCCCGCATGGAGAAAGGGGGTTACCCACCCACACTGCAAACATATACCACGATCATTGCTGGCTTTATGAAAGTTGGAGATGTGCGGATGGCGCTTGAAACAGTTCGGGACATGAAGCTGGCTGGTTGCCGCCCAAGTGCTACGACGTATAATGTCATCATGCATGGCCTTGTTCAAGCTGGCCAGGTCTATGATTACCTTTAACCAATCGCATCTACTTTCACAAACTAATATTTATAAATTCCCGTGCAATTACTGTGAGGAGAAATTAGTAATTGTCGAAATTCCTCTCAAAATGCTGAAGACGTCTTATAGGAAGATTCTGGGCTCATAAACTGTAGTATCTTTAGAATTATCGTGGCCTACTGTAATTGCACAGAAAAGTGTAATACTCTAAGATTGCAAGCCTCAAACAAGAAGCTCACTTTAGAAGCTAATAGTGACTTTCATCAAACATATGTCTATTGTTAAAAAATGTGGGTTATGGTTTCTACTTTCTATTGGTGCTTTCTGTTACCTTCATTGATGCTTCTTGAATAATTTATTTCAATTCCTAGAGATGGAATTGGGCAGTTTGGAGGTAAAAATTTTAATAGCTGCTAACTGTTCAAAAGATCGGTACAGATGGATAGGGCTGCGTCTATCATTGATGAAATGGCGTTGGCTGGAGTTCATCCAAACGAGCGCAGTTACACTACCCTTATGGAGGGGTATGCTTGCGACGGAGAGATTGGCCTGGCTTTCAAGTACTTCAAGCGCATCAATGAAATAGGGCTGAAGCCAGACGTGATTTCATATGCGTCTCTTTTGAAGGCTTGTTGCAAGGCAGGACGCATGCAGAGTGCAGTTGCAGTGACGACAGAGATGGCAGATGCAGGTGTCCCCATGAACCAGTACATCTACAATATTCTCCTCGATGGGTATGTGATATTTTCTTTATCCTTCTTGACGTGTCTGAAAGTAAATCTTTTTTCTTATTATTACGGTAGGAGGTCCATAAAGCAAACAGGTTTTCTTACACAGAGGTACATATTGCTTTCCTCAATGTACCAACTGTATTTGCCAATGTATCAAGCAGTGAACATACGGGGGGTATTCATCCATTAATAAATCCAATTGTAGGATCTTTAGTTAACCCTTAAGTGCTCCAACGTCCATATTCTAGATGATGAATGGAGGGCTTGCAGGCATTGTTTAGTCCAACTAACTTCACTTTCATCCAATGTAATACTTGAATGTTGAAAAGACCACCTGCGTTAATGACCAATTTCATGAAATTGCAGTAAATGATAATTCTTTACGAAGCTATAAGCAAGAATGTGCCAAAATTCGAAAAAGGATTAGGGTGTTTACAAGTTAACTTGTTAGAGTGCACCGTCCTCAAATTACAAAATAAGTAACCTTTCCAATTTCCAATTAAATGTAGGTATTTTGAAAGATTCAAAGAAATGATTGCCTGCAAACTAAAACTCCTCGTAACTTTCATCTTGTTAATCGAAATGGAATGATTCAAATCCTCTCATGTATATAAAGCTAGAAAACCAAGTTCAAATTTTTATTTTTTTTAAAAAGTGATCTTTTTAGCTACTTGGGTTGCTTGTGTTGAGAAAGAAACTACATATCATACATTAAGTTTTGAACCTTGTAGTCAAAAGTTACAAAATTGTTGGCCTTAAAAAGCTACTCCTTGACTACATGTGTGAAAATTTCAATGAAAAAGAAATGAAAATTCCATTTGTAAATGGATGACAAAAACGCTATGTTGTCAAAAAATGCTACTTGGTCCTTTAGGGGTGAACAATATAGTTATATGTTTTGAAATTTACTATCAGCTTCCAAAGTGTATTTTCTATTATTATCTTGCACACATGGGGTTTAATCTTTTGTTTAGTGGATATTTTCATGGTGAACATTTTAGTAGTGCAGACATGGTGCTGATTAGGAGGTCGATGGTTGCAGGTGGGCTCAGAGAGGGGACATGTGGGAGGCATCTGATGTAATGCAAAAGATGCGTCAAGACGGCTTTACACCAGACGTTCATTCGTACACCTCCTTTACCAATGCATGTTGTAAGGCAGGGGACATGCAGGTATCATTTCTTTGAGTCTTTTTATCGAGTTTTCCTCGAGGGATGTAATCCATATATAGTTATGTTGGACGTATTTGCTGTTAGCACTGTATACTCGGTTCTCTGGGAATATTTTATGTCATCTCGATGATTTTTTTAATCGGTGAATTCAGAAGACATTATTTGGGGGTTTGAACATGCTATTACCTTGAAGACCAGAAATTTAGTAGAGGAAGAAGAAAGTACATCAACATGTGGCTGGGTGTTGTGTGCAGAAAGCAACAGAAACAATTGAGCAGATGAAGCAGCAAGGTGTACAACCTAATCTGCAAACCTACACAACTCTTGTGCATGGATGGGCATCCGCATCGTACCCTGAGAAAGCTTTGGTTTGCTACGACGAAATGAAAGCTGCTGGGATGGAACCTGACAAACCACTTTACCACTGCATCATGACTTCCCTTCTTTCAAGAGCTGCAGTTGCGCGTGAGACAGTATTTGATGGTGTGTTAAGAGTGACGTCCGAAATGGTAGACCAAGGTATATGTGTCGATTTTGCCACTGCCAAGCACTGGCAGAGGTTTTTGATCAAAGCTGAGAGGCAACCCGGCGATTTGACTAGAGCTGTGGCGAGAATATTTCCACCAGGTACAAATCGTTATATCCCATGCCGTTACTGTTACCGTAAATTTTATGCTAGAGAGTATCAGCCTGCATCTGTATCCAATTCAGCAAGTGTTCAACGCCAAGGTTTTCAGTAAAATTAGACTGTTTCTGGAGCTTAAGATAGCATCATGAAACGAATCTTCCCCGTGATTCATGGAGAAGTCTCCCTTGGTCAGTGATTATGCAGAGCCCTCTCCATAATACGTGGAGAAGCCTTCACATGGGGAGGTAACATATGAAACAGACTAAGTTTTCTAAAAACCTTGTTATCTTCATGCCCTTGTGTTTTGCACGTATTCTTTCTTGTGTTGTATGACTTACTCAGTTTTTGGAAACAGAATGGAAGGCAGCAGTAGAAGAAGCACGAGCAAGAGAAGAAGCTGACAAGCCTGACTCAACGGAAGACGCTGAAACTGGTGATGATTACGAAGTAGTGTGGGACTATCAGTAAGAGTAAGAAATTAGTTGCCTTACCATTATCAATTGACAATTTGCAGTACATCTCTAGTTAGTATAGAATTCATGCTGTTGATGTAAATTGAACCTTGGGCACATCATGCAGAGCTAATTCTCAGGAAGAAGGACAAGGATGTTCTAGGCCTCATACCAAATGCTGTCCTTTAATGTAACATACAAATCAGGCAAGATACATTCCTGTTTACTTGTGATCAAGGCTAGCGTTGATAGCAAGAACTCAACGTGTCTGCCAATGCAACAAAGACAGTTACTTGAGCCTTGCTAAGTTTCTCATATTCATGGGAAGTCGTCACTCAATGTTAAATCCACCTTCACACTTGGAATTCCTTGAAAATGCGAGTCTTCAGAAATTGATAGTCGCTTGATTTTGTTGTCAACTGCTCAAATTGGCTTGAAGACAGTTACAATATTGTTTCGGAAGTAGACACAGAGGATTAAGAAATAACCAAGCAAGTTTTGAAGTGAAGTATGGACAACCCTAATTGACAATGCCCAAAATGCAAGACCAAAAAGTATCACAAAAACCTAGATATTAACGGAACAACAAAATGTAGGCACTTGGAACATGAGAGCCTAATTGTACTTTGTGTCATTTTTTGGTACACCTAGAGTCTATATATTGAAATTTTATAATTATTATTTAAAGTGTCCAAATAACGCATGATAAGGTGTGTTGGAATCTACTTTCAAATTTATTAAAAATGATTTATGTTTAATAATAATTATTATGCTCAATTGTAATTAGTGACAATTATAGGTGTATTTATCTTAGTGGCAAAGAAAATAATAGACAATTACAACTTTTGTCTTCTGTGAGTAGATTGTGGTCATTGGCCTCATGTAGGTTCATTACCTAGTCACAAAAGTATTGTGGCACTACTAGTATGGTTGCTAGCATGTGAGTTTAGGATCTTGAGCCTAAGAGCCTAAGTTCTTATATTGATAGGCATCTTCCATAGTTCTAGGATATTTATATTATATGTGTTTATGTTATAGGTACCTATATTATAAGCACCTTCTATGGTTACAAGATATTTATATTATAGGTGTATATTATAAGTACCTTCCATGGCTAAGATATTTATATCAAAGGTGCTTATATTGTTAGTGTATATGTTATAGCACCTTCTATGGTTATAGGTTATTTATATTATAGTTGTTTATGTTATAAGTACCTTTTAAGGTTATAGGATATTTATCTTTTAGGTACCTATATTATAAGCACCTTCCATGGTTATAGGATACTTATGTTATAGGTACATATGTTTTAAGCACCTTCAATGGTTGTAGAATACCTACTTATACGTAGATTCAAGGCTCATAGACTCACATTTCTAAGTTCACATGCTAATATTGTTGCAGTACTAGCCACAACACAATACGTGGTGAAAAGAGTGGTTGTAGTTGCTATGGTCTGAATGTTGCAAACATTGTAGTTTCCAATCCTTGAAGTGGCATTAGAAGTTGAAATGACTAAATAACTTTAGTTCATATAGGTGATGTCATCAAATATATACTACCAATAGTAAAGTATATTGATATCACAAAAGGATAAGCCTATGATTCTGTAATGAATATGTGCATTATTTGTTCTACGATTTTCATGAAAGTCATTTATTCTACATTTATAGTTCTTTGGATCATTCTTGGATTAAACCTTTAACCCCTTAAGGACCAAACATTCAAATTTTGAACAAGAAATGAATGCAAATACATTCCAACTTCCTTAAGCCCACAAAAATGCATTTTTTCATCCATTGATTTTCTTCATGATTCTTGTGTTAGTTCTTTAACATTTAAATAATATAAATCTTCAAGACTGTGATTTGCAAATATTCTATGATTCAAAGGGTACCAGTAGAGGTCTACCTCAAAAAATAACTTTTTTAGTTCTAAAATGGCCTTTCAAAAATTAAAAATTAAAAATTAAAATAGAAATCTTCAAAAACCACTATGATTAGAACTCAACATTTTGAACTTAACCTTGAAAGCCCAAGGGGTACAGACAATAGACAAATGTGTTATAAAATATAAGTTCTATAAATTTTTTGAAGTTTGCATCAAAAAAAATAATGTGAAGTAAGAAAAGTAAAAAATATCATATATTCAAAATTATAAAAAGGTTCTAAGATTCTCTTCAAATGAATTTTGAAGATATGCCTTCTAAAATTTATCAAAAATGAAATTTTTATCTTTAACAATTGAATTTTTTTTATTGGTCAAAGTTGTGGTTTCTATTGATTTATGAAAAATGAGAACTACAACACTTTCCCAAAATAATATGTTTTTCAACACTAGGCCAATTCCAAACAATTTGTGTTACTTCTCTTATCATTTTTGTTTGATTGTAGTGATCTTAGTTTTGAATATAAATATTGAAATACAATCCAATATTTTAATAAAAATTGAAAAAAAAGTTTTTTTTGCCCGAAAATATTGCCCAAAGTCAGGCAACGACTGAAAAATGGTCGATTGAGCACTTAGGAAAAGAAAATTCTTGAGAAAATCACAAATATACAATCTACAATCAATTTAATATTTAATATTAAACAATGTAGTTCTAATCTACATTTTAATATTTTATAATACATCTTTGTAATTTTGGAAATCCAGATTACACTTGATCCTTAATCCCTAAATGACCAAACTACACTTTTAGGCAATATAACAATTTGGGGTAGCTCACTATGAATGGAATTTTCATTTTTTTCATTGAAATTTTCACATAACATATACCCAAGGAGTAGCTTTAAGGCACAACAATTATCATAACTTTTGATTACATGGTTAGAAAGTTATTGTATGATATGTAATTTTCAACAATTAGCAAGGAACATGGGCACCTCGAAAAATTCTTTAAAAAATATTTTTTTGAGAAATGAAACTTTTTAATTGATTTTTTAGATTTATATACACAAAAAAAGCTTTGAATTGTTATATTTTTATTAATGAGATGAAAGTCATGAGGAGTTTTTGTTTGAAGGCAATTATGGATTCTCTACTTTAAAATAACTTTAAAATTCTTTATCTTATTTAATTTTCAATATTTTTGGAAAAAAATATAATCATAGGATGTTGAATGTTTATTACAACATTACCACCATTGGGATTGGCATTTTTCAATTCCATAACTAATATAATAATTTCATATTTTAAAATATTTTCTACTTTCTATTTACTATTTTTTTTCCTATATGTTGTACAAATCCAAATGTTTTGAAAATTTTCAAGGATGTAGCCAACTTGCCTTGAAGAAAGAATCCAAAGAAGCACTACCAACATGGACATTTTTTCATACACTGAATGTGACCTTGTAAAGTGCAACTACCTAGTTTTTTGTAAGGCCTTGAAAGGGATTTCTGTCACTTTAAACACTAATATCTTGCAATCCACATGATGGAAATTTCTGAAAGTTTTCACATCTTTCAAACCAACATACTACAAGATACTATGGTTAAATGTGTCCAAAAGTGATGTTTTTCTAAAATTTGGTACATGTACTAGAAATGGCAGTTTTAGAGTATTTTTGGTGAAAACATAGTCAAAAACCTTTAGGGAAGGTATAAAAAGGTCTTTTGCAAACCATTCTCCAAATACAAAAAACTGTACTAGAATGCGAAGACACGTGCCGTTGAATTGAGATTTCAAAAATAAGTATCTTTCATTTGGATGTCATTTTACCATCTAAACTTTATTACATTCAAATACAACACTACACTCTCAAAATATGTGACCATTTTGTAGTTTCTAAGACATGTTGAAGGTGTAATAATAATCCAAATTAAGAAAGCCATTGTTAATTGAATCCATCTCAACAAGAAAATAAACCTCCATCACTATTGTATACATCAATTCATGCACCTTCTAAAGTAGTTTGCTCTTGAAGCAACCATTTAAGAGCTAATTGTCTTTTCAAGGAAGCTAAACTCCTTAAAACAATTTTCAGTAAATTTTTACATGAAGAAAAATGGAATTGGCATAGAATCCAAGTCATTTCATATTTTTTGAACCAAATTAGTCACAAATTTTTGAAGTTCAAACTCAGTGGTCATGGCTGCTCTAAAAGCACACTACCTTGTATCAAATGTAAAATGAAAAAAAGTTCAATTTGAAAATTAGGCTTCCCCTACTTTTAGGGGCTAAAGGAGTGCTTAGCTAGAAGAAAACCCAAAGTCAGAAAAAAAAATCTAAGGGACAAATAAGAAAAGAAGACTTCGAAAACAGAATGTCATTAGGTAACTAAACCTTTTGTTGGAGTCACACCGGAATAATTCCTTTGCTTTGAATCAAAATCTTTGACCCTTGACATTGTTTTGGAAACCACATGCCATGTTCAAACAAGTCAATCAAAAAATTGGTAGATTTTGGAATGAATAGGTGCATTCATTATTTCTATAGTTTCTCTCAATGTCATTCGTCACTTATTTTTAGGATACATATGCTTTTAACCCCATAAAGACACTACAAACCACAATGGTCCGATAGATGACTTCATTATTGATTATAGAAAAAGTGAATATGTGGAATTTCATTAAAATGACAAATATTGTGTGACTTTGACATCCCACAGTTCAGACCGGGCGGTCTAAAATCTAGTACACTAATAGATTTCAGACCGCCCCGTCTGAATGTGGAAATGGCACACTGTGAAAATGGCACATGAAATATCGCCATTTTAATGAAATTCCCCATGAATGTACCTATTGGTCCAATAATCAAAGAATTTTGGTGACTACCTTGGTCATTGGGAGCCATGTCCTTATAAGGTTACAAGGTCAGGTTTACTCCTGAAAGTACAAGACCTATCACCAAATTGATCTAATTTTTCAATCAATAGGTGCATTCTTCATTTCTAGAATGATCTAGAAAGTCATCCATTGCCCACTTTTTAGACCAAAGTCATGCATGGGTTAGCAATGGCATGTGAGATGCCAATTCCAATCATCTTTCAAGGAATCCTTCGAAGGAAAAATTTCCTGAAAAGCATTTCAGAGAGTCAAACCGGCTCCCCCCAAATTGCGAATCAGCAGAGAAATGGAACCTCCGTCCTTACCTTCGTGACGAACGCAGAGACCTCGTGTCGCCCCTCAGGAAACCCAAGTCGAAGATCCCTCGGTTCCTCTCCATCCATACGTGTGACACTGTACATCATCCCGCCTCATCCGCTTCATCCGCATTTCACCGCAATTTCTCCCCTCTCCCTCCCCCTTAGATTTCTTGCCTCGCTCGTCAGTCCTCTTGCAATATAACCCACCATGGCAGCCACACTCATCACCACGCTCACCACCGCCGTCTCCACTTCTTGTTTTGCGCTCGCCACGCCCAAAGCTTTGGCTGTATCCTTCCGACCCGCTCGTCTCTCGCTTCAGACCTCTTTTCAGACCTCGCAACGCAAAGCTTTAGCTATGGCATCCGCAGGAGGACCCAACACCAACCAAGTCGCCAAGTCCGAGGAGGAGTGGCAGGCCGTGCTCAGTCCTGAGCAGTTCCGCATCTTGCGACAGAAGGGCACAGAGTGAGTGGCTGCGCTGAGGATTGGCTTTTGGATTTGGAATTGAGGAGGGGGTTTGTTTGGAGAGAGGATTGAGAATGTGATGGTTGGGTGACCATGTGCTTGTGTATTTTTGTTTGTTTGTTTGTCATGGGGGTGCAATTGGGGGTCCTGTGGGTGGATTTCGATGCAAATGGAATTGGGTTTGAGATTTGGGTACTTGGGAGGAGTAAATAAGGTATTTATGACTGAATTGTCAATAGTGTTGAGGATTTTGATCACAATTTGAAATATGCTAAGCGTTTTGTAACTTGGGGTGATTGGTCGACGGCATGTTTGCTGTGCCTACATGGGGAAGTTGAGAGGTTTAGTTGCAAATAGGGTTTATCGAGGGGGGAGGAATGACAGTCGTGTGAATGGCGATGAGCAGGTATCCTAATACCGGTGAGTACAACAAGACGAAAGACGACGGAGTGTACGAATGTGCAGGCTGCAAAACGCCGCTTTACAAGTCCACCACGAAGTTCGACTCCGGCTGTGGATGGCCCGCCTTCTACGAGGGCATCCCCGGTGCCATCAATGAGACTGTGAGTGCACTTATTCCTTGGCCATTTATTTTCTTCCGTGCTTGGTAGAATCCTCATATTCGTAAACATGTTGTGTGGCATATTATGGTAAGGTTATGTGTGAGTTCTTTGAGGTTCAAGTAGGGTTGTTAGGGTTCGAGACTTGTGGTCCGAAAATTTTTATGACAATTTGGGAATAGCGATTTGAAATTTCTACGAGGAGGTCAAATTGGCCCGAACGTGGCCGGATTAGGAGACAAATTATGGAATCAAACGAACTCTGGAATCACAAACCCTGATACCCCCTAGTGAGTTCATGTTATGCTATTTTCCTGTGTCTTTTATACCAAGTAGGAATTTGGCTGAGATTTGACATATTTTGGGGATCTTCACCCCGAGTAGGTCAAGTAAACAGTAATCAAACTTTGGTGTCAACATTGAGAAACTTCAGCTACATTGGCTCTTCTCAATTCGCTATGAAGTTGGATCACTACTGTGATCCAATAATGCAACTGTAACCTTCTTCTTTCAGTGATGTCTGCGCATTTGTATGCAAAACTAACGGTGAAGAGTGTTGTGTCATTCCAGCGTGATCCAGATGGGCGTCGTGTGGAGATTACATGCGCCGCTTGTGGAGGACACTTGGGTCATGTGTTCAAGGGCGAGGGGTTCTCGACTCCAACTGATGCTAGGCACTGTGTGAACAGCGTCTCATTGAAATTCACTCCCGCAAATAAGTCCTAGAAGAATGTGCAGAGGATGTCCTGTATTTATAGCAACGACTGTTTGCATGGTGAAATGAGGAGAGTGGGTTTAGAGACACTGCTTCTGTACAAAATTGTAAGGCCCGTGATGTGTTCTTCGAGGAGCACTGGATTAGCAATTGAGAAGGGGGCTCATGAACCCTGGATTTAGTATTGTAAGTAAATGCACGGGTTTGCCTACTTCAGGGTAATGACTATTTCCACTGTTTTAGTTCCGACCCTTCACACCCTGACGTCGTTAATCTGACTGATTGTCTGGGGTCACCAATGAATGAACGAATGAATGAAGAGTTTGAATGTGTGCTGCTGGTGACAAGTGTGCCACTCGTGAAAAGAATTCAAAGTTTGGCACTGACTGTGACTCATTTATAGAGTGTAGACTGTAGAGTGAATGCTTGATAAGGTAGAAGCACCACGCCCAGTATCCAACATGTAGGGTGTGCTATTTCCAACCTTTTGCTTGAACTCAAGCTTGGAATGTTTTTGTCTTGTTTTTGTTTTTTTGTCCTTTTCAAGGTTGAGACTAATAAGGTCATGACACATGTCCTATAGTGAGCAAAAAAGTAGTTCTTCAATGATCAGAATTAGAGTACTCTAAACATTGACTATAGGTCAATAATACTTTTTGGCTTTTGGAATTCACAATTACTTCGATTTTGGTAATAAAATTTTGAAAATTTAGGCATCTCTATATTTCCTATCTTCCTACATGGGAAAATTTTCCACCACCTCATACTCCTCACCATTTGCTCCAAAATCATTTAATCTTTAAACAATGATAGGTGACCATGGAAATCATTTGTTTAATCCTTAAACGACGAGCTAAGTCACCATTGAAATCATTTGTTTGGATATCAAGTGAATTATTGGCTTTAAAAAAATAAAAAAGTATTAATTGGAAGCAAACTGCTATACAAGACCTCCCCATTTTCATACAAAATTCCAAGGATGAATAGTTGTACTTTTGTCCTATCCTTTAAGATTCTTTGTCATTCATCAACTAGAAAATGGCTGCCACGACCTTTATAGGTTAACCCCTCATTGCCTAAAGGGGACCAAAAGTATCCCCACATAGTTTCAAATCCAATTCAAAGTGTTGTAACTCTTGCATCCGATATTTAAATTCAATAAAAATTTTAGAAAATTTACTCTCTCTTTTCTAATTTATGTGGTAAAATTTTAGATAAATCCAAGATGTACAAATTTCATAGGTTCAATTTGAATTCACCAAATTGCATTTGAAGGTTACAACTTTAGGGACTTGTATCTCCATCCAATGTTATGTTCCCCTTGAAGTTTAGTTATTGTGGTAAATTTTCATGTCAATCCAAGTTGTTTTGGAGCAATTTGAAGTTCAAAATCCCAACATTTTTGGATTATAGTGAACTTTTGCAGCCTATTTCTTCTTTATGTAATGTTTTTTTTCAATAGTTTTTTTTTAGAAACATAGTGCATACTAGTCTAGTTTATGTGGATAAAATTTCATATCAATCCAAGAAGTTATGAGTGATTGTGAAGCATTTTAGTGAAAAGAGGTTCAACCTTAGATGTGTTTTTTGCAACTTTTCTTGCTATTCTTTTTACATTTGAAAGCCATTTTGCAAACACAATGAGTCAATTCAATGATATTTTCACCAATGTGTTTAGTTTAAAGTTTTTTTCATTTGAGTAGGTTTAGAAATCAAATTTCACCTCCAAATGTGTTGCTAGGAAAATTTCAGCATCCTTTTTTAATACTAAAACATTATAATCTTGCAACCCATGTGGTCAAATGACTCCAAATTTGATTCACATCATCTACAACATGTAGACTACAAGATTGCACAGTTGAGATCTTTATAACTTAGTGACATTTTAAACTATAATACTTCAAAAGCAATGATGTTTTTGAACTCAAACATGTTTTTGAACTCAAATGGGCCTTAGGCAATGAGGGGTTAAATGATCCACTGCTGGTGCTTCTACCTGACTCATTGAGTTGCCAATGCTCATACTTCTCATGAGACGAGCTCCAGATTGTCCACCAAAAGAATCCGATTTCCTTTTCCAAGGCTGTTGGGGTACTTCCTCGACACTGAATGTCATACGCACAGAGAACGTGCTCCTCAACAGTATTTCTCCTTCCAGAATTGAAGTCCTCCTTTAACTTATGCTTATGTAGGGCTTCCCCTGTTACATTAGAAAGGGGTTAAAAATACATCAATGAAGACCGTAGATTTGAGAACTACGCGACAAGGAATGATTTGGACACACTATCACCTGTCACTGGGATCTAAACTATGAGAAGGCAACATAATCACTCGCGAATGTGTTCTGGAACTGCTTGCGGGTCCCGGATTTCCTGGAATGCCGGACCTCAATGGTAAGGGGGGCCTGGGAGGTTCGTTACTTGTCAACGGGGGTCTCCTGGTTGCCTCCCCAATAGGCATGAGTGGGCTACTAAAAAAGATAGAGGGCTCGTTTACTTGCAAATTCCCTGTGTGTCTACTTGGAAATCTTTGAGAAGAAACTACTCCTAAACCAGTTGTAGGATATGGTCCTACGTCTGGGTGGGAAAGATCAGCGTCTGATTCTGATGAGAAGGATGAGGATGCAGGCCTTCTGCTTGATCTGCTTTGATATGCAGACAGGACGGAAGTGCTTATTCCTCGACCCCTGAACTGGATGGTCCTTGATGCCGATCTTACTCCTCTGAACTGACTGGTTGCTCTAGGATCTAAACTAGGTCTACTTGTTGAACCTGCTGCTGGTGAGAGCTTACTTTCTCGGATAAACATCATTCTTCCCTTTCCAGGACGTCTCATGTCATCAGTGGTCTCTCCGGCAGAGGCGTCATATCCGTCACTCAGGGTAGCTCCAATTGCTCTAGCCATTTTGGGGAGGGTCTTAACCCTGCTGCCGGAAGGGTCAACCGGGTGAGACGTGAAATCTGCTTCCGGCGGTTTTGGTGCAGAAGCTTCTGACGATGCAGAAAACCTTGAGGCAGCATCGACAAGGCGTCGGCCAATAAAAGAAGATCTCGATGACGACGTCTGGCTGCCTGAACTCTTCAAATCCACTCCCAAGTTCTTGGACCACACCCCAAATACTTCTGGCTCCCTGCCGGTGCGTATCTTTGGAAGCTCCGACTTGTAGGGAGACAAGGACATGGAACTCCTGACATCATCACTATTTCTCTGGGATAGTTCAAGCGGTGTACCAAATTCGGTGCTCGCAATACTATGATGACTGCTATTACTGGTGTAGCTTTCATCGGACTCATTTAATACTTCCAAATCAGGAGGTGGTACTGGTCGTAAAACAGACGAAGCTCTCCGGGCGCTTGCTGCTGCCCGAGTAGCCTCCGCTTTGTTGAGCTTTGCAAGTCTCCAAGCACTGATTCTCACATTTCCAGGCTTGTTCTTTGGAGGATTATTCTGCTGTTCAGGGCGCACGGTGGCAGACACTGTGCCAGATGCTGGATGTGGAATCGCTTCATCCTGCAAATAACCATAATTTAGCGTTACCACGTGGAAAGCCATCATACAATTCTCTTAGGCCATTTAGCAATCTGAATACTTAACAATCTCCTATGCTAACTTGCATGCTAATATCCAGGACAAGTGCATGTCGTATAAATTCAAAAATCTATCTAAGCACACAAACAAGGGTGGACCACAGACGAGAGCAACGCCAACCTTACGATCGATAGCCAGTTGTGGAGTTGCAGATCGTATTAGACACAAAATAACATGATAATTAACGCAGAAAGTAATGTCTTAACCAATGCTACCAACTTATTATCCTCAACTTACCACAAAACACTTGATGATTGAAAGGGTTATCAGAACCTTTTCATTCCATTAATAGTTAGGAAAGAGAATAGAATCAAATAAAAAAGAAATGTTTACCTGATGCTCTACAAATATGCGAGGTGGCGTACACCAACCATGTTGTTGATGTCCTAGGGAGCTTGATCTGCTCATATCAGGAACTGTTGACCCGCTGGTAGATGTGGTTACCTCATCCTCAGCAGGTGACTCTCCCGGTTGTGCCCGCACAGCCACTACATATTCATAAGTGGTGATTCCCTGACGGAACATCAAAGAAGCCCTCAGAAGATGCGTGGCCCCACTGATTGACTAACTGAAGAGGGAGAGAAAGAGGGAGAATCGCGAAAGCATTGTCTTGGAACACTCTCCATACAGCAAACAAATCGCTGGCAATAAAAGAGCTTTATCTTCACCACGGCAAATTCAATTTAGAGATGTTCACCCTAAGGCATGCCGTAGAGAGGAATATGCAAACTGAGATTTTCACGTGGAAAATTAGCAATTCTACTTACCTTCTTAATAAGGATAAGATGGAAAAAGAAAAGCTCGCCCAATGGAATACACGCTAACAAGGTCACCGCAGTGCATACAGCCTGCATTAAACATGGACACGTCAAGTATTTCACAAGCTTGCAGCTTTAAGAGCACTAATAAGCACGCACATTCCATGGCCTCATAAATGTGCAAAATTGCAGCAGTTTTTGAGAAAATGATGGCATGTCCTAAGCTGAACAGCACCCCGTTTAAAACTCTGTATGGGATGGAACTGTTACATTAGTTGCGATCCCTCTCACTGTCTTTAGTCCTCAGGATTCAAAGGCATTTAAATCCTGGCACTTTTACCAAAGCAATCACCTTGACTAACTTCATTTGATAGACATCTAAGATCTTTCTCTTCTCCATCCTCACAACGCTTCCAGAATAAAACTGTTGATTCATTTAGCAACTAAAAAGCCGGGAAATGGAGCACTCCCTCAGGAAAAACATAGAAAACCAGTCACCAAGTTATTGGCCTGGTTGAATACAAAATACAACCCTTTAGATGAGATCATACCACTACAGATGCGAACGGGGCCCTTGTAAAACCATTCCCAAGTTTATCCATTACTTGCTCCACTAGACGTTGCTTATCAACAAAGCAGCGTACAAACACTGCTGTTCCAACGATCCCTTCCACAATAAGCTGCACAACAAAAAGAGAGATTAAATCTCGTTATAAAACATCCTGCAACTCAGATCTCGAGTAGGAGAGTCTCTCATATACGGTATCAAGCTGTAATCAACCGAAAGACTTTAGGTTGTGGAGAAGGATGACGCATTTCATTTCAGAGAATGCCATAAGGGGATTAAGCCCACTGATACTGCTAGAAAACACCTCCAACGTGTAAATGATTTCCACAAAGTAAGATCTAGATTCATTCGATGATGGTAAGAATATCCCATAATCACAGCTTACTAGGGCAAATCGGAAGGTACAATTACCAGGATTAGGCTCGAGGACATCAGCGCTACAAATGTCTTGTAATTTTTCTTCCCAATACAGTTGTTTAACCACTGCACGCTCAAAGAAGATAAAATTGGAATGTCTTAGCTATGTAAACAATGTTGAATGTCAGGCAATTCTGCAATCGACCCAAAGGTAGACAGTCAGACTTCTCTAAGTCACCGGAAATATCTTGTGTGATAAAACACTAACGAATAGTCTACAGCTGTTGTGGACGATCAATTAATGAACTCAAATAAAAAATTTCACCGACTCCAATTAATTTCATGAGAGAACAAGCTTACTCGACAGTGATGATCAAAACCATCCACGCACTTATCACAACTTCGACAGTGCTTGCTGAACCTGCGAACCTGTCATATTCATTTTCTCAACAAGATTAAAAATCAGACAAATACAAACAAACCACACTTAACTCTCGTATTTGCCAATCCCATTGCGAGCTGTTCGAGTCTCATTCCCCTGCATCATAATGGCCAATTGATAGGATATCAACTGCTCTAACCAAGAGGCTGGCGTAGAACGTGTCGTCACGCTCCCAGATGCAACTCGCGCCGTCAAGGGTTATCGGGTCAAGGAAGGCCAAACACCTCTAGATAAAACCCGTGATTTAGCATTATGATAGAATATTCTCAGCAGTTATTGCTCAACAGCACTTCAAAATCCGTTCAGGGTCACAATGCTTAGCGCGAAATATTGCATTCGATAAACTGTTCAGATTCTTCAGAGTTTCGAGACAAAATCTTACCTCGGCATTACAAAGAGTGCAAAACAATATCTCGTCCTCCATAACAGGCTCCGGTGAATCGGAAACATTGCAACAGTCATCTGGGGCTACCGTCCAGCCACACAGCAAGCCACACAGGCCGGCACAGCCGCAAATCCTAGGCGGTCTCTGTCGTTGCAGCTGCCCTTCCTCCAATGAAGCTTCCTTATTTTCAGCTCCTTTCACAGATGGCGCCACCGATGAAGGGTCGGATGGGTGGAGGGACAAGGGCCCTGGAACGATCCCCAATGACGACTCCGACAGGTCCTTTTCATTATGTTTCCAACGTTCCTTGTAATTCATCACACCGGGATCAGCAGGATCGATTGCCGTGCATCGAACATATAATGTAAACACCGCAAAAGCCTGCAAAGAATGAAGGGCCAACATGAATCATGTATAATCCAAGGAATTCAATCGATGAATTTATAGAAGTTCACCGAATGGTCTAGTCACTCGGAAAAGCAAAGCAGTACTTTGCTTAATAGACCTCTTTCGTCGAAAAGTCAATTCTCGAGTGAACTATCCAATCACCAGCAGAATGAGCAATACGCACAAACACATTGGCTCTAAAGGCATCATGTCTCAAACATTCAGCAACTCCGAAATTTGTCAAAAAATGTCCTATAAGCAATTTAAGCTTAAAGGACAGGCAAGTCGACAATTTAAATCCGAAGTAGCATTTCCATTGTATCCAATATGTAATTGTGGTTGTGAAAGCTTACCACAGGAGAGTAGACTGCATATGCAGCGATTACAAATCCTCTATACCACAGAAATGGCGCCAAAAATATGTAGAAGGCGATCGCAAGTAGAAAGAAGACCGTAATTGCCGCCACCTGAGGTATGAAACCTAAAAGTTAGAAATGAAGCAAACTAATTTCGTCGCTTGAACATTCTCAATGATGCGAAATTATATGACTTGATTGTAATTCTCAATAACTTGAAAAATGGTGTATTCTCTTGGTTATATAAATCTCACTATAACTAGTACAGAGGACCTTCACGTGGAAAGCGTTCTAGCTACGACGCTCTGCAATTTAAATCCTTTGCGTTTCGCTAAGAATGGACATTATGTGACCATGCAAGTGATAAACTTTTTCACAATTATGCTAAAAAATAGATTCAACTTTGCTAAAACCAGCAGAATCACGAAGCGCTTGAATCCCGAATAGCAAGACCAGAAACATTGAGAATGCCAACATTTGCGTGAATTACGAGAAGAAAGTCAACCCTGGGGAAACCAAAAAACTCATTCCCGGTGAAGCAATACTCTAGAGGAATGCGAAGCCACCTGAAGAGTGTGAGCAGGAAGCTGCCAGCCATGGCGCCGCACCATGACTACAAGTGAAGAAAACGCGTGCTAAGCATGCACGCGAGCGCAATGCCACAATCATTCAAAACAAAAGCGCGACAATTTTGAGGAATTCACACTACTCCGGGAATGCTCCATCACAGTGCCGAAACAGGCCTCAAGTTCTCGCTAATGTTCCTGGTCCTGTAACAACCGTTCACCAGTTTCCACGGTCTCCTCCACCGCAATCCCGAATAAGAACATTCGCCAGTCCGAAAATCTCCAATGCAACGAGATATCCACATCGTTATCAAAATTCCGCCTCTTATTCACGGTCTCCAATCCCCGCGCTCCTCCATCGCCTCTAAACCTCCCCCTCAAAAAAATCACACTCTTTACAATAATCTAAAAAACACTAAGCGCCATGACAAGCCGCTTAGCGACAACCCTGACATCCTCTGTCACTCCTTCCTCACAACGTCGCCACGACCTGCCTCTCCAATGCAACGTTCGCCTTCGCCAGATCAATCCAAAGCTTTAACATTCCAAACACAATTCAATTCACCTCCTCCGAACCTCTCCTAACGTTCACAACCTTAACGCCAGCAAATGAGTCTCGCATTCCAGAATTCCGCCTCTTCTTCAAAGGCTCCAATCCCCATAGCTCTTCCAGCGCCTTCTCTCTCTGCTCCGCCTCAAGAAACACACTCACACCGCTTTTCGGTCCCTACAATACTCTACATAACACGAAGTGCCACTTAACGACCACTCTGACAACCTCCGTCACTCCTTCCTTTCCGCACTCCTCTCCTCAAAAGCCTGGTTCTCCGATACACCATTCAACGTCGCCAGAAGAATCAAAAGCTCATACAAACGAAATTCAATTCACAAACCTCTGCCAAAGTTCATAAAGCTTTGAATGACGGAGGCTCGCATCTACGCCCTAGGACTAAATTATTAATGCCCGTTACCCCTCTCTCTCTCTCTCTCTCTCCATCATCACCTGCCACCAGAAATGACCTCTTCTCCTCTGACTTCATTCACCAGGCGATGGTAGGGCCCGACAGCAGTAGTGAATGCGCCTCCGTCCGGCCACTTCCTCAAGTCGTGGTGCATTATTTGCTTCCGCTTCGAGACAAGCGCTACACTAGCAGCACTTCGTCCCCGAACTACGTCCACAGCCTAAAACCAAACAATGTAAATCTCAAACAGCTCTGTCCACACACTAGACTACCTTACTTACTTACTTCTTCTACGACGATCTGGCGGATCGCCTCCCGTTCCGACTAAGAAAAGTTATCGGCACAATTTCGGTCCCCGACTACGATCGGCCACTCCGCCATCGCTAATTAACGCCGTGATTGAAGCTTCCCACCTCCAAGCTCTCCAATCCAACCCAAACGTACATCCTGGACGCACAATCTACGCTTTTCCTTAGTCGCCGTTGGAATGAATACTTCACCAGGATAGTTTTTTCAAATCCACCGTATACGTACACTCAAGTCACACAATCTACCTGTACCGGTCACACTAGTTGTCTTCGTTCTCGATTCGTACATTCCAGTCGCATCATCTACAGAAGGTGTAGAATGACTGGACGGTCGTGAGAACATGCGGATTCAGTAGTTGATCGAGGTTACCGTTCTTAGTAGAAATCAGGGTCAAATTTAGTTCCATGATTTTAGGGTTCAGATCGTGTTGTGTTGTGAACAAATACTATTTTAAAAATATTTGTGTTGGTGCACTTTTAGGGTGCTAAATATAAAAACCCAAAAGGGGGTTCAATCGGTTTGGCTTTTACTTATTTGTGGAGTTGCTGTATGTTACTGTAGTTGAGGAGACCTGGTCCATGTGGGTACTGTAGCAAGACTTTTGAGTTTAAGTACTGTAGGTCTGTTTCTGTAACTTAAATAGTAAATACACATCCATGCTTTTGTCAACGTCAATCTTTCGGGGGGGAATTGTATCCACCACTCACTGCTGCACTGACTGTCCAGTAGTTACTTCAACTCTTTTTATATTTATGGGTTAAATGTTATTGTACCCAGGTTAGAATAAAGGATTCGCCTAATAATTAATAGACTTGGGGGGGGAGGTACAAAGCTCCCCTTGGAGCTTGTGGGAGTTAAAAACTCAGGATTCCATGTACGGTGGTGGATCTGGTTCACACTGCAGCAATGGTACTCACGGTTTTGAATTAGGTGCTTGATCGGTTTGAAATTTCAAAATGGATACATTAACCCCTAGAAGTCCCCAAGGACATTTTTCTGTTGGAAAACACTCAAAATGGCCATTTTTGCTGCATTTGTTCAAGAAAACAAAAAAAAATTAACTTTCTTTTGGATGTAATAGTAGGATCTTGTAGTTGACTTGGCTAAAATCATGTGGTAAAAATTTCATGAAGTTTGACCGTACAAATTGGAAGATAGTAGCATTCAAAGCTAGAAAAAAATAAGTTTCTTGGAATTCTAGCTTGGAATTTCAGATGACTTTGACTGCCGTTCGTGGAAATTTTTTGCACTACACACTTTGAATTTAAAATTTATTATGTTGGAGAATTGAGTTCAAAGTCTAAGAAAAAAAATTCAAAAAAAACTAAACTTAATTTTCATTCCTTAAAAAATTGTTAAGTAGAAGTAAGTTTAAGATTGAATGAAAGACTAAATTGTTGACACTTTTAAGATGGAATTGAAACAGGATAATTCCAACAATGAGATTGTTCTAGCAAGCATATATAATCCTATCAAAAAAAAATCTTGAAAAAATATGAAAATTGAATTCAAAAATGAATTCTATAAGTTATTTTTTGAAGAAGATGCTTAAATTGCAAGAAAAACAAGATTGTCCATCATTTTCTCATTGCTAGTCCAAATAGAATGAATTAAAGCTTCACATATAGAGAAAAATTTAATATTTTACAAAAAAACTTAATTTTTACTTTTTGTGATTTTTTTATGTTACTTACCCACCTCCATTTTTAATTAATTGTGTTATAAATTTTGTTTGTGGGCACTGCTTGAAATAAAAAATTACTTTCCCATGAAGCTTATAAGTTTTTCTAACTTCACAAAAAGTTTCAAAAAATTATGATGAATATTGAGACTATATGAGTCTACCCAAGGTTGTATTTTGGCCCTCATAGGGCCAAGGGACTTTAGGGGTTAACCCACGAAGGACAGTGGTCGATTTTCAAGGCACACAAGACATTTTCTAGTTTTACGTTGAATATAGAAAAAAAAATACCAAATTATAATGCATTCTAGAAATCTAACCATACCAATGGAATTGGTGCAAACGCTTGGGGCTCCCTATTAAACGCATGACAAAATTTGCATTGAATTTTGTGTTGATTTTTTGTATTTTCAACTAGTATTTTATTTGTTTTTTCAACCCAAAAAACACATGGTAGCACAAATTGTTGTAATTCTTGTCCCAATGCATCCCATTCCCAAATTCTTGAATCCATTTCCTTTAATGTATTCAAATTCATTCTAAAACTTTTCATTCTGAAACTTAATGGATTAAGTTAGATTGTTTGTTTCTTTGCTTGCTTGCTTTGTTAGTTATGGCAAGATCTCATGGACCATACATCTCCCGGACACATTCTTTCTACCATCAGAAAGCTCTCAAGGAGAGGGGGGGCATGGGTTTTGTTTCATAGTGTTCCAACCTATAGTGCGAAAGTTATTGAATTAAAAAAATTATGAATTAAGAAACTAGAAAATTACTTTTATTTTAGCAATTACTATAGCAACAACACAAGGCACACTGGTCTTTACCTTAAGTCAAGCTAATTGTTTTGTTTATTGTAGTGAAATCTCTTGGACCTTGCATCCCTTGGTTGTGTTCTTGGTACTATGGAAAAACTCACTACAAGGAGTGCAAGGACTTCATTTCATGGCATTTGAACCTATAATGTGAAAATTATTGAATATTATAGTTTTTATGAATCAAAATTTTTTAATTATTTTTAATTATTATTTTGGTTGTAGAAACAACATAGGACACAACTAGTATTTGTAAATTTCAACAGATTTTCTCCTAGATATTTCAAAATTTGGTTTGTTTCTTCTGAGGTTTTTATTAGTTTAATTGAAGATCTTGTCATAGAAAGATTAGTGCACTTTTATATTTGATTACTATAGGAAGAAATCATTGGTGATTAATTATTGTATGATGTGGTTGGTTTGATTTTAAATGAATTGGATTGAAGATGTTGAATGTTCTGAAAAATTAATTAAATTTGTTTGGAAGTGACAAAAAAAATATTGGACATGTTATGTCTAGTTTATGATAAACTTTAGTTGTTTGAAAATGTGAAAAGTGAGAATGAAATTCTAAATTTTGAAATATTCAGCATAAAATAATGAAGCTTTGGTGTTGGTTTTGACGATTGTAAACATGAATAGCAAAGGGATCCATAACAAGTGACAAGAGAGATTCTTCCAAAAGTACTTCCCAATTAAAGCAAGGGTTTGTAGAATTAATGTACTAGATTGATAGAATCTTCAATTGAAATTAAGCAATTCAATTTTCAACATTACTACTATTAACATATGCTAGATTTTCTCCTTTTTCTACATTTGCAAAAAATATGACAAGGTAAATTTGGCATATCTAAATTTGCACCTCTTTACCTTTTCTCAAATGGCATACACAAGCGACTACTAGAAAATTTAGTTTTTATGTTGTTTTGGTCGCATTGATCCGGTCAAAATCTAACAGAAATCTGTTAAAATCAACAGATTTCTGTCAGATTTTGACCAGATCAACGTGACCAAAACAATAGAAAAACTAAATTTTCTAGTAGTGGTCCTTTTTTCAATTTCAAGTCACAACTACAATAATCTACTTGACAACCAATACATTGTGCAATTGTTTTAATTTGAGAAGAAGACATTCCATTTTCAAAACATAGAGAATGATGTGCGCACTACAAATTCACAAACATTACAAGAAAATGGATATTTTATGACTGCAAAAATATGATTTAGGATGATTGAAAATTGCTTGCAGTCATATTCTTGCAGTCATATTCTTGGAAGCCAATACCTTGGGGAGAAATATGATTGTAAATATGACTACTAGTCATTTTGGACCTTATATTTGGTGGGCGTATACTATATGCCCATTGGAAACACCAAAATACTTCATAGGAAACAATGGGAGAACATGTTTGGGGAATGTTGAGTCATATTGCAAATTATATTTTCATAATAGTGACATTTTAATCTTTGGGGACACCCCAAAAATTATAGGCAATCAAAAAACTATAGTCAAGCCATTGTTTAAGATTTTGAAATCCTAAACGCCTATTTTTAGGATTTTGAAACCTAGTCACTATTTTTTTAGGGTTTTGAAATCCCAACCGCCACATTTCTAAGGTTTTGAAACCTTAGCTATTATTTTTTTAGGATTTGAAATCCTAGCCACCACTTCTTGAGGGTTTTAAAATCCTAGTTGCCACTTCTTTTGGCTCTTCTTCTTTGCCTTGCGTTGTCTTTTACCTTTTACTTCTTGTTGCTTTTTGTTTTTGCTTCTTAGTTGTTGCCTTTTGTTGCTCTTTAGTTCATGCTTCTTGTTTTTTATCGCATCAAAATTCTTTCTTCTTGTTGCTTTTTAATTCTTGCTTATTGTTTTTTATTGTTGCATTTAACTCTTGTTTCTTGTTGTTTCTTGTTGTTTTTTAGTTGTTGCTCTTTGTTATTTCTTGTTGCATCTTAACTCTTGTTACTTTTAGCACTTGTCAATTTTTTCTTTTTCTTCTTACTCCATTACCCTTATTATTCTTCCTACCTTAAACTTGTGCTACATATTTTGTGTTATTGTAAGCTTTTGAAAGTTGAGCTTTATTGTTCATTCATTAAAAATTAAACTCTCATTTTTAAAATTATATATGCAAGCACAAAAAGTTAAAGCAAAGTCGTTGGAGGCTATTTGCAACCCAATAGAGCCATATTCATGTGAAAATAGACCCTATTGGCTTATTTAAATGATTCATTATAATATATATGCTTTGTATTGGTGACTAATAAATGTTATTAAAGAAAAATTGCATTTTTTCTTGCATCCTCCCTTTCTCTTGTATATCTCTAAAATCATATATATTAGTTTTTTATTCAACTATTCAATTATCTTGATGTATGATTGCAACATGTCATGTTCATTTAAAATGCATGAAAAATGTGATTGTAATTTGTAACTAAAGCTATTTTGAACCTTAGTCATCCTAAATACAAATTGCACACATGTCACTTTCAATCATCAAGAATATCACTTGTTTGAGTTATATTTGATAATATATATTGACAAAGATATAACTAGCTATAGTCATATAATGCTCATAGTTATGCATGCCAAAATGTAACTTTGCACTTCCCCAAATATGACTACAATCAGTTATAAAATTAAAAATGAAATTCATATGAACTACCACATCAACCATAAATATGACTTACAAGAGTCATATTTCACATCAACAAAAAATATGACTCACAAAAGTCATATTCTACATTAACAAAAAAAATACAATTGTACAAAGTTATATGCCATGTCAATCAAAATATGACTTACTATAGTCATATTCTACGTTAGCCAAAAACATGATTCATTGCAGTTATATTCCATATCATTCAACAAAAAAATATGACTACATATAGTCGTATGCCACGTAGGATTTTTTTCCTTTGCTAGAGCAGCTAAAGAAAAAACCAAACCCCCAATGATAGTCAACACAACTATCAATATAACTCATGTTAGTAACTCGTTGGTAGTGACTGAATCCAATCATGTCGTGAATCATCTATAAGGTAAAACAATCCATTGCGATCAAATGACCCATTGCGGTCACCTAGGAAACGACCCATTTTGGGGGGGTTTTCAATATTTGAAATGTGGGCCACAATGCATGTCTTACATGATAGTAATAGAGTAAATAGTAACTTCATTAGAAACTTTTAACTTTTTAGTGTGAAATTCATTGAAAATTGACTTTTAAGGCCTTCCATGATAGAAAATATTATGACTACATTAGGTAGTAAGATGAGCACTATGGATTTAGATTTTGTTGGATATGGGATAGTCTACAGACTCTTTTGGGCCATGATGCATTGAACACTTCAAAAATTCTTAGAAAATTCACACTTTGTCAAGAAATATAGAATTTCAATTGTGACTTGCTGTTTCTCACACTTGTACTAATGTGGGAAAAAAATTGAAAAATTTCAACAACAACATGATGTCAAACTCCTCATTCTGACCATAATGGGCTGTTTTGCCTTAGTGATTTTTTTTGAGTCATATTTTTTGATTTTATGACTCAATGCAGTTATAAAATGTAGTCATTAAACACCGGGGTTATTGTAGTGAATCTACACTCCTTCCACTGAATTAAAAATTCAATATGTGGTAAAGCAATAAGTGCAATAAGTTGGTGCACATAAATGCACCTCCATCAAACAATGAAAAATTTTCAAAGACAAAGAGAGATCTACAAACCTTTCAATGAACTCTATATTTGGAGGCAAAAAGCCAAAATAATGTTTGTGAATTTGGTTGATATACCTATTAAAACGAAGCACAAGGGACAATATATTGTGGGTTTAAATATTCTTCAAAGAGATTAAAGATATATTTATAGTATAAAGATTTTAAACTCGTTTAGATAATAATATTTGGAATTTTTATGGTTTATAATAATTGCATCAAATGTGTAGAAGTGAATATAGAATATTGTCTTGTATTAGAATTTTTGGAAGGAAAAAAGCACATCAATGTTTTCAAAATATTATCTTCTTTGAAGAATATCAAAGTAAAAAATTTTGACAAAAATTATGGGTTATATTTGGAATTCAATAACCTTATCTATCATAGTGCTATGATTGTGATAACCATGTTTTTTAAATGTATAGTAGTAAATGCACACGAACATTTTTTATAATCGATTCATTTTCTCAAGCATGCCTCAAGTATTGATTTATACTATAATTCATAGTTTAGAAGTTCTAAACAATATAGGATAATGCTAATATACAATGTACCCATATTAGATGATCCATATCCACATTTCTATATTCATATTCAAGTATTTGTATCCATATATCCATATTTGTATGGGGCATAGTTAGTATAGTTGGCATTTTCAATTTTAATATTTTGGCCTCTAGCCAATCTTTCTAAAATGTTGTGTTTGATTTTTTAGGGAATAGTGGTAATACCTACTCAATTTGGAATTGCAATAAATTATTGGCTCTAAATTTTTTTTGAAGAATTTGATGTAGACTTAAAACCTAGACTAATTGTTAAGCTTTGAAATCATACTAGGTAATTTCTAAAAAAAATAAAGATGTAAAAAACTCATTCTATCTATAGAAATATATAGTTTATATTTTTCAAAGTAAATGGATTTACTAATATTGATATTTAGTATTCTCTACACTAATTCATTTTAAAAATCTATAAATATTTATCATATATTATCAATTATATTTATAAATATTTCTTCTTTTAGTAGTATTTTATTCTATACTCTTGATAATTATATTCATCACTTTTAATCCCTAAAAGACCAACATACATTTTTAGCAACATAGAAATTTTGGACAAGTACATGTGACTAGAGATTTGCATATTTTTGGATGAAATTTGAATAGAAAGTGTAGACAAGGAATGTCTTTCATATGCACTAAATTTCATGACATTTGGAAATATGGATCAAAAGTTATGGCCTAATTTTTTTATTTTTTTTGTAAATAGGCAGGCCAACAGATGAAAAAAATTACTTTTTAAAAAAATATAAATATAAAATTGATTTTCTAGATTTATATATACATGGAAAGCTTTGAATCATTTTACTTTGATCAATGAGTCAAAAGTTATGAGGAGTTTTAGATTGTGGGTAGTTATGGATTTTTTACTCTAAAATAAACTTTGAAGTCCTTTATTTTTTACTCAATTTTCATTATTTTTTGAAAAAATTAAATCATAAAATGTAGATTGTTTATTACAACATTTCAAATAATCTAAAAATTTTCAATTCCAAATAATTTAAAAATTTTCAAGCATGTAGCCAACTTGCTTTGAAGATTGAATCCAAAAAGCACCATCATTTTGGACATATTTTTGTACAAATGTGATCTTGTGAAGTGTAGTTGTTCGATTTTTTGCAAGGGCCCCAAAAGGGGTTGTCACTTCAAACGCTTGCAATCTACACTTCAAATATCTTGCAATCTACACGGTGGAAATTTCTGAAAGTTTTTCCACATCTTTTCAAACTAGTACATTACAAGATCCTATAGTTACATGTGTACAAAAATAAATTTTTTTCTAAAATTTGATACTTCTACTAGAAATGGCAATTTTGGAGCATTTTTGGTAAAAATATAGTCACAATCCTTTGGGGGTTAAAAGCATCAGAGGAGTTTCAGGGGGTCTGGAGGGCTATTTTAGGCTCATTTCCTTTATTGTTCTTCTAAAAGTTAGAAAATGGCTTGCTATCAGAATTTTTAAAATTAAAATTGAAATTAAAATTTTTTAAATGAAAAAAATAAAAATTTATATGACGTAGTAGTCTCTCGGCCATGTCATACTATTGCTACAATATAATTCCTAGGTTCCTAGGAGCCTAGGAACTTGTAGCCCTCCACAAGCTCTAAATCTCCTTTAATAAACTTATAGTTTTTTTAAATCAATTTGATGGTAACACTAAATATCATTATTAGTGTAGCTAGACTTTGGTATGCATGTTTTATTTTAAAATTGAACTCACATGCAATATAAATAATTTACAGTCAAATTAAATTAGACACATGGCATTGTTTGTGAAAAATATAAAATAAAAATGATTAAATTCAATTGTGGTGTCCAAATAGAATATATACACTAGTATAAACTTGGGCTCAATATACTAGCTAGTAGCTATGTCAAATTTGAATATACATGGTTGTGAAAAAGAAATTGAATTTTTATAAAAATTGTGATTATAAAGAATTTTGAGGATTGAAGGAAATAAATTAATGAAATGTAGATGGATTTTGTCACAAAATATAATTATAGAAGAAAGATGTATAATAAATGTTTTTAATTCTAAATCTCTATATACAATATGATATTTTTAAACCAAATAATATGCCTATGATATTATTACAAATTTATTTATCTTCAATTTTTTATATTCTAATTTTAATTCTACTCTAATTGTACAAGGATACTCTTGATATAATTTTTTTGAGAGCATTATATATTCTAAACAACCATAAATTCTAAAAATCACTAATGTGTAATGTGCCAATTTTGAGTTGTCAAGTGCATGTAATACTAAATTGGTTCACAATCACTTCTACAAAATCTTATTTGTACCTATTATTGATGTGATTATAGCAACTCTAATGATCTTATTCTCTATATTTCATATAATCTTTGTTCTTACATTATGATCTTCAACATGTACCATCCAATGATCACAAAAATCTTGTTGAAGATGCATATTTTAAATATGCATAGTTCTATACATTCACATCATTAGAATATTTTATTTATGAAGAACCATACATGTATTACAAACATTCATCAAAAAATGTGGTCACTATAATATCATGGCCTCTAAAGGGTTATATTCAATTGAAATCACCTTCAAAGTCATAATCAAGATCAAATACTATAAAATAGTGCGAGTCCCCATTTTGTCACTTAGGACTCATAATTTTCTTTTTTCCATTTTTTATTATTTTGAATATAGTTTTATATTCAAAAAGCCCTCCAAAAAGTATAAAACCAAAATATGTATGTTACATGACAATATAGTATTTGATTGTATTTATAATATTTTTATCCAAATAGAACCAAATTTCATTCAAAGTAATATAAATTATAAATATTAAGTAGAAATGCCCCAAATGACCTAAATCTACCACTATGTGACAAAACCAAGCCAAATTGGTTCAAGAGAACCCTAGTAAGAATCCTAAGCCAAGTTTTAAGGATAGGTTTTAGATCCCCAATTGAATTTTAAGTTTAGCAAAAACCTCAATTGTTAGCTTGTAGAAGGAAGAAAAACACGATAGACCAATGGAAGGCATCTATGGCCAAAGGATGGTGGTTTAGAATTAAGAGAACATTAGGAATTCAATGGCAAAATCAATTTGTTAAGATTCTTCTCTATATCAAAGATTCTTTTATTACTGAAAATTAAAAGAAGTAGTGGGATTTTTTTTCTTTCAAAGTAAGAATATAGGCTTGTATATAGGCTTGCATTTTTGTTGTGGAATTCCATGATTGAGAGGTTCCCAAAAATGTTCTGGAATTTTTTCATAGCCACAAGATTGTCTTCCAAATAATCAACTACCAAAATTCATGATAAAAAATTTGTAGAAATTACTCAAGGTGCAATAAAATCTCACTAAGATTTAGCATAGATTATTTTATATTAAAAAGACTCTTCAACAAGTTCCAAGACATTTTGATAGCCAAAAGTATCCAAACCAACAAGATTCTTCTAAGACTGGTGAAATTAAAGAAGGTTAGAGGAGTTGATTGGTGTTTTGAAAGCATACAAAATCAAAATGAGGTCAAAAGTTAGGTCTTTTTTTACCCCCCTTATACCTAATAAAGAGCCTAAACTAATTAATTTTTATAGAAAAGTCAAACTCTAAAAGTTGAATTTTATCCCTTTTGGTTTTAGGTTGGTACTAGGTTTCAATGAGTTTTTTGCAATAGAAAATGGGATGAGAGATTTCCAAAGGCTAAAAATGGCCTTTTGAAGCCAATGGTGCAATCAATTTGTAATTTGAAATCTTTATCTAAAAGTTAAAGTTTTAATTCAATATAAAAAGTCAAAAGTGAAAAACTAGGATGAAAATCTTAAGTGATAAGTTTACCACTTGAACATGAAAGGAGGGTGCCCTCGGAAAAGTATAAAAAGACACTCATTTTCCTCTTAAACACCTTTTCTAACCCCTTGTAGCTATTGTTTTGGCACTTTGATACGTTGATACATTTAGTTGGATTATTTTGCCATTTTTGAACCAAAGTTGCAAAATGTGTATTTTTGAAGCATTTCAAGCTCCTATTGTTGTTATTTTCACAAGCTTTGAAGGACTTGGGGTCCCTTCAAAACTTACTAGTTTCAAGTCTTGCTTGAAGTTTGTATTAATTTATTGAAATATTTTGTGCAAGTTTTGTTTGTGCTTTGTTGAATTGTAACTTATTTGTTTTGATTGTAATAAATCTAAAGTAATCCCCCTTTGTACCTTGGTGATGCTACTTTAGAGGTCTTTAGTGTAAATATTTGTTGAGTTCTTGTACTAATCAAGTGTTTACTAACTTCTGTTCTATATTCAAGTTTTCTACTAACCAATTGTACTAACTTGCTTGTACCGTCATGTGATGTTATAAATAACCTTGTTTGAATTGTTGTATGATTTTTCCTTTGTTTGTTCACAACAATGGAGCTTTGACTATAGATGATTTAATAATTTTTTTAGAATTTAGAAAGTTAGCAAAAACACAAAAAAGCTTTCACTCTATGTGTTTTAGAGGTTGTTAAAATTTAGAAGTTAGCCAAAATCATAGAGAAGCTTTGAACTTAGGGGTTTTAGAATTTCTCAAATAATAGTGGTCAAAAGCACTAAAAAAACCCACATTTTAGGTGACAAATTAGATTCTTTAGAATGGATTCTAAGTGACATCTATATTGACGTCTAGATATTTTTATGTCAACAATTACATCCACTATAATATTATAAAAACATGAAAATAGCTAGATGTCAACATATATATATATATATATATATATATATATATATATATATATCACCTAAAATCCATTTTAAAAAATTTGGGCTAATCATTTAAAACATGTATTTCTTCTAGTGAAACCATGTTAGTTTTTTAGTTAGTGTGGAAAATTAGTCTTATATGTCCTAAGAATTACATCTTTTAGTTCTAAAGATTAGCGCCTAAAAAAAGGATAATTTTTAGTGTGCAAACCCCCCAAAATTAGAGTCAAAATAAATTAAAATTCAATTAAAAAAATCACCTAGAAAAGGCTCCAAATCTTTTGAAAAATTGAGCCAAAACTGAACCAACAATGAAGGCTTCAAAACTGCATTTGTTCCCTATATAAATTTTGACCAATCTTGGGTTGCCATGTGACAACACATACAAGCAATATAATTAGGTAGTTGCACGGGGATCGTAGTGAATTAGGATTTGACACGTAGCAAGCTTGGATGGGAATCTTATTTGTACTTGTAGATCTCCTAGTCAGATTGTTAATTTTGGAATTTTTGGGTTGGATTTTTGAGTATTTTATAGTATTTTGACAATTTGTTGGTTAAGTTTTAGTCCAAGTGGGCCATTTGGGTGAGCTATTTTGATCCAAATTAGAATCTTTTTGATTGTTGAACTATGTCTTTTGCTTTGTATCTAAAAGGATGAAGGAGGAATGCAATCAAGTCAATTGTCAAGTTGGGTTAAGTATTTATCTAATTGAATGAGTCAAAAAGAGGTAAGTAGGTGGAACTATAATCTTAATTAGTAGTATGTCAATTTTGTCAATATTGGTAGGATGAATGTTAGTAATCAAGTTTGTGATTCCAATTTGGATAGTTGTTGGTAGTTAGTCATCTTTCTCATTTCTGTAACTGCCACTTTTGTTTTTCCTATTAGATTGGTTTTGATTCCATTTTTCTTTATCCATTGTCGAAGAATTCCAATGTGAGTTTCAACTAGTCAAGCTGTGTAGTTTTCTTGTTTGTATGTTCCAAGTTGGTTGCTTGGTGTGTGTGTGTGCGTGGAGTAAATGCACTTGTAGAATCATAAAGATGATTCAAAGTTGTTTAAGTGTGATTGAGTAAAGAGTTTGTGGATGTTTCCTAGTTGGGAGAAAATGAAAATTGAAGATTATGAGTGTGATCAAATTGAAAAATGTTTGGAGAAATGAAGTGTAGATTGAAGGAGATTAATTTGTATGTGTGAATGAGGAAGAGGAGGAGACTTAATTGAGATGTTATGTTTGTGATGACAATAGAAATGTCGGATAGATAAAAATTGATGAAGTATTAGTGTTGTACGGCAAATCTATAAGATTTAACAGTGATATATTTATCATATTAGGAGTAATAAAAAATATCATTGGAATGAATGTGTATATGTGTTTATGTGATGCAATTGAATATGATGTATATATTGAGCAATTAAATTAGAAATAAATTCCTAATTGGAACTAGCAACCAAATATCATTTCTTAATTGATATGAAATTCCCATTGACAAGCCTCCCTTGGAACGAACTTATTATACTAATAGGGTAATTTCCAAGTAGGTCATTATCCTCCTTCAACAATACTTGTTTTAACTAAAGTGAGTTGCTTAGTCTGTCTATAGGGTTCAAATATTGTTTTGGATGCTTGTTTTTTGACTAATATTTTAAATTACAATTCTAGACCATTGCAAATATATAGAAGTAGTATAGGATTGGTATAGGAGGTAGGGAACAATTAGAGAAAGAGGTTCAGCTTTCAAAATTTTAGAGTAAAAATCTCTATTTCCACTCAAATTTGTCTCAATTAGCAAATGTTAATTAGAGCCAAGATTTAAGGTTAAGTCAAACCATTAGAACTAATGTCAAGTCAAGTTTAAACTTAAAATCTTGTAGTAGAAGGTTAGAGATTTTAAAAAACATTAAATACATAGAAATCTAAGTTGAAACAAGTCAAACAAGGAAGTTATAGGTGGATGAACTTTAGAAGAAAGAATGGATGAAACTTAGCAAAGTGCTTCCAAAGGAAAAAGAATAGAAACTTGGAAAGTCAAAGTGAATTAGATTCTAAAAGAGAAGTTAAAAGTTAGTTTTAAGTTTCAAATGATCTTCCTATTAGACAAAATGTTATAGATTAAAGCTAAAAATAACATTTCAAAAACCAATTTTGCATTGTAAGTAGAATTTGGTATGCTCCTAGCATTCTAGGAACTTTAAATTTTGGAACCTTATTGAAAGTACAATTTTAGAATATTAAAAAATAGATTTTGGAGGAATCTAAACCTATCATGGGATCCAAAATCTCAAAGTCAATTGGGTTTTTAAAAGAATAGATGAAATTTAACTAGATATTTTAAAGGTTAAACTTCATTTGGCCATAACTCCTTGTAGAAGTGTATAATTTCCACGCATTGTATATTTTTAAAAATAGCATGAAATTCTCTGCAATTTAGAATTGCTACATTTAGACTGTCACTACTTTCATAAGAGAACCACAATGGCTTGCTTAGTTCTATCATTTAAAGCTATTATTTTCACTTATGTTAGACTTTGTTAATCCTTTTGCAAGTGTATGACAGTTAGGCATTTAAAAAAGATTCATTTCTTAGAAGGTACAGTGGACAATGCTTAAACACCCATCTAGCATGAAAAACATAAATGCTACAAAAACCTAGTTGTACTTGTGTATTTATCAAGGGTGAGTAAATAAACACTCACAAGTAAGGAGGCCTCAAAATTTTCCCTAGTTCTCAACCATATTTTGTTGAATTACATCCTAAGCTATTGTAGTAAAAATTGTATAGAATTCACATTATAGCAACTCAATGTTGAATTGGATTTTGAAGGTTTGGAGTTGGGTTGACATGTTATGATTTTACAAGTTCAATAAATATCACCATATGTTTTTTATATGTAACAATTAACAAGAACAATTCATTATTCTACTATTATAAAAATAACACCTATATTTAAAATTTTGTAGATTTTCATTTTGACATTAATTTTTCATACAAGATTTTGTTAAAATATGATAATACTTGTTAAATAATTTTATAATAAACAAATTTTATCATGTTTTAGCAAGAAAATGTCAAATGAGTTATGTTTAATTTCTAATTTTTTTTCCAACAATTTCCATAGAACTTATTAAGAATTGATAATTTTAAAAGCATTTAACAAATTGTATCAAATTGGCTTGGATTTGTACTTTTGGTTTATCCTAAAAACATAAATAGGGTTGGATTTTTACTTGCATAATTCTACAACCTTAAGGGATGCCTTTGGATTATCATTGCCATCATATAGGGATTAATTCCTAAGCACTCCAGAGTGCAAAATCAAGACAATGAATGGAAACACAAATTCACAAAAGACAAAGGATTCATTGTTTTCATTCGTCCATTTTTTGAGTGCATTAGTAATGGATTCTATCCATTCTTACAAAAATTGGGGTATGTTCAAACATTGATAGTCCATTCAAGATGTGATAATTTTCTAAAATTATCTCCAATTGTTGTATGTTCAAACATATTTGGATTTCCTAAAATTAAATTTTATTCAATGTGACTATAGTAGAGTAATTTATTGTAGTAGCATGGAAATTTTAGATGGAGGGCAAAAAGTGCAACTAGTTTAGTAGTGGCTTTCTTAAATATAAAAAATCCTATTCATTAAAGTGCAGAAAGTCTAATAAAGTGATTTGACACATAAAAAATGTATATGACAAATCATGTTTGCTAAAGAGTATGGCAACCTCATACCGCAATATGTATGCCCATAAAATATAATACTTCAAGTATAGAGTGCAAAGGGGAAAAAGGAACATATGACAGTGCAATAGCTTCATTATAGTTTTGTTGTTGAAGGGTCAAGTGTAACAAGGTCACCTTAAGGTTGAGTATGTTGGATGGATTGAAGAGATAGTGGAACTCAACTATAGCAGTCATCGTTGCATTGTGCTATGTACTCTTGAGTGTATGCAAGAGAAGGAGGACACAATTCAAACATTGTCAAGAATAAATATGGTTTAACATCGGTAAATTTTGTTATACATAAATATTTGGGGCAAAATTTGTTTGCTCTTCCCAGTGAGTGTCAAGAAGTATTTTTTCAACAATTTACATTGATTCAATAGAAATGGAGGTGAGTGGAAGGTTGTTTGCCAAACAGAAGGAAGAAGTAGGTGTCATGTGTCAAGATTGGGTAAAGTCAAAATTGACATCCTAGCAGTGGGTCGGGAATGTCAAAGTTTTTGTAAAGGCTTACTTAATGTGTAATGGAGCATCTCATAGCTCGAGGCATGTTTTCTTGCTAGTATTTGGATAATTTGACGTGACTTTTAAAATTTAGTATCTAGCTAAGTAGATGATATGTTTGCAATGTAGATGAAGTGAATGAGTTTTTTGGTTTTATAAAAAGAAAAGAAATTATTTTGCATTTAACTTTGGCAATTTTTCTAGAAATTGTTGTTGTTGTATTTTGGCAAGAAATGAGATGTTTCTTAGTTGACCTTGATTTTAATTTATTGTAGTATGTTCAATGAAACAAATTGTTTCCTAATAAGTGAGCAATAAACATTGAAATGAATTAGGGTTTGAAAAATGTGCATCACTTCTATTGAATTTTATTCACTAAAGGGTCTTCAATAGGATTATTGTGCAAACAGACGGCATGGTGAATGGATTGTTTTGGATTTGAATTAAAAAATTTCCTATGCTCTTGGATTTACTTTCGTTGAATTAGAATGTTTATAGAACACCGTGAATGTAGAACACCTAAATAAACATAAAAGATGATAAGTATACTGGTAGTTAATAACTTTTGTCAACTTTTGTTGACTCTGTTGGACCAAATTCATCATTTGGAAATTCTTTGTTGAATTCAACACAAAGAAAGTAGCATAAAAGGATGGTGAGACCAAAAAGTGGTTGATGCATGATATTCAAGATAAGTGTGGAAACGAAAAAGACACCTATTGATTAAGAAATTTTTACATTTTAGGCAAAACACCTTGTTGCTAGGTTTTGTTCTTTCAAAGATAATTCAAAATTGTCATAATTTGGGTACAAAATTATCTATTTTTTATTGAAAATGTAGATGAAGAAACCTAATGTTTTTAGAAAAGCGCTTGATTTCAATTAAGAATTTATATTTGGTCTCAGATGCATGTGAAAATGTTGTACTCACATACTTTCTATTTGATTGCCATGTCGACATTTTCTATAGCAACTTCAACACATAATATGTATCTTGAATGTGGTGACTAACACAATTTTCTAATAGTGTTGTAGACCAAAGATGTATAACTCCAAATTTTTCACTTTTGAAAAAATATGGGGGGTATTTTAATTACCACCATGTATTCAAATTTAAAATTTTTAAATTCATATTGGACTCAAAGATCCCACAATATGTAAAATGTATAAGTCACCAGTATCGACAAAATTGACCAATTTCATAGTAGAAAAAAAAATATTTATCTTCCAAGGTGAAAGTTTTGAACTTTTATAAAAAAAATCCATAACAAACTCACACCTAAAATCATTTGAATAAACAATCTAACATAGTTTTCATTATTGAACTTTCCAAATTTTTATTCAATTTTAGTAGAAATCAAAAAGAAATTTTAGATTTTATTAGTCAATTTATTAAAAAATCTTGAATTGATCTTTACACTTCTTGGTAACAATATTATCGATACTTCGATTTAGTTAAAGGATAAATCTAGTGTTTATTATCTAAAATCCAATAATGCAACAAACCTTTGCCATCATGTCTTGAAGCTCAAAAGACTCCCTACATTTTTTTATCTACACGCCAAATGCCTAAAGAGATCATTATTAATTTTCTTAAAAAACTATATGAGTTAAAAAATAGGATTCATTTCATTTAAAGGAATTTTTTTTATATAATATATAAGGCTACTATAGGGTCAATGAAACTACATATAATAAATAAAGTAAACAGACCCACATCAAATACCCTCTGAATTTAGGTATATACTTTAAATTAATGTGGGCATTTACATGGTGAAAATTCATACCCAGCTCCACAATGATAGCAAAATCTATTGTTGCATCTGCACAACAATAAGACAATAGATTGGTCAAGATAGAATCCCAACACACTAGAATAAAGTAGGGCATGCTTGCCTTTAAAGGTCGATCTAATCTTTTGGAGGGTTTATACATCTCCAAAATGTTTTTTAGTAGATTTTCCTTCAAGAATAAAAGAAAGCTACACCTAAACCTATATACACATATGTACATGCATGTATACACACATATGTACATACATACATATTGTAGAATTAATAATGAATTTTGAAGTTAGAATCACAAAAGGCTATAAAAGCTTTCCCACTTTAATTGTTCATTATTGTTACATAGAAGAATGTAATATTTATCTTTGAGTTAAAAAATGCTTGTATACAGATTGAATTATTTTAGAATGTCCTAACTTATGTGCCGTATTACATTCAAAGTTAAATTACAACATGGACTTAAAATTGTTGCAAATAACATTCATTCATTAATATATATATATATATATATATATATATATATATTAATGTATACTAGATAATTCAATTTAGGAGTGATGAGATAGATACTCTTGCCTATTAATCCATTCTGCAATAAAATTTTCTATCATTATTCTAAACAATCCATAATGTATATTCTCACATGTCTTTAGAACCATTTACTTAAACAAGAGTATGAGCCTTTTTCATTTGGTTCTTAAAAAAGAGTTATTCTAAAGCTTTACGTAGGACATCAAATGAACAAAACCTTTATATACACCAATCAAAAGGACTCTAATTCTTTTTCTTGGTGAACTTCTTTTCTAACCAAGTTCTAGAAATAAAAATGGAAGACCAATAGTTTATCAACTATAACTAGGCTTATTCATAACAAATGAAATTGCATTGTCATCTACACAAGTCATCTACATCAAATTTTAGAATTTGGAATTTAATTGATGCCAATGAATTTATATCTATGTGCTGAGTTGAGCTAAGTGAATATTCTAAATTTTCTTTTTTAACATTTATTGGACATTGGATGAATAATTTATGAATTTTCAAAGTGTTGCAAATAGGTATTTCTAAAACCAACCCTAGATTCTTATAAATAGAAACAATACATTATAGGCAAGACAGGGATCACAATTAGGAGCACTTACATACCTTGAATGCAAAAATTGAGCATTCCAAGGGTTAGGGTTTAGGGTTTCATCGTCCACTTACAAGCAACGCATGTGCTTGCAGCCACCCGTGCGCTCCACGACGCGCGTACAATCCTCGCAAATCCGCCATCGGTTCTGCTTGACGAGGTCTCGCAATTTCTGATCCCCGCACACTCTTGAATTCTCCACCTCCGCACGATACTCACCGCAAGTCTTTTCCTCATGCCATGGGACCTTGCACTCGAGACAGACCTGCCGGTGACACGAAACGCACTCGATACTCGTCACGCTTTCCGGTTTCTTCATGAAGGCGGAGCAATCTTTGTAAGGGCAGTAGAATCGGAGCCTCGGGGGAGTGGCGGCTTCTATCTGTCTCTTTTCCAGAATGATATAATTGGACTTGGATAGCAGGGCTTGGCACTGAAGGGAGCTGTAATTCTGCTCACAATTCTCATGAGGGCATTGGATGTAAGAGTTTCCCGTCAGGAGCTTCACCTCGGAATGCCGTTTGCTGCAATCGATGCAGTATTCGTGGGCACAGTCTGCGAAACAACAACGGAGTTAGAGTTTCTAATCAGATCATGGCAGGCCTTGCAAGCGCACAAAATACTACAATAGTTATTGTTTTTGGAAGTTCGGGTTTCATGACGACATTTTATTATTGAAGACTAAAATTTTGTTTCTAATTATATAGAAATCAATTGGTATTTTCAATGTTTCAAGTAGAACCAATGCTGTGTGGCCTGCAATTGCCCGGGAAGAAAGAACAATTAGAGTATCTGGATTTTGTAACATTAAGACGTTAGCGTGAGGTAATGCAACCGCGCAAAGTACCGCACACTGATATCGGTTTGTCACAATAAAATCGAAATAGTTCGTATTTTGCAGTTCTGCATTCTCCTGTCAAAGTCTAAGATTTGTTTCAATTAAAAATCAATTGATATTTGCAATGTTTCAAATATAATCAATGGTGTGCGGGCGGCATTGCTCGGGAACAAAGAATGTAATCAGACATCAATGTGTGAGGTATTGCAAGTACCGTAAACTGATTTGTGTTATTTCACAAGAAAACTAAAGACGGTAGTTCTTATTTTGCATTTTTCAATTCAATACTAAGATTTTGTTTCAATTACAGAAACCAAATAGATTTTTTCAATGTTTCAAGTCGATACAACTAATGCTCTGCTTTATCTAGGAACAAATAACGATTACAGAATCAGCTTTTCGTAATCAGACATTTATGCACGAGGTATTGCAAGTACCGTCTGCTGTGATACAGTTATGTCACTGAAAAAAACAAAAATAATTCTTATTTTGCAACTTTGCATTTTCCAATTCCATACTATGCTTTTTGTCGATTGCTATTTACAGGACAATGTATCGAGTAGAACGGTGTCAGTTTATGAGGCATGCAATAACGACCGACCACCAGGCAATGGAATCAATTCCTTTTCCAAATTCATGAAGGATTTTTTGATGACTTATCCATGATTTAGGTACTGAATTGAACTCACCCTTTGTGCTGATGAAGGAGCCGTACCCAGGTCTCTCCCTGCATATGCCGCACTCCTTGAGGCGCGATCGGGTGCGTGATGCCACACTCATGTTTAAAAATTCTCTTGGTAAACTTCGCAGCCACAACAGCATCTCGCAATCGTGTTTCGAGAATTCAACCACCAATCGAAGGTATTGTGGAAAGAGTACCTGAGTTTTGACGCTTTGCAGTTTGTAGCCAGGTGATGACATGCACAAGCTTGAGATGAAGTCACCGAAATCTTAAAGGGAATCAATTGAGACCCACTTGAAGTGTCAGTTGAAGGTGCAGTTCTAGAATCAGAAAAGCAAGGCATAACAGGAGCTTGCCCTGTCACAAAGTACACAGTATCTAACTCTGCACTGGACAAAACTACCCCATTTGAGACCTAAGACCATTGTGGGTGAAATCATGTTAGTGGTGTACATTTCAAAACTTGAATGTACACCACTAACATAATTTAGTCTTGCTCCCATTTGATCTGAATGAGGTTTACCTTAATTAATTGTGACTAGTGTGCCTTGTGCCATTGCCACACTCAAAACAAAAGTAA
Source organism: Climacium dendroides (assembly GCA_950106755.1). Lineage (NCBI taxonomy): Eukaryota > Viridiplantae > Streptophyta > Bryopsida > Hypnales > Climaciaceae > Climacium > Climacium dendroides. The sequence goes on along the minus strand of OX467091.1, from coordinate 14,262,711 downwards.
AAGCCACGAAACCAAGCCGGTGCACCCACTAGAAGAAAAACATGTCCACTACAACCGACTGAAATGCAACTATGTGTTCTATAAAACTATCTTGCAACTAAAATCCTTTGTATTTGCACCAACTTTGACAAAGTAGTCGCAAAATGCATTTACACTTACGGGAATGTAACAAAAGAGTTGATGTGAGGTATTTTACATCCAATATTCATCACAATTGTTGATGTAGACAATTTTACGTACATTCTGTAGAGTCCGATGTGTCTATCTACAGTTGCATATAATTTAAATTCGATAGCAATTCAACTAGACTGCAACTACAATGCAACTAAATTACAACTACAATGCAATTAGACTACAACTAGACTACAACTAGACTGCAACTGCAATGCAACTATAGTGCAACTAAACTACAATTGCAACTACTATTAAGTCTTTTATTAATTGTCCCATATTAGTTATCAAGAATACCATTAGGTTGGACATATGAGAATTATAAGTTATAACATTCTTGTGTTATGAATTTTGATAATGAAGTTCTAATATTTATATATTTTGTAGATTTTTACACTTTGTAGATTTCTATAATTTGTAAATTTCTATAGCTTATAGATTTCTATAATTTTTGTTTTCCACAATTTATAGATTTTTATAATTCACAAAAATCTAGAAATATTTTACATCTAAGATATTTCTAGATTTGGTGATCTAAAAAAAAGATAGATTTGAAATTCTGAATTTACAAATCTTTAAGATTAAAATTTCAAAATCTACAAGTCTATGAATTATAGACAAGTCGTAAATAAGTCACAAACTAGACAGTTGCACATCAATCGCAAACTAGTTGTAAATCAATTGCATGCCAATCGCAAACAAGTTGCATACAAATAACTTCCACATAAACAACCATGTCAGAAGAGTTCATTGACGAACTTTCAAGTATACTGTCAAATGAGAAACAACTTTGAAATTTTTTGCAATTGCTTTGCAACTAGTGCAACTTGTCCATTGCAACTGCGGACTCTAAATTGTCACCTAGTTGCAAACGGCCTATGCAATTACAAAACTAGTTGCAAACAGTAGTTGCAGAACCCCTTATTTTCTTGTAGTGACCCCTCCTCACCAAAAGCTTTCCAACGGTACCAAGAACGCGACCGAGGGATGCATGGTCTGGGAGATCTCAATGTAACAAATAAAACAAAACAAACAGCCAAATTTAAGGTATGGATAGATAGAAAAGAACTTCAACCATTTATTTATGTATGATTGGCATATAGAAAGATTCTAATGACAATGTATGCATATCCTATTCTTCATTTCAAAAATTATCTTAAGGTAGAAGGTACATGAAGCAACCATTTAACTCTCGACTGCAATTTGATGTATTAGACTTTTCTATAAATTTTCATTGAAATAATAATGGAAGACACATCTAACACAAGTTATATCATATATTTTGAATTCTTGTGGAATTCATTATAAATTGTCAAAGTCAATAGCCACAATGTTCAGAATAAGTCCCCTCCTTTAAATACACAACATATGCAAAGTCATTGAGAACATGTCGCCCTATACTTTGGATTTGAGTAGGACATGCTTTAACAATGTTGCATTTTAAACATTGCCTACTTCAAATTTAGGGTTTCATATTCATGTAACACATTCAAATCTCATAAATCAAATACCACTATCCTATATTTTGGTTCTTGAAAAAAGCAAATGTATATTGTGTTGCAATTAAGTGCACTCAATAATTAAGTGTCCATTGGTGCTCTTTGAAAATATCCTAAAAATTTCACTTTTCAATATTTCAAAATTGTAGTTTTGAAAGGGCTCCGAAAACTTAAAGTTCTAGGACACCAACAGTGCATTGAACTCTACTTACAATGCAAAATAGGTTTACAAAATGTTGTTTTCAACCTTAATTTAGAACATTTTGTCCAACAAGATCATTTGGAGATGGAAATAGTTGGAAGAAGAAGAAAGGTGGTTAAATTTATGAAAAGAATTCATTCAAAATAGATGAAAATTGCAGTGAATACAATTTAATACTTTGGCATTAAATTATCATTTAAAAAATAAATATAATCACCTTGGGATGTTTTATAGTCCCCAAAATGGTACAAAGGTTTCCTTCTCTCTGCAATTTTAACAATTGGATGATTATCACCTTGATCCTATCATCCTTTCATAGTTTGATTCTTAGTGAGGCTTAAATCTATATAATTGGCCATTTCTTTTAATATAATTCAATACATAATAACATCAAAATCTTAGGAATTCATATTTTCTATTCATAAACTCTCTTTATATTTCATTTATACTATCAAATATGATAGCGGTTGCAATATAAATGTAATAACATAGAAGGAATTAAGAATTGTGAAAATATAGTGAGAAAAGGATTAAGATTTTCAAAGTTGAGGTTTTAAAGAGTATTTTCATTTTCGCCACTACTAGCACAACCCACACATGTGTTCATTATAATATTCTCACACCTTCAAATTATTATTCTAAGCCCATTTCTATTTGTTGACTAATTTGGTCATCGATCATCCTACCTTTGATCCTAGTACTATCCAAAAAACATCCAAATTTATTCAATTTGTGAAAAAATCACCACTATGATTGTGTGACTGAAATATGATAGTAGTATAACAGTTTTATACTTGTTAAAGTGTGGTAATAGAGATTAGGTGACAGTTTTAGATACTAGTACACTATATTTGAAGCTAATCATTTGCCTCCTTTTAGCTTAGGAATAGTATATGGCATCTTGAACCTCCATAAGTGCCAACAAAAGGTAGCATGTCAACTTCACATTGAACACTTAATTACCATTGGATATATGGGAGATCACTTACATGTTGTTTATAGGATATTCATGACTTCACTCTACAAATAGTTTTGTAATTTCATGGCTGTCCACTTTTGAAATTCACTGAAATTACAATTTTTATCAAAAAATTATAATTCCACTTAGGTCTAATTGGTGAAATAAGCCCATTGCTCTGAAAAATATGTGCCCCTCTTGATGTTGTGCCTAAGATATTCAGATTGGTAGTTTGCATTGAGGAAATTTGAATGTTATAAGAAATTTGCATATACATTTCTCTAGCAATACAATGACACAAATAATCCATTTTTGTAGTTGACAATTGTTTTGGGTGTATTCTCTTCTTTTGAAGAAGATTTCACAGCATTAAAATGTACATTATCTCAATTAGAGAGAGAGAGCTGAATTTATAGATTTTTCAAAGTTTTCCATAGGATGTTTACAACCTTGGGCAGGTCTTGACAATTCAAATATTCAACGTAATATTCACTAGGTACTAGTCTACTTGTACCTAGTGATTATTATGTTGAATATTATAAAATGTGAATAAATGAAGAGGTAGGGAGATTTTTGTGGAGATTACCCTATAAGCGATGCAGAGGGCATTTTTTGGTTGATGAATGACAAAGAATTTCTCCATGTAGGACAGAAGTGCAACTATTCATCTTCCAAATTTTGTGTGAAAAGGAAAGGTCTTCTACCATATTTTGTTTTTCAATGAGTACTTTTACATTTTTTTTAGGCCAACAATTCACATGGTACCTAAACAAATGATTCCTACAATGACTGACTTGTTGTTTGAGGGTTAAGGTAGGACCACCCATTCCCAACCTATTGGGTGTAGTGATTTCCAATGAAGATTGGAATAAATTTCCAACCAAAGTTTGGAATGTTTTTTTTCCTCCTTTTCAAGGTTGGGACACATGTCTCCAAGTATTGAGCAAGAAAGTAGGAAGTAATGAGTGGGAAAGTGGTTTTACAATGATTGGAATTGGATGATTTTAGACATTGCACATGGATTTAGACCAACTTCTACCTTTCAAAATTCATAGTAATTTCAATGCAAGTAATAAAATTACCAAATTTTTAACAATTTACACCATTTCTATCTTTATGCATCTGAAAATATTTGCTTCACCTTGCACTAAGGTAGAGCCACCCATTACCAACCATCACCCCATCGCCAATCAATAGGATGTTTAGAAATTGAAGAGACATTGGAACTCATTTCTATTTTTTTTGGATGATTGGAATAATTTTATTTTCTTTAATAGTTATTTGTAATGCCAATACAAGGACACATGTTTGTTATTTCTGAACAACAACTACTCTATCACTGAATACTTTGGGATGACTTTACAGATTGGCCATGGGTCCGCGCCAACTTGACCCTTTAAAATTTTATAATAATTTCCAATCGAATCATAAAATTACCAAAATTTTAACAATCCTCATTTCTATCTCTACACTCAAAAAAATATTTGCTTAACCTTTAAACGTGGGGCTAGGGACTATGGAAATCAACCCTTTTGGAACCGTGTAACATCATCTAGTTTTAAAAACCCAAAAATAATCATTGGGAGTGAAACTACTACAGAAGATTCCCCTTTCCACCCCTAATTCCAAGGATGAATAGTTGCATTTCTTTCCTCCACATGAGAATTCCTTGTCATCCATCAGACACAAAACATCCGCCTCGACATTTAAAAGTTAACTAATCAATTAAAAGGCAGCTCTACCTTACTCCAAATCATGTCCACTATTGCTTATTTTATAGGTTATGAGTGGCTTCACCTTACTATAGAACCTCTTTTAACCAATAGGTCCTCTTTTAACCAATAGGTCCAGAACTTGTTTACATAGGGTCATTTTTAGTCATCACCTTTGTATAGGGACAAGTCTGGGACTGGTTTGACAATATTGGTTAAGAGGGATCACCTTTGTATAGGGACAAGTTTGGGACTGATGTGACAATATTGGTTAAGAGGGGTTTATTGACTTATGGAGGATGTACTTACAAAGGTTCTACTATATATGACAACTATGCACAGTACGGTACACTAATGATGGTATTTAGTGTTATGTTACTAATAGTGTTACTTCAATTTTTACCCTACTCACTCTAAATGTCAATTAATTGGCATTTAATGTTGTGTTCACATTTCTAAGCAGTAACTTTTTTGAACATGTCATAGGTTTCTTGGGTTCTTACGTTTTTCTTTACATTTTGATGAAATAGTTAGGTAACACTAAATGTAAACTTGTAAAAAATTTATACCCAATAGTTGACAAATAGTGTCTATGTTGACATTTAGTGTTGGTAACATTAACAGGATTGTTGACATTTAGTGTTGTGCTTCGTAATTAGAGTTGCCAACACTAAATACCATCATTAGTGTAGTGTTAAAGAATAGTTGATGCAACTGTTACAATCTGATGCGAAAAACAGTAAATGAATGAACCTTCTTCGCCAAAAGTTTGCAAAACAAATTCATTCAAAGTGCCCGCCTAGATACAGCCATCACTGAAAGGTCTTGAGAGAAAACATTCCTCCCCCAGAAAAAAACCTTTTTTTTGTCAATCCAGAAACTAGAGTCGCCACTACGGTAATAACCCGGCAGCCATCTCTTCATAGCTTTGAACCACCACAATCCATCACTAGCAGCCAGTCTCTTAAAAAGTAAACAGCCTAAGTTCCATCACCATAACCTCTTTACCTTGCTTTCAAATTCAAAGACAGCAATGAAAAATACATGCCTACTGATTCCTAAATACCTATAAGAATCTCAAACAGAAAGAACCCAACTAGACAGTGTTGTAACTTATGATACACGATGCTGAGAATTGTTGTAGCTGGAACCACGAAATCCAAATCAGCCTCGTCCAGTCTCCACATCATTGGGTACACGTCTGGGGTCGTATGCATTGCCTCCAAGGCCGAGGGGAGTTACCGTACTATTGACCTGGGAATTCATCATCGGCAAAGCATGGGGACCGTGTAAACCATGGCTGAAGATTCCTTGGGGTTGATACTCGTATGGATATCCAGCTGCAAAGAATGAAAAAAATTAGGTCAGAAAACTGATGATGACGCAGTTTGCAACTGATGAAGCTGCTGAACTCTATTCCCCCGAGGACCAAGAAGCATATGGAAATCCTTTTGATCGGTTTTGCATTTCTCGTTTGAACACATGCAACGTTGTTCACTGATTCTGGTGATATAGATTTTGGCTCATCTGAAATAAAAGATTTCACAAAATGATTGATAACTAGTGATTTGAAAACTTGGTCCTGAAGGGATAAGTATGTAATTTGCTTCAACTAACTTTTTTTAGCAAGGTTCTGATGATGTGCACTTACCCCATTCCCTTGCGTAGACACTTGGGTAGAACTGTCTGTAGCAGATGTAGGCAATAGGAGTCCCTGCACAATTCACCAAAACCTGCGTTACAATCGCCGATCAAAGGAATAAACTATTCCTAAAATCTGGCAATCAATGTTACTTTCTTACAGTACGTACACTATTTCAAGCAAGCAATCTTTTTCTGTGAGTCAGGAGGTTGAGACTATGATCAAACATAAGCCTCTCTTCCAGACGAAATCAAGTCCTTCAGATGTTGAAAATCTCCAGCTCTCTGAGAGCGAGGGAGTGCAAGGATACAACTATGGGCCTTGTTTTTCAATTGCAATGCGATCAAAGGCAAAGGGGAGGGTCATCAGGGCTTACCAAGAAGGGCTGCAGCAATGATATCATACCAACTGTGCTGATAATCGTTCACCCGAGAGATCGCAATTAGAGTGGCCACGAAAAGAGGCAGAAGAACCCAAAATACTCTGGAAGCGTAGGCCCTTCTGTCGAACAGAGACATTTTCCCAGCGAGGTAGAAGGAGGTGTATCCAAGGCCAGCAAATGCCCCTGCCATAGCCCAGAAGCCAAAAAAGTTCAGCAATAGCCCATTTCTATAGATTAAAACGTAACCCATGAATCCCAATGAACACAGCATGGAGTATTCGATTTAGGATATGATACAACACTATTTCGTAGGTTCAATGTACGCATCAACTGTTAGTCTTATCTTTAGGGTGACAACTCCAGGATCGAACACATGAAAAGGGGTGTCTTCGATGGATTTTAAACAGCCAAAATCGTCTCATTCCATTGGTTTCTGTCCAATTTCCAGGTTTCGATTCTGGCTGTGAACTACATGAGACTAAAACAACGATTAGGAAAAGTCCAATACTATGAGTTGGATTGACTATGTTAAACACTTGTTGATCAGCACAGGAAATCCAACTCACGATTCACTCAAAAGCTTACCTGTCCTCATGGTGATTCCCAGGTTAAACTAAGCACAGAAATTTTTAAAGAAGTTAGTTTATTGTCATTTGGGACACTATTTAACGGACATATTAAACCCTATGAAATCATGGTGACACGGTGTAGCTAGCACAATCTTGAATTCTCAATAGGTACCAAGGAGTGAGTAAGTTCATGGGAAGGACATACATGCTACATGCCCACTTGGGAAGCTCTTGAAAGCATCACGGAATTCCTGTTTGGACACATTGGGATGACAGACGACTCGTCGATCGGCGTCATCGGTGTAAACCTGTGGCACATTCCAAGACCACTCATGAGATCTAGAAGTTCAAACTTCACGAAAAAAAATGAATGGGAGGAGATGGCAAGTTTACTTGAAAAATCAGTGAACCTGGGCATATAACCCTCTCCTCCAGCCTAAACTAGGAGTCATATCTTAAAGATCTATGGCAAAGAGAACAGAGACAATGTACTAAGTAACCATTCGAGCGGCGGACAATTGGAAAGTGAGGGTTTAAATTCATAACCCAAATCAGGAATGTTAGATCTTAGAGTTCCATGGCTCTACAAGGGTTTAGACTTTCGTCTCTTCAAACTGCAAAGCACCAGGTGGCAATGAAAGCAAAAAATGTATCGTGATAAGCTTATGATGAGCAGAGTGTTGCAATTTACCGCTACACCATCAGGAAAGCACCGGTGGAAGAAGTCAGGTCGAGGGTACCCAACCAGGTTCTTGATACCATCTGTGAAGAGAGCTGTGATCACGATTGCCATTGCAAGACCTGCACAGGAAGGATAGAAATAAATCAAAATGTTAAGAATACTAGTTTAGATTCAACAACCTCACATAGCAATACCAGATATTATCAATGAACCCCCGAGTTAGCCTGAGGATGATCAAAACGCTTTAAGATTAACCAATTCGAAGAAGGGAGACCCTCATGAATGTTCAAAAAGATTGTAGACAAAGAGTATTAACAAAAGGTACAAGGAAAAACAAAGCTGCATTGTGTGTGTACAGTGGCACAAAACTAGAAAGTCCAATGGCTATGGACTTGCGCACTGTAATCTACATCATTTTTACGTCTTCCCATCAGTTTACAAAGACACTTTTTAGTACAAATTTAAAGCCAACAGTAAGATTAATAGGATTTAGATGCGCCAGAGTAATTGCACATTTAGGCAAATGCACAAACACTACTGCGCTCCAAATGATATCGCAGGTGCTGCCAATGAAGTACTCACCAAGGAAGGCATCGTGGAAATCACGGATACTCCTCTTCTTAAAATAGACCACTAAGAAAAGGAAGAAAGGTCCGGCAACGGCGATAACCTGATTCACCATAGCCAAGAAAATCCAAGTCTCAATCATGCCTTCAAAAGAGTAACATTCACCCTAAGCTCATCGTCAAAACAGAGATACTGCAGCAGTTTGACTTACTCGAGAACTGATAAGCTTCCAAATGCCAAGTCTCACATAAAATTACACTTGAATCCTTTAATTCCAACCCAATCAAATATATCAAAATGATGCCCACATTCAGAAGAGAGAATACAAACATACCCCTACACTCCAAGTTGGCACGGTCTCTCCTTTATGTGGATACCGAAGGTTTGCCATCATGGACTCATTCACGAAGCGCTTGAACGGGGGAACCAAGAGGTAATCCACAAGCTCCAGGACGCCCATAATCACAATCGCAATCCAATCTCGCAAGTGGTGCTTGATCAGCGACACCAGGGTCACTTTGCGACCAGTAGAGACCTCGTAACCATTCGCATCATGCCGTCCTGCAAATAAAAAGTATCGAAAAAAAAAATCACCCTTCAGCTCCAAATCAAGCAATCGCAAGTGTTGAGTTTGTGATCTTTCACAAGAAAAAAACTAGCAGTTTCATGATGTTTTTTCGAACAACAGAAACTGGATAACTACAGAAGACCCGGATCAAAGTCGTTACCGTGGTCCATGTCGTTCCCCTGTTGCAGCAAACTGATCCTCAAGTCCTCGCTGTTGCTTTCGCAACTACACCCAGTCTGCCACAAAAATAGCAACAAAGACACTCAGAAACTCAGATTCAGGGAGAAACCAAAGTCTTAACACCAGGCACCATAGCCGTGAGTTTCTATGTGACTTGAACCGTAAGTATAAAAACGGCCTTGATCCAGGCTCGCCCAAGGCTTACTATTACATATGCTTCCAACACGTGACGGAGCAACCATAAAATAACGTCGTCATGAAGTAGTCTGTGGCAAACAATCTGTGGCACAGTATAACTACAGCCAAATCACGAGCTCAAACTACAGCCACCAACTCATAGTTTTGCTAAGGACCTTCCCCTCATCCCAGAACACCGGCTGCAAATCTTAAAGTCTTCCACCTTTCAAGTCTCCGGAAACAAAGCCCACAACCTCATACCAACAGAAAAACCCAGATCCATTGCAACAAGCTCGATAAACCCAAATATTCTCAGCAGCAGGAACCAGTACTATCGAAACATCTTGCACTAACTCAAGATGACACACCATCTACAAGACCACCCAAAACGACTCATCATGCTATCTCCAATCCTAGCTCTCTGACACTCCCAAACTCAACTCTTTCTTCAACTAGAAGAAGCTTCTCCTTCCCAAATCATCCCCCAGATCGCATGAAAATGCCCGCAAAAGAGAGAGAAAACTTGCAACAAGTCCGAAGCATTGGCTCACCGTGCAGGCGCTTCGATCCGAGCATGAGGGCTGCAGCAACGGGGGGAAGCTCACGAACTGAGGAGCAGCAATAAGGAGGAGGTGAGAGGAGAGAGGGGCACCGTGAATCTCAATCAAGCCCAGCTTAAGCACATGGTTAGGATTGAATCATTCAAGAGCCGGAGAGTTAAAACCTGACCCTGCCAAGTGTCTGCGTTTCCGGCTATCGGCACCCGATACGGACGCGTGAGGGAACGCGTACGGGAACGTGTACGGGAACGTATTCTGTTCCCCCCTCGGGTGCCTCGGGGTTCCCTCGGGTTCCCCCGGGTTTGGTTGGCGTTTTTTTCCCGGGAATATCCGGTTCCCGCTGGACGTTCGAAGGACCGGGCGGTGGAGGCGCCAGGCAGCTGTCGGTTGGTTGGGCGGGAGTGACGCGTGAGAAGCCACTTGGATGACGCGTGGCGCTGCGATCGCGGGGAGGGCTCTTTTGGGAGGTTCCATCCGGGATCCAGCGGGGCGTGTCGGCGGAATCCCTCGGGATGTGTTTTGGATGATTTCTGTTCGTTCGCTTCAGTTCAGTTTAGCCTGGGTCAGGCTAAGGGAAACTTTTTGAGTTTTACCGGCTAATTTCCTTCAATTCTCATATTGAACCGGTTTTTCCATAACTGAGTCAGTCCGGTTATTTTCTCTATTTTTTACTCAAAATTGAAATTTTATAGATTTTTGCACTGGGTTTTTGCCGATGTTTTCAAATTGCAATCGGGTTTTTTCCCAATTCCTCCGGCTAACTTTGAACTAGCCCAATTTTTTCCGAACATTGAGCCTGACTACCAAATGATTCATTTACAGTGGAAACACCCAAAAAAAGTCAATACAAGCCATTTTTGGAGGCATAAGGTAAAATAGCGTATGACGGTCAAAATTAAGGTAGTATGGCCTTAAAGCGACCATTTACCACCTGTTTTGCCCTTTTCACAGGTTTCCATGGACAAAATTATTTTTAGCCCATTTTTCAGAGAAAAGAAAAATAGATGCGGAACACAAGACAAGTAGTTTCGTATTTTTCCAAGCATTTTTGAATTACTTATGAATTTTCAAAGATTCAAATCATAGGCACCTATTTGTGACCATAGGTGTCCCAAAATCCGTCCCCTTGTGACTTATAAAGAAATGTGCAAAAACCAAAGACAATGATTGGCTCTTACAATAAAAATAATATTTTTTTTAATTCATTAATAGACCATAGAGGTCCATTCAAGGATCACCTGGCATCCATTCTACAGCTACCTACAGGACAATTTGAAGAAGATGGGCGCTTTAAGGCCATACTACTTTAGGAGTTTGGTGTTACTGAATTTTTTTTCAGTTTTTTCCCCACATGAAGACAAGTATGAGAAACGACAAGAGCAATGCTATCAATTTTTTAAGTGTTCAATCCAAAAGTGTTTGTAGACTACCCAAAACCAACAACATCTGAATCCATAATGCTTATCTTACTCACCTAAAGCAGTGGTTCTACATTCTACAGCTACCTACAGGACAATTTGAAGAAGATGGTTTTCTAACATTGAAAACCTAAAAAATCAAATTCTACAAAAAAGTTACACTAAAAAGTTACAAGCTCCTAAAGAGGTTACTTCATCATTGCCATGTAAGACATTAATGGTGGCTCAAATCTTACAAACTAGAATAAAACCATAATGGGTCATTCCCTAGGGTGACCGTCATGGGTCATTTTAATTGGACTGATTTACCTTAGTTGGAGGCATCTTTTCCTAAAAGCAATATTTTATAATATTAGCAAGTGAAAATCATGAATATAAAAAAATATATTTTTTGGACGTGGTATTTAATTTCTTTGATTTTTCCAAGTGCTAGCTCCCAAAACCACTGAAACTGTCACATAGGTTGACTCCAAATTGTAATTTGCAACAATCTAATAGTTGACAAATCAAAGTTAAGTATGTGTCCTTCAAATGCATCAACAAATTAGGGTTAAACATTTGAAGGACACCTCAACAAAAGTTTAAAAACACATTTAGTGGTAGTTTAGGGTACAAGAATGGGAACATGGACGCTGAGATGGATGCTTTTGAATGCATCACAAAGTTTAAACCTTACGGTTTGCCAACAATTATCATGTAGTTATCATTGTTTTATGAATTCGCACGTTAATTACAATTTATTGCATCATTACAATGCATTACTTCGCATTGTTATCACATCATTACAATGCATTACTTACAATTGCATTATAACGATACAAAGTAATGTATCGTAATGATGCGATAAATTGTAATTAACATGTGTCCTCATGAAACAATGATAACCACATGATAATTGTTAACAAACCATAGGGTTTAAACTTTGTGATGCTTCTTCTACCTTAGGTCTAGTTTATACTCAGGGTTGGGTTAAAGGCTAGTCCAAACTCTCCAAGTTTGAACCAATAAGATCGTTGAAATCTTCCAAATTTGATCTAAAGATGTTATACAAAATTGGATATGTCTTGTAATAAGGTAATGATTTAGAGATTGCATACCAATAAAATGTTGGAACCATGACGTCTTATTTAACATGGAATGCATCTTTAAAATGGACTCCCTCGTAAATTCCCTAACAAGAAATGCCCTATTTATTGAAAAGGTGAGCAAATTTTTTCCCTTAATCTCTTTCTTAATGGATGAAATCTCCATATTTGGTGGTTACAAATTTTGCTATTCATTGATCACATTTTTCATCGTTGGATGGACACTTACATTGGACAATCTCTTCATTGTTGGGAATTCTCTAGAATTTTGACAAAATAACATGCATTCCTCATTGAGCTTTGCCCTTCTCGTTAGTGTTGTTTTTGTTAGAATTCTCTCCGCCTCAGTGATTCCCTACACTACAAAACCAATTATAATGATTGCAATTGGTACAAAATGAGATGAAGATTGACAAGTAGTTTTCACAAAACTGGCTAAATTTTGCTCCATTGCTACTTAAATTTTTAGTAGCCAAATATACATCAAAGAAAATCTTTAAAAAAATTAGATTTTAGCCAAGACTGTAACAAACAATAGAAATTGTTAGCCAATTTGCAACTTCCTCCACATTGGAATTAGCATCTATTTAGTTACTATTGTGTTGTAGTACTTCCAATAATCCTTTACAACTTACAAAATCCTCTCTTTTCTATTTTTTTTAATACTACTCCCTCTTAAGGTAGCCAAGTTGATGCCTATTTGTCTTGAAGGTAGCACAAGTATGTTAACATCTTCAAAAGCATTCATGTTCCCAGTCTTGTACTCTAGACTACCACTATATGTGCCCCTAGACTTTTATTAATGTGTCCTTCAAATGTTTAACTCTAATTTGTTAATGCATTCAAAAGACAAAAACTTAAATTCTCTTTCATTGACTACTAATTTTTGCAGATTTTTATTTAGGATCCACCTCCATGACAACTTATGTGGTCTAGGGAGCCAACACTTTGAAAAATCATAGAAATTACATACTACATCCGAAAATATAATTTTATTTTTTGAATATTCATGATTTTCACTTACTAGTACTACAAAAATATTATCTTTAGGAAAAGGTGCCTCCAACTAAAGAAAACTTGCCTATGACAAGCAAACCACCTATGACAAGCACATAGAGAACTACCCATTAGAGTGGAACTACCTATTAGAGTGGAACTACCCATTAGAGTCTTACATCAACGTATGACAAACATTTCCTAATAAATGGGGTTAGAACTACATTAACTTGATTTGTGGCCATAATCCATGTGTTGGGAGATGGTCATGGAGTTATTAGTGATTGTCATAGGACACTTACTCCTTTCTAGTATAAACTCACTATAAAAAGTTATTTTTTTATTCCTTCATGCCATGGCCATATTAGAAAATCTTGTAGCCATGTTAAAAAAATGTTGTGACTGCTTTAGGTGGTAAGATGACCATCATGGAAATAAATTTTACCAATTTGGGGTAGTCTAAAGACTCTTTTGAAACAAATGGGTAGCACACTTCATAAATTCATAACAAATTCATACTTTATCCAAAAAACAAAATTTCAGTGGCTTCCTTTATTTTTTACATTTGCCTTTGTACAAGAAAAAATTTGAATTTTTTTGCTACTAGCATCAAAACAAACCACTCAATTTACCTGTCATAAGCAAGTTTACTTTATGCTGAATTATTTATATTGGCAGTTTTGGGTGTTTCCAATGTACGGTGGAGACACCCATTACCAACCATTGCCCCATAGGCAATCAATAGAAGGTCTCAAATCCAGGAGAAAGTGGGACTCATTTGCATTACTTTTGAATTCAAATAAACTACACTAAATAGTAAAATTAGGTTGCCGTAACAATTAGGTTGCCTTATTTAGGAAAGTTACCTCATGATTCACCACTTCTCCAAAATGAAGGCACAAGCAATTCTCTAAACCCAAGCCATGAACCAATGCACCAACCCATGCAACACATATGGTTTTTACACTACTGCATCCTTCTACAGGAACTGTACATATTAATAGAGTGTGGAATGTCGAGAAATTAATGTGGGGCAACCTAATTTCACTATTTAGTGTAGGTTTTGTAACCAATGTGGTCCCAACACTACCACAAAACTCGTGCCTCCTTTTGTGTCCCAAAGTTACCTACAAGTACTCTCCCAATGATCCATTTTGTAAGACTCTAGACATTTAACACGGGTTGAGCCTAACTTTAGGGCCTTTATAATTTATAGTAGTTCCAGTTCAAGTTGTAAATTCACCAAATTTTTTTTGCTACCCGCACCATTTCTATCTTTGCACTTTTGTAAACATTCGCTTCGCCAAATACTATTGCAGATCATGTCCTATGGCTATGGCTTAAGTTATTGGTTATGCAGGTGTTTCCACCATTTTGTATTGCACTAAATTCCATAAACTAAGGTATAACAGGCTCAGCAATCGCCCACCTAAGAGCTAAACAGCATTTGGGGGAGGCGAAGCTTCTAGAAATAATTTTCAGTAAATTTTCCTTGAAAGAGAAGTAGAATTGGCATCTAACCCAAGTTGTTTCATATTTTTTGGAGCCTTGTGGAATGAGTTATGAAATTTTTGAAGTTGAAATGGCATAGAGCTCTAAAAATCGCCCATCTCCTAAAATGTACACCTTTTGTACAGTGTTGAAGGCTATGAAATAAGACACGTACAGTGTTCATTTTGAGGATGTGGGCGGAATTAAAGCGCGTGCGATTTCAAAGCCTGTTACCTTAGAGCAGCCCCACAGCAACTCAGCGAAGCAGCACTCTAAATGGTGTGATCCATTGATCTTCTCTGCTACAGAAACGTCCTCCATTGCTTTCCTTTGCTGAGTTGCTGTGGGGCTGCTCTTACTTCTTGGATCGCGGATGATCATCCTCGGATTCCCACAGAGAGAGAGAATTTTCAGTTGCTCAGAGAATTGTTCAATGTTCAGAAGAGAGAAAGCATTGATTCCCGTGCCAGTGAGGGTCAGCTGGCACCCGCGTTCTGTTCTGGAGCACACTGAGCTCACCACGGGGTGCAACGGAATGCATGTGGCGGACAAGGGAAGCGGGAACGGGGGAAGGAAACGGCGCTCACGACTCACGAGGGGCTTGCGAAGCGAGCGAGGGGTACCGTATTCGTAGCAGCAGGGGTATTCGGGCACGTGGAGAACAGGGGGGCCGCTGCAACTCGAAGCTGCTTTCGAACACACTTCTGCTCAAGAACCGGGTTGTGCCATTTGGGGGAGGGAGAAACCCAGTTGCAAAATCTATGCAAAAATTTATGCTTAGAATTGAAGAGAACGAAAAGAACAGGCTCGAAAATCGCACAGGCATTAAGAACCGCCCCTATAAATGGCTCTCAAACGGAAATGAAGGGGTTCTAAAATTGACCTCTACACCAAATGGTGCAATTAGGTTGCCCCACACTAAATTCTCGACATTCCACACTATATAAATATGTATAGTTACTGTAGAAGGATGTATGACTCGGGTTTAGAGAATTGCTTGTGCCTCCATTTGGACGAGTGGTGAGTCACAAGGCAACTCTCCTGAGTAAGGCAACCTAATTGTTCAGGCAACCTAATTTCACTACTTAGTGTACACCAAATGGTGCAATTAGGTTGCCCCACACTAATTGCTCGACAGTTCGCACTATATAAATATTTACTTTTATTGTGGTGATTTTCATCAATATTTAATACAATAAATATGGCATTCAGTTTCCTAAACCCTAGGTGGCATTGCTGAAAATTAATTAGCAGTACAACATGAGCACTAAACCAACGAAACTCTAATATAAAGGTCTATTGAGAGAGACGTAGTTCCCTCCCACGTGGATGCAATGAGTCACTCATGAGTCATGGGGTAACTCGACAGGGTAAGGCAACCTAATTGCACCATTTGGTGTAAGTATCGTCATTGAATGAATCGAGGAAACTAAAAGAAGCGTTATTAATTGCAAGAGACAATTGTTTCATATGTTCTCTTAGCTTTCACCCATCATTCTTTCTTTAAAATTGCAAGTGAACAGTTTATGGACGGCCTACGGTCATAGATAGAGACTTATGGCACAACTCTTTTGAAAATTTATAACTAATTCAATAATGCTTCGAAAAATATGAAACTGTTTTTTTTTTCCTTTGAAAAATGAGCGAATAATATTTCCATCCAAGTAGATATGTGAAAAAAATGGATTAGACCTTAGGTGAGTGGTTTTTAAGTCTGTTACCTTAACCTTTTGAATGCCTGAGGCACCAAATTCTAATGTTGATAATACTTTGTTTGTTCCCTCAAGGGACAATTTGGGCCCGAGAAGGTTCCTATCTGTCTCAATTTGTAGTGAATGTTTTTGAGATTTCTTGAGGTTGTGGAGTTTGCTAAGAGCTTTGTGAATATATAACTTTTGTTTCAATCGGTGCCCTGGAGAAAAAGTTATGGCATAATAAGCCAAAAACAAAAGTCAACGGGCAGTACAAAAAAAACAGAAAAAGTAAAAAAAAATCAATTTTTTTCCCCTAAAATCTTATATTTTTTGTCTACATTTGAAGCTTTGATTCATTCCATTTGGACTAGTTATGAGAAATTTATGGACAATCTTAGTTTTTTGGGCAATCTAAGCATCTTCTTGAAAAAATAACTTATAAGATTCATTTGTAAATGCAATTTTTATAATTTTCAAAACAAATTAGACAATGTTAGGTTTGCTTTCTAGAACAATCTCACCGTTGGGATTATTGTATGTCAATTCCATCTTAAAGCTATTAATGATTTAGTTTTTCCTTTAATTTGTACCCTACTTCTACTCAACAAGTTTTTAATGAGTGAAAATTAAGTGGTTTTTTATTGAATTTTTTCCTTAGATTCTCAACTCAAATATTCAACATAAAAACTTAGAAAATCAAAATTAACAGTGCAAAAAAATTTAGTTAAAAAGATTCAAAGCCAAAAAAATCTTGTCAAGCAAGTTGCAAAAAACCTTGTTTTCTTCACTTTGGATGCAAATATCTTGCAATCTATGCGGTTGAATTTGATGAAATTTTTACCACATGTTCTTAAACAAGTTAAGTACAAAAACCTACAATTGGATTTTGAAAAAAAACATATTTTTTTGGTTTTCTTAGGTGAACACAGTAAAAATGGTAGTCCTAAGTGGCTTTTGACAAAAAAACACCTTCGGGGCTTCAAGGGTTAAATAAGACCCAACTAAATTACTATTTTTTTAATAATTTATGTTTTTGACAAAAAAAAATTTGAAGCCTAGTTTTAGCATTGAAAATCCGATTTTGAAAATTAATGATTATAATTTTTCTATTCAAGATTTTGCACAAAGGTGTCGATTGCAATCTTGACTTTTCGTAGTGTTGAAGGCACTTGGAAACGAGCCTTAAATACACTAGATCTTGGAGGAAAATTCACATTAGAAGTTCATTTTACTAAATTGAAGAATAAATTTTGAGAATCCATAAATTGATTGGGGTTAAGCATCTTAGGTCCTTCAACCTCATATTTTTTTTTGTGACCAAATTTTAGATTTGACATGCAAAAAGAGAGATAAAAGATTTTCATAGCTTTAACACCTTTATGATCAAACATTATAATCTTTCAATCCTTAAATGATATTGTTGTGATTTTTTTCCTATGTGATCTCTAACATGTCTAGTTTGAATTTGTATGGTTACAATTCAAAAAAATTGATACAACTTATCAAAATGTTGGTTTTGGGTTCAATATAGAATAAATCCCAAGAAGCTCAAAACAAGCCTTAGACATTTAGGGGTTAATAGAGTTCATCATAAAGTTCATCATGTATTTGTAACTAGGAGTGAGAGGAAGGTTTAGCTAAGAATAGTACAACAAAATGGCACCAAACTCCATCAAACCTTAATTTTGGTGCTGCAAGGAGTTTTGTCCCATGCTTTTTTTACACTCTAGCTCGCATTCTAGCTAGTGGTCCTGCATTGTATATACTTTACGATTAACTCTAATATTTAAGAAATGGGTTCAACTTGGGAATTGAAAGAAAATAACTAGTAGAACTCTTCAAAAAATATCTTGAAGGTTGATGAGGAAGGTATATGTAGAGAGAGAAAAAAAACTCCAACCCCTTTAGGTTGGCATGGGTGAAGAGCATGTTCATATCAAATCTTTGACATGTAATTACAAGTAATTCTATGAGTAACATCAATACTACATACTTCGATTAAAAAAGAAGTTTTATATTATTTATAATGGTGAGGATACAATATTTTATAATACTTTAATATTGGATTATATGTTATAGTTTTGTGTTTTGGTATATGTAGGAAGGTAGGTAGATTGACATTTAATGGGATGGGATTATTGTGGGCATATACTACTATTATTTAGTAGTAAATTTGAATTAATGAAAGTGATTGCAAAGATTTGGTGCATAGAATTTGAATGTAATGGATGTCAAGGTGAATTAATGAAAATTAGTACAAGTTGATTATTTTTTAATCTTCTTTTCTTGAATAGGATGTAAGTGGCCTATCAAATGGCAATGTTGTTAATAGTAGAGAGGGTTATTTGAATTGTGATTTTTAGAATTTGGAATGTATTTAGCAACATAAAAAGGATATTATTATATGTAAATTAATTTGTGAGCACTTTAATACCTACCCTCAGTATTCAACGAGCACAATTGGGTACTTAAAGTTTTGCCTATTGGGTGCCTAAATATGTCATCCAATTGTGCCTTCCAAACAATGGACAATTTTTTTTGTTGTTCCTAATTTTGTTTTCCAAAGTGAAATGCTAAACCAAACCAAATTGAAATTAATAAATTGTCAATTTTAGCTATGACTACCAATACTAAATATTATGAGGGGTTAGTCAAGCACAAAAGGTCAAGATTGTTAGTTGTAGGGCTTGTTTTGTCATTTCCAAAATGATAAAGATCTTCAAGTTTGGATTAATTTCCTAAAAGTCATTTGTGAATGGAGTTTAGCCCTAAAATTAACCTCTAAAACTTCATCCATTGATTTCTATTCTTTTAACTATCAAAATTTACTTTGGATTTTTGTGTTATTTTTAGTTTTGATTCTTCTACCAAATTGGTCAAAGATGATGGACTTTCATCCAAGATTGTTCCAAATCAAGTTAAAATTTCATCCTACTTTAACTTCTTCAATACTAAACTATTTTCCAAGCTGAAAGTTTTTTTAGAAATCCAAAAATATTTCCTAAAAGATTCTACTTTAACCTTGTTTTTTGTTTTTACTTCAAAATCTCTATTTGTTAACCTCTACTTTAACCTTTGATTCTAATTGCTATTTTTAGTCTTGAATAATTTTAATTTTAAAGGTCCTAGTTTTGCCTTCCTAAAAAGGTTAAACACTTATACTTTTGAGTTTCTCAATAAAAGTTATTCATGGATGAAGTTTGACCATCAATTAGTGTTTTAAACTCTATATATTAATTTCTTTTATTTTTGATTTTTAAATTATTTTTATCTTTTATCTTTTATTTCTATTTCTACTCTTGATTTTAAGATTCTTTTAAATGCTTTGATAAATTATTTTGGAATCAAACAAAACTATAGATAAGCTTGCTTACCTTTTTATTTTAAACTAATAACTAAATTCTAAAATCAGTTGAAATCAACTATTCCCTCCATTTGTTTTTTACCTTTGTTTCTAATTAAAAACCAACCTTATTTAAGGGGTCAAAATTTCTCTAACAAATGGTTCCTATTCACTCCAACATTTTTTTGTTTAATCTTCCTCGGAATTGTGCTTATACTTCCATATTCAAATCTAATTGCTAGTTCTTTACACTTGTATTTGCTTCACACAATTGCAATTCCATATGTAAATTTGTACAGTTAAAATTTGTTCATAGACCGCCAAAGCTTGTTTTGAATGCTTGATTTGAACTAGGCACCCTCCTTTTATACACTACTAGAAAATTTAGTTTTTCTGTTCATCTGGTCGCGTTGATCTGGTCAAAATCTGTTAAAATCAACAAATTTCTGTCAAATTTTGACCAGATCAACGCAACTAGAACAACAAAAAAACTAAATTTTCTAATAGTGATACTTGAGAATTGGACCAATTAGCTCGATTTGGAATTGCATTGCTCACTCCAACTTTGATTTGGAATTGGGTTGCTTAGTCCACCTTCAATTTGGAATATAAACCATTATCTATTGGAAACTAAACTAGCCTAGCATATTGGAACTTCAAAACTACTTTATAAGTGGAATTTAGCAACTGGTATTTGTAAATTTTAGAATTTTTAGCCCCAGTCAAGCTAGAAGGCTGGCTTTGAGCTCCCTGGTGTCCAAATTGATGTATGGTGTGTCAAACTATAAAAAGAGTCAAACTAACCACCTAGTAGTTGAAAAGAAAAGGATTCAATTGGCCACCTAATACCTCTCAATAGCCTTTAAAGGCTAACTTTTCGCCTTGGCTTTAACCCCTAAAGGATCAAATGGCATTTTTTTTGGCAACATAGCAATTTTTGGCAACTCACCTATGAATGGAATATTTTTTTTCATCGAAATTTTCACACAACATGTGCCTAAGGAGTAGCTTTAAGGCCCAACAATTTTCATAACCTTTGACTATGTGGTTAAAAAGTTATTGTATGATATGTGATTTTTAATATTCGACGGGCAATTTGGGCAAAGAAAAAACTTCTTTAAAAGTAGCTTTAAAAAAAAAAATTCTAGATTTGTTTATACATGAAAAGCTTTAAACAATTCCATTTTGATTAATGAGATGAAAGTTATAAAGAGTTTTAGTTGTGGGTAGTTTGTGGGTAGTTATGGAATCCATATTCCAAAATAAACTTTAAAGTCCTTTATTTAATTCAATTTTCAATATTTTTGGAAAAAATAAAAATACTAGGCATAAATGGTTTATTACAACATTACAACCATTGGGATTGGCATTTTTCAACTCCATAAATAAATTGTTAATAATTTAATATTTTGAATCATTCTTTACTTCTTTCTACTTTCTATTTTTTTCCTATGTGTTGTACAGTTCCAAATGATTTGCAATTTTTCAAGCATGTAGCCAACTTGCCTTGAAAAATGAATCCAAAGAATAACCACCATTTTGGACATTTTTTCATAATGATCTGACCTTGTGAAGTGTAGCTATCTGTTTTTTTTGCAAGAACAAAAAAAGGATTTTTGTTACTCCAAATGCTAATATCTTGCAATCTATACACTGAAAATTTCTGAAAAATTTTCCACATCTTTTCAAACCAGAGTAATATAAGATCCTACAATTAGATGTGTCGATTTTTTTTTTCTTTCAAAAATTTGGTACTTATACTAGAGATGGCAATTTTGGAGCATTTGGGTGAGAACGTACTTAGTCAAAATCCTTTAGGGTTAACTAATTGATTTTTTCTTCTTAGCTTGGATGAGTACCTTGGTGGGTTCACTGTTGATCCAGTCCTTAACCTTTAAATGACGACAAGGTGACTTTGGAAATCATTAGTTATTATGACCTTGTGAAGCATTGATCTAAAATATTATAAAAGCACTCATTGCAAGACAAACTACTACATAAGACCTCCCCTTTTCTTACAAAATTTCAAAGATGAATAGTTGCACTTTTGTCCTATATAGAGATCCTTTATCATCCATCGGATGCAAAACTGTCGCCTCAATGTTTAAGGGTTAACTAATTGTTTTCTTTTCTTTTTAGCATGGTAGTACCTTGTTGGGTTGATTGCTACCTCGGCCTTAACTAATTGTGTTTTTTTTTCTCAACCTAGACAAGGTTGATCCTTGTGTATTGGTTTGACTTGTGACTAATCTAATTTTTAGGGACACTTTAGTTCAACTCTAATACACTCTAGCTAAATTTTTGGATTCAAAATCCAAATAGTAGGAATTTTTGGAATTAATCCACAATGAGAGAACCATGAGGAATAAATTCCAAGATTTGCTATTGAAAAGCACAATAAACTAGAAAAAAATATTTGTAAACTTAAAACTTAGTTGGAAGCAATAGCTTTGCCACATAGTGGGTTAGCAACAAAATTTACAACAAAAAATATAAAAGGATAGTTAGTATTTTGGGATTTGAAGTAAAAAAAAGGATGATTGCTTTGCCATTTGGTGAGTTAATGCCAAGTTCTAAAGCCAAATTCAAGAGGAAAAGTTAATGTGGTACTTGAAAACTTTGGTTCAAACCCAAATTTTTCAAATCCTCCAAATAACATAAAATCAACATGTAGGACCACATTTTCAAATGCCTAAGTTCTAGAAGGATGTTCTACAATTCAAAATTGTGATATGCCACTCAATAAACTCAGTTTAAAATGATTAGTAAGCACAAACTGAAAATATCATGAAAGAAACATAGAATGGTTAGTAATCAAAATTCAAAACAAATCAACCAAACATGGCTAACCCAAAGTGACTCCAACTTCCTTTGGAGTGAGCTTAAAACACAAAACTTCAACAATTATCAAGGAGCAATGCAATTCAAACAAGTTATTAGCCAAATAGCCAACATTTTAACAATGTGGTCATGTCTTGGCCAAACTTAACGAAAAGAAAAGGGTTGCAAAATGAAAAAAGGGGAGGCCTTTTATACTCTTCCAAGGCCTCTTTTCCTTCTCATTTTACCTAAAACTACGTTTTAAAAAAATCAAATTAATATTAGCTGTTAAAATTCTATTGTATTATTGTGATAGTTCTAACTTTTGAAATAATGCTCTAATTGCTAAATGGATTGTGCCAATGCCTTCGAAAGATCCAAATTCATTAATTGGCCCCATCTCCCTCCTTTAAGGCTATTTCACAAACAAAAGCCAACGATTTGTAAACTAATGAAAAAGGTAGAAGATCCAAATGTGGAGTTTTTTTTTTTTCAAGATTTTGACTAGCCTAGGTTGTTTGGAAGGTTTGAGAAAGTAATAAAAGAGTCCAAGTTGACTTCATTCTTACATACTACACTCTTGGTACATTGGTCAATTCATCGTATATTTTGGAATTTCGTTAATAGTTTTTGATGCCATTAGTTTTGGTACTTATTGGTGTTGGAATGTCTTGAAATTTGGTGAGGCACTTAATTATGCAAAAACAAACTATTTTAATTTTTAATGAGATTTTATCACTATTTGGATAATTTCTATGAATTTTTCAATGTTGGTTAATACGGTTCACTTCACATAAAGTCATCTTTTGCAATCTAGAAAAATATGAAATTTTTTTGGAGAACTTCTAAAAAGCCCCCAAATGCTAAGTGCAAGTTTACATATTTTCTTTGTACTGATCATGGAAGGATCTAAATTATACTTCTTGTTTTAACTTTTGTAGAGAGGAATCATTTCTATACAAGGGAATTTGGACAAATTGACTTTGCCAATGAGTTCTTGATGTGTTTTTGTGCTAGAAACATGATTCTCCAATCTTCTATTGTGCATGTTTTGAAATAGTGGATTTTCCTTGCAAAGTCCAACATGATTTTGTTATTCCTTGCAAATTGGATGGTGATCTCTATGTGAATTTCTTGTAAAGATTTCAAAGACTTAGTATGGCTTTTGACAACTACTGTATCAACTCCTTTAATTTATAACTTATCACATGTATATAGAGGATAAATCCGATAATAGTGTAATTTAGGTGTTTTCCATTAGTTTGGCTATCAAGGCTTACTTCTATGTCAAACACTTAATTAGCATTTTAGACACCTATTTAGGCACTGAAAATGATAAATGGAAGTATTTGAGGCACTTCCTGTATTTTAGGAAATAACACACCGTTTTCGTAGGGATTTCTTTTAAACATAATGTCAATACTTTTTGAAGGTCTTTTTGACTTGAAATAATAATAAAATGAACAAAAATAAAAACAAAAACAATTCTAAGGCCTAGGTGACAACTACGGGGCTCATAGTAAGTCTTCC
Source organism: Climacium dendroides (assembly GCA_950106755.1). Classification (NCBI taxonomy): domain Eukaryota; kingdom Viridiplantae; phylum Streptophyta; class Bryopsida; order Hypnales; family Climaciaceae; genus Climacium; species Climacium dendroides. The sequence goes on along the minus strand of OX467091.1, from coordinate 14,238,465 downwards.
TATTAATTTTTTTTGGATTCATTGTAAATTGAAGATGAGAAAAAAGACTTTGAGATGATATTTAATACTATATGGCTATCAGAAAGACATGGGGTCTAAATCTTAATAATTATGCTGAACTTGGATCAAATGGAGCTTTTATGATGGTTGTGAAAAATAAAGATGTGGCAACTTAACCCCTCACCACCCAAGGCCTAACCATGTCAAAAAACAACCTTGCTTTTCGAGTGTTATAAGTCTAAATGTGAGTGAGGTATGAAAATCTCAACTGTACAATCTTGTAGTGTGCGTGTTGTAGATGGTGTAAATCAAATTTGGGGTCATTTGACTATATAGATTGAAAGATTATAATGTTTTAGTGTTGACAAAAGACGTTGAAATTTTCCTAAAACACATTTCGAGGTGAAATTTGATTTCTAAACCTACTCAAATGAAAAACTTTAAACTACAAAGTGATTTAAAATCAAAAGACAAACACTTTGGTGGAAAAAAATCATTCAATTCACTCATTGCGTTTGCAAAATTGTTTTGAAGTGTCAAAAAACAATGAAAAAAATAGCAAAAAAACACATCTATGGCTAAACCTACCTCTACTAAAATGCTTCTCAGTCAGTCATAACTTCTTGGATTGATATGAAATTTTTACCACATGAACTAGACAAGTATGCACAACTTTTCCAACAAAAATGATTGAAAACAAACCCTGTTTGAAGAAGTTATAAGCTGCCAAAGTTCATTGTAATGCAAAAATGTCTGGATTTTGAACTTCGAATTGCTTCCAAGCATTCAAAACAACTTGGATTGACATGAAAATTTTATTACAATAAGTAGACTTTATGGGAAACAAAATCCAACAAATTTTATTGAATACTAACATTTGATGAGAAAGATACAAGCCCCCAAAGTTGCAGCCATCTCAGATGGCATTGCAGTGTGGTGAACTCAAATTGAACCTTTGAACTTTGAATGGCTTTCAAAAACTCATTACATCTTGTATAGACTTGAAAATTTTACCACAAAAAATAGACTATTATGCGCAACTTTACCAACAAGTTTTATTGAATTTGGACATTGGATGCAAAAGTTATAACACTTTGAAATTGACTGTTGGACTATGTGAGGACACTTTTGGTCCCCTTGGGCGGTGAAGGGTTAATTATAGAAGGTGGATCTCTTTCCATTTCACATAAGCTCTTGATTTTTCACTTGAGACTAAAGATTTTTCTCTTTATTTTTGCAAATCTGAGTGTAGTTTTATATGTAGAAGCTTTCAAAAGAGTATAAAACCAAAATAACTATGTCACATGAAAATATAGTATTTGGTCACAAATAGAATATTTTTTTCAATAGTAAACTAAAATCCATGTCAATAGGATACACTAGAAGAAAAACATGTCTACTACAATTGATTGAAATGCAACTACGTGTCCTATGCAACTGTCTTGCAACTACAATCCTTTGTATTTGCACCAACTTTGACATAGTTACACTATAGTTACAAAATAGTTGCAAAGTAGTCACAAAATGTATTTACACTTTCACAAAAGAGTTGATGTGAGGTATTTTACATTCAATATTCATCACAATTGTTGATGTGGACAATTTTACATTTTGTAAAGTCCAATGTGTCTATCTACAATTGCATATAATTTAAATTTGATAGCAGTTCAACTAGACTGCAACTAGACTACAATTGTAATGCAACTAGATTGCAACTGAATTGCAACTATAGTACAACTAGACTACAACTAGAGTGCAACTAGACTACAATTGCAACTACTATTAAGTCTTTTATTAATTGTCCCATATCAATTGTCAAGAATTCCATTAGGTTGAACATATAAGAATTGTAAGTTATAGCATTCTTGTATTATAATGAAATTCTAATATTTATATATTTTGTATATTCTTACACTTTATAGATTTCTACAACTTATAGATTTCTATAATTTGAAAATTTCTACAACTTATAGATATCTATGATTTATAGATTTTCACAATTTGTAGATTTTTATAATCTACAAAATCTATAAATATTTAACATCTAAGATATTTCTAGATTTGGTGATCTAAAAGAAAAGATAGATTTGAAATTTTGAATGTACAAATCTTTGAGATTAAATTTTCAAAATCTACAAGTCAATGAATTATAGACAAGTCATATATAAGTCACAAATCAAGCACATTAATTGCAAACCAGTTGTACATCAATCGGAAACTAATTGCAAACCAGTTGCATGCCAGTCACAAACAAGTTGCATACAAATAACTTCCATGTAAGCAACCACGTCAAAAGAGTTCATCAACGAACTTTCAATTATACTGTCAAATAAGAAACATTCTGAATTTTTTTGCAACTGCTTTGCAACTAGTGCAACTTGTCCACTACAATTGTAGACTCTAAATTGTCACCTAGTTGCAAACGGCCCATGCAACTACAAAACCAGTTGCAAACAGTAGTTGCAGAACCCTTCATTTTCTTGTAGTGATAGAAATTGACTCAAAATTTGTACAAATTATAGATATTTAGTAGAAATTGCTCAAATTGCCTAAATTTGCCTTATATGTGACAAATCATGGCTAAATTAGTCCAAGAAAACCTAAGCAAGAATCCTAAATTGATTCTTGAAGAGAGATTTCAGTTTTCCATTCAATTTTATAAAATTGTAAAAACATTAATTATTAGTCTCCAAGTGATACAAATTCAAGATAGACCAGTGGAGGGCATCTTTAGCCAAAGTATGATTTTTTAAGGTTGAAATCACGCAAGGAATGCAATGGCAAAATTGAATTCTCAAGATTCTCTTTTGTATAAAAGATTCTTTATTCATTGATAATTGAAGGAGATAGCAAGATTTGATTCTCATTTTTTTCATATGAAAAATAAAAATATGAGCTTACACATCTCTTCATTCTCTTGTGGAATTTCATAAAAAAATTTTAAAAAAATTATAATTTTAAGATAGTCAAAAGATTCTCTTCCAAACGGTCAACCGCCCAAATTCACAACAAAAAATTGTAGAAATTACTTGGGGTGTGGTAAAATTTCACTAAAAATCAAATTTTCTTTTATATTAATAGTATAATTCAACAAATTCCATGGCATTTTAACAACTAGAAATACCCAAACTAAAATCACACTTCAAAATGAGTAGAATTGAAAGATATTTGCAGAGTTAAACTGCGTTCAAAAGACATAAAAAATCAGAATGAAGTTGAAGTAGGGTCTTCTTTTACTCTATCATATCTATTAAAGAGCTTCAACTAGTTAATTTTCTCAAAAAAGATAAACTCCAAAAGGTGGATTTTAACCCCTTTTTAGTTTTAAATTGGTATTAGGATTCTTTGAGTTTTTTTAGAAGGAAAAGAAGGTAGGATTTTTTAAGACATAAAATGTCTTTTTGAAGCCAATGTCAAAATCCATTTGTGATTTGGAGTCTTTTTCTAAAAATTAGAGTTTTAATTTAGCATAGAAAGTTGAAAATCCAAGTTTAAGGTGAAAATCTCAAATGATAAGATTACTACTAGAAAAATGAGAGGAGGTAGCTAGGTAGGTGCCTTTGAGAGAATATAAAAGGACACTTATTCTCTTCTCAAACCACTCCCTTGTAACCCATTCTAGCAATTTTATGGCACATGTAAACCAAAAGGCCTATTTAGTTGGATTTTTGGCCCTTTTGAGCCAAATCACCAAACACATGTATTTTTCAAGCATTTTAAGTTTCATTCTTTTTTATTTTGAAAAACTTTGAAAGACATTGGGATCCTTTTAAGTCTTAACTCTTCATCTTGATTTATTTGAAGTTCATGTTACTAGTTTTTGTGATTTTATTGAAGTTATCCAAAACTTATTTATTGTGTACTAATACTAGAGTAATCCCTTATCATACCTTAGTGATGTGGCTTTAGGGGTTTCTAATGTAGAGCTTTGAGTGTTATCATACTAACAAATGATTGTACTAACCAAAATTGCACTAACTTGTATGTATTCTAATTTGTATTGAGTACTAACTTTGCCCAAAGTCTTCTAGTATTCCCTTGGTTTTGCAATTAGACGGCAAAACTTCGAACCTAGGAGTCTTAAAGTGTTTAATTTTGTTTCAAAATTTTCATTAAACAACGAATCTTTGAACCTAAGAGTTTTGAAGTGTTTAGTTTTGTTTCAAAATTTTCATTAGATGGCAAAGCTTTGAACTTAAGAGACTCAAAAAAGAATCCCAAAAAATAGTGCAATTTGTTGATGTTGAAAGTGTTGGATAATTCATCAAGTTTAGTTTCTAAAAACTAATTTGGAATTGTCCAAATTAAAATTCCTAAAAATTAGTGTTTAAAAATTGCTAAGTTAGTTTCTAAAACTAATAGGCAAAATTCTCCAAGAAAGGCCCTAAATTAGTTTCCAAAATTATTCCAAGAAGCCCAAAATTAATGTTTAAGTTTCCAAAAATTAGAATCTAAATTTCTATGAGATAAAGGGCCAAAACAAGACCCCCAAACCCTACAAAATTGGTCCAAAATCAAGTCTATACTTAAATATTTCAAAACTATGTTTTTTCTCCATATAAATTCTTTTTTAGTTTTGTATTGTCATTTGGCAATACGCATGGTTAGGCCTAGTCATCAAGTGACCATGAGTTCCAACCAATTATAGGCTGTCATGTGTCCTAGTCAGCAATGTAGAGTCAGAAGTGCCATGACAAATTTTAAAAAAGGGTCCTAGTGAACTATGGGGTGACAATTCAGAAAATGAGGGTATTTGTTTGAGCTGTTGGTTTCAACTTTTGGCTTAGTTGACTGTTCTGACTCTTGTTTTGGACGGATGTTCTGAATGAATGTGCTAAACTATAAAAACTAATGGTACGTTCACATTAGCATTTTGGAAATTGGAAGCAATGGTTTTAAGAAGTTAACGTGGTCAACAAGCAACAATTGTAGCTTTGAAGGACGTCATGTTGTCCAGGCCCCACTAGACAATCCAATGCAGCAAGATCCATTACGTGCCACTTCGCAGTTGTTCACACTAGACATGTTTTGTTGGAATTACTTTAAGCAATAGGGAGTGCCGCTAGTAATAATTGTAGACCATTCACACCAATACACATGGGTAAGAGTGCTCTTCATTTGTGAGAAGACAGGAAATAGTGGGGTAGAGTGCTGGTGACGAAGGACCCTACTATACTGTCATGTGATGTTGCAGCAACTGTCCAAATGCCCCCATTTGTATCTTTGTTTGAGTTTTGAAGGACTTTGGAGTACCTTCAAAGCTTACTAACTTTTTGTGTGTACTATTGAAGTTTGGGTGTACTAGTTTGTTTGCTTTTATTGAAGTTTTGTGTATTTTTCTAACACTAGTACTAATCCTAGAGAATTCTTCCTTTATAACTAACAACGTTGCTTAGGGAAGATCTTTAGTGTTTTGGTGTATTAATCCATCTCTACTAATACTTATTGTGTTTTGAGATTGTTTCTTTGTTTTGTACTAACATATATATTAGTTTTGTTTTCATGTTGTATTAAGCCCGTCTATGTTCTTGAATAATCAGCTAAAAAGGGTCTTGCTGAATTCTTGTCCTTAGTTTTTGATGTCTCATTCGGAACAGCAAAGCCTTGACTCCGTATATTAAACTTTGTCTTAGTATTTTTAAGTATTTTTAAAATACAGAGAAGTTTTGATTTTAAATTTTATAGAAGAACTTGTATTTTTAGTGATATTTCCAAATATGACAAAGCTTTGATTTTAAGTCTTATAGAAGAAATCCATAGAAATTAGTTATCTTGCCAACAAAAGAGTTTTCCTAATTAACTACTAAGTTTAGGATTCAAAACATGGTTTTGAAATTCTAAGTTTAGTGTCCAAAAGATGGTGAAAGGATTCCAAAAATTCTTAGAAGAATTGTAGAATAGTAAGAACCTCAAATAGTTCAAAGAAGTTTTTTTGTTCAAATCCAAAAAAATTAGACAAGGGAAGTGAGCCAAAGCCTGTAAGGATTCAATTGCCTAGACAACTGTAAAGGGTTGACTGTCTGGACCAAATTGCCTAATTTAGCCACACACAAGGATCCAATCCATACCTTGCTACCATTTGGCATTGCCACATAGTCGCAGCTAGGAAGGTCCGATGAACGAGACAACACATATAAGGGGAGCTATAGAGCAAGGGCCGCCCCCGAATTGGTCTATGTTTTCGATTGGTTTGTGATTCCAAATTAGTTTGTGTTCCAACTGGTCTGTGTTCTAATTGGTCTATAATTTTTATTGTTTGTGCTTCTGAATTGGTCTATGCTTCCAAACTAGTCTATGCCAAACTGATTGTACAAGTTCAAGTTGTGGCCTTGGCTAAAAAATTTGAACTTTCTTTCGGAAAAATCTCAAATAAAAAATTAAACTAAAATAAATCAAAAGAGGAAATACAACTTTTAAAGTAGGAGAGTGACTTTTGGGGAATAAAAGAGGAGAAAAGGAGAAAGTAAATAGAAAGGCAAGAGACATGAAGTAGAAATAGAGCCTAATTAGAACAACTTTCTATTGCAACAAAAATCACAAGAAACACTTAGAACTCACTAATACGAGGAGAATACTAGGAGAGAGAGAAAGTTGGAAGTGAAGAGTTGTTGTGATGGTTGAGGAGTTAACAAATTAGAGAGGATTAAGTGAAAATCTTTGAAATCCACTTAAATCCATTAAAACCTTAGATAGAATAATAATTGACTCATAGGATATCAAAAGTCAATTATTATTTAGAAGTTGGTACAATTATTTAGTAGTTCAAAGTTAACCATTGACACTAAAATAATTGAAAGGAATAGTATTGAAGAGAAAGAAAAGAAATAGAAGATAAAAAGGAAATACTTAGGTTTCCACATCTTACACCGCCTCCGACACCTAACCAACCGCCACAGTTGGACGACGCCCCCGACCGTCCACCCAATTGTCTGCTGCAGCAACCAATGTGCCACTAATGTTGGAAAATGGCGGTATCATGCAATTGATAAGCACTCAATGTATCATTAATGTATGATTATTAATGTAAGGTGTTTTTCCTAAGCATTTGAATCCTAAATCCTAAATCCTAAACCCTAAACTAAAATTTCCTTTGTAGTTTATGAAATTAGATTGACTTATAATTCCCTTGATTCCCTAATATTAAAGACTACTTAGGAGATGTTAGGGATTTTTTCTAAGTCCAACATGAAGGCAATTTTTTGGTAAATTGTATCAACTTCTTTCAAATTGTAAGGAAATGAAATGAAAAATAAAATATTGAGGAGTAAATAATAAAATTTAAAAAATTTTAAACATACATTGTCGGGGTGAGAGAAGTCTGTTTCGAGAATACATGGGGTATCTAGCTGCAATTGAGAGTGACGAGATTAGAAGAAGGAGAAAAAAGTAAGGTTTCCTAAACCCAATTTTGTTTTCAAAACACAGATCAATCTAAACTAACAACCCTGTTTGCACTCAAGACCCGAGGCATTTAGTAGTATCCAATGCTGGTTAGACTTACAAGCTCTATTGGTATCTATCGCCAATCCAAAGCCTGAAATACAAACACTTTCAAGTAGTTTTGATGACTACTTGGATACCTGCAATTATCTATAGGGTAAGGGCAATCTACACCTGCATCACCACCAAATCTTATGATCTGCTGGTCATTATTTCAGCCTTATCACAAGGGGAAACTAGCACCGCCCACTTGATACACATTCAATGGTCTCGTCAGCCAATAATCCGACCTCACCACCGCAATACAACTAAATTTTGAAAGTGCCTAACTACGAACATAAAATGGAACAAAGTCCGCCACGGGGGAAAGTATTAAGATAAAAGCCAAGAAATCCACACTAGATCCTCTCCTCCAAACAACACTTAAGCAAGAAAATGAAATAAAATAGGATGCACCAAATGCATCCACCTACAAACCTCACCCAAACTCTCCAAATAGAAAGGTACTAAACCTTTCTTCACTCAAACTTTCATAACTTTCTCTAAAATACTTCAAATGCTTTAAAAAATGAGTCTTTAGAAAGCTAAAAAATACTACTCTAATCTTTCTAAATTTCAAAAAGAAAGGTGAAAGCTACAAGTCACGGTGGTCGCTCGAATCTCTGCCCCTCTTCAACTAGGTGGCAGCAGACCTTTTTCCACTCTCTCGCTTATAACTTTTCACTCACAACTTCAAATTAAGTAAGAATAGTCTTTTTAGAAGAACAAAAACTTCAAAAGCACACTCTCAAAATTTCATTGCAAAACTCAAAATACATCAAAAGTTATGACTCCTCGAAGTCATGGGTCTCTTATTTCCTTTTCCTTCACACAAATCCGACTAGGCAAATAAAAAATGGGACCTACCTACCAAATAAATCCTAGAGTAGAGGGGGAAACTCATGTACAATCACTATGGGTCTCTAAACCTTCATTAGTCATAGAAAAGACCTTCTAAAAGGTTTATCTCACCTTCAAAGATCCAAACTACCAGCAAAGTTAAATTTTACTTATTTTAATAGATAAATCTCATCTAAACCTCTATCCTTCGATTTTAAACATATGGATAAACTATAAAATATAACATGATCATTATACTAAAATAAAAGTCAAACAAAGGTAAAAATTGAAGTCAAAAAAGAATATTACTCCATTTGCAAAAACTTTAGAATGCGCCGGATGGTAGCAACTACATAGTCTACACGTTCGGCCTTTGTTAAAGGATTCACTAGCCCTTTCAACTAGTGTTGATGGCCAGAATTTTCTCTAATCGGCTTAACCATGTAATAGTATTGCTCTTCATTAAGTCCCTCAAAACTGCACTCGAAAGTTATATCTTAAGTATTTGGTTCAACACAACCGACTTGAAGCAAAATCACCAAAGTATAGACATCTATTTAAAGATTGTCGTACCAACATTGCTCCACACGAGGTTGTTTCAGCGGTCGAAAAGGTCCACCTTTCTCTCGTGGACGAACTTGTTGCGGTATTGTTGACATCGGTTGAATTGGTTGATTCGACAGTTGAGACAAAGAAAGTTTTAGCTCCACTTTTAATTGAGACTTAGGATCTTGTGACTCCATAAAAATCCTTCAGTTCAGCATTTGAAAATCAAACTCCACAATACATTACAAACTCTGTCAATTCAAGAAGACTAACTTGAATTGATGAAGCTAATTCAAGGTTGAACTCTTTATATCATTCACTGTCAGTTACAAGCGTCACCTTGAAGCTACTAGAAGCGTCATCAATAAGATTTTTTTTCTCAAATCATAAAATCTCATTATAATAATGTATCGCTGTAAATTTATATTATATATAAATTCACAACACGACATACATCTCACTAAACATGCATATCCTACGATATGTTCCAAGGTTCATTTTTCCTCTTCTTGGTCTTCCATTTCAGATTCAGTTTCTTCCATCCATGTTTCATATGATAAATGTAGCAAGGCATCGAGGTCTTCAGAATGCTATTTTTGATTCCTCCTTTGAAATGTCTTGATTTTCTTACCTGCTACTGGAATCTTGAATGTATTTTCATCAAACTTTTTGGATGAATAGGCGGCATTATCATGTATTTTAACCACCACATAAGGTCCAAACCATCGATGCGCGAACTTTCTTGCTTTGCTATGTTGATATTTCAAAGTACTATCAATCACCAATACCCAATCTCTTTCTTCAATCCCTTGCACTTTCAATCGATGAGATTTATCAAACCTTTCCTTGTTGTTTAATCATGCAATTTTGAACTTCTTCAAAGTCATCTGATGATCCTCAAGCAAACTTTGAAGCTGTTGAATACAAAGCTCTAATAACCTTTCTGTATCAACGTCATCTTTTTAAAATAAAAAAATTCATGTTGGAATAGATTCATCTCTTGGTATTATAAGCTTTTGTTCATGCATAAGCTATACAGACATATAACCAGTGACACTACTATGTGTAGTTCTATATGCCTACAAAGCAAAGAAAAATAATTTAGGCCATAAATTAGGCTTTCTTTTACATGTTTGAATTGATTTCAACAAGCCATAGACTTTGTAGTGAAAAATTGTTAATAAATTTCTAATAAGTTTATTAACTATTGAAGTTGTTAGAATTCATAACCATGTTAAGACCTGTGGCCTTGTTTTTCCTTTTCATAGTAGCCAAAAACAATAATTTCAAACACTATAGTTTAAGGAATTATAATTACAAAACTCATAGTCCTTGACCCCAAATGTATGGAAAGAACCCCTCAACAAGTTGTAAATAATATAATTAATTAGAATTCATGGAAACATTCAAGAATTTTAGTTTTTTAATCAATTTGTACAAGATTTTTTAACAATATTAGACAAGTTTATTAACTATTGAAGTTGTTAGATTTCATAACCATGTCAAGACCCTTGGCCTTGTTTTCCCTTTCTATAGTTGAAATTGTAAGTCCAAAACAATAATTTCAAATACTATAGTTTAAGAAGCTACAATCACAAAACTCATGGTCCTTAAAACTAAGTATATGGAAAAAAATTCTCAACAAGTTGTAAATAATATAATTAGTTAAAATCCATGGAAACATCTAAGAATTTTAGTTTTTTAATCATTTTGTACAAGATTTCTTAACAATATTAGACATTTGGTGTACTTAAGACGATTGAATGGACAAAAATCATAGATTTTGTAGTGAAAAATTGTTAATAAATTCCTAATAAGTTTATTATCTATTGAAGTTGTCAAAGTTCATAACCATATTAAGACCCTTGACCTTGTTTTCCCTCTCTATAGTTGAAATTGTAAGCCAAAAACAATAATTTCAAATACTATAGTTTAAGAAGTTACAATCACAAAACTCATAGTCCTTGAAGTCAAATGTATGAAAAAAAACCCTCAACAAATTGTAAATAATATAATTATTTAAAATCCATGGAAACATCCAAGCATAGAAACATCCAAGAATTTTATTTTATTTTAATCATTTTGAACAAGAATTCCTAACAATATTAAAAATTTACTGTACTTAAGATGATTGAATGAAGAAATGCTATAGACTTTGTAGTGAAAAAATGTTAATAAATCCCTAACAAGTTTATTATCTATGGAAATTGCTAGATTTCATAACCATGTCAAGACCTTTGGTCTTATTTTCTCTTTTCATAGTTGAAATTGTGAGTCAAAAATAATAATTTCAATCACTGTAGTTTTAGGAAATCTTATTCAAAATGATAAAAAAAATTAAAATTCTTGGATGTTTTCATGAATCCTAACTATTTAGAGGGTTTACAACTTGTTGAGAGGTTTTTTCCATACACTTGGCTTCAAGGACTATGAATTATGAAAATGTAGCTCCTTAAACTACAGTGTTTGAAATTATTGTTTTTAGCTCACAATTTCAACTATGAAAAGATAAAACAAGGCCAAATGTCTTAACGTGGTTATGAATTCTAACTCCAATAGTTAATAAACTTGTTAAGGATTTATTAACAATTTTTCACTACAAAGTCTATGGTTTTAGTTCATTCAATCATCTTAAATACAGCAAATGTCTAATATTGTTAGGAAATCTTGTACAAATTGATTAAAAAACTAAAATTCTTGAATGTTTCCATGGATTCTAACTATTTAGAGGGTTTATAACTTGTTGAGGGGTTTTTCCATACATTGGGCTTCAAAGACTATGAGTTTTGTGATTATAATTCCTTAAACTATAGTGTTTGAAATTATTGTTTTTGGCTTACAATTTCAACTATGGAAAGGGAAAACAAGGCCAAGGATCTTAACATGGTTATGAAATTTAACAACTCCAATAGTTAATAAACTTGTTAGGGATTTATTAACAATTTTCAATTACAAAGTCTATTGATTTCAACAATACGATTATCAAATGAATTGTTATAATTCATTAATTCCTAATTTAAAGCATTACTACATTTTTTTTAATAACAAATAGCAAGCCATTGCATCATTATTACATCTTTAAAGATGTAGTAAAATTCAATGTGGTGAGTTTTGTCATTTTGTTCCCAAACATTTAACATGTGCGAAGTTGAAAGAATCTTTGATTTCTCTTTTATGTTAAATGACTTAAATCTGACAACATTAGATATGCCTCTTATTTAGTTTATAATTTTTTGGTTGTATTAAAGTCATTAATCATTTGGATATAACATCTCTATGCCCAAAATGTGTAAAATGCTTTGATATATTCAATCACAAAGCTACATATAATATCTAAGTTGTTATTGTATATTTTAATGATTGTATTAAACAAATAACAGAATGCAATTAAAAGTACTTTGAACACTTTAATGTAACTTCAATGATTTAATGTACATAAAGATAAAAAAATTTCATTCACACAGTTGTAAAAGACAAATATAATTGAAATTGTTATCCTATATATAATGTGTATGTGCATGTCTTTAGTTTTTAGCCATCAATTGTTTTTTGACATGGCATATCAATGGTTCGATGGAGAACCCAAATGAAAAATTATCCATGTTTATTATAGATTTGTATGTTAATGAATACTAAATATTTGTATTATGTAATATTCAGTGATTTTTCCATGCAATTGTGTGGTAGTATTTCCTATGGGAACATAGTTGTCATTTGCAGAAAAGCAATAAATTATTATTAAAGGCAAGAACATGGCGGAATGGTTTTCATGTAGGTAATGATGATATATATAATATCATTTACATACATAATTAATGTTCTCATTTTTATTTGTATTTGTATTGTCCAAATGGAAGACCCAATGTATAAAAAACAAAAATTATATAAGTAAATAACATTCAAGCCTAATGGTTGGACAATGAAGAGAAATAAGTAAAGCCCCCCTCCAAATAACCAATATTCTCATGTTTAAATTTTAAATCTTAGGTTAAGCCATTTTGGACAATTCTACTAAAAGTTGGTAAATACCGTGATTTTGTAGTTTCTAAACTATTTACAAGCAAGATTTGGATTTACTTAGGTAAAAATACTAAAAATATAACCAAATACTATATTGGCATTTAACAAACATATTTTGATTTTACACTTTTGGGGGGGCTTTTGTACCTTCTTCAATTTTCAATGAATAGAAAATCTTTAATACAAAAAAGAATCTTAGGAAACCAATTGTGCAGTTGGACTCCTAGAAGGACTTCCACTTCAAATCACCGTACTTAATTCATAAATGCCCTCCTTTAATCTAATTTGAGTATTCTTTACCTACAAGCTAACAATTGAAGTTTCTACTATTTTGTCAATGTGATGGAAAAATTGAAATCTCTCACTAGAAATCATCTACAGGGTTTTTACAATGTTTTTGAAGACCGATTTAGCCACTCTGTATCACATACATAGCAAGTTTAGACAATCTGGACAAATTCTATTTAATACTCATACTATGTGCAAATTATGATTTTCTACACTATTTACAAGTGGGATTTGGTTGTAACTAAAAACAATATTCTATTTAAGACTAAATGCTATATTGGCATGTGACATATCTATTTTGATTTTACAGTCTCTTTAGGGTTTTTTGTATATAAATCTATACTCAAAACTTGTAGAAAAATAAATTTTGAGTCCCAAATGACAAATTGAGGACTCACAGATTGTCATCTATGAAAAAACTTTGAAAAAAAGTATAGACAATCTAAACTACAGCACAAGTATAACAATTCTAGTAACTTTTCTAAACATGAATTTGACTATGACAATTTTACGCAAACTATTTATTTGTTAACATGTTCAACTCAAATTTAGAAAATTATATATCTCTTTTCAATTCAATTTGAATTTTTGGGATTATTTTTTATGTCCAAATAGCTTGTAAAAATGTTAAATAAAAAAGACTCTATCCTTTAAAAGGCAATCTATCAAAGGTTCACATATTTTATTATTCTATCAATTGATGTCAATTGAAAAATAATATGTAGCAATGACAAAATAAAATATCATATTTGAGAAGATGAAGAAATTGACAACATTAATTTTAGTATTTAAAAGAAAAACAAACCAGAAGATATGATTCGACTTTGTGTTAAAGCTATGAAAGTTGCAAAATTTGTATAGAGAACAACTTCAATATAACTAATCAATAACACTCTCAGATTCAAAGTTAAAAAAATTAATAATTTAAAAGTATACACTTAAATAAATATTTTGTTAATAATTCTTTTATCATGATTGGTGTAACATAATTTCTATAATTTAATGCATATGATATTAAAAATTATATTTTTTGACATTTTTTTATAGTTTAAAAGGATATACAAAAGTACAAGGTTTAAACTTATAATATCATAAGATTTTACATTACAGATTGTGGATTTTAAATCTAGATTCTGAAAAACTAAACTAGAAAATATAATTAAAAAATTTGTAATTTATAATCAATGAGGATGACAACAACAAAATCATACTATGAAGAAATAAATGCAAAAAATAATTATAAAATGGAACATTTAGAATATGCAAATATTTCCAAAAATCTTAATAATTTGAGAGAATATAGACTTCGAATTGGTTTTCATAAAAGAAAAGACCTTTATTGTATTTATTGAAATTAGACTCCTAATATTTTTATTAAATCATCTATTAAATTAATTTAATAAATATTCTTAAAATAAATATTTTTATTTTAGAGTTTGATTTTACTTCATATTAAAAGATTTTTTAATATTTAAAAAAAATTAGTAGAAGAAGAAAACAACTTAATAAGTATATAAGTCATAGAAGATAATGAGATTAAAAATAAATCTCAAGGAGTTTCTTTGAGACATTTGATTTATGAATTAAAAATAATTAAAAAGATAGGGGTACAAATTTGGCCTTTAATCCCTTATTCAATTATCTCCTTGAAGTTGGAGAAAGTCTTTTATTCTAGTGTAGGGTCCATTATTGGAATATGAATTATTGAGTGAAATAGTGGTATGAGCACTTAATTATCCACTCATGGTAAACAAATTAACATGATCAGGTTTTTAGTTCATTTTATGTTTTCCTACTATTGAATGCTTAACGTCAGTTCTTTGTGCCTTTCAAGCAATGAATTTTTTTATAATCGCTAAGTATACTTTAAATATGCAAAAATCCAATCAAAACATAACTTGAAATGTAATTATCAAGTAATTATTTAATCTAATCAAGTCGTTGTGGTTGCTTTGAGAAAATTAAGTTAAACAAAAATCAAATACATGAGCTTGTAAGCCATTATTTCATCTTTCTAAAACTATAAATATCACCCCAATCAGACCTTCTTAACAAGTTTTAAGGCTGGATGAAGTTTGACCACTAATCAATTCACCAAACTTCATCCATCAATTTTCTTTTATTCCTCAATTCAAAACAAGGTGAAATTTGAAACTTGTGTTTATGTAACTATCTTATATCCAAAACTTAAGATTTGTCTTGGTTGGACTCTTTCCTTAGGTTTTCATCCGTTTTATCTTAATACTTTATTCTCTTATAACTCTTTGATTTTTAAGTCTTTTTGGAAGTATAAAATACTTTTAGATTGCTCTTAATTTGTTCTAAGAGTTTGTGATTTCAACTTGTTATCATAATTTATTTCTTACGTTCTTGCTTAAGACTTCTTCATTGCTAAGGCACTTGTTGATTGAACTTTTCTATTAGAAGTTATTGATAGATGAATTTTGACAGCTAATCAATCCATCAATCTTTGTTTACTATTTAACCCCTAAAAGACCAAGGCCTTATTTCTGCCAAAAAACACTCAAAACTACCATTTCTGTAGCAAAGAGTAAAAAAACTTGAAAATTATTTTTTTGCACATTCAACTGTAGAATCTTATACCTTACTAGTATGGAAATGTGTGGAAAAAATTTCAGAAATTTTGACCACATAGATTAAAAGATATTTGCATTTAAAGTGAAAAAATCAATTTTTTCAGCACCTTGCGGGACTGGATTATTTGACTTTGATCTTTTCTAACTTAAATTTTTGACACTACAGAGTTTTGATCTTTAAATCTTTATTATGTGAAATTGAGTTGAGAGTTTAGGGAAAAAAAAATTTCAAAATAAAACTTAATTTTCATGCTTAAAAAAATTGTTAAGTAGAAGTAGGTATGAAAAAGAAGGAAATCTAAATTATTAATATCTTTAATATGGAATTAAAATGCATTAATCCCAATGGTAAGATTGTTCTAGCAAGCAAATAAAATCATGGAAAATTTTTTCTTCAGAAAAATTGTAAAAATTGCATTCATAAATGAATTCTATAAGTTATTTTTTTCAGGAAGATGCTCTAACTACCCAAAAAACAAGATTGTCCATAACTTTCTCATAATAAGTCCAAATGGAATGAATCAAAGCTTTCCATGTAGACAAAAATATAATCTACAAGAGAAAAAATTTCAAAAATAAAATTCAAAATTTTACAAATTTTTTTTTGCTGCCCGGACTACCTCCCATCCCCTATTTTGAGCTTATTTGGTCATAACTTTTGTTTCCGGGCACCAAATGTGAAAAAATTATATTCCCACAAAGCTCATCATTTTTTCTATCTTCAAAAAAAGTTTCAAAAAATCATGACAAAATTTCAGCCCGAAATCCAATTTGTCCCTCGTAGGGACAATGGTCCTTTAGGGGTTAATCCTACTCTATAATTCAAAATCAACTTTGGCCTTCAATTCTAATTTTTAGATTTTTAACACTATCTAATTTTTTTGTTCTTGTTCCTCTTGGAAGATTTTGACTAACTTTCATCCAACATGGCTCCTAAATTTTTTTCACTTATATCTTCCTTAATTTAATTTCAATTTTAAGTGTTATAAGTTTTTAAAAACCTCTAACCAAGAGTTACAAGATTTTTGTTATCTAACCTAGGAAACAAACCTAATTCTATCACTCTGAATCACACTTATAGTTCGGCTATGCTTTTTAAAAGGCCATTTTGATAATAAAAAGAAGAAGGTAAATTTAATAATTTACCTCGAAATTGTAGTCATTGTTAAGATAGTTGTACATTCCCTCGAATTCTCCATCGTTTGTCATCTTTCTCAATCCTTTGTTAATTTTGTCCACGGCTTCAAATGGAGTGAGAATTACAAGTTCAAAGTTCTAATATTATTCCATCTTTTTCTTTCCTCTCCTATCTTGTCCAATGGTTAATGGCTTGAAATGTTTCTTTATAATTTTCTTCTTGAAACTTATCAACTTTTGAGTTGTACTTCAACTATCAAATGAACCTTTCACTCACTTCACTTGCAATTGAATGTGAAATGTCTATCTAATTGAAAGTTTGAAGAGTTGAAAGTTATGAAAGGTTGTTGAATTTTATTTTATTTTATTTCTAATTTTGAGTTTTTATGACAGTCTGAAGACTTTTATAATTTTTAATTCTACATTCTTCTTTGCAACCTATGCTAATTTATGTTTAATATCCTTCTAATTCAATCCAATACAGCACAACAACCCTTTGCTTAGTCACGATCTCTTTGATTAACCGGTGGTTTGGCCAGTCCTCTTTTCTTTTCTTCCGAAACTACCACGTGTCGCTTACGGGTTGGCTACACCCCGATTGCTTACTAACTAGCGTTAAAGTCACCAAACAATGTAGCACCTCGGAATTAGCCGGACCCCTTCTTGAGCTCTTAATATTAATTGTAACCTTTGTTGGTTGGCTTATTCTCACTTGTTTCTTTGTGGGGTTTTGGAAGCCAATTGAACTTATTTTAATTAATCTTATAACTTGAACTTTTAACTTATACTAATTCTAATGATTTTTTGGGGATTTTTGACACCTCTCTTGACTCTATGAGTTCAAAGTTTCGCCATGGTTTTAAAATTTACTAAAATTCTATTCACTTCAAAATACTCAAAGTCAAAGCTTTGCCATCTCAGGGAATTTTAGCAAAACTCTAAGACTTTCTAAAATTTATAAGTTCAAAACTTCATCATCACTTGAAATTTCTAAAAATTTCTATAACATTTAAATCATCTAAAGTCAAAACTCCGTCGTGTTTTTAAATACCGGAGGATTTCTAAACAAATTTAGCAAGAGCTCCGTTACTTAAAAAAAGATGGAGGCCAAATGACAACACAAGGAGGCTAAAGACAACAAGTGTTAATTTTACAAAACACAATCACAAATTAGTGCACAACTTAGTAGTATAATCATCCAAACTAGTTATGCACCTATACAAAAATTAGTACAATTTAGAGAAACAAAACAAGATAAAGGACTTTCCCAAGTGGCATTACCAATCCTAAGGAAAGAGCCTGTAGGATTAGTACAAAATGTTCAAGTTCTAACAAGACCTTGGACAAAAAAAACCAATACCAACAAAAGAAAAGTTAATTCAACAAAACTACCAAAAACTTGGCAACGACTTCAAAACAAGTTTAAAATACAACAAGAGAGATTTGAAAATACCCCAATGTCCTTCAAAGCTCACAAAATAGCAACAAAAAAAGTTTGAAATGCTACAAAAACAACACGTTTACAACTTTAGCTCAAATTTGGACAAAAGGTCCACATAAATGGACCAATATGTAAAATGAGCCAAAATATGGCTACAAGGGGTGAAAAGAAAAGAGAATGGGTGCCCATTTATATCCTTCCAAGGGCACCCACCTTGTCTCATTTCGTTGAGATAAACTTACCAATTAGGATTTTCATCCTAATTCTATCAATTTTAACTTTCTATGCTGGTCTATTTTTTAACTTTTGGAGATTGACTCCAAATCACAAACATATTGCGCCATTGGCTTCAAGAGGCCATTTTTAATATATAAGAACTCCCCACTCCTTTTCATATGCTAAAAACTCAACAAATCCTAGTGCCAACGTAACGGCCAAAAAAGATAAAAAATCAACTTTTGGAGGTTGACATTTATGAGAAAAGTAACTAGACTAAGGTTTTTAGTAGGTGTGTGGGAGTAAGAAAGGACCTAACTTTAACCTCATTTTGATGTTGTCTACTTTTGAACTACCGATCAACCCTACCGTAATCTTTTAATTTTGTCGGTTTTTGAGGAATCTTCTTAATTTGGGCACTTCTAGCTATCAAAATGTCTTGAAACTTGTTGAAGCATCTTATTAATATAAAACAAGATACTCTAATTTTTACTAAGATTTTACCACAACCTAGGTAATTTTTATGAATTTTCCATCATAGATTAAAGTGGTTGACCGTTCAGAAAGGCATCTTCTGAGTATCAAAAAATTTGAAACTTTTTGTATAACCTTTCATAGAATCCTACAAAAGATGAGTAAGCTCACCTTCGAACTCTATACAATTGTCGAAGGAGATTAAAATTTCATACCATTTATTAATTACTGAATTTCAAAGAATCTTCTATACGGAGAAGAATCTTTGCAAAGTAACTTTGCCATTGATTTCCTAGTGCAATTTCAACTATGAAACATCATTCTTTGGTTGTAGATTCCCTTCACTAGTCCGTTGTATATTTTTTCAGCTTATAAGCTAACAATTGGGGTTTCTACAAAAAAATAGGATTGGAATAGGAACTTGAAACCTATCCGTGAAGCTGGGCTTTAGGGTTCTCTCTAAGTTCTCATGGACAAATTTTAGTCGTTTACTATCACATGCATGGTAGGTTAAGCCATTTTGGGCAATTCTTCTAAAGGTTGGTAAATACTGTGATTTTGTAGTTTCTAAACTATTTACAAGCAAGATTTGGATTTACTTAGGTAATAAAACTGAAAATATAACATAACATTCTTTACCCATGTTGGGAAATACCCTTTTGCTTCCCCTGAAAACAGGACCCCACAACGCAGTAACTTATTTTAAAAGGAATTATAAAAGGACTTGACACCCATCCCGAAATCTCAGCATCCGCGTTGAAAAAGTTCAGCAGGCCCTCTGCTACCGTTTTGTCTCTGTCTGCACCTGCCTCCACTTGCCTTGGAAATCATTTCCATCATTTCTTCTCTCTAAAACCACATGGAAATTTCATAGAATATTTGGTGATATAGTGGTCCATTTTTTCTCCATGGATGGAATCTTTTATCTTTGTAATTTGTTCAGAAAAAAAAACAAGAACTGTGACTACCTTATGAAATGGGCTCATCAATCCAGAGGTGGGCTTCAAGGTGGCGGACTTATTAGAGCATCTCCACCGTGATACAAGCCAATGCACACGCAAGAATGGCTTTTCCTGTGTGCATATTGCCAAGCGGGCATGCAAGATTCTAAGAGCCCCATTGTGACACGCAACATGGGCCCGGCCTAATCACAATTTGAGTGCTAACTAGCCGCCAAAATCTCAAGACACAAAAAGAATTTCCAAAAATGGTTTTAAGTGTCCATCTTGCGGGCACTCAAGACTTGAGGACCCGGGGTCTTTTCTTTTGCGCTCAGGGTCCAAAAAATGGTTTTGTGTCCTTGCCCCGTGCCACAGTGGGGCAATTATTGACCCCGGGCCCGGGACTTTTCCTCCCCGTGTCCCTCTTGCGTGTCACGGTGGAGATGCTCTTACTAGTAAGTTATTTGTGAACTAAATCTCATACTAGACAATTGCAAAAATTGTACTGAAAGTGTGCTTGATTGACAGGTGGCGTTCATTTGTCCAAAAATTAAAGAAGAATATGAAAACTTACATTAAATAATAAGTGACAATCCTAAATGCATTCTTTCATTCTCTATATCTAGTTTCTATTTGTATGAATTTTGTTTTGTAGATTCTCCATTCTTTATAAGAAAGTAAGTTAGTTGGCTTGCCAACTTTATTTTTAAATGCATGAATATTCAGTTGTCAATGTAATTGAAAATGGACCCAAGTACATCTTTTTCCCATTCATACTTCAATCTAAAAACAATACTTTATACAGTACAATGCATCCAATTTATTCTCAATCCATTTAATGGTTGCACATGACCATTTTAAGACCACATTATGTCCATTTAATAGCTAATTGTAGGGGCAATTTGAAGAGGATGAGCAGTTTTAGAACAGACTTCCTTAGTACCTTTTTTCAAAAAACTTTGAACTAAGAAAAGTTGGAAAATCGAGTTAACTTTCATCTTCAACAATCCATTTGTGATTTTGAGTCTCCAATTGAAAGTTATGGACAAAATTTAGAGAGAGTGTTTACAAATGTCAAAAAAAAATTTCATTCCAACCCTTCTCTGAATTTTGTCCATAACTTTTAATTGGAGACTTGAAATTACAAATAGATTGTTATAAATGAAAGTTAACTTGATTTTCCAACTTTTCTTAGTTCAAAGTTTTTTTTAAAAAGGTACTATACTATGCGAAAATAGCCTATAAAGTTTATTGAATTGAAAAAACACTGAATTGTGAATTACTAAGTTAATAACAAGAATGGTATGACCGTGAGGCTCTGCTTTTTGTAAATGTTAAGAAACCTATTGTAAACGTTCATCATAATAGGATGGAAGATGAGTAAAAAAATAATAGTGAAAATTTCCAAATTGAAAAAGGTGGGGTCGTGGTGAGAACCACGGTTTTGAGATCAATGCTTGTTAATGATCTTGATGTACACTACATCTTGTCACATTTTAGTTCAGGGATGGGATAGCAAATCGGTTGTTATTCTTGGCTCACTAGCATGCCAAGCCGCGAGTCCCCTGACCAGTCAACGAGGCCGATGAGAATCGAACCGCAGACTAGTTGGTTGACCACCGACGAATGAAACCAGCCGACCAAGTCCACAACTTGGCAATTACATTTGGCTTTCAATCAATTTTATCCTTTTCATCAACAAGTCCGTATTAATTTTATTATTTTATCTTTAATATGTTTTGTGTGTAGGAGTGTTAAAAAATTGACAAATTAATTACTTATTAGGATAAAGATTAATAACACAAGAAAATGAACTCAAACAAAGAAGAAAATATATTTATTTCAATAATAATACATAAAAAATTTATATTACATTGTGAGGTACTTTTTCACTAACTTTTACTTTCTTGTCAAGTACCAGTAATATAGGGGTTCATCCGTGGATAAGCCAACGTAGTCTATCGTTGGTGTGTCTAATGTCACTTTTAAAGTAGATTTAGATTATGTATAAACTAACTTTATGAATCATACCTGAAAACTTTATTCTTATTCTTCTATTCTTTTTCTTTTTTTCTTTCTTTCTCTTTTCCCTTATTCCCAGGTTCTCTCAATTTGGTGGACAGTCCATTACCACTAATGCAGACACAATGATCTAAGAGTCCTGGTCCTATATAGTATTCTAGGGTAGGCAACACATCGTGGGCAACACGTCAGGCTGGGCAACACGTCTTATACATGGATGCAGCCTATGACCTAATCATATATATACAAGATAATACTTTTAAAGTATACAAATAATTTATTAATTAACACTTTTTTTATGTGTTGGGGTAATAGGTCCAGTAATTGCTCTTTTTGAGCTTTTCGAATCTATGTGCAAAATGACTACACGAGTCTGTCACAGTAGGCAACAAGTCCAGTATGTAGGAGTATGAAAGGTTTAGGACAAAGTACTAGATTCTTGGTCTTTGAGCTTTCTCCTTTCTTTTAAGATTGGACAACAAGTCTCAGGGCAACAAGTCCAAAACCACATTGGTTAATTGCCTAAATTCCAAACACAAAACATTGAGACAATTTATAAATTGACTAAACTTATAAAACCTAAGACCAAACGCTGAAATTTTATAAAGAATCAACCAAGGGACCTAAGACCATGTAGGACCAGCCCAAAACCATGCGAATGAACTTGAAATTCAAAAACAGGCCCTGAAAACACTGAAATTTACATTTAAATGACCAAATGGCCTAAAACCGTGGGAAAGGGGGCCTATGGCCGTGCGATCAGTCCTATGACCGTGCCCGTTCTCCTATTACCGTGGGCAACAAGTCTTCACCCAAGGTCGGTCTGGGATTCCAAATCCCTAATTTTGATGTCTGCCGATGCTGCGACGCCGACCAGATCCTCGAATTTTCGATTTTCTTCCTATCGCGCTTGGGGTCGGAACTGCTCCGCAATTCTTCCGCACCCTGGTCGATTCGACACGCACGGAGAGCTTCTTCCAATCCAATCTGCAACCAACGTTGGAGTCTGCCTTCGAGAAAGGTCTGCTCCGATACAGCAACTTCCTCCTCCCGATCAGTTCGAATTCTTCCTCCTCAGTGACGCAAACTAATTGGCAGCGTCTGCCTAATTCAACACTTGATCCTGTTGCCGCATTACTGCGATTCTATCCAGCCCATAAATTTGAAGAATTCTTGAAGATTGAGTCGAAACTGAAGTTGAGATGCAATTCTCCCACCATTGCCTCACAAACTTCGACTGTTGAAATCTTTCCCAGTTTTTATCCGATTTGAGAAATTTCTAGGTGCATTCTAACTGATTTTACTTCCTCTTTCCATCGGTATATAGCACGCCTTCAAATTCCTTCTGGATCGAAAGTTATTGCAATCTGAAGTTCGTTGTTTTCACCACTTGCAACTGCCGCGATTTCAAAACAAACAACCAGTGTTCCGATCCCCGATTACACAAAGAAAGACAAGAAATTCTTGCGATTCACAACTCACAAAATTACACAATATTGCACAGAATGAACTTTAATTAGAAATTGCAGAAAAGAATTACAACTGACGAGTGCTTCTTCCTGAATGCACTGTGTTTCAAAAAATAAAAATTTTGGCTTTTAAGAAGTGGGAAGAAGGTCCCGCGCCTCTTCCATCCATTTTGCAATTTTTCATCCAAATCGCGTCCCATTCATCCAATTTGTAACCCATTCATCTATTTTCAGTTTTTCATCCGATTTCAGATTTCATCCATCCACATTGCCCTATTCACACTACATAAAGTTTAAAAACTACTTTTCGGATTTCTTTTAGCTACTTTCTACTTTTTAGTGTTTTTAGCCTACTTTTAAGCTATTTTTCCTACTTTTTAGACTACTTTCTATATACTTTTCCAATAAAAACTAAAAAGTAACCTAAAAAGCGAAATCTTCATTCTACATACATTATAATAAACTAATTTGAAATTCGTTTGGATCTTGGAGCAATTATTTGTCTAAGTTCCTCTAATCTATTTTGTGAAGATTCTAAGACATAAATTTTGGATGTTTTCATTGGTAGTTTTGACACTATATTAGGCACTTGATTAGTAACTCCTATTAAGACTAATGACCAATTGATGGGCATATAATTTTTAATGAGGGATATGATAGCTGCTTTGCCACGTTGTAAAATGTTTGTGTTTTCATCATCCAAAACAAATTGAAGTGTTTGATTCACATCATTCGAAAAATTTGGTTTAAAATTAGAATTTCCAGTAGGAGAGGAAATTATAAAAATTATTTGACCAATTGATTCAATAAAAACTTTTGAATTAGTTTGAGTATTAACTAATATCTCTTGCTTAATATGTCGTGGAAAATGATATACTCCTCCAAACGTAATATTAGGAGTTTGAATATTTAATTTAGATTTTAAATTAGGCTTGAGGACTTCAAGAGGTAATAATAAAATTGCATTCCATCTCTTGTTTTTTTGAGTCCACTTGGTCATATTATAACCAAAAGATTCATAATCATTAATAGTCCAATTAGCCTTTTCTTTCGAATCTAGTATCAAAAATAAATAAAGCATCTTCAGATATTGCTATTGAATCTTCTTGAAATGAGCCTAATTTTCCTACTATTTCAATGGGTTTCAATGTTTTAGAACCTTTGGTGCTTTTGATGACCTTTAAGTATTTTCAAGTTGATTGTGTAGGTGACTTCAATGAATTTTTTTTATTCATTTCATACATGTTATAGATTTACTTTGGAATGAACTTTTCTAAATTTTTCAATTTGGAGAGATCTTGTTTGGAGGATAGATTAGACCAATTTGCTTTGAAATCTTTGCATTCAATGTCGTTGATAATAGACACAAGTTGCTCCTCTGAACCGTATATAGATGTATCATGAGAAAACATTGCTTCTGCAAGTAAACTTCCGTCTTCATTTATTAGCCATTTCAAAGCATTTTGTACTGCTGAAAGTAATTTCATTTTATTAGCCACAAACGTAGCAGTAATGTGTTGCAAAATTTGTGCATCTACTCCATTGAAAAAACAACCTTGAGGTGTATTGCATAAACAGCTTAATTTCATGTGTTGTTCCATATTTAGGTTCCTCCAAGGCTTCAACCATTTTATTGAAAAGGGTCTTGTAGAAAAATCATTGTTTCCTTCATATTTGTTTTTTTTCATTTTCATTAAAAAATATCTCTTTTTTATCATATGCCTCACACATTTTCAATAATTCATCAAAAGCTGACTTGTTTGACAAAAATACATGGCACGTATAATGATCTAGAGACTTCCACAGGGTGCTTAATGTCTTGTCTTTTGTTTTGTCAAATTGTCGATGAAGAATATAGATCATAGCCTTGATTACATTCATATGATTTGAATCTTCTTGACGATTGTCTGGATTTGGACAATCATAATATTCATAAACTTTTCTCATTTTTAATAAATCTTGAGAAATAGTCGTATATTTTTATCTTTTAAAATATTCTTCCTTAAGGTGAGAAGACATAGCTAAATATTTAGCAGTGTCTTTATATAAAACTATAGTGGCTTCTCTATTTTCAATTTTTTTTTATATTCTTGTATAGATATTTCACCTTGTTCATATTGAACTCTTGCATATTTACAAGCTTTCACTACGTGTTGCCCATCAATAGGTTTCCATCTTATTCTAGACAAAAATAAAGTTGTTGGTTTAGTACCTATTAAACAATTAGGCATTCTAAGTGTATCTTGAAATGTGCTAGTTGGTGAAAAGCTCTTGATTTGTCTTGATCCTTCATTTTGAATGCCAATAGATTTCAATACAAGTGGTGACATTGTATTTGTGCCATTTTTTAATAATTCATAAATGTTGTTGACATTATTTGTATTGCATTCCCATTGGTTGGTAAGAATAGATGGTTCTAAAATATGATCAATAGACACATCAAACTTGTAATCTCGACCAAATATAAAACCATTTTCAAGTTCTTCATAAGTATAGAATTCAAAAGTGTCGCTATAACTTACACTATAATCAATCTTAAACTTTTTTGAAGGTTTTGGAATAGGAAGATCTTTATCTTTTGAAGATTTTATAGTTTGAAATTTAACCATGGGAATAAAATGCTTTTCTGCGTATGCAATGTTTATTGGATCATTGGCTTGTGGCACTCTGTCAGTTTATTTCCAAGCTTCACTTCTTGCTCCAACTCTTTTGAAAGCTTCAATGTTAAAAAGATGCAAATGCCGTTATAAATACAGAGAAATGAATTGCAGCATAAGTCCATCTCCCCACAACCCATTATGATTGTGAGAAGACTTTGACATCAATTCGAGATATTTTTAAATGGGAGTGTCTTTGTGTAAATTGTGCAAAGTATAAAAATCTTTTATAGCTCCAATCCATTTTTGTTGCTGTTGATGACCATCTAAAATATATTCTTTTAATAGGCTTGTTGCTTGAACTCGAAGATTATATGAATAGTCATATTGTTCTTGTTTAATAAACTTGGTGTCGTAGAGTACTATATAACTGATAGCATCAAACAAACAATCTCCAACTCTATAGTAATAATTTCGATTCAGTTGGAGATTGAAGTTAGTCTCGCAATGTTTTTCAAATTCATCATAATCTTTTTCTTCTAATTCAATTTCTTGTTTAGCCATGATTACAAAAAAAATTGATATTGAAATAATATATTACGAAAATATGAGAATGATCTTCAAACCAAAAATAAAATATATATTTGAAAGTAATTCTATTTATACATAAACATAGAGAAGATTTAAAAAAAAGAAAAGAAATATAAAAGCATTTGAAAAATATATAGAAAGAATTAATGTAAGAAGATTTTTAAAATGATAGAAAAATGTAAAAGGAACAATTTAATTTAAAAATATTAAATAGAAAAAAAACAAAAATAATTGTTTAATAAAATAAGCAATACTATTGATAGTTTGGAAGTTAAATAAAAATACACCCACTAATATTGAAGGTTTAAGGTATATACAAAAAGAGATAATGGATTAATAGTATTCTCTTCGTATTTGCTAAGAAAATAATGCCTACTATTTTGTTGATTAATCCTTGACTTTAAGAGAGGTGACATTATCTAATGTGGCTTCATGGTAATGATTTCTTTTATATCAGAGAATGTAACTTCACGGTGACGCTTTCTTTGATATCAAAGAATGTAACTTCACAGTGACGCTTTTTTTTATATCAAAGAATGTAGCTTCATAGTGACGCTTTTTTTTATATCAAAGAATGTGGCTTCATAATGACGCTTTGTTGATATCAAAGAATGAGGCTTCATAGTGACGTTTTGTTGGTATCAAAAAATGTGGCTTCATAGTGACGCTTTCTTTGATATAAAATAAAGATGAACAAATTGAAGCTTCATTACTTTCATATAGTTTCATTGTTGATTTGGCACAGATTTAAATATGTCGAATTGGAGGATTTCTTTAGAGTGTCAAGATAATGAGCCTCAACCCGATCATGAACTTGAGCTTTCGCTGTCACAGTTACCAGATCTACCTCTTTTATCATTGCCGCAAATGCATCCGCGAGAAGAAGCTGGACCTTCACGACCATCAAAGCAACCGCTCGTGGAACAATGATGGCACGGCAACCTTCAGTGTAACGCTCGAGCGATGGTCATTTTGTTGCAGGTTGGACGTGTTGAATCCAATACTCGAGAGGTTACGTTTGAGGGATGTTTTGAAGGTTTAAATGATGACCAATACTATTGTATGGTCAGACCTGTTAAAGGGAGTCGTGGTCATCAACGGTGGCTATAAGGACCTGTAAATCCATTAGCAAAAGTGGATCGTACCGAATACATAGCCACTACTATCAAGCGTATCATTAAGTTTTTGCAGATGGAATGAAGTTTCATTAGAGACTTTGTTTTTTACTTCCTTAGACTTGTATTTAGTCTTGGCTCTTTATTATCTGTATTTGAAAGTGGTTTTGAGCTTTGTTCGTATATTACAAAGTTCAAGAAGAAAAAATAGGATTTAAATTGTCCCTTTGATTGACAGCCTATAGATGAGGCAGCCTATAGATTGATGAGGCAACCTATAGATTGATTTAGTCTATAAGTTGCATAGGCAAGCTATTATTCCTCTTTTCTTCTTGACACTCAATTTGGAATGAATAGTTTTTTTTGGAGACATGTGGCAGATTGTATTACAAAAAGTTTGGTAATAAAATTTTGCAAGGTTTTTATCTTATTTTTGTGATTTCAAAACTCTATTACTCACTTGATTTAGTTTTGTTATGAAAAAGTTATGTTTGAAAAAGTGGGAAAATTTTTATTGTTATTGTTCATCACATCACAATACGTTCCAACGTTCATTTTCACCTATTACTTTGTTGACTTATCTTTCACCATATAGTAATAAGCATTCATACTATATTTTTCAACACTTTCAAAAGGTAGAGCTTGATGGTCATATTGAAAATTTTCACATCAGTTATAAAAATTTATATTCAATTACATATTTAAGAATAAAATGAGATTTTATTCCAAAATCATTTAACACAAAATATTTCATGTAAATAATAGACTTTATTTTGTACATGTATAATTAGGCATTGTGTTTGGTTGTTTAAATGCACAATATATTGGCTTGTGATAATCAAGCCAATATGCATCTGTAATACCAAATTTTGTATCTTGACTTGGGATGTTTGTCTAAATATGATCTATTAATGAATTTGATTTAGTAGTAGGCACTAATATTTGTTGTTTCAAGTGGTGTTGAGACATGACTTGAATGAGTTGCTTAGAATTGTTGTTTTTGTTTGTATCTATATATAAATCTATATTAAAATCTCCTAAAATAAGAATAGGATATGTCAATGGTGTTTTATTAATGAATTCTTTTATAATTTCAAGAAATACTGATATAGAAGTAAAATGAGACCGATAAAAAGTTATTATATGAATAGCTCTTCGTGTATTTTCATTAAATGTTGCTGATATAAATTCAGATCCATTGTGATTTTTAATTGTAATTGATGAACGTGTTATGTTTTTATTGTACAGTACAAGTAATCCATATTTGTCAAATGTATGTATATAGTTGTATTTGGAGGAATCTATAAATTGTGGTACATCTTGTGCAAGTTTTATTCTTGTTTCTTGGAAACACAATATATGAGATGATTGAAGATTATGATCACTTTGTATGTCATATTGATGTTTAGATAAAAAAAAATTCACATTAATGCTTTAAATGATTATATGTGAATGACGCATAGATCTTAATATTAGTACAAATAAGCTCCATTTTGCTGTTGACCTTAATCTTTCCATTTCTAAAGAAACTGAGTGATCTACATGAAAGTTTGACATAGTTAATGGATGCAATAGATACAATTTTTTTTTTGTTCTAATACGAGATAGAGCAGTATATGAAAGTTCATGTTTATTGACACCTTTTGGATTAAATGCCATTTCATCTACAGATAAACCTTGAGAACGATGAATGGTTCGAGTTGTTGCTAATTGTATTGGAAATTGAATGCGAGTGAGGAGATGTGTTTGACTTTGTCCAAAAATTATTTCTTTTGTTATTGCTTCAATAGGTATCTATATAGATGCTATGCTTTTATCTTTGTCTAAATGAGCATTTTAAAAACGTGTTGAAGTTCCGACCTTTGTATTTAAAAATTCTATAAAAATATATTTCTTAGAATTTGTCATGATTGATGTTTTAAAAAGTCTGTTAGCTCCATTGACTAAACCATCATAAGTAGCATAATTGCCTGCACAAAGTTCTACTAGCATGTCCTTTTTTACTTTTATTATTGCATGTAATCCAACAGTTTTGCTAGGATCATTGGGAATTTCAAATGATGCTGACAACGAAGGGTGTCAAATATCAGTTGCTTGTAAATGATATGTAGGTCCTTTAGCTTGATAAAAAACTTTCATGTTATGTGCCGTTGTGCCTTTATTCATAAAAAAACAAGTGTGGAATTGTAGAATCATTTGGAGGTGTTTTAAAGCATAATGAATTGATCATGTCAACATCTGCAATGGTTTGAGTTGCTTTTCGAAATCTATTCAATATGTTCACAAACATTAAATCATTTTGTCGCATTACAGTAGTTAGTTCATAACAATGTATACATTCATACCAAAAACTAGGTGCCAAAGAGTTTAATCCATGGTTTAATTTTTGAAAGACCCATTTGTCTCTTACTCGTGGCGCTTGATAAAAATCGCCACAAACTATAACATCTAGTCCACCAAAAAATTTGTTTTGAACATATTTAATAGAACGAAGTCTTTGGTCAATTGCATTTAACATTCTTGCTCCAACAAGTGATATTTCATCTATTACTATTAATTTTGTTTGTTTGTACTGATCCGTTAATTTATTTAGCAATTCTGATGGCAATTTTCCAATATTTGATAATGATTGATTTATTGGAATGTGTAAAGCTGAATGTATAGTACATCCATCTATATGGAATGCAGCTTTTCCAGTATATGCCATCAATAGTGCCTTTGGCTTTAAAGGGTCTGATTTGACATCGTTATTGTAAAAGTGAATTAATCCTTGTACAATAAGTTGTAGCGTAAATATTTTTCCAGTACCAACACCACCAATTAGGAATAAATGTATAGGAATATTTGTCTTTATACGCTTTCTATACATGATATCATCGTAGATTGCTCTTTGTTCTTCATTTAGATTGCCAAGTAATTTAAAAAATTTTGGTTCATTCATTAAATCAACATTTTGAAAAGTATGGTGTTCTACATTTTAATTGGTGTGATGTCTTGGTTGTGATTTTATATATATATCTGAAGCAAGATCATATTTCTCAATGTTCTCTGTACTCGTATACAAATCCATTGTATCTGCTTCTACATCATCCCATATATTGTCATTTTTGTCAGTTTGTAATTTATTTGCAATTTCTTGTAGACGATCCCATTCTTCCTCACAATCTTCTTGTGTTGATTTAGCAATCTAATAATTGAATTTTTTACTTACATTAAGAACATCATTTATTTTGTCATCATAAGTTTCTTTCCAAGTCTCTTTATTATTCTTTTGAAAAACTTCTGTGTTAAAAAATGGTACATATAATAGTAATTGCTCTCTTGCCTAGTTTTCTACATCTCTATGTTTGTTGTAATGAACAAACCTTATTATTTTAGGTGATTTACATTTTATAATTTTATTTCTTAAACAATAATAATTTGATGCAAATTCAGCTAAACATATGTAACTCATTGAATGAGGTCTTTCAATATATCTATCAATAATGGATTTACACATTACATTAGAAGATTCAGGGGCCAATTTTGATAGTGCTTCTAATGATTTTAGAAAAAAAGCACGTTCTTCAAGTGGTGATGTATTTATAAATTTAAATGTTCGTGAACTATGATTTAAAGGTAAAGAAAGAATGAGATAAACAACAAGTTGTGCTAACATTTGATGTGCATTTAGAAATGCATTACCAACTTTTAAAGTTTGTTTATCAACATCTGTTTTTTGTTCAATACATTTTTGAATAATAGATTTTAATTATGAGGTTATACTTTTGTCAATTTTTGTCATGTATGAAGTACAAT
This sequence comes from Climacium dendroides, assembly GCA_950106755.1. Taxonomy (NCBI): domain Eukaryota; kingdom Viridiplantae; phylum Streptophyta; class Bryopsida; order Hypnales; family Climaciaceae; genus Climacium; species Climacium dendroides. Next base: position 14,206,894 of record OX467091.1, on the reverse strand, counting down.
AAGTAGCTACATCATATGGATCTAGTATAAATTGTGTATCCGTATTGACGTACCATGTATTTCCTATATTTCTATTGAATGCATTGGTACGTATATCACAAAGTTTACGTTTTAAGAATATTTGTGGTCTTTTTAGTTGGGTACGTAAACACATTATATAAGTTGACTTGTCTATATTAAAATGCAATAAAAATTCATCAAAAATCATTTCTGATCCAGTGCCTAACTCCTTTAAAAAATCAAATATGTCTTTATATTTATTTTTGAAGTAATTTGGATTCTGCACATCTTTATTATCGGTTGGTTCTAAAATCATTGTGTTTTTCATTGGTGGAAGGGGATAATGGAATCTACATATTGGTTGTCCTTTCTTCCTACATGTTCGTGAATGCTTATGAATTTGAGCTTCTTGCGAAGGAAGAAGAAGAAATGATTTGTCTCATGTAATATATTTGTCCACAAAAGCAATAATTTCATCATTAGAATTTTTTTTATACTTTGGTGCATTTTTAATCCAAATTACCGCATGTTCATGTTCACTACCTCTATGTTGAAATTCGGTAATAAAAAAAAAGTCTATGACTTCACCTATAATTGAAGCTTCTTTTTTAATTAATTTTCGAAATGCTTTAGTGCAATTATTATAATACAATGCACATGTTATTGGATCAGACCTTATTAGTTCAGCTATATGAATAGATTCAAGAGAATTAAAATCAGGTAAGTTTAATTGTTTTGAATTTAATTTGTACAAAGCATGTATTAGAGGTGTCCATAAACATTCTGCACTTGTCAAGGTAATGAAAAATGTCGGAGGACCCAATTGTCTTATCATTGCAAACAAATTTTTATGAAGTCCTTCAATATAATCAGGTGATGTACGTAACCTTTCTAAATCCCGAAATTCAATGTATGATTGTAAAATTTTATCTAAATTAGGCTCTTTAGAAACTTCAGCAGCAGTTAAAGTTCTTCCACTTAACTTTTCTTTTCTTATTCGAATCCAACTAGAATTTTTAACTTTTTCAATACAAATCTTGGTTGCTTTGAAAAAAATATTTTGAATATTTATAGCAAAATCATGACTTCCATGCAAAAGTTCCCATTTTTCTATTTTATGATAGGAAAAATTATTATATACTTTTTCATTTCGAGGATGCCCAAAAAACAATGTTGGAAAATTAAGTTCTTCACTATGTTTATCTTTAAAGATTCCTACAGGATTATATCCTTCACTAGGTGCAATGCATTAACCATTTTCACTAGGTGTAATTGATGGTGTTTTGTCATAATCTTGTATGATATCAGAATCCAAAAAATTATGTACCATTGTTTCTGTATAAACGTCTTCTATTTCTTCTTCAAAATTGTCTTCGTTTCCGATGTCATGTTTAAAAATATCATTTTCAGTTTTTGTTTGGAGATGCATGGCAAATAAACTAGTCCAAAAAGAGTGAATTTGAATATTTAATTCTTTATACAATGGACTATTTAATAAATCTTTCAATGCTAGCATGATCATATTAGGGCATACATTTCCAGCCATAAAAGGAGATTTATATACTAAACGACGTTTTAGAAGAATTCCTATAGTACCACTATTGTCAGGTAAACGAGGGAGAATTGATTGAGTTTTTTCAATATTCGCTGGAACATTTATAACACTTCCGTGCATTTTATATTGACCATAGTTATGTAGTTTATAAATTTGTGCAAAAGCTTGCCGTGGTGAAATCAATCTTTCTTTTAAAACACTAAGTTGTTTAACAGATGGTATAATCAAATTTATATTTATATTTTTTGGTGCAAAATATTGTAGAATTTTATTTTTCTTAACTGCATTCAAACATTGATTGCAAATGTATAATATCTCATTTGAAAATAAAGTAAAATCACATAACAATAAAGATTTTATTGTTTCTTACAATATATGATTTATTATATTGCAAAGTTTTAAGAAATTTTATCTTTGACATACACAACATTTGTAAACTGAAACATCATTTATTTCTTCATTAAAATTAATAAAATGCTTTTCTGTTGCTGATAGTGATTTTTTAATTTTGTTTCATTTTTTTAATATTTTTGTTTTTTATTTTTAAATGTTTCAAAACTTGAGTGATTTCGTTTTTTTATTCTATATTTGTAACATTTGTATCAGTTTTTTGATTTAATATCTTTGAAGTGATTTGAAAATTACTTTCATCAATTATTTTAGTTTGTAGTTGATTTTGTTGCATATCTCTAATCAAAGGTGTTTCCAATTTTTTTTATAATTTTTTTTGAATTTCTATTTCTCTGTTTTTTATGTACTTCAAGCGTTTTATAACTTGATTACATGTTAATTCGCAATTTGGAAAAAGTTCAAAAAAATGATTAGCTTTATTTTCAAAACCAATATATTTTATATCATTTAAAAGAGTTTGAATATCAAAATCATATATTTTCCAATCTGTATAAGATCATTTTCTATTTAATATATTAACTTTGTTATCAAGATTTGCATCATTGTTTTCATTATTAAGTTTTGTTTTGTTTTTTCTTTTTAATACATTTATATGATTAATTACTTGTTGAATGTTTATATTTAAATTGTTATATGAAGACATAAAATGTTTTGCTATTTCTATATTAGTTAAACATATATTTTTCATTAGATTTTTCATTTTGTCATTCATTTCAAATGACCAGTTTATCCTTTTAGTTTTTTTTATTTCATGATTTATATTAAAACAATTAAACTTTGTAATAGGATTTTCAAAGTGAACATTGGGTATACATTGTAAATTAAATTGAGTATTTATATCATTTTTTTGTTGATGTTAAGTTTGTTTTTAGCTTCATAATCCATTGAGTTTGCAATTGTTCTTGTGATGATTATTTGATAGTAGATTTTTCGTATTCTAAATCCAAATCTATAATATCAATTTCCATTGTTTCAGTTGGTATACAAATAGATCTTGAAGCATCTAAAATTTCAATTGGCTCAAAATGATTACTTCCAAAAGCTATGTGCAACGTTTCGTTATTAAGTTCTCTACCAAAAGTACTCAATATTATTCCATTTTCTTTATTCCAAACACTAATTTGTTTTTTCAAGTAATCAGATATCCACTTTATTGCAGTGAAATCACCCTACAATCCACCAATACTTGTACTTATTGACATCTTTTCTACATACTGATCTTCATTTAAAACAATTCCATTATGTAAATCGTGTAAAAAAAATTCATTTAATTCCATTGATTGAGTTTCACATGCTTTGGGAATGTTCATAAGTAAACATTGTTTTAAATGACGCATTGCATTTATTTGCAGATTTGTTGATGATTAAATGTATTGCAATAGGTATGCAATAGAATCAAATAAACAGTCTCCTACATTATATATATAATGTGATTTGCGTTGAAGATTATAACATTTCAATTTCTCATCTAATTTTGCCATATCAAGGTATCATATACAAAATTTTCCACAAATTATACAAACCTATACAAAGTTGCTACAATACAAATATACAAATATACAAATGTACAAATATACAAATATACAAATATACAAATATACAAATATACAAATGTATCTGCAAAAGTAATATAAGAAAATTAGTTTTATTAAAATGAAATACAAATAAAATAAAATATGTATACAATCATTTTTTAAATTTTTTTTCATTTGTATCATCCAATTTTCGCTTCACACTTCGAGAGTGTGATGCAGATGGATTGACATCTAAAAGATCTACAGATGGAGTGACATCCAAAAGTTCTACAGAAGTTAGAATGAAATCCTCTGTAGGTACATATACAAGTGTGTACTGAGAAGAAACAAAATCTAAAGTATTATCCGCTAAAACTAAGTCACTGGATGGTCCCTCTTTACCATGCTCTTCAAATCCAACCAAACAAGAGGTTGGCGTCAACTGAAACTTTCCAAAGATGTGAATCTTTGATAGAATTCTAATTTGTACGTTTCTTGTTTTTTTTTAAATTCTACACTAGACATATGAATAATTGCTGACAACCATGGGCCTTCAATAGATACTTCAACGTCTGTTGCGTCTTGTGTAGAAATTTTATCTCGGACAAAAGGTTGTTGTTCTGTCACTTGGTTTCGTTGACAATTCTTGCAAAAATACTCCTTAGTAGACACCACTGTTACATTTGCCAATTTGCAAATTGAACAAATGTGCTTGAACAGTGGAATGGTTGGATTGAGTATTGATAATCCACTAATGATCTGTAAAATTTAACAAATAAATACATCAAATAATATATAAAAAATTCAAAACTCAAATTCATTAAAACTTAAAAATTCAAATATATACCTCTCTTTGATTTCCAGATGAAGTGCCTAAATTTGTAATTTGGTGATGAATGTTGGTCAATTGCTCACGTTCTTCTTCGTCAATCACAGGCGTCACGATTGTGTAGGCTTTGGTCTTTAAAAAACGATCATACTTTGATGTCACACTCAAGTGTTTGAACATCACAAGCACACTGTCATGCGTTGAAGGTATCTTGGATCTTCAAATACTCCTTCTAAAAGATGTGAGTGAAACCAACTACATCATAATCATCGTGAGTGACTCCATCAGCAACCACTACTTGAAATGTATCTTGGTAATGACTTTTGATTTCAACTACAACGGTTGCAAACGTAGCCACAGGAAAATTCTTGTGACAACGTTCTTTAAAATCTCTGATAGAATCTTCCGTGTAAAAAATAGGGAGGAATCCTGGAACAGGTGGAGAAAGAACGGTGATACAAGTCGTAGACTGGACATAAATCACACACGGCATATCTCCTTTCTGAAATCCACCTTGACTTTTGGGTTTAACAACAAAATTCTCTACTCTCACACAGTTTCCTGGTTGTAGTTTGGTTTGATGATGATCAATTAGAGGTGTACAAACAGATAGAGTTATGGTTGTAAGACATTCTTTATCAATCAAATCACAGTAAAGATAAGCGTATCCACGATCTTTTGTTTTGTTAGTACGAATATAGTCAAAGGTACAATCACTACAAGGAGAATTGTGGTTGAATTGACAAAAAAATGACAAAATTTTGTCAATTCCTTTGTCAATTAGGAGGGGCTGATTCAAGTCAATTTGGACACTTGTTTGACAAAATTTTGTAACTCCATTGACAAAATTATGTTAATCACATGACAGAATTCTGTCAATTCGGACATTCTATAACTTCAAAATTTTAAATTACACATAGGGGGTCTGACTACTTAGAGGCTACCACGTGGCATATGTCATGTCAAAATTAAGTATAGAAAATTGCCGAGTAAACACACCCACCCACATAGCACAATCACCTCAACAAACAATCCACATGGCACAACCACCTAAGCAAATAACAACTCTACAAGGCCACCTAAGCAAATACAACAAGTGATCAAGCCATTTAAGCACCCAATAAGTACCAACACACACATGTCAAAGAACATGAGTGTTGGCTAATATATACAAGGCAGTAAAATATTTACCAATACATATGGGATAAGTGTGTTAGAGGAGGAGGAGGAGAACCAAGTGAATTCCGAAATTGTTTAAAAACTAAATTTTCAGACCGGATTTAAGCATAGTAAATTAATTTTTTCAAAATTTTTTTAACTAAGATTAGTTGGAAAATCAAATGAAGTTCCACCTCCAAAAATCTGTTTGAGATTTCAGGTCTCCAATAAAAAGTTATGAATAAATTCCAGACTGGGTGTTTGAAAAGTTTGAAATACACTTCAAACACCCGGTCTGAAATTTGTCTATAACTTTTTATTGGAGACCTGAAATCTCAAACGGATTTTTGGAGGTGGAACTTCATTTGATTTTCCAACTAATCTTAGCTAAAAGTTTTTTGAAAAAAATTAATTTACTATGCCTAAATCCGGTCTGAAAATTTAGTTTTTAAACAATTTCGGAATTCACTTGGTTCTCCTCCTCCTCCTCTAACACACTTATCCCATATGTATTGGTAAATATTTTACTGCCTTGTATATATTAGCCAACACTCATGTTCTTTGACATGTGTGTGTTGGTACTTGTTGGGTGCTTAAATGGCTTGATCACTTGTTGTATTTGCTTAGGTGGCACTCTATGGTTTGTTGTTTGAATGGGGTTTTGGATTCTTTGGGTTTTGTGAATTCTATTGATAAAGATCTTGATAAATAATCAACAAGAAGTTGACAAAAAATTGACAAATTTGTCCTTATTGACAAAATAAGGTTGTTAAAAGTGATTGTTATCAATTCAGGCAAAATTTTGTCAAATGCTTGTCATCTAAGGCTGCAATCCCTTGTAGTGCATACCGGCTCAAAACCTTTCCTTCAAACGCTACATCTCGAATATTATCGTCTATATTATTGACAATTGACACTACCATCTTACTAGCCAGCTCAAAACCTTTCCTTCAAACGCTACATCTCGAATGTTATCGTCTATATTATTGACAACTGACACTACCATCTTACTAGCCATTGCAATTTGAAAAACAAGCAAACGAAAAAGAAAAATGAACAAACTTACAAACAAGAACTGAAAGCAAGAAGCAAAAATTTGAAGCTTGAAGAAGAAAACAGGAGAGAAATAGAACACAGAGAAGCTTGTAGAAATAGGATATTCTTTCAATATGGCACCACTACCACTAAACCAAATATCTCATCAGATAAACTAGAATCTCATTAGATGCTTAAAAAAGAATCTTTATTAAATATAATACAAATTGTTAGTCTAACCTATCAAACTTTAACCTACAAAACTTTAATTTACATAAAATATCTTGTCTCATTCCCAGTTTCTAGATACCTCCAATATTTTTGTATAAATAGAAAATTTTAAAATTAATATAATTTCTAATTTAAATCTTATTTAATATAGTTAATTACTTAATTATGTATAAATTTTAAAATCCTATAAATAATATTTTTTTTCCTTATTTATATATTTAAAAAAAACTTTATTTAAAAGAAATTAAAAAGAAATTAAAAAGAATTCAAAAATTATTCAAAAGAAATTATTTAAAAGAAATTATTTAAAAGAAATTTATAATAATAATAATAATAATAATAATAATATAATAAAAATAAAAAATGGGTCCGCCCAGGCGGGAGGCTCCCAACTAGGGTCTGCCCAAGCGGGGGCTCCCTGCTAGGATCGCCTAGACATGGCTCCAAGCAGGGGGTCCTAGCCAAAGGCTAGAGGCAGCTCCTCCTGACCCCTTCATGCAGTCTTGTAGTGTGAATGAGGAAGTAGATAAAATTTGGAAACTCAATTTCAAAGTTGATGTGTAGTCAATGCCATAGTCTCTGTCCAAAGACAGAGCCAATAAAAAAAATATTCCCATTGCACATAGAATGTCAAACTTGGTGGTTTAAACATTTACCACATGAAATTTTAGTGAGAAAAACTTCAATTTAAATTTGAATATTTGGCAAACATTTTACAAGGAGGTGATTTGGTCACAATTTAGAACATATAGTTTGAATAGCTCTAAATTAGAATTTGAAAATTTTGAACGTAGAATTTAATTATTTAAGAACTTAGAATTAGAATTTAATAAACTTAAAATTGGAATTTAGACCCTTGAAGAACAAAGTAGACTTTTTTGACAATATAACTAGTGTTTTTGGTCATGTATTTAGAAATTGAATTTCCATTTTTTTCCCTTAAAAGTTTTACACAACATGTGGTGAAGGAATAGTTTGAATAAATTACAATTTTTATAACTTTTGATTACATCATGAGAAAGTTATCGTACAATGTATAGGTTTTCTAGCTATGTGTGCATGTAAGCCAAGCAGATCTTAATGTACTTTTTAAATAAATAGGAATTTGAAATTGATTTTCTAAAATATTAATCTTATGAAAAGTTTCAAATCGTTCTATATAAATTAGAGAGGTGAAACTTATGAAGAATTTCAATGTGTAGTTCAAAGTGGAATCTCTACACTAAAGTCAACTTCAAAATTCTTTATTGAATGCAATTTTAAATATTTTTCAAATTTAAAAAAAAAATAAGATGCAAATTGTTTATTACAACATGTGCATTAGTACATTACACCCATTGGGTTTGAAAAATTTTAAATTCATAACTAGAATTCTTTTCATTAAATATTGTAAATCATTCTCAATTTCTATCAACTTCCTATATTTTCCAAGTATGAATATGAAATATTTTTTGTTGCAATTTTTAATACAGATTCTCTAACATATTTTTTCAGCATATGATGAGAAGTTGCAAATTGTAGAATTAATATATACATTAATTTTTGGATGGAAAATGTTGGAAAAATAAAATCTAATCATTTGAGATGAATGAAACACTATTTTTTTGAAATCCAAGCATCATGATCTTGCAATTGGTAAAGTTTCTATTTTACAATTTCAAGAGGGAGTAATAGGTCAAATTAAGTACAAGCTAGATCACCTAGTTAAATTTGTTAAAATAATAAACATAAATGAAGATTTCAGCCTTGCTTTGAAGGCTAATATTTAAAAGCAATTATGGGTCTTAACATATGAAAGAATACAGAGGTTAATACTTCAAATTTGAATAATTTTATTAAGTAGTTCGATTTGAATTTTGAACTATTCAAATTTGATTATTATAAGATTGAAAACTTTGATATAATCAAATTATTTGAATTAGATTTTGAATTTAATTAGAACTCCAATCGAATTCAAAATGTAATTGAAAATAAAATACAATTTGAATTCTAAATTCATAATTTCCTAAAAATTCTTAATGATTTTTAAAACATTCCAAAAACATTCCAAAAACAATCCAAAAACAATCTAAAATTAGTCCAAAAATAGTCCAAAAATATTCAACAAAAATTTGTTGATTTGGTCATTGCAATATTCAAATGAACAAAAATTTGTTAAACCATTTTGTTAACTTGTGCTCAAATTAACAAAAAAAGCTATAAAACGGTCATTGCAGTACCCAAATCAACAAGTTTTTGTTGATTTTTTGTTGATTTGGACATAATTTTCTACTAGTGGTTGGTTTCTCTAAACCTTTTATAAAAACGTTTGGTGTCCTTGAACTTTTTGAAGAAGAAATGAATTATGGACGTGATGCCCCACCTAAATTGGCAAGACCACCGATACTTGATAAAGTACTACTAGAAGCAACTATAGATCCGGCCATTGACCCCATAATGTTACCTAGAGGTTTGCCAATCTTAGTACCTCAAGGATTGCAAAAATACTAGTTGTCCACAACCTTCTTCGTTTTTTTGGATCTTGAGATGACAATCTAATGGCCCATGTAGAGAGGTTTGAAGAGATTTTTTATCTCTAACTTAGTAACTGATCATAGATACTATCTTCTATGGTTTCTTGACACTTTGATAGGAACCATTAATTCATGGTATTGTTTACATGAGGCAGGATTTTTTACCACATCGTTATAATTGCAAGCTGCCTACCAGAAAATATTGAAAATTGCCATTTCTGTAGCAAAGAGTAAAAGAAATTTTAATTTTTTTCACATCTAACCATAGGATCTTACACCTAACAAGTAGAAAAAATTGTAGAAAAAATTTCAGAATTTTTGACCGTATAGATTTAAAGTGGAAAAAACAAGGTTTTTAGCACATTAAGGGACTAGATTTTTTGACTTTGAACATTTTTAACTTAAAATTTTTGCACTACAGAGTTTTGAAATTTAAATATTTATTATAGAGAATTAAGTTGAGAGTTTAGGATAAAAAATAAAAAATAAAAAAAACTTAAATTTCATTCTTAAGAAAATTGTTAAGTAGAAGTAGGTATGAGATAGAAGGAAAATCTAAAATATTAATATATTTTAGATGCAATTAAAATGCACTAATCCCAATGGTGAGATTTTTCTAGCAAGTAAACTAAACCATGTGGAATTTTTATTTTGAAAAAACTGTAAAAATTGCATTCAGAAATGCATCCAATAAGTTATTTTTTTCAAGAAGATGCTCTAATTGCCCAAGAAACAAAATTGTCCATAACTTTCTTATAACAAATCCAAATGAAATGAATCAGAGCTTTCCAGATAGACAAAAATATAATATACAATTGGAATTCCATATTGGATGTATTGTTGTGTCATACTATATTGAAGTTGATGTTGCAAACAACCTTGATTTAATAAATATGACTTTATCAATTAGATGTTTAAGGAGACATCCCCATATATGTTGGAAATGACATGCAAATGTTCATCATGACATCATAGAAAACAAATAAGATTTGTAGAAAATTTAGAATTTGTTGAAGCAAATGTTTAAAACAACATTGATGTGAATGTCTAACTTCATACTACATATGTTCTTTTGAATGTTTACAATGATGTTGAAAAAAACATAACTAAGACATGTAGATGTTTTTTAAAACATCATTTCAGACATCATTGTATTTATGTTGCTGCTTATATTTTAGTTTTGTATATTCCATATTGTTTGTCATGCCTCCTACACCCCACTAGTATAAAATGCTTGTCTTTTCATTAGTTAATAAGTAGATTTCTGAGCCATTCAATATACTTGATAAATACAATGTATTGTGTACAAATGTATGGCATATTGTATGGTGTATTTTGTATGGCATGTTGTATACATATTGTATTTTGTATGGTGTATTATGTATGACATATTGTGTATATTATATTTTATATGACATATTTTATATGTTGTATTGCATATGATATACCATATATTGCATATTTTATATTGTGTACAACATATTGCTACATTGACAACATGTCTTTTACAACATACTGCATGATATAAAAAAACATAACTCATGTCATTATTGATGTTAAAAAAAACATGTAAACATCACATATGTTTTAAAAAGTATACCTCTGCAAACGCCATACATCCAGATGGGACATGATGAGAAGCATATAGTTGTTTCACTTGATGTTATTCAAGACACTCAGCTGTCTACATTGATGTCTCAAAAAACATCATTAAATTCTAAAAAGACTGTTCAGGTAGCTCAAAAAAATGCCACATCAATATTTGTAGATGCCACGTCAGCCAATTTCGTCATCACTGACATGGCATGCCACGTCAGTGACACGTTAGATGTCACATTATAGACGGGCAATGGATGAAAAAAATGACACTCTGGCTTTCCCGTACTTAGGTGGCAGTCATATGTCAACTTCTAAGAACCCTATTGACCGATGTTTTTTGTGACGTCCGACATTGAATGTGCGACGTCACACATAATATACCATGTTTTTGGCACGTCTGCCGTAACGCAAATTTTTGGATGTCTGGCCAGACATGACAAGACATCACGCGTAACGTTTGGATGCAAAAACTGCGTGTCCAGAAAAACACAGTTTTCTTATAGTGTCATATGACTCCATCAACCTATCATGAATCAAGATCACATTCAACTGGGGTTTGGTGCAACAATTATGAACAACCTAACCACACACCTCTATTTTATCCACTTCTGAAAGACAACCCTCAACTATCTCAACAAAAGCAAAGAGGTATGCCACAACAATCCTATTGTCATCCAGACACTTCAAGCCATTTTAAGCCTATGAACTCTTTTGATAGACCAACCAATTCACCTTTGGATAATCCCTATTTTGAGCAATGGAGCCTTGCTGGGCAATAGAACCTAACAAGTTGGGAAGCTTTGTTGAATAGGAACCTAGTTGATTGGGAGTGTGGTCTTTAATTGAAGACACAATTTGAAAGACGGATGGACACCAAAGTAAGGATAATAAAAAAAAAGTTAAATACAACCAACCATCTTTTAAGTAACTTATCTACTAAAACTTACAATTTTGGAGGTTAAATTTTAGTCATTTCCAACTGGATTTAGAAAACTAAACTTTGGTATTGAAGGATTTCCAAGTGGGTTTCCAAGTTGCTTTTAGGAAACTAAGCTTTGGGAATGCCAAGGGTTTGGAGATCAAAAGCTCTACCACATATTTGGTTTTAATACCAAATCTGAAATTTTTGAGCCCTATAGAAGTCAAAGCTTTACCGTCCAAAGAGAGGGAAAAATATGAACAAAGTAATTAATATAGCACAAAATGCAATACTAGCTAGTATAATATATATGTGCACTGAAGTTATTACAACACAAAGTTCACAATTTCACACTAGAGGCCCTTCTAAGGGGCATTGTCAAAGTACGAAGGAAGAAATCTATAGCATTAGTACAAGACTTAGATCAATTTGTGCAACAAGGAGTTAGTACAAACAAAAAAGCTCACAACCTGTGCACTAGATTACAAGTAAGAAGGGTTTCCGACATCCTTTTCAATACCTTAGAAATACAAACAATGGAGCAAAAAAGGCTCCTAAAAGATTGTTTTAGGTTTTGGCTTGAAATGACAAATAAATCCAATATAAATTAAATCCAATGGATTCAATTGATATAAATTTGGAGGTGGTTTAAGAAGGAAATAAAAGCCTTTTTATATTCCTTTAGGTTATCCCCCTCATCTCATTTTTTCTACGGTAACCTTATCATGTAAGATTTTCATCCTAATCTATTAAGATTTTCACTTTTTACACTAGCCTAAATTCTAACTTTTGGAGATTAATTCCAAATTATAAATGGATTATACCATTAACTTTAGGAAGTCATTTTTAGTCTAATGAAACCCTCACCTCTTTTTCCTTTGCCAAAAGATCATGAAAAACTAATACCAACTAGGGACAATAAAAATCTTACTTTTGGAGGTTATCTTTTTTGAAAGAGATGAGTAAATAGGGTTGTCTAAAAAGCCCCAAAAAACTCTTTGTTGACTTTGTTCTAATTGTGTATGCTTCTAAGATGTCAATCAACTCCATGTAAATTCCTCCAAGTTGTAAATTTGGAGGAATCTTGTCAGTTTGGATACCTCTTGCTATCAATATGTCTTTAAATTTGTTGTTCATATTATTAATATAAAAGAATTTGTCTTAATTTTTATTGAGATTTTACCGCAATATGGGTAATTTTAAAGAATTTTTCATCATAGATTTTTGTGATTAACTGTCTAAAAAAGGTATTTTTTGCTTGTCAAAAATTTTCAATTTTTTTTATAGAACCTCTTATAGAATTTGACAAAGCATGTGTAAACTCATATTCTTACTTTGCACATTCAAAGAAAGAAGATAAAATCCTTCTTCTTTTTTAAAGCATCAATAATTGGGGAATATTTTACCTACAAGAGAGTCTTGGTAAATTGATTTCATTTTTGATCCCTTAACATAATCTTGATCTTAAATCACCCTTTGTTGGCCATAAATTCTTCTACTGACTTATCTTGAGGTGATAACTCCTACGGTTTAACAATTGGGATTTCTACTATTTCGCATGTAATGGAAAAATTAAAATCTATTTTTGGATATGTACCTAAGAATCTCAATAGACTTCCCTCAAACCAATTTAGCCATAATAGATCACCTATATGAGTACTAAGTATAGACCATTTAGAACAATATCATTCAAACTTTCTAATTTCCACCAATATCTAGGTTCTAAGCTATGTGGATTTTGGAGGTATTTTAGGTATAAAACTCTATTTTGAACCAAATTTCTTATTAGCATGTAACATACTTATTTTAGTTTTACACTCTTTTGGAGAAAAAAAAAGAACTATGAGTCTCAAATGACAAATTAGAAGCTCACACTCATTTCTTGAAATTATGAAATTAATATAATTTTGGAAGTTGGCTTCCTAACTAATTTTTTTATTTCCCTATTTTTCTTCTATTCCTAAAAAAAGCAACACTTCTACAAGTAATCAATTATTTTCAAGTCAATTATTTTCTTCCTAATCTACAAATCTAATGGTCACTTGAGACTCTTTGAATTTTTGCCTAATCTTTATCAAATGCTAACTTTTCAAATTCCAAATTTCCTCATCATTCTATCACTTGCAACTACCCAACTCTTCTCTTTCATCCTTGGTTAGTTAAGTTTTGAAATTCCTATCTATTTACACTGTAAATTTTTTTCTTAAGTGTCTTTTTTTCTCTTGAAATATCTGTTTATTTCTAATATTTGATTTTTAGAAATGAATTCTTTTATAATATTTGATTCTATTTTAAACTTTTCTTTATACTCTCTCCTTGATTAATTTGTTGCTAATTCTATCCTATTTTATATTTTTGGTAAACAACTACTAAGTTTTGTGTAAATGTTGGTTTTTAGTCACCAAGTTTGAAGACCAAATATTAGCCTAGAGCATGTCAAAAATTCAATCTAGAGCATGATTTTTAATGCCTACATTAAGATACATTCAAACAACTAGCAACTTCTCTTGCTTCAAGGCATATTCAATCAACTAGTACTCCTAGGTTGGCCTTGCCGCATATCGGCCTATAAACGGCTAGGATCCAATTTTAATGAAAGGGCAATTTGGTAATTAGATGTTGATATGGCCTTGTTGACTTGGTAGTCCCGGATTGGTTGGATCTCCCCTTTGAAAACAATTCAAGCTATCAATAGATCTCCCCTTTGGCCATCTAGGTTGGCTTTTTGTCCCTTCCGATGGTTCTTTTCTTGAAATTTTTTAACATTGAATATTATTTCTTTGGCGTTGATTTTTTGTCACTAAGAAAATAAAGTCACATTCAAAGTCACATGAAAGTAATTGCCTCTTTTTGATGCATTGGAGGATTAGATGCTAAACTTTGATACAAAACACAAAAGACTATCTTGGATTTTTTTGGTGAAAATACTAAACACTTTGAAACTTTAAAAATCAAAACACCATTGTTCATAAGATAGACAAGAAATCTACTACAAGTTGCAAATGCATCAACATACAAAACTGGAAGTTAGTATAAACATATTAGAATAGCACAAGCTAGTATAGGAGAGTTAGTACAACTACTTAATACTCAACTTAATAGTATGAATATAAACTCACACAAGTTAGTACAATTTGAACTCAAAATTACAAACTAGAGGCCCATCAAATTGGCATTGTCAAGATACGGAGAGGGGTTACTTTAGGATTAATACAATCAAAACGAACAAGCCTCAATTCAACAAAACACAGGCAAAACTTGCACAAAATACTTCAACAAATTAATACAAACTTTAAATAAAACCTGAAATAGGTTAGTAAGGTTTGAAGGGACCCAAATCCTTCAAAGCTTGTCAAAATAGCAACAATATGAGCTTGAATTGCTCCAATAATATGCATTTTGTAACTTTGGCTCAAAAATGGCCCAACTAAATGGATCAATGTACCAAAGTACCAAAAAATGGCTACAAAGGGTAACAAGATATGTTTTGAGAGGAAAATGAGTGCCCTTTTATATTCTTTCAAAGGCACCCACTTCTTCTAATTTTCAAGTGGTAAATTTATTACTTAGGTTTTGCATCCTAATTTTTTACTTTTAACTTTGACATTATACTAAAATTTTAACTTTTAGAGAAAAACTTCAAATCACAAATAGATTGCACCATTGGTTTTAGAAAGCCATTTCTAATTTTCAAAAATCCCTCTACATTTTTTTACATCTTCAAAATCTCATTGAAACTTAGTGGCAACTTAATGCCAAAAACAATTTAAAATCTAATTTTTAAAGTTTGGCTTCTTGTGAAAAGTAAAATCTAGGCTCTTTATTAGGTGTAAAGGAGTAAGAAAAGACCTAACTTTGACCTCATTTTGATTTTGTATGCTTCTGAAATGCTAGTCAATTCCTCTAGCAATCTTTAGATTTATCAATCTAAGAAGTATCTTGCCAGTTTGAGTACTTCTGGTTATCAGAATGTTTTGAAACTTATTGAATCATCTTATTAACATAAAAAAACTATACTAATTGTTAGTGAGATTATATTGCACCCTAAGTAATTTCTATGAATTTTCCATCATGAATTTTGGCATTTGATTGTCTGGAAGAAGATCTTTTGGATATCAAAAAATCCAGAACTTTTTGTAGAACCTCTCATGGAATTCCACAAAATAAGTGTAAGTCCATGTTTTTACTTGGTATGATTGTCAAAGGAGAAAAAATTCCGCTACTTCTTTTAATTTTTGGTAACCAAAGAATCTTTCATACAGAGAAAAATCTTAACAAACTAATTTTGCCATTGAGTCTCTTGTATGACATTAACTTTAGAATACCATCTTTTGGCTGTAGATACCCTCCACTAGTCTGTCGTGATTTTCTTCCATCTGCAAGTTAAGAATTGGGATTTCTAGTAAATTTAGAATTCAATTGGAGAACTAAAATCTATCCTTGAAACTTGACTTAGGGTTCTCACCAGAGTTTTCTTGGACCAATTTGTCTTGATTTTGTCACATAGCAATAGGTTTAGGCCATTTAAAGCATTTCTACTTAATATTTACAACTTGTACTAATTTGTGATTTCTAACCTATTAACAAGCAAGATTTGGTTTGATTTGGATAAAAATACTATAAATATGACCAAATACTATATTAATATGTAACATATCTATTTTAATTTTATACTTTTTTGGGATTTTTTGTATATATATACAAAATTTAAAAAAATTAAAATCATGAGTCCCAAGGGACAAAATAGGGACTCACACTCGGATTCAAACCTCAACACATAAGACAATATAGAACAAAAAATAAGCCACAAATTACAGATTTTGACCATAGAATACAAACAACATTAAATACCATAGAATACATTAATTTGAAATACGATTATGGATCAATGTTTAGGGAGTTCTATAGCAAAATTGGATAAATGCCTAATTTTTAGAAGGTCGCTTGAATTTTTATTTTTTTAATTGGTAGCCAACTAGAAGAGTGAAAATTTTATTAGTTGAAATCCTCCATTTAATTAGGCAATTTTCTAGAATTTTTGTTTTCCTTTTGTCTATTTTTCTGAATATCGAAATTGGGTTTGATTTTTTTTTTCCACTTCTAAGTACATTTACTTCTAAGTATCCTTGGTAGGAATTGAATTTAACCAAATCCCTACCATCCTAGGGCCAAGGATATAGCCTTCAGAAAAATACAAGGATTCAAAAGAGGGTTCAAGCATTTTTTGGAGGTTAGTTAGTATAGTGAGTATTACAAATGAAGAAATCTAAATACCAAGATTACTATCATTCTCAAGTGCATTGGATGAGCAAGATGCAACTGATGCATTACTTGCACTTGGGCTATTTGCAACATTCAAGTAAGAAGAAGGTTAGCATACAAGAAACGAGACTTGGTGTCACTCTTCCAAAAAAGGATAGCATCACAAACAATGTCATGTACCTTCTCATTTGGGCCTTCTAGTGCAATTCTCAACATTGCTTCAAGATCTTACTGCCCAACCTATTTCTAACTTAGGTTAGTTAAATCTTATACATTGAAAGTACACTCACACATTGCACACAAGCTAACTCTACAAGAATAAAGAGGTTAGGGTACTGGTTTGCAAAGATGATTCCATGTTATTATACCCTATAAGTCCCTAAATTTTTTTCCCCCATTCAGTGGTACATTGTAGTTTAAAAGCTAGAAATTCATGCTTACATGCTGCCACATTAACAAGGGGAGGGAGACAAAAACCTCCATGTGAGTGATCTATTCTATAAAGACCAAAAGATTCTCTAATTTAGCAAGATAACAATTTTGCAAGCCCACCTGCTTTAAAGGCATGTTAGTAGGGTTCAAAATTTTGAAACAAGAAATGACATTAATATTCCTAAATCGTGCATTCAACCCTAGGCAAACTACCTTAGCAAACAATTTTGAAATGCCAATGTCTCTTCTAAGTCTATACCCAGCCTAGACTGTTATAACTCAAATTCATGGAAATATTTATTCCTTATTTTAGATTGCAGCTTCTACATATACCCACCTTGAAGGCTATACTCTGGCAATATGTAGAATTTAGTGTCTTTATTGAATGTATCCACATTCAAGTCATAAGAGTCAACAATGAACATCATGCAAATTTGAACTATCTCACTTTTAACAATGTTGCCAATGGTTATCACATCAACAAACTTCAGCTAAAATATTTTGGATAGAAATGAAGAATGTTAACTAAAAAATACAAGATCTATGTAAACATACTTGAAATGAACCAATTTCTCTAATACTAACTTAACTTGACTTGTATCACTACTATCCACATCTCGAAAGAAAACCATTACTAACTCAAGTGAGTTACATAGAGTTGTGATTGCTTGCTATATGCTGAGCTAGTGGATTTTGTGATACCACTTTATAGTTCTCTTAGCATCAAAAAGTTCCTTTAGTAAGGCCATCAGCGCATGCTTGCACTTGCTTGATTTCTTAAAAAAAGATGATATTGAATTCAACAACAAATTTACTTCATTTGAGATAATCTTGTAGATTAGCACTTTTTTAATATCCAAGTCTACAAGATTTGTGCAATGAGCAGTGCAATGACAAGCAAAGAGAAAAGAATTCACTTCATTTCAGATTTGTGTTGCAACACCATTGTAGGAGCTGACCATGGTACTCACTCTGTCGCTCCTGAATGCCACAAACTTGCAAAGGTTCAGTCCCTAATTTTGGAGATGCAAAATAAAATTGTCATAAATTATAGCAACATCTTTCTTGCCACCTTCTATCTACAACAGATCTAGGAACAAAGTTATAGGCAAACCGTCTTCTACAATTTTTGCAAAAATGATAAAATGGCCAGTTACACTAATGTCAATAGACTTGTTAATCATAATGCTACAGAACGGGAAGTTGCAAACTCTACAAATTATTTTTTTAATCACTGATGAAATACATCAAACAAAGTCACTACAAACCTTTTCATCTTGATACATACTAGCTGTGATAGGAGCTTTGACTAAAAGCAACAATTTACACAATGCAAAAAAATTTGAGTAAGGTAAAGATTGCTTCCCTATGAAATATGACACTTAAAAAAGAGTTCTTATAACTTCATCGCAAGCACGCTGGTTAGACAAAATAGCTTTCTCCATTGTTTTTCCCTTACTAAGCGAGGCCCAAGTGAGCCGATTGTATTTATTTAAGTGAATATGATCTTAGAAGGCAGAAACTTTGAAGTTTCTTGAACCTTCTTTAGTATAAATTGAGTATCTTCCCTTCTTCATAGAGACTTTGCAAAAATGTTTACCTACATCAACAACAAAATCTAGCCCACTTCTCTTTTTACAACCCTCATGTATTTTCTGTTTAGAAAAGGGGATGTGATCTATACTTAGATGTTTGCTGATTTTGAGCTCTCATAGATAGAGACCGCGAACTCACCGAATTACATTTCCTAAGATTTGGAGAAGTAGTGATCACGGATGAATCACTACTACCTTCTAGCCATAGCCAAATCTTGCTAAAAGCACCAATAAGGGCATTAGGACTTGGAGAAAGAGTCCAAAAAATGGAGAAATGAGAAAGAACAAATTCAAAAAAGGTTGAAGGGTTTAGGACCTAAACCTAAGTGAAAGTAGAGCTACAAAACTACAAGTTGACGTAAACCAACAAAAGTAACAAACAAGTGAGGTATTCAATTTGAAGCTCTTCAGCAAATAGGCAAAATATTCAATTTGTGGGAAACAAAAGCAATATTTGATTTGTAGCAATTTTGAATTGGGTTGATTAGGTTCACAAATCCACAAGATGATTCGATTTGCAGCTACTTCCAAATGGGTTCACAAAAAACTTCTATAGTGCCGTGGTCCATAACTAGTGAACCTAAAGCGGAGTAGCGCTCTCTCATAGTCTTGAAACTTGAAATTCTATCGTGTCCCCTCACTTCCCTAGATTGCATCTATGATCTACAATTGATAAATCAATGGATATCAACTACCAAGGTGCCACTAGTGTTCACAATTAGGGGGAAACTGACCTTTTAAAAAAATTAATGTCAATACTCCCAATAGGTTAATACTCCAACTATCCAGCACCCTCAAGATAAAGGCATGCAACAGGTAAAGTGGTAAACTAACAGGTATTAGGTAGTAGTTAGATCAAAATATGAAAGCCTACTAAATGTGGGTATTTTGTAATTTGTGATTTTATGTAGTAGAATACTATGCACCCTAAACTAAAAGTTCCTAGAAAGTATGTGCCCAATTGGCATTTAGACCAACCACCCTTGAATTATATAGGAAAATTCTATGTAGGAAATTTCTAAGAGGATTAGACTCTAACATTCTTCCTGTCTTTTCTCTTCGATCCTCTATTTTTCTTTTATATTTGCTAGTTTGCTTGTTTGCACTTCTATTCCTATTTTGTTCTCTTATGTTGTTGTCAAGTATCAACACTCCAACCTTCTTGCTTATAAATTAGCAATTGTGTAACAATTTAGCTTTGGATGACCAAATTAGACCTTGGTTTGAAGGCCCAACCTTTGCCTTTCCCCCTCTACCCCCTATGATTTAGCCTTGAGCCTTTGCAATCTAGCTCTAGTCCCTTCGACCTACCTCCCAACTTGGCCCTTATGCCCCAATTTGCTAGATATTAGCACTACAACAAAAGCAAGTGTTTTATGACTGTAAAATATGACTGCAGTGAGTCGTAAAATAAAAAATATGACTCACGCAGAAATCACTGTAGATGACTCGGAATATGACTGACTCCAGTCGTTTAGAAGCAGTCGCTTCAAACATCAGTCATATTAGCAGTCATATGGGTTGAGAGGTATAAATACCCATTTTTAGCCATAATATGCCAACTAGGCGTATACTTTGACTATCTTAGGGTTTTTTTGACTTTTTCTTGGGTTGCCCGGACAAATAAAAAAATCCTACGTGGAATATGACTGCGATGAGTCATATTTTTTGATGACGTGGAATATGACTGCAATGAGTCATATTTTTTGATAACGTGGAATATGACTGCGATGAGTCATTTTTTGCAGTGATACGAAATATGACTGCGGTCAGTCATATTTTGTAATAACATGGAATATGACTACAATGAGTTATATTTTTTGGTTACATGGAATATAACTAGGGTGAGTCATATTTTGCAGTAATGTGGAATATGACTGCGGTGAGTCATATTCTTGTTAATGTGAAAAATGATTCTCATGAGTCATATTTTTGAATGATGTAGAATACGACTCTCGTCAGTCATATTACTAACTACAATCACATTTTTAATGCATTTTAAATGGACATGATATATAACTATCATACATCAAGATGATTTAACAATTGAATAAAAAGCCTCACGCAATTAAATATGAATACATAATATATGATTTTAGAGATGTATGAGAGATAATCATATTAAAGAAGGAGAATGCAAGAACAAATACAACTATCTTCATTGACATTTATTAGTCACTAGTACAAAATATATATATCACAATGAATCATTCACACAATCCAATAAGGCCTACAATTCTTACAATAATGTGAAGATGACTTCATTGGGTTGTAAGTAGCCTCCAATGTCTTTGTTTCAACTTTTGGTGCCTGCATATACAATTAAAGAAATGAGAGTTATGCAATTAAAGAAATGAGAGGTTAATTTTTAGTGATTGAACAACAAAGCTCAACCTTCAAAGGCTTATAACAACACAAAATATGTAGCTCAAGTTTAGGATAGGAAGAATAAGATTGATGATGGAGGAAACAAGAAAAAAAAGATAAGTATTAAGAAATAACAAGAAGTAAAAGTTAAGATGCAACAAGAAATAAGAAGCAATAACTAAGACACAACTAAGACACAACAAGAAACAAGAAGCAACAACTAAGACACAACAAGAAACAAGAAATAACAACTAAGACACAATAAGAAACAAGAAACAACAACTAAAACGCAAGAAGAAACACAAAACAAGAAACAACAACTAAGACACAACATGAAGGTAACAATTAAGACACAAGAGGAAATAAGAAGCAACAACTAAGATACAAGAAAAAACAAAAAGCACCAACTAAGACATAACAAGAAACAACAAGAAAATGAGAGTGTAGATGCAACAAGAAGAAATAAGAAGCAAGAACTACAAAACAAGAACTAAAAAGAAGAAAGAGTTCAAATGCAAGAGAAAAAAAGAATTTATATGCAACAATAAGAAGCAAGAAACATGAAGTAAAGAGCAACAAGAAACAAGAGTTGAGATGCAACAAAAAGCAACAACAAATGAGAGCTAAGAGACAATAGAAGATAAGGAAGAAGAACCACAAGAAGTGACGGCTAGGGTTTCAAAACCTTAAAAAGTGGCGGCTAGGGTTCTAAAACCCTAAAAAAATAATGGCTAGGGTCTCAAAACACTAAAAAAGTGGTGACTAGGATTCAAAATCCCAAAAAGTAGGTGACTAGGATTTCAAAATTTTAAATGATGGCTTATTTATATTTTTTTTTAGAATTGCCCGTATTTTTCTTGAATTGCCCAAAACAAAAAAAAATTCACTACTATGAAAATATAATTGATAATATGACTCAACGTTTCCAAACATGTTCCCTACGATCCCTATGAAGTACTTTGGTATTCATAATGGCCGTATAGTATACACTTGTGAAGTACAAGGTGTAAAAATGACTAGTAGTCATATTTTGCAGTCATATTTTTCTCCAAAGTGTTGGCCTTCAAGAATATGACTGCAAGCAGTCGCCAGTCATCCTCAGTCATAATTTTGCAGTCATAAAACACTGCCATTGTTGTAGTGTAGGGATATTGTAAGTGTTGGGATATTGAATGCTGGATGTTGGGGTGCTCATTTCTAATTTGTGCTATTGGTCTTAAATATTGGACTTTAAATTTCAAAACTAAATTTGAACAATTAAATTTGATGTTGTGAAATGTGAAACTGATACTTCTAAGTTGAAAATTTTTGATAACTAAATTGGATATATAAAAACAAAAATGTGGATGTTTGAAAACTAAGTTTGGAATTTAAAAACCAATAATATTGAGGAAGTTTTAAGTCCAACTTTGACACTAGTTTTGGGGCTATACTTTGAAGCTAATTGATACTTTAGTTTTTTTCCAAAAAAAACTAGATACTTAGGTACTAGAGAAGCTAAAGCTTTGTTGTCACTTGATTTTTCTTACCAAAAAAATAAAATACTTGGATACAAGGAAAACCAAAGCTTTGCTATATTAGGGAAAGCAAGGGAAATAGAAAATAAAGTTTGAATAAAGAACAATTAGTAAACCAACATGTTAGTACAATAAACATTTTAGTACCACCATGTATTAATACAACCAAAATTCACTAAAATAGATCTAATGGAGTTAAAGTGTCAACAATGGCTACAAAAATGGTGTTTTGAGAGGAGAATGAGTGCCCTTATATACTTTTTTAAGGTATCGTCCTGTCATTCTCCTAATAATAGATTTAACACTTGAGATTTTTATCCTATTTTCTATATTGGTTCAAAACTTTAACTTTTGAAGAAAAACTTTCAATCACAAATAAATTGCGCCATTGGCTTCAAAAGACTATTTTTAATCTAAAGGATTTCCACCTCCCTTTTCCATTGCAAATTTTTTTTGAAACTTAACGCTAATTTAAAACTGAAATGAGGTAAAAATTCAACTATTTGAGTTTACATTTTTTAAACAAAAATAACTAGCCTAGGCTTTTTGGAAGCTACAAGGGAGTAATAAATGCCCCGGCATTATCCTTGTTGTAATTTTATATACTCCTTGAACATTAATCAATTTCACTATAAATTTTTAATTTTGTCGACTTTGAAGAATCTTGTTGGTTCAAGTACTTCTGAATGTCAAAATGTCTTGAAACTTATTGGAGTGTGTTATTAGCATAAAAATCTCTACTAATTATTAGTGAACATTGTTTTAGAGATCCAATGTAACAAACAAAACAAACAACCTAATTCAATGTGTATATTAGTCACAATATTAGTGTGCTATGTGTCGTTACTATAGTATAATAAAATAAAAATAAAAATAAATAATTTAATTCATAAAAATTTCAAAATTCAATATCTTTTCTATTGTAGATTAGAACACCACAAAATAAAGTTTGTGCACCCTTTGTTTGTTTTGGTGTGAGAGATTACGTTCTTGATACAAATAAAAAGCTTTATGCTTGAAGGAATGCAAGGGCTTTGTTTTGTAGCATTTAAACATGCAATGTGAAGATTTTCACAACCTAGGTCCAAACACCACAAATTAAAGTCTATACACTCCTTGCAAAGAACTTCCCAACAATACCACGAATTCAGTTGGGAAATTCATGGTTTTTCAGATCTCAACATATTAAACAAACCAAACAACCTAACTTGAAGTAGGGATATCTTTATTTTTTTTGAACTTGGAATGTTAAAGAGTACTAGTGTATTTTATATACTATTGTCACAATCAAAATGAAAATAAAGTTAATTTTTATTTTTTTAATTTAGAAAAAATTTAAAATTCAATAATTTTTACACCGTAGGTCTAAAGGCTACGAAATAAAACTTATGTATCCCTTCTTGTTGAGAGATTTCTGATAGTATCAAGAATGTGACTAGGGAATGCATGGTTATGGAAATCTCACCGTAACAAACAAAACAAAACAAACAGCCTCATCTATCTATATCCATTAAAATAGCTTGTTTTTAAAAAATATATATTGAGGTACCACATTTGTTTTATTTACTATGGTCAAATCTCTAAACCGTGTGTTTACTAATTGTGTTCATGGTACCATTAAAAAACTCACCCCAAAGAAAGATGCATGGATTCTATTCTATAGCAGTTGAACCTATAGTGTGAAAATTATGGATTTTTGAGTTATTTTTTAATCTTAATTTGGAATGAATTATGCTAATTTATGTATCTTTTGGCATGTAGATCAATCAATCGCATCCTTGGTACCATTAAAAGGCTGCAAGGAAGGGTGCATGAACTTTGTTTCATACTTGGTTTCATGGCATTTGAACATATGGAGTAAAAGTTATGGATTTTTGAGTTATTTTGGATCTCAAATTGTGAATCTTTTGGACCATGCACCACTCAATTATGTTCTTAATATTGTTAATAAAAAGGTCTCTAAGAAGAGAGGTGCACAAACTTTTTTGTGGTGTTTGGACCTATAGTGTGAAAGTTATAGATTCCTGAGTTATTTTTGGATCTTAAATTATCTTAAATTATGGATCTTTTAGACCATTGGTGGTGTTTATGTTACTATTGGAAAGCTCTCTACAAAGAAGGCTACACAACCTTTGTTTTGTAGCATTTAGACATACAACAAAAAAATATTGAATTTTGAAGTTTTTAGGAATTCAAATTTTAAAAATTATCTTTATTTTAATTTTATTATATTGTGACAATGACACATGGCAAACTAGTTTAAGGTAAAAATGTAGAGATGCATGGATTTTTTCCTTTATATACACTACTAGAAAATTTAGTTTTTCTGTTGTTTTGGTCGCGTTGATCCGGTCAAAATCTAACAGAAATTTGTTGATTTTAACAGATTTATGTTAGATTTTGACCAGATCAACGCGACCAAAACAACAGAAAAACTAAATTTTCTAGTAGTTATATATTGGTGCCCATTGATATGCAAAGTTTTGATCAGTTTTTTTTTTTCCATTTTAGATAAGGAGTTAGTTGATTCTTTGATACTCATGTAATACTTGATGATGTCTGTGTGAAACCTAGGTGATACCTAGATAAAATTTGGCTATTTTGATCACAAAAAAATGAAAATTTCCTTTGCAAAAATAGCTAACATCAAAAACTTGTGTATAAAAAAAAACATTGGTTTTAATACTTAGGTCGCAACCTTAAAAGTGGACAATTTTGGAACACTTTCTATTGCTTTAACTTCTTCTCTAGTGTCATTCTTCATGTGCATTAAATGCATTTTGACATCACCTACATGACACTTTTAGCACCTTACACCTTGTATCTTCAAAATTTTGTAACTAATTCACAATGTGTCCAAAAATTATGGAACCACTTGCATTTTGATTCATAGTCCTTCACCAATGTGCAAAAATTGTTGTTCATTTTCTAAAGCATATTGGTCATGCCATAGAGCTCATTTGTGCAATAGATGTAGTTATCTTACTGGCAATTTTCCCAATCCTTAAAGAACTGAAGCTCTAGCTCTAAGGGGATGTTAAAACTCAACCCACGAAGTGGGTCCAGCAAGCTAGATTTACTTAAGGAAAAACATAGAATTTTTTAATTTTTCACATAAATTCTTTTTTGCAAATTTTAAATTCACATTTGCAATCACAGACCTGAAATTAACTATGAGAGGTCTTAATCACGGCTCAAAATAGGGGACATTTTTTTACTCTTACCCCAGAGAACCCCAAAATTAACCGCTTAGCCCACTTCGTAATAAGGGCTAGGTATGCGGCAAGCCCTCTCTGGCAACACGGCGGTGATACGTAGATTGAGTTTGAAGAGCGTAGATTTTGGCATTTGGAGTTCAAGTTGCTAATAGGCTGGCACGGATTCGACGGTGTTTTGGTAGATGCGAAGGGACTCATGTGAAACTGGCATTCCGATATCGGAACACTGCAAGGGACCCAGTTGCCATTGCGCCTGGAGGTCCAGTTCCGGATCCCTTGAAAAGTGCAAACACGGATGTGGAGCAGTGTTCGGAAAAAAATCAGTGGCTAGTTCAAAGTTAGCTGGAGGAATGGGGAAAAAACCCGCTTGCAATTTGAAAACATCAGCAAAAAAAACCAATGCAAAAATCTATAAAATTTCTATATTGAGAGAAAAATAGAAAAAATAACTGGACTCAATTCTCAAAAAAATAGTTCAATATGAGAACTAAAGGAAATGAATTGGTAAAACTCAAAAAGTTTCCTAAACACTGATGTGGAGGGTCGATTGGAGCCTCCTTTCTGGAAAACAAAACAAAATGTTGCATGTTACAACAAGGTCATCTCGTGTCAAAAGGAGTGTTGCCCAATGGAGTAGCTAGCACAACAAAGCGGGAGGAGCTGTCAACATAGTAGAAGAAAACCTTGTCACTCTCAACATAATTTATATGACGTTCATGTTTTGTGTAACATAAAAAACATAAATTTTAAACATTGAAATTGATGTTTCTATGTTACACAAAATATGAATGCCATATAAATTGTGTTTAGAGCAACAAGGTTTTTTCTAGTGCTTGCAATCCGAGTGGTGCGAATAGAAGCTCTAATCCCTATCTAGTTGTTGGAAGTTTGGGGAGGCAATGGCAAACGCCTCGGAGTCCTCACTAACTCTTCCCTATCTCTATCCCCATCCATCTGTTAAACTAGGTTGTTTTGTTCGCTTAATATTGTGAGATCTACTATACTGTGTATCTTCTGGTCGTGTGCTTGATATTGCTGGAAAGTCCTTAGTGAGGAAGGATGCACGGGCTTGGTTTCATGGCATTTTGACCTACGGTGTGAAAGTTATTGAATTTCAAAGTTTTTCTGGATTAAAACATTAGAAAAATACTTTTGCTTTGGCAATTATTGTGGCAATGGCACAGGATTTAGTGTCCTGCCTGGCTCCAACGGGATTCTCATGGGGTCCCCACCAATCCACAGAAATACACACGGCACTCTGCTAACAGCCAGCCAGGCTTCCAGTCCGTCCGTCCGTCCTCATCCCACAGTTTTCATCCATCCAATCCCTATCCAGTTTCCATCCAATAGCGGAATTTTTTCATTTTTTTCGAATTTCCCAGTTTCGATAATTCTAGAAAGCAAGTCTATCCCCTCCCAGCCACGGGGTCATCTTCTCCACGGCCATGGGGGATCGTCTTCCTCACGGCCACGGGATCGTCTTCCTCAAACCAAGTGGCCTTGTGCTGTCCGCCCGCCCTGCAGAAACCCTTTTGTGTTGTCGCCGTTGCAAGCTTCAGCACAACAAGCTTCCGCCATCGCCACCAGGTTTGAGGCCGGGCAGGATTTTGTCGAGTAAGTTAGGTTTTGGGGTATGGCGGCTATGGCGTCGTCGTTGCTGGCACCCGCGGCGCTCTCGGTTGCTGCGCCCTCGGCCGGAAGGGTGCAGCACTGGGAGAACGAAGTGCATGTCCCTTGTGGAGTGCAATTGCGGCGGAATTCGGAGGTTAGGTTGGCGGTGAGGGGGAGAGTGAGGAGAGCACCGGTGCGGGGATTTAGTCGGACGGACGGGGAGGAGTTGGTGGACGGCTTGTCGGTGGGCAAGGATGTTCCGAATATTTCGATTAGGTCGCATTCAGTGGAGATGAAGAAGGGTTATGGTGCGTTTGGAGGAGGTGGTGCCACGTTGGAGAAGTCGAAGTTGGATTTCTCGCAGTCCACGGCTAAGGTTAAGCAGGAGGTATGGGGATTTTTCAAATTTCTCACTATTAAGGGTTCTGTTATGATTTTGAGGTTGAATTACCGCAAATTACTGTGGCCATTGTGATTATGTTGGCGAATTCATGAGGGGATTGAGTTTATGGAGGTTTGCGAAGTCTGAGGTTTAGGCTTGTGGATAATGCTGTGCTTGTGGATAAGAGTGACCTAGGGTTAAGCGGGAGGTGCGAGATTGTTTTTGTTCTTTGAGTATTTACTTTTTAGTGGTCGAATCGTGGTGAATTTCTCTCTTTGGTGATGATTGTGATAATTTTCTCGAAAATTTGAGAGGAATTGAGGCTGAGACGTTTGGGGTTTATGATTGTGGATAATTCTGTCCGTTTCGGATAAGAGTGACCTAGGGTTTTTGATGGTCGGTCGGGATTGTGCGCGTCGGTGTGACTTTGATGTGAATTGACCACTACGCCGATTGTTGTTGCAGGTTGAACTTGGAGGGGGTGGTGGAGGTATCGGGAATAAGAACTTCAATGGGGGTGGGGATGGAGGTGATGATGATGGTGATGATGATGACTACTTCGGTGAAGATGATGGCGATGACGATGGTGATAACCAAGGGTTGTTTGGACGACGCGTGGTTGTTCCTGAGGTGTGTTTGTCTTGAATTATTCGGGATTCGATGTACTCAGTATCCATTAAATCGTGGGGTGAGGCTAGCAGAGGTTCTTAAACAACCACAATATAGCCCAATTCCTATTGAAAAACAAATAGTTGTTATTTATGCAGCTGTCAAAGGTCGACGATGTTTATTGAGAGATTCGGCAATGGATTAATTAGTTTGTTGTGGTGACACTCGCGCAGATGTTTGATCGTAAGTATGTTGAAGCCATTCTTCAGGAATGGTTCAGGACAATCAGCGACTTGCCTGCAGGGATTCGGCAGGCTGTGGAATTGGTGCGTTGATTATTCGTGCATCTCATCCTTATTGGAATGCCAGTTTCTTGAAGTTATTTTATCCTCTACGTCCTGGATTCTGTTCTATGGAATTAAAGAAGATTCCCCTAATTCAGAGGAGAGTGTCTGTTGTTGAAGCTAGTTCAGAGGTTGTCTTTGTGACTTATCCCTGAATATCTGGTTTCGGTGGAACAGGGATTGATCAGCTCGGCTCAAATGGTGAGGTTTTGGTCATTCAACGCAAAACCGACTGTTACGAGGAGACTGGCACGGATGGCTCCTGAATCAGTTTCAAGAGGTTTCATCGGCCGGTATGTTTTTGCTACTTACTTTTGTTCCTGGTCAATGTCCTGCTATTACTCCCCCCTTTAGCGTGTTTCGTATGTACACACTTCACGGTTGACTCGCAGTGCGTTCACTTCTCATTCGTGATAGAGCGCTGTATTGGAATTTGTGATATGTCGATAGCAAATGCTGATGAGTGCGTGTGAACTCGACGGATTAGACTGGATGGATTTGCTTACCATTTCTAATTGATTGTGAATGAACAGAGTACTTGCGGATCCTGGCTTCTTGTACAAGCTTGCGTTTGATGAGATACTGACGATTGGAAACGCCGTGTGGTGGGAGTTTCAACACAGAGGGGAAAGGTAAGCTTGGATGGGAGTAGCTGGTCTTGATGTGAAGATTGTGGTTATGACAGAACTGTTCACTTGCAGTGCAAATGTTCATTTTCCTCCTTTTGGGGTAATAGTAATAGCATTTTAGATTGTTTCTTTTTCCAGTCGAGCAGAAGAGAACCTCGTTGTATGACAACTCTGATGTAATGACCCTTGTGGGTTTTGCTTTCAGGATAAAGCAAGAGTGGGACGTTGCTGCCGTGAATGTATTGACTTTGGTTGCAAGCACAGCGGCTATGAACTGGGCATTAGCCCCTAGCCGATCATATGGTTCAACATTTAAATATGAGTTCCAAAACTTTATTCAGAAGCTTCCGAACCACGCCTTCGACAAGAGCTACCCTCTACGAGAATTTGATATGCCGAAGCGAGTGTTTAGTTTCTTCTACAAAGCCGCACAACTTGGCTTGGTTGGTATGATAACTGGGTCCGTTGGGGCAGGTCTTTCCAGTCTGATGCCCTCAGCGAGAAATAAGGAGTAAGTTTCTATTCGCTCACTGATATTTGCATGAGGATTGATCTGTGTTTATTTCTCTGGTAGTATTTTTGACGAGGATAAGGAAATCAGCTTTGGTGTTCAATTCGGTAAGCTGGTCTAATTCAAGCTTTATGCTGAAACGCGACGCTTAACTATCCATAATGTATTTCTGTGTAACAGCTTATCAGTGCCGATCCCTTCAGTTAGCACAAGTGCCTCAAGTTATGGAGCTTTTATGGGATTATCTGGTAATATGAGGTACCAGCTGCTTAATGGAGCGGAAAGGCTTATGCAAGACCATTTTCAGCATTTGGGGGTTGTCATCTTCTTCTCTGCGGGACTCCGGTATGTTCTTCGCTGTACTGCTCTTGTCAGCAATCATGCATGTTTAGGGTTAACGTGTCCCGTGCGGCAGTTTTGAAACTGCTTATTGCATTTTCCGTTGAGCTAGGAGCTTGATAGTTGGGAATTGAACTCCTCGCTCTGAGGAAGCGGCCATCTTTCACTTGTAGGTTTAGCTTGGGGCTGATTTAATGGACTGAGGGACTCGTAGGTGTAAAGAAGAATACGATTCTAAGATTTTGATTAAGTCGGTGTCAACCTTTCATGGCTTGCAAATCCTGTGGTAGTAACCGCCATCTTATTCCTGCATTTTGAATCAGCGAGTAATTGGGTAGATGTAGAAACTCGCTAGCACCTTGTAAGATGAGTAACCTTTGAAGATGAAGACTTGATCTGGAACATAACCTTCTCTTGTGGCTTTCATCGCCACATGGTGGATTGCGGTTGGAAAAGAGAGGAGGGTCAGAGTCATAACCCCCGACCTCCCCACCCTCAGAGAACTATAGACCTCCAACATCTGACGGTTCTGTTTTTTGTCTGAAGGAGAGGTTTATGTCTGATAACTGCCTCTTGCCTCTAGGCCCTCAACATGTTATCTCGTACTCATCCCAATTATCGCCATTCCGTATAGCCACTGTCCTTACTAAATGTATTTGCGATGTGTCTGTGAAATAGGAATTAACCAGAATTCCTTGATGCAGGGCTCTGAATATCCAAATTGGCGACGTAACAAGACTAGCGTTTTTGGGTCAAGGAGAGTTACCAGTTGTCCATGCCGATGGAACGCTTTCTCAAGCGTACCGGCGACCCTCACTATCATCGGAGTCTTTATCAGAGTGGGTAATCCCTGCGAAGGGTCTTATCACAGGCCTCTTGGATGGTCAAAAGGTTCAGAACAAGGACGGCAGGCAACGTCAAACTCCTAATGTCTTCGCAAAGAGGAAAGTGAAGCGCAAAGTAACTGCTGGAAGTAGGTGATTTTTCAAGTTTGACCACTTTAGATGTTTCACGAGAGCGCTCACATGCCATATTTGCAGACCAGGAGAGTTTTATTTTGTCTTTCTATTAGATCATGACGGCTCTTTGTCAACATACAATGATGAAGATGTGCTCTGCAATCTGCATTCACGGGACCTTGTGTTTGAGACGGAATTGAGTCAGGTATTGAACAGATTGTAGAACCCATATCCTGTTTGACGGCCTTCTCTGTAGAGATTCTCTCCGGAATGTGCACCTGTAGATGTGAGGATAGTTCGCAAATTTTGATGTACTATGAAGACGGGCCTTTTGTTCGCCCAAGGGGACATTCATCCTCACAGATCATTTTATCACAAAGACGATTGTGTTATTCGGTATTTGTGTCTCAAGGGAGAGGATACTAAAACTGCTAATGACTTACAGACTCTGTTACCAACAGCAAATCATCTTTCTATACTTTGTTGGACTAATCAGCAAGTGTCTTATCAGGAAGTAAGCAATATGATGCTTGTCTGTGCTCAATTTCTATGGCCACTAACGTTTAGAAGAAGCTTGTAGCGAGTGGTCCACGACTTTGAAAATTCAGCCGAAATATATATGTAACGATAGAAATTTGATTCCAAGTGATCTGATTCCTGCATCCAAATGTGCAAACCTTAAGTTTGGCTGTTTGCGTTTTGTTTTGTGCGTCTCCCAGTTGCGTTCTACCACCGGAAAGCCTCTGAAGAGGGGTGCACAGGCTTTGTTTAGTGGCATTTGTACACATTGTGTGAATGTTATGATTTTTTGAGTTATTTTTCAATTCAAAAATTATTCATACTTTTATTGGCTCTGTCCTTGGACAGAGACTATGGCATCGACTCCGCAACGGGTTGAGATATGGAGTTTCCAATTTTTATCTACTTCTCTATTCACACTAGATGAAGACGTAGCAGAGGGCCCCAGGGGACATAGGCAGAGGGCCACCAGGGGGTCTGCCCAGGTGGGGGCCCCTTAAAAAAAATTTAATTTTTTTTTTTAAATTTAATTTTTTAAAAATTAAATATAAAATTTTATTAATTAAATATAAAATTTTATTAATTAAATATAAAATTTTATTAATTAAATATAAAATTTTATTAATTTTTTCTATTATATAAATTAAGTAATATATATATATAAAGTATATTTTTCAAATCTTTCAATTTTTTTGGTTTATTAAAAAAATCATTTTTATTAATAAATATGTTAAAAATAAATTATTTGTATAAAAATCCTTTTGTTTTTAACTAAATTTTTATATATTATTCTTATTAAAAAATTTATGTATGTAAATTTTTATAAATATAAAAATAAACATATTTGAAAGATTTATATAAATAAAATTGAATTTTTGTCTTTATTGGTTTATATAAGAAAAATACATGTTTCTAGATATATAGGTTAGGGTTTATAGATTAGACTAACAATTAGTATTATATTCATTAAAAATTCTTTTTATAAGAATCTAATGAGATTCTAGTTTATCTAAAGAGATATTTGTGTTGAAATTAGTGATGGTGGCATCTTTGCATTAGTTAAAGATATATAGATTAGAGTTCATAGGTTAGACTAACAATTAGTATTATATTCATTAAAAATTATTTTTTTTAAAATCTAATGAGATTTTGCTTTATCTTTATACTTGGCTTGAAACTAGTGACTGGCATTGATAGAATATTTTATTTCTAGAAGCTTCGTTGTGTTTTATTTCTCTCATGTTTCTTCTCCAAGCTTCATCAATGTTTTGTTTGCTTTTGTTGTCTTCATTGCTTGTTTGTGAGTTTTTTGTAAGTTTATTACACTTTGTTTGTTTGTTTGTTCATTTTTCAATTTTCAAATGGCTGGTAGTTCTAGCACAATGGTGGTGTTAGTTGTGATTATAGATAAGAACATACGCGATGTAGCATTTGAAGGGAAAATTTTGAGTCGCTATGGTACTTTCGATTATATCCGTATGAACAAAACTAAAGACCATGGTTATGCTTATCTGCATTGTGACTTGATAGATAAAGAATGTCTCACAACTATAACCCTGTCTGTTTGTACACCGCTCATAGAACACCATCAATTCAAACTCTTACCTGGAAACTATGTAAGAGTGGAGAATTTTGCTGTCAAACCAAAAAGTCGTGGTGGTTTTCAGAAGGAAGATATGTCGTTTGTAATATATGTTCAGTCCCCTATTCGTATACTATTTTTCCTTCACCAAGCCCAGGATTCGTCCCTATTTTCTATACAGAGGATTCCATCAAAGATTTCAAAAAACGTTGTCATGAGAATTTTCCAGTGGCTACGTTTGCAACTGTTGTGGTTGAAATTAAAGGTCATTATCAGGATACTTTCCAAGTAGTAGTTGCGAATGGAGTGTCACATGATGACTATGATATAGTTGGTTTCATTCCTATGTTTCAGAAAGAATATCTAAAGATTCAAAAAATTTTTAACGCAGGAGAGTGTGTGCTTGTCATGTTCAAGCATTTGAGTGTGACATCAAAGTATGATCGGTTTTTGAAAACTAAAGCCTACACAATCGTGACACCTGTGGTTGACAAAGAAGAAAGTGACCGACTGACCAACATTCATCGTCAAATCACAAGCTCAGGCACCTCATCTGAAAACCAAAGAGAGGTATGTATATGTTTAAATTTTTTTAAATTTTTTTAACTTTAAATTTTCAAATTGCTATATATTATTTGATGTATTTGTATGTAAAATTTTGCAAATCATTGGTGAATTATCAATTCTCAATCCAACTATTCCACCTTTCAAGCGCATTTGTTCAATTTGCAAATTGGCAAATGTAACGGTGGTGTCTACTGAAGAGTACTTCTGCAAAAACTGTCAACGAAACCAAGTAACAGAACAACAACCTTTCCTGCGAAGTAAAATCTCTACGCAAGACGCAACAAACATTGAAGTATCTATTGAAGGCCCATGGTTGGCAGCAATTATTGCCTAGCGTAGAATTCTTACATGTAAAAAGACACGTACAAATTAGAATTTTATCAAAGATTCACATCTTTGGAAAGTTTTAGTTGACACCAACCTCGTGTTTAGTTGGATTTGAAGAGCACCATGAAGATGGACCATCTAGTGAATTAGTATTAGCAGAGAATACTTTAGATTTTGTTTCTTCTCAAGGTACACTTGTACCTATAAATTTTGTTTCTTCTGAAATCACACCTGTACCTGCAGACAAGTTCATTCCTTCTCCTATAAATCTTTCAAATGTCAGTCCATCTGCATCACACTCCCGAAGTATGAAGTGAAAAAAATGATTGTACATATATTGTATTTAAGTGTATATCATGTTAATAAAACTAAATTTTTTGTATTGCTTTTGCAGATACATTTGTATATTTGTACTATAGCAACTTTGTATAGGTTTGTACTATTCGTGGAAAATTTTGTATACGATACATTTTGATATGACAAATTTAGATGAAAAATTGAAATGCTATAATCTCCAACGCAAAACATACTATAAGAATAATGTAGGAGACTGTTTATTTGATTTAATTGCATATCTATTGCAATACAGTGAATCATCAACAAGTTTGCGAATAAATGCAATGCATCACTTAAAACAATGTTTAATAATGAACACTCCAAAAGCATGTGAAACTCGATCAATGGAATTAAATGAATCATTTCTACATGATTTACATAATGGAGCAGCTTTAAATGAAGATGAGTATATTGAAAAAATGTCAATAAGTGCAAGTGTTGGTGAACTATGGGGTGATTTCACTGCAATTAAGTGGATATCTTATTACTTAAAGAAACAAATTAGTGTTTGGAATAAAGAAAATGGACTAATATTAAGTACTTTTGGTAGAGAATTTAATAATGAAACATTGCATATAGCTTTTAGAAGTAATCATTTTGAACCAATTGAAGTTTGGGACATTTCAAAATGAATTCAAATACCAATTGAAACAAGACAAATTGATATTATAGATTTAGATTCAGAGTACGAAAACTCTACTATTAAAGAATTAATCCAAGAACATATGGAAACTCAATGGAATATGAAGCTAGAAACAAACTTAACATCAATTAAAAATGATACAAATACTGAATTTAATTCACAAAATGTACCTAATGATCACTTCAAAAATGCTATTACAAATTTACAATGTTTTAATAAAAATCATGAAATTAAAAAAAATGAAAGGATGTACTGGTCAATTGAAATGAATGGGAAAATAGAAAATCTAATGGAAAATCCATGTTTAACTAATATAGGAATAGCAAAACTTTTTATGTCTTCATATAACAATATAAATATAACTATTCAACAAGTAATTAATCGTATAAATGTATTAAAAAGAAAAAAGAAAACAAAAATTAGTAATGAAAACAATGATGCAAATCTTGATGACAAAACTAAAATAAAAAATAAAAAACGATCATATACAAATTGGAAAATATATGACTCTTGTATTCAAACTCTTTTGAATGATTTAAAATATAGTAGTTTTGAAAATAAAGTTAACCGTTTTTTTGAACTTTTTCAAAATTGTAAATTAAATTATAATCAAGTTATAAAATGTTTAAAGTTAAAAAAAAAAGTAATTTACAAAATATTACAAATAGTATAGAAATACCATTTATTATAGATGTCAATCAAAATCAAATACAAATCAAAGTAGTTCATGAAGCTAATTTTCAAATTGCTTCAAAAACATCAAATCAAACATATGATTTAAATGTTGAAAATATAAAATTAAAAAACAAAATTTCTCAAATTTTAAATTTTTTTAAATCAAAACAAAGAAAAGTTAAGAAAAAATGCAATAAAATCACTAAATTACTATCAACAACAGAAAAGCATTTTATCAATTTTAATGAAGAAATAAATGATGTTCTAATTTATATATGTTTTATTTGTCAAAGATTAAATTTTTTAAGGGTGTGCAACATAATTACTCATATATTAAAAGAGACAATAAAATCTTTATTATTGTGTGATTTTTCTTCATTGTCAAATGAGATATTGTACATTTGCAATCAATGTTTGAATGCAGTTAAGAAAAATAAAATTCCACAATATTTTTCAACAAAAAATAGAAATAGAAATTTGATTATACCATCTGTTAAGCAACTTAATATTTTAGAAAAAAGATTGATTTCACCACGACAAGCTTTTGCATAAATTTATAAATTACATAACTATGGTCAATATAAAATGCACGGAAGTATTATAAATGTCCCAGCAAATATTGATAAAACTCAAACCATTCTTCCTCGTTTACCTGACAGTAGTGGTATTATAGGAGTTCTTTTAAAACATTGTCTAGTATATAAATCTCCTTTTATGTCTGGAAATGTACACCCTAATATGATTATGCTAGCATTAAAAGATTTATTAAATAGTCCATTGTATAAAGAATTAAATGTTCAAATTCACTCTTTTTGGACTAGTATGTTTACCATACATCTCCAAACAAAAATTGAAAATGATATTTTTGAAAATGACATTGGAAACCAAGACAATTTTGAAGAAGAAATAGAAGATGTTTATACAGAAACAATGGTACATAATTTTTTGGATTCTGAAATCATACAAGATTATGATAAAATATCATCAATTACACCTCGACCTGAAAATGGCTTATGCATTGCTCCTAGTGAAGGATATAATCCTATAGAAATCTTTAAAGATAAACATAGTGAAGAACTTAATTTTCCAACATTGTTTTTTGGGCATCCTCAAAATGAAAAAGTATATAATAATTTTTCCTATCATAAAATAGCAAAATGGGAACTTTTGCATGGAAGTCATGATTTTGCTGTAAATATTCAAAATATTTTTTCAAAACAACCAAGATTTGTATTGAAAAAGTTAAAAATTCAAGTTGGATTCGAATAAGAAAAGGAAAGTTAAGTGGAAGAACTTTAACTATTGCTAAAGTTTCTAAAGAGCCTAATTTAGATAAAATTTTACAATCATACATTGGATTTCGTAATTTGGAAAGGTTACGTACATCACTTGATTATATTGAAGGACTTCGTAAAAATTTGTTTGCAATGATAAGACAATGGGGTCCTCCGACATTTTTCATTACTTTAACAATTGCAGAACGTTTATGGACACCTCTAATACATGCTTTGTGCAAATTAAATGCAAAACAATTAAACTTACCTAATTTCAATTCTCTTGAATCTATCCATATAGCTGAACTAATAAGGTCTGATCCAATAACATGTGCATTGTATTATAATAATCGCACTAAAGCATTTCGAAAATTAATTAAAAAGGAAGCTTCAATTATAGGTGAAGTGGTAGATTTTTTTTTTATTACTGAATTCCAACATAGAGGTAGTGGACATGAACATGCGGTAATTTGGATTAAAAATGCACCAAAGTATAAAAAAAATTCTAATGATGAAATTATTGCTTTTTTGGACAAATATATTACATCAGACAAATCATTTCTTCTTCTTCCTTTGCAAGAAGCTCAAACTCATAAGCATTCACAAACATGTAGGAAAAAAGGACAACCAATTTGTAGATTCTATTATCCCCTTCCACCAATGAAAAATACAATGATTTTAGAACCAGTTGATAATAAAGATGTGAAAAATCCAAATTACTTCAAAAATAAGTACAAAGACATATTTGATTTTTTGAAAGAGTTAGGCACTGAATCGCAAATGAATTTTGATAAATTTTTATTACATTTTAATATAGACCATTCAACTTATATTATGTGTTTACGTATCCAACTTAGAAGACCACAAATATTTTTAAAACGCAAACTTTGTGATATATGAACCAATGCATTCAATAAAAATATAGCAAATACATAGTATGCCAATACGGATATTCAATTCATACTAGATCCATATGCTGCAGCTACCTATTGTACTTCATACATAACAAAAATTGACAAAAGTATAACCTCAGAATTAAAATCTATTATTCAAAAATGTATTGAAGAAAAAACGGATGCTGATAGACGAATTTTAAAACTTGGTAATGCATTTCTAAATGCACAACAAATGTTAGCACAACTTGCTGTTTATCTCATTCTTTCTTTACCTTTGTATCACAGTTCACGAACATTTAAATTTATAAATACATCACCACCTGAAGAACGTGCTTTTTTTTAAAGCCAATAGAAACATTATCAAAATTGGCCCCTGAATCCTTTGATGTAATGTGTAAATCCATTATTGATAGATATATTGAAAGACCTCATTCAATGAGTCACATATGTTTAGCTGAATTTGCATCAAATTATTATTGTTTAAGAAATAAAATTATAAAATGTAAATCACCTAAAATAATAAGGTTTGTTCATTATAACAAACATAGAGATATAGAAAATTGGGCAAGAGAACAATTACTATTATATGTACCATTTTTTAATACAGAAGCTTCTCAAAAGAATAATAAAAAAACTTGGAAAGAAGCTTATGATGACAAAATAAACGATATTCATATTGTCAATAAAAAATTCAATTATCAAATTGCTAAAACAACACAAGAAGATTGTGAGGAAGAATGGGATCGTCTACAAGAAATTGCAAATAAATTACAAACTGACAAAAATGGCAATATGTGGAATGATGTAGAAATAGATACAATGGATTTGTGCACAAGTACAGAGAACATTGAAAAATATGATCTTGCTTCAGATATATATGTAAAATCACAACCAAGACATCACACCAATCAAAATTTAGAACATCATACTTTTCGAAATGTTGATTTAATGAATGAACAAGACTTTTTTAAATTACTTGGCAATCTAAATGAAGAACAAAGAGCAATTTATGATGATATTATGTATAGAAAGCGTATTATGACACATACTCCTATACATTTATTTCTAACTGGTGGTGCTGGTATTGGAAAAACATTCACTCTATAACTTATTGTACAAGGATTAGTTTGCTTCTACCATAGCGATGTCAAATCAGATCCTTTAAAGCCAAAGGCACTATTGATGGCATATACTGGAAAAGCTGCATTCAATATAGATGGATGTACTATACATTCAGCTTTACACATTCCAATAAATCAGTCATTATCAAATATTGGAAAATTGTCATCAGAATTGCTAAATAAACTAACAGATCAATATGAACAAACCAAATTAATAGTGATAGATGAAATATCACTTGTTGGAGCAAGAATGTTGGATGCAATTGACCAAAGACTTTGTTTTATTAAACATGTTCAAAACAAGTTCTTTGGTGGATTAGATGTTATAGTTTGTGGTGATTTTTATCAAGCACCTCCAGTAAGAGACAAATGGGTTTTTCAAAAACTGAACCATGGATTAAATTCTTTGGCACCTAGTTTTTGGTATGAATGTATACAATGTTATGAACTAACTACTGTGATGCGA
This sequence comes from Climacium dendroides, assembly GCA_950106755.1. NCBI lineage: Eukaryota > Viridiplantae > Streptophyta > Bryopsida > Hypnales > Climaciaceae > Climacium > Climacium dendroides. The sequence continues at coordinate 14,166,949 of OX467091.1, read as the reverse complement.
CAAAATGATCTTATGTTTGTGGACATATTGAATAGGTTTCGAAAAGCATCTCAAACCATTGAAGATGTTGACATGATCAATTCATTATGCTTTAAAACACCTCCAAATGATTCTACGATTCCACACTTGTTTTTTATGAATAAAGACACAACAACACATAATATGAAAGTTTTCTATCAAGCTAAAGGACCTACATATCATTTACAAGCAACTGATATTCGACACCCTTGTTTGTCAGCATCATTTGAAATTCCCAATGATCCTAGCAAAACTGCTGGATTACATGCAATAATAAAAGTAAAAAAAGACATGCTAGTAGAACTTTGTGCAGGTAATTATGCTACTCATGATGGTTTAGTTAATGGAGCTGATGGACTTTTTAAATCATCAATCATGACAAATTCTAAGAAATATATTTTCATAGAATTTTTAAATCCAAAAGTCGGAACTTTAACTCGTTTTGCAAATGCTCATTTATACAATGACAAAAATATAGCACCTTCATAGACACCTATTGAAGCATTAACAAAAGAGATAATTTTTGGACAAAGTCAACCGCACCTTCTCATGCGTATTCAATTTCCAATTCAATTAGCAGCAACTCGAACTGGACTTTCATATATTGTTGTCCCGCATTAGAACAAAAGAAAGATTATATTTATTGTATCCATTAACCATGTCAAATTTTCATGTAGATCATTTAGTTTCTTTAGAAATGGAAAGATTAAAGTCAACAACAAAATAGAACTTATTTGTACCAATGCTAAAAAATATGCGACATTCACATATAATCATTCAAAGCATCAATGTAAATTCTCTATCTAAACATCAATATGACATACAAAGTGATCATAATCTTCAATCATCTCATATATTATGTTTTCAAGAAACTAAGGTAAAATTTACAGAAGACGTATCACAATTTATAGATGTATCCAAATACAATTACATACATACATTTGACAAATATGGTTTGCTTGTGCTATATAATAAAAACATAACATGTTCAACAACTACAATTAAGAATCACTATGGATCTGAATTTATAGCAGCAACATTTAATGAATATTCTTGAAGTGCTATTCATGTAATAACTGTTTATCGATCTCATTCTACTTCTATATCAATATTTCTTGAAATTATAAAAGAATTGATTATTGAAGCACCATTGACATGTCCTATTCTTATTCTTGGAGATTTTAATGTAGATTTACATATTGATATAAACAATTCTAAGCAACTCATTCAACTCATGTCTCAATACCACTTGAAGCAACAAATATTAGTGCCTACAACTAAATCAAACTCATTAATAGATCATATTTGGACAAATATTTCAGGTCAAGATACAAAGTTTAGTGTTACAGATGCATATTGGCTTGATTATCACAAGCCAATATATTGTGCATTCAAACTTCCAAACACAATGCCTAGCTATACATGTACAAAACAAACTTTATTATTTACATGAAATATTTTATGTAAAATGATTTTGCTATGATTCATTTGAATGATTTTGCAATAAATATGTCATGAACAGGAAAATCTTTATTGAAATCAACAATAATAATAGACTAACTGAGCATGTAACCAATGCGCCGCAAAAACTACAAGAATTTCATCAACTATATCCGGATAAACTGCATCTTACTTAGCTTCTTGAAGAAGCATCCTACTTAGCTTCTTCAAGAAGCATTCTACTTAGCTTTTTAGAGAAGCATTCCTACCTTGAAGTTAGATATAAAGAGAAAAGAGTTGATGAGGAAAGAGAGTTTTCTTTTGAAGTTATAGAAAATTTTATAAATTTTTGTTAGATGCTATAGAAACTCCAATATGTGAAATTTGAGGGTTTTTAAGGATTCTTTAGATGTAGAACAAGGTTCTGAAGCAGAAATTGAACTTTCTTTGTCACAAACACCAAAGCAGTCAAGTGTAAGACCCTTTGATTCTGGAACGCTTCAACATCAAGATGAGGGCGAATCTTCGGCACAACAAAAACGTCCTCGTATCGATCAAATGTGGCACGAAGATCTTCAACCTGATCCTCATCATCATTTTGATCCAACTTGGCATGGCAATCTTCAACCTGATGCTCGTGCTTTGGTCATCTTATTGCAGATTGGAAGAATCGAACCAGACGGTCCTGAAGTGACTTTCCAAGGAAGTTTTGAAGGCCTCAATCGTGAACAATATCTTGGATTTCGTCCTGTGGAAGGTAGCCGAGGTCACAATCGTTGGCTAAGCGGTCCTGTTCATCTCTTACCAATAGATCAAAGGACAACTTATGTTGCAGAGATAGATCGTCGTGTTCTTAACTTCTTAGAAATGTAAAACAAAGATTACTTGAGCTCTTTTTAAAGCTCGTTGCTAGTCTATAGTGTTTTGGAACGTTTCATAATGTTTTGCAAAGTTCCATAATGATCTACAAGCTTCCATAGTATTCTCTTTGTCTTTCATCTTCTATATAATTTCTATTTTAATTTAATTTGTTTCTTTTACATTTCTTCTACTATTTCTTGATTTCTTTTACTTTAATTTTTCTTTTTTCTTTTTTAAAAGCTTTTACATTTTTCCTTCTTTTGCTTTGAAATGTTCACTATGTTTTCATATAAATAGGACTACTTTCAAATATGTATTTCATCTTTGGTTTGAAAATCATTCTCATACTTTCGTAATATATTGCATTATTCAAATAGTTTAAATATTAAACAAATATCTTTAATACTCTCATTCATTATTCATATTTTCAGTTAATCATTTCAATATCATTTTCTTTTGTAATCATGACAACAAAAGAAGCATTAAAAAATGAAGATTATGAAAAGTTTGAAAAATACTGCGAAACTAAGTTAAAACTCCAACTCAATCGAAATTATTGTTATAGAGTTGGAGACTGTTTGTTTGATGCTGTCAGTTATATAGTGGTCTACGACACCCAGTTTATAGGCTCAGAGCAATACGAATATTCTGATAAATTTGTTGCTTGAACTCGAAGATTATTAAAATATTTATATTGCTCTGAGCCTATAAACTGGGTGTCGTAGACCACTATATAACTGACAGCATCAAACAAACAGTCTCCAACTCTATAACAATAATTTCGATTGAGTTGGAGTTTTAACTTAGTTTCGCAGTATTTTTCAAACTTTTCATAATCTTCATTTTTTAATGCTTCTTTTGTTGTCATGATTACAAAAGAAAATGATATTGAAATGATTAACTGAAAATATGAATAATGAATGAGAGTATTAAAGATATTTGTTTAATATTTAAACTATTTGAATAATGCAATATATTACGAAAGTATGAGAATGATTTTCAAACCAAAGATGAAATACATATTTGAAAGTAGTCCTATTTATATGAAAACATAGTGAACATTTCAAAGCAAAAGAAGGAAAAATGTAAAAGCTTTTAAAAAAGAAAAAAGAAAAATTAAAGTAAAAGAAATCAAGAAATAGTAGAAGAAATGTAAAAGAAACAAATTAAATTAAAATAGAAATTATATAGAAGATGAAAGACAAAGAGAATACTATGGAAGCTTGTAGATCATTATGGAACTTTGCAAAACATTATGAAACGTTCCAAAACACTATAGACTAGCAACGAGCTTTAAAAAGAGCTCAAGTAATCTTTGTTTTACATTTCTAAGAAGTTAAGAACACGACGATCTATCTCTGCAACATAAGTTGTCCTTTGATCTATTGGTAAGAGATGAACAGGACCGCTTAGCCAACGATTGTGACCTCGGCTACCTTCCACAGGACGAAATCCAAGATATTGTTCACGATTGAGGCCTTCAAAACTTCCTTGGAAAGTCACTTCAGGACCGTCTGGTTCGATTCTTCCAATCTGCAATAAGATGACCAAAGCACGAGCATCAGGTTGAAGATTGCCATGCCAAGTTGGATCAAAATGATGATGAGGATCAGGTTGAAGATCTTCGTGCCACATTTGATCGATACGAGGACGTTTTTGTTGTGCCGAAGATTCGCCCTCATCTTGATGTTGAAGCGTTCCAGAATCAAAGGGTCTTACACTTGACTGCTTTGGTGTTTGTGACAAAGAAAGTTCAATTTCTGCTTCAGAACCTTGTTCTACATCTAAAGAATCCTTAAAAACCCTCAAATTTCACATATTGGAGTTTCTATAGCATCTAACAAAAATTTATAAAATTTTCTATAACTTCAAAAGAAAACTCTCTTTCCTCATCAACTCTTTTCTCTTTATATCTAACTTCAAGGTAGGAATGCTTCTCTAAAAAGCTAAGTAGAATGCTTCTTGAAGAAGCTAAGTAGGATGCTTCTTCAAGAAGCTAAGTAAGATGCAGTTTATCCGGATATAGTTGATGAAATTCTTGTAGTTTTTGCGGCGCATTGGTTACATGCTCAGTTGGTCTATTATTATTGTTGATTTCAATAAAGATTTTCCTGTTCATGACATATTTATTGCAAAATCATTCAAATGAATCATAGCAAAATCATTTTACATAAAATATTTCATGTAAATAATAAAGTTTGTTTTGTACATGTATAGCTAGGCATTGTGTTTGGAAGTTTGAATGCACAATATATTGGCTTGTGATAATCAAGCCAATATGCATCTGTAACACTAAACTTTGTATCTTGACCTGAAATATTTGTCCAAATATGATCTATTAATGAGTTTGATTTAGTTGTAGGCACTAATATTTGTTGCTTCAAGTGGTATTGAGACATGAGTTGAATGAGTTGCTTAGAATTGTTTATATCAATATGTAAATCTACATTAAAATCTCCAAGAATAAGAATAGGACATGTCAATGGTGCTTCAATAATCAATTCTTTTATAATTTCAAGAAATATTGATATAGAAGTAGAATGAGATCGATAAACAGTTATTACATGAATAGCACTTCAAGAATATTCATTAAATGTTGCTGCTATAAATTCAGATCCATAGTGATTCTTAATTGTAGTTGTTGAACATGTTATGTTTTTATTATATAGCACAAGCAAACCATATTTGTCAAATGTATGTATGTAATTGTATTTGGATACATCTATAAATTGTGATACGTCTTCTGTAAATTTTACCTTAGTTTCTTGAAAACATAATATATGAGATGATTGAAGATTATGATCACTTTGTATGTCATATTGATGTTTAGATAGAGAATTTACATTGATGCTTTGAATGATTATATGTGAATGTCGCATATTTTTTAGCATTGGTACAAATAAGTTCTATTTTGTTGTTGACTTTAATCTTTCCATTTCTAAAGAAACTAAATGATCTACATGAAAATTTGACATGGTTAATGGATACAATAAATATAATCTTTCTTTTGTTCTAATGCGGGACAACAATATATGAAAGTCCAGTTCGAGTTGCTGCTAATTGAATTGGAAATTGAATACGCATGAGAAGGTGCGGTTGACTTTGTCCAAAAATTATCTCTTTTGTTAATGCTTCAATAGGTGTCTATGAAGGTGCTATATTTTTGTCATTGTATAAATGAGCATTTGCAAAACGAGTTAAAGTTCCGACTTTTGGATTTAAAAATTCTATGAAAATATATTTCTTAGAATTTGTCATGATTGATGATTTAAAAAGTCCATCAGCTCCATTAACTAAACCATCATGAGTAGCATAATTACCTGCACAAAGTTCTACTAGCATGTCTTTTTTTACTTTTATTATTGCATGTAATCCAGCAGTTTTGCTAGGATCATTGGGAATTTCAAATGATGCTGACAAACAAGGGTGTCGAATATCAGTTGCTTGTAAATGATATGTAGGTCCTTTAGCTTGATAGAAAACTTTCATATTATGTGTTGTTGTGTCTTTATTCATAAAAAACAAGTGTGGAATCGTAGAATCATTTGGAGGTGTTTTAAAGCATAATGAATTGATCATGTCAACATCTTCAATGGTTTGAGATGCTTTTCGAAACCTATTCAATATGTCCACAAACATAAGATCATTTTGTCGCATCACAGTAGTTAGTTCATAACATTGTATACATTCATACCAAAAACTAGGTGCCAAAGAATTTAATCCATGGTTCAGTTTTTGAAAAACCCATTTGTCTCTTACTGGAGGTGCTTGATAAAAATCACCACAAACTATAACATCTAATCCACCAAAGAACTTGTTTTGAACATGTTTAATAAAACAAAGTCTTTGGTCAATTGCATCCAACATTCTTGCTCCAACAAGTGATATTTCATCTATCACTATTAATTTGGTTTGTTCATATTGATCTGTTAGTTTATTTAGCAATTCTGATGACAATTTTCCAATATTTGATAATGACTGATTTATTGGAATGTGTAAAGCTGAATGTATAGTACATCCATCTATATTGAATGCAGCTTTTCCAGTATATGCCATCAATAGTGCCTTTGGCTTTAAAGGATCTGATTTGACATCGCTATGGTAGAAGCAAACTAATCCTTGTACAATAAGTTATAGAGTGAATGTTTTTCCAATACCAGCACCACCAGTTAGAAATAAATGTATAGGAGTATGTGTCATAATACGCTTTCTATACATAATATCATCATAAATTGCTCTTTGTTCTTCATTTAGATTGCCAAGTAATTTAAAAAAGTCTTGTTCATTCATTAAATCAACATTTCGAAAAGTATGATGTTCTAAATTTTGATTGGTGTGATGTCTTGGTTGTGATTTTACATATATATCTGAAGCAAGATCATATTTTTCAATGTTCTCTGTACTTGTGCACAAATCCATTGTATCTATTTCTACATCATTCCACATATTGCCATTTTTGTCAGTTTGTAATTTATTTGCAATTTCTTGTAGACGATCCCATTCTTCCTCACAATCTTCTTGTGTTGTTTTAGCAATTTGATAATTGAATTTTTTATTGACAATATGAATATCGTTTATTTTGTCATCATAAGCTTCTTTCCAAGTTTTTTTATTATTCTTTTGAGAAGCTTCTGTATTAAAAAATGGTACATATAATAGTAATTGTTCTCTTGCCCAATTTTCTATATCTCTATGTTTGTTATAATGAACAAACCTTATTATTTTAGGTGATTTACATTTTATAATTTTATTTCTTAAACAATAATAATTTGATGCAAATTCAGCTAAACATATGTGACTCATTGAATGAGGTCTTTCAATATATCTATCAATAATGGATTTACACATTACATCAAAGGATTCAGGGGCCAATTTTGATAATGTTTCTATTGGCTTTAAAAAAAAGCACGTTCTTCAGGTGGTGATGTATTTATAAATTTAAATGTTCGTGAACTGTGATACAAAGGTAAAGAAAGAATGAGATAAACAGCAAGTTGTGCTAACATTTGTTGTGCATTTAGAAATGCATTACCAAGTTTTAAAATTCGTCTATCAGCATCCGTTTTTTCTTCAATACATTTTTGAATAATAGATTTTAATTCTGAGGTTATACTTTTGTCAATTTTTGTTATGTATGAAGTACAATAGGTAGCTGCAGCATATGGATCTAGTATGAATTGAATATCCGTATTGGCATACTATGTATTTGCTATATTTTTATTGAATGCATTGGTTCATATATCACAAAGTTTGCGTTTTAAAAATATTTGTGGTCTTCTAAGTTGGATACGTAAACACATAATATAAGTTGAATGGTCTATATTAAAATGTAATAAAAATTTATCAAAATTCATTTGCGATTCAGTGCCTAACTCTTTCAAAAAATCAAATATGTCTTTGTACTTATTTTTGAAGTAATTTGGATTTTTCACATCTTTATTATCAACTGGTTCTAAAATCATTGTATTTTTCATTGGTGGAAGGGGATAATAGAATCTACAAATTGGTTGTCCTTTTTTCCTACATGTTTGTGAATGCTTATGAGTTTGAGCTTCTTGCAAAGGAAGAAGAAGAAATGATTTGTCTGATGTAATATATTTGTCCAAAAAAGCAATAATTTCATCATTAGAATTTTTTTTATACTTTGGTGCATTTTTAATCCAAATTACCGCATGTTCATGTCCACTACCTCTATGTTGGAATTCAGTAATAAAAAAAAAATCTACCACTTCACCTATAATTGAAGCTTCCTTTTTAATTAATTTTCGAAATGCTTTAGTGCGATTATTATAATACAATGCACATGTTATTGGATCAGACCTTATTAGTTCAGCTATATGGATAGATTCAAGAGAATTGAAATTAGGTAAGTTTAATTGTTTTGCATTTAATTTGCACAAAGCATGTATTAGAGGTGTCCATAAACGTTCTGCAATTGTTAAAGTAATGAAAAATGTCGGAGGACCCCATTGTCTTATCATTGCAAACAAATTTTTACGAAGTCCTTCAATATAATCAAGTGATGTACGTAACCTTTCCAAATCACGAAATCCAATGTATGATTGTAAAATTTTATCTAAATTAGGCTCTTTAGAAACTTTAGCAATAGTTAAAGTTCTTCCACTTAACTTTCCTTTTCTTATTCGAATCCAACTTGAATTTTAACTTTTTCAATACAAATCTTGGTTGCTTTGAAAAAATATTTTGAATATTTACAGCAAAATCATGACTTCCATGCAAAAGTTCCCATTTTGCTATTTTATGATAGGAAAAATTATTATATACTTTTTCATTTTGAGGATGCCCAAAAAACAATGTTGGAAAATTAAGTTCTTCACTATGTTTATCTTTAAAGATTTCTATAGGATTATATCCTTCACTAGGTGCAATGCATAAGCCATTTTCAGGTCGAGGTGTAATTGATGATATTTTATCATAATCTTGTATGATTTCAGAATCCAAAAAATTATGTACCATTGTTTCTGTATAAACGTCTTCTATTTCTTCTTCAAAATTGTCTTGGTTTCCAATGTCATCTTCAAAAATATCATTTTCAATTTTTGTTTGGAGATGTATGGTAAACATACTAGTCCAAAAAGAGTGAATTTGAACATTTAATTCTTTATACAATGGACTATTTAATAAATCTTTTATTAAGAGAATATGTTTCGGATGGTCATCAAGAACAGAAAACATGGATTAGAGCTATAAAATCGTGCTATGAGATGCACAATTTAGATAAAAATACTCCCATTGAAAAATATCTTGAATTGATGTCCAAGTCTTCTCACCATCATAATGGGCTGTGGGTAGATGCAATAATGCAGCGATTCATTTCTTTGCATTTGCAACGGCCTTTGCATAATTTTAATATTGAAAGTTTCAAAAGATTTGGAAGAAAAAAGCCAACTTGGAAATATACTGATGGAGTGACACAATCTAATGATCCAATTAACATTGCATTTGCACAATTGCATTACGTCCCCATGGTAAAATTGCAAACTATAAATCCTCCTACCAATAATCAAAGACCTTAAAAAAAAACTAAAATTGATGTAAGCTACGAAAGCAATATTGTATTCTATACATATGAAGAACTTGAAAGTGGTTATATATTTGGTCGAGATTATAGGTTTAATGTTTCTATTGATCATGTTTTAGAACCATATGTTCTTACCAATCAACGGGAATGCAATATAAATAATGTCAACAACATTTATGAATTATTACAAAATGGTACAAATACAATGTCACCGCTTGTATTGAAACCCATTGGCGTGCAAGATGAAGGATCAAAAAACATCAAGTTTTTTTTAGCATATAACACATTTCAAGATACACTCAAAATACCTAATTGTTTAACAGGTACCAAACCAACGACTTCATTTTTGTCTTCAATAAGATGGGAACCTGTTGATGGGCAACATATAGTACGAGCTTGTAAATGTACAGCACTGAAATACGAACAAGGAGAAATGTCTACTCAAGTATATGAAAGAAAATTCAAAACTAGAAAAGCGACTATAGTTGTATATAATGATGATGCTAAATATTTGACTATCTCTTCTCACCTCAATGACGAATATTTCAAAAGGCAAAAATATACAACTATTTATCAAGATTTATTAAAAATGAGAAAAATATTTGATTATTATGATTGTCCTAGTCCGGACAATCGTAAAGAAGATTCCAAGCGTATGAATGTAATGAAGGCTATGATTTACATTCTTCATCGACAATCTGACAAAACGAAGGACATGACACTAAGCACCTTATGGAAATCTTTAGATCATTATACGTGCCATGTTTTTTTGTCAGACAAGTCAGCATTTTCTGAACTATTGAAAATGTGCAAAGCATATGATAAAAAAGAGATATTTTATAATGAGAATGAAAAAAACAAATATGAAGAAAACAATGATTTTCCTACAAAAAACTTTTCAATAAAATGGTTGAAGCCTTGGAGGAACTTAAGTATAGAACAACACATGAATTTAAGCCATTTATGCAATACACCTCAGGGTTGTTTTTTCAATGGAGTTGACGCTCAAATTTTGCAACACAATACAGCTGCGTTTGTCACCAATAGAATGAAATCACTTTTAGCTGTACAAAACGCTTTGAAATGGCTAGTGAATGAAGACCAACACTTGCTAGCAACATCAATGTTCGATCATGATACATCTATATATGGTTCAGAAGAGCAGCTTGCATCTATTATCAACAATGTTGAGTGTAAGGACTTCAAAGCAAACTGGGCTAATCTATCCTCTAAACAAGATCTCTCTAAATTAAAGAGTTTAGAAAACTTCATTCCAAGGCAAATCTATCACATATTTGAAATGAAAAACAACAACTCATTGAAGTCATCTACACAAGAAATGTGGAAATATACAAAGGTAATTAAAAGCACCAAAGGTTTTAAAACATTAAAACTTGTTGATATTATAGGCAAATTAGGATCTTTTCAAGAAGATCCAATGGTTATATTTGAAGGGGCTTTATTCATTTTTGATACCAGATTTGGAAGAAGTTCAAAGGAAAAGACTGATTGGACTATTGAGGATTATAAGTCTTTTGGTTATAATATGAGTAAGTGGACTCAAGAAAACAATAGGTGGAATGCAATTTTATTACTACCTCTTGAACTCCCCGAGCCCAATTTAAGATCCAAATTAAATATTCAAACTCTTCATATTACCTTTCCAGGAGCATATCGTTTTCCACAACATATTAAGCAAGAGATGATAGTTGATACTCACACCAAATCAAAAATTCTCATTGAATCAATTGGTCAAATAATTTTTATAGTTTCAGTTCCTATTGGAGATTCTAATTTTAAACCAAATTTCCCGAATGATGTGAATCCAACACTTCAATTTGTTTTGGATGATGAAGACACAAACATTTTACAACGTGGAAAAGCAGCTATTATATCCCTTGTGAAGAGTTATATGCCTACCAATTGGTCATTAGTTTTGGTAGGAGTTACAGATCAAGTGTTTAACATATTGTCAAAACTACCAATGAGAGTATCCAAAATTTATGTTTTAGAATCTTTATATAATAGATTAGAGGAACTTAGACAAATCATTGCTCCAAGATTCAAACGGATTTCAAATTAGTTAATTTTAGAGTAATAAAAAATTCTTATTTATTATTATTGTCAAACAAATTTTTTTTGTTTTGAATTCATTTTCTTGCATTATTAAACTTTATCTTAATAAAACATTCACTTGCCAATTTTTTTACAAATTCTTCAAGACCATTTCATAGTGAATAGTTTGATTTTTTGCCTTTAATATAAAATCATCTATATGAATTCTTGGTCACTATTTATTTTTGTTTGTATACTTTTGTTTAACTTCCAAACTATGAATAATATTGTGTACTATTAAGTATATAAAACAAAACAATATAAATCTCAAAAATCCACAATATATTTTTTAATGCTCCTTCTTATTTGACATAATGAAGATAAAAATATTAAATTAATATGCAGTGGCTAATGAAAATGATAAATTCAATTAGAAGCAAAATGTAGTCGCCAAGTCGTGGACATGGTTGGTGGTTTCATATGTCGGTGGTCTACCAATTAGTCCATGGTTCGATTCTCGTCAGCCTCGTTGACTAGTCAAGGGACTCATGGCTTGGCATGCTAGTGAGGCATGAATAATAGCCAACCCACTATCCCACCCTTGAGCTAAAATATGACAAGATGCAGTGTACTCCAAGATGCTTGAGAAGTTCCAGCATTGATCCCCAAACCGTGGTTTTCACCACGACCCCACTTTTTTCTATATGAAAATTTTCACCTACTACTTTTAACTAATCTTTTATAATATCATCACGCTTACAAAAGACAGAGTCTCACGGTCACACCGTTCTTGTTTTGACTACTGTATGCATAGGTCAGTTTTGGCACCTTGTTGTTGAAATAGTTTAGTTTTTGTAGTTCAATAGTTTAGCAACTTCATTTGGATTTCTTGACTTTTAGCACTTTGTTTTTTCTAATTTTTAGACGTTCCTAATTTTGGATTGATTTTTTCTTTTCATGTGCAAATGTGTTCCTTTTTCTAAATTTTCTCAAGAATAATTTTTGGATAATGTGCAAATTTATTCTTTTTTCTAAATTTTCTGAAGAATAATTTTTGAATATTTAGAATTAGCAACAATGAATTTTTTTTAGATTTTCAGAAATAGTTGTATAATTTTAAATTTTTTAGACACGATCCAAACTTTTCCTACTTATTTCCAAAATTCACCTACATGTATGGTATGACAATGACATAGGGCACATTAATCATGAATGAAAATATGAAAGCATGAAACATTCTTATACTATTATATGCAACTTGTTGTACATCCAACTCAAATGTGGGTATGACTTCAGAGATATGGAGTCAACACAATTGAAGTTAATATTAAGGTAGCTTGCCTATACTTCAAGAACTGCTCTTATTTTTGTACCATGAATTGTTATTACAAGAATGGAAAAATGTCCTATGATGAATTGGTGCCAATTTGAGATTTTAGTGCACAATTTAATGAAGGCATGCAACCTTAAAACACCCCTTTCTCTCATAGTGATTGAAGCATTATATCTTATATTGAGCTTCCTTCAACAGGCCATTCACAGCAGCCATTCAATTTTTCACTTGCCAAATGTGGCAGCAAAGGAAAAATGTTGACAAATAACCTCTTACGTAGTAACTGAAGTCACTTCCTGCATTTCAAGTAGAGTCTAAGGTGGTTTGTCAGTGCTCCAGTAACAATCTATTACTATTACATGAATACAGTGTCCACGTCAGTGAATATTGCGAGCTCACTGGTCCATAGAACCTATTATAAGCTTATGGTATGTTCGCACTTGGTATTAAAAGTGTTGTTACTGAGGGTCTTAGGAATGAATTTAGATCTATTTCAGATTTACATTCCAAACAACGCCTCTAACATCAAGTATGAACATACCTTTATAATAAGTTCTATGAACCAAGCGAGCTAGCAATATTCACTGACGGGACACTGACGGGACAATGTGTTCATGTAATAGTAATAGACTATTATTGGAGCACTTACAAACATCTACTTAGACTCCACCTTAGACTCTATTTTATTTGAAATGTAGGAAGTGACTTCTGTTACTACGTAAGTGGTTAAGGTAAAAGAAGGCGAATTCCCTAATACATATATCTATCAAACAATCCATTATAGTTTTCCATCAATCTATGTTAGTTTTTTTTTAATTAATGTAAATAATACTTCATTAGGTAGGTTAATGACTGAAATTAATGTTTTGCATGATGCTGATGGAGATGTTAGAGACTGTTTTAGGAACTTGCATCTTTTTAGTGTAATTCATTACATGAACTGATTCATAACATGAAATTACATTACATTCATTATTAAGGAAGATGGCATGTTTAAGCACATACATTGGAATTACCATTTTTCAAGAGGTGAGTGTAAATGTTCTCAAATACTCCATTGCTTCCTGTCTTATTAATGTGTCAAATTTTGTTATTTTTTTTCTTATTCACCGCTTAATGAAGAAGTTTACAATAGAAAATAACCAATTTATAAATAACCAATTGGTTTTGAAGTTTACAATAGAAAATGCAACTCTAATTTATAATCTAAACTATCTTTTTTCTTTTGTATGTTTCTTTTTCTTTTCTCTCTTCTATTTTTCTTTTCTTTTCTTTTTTATAATATTGATTTTTTAATGTCAAAGTATTGACTAATATGCCACTAATTCTCTTCTATTTGACTAAAACATCATTGTTCTAATCATCAACTACTTGTTAAAGGGTCAATGCAGATACAAAGTCTCCTTTTTGCTCTAATCTCTTTCTTTGAATTTGCTAAATCAACTAGAGAGACTTCTTCTTGAATCTACACTCCTCTCTTCTTTTCTCTCCACATTTTTTTTCCTCTTATGTTTTCCTAATGAGTACTATCCCAAGGCTTTTAAATGTTGCTAATGAGGCTTGATTAGTTGCTATCGATGCTCTAAATGATTGCTATTTGGACTTCTAAATGTTGTTGACTAAGCTCCGAGTCACTGCTATCTGGGCTCCAAATGCTTTTGTCTAGGCTGGAAACAAGCTTCCTATATATTCTAATACTTGGACTCCTTGATACCTATATACCTGTTTAATTGCACTCTTGATTTCCATATGATTATTGACTAGGCTTTGAATGGTTTTCTTGACTCCTTAATACTTGACTGATTGTAGCCTTGGGCATCTATATGACTTGCTTTCTAGGCTCCAAATGATTGCTACCTTGGGCTTCCATATAATTACCATCTCGTTCTCAAATGATTGATGCTTGGGCTCTTGTATGACTATTATATAGGTTGAATTAGAATCTCTAAGAATGGTGGCTAAGTGTGCTACTAAAAAATGATGTCCATAACCAATTTTTTTATTTGAGTATTGTATCGACTGTTTTCACAATTTTTAGTTGATTCGGCACAAGTTAACAAAATGGTCACCAAATTTTGGTGGCCATTTTGGTATAGTAGAATAATTTTTTTCAAAAAACTTTGAACTAACAATAGTTGTAAAATCAAGCTAAATTTCATTTGCAAAAATCCATTTGAATTTTTGAGAGTTCAATCAAAAGTTATGGATAGAGTTCATAGAGGGGTTGAAATGGACATTTTCTTTAGCATTTTTAAACATCTTTGAACTTTGTCCATTAAGTTTTGTAGATGACTCAAAATTGCAAATAGATTTTTGGAGATGAAAGTTATCTTGATTTTACAACTTTCAACAATTCAAAGTATTTTGGAAAAAGTTATTCTACTATATCCCAATAGCCTCTAAAGTCTAATGAGTTTACAAACCAAATAGAAAAAACTAACAAAAATCAAATAAATAAAAACTTTAACTGTACATATACAAGCAAAGCCTTGCATGGTGCAATTGACAAGGGACTTTCTCCATAAGCAAGGGGTGCAAGGTTCAAATTCCTTTGACCCCACTTTGTTTGGGGTGGCTTAGGTGGTTTGCCTACTTGGTAGAATTTCTAAATGGCCTACCACATATCATTTTTCTTCCATAACTGTTGAAGTAGCACACCTCACATGTTGGATTCCAATTGGTCAACATTGTAATTTAAAAAAAATAAAATTATGCACTTGTCCAAATCAATAATCAAAATCAAAAAAAATTTATTTCGTATTATACAAGTCAACACATTCAAATCAACAAAAACTGAACAAGGAAAATCAACACTTTCTTGTCCATTTTTTGTTGATTTGAACACAAATTTTCTTATGGTGTTGGTTTGTTTTGGAAAGGTTGGCAAATCTTTTGAGAAGGTTCTAATGGAATTTCTATCACTAGATACTACTAGATTAAAGAACTAGAAAATATAAAGAGTCAAAGCTTCATCATTCTATGATTTTTTTGGAATCAAAATTAAACAATAGAAGTCTATGTGGGTAGTCTACTAGTGAGCTTTGAACAACTATTGTCACTATTCTAGGAGTCATGGGGCAAAGGTTACAATGAAGACTTTGGTTAAGCTAGAAAATCTAGAAAAAACTGTTACATTGGTTGACCAAGGGTAGAAGATCAATCAAATGTCAAAAGAACTACATAAGTAAAAAAAATGCATATTGACTTGGACCATGATTAGCTAATTAGGGCGGCAAATAACTTAGAAGGATATTTATATAGATTTTTTCTAAATGTAAATAAGTATATTGATTGGAGATGTGAGAGACAAACAAATGTTTCATACAAGCTAACTCTACATATTCCATCATTCTATAATAAAGTTCAAAAAATTGAAGACTAATAAAGATATGTATCATTTTTTAGTTCTTAATTAGTACATGCCAATGGATGTATAGGTTTAGAAGGGACAGATGCCAAAAAGTGGGCCATCAATTAGTTAAAAGATAGGTATCTTACTTTATCTTTGTTGGTTCAAAGTATAAGGGCGGTTAGCCTTATTAAGAGGTTAGACTCATTGGGTGGTTAGCCTAGTTAGGGGGGTAGACTCTTTGGGAGGTTGCCTTATTAGTAGGATTTGATAGGAAATTTGTTCCATATTTTTTATAGCCATGAGTCCTTCCAATGGATACTTAAAGACTTGTCTCTTTTCATTGGAAACATCTTATATCTTTTTTTCAAGTTCTTTGATTTCTACTTTGATTTAGATAGTCTTGGTTTAAAGAAAGCCTTGTGTGAGTCCCATATTCGTCACTTGGGACTTAGAAGTTACTTTTTGGGATTTCTTATAGTTTTGAGTGTAGTTTAGTATACAAAAGCCCCTAAAAGAGTGTAAAACCAAAATAGGTATGTCACATACCAATATAGCAATTGATCCCAAATAGTATATTTTCCTACAAGAATACCTTAATCCCGCATGTAAATTGGATAAAAACCTACAGATTATATATAGTTAGTGTGATTAAGTAGAAACACCCAATTGTCTAAACCTGTTGTGCATGTGAAGACAAAATGGCTAAAAATGGTCCAAGGGAACTATGTAAGAATCCTAAAATAGATTCCCAAATAAAGGTTTCAATTTTTCCATTCTATCAACAAAATAGTAGAAACCCCAATTGTTAGTCTACAAGTGAAGAAAACTCAAGATGGACCAATGAAGGGCATCTATGACCTAAGTACGGTAATTTGAAGTGGGAATCATGCCCGGAGTCCAGTGGCACAATCGAGTTGCCAAGATTCCCTTCTGTTTAGAAGATTCTTTATTTACCGAAAGTTAAAGGAAGTAGCGGGATTTGATTCTCCTTGGGAAAGGTGCAAGGTAAAAATATAAACTTGCACGTGTGTTTTAGAATTCTATGAGAGGTTCCACAAAAAGTTTCGGAATTTTCTGATAGTTAGAAGATATTCTTCTAGACGGTCAACTACCAAAATTCATGATTGGAAAATTCATAAAAATTATCCGGGTTGTGGTAAAATTTCACTAAAAATTATCATAGTTTCTTTTATGTTAATAATGTGCTCCGACAAGTTTCGTCGTGTTTCGATAGTCAGAAGTATTAAAAATAATAAGATCCTCCAAAACCGGCAAAATTGAAGATCAAATATGGAGTTGACCGGCATATTGGGAGCACATGGAGTTGGATTGAAGTCAAAGTGGGGTCTTTTCTTACTCTTTTATATCTACTTAAAATCTTAGGCTAGTTACTTTCCATAGAAAAGTCAAACTCCCAAAGTTGGATTTTTACCCTATTTTGGTATGAAGTTGGCGTTAGGATTCTTTGCGTTTTGAGTGTAGGAAAAAGGGTTAGGGATTCCCCTAGCCTAGAAATCACCTTCTAAAGCCAATGATGCAATCTATTTGTGATTTGGAGTTAATCTCCAAAAGTTAAAGTTTTGAACCAACGTAAAAGTCAAAATTTGGAAAATTAGGATGAAAATCCTAAGTGATAAGTTTACCTTATGAAAATGAGAGGAGGTGGGTGCCTTTGGAAGAGTATGTAGGGGCACCTTTTCTCCTCTCAAAACACCTCTTTTTTGCCAAGTTTTGGCTTTGTACACGTTGGTCCATTAGTTTGGACTTTTTGGCCATTTTTGAGGCAAAGTTGTAAATGTGGTGTATCTGGAGCATTTCAAGCTCCATTGGTAACTTTTGTACAAGTTTTGAAGGGCTTAGAGGTCCCTTCAAACTTATTAACACTTTGTTGTTTGTATTTTGGTATATTTTTGATAACTTGTGGTGTTTTAACCAATTCTTAAAGTTGGTTGTGTATTTTCTTAAGTTTCTTGTGTTTTTGTACTAATCCTAGAGAGAAACCCTACTCTGTACCTTGATGATGCTGCTTTGTGGGGGTCTCTAGAGTTTTTATGGTTATACTAACAAATTGTGTGTCAAAAATTCTTGTTTTGTTCTAATTTATGTTTGTATTAACAATATGTGGTTAGAATTTGTACTAACATGTGTATGAGAGTTTGTATTAACTTGTAGTGGGAGTGAGAGTATTTCCTTGTATTTTTGTTCCATTTGGGACAATGAAGCTTTGACTTTGCATGTTGTAAAATTATTAGAATTTTAGAAGAAAATCCAAAACATAGTGGAGCTTTGAACTTAGAGGTTATAGAAATTGGTAGAATTTAGAGCTACGGCGGAGCTTTGACCTTAGATGGTTTAAATGATTTAAAAATCTTGTAAAATTCCAAGTGACGGCGAAGCTTTGAACCCCCTCTTGTACCCGTTTTATATTATTAAATTGTTCTGGCCTTGTTAGTAGAAGTTTGGCCAAGTTGGTCATTTCTTAGTATTAAGTGAATAGAGCCGAGGCCAAAAGTGAATAAAGGAAGTGGCAATAGACAATTGAGTTCAAAATCATAGAGTAGAGGTTGAGAGGTTTCTAAAAACATAAAATACGAAACAATCCGAGTTGAAATGAGTGAGATATAAGCAGATGAAGTTTTAAACACCAATTAGTAGTTAAACTTCATCCATGTATAACTTCTACTGGGAAGGTCCGATTTGCGAGTACCTTATCAATCTAGAAAGCTAAGTTTAGCCTCTAGAAGGAAAAAATATATAAAGTCTAAAAATAGTAATATGTCAAAAGTCAATCCGAGAGCTAGAATACCACGAAGTAGAATTAGAGAGAAAACTAGAGATTAGCAATAGGAATTAGCAAAGTCTATACTCACCACTCTTTCTCTCCCTATCAACTACAACTACTACAAGAAGTAGAGTACAAAGACTCATTGGGAATGATAGTTTGAAGTAGAAGCTAGAAGGTTTAATTGTTATACAAGTGTTGATAGATCGATTGAAGTTGATAGAAGATTAGCAGGATATCTTAGAAGTACAATTTAGACCATTAGAAATTAGATAAGATAATAATTGACTTGATAGGATTTGGAAGTCAATTATTTTCTTGAAGTTAGAAACATTATTGTATAGATTCCCAAGTCAACCCTTGGAATACAAATAATGTAAGTTGGAATGGTTGAAGAGAAAGAAGAGAGATAGAAAGAAAAGGAAGAGTAGTTGGAAAACTTACTTCAAATTTGTATTACAAACTTGTACTTTCAAGCGGTGAGCTTAAATTGAGGAAGTTCTACAATATGGCAAATGAAGAGGAGATTGAAAACATCTTCAACAATGTACAAGATGGTCCCAACCATGAGGTAAGACACTGAAAACCCCAACTTTTATTGATTTTCAAAGTTAGACTTTCAAAACATAGTGACCGAATTAGAAGTCCAATTCAGAGTATTAAGACAATTTCAATTGCAAGTTTTAAATTCAAAACCTTGTAGATCTAGTTTAAAGGTTTCCAAAAACCTATCACACTTAAGACTCCGACTTAAAACAAGGAAGATAGGAGTGGATGAAGTTTAGAGTTAAAAATGGATGAAAGTTAGATAAAAACGAAAACATTGGAACAAGTTGAGATAGTTAGGATAAGGTTATTAATTGGAACTCATAACCAAAAGAAAAACTTAATTCCAAATTGTAGATTAGTAAGAATTAATGGATGAAATTTGAAGAACTGATTAGTGGTCAAACTTCATTCATCAATAACTTATAGTAGGAAAGTCCAATTAGCAAGTATGAAACCAATCTAGAAAGCTAGAATTAGGACCTACAAGAAGGGAACATAAACTTTTTTAAATTAGTAAATTGACAGAAGTTAGACCGAGACTCAAAGAACAAAGAAGTCTAATCTAAAGTTTAGAAGCTAGATTAGAATGATAACTTAAAACCACCAAGTTCATAGAAGAAGATAATTAGAACTCATAGTTACCTCAAACTCAAGAAAAGACTCAAAAACCAACAAGATATTAAAGGATGAAGTTCTAGGCTAGAATTGGATGAAACCTTAGTAGAAGTATTGATTTAGGATCAAACTTCACAATTAGGTAGGAGTAAAAATCTTAAGCATACCTTCTAGAATTCAAAGTCTTTTGAACAACGGGCCTAGCCCAAAACCGTGGATGAAGTTTTAATGCACTGATTAGTGGTCAAACTTCATCTGCCCATAACTTTTGTTAGGAGTGTCCAATTAGGGTGATTTTTAAAGTTTTGGAAAGGGGAATTAATCACCTACAAGATGGCATACTTAGTTTTGTTTCAACGAGCTTTCACAAAACAACCACAACGGCTTATTAGACTTTGCAATCACTTGACAAACAATAGTTTAGGTCGTATTTTGATTAAGTTTTTGCATACTTGAAGTCTACTTAGGAATTAAAAAAGATCCATTGCTTGGAAGGCACAATAGACCAACATTAGGCACCCCTTAGAATAAAATTGAATTCAAATACCAAAGAATCTAGTTGTGCTAGTTTGTTTACCATGGGTGGGTAAATAAGCACTCACACCTTGCAATCTAAGTTGGGAGAAAATAAAGAAGATTAATATCATTATTTTAGAAGGAACCATCTTCTTCTGAGAGTTATACTTTTTGCTAAATATTCTATTTGCATTTTATTGAGAGTTGCTTTTATTTATGTGCTCTTATGAAGGTTATACTTTAAAGCTTGAAAGGATGCGGTAGGCAAACTTGAGAAGGTTTCGAGTGATGTTGTATCTTATATGTATCAAGGGTTGAGTTCCAAGGTTAAGGGTGCAAGTACTAAAGGAAATTCACTAAAGCCATTGTAGTGTTCTGTTTATTGTAAGGAATCCAAATCCATCCATCATTGCCCTTTCATGCACATGTGCCTATTCTATGACAAATTAAATGTGTGAGGTCACAAAAAATCCAAGCTCCACCATAGTTGTATTCATTTCATGGTGTCTATGTCTATGCATCCCCACCCATCCCTATATTTGGACCCATGCATTCAAGCCCATCCATCACCACCTATTCTAAGTATCCACGCCTATGTATTTGCATTGGGAGGCACATATCTAATACTATGGACAAGGTGAGTCTACTTTGGATTTTTATCTTATAGAAAGTCGATCATATGTTGACTACATTGGTAGGTGGCACCTCTATTGGACAAGTGAATAAGAAGGGCAAGCAAGCAGTTTACTTGGTGGTACAATCCTATAGGGCATTATGTATACAAATGTTGATAGAGATGATAAGGAACTTCACCTTGATGGCAATGATCTATTGCAAGCTGAACTTTAACATTCTTCACTATACATTAGCAACATCAAAACAACTTTTACACCAAGGTATCAAAAAATGAGGGTCCAATTGGGTTCATCTACTCATAACCAATTTCCTTGCCATAAAGATAGTTAATTTATTCCCTTGCAATCTATGAGAGGCGGATCTACAACCTCATCTATAACCTTAGCTGGCCCTACTATTTGCCATAGAATTCTATACAAAAAGCATCAGTTAATTAATTCTCAATCAATTGGAATTGGATATCTATACATAAATAATGTTTATAGGTTGCATACAAAGTCGCCTCCTCGATTTTTTAGATCTTTTTTGAACTTCGAGATTCTTGGAAATATGCAGAAGTACAAAGCTAAAGAGAGTGAATCTTTCTCAGTGAAGGCATGCAATGCATTTAATAATGGAAGTCGACTGCCTAGACCTTTTCAATGTGAGGATGTCTTTAGAGGGATGGCAAGAGGAATGGCAAAGTTGAAAGCAATAGAGGCAATAAAGAAAACTTTGACAAACGAAAGCAATAGTTAGCCAATTCATTTATATCTAGGAAACCATTCACTTTTGAACCTATCATTATTATAATTAGAATATTCATTACTATAAAGAAAAGAAAAAATATATATTGAACAACGGAGAGTGCTTCATGTGCACTATACAACTCCATTTGTGCAAAAAAAAGAGTTCTCAACTACATTTGTACTCATCAATATAATTTTTTTTTCTATAATGCCACATACTTCTTGACCTTTCATATGGAAATCTATTTTTCACTTTGTATTCTCTTGGTGTATTTCTTGTTGAGTGTTCTAAGTCTTTGCAACACCAACTTCTATAATTTCAATCATCGTAATAGGTTTGCCCTTATTTATCTTTGCCATCAACAATTATCTTTGAAATTGAGGCCCCCAATAGTAGACTAGGAATGTCTTAATATGTGTATTTTGTCTCAATTTAATGAATATTTACTTTCTTTTTGGCAACCTCACCCAACTTTAGGTTAGATGTGGCAAGAACATGCAATTACTATCTAAAACCACTTAATCTTCTCTCATTTAACATACACTTTATAGTCTTTGAGCTCTTCTCACTCATATATCATGTTTAAGCCCTCAACTGCTCATTGAATAATGTATTTGCATCTAAATATGTAGATACAAGTAGTATAAAATTGACAACTTGCATATATGAATGCAAAAAACATCAAATAGTTGAACTTCAAAAATTCATAGAATATTTGTGAGTATTTAGAAAATTACCAATATTTTTCAAAAATTTATAATTTTCAGTTGTCACTATTTTCAAAAATAGCCTCATATGCTAATTCCACCTTAAAGTATGCAAGTGGAATTGTTTAAAGCATGGGTTCTACATTCTTCTACCTTTTCTTACTAGCTTACCTTAAAATGATCAATTTAATATATATTCAACTCATTCAAAACCTTTCATTCTTTCAAGTGTTGAAGATCATAATGATATCTAATTACTTCAACAATTGTTCACTATCAATATGCTAAAAACTCTAATAACATCCCTATGTACTTGAAATGCCTTGTTAATTCATTTACTTGAAAGGCAATTGGTCAAATACTTTGAATGGGAGACAAGTGTATTATAAACAATGATAGTATATTGAGAAGTGTAAAGGATATTGACTATACCATCATTGAAGAGAAGGTCATATCAAAGAAGTTTAAATATACACTTGTTTAGAGTTTAAGACAATGACAATTTCACCCTACACCCACACCTTATGACAACTCAAATCGAGGCTTGGCATACAAGCACAACGGTACCTTCATCCCTGTCGTCAACCCAATCCCTTCTTCCATCTCTACCCCCCTCTTTGGCACCTCCCAATCCAAACAATGCAACAAGTTCCCTAACATCAAGGTCGCCATTGTATTCCCTAAATTATAAGCTGGACACATTCTCCTCCCCTTTCCAAATGGTAGCAATTCATACCCCTCGCTTCCACTCAAGTGATTCACCTCACTTCCTACAAACCTCTCCGGGTCAAACACTTCTGGATTCTCATATACACTCCTATCTCTATGAATTGCAAATATATTTAAAATCAATAAGGTCCCCGGGGGAAAGTTATAGCCAAGGAAGGTGGTGGAAGTGTGGGACTCGTGGGGAAGGAGAAGAGGGCCTGGAGGGTGAATGCGGAAGACCTCTTTGATGATGGCGGCGAGGAAGGGGAGGTCAGGGAGGTCGGATTCAACGACAAGACGAGGAGGGGAGGAAGAGGGGATGTGGGAGGAGATCTCGAGTTGGGCGCGTTGGAGGAGGGAAGGATGAAGGATGAGCTCCGCCATCGCCCATTCGACTAGGGTGGCACTTGTCTCGGTGCCTGCATTTAGAAGGTCCTGCAATTCATGGGGACATCTTGGCACAGTTAGGAGAGCAAGCAACAATGGCTACAAATAATTGCGTATTCCAAAGCAATTAGGTGTAGATTCCTCAGTGATAGTTTGCATCCAAGAGAGCGAAAGTTTTATCGGTCTGTGAGCAGGAAACCTCGATATATGTACCTGCAATACATTGAGTATGTTCTTGTCCGGAAGATACTCTCCATCATCCAGCGGAGTCTCCAGCAGCACATCTTCGAAGTCCCGGACATAGCTGGGGTCGTCTCTCCGTTCTTTCAGCCGTTGTCGATGACCCTCTAGGTCGAAAACCTTCTCTGTGAGGTTCAAAGCAAAGTCTCGGATCTTGGCAAACTTGGCGGCGTGTCCTTGGAGTCGGTTGACGAAGCTCAAGTAGGGCACGAAGTCACTGATGACCACCGCACCGGCGAGATCGAAGAGATTGCTGTTCATCTTCACCAAGTCTTCTCTTAGCTTCTCAGCCCCCACATCGGATGTTCTGTAGAATCTGCGAAACACACCAGAAATAGCATTATAACTCTGTCATGTACTATCACCGCTAGATGTGGAATGTCATGTACGGTCACCCGGACTAGCTAGCTGCGGAGACAGACAGTATCCAGAATAACTAAAGCAATCGCACCTTTGCGGACGAGTTTCAACATGCATGGCTTTTAAGGAATGATTCACTCAGTCTTGAAATAATTGGTATTTAGAAACTAACTGCTACATAGTTCGAAGATTTGGAGATCATTTTCAGTATGAAGCTTTTTTTGGTATGAGCGAGAAGATGAATTCTCCACTTTTTCACATTTCCCAACTAAGGTAAAACAGCCCATTGTAGTAGTTTGACCTCATGTTGTTACTGAAATTTTTCAATTTTTTTTCCACATTATTACAAGTCTGAGAAATAGTGAGAGTAATTGAAATTATGTTTTTTTGACAAAGTATGGATTTGTTGTGAATTTTTGAAGTGTTCAATGCATCATGGCCCAAAAGAGTCTAGCTTAATATCAACAAAATCTGAATCCATCATGTTCATTTTGTTCACCTAAAGCAGTCATTGTATTTTCTAACATAGAAAGTCTAAAAAGTTCATTCTTACAATGAATGAACACTGAAAAGTAGAAAGTTCGTAATGAAGTCACTAATCATTCCATTACTGTCACGTAAGACATGCATTGTGATCAAATTTTCACATACTGAAATAAACCATGATGGGGTCATTCCCTGGGTGTCCACATGGGTCATGTGACCACAACGGACTGTTGTACCTTATTCCAGAAATGCTTTGTCAGACTTCTGATTAGTGATGATGGTGTCAGTACCTCTTGCCAACCATGATGCGCGTCATCGTGTTGGACGTGACCCCAAAGAGCCAGGCCTTGATGTCCACGGGGTCACCTTTCTTGCAATCCTCCATCAGCAGTTTCATCATGTGCAGAATCTCCTCGGCCCGAATTTCTCGCTGGGACGCATGGCGCTTCGAAGAGAAGAGCTCGGCGTTGAAGAACCTCCGCAGGCGACGCCAGTAGGGCAGGTCGGAAGTGATGGAGAGCACTCGGTAGTCCTCGTCGTCATTTTGCCACACGGTCCAGGACAGTCGCTTGGGCCGGGAGCCGAAGTTGGCATCGTTGGTTTTGTAGAACTCCTTGGCAACGGCAGCCGTGGATATCACGATGCAGGGCTTGGACCCTGGTCAGTTTGGCTACATAGTCAAACTAGGATACTACAAAGCATAATCTGTAATTAATATATCTCCTAAAATATGTCATTTGGATACCTGATCGGACCAATTCAGTACATTCTTCCTCTTCTCTTCAGCATTTTATTTTCTATGCCACCATGCCAGGCTATTCCTGTTCCGATCTTGAGCAGAACAGAGGCATGTCGTCCTGTCCAATCATGTACTCTACTTAGACAATCTGCTCTGCTCATATTTGTTAAATGGCATGTTCCGTAATCCCAAACCTACGACATTCAAGTGCCAAGAGGTCTGAGAACTACGACTAGCTAGCATGGTAAAGCTTTGAGTTTTAAGAGTGGCATCCCAAACTCAGCGTCAATTTCACTGAAATCTCAACACCGCGATCTCCCATGATTCTCACGCACAAGCAGAAGGTTCATTCTTTAATTACCAAAGAGGATGAAATTTTCATGCTCGAAGAATTCAAGAGAGTGCAGGAACTCAGAGAGTTGTACCTAAGCGGAGATACATGAGACCTCCATACTTGGCCGCCAGTTTCTGCAGCGATCTGTGAGGCAGGTCACCCAAAGCAGGAAAGTTTCCGACGATTGGCCATGGCCAGGGTCCAGGGGGCAAGTGCTTCCGCCTCGTGACTTCAGCGAAGTAGTATATCAGCAGAAACGAAACGACAACTGCAGCTACCAATGCAACGAAGAGCTCATTCGTAGAAGCTTGTGTCCACGCGGGATCCATGTTTCGCAAATCGCGAATGATGGGACTGATCCAGACTTACAGCTTGTAGCATGTTTTGTGCTCCGTAAAATTGCACTCCTAGAAGTTGTACTATACATCGAAAATGCTTTCTTTTATTGTCAGAGGCCGGCGTCTCGTGGCTAGCTCTGGAGTATGCCATGTGGGCTTCATGCTCTTGAGTGGGTAGTCGATAAGTTTAAGGTAGTCTGCTCAAAAGTTCATCATGTTCTAGAGGCGACCCCTATCTAGGAATGGGTCACATGTTACTTGAAATATCTATTCTGGTTGCACAGAATGTCCCACTGGGCCTCTTTCGGGGGCAGGGCTGGGATGCGGGCAGAGTAGGGGCTGCTCCACAGCCCTCTGAAGACCCCACAACCTGCTTTTCATTTTGCTTTCAAATTGATTTTTTCAGCAAAGTAGAAGAGATTGAAATAGGAAACAAGATTTGCAATAAGAAAACTACAAGAATGATGTGGGTTTTATGCTATGAACTTCATTTCTTGTGCCACTAATTCAATTATGCCCAACAGCCAATCTCAAGATGACGATGGAGTGGAGGAAAGAGTAGTGGTGGATAAAACAAACCAGGTGGGATATGTGAATTAGGACAAAAAAGAGCTCCTCCACTCATGGTTAAGTGGAAATGCAGAAATTGGGATAAATGTCAAATTTCAAACCTCATTTAGACATAGTAGACTATATTTTTCCAAAAAATTTCAAAGTAAGAAAAGTTGGGTAATCAAGTACTACACTTTTATCTCCAAAAATCTGTTTGATACTTAAGTACTTCACCTAAAAGTTATGAATAAATTTCAGAGGTGTTCAAAAATGTCCAAAAAATTGTCCCTTCCACCCTGACCCCACCCCACTCCACCCCTTCTAGAATTTGTTTAGAATTCTTACATGAGGTTTCAAAATCTCAAGCAGATTTTAACCCCAAAGTGACATTCAATTTTTGGGGTTAAAAAACACCATTTCTTTTGAAGCTTTATGAATCTAATTGTCTTCAACTTATACAATCTCAACCGTACAATCTTGAGGTGTGTATACTATAGATGACATGTACAACATTTGAAGTCATTTGGCCACATCGATTGCAAGATAATAATGTTTTAGTGTCGAAAATGAATGCTGAAATTTTCTCAGAAACACATTTGGAGGTGAAATTTGATTTCTGAACATACTCAAATGAAAACACTTTACACTACTAAATGATTCAAAATTAGTATACAAAAACATTGGTGAAAATTTTTTCATTCAATTGACTCATTGTGTCTACAAAATGGCTTTGAAATGTCAAAAATCATCAAGAAAAATTGCAAAAAACACATCTAAAACTGAACCTCTTTCTACTAGAATGCTTCTCAGTCACTCATTAAATTTTGGATTAACATAAAATTTATCGACATAAACTAGAATAGTATGCGCAACTTTTACAAAAAGAATTATTGAAAATGGACTTTATATGAAGAAGAAACAAGCCGCCAAAGTTTAGTGTGCTCCAATAATGGCAAGATTTTGAACTTTGAATTGCTCCCAAACATTCAAAACAACTTGAATTGATGTGAAAACTTTACCACAATAACTAGACTTCAAGACCAAAAAAATCCAATAAATTTTATTGAAAATAAGCAAGGGATGAAGGAGATACAAGGCCATAAAGTTGCAGCCCTAAAATGCAATTTGGTGAAGTCAAATTGAAGTTGTGAATTTTGATTGGCTTCCAAAGAATCAGTACATCTTGGATTGATCTGAAAATTTTACCACACAAATTAAAAATGAAAATGCAACTTTTCCAACAAGTTTTATTGAATTTGGACTTTGGGTGCAAAAGTTACAACACTTTGAACTAGACTTGAAATTGTGTGAGGACACTTTCTGTCTTCTTTGTCACTTTGGGGTTAAGAGAGAAATGTTAGCTTGCTTCTCCCACTTCTTCTAATTCAATTTTTTTTATTATGGAAGCTATTACACTATGTCCAAATGAAGTCTAAATTTCAACTTTGAACACAATTCTTGCATTTCTAGTTACATCTCAAATTCTTAAGAACTTTAAATCAATATATCATCATTATTCAAACAACATGACAAACACAAAGTAGCCATTTAAGGTTGTCTCAGCAATATCACAAGTTATATTGAATCAATGTTGTGAATCAAAGGTATTGTTTCAATAATTCAAATATGGTGGTATAGGAATATTTAATCAACAATTATTCAAAGGTATTGTTTCAACATTTTCAATGTACTGGTGTAGAATATTGAATCAACAATTATTCATATTTGAATTCTTTGAAATCATATTCTACAAGGGGTTCTCAAGACTTCAAAATCAAAAAAATAGTCACTTCATTGTGTGCTTGTAAGTGCTTGTTCTATTTTAATTGATTCATGCTTTCAAGTTGAAATGTTAGTTCAAAAATGTTGTCAAGTTTTAATTTTTGCAATAAAATTGCTCAACTTTTGTAACAGAGAGCTTTGGGGTTTTAATGGGGGAGTGACACCCTTTTACAATTCATACCTTTTAATCCATGTTGATATTCTACATCAAAACAACATTGGGATTTTGAAAATGTTGAAGAACATCTTATGCCAATTGTTCAACCCTTCATGTATTACAAGCACTTGTTGATAGATTTATGATGTTAAAAGAAACTTATCAATATCCAAAGTTCAATCACCTAAGAATGCAAAAGGAGACTATTTCCTCTCTCAAACTAATTATATTGGGTTTGAATATTGGGATGTGACGCAAATACTTATACTTTATTTGTTTACTAGGTTTGTGTAAAGATGGTATTGTACACACAATAACCCTTTTTGTTTAGTAGCACGTCAAAGCATGTTAGAGTTCTTATCACATAGAGGGAATTGTACAAGATATGGAACTTCTTTTGAGAAGGTATGAAATATGTATTAACTTCAACTTTGATTGTCTATTGATAACACGTTGTTCAAACAATTTAACTTTTCTATACATTTAACCATTAGGTAAACATGGTAAAATATTCCATTACTGTTTCAAATAACATTAGACTAATTTTCAATTGTGAATTTATTTTGAAAAAGTATAGTAATGCACCAAATGTTGAAACAACAATGGAACATGGGGGGAGGAAAATTTGAGGTATAACTACAAACGGCTTCATTTTCTATAAAAAAAAAATTGAAAAGTGTTGAATATGGTACAATGTTAGTGGTAGAGAATTTTCAAAGAGGGGTTGGAAGGAACATGTTTATAGAACTTAACACCATTGTCCTCAATTATTTTCTTCCAAAGCAATCAATCCTAGGTATTTTAGAATTCATCGTTGCTTATATTTTGAAAAAAAAATCATTTAATGATTTTAAAATTTTCATTTATTCTGTCTAAACTTAGTGCAAATTAAATGCTATTTATTTCCCAAATGTCCAAAGTCAATTCAAACCAGACCTACATGTGCTATTAATAGTATGTAACATTGTACAGCCTTTTCGACATTTTTACTTTGTTTGACATTCAAATTTATGATTAGAAAATATTCATATCAACCTTTTAAAATCTTTAATAATTAGTATTTGTCAAATTAGTTTAGAAACATATAACTTTCAAGTACTTGAAAAGTTCAAATTTTTTTTCATTGCTTGAATGAAAGTTTGTTGTGATTGACAAAACTTATGCATTACACATATGTATGAAACAAATATTTATTATGGAGGGTTGACGACAAAAACATCACTACTTAGATTTTCATAAAGTAATTATGTGTACATGTGATTGAATATGCAATTGCACATTGTTTTGTATTAGAAAACTATCAAACTCTTATAGGATTTAAATACAAGTCAGTGGAGTACTAAAAAATCTTAATAATAAAAAATTGAATTGGAAGAAGTGGGAGAAGCAAGCTAACATTTCTTTCTTAAAATCTGTTGGAGATTTTGAAACCTCATGTAAGAATTCTAAACAAATTCTAGAAGGGGTGGGGTGGGGTGGGGTCAGGGTGGAAGGGACATTTTTTTGGACATTTTTGAACACCTCCTTTGAAATTTATTCATAACTTTTAGGTGGAGTATTTAAATATCAAACGGACTTTTGGAGATAAAAGTGTACTTGATTACCCAACTTTTCTTAGTTTGAAATTTTTGGAAAAATATAGTCTACTATGTCTAAATGAGGTTTGAAATTTGACATTTATCCCAATTTCTGTGTTTCCACTTAACCATGAGTGGAGGAGCTCTTTTTTTTGTCCTAATTCACATATCCCACATGGTTTGTTTCACCCCACCACTACTCCACTAGTATAAAAATCTTTCCTCCACTCCATCGTCATCTTTAGATTGGCTGTAGGGGAGAATTGAATTAGTGGCACAAGAAATGAAGTTCATGGCATAAAACCGACATCATTTTTGTAGTTTTCTTATTGTAAATCTTGTTTCCTATTTCAATCTCTTCTACTTTGCTGAAAAAATCAATTTGAAAGCAAAATGAAAAGCAGGTCGTGGGGTCTTCAGAGGGGGACATTCTGTGTAACAGCCCTCTGTAATGATACCAAAGTTTTATCAACAGCCAATGCGAACGTACCTTTAGTGTCATTCAAGAGTCCTGATGGGTCACCTCTGCTATTAATATTCAAAAAAATGCCCCCAAGAAGTCTGGTTCACAGTCTGAGTCAATGTGTGTCTATTTTTTTTAAGCATGCACTAGGCTTTGACACTTTTGTCAGCAGGCGGAGCCATTTTATTGTGCAAATATCTTCATTCTCATGCGCAAAACACCACAAGCTGCTTATTTAAGAGAGCCGTGTGAGTAGACGTGGCTTGCTGTTCAAGTAAGTTCCTACTCAAATTTCCTCACATGCAACTTTTGTTGACGCTCGCCTCTTCTTTGGTATAAAGAATAAGAGCTTTCTTCTCACGCTTAGGCCAATTTCTTCTCACGTTTATGCCAATTCACCTTGGTTATATTGTATATTGTATAAGGTAAGTAGACTTAAAATATCGACTCAAATAAAATGTTGAACCCTATTTTGGAGTGAAAATTTGAACAACAAAGTAATTCAAATGATGAGTAGTAGAAGGGCAATTATAACAATGTGGAGTCCAAGGCCATTTGGGATAGTGATTGGTATAGTAGTGGTGGTGGATTTGTAAGAAGATCATTTTTGGTACAATTTTTTGCAATTTAACCTCTTGTTTTGGCAATGTTCTAATGCTATGAATATTGTAATTTTATAAATGTGTGGCCCCAATGACCAGGGTAATCACCAAAATACTCTAATTATTGGACCACTACATTATTTGTTTTTATAGGTCATCCATTGTATCTAAAAGGTCCATACACTAGAAGAAAAACGTGTCCACTACAACCAACTGAAATGCAACTACGTGTCTGATGCAATTGTCTTGCAACTACAATCCTCTGTATTTGCACCAACTTTGACATAGTTACACTACAGTTGCAAAATAGTATGCAATTGTCTTGCAACTACAATCCTCTGTATTTGCACCAACTTTGACATAGTTACACTACAGTTGCAAAATAGTTGCAAAGTAGTCGCAAAATGTACTTACGTTTACGGGAATGTAACAAAAGAGTTGATGTGAGGTATTTTACATCTGATATTCATCACAATTGTTGATGTGGACAATTTTACATTCTGTAGAGTCTGATGTGTCTATCTATAGTTGCATATAATTTAAATTTGATAGCAATTCAACTAGAGTGCAATTAGACTACAACTACTATTGAGTCTTTTGTTAATTGTCCCATATCAATTGTCAAGAATACAATTAGGTTGGATATATAAGAATTGTAAGTTATAACATTCTTGTGTTATGAATTTTGATAATGAAATTCTAATATTGATATATTTTGTAGATTCTTACATTTTGTAGATTTCTACAACTTACAGATTTCTATAATTTAAAAATTTCTACAACTTATAGATATCTATAATTTGTAGATTTTCACAATTTGTAGATTTTTGTAATCTATAAAATCTATAATATTTAACATCTAAGATATTTCTAGATTTGGTGATCTATAAAAAAGATACATTTGAAATTTTGAATGTACAAATCTTTGAGATTAAAATTTCAAAATCTACAAATCTATGAATTACAGACAAGTCATAAATAAGTCGCAAACCAAGCACATTAGTTGCAAATTAGTTGCATGCTAGTTGCAAACCAGTTGTAAACCAGTTGCATACAAATAACTTCCACGTAAGCAACCACGTCAAAAGAGTTCATCAATGAACTTTCAAGTATATTGTCGAATGAGAAACAACTTTGAAATTTTTTGCAACTACTTTGCAATTAGTGCAACTTGTCCACTGCAACTGTGGACTCTAAATTGTCACCTAGTTGCAAATGGCCTATGCAACTAAACCAGTTGCAAACAGTAATTGTAGAACCCCTTATTTTCTTGTAGTGATAGCGTCTTTATAGTATTAATGTTTGTCAAGTGAATTTTGGATTTTAGGATCAAGTTACTCTTATTGCCCCTTTCAAACTAGGTTTTTAAAAATTTACAACTTATGCAAAATTAACACAACCTCTTAAATTTTTCTTCATAATTTTTTCTCTTCATTTTCTATGGTTTTGCAAAACATATTTAAATAATTTGAGTTGTCGAAGTTATCCCTTATTTAGAAAGAGAGAAAGAAGAGTACTAATGTAGGCTTTTAATCCATATGCCATGAAGATTGCTTAATATTCTATTACATGCTTAGGTATTTGGAAAGATAGTTGTAAAGAGGCACACTTTGAGGCTGTGTCAAGTCACCATCACCATCTATAAAACCATCTAAATATCCATTCATTTTTTTATAAGACTTTGTCCTTGACTTTGAGGGAGTAGACATAGTATTGGGTTGAAAAATAGGTGCTTTTTAATTGAAAATCATTTTAACTAGGGTTCATGTAGAGATCATCCCTTTGCGGGCTACGGTTCAATTAAAAATACTTAACCATGTGAAGATTAAGAAATGTTATGGTAAGCCACCTTATTTGTGCCATGTAACTGGTTGTGCCACATTGTGAATTTGTTTACATTATGTTTATTTAGCAATGATTGTATATTTCAAAATTTAAAATGTACACAATTTGACATAGTGGCACAAATAGGGTGCTAGTGAATTGTGGCACAAATAGGGTCACATGTTTATTAAACTATAGTACAAATAGTTTGGCCATCTAATAAGCAATTAAATTATTACTCAAAATAGGAAGCAATTGAATTGCATGGCAATGCAAACAATGTTTCAATGAATTTATAATACAAACAAGGTCAAGTAGAAATTAAATTGTGATACAAATAGGGTGGCTATTAAATTGTGGCACAAGATAAGGCCGCAATTAATTAAGCTATGGCCCAAATTAGATAAGATCACATAGTAATTAAATTGTTGTGCAAATTGGGGGCGATTGAATTGTAGAACAAAACTTTGTGACAAATACAATTGGTTGCACAACTAAAATCAAGTAGTAATTAAGTTGTGGTACAAATTGGGGTGCGATTGAATTGTAGGACAAACTATGTGACAATGGAATTGGTAACACAACTAGGATCAAGTAGCAATTAAGTTGTGGCACAAATTGAGGGATGATTGAATTACAGGACAAATTGTGGGACAATGGAATTGTAGCACAACTAGGATCAAGTAGCAATTAAATTATGGCTCGAAAAGGGTCACATGCCGCAATTGAGTTTATGCACAAATAAGGTGCCCATTGAGTTGTAGCAGGCCCCAAAATAGAGTGGCAATTATATTGTGTCCCAAAACAGGGTAGCTGCCCTTATATCCTCCAAAATTGTAGCACCTGAAGTCCTGCATTTGACTGGCGTTTTTGAGCTGCCAGCAACGAATTCATGATGGACGTATCGTTTGGAGAGTACACTTTGGAGGTGTACAGATCTTCAAGGCCACAGTTGCCGTGGTCATGAAGCAGGCTTGTGACTGATGACTCTGTGAGGAGTGTGAGCCTGCACGTTTTTTGGTGATAACTTACCCTCGCGGTTCCTAGAACTTGCTCTTGCTCCTTTATTTCTACTAAACGCGTTGAAACAAGCTAGTCACAGATTCTCTCGTAGCTTTCTTACTGCATTGCTACTTTAGTAAAAGTCATCTAAGTTATAGAGAGACCGTCTTAACTTTACTTCGGCATTACGAAAGCACAGATAGTCTTCATACCAAGCTTGCTATTTCTTCAATACCACATGACATAATTATGCACATACTGACGCTGCTTATCCGATCTGTGGCATAGCTGCTGGTCTTTTCCGAACAGCTTGACATAAGCTAGTCACAGAGTCTCTTGAATTGTAGCTTTTTGACTGGATTAATTGTTGCACAACTATAAGTTAGTTGTAGAGCCTTAACTTTGTGGCTGCATTATCACGAAAACACAGAACTTTTTCATAAACAGCGTTCTGATCGACTTATCGATAAGGAGCATTTCATTTCTTTGCCGGGGCTCGCTAGCTGTATGCACGCAATGGCGAGGGAGACTGTCGTAACCAGTGACATAACCTGTAAAGCCCGCTGTGAAGACTGTGCTTCTGGTGAAACTGGTGAACACCAGCAATCGAAGGAGAGTAGTACTAATGGATACAAGAGCCTGGACACGTTCGTTTTCCCTTCGGAGCGCGGCATGGACGTGACAGCGTCGGACTTCGACTCGGAGGCTTTTCTGGACGAGCTCGCGGCGGACGTGATGCGCCTGCAGCACGCGAAGCTGCGTAAAATTCTGGAGCTGCAGGTTGGGGTGGAGTATCTGCAGCGCCATGGATTGAATGGACGCACGGATGTGGAGAGTTTTCGAAAATGCGTGCCGGTTGTGAGCTATGGAGACTTGGAAACCGATATTTTGAGGTTGGTCAATGGGGAGACCACGGCGCCCATCTTCACTGTTGACCCCGTCATTGCGTTCCACCTCAGGTAACTTGATCTTTCTCCCATAAATGTGGCGAATTTAGGTTAAAACTCGTACCTGGTTTTGATCTGGATACCACACAACTTGGAGTGAAATGTGCTTTGGCAACCATGATTTGTCAAGACCTCTATAATTTTTGACTTTTTGTGTGCTTCTGATGCAGTTTACTTCCTTTGTCCAATGTCTAAATTTGATTTTTCTTGTACTTATTCAAGTACTTCCAATGCACTTCCAATGATAAAAATTTCAAGCTCTAATTATAAACTGATGAAAAGTTAGAAGTTTATTTGGAGGGGCAAATTCCATAGTGCATTGAGGATCGATGCCCAAAAGCAATGCCAATAGAAATTGAGTTACATTTTTAAGCGGACTACAGCATGAAATGAGCTACACAGCCTCACGTGCGTTGCACAGCAGCATATTTTGATGAATCTCAGCGTGGAATTGATGCAGTTCAGGAACCACAGGCGGGAAGCCAAAGTATATACCGGCAACAGACAGGGGCAACAGCGAGGAACGTCGATTCTTTTATACTTTTTTGGATGCATCACTCCGCAGGTAATTGATTTTTTGACTTTGATGAGCTCTTGGGGACATCTATTTCAAATAGTAGCCTCTTGGTGGCAAGAATTTATCCAAGGGTGTGATGGGGAAGAGCATGTAACTGAGCTTTCATGTGGGCTCGGTGGAACAGGGCATTTCCTGGTTATGAGCGGGGCAAAGCCCTGAATCTTGCATTTGCGGGGAAGCAATCAGTGACACCCTCAGGGCTCAAAGCTGGAGCCATGACTACAAATCTATACCGAAGTGCGCGCTTTCGGAACCGAGAGAGGGCAGGTGATGAAATGTGTGTCCCTGACGAGGTGATTCTGTGCGAGGACATTCACCAGAGCATGTACTGTCATCTCCTTTGCGCACTAGCTCGAGCACCGGAGATTGTCAAAGTGTCTGCTGTATTTGCAGGTAATGGATCGTACTATTTCTATTTAAATATCGATTTCTGCATTAAAATTTGAGTATCTCATCCTTGGAGAGTCGTTCTTCTGCAAAGCAAGCACGCGTAGCGATAGAAATGGAGGAGAGTTGCAATCGTGGAAGTCATAGTGAAAGAATCAAATTGAGGTTTTAGGGTTTGGATTTCATGGTCAAGGATTTGAGATTTCTTTCTGGCCATGGTTATGATGGAATTAGAGGTCCTAACTGTCGTTCCTAGGCTCGTACCCTACTACCCTTGAGTAGATATTGCAAATTCTAGTCTCCAATCTGCTAAAACCCAAAGGTCTGACATTCAATTTGGTTAGGGAATGAAAGGTGAAATGTTCAAGAATGTTATCTATTTTACAACACGTTACAGTCCATTTATGAAGATGCGCTATGCCTTTTTATGTAGAGTCTGTTGATGTTGATCTGCAGAGTCTACCTCTTAGCAAAGCCGTGTAGTTCTTGTGCAATTCATGCTGTCTTGTGGCTTTTAAAAGGGACCTGGATGAACAGTCTCAATAAGTGGCCAATTCTGCATCTTATGTTCTCCACTGATTTATAGATGTTGTAAACTTGCAGTGACTGTCGTGGCTGCCGCCCGAGCCCTCCAACAACAATGGCGAGAGCTCACATCAGACATCCGAACAGGCACCCTGAACCCCCAAATCATCAAATCTCCCGAACTCCGAGCCGCACTGAAGGACACGCTTCACCCAAACCCAGAGCTCGCAAACAGGATAGAGCTCGAATGCTCCCAAGAGAATTGGGATGGCATATTCCCACGCCTGTTCCCAAACGCTCACTTCGTGCAATGCATCCTGTCGGGAAGTATGCTGCAATACGCATCGGCTCTGAAACACTTCGCAGGGAATCTCCCAGTGGTGTCGGTTGGATACGCAAGCTCCGAGTGTGAGCACATTGCACTCAACCCAAGATTGAACTGTGACCCTGAGGAGATTACCTACTTGCCTTGGGTTGAAAGGATTTACTTTGAGTTTATTCCGGTGGATGGTGGAATTGATGGTCATGGGGGGGCGTTGAAGGTGCTGGAGGCTTGTGAGTTGGAAGTGGGACGAGAGTACGAGTTGGTGGTGACGAATAATATAGGTAAGGAAACTTTGATTTCAGAGAGGTGATACGGGCCCGGTGTGGCTACGTCAATGAACGTTTTTGAGGGTGAAGCAGCAGCGCTGTTGTAGTTTTCAGGAGTGGGGATTTCGGGGTTATGAGAAACTGCACTTCTCTCGTGGATTTCCATATGCAAGGCGGCGGGTCATTTGTTGCGTTGTGGCAATGAAAACCATGGATCTAGTGTTCACTGATGGCTTGAATTTGTCACAGGAAGAAGAATTCTAACCTTATGGCTTTGTGAACAGAGAGTCTATTGGAAATAGTTCTACTACTTTGCATTTTAGCTAGAAATGAATATTTTTTATCGCTTTAGTAGCATCTTTGGATTGCCTTCCGAAAGACTCAAATCATCCACTAGAGGATCTTTACTTTACAGGTAGGTTGCGTGTATAACGTTGAAGACATTCAGCATGATAGTTATAGGTTGTATTGGTAACACTTCTAGAGGGCTTCTATTTGAAATTAATGGGTGATTGGTTTCAGGTACTTCTAACTTAGTGAAGAAGAAGGAATCAATTCGTTACAAACGTGCATTCTGAAGGCCAAAAAATGTATCTTTATGTGGAAATGGAGTCGTTTTACAAGATGATGAGCACGGCCTATTCAAAACTGTGATGGTGGTGGCACAGGGTTCTACAGGTACCGTGTCGGCGATGTGATACGAGTGACGAGCTTCCGCAACACGATGCCTGTGTTTGCGTTTGTACGACGCATGAATGTGATTCTCAGCGTGCATACAGACAAGACGGATGAGGAGGAGCTGCAAGCGGTTGTGGACAAAGCTGCCAAGCTTCTCAGAGAGGCACAGCCGGCTATGGAGCTTTCCGATTACACAGCCGCTTCCGATGTCTCTTCCTTGCCTGGGCGATACGTCATCTTCTTGGAGATGGTGGACAGCAGGTACACTGAAAAACCATTACACTGACTGCTTGGGTGACAGTCACATTGCATGTCGAATAATAAGAAAGTGAGTCAATTGGGCAACATGTAATGATAGTGTGGCCAGTGTGTATGATATTCCATAATGTGCGTTGAAGAGTGGGGCGGATGAAAGAGATCTGCGTGTAATAAATTGTGCACATTCTCTGAACATCAAGTTGCTCCTGCACGCCTAGTTCACATTTCATGCTATTAAATCGTAACTCGATGACCCATTTTCGACCCTTTGGTTGCTGTACTTGTTACACCTAATATTTTTTTCAAAAGAACAGTAAATCGAGGAATATTTCCCTTGCATTTTGATCAAATCATGCACTCAAAAAAAGCATTCAAGCTTTCTCAGGTTCTCTCAATAGAACATTTTGCCGGTGTGAAAAGTGCAGAGTCTAGCTTCCCCACTGCTCAGGAATGTTATTAGAGTGACACAGTTGCCATTGATACAATGATACTGAACCTGACGTTTCGTGTTGAACTTTTGTGTGCTAGTAACTTGGACCACAACGTATTACAGAAGTGTGCCAACACACTGGATGCCAGCTTCAATTACGTGTATCGGAGATGGCGTTACAAGGGTCAAATTGGTCCACTTGAGCTTCGTATTGTGAGGGAGGGCACTTTTCACAAGATGCTGAATGGGGCAGTGGCCAGAGGCGCATCGCCCAATCAGTACAAGCTTCCTCGTGTCAACAACCAGCCGCAAGCACTGAAAATTTTGCAGGAAGGGACAGTTGGATCCTTCCACAGCACAATCACACCAGAATCAAACGGGGCGTGAATACCACATAAATTTTATGAGTGAAGCGTGAATCCAGTTATTACATTTGTTGGATCTTGCTGACATTGAGAAGGGAATTCCAAATTTTCTTGCCATGCATTTTTTGGACGCAGTATGAATAAATTACGAATTTTCTTCTATGTGTTGAGAATAGGTGTTTATTTCATAGGGACTTATGCATGTTATCACCAATTTCAATGAACAATGCACCCGAGGATTTAATTACATGTATGTACTGTGTGATTAACTAAAGCTATGTGATACTGAGATACGGCACATCTAGGCACACCCCTCACTAAGAGGGTAGATCAGAGTAGAGCCATTTGAAAAGTGGTAGTGATTGGTGACATGCTAACACCATATTGTCACATGCCCATGCCAACACTACAAAACCCGGGCACGTTGGCACCTAGGCCATGATGATATACAGTGCTAAGTGCACTGGAAACACCTCCAACATTCTACAAACGAGAATGACCAACTATGAGCTGCGGAAAAGTCGACTTGAAACAACCTCGTCATAAAGCGTCACCCCGATTCCTGCACGCTATTCAGGACCAAGGCGCCCAAAATTAAGCCTTTCTAGCAGTTTTGAGCAGGTCATACAGTATGGGAATTTTCTTTGGTTAATTATTTCCGTATCAACGCAATTCTTACACTGATTTCAGCGATATCTAATTCAATCCCATTTCAATTATAATTTCTACATTACGGTCAATCAAACTGGTTAAAAACCATGAATCTTTGGTCCTTGAGAAATAAATCCCCAACTCAACTGACTGCATACACTATACCTGACATCCAAACATCAAAAACTCCGGGTCTCATTCTACCAACGCTCCTATATTTCCCAAAACTAACGCACGAAATGGTGCAGCAGACGCAGGACAGGTAATTTATCATTCACGTTTCACCATGGAACACAGCAACCCGTCCAGTATCCCATGCACCTTGCTTCGACCCTCCCCCTGTACTGTACAACAACACGCATCTGGCATTGACAAGGCGGACCGACAAGAGTCCCTATAAGGAACCAAGGAGGGGTCGTCACTCATACTAGGTAGG
Source organism: Climacium dendroides (assembly GCA_950106755.1). Taxonomy (NCBI): domain Eukaryota; kingdom Viridiplantae; phylum Streptophyta; class Bryopsida; order Hypnales; family Climaciaceae; genus Climacium; species Climacium dendroides. Next base: position 14,126,918 of record OX467091.1, on the reverse strand, counting down.
GCTGGCGGATAGCGCTTCATCAGAACTTTCAACTCCAAATACGCTGAAAAACCGCAACCACCTCCACTTGTTTCTGGGTGATCGACGATATCTGGCCTCAGCTGGGTCAGCTAGCAAGCAATCATCGAGCACGATTCCCTAGTTCAAACGATGGATCTCCCGCTTTGGAGTCCTTGGTTTCAGGCCAGGAGCACCACATCTGTCTGCGGTTTAGAGGCGATGACATCCATTTCTGCTAGATGCTTCATGTCATGCGCCATAAGTTATTGTTGTGGTTGTTGGAAAGCACCTTTACTGATCTGCATGAGTGCAGTCTGCAATGCCACTTGAACTGCCTCCGCCACTGATCTGAGACGCCCTTGACCCTCACCTGGCGCTCCCTGCACAGCCTGAATCACTCTGTCTTTGCATCGCTCCCATTCCTCCGGCCGTGCCCAACAAGAGCGCCCACCGTGACTCCCATCCATTTGGGACAAAGATATGGTTCGATTGCTCCCATCGCCATTATACAGGTACACTAATCTCAAGGCAACCGACTGAGGCAACCACCCTGCTCCCCCGACCACGTTCAAATGGGGAACCTGAGATGTGTCGAACGAGAATGTGAGGGTGAACTCCACGGTACTTCGCTGCTGGTTGTGTTGAATGCTGCTTTTGCCACCAGCGATGCCCGAATCCTCTTGTTGTCCGTTACCAGGTTCCCCTCCACCTGTGCCTACTGGTGATTCCAGGCTGAGTGTCACACGTGGACGAGGAGACACACCTTGACCACTGGCATCCCCGACAACACCATATGGTCCTCCACTTGCCTGCAATTAAACAAACCGGACAAGGAAGCATGAAAATCGGCAAAGCAATACAGTGTTAGATTCTGTAGCAAAAAGTGGTAGGCCAATAAAAGTACTCTGCACATATCTGTGAGGTGAAGAGGCGGACGGCATGCTGGGAAGAATCAGCAAAGCTTAAAACGGTTTCGATGCATAGGGTAGTCCATAAACGCAAAAGATTAGCAATTTCTGACGGACAAGTAACCAGCAGGATCGACCACAACGGCATTCGTCAAACCCGAAGAATATCAATCATGAAAGTGAAGGAGAGGGAAAACACTTACTTTACTGGACTCTTTCTTCCATTGAATGAGCACAAGGAACTCCCGGAGTACAGGTACAGGTAGGGTCAACATCGTCACAAATGATGCTAAGCGAGATGCATCGTATGGCTCGGAGGCTACTCGCCGAGAAAAGAAGTCACCAATATCTTGCATCTCTTGCAGAGATAATTCAGATGCCAAACTCACAGCCTGCCCAGGCGCCGCTTGCTGATGTGCGGCAGCTTGTTGTTGGTACCGCTTCACATTGATAGCTTGCAAAAACAGCTGCTGCCGATGCATGCTCACCGCAAACACGCAGCCCCTACTCGAAAAAACAAAAAAGGACGAGTGAGAACTACATAATCGGCTACTTTCTCCATTCGAGGTGTCATTTTCAAACTTGCAAATGAATAACAAGTCAGTTCGCCCAGAGCACAAGATAACTGCAAACCAATCATTCAGTTAACGAGACATGCCTAAAGGGAACCAATAACAAGTCGACCACTCGACCATAGAGCAATGCTCCGCAAGATGTAGACAGTTGACCAAGGCTGCACGCAAAACAATGCAGGAACTTTCTGCAACAGTCCGCAGAGCAAACGTCGACTTGGAGCCTCTAAAGTCCCAGTTAGATCTACAATGTGACAATCTCATGTCGAGGAAAAAAGATTTGAGTGAAGTCAGAGTAGACTCTACCTGATAAAAAACCTCAAGGCTGGTTGCTCTGGGTCGTGATTAAGCAATGCACCCTCCGTCTGATTCAGCGTGGAAGTCAGCACGTCCCTCAAAATGTTCGGGAATTGTGCAAACAACCACAATCCGCCTAGGTAGCGGAGCGTTCCTCGTAGGACTTTCTTCAGAGCTGCCAGTGGTACCCATGCACCCCCATAGCCCCCATCGTCACCCATCCCGACCAGAGCGGGGTTCAATTCCGCGCGTATAGAAATGCTAGTTCCCAGGCCCGAACCCGAGGCCGCGATTCTCAGGGCTCCAGAACCAGTTAAACCTCCCAATGTAGTGTTACTACTCCCAATGTTGTTTCCAGAACGGTTCGCTACAGCTCCCGCCTGACGAGAGCCATTGTTGGCCCCAGTATTGGCAGAGTTGGAAACCATGGCCAACGAAGGACCTGCAGCCCCTCCCCCAACGGTCACGTCTGCACTGTTCATGCCCAGAGTCACATGTTCCACAACAAATGTGCGAAATTGGGGGCAAGGCAAAAAGCCTCTGGCACCATTGCCTCCACTCCGAGGAGGTGGAGCCGGCTGCAGCCACACTTGATCACCTGCGAAGCATCGCATGTCAATTGCGAAGTCCCGGCGGTACACGATCCGAACCCAGTAGGCTGAACGTAGTAGAACTGAAACGTCGGTGGGCAACAGCGAGCTGGGAACCAACCCGGGCCCCGGGCTTCTACCAGCATTTGAAGGCAATCCTCCTTGATTGCCTGGAACTCCGTTGTTATTTGGACGATGATTTGAGCCAGAAGATTGAACGGCCATCCTCGCGGGTCGAATCGCTGCAGCAAGTGCATGCAAAGGACCTGCGGTGACCTGGATGGCATCCAACAAGAGCTCTACTTCTCCGCCATTGATGTATTCCTCCAAAAACTGCACAAGTTCAAATCAACACATGTTCACGTCGCATGTTTGCCACAATCTGAAACACAATCGAGCAAAACTTTCTAATAGACCGAAGAGCAACGTCTCAACCCAGCTTCACAGAAAAAGAGAAGAGCAGCAAGCAAGCGACTTTCAAAGGGAATGAGGGCCAGATATTAAGCTGGTAGCAGATTAACCATCCTCATCTGCCTATTTGCACTCCATAACTTTCTTCCAGCTAGGGGCAACCCTGTCGTCCGTAACTGCATCAAAGTATGATGCGAATGAACTACCATACTTTCCAAGAAACCAAGAGAACCAAGAAAACACCGAGATGAAGATTGTGTTGAACCTATGTACATGTAGAATGTAGGTCCTAGTTCACCTCACCAAGTTTAATACCAATACGTTTCCAATCACAAAATCGAGTGAAAGTCCATACCTTTGTATGAGGCCACAGCTGCTCGGGTGAGTGAACAGTACAACCTCGTCGAGTGGTTCCCCACTCCACGACAAATCGGGCAACTGTACCTGGCATGGACCCGGAAAAAGTGAATGAAACACTCGTCAGACCCACGGCCTCCACCTTAAAAGCCCACTTATTCTTCTCCCCAACTTCGGCTCTATCTCCTGCTGTATCGCTAGGTCTACCTTGACCCTTGACCCATTGTTCAATATTTCTTTTCTTTTCATCCTCGTTGCTTCCCAGGAGTTTACGAATGCCGATTGAAAACGCTCGCGCTCTCCAGATCCGTTCTAAATCCGTAACCAGTTTCGTTACACTATCGTCCCGCACCGAGGAGTACTTGAGAACCAACCCTTCATGCGTGCACTGCATGTGAGAATCCTCTTGTGAGGGACTTGCAAATTGTACTCCAGTGCCCACTGACCCCTCGCATTGCTTCTGAAGTTTCCACAGGCCGCTGAAATACGTGTCCAGCACCTTCACATCCCAACCTTCACTGCCGGGTTTACCTAGGCACAAGGACATTTGTTGCCACCCATAGGAGTCATCTGTTTCGATCTGTCTGGTTCTTGAATCTCCAGTCGGCACGGTGGCTGGAAGCCTAAACCGGAGAACAGTAGAGGGTTCTCGCAGGCCAACCTCGTTCACATACGGTATCCCTTGAGTATCCATCTGGCGAGTCAACAGAGCATGCTTGATGCACAACCTGCATCGCTCTTCCACTTGCTGGAAAACAGCTCGGTAGGCACCTGCAGAGGCCCTTCCCTGGTTGGCCTCTCGAATGACATGGCCATAAGCCTGGTTCGAAATGGACTGAGGAACGGGTGCGGTGGTCTCAGGCAAGTGAGAATTTCGCTGAAAATCGCCGACAAAGACCCTCTCAAGCCCTGTTCTCCTCCGCTTTTCCATTTCCCCACTCGTTGACAATGCTTGCAATGAGGAAAGAGAGTTTAAGAGATCTGCAATGGGTCGCTTCCGATTGCTTCGTTGCGCTGGCAACTTGTCGGAACCACCTGCAGACAAAGTAGTAACACGACGACGCATTTATTATGCTTCTCACTACCGGCATTATATCCAACAAGAGTTTGAACGATTGGGTTATCAAGCACAGGACTACGGCGAGCCTATCATTCACAAGAAAATGACACACATATCCTCGACTTATCGTGACTGTCATGCTGCAAGCAGCTAAAACATTTCATAAACCACGTGAACGAATAAGGAACAAGCTTCTACTTTTCCAGTTTTCGTCTTGTCAAATCAAAGGCGAGCATCTGATCATTTATATTTTCCGAGCATCATGTTCCCGATCTTCCTCCCTTTTAACAGTGCTGACACCCTCATCTCTTCGCAGAGATCTATCTAGCACAAACTTGGTACAGGACTACCTAGACGTGGAAATGCTTACACATACATTGCTCAAATGCACGAGAAAATTCAACTTCAGGAGAGAGAAAAAAAACCCGGCTGAAGCACAGTACCTCCTAGTCTTCCATGCTGCTCGACATCCGTCCACTCTTGGATCGAGGACCCCGAATCCGTGTTGAAGGGAACAGGAGACACGGTCGACTTCCACGCAGGAGAAGTCACCTGAGCAAGACCTGATGATCGAGCAAGCTGTGAGCCAGATGGAGATCCACCCCTGCCGATTAATGGCCTCGAGTTAGAAGTCGCTATTCCGCTTCTTGGCGGTGGGATATCTCTGCCCTGGCGAGGGATCCAGGGCCCCGTCGATGTAAAAGAATTAGGAGTCTTGGAAGCAATGGAATCTATAAGTTTTGAAATATGCTCATCGTCTAACTCGATAGGAGATGCTACATTATCCCCCATAGCAACAGGCAATCTTGTATTTATTAGCTCTGGGTCGCCAGCACCCTGCAGAGTCGACTTGCGATGAGGCATTTGGTTACGAACGTCGGCAGAACCCCGGAGTGGGCTGACCCCGGGGATGTTATGAGGCGACGCACCATTCATCATAGTCGGCCGCCCGAGCCTGTGACTACCGTCCCCAAAGGTAGGACTCCCTCCTAAGGATTTCCCTTGATGATACCCGGTAGCTGTGATAGAAGGGTTCATCATACCGGAACCACCATTCATTCCGTATCCTACATTCCCATGCTCCAGTGGTGAACTTCCGTGCTGCAGAGGAGACCCACCTTGCAGATTCGACGGAGACTGGACTGTCAACATGTTACCCCTGTGACCAGTCCCAGTGCCTCCCTTGTCAGATACGTAATACTGTTCCGCTCCTGTCTGTATCCCATCCACTCCTAGGCCACCTGCTCTGCTAGGACCTCTGATCATAGGTGGCACACCGAATTTCCCATATGCTTCATCCTCGATTCTCTTTACAACCATGTTGGCAGACGAGGCTTTGGCCTCGTAGCCACTCAGCTCGAGAAGACTGAAGCCAGTGTTTCCTCGGAGGATTGGCCTCGCCTCGATGTCGATTTTCATCCATCTGAAAATGTCAAAGGCGCTAGACTCTAGGGTGGTCCGTCCTGGTGATGATGTCTGTGGTTTTGCCTCCAGAAGAGTGAACAAAGGAGTAAAGTTCACGTCAAGTTGAAGACATAGAAAAAAAGAATCGTCACAGTGGGGGAATCCCATTATCAGAAGATCACTCCCAAGCTTTGGACCTCCCAGCGGAATATTCAAAACTGATGCTCCTCTCTCGTATAACTGCCAATGCAATCGAGTGTCAGTTGCCCAAAAGCCTTCATATGGACACTACCCTCCACGAACCCATTGGAGCCCATGGCGCCCTTCATTCAAAGAAACAGGAAGAGAACAGAGAACAGAGAAATATCTCAGACCACTCTTCTTGGAAAAAAGAGGACATGTCTGAGCAAACTACAGAAGACTTGGTGAAAAAGGAAGACTCTCCACATCCCTATCCGTCGTTATTCAAATAATGTACACATAACCCTTTCATCGGATCGATACCATGACTAGGCTCTGTTGCTATCCCACGAAGAGTTACTACTTACCTTTAAGTTCAATGACCTCCCTATCAATCCTAAGTAGTGGAGGAGGCATTTTGTTCGCAGGTTCACAAAAGCATCAAGGGGCGGCACAGTCGCCATGTTCAGGAAATCATCCATCTCTTTGGTCATTGAAGTGGCGAGTACTGTACTCGGACATCGTAGCAAGAATCGTCCATTCCTGTCAAGCCAAAGCCACCAATCTCTATCAGTGCGCTTTGATATTAGGACAAATAAGGTCAATGTAGCGGCTCCTGTTTACAAATAGATGCAGCCGACATCTACGCAAGTAAGATCTCAGACCAACAGTCCTTACAAAACCCGTCAGGGTATAAAAGGACTTGAAATTGGAACAAGGCCCCGATTATAATGGTCGCAAAATGTCTGGTCCTGAGGAGCACGCTGTCATAAGATCAGAGTCCCGTCACAGTCTACTACCTGCCTGTGTTTATGGATCAAGTAATAGACCTCCGAGGAGTGTTCCGGCGTATAAGGCAAAACACGCAGAGTAAAAGAAATCGGGACAGACCTGATGCTTATTCCCAGTGACATGAATGAGACACCAAATGCACGAACACACAAAACCTCTTCCCCGGCCTCCTCGACGTCCTCACCTTCAGTAGTCGTCTGCAAAAAGAGATCACAAGGTTATCATACAATAAAAAATCTTGCACATTTTCCGGAATTACAAGTCGTATTCCTATCTTCAACAATGCTTTTGTCAATATCCAAGAACACTACAACGTCTGCTGAAGCAAACTGCGGATACCTAAATACACAGTGCCTTCTGAACTCAGCAAAATCACGTCGTCCTGAGGGCAAAACAAGACATTCGTGACGTGAAGCAACCATGTGCACGAAATGCTTCAGCAACACATGTGCCGGTTTCCAAATCAAAAAACAAGGAGACAGTTCTCTGGAAATGAACAAGACCTCGCTAGAGCTCTCTGGTATCGAATGTTTCAAGAACACATCATTGTCAGATGGCCACACACGATCGCCCCCCTTGAGGCCTCGCTGCACTTCCACAAGTCGGGTGTGGATACTGCAGCCGATAGCCCGCAGAAGCAACTTCTCCACGTTGATGCAGCTTGAGTCGACCACGAACTCTGCTTCAATGCCTGTCGACGAGTCGATCACAGCAGGTGAATGTGAACAAGTAATCTGCTGATCTGAACCATGCTCGATTCGCAAGCTTGGGCTGGCTTCCCCCTTCTGTGTTTCTAACCAATATACAATCTTTAGACCCGGAGACCCTCGTATTATTTTTGTTGCACCTCCAGACTCCATCTCCACGTCCCCGATGGGACCGGCAGGTTGTCCGGCAATTGGACCTGCTGCAGTTCCAACCCCACTGTCTGACAATTTTTCGTACTTGATTGAGTCTCGCCATCTCCCACCCTGCAACACTTTAATCTGCCGGAAAAGAGTGTCCATGACCAAAGCGGTACAAAACTGATGCAGAATAGAATACATCAGTCCTAAGGGATCCTCTGAAGCCGCCATCCGTCGCTCCAGTTCGTCACCCAGAAAGTATGCTTGGGGATCGGTAAACTGTATCGGACCCGTGGGTTCTCCTACCAAGATGTCTATTTTGAGAACCCTCCAGAACGAAAGGTGGCCACGATATCCCAGAGTGAGGTGCGCTTCAAACTCTCCGGTGACTTTGAAAATAACTCGCCCGCCCGTTACCTTGATCTCAGTGATCTGTTTCGGCAATAAAATATCGAGCAGGCAAGTGCGAAGAACAGCATTCAGACTTTTCACAGCATCCTCCCTCTCCTCCCCAATTAGCACAGGTTGCATTCCCAGATCGTCGATGCACTTCGGCAGCCTGTTGTAATTTCCACTCACCAATATTTGAGTTGCAGTCGGAATATCATAAACAGGAGCGCGCGCTTGCTGCAATGTTTCGTGAAGATAGAAAAGAAAGTCCGCTGCCTGGGTGAAGCTCATATCGTGGTTGGAGAGGGTACCAGCGAGCTGCTGGCATTGCTCCACTAGAGGAATCTGGAAAGGACGGAACAAGCAATTCAGTTAGCTCTGGCCGGCAGAAATTATCGAAGATGCAGCAAGTTCAGGTCGATGGTGTGACGCCCCAAAACAAATTATGATGAATTTACTAGAAGAAAATTGCAAAGGGCACACAGACGGAAGCTTAAAAGCGTAAATAGAATTGGGTAACTGAAGCGTCTCTAAGGTGACAACAACCAGGAATAGGTATTGCAATGCCAGGTATGGGAACCACAAGCACAACTGCCACCTGCTGACACAATTGCGGTGTTCGTGTACTATAATTTCGAAAGAAGAATGTCTCTTCAGTTTATGCTCAACTTTGATGATTTCGAGGCTGTGACAATAAGTAGCCGATTCTCATGATCTATGACTAAAAGTAGACTGCGAAATTCATGCGTCCCATAAACTTCGCCAAGTTGTACTTGGCTGAATCCAAAAAGAAATTGAGGAGAAAGCTTAAAACAAATTGGCCAATGCGAGGATTGCATAAGAGGTTCAAAAAGAGGTGGACGAGAATGAGAGGAAGAAGGAACCGAAGCTGTCGAGTGTCTTACCTGGCGACACCATTTTGTCACGGCCACGAGCCGAAGCAACCGCTGTCTGGTTTTGACGATGAACTTGAGAAGCCCGATCTTCTTCTCCGTGTCAGAGAGGTCGGGAGATGTCTCACAAAGCTCCTTCAGACCGGAAACGGACGCTTCTGCTGCTTTCCTCACCAGCACAGAAAAGTCCACGGCCTGGGAACCCAAAGCCGGAGCCTCTGCCATGGCTCCGCCCTGTCTCCACTACACGCGAGTACCAATTACCTCAAACACGATCCTTCATGCTCTACGACACAGATTTCCCCGTGTCAACATACCGATAGCTACAGAACATGTTCACGAAATGGAGCCAAAGAAAACCCGACGACCTCATTCTCGCGAGTCGAGTCCCAGCTAACCCTCCCCCTTCTCAAATCAAATGCCATACTCAACCCTAATACGCCTCGAACACCTTGACCTAATTCCACGGAATTCCCCAGCCTAATTCAACATACTTTCTTTCTCTCTCAAACACTACTAAACCCATTCTCCGAAACACCAAAACCTATCCATACAAGGCTCACAATTCCAGCTGCGCCACGCTTCAATAATTGCGAAATCGCAAAGAGTCAGACCCCTTCGCCTCCTGATTCACCTGCTGCTCGTAAAATAACCTTCAAAAGCCTCCCTCCCTCGAGCACAACAGTCCCTGCTCCGAAAGCAAACCGAGAAAGACATCGAAGTCAACGAAATTCTCGCAGACGGAGAATAGGAATCACCCGCCACCTCTGCGCAAAACCATTTACACTCTCCAAGAGACCAAACCCTAATTCACTCAACCCCGTTCCGTTCGAATCCATTGATTTCTGCAATCGCGACAACAACAACATCTCAATGGAACCCTCTCATTTCTAGTGAACTAAAATCTCTGGCAATCCAGGCATCCGGTTGCAATCAAGTCGGCCCTCCATCGCAACTCGTCCATCGCCCGGTGCCCCGCCCGGAGCTCGTCGTCGTCCTCGCTCTGAGGCTGTCGAATAGGTCATGACAAAGCAGGCAGTGTCATGAAGAACTAAGTTAGTACGTTACAGTCGCCCCGAAGTCCCTACCAACTGTTTGTGTTACCGATAAAATATAGAATCGACACTTGAAATGAATGCCTTCTGAACATTTTAGGCGGCGATTCAAGTTCCATATGGCTTTGCTTTTCTTTGCAGGTTCTAAAATACACAGGCTCTAAAACCTTCTCAAATGTAGATTATTTGTACATGTTGCTTTTTTTAGCTTTCAGCAATATACGAAAAGTCTACATTTTAGGAGGTGGGCAATTTTAGAGCCCTATGCCATTTCAACTTCAAAATTTTCACAAAGCTTCAAAAAATTAATTTCATAAAGCTTCATAATTAATTTCACAAATTAATTTCACAAATTAATTTCACAAATTAATTTCACAAATTAATTTCACAAAGCTTCAAAAAATTAATTTCATAAAGCTTCATAATTAATTTCACAAAGCTTCAAAAAATTAATTTCATAAAGCTTCATAATTAATTTCACAAAGCTTCAAAAAATATGAAATGACTTGGGTTAGATGCCAATTCCACTTGTCTTTTAAGGAAATTTTACTGAAAAATATTTCAAGAAGCTTCACCTCCCCAAAATTCAATTTTAGCTCTTAGATGGGCGATCTATGAACCTTCTACTTTATAGGAAGAATATTTCCGGATGTGTACCACACATAGTTCGCTTCAATTGCAAACACTTGGAACTCAATGAATACATAATGTTTAGTGAAAGATCCATGCTTGGTGAATGGAATGTTTAAGCTATTACCAATAAGTTAATAACCAATCAATTTGAAAATTTGAAATATCAATGAATTATAAAAACTACTGAGATTTTGCTTCACTTTATACAATAGGAAAGATGTCAACAATAGAGTGCATTACATGTCTAGACCTGCACCAAGTATAGTTCACCTTAATTACAAACTCTTAAAATTGAGTATGTAGTGTACGATAAAAGGTCATTGTTTGATAAATGGGATGTCTAAGTTACTAAGAGACCAATCAATTTGAAAATTTGACATTTCAAAATCTTAAGTCTTAACCCATAAAGTCCTATTGTCCCTATGGGGGACAAAATGGATTTCAAGCATGCTCCTATGATCTCAATTTTTATTGAAACTTTTTGAAACTTTCTCATAAGATAAAAAAACTTAAAGAGCTTTCTAGGAATATAATTTTTATTTCAATCGGTGCCCGGGAGCAAAAGTTATGCCACAATAACCTCAAAATGGGGAGATTGGACAACAAAAAAAATCCACAAAATTTTGAAATAAACTTTTAATATTTTAGTTCTTGTAGATTATATTTTTGTAAATGAGAAGCTTTTATTCATTCCATTTGGATTGGAGATGTGAAAGTTATAGAGCTTCTTGTTTTGCCGGCAATCATAGTGACTTTTTGAAAGAATTTTTTTTTTCCACTTTGAATGCTAATATCTTTCAATCTATATGGTCAAAAATCACAAAAAAAATTATCACATGATCTAAGACAAGTGTAGAACAAGATCATATAGTTAGATTCTTAAAAATATGTTTAAATTTTATTTTGTAGGTGATTGTAGTAGAAGTGGTAGTTTTGAGTGGTTTTGGCAGAAAAATGGCCATGGAACTGTAGGGGTTAAATCATGTGAAGTTGTGGTTTGATTTAGAAAATAATTTTAAACTTGTACACAATTAGATAGCTAACAACAACAAAAATCATTACAAGAAGTTTGAGCCCTAAAAGAGCCATCAATTTTCTGACAATGGAGAATGCTAGCCTAAATAACCAAAAAAAATTAATTTCAAGATTTTTTCATTTTTTATCAGCGAATAGCAAGGCCTACTTGGAACAAGACAGATTTAACAAATATTTTTTTTAAAACATTTTAAATAATATAAGATATATTTTTAAATTAAATCCAAAATTACAAAACTCTAATAATTTGGTATGGCACTGCTACTACCACATCAAATTGTGATTATTTTAATATTTTTTATTCAAAATTTTTTTTTTTTATTATTGAATAATCTAGCCAACACTACACATGTTCATAGTTTAGGGAACCTTTTCTTAACGGCCTTTTCAAAGTTTGAAATTTTTCCTAATGAAAAACAATAAAAATATATAAGCTAATGCATTGAACTTCAAGCAATTCACAAATTAATTCATCATATACAATATGATAAGGTAGACAAATAGCAAGCAAACCAAGATGGCTTCAAAATTATGAAACTCCTCTCAAAGTTAACTCAATCTTACCACTTTAGTTGTGTCGTAGGTTCATCTCAAAGGAATGTCATGCACCTTAACATGAATTAGTTGCTTGAAAATTGACAAATGGACCCTATTTACCCATAAACCAACTTCTATTAAAATTTAGTCATTGGATTTTGTATTTTTCTTGACATATTTATAAAATTTGTAGTTTAAGAATACAACATTCTGATGTGTGGAGATAGGACTAAAACTAAAAAGTCACCCAATATAAACCATGAAATTTTTAATCCACTTAACTAAAGTTGTTCAATTTTTGAAGCCACCTCAATGTGAGTTTAAAGCATTAGAAATGAACATTTTTAAATGCCAATTTCTTTTATAAAATTTATAATCTATTAAAAATTAAAAATTATAAGTAAATAAACAATCAATTTACAAGTATAATATCTTAAAGAATAAGGGGAGTCCAAATTTTTAAAATTATAAAGATGTATTATAAAATGCATCTTAGAAGAATACTTTAATGATGTCTCTCAAATAATAGTTGTAAAATATTATCAATAAATCTAATCTACATAGTTAGATCAATTAGCACATAAACTAATATTTTTGTACAATAAATTTTGAAGTCAAAAAATTGAAAATTCCTTTTAACATTGATTGTAGGTTGAATATTTGTGATTTTCACAAGAAATTTTTTCCTTTAAGTTCAAAATGTTAAGCTTGAATCATAATAAATTTGGATTTTTGGTTTATTTTTTATTAAGGTCATTTTTGAATGGTCATTTTTGGAACTAAAAAAGTTATTTTTTGAGGTCAAACTTACCTATATCCTTTGAATTATAGAATATTTACAAAGCAAAGTCTATTATACATGAGTTGAAGAACTAACAACATTTTGATAAGTTGTATCAATTTTTTTTAATTGTAACCATACAAATTCAAACTAGACATGTTAGAGATCACATAGGAAAAGAAAACACAACAATATTATTTAAGGATTGAAAAATTATAATGTTTGATTATGAGGGTGTTAAAACTATGAAAAATTTTCAACTCTCTTTTTGCGTGTCAAATCTAAAATATTTGTCACCAAAAAAATATGAGGCTTAAGAACTTGACGTGCATAACTTGAATCAATTTATGGCTTCTCAAAATCAACTCTACAATTATTTAAATGAATTGTTAATGTGATTTCTTCTCCAAGATCTAATGTATTTGAGGCTCATATCCAAAAGCCCTTGACACTATGGAAGGTCAAGATTATAATGGACATCCTTGCACAAAATTTAGAATAAAAAAATCATAATCATTCATGTTCAAAATCAAATTTTTAATGCTAAAACTAGTCTTCAAAAAAGATTTGTCAAAAATAGAAACTATTAAAAATAAAAACTTAGTTGGGCCTTATTTAACTCCTAAAGGATTTTGACTATGTTTTCACCAAAAATGCTCCAAAACTACCATGTCTAGTATAAGTACCAAATTTTTGAAAAAAAATCATTTTTGATAGATCTAACAATAGGATCTTATATTACTTTAGTTTGAAATTATGTAGAAACTTTTTTAGAAACTTTTACCATGTAGATTGCAAGATATTAGCATTTGAAGTAACAAAAATCCTTTTTTGTCCCTGCGAAAAACTAGGCAGCTACACTTCTTAAGGTTAGATAATTATGAAAAAATATCCAAAATGGTGTTTACTCTTTGGATTCATACTTCAAGGCAAGTTGGCTACATGCTTGAAAATTTTCAAATCATTTGGAATTGTACAACATATAGATAAAAAATAGAAAGTAGAAAGAAGTAGAAAATGATTCAAAATACAAAATTGTTAACAATTTATTTATGAAATTGAAAAATGACAATCCCAATGGTTGTAATGTTTTAATAAACAATCTACACCCAATTATTTTATTTTATTTTCAAAAATATTGAAAATTGAGTTAAATAAAAGACTTTGAAGTTTATTTTAGAGTATAGATTCCATAACTACCTTCAAACTACCCACAACTAAAACTCCTCATAACTTTCATCTCATTAATCAAAATGGAATGATTCAAAGATATCCATGTATAAATAAATCTAAAAAATCAATTTCAATTTTTATTTTTTTGAAAAGTGATTTTTAAAGAAATCTTTTCTCTACCTGAACTGCCTGTCGAACAAAGAAAACTACATATCATACAATAACTTTTTAACCATGTAGTCAAAAGTTATGAAAATTGTTAGGCCTTAAAGCTACTCCTTGGTCACATGTTGTGTGAAAAATTCAATGAAAGAAAATGAAAATTCCATTTGTAGTAAGCTACCCAAAATCGCTATGTTGCCAAAAAATGTTGTTTGGTCCTTTAGGGGTTAACTTCAAAGTATTGTCAACACCAAAATTTGATGCCTTGAGCATTTAGGGGTTAAAGATACAAAAGTAACTACTTTCAAAATGTATAATTCAAATATTCAATCTCTTAAGAATTTAACATATTAAAAAATCATGAATCCAAAATCGTGAATCCAAAATCGTGAATTGGTAATCATTGGTGCAAAAAGTATCAAATATTTGTTTAATAGCAAAGACTATTAGATTTGAAGCAACTTAAAATTTAAAATAATATATATGTACAAAATCTAAAAATTATGGAATTCATAAATTTTGAACCTCCTTCATTTTAAGTTTATTAATTTAAAAACTAGAGGTTTATAAATTGCAATTCATCAAAGTTTCAATATTTGAAAGTTTTAGAATTTTGAGAATGATATCGTAGACAAAGGTCACCTATGCCAAAAAATAATTAAAAATTTCAATGCCAAAAAATTTTGAAAATTAAGAAGTCACCTTATCAAATCAAGGAAAATTAGTTGAAAAAAAAAGTCGAAATGTTGGAACATATATCAATGCAACTAGATGCCAACTCAAGTTTAACAAATAATAGATGGAAAGGTCATTTTTATAATGAAATCCATTGTCCATTGTAAATCCTAAAGGATATGGAACAATTTGAGACAATATGGGACAATATGAAAGCTTGATTGTCTATTATCAAAACACAAGAATTGTGTTCAATGTAGAATTTTAGACCTCATTTGGCATTGTAGATCAAGCTCAATTTCATCTTCAAATACCTATTTGAGATTTTAAGCTTCCAATCAAAAGTTATGAACAAAATTTTGATTTTGATTGGAGGCTTTCGATAGAATTTTGTCCATAACTTTCCTAATCCAAAAGTTTTTTGGAAAAAGTTATTCTACTATGCCAAAATGAGGTTTGAAGTTCCACATTGAATACAACTCTTTGCTTTTAACTTAACCCCTAAAAAACCATTTGTTCCTTTGGGGGACAAGTGGGATTTCTAGCAAGCATCTGCAATCTCATTTTTTGTCCTAAGTTTTGGAAACTTCTTTTGAAGATAGAAAAATTGATTAGCTTTGTAGAAATGTAATTTTTTTTCAATCGGTGTTTGGGAATAAAAGTTATACTCAAAACAATAGAAAGGGGGAGAGAGGGGAGGAGAGGGGTCAGCAAAAGAAAAGTTCAAAAATCTGAATTGTTTTTTTGAATTGTTTTTTTTATGGATTATATTTTTGTCTACATGGAAATCTTTCATGAAAAAATAACTTGTAGGATTCATTTCTAAATGCAACTTTTACAATTTAGAAAAAAAAAAAGTTCCACATGGTTTAGTTCACTTGTTAATACAATCTCACAAGTGAGATTAGAGCATTTTAATTTCATTTTAAAGATATTAATAATTTAGATTTTCCTTTTATTTTGTACCTATTTCTACTTAATAATTTTTTAAAGTATAAAAATTATTTTTTTATGAATATTTTTTTCTTAGACTCTCAACTCAATTCTCCACTATAAAGATTTAAGGCTCAAAACTCTATAGTTCAAAAAATCAAAGTTAAGAAGGTTCAAAGTCAAATAATCTAATCCCACAATGTGTTTAAAAACTTGTTTTTTTCACTTTAAACACAAACATCTTGCAATTTGTGGGTCAAAATTTTTGAAATTTTTTCTACACATTTTCATACTATTTAAGTGTAAGATCCTACAATTAGATGTGCAAAGAAAAAAAAATTCAAAATTTTGCACTCTTTGCTATAGAAATGGCAATTTTGAATGTTTTTTGGTAGAAAAAAGGTCTTGGTCTTGAAGGGGTTTACTAGGTCTGAGTGGTTGAGCTCTTACTAATCCTATTTTACATATCCCACATGGATTGTTTTACCTCTTATCACCCCACTTATATAAAGAAACTTGTGTGTTTATCCCCGTTCATAGACAATAAATATAACTTTTTAATCCATGTGAAGTCTTTGCCAAATAATTAATTTTTTTTAAAATTTTAATGATGAATTCTTTAAAATGTTATTTCAAAGTGCCAAAGTTCACTTTGGACTATAATTAACTATTTAACAGAAATATGCCAAAGGTGACCTCTGAGTATAGTATTGTAAAGAAAATAGAACCTAATGAAGAAACCATACTCCATTTATCGAATCTTCCTAGCACAACTTGCGCAAATTTTTGCCTAACAATAGATTAAAGTGCAAAAAAATAGTTAGGGAACCCAAAAAATACTATATTAGAAATAAGCAATTCTAAAAAACAATTAAAATATGTTAGGCATTCATCCAAGTTGTTGCTACTCCCTTTATTTTTGAAAAAGACCCATGTTTCTTTGTGCTTTATGAAGGATGGTTGCTACTACTTTCATTTAACCCCTAAAGGACTATTGTCCCTTCAGGGGACAAATTGGATTTCGGGCAGGTACCTACGGGCTGAAATTTTGTCATGATATTTTGAAACTTTTTTTGACGATAGAAAAACTGATGAGCTTTGTGGGAATATAATTTTTTTCACATTCGGTGCCCGGAAACAAAAGTTATGACCAAATAAGCTCAAAACAAGGGACGGGGAGCAGTCTGGGCAGCAAAAAAAAATTCATAAAATTTTGAATTTTTTTTTTGAATTTTTTTCTCTTGTAAATTATATTTTTGTCTACATGGTAAGCTTTGATTCATTCCATTTGGACTTATTATGAGAAAGTTATGGACAATCTTGTTTTTCGGGTAGTTAGAGCATCTTCCTGAAAAAATAACTTATAGAATTCATTTTTGAATGCAATTTTTACAATTTTTCTGAAGAATTTTCTTTCATGATTTTGTTTGCTTTCTAGAACACTCTCACCATTGGGATTAATGCATTTTAATTCCATATTAAAGATATTAATAATTTAGATTTCCTTCTTTCTCATACCTACTTCTACTTAACAATTTTTTTAAGCATGAAAATTAAGTTTTTTTTATGAAATTTTTTTCTCCTAAACTCTCAACTCAATTTTGCACAATAAGGATTTCAAGCTCAAAACTCTGTAGTGCAAAAAATTTAAGTTAAAAAAGTTCAAAGTCAAATAATCCAGTCCCGCAAGGTGCTGAAAAAATTGTTTTTTTTCACTTTAAACGCAAATATCTTTTAATTTATGTGGTCAAAATTTCTGAAATTTTTTCCACACATTTCCATATTAGTAAGGTATAAGATCATACGGTTGGATGTGCAAAAAAAAAATTTCAAATTTTTTTACTCTTTGCTATAGAAATGGCAGTTTTGAGTGTTTTTTGGTAGAAATAAGGCCTTGGTCCTTTAGGGGTTAAGGTAACCACATTTAACTAAACGCTCGTCTGAATCTTCAAACCTAAAAAATCTCAATCTTGTGTGTTAGGCTTTTGTTAAGTGTCAGGGGTTGTTGCATGTGAGGAATATGTTTTGTTTGTGAGAGACTATATTTTAAAACAGTCAAAATGGCAAGACAAAAACTTTGCAATATATATTTACACTTATTAAAGAACAAATGCAAGATTGTATAGAGTGAATTAAGCAATCCTTTTATACATAGAGAGAATATGATAAATAGTTTTGTTTTGTTTTGGAAGGGGACAAACTAGGTCAATAATTTTCCAAAATTAGATAATTATTTTAGTTATTTATTTTTTGAAGAAGTTGCTAGGAAGCTATAGTATCTATAGGCAACTATAAGAATTAAAATAATAGAATATGAGAAATTAGTGCACTACAAAAAATAATATTGCCAAAAGTTTAGCTTTATGAAAAAATCCAGAAAGTATGCATGAAATTGGCCAATGAAAAATTGCAAGAAAATATATACATAACTTTTATATCATATCTAACTATTAAAATCAACAAAAAATATAATTCTAAAATAATTTTTTTCCATGGTAAAAATAAGAACTTTGAGGAAATATTTTATTTTTAGCATTCACCAAATTTAATTTTCTAACTTTAATTGATAACTAAATATAATATATTTTAAGAAAGATTTGAAATATTAAAAAAAATAGAATTTTTTTAGTCAATTAATTACATCTTAAGAAAAAACAAACTTTTGATCCTATGTTGGCACTGAAGAAATGTACAAGAAGATAACTATACTTATAGAGAAGGGTCAGCACATTGATGACAAATAATTAATTAAAGGTCCTAAAGTAGCTTCAATGTTTTAAAATTTAATTTATAAAAATTTAGGATTGTACAATAATAAACTCTTAAACATTTGGCCAACACCTTCTAAAAGCCACTCATGTAGATGAGCTTTAGAATGGTAAAGACAATCTTTTTATACAAATTGAATGGTAGAAGGTAAACAATCCATGTGGGATATGTTATTGGTTAGAATTAGTAGGACTCATAATTAAGTTAAAGGTAGGAATTGTGTTCAAAGTAGAATTTTAGACCTCATTTAGGTAGTGTAGAATAACTTTTTTCAAATACTTTGAACTAAGTTAATGTGTAAAATCAAGCTAGCTTTCATTTCCAAAAATCCATTTGAGATTTAGAGCCTCTAATCAAAAGCTATGGACAAATTTTAGACAAGGATTAGAAAGGACATTTTTGGGGGCATTTCCAAATATTCTTTTTGGATTTTGTTCATAACTTTTGATTAGAGGCTTGAAATCTCAAATGGATTTTTAGAGATGAAAGTTGAATTGATTTATCACCTTTTTTGTTCAATATTTTTTGAAAAAAATTAATATACTATGCTCAAACGAGGTTTGAAATTCTACTTTGAACACAATTCCTATGTTTTGACAATGAGCGACCAAGCTCTCATCTTCAAATTATCCCCTAACCTTTGAGGATTCATGATGAACAATGAATAATTCTAAAAGTGGCCTCTCTATCCTTTATTCCTTTGAAATGTCAATGAAGAAATTCTCGCAATTTATCATCAATTTTTTTCTTGATGGTAGTTTATCTTTGGACATTTTTTATTAACACTTGATATTTTTTTAATTAGAACTTGGTCATTTATTTTTTTGAATTTTGAATTCTTTTTATCATATTATTTATTTATTAAAATTATTAAAATTAATTATTTTCTGCCCATTTGTCCTATGACTATGGTATATTATTTTAGAAAAGTTATGTTTATTAACCCCTAATGTCTCAAGGCCTTTTTTTCATCAAAAAACATTCAAATCTATTATTTTCAATGCAAACTATAAAATATTTAATCATTTGATTTTTGGCATATCCAACCATTGAATCTTGCATTAGATTAGCATGAAAATATTTAGAAGAAATTTCACAAGACTTTGAATTTATTGACCATAAGATGTAAGTGTTTAAAGTTTTTAAAAAACAAGTTTGTTTGTTCCTTGAATGACCAGATTATAAGGCTTTGAATCCTCTTAGCTTAAGATTTTTGCATTACAAATTGGGAATTCAATTTTTTTATGTTGAAAAATTGAATTGAAGAATTGAGTTGTAATAGAATTTCAGAAATTGTTGAGTTGAATTAGGTACAAGTTAGAAGGAAAAATTAAATTAATGATAGCTCTAAGATGGAATTGAAGCACACTAATACCAATAGCAAGACTATTGTAGAAAGTAAACTAAACCATGTTATTTCTTGGGAATTTAGAAGTTAACTACTATTCCAATATTAAATATTTAAATCTAAATTTTTATTTTTGGACTAATAATATTTAAAAAAATTCAAATTGCTCAAGTAACATTCAAATTTTTGATGCTCAGAAATAATAAATTATTTTTAAATATATAAATTTATAAAAAAAATACAATAGTTATGAGTACCTTGCATGCAAATGTTGGATTATTTGGTGGTCAATACAACTATTTGTAATGGACAATAAATACTATACATCATACTTATAATCACTTCTATGCAAGTCATGTAGAGAATTGATATTTAATTGAATTTTTGTGGCCTTTCAACATGTAGAAAAGGTTAGTCACTTCATCACTCTCTTAAAAATATCTTGGTTTATTAGCCATCATTTCAAAGTGATATGTAAAGTAAGGTAAGTAATTTAACCTCCATAAGTTCTTACGTTCAAATATGTAGAGGTGCTTTAATCAAACAAATGTAGTTTTTAAAATATCCATTGTGTATATTTTTGTGACTACAAGAATGAAGCTTAAGAAGTTTATTTTCTACTTTATTTTTTAAATTGAAAATTTTCAATCATTAAGTGAGTTATTCAAATTATAAGCTTTACATTTTAAAATCAAAATTTCAATATTTCATGTTCCTCATTGCATATTCTATATTCAAATTATTGTTTGTTTTATATCAAAAATTAGAGTTTTTCTTCATAGTCTTCATTTTTCTTAAAAATATCATATTACTCTAATATATGTGATGATTGATAAAAGATTCTCTACATATTAACTTGAGAAATCATAATAATTTGATTTGTCCATCAAAATTCTTGAAAAAATCTAAATGAATGGAGAAAAGATGTTTCACATATGAAAAGTATCAAAATATTATGAATCAATTGTCTATAGGCTAAATTTAACTTAAAAGTCATATTTTGACTTGAAGGTTGTAACTAAAGGTGTTTTGTGTATGAAAAATAAAATAATTATTTGAGCATCTTTTTATTAAAATTCTTCATTGCTATATATACCTTAGAAAGAAATTTAAAATTGTTTGAATTGTTTTAGGTATAATTCCTCCCCAAATTCACTTTTTGCTAAAAATATTACAATTGTGACAATCCCCCATTGAACTAATAGAGACTTTTTTACAATGATACTTAATATATAATGTTGTATAATCAAAAGGTAAGATTAAAATTCAAATATAATTTAATAGTCTAAATTGTGTTTAGAAATGAAAATGAATTGTAGGACAATAGAATATTTTCTTAAGGGTTTAAACCATAATACCTAGTGCAATATTTAGTTCACTGTTGATTTCTTATTAAGAAAAAAGAAAATCTAGAAAGATATCAAAAAATAAATTTAAATTGTTTATTTTTTAATTAAAAAAATATTTTATCTGATTTTGTTATAGTCCTTGAGAGCAACATGTATAATAATGAAAACATATCACATCCATTCAAACATTGTATTGTTGTATATATTAATTAGCAATATTTTTCATCTAAAGCCAAACCACCACATTTGATGAACTTCTTAGAATTGATTGCAACTTGACCATTGAGTACTAAATTCTTTAAATTTTCTTAGGCTCAATTAACGCCAATGGAAGGGTCTTATAGGTGGCAAAATTGGGTGGATGTTGGAATTGGGCAGTTCTATCTTAACCCCAAAATGACAAAGAGGATAGAAAGTGTCCTCACACAATTTGAAGTCCAGTTCAAAGTGTTGTGACTTTTGCATCCAAGGTCCAAATTCAGTAAAACTTGTTGAGAAAGTTGTGTTCTCCCCTCTAGTTTGTGTGGAAAATATTTCAGATCAATCCAAGATGTATTGAGTTTTAGGGTCCAATTGAAGTTCACAACTTCAATTTGAATTCACCAAACTGCATTTAGGGTTGCAACTTCAGGGACTTGGATCTCTTTTGTAAAACATTAATTCTCAATAAAATTTATTGGATTTTGTTCCCCTTGAAGTCTAGTTATTGTGGTAAAAGTTTCATGTTAATCCAAGCTGTTGTGAATGTTTGGAGGCAATTCGAAGTTCAACATCTTGGTATTTTGGAAGTAGAGTGAACTTTGGCGGCCTATTTCTTCTTCATACAAAGTCCATTTTCAATAATTTTTTGGAAAAGTTGCGCATACTAGTCAAGTTTGTGAGGCAAAAATCTCATGTCAATCTAAGAAGTAATGAGTGAGTGAGAAGCATTCCAGTAGGAGGAGGTTCAGCCTTAGATGTATTTTTTGCAATTTTTCTTACTGTTTTTTGACATTTCAAAGTTGTTTTTAAGACACAATGAGTCGATTGAATGAAAAAAAATTCACCAATGTGTTTGTATTCTAGTTTTGAATCATTTTGTAGTGTAAAGTTTTTTTCATTTGAATAGGTTTAGAAAACAAATTTCACCTCCAAATGTGTTTTGGGGAAAATTTTAGCATCTATTTTTGACACTAAAACATTATGATCTTGCAATCTATATGGCAAAATGACTTCAAATTTTGTACATATCATCTAAAACATATACACTACAAGATTGTACGGTTGAGATTTGTATAACTTGAAGATATCTAAACCTATAGAGCTTCAAAAGCAATGATGTTTTTGAACCCTGGATATTGTATGTCACTTTGGGGTTAACAGGCACAATAGCCAGAAATGTTGGTTTGGGGGTGCCTATCTTCCTCTCTCTCTCTTCCCCATTGTTGTATAATCCTTAAGTTGAGATCTTTACTACATTAAACAAATACTTGACTCATGTACTAGGTCCCATAAAAAGTGATTGAAATGTTTATACAATAACTTACAAGGTCATCATTTTGCAAGCCTTAACCCAGTAAGGACACTACAGACCATAACGGTCCGATGGATGACTTCACTCTTGACCGTAGAAAAAGTGAATACACCTACTGGTCCAATAATTCAGAGAGTTTTGGTGACTACCATGGTCATGGTGAGCCGCGTCGCATCCTTCCAGGGTTAAGCTTATCCACTCCACTTTTGTGGTGAGAGGTCTTGATCAAAACAAAACTCTTCACTCATTCATTCAAGCTGGTCCCTCTTTCCTGCACACACAGCCAAGCTTGGCTTTCATGATTCATGATTCATGATTCATGATTCATCAGCATTGTAAGCTTACTCATTGAGAAGGCAGGTCCACCCATCAGCATGTGCAGAGTGATTTGAGTTGGACAGGAATAAGTTTTAAGTTACAGGTCAATGATCTGTGTAGGTACAGAAAACTACAAGCTCTCAATATGATTGGCAATCAAAATTAGTGGGGTCTCCAAGATTTGCAAAAAGCAGGAAAATTATGAGTGTTTTTCCCCTGCAAAAGCAGTGGTATAATATCTACCTCCTGAAAAAATTACAGTTATGATAAAAAAAGTAATAATTGGGCAACTGACATTGATAACCCAAAAGTAAATGTTCAGTAGTGTTCAATAATTAAAGTTATAAAAATGCCTATTGTGTCATCTACAGAATTTTGCGTAATGTAAAATACAACTGACATTTCTTTGCGCATACAGTAAATGTTGGTTAATTATGCATAAAGAAATGTCAGTTGAGTGAATTTTACAGTATGACAAAATTCTTTGAATGGTTCTATAGGCAATTTATAACTTTGATTATTCAACCTGGTATATACCCGACAGTCCATTGTGGTCAAATGACCCATTGTGGTTGCCTAAGAAATGACCCATTGTGGGTTTTTTTCAGGATGTGGGATGTGGACAACAATGCATGTCTTACATGCCAGCAATGGTCAGTGTGAAGTCCATTGCAAAAATTGACTTTTTTGGCCTTTTGTAATAGAAAATATTTTGACTGTGTTAGGCAGTGAGATGAGCATTACAGATTCAGATTTTGTTGGTCTTAAGGTAGTCTACAGACTCTTTTGGGCTCAATGCTTCAGAAATTTCTGACAAATTCATACTTTGTCAAAAAAAACTTAATTTCAATTGCACTTGCTGTTTCTCACAATTGTACTAATGTAAGAAAAAAATTGAAAAATTTCAGCAACAAGATGATGCCAAACTCCTCATTCTGACCACAATAGGCTAGTTTACCTTAGATATACTGGTGAAAAGTTATAGTGCATGAAAGATTCGACAATTCAGGCCTCTTTGGGGCACTCATCAAAATTTGGCATGTATGTAACTCAATATAATATGGCATGAAATTGTCTCCCCCAAAATTAGTTCTGGTTCTAATTCTAAAATTACACTCCCCAAAGAGTCAAATGCTGTTATCTACACTAGGGGCAATTTTTAAAAAAAATCTTTAAACTTAAAATGCTATAATAAACTTGCAATTTGCAAAAGTCAAAGATTTTGAAAATTTTCCACATATTTTAAATGATTGACTCTATGTTTTCATCGTTAGGATATTTAAAAAAAATAAATTTTCACAAGTGCACAAGTATTTCAATAGCTAAAGCTCACCTCTATAGCACAAAATTATAAAATTTTGAATTAATTGCAATTTAAAAAAGTTAATAGCCATAGATATTGTATTTGGCTATTAGAGTTGGCAAAAAACAATTAAAAAAAAGATGCCAAAATATTAGAAAATTATATTTTCAATTCTTTTGCATGATTAAAATAAGTTTTTTGAAGGAATATTCCTATATTTAGCATTTAACAAATTATTTTTCTACTTAAATTAAATATTCAATATGAAATGTTGATTTTAATAGCTAAGTCATATACAATGACCTATATTGCTTTATGGCACATCACTACACCAAAAATTAGTAAAGAAAGAATCAAAGTCAAAATTGGTTGTGGTTCTTTTTTACCAACTTTTGGTATAGTGTTTATGTTTATTTTTGCATGTTGATATTGCTTAAAGAAAAATACACAATAAATGAGGAAGAATAACTATCACCATCAAACATTTTAAACAACTATATGCATACCCTCATATTGGACATGTCAATCTACAATAATATGATAATTATATGACATACCCTTTTGGAGTAAAGAGTCTAACAATTATAAAGTATTCTATACCTAACCAATAATTATGAAGGTAGGGCTTGATTTTCTTATTAATGCCATTTTTTAATGTTAGAATAAGAATTTTCTACCCCCTAAGTACTTCAAAATCCATTTTCTTGGAGGATGCATTGCCCGTCCATTCAAATTTTATTTGATTCTTGTGTTGAATAACACTTGAAAAATGTTGATGCCAAGAATGTTTTTTTACTATTATTCTACAAAGAGCATGCTAGAAATTTGTAACATTGTCAAAAAGCTTTTATAATTCAAAAGGCAACATTTAGGAATGAATTCCACAATTTTTATTTTTTAAAAGATTAATTTTATTTAGAGGATAAGATAAGAGACTACTATAGAACTTTGCTCTACTACATAGAATTAAATGTCTCTTAGGCTCCTCCTAGCCTTAAAGGTGCACAATAAGCAAATATGAAGTAAGTATTATTCATTATAAAGAAAATGAAGCTTTGAGAGGGCTCTGAGTTCTTTACATGTTCTTAAGGTGAGGAGTTTTGTCATGGTTAAATATCTAAAGCACACATAATTTGATGGTGTGGCATGGATACTACCACATCAAATGATATTATTTAATTGGTTTAAAATTTGAATGATATTTAAAGATATTTGTAATATAAATTATAAATGTAACCATACAAAATATAATTTATAATTCCAAATCTACATCTCTCTCGTGAATAAATTGATACCAAAATATTGAAGTTGTTGTTTTATACCTTTATATAATTTCAAATCAAGTGATGAAGTAAGGTATTTAGAAGTTAAATTGTTCCCTACAAAAATGTTACTCCTATTTGTAGATGAAAAATACAATAGCCAAAATTGTGAACATTAGATAGGTGACAATAATGTGGAACTTGTAGCTTTTTTTGATGAGTGTATCTTCGCATGGTATTGACAAAGTATGACTTTGTAAGGGGAGCATTTTGGTAAATCCTTATTTAGTTTAACGTCTTGCTTGGACAAGCGTTTCACAAAATAAATATCTCTTCTTGGTGTATATTGTTATTATGAAATTGAAAGTGCTCTAAATAATTTTTAATGCTACAACATCTAAATGTGTCCAATTATAGTTTTGAGAATGGTTTGCATTATTAAATTTTGAAAGCTTTTGTTGGGTCTTTAGTTGGTAGTTCTAAGGATATTTTGAATTCATTTAGATGCATTTGTTAGACTTCATATGAATAAACTAAAAATAGATAAACCTAAAATTAAAATGGATAAACCTAGATTCTTATGCTTGTAGACTATACATTTTAGGCAAGAATCTAGAGGGGACAGTTTTACAAAAAGGTTATAATTAGGTGATGTTACCTTAGAGTCTCTTGCACCCTTTACTCCTAAAATTCATTGTGCCACTTATATTTGGCTCTTTCTATGTGCCCAAAAATGTCAAGTCCTATTAAATGATCACATAATTTTTGAGAAGAGTTTTACATGTGGTTACATTGGCCATTTTTACAAAATGTTCATCCCATCAATTACTGTACCGACTAGTCTAGAGTGCTCTAAAAGCGACTATGCTCTAAAAAGAACCTTTAACACAAAAGTACAATTTGCTTTCTTCAACATACCAACAATGGATATTTCAAAAGGTGGTTGCTTTCACTAACCACTACATTTCAATTTAAAAAATTTACAACCAATTCCACAAAGGTAAAAAAAAATATGAAACAATGTGGGTTAAATGTCAATTCCATTTTTTCTTCCTATAAAAATTTAGTGAAAATTGTTTGAAGGAGTTTCACCAAATGCAATCAACTCTTAAAAAGTCGCTTACTATCGGTACCTTAAACCTACAATCCTTGCACTTTCTTCTAGTCCTTCCTAGAATTTAAAAATAAAATAAAATAGAAGATCCATTGTTGTTGTCGGATTCAAATTCTCAGATGTTGTAGTGTTTTCTACTCCATTGAATTTGTTGAGAATAAGAAACAAAATAAAAACTCAAAAAATAAAATACCAAAGTATGCAAGAGAAAAAATACATCCATTAACATTGAAGAATGAAAGTATATATAAAAGGAGAGAGACGATCAATAATACTCTCTCCATATTGGCTAAAAAATACCATCAACTACTTTGTTGACTAATTCACCATGCATCATGGGGAACGTTCATACTACATTTTTTAACACTCTTTCTCGCTCAACATAATAAGGATAAAATAATAAAATCATATGGACTGGTCGATGAAGGCAATAAAATCAATTGAATGCCGAATACAATCGCCAAGTTGTGAACTTGGTCGGCTGGTTTCATATGTCGGTGGTCAACCGACCGGTTTGTGGTTCGATCCTCGTCAACCTCATTGACTAGTTTAGGAAACTTGTGGCTTGGTATACTAGTGAAGCAAGAATAACAGTCGACCTGCTATCCCACCTATAAGCTGTAATGTGACAAGATGCATGACACTTCAAAATGGTTAACAAGCTCCAGAATTGAACCCCAAATCATAGTTCTTACCACGACCCCACCTTTTTTTATCTGAAAATTTCTGTAATCTTAAAAGTTTACGGTTGTTGCCTCATTAAAACCTTATCTGAAAAACCTTGGTTATATTGAAGGATAAAACCACAGATGAAGGAAAAAAGAATACAATTCCTTTATCAATCCATTCTTATAGTAAAACCCAGTGGGAAAATCCATGGAAGGATATCAAAAGGGTCAATAAATTTCATAATGAAAATCTATTGAATTTCTTGTTCCAAAATACTAAGTCGCTACATTCCAATGTCATGGACAAGTCAACGATGAGTAGATGATGGAAGAGCCTTAATAAAAAGATCAGCAAAATTATCTGCTGATGCAATTTTCTTAATTTTAAGTACTTTGTTTGTAATTAAATCATTAGTATAAGTAAAATATTTTAGATTAATATGCTTCGTGTGATCACCTTTAATAAAACCTGCTTGCATTTGAGTAATACAAGCATTATTATTTTTGTATAATATAGTTGGAGAATTATCATAAAATAATCTACAATTTGTTTGAATGAACTTGTCAATCGATCTTAACTAGATGTACTTTCGAGATGCTTTATGCAAAGCAATAATTTTTGCATGATTAGATAATGTTGCAGTGGTTGTTTGCTTTACTGTTTTCAAGATATTGTAGCTCCATGTCGCAAAAAAACATAGCCTGTCTTAGATTTGAATGTTGCAAGTTGCTAATTTATATTCAGCATCAACATATCCAACCAATGTTGAATTTAGCGATCGAATATAGTGTAGTCTCAAATCTTCAGTTCCTTTTAAATAATGGAAAATGTGTTTGATGCTATTCCAATGTCAAAGTATAGGACGAGCACTATGTCTTACAAGAACACTAACTGCAAATGCAATATCAGATCTTGTAGATATAGCTAAATATAAAAGTGCTCCGACTGCAGCGAGGTATGGATAGTTTTCACTCAATGTTTCCTCCTCTTCTTCGCAAGGACGGTAAGGATTTTCACCCTTAGAACTCCAACCTACCATAGGTGACGATAGAGGATATGCATCGAGCATGTTGAATCTTTTAAAGATTTGGTTGATATATGTCGTTTGAGAAAGAAAAATGTTACAATCTTTCAAATGAAAAACTTGTAAACCAATACAAAAAGTAGTTTTGCCAAGTACCTTCATTTCAAATTCACAAACGAGAAGCTAAGTAACTACAATACATGCAGAATTTGGTACTTATAAGGTTCAAGTCATCAACATAAACAACAATGATGACGAAATCATCTTTATTGCATTTGATAAAGAGACATGGAAACAATGCAACATTAATAAAATGATTTACAATAAGAAGTTGTCTTAGGCGTTGATACCACATGTGTTCAGATTATTTGAGACCATATGGTGCACATTGTAATTTAACGCCACAATATTTGTTTGGAATAGTTGCACTTAGATTTATAGATTTAAGGCCAGGTGGGACTCTCATATATATACTAGTATGAAGTGAGTCACAAAATTTGTAGCGATTAATTTGACTTTTGTCATTTTGTTTGCGTATAAAGACTAGTTTGTATTCAAGAGGTCGTGAATTGAGATTATTCACGATAGGTCCAAAGATTTGTCTCTTTCGCAAAAAATCATATTCCTTTTCAATAACAGCTTTCCACTTGAGCCAATCAGAGCGATTCATCACATCTTCAATAATATGCGGTTCGGGATCATCTTTCTTGTAAAAAAGATTTTCTACAATTATAGAAATGAATGGTTCATCTATGTTAATACTTGCTCTGTCCCATATGTGACCAATATCGCAATACATCACTGATAATTTTGTATTCAACTAAGACATTTCTTCTTTAGAAGTAGATGGATGAATAAAATTAGCAGTGGTTGTTGTAGGTAGAAAAGAATTAGTAGCATCAAAGATTGCCTTGTGTTTGCGTGGTTGTTTATCTGATGCACAAGTCCGTTTGCCTATAGATTGAGGAATAAGAATAGTTGTAGTTTCTGGTACAAAAACTTGTGCAGGAAGATTCTGAGTTTCATTCAATGAAGTTTTAGGGATTCTTGGTGCATCATTGAATCCATCAAGTGTTTAATCTGCAATCTTTTGCAAATACAAAATTTTAGCAACTTCGTTTTCGGTCAAAGATGTTTGTGAATTAAAATTTGATGTAAATGTTGAAAGTGCTTGAAAAGTAAGACTAGTAAAAGTGCCTTGAATAGATGTTGTTCCTTTCAAAGATGGAAATACGTCTTCTTCAAATCAACAGTTAGCGAAATGCGCACGAAATAATATATCAGTAGAAGAGTTAATATAACGAATAATGTTGGGAAAGTCAAATCCAACGTAGATGCCTTTTTAGCGATGAGCGCCAATAGTATGACATTGAGGTTCTGCAATTGGAACCTGAATACGGCATCCAAATATTCGCAAATGAGATACATTAGAAACACGTCCTAAAGAAAGTTCTTGTGAAAAAACAATCTTCACAAATGAAGGACAAAGTCAAATTAAAGTTGCAGCATGTCCGCACACGTATGCGAGTAAATTTGCATGTAAAAGCAAAGGCCTTGTAATAAGTTGGATTCACTTGATGAAAGATTCTACCAATTTATTTTGAACATGTCCATACGGAACTAAATATGTTAAATCAATTCCAACTACAATACAATAATCTTCGAAAGATTTGGATCAAAATTCTTGGACATTATCCATCCGAAGCGTTTTAATTGAGTAATCAGGAAAATGAGTTTTGAACTGGATAAACATCGAAAATAAATTGGCAAAAGCCAAATTTTTAGTTGATAGTAATGAAACATGAGATTGTTTATTTGATGCATCAACCAAAATAAAAAATATCGAAATGGTTCAAACATAGGTGTTATAGGACCACAAATATCACCATGCAGTCTTGAAAACATTGGTAGTAATTCACTTGACAGTTTCCATATAGATGGTCTGGCAATCAGTTTGCCTTGTACACATGCTTGATATAGTATCATTGAATTTATATCAGTTGACTGTAAATTATGACCAAGAACACATGGAAGAATTTTTCGAAATAAAGTGGAGCCTGGATGACCTAGTCTTCTATGCCACAGTGAAATTTTATTATCTTTAGAAGATAAAACAAAATTAGATATAAATGGTGGTCGAATTGAAATCTAATATAAGCCACTAGCTGTAACAAAGGTTGTTTCCACTAATTTATTGTTTTGTACAAAAACCAGAGTTTCTTGTCTATCTAGATTTTTGGCCGAGAGATGAAAACCATTGGTGCGGATATCTTGATAGTTGATTAGGCTTCGAGGCACAAAGGAAGAAAATATAACACACATGCATATTATGGTAGTCCCCTTAAGCAAAATTACCTTTGCAGGTCCCTCCTGGAAATGAAACACATTTGATCTAGCTATAGTCATTAAATTTTTGGTTTGTCAAGTGGAAAGATTATTAACATCAAAAAATTGTTTATCATGTAAGATAGTATGTGTAGTTATAGAGTCAAGGAGCACATCACAAGACTCATCAGTGGAGGTATCCTTAGTAACATGTGTTTTAAAATCTTCAGTTTCAAACGGGTCCATAAAAGCATCCATGATATAAGCTTCACGACCCTAAGCTTAAAATTTCTTATTTTCTTAAAATATCTTGACAAAATAGTTTGATGTATGGCAAACATTTGTCAAATGACCAACTCTACTACATTTGTGGTAAGTACGTGTCTCTGACTGACACTTACCTTGGTTGTGGAAAAAAAAATTGGTATTCTTCTTGTGCGCATGACTATGACTACTAGACTGTTTATAACGATGTTTTTTAAATTTTTGTGTGTCTTAGGTTTGACATTAGAAACCTTAACAGCATGAGATTCAGGAACTGTAGTTCTAATTGCGCAAAAGGATCTCATTTTGCTCTTCAACAAGAAGTAATAGAGACATGAGATTTGAGTGATTATCAAATTTTATGTTTTTATACTGCTAGGCAAGTATAGCAGAAATTGGTGAAAGACCGAACTTTTGATTGTGAACTAGAGTGCAACTAAACTTTTACTTTGTGAACTTGGGCTATACCCTCGAAACCAACTCGATGCAAACCTTTCGAATGAAATTGGTAGTTGCCCCGCACCGAACTTCCCTTTTAAACTAGAGCTTTGTTGATGATTACGAGGCACCCAACATTTTGATGCGATTGCTCCTTTTTCTGTGCTCGCAGTTGTTTCTCGAACTTTGTGAATTCATTTGCAGCTTCTTGAGTTGATTTTACGACATGGATTCCTTTCCCGTAGGAGCAGGAGCCTCGGGTTCTAAATTTCTGGAGGTTTAGTATTGGGAGTTCCTACTCCGGCACTCGTCTGGGCCGAATGTAGTCCGTACTGTGTACAACAACTTCCAGCTTGAATTTCCTTTGGAAGTTCAACGACTGGCTCAGATGTGTGTTGCTCATTTGCTCACCAACATGGTGGAGCAATGTCATTGCTTTGTTGACTTGTTCGAGGCCATGAAGTGGGTGGAGTGTCTCGGTGGCTCTTTGGTGAACGGAGGTCACGTGTTGGATGAGGTCCAGTTGTGGGGCTTTGGCCGCCACTCGCAATTGCCCTTGCGGAAAGGGTAGTTGGATCTCTACATGGATATTTTGTTGGGGCAATTGTTGAGTTTCCAGGCGGAGGAATCTACCCAAGAACGAGACGACTAGGCTAGGTCTTTGTTGTCAAACTTCCTAGCAATCGTGTGGGAGCTATTTGGTCCGTCCGCAGTGGAGCGGATGATGTATAATGCAGCTAGACGCGGGGGAATGGCCACCTTGGCAGAGGGAGGAGATTAAACCTTGGGCGTCGAGAAGTTGGACCGGATGGAGGCGGCCTTGCAGGAGGGGAGGGAGGAGCACACCAACTTGCACAAGGTGTTGGAAGAGCAAAAAAGAATCTATGAGGTGGTGCGTATAGGATTGACAAGTAAGAGAGGAGGCTTGAACGTGGTTGCACAGAAGGTTCTGTAACACGTGAAGTCGATATCGTAGGCACTGGTGCCTTCCAACTCCCAATCACATTAGCGGTTCCAATCACAACGTGAGTTTGCCTCTCCGGAGTACACGTCCAAGAAGGCACAAGGGGAGGATTGCGCCAGAAAGCTCAGGTTAGTAGGGGGCCGGCACGGGAAGAGGAAGATGGAGAGAATAAGGTGATTGTCAAGAAGGTTACACCAATAGATATAACAAATGGGGCCGGGGCGTGGCAATATTGTCACATCAGACGGGTTGGGGTCATCGGACGTCTCGGACGGGACGGACGGACCGTCCGTCCACAATGATAATTCCTAGGTTGTCACATTGGGCGGGTTGGGGTCATCGGACATCCCGGACGGACGAACAAACCGGATGGGACGGACGGACCGTCCGTCCACTGTGACAACTTAGGGTCCGAATAGACTGTTTCCGCTTTGTGGTTGTATGCAATGCTTTTCCTATGCTATAAGACGTTTGTCGATCAATTTTGACTTGAAGAAGGCTTGCCTAAATCCTGCACATTGCCTGACTTTTCATCAGCATTGAGTTCGTTGTGCATTCATTGATTTTTAGCAGAGTGGGACTAGCTGTGCATGGCATAGGATCGGGCGACTGAGGCCGTCATAGTTTGTAGACTGTTTAATCGTTGTCAAAAGGGTTTTTGGATACAGGTTGAACCCAACACTATTAGAAATCCTTGATGATTTGGCGTATGAATCCAAGACATGAAGCTCTCATCAAGATGTCTTGAACGTACTATAGCATATTAGGTAGTTGCCTCCAATCAAGTTTACATGAATATTGTTTTACAAATTGGATGATGGTTGGGCAATTGATTGGAGGCGTCCAATTGTTTGTCAGAATTTGGATGTCTTTGGATCCATGAACCCTACTCTTTGCCGTATTTGGTGTTTCTATTTTTTTTTTTTCAATTTTCAATTATTTAGAAAGGATTTGGGAAAAAATGCCATATGTAGCCTTTTCATTCCTAGCTTGGTTGCAGATACTTTTTAAGCATGCAATTGAAATTCCCATGTGTTTCAAGGGATAAAATTCCCTCTAAACACCAATCCCCTGGTTTTGAGTAGGAATTGGCTATGATATAGTGGCACCCGAACAATAATGAACTTGGTTTAGAGTCCCCTATATTTTGACCCACTAGATGCCTTGATGTCAATGTTCCTAGGCATGTCCAATAATAAAATGCAATTGGATCTCCTAAAGCCTAAACCCTTCAATTTTTCCTAATAAATCCTAAACCCAATGAATGAAAAAAATGAATTTGCATTACACCTATTTACAGCATTTGGAGTTAGTTTGACCCTTGAACTCTAACCACATTTATTATATTGTTCAATGTTGTTGAAAGCACACATGAACCTTTACACCTATATGCTAATGGATGGAGAGAAATAAGGTATTTGAAGTATTTATTGGAATATGATCCATAAATCCCAAAAGGACAATGAAAATGAACCCCTAAAACCCTCCCGCTGAACCCTACACGACACAAAGCACTTGAATTCTAAAGCTACGCGCCTGACGGCGCTCCACTCCAGGCCTAAACCCTACTCGCTCCGCTACGTAGGGTTTAGATGCAAAATATTAGTTTTCGAATATCCTAGTATTGAAATTAATTTTGTTATGCAATAATATCATATCTAGCCTAATAATATCATTCCCTTTGATTTTCGTAGTTTTAAATATTGATATTGATTTTAGTATGTAATAATATCATATCTAAACATCCTCACAATAGCTTCTATCGATGTAAAGGCCCATACTTGGAAGGCGATTCCCCATAAAATCGCACAAGTAAAAAATTCAACATAATTCCTATCATAAATTTTTTTGTTCCTAATGAGATTTTGATCTCAAAAGTTTTTTTTTAGGGGATTAGGATATGAATACACCATGATTTTTTGAAGAGCATAAAAAAAGAGTTTTTAAATTTGATCCTAAACTAATATTTTAGAAGAAATGTATTGAGTTTTATTTTTTTTCAAAGGATAATTACCTTGAATTTCAGTAAATAAATGGTTCAATTTTCTAGAATCCCGCTTCAACCCTTCAGCATGCCAAGGTCTATTTTTTAGAGAATGGACACAAGGTTATGAAACTTTGTTTAGAGTAGCAAACTTTTCATTCATCCAATCTAATACTTGAATCTTGAAGAGAAAACCCTACTTGATGACCAATTTCTCAAAATTATAGGAAGTGAAATTTCTGTAAAAAGATTAAAGCCAATATGTGGAAAAAATTGAAACCCTAAACCCTAAACCCTAAACCCAACATCCATTTTTTAGACGATGAATTTTCAAATCCTTGTTTTTGTCTCATTCCTACTTGGATGAAAGTCATCCTAAATTTTGGTGAAACTTTATCAAGTTCTTGTCCTATCCATCCGTTGGATTTGGTGTTATTAGTATATATTATACAATTCTAAAATTACAAATGTGGAAATATGTCAAGTGGTCAATTTGCATTGACTTTTAGTTCAAAACTAGATAAGCAAAAAATAATAATATTTTACTTATAATTGAATTTAAAAGGAATTTTGAATTTTTAAATTTTTTTTTTATAAAAAATGATTGGTGATAGCATTAGAAGATCTAACCGTACAGATAAAATTTAAAAATCAAAATCTACACCTTTCATTTATTTACCAATTCCAAAATATTCTTTCAAATCATAGCTTATAATGTTTTTTTTCTCAAATCATCAAATTTGGAGATGAATCTAGACGTTTAGTGTTTAAAATACTTCTAAACTAATTAAAATAGAAAGTAGCTATTGCAAAGCTGTAGAGTGCCACCTATGAAATTTGTTGCCTATGTGGCAAATCCAACGCCTAAGAGTGTTTATGGTAATAAATCTCATCACCTACGTGGCAAATCCAACGGCCAAAAGCATTTCCACCATAATGGATCTACGGCCAGGATGCGTCCACGTAGAGTGCATGTTTACTCCAGTGGGCTCCGAAGCCTGTGACCGCCCGCTATTGTTCATGGTTGGCCAAGCGTTCCTTATCTTTTCTGCGATTCTAAATTCTTGCTGCGGCACGGGCACTTGGAATCCTATTGCAGGTTTTTTGTAAGCTCTTGTTTCGTCGCTAACTGGGAGAGGAAGTTTCCTGTAGATTTTGAGCAGTTCACGGAGAAGGTTATCAAGCTTAGGGTTGTTGGCGCAAGAAGAAGCCCAGTGCTTGAGATACGATTTTGTTGGCAAAGAGAAAATATTGTGGGGGCCCATCGGTAAAGGCGCGTGGATTGCTGCCAAGGTGTTGAAGTTCATTGGAGTGAATTTGAAGGAGGTCCGTGTGGAGATGTCGAAGATCATCGATCAAACAAAGCAGCTTGTTGGCCATTGAGATCCTTTCACTCCCCGAGCAAAGCGTGTCTTGGAGCGTTTGTTGGAAAAGGTGAATGTTGAGAGAATTTTCTCAATCATTTCCTGTACGGTAATGGTTTGACCATACAACCGCAATTGCGATATAATGCGGTACGATTCATTGTTAAAAACAACAAGTGTTGAAAAATTCAATACCTGTAAATGTATCCAATCATGGAGAGCTCTAAGAAAGAACATTTTTTTCTGATGGTCAAAACGAGCTTTGAGCTTCTGCCAAAGTTCATCTGATTTTTCCATCTCTAAATATTGTTGTTGTAAGGAAGGAACAATATAGCTTTCCAAGAAGTAGAAGCAGAAATAGTGGCAACAAGAATAGTGACACCTACAGTGGAAATAGTGTGAAAAGCAATAGCGTCTGATAATTGTTCGGCAAATATGTGTGCTTTGACAGTCCTCACCCATAATAAATAATTGTTACCATCAGCTGCCAATTGTGGAAAAAGAAGAGATTGAAGTCCTGGTGGCTCAATAATAGTAGTAGCCATCAGAACAGTTGTAGATGTAGCAATAGAAGAAGTTGAAGTAGTCATGATATAGAATGAAAATGATTTAGGGGAGAAATTAGGGTTTGAATAGGAAAATAAAAGATGGATTAGAAAGTAAAGATAAAGATAAAATTAAAATTAAAATAATAAATAAATAAACTAGTAAATAGTAAATAATAAATAGTAAGTAGTAAAAATAAAATAAAAAGTAAAATGAAGATAAAGATTAAAATGTATAAAAAGCCAATAAATAAAGAAAATAAAATGAAAATAAAAAATACTTGAGGTTTGGAGATACAACGAAGAGAGAGCTTGATGCGAAGGGGTGGAAGGGAAGAAGAGATGAAAAAGAAGAAGAATTTGGAGACATAGAGGGAGAAAAAAATGAATGCTAAGCGGCAAGTAAGAAATGGATGGAGAACCGGGGAGACAAAGATAAAGTGGAGGCTCTTTGAAGAGCGGCAACTAAAGCAAGGCCTGTTGGGAGGGTCGACATGGGAAAGCTGGTTGAAGGGGTGGGAGCGGCAAGAGGGGAGAAGAGCTAGCAGGAGGAGGGAACATCCCAGAGAGAAGAGGAAGTTCAGGAGAGCGTATGGAGGAGGGGTTGCAAAACCTCCTTCTAAAAAATTTGAAACTGGAATCAGATGAAAATTTTTAAACAAAAGTATAAGAGTGTGTAGAAGATAGTATGAAAGCGTGCTGATAATGTGTTGAGAATAAGAAACAAAACAAAAATTCAAAAAATAAAACACGAAAGTATGCAAGAAAAAAAATACACCCACTAACATTAAAGAATGAAAGTATATAAAAAGGAGAGAGACGATCAATAGTACTTTCTCTGTATTGGCTAAGAAATACCACCAACTACTTTGTTGACTAATCTACCATGCATTATGGGGAGCGTTCATACTATGTTTCTTAATAGAATTTAACTTTCAAACACTTTTTAAAATATTTTTTGGAATATATAATATTATATTTCATTTCAAAAAAATATTAGTTGCACTACAATTGACAACTGAACAGCAACAACTAAGGTAGATACACCCAAACCCGCCACTTTTTGCTATTGAGCCTATTTTCTATTATTAGACTAGTCAAATTTTCCTACGTTCGTGTTGGGAAGTGAAAAGAGGTTTCAACGCACTACAGAATGTAGCATTTGGATATTATATGCAAAAGTTATTAAGGAACAAAGTTTGATTCTAAAGGTGTTTCTTCCACATAGATACAGAACTGATTTTGGAGATGTACGTATAGTATAGATGGCGGTTTAAGGTTAGTTGCACATTTGGGTGTACCTACCTTATAAGGTAAACCAGTCAATGACACCCTAAACAAGTGGTTTGCCATAATTCCATCATTGAAGTCTTTTTTTTTTAATATAAAGACAGATATGAGAAATGAAGAGAGCAATTGAAATTTTATTTATTTTTGACAAAATATAAAATTGTTATGAATTTTTGAAGTGTGTTGTCCGATTGGCCAAAAAGAGCCCTAGATTATCCCAAAACTAGCAAAAAGTGTATCCATTTTACCACCTAAAGTAGTTACAATATTTCCTAACATGGCCATAACATGAAGAAATTAAAAAAAAAAACTCTTGTAATGAATTTGCACTAAAAAGGTAGAATGTCTTAAAGCAACTACTAATAAATCCATTACCATCATTCAATGCATTGATTCTGACCACTAACCAACCTAATGTAGTTTTAATCTCATTTATTTTAAATTTTTTTGTCATGGATTGATGTAAGACTCTAATGGGTCATTCCTTAGGTGCCTGTTAAGGATGATTTGTTTGTCAAAGGTTGATTTACCTTACTAGTGTTGCCACATGAAATGTGGTAGTGCCATGGTCACCTTAAACTCCACACCAACCAATCATTAAAATCGGATTCACTTCTCGCTTTTGCTTTGTCCACACTTGCTCGTGTTGATGCTTTCCTTTGAGTTGGAACATTCTCCTACCAATGTATTTTGATATCCCTTAGCTTTGGTAGACTACTCAGTCCCGTTCGTCTTTGGCACAAGAGTGCTTGATCAATGAGCTATCATGCATTCTTTCAAGGGTGGCTATTTTTTGGCAAATATTCCATTGAGACCATAGTCAAAGTTGACCGAGTTAGCATGAATGTAAAAATGCTCTCTACAAAGGCCCTCTTTTGCCAAGCAAATGTGGAAGTGATGGAAGGAACAACAAAACTTGTATCTTGAAGGGCTTTTGTTGTGGAGCTTTTGGTGTTGGACAAGTGCATCTAGATCAAACATTGGTAAAGCCTAGTAGCAATGCTCTATGGGCATTGTCAATGCAACCACTACATTTGGCCATGACAATGGTTGTTTGGAATGTCTAATCTTGGTATTTGGAAATTACTTAGGCTTTGATGGGTAGGAGCTCTCAATGTGGCTATGCTTTAGGATTGTCACAAACTATTATTAAGCTCTTTAATTCTTGGATTGCACTTATTGATTGGGTATGAACACCTAATTTGTCACTTAGGACTCATAGTTTTCTTTTCTTTTCCTTTTTACAATTTAAGTTAAGTTTTATATGCAAATATTTTCCAAAAAAGTATTAAATCAAAATAGGTATGTTACATGCTAGTATAGTATTTAGTCTAAAATATAGTAGAATACCTCAAATAATCCAAACCCCCGCACGTGTATAGATTAGAAACCCCAAAATAGTAGAAATTATGAATATTTTGTGAATAATGACCAAACTACCTAAACCTACCATGCATGTGACTTATTTAGGCTTAAATGGCATGAGGGACCTCCAAGGAGATCCTTAAGTCAATTTCCAAAGGTAGGTTTCAATTTCATAGTTGTTCTAAGAAATAGTGGGAATTCCAATTGTTAACTTGTAAGTGATATAAACTCAAGATGGACTAATAGAAGCCATCCATGACAAAAGTACAATATTCTAAGATTGAAATTGCATTAGGACTCCAACAAAAAATTTGGTTTGTCAAGATTCCCTTATGTATGCAAGATTTCATGATTATTGATAATTAAAAGAGATAGTAGAGTTTTAATCTCCTTTTTTGAATGTGCAAAGTAAAATTATGAGCCCTCACATCTTTTATGGGATTCTATAAGAGGTTCTATAAAAATTTATGGAATCTTTTGACTTCTAGGAGATCTTTTAGATGGTTAATCACTCAAACCTATGATGGAAAATTCTTACAAATTACCCAAGTTGTAATAAAACTTCATTAAAAATTAATGTAGCTTCTTTTATGTTAATAATATATTTTGACAAGTTTCAAGGCATTTTAACATCCAAAGGTATCTAAACCAAT
Organism: Climacium dendroides; assembly: GCA_950106755.1. NCBI lineage: Eukaryota > Viridiplantae > Streptophyta > Bryopsida > Hypnales > Climaciaceae > Climacium > Climacium dendroides. The sequence goes on along the minus strand of OX467091.1, from coordinate 14,087,374 downwards.
AAGATTCTCTAATTTTGGCAAATTGGAGATTTAACATGGAGTTGACCAGCATTTTGAAAGCAATTGGAATGAAGCTGAAGCCAAATCTTTTCTTACTCCCTTGCATCTCTCCAAAGCCTAGGTTAGTTGTTTAAAAAAAATTAAAATGACTATTGGTTCTTGTTCTAAACCTCATGTTTTAAAAAATTGATGAGGAAGATCAAGGTAACAAGTTTTAGAGATCAAAGTATTTGAGTGATAAAGAAATGGAGGAGCACCTAAAGGAGGGACCATGTTTCACATGCTATGAATTTGATCATTGATAATTAATTTGCTTTAAGATTAAAAAAAACCCATAAAACATTAGCTTTACTACTTAAAGAAGGATTTGGAAAAAACAATGGTGATAACAATGCAATTCAAGTCTCAACAATAGTTATGACCATATAGGTGGAATATGAACCAACAATGGTTCAACTTATGGATTTAATGATGGTTCAACTTTCCAACTTTAGAAGAAAGTACAAAAAAAATTTTCTTCTTCTCCAAGCCTTGTTCTTATAATCACTAAATCATTCTAGTTTTTCATTGTTGAAAGTTAGATCTTCTAATCTTAAACTAATACTAAATCTATAATCTTTTATCCTTTTAATTTTATATTTAAACTATTTTAATCTCAAAATTAGAACTTACTATCACTATGAGAAATAGTTCACTCCTTTATCATTATAGTTTTATATATAATAATAAGAACTTACTATTACTTCAAATAAAGAGATGACCATAAGGAGATGACCCCGAGGACATAACACCAAGGAAATGACTCACTCCCTTGCACATTTCATCCATCTAGAAATTACTAATTATAATTCACTTCCTTGCACATTTCATCCATTTAGAGATTACTAATTATATTCACGGTTTGCTTATATAATAGCCACATCCAATTCGTAGTTAGTATGGTTAGTTCAATCATCCCTCAAATACTCATTTAAAAAACACTTAAAGTATATTACATTTATGTTAAATAATTTATTTTATTTTGTCTTAAGTTTTTTTTGGAAAACTTTGGTGGGAATTCCAGATAGTACCATTTGGGGATTCACTCACCTTCCCTACCATAGAATAGAGTATTCTTCATTATAAACTTGAAACATTTAGGGTTAGATTGTTCTAACTTAGGTTTATTAGGTCATGCTTTAGTGCACGCGTTCGACGCTTCCGTTGTGGTCGGTGCGAGCAGAGCTTATCCGCGGAGCTCATGAGCTCCTCTTTCGGCGTGTTCGTCGAGCAAAGAAGAGTCTCGCTCATCATCAAATTCTCCCAACGCCACCAACTCCTCTCCCAGTCGAGCTATTTTTCAGTTCATTTCCACCCCACCCCCCTTGATTTTTTCTTTGCAATACCGTAATTGGAATTTTTACTTTACTTTTGAAGACAAATCGAAACAGTCACTCTTATTCCGTTAAAAGTGAAATTTCAAATTCTCTTCATTATTTATGAGCTCCAATACTGACAGCTGTGGATTCCCACCTGCGGTACCTGCGGAAACAGCGTCGGAGACAAAGCTTAAAGGCCAAAAAGGCTAAAAGAACACCGCACCATCGCCGGGGCAAACGCACCTGCGTCACGCGATGCGAACGCAGCAATACACTGAACTTTCAGTTAGAAGCGATTTTGACGATACAGAAGAGTTTACCAATTCACAGGTATTGCTATTCAGAATTTACCAAGTCTACGTTTTGATTTGGAGTTTGTCAAATCCTTTTTTTTAATCAGGCTTCTGCATGGGTCATGAGGTGGGTTCCGCGGCGACAATTATAGAGCCAAAGATTTTTTGGGGATGGCTGCTGGGAGTGCTGAACTGCTGGCTCTCCCCATGCACAGGTTCGCCTGGTCGCGGCTGTGACTTCATGTACTGTATTAACTTAAATGCTACGGATTTGTACAGTACAACTGGTTGCACAGTACGACGCGTACTCATTTAGGGGAGGCAACTTCTAGCCCTGGTGGGAACGCTGATCTCGTGTATTTTTTTACTTACATCTGACTGCGATTCTGCGCTACGATTTCATCTGACTTTCAATTTTCTGGAGACAGGTGAATGTGCTTTTGTGACTTCAATTTCTGTCATAGCTGTTTGAGTGAGCTCGCGCCCCAAGTCGCGTTGTGACGGCGTGATGGATGGATTGTCTTTTGTTCGCTGAGTGGTGTGGCGCTTGAATTGTGAGAATTTTGTGGTTTGTGACTTTCTTGTTATTGTCGGCGTCGAGTGGAGGAATTAGGTTTCGTCACGGATATGGCGGCTCGACTAGACTAGCGCGACCCGGGAGTTCATTAGTTCAGAGAATTCTGCCGCGGTTGCTTGCTTACGGGATGCTTTGCGTCTTCTGTCTGATGATGAGGTGTCTAACGAATGAGAGGGGGGCTAACGAATCCTGTCACATGGCAGACTGTCTTCATCGGGATTACTGCAATTTCGTGGCGTGGAAGTGATGTTTGAGTGTCAAGCGTAGGATCGAGGCAAATCACAGAAAATTTCGTTTTGTTTAAGAGTTTCTGCCCTCTCGCTAAGCTTCCAAGCTTTCGGTTCTTCCGTAGCGCGCGAACAACCTCGCGATTTGGTTTTCGGACAGCTGCAGTGAATCGAGTACTTCGTATATGGGTAGTGTGAATGCTTTTCAAAAATTGTAAAGTGAGGTTGCATTGACTAGAGCTATCCCTTCATCAATCATTGCAGTATGAATCCGGAGCTTTTCTTCCGTCGATGCACTCCTCCTTCTGCCCTGACAGAGCATTAGCAAGCCCTTTGCTCTCCTAAAGAGACAACTGTTACGATTCCCATTATACGGGTATAGTCCAATTTGAATTCGAAAATGATTAGAAGCGACGCAGTTGATTCTCTCGATTTTGCTTTTTCTGTACTTCGGTTAGGTAATGCCTGGCGGGCCTGAATTTCTGGAGTCTCTGGTCGGTTTCGTCGGGTACCTTGCTAAAGTTGGTAAATTGTCCGGAGTGTGAGCTGGCGGTCAGCCACGAAGGCCAAGATTCCTAATCTCGGCTTCCTCTCTGTACTTGAAGTATGAGAACTATGAAATATATTACGGACTGCGCTGATTGATGGGCCTGGTATCCTGGTATAGGCATCAAAGGTAAATTTGTGAACTCTCCACAGTGATTGAACTGTGTGCGTAACTGTAGTCGTGACGCATCATCTTACACAAAATTCTCGTGCAGCATTCGTGTCAAGAAAGAGGACATTGCGGGTCAAGCTCTAGCTTGACTTGTATTACGCTTTGTAGAATAATTTCATTCCGTCACTAAGGATAGTTTGATTGTTGTGTTTTTTCCAGGATCCTTTAACGGCCAGACCTCCGCGTTTGAACTAGTTCCTTAACTCCTCCACGGGACCCTGTTTCTTTCGCAATTGCACTAGTGTCTTCAGTTAAGTGCGTGACATGGGAAGGAAGGAGAGCGGAAGCACATTGGTGGTCCTGCAGGATCTACTCTTGTGGTTTCAAAGACCAGGTAGGCACCATAAGACGTGAAACAAGTGTTGAAATCTTTTGGACCTCGATTTTTAGTTTGGAAACTCGAGCAGTCGGTAGTTTTTTTCTTGTGGGATTCGAGATGGCAGCGAGGAAGATCCCAGAGGGCCAACGAAGTGGGAAATACTCGAGAAAGACTGGTTGTAGTGGCTATGGACTGGGTAGCTTCTTGCTGCTGGCTTGCTGCGCAGCTATGGTGGTCTTCTGCTTCATGTTTGTGGACATGAAGTCCTTGTACGACAGCACGGACTTGCGGGAGTTCATCTTGCAGAGGGACACTCTGACTATCAGATCATCATCGTCCTTGCCCAGACATGAATCTGAGGAGGGCACCGAGATTATTATGGAAATGGACCCAGCGGAGGTTGTGGCCAATCCTTCAGTTGAAGCAGCTCACTCCTCGTTGCAGCCTGCGGATGGAGCACAAGAATTCGCAAGCAATGCTAACAACACCGTACCTGATTCTAAAGTAGGGAACATTTCCAATCACCTTTACTTGTCTTGGTAGATTTCCATTATAAGAACCGCAAATAGAAATAGCTACGCTACGAGAGGCTCTGTCACTTGTTGCACTATACCACTGTCTTGCTTTTTGAGTAGCGACTTACTCAAAATTCCCCACATTTACTGAATGTGTAGCTTTCGCCAATGCAAGGTCTCCTATCCTCGGGTTCAGAGTCAGTGAATTGTGGATCTTATGTTTATTTTCAAGAGGATTCCAATGTCCTCAAAGACACAGTATTTGGATATTGTATAAATTAGTTTTGAATTGTGAGTAAGATTTAATTCTTGAGCTGTACATTGCCATGTTCACTAAATTCTAGGTCTTAGCTTGTCAGTTTCAATTACTCCACTCACGGCCTTCTAACGGAATTGGGTTGGGATGGGTTCCACAGGAGTGGGTTATCCAGCGTAATGTTTCCATTCACAACGACTCTGAGGAGACCCAATCTGACGTGTCCCATGTTGAGTATAAGTCTGACGATTCTCATTCTGAATCCCAAGCAGAGGTATTAGCGATGCCAGGCAATAACCGCAGCTCTCTGGCAGGATGTGATCTGTACCATGGACAATGGGTGTATGACGACACATACCCTTTGTACAGATCCAGGAACTGTGCTTTTGTGGATACAAGCTTTCGGTGTGAGGAGAATGGTCGACCCGACCAAGGCTTCATGAAGTACCGCTGGCGACCGCATGACTGTGACATGCCGAGGTACTCACTCCATCAGTCCTTCACCTATCGCAATACTTGTCAAAATTGTACAAAGACATTTGCACTTCTTTCTGTCTTATTATCCCATTTCACATGCACAACTTCAATGTTACAGCTAATGTGCCTCTGACATGGTAATTAAATCCGGAGGGTTAAACAACCATCCAACCCTACTTCCAATACCTTCGATGATTGTCTGAGTGCTAAAATTGCTTGATTAGAATTTATGCTTAATATACACTTTTCAAAAGTCATTTGCATTTTAATGAATTCGGTGTACTCACCAAATTCGTTAAAATTGTACGTGACTCTTGAAAAAAGTTCTTAACTGCAAATTCCCATCAAACAGTTTTAGCACACAATAATAAGGTAGAAAGTAGTGCTCATTTCTCTGTGCACATTTGAGAATTTTGTGTTGATATCTTTTTTTTGAATAGTTTTCTGTCAGAAAAAGCTACCATGATGTTTGAGACCAGGTCATTCTGATGGTTGGAAGGCTAATGTGGTTGCAGATTCGACGCTCGAGAGATGTTGGAGAGGCTGCGGAACCAAAGGCTAGTGTTTGTTGGGGACTCTCTGGGGCGGAATCAGTGGGAGTCCATGTTGTGCATGCTCTCAGAAGCGGTCCACAACAAATCCAAGATTTATGAAGTGAACGGGAGATCCATCAGTAAGCACATGGGTGAGCTGGTGTTTCTGTTCGAAGACTACAACTGCACGGTGGAGTATTTCAGGGACCCTTTCCTTGTTCCTCAAGAGCGTCCTCCTGCGGGTTTCCCCGCAAATGTGACTAGCATTCTGAAGATCGACTTAGTCTCCTGGAGTGCTAAACGATGGCATGGCGCTAATATCATGATCTTCAATTCTGGTCACTGGTGGTCTTGGGAGAAGATTGGACGCCCGTAAGATTCCACTCCTACCCAGTTTATGTTTTTTGCTTTTGCTTTGTACTTGACATTCTTGAACCCCTGATGCGAGGTTCTTTTCTATTTCAATATGCAAGGCTCTGTGGCATGAGAAGAGAAAGAGAATTTGAATTTAATTGTCTAGAGATGCGTGCTTTTATCTACAGTACCAGTGTAGAAGGAACTATTGTAGCGAGTTCAAGAATGTTATGTAATTATTGGGAAGATTCGCTTTATGATGTCTAAAAGTTTCGAGATAATCTAATTTTTCTGAAAATCTCTGTTGGCATATATTCCTTTGCCTTGGTTGCAATCATTGGTTCTTTCACTTAGAGAAGAAGAGAAGAGACGTTGATACGAAGATCAATCTGTTTGAGTGTTTACTGAGGTAGTTCTACTGACCAGCGTAGACGGAGGTAGTGAGCTGTATTCCTCTTGAGTTTGGGAGCACCCTAGGTTTGTGACTCCAGCGGATGGGCTTGTGGAAGCAGCAGTTGGATTGATGTGCCTAAGTTTTAATTGCAGAGGTGGCCGCTTTTATATGAAAAAACATTTGACGGAGCACAGCAATGAAGATGCGTTTAAAACTGGTTTAAAAACCTGGGCATTGTGGATGGAGCGTCACCTTGACCCTGCTACTCAAGTGTTTTTTCGAAGTTTTGCTTCGGTTCATTTCAGGTAGAAATATGCTTTGTGTTTGAAACCGCCATTTTCAAGGTTCACTTTTTGCTTAGGAAACAGTGACAACTCCCAATAGCAAATGCTGTTTGAAGAAATTTCACATTCATTTGGCTTCCAGGACTGCTAGTTCCCTGTATTCCCTGTTGCTCAGCCTATCAAGGATTTTGATTTTTGCATGATAACAGATGTGCTTCGCGACAAAAACATACTTTACTAGCATATACTTTGAATCTTGATAAGTTAATGACTTTTCTGACACAAATGATCAACTTCTGAGAATTGACTGGAATTCATGATCTAAATCTGCAAACTTATCCATTATTGTTCATTTTCATTGGAATGTGCTTTTAGAATTCTTTGGTTCTTTGTATCCACGATGTACAACACTAGTTTCACTCGTTTCTCATGAGTAAAACGTACTCATAATACCTTGCTAGCACAGACTTCGAATCTTGAGAAGTGTATGACTGTTTGACACATGGATAGCCAACTTCTGAACCTCAAGGTCCAAATCTGCAAAGTTTTCTTCTAATGAACAGGTGAATCACTAATTTGTGCAGAGGAGGAGCATGGAACCACGGAGGCCATTGCCACGAAGAGGTGAAACCCCTGACGGATGAGGAGGTCGAGAAAGAGCAGCCAATTCCATGGACCAACAAGCACATCAAGGCAGCCATCAACAGAAACATCAAATTAAAGCGGAGCGCGGTGGAGTTCATGGATGTCACCACATTGACCAACTACAGAGCTGACGCCCATGCAGGTCTGTATGGAAAGGACACCAAAATACATGGTCTCCCTCCCAAGCATCGCCAAGACTGCAGCCATTTCTGTTTGCCTGGAGTTCCTGACACATGGAACGAGGTTTTGTTCGCATCTTTGCTCGCAAGGGGGCAAGGGGTTTGGGGGGAGCCTGTAAAGTATTAGTTTATTTAAATTCATCAAGAAAAAATGATTTTTTGTTAGAATAAGTGGCTGGCTCAGAATGTAGAGATGCCATTCGACCACCCAGTTTGGTTCGATACTTGAGAGTTGCTCCTGTTGGGATCCTCATTTTAGGTTCTGTAAGTAAGCTCATTTTTTGAAGGACCTGGCAGAAGCAAATCAAGTATATGGGGTTTTCAACCCCTGTTGGCGTGTTCAATTCTGAGCTGCGCCTGCGGAGTGCTTGTAAGCACAGGTGCAACTTGATTTGGTAGTAATCTCGAGAGCTCTATGTGATACAGTAGTCCAATTCCGTGTTGGATTCAGTCGGAAATTGATTGAGAAAGAAGGAAACCTTTCTTCTCTGAGTTTTAATTTTAATTTTCATTATTGTTATAAAATTTCTCAGGAGCCTTTGTCTGTCCTGAGTATTGACAACAATATTTGCAAGCCCGGTTGGTCCTAACTTAGAAGTATGCAGTGCTCTTGTCTGGTGGAGGTTCTCCAGTCTTTTGAGAATCTGAAGTGCTTATCATTTTGCAATGAAATTGAAACCGTATGAAAGTCTGTCGAGTGCATATGCAGTCAAGATTGGTACTCGAGCGTTTCCAGAGCTGCTTGTTTTTTTTTTGGGGGGGGGTCATTTTTTAAGAAGTGCCAAATTGGCGAATTAAAATCTTATAGCGGTGCTCCAAATTTCAGCATCCATCCGCACATTGGATAGAAAATATCACAAGTCTTTTTTAAAATTAAAAGTTTTCTGGCGAAAGTTTTCACTGTTAACCCTGAAGCGCTCCGACGTCCACCTGAAACGCCCCGATGTCCCGATGTCCAATTTCTGGACGACTAACACATTGAAACTCAAATTTCATCCTCATTACTGCTTGGATGAAAGTCATTTTAATTTGTGGAGATACTTTGTCAAGTGATCCTATTTAATGGTTGGATTTGGTGTTACTAGAGTACATATTTTTCTAAAATTACAAATGTGGAAGTATGTTAAGTCGTTGACCAAGCCCGAATTGCATTGACTCTAATTCAAAATTGGATTTACAAAAATGGGGTTTTAGATTTAAAGAACAAAAAAATTTCAAAAAATTGTTGTGTGAAGAGAACCTCATTTCAAATCCATTCCAAAAAATTGCATTCAAAAAAATGATAATATTTTGCTTGTAATTGAATTTAGAAGGAATTCTAAAATTTCCCTTTCAAAATTTATAATAGAATATTGGTGACAGCATTGGTGAATCTAACTATATGAATGGAATCTAAAACTCAAAATCTACAATTTCTTTTGTATATGAATTCCAAAATATTCTTCCAAATAGTACTCTATGATGATTTTTTCTCAAATCATGAATTTTGGAGAAGATTGTGGAAGTTTAGGGATTAATTGTAGAAATAAAACATGTACCTATTGGCCCATTAATTAGAGTATTTTGGTGACTAACTTACCTTGGTCATGGGGAGCCACGTCCTTCTAAGGTTGAAAGATGATCACATTTGGAAGAAGATAAACTCCTTGAAATATTTTTCAATAAATTTTTATAAAAAAAAATAAAATTGGCCTTTAACTCAAGTCGTTTTGTATTTTGTAGAGTTTTGTAGAATTAGTTAAGAATTTCTGAAGGTGAAACACAACAGTCATTGAGAGCATCCACTACCATCAATGTACATTATTGGTACATTAATGGTGCATCGAAGAAAGAAAAATCACTAAAAAAACAAGTGTCTACAATGACTTGTTCACAATGACTATAACACAACAATGATTGCAAAATGATTTTTTAAATTATGATTTATTTTATTTTATAATTTTTTAAACATTTTTTTAATGTAGACACTATTCATCATTGATGATGAACAGTGGCCATTGTCCCTCCAAGGGGCTATGAGTTCCATTGAAGGAAACTCTCATTGCAAAGTATTCCCTTTGAGGGTTCATTTTTTCCTATTGCGTGAGTGTATTTTGGGGCAACATAGCAATTTTGGGTAGCTCACTACAAATGAAATATTTATTTTTCTTTGAAATTTTCACACAACATGTGTCCAAGAAGGAGCTTTAAAGTCCAACAATTTTCATAACTTTTGACTACATGCCTGGTTCAAAAATTATTGTATGATATGTAATTTTTAGCATTTGGCAGGTAGTCTAGGCCAAAAAAATACTTCTTTAAAAATCACTTTTTAAGAAAATAAAAATTTGAAATTAATTTTCTAGATTTGTATATATGTGGAAAGCTTTGAATCATTCCATTTTGATCAATGAGATGAAAGTTATGAAAGTGATGATGAGTTTTAGTTGTGGATAATTATGAAATCTCTACTTTGTAAGGAGATTCCCTGCTACGGTCTTAGCTTAATGTTTTTAAAAAAAAAAATCTTACCGGGGTTTGTCCTCTAGTTCTCATGTATCTAGTTTCTCAATGGGAATTATCTATGTGTTTAAAAAAAAAAGGAAATCTCTACTCTAAATTATTTTAAAGTCTTTTATTTAACTCAATATATTTGGAAAAATAAGATAAACATATTAGATGTACATTGTTTATTACAACATTACAAACATTGGGATTGGCATTTTTCAAATCCATAACTAAATTGTTAGCAAATTAGTACTTTGAATCATTCTCTACATCTTTCTACTTACTATTTTTTTTCCAATATGTTGTATAATTCCAAATGATCTGAAATTTTTTTAGCATGTATCCAACTTGCCTTGAAGAATGAATCCAAAGAGTTAGAAACATTTTGGATATTTTTTTCCATAATGATCTGACCTTGTAAAGTGTAGTTGTGCCTAGTTTCCACAAGGGCAAAAAAAAGATTTTTGTCACTTCAAGCGCTTATATCTTGCAATCTACATGGTGGAAATTTTTTAATTATTCCAAACCTTTTCAAATAGTATAGTACAAGATCCTATGGTTATATGTGTATGAAATTTGATATTTGTATTAGAAATGGTAGTCTTGGAGCGTTTTTGGTGAAAACATAGTCAAAAATCTTTAGAGGTCAAAATTCTAAGTAAGAATTTTCATTCTACTCACAACTAAACCTTGAAAAAAATTTGTTTGTATAAAAAAAACTCTCTCTAATAATATTGATATAACTATAAAAAGTGGCTAAAAATATTTCAAATTTTCAAAATTCATTTTAATTAATGTGAATTACTTACAATGCAACATGTCTAAAATTTGTTGAAAAAATTTAATTTCTCAATTAATTATGGCAATTTTTGAAGTTCATGAATACTTCTATGAGCCATTGTAGTTCAAAATTTTTATTTTTATTTCATGTACTCATTGTTTTGAAAATTCACTAATATTGAGTTCACTTGTTTAGGCACTTATAAGTTAGTTATGAGTAGCAATCATTCTTCAGACACACAAAGTTCCAAAAACCTAATGTCTAGATCAAGGCCTTTTCAAAATCAAAAACCACTCAAGACTACCATTTTGATTGCAAATATAAGAGTAAAAGATTCAAAAATTATATTTTCCACACATTCATCTATCAATTTTGCACTATACTAATATAAAAATCAAAATTTCTCACATCACAAATCCAAATGGAATGAATCAAATCTTTCCATCCAAAGAAAAATACAATCTATGAGGAAAAAAACTTTGAAATTTTGTTTTAAAGATTTTGTGGATTTTTTTTAGTTCAAGTGTTCAACGAATCATTTATGGGCTGATTATAGTATTATTATTGCTCCTTTTATACCAATTGAAATAAAAATTACATTTCTGGTAAGCTAATTATTTTTTCTCTCTTGTAAAAAGGTTTCAAAAAGTTTTATAAAAAATTGAGCTTATTGGAACTTGCATGAAATTTGTTTTGCTTGCTAAGGGAACAATGGGCGTGCAAGGATTCAAATGAAAATGTTATTTCTTGTGCTCTCCTTCAAGATTATTTGGATTCCAAGGACACTATAATTATTTTGAAAATTGCTGCTCGTAACTAACTTATTCAAGCCATTGTATTGTCAAAAGTAACTAAATTAGGATGCATCTTAATTAGTAAATGAGCATTGTTTCCATTTTTAATTTTCCTAATTTTTGGTTTAGAATTTATATGCAAGACAAAGGTATATTTCAGACTGACTAATGCATTTATGCACCTTTGAATGAATGAACTATAAACTTTCAAAGTATTATACAATGGTGTATCAAAAATCAACACTACACTTTTGTACATAGCATAGTAGAAGTGCATTTCAAGCAAGAAGTAAGTTGGGGTCAAATATAAGTAGGGGTCAAAGTTACAATTTTTTTCCTCTAATAAACATCTTCTACTTTGTATACTCAATTCTATCACTATTTATGAGTGAAATAAAAATTATTTTTCTAGAAATAAAAATTAGGCTACAATTGAAATAAAAATTTTATTCCTATAATAAAGCTAATCAATGTTCCTACTTCAAAAAAAGTTTCAATGACAGTAAGCATGACTAAATGTTTGTCCACATAATATGTTTTGGTAAGGTGGCAACTGGGATTAGCTTAATATATATCAAAGAGCACTAAATTGGCAAAGTTCATGATAATTCTTTGTTGTGTCAAATATTGTTTGCAACAAAATTGAAACATTTGTTGTATGGGAGATTAGGAGGTTAGATTTGTTGTACCTCATAATCTAAAATTCAAATATCACCCCCTCATTTGATGGGAATTTGAAAGAAAACATGCAATATATTTAGAGTCCTATGCAATATATTTGGGATGGTATAGCACTTGATGCATCCCCCAAAGGACCAAACATTCAAAGTTTGAACAACAAATGAAATCAAATATCTTTCAAGTATACAAAACCTTTTTTCATCCATTTGAATGTTTGTGGATTCTTGTTAATTAGTATTCATTGTCTTATATTTGTTTGATATAGGTTTTCAAAATTTTTCTTAATAAAATAATATCTCATAGTTCAATGGTTATATGTATATTTGACATATCTATATAAAATAAAATTTTCCAATTCAAAAAATGATCAATCAAAACAACTCAAGTAATTGAAGTAGGAAGGCAACAAAATTCTTAAAGAATCACCATAATTAGAACTTAACAATTCAACCTAAAAAACTTAAAGAAATGAAATTCGTATAAAAATTACACATTTCTAATATATATATATATATATATGTATTCAATTTTTGGTTACATTCAACCTAAAACAAACATTCTTGAATTCTTAAGATTTGGATCACAACATAATGAATTGTAGCTACAATCAAAATATTCAATGATTGTAAAGGAATGAATTGGTGACCACAAAAAGTCCTTCTATCTTTTAGTGTTTATAACCAATACAAAAGAGGATGATTTTGATGTGATGAGGGATGGCTCTTTTAGGAAATGATTGTAATCAATTTCGGTTAGCATCATCACAAGCATTGATGCATTTTGAATTTGATTAGAAGATCTAGTGCCTCTTTTTGGCTATTAGGATTGCACTTTATTGAAATTCATACAAGTTCATACAATTTTTGGAAATCATAAGTCAAGTTGTTGTCACCATTTGTCTATGGTTGTTTAGAAATAAATTAAAACTAAAGAAAATTTTCCATTATAAAGAAAAATAGAACTAGACTATTTTTGCCCATAATGGACTCATGTGCAACATTCAATGCAGATGTTGTTCATATTTTGAATCCTAGTAAGATCCAATGCAAGACATGAAAATTGACCTAGGAAAATTGACCCCATCATTGCCCTTGCTAAGGTGAAATATTATAAGTTATCCCTATTTTGCAAGCTATTTTGTAGTTGACAAATTTTGTATTTTGTAATCCCTCTCAACCATTTGAAGTCTTTCAAGAGTCCCCAAAAAAATTTGAAATTTTCAAAATTAATCATTTATTGTAAATATTTTGTTCCTATATCTTTTCTATTACTAGAGCAATAACATATTAGAGACATTATAAATAAATATAAACTCTAGCATTGTTTAATACCAATTGAGGATCATTGAAACTAATATGTTTATATAGTCCAAAATGGTTTCCTTTTATGGCAAAAGTACAATGTACTCTAACATAACACTGATTTCAATGTGTGTTTTTTAAATATTAACAAAATAAAAATTTATTGCCTTGCCATGTGGTGTGTTTATTAATTTTTCAATTCTTTGTATACAATTTTTTTTGACATGGTATGAATATGAAATAAGCATTTTATGACACATGTTTGTTGCCTTAACACTAGTAGAATCTCGTGTTCATCTAGACATGAGTTATCTAATTTGACGTTGTTTACTTAGATGTTCAATGTAGCAAAACCATGTTTTTATGTCAATATTATGTTAACATTGACATCCACTAATGTTCACTGTAACATCTTCAATTACATAAAAACATAAATGTTGTTACATTGAACATTTAGGTAAACAACATCAAGTTAAACAACTCATGTCTAGATAAATACAAGATTCTACTAGTGTAACCTTTAAATGTCCAAGGCCTTTTTTGAGCTTTTAGAAATTTGCTCTAAATTGAACAAAAAGACAACATTTTGATAAATTGTGTCAATTTTTTTTACTTGTAACCATACAAATTCAAACTAGACATGTTTTAAATATCACATAGGAAAAGAAAACACAACAATATCACTTATGGATTGAAAGATTATAATGTTTGATCATGAAGGTGTTAAAATTTAGAAAGTGGTTTGAAGTCTTTCAATCCTCTTTTCATGTGTCAAATCTAAAAAATTGGTTTCCAAAAAAATATGACAATAAAGGGCCTAACATTCATAACACCAATCAATTTCATTTCCAAGAGCCTTCAACACTATGGAAAGTCAAGATTGTGATGGACACTTTGCACAAAATCTTGAATAGAAAAATTATAATCAATCAATTTTAAAATCAGATTTTTGATGCTAAAACTAGACTTCAAAAAGAATCTTTCAAAAATATAAATTGCTAAAAAAATCAACTTGGTTAGTTTTAACATAACTTCAATGTATTCTCAACACCAAAATTTGATGCCTTGAGCATTTAGGGGTTAAACATGGTGTTGTTGCAATCCCCTTGAAATTGTTGTCAGCATCAACAAAAATTTATTAAATGTAATAGATGGTTCTATTATTGATAACATCATCATTTGTAAATCTCAATAAATGAAATGTTTATGAGATGAAGAAAAGGCAAGTAATTTATACAAGTGGGGGTAGGAGACATGACAACCCATATAGGTTATGTCAAAATGGAGTAATTGAAGGCTTACTAGAACTTTAGACCTCATTTAAGCATGTTAGTTTAACTTTTATCAAAAAATTTAAGCTAAAAGAATGTAGGTGTTTATGTTTAATTTCAGCTACAAAAATGCATTTGTAATTTTAATCATTCATTCAAAACTTATAGACAAAGTTGAAAGAGAGAGAATATGACAATATTCTTCTATTCTTTTTTTGAACTTTTTGCATAACTTATTCATGGAGATCTCAAATCACAAATGGATTTTAGGAGATAGAATTAGACTTGAGTTACAAATTTTTTTAGTTGTTCAACTTTTGAAAAAAAATGAATTAGTATGCTTAGATGAGGGTTGAAGTTACACCAAAATTATTTTTTTATACTTGTCCATGATCTTTGGAAAATCTCAAAATTGTTTGTTTAGTGCATAGGAATACTATGAGTGATTGAGCCCCACATTCACTTGTTTGACATAGTAGTATATTATAGTACTGAATATCATAGTATCAACCATGTTACTATTGTATGTCATTCTAAAATTTGAAAAACAACTATTCTAGTAATTGGGTAAAAGTTCAAATTGCAATAAACTATGAAACTTTCAAAATGGTGTTGAATTTAGACTTCCTACACTTATTTAAGTAGTTGGATTCAAATTCAAAAATCATTATTTTTATGACTAAAATTCACATTATGAGTAAGGGCTAAAGGCCACCAAATTGCACTACCAAGTGATTTGCAAATTGGTCATCCTTTTTATTGTAGAAAAATCAATCAAATAGCAATACTTGGGGAATAGATATTGGTAGAGATTGAAAAACTAATTTTGACCTCTTTTCAAAGGTAGTCAAGTTTGTTATAGAATACGATTCTCAAAATTCCATAGATACCCCAATCCAACACCTAAACTTGATTACCCAACTTTCCAACCTTCAATATTGAAATCCCATAATCTAAGAGAACACATTTTATAAAATCCTTAAAGTCATGGATAATTTTGTCTCAATGAAATGTAAAAATTTAAACACTTAGAATGATGACTATTTCCAAAACATCCCCTCAAATAAATACATAATGAATATCCTCAAAACATATTAAAATTATTTTCAAAATAGTCTATAAATTTCCAAACTTTATAAAATATTCTTAGAATATACCCCTCTCTAGGTACCCTTTGAAGACCCTCGAGTCAGTCAATTAATTTAGAGTAAGTGCCTCTCCGAAGCCTCAATGAGGAAATTTCCAACACCCTCTTCTAAAAATGCATTCAAGCAACTCCTAATGAAAAATTAGATGAAAAGTTGTTGTTTTTCATTCTTCAGGGCAACTTGAGGTCTTCTATCAGTCATTTAGAGCTGTTATATGGTAGTGTTTCATTATGTTGGATTCAAAATGGATTAGTGTGTCCCTACTGTTGCTACAATATAATAAAATAAAAATAAAAGTAATTTTTTAACTCATAAAAACTTTAAAATTCAATAATTTTTGCGGCCTAGGTCTGAACGCCATGGAACAAAGTCCATGCACCCCTCCTCACCAAGGGCTTTCCAACGGTCCCAAGCATGCAATTGGTGGATGTATGGTCTAAGAAACCTCAATGTATCAAACAAAGCAAAATAAACAAACAACCTATCTTAATGGATTGATTTGAGTGACAATGCTTTGACTAGTGTATAAGTCACCTATTCGTTTCACCTTTTCAAGGTTCATGTTTTCATAACCACTATAGGGTAAAAGGGCACTTGTGGAATGATATATAAAGGTATGTTCTCACTTGTTTAAGGTAAAACAACCTTTCTGGTCATAATTAGGAGTTTGGACTCATGCCATTCATGAAAATTTTCAATTTTTTTCCCACATAAAGAGAAGTGTGAGAAATAGTGAGAACAATTGAAATTATATTTTTTTGACAAAGTATAAATTTGCTATGAATTTTTGAAGTGCTCAATGCATCATGGCCCGAAAAAGTTTGTAGACTACAAAACCAACAAAATCTAAATCCATGATTGTTCTAAAGTAGTCATAATATTTTCTAATATAGAAGGCCTAAAAATTCAATTTTTTCAATGAGTTCACATTGGAAAGTTGAAAGTTCCTAATGAAGTTCCTAATTACACCATTATTATCATGTAAGATATGCATTGTGACCCAAATCTCACATACTAAAAAAAACCATAATGGGATTATTCCTTAAGTATCCGCTATGGAGTCATCTAACCACAATGGACCATTTTACCTTAGAAAGGATCTTATGGCAAATGAATCCATTAGGAACACTTTTTTTTCCTTATTAGTAGAATTTATAGTTAAAAAGTCGTAAAAGGGTGTTCAATCTGTAATTGGTAAAATTCCCTACTAATATGGTGATTTACACATTGAAGCTTGGTGTATCTAAGACACTCTAATTCCTTGCTTCTAGGATATGATTTGGTATTTGAGAGGTCAATTAAGTATTTGAAAGAAGATTAAGAGTTTAAGAGATAGTTAGACCTAACGATTGTTAGAGACTAAACTTGAGACTAAACTAGACTCGCAAGTACATGTAATAGATACCAACTAAATGAAAAGTAGAATTTTATAAAAAAAGAAGTCCTTTTAGCTTTAGATATACATATAGTCTATCAAATTAGAAGTTTCCATCTATTTTGAAAGAACCTTAGAAGTTAAATATTGGTCTTGCAAATAATAACTCAAGCAATACGAAGGACAACACAACCAAAGATTGAAGAAAACCATTTTTAGCATAAAAACACACCATAAGTTCAATGGTAGAACCAGTTTGTCAAAATTTCCTTCTAATCAAAAGATTTTCTATCCATAATGATTAAAAAGGATGTAAATAATTTAGACCTTTTTATGAAAAATGCCAAGTAAGAATATGAACTTGCATTTAGTATTTAGAAATTTCTTAGAGGTTATCCAAAAGTTTTTTGGATTTTTTTTAGAATATAAAAGATGACTTTATGGAAAATCAACCACTTTAATCAATGATGGGAAATTCTTGGAAATTACCCAAGTTGTAGAAAAATTTCACTCGAGATTTCACTAAAAATTAGGATAAATTTTTTAGTGATACTAATGTGCCCATATAAGTTCCAAATTTCAAGGCATTCCAACATCAAAAAGTATGTGAACCGATGGCTTCTTTGAATTTTAGACAAAATTTAAACATATTCAATCTATTGATTGGCATACCAAGAGCTTATGATATTGGAATGAGGCTAAAGAAAAATCTTTTTTTACTCCACAAACCCTCTAAATACTCCAAGGAATTAAAAACATTTAAAAATTAAAAATTCCATCATCCAAAATTTTCATATTTTCTTGTATTGACAATTCATTAACTTTTGCGAGCTTGAATGATTTGGAAATAGAGGTGGGCATCCTCCTAAGCTAATTTGGTCCTTTTAGAGCCCCGTTTAGAGCTAATGATCCAATCTATTCATTTGTCATTTTGAGATTTTCTCCAAAATTTAGGTAGGGTCCCACAATAAATTTCATATTTTTTTAGTAATTAATAGTAATTAGTGGTTAATTCTAGAAAGATTTAGAGATTAAAACAAGGAGAGGGAGTCCTTGGAAAAATTATAAAAGGCCATTTTCTCCTCTCTCACCCCCTAGTTGCCATTGTTAAACTATTGATGCCTTTGTGTTTGTAGTGTGTTGGGCTAATTTGACCACTTTATGTCCATTTTGTGTTTACTTGAGGAGATTACTCCTTGTAATTTAAAGTATACACTTTAATTATTGTCTCGATTATTGTATTTAAGATGATCATATTTTTATATAAAAAGCTATAAGATTTTTTAAAATTATGATTTATTTGTCATGTTGTTTTTTATATTAAAAAATAAAAAATTTAAATTTAAATAAGGACTTTACCCACCTCTATTTGCCCCTTCATCCATCTATTGTTGCCTTTCACTTCATTTGTCATTGCCTGTTCATCCACTTGCGGACACCACTTCACTCATATTTGCCCAATTATCCACTCACATTTGTCCAATCACCCATTAGCATATACCCCCACCGGCACTTGCCTATGCTAACGTGCTTTTGACTTTCCACTTCACTTTTGAGAGCAAGCCACATAGGAAAAATTCATTTACTGTAGGGTAAAAGAAATTCAAAACCCCAAATCCTTGGTCGACACCAATGTCACGCAAACTCAACATGTGTTTACTATGACACGCAACATCAAACATCCAACACTTTAGTGAAATCCAATTTTATATTTGACAAGACAATTTTGTCCATGAATTCATTTCAATTTGAATATGAATTTATGAATTGAAGCTAGACATCACAATAATATGCAACTCATGAAAACATTACTAAGCATGAATGAGGTTGTCATTTGTCTATACATATGAAATTATACAACATTAGCTAATGGCCCACATGCCTATATTCCTAATTTTTAGGAATGAAGGTTATCTTTTGAAACTTTGACATTGAAGACTTGCAACTTTCATCCTTTTTACCTTGTAGCATTGCAAAACAAAAAAACAAAAATGAATCTTAATATGGCATTTTGTTGCTTAAGTCTTTAGCCTAAGATCAAATATATGTAAAAACTTCTATTCATTATCATGAGAGTCAAGTTTCATACTTAATACAACAATTTCAACCTTGTCAAAATCTAAATTTATTCATAATTTCATACTTGCACTCTCCAAAAAATGAATACAAAGAGAATTTTCAAAATCTTCTACTTATATGGCACAACAATACTAAAGACATAATGACATATATAAAGATAGGAACTCAAATGCTAATTCCAACAACCAAAGGTATAATTACCTAGTTTAAGACAATCTTTAATTATATCATTGAAGTCATTTTTCAACAAATTTAACTATCCCAAGCTATTCCCCAATTGTTCACAAAATTAGAATCTTGCTTGTCATTACTTTGAAATGCACACAAGAATCACAATTTTACATCAAAGGCCATAAATCAACAATTGTAGCAATGAGTGAGTTGTGCAAAAGCAAGCATTGGGCAAACTTTATTAAGCAACATAAAAGCTCAAGAGAGTTTCTCCAATAATAACAATAAATGACTTGTAGTCACGTAGTGACAAAAAAGAGAGTTGAAAGATCATGGAACAAACAATCCATAGACTTGTCTACCTATAAGAAGTTGAAAGACTACTCCTTCAGAGACTCAGGAACGATACTCTAGTGGACTTCCAGAAAGAACTTGTTGAAGGTCACTAGCAAATCCAAGTGACATTCAAACAATTGTTCTACGCTTGTAATCAAATCAAGATATGACCTATTCACGTCCCAATCCTATAGCAATGTTAACAATATGTCTTTACTCTCAACCTCCTCATCTACAAGGAACTTGCATATGGATGCTCACATGGGTATATTAGCTAGGAGGTGCACTAGTGCAAGCATGAGCAAATATAGTGGCTAGGGCTTTTGCCTAGGCACACGAGCTAGAAGATATATGGATGCAAGTATAGGCACACATTATGGTAAAGCCTTTAGTAGGTCACACAACCTAAAATGAATGTAGGGGCAAGCATGAAAAAATGCAATAGTAAGAGCCCTCGCTTGAGTACACTAACTAGGAGGTACATGGATGCAAGTATGAAAAATAGAAAAGGCAAGGGCTCTTGTATGAATACATGACCTAAGAAGATGAGAGGTGTGGGCATGGACAAACCTTGTGGGCAAGGACCCTCGCTTGGGTGCAAGAGCTAGGAGGTATTTGTTGCTCAAGTGCATGCATGTATAGGTATGAAAGATAGCAATGACAAACTTTATTAAGTAACAAAAATGATTAAGAGAGCTTTTCAATGACAACAAGAGACTTGTAGTCACTTAGTGATAAAAAAAAAGTTAAAAGATCATAGAGCAAACAATCTAGAGTTTGGATCTTTAGCTTTCAAGTTGAGGTACTACTCTTTGGGCTACTCCTTCACAGATTCAAGTACAATGTACTAGTAGGAAGGAACTTGTTTTAGAAGGTCTCCAATAAGTTTGGATAAACTTCAAATAAATTTTGCACAAATTGCTTGAATTAATTTTATTTGAAGTCTATAATTAGTCATAAATATTTTTTATCAACCAAACTACTTTAATAATTTTCAATTGCTAATGATTATTAGTTGACATTACAAATTTCTACCTAGACACAACAACAATGCAACAAACAAATGTTGCACAACATCTAGTAGGCCTTTTAAGATGCCTAGTAGAGTCAACATTAAATTGACTTTAAAATAAATCATTCCTCATTTACAATTTTGACATATTAAAGTCTCATTTTAATGAATACATATTACATTCTAAATTTAAGTTTATAATTATAATGAGATTTCAAATTTTTTCAATTGTTAAAAATAGCCTTACTCAATGGGAAGTCAC
This sequence comes from Climacium dendroides, assembly GCA_950106755.1. Lineage (NCBI taxonomy): Eukaryota > Viridiplantae > Streptophyta > Bryopsida > Hypnales > Climaciaceae > Climacium > Climacium dendroides. The sequence goes on along the minus strand of OX467091.1, from coordinate 14,066,547 downwards.
GCATATTTGACACTTTGTCTAATATGACACATGACATCAAACATCCTTCATGACACCAAAACCCCAAAACATGTTAGACAACAAGACAAACTTAATTGGCATACACAGAAATCACAACATCTATTTGATTACATCATGGGCTAATAAATTTACAATTATAGCAATGAGGATGTTGTCTAAATCATACAAGCATTGAACAATCTTTATTAAGAGATAGAAAAGCTCATGACAACTTCTCCAATGACAACAATGAAATATGTGTAGTCACCTAGTGACAAAATTGGTCATGCATGTAAGGTTACTAAGAAAGAGCAAAAAGACAAAATAAATCATCCAAAGACAAAGCTTGCTCATGAAAAGATGAATGACTATTTTAAAATTTGCATTGGCATGGGTAAAAGCAAAGCTATAGGCACAATATTTGTAGAAATTCAAATAGTGTAGACGCCTTATGCTCCTTTGTGAGTGCAAATAGAATTGCCATCTTTTGATTTTTTTTTCAAATTAAATAAAATCAAATATAGTGGTTCATTGAGTCAATCTAGTAATCACATGATTTAGTCTAGTCACTTGATTCTACCAATAAATAACTTATTTGTGGTAATGCCAGAATTGCATGTTCTTCAATAAAAAGTCAAAAGCAAGGAAAAGTATCAAGAAAAACTATGTTATAGAGCTTGGAAACAAAAAATCACTTTGCTTTTGTTAACTTGAAGATAAACACAAAAAGCATGCACACACAACTATGACAAAACTTATAGCAATCAAAACCTTTGATAAGAAGAAAAACATCTGTCATGACTTATGAATAAGAATTCCTCAAAGATAATAACAATTTTCAACTCAAAATCTAATTTATGAATCAAATGAAGCAACAAGACTAAGATAAATTGAGCCAATAGTTTGTAATCTACAAAACAAGCTCCCTCCCAAAATTATGACAGTTAATAGGCAAAGAAGACAATCGATAGACAAACATAAAGTAAGAAAAGGATATGTTGCAACATTGGATTACATTGTGCATTTGTAGAAATATAGACAATTAAGCACCTCTAGGAAGAAGAAGCAAAGCACTTTGGAATTGAAGCTTCAATCAGCCTTAGTCTTGAAAGTTCTTGGTTGTGAAAATGTGAAATTGCAATACATTTTTTTCCTTGGTTGTTCAACTTAATGGAGTAAATATAATTTAGTCATCCTTCTTGTGTTATAGTTATCAAATAAGAATATGACTACTTGTGAATTTACTTAGTGCAATGTGAAGGATTTGATAACCAGAGGTGTCAATAAATGGCATGTATCCTTCTGGGTGTGAATAGGGTATCAATTCATGTGTGAATATTAACACAACATTTGTACAAAGTATTTGCGAGTATCTAAGTGATTTATTCACGTTAAGTGAATAAAAAAGAGTCTCATTTATACATTATTTCCATTTAGAAACGTATCTACATGTGAACTATAAAGATACATACTTTGAGAGGTGAATATAAATATGACTAAAGCGGTAGACTTAGAAGAAAATTCATAGGTACATGACCAAGGATTGAAGTCTAAAATTAAAAAAATTTAAAATTTAAAAATTTAAAAAATTTAAAATTGGGTGAACGGCGGACAGCTTGGTGGTTGCAATTGTACAGTTTAGGGTGGTGTCTGCCCCATCCAACAGCCGTCGCCGTAGTTTTTTTTCTATCAGCAAATGGCCGATGTCAAGTAGATGGGGCGGACAATCGGGACAGACACTTGAGTGGATGGGCAAATAGTTGGAGTAGATGCTTGAGCAGACGGGGCGGACGCTTGAGCTAATGGAACGATCGGGGTGGACGCCTGAGTGTTTGAGGCGGACAGGTTGCGGATACTCAATTGTCTGCAATACGTAAACTGTCCAATCAAGCAGATAGGGCCCAGTCCTTCTCACAATCCACAGACGCTACCTATTAGATCTAGCAGATGGGGTGGTCGAATGGGGCAAACGGCTCCGGCAGATGACAATTTTAGCAAATGTCATGGGATGTTCCAGACTTCATATCTGTTGACACGTCCGGACGTCTTGATGTTTTGGTAACCCTTATGGTAGCAACCCAAAAAACTATTATAAAAATTAGAAGCAATAGGAAAGACTATAGAAAAATAAAAGAAGGAAGAATTGAGTAAGGGAAAGATAAGAAATTAGTTTATGGTTACAACTACTTTCATGGTTGTTAGAATGTGAGCTTAGGATCTTAAATCCATGAGCTTAGGAACGTAGGCTCTTATATTATAGATACTTTCCATGGTTATAGGATATTTATATTATAAATATATATGTTATAAGCACATTCTATGGCTATAGGATATTTATACTATAGGTACCTATATTATAAGTGTATATGTTATAAGTATCTTCTATGGTTATACAATATTCATATTATAGGTGTCTATATTATAAGCACTTCCTATGGTTATAATAGGATATTTATATTCTAGGTGCCTATATTATAAGTACCTATGTTATAAGCACCTTTAATAGTTGTAGAGTATCCACTCACACCTAGTTCAAGGCTCATAGGCTCACATTTTTAGGCTCACAGTCATGCTAATGTCACTGCAACTACTTTCATAACCACCCTATTTAAGCAATACACAAAGCCCAATAAAGTAAACACCTATGAATCTATGATATGATATAAGAGGATAGGATTGTGGTGCCAATGGCCTTAGAGGTATGTGCATAACATCGCTTTTGATTGTTTGCTCATTTTGTCAAAATAGGAAATAGAATTAGTAGTAAAACACTCAAGTTAGACTATCAAAACTTAACTTTGAATTTAAAATTGAGTAGTTACTTTTTGGAGATTTTTGAAAATATAATAAACTTTAAAAATAGATAAAATAGAAGAAAATATTAGTAGATGAAGTCTACTATGCAAAGAAGTTAGTTTGGAATGACAAGTAGTGAAAATCATCCAAAATCATCCATGAAGAATATTCACTACAAAAAATCCATGTTTTGGGCTATATTTACCACTAAAGCGTGATGTCTAATAAAACATGAAGACATATGGTTTGACAAGGTAGATATTTGTTGGACATTGCAGAGAACATTGACACGTTATTGTAAATCCAAGTTGATGTTATCATTGAAGCCAATGGTTTATTTGATATGATTGAAGACATACTAATGTTTTTTGGGATGTCTAAAAAACATAGATTGCCATATCAACAAGTAAACCCATTTTGACTATGTATAAGTTGTAAAAATTGCTATAGTCTATAGTAAAATGTTGACCATATGTGAAAAATTTAGGGGAAGGGAAGCCACATGGCATGCTTGCAAAAAAAGGAAATGGATGGATGTGCACCATGAATGAAAAGAGATGGTATGTATACAAGTGGGGTGGTAGGAAGTGAAACAATCCATATGGGATATGTAAGCAAGAATTGCCTTCAATGTAAAACATCTAAAATAATTTGATCTAGATGTCTACAACAACATTAAGATGTTTGAAAAAATGTTTAGATGTCTGAAACAATGTCAAGATGTAGAATGGTCAAACTCACATATTCTAATTATATATATGACCTCTCTATTCTTCATTTTCACTAACTTTCAATGAAGAAATTCCTTCATTTTACCATCAAAAATTCTCTTGATGGTAGATGGTAAATTTTATTTAATTCTTGTTAAATTCAACAATTTTGCTTGTTCATTTTAATTTATTTTAAATAATTATTTTTTATTGATCTTGCCTTATGGATAAAGTATGCACCAATTGATGTTTCAAAAAATGATTAAGTTGATGTCTCCAAAACCCTAAACCAAAACCAAAACCAACTACCACATCACCAAAACCATTTTCCACATTAGAAATTTGTGGGGTCCAAGTCACAACCCACGTCTCTCATCGGATGGGTAAAAAAGTATTTCATGTGGCAATATCTGCCCATGTTGTGCTTATATGGCGGTGACTTCTTCAACACATGGCGCATTTTGGAGAGCTTCAAAGCCTACATTTTTTGTGACATTAGAAAAAAAAACTAAAATCTTACATGTTTCTTGTGATTTTTACACGTTTTTTTCCATCAATTATAATGGATTTTAGGAGCCATTATAGTTGACAACTAGCCTGGCACACTAAACATGCTCTCACTTTTTTTTAGACATTTTTTTATAGTGATTAGAATCTATTTATAGCAAGTTAGGTTGTTTGTTTTGTTTCGTTTGTTTTGTTGATTTTGCTTGATATACTGAGATCTAAGAAACTATAAGGTGTTTGGTAGCATTTTTATTATTGTTTGAAAGTTTTTTACAAGGAGGGGTGGATGGACTTTATTTTGTAGAATTTGGACCTATGGTGTGAAAATTATTGAATTTCAAAGTTGTTATAAATTTAAAATTTTAATTAAATTATCTTTTATTTTGGAAAAACCATAACTTTCACATGGCATGAGCCCTTACACTCCTTTATGCATAAAGCTTTCTATTCATATCAAGAATGCAACTTTTTGCACTAAGGTATAAACATTATTGAATTTTAAAGTTTTAATGAATTAAAAAATTAAAAATTATCTCTACTTTAATTTTGGTTGTAACAATGGAATTAGGCACACTAATCTATTAAGTCTATACCTTAAATTTGGTTGTTTGTTTTGTTTTATATAATGACAATAAGACATGTAAGAAATTGTGGGCCCCCTAGCTGCATATTTGGTCCGGTTGAATGCTCTCATTGAGAAGGGATGGATCTACTTTAGACCTTTGGTGTGAAAGTTATTGAGTTTCAAAGTTGTTATGAATCCAAAAATTGAATTAAATTATCTTTGTTTTTTTAAAATCCACAACTTTCACATCACATGTGCAAATGTCACAAAACAAAGTCCACGCATTTCTTTGTGCAGGAAGGTTTTTATTTATTTGAAGAACACAACTCTCATTATCACAATAAAGTCCTTTGCATTTCTTAGTGCATTAAACATATTGAGTTTTAAAGTTTTTAAAAATTTTAAAATTCTTTTTACTTTTATTTTGGATGGAGCAACAAAACAAAGCACACTAGTCCATATCTTAAATTAAGATGTTTGTTTTGTTTTGCGCATTGAGATCTCTTATACCTTGCATCCTCAAATTGCGTTCTTAGTATTGTCAAAAAGCTTTCTATAGGTAGGGTTAAACAAGCTTTGTTTCATGGCATTCCGACGTACAATGTGAAAATTACTGAATTTTGAAGTTTTCATGAATTAAAAAATTAGAAAATATTACTTTTATTTTATTAATATCTTGTGACAATAGTATAAGACACACTAGTCTATTCATCCATTAAGTTAGGCTGTTTGTATGTTTATACATACGTACGTACGTTTATTACGGTGAAGTCTCCTAGATTGTGTGTTTCTAGTTGCGAGCTTGATACCATTAAAAAAACCTTGATGGGAAGGGTGCACGGTCTTTTGTTTCATGGAGCTTGGACCTATAGTATGAAAGTTATTGAATTTTGAATTAAAAAATTTTGAATTAAAAAATTAGAAAATTACTTTAATATACATTTTGGTTGTCAAGCAATGGCACATGGTGTGCTAGTCTATACCTTAAATTGTTTTGTTTGTTTTGCTTGATATGTTGAGATCTAAGAAACCATGAGGTGTTCAGCAACATTCTTGCCTTCTTGGTATTGTTGTAAAGCTCTTTGCAAGGGGGGAGTACAAACTTTGTTTCATGGTGTTTGGAACCTAATGTAAAAGTTATGAAATTTCAAAGTTTTTATGGATGAAAAAATTGAATTAAATTATCTTTTATTATGGAAAAACCATAACTTTTACATGGCGTGTCCAAACACCATAAAAAAAGCCCTTGGCCTCCTTTATGCACAAAGTTTTATGTTTCTATCAAGAATGCAACCTTTCACATTGCAACAAAGCCCTTACACTTCTTCATGTATAAGAGATATTGAATTTCAAAGTTATTACAAATAAAAAAAATATTTTTACTTTTAATTTGATTGTATCAATAGTACAAGATTAAAGTCAAAGGTCTAAACCTAAAGTCAATTTAGAGTCGTAGATTAATAGAAAATAGTGGAAGAAGTTTTAAAGTGCCAACTAGTGGCCAAATTTCATCCGTTTGTAACTTTCAATAGGAAAGTTTTAATGCTTTAAAATTTTAATTTTATGATTTATTGATTAAAAATATTAAAAACCTAAAAATAGTGAATTAAGATTAAAAGTCCAAAGTAGTAAGTAATGAGTAGATGGCCAATTAAAATCTTCTGAAAACAATTAAGGAACAAGTTGAAGTTAGACTCTTTTAGAAATATTTAGGGGATTGTATAACTAACTCATACTTAAGAAAAAAAATCAAAACTAAAGAAGATAGAGTAAGATGAACTTTGATCTTAAATGAGTTTTGATTTGGATGAAAGTAGTAATCATCCATCTAATTCAAATAAAATCAAAACCTTAGGAACTAGAATTAACTTCAAACTAAAAACCAAAATTTAAAGTGAATTTAGATCAATAGATTAGTAGAAATTGATGGATGAAGTTTGATAGGACATTTTAGAACCAAAATTTCATCTACGGATAATTTTTAGTAGAAGATTTTGATTAGGGTCTAGGGAGTGTTTTATCATTTTGGAAAGGAAGTGACATGTTCTACCACTAAGGCTACTTAGAATATAAATTTGATTAGTTTTTACGTGGAAGTTCAAAGTTTTGGCCCAGATAGGCTATACATATCAAAAATTTTAATCTTTGTAAGATTATATTTTTTCAAAATTACACGTAGATCCATTAGGATTTAGCACAAAACAAGATTATACATTGCTTAGAAGTCACGATTAGGCAACACCTAGACACCCATTAGGAATCAAAGACTTAAAACATGAAGAACCCAGTTGTACTCATTCTATTTCAAGGATGAAGATAAAATGCTCACATTGTCCATATGCCATTGTTGTCATCTATCCTAGATTGAGTGTATATATGGATGCACGCATATGTAGGCAACAAGCTACTACATCTAGGGAGATAATTTATGTAAGGTACATATGGAGGTCAATGGGAAAAAAAACACAAAACTAATTATTTACCACAATTGATAAATTATGAAGGATTCAAATTCATACTTGGAACCATAGATCCTGAATTAGAATTCAAAGGTCTAAAAATATGAAATTAACTATTATAAGTTTAAGATAGGTTTTACATTTATATCTCCACACATTGGTGAAAAACACTTTTGTTCTCTTGTGAAACTCTAAGTTGTCACCTTGGACTTAAAGTTTTTTTTTCCAATTTTACACTAATGGGGAGATCACTTAGACTATCTATTAGAAACTACTTGTGTTGAGGTTTTAAACCCCCCATATTATATCCAAAAATTTAAAGAATTTAAAAAAAAATATGAATAGATTTTCCTACTTAAAAGATTATGTTTGAATTATTGATATTTTTGTTTATTAAGTATAATTAGTTGCAAATTTTTGAAGTTAAGAGATACACTATAGAGCTAAAAATAACTTTCACATCCTCGTTCACATCTCTATATTATATAAGAAAAATTGTCTAAAAAGTATACAAAAAATTGTTGAAAATAAATCTCTATTGAAAGTTCATTATTCTTGAAAATAGTGATACAATGGCCATCTAAATGTATTCTCTATAAATATTTGAGTTGAAAAACTTGCCATTTCAATTCATTTTTCAATCTATTCTAGAAATCATTTCACATATAGTTTGAGTTGGAAATTTTTGGCAATAGAAACCTATAGTCATTATTGAACACATCTCAAAATTATAGGTTGAAATTATAGTTTATTAAAAAATAAATAGAGGGCCAAAAAATCACTTGAACAAACATAGTTTGTTGTAGATACATTAAGTGATCTCCCTAGGTTTATACTTCATTATTATGTTCTATAGACAAAGCCTTCCAAAAAGAGTGCGAGATTCTAATCATACTACTAAAATCATAAGTCCCTCTGTAATAGCACAAATGCTACCATTAATACTAAGGGCTCATGCTTGCTATGCTACGCATTCATTGTATCACATATTAATAAAAATTTGATATATTTCAATAGAATGCATGATAATGATTTTGATAAGTCTTTAAAATAATTATTTTAATAATGTTATAAAAATATTTCCAATCATGCATATATAGAAATCATATTTTCACACAATGTCATATTATTGAAATAGAGTAGCACTTCACAACCACCTCTGATATCACTTTTTACTAAGGGTGATATTATAGAAATAATATAGTCGTTGCAATTGAGGGGATATTAAAGAGGATCAATATGGTGATATTATAAAGGTAGCAATTCCATTGCTTTTCTTGGCTTTATATTTCTTTTGCATTTCTATAATTTTGTGCTTTTGTGAGCTTTGAGCTTCTAATTTCAATTTTCTATTGTTACTACCAAATGATTTGAGATATTTATTAGATTGATCCGATTTTGGATTTCACAACAATTGAATTGTTTAAGAAGCTTTTGAGATTTACAAGTTTTTCCTTTAAATTCTTCTATTTGGGTTGCCATTGTTTGTAATAATGGAGTCAAATTTCTAATGCATTCTAATGTATGTGTATCTTTTATAGTATTCATCATTCATTACATTTCTATTGTTTATTTCAATATATGCTTATTTATAAAAAAAATTATATGAAGATTTTAGTAATTTTTATCTAAAGATTTATTGAAATTCTTGCTCTGCATTCTATCTAATACATAAAAATTCTTATGAAATTTTAATGGTGAATGCGTAGCATAGCAAGCGCCAAACGCTATTTGGTAATGAAATTACCAATGTAGTGCATTCAAAAAAATTTAGGGCCTCAAGAAGGTTGCTAGATGCCAAAACAACATATCCCAGAGTCGAAATAAAAAACTAATATTTTTTTTAAGAATTTAAAAAATAAGAAAATAATTGTAGCACATGACATCTTCCTTAATTTTTGATTTTTTAAAATTCAATAAATTAATATCTATATATATTTTTTACAGGACTACCACCAATTTTGCCAATTTGTTATAACAAAATGATTTCTCCAGGACCAAAAATTCATAGTTTTAACCAGTTTGATTGATTGTAATGTAAAAATTATAATTCAAATGGAATTGAATTACATATCGTTGAAATTAGTGTAATAATTGTGTTGATAAAGAAATAAAGAAACAAAGAAAATTCCCATACTATATGAGTATATGACTTGCTCAAAATAGTTACTTTGGGGCATCTTGGTCCTTTAGGATGTACACTTGCTCAAAACAGTTACTTTGGGGCATCTTGGTCCTTTAGGATGTAGGAATGGGGGCAATGCTTTACAACTAGGTTGTTTCAAATCATCTTTTCTGCAATTCCTAGTTGGTCATTCTCGTTTGTAGAATGTTGGAGTTGTTTCTAGCATGCTTAGCTCTGTATATCATCGTGACCTAGGTGCTAGCATATCACAGATCTCTATCTCATTTTCAAATGGCACTACACTGATCTACCCTTTTAGGGAGGGATTGTGCCTAGATGAAACTGTATTCTACTCAGTACATGTAACTAAATCCTGAGGGGGTGTACTCTTCATTGAAATTGGTGATAACATGTGTAAGTCACTTCAAAATAAACAACTATTCTCAACACTTAAAGAAAATTCATAACTTACTTACACTGCGTCAAGAACAAAAAAAATGCATTATTTCTAAGAAAATTCTGGTGTGATTGTGCTGTGGAAGGATCCAACTGTCCCTTCCTGTAAGATTTCCAGTGTTTGTGGCTGATTGTTGACACAACGAGGAGGCTTGTACTGAATCGGCGATGCGCCTCGGGCCACTGCCCCATTCAGCATCTTGTCGAAAGTGCCCTCCCTCACAATACGAAGCTCAAGTGGACCAATTTGACCCTTGTAACGCCATCTCCGATACACGAAATTGAAGCTGGCATCCAGTGTGTTGGCACACTTCTGTAATACGTTGTGGTCCAAGTTACTAGCACACAAAAGTTCAACACGAAACGTCAGGTTCAGTATCACTGTATCAATGTCAACTGTGTCACTCTAATAATAATTCCAGAGCAGTAGAGAAGCTAGACCCTCTGTACTTTTTCCACCGGAAAAATGTTTTATCGAGAAAACCTGAGAAATCTTGAATTCTTTTTTTGAGTGCATGAGTTGATCAAAATGCAAGGGAAATATTCCTCGATTTACTGTTCTTTTGCAAAAAAGATTAGGTGTAACAAGTACGACGACCAAAGGCGGGTCATCGAGTTGAGATTATTAGCATGAAATGTGACCTAGGCATGCAGGAGCAACTTGATGTTCAGAGAATGTGCACAATTTATTACACGCAGATCTCTTTCATCCGCCCCACTCTTCAACGCACATTATGGAATATCATACACACTGGCCACACTATCATTACATGTTGCCCAATTGACTCACTTTCTTATTATTCGACATGCAATGTGACTGTCACCCAAGCAGTCAGTGTAATGGTTTTTCAGTGTACCTGCTGTCCACCATCTCCAAGAAGATGACGTATCGCCCAGGCAAGGAAGAGACATCGGAAGCGGCTGTGTAATCGGAAAGCTCCATAGCCGGCTGTGCCTCTCTGAGAAGCTTGGCAGCTTTGTCCACAACCGCTTGCAGCTCCTCCTCATCCGTCTTGTCTGTATGCACGCTGAGAATCACATTCATGCGTCGTACAAACGCAAACACAGGCATCGTGTTGCGGAAGCTCGTCACTCGTATCACATCGCCGACACGGTACCTGTAGAACCCTGTGCCACCACCATCACAGTTTTGAATAGGCCGTGCTCATCATCTTGTAAAACGACTCCATTTCCACATAAAGATACATTTTTTGGCCTTCAGAATGCACGTTTGCAACGAATTGATTGTTTCATCTTCTTCTTCTTCACTAAGGTAGAATTACCTGAAACCAATCACCCATTAATTTCAAACAGAAGCCCTCTAGAAGTGTTACCAATAAAACCTATAACCATCCTGTTGAATGTCTTTAATGTTATACACGCAACCTACTTGTAAAGTAAAGATCCTCTAGTGGATGATTTGAGTCTTTCGGAAGGCAATCCAAAGATGCTACTAAAGCGATAAAAAATATTCATTTATAGCTAAAATGCAAAGTAGTAGAACTATTTCCAATAGACTCTGTTCACAAAGCCATAAGGTTAGAATTCTTCTTCCTGTGACAAATTCAAGCCATCAGTGAACACTAGATCCATGGTTTTCATTGCCACAACGCAACAAATGACCCGTCGCTTTGCATATGGAAATCCACGAGAGAAGTGCAGTTTCTCACAACCCCGAAATCCCCACTCCTGTAAACTAAAACAGCGCCGCTGCTTCACCTTCAACAACGTTCATTGACGTAGCCACACCAGGCCCGTATCACCTCTCTGAAATCAAAGTTTCCTTACCTATATTATTCGTCACCACCAACTCGTACTCTCGTCCCACTTCCAACTCACAAGCCTCCAGCACCTTCAACGCCCCCCCATGACCATCAATTCCACCATCCACCGGAATAAACTCAAAGTAAATCCTTTCAACCCAAGGCAAGTAGGTAATCTCCTCAGGGTCACAGTTCAATCTTGGGTTGAGTGCAATGTGCCCACACTCGGAGCTTGCGTACCAAATCGACACCACTGGGAGATTCCCTGCGAAGTGTTTCAGAGCCGATGCGTATTGCAGCATACTTCCCGACAGGATGCATTGCACGAAGTGAGCGTTTGGGAACAGGCGTGGGAATATGCCTTCCCAATTCTCTTGGGAGCATTCGAGCTCTATCCTGTTTGCGAGCTCTGGGTTTGGGTGAAGCATGTCCTTCAGTGCGGCTCGGAGTTCGGGAGATTTGATGATTTGGGGGTTCAGGGTGCCTGTTCGGATGTCTGATGTGAGCTCTCGCCATTGTTGTTGGAGGGCTCGGGCGGCAGCCACGACAGTCACTGCAAGTTTACAACATCAATAAATCAGTGGAGAACATAAGATGCAGAATTGGCCACTTATTGAGACTGTTCATCCAGGTCCCTTTTAAAAGCCACAAGACAGCATGAATTGCACAAGAACTACACGGCTTTGCTAAGAGGTAGACTCTGCAGATCAACATCAACAGACTCTACATAAAAAGGCATAGCGCATCTTCATAAATGGACTGTAACGTGTTGTAAAATAGATAACATTCTTGAACATTTCACCTTTCATTCCCTAACCAAATTGAATGTCAGACCTTTGGGTTTTAGCAGATTGGAGACTAGAATTTGCAATATCTACTCAAGGGTAGTAGGGTACGAGCCTAGGAACGACAGTTAGGACCTCTAATTCCATCATAACCATGGCCAGAAAGAAATCTCAAATCCTTGACCATGAAATCCAAACCCTAAAACCTCAATTTGATTCTTTCACTATGACTTCCACGATTGCAACTCTCCTCCATTTCTATCGCTACGCGTGCTTGCTTTGCAGAAGAACGGCTCTCCAAGGATGAGATACTCAAATTTTAATGCAGAAATCGATATTTAAATAGAAATAGTACGATCCATTACCTGCAAATACAGCAGACACTTTGACAATCTCCGGTGCTCGAGCTAGTGCGCAAAGGAGATGACAGTACATGCTCTGGTGAATGTCCTCGCACAGAATCACCTCGTCAGGGACACACATTTCATCACCTGCCCTCTCTCGGTTCCGAAAGCGCGCACTTCGGTATATATTTGTAGAATAGGCTCCAGCTTTGAGCCCTGAGGGTGTTACTACTTGCTTCCCTGAAAATATAAGACTCAGGGCTTTGCCCTGCTTAAAACCAGGAAATGCCCTGTTCCACCGAGCCCACATCTAAGCTCAGTTACATGCTCTTCCCCATCACACCCTTGGATAAATTCTTGCCACCAATAGGCTACTATTTGAAATAGATGTCCAAGAGCTTATCAAAGTCAAAAAAATCAATTACCTGCGGAGTGATGCATCCACAAAAGTAAAAAAGAATCGACGTTCCTCGCTGTTGCCCCAGTCTGTTGCCGGTATATACTTTGGCTTCCCGCCTGTGGTTCCTGAACTGCAACCCCACGTGGAAATTCATCAAAATATGCTGCTGTGCAACGCACTTGAGGCTGTGTAGCTCATTTCATGCTGTAGTCCGCTTATAGATGTAGCTCAATCTCTATTGCCATTGCCATATTATGTCATCCTAAGGACTATGGAATTTGCCCCTCCAAATAAACTTCTAACTTTTCATCAGTTTATAATTAGAGCTTGAAATTTTTATCATTGGAAGTGCATTGGAAGTACTTGAATAAGTACAAGAAAACTCAAATTTAGACATTGGACAATGAAAATAAACCGCATCAAAAGCACATTAAAAGAGAAAGAATATAGAGGGCTTCACAAATCTCGGTCACCAAAACACATTTCACTCCAAATTGAGTGGTAGCCAGCACCAAAACCAGGTAAGAGTTGAATGTAAGGTATCCAGCACCAAAGCCAGGTAAGAGTTTAACCAAGAAGAAACCACATCCGCTAACAAAAAACTACATTCATGAGAGAAAGATCAAGTTACCTGACGTGGAACTCAGTGACGGGGTCAACAGTGAAGATGGGCGCCGTGGTCTCCCCATTGACCAACCTCAGAATATCAGTTTCCAAGTCTCCATAGCTCACAACCGGCACGCATTTTCGGAAACTCTCCACATCCGTGCGTCCATTCAATCCATGGCGCTGCAGATACTCCACACCAACCTGCAGCTCCAGAATCTCTCGCAGCTTCGCGTGCTGCAGGTGCATCACGTCCGCCGCGAGCTCGTCCAGAAACACCTCCGTGTCGAAGTCCGACGCCGTCGCGTCCGTGCCGCGCTCCGAAGGGAAAACGAACGTATCCAGGCTCGTGGATCCATTAGTACTACTCTCCTGCAATTGCTGGTGTTCGCAAGTTTCACCAGAAGCACAGTCTTCACAGCGGGCTTCACAGGTTATGTCACTGGTTACGACAGTCGTCTCCCTCGCCATTGCGTGCATACAGCTCGCTAGCCCCGACAAAGAAATTGAATTCTCCATGACCTCGATGTCGATATGTCGATCACAACGCTTTTTAATGAAAACCATCTGTGCTATATATGAAATATTTCTGTGGTTTCGTAATAAAGCAGCCACAAAGTTAAGAGAGGCTCTACAATTGACTTTTAGTTATGCAAAAATTAGTGCAGTCAGAAAGCTACAATTCAAGAGACTCTGTGACTAGCTTATGTCAAAGCTATTCGGAAAAGACCAGCAGCTATGTCACGGATCGGATAAGCAGCGTCAGTATGTGCTTATATATGTGGTATTGAAGAAATAGCAAGCTTGGTATGAAGACTTTCTGTGCTTTCGTAATGCAACTACGAAGTAAAGTTAAGACGGTCTCTCTATAACTTAGATGACTTTTACTAAAGTAGCAATGCAGTAAGAAAGCTGCGAGAGACTCTGTGACTAGCTTGTTTCAAAGCGTTTAGTAGAAATAAAGGAGCAAGAGCAAGTTCTAGGAACCGTGAGGGTAAGTTATCACAAAAAAATACGCGCAGGCTCACACTCCTCAGAGTCATCACAGTCACAAGCCTGCTTCATGACCACGGCAACTGTGGCCTTGAAGATCTGTACACTTACAAAGTGTACTCTCCAAACGATATGTCTATCCTGAATTCATTGCTGACAGTTCAAAACTGCCAATCAAATGGAGGACTTCAGGTGCTACAATTTTGGAGGACACAAGGGCAGCTACCCTGATTGGGGACACAACATAATTGCCACTCTATTTGGGGGCCTGCTACAACTCAGTGGGCACCTTATTTGTGCACAACTCAATTGCGGCATGTGACCCTTTTTTAAGCCATAATTTAATTGCTACTTGATCCTAGTTGTGTCACAATCGCACCCCGATTTGTGTCATATCCTAACATTTTTTTTTTAACAAATGGAAATTCCATTGCAAAGCACCACAATACAAAGTAGCCAAGCCCAAAGGCTAGACAAAAGGAGAAGGAAGAAGGAAAACCTAATCAAAAGCATAAAGACCATGCCTTTGCCTATTCCAAATAATAGTATCCCTAACTCTAGATGCAATCGCAAGGGATTGCAACCAGATAGTATCAAAGTTAGCCCAAATCCTACATGCTTGTTGTATCTTAACACTTAAAAGGACATTGCAATCCTAGAGATATTTTGAAAGCCAAAACTTGAATTTTCACATAGTTTTTTTGTTTTAAATGTTTTTAAGCTTAACAAAAAAAAATGTAGCTCCAATAATCTAATTTTTATTCCATAACACTATGATGTTTGTCACTAATATTTTATTTTTGTTTTAATTTTATAAATGTCACTAATAAATGATTTTTGTAATTACTATGATTTTTATAAAGGATTTTTTAAAAATCATATAAAATTTACTTTGATAATTTTAATTATAGAAAAATGAGAATGAATTTTAGACATATACTAATATATGTGAAAAATATCAAATTTTTGAAATGTATGTTCTAATGTAGAAATCTAATGAAATTTGATCAATACCAAACACAAAATGTCCTTTAAGGGGTTAATTGCTATCTGATCCTACTTGTGCTACCAATTTCATTGTCTCACAATTTGTCCCAGGTACAATTCAATTGCAACCTAATTTGTACTACAACTGACTTACTATATGACCCTATTTTAGACCACAATTTACTTGCCACTTTATTTTAGGCCACAATTTGATGGTCACCCTATTTATACCACAATTTAATTGCTACTTGACCATGTTTGTACTTTAATTCCATTGCCACGTTGTTTGTCCCACAATTCAATTGTCCCTCCTATTTTAAGCAATAATTTCATTGCTATGTGACCCAATTTGTTGTACAATTTCATTACTATACTGTTTGTTCTACTATTTAATGCATGGCCAATGATACTAGTGTGTGAGCTTAGAAATGCAAGCCCACAAACCTTGAAGATACATGCAAGTAGGTACTTTACAACTATAGAAAGTATATACAATATACGTATCTATAACATAAATACTTTGTAACCATAGAAGGCACCTCGAATATAAGAACCTAAATTCCTAGGTTCATAAGCTCAAGATCCTAGGCTCACATGCTAGCAAACCTAATTTAATAGCCACCCTATTTGTGCTACAATTTAATAGCCATAAAATTCTACTTGTGCCAAAATTCATTTGTGCCAAAATTCACTTGCACCCCATTTGTGCTACTATGTTCAATTGTTTACATTTCAAATTTTGAATTACACAATCATTGCTAATTTAAACATAATATAAACAAACTCACAATGTGGCACTAGATATATGACACACCTAGTTATATGGCACAAATGGGGAGAGGCTTACCACAACATTTATGAAACTTCACATGATTAAATATTTTCAATTGAACCATGGACCGCATAAGGATGATCTCTACATGAACCCTAGTCAAAATGATTTTCAACCAAAAACACCTATTTTTTCAACCCAACACCATATTTGACTCCCTCAAAATCAAGGACAAAGTCTTATAAAATAATTAATGGGTATTTAGATGGTTTTATAGATGGTTGATAGTAACTTCCCATAGTCTCAAAGTGTGTGTTCCTTGTCAACTCTCTTCCCACATACCTAAGTATGTAGTAGAATATTAAGTTGACTTCATAGCATGCATGTGAATTAAAAGCCTACATTGCTACTCTTCTTCCTCTTTTTCAAAGTAAGGGAAAATTTCAACACCTCAAATTATCTAAATAAACTTTGTAGAGCCATAGAAACTGAAGAGATAAAATTATAAAGTAAAATGTAAGAAGTTGTGTTAATTTTGCTTAAGTTGTAAATTATAAAATACAAAGTTTGAAAGGGGCAATAAGAGTAATTTGATTCTAAACTCCAAAATTCACTTGACACACATTAACCCTTTGAGGAAGCTATGGACCTTTTAAATCCAATGGATGACTTCACTATTAACTATAGAAACAAAAAATGTCCCTAATGGTCCAATAATGAGAGTATTTTGGTGACTATCTTGATTGTCGGGAATGCTTCCTTTTAAGGTTACAATATTCATAGCATTAGAACATTGCCAAAACAAGAGGTTTAATTACAAAAAAATTGTACCAAAAATGGTCTTCTTACAAATCCACCACCACCACTATACTATAAATGAACCCATTTAGTATCCAAAATGACCATCAACTCCACATTGTTATAATTGCCCCTCTACTACTCATCATTTGAATTACTTTTTAAAAAAAAAATTCACTCCAAAATAAGGTTCAACATTTTGTCCAAGTCGATATTTTAAATTTACTTACCTTGTACAATAAAGTCAAGATGAGTTGGACTAAACGTGAGAAGGAAGTCTTATCGACTTAAGACCAAAGGAGAGGTGAGTATCAACAAAAGCTGCATGTGAGGAAATTTGAGTAGGAACTTAAGACCAAAGGAGAGGTGAGTATCAACAAAAGCTGCACGTGAGGAAATTTGAGTAGGAACTTACTTGAACACAGCCTCTCGTAAATAAGCGGCTTGTGGTGTTTTGCTCATGAGAATGAAGATATTTGCACAATAAAATGGCTCTGCCTGCTGACAAAAGTGTCAAAGCCTAGTGCATGCTTAAAAAAAATAGACACACATTGACTCAGACTGTGAACCAGACTTCTTGGGGGCATTTTTTTGAATACTCATTAGCAGAGGTGACCCATCAGTACTCTTGAATGACTAAGTAAGCATATAATGTGGGTGGCTAAAATAATTCACAGATAAGTTTTCATTTGTAATGGCGAATGGGGTTCTGAGTTCGTGGTGAACTGGTCAATTTCCTGTGGCCATTGACTGAGGCAAAAGATGCATCGAAGTGCATTCCTGCGAATTCAGGCATAACTTAGATTAATTACAAGAGTAGCAAGTGGGGCGATTTGTTAGAAATTAAACCGTGACTCAGATTTGGTGACAACAACAAAAAAAATCACATTGCATAATATCAGTGTAAGTTTCTCTCAGTACTGTAGTACCAGTCTTGCCAACTGTACCTTAACTTAACCCCTAAAGGACCATTGTCCCTTCCGGGGACAAATTGGATTTCAGGCAGGTACCTACGGGCTGAAATTTTGTCATGATTTTTTGAATTTTTTTTTGAAGATAGAAAAACTGATGAGCTTTGTGGGAATATAATTTTTTTCACATTTGGTGCCCGGAAACAAAAGTTATGACCAAATAAGCTCAAAATAAGGGATGGGGGGTAGTCTGAGCAGCAAAAAAAAAATTTGCAAAATTTTGAATTTTTTTTTGGATTTTTTTTCTTGTAGATTATATTTTTGTCTACAAGGGAAGCTTTATTCATTCCATTTAGACTTATTATGAGAAAGTTATGGACAATCTTGTTTTTTGGGTAGTTAGAGCATCTTCCTGAAAAAATAACTTATAGAATTCATTTCTGAATGCAATTTTTACAATTTTTTTGAAGAAAAAATTTTACATGATTTTTTTTTGCTTGCTAGAACAATCTCACCATTGGGATTAGTGCATTTTAATTCCATCTTAAAGATATTAATAATTTAGATTTTCCTTCTTTCTCATACCTACTTCTACTCAACAATTTTTTTAAGCATGAAAATTAAGTTCTTTTTTGAATTTTTTTTCCCTAAAATCTCAACTCAATTTCACACAATAAGAATTTAAAGCTCAAAACTCTGTAGTGCAAAAAATTGAAGTTAAAAAAGTTCAAAGTCAAATAATCCAGTCCCGCAAGGTGCTGAAAAAATTGTTTTTTTCACTTTAAATGCAAATATCTTCTAATCTATGAGGTCAAAATTTCTGAAATTTTTTCCGCACATTTTCAAACTAGTAAGGTATAAGATCCTATGATTGGATGTGCAAAAAAAAAAAATTTCAGCACCTTGCAGGACTAAGTTCATATGGACCAAGCAAGCTAGCAGTATTCACTGATGTAGACAATGTGTTCATGTAATAGTAATAAACTGTTACTGGAGCACCCACAAACATCTACTCCACCTTACACTCTACTTTACTTGAAATGCAAGAAGTGACTTCAGTTAAGGTAGGGATACCCAAATGTACCACTGACCTTAACCCTAGAAAGCCAAAGGCCATTTCGGGTATGAAAACATCCTTGCTTTTCAAGCCTTATAAGTCTATATCTCACTAAGGTATGAAAATCTCAACCATACAATCTTGTAGTGTACATACTGTAGATGATGTGGATAAAATTTGGAGTCATTTGACCGTACGGATTGAAAGATTATAATGTTTTAGTGTTGAAAAAAGATGCTGAAATTTTCCTAAAAACACATTTGGAGGTGAAATTTGATTTCTAAACCTACTCACATGAAAAAAATTTAAACTAAAATGTGCTTTGAAATCAACATACAAACTCATTGGTGGAAAAAAAATTCATGAAAGTGACTCATTGTGTTTGCAAAATGACTTTGAAATGTCAAAAAAATAGCCCAAAAGGGTGAAAAAAACACAATTAAGGCTGAACCTACTTCTACTAAAATGTTTTTTAGTCACTCATTACCTTTTCGATTAACATAAAATTTTAGCCACACAAACTAGGCAAGTATGTGCAACTTTCCCAAAAAAAAGTTTTGAAAATGGACACAATATGAAGAAGTAACAAGCCGCCGAAGTGCATACTAACCAAAAAATGTTAGGATTTTGAACTTCGAATTGCTTCCAAGAATTCAAAACAACTTGGATTGCTATGAAAATTTTACCACAATAACTAGACTTCTAGAGGAACAAAATCCAACAAATTTTATTGAAAGCAAACATTGGATGAAGGAGATACAAGCCTTCAAAGTTGCAGTCATGACAATGCAGTGTGTTGAACTCAAACTGAACCTGTGAATTTTGAATGGCTTTCACAAACTCAATTCGTCTTGGATTCATCTGAAAATTCTACTACACAAATAAGACTAGTATGCGCAACTTTTCCAACAAGTTTTACTAAATTTGGTCATTGGATGCAAAAGTTACAACACTTTGAATTGTACTTCCAAACTATGAACGGCCAGAATCTATCCCCTTGGGCGGTCTAGGGTTAAACTGCCATCTACACTATATGTACATCTCCAAAATCAGTTATGTACCTATGTGGAAGAAACGGTTTTAGAACCAAACTTTGTTCCTTAATAACTTTTGCATATAGTATCCAAATGCCACATTCTCTGGTGCGTTGGAACCTCCTTTCATTTGCCAACAAGAACATATGAAAATTTGATCAATCTAATAATAGAAAATAGGCTCAATAGCAAAAAGTGGCGGTTTGGGGTGTACCTACCTTACTAGTACGTAAGAGGTTAAGGTAAACCAACCCATTACAGTTTTTCATCAATATATGTCAATTTTTTTCTAATTAATGTAAACAAGACTTCATTAGGTAGGTTAATGGATGAAATCAATGTTTTACGTGATGGTGATGGAGATGTTAGAGATTATTTTAGGAACTTGCACTTTTCTAGTGTAACTCAATACATGAACTACCTTTTTTATTCCTTTATGTGATGTCCATGTTAGAAAATATTTCAACCATGGTAGAAAATATTATAATTGCATTAGGTGGTTTGATGACCATCATGGATATGTTATTGATGGCTTTGGAGGTAGTCTAAAGATTGTTTTGAGTCATTTGGCCAGTTCACTTAAAAAATTTGTAACAAATTCATACTTTCTCAAAAAAAAATTAAATTTCAACTGCTCTCTCCATTTCTCATGTTTGCATGTATATGAAAAAAATTAAAAAATTTCAAATATGTCAACAAGGCAAACAAGTCAATCTGCTTATCATAGGCTAGTTTACCTTACTACCTAAGAGGTTATTTGTCTACATTTTTCCTTCACTGCCACATTTGGCAATTGAAAAACTGAATGGCTACTAACAATGGCCTATTGAAGGAAGTTCAATATAAGATATAATATTTCAATCACTACAAGAGAAAGGGGTGTTTGAAGTGAGTTTTTTAGTGTAGTCCTAAAGATAAGATTATAGGTAATGATCTTTATGGAAATTTTCAATAAACATTTATTAAAAATACATATATTTCTAGTAATATATTACTAAAAATCTCTATAAAGATCATTACTTATAATCTTTCTCTTGTAGTGAATAGAGCACTTTCATCATGAACTTTTGGAGATGAAAATTAATTTTTGTGCAAGTACCATTAGAAGACATTTCAGGCCTCTATAGGGCCGTTTTAGTCCTGTTCCCTCGCTATTCCCCCCATAGCGACGGAACGGTCAACTACCAAGGAGTTCCCTGCCATGATAACTTGTGGCCCTATAGAGGACTGAAACGTCTTCTAATGACTTGGTTTGTTGGTAATAGGCTACATGCCATAGAAAATGCAGCAATCACGGCCTTAGTGAGCAGACAATACCCATGCATGCAGAAGTTTACACACTCAAATTTCACTCTTAGGGCATCCACAATGCATACTTGGCATACAAGCCATGTAATAGCATATGGTGGTCCATTCTATGAGGCAATAGAAAGCCAATTTTTTTTTGAAAAAATTAACCCAATGCAAAGCTAGTAATCCAAATGTCAAATGGACTTTTTGGTAATATAAAAAAAGAAACCAAAAAATTATATTCAAAAAAAGACTTTTCATGGAAAATTGAATTGATTAGCACACATACCAATGCTCAAAATGTGTTGACGATAATGATTATTCCTACATGGGCCAACTTGTGGGCCCTTCACATTGTTCAAATTAGTTGGTCCCAAATGCTTGCATATCAAGACTATGGAATTAGAGTTTCCAATAACGGTTGCATTGGAACACAATTTTAATTAGAAGTCAATCTTGACTTGGCACACTACTAATACTATTTGTGCTAACAAGCCCATTGCAAATGCTCTTAGAATCTTAAAATATCTCTTGTAGCCCTCCAAATATTCCCCCTTACTTTGGGATAATAAGCAATCAATTCTAGTGCCTACCTTTATTTTCCCCCTTCAAATAAGCCATATTTGAAGGAAGGGGTCATTAACCCTTCCACAAGCTATATTTTCTTTTGGGATTCATAAGTCATCATAATAAATGATGGCTTACATATTGCTTTTGCAGGGTTTGTAACTTGTGATTGGTTGGAATTATATTTTAGTGAGTTGTATTGTGTGGGATACAAATGGCCATCCCCTCTAAATTGGACAGATCTCAATTGAAAAGGACTTGGTATTTGGAGGGTTGTAGAAGATGCTCTTACTAGGACTCATTCCAATTCCTTCAGTGATTTAGGTCCTTTAGGTAGTTGTAGCAATGGAGACTACACTTTCATCATAGCAAGTGCAAGTTCTTCTATGATTGGTTGCTATACTTGG
Source organism: Climacium dendroides (assembly GCA_950106755.1). Lineage (NCBI taxonomy): Eukaryota > Viridiplantae > Streptophyta > Bryopsida > Hypnales > Climaciaceae > Climacium > Climacium dendroides. Next base: position 14,044,215 of record OX467091.1, on the reverse strand, counting down.
GCCACACGGATTGTTCTAAAAGGTTTTAGATTCTTAGTTTGCAATAAATAAAGGTAGAATGCTTTGCAAAAGATCCTAGCATCTAGTAATGTACCATGGCTTTGTATTTTTTTGAGTCTAACAAATTACTATTGCTAATTTGTGAAGAATTTTAGCATAAATGCCAAGCTTCTCATAATTCTCACAAGCAAAGACCAACCATGGATGTGAAGCTATAAGCAACATGTATGAAATATTTTGAAACAAAGGCTCAATTCAAGTCCAACGCTTCAATGCCCTAATGTTTTCTAATCTTTTCAATTGCATATAATATTGGAATCACTACAAGAGAAAAGGGTGTTTTAAATAGTCCTAGTAGTATTGTCCTCTAATTTATGACCTTTTCGAAGATTTTTAGTAAAATTTAATTAAAATACTTGTATTTTTAATAAACTATTACTAAAAGTGTCCTAAAAGGTCATAAATTTTAGGACTATATTTAAAACATTCCTTTCTCTTGTAGTGAATACTATGAATTTGGGAGTAATACTAATACATAAAAATGAAAAAAGAACGGAGTATGTTGTAGCTTATGCATTCAAAAGTAATAATAGTGCAAAATCTAACTTTTCTTCATATGAAAGAGAGGCCTTGGAAGTAGTTTGGGCCATTGCATACTTTAAGACTTATTTGTATGGGCATCGATTTAATTTAATAACTGATCACTAGACTTTAAAATGGCTTATAGAGTTGAACAATTTCACATGCAAGCTTGCTAGATGAATGTTATTGCTTCAAGAATATAACTTTGGGGTTGTACACTAAGTAAGCATTAACAATTGGGATGTGGATGGACTTTTCTTTCAATCAAAGTCTTTTAGATGAAGATTTGACCAGGATCAAGTGGCATAGGAACTATGACAAAGAAGCAGTTTTAGATTGGCATGCAACCACAATAAACCATTTATCTCACACCGATGTCAAGATTTACTTTTGAGGCCCTTGTTGAGGACCAATATGAATAATTTGACAAGTCTCTCATTATTAGTGAAGTGTAAAAAGACCTTATTGTTTTGCATAAACGAGTGCATAAACTTTAATAAAAATATTTTTTCTAGAATTCTTTGCTATGGAGCAAGATAGAGCTAGTCACTAAATAGTGAGGTTCCTTTGGGTAAACAATTTTTTATTTCATATGTCAGTAACTAGATGGAGTTAGGCATATTGTTCCAAAGCCAAATTAGAGCATCTTTTGTGCAACAAGTACATAAGAAATTTGAACATTTTTACATGCACAAAACATATTCTTTGTTGCACAATCAATATTGATGGACTAGCATGTATCAATATATCTCCACTTATGTTTTTTGGTATGAGATATGTGACCAAGTTAGGTCAAATTTTAACCCTTGAAATTTTTTTACTATATTTTCACCAAAAATTCTTCAAATCTACTATTTCTAGTACAAGTACTAAATTTTTGAAAAATATTCTCACACATATAACCATAGGGTCTTGTAGTACATTGGTTTGAAAAAATGTGTAATTTTTTTTAGAAATTTCCACCATGTAGATTGCAAGATATTAGCATTTTAAGTGACAATTTTTTTTTGCCCTTGCAAAAAATCAAGCAACTACACTTCACAAGGTTGGATCATTATGAAAAAAATAGAATGATTCAACCGTGTTCATAACTTTTGCATCATACATTAGTTTTATTTGAAATTTGAAATGAAGGTATATGCCATAGTTGAAGACATTGAAATTTTTTTTGCATTTCTAAAAAATTATTTTATTATTTTAAAATAGAATCCAATTGGATGTCTACCTTGTCATTTGGGGGGTTTTAGTACTATTTTTTAATCCAAAAATGCAAATTTGAAGCTCAAAATTGGTATTCAAGGACTTCTACTAAAGCAATACAAGCCTACAAAGAGATTTTCTAACAATAATAAATTGTCAACCTTCCACATATGGTCAAACTGCACTGACTTTGTGCGAATGTAGAGATTGCAATTTTTTTCCCCAAAAATGAAAATGGTTGAGAAGGAGCATCTTCAATTAGATATCTGAAGCTAAAATATTTAAAATATTATACAATCTCTAGAGTTTTTTAGAACCATATTATATTTAGAATTTTTTTTTAAATTGATAAAGATATGACAAGATGAAGTTTGATGCTAGTTTTGGATGAAAAGAAGTAAAAGTCATTCAAGTTAAATCAAATAGAGTTCAAAACCAAAAGGAAAAGTCACTTTGAAATTGTAGAACAATAGGAAACATTGAATGAAGTTTTTAGGCACCAATTAGTAACAAACTTCATCTGTTTATAAACTTTGTATAGTAAAGACCAAACTTTAAGTATTTTTAACATTTTAAAAGTTGATTTTAAGCTTTAAAACTTAAAAATATTGAACACCTTTATAGTTAAAAGTTAAAAGCAAAAATTCCAAGTAGAGTTTTTAAAGTAGATGGTCAATGAGAACCTTTTGAAGACAACTAAGGAACAACTTAAATTTAGAATTGCTTAAAAAATACTTAAAGGATTCTAAAAATAATCTATACTTAGAAAATAGAATTAAATAAAAAAATTAGGCAAGATGAAGTTTGAACTTAACCCTTCAAGACCTAACAACTTCTTGAAAATGAAGGTTTTCAATGAAATGTTCTACTTAGATATTTTTTTGCACATGGATGTATTTGAAATTTTTAATTTTAACCATAAAAAAGTACTTTGTCTAGTACTCATAGAATTAATTGTGGAAAATATTGACTATTGGATTTTAGATTATACTCCCTCCGTTCTAAAATAAATCCGAGGTATCCAAATATACTTGTCCTAAATTAAATTTGAAATTGGCTCTCCACAACTTGTTAATTTAAACATCTAAAAGCAAAAGAATTTGCAAATATCATGCTCTAGAGACTATATAGTAATTTGATCCTTGCAAAGGGTATCAAAACACAACTTCTAACCAACCAAAGGTGAAAAACTCAACCTACAACTATGCAAAAACTACTAATAAATCTCTTGTTGAAAATTTCTTAGACTTGAATCACAGGACATTGTCAAAATTAAATATAGAGGACGTCAATGGACATCACTACACCAATGTTGCTTGGAAAATGATCAAAATTAATACCACTGGAGCAATTCCAAAAAGGGAAAAAATTTGTCAATTGTGCTACCTATTTTCAATATGTGCCGCTTCACTATTGATTCCTATTCTTTCTCGTCTAGTGGGGTTTAGTAGAAGTTACAATAACTACACAATCCTTTGAAAATAGGGGCTACTCATGCACTAATCTAGCCATTTCTAAGAACCCACACATTTATTTGGGGATGGGGGGAGTAACAATTTTTGATGGTCAACTTTTAGGCAAAAAAAATGCATCTTTGGGGGAAGAAAATTTATAAGAAGATGAATTATGATTTTTTACCCCCCAAAAAAATTGCATTGTAGTCAAAGGCAAATGTAGTACTCCCTCCATCGTAAATAGAGTTTGGTGCATTCCAAGCGTTCTAGATACTTTGAGTTTTGAAACCCTTTTCAAAGTGGAATTTTGGAGTATTGAAAAGTGGAATTTTGGAGGCATATTCAAGGAGCACCAATGGGCACTCAATTGTTGAGTGAAAGGTGTCATTTTGTGGGTAGTTCTCAAGCCCATGTATAAACCTTGTACCACCTCCCAAAGCTTCATCTCCTTCAATTGGACAACACTCAAAGAGATGCAAAAAATAAGAATGAACAATGTTGATTGACCCCTTGAGTCATTTTATTTGCCTTTTGATTGATGATTGCATGGATGGAAGGAGAACTATTACTTGGAGTTGTTTTGTTGGTCCCATATAGCAATTGAAAGTTGAATGTGACCAATTGTCAATGTCACAAAGTGCAACAAGAAAATCATTTGGGGACAAAATATTGAGGCTAATAGAAAGATCATTTGGAGACAAAGGAATCTTTTTTAATTTAAAAAAAATAGAAATAAGATACTCATATTCATTTTCAAATAGAAGGAATAAAAAACCAAAATTGAACAAATTAGATCCCAATTTTTTAAAAATTATATATGCATCAATTTTTGAAATTTGACATTTGATATTATCATCATATTTTTTGGAACTTTTACAAAAAAATTGGAATCATTCTAATTACACCAAATTGAACCTTATATTTTTTAAATGTCTCAAAATAAAAATTTGAAAAAACAATCTCTAAATCCACTTTGTTTGTACAAACCAAAGACTAAAAATGTCCGAGAATTTTTTTTCCATCCCCAATATTCTTTTCATTGTAAGAAAATTATGTTTGCTTCTTTTTTCAACAAGACTATATTTCCTAAATAAATTCTTAAATACTTATTACATTGAAATTTTGAAAATTAGAAAATGCAACAATTATGTCAATTTTTAAATGTATAAGACAGTGGTTTACAAAAAAATTGAGATTTGTTTCACCCTTCCAAGAATTTTCCATTGATAATTTGAATAGAACACATTGTGTCTTTTTGGTCCTTGTGAGGTTAAACAAGTTTAGATTTGGATGAAATTAATAATTATACATCCACTTTAATCAAAATCAAAACCATACTTACTAGAATTAACTTTAAACTTATTCCAAAAGATTAAAAAATAATTTAGGTCAAAAAGTTAGTAAAATTTGATGGATGAAGTTTGCAAGAACAATTTAAAGGTAAAAGTTCATTCAGCCTTAACTTTCACTAGGAATATCCAATTTCAATGATCTTTACCATTTTGAAAATAAAAAATCATGATCTATAATTTAATCCAATTAAAACTTTGACTTTTAAAAACTTCATGTCGATGGAATGAATGGCTTAAATGGGCCAAAATGATCAATATTGCCAACGAACCTATTTCTTTTGCAATTTGAATTACTTAGAGTAATTAGTAACCAATTATTTATTCATTTTTTGATAAGCATAATGGGCAACATCTAGTCACCTACTTAAAAAAATTCAACATTGAAAAGACAAAGAATTTGGTTGTGCTTGTTCTAACTCAAGGTTGGAGATAAAACACTCACAAGGACATTCTCTAAAAGAAATTATGTTTATTTATAATGTGAGGCACCTATAACTTTAGATATCAAGGGAAGGTCTATTATCTTTTGAATATAAAATGTATTGTTTAGTGGTATTTTGTTGTTGGAAAGCAAAAACAAACAAGAGTGCCAGGAGCATTCAAAAATTGTATAATTTTTTGTCACTTGTCCATTGAAGGAACTATGCACTTAGAATTGGTACCGGTAGTCACACTTGATGGTATTTCATGTTTTGTTTGTGTATGAAAGAAAAGTGTGGCTACTATGTTATTGTATGATAAATTCCAATATGGTTGACATACAACATGTTTAACGCTACCCTTATCAACGTTACTTTGCTCAACAAATTGCTCTTTGGTTGATGCATCATGGTATGAAAGCTGCTACTACAAATTCTTTCACCCCAACTAGATCATCTCAAGCTAGACTAAATGAAGCAGACATTAATTTCATCAACATTGAGACAATTTGAGCAAGAGTACTCATATGTTGATCCATTTTCCTCGCTCTTTGTCTCTTGGGAAGATGTTACAACATCCATGGAATATTCTGTGTTGAGGTTGAATACTATTGTCCATTTCAAGAGTTGAAGGGAGTTGCAGGTGAGATTCAAAATTGTTGTATATTAGGGTTGATCAAACCTTTTCTAAATCATAGCTAGTTGTTGACTTTTCAACGCTAACATCACACCATCCTATTGGCAACCCGTCACTATTGCCATTACAAGTTGCAACTCATAACCTTCTTTCCTTTCAACTTGCTTCCTACACCCTTGGATCATGAAGATCAAAGGTTGTGATTGAAAAATGTACAACTGGTTATATATGATAACCTATTCGCTGCTAGCGCGGCTTATCGGTTATCTAATACATAACTAAAGTTTATTTCTTTCATATCTTCTACCACATGTATATCTCTTTTATTCGTTGTAGACACTGCACAAAAGAGATTCCAACCTTTAAATTAGCTTTCTCAGTAAGGCAGTATGCTAAAAAACAAATCATTAACCAACTTAAGGTGGAACTACCCAATACCACCATTTACCCAATTCCACCACTACATGTTCCTCCCATTTTCGTCTTTGACCCATCTATAACTACAATCTTATTAATCCTTCATCATGATGGCAATGTACTACAATGGTTTGGTCATGCTTCAACAAGGGTTTTAACATTTCAGCTTTGAAAAACCACAAAAAATTCAATTCTTGTTGGAATGTATTCATTCTTTTTGCAATTGACTTCTCTCAAACAATTCAATCTCTGAAAAATATGAGAGCTGACAAATAACTTTTCCAAAGTACATAGATAGCAAATCTGTGTGGTAATGGATAGTTCTACCTTATCTCCCATTAGGTTTGATTGGACGCTTTATTCTTTTCCCAAGAAATGCAGATTGGATTTGTAATGATTTGTTTTATGTTTTGGAGAATTAGTTACAAATTATCAAAGTTTTTAGTTCACCCCTAAAGCCCGGAGGGTGTTTTCTATCGAAAAGCACTTAGAACTACCACTTCTGCTATGTTCACCTAAGAAAACCAAAAAAATATGTTTTTTCAAAATCCAACCTAGGATCTTGTACTTAACTTGTTTGAAAACATGTGGTAAAAATTTCATCAAATTTGACTACATAGATTGCAAGATATTTGCATCCAAAGTGAAGAAAACGAGTTATTTTGCAACTTGCTTGACTAGATTTTTTGACTTTGAATCTTTTTAACTAAAATTTTTTGCATTGTGAATTTTGATTTTCTAAGTTTTTATATTGAATAGTTGAGTTGAGAATCTAAGGAAAAAAATTCAACAAAAAAACACTTAATTTTTACTCATTAAAAAATTGTTAAGTAGACATAGCTTAAAGGTTGAAGGAAAAATAAATCATTAATAGCTTTAAGATGGAATTGACATACAATAATCCCAACGGTGAGATTGTTCTAAAAGAAAACCTAACCTTTTATAATTTTTTTTTGAAAAATTGTAAAAATTGCATTAAAAAATGAATCCTATAAGTTATTTTTTCAAGAAGATGCTTCTATTGCCCCAAAACTAAGATTGTCTATAACTTTCTCATAACTAGTCCATATGGAATGAATCAAAGCTTCAAATGTAGACAAAAATATAATATTTTAGAAAAAAAATATTTTGAATTTTTTTGATTTTTTTGTATTGCCCGTTGACTTTTGCTTTTGGCATATTGTGCCATAACTTTTTCTCTTAGGCACCAATTGAAATAAAAATTATATATTCACAAAGCTCTCAACAAACTCTACAACCTCAAAAAATCTCAAAAACATTCACTACAAATTGAGACAATAGGAACCTACCCGGACCCAAATTGTCCCTTGAGGGGACAAATGGTCCTTTAGGGATTAAGGTAAAAGAGCTCACTATGGTCATAATTAGGAGTTTGACCTCATGTTCTTGCTAAAATTTTCAGTTATTTTCCCACATTAATACAAGTATGAGAAACAATGAAAGCAGTTGAAATTATGATTTTTTTTGACAAAGTATGAATTTTTTGTGAATTTTTGAAGTATTCAATGCATCATTGCCCAAAAGAGTCTATAGACTACCTTAGAACCAACAAAATCTGAATCCATCATGTTCATTTTGTTTACCTGAAGCAATCATAGTATTTTCTAACATGGAAGGCCTAAAAAGTTAATTCTTACGATGAATTTACACTAAAAAGTTGGAAGTTCCTAATGAAGTCACTAATCACTCTATTACTATTATGTAAGACATGAATTGTGGTTTAAATCTCACATACTAAAAATCTATAATGGAGTCATTTCCTAGGTGTCCACTATGGGTCATCTAACTACAATGGGCTGTTCTACCTTATAGTTCCCTATTTGCGCTTGCTAATGGAAAACATCCCTATCATTCTTTGATTAAATGAAGCAATATGCTTTTTGGAATGTAATTGGCATTTTTGGGAGTGCAAGTAAAGAATTTGGAGTGTCTTAGTGGCTACTATAGGCTCATATATATTTTTGGCATAAATAATTAAATATGTGGCCATTTTAAGGCCTTATCACTGTGATCATTTAAAAAAATTATTGGGATGATTTTAGAAGAGTAAGATGGCCTTTTTGGATTCAATTTCTATCAATTTTGGCAAGATTTAGTGGTGCTGATGGATGTTTGGATAGCCTATGATGAAAATTCCTAACTAATTCAATCATGCTTTATCTTGAAAAATATGATTATACACTTGTGTGTACTTGATGAACAACTTCCTTTAATACTCCCTTTGTCCCAAAATAAATTTGGGATTTTCAAATATACTTGTCCCAAATTAAATTTTGGATTTTCAAATATACTTGTCCCAAATTAAATTCGAAATTGGCTCTCCACAACTTGATGGACAACAACTAAAGCTAGTTCAAACACCTTAAAGAAAAAAAATCAGCACATACTACATTCTATAGACTTTATAACAATTTGATCTCTGCAAAAGGAATAAGAATGCAACCTTTAATAATAAAGGCGAAGGATTCAACCTACAACTATACAAAAGTTGTTACTAAGAAATCTCTTGTTAAGAATTTCTTAGACTTGAATCATAGAACATTGTTGAAATTAAATATATAGGACATCAATGGACATCACTACACCAATGCTACTAGGGGAATGATAAAAAATAATAGCACTAGAGTAGTTCCAAAAAAGGAAAAAAAATTGTTGATTTTGTCGCATGTTTTCAACATGCACCACTTTCATTGTTGACTTCTATTCTTTCACACCTATTGAGATTCAATAGAAGCTATAATAACTACACAATCCTTCGAAAATAGGAACTACTTTTGCATTATTCTAGCCATTTCTTTAAAAAACGGATTTATTTTGAGATGGAGGTAGTACTTCATAGTATCAATTTTAAAGCAATTTGTGAAGACAATTTGAAGAACATATCTAAGGAAACACACTAAGATATAAGCATCCTGAAACAATATTGAAAATATGTAGATTCAAATGATACAAAATGTTCCAACTTGTATACATGAATCCAAAAAACATTTAAGTACTAAAATTTCAAAAATTCATAGTATATCATAGAGATTTAGAAAACTACCAATACTTGTTAGAAAATTCAAAACCTCAATTGTGACTATTTTGAAAAATAAGTCTCTTATGCTAATTTGACACTAAAGTGTGCATGTGAAAGTGCTTAAAGTATGAATTATAGGTTCTTCCACTTTTGTTTACGTTGTTCAATACATGCGAGTACGGGTCACACAAAAACACTTTATTTCACAAATGTTGAAGATCATATTGACATCCAAGCTCAATAATTATTCACTATAAATACATTTAAAAATCCTATAACATCCCCATGTACTTTGAATATCTTCTTAATGTGACTACTTAGAAAATCATCATATTAATTATAGATCAATCAAATAGTTTGAATGGAAGACAAGTATACTACAAGCAAATTGAATGATAGTATGCCATTAGATATTGATTATACCATCATTGAAGAAAGGATCATATCAAAGAAATTTAAATGTACACTAAACTACGTTTTAAGTAGAAACTATTTTAGCTCATCCCACCACCTCACGGCAATTCAAACTTAGGCTTGGCATGCAAGCACAATGGCACCTTCATCCCCACAGACAATCCATTCTCCTCCCTCATATCCACCGTTCCCTCTGGCACCTCCCAATCTAAGCAATGCAATAAGTTTCCCAACATCAATGTTGCCATTGTATTCCCCAAATTATAAGCTGGACACATCCTCTTCCCCTTTCCAAATGGAAGCAACTCATACCCATCACTTCCACTCAATTGATTAACCTCACTTCCCATAAACCTATCAAAAGATTCTCATACATACTCTTATCCCTCTGAATTGCAAATGCATTTATAAACAACAAGGTCCCTGGGGGGAAGTGGTAGTCAAGGATGGTGGTGGCGGTGTGGGACTCATGGGGGATGAGAAGGGGGATAGGGGGTGCATGCGGAAGGCTTCTTTGATGATGGTGTCAAGGAAGGGGAGGGGAGGGAGGTCGGATTCGACAATGAGGCGAGGAGGGGAGGAAGGGATGTGGGAGGAAAGCTTATGTTGGGCACGTTGGAGGAGGGAAGGATGGAGAATAAGCTCTGCCATTGCCCATTCAATCACAGTGGAGCTTGTCTCGGTGCCTCCGTTTAGAAGTTCCTATAATAAAAAGATGTAGTTAGAAAACAAGGAGAAATGGCTATTGCTATAGCTAGTTGAGTGACAAAGTATACTACATGTTGAGCAAATTATACAACTAGTTGAGAGATGTGAAGCACTGTACCTCAATTGATTGAGATATACTATATAATTATTGGTTGAGTTGCAAAGCACACTATCAATGGGTCGAAGAGATAAACTTCATAATTTGTCGAATTGCAGAGTGACAAACACATAATCGATTGAATTGCTGAGCATACAACATTCCATAATCAATGCAATCTTGGAGCATATTATATATAACATAATTGGTCAAGTCACAAAATATACTAAATAATCGGTTGTTGACTTTTCAATGCTAATGTGGCACCATCCCATTGGCAAGCCATCACCATTGCCATTACCATTGCAATTCATAACGTTCTTTCCTTTCAACTTCCTTCCTACACCCTTGGATATTGAAGATCAAACGTTATAATTAAAAAGAAAAAGAAAAAGGTACACCCGGTTATGTATTAGCGGCTCATCGGTTGTCTAATACATAACTGGTGGAGTTGCGAAGGGTAGAAAGGTCATGTATGGAACTTCATCCTCTGAACACCAATTTCTAAAAATTGATCATAATCCATGACTTTGGCAGTTTTAGGACAATCGGTTCGAAACATAAATCAGAACAAGTCCAAGTCTTTGTTTTCAGAGCTTCAAAAGCTTTATGTAGATTTGTGTCATCAATTTCTAATCCGGTATTTGGATTTGCATACCTTCGACCAGTCGTGGGGCTTCTTCTTGCAATCATTTCACTGATCTACGCAGACAAAATTAAATTTCCACTAGTAATAGTTTGCATCCAAGAGAGGGTTGGTTTCAAGTTTGTGAGCGGGAAAAGTCGACACTTACCTGCAATACTTTGAGCAAGTCCTTGTCCGGCAGATACTCTCCATCATCCAGCGGAGTCTCCAGCAGCACATCTTCCAAGTCCCGGACATAGCTGGGGTCGTCTCCACGTTCTTTCAACTGTTGTCGGTGGCCCTCCAGGTCGAAAATCTTCTCTGTAAGGTTCGCTGAAAAGTCTCGGACCTTGGCAAACTTGGCGGCGTGTCCTTGCAGTCGGTTGACGAAGCTCAAGTAGGGCACGAAGTCACTGATGACCACCGCACCGAAGATTTCAAAGAGACTGTTGTTCATCTTCACCAAGTCTTCTCTTTGCTTCTCAGCCCCCACATCGGATGTTCTGTAGAATCTGCGAAACGTCACACCAAAAAAGTATTAAAGAAATGGCACATGGTTTATTATCTGCTCATGCACGTGGTGCAACAAATCGGAGCTTTCATAATGTGCTGTATCCAAAACCACCAAAGCCATCAAAATTTGAATGGGAACTAGCTAGCCTGAATCCTGCACTGGAATCTCATGCATGCAGGGGAAAATGTTTGTCAAGGCTCCTGTGAAGTTGAGGAAATGTAATGTTGAGTTGAACTCACGGGGAAGTGAAATAACCTACTTGTTCTGGAGTGATACATTTGTGATACAGGATACTAGAGCAAATCAAAACAGGATCACAATCAGCCGAACTCTGTCATGTACGATCACAAGTGGATAGCGGAATGTCATGTACGGTCACCCCGACTAGCTGCGAAGACAGACAATTTCCAGAGAATCTAAGGCGAAATCTAATTTGGGTGATTGGAGAAACAATCAAACCTTTGCGGACAAGTTTCAACATGCATGGTTTTCTTGGTATGATTCTCTCGGTCTTGAAATAATTGGTATTCAGAAACTATCTTCTATATAGTTTGAAGATTTGGAGATCATTTTCAAGATGAAATCGAAGCAATTTTCCGTATGAACAAGAATATCAATTCTACGATTTTCACATTTCTCAACTTCTCCAGAAATGATTTGCCTACAGGTGCATATATTTGGCAGACTTCTGATCAGTGATGATGGTGTTCGTACCTCTTTCCGACAATGATGCGCGTCATCGTGTTGGACGTGACCCCATAGAGCCAGGCCTTGATGTCCACGGGGTCCCCTTTCTTGCAATCCTCCATCAGCAGTTTCATCATGTGCAGAATCTCCTGGGCCCGAATTTCTCTCTGGGACGCATGGCGCTTCGGAGAGAAGAGCTCGGCGTTGAAGAGCCTCCGCAGGCGACGCCAGTAGGGCAGGTCGGAAGTGATGGAGAGGTCTCGGTAATTCTCGTCGCCGTTGTGCCACACGGCGCTTGGGCCGGGAGCTGAAGCCGGCGTCGTTGGTTTTGTAGAACTCCTTGGCAACGGCAGCCGTGGATATCACGATGCAGGGCTTGGACCCTGGTACACAGTCAGGCTAGAAATCTGTTGATTTATGTTTCTCTTAAAAACATGTCATTCGGATTCCTGATCACTTGACTGTTCCACTACGCCACCATACAAAAGTGTATTCATGCTTTTTCGAAAAAGAGAGGCACGTCCTCCAATCCAATCATGAACTGTACATACACGTTCTGCTCTGCTCATACTTGTTAAATGGCATGTTCCATACTCCTGAACTTACGACATTCAATTAAGTGCCAAGAGTTCTGTGATCTACGACTAGCGCGGTACAGCATTCAGTTTTTAAGCCTGGCAATCAAAACTCAGCCTCAATATCACTGAAATCTCGACACCGTCATCGCCCATGATTCTATCAAGCATAACACGGAGGATCAAATGTTTGTACTCGAAGAATTCAAGAGAGTGCAGGAACTCAGAGAGAGTCGTACCTAAGCGGAGATACATGAGACCTCCATACTTGGCCGCCAGTTTCTCCAGCGATCTGTGAGGCAGGTCACCCAAAGCAGGATAGTTTCCGACGACTGGCCATGGCCACGGTCCAGGGGGCAAGTGCTTCCGCCTCCTGGCTTCAGCGTAGTAGTAAATCAGCAGAATCGAAGCGAAAGCTGCAGCAACCAGTGCAATGAAGAGCTCATTTGCAGAAGCTTGTGTCCACGCGGGATCCATGTTTCACAAATTGCGATTGATGGGACTGATCCAGTAGCTAGCATGTTTCATACTCTGTAAAATTGCGCTCCTGAATGGGCTGGAAGTTGTCCTAGAAATTGCTTTCTTTTGTTGTCGGTGGTGTCTCTTGATTAGCTCTGGAGTCCGTAAACTAAGTTAGCAGTGGCTGCTTCTTCACAGAAGCGTTTAACAAGCATTGTGGAATCAAGAATCAAGAAGAGGTTGAGTTCGTTGTAGAGGTGCTGACATTCCTCACTTGGCCCTCCCCTGTGGAGTCAATTCTACACCAAATTTAAAAATAACTACTAACATATTTTGAAAGCCAAGGAAGAGGGAAAAGCCGTATTTTAACTCTTGAACGTAGAGCATCCAATGAATGCAATAGAATATCTCCATGTAGGACAGAAGTGCAACTATTCATCCTCCAAATTTTGTGGAAAAGGAAATCTCTTCTATTAAGACAAGATGTTTGTTTTGTTTTGTTTGTTTGTTTGTCATGTTGAGATCTCCTGGACCGTGCATCCCCTGGTCACGTGCTTGGTACCGTCGGAAAGCCCTCAGCAAGGAAGGTGCACCAGCTTGGTTTCATGGTGTTCGGACGTATGGTGTGAAAGTTGTGCATTTTTGAGTTATTTTTTGTTCTAAAAAATTAGAAAATTATTTTTACTTATATTTTGGTCGCAATCTTGGTACCGTCGGAAAGCTCTCGGCGAGGAGGGGTGCATGGGCTTGGTTTCATGGCATTCTGACTCCCAGTGAAAAAGTTATGTATTTTCAAGTTGTTTTTTGTTCTAAAAAATTAAAAAATTACTTTTACTTTTGTTTTAACTGTGGCAATGGCACAAGGCATAGGGCTTGGTTTCATAGCATTCTGACTCATAGTGTGAGAGTTATTGAATTTTGAAATATTTTTATGAACTAAAAAATTAGAAAATTACTTTTTCTTATATTTTGGTCACAATTTTGGTACCATCGGAAAGCTCTTGGCGAAGAGGGGTGCACAGGCTTAGTTTTGTAGCATTCCAACTCACGGTGAGAAAGTTATGGATTTTGAGTTGTTTTTGGTTCTAAAAAAATTAGAAAATTACTTTTACTTTTGTTTTGATTGTGGAAATGCCATAGGGCACTCTAATCTCTTCTATTAAGACAGGATGTTTGTTTCGTTTGTTTGTCATGTTGAGATCTCCCGAATCGTGCGTCCCCCTATCTCGTACTTGGTACCATCAGAAAGCCCTCAGTGAGGAGGGGTGCACTGACTTTGTTTCGTGGCATTCGAACATATGATGTGAAAGTTGTGCATTTTTGAGTTATTTTTGGTTCTCAAAAATTAGAAAATTACTTTTTCTTTTCTTTTGGTCACAATATTGGTATTGTCAAAAAGCCCTTGGTGAGGAAGGGCGTATCAACTCAGTTTCATGGCATTCCAAATCATGGTGAGAAAGTTATGCATTTTTGAATTGTTTTTGGATTCTAAAAAATTAGAAAATTAGTTTTACTTATATTTTGGTCACAATCTTGGTACCGTTGGAAAGCTCTCGGCGAGGAGGGGTGCACGGGCTTGGTTTCATGGCATTTGGATGTACAATAGAAAAGTTATGGATTTTTGAGTTATTTTGGGTTCTAAAAAATTAGAAAATTATTTTTACTTTTGTTTTGACTGTGGCAACAGCACAAGGTACTTTTTCTTATATTTTGGACACAATCTTGGTACCGTCAAATAGCCCTCGGCAAGGAGGGGTGCACCAGCTTGGTTTTGTGGCGTTCCGACGTACGGTATGAAAGTTATGCATTTTTGAGTTATTTTTTGTTCTAAAAATTTTAAAAATTACTTTTTCTCATATTTTGGTCACAATCTTGGTACCATCGGAAAGCCCTCGACAAGGAAGGATGCACCGCCTTGGTTTTGTTGGAAATTCGACTCACAATGTGAAAATTATTGAATTTTGAAATATTTTTATGAACTAAATAATTAAAAAATCAATTTTACTTTTGTTTTGACTGTGGCAACGACACAAAGTATACTAGTGTCTTCTACAATAGCTTGTCTTCCAATGAGTGCTTTTTCATTTTCACATGCGACCCAAACAGATGATTTCCACGGTGCCCCTTCACAACCCCTGCGACAACTACGAATTCTCTATCACAACCTCAGAAATCTTCTGGACATCCCTTTCGGACTTACTGCACGAATTTGAGACCCATGTGCACTGACTATGAGGTTTCTTAACAAAATTGGAACAATCCAAGAAGTCCTGTCCACATGAAGATGGTATGAATAAGAGAAATCCTTCCTCACTCAGATATGCTACTCTGGGATCCCTGATTCTAGCATTCCAAGCATCACATGATCGAGATCTGCAAGCAAACAGAGTTGAATGTTTGCACTCAGAGGTCTGTATAACTTACGCCTCCTGAGGCATAGCTTGAATCATTATGAGGTACAGAGTCAGGAAACGTGAAAAGAAAAGCATGGGCTGGTAGCAATGACATCAAATCATGCGGCTTCTGAATTCTGTTCTGTTGTCTGTTGTCCATTTGTGGGACTCCGGATTTCTGGAACTCAAGGGTGGACTATAAAAAATCTGTAAGCCTTGGGTAACGTCTCACCAGACCGACCAACCACATGGGTATGTATGTGAAATTATTCCTCCCTTGGGCCTTTTTGTGACAAGTGACTGACATCACAACAGAGCATGGAATCTCCCCGCACCATATTCTGAAGGATTTTACTTAAAGTAACCGCCCACTAAGGGCCTCCTGCCACGCGAGCGAGGAGTCCTTAATTTCCTTATCACCAACAACAGGAGGTTCAGGAACTGTGGCGTCCTCTGACTTGGAAACAAGGCATTCTTTTTTGGCCCTACCATGATTTGAGCTGTTTTCTGCAAGCCAATATGCTCCATTTGTCACTCAGTCTGTTGACAGTGAGCAAAAATATCGCGATTCTGGTGACCAATGTGACTCCCGTGCAGTTTTGGAGGGGTTTGTCAGTTTCTCGACACAAGCCATACCAGTCTGTTCTTTGGAGGCCACTCATTTTTGGCCTATGAATGACAAAGAATCTTTTCATGTGGGATAGAAGTGTAACTATTCATCCCCCAAATGTTGTGTGAAAAGGGGAGGTCTTCTATACCAGTTTGACTTCCAATGCACATTTTTGGATTTTTTTAAATCAATAATTCACACAATATCAAAATGGATGATTTTCACAATCACCAATCCCTCCTTTAACCAATAAACAACATGGAGGATGTTTTCTAGCCAATGAACGATAAAGAATCTTTCTATGCAGAATAGAAGTACAACTATTCATCCTCCAAATTTTACGTGGAAAGAGAAGGTCATCTATAATAATTTAACTTCAAATAAGTGATTTTATATTATTTTAAGCCAATATTTCACACAATACTGAAACAAATAATTTCCATAGTGATCAACTCATCATTCAAGGGTTAAAAGTTAACTTGTAAAGATGTGACCCCCCATGACCAAGGTAGTCACCAAAACTCTCCAATTATTGAACCAATAGGTACATTCACTTCTTCTACAATCAACAATGAAGTCATCTAATGAACCATTGTAGTCTGCAACATCCTTATTGGATTAACCCATAAAGTTCCTTGACTATGTTTTCACTGAAAACGCTCCAAAACTACCATTATTAGTACAAGTACCAAATTTTTGAAAAAAAAAATTTCAAACATGTAACTATAGGATATTGTAGTATGCTGACTTGAGAACATGTGGTAAAAATTTTAGAAATTTTCACAACGTAGATTGCAAGATATAAACATTGAAATTTACTAAAATCATTTTTTTGGCCCTACAAAAAACAGGGCAGCTACACTTTACAAGCTCACTTTTCTTTGCAAAAATGTCCAAAATGTTGGTGCTTTTTAGGATTCTTTTTCTTAGACAAGTTGGCAATATGCTTGAAAATTTTCACATCATTTGGAATTGTACAACATGTAGGAAAAAACAGTAAGTAGAAAGAAGTAGAGAATGATTCAAAATACAAAATTGTTAAGAATTTAGTTATGGAATTGAAAAATGCCAATTCCAGTGGTTGAGATGTTATAATAAACAATCAACATCCTATGATTTTATTTTTTTCAAAAAATATTGAAAATTGAGTAAGATAAATAACTTCAAAGTTTATTTTAGAATAGAGAATCCATAATTGCCCACAAACAAAAATTGCTCATAACTTTCATCTCATTAATCAAAATGGAATGATTCAAAGCTTTCCACTTACTTATAACTCTAGAAAACCAATTTCACATTTTTGTTTTTAAAAAAGTGATTTTTATTGATCTGCCCGAACTGCCCAGATGGTGAAAAAAGTAACATATATGGCCATAACTTTTGACTCATATTTCCAAATGTCATGAACTTTGGTGCATATAAAAGATATTCCTTGTCCCCACCTTCTATTCAAAATTTCAGCCTAAAATATGCAAATCTCTAGTCACATGTACCTGCCCAAAATTTCTATACTGCCCAAAATCACATGCTAGTCCTTTAGGGGTTAAAGTGACCTTTTAAAAGTTAATTGCCTTTTCAAGGAAGCTAAAATTCTTTAAATAATTTTTAGTATACTTTTGTAGGAAGAAAATGGAATTGGCATCTAATCCAAGTCATTTCATATTTTTTGAACCTTTGTGAAATCAATCATGAATTTTTGAAGTTGAAACGCAGCGGACACTAAAAGCAACCACTTCCTGAAATGTACACTCTTGGTACATTGAAGAAAGAAAAATGTACCCTTATGTCATGATGGCTTTTAGAGCATGGTCACTTTTAGAACATACCATCTTACAACACAAAAATTAATCTGATTAATGTTTCATCTTTCACTTGTCTTTGTTACTAAGCTCATTTGCAATTGAGTATTTCATGACTCAAGAATTCATATAACAAACAAGTATTGCACTCAACAAGAGGCACTATTCTCACAATGTTAGCTTGCTTTTCATATACAATTCTACTCAAACTTTTTCACATTTATAGTATGTAGCTTTTTATCAATGCAATATTTCAAGTCCTTTGGTTTAAAGTCAATATATGGTAATATTTCCTTATGTCGGTTTTAGAATGCATTTGTGTGATATTGCTTTGATAGGTATATGAGTATCCTATTAGTTCCAACTTTCAAGATTCATATTTCCCATGACAAGTTGACATGTAGTGATTGCTTCTTTTGGGTGCATTGTGACAAATTGTATCACAATGCACCCCCAAAAATATTTAATTAATTTTTTTAACAACCCCCTCCCTTAGTTTATTTATTAATTAATTTCCTCACCTCCCCCCCTATTTGTAATTTTGAGAACCCATATTGTGGGACAATCAATATGGGACAATTCAATACTAAAAACATATTCAATATCCATCTCTAGTATTCATACAATATATTGTGTTTATATCCATATCCATATTGGGTATTGTATTCTAGATTCATATTTGGATGGCTCAGATTAAATCTCACAAAGATCAACGGCTTGTGATTTTTTGAGAAATGAACGGCATTTTGGAGGGGAAGCATTTTAAAAAAAGTTAACGGCCTGTGATTTTTTCGAGAGAGGAGGGGGAACTAATTCAAATTAGGAGGTGTAGCCTTTTTTCAATGGATAATACAAGGACACTTTGTGGAAAAATATGTAAAGGTATCACTAATAAAAATATGGGATACATAGATTAGAAAAAAGACCCCAAAGAAGACCCTACATGTCCAACTCGACTAGTTGTAGGTCTTGAGGGCATGTTTCGTAAGACTACATAGCCCATATTTATACTAGTGTATGTTTTCAATCAATGTTAAGAGTGGATTAGAGAGGATCTTATTGAATGAATTTAACCCCTAAAGCCCTAAACTACATTTTTTGACAACATAGCGATTTTGGGTAGCTCACCAAAAATGGAATTTTTATTCATTTAAAAAAAATCATACAACATGTGCCCAAAGAGTATCTTCAAGCCTAAAAATTTTCATAACTTTTGACTACATGTTCAAAAGTTATTGTATAATATGTAGTTTTCAACAAATTGTGGGCAACCCAAGAAGCAAAAGAAACTTCTTTAAAAATTAAAAATTTGAACTTGGTTCTTTAGATTTATATATACATGGAAAGCTCTGAATCATTCTGTTTTGATTAATGAAATGAAAGTTATAGGAGTTTTAGTTTCTAGGTAGTTTGCAAGTAATTTAAAAATTTTACACTGAGATAAACTTTAAAGTACTTTATTTAACTCAATTTTCAATATTTGTAGGAAAGAAACAACTTCATTAGGTGTAGATTGTTTATTACAACATTACAATTATTGGAATTGACATTTTTTAATTCTATAAATAAATGGTTTACAATTTAGTATTTTAAATCATTCTCTACATCTTTCTACTTACTATTTTTTTCCTATATGTTGTACAATTCCAAATGATCTAAAAAATTTCAAGCATGTAGCCAATTTGCCATAAAGAATGAATCCAAATAACTGAAATAAGCACCACCATTTTGGACATTTTTTTATACAAATTTTACCTTGGGCCCAAAAGAGGATTTTTGCCACTTCAAATGCTAATATCTTGCAATCTACATAGTGGAAATTTCTAAATAAATTTTCACATCTTCTTATACTAGTGTACTACAAGATCCTATGGTTACAAGTGCCCACAAATGTTTTTTTTTCCTAAAATTTGGCACTTGTACTACAAATGGCAATTTTGGAGCATTGTGGTCAAAAAAACTTTAGGGGTTAAAAACACCTTTATACTACATTAAAGCTTTGCTATCACCTATCCTAACAACAAGAACTGATTTGATAAATATTTTAAACCTAAAATGTTTTGAATATACATCTAAGTATGGTTCTTATTACCAAAATTGTCTTATTTTTTTGATGGTTTTAAAAAAATTTAAGCAATTGAAAAACAAACCTAGGCTATCTTAGACATCATATAGAAACAATGAATTTTTCAAAATGTTTAATACAAGTGTACCTAAACTTGACCTAAGGCTTCTATATTGGGGGTTGTATGTATATATGCCATTCTTGCCATCTCCCATATAGTTGAATGTGGATATAGATGCATGTATATGTGGCAATGGTGCTAGTATATGAGCTTAAAGTATAATAGTAATTGTATGTGTGTGTATATATATATATATATATATATATACTACAACCATAGAAGATTCTTAAAATGTAAACACTTACAATATAGGTGCCTACATTATAATAATACTATAATCATGGAAGGTCTCTATAATCTAAACACCTATAACATAGGTGCATAGTCTTTTAGGCTCATGTATTCTAGCTCCTAGGCTCACATAATATGTGGGCAACAAGCTATTGTATGTGTAGGACAATTTTAGCAAGTAAGTGCCAAAACTAAATTTTCACGTCATAATTTCAAGGTTCATTTCATCATAGACCAATCACAAGATGTTATGTGACATATTTTTGTCAACAATGACTTATTTTATGCTAAATCAAAGTTTCCTATAGGAAACTTATGAAGCTCTGTAGGAAAAAACAAAAGAACTAATTAATCACCACAATTGATAAATAATGAAAAACTTCAGTTCATATTTGGAATCATAAAACTTGAATGAAAACTAAGAAGTTACAAGATACAAAATTAACCACTATAAGTTTAGTATATGTTTTACTTTTTATAACCCAAATACAATAGAACCTTTCTAAGTACACCCTCCATAAGTCAATAAACCTCTCTTAACCAATATTGTCAGACTATAGTCCCGGACTTGTCCCTATACAAAGGTTATAACTAAAATTGATCCTTTGTAAACAAATAAACCTCTTTAATACAATCTTGTCAGATGGTCCTGGACCTATTGGTTAAAAGAGGTTCTACTATAGTAGAAAAAAACACTTTTGCCCTCCTTTATAAAGCCCATATTTTTTAGGGATTCATCATTCAAAAATCCTTTTTAATTCCTTTCAAAGTGAATTATTTGGTGTAAGACAACTACATCTAAAATCAACCTTGTGAGATAGAAACATCCATGTGTGATCATTTAAGGTAGAGGAACCTATTTCAGACAGGCCTTTTATTTTGGTTTTGTAGACTCACCTATTCTAAACAACAATTGAATGCACTAGTTATTAAAAAAGATTCTCTATTGGTACCTTCTCATGCAATCATCTCTCTTCATTCTTGGCTTAGGGAAAAGTGCCAAAAGTAACCACAATAGATGAGTCTATGAAACCAAAATAAGTCCGGATGAAAAATCCACTTTTATATTCAATAAAATATTCATTCTAGGAAAACAAATTCTGTTTTTTCTGGCATTCTTCGGCAAACTTATTTTTGCACACCTTGAAATAATATGCTCCATGACTTTCCCAAATAATACACACTAAAATGCTTAAGTTATCTTAAATAGTTACTTCTACCTTAAGCAATATTGTGACACATGATGAACAATATGAGGGGATGCATATTTTTCCTTTATAGAAAGATAGGAAATATAAGGACTGCAATTTTTTCGTAATTTCATTTCCAAAATTAAAATTATTGAATTTTTTGGAAGCCAAAAAGAAGTTTGAGCTCATAGCCAATGTCTAGAGTCTTCTAATTCTGATCATTCAAGAACTACTTTTTCACTCATTACTTCCTACTTTCTTGCTCACTACTTTGGAACATGTATCATCACATTATTAGCCTCAACCTTGAAAAAGAAAAAAATGCATTCCAAGCTTTGTTTGGAAATTTGTTCTACCTATGGTTGGAAATAGCTGTACACTATAGGTCAGTATGAGACCATAGTTAGATATAGGTATCTCTACCTTAGATTCTTGCAAAAAAAATTCTCTCACTATTCATGAGAGTTTAGGGCTGGTTAATTATTTTGACCTACATTCAATACTTTGAAAATTTATAATTTGTACATATGATGTCCAAGACGACATAAATTCTAAAAGAATCTAGAATTCCCTTTTGACTATCAATAACATTGTTTACTAATGAGGCAAGGGTCCCTTATCCATCCTGGAATATTGGAACAAAATTGTTTCATATTGCTCCTCAACCACCCCCAATCCTTAAACTACACTCACAATCTCTCTGAAACTTCTAGAGAAGCATCAAATACTGACCTTCCCAACATGGGCACTGCTTGGTGAGACATAACAAAAGCTTTTCTAATACAATAATGGGAACCATGTTGAATTGCTTATTCTATCAATTTCAAGTGTAGCTACCTTAAGGTACGTCCACACTTGGTCTTAGCAGGGTTCTTAGGCAGCAGTATTACGTGAAGAATTTACAGCTCATTCGCACCTGCGTTGCTTGGTATTCACCAAACCAACGTGGCGCGTGATGTGGCAGTAAAGTGATTGAGGTAAGAGCAGTACGAAGACTATTAAAACATCTACAAACTCTCGTCCACCACTGCCAAAATCACTTGTAATTAAAGCTTCTGAATCTCTTGAAAATGTGGATTTTAGGAAGTACACACTGGTCTTAGTTAAAGGGACCTCAGATGGGCAATTAGGAAAAAGTAGTGGCTTTTTCCCGAAGAGCACCACAGCTTGAATTGAAGAGACACACTCAAATATTGAACTTTGGGATGAATACAAGCTTTTTATGTACATATGGGGTGGTAGTAAGTAAAATAAACCATGTGGGATATTTGAATGAGAATTAGGAGGACCTCAACCGCTCATAGTTAAGTCAAAAGCAAAAGCAAAAGCAAGAATTATGTTTGAAGTAGAATTTCAAACCTCATTTAGGCATAGTAGAATAATTTTTTTCAAAAAACCTTGAACTAGTAGAAGTTGATAAATCAAGTTAACTCTCATCTCCAAAAATTATTTTGTAATTTTGATCCTCTAATCAAAAGTTAGGCACAAAAATCAAAGAGGATGTTTGAAAATGTCCAAGAAAATGTCCCTTTCAACCCTACTTAGAAATTTGATCATAACTTTTGATTCGAGATTCAAAACTACAAACGAATTTCTGGAGATGGAAGTTAACTTCATTTATCAACTTCTATTAATTCAAGGTTTTCTGAAAAAATTAATAATTTTATGCCTACATGAGGTTTGAAATCTACTTCAAACCAATGTTACCAAACGCGAAGTGGGGACATACCTTTAGTTCTTCCGTGAAGAGAACTTTTGACAACTTTTTACAGACCTGAAGTCCTGAATTTGTCAAAAACATGACGTGCAGTCATGGTGTTCTGATTTCGTAGCTACCAAGAATTCAATGTGAAAAGGGGCATTGTCAGGCCTGATATTTTGAACCATCATTGATGTGAGCAACTGAGCATGGCACCGAAATTGACTATTGGCAGGAGGAATTACCCATTCGAAAATTACTGGTACCCCTTCCTAGTAAAGGGTGTAATTTTTGAATGGGTAATTCCTCCTTCTTTTTTTTAAATCTTTTTGGTTCTGGATATTTCCACACCAGAAAGTGAAAGGAAAATGTGGATGATTGTCAAAAAAATTCTAAAAATAAAAATAAAAAAACATATTTGGACTGAAATTTATTAATTTTAGATAATATTATGGATGGAAGTATATAAGTAATGGATGTTTGAACAAAAATGGATTATCTTTTTGACTTGTCTTCATTGTAAAGTGTATATTGTAATACTATTAGCTAGATTTCTATATCCACAAGTTTGTTTACGTATACACTTTAATAGGCCTAAGCTTCCCTATTTCTAGTTGTACTTTTATGACAAGGCTATTGATAGCGTTGGGACAATTATAATAGTATTCATTGCAAATTCATTTCATTAGTTTGACCAAGAGGCCCTATATCTCTCTCTTAGTTGATACAATAACATAATTATAGTTGAGATTAGCAAAATACAGATATCTTAATTTCAAAAAACATTCATAAGGAACATGCATCTTCTATGCTTGCACAAAGCAAATACTAAATGTGTATTTTCAAATGTCTATCCAAAAGCTCATGATTCTAAACTAACCTTTGACTATAGTGCAACCAAAAGAAATCCTAGCATTGTAAACTTTTGGCTACACTACTGGTACATCTACTTTAATTGCCTATAAATAGTATTTGACATTATTTGAAGTAGGTACTTAGGATATTATAGCTACCAAAAATAAAATAATCACATACATCATTTGCCTTAGAGCATCCTCACCCAACCTCAAGGAGGATAGCAAGAATCTACAATTGCAACATGAACCTACTTCATCTTGTTTCATTCAACAAACATTTCATCTCCAAACACTTCAGTTTCACTCATATATAATCATTTAAGCCCTCAACTACATAAATAAGGTATTTGCATTTTAAAATGTAGATTCAAGTAGTACAAAATGTACAACTTGTATACATGAATGCAATAAACATTGAATACTTGAATTTCAAAAATTCATTGTATAGGTGATTACAAAAAACAACTATTGATTTGGGTGCTTTTTTTGTAGTATTCATGCTTAGTTTTTTGAAGCACCATTAGAAGGGATTTGAGGTCATGGGAGGACCGCGTTAGGCCTGTTTGTTAGGTTGTGAATAAGTCATAATATTTAAATAATAATTAAATTAAAAAATTTAATATATTAAATTTATTTAAAATAATTGAATAATATTATCTAATGTGGCATAGTTGTGGCCACATCAAATTGTTGATTTGGCTGAATTTCTATTGATCCTCGCAATTTGAGAATTCATGAGAACCTATAATCTTCTTCTAACCCAAAAAATCTTCTAATGTTTAAAATTAGATTTTTTTAAAATTGAAAAATGTCAATATATACACTTTTAAAAAGATTGTATCTTGAGAAGATGAATTATAAAAATTCTCTAAATAGGAAAACTAAAAAAATGCTAAATTTTAAGAAAATCGATACTTCATTTATTTAATTAATTAATTAAAAAATAAATAAAAACATTAAAAAAGCCATCCATAATTGCATTGGACCTTATATTTAAGGATGATTGTAAGAAAGATCAAATAATTTTGGTAGCATTTTTTCAAACTATTTTATTTCCAAGCTATAATTTTTGAATTTTAAACCCAATTCCAAAAATAAAAAAAATTATTTCTAAATGTTTTGATTGTAATTTCATCTTTTATTTATTTTTAAATTAAAAAATCATTTTATATTTAAAATTCAATTTCTATAATTTGTCATGCTTTCAAAATTTTTTGTTTTTAGTACTAGGGAGTAACCAAATTTAATATACTAGAGTTAAAATTTTGGTAGTCTATTCTCACACTAGTGGTTCACATTCCATATGAAGGGCATCAAAAAATACATTACTTTATGTCCTCCACATTTGTGCAAATAGGCCAAAAAAAGGATTCCATGTCGCATACACTTCGGAACATTGAAGATGGTTTCAAGTTCATTTTTTGGTGAAATGTCATCACCATCAAGTCCTCACAAATGGCCAATGTTTAGTTTAAAAAAAAAAATTCTCTATTCTTGATTTATTAAAAATCAAAATGTTGAAACATGCCTTTAGGGACAATTAGAATTCAAGGTAGAAGGGTATTTCAATGTTTGGATGGCAAAGTTGTCTTGGAAAATCCTTGCTAGTATGTTGTTCCACCAAAAAAGCTCACCATTTGCTACCAAGAATATTCTATTACAAAGTTAAAAGGCAAGCATAGAAGAAATTATTAAAGTTAAAAATCAAGAAAACAATATGAATTGCAAGGGAGGGGGGGGTGTAAACGGTATGAGACATCTACAACAACAAAGGTAGAAAAAAAACAATGGACAAGATTGTAGAGGCAAACCCTTCCAATTAGAAGAGACAAAATCTAGGCCATTGAAAACCTAAGATTGACGCTTGTAGGTCTAGCGGCTAACATGTCACACCATACCTATTGCATTTATTGGTCTGAGAACTCTATGCATGGCCTGATTTGATCCTTTGTATGTTAAAAATGGAGTTAGACTTCTTAAATGTGTTGACTCCCTTGAAATTTGGACCAGATCCTTGCTCCCATATCTTCCATGTTCATTCTTCAATGTATTTAGTCAATAACTACGACTCAAGTGAGACATTCATGTTGATTTGGAGGCTATCTTTGTTCACCACATTGTCAAAGTATTCTTGAGTAGCCTCCTTAGTTTGCAAGAAAAAAAATGAAGTCACATTCATACAATATGAAGATTGAAGGCGAATGGAAAAATCTAAATACATGGAAAATACATGAATTTAAGAAACATAACATCACATTCATGATATTTAAACCAAAACACACCAAAAAACTTACAACGAACCCACCATAAGCTTTTGTTGAAGAAAGGCAGTACTTTCTCTTTAGATTCAAGCTAAGATGGAATTTTTGTGCTTCTTCGAGAATCTTTAATTTGTAACCTCATTCATGGTCTAGTATTTCTCTACTTGCAAAATATCATAGTTTTTTTAAGAAAAAATATATTGAATGCCAAAAATAAATTAAAAAATTATTGATTCTCAAACATTGGTGATGTGTCTAAGAGTGACTACTACACAACTTCTAATTTGATGTATGAGTGACTGTTTAAGAATTGAAAATCGATTATTGACCAACTAATAAACAACTTAAATGCAACTTGGAAGACATTTTTAGGCCAAATATGACAAACATTGTGTGCAAAAGTTCTATGGCCTAAAATTGTTGCCAAACTATTTTTTTGTTGTACTTATGAAGTGCTAAAAGATTTGTAGAGGAACAAAAGTAGCACTTATAGGTTACTATAGGATACAAGCTTCTTAGACAAGCTTCAATTTCTTTGCTAACTTTGTGCCCCACCTATCTCATACAAGCTCACATTTATATTTTTCTCCTTCTTGGAAGGCTTTGTTCCCTTCTCTAACCCCTTACTTGTCCATTTTGATTTGTTGTGTCGCAAACTACAAGGAGTGTGGTATGTTTATAGTACACAATGAATGACAAAAGATAACAGAGTATAGGGCATGAAAAATAGATGAAAATAGAGAAGGTGCTTCAAGTAAACCATCAAAATACATGGTATCAAGTAGTTGAGCATTCTTTTTAAATTGCCTTAGTAGAATGTGAGAAGATTTGGTCTTTTACCTAATGAAAGAAAATGACTTGCAGAGGATTGACATGCATCTTTGAAGTGGCAAGCTAGTCATTTACAATTAGAAGGGAAGAAGTAGTGATGTTTAGTGACTAATATATGATAGGTCCTCCATAGGAGTTTTAAAAACCTACTTTGCCCTAGGTTTTGGAAGACGAGAATCAACTCTCAAATCATTCAAAACTACAACATCTTTAGGATAGAACAATAATATAAACTACTTAGTGATGGTCTTTGTTTTAGCGTGAGGTAGATCAATGCTTATGGTCTATGAATGAGCCTATGTAAGAGCTGATTTTGTGAATGACCTCTTATCTATTAGGATCTTTGCATTTGCTACACTTTTGGATGATTGGACATCATGCATTATAAAATAAACTTAGCAAATTATTTTGGTTCAAAATTATAATAGGAAAGAAGGACATTGTAAAGATTAGAAGTGACTTGTAATGTAAGAATGTAAGAAAACACCTATATTTGACTACAAATCCACAAAAGCCAATGAAGATGGTGAAGCCTCGAGTACCATATACTCCGTTAGAAGCTTGGGGGGTGCACTCCCCCTTTTTTTGATGTTAGCGTGCGAACAAAACTTTGGCCCCATATACTTTTTAAATTTTAAATAAAATGAAATGAAAAAAATATGAATAGATTTTTCTACTTTGAAATTTTATATTTTGAATTATTGATATTTTTATTTGTTAATAATAATCAGTTACAAATTTTTGAAGTAAAAAGATACATTATAGAATTGAAAAATAATTTTCACACCCCTATATTATATAAGAAAAAATTGTCTAAAAAATGAATAAAAAATTCCTAAAAATAACTCTATTTTGAAAGCTCATTTTGAATTGAATATTGATGCAGTGGTCATCTAAATGTGTTCTCTAAAAATATTTGAGTTAAAAATACATGCCATTTTAGTGCATTTTTAACCTCTTCTAAAAATCATTTTATATTTTATTTGAGATTGAAATTTTGGAAGTAGAATCCTATAGTCGTTAGTAAACAATGCTCAAAATTTGAAGTTAAAATTAAAGTTGATTAGAAACCACTTGTTTGCACATAGTTTGTTGTAGTAGAACTAATGCACCCTACCCCCCCGGGGTTAGAAGATAAATTCAAGAAGTTTGTAGAGAACAACTTTGTATGCATGGATCAGAGTGTTTTGTAACCACTTCCAAGTAGAAGACAAGACAAACATCTAATTGATAACTAAGTTACAACAGTAGAGTAGCTTTCGTTTTTGAATTGCCATTAGAAATTCTTGGGGACTTGTCAATGAACTATGCTCGAGTCTTGAACGACATATTGCAATTGGATTGTAGAGTGTAGTATACATAGATCATTTTCTTGTGGTGCAAGTAGGTGATTCCCTAATTTGGTCGAGGTAATCCTAGGTATATTATTGACAACTATGACTTTTTTGTAGTGAACTTCCACCATAAATTGCCTCGTGTAGTAGACACTACTAGAAAATTCAGATTTTTTGTTGATTTGGACGTGTTGATCATCAACACTTTTCTGTTGATTTTTGTCCAAATCAGCAAATTACTATACAACTCAACAAAAAAGTGTTGATGATCAACACGTCCAAATCAACAAAAAATCTAAATTTTCTAGTAGTGTTTGTATTAATGACTAATAAATGTTTTTGAAAGATTTACATTTTTTTTTTGCATTTTTCTTTTTTAATATGAGTACTTCTTGTTCATTTTGTAAAGCATGTATACTCATTTTTAATTGCATAAATTCTTTTATTTAGTAGCTAAATCATATTAATTGATGTATAACTATATAATTACATTCAGTTACAAAATTATCAATGACATTTAGGTGGATTGCTATATCAACCAAAATATGACTTACAATAGTCATATTCTATATCAACCGAAAATATGACTTATAAGAGTCACATTACATATCAAAAGAAAATATCACTTACACAAGTTATATTCCAAATCAACAAAATTATGACTCATAAGAGTCATATTCAACTTCAACAAAAAATATGACTCACCATAGTCATATGTCACATTAGCCAAAATATGACTCACCATGGTCATATTCCATGTTAGTAAAAAATATGACTATATAGAGTCATGTGCCATGTCAACTAAAATGTAACTTATCATAGTCATCACTAGAAGAAACCCGCGTTTTAGGTGACGTTTTGTAATTTTTTCAGACGGATTTTAGGTGACGTCGGAAAAAACAACTTGTGTTTTTTTGTGTCTAATATAACATCCAGATGTTATATTAGACACAAAAAAACACAAGTTGTTTTTTCCGACGTCACCTATAATCCGTCTGAAAAAATTACAAAACGTCACCTAAAACGCGGGTTTCTTCTAGTGCATATTCCATGTCAACCAAAATGTGACTCATTGTAATTATATTCTACATCAGTAGGAAAATATGACTACACTCAATCACATGCCACATAGGATTTTTTTCCTTGCCTAGGAACCTCAAGAAAAAGTCATATTGTAAAGGTGGTCAACATTTACGCTACATAGGCAAAATACAAGAAATTATACCAAAAAACAAATGACTGAAAATGTGACAAAAAAAAATGTGACTAGTCTATAATGACTAGATTCAGTCATATTTTGAGTTGATTACAGTGATTTCTGCCTTAGTCACATTTTTCAATATTATGATTGATTGCAGTCATATTTTGCAATCATAAAATACACATTTTATTGTAGTGGGAGGTAGTCGATAGACCAAACACCTTCATCAACACTATAGTAGAGAGCACTACGTTAATTGCTCCCAAAATGTAGTCAATTCCATTAGAGGCAATGAATCCACTCAAGGTCATTGAATTTTTTGAGGAAGAAAACTTATTAGCGCAAGAACGGTATTAGGATAACCTCCAACAAGTGCTCCCCCTATTGTTGTATGTTGTATTCATGTGTCATGTCCCTTGTTAAATTTTCTAGTAGTGTATGTGCGTTGTAAACCATGGATCCTTTGTGGAAATCAAACACTCAAAGACACATGCGAAGGTGTCTTACATCGAGCCTATGAAGAGTACATACTTATTTATAGAAGATGCAATCATTTTGTAGTATGAAAAGGAGTTTCCACTTAAAAAAGCCTTGAAGATAGATGTACTCTTGAAGTTCACAAATTTTGAATGTTGAGTCATGTTTATACTATGTGGTGAAAAGATACATACAACACTTTTTGATTAATCCCCTCTACTTTCGATTCTCAAAACTTGGAGATCATTAATCTACTCACAAGAAAAAAAACTAAAATCAATCCCCAAGCCGTTGATCTAGGATATAAATATAAATATGAATACATATAAGAATATGGATATAAAAGATGTATATAGATACACAATATGAATACAAATATGGAAATATCCTATATCAATTACAAATCCCATATCAATCTAAAATTAGAGATAGGGATGGTGGTTAAGATTGGGTTAGGGTTGAATTAGAGTTGGGTTAGGGTTTGGGGTTAGGGTTTGGAATTTTTTTAAAATTAATTGGATTTAATCAATTGGAGGGGTGGGGGGTGGAAATTATTAAAAAAAATAAAATTGGATTTACTTGTAACCTTTTCCTTATTATATATTAAATAAAAATGACTTCACTACACACAATCCTTTTGCAGTGCCCTTGAAGTGAACCCTCCTTTTCAACTGTGATTGTGTTCTAATCACATCCAATTGGACCACATTTCTTCTATCGACCTCAGTGGTAACTATATAATGTGAAAAGGTCTACTAGCCAAATCATCAAAACTCACATTCTTGTTAGTAGCACGAAATGTCACCAAAGTTGTGTGAAAGTCACAACAAAGTCATTTTGCAATTGTTCTTGAGTGATTGTAGTTGGTTGGTACAACTGCTTTTGACTTATTTATGATTGATTTCTTTGTCTTGCAAAACAGCCCATTGTGGTCAATTAATGATCCATTGCAGTCGCCTAGGAAATGACCCATTGTGGATTTTTTTGGAGTATGTGAGATGTGGGCCACAATGTAAGGTAAAACAACCCATTGAGGTCAGAATTTGGAGTCTGCCCTCATGCCACTGCTGAAATTTTTCAAAATTTTTCCCATGTAAAGACAAGTGTGAGAAATAACGAGAGCAATTGAAATTCTATTTTTCAGACAATGTATGAATTTGTTATGAATTTTTGAACTGATCTATCCAAAAGAGTCAATATGCTACCTGATAACCAACAAAAACTATATCTAATATGTTCATCTTAATCACCTAAAGCAGTCACAATAATTTCTAATGTGGAAGGCCCTGGAAATGTCACATTCTACCATGATTTACACTAAAAAGTTAGGTGCTCCTAATGAAGTCACTAATCACTCCATGGGTGTCAGGTTAGGCATTGATTATGGCTTGGAAAACTGTCATGGGGTCGTTAGGTGTCCACTATGGGTCATTTGACCGCAATGGGATGTTTTACCTTATGTCTTACATGACAACAATGGAGTGAACACTGACCTCATTAGGAACTTTTGATTTTTCAGTGTGAAGTTCATTGTAAAAATTGACTTTTTTGGCCTCCTGTAATAGAAAATATTTTGATTGCATTAGGTAGTGAGATGAGCATTACAGATTCAGATTTTGTTAGTTTTAAGGTAGTCTACTGACTCTTTTGGGCTGAACACATCAGAAATTCCTAGTGAATTCATACTTTGTCAAAAAAATTTGATTTCAATTGCACTTGTTGTTTCTTACAAGTGTACTCATGTGGGAAAAAAATTGAAAAATTTCAACAACAAGATGATGTCAAACTCCTCATTCTGACCACAATGGGCTGTTTTACCTTATTTGTAAACACATTAGCGTTCCAATGTCCATGTCGGCAATATGAAATTCCCTCCAAAGTGCATTGAGTGAAGATCAAGTCATTTTATAGTAACTCCTCAATGACACCCACTCCCAATATATGATTGTGTCTTTAGGAGAGTATCAAATGACAAAAACACAAACAACAAGTTCATTTATGGAGAATTTCATTAAAATGGTAATATTCCATGTGCCATTTTCACAGTGTGTTGTTCCCACAGTTCAGACTGGGTGGTCTGAAATATATTAGTGTCTTAGATTTGTGAACTCTATACCACTATTAGATGTATTAAATCTAGGGAAGATGTAGATTTTGGACCAATCGGTTTAAAAAATCTACATATTTTCTAGATTTTAGATATCTAATAATGATATAGATTTCAAAAATCTAGGACGCTAGTAGAGTTCAGACCGCCCGGTTTGAACTGTGAAAATGCCAAAATCACAGAATAATCGCCATTTTAATGAAATTCCCCATATTTTCATTACCTCTTCATCTCCTAGTTATATCAGTGAGTAGAAAATGATTTTGAGACTATCAACAAAGACAAATTTGTGCAACTATAGAAGTGTAGTCCAATTGTAGTCATTCCGTCTATGCACAAATGACTTTGTAGTTATTTATAGGCCCATTTTCTTGTAGTGATTTTACATGTTTTGAAATACAAGTACAAAAAATATTAGTTTGTATACTTCCATAGAACATACATTTAACTATTTTTAAAACTCTTTTAAACAATAACTACTAGTTAATAGAAGACTATTTTTTCCAAGTTTTTGCTCCAAATTTATTTTGGGGCTAAAAATAGTACTAAAATCTCCCTAATTGACAAGTGTGGTATAAAATTGGAGGGTTTTTTGGATAGTAAAATATTATTGAAAAAAAATAGCCAAAGTGTATAATAGTCATGAGTACCATACTTATAAATATTGAGTCTTTTGGAGCCATATTGTTTGTGTTAATACAAAAGTTATGGCTTAAAAACAAATCAGCATGCAATGTGTGACAGAAAATAGTATAAGTGTTTCTTGCAATCACATGTATATTCATAGATATTTAGAAAATTATCAATATTTTTTAAAAATTTATAATTTTCAATTGTCACTATTTTTAAATAGGGTAACATGCTAATTTGACTACAAAGTATTTAAGTGGAATTGCTTAATGTTTAGATTCTAGGTTATTCCACCTTTCTTTATCAACTTTCCTTAATCAATCCATATATTGTGTTCAACTCATTCAAAAATGCTTTATTTTCAAAAAAATTGAAGATTATATATTTATATTAGTATCCAATTATAATAAGGTAAAACAGCCCATTGTGGTCAAAATGAGGAGTTTAACATCATCTTGTTGTTGAGATTTTTCAATTTTTTTCCCACATTAGTACAAGTGTAAGAAATAGCAAGTGCAATTGAAATTATATATTTTTTTGACAAAGCATGAATTTTCTAGGAATTTTTGAAGTGTTCATTGCATCATGGCCCAAAAGAGTTTGTAGACTACTCTATAACCAACAAAATCTGAATCCATAATGCTCATCTTACTACTTAATGTAATCACAATATTTTCTGTCATGGAAGGTCTAAAAAGTCAATTTTTACAATGAATTTTACATTGAAAAGTTAGAAGTTCCTAGTGAGGTCATTGTTCACTCCATTATTGTCATGTAAGACATGCATTGTGGCCCACATCTCACATCCTGAAAAAAATTCATAATGGGATCATTTCCTAAGTGACCACAATGGATCATTTGACCACAATGGGTTGTTTTACCTTAGTATCCAATAACAAGCAATGACAGTGTAGCCAATGTGAAGGATATTGATCATGTGGGCATTGAAGAGAAAATCATTATTAAAGAAGTTTGAGTATACATTAAGCTTAATTTAGAACAAAATTTAAACTATTTTAGTTCACTCCACCACCTCACAACAACTCAAATCTAGGCTTGGCATGTAAATACAATGACACCTTCATCCCTACTGATAAACCATTCTTCTCCTCCATCTCTACCTCTCCTTTTGGTACTTCCCAATCCAAGCAATGCAACAAGTTTCCCAACATTAAGCTTGCCATCATATTTCCCAAAGTATAAGCTGGACACATCCTCTTCCCCTTCCCAAATGGTAGTAACTCATACCCCTCATTCCCACTCAATTGATTCACTTCACTCCCTACAAACCTCTCTGGATCAAACTCTTCCGGATTCTCATATATACATTTATCCCTGTGAATTGTAAATGCATTTATAAGCAACGAGGTCCCCTGGGGGAAGTGGTAGTTGAAGAAGGTGGTGGCAGTGCGGGACTCGTGGGGGAGGAGGAGAGGGATCGGGGGATGCATGCGGAAGGCTTCTTTGATGATGGCGTTGAGGAAGGGGAGGTGAGGGAGGTCCGATTCGAGAACGAGGCGAGGAAGGGAGGAAGAGGGAATGTGGGAGGAGAGCTCGCTTTGGGCACGTTGGAGGAGGGAGGGACGAAGGATGAGTTCCGCCATCGCCCATTCGATCACTGTGGCACTTGTCTCAGTACCTGCATTTAGAAGGTCCTGCAATTTATAGGGACATCATTCTTGGCATGATTAGAAGAACAAGCAACGATGGAATGTAGAATTGGACAAGTTGTCAAAGTAGAAAGCCCATTATGGTACAAAGAGAGAAGGAACTTCCCTTTTCGAGATTGGCATATATGAAGAGTTATTCATCAAGAATTCCAAGGTTATGGTACAAAGAAAGAAGGAACTTCCCTTTTTGAGATTGGCATAAATGAAGAGTTGTTTACCAAGAATTCCAAGGTTATGGTACATGATGTTGTGATTGCCAATTTCATTAAATTGGTGGTATTCCATGACATTGGTACTTTTAGGATGTGTAACTTGAAATATAAATCTACATTTTGTCCCAACATTTAGAATTTTAGAATCAATTAGACATTAGATAAGTTGTGAGGGTTCTTGTAATCATTTCACTACTTTGAATTGACCATGTTCATTTCCACTAAGATAACTACACCTAATTGTGATCGTTTTCTAAAAAGGAACCTTACAAATTCTTGCCTAAAATGTACTATCTTTAGTCATGAAAGTCCAAACACATCTATTTTTAGCACATTGAAAGTTCATAATTTATTCATACATGATCCAAAAAATGCATAAAAAGAGAATCTTCAGTCATGTGTAGACTTTAGACTTCTAACAAGAATAGGAACATCGCTTAATAATCGCATATCGGAAGCAATTAGGTGTAGGTGTAGTTCCCTCGGTGATAGTTTGCATCCAAGAGAGCGAAAGTTTTATCGGTCTGTGAGCAGGAAACCTCGATATATGTACCTGCAATATCTTGAGCATATCCTTGTCCGGCAGATACTCTCCATCATCCAGCGGAGTCTCCAGCAGCACATCTTCGAAGTCCCGGACATAGCTGGGGTCGTCTCTCCGTTCTTTCAGCCGTTTTCGATGACCCTCCAGGTCGAAAATCTTCTCTGTGAGGTTCGCAGCAAAGTCTCGGATCTTGGCAAACTTGGCGGCGTGTCCTTGCAGTCGGTTGACGAAGCTCAAGTAGGGCACGAAGTCACTGATGACCACCGCACCGGCGAGATCGAAGAGATTGGTGTTCATCTTCACCAAGTCTTCTCTTTGCTTCTCAGCCCCCACTTCGGACGATCTGTAGAATCTGCATAATGTAACACAAGGAAATTATTATAGAAATTGCACATGAATTGGTCTGAAATCTTCTCACGCAGGTGGTGCAACAATCCTGAGCTATCATAAAGTGCTTTGTCCGAGGCCACCAAAACCTTCAAACTCTGAATCAGAACTAGCTAGCCTGGAATCTTGGACTGGAATCTCATGCATGCAGGGGAAAATGTTTGTCAAGGCTCCTGTGAAGTTGAGGAAATGTAATGTTGAGTTGAACTCACGGGGAAGTGAAATAACCTACTTGTTCTGGAGTGATACATTTTTATACAGGATACTAGAGCAAATCAAAACAGGATCACAATCAGCCGAACTCTGTCATGTACGATCACAAGTGGATAGTGGAATGTCATGTACGGTCACCCGGACTAGCTGCGAAGACAGACAATTTCCAGAGAATCTAAGGCGAAATCTAATTTGGGTGATTGGAGGAACAATCAAACCTTTGCGGACAAGTTTCAACATGCATGGTTTTCTTGGTATGATTCTCTCGGTCTTGAAATAATTGGTATTTAGAAACTATCTTCTATATAGTTTGAAGATTTGGAGATCATTTTCAAGATGAAATCGAATCTACTATGGGTATGAACGAACAGATCAATTCTACACTTTTCGCATTTCCCAACTTCTCCAGAAACGGTTTGCATGTGCATATATTTTCCAGACTTCTGATCACCGATGATGGTGTTCGTACCTCTTTCCGACAATGATGCGCGTCATCGTGTTGGACGTGACCCCATAGAGCCAGGCCTTGATGTCCACGGGGTCCCCTTTCTTGCAATCCTCCATTAGCAGTTTCATCATGTGCAGAATCTCCTGGGCCCGAATTTCTCTCTGGGATGCATGGCGCTTCGGAGAGAAGAGTTCGGCGTTGAAGAGCCTCCGCACGCGACGCCAGTAGGGCAGGTCGGAAGTGATGGCGAGCGCTCGGTAATTCTCGTCGCCGTTGTGCCACACGGTCCAGGACAGCCGCGTGGGTCGGGAGCCGAAGCTAGCGTCGTTGGTTTTGTAAAACTCCTTGGCAACGGCAGCCGTGGATATCACGATGCAGGGCTTGGATCCTGGTCAGTTAAGCTTTGAGTTTTAAGTCTGGCAACCCAAACTCAGTATCAATTTCACTGAAATCTTGACAACGTCTTCTCCCATGATTCTTTCTCCCATGACACGTACGGAGGATCAAATTTCCATGCTCGAAGAATTCAAGATCGAAAGTGCAGGAACGCAGAGAGAGTCGTACCTAAGCGGAGATACATGAGACCTCCATACTTGGCAGCCAGTTTCTCCAGCGATCTGTGAGGCAGGTCACCCAAAGCAGGAAAGTTTCCGACGATTGGCCATGGTCACGGTCCAGGGGGCAAGTGCTTCCGCCTCCTGGCTTCAGCGTAGTAGTAAAGCAGCAGAATCGAAGCGAAAGCTGCAGCAACCAGTGCAACGAAGAGCTCATTTGCAGAAGCTTGTGTCCACGCGGGATCCATGTTTCGCAATTGCAAATGGTGGGACTGATCCAGACTTTCAGCCTGTAGCATGTTTTGTACTCTGTAAATTTGATGTTGTCCAAGAAATTTCTTTCTTTTATTGTCAGTGATGTCTCGATCATGGTCAACTCTGGACTTCATAAATTAAGTTATTATCGGCTATTTCTTCACAGAAGCGCTTTGCAAGCAGTGTGGAAGAAACAAGAAGTTGAGTTCCTGAACTCTTTTGAGTAGGTAGTGGACAAGTTGCAAATGTGTACCATGATGCGAATAAATTGAAGCCCACTTTTCACCAGAGGCAGAGTCATCAGAAAGGGTTGTGTGATGTCATGGAAGGTCATGCAAGTTATATGTTATGGTTTTTTTTCAACCGGGCCCCATTTGTGCAAGATATGGTGACCTACTTTCATGAATGATGGGAATATGATGTTGACCAATGCCTTCCATGATTGTAAGATGAATAACACATTGACATGTAATGTGAGTTTCTAAGACCGGTGTCACAAGGTTTTGTGATTAGGTTCGGAATAACACTGAGCTTTTGCTGTGAAAGTGCTTTGTATACATTAATAGTCTCCCTAAACACCCTGAATAATCATAAACCTACCTTCAAGGTCCCTATATTTCCAAACCCCTATTCTATAATTCCTTCAATAACCTAGAAATTGCCATATTTAGCTTTGATCTAGCATAACTATTGTACAGTAGTTCCAAATGACTTGAAACTTTGTCACATTATAAATCAGCTACTTAAATACTTCCATACCAAATTTCAACTCGATCCAAGATACTGTCCAACTTTGGTGGATATTACCCCAATATTGACTTCCTAACCCTTGTCAAATTTCCCTAAATTCTCATACCTAACTTTGATTTAGCATAACTATTGGACAGTAGTTCCAAATGACTTGAAACTTTTTCACATTGTAGATCAACTACTTAAATACTCCTATACCAACTTTCAATTCAATCCAAGATACTATCCAACTTCGGTGGACATTACTCCAATATTGACTTTCTAAACCTTCACTACCTCCACACCCTGATTGTATTTTGTACATAACTCTTAGATCTTAAGTCCATTGAAGCTAAATTTTTGGCACAAAGTAGAAAATAAGATAAGAAGAGTATCTTCCAAGTTTCACGTTCATATCACAAAAATCCAATAAGAATGACGCTCCTCAATATACCTTCTTTGGCTGCCTTGAAATCCAAACACCTCCACTTCAACGCCTCATAAAGTTTTCTCCATAGTAGATTTAGATTTGAAACTTGGCACACTTATGTATCAACTCTTTAAAAATCCAAATCCAAAATATAACATTCGACCAATATTTTTGCAAAATGTTATACAAAAGCTTTTCAAATCAATACTTTACTTTAAATAAACCTCCTATAACAACACAACTCACTCACTCAAGTACCTCCACCTCCTCCAACCCTCCAAGAGACAAGAAAAAAAAAAGAGAGTAAAGGACCAGCCCTTGCCTTTAGTAGCCACCACAAATCTCGCCGGCTAACCCTAACCCTAACTCCACTATTCTAGTATTAACTACTAACAACCGGTTATCAACCGACAATAACATAGTCAAGACTAAGGCTCCTAACACTTACATACCCCACCATTAGCAACTTACAACATACAATACTAACAACTAATTTTTTAACTAACAAGATGTCTAATTTAAATAGTAGACGGCCCACATCATGACACCGGTTTGTAATTTTGTGCTTCTCGAAAATAGTTTTGCCTTTACATTGAGAACAAGTTGGATTGTAATCTACACTTCCTTAATTTCTACTAATTCCAAACTTGATGAAAAATTAACAAAAAATAATGCAATCTTCATTATTTCTATTCCCTAGCCAAAGAAAAATTTTCCCACCCCACCATTGGCAATCAAACACATGCTACAACTCTTAACATTAGCAAGAACAGGTGATATATCTTAACTAATCAAAACCTCACATGTTAATTATATTATAAAGCAACTTTGAGTTGTTTTCATGAAGGACAATAGGCCTAACTTACACTCCATTCATCAATGAGTCTGCCATCTTGAGAGTCCTTGCTTCGGTTGATATAGCATACTCCCTCTATCTAACTAAAAACTTTCCAAAATTTTTCCAATGAGGGATTAATTATATTTTTAGTCTTTGTGCCAATGATATATACATTCAAGAACTAATAACTCATCCCCTAGATCTATATGAAATCTTTAGCTTAGGCATCATTGTTCAAGCACCCAAA
Organism: Climacium dendroides; assembly: GCA_950106755.1. Lineage (NCBI taxonomy): Eukaryota > Viridiplantae > Streptophyta > Bryopsida > Hypnales > Climaciaceae > Climacium > Climacium dendroides. The sequence goes on along the minus strand of OX467091.1, from coordinate 14,004,702 downwards.
ATCTATGCGGAAAATTTTATACTTTGAACATTATTCATGAATGTTGCCAACTCGTCATTCCTAATGATTTAAAGGTTGGTGGCAACAATGGGATTGTGGAAATATATGCTCTAGATCTAAATACCACAACAAAGAAACCTAGCCCCCTTCATAAACAACTTTGCATAGCGCCCAAATAGAGGGTTTTAATTTGTACAATTTTTTGTTGAAAAGCAATGATTTTTTTGGATAGGGAATTTTGAGCAAAATGCTTTTGCTTTTCAATAGATGAAATTGCCAATTTGCTATCAAACCTAGGAAAATATTGCTCTATTTTGGATGAATGTACATTGTTTTGGACAAATAAATGAAATTTCATCCATAGATTGCAAATTTCATCCACTTCCATGGATGTAAATAGCTTCATTCTTCTCGTGAATATTGCTTTGTGCACTACCTAAAATAAATGAAATAAAAAACCTTTGGCCAATGCTTACTCAATGATTGGCAAAATGAAGTTTTAGCTTGAAATTGCTTTTCTAAAATTCATCCATAAAATTCTACCAAATTTTGGATCCAAACCTACTTTGATTTTTTGTTGTTATTTTAGAGTTAATTTAGTATCTATGTTTTTTATTTCACTCAAATGGAATGAATGATTAGCACTTTCATCCAATTCTAAGCTTGTTTAAGTTCAGACTTCATCCTACTCTACCTTTCTTGATTTAATTCTAATTTCTAATTTTAAGCTAGCATTGGAATCTTTTAAATGCCTTCTAAGTGAAATTTACATTAATAAATACTATTAGAAAATTCAATTTTTCTATATGATTTCGTCACATTGATTTGGTTTACTTTTTTGTTGATTTTGACAGTAATCTATTGATTTGGATAGAAATCAATAGAGAAATAAACCAAATTAACATGGCCAAATCAATAAAAAAACTGAATTTTCTAGTAGTGATACAAATAGATGAAATTTGACCACTATTTGGTACTTTAAAACTTTATCTACTATTTTGTATTAACCTACTATTTTTTAAGTCTAAATTGGTTTTTCTTTTGAATTTGGATTTCTAAATTTAATCTGAATTCTAATTTTTTTTGCCTACTTTAGATGATTTTTACTATTTTTCATCCATTCTTACTACTAAACTTCATCCATGCATATCTTCTTTATTTTTTAAATCTACTTTCTAAGTGTAATAAGATTCTAGAATGTTCTAGAGATTATTCATTAATCTAAATCTAAACTTATGGTTTAGAATGTCTCTAAAGGTCTGAATTGAACTTATAAATCCTATTTTATATTTTAATTTTTTTAATAAAATAAGATATTAGAGAAGATGACATGTTTAAGCACATACCTTAGAATCACCATTTTTCAAGAGGTGAGTATATATGTTCTCAAGTACTCCATTGCTTGCTGTCTTATTAATGTGTCAAATTTTGTTATCTTTTTTTTTGCTCACTGCTTAATGAAGAAGTTTACAATAGAAAATGAAACTCTAATTTATAATCTAAACCATCTTTTTTTTATGTTTCTTTTTCTTTTCTCTCTTCTATTTTTATTTTATTTTATTTTTGATAATATTGTTTTTTTAATGTCAAAGTATTGACTAACATGCCACTAACTCTCTTCTATTTGACTAAAACATCATTGTTCTAATCATCAACTACTTCTTCAATAAATATTTATAGTTTTATCTAAGTCAACACCTCTTTTCTTTGCTACTTTTGTTTTCCATTTAATGTTAAAGGGTCAATGTAGATACAAAGTCTCCTTTTTGCTCTAATCTCTTTCTTTGAATTTGCTAAATCAACTAGAGAGACTTCTTCTTGAGTCTACACTCCTCTCTTCTCTTCTCTCTACATTTTTTTTCCTCTTATGTTTTCCTAATGAGTACTATCCCAAGGCTTTTAAATGTTGCTAATGAGGCTTGATTAGTTGCTATCGACACTCTAAATGATTGCTATTTGGACTTCTAAATGTTGTTGACTAAGCTCCGAGACACTGCTTTCTGGGCTCCAAATGCTTTTGTCTAGGCTGGAAACAAACTTCCTATATATTCTAATACTTAGACTCCTTGATATTGATACCTGTTTAATTGCACTCTTGATTTCCATATGATTATTGACCGGGCTTTGAATGGTTTTCTTGACTCCTTAATACTTGACTGATTGTAGCCTTGGGCATCTATATGACTTGCTTTGTAGGCTCCAAATGATTGCTACCTTGGGCTTCCATATAATTACCATCTCGTTCTCAAATGATTGATGCTTGGTCTCTTGTATGACTATTATATAGGTTGAATTAGAATCTCTAAGAATGGTGGCTAAGTATGCTACTAAAAAATGATGTCCAAATCATCAAAAAATAACCATTTTTAAATTTGAGTATTGTATCGACCGTTTTCACAATTTTTAGTTGATTTGACACAAGTTAACAAAATGGTCACCAAATTTTGGTGGCCATTTTGGCATAGTAGAATAACTTTTTTCAAAAAACTTTGAATTAACAACTAAAGAACAATTGTAAAATCAAGCTAAATTTCATCTGCAAAAATCCATTTGAATTTTTGAGAGTTCAATCAAAAGTTATGGACAAAGTTCACAGAGGGGTTGGAATTGAATTTTCTTTAGCATTTTTAAACATCTTTGAATTTTGTCCATTAAGTTTTATAAATGACTCAAAATTGCAAATAAATTTTTGGAGATGAAAGTTATCTTGATTTTACAACTTTCAACAGTTCAAAGTATTTTGGAAAAAGCTATTCTACTATATCCCAACAGCCTCTGAAGTCTAATGAGTTTACAAACCAAATAGAAAAAACTAACAAAAATCAAATAAATAAAAACTTTAATTGTACATATACAAGCAAAATTTTGCATGGTGCAATTGACAAGGGACTTCCTCCACAAGTAAGGGGTGCAAGGTTCAAATTCTTTTGACACCACTTTGTTTGGAGTGGCTTAGGTGGTTTGCCTACTTAGCAGAATTTCTAAATGGCCTACCATGTACCATTTTTTTTTTCCATAATCGTTGAAGTGGCACACTTCACATGTTGGATTCCAATTGGTCAACATTGTAATTTAAGAAAATTAAATTATGCACTTGTCCAAATCAATAACCAAAATCAACATTTTTTAATTTCATATTGTACAAGTCAACACATTCAAATCAAAAAAACTGAACAAGGAAAATCAACACTTTCTTTTCTATTTTTTGTTGATTTGGACTCAAATTTTCTTATAGTGTTGGTTTGTTTTGGAAAGGTTTGAGGAGGTTCTAATGGAATTTCTATCACTAGATACTACTAGATTAAAGAACTAGAAAATATAAAGTGTCAAAGCTTCATCATTCTATGATTTTTTTGGAAACAAAATTAAACAATAGAAGTCTATGTGGGTAGTCTACTAGTGAGCTTTGAACAACTATTATCACTATTCTAGGAGTCATGGAGCAAAGGTTACAATGAAGACTTTGATTAAGCTAGAAAATCTAGAAAAAATTGTTACATTGGTTGACCAAGGGTAGAAGATCAATCAAATGTCAAAAGGACTATATAAGTAGAGAAAAAAGCGTATTGACTTGGACCATGATTGGCTAATTAGGGCGGCAAATAATTTAGAAGGATATTTATATGGAATTTTTCTAATTGTAAATAAGTACATTGATTGGAGATGTAAGAGATAAGTAGAATTTTTTTGTACAAGCTAACTCTACATATTCCATCATTCTATAATAAAGTTCAAAAAATTAAAGACTAATAAAGATATGTATCATTTTCTAGTTTTTAATCAGTACATGCCAATGGATGTATAGGTTTAGAAGGGACAGATGCCAAAATGTGGGCCATCAATTAGTTAAAAGATAGGTATCTTACTTTATCTTTGTTGGTTCAAAGCATAAGGGTGGTTAGCCTTGTTAAGGGGTTAGACTCATTGGGGGGTTAGCCTAGTTAGACTCTTTGGGAAGTTTCTTTGTTGGTAGGGTTTGATAGGAAATTTTTTCCATATTTTTTATAGCCATGAGTCCTTCCAATGGGTATTTAAAGACTTATCTCTTTTCATTGGAATCATCTTGTATCCTTTTTTCAAGTTACTTGATTTCTACTTTGATTTAGATGATATTGGTTTAAAAAAAGCCTTGCAATCTAAGTCGGGAGAAAATGAAGAAGATTAATATCATTATTTTAGAAGGAACCATCTTCTTCTAAGAGTTATAATTTTTGCTAAGTATTCTATTTGCATTTTATTGAGAACTAGCAATTGGCGCTTGCTATGCTATGCATTCACCATTAGAGTTTCATTAAAAATTTTATGTATTAGATAGAATGCAGAGTAAGCATTTCAATAAATCTTCAGATAAAAATTACTAAGATCTTCATATAAATTTTTTAATAAATAAGCATATATTGAAATAAACAATAGAAATTTAATGAATGATGAATGAAATACATGCAATAATGAATATGGTAAAAGATACACATACATTAGAATGCATTAGAAATTTGACTCAATTGTTACAAACAATGGCAACCTAAATAGAAGAATTTAAATGAAAAACTTGTAAATCTCAAAAGCTTCGTGAACAATGGTTAGCCAATTCATTTATATCTAGGAAACCATTCACTTTTGAACCTATCATTATTATAAATAGAATATTCATTACTATAAAGAAAAAAAATATTGAGCAAAGGAGAGTGCTTCATGTGCGCTACACAACTCCATTTGTGCAAAAAAGAGTTCTCAATTACATTTGTACTCATTAATATAAATTTTTTCTATAATGCCACATACTTTTTGACCTTTCATATGAAAATCTATTTTTCATTTTGTATTCTCTTGGTGTATTTCTTGTCAACAGGGTTGTCTATCTGGACGTGACATGGGCTTTTCATGTCCGAATGTCATAACACGTCTATCCTGACGCGTCTTGACATGTCGATACATTAGACTGTCACTCCGTCTAGCTGGGTTTCTTTTAGGGCTTAGGGTTTTAGGAATGGCTTCATAAGGACTTCTGCCTATTCAAGATTACTTTTCCTTGTTGATTTTGCCTCTTTTGCCTTGGTTGGAATACAACCATTGTACTAGAGTGAAGTCTGAGAAGAGTGTGTTGTGGAGGCACTTGTTGTGAGAGCAACAAGTGTTGTTTCCATATTAAATTCGGCATTAATAAGAAATATTATTTTTGTTCCTGTCATTCTCGTGAAGGACACGATTAGGCAATTTCTATCCTTCATAGTGTATATAAGACATACCTTTGAGAATGGCAATTGTCCATCCTAGGAATTATTGTGTTTCAATTCCATCTCGGAACCATTAACCTCTAAAGTCCCAAGGTCATTATACTATCCAAAAAACACTCAAATGGGTCATTTATGTTGCATTTGCGTCAAAATACAAAAAATGTTTCTTACAAAATCTAACCCTAAGATCTTGTTCTTCACTTGTTTTTTATCACGTGGTAAAAATTTTATGAAGTTTGACTGTATATATTGAAAGATATTAGCATTCAAAGTTGGACAAAAAGGTTTTCTGAATGTTGTCTTTGCAATATCAGATTAACTTTGACTGCAATTTGTGGAAATTTTTGGCACTACTGATTTTTGAATTTTAAAATTTTTTTATTCAAGAATTGAGTTGAAAATCTAGGAAAAAAATTTGAAGAAAAATATATTTGATTTTCATTCTTTAAAAATTATTAAGTAGAACTATAGAAGTAGGTATGAGATTGAATAGAGCCCTAAATTGTTAATAATTTAATTATAGAACTAAAAAGTGCCAGTTCCAATCGAACCAATGGGTGTAATCTTATAATAGATAATCTACACCCCATGTTGGTATTTTCTTGCAAAAATAGAGAAAAAAGAGTTGAAAAAGACTTCAAAGTGTCATTCAAGTACAAATTCAATATTCCATAACTATCGTCAAACTAAAACTCCTCATAACTTTCATCTCATTAATGAAAATGGAATGATTCAAAATTTTCACTTATATAAAAGTATATAAAATCAATTTTCAATTTGTATTTTTTTTAAAATGGTACTTCAAAGAATATTTTAGAAGTTGCTAGACTCTCTACCAAGCAAAAATAGTTAAACACCATACAATAATTTCTTAACCATATAGTCAAAAGATTACAAACATTGTTGGGCCTTAAAGGCACATATCGAGGGGCAGTGTCAAAGAAAAATAATAAAAAAATCTTTCATACTAAGTTGCTTATATAGCCATGTTGCTAAACAACAGGGTTTAGGCATTTAGGAGTTCAAGATGTAAAGAAAGACCACTTTGGATTCCAAAAAACTCTTTTAAAGAGAAATAGTAGTTTCAAGTGGTTTTTAATGGAAAAAAGGCAGTCGACTTTAGAACTTGAAGTTTCTAATTTCAAATTATATTTGGTAATTCACATCAATTCATTCACTATCGCAAAAATGTTTGGAATTAGGATTTATAGGCAACACATAAAAAGTAGCACAAAATCATTAATTTAAAAACACTTGAAAGGAACCAAAAAAATTACACTTAATGTTTATATAAAAACCATTTATATAAAAAAGAAATTAGTACAAAATGGATTGAGGCCACAAAGTGTGCTACATCGCTACGGACGTCCTTAATCCTATACTATAAAACCCGCAAGTGCCAAGTAAACACTAATTTTGCACTTGTATTGTAATACACTATTATTTAATCTTCATTTTTTGCTTGTTGGTCTTCAAGTTCTTGTTCTTTGTGGGCTTTACGGTAGCAATCCACGGATGGTGTCCAAAACATTGGAGCACCACTACAACAAAAGCAATGTTTTATACTGTAAAATATGACTACGCTCAGTCATAAAATAAAAAAATATGACTCACGCAGAAATCACTTTAGATGACTCGGAATATAACTGACTCTAGTAGTTTAGAAGTAATTGCTTCAAACATCAGTCATACTGGTAGTCATATGGATTGAAGGATATAAATAGCCATATTTAGCCATAGTATGCCAACATGATGTATACTTTGACTACTATAGGGGGTCTTGATTTTTTCTTGAGTTGCCCAAGCAAACAAAAAAATCCTACGTTGTCGTGTAGAGAGCAGTTTACCTTGAGAAATCACAGGGATTCTGATTGCAACTAAATATGGCTTAGAAATGAAAAATTTCGTAAGACAACAAAATTTATTGTCGTTCATGAATCTTTGAACTTGATCTTCAAATCTTGTATACGGTCGTTGAATCTTCTAGTCTTCAATCTTCAAACTCTTTCCTATTGGCCTATCTTGTGGTGACTCTATAAGGGTAAGGGTAAGGGTAAGAGTAAGGATAAGGTGATAAGAACCTATGGCTTTGAACGGGTAAAACAGGACGGCCAAAACACGAGTTGACCATCCGTAGGATTGGCTCCTAAACTTCAAACCCACGGTGACCAGAAAGTACCTTTCACTAGTGAGAATAACAAATAAGATCGACCATGTGGGTGATCAATTCCACTTCGTCACCACAAACACAAAACGGAGCTAATACTGGATACTCACAAAACTCGCAATTGATTTATGATGCTGTAAAGAAAACAACAAACCTTCAAAATTGGCTAGAAATAACAATAGAAAGACAACGAGCCTCCAAATTTGGCTAGGAATAACAAGTCACAAGTTACAACATACGAACTTTCAATCTTCATGTCTTCAAACTTCAACTTGAACTTCAAATCTTCACTTCAAAACTTCACCCCAACTCCAAATCTAAAGCTAAACTTTGAATGAACACCACCGTTGCTTCATAACTTCAAATGGAATGAGTGATATCTCTCTGGAAAGCTAATACAATTCTCTACACTTCTTCTAAATTTTAACTCATTCAAGTACTCTAACCAATTTTTATGGCCGTCCAAAGTTTCAGCCTCTAAAAGTGAGGGCAACAAACCTTTTTTCACTCTTATACTCACAACTCATTCATAAATGCTCCAAATTAAATGCATGATAACTCACAAAAAGCTAACAACATTTCCTATACTCCCTCAAAGTTTCATTGCAAACAAAAGACTTGTCCGTCTTCTATGGTTAGTCGAAGTTTCAACCCCTCTTCATAGGAGGCAACAAACCTTTCTTCACTTCCACACTCACAACTCATTCATAAATGCTCCAAATTGAATGCATGATAGCTTCACAAAAGGTAACAAGACTTTCTACACTTCCTCAAAGTTTCATTGCAAACAAAAAACCTGTCCGTCTTCTATGGTTGATCGAAGTCTTAGTTCCTCTTGATAGGAGGCAGCAGACCTCCCTCCACTCAAACAAGTACAACTTTTGATTGCTAAGTCCAAATCAAGCAAGTGATATCAATTTAAAAACAAGACATCATGATGCACAGCTCCTTCAATTTTCATTTCAAAATTCTCAAAATGCCACACACTATGGCTCTCCAAACATTCAGTTCCTCTTCAAAACTACCACGGGAGAAGATGACTAGTCCACCTTTTTCTCTACCTTATCAACAACTCTCCACTACACAAAATAAGTAGACATCAGCCCTTCTAGCTCCTAAAACTAATTTACAACTATTTGTCTTCATATGTGACTTTAAAACTATTTCTTTATTTTTAACTTAGAAGGAAATCACTTCAAAGTCCACCTAGAAGGCAAACTAATTCCATTTTTTCCTTTCACAATTATAACCATACAAAATAATTTCTATAAAATATTTCAAACATGGATTTAAGTACTAACATCAAACTAATGTCTATTAGAGGTAAAAAAAAAACTAGAGTTTCAAGACAATCTTTATTTTCAGGCTCAGAAAAAACCCTTTAGTTCGACATTCTAAAACTAAAGTGAAAAAATAGACAACAATACTTCAATTCGCTGCAGCTTTCATGTGGATCTTCTTTCTTATATAGATGATTTACATCTCCACGAGAAGGCGTCACTTTGAAGCTATTCGTATAACATTAAAAATACATATTTATATACTATGTACGTATATACAACACAACAACGGACATCATGTCCAGAGCTAATTCTAGCTGTCCAATGGGGGGACTATTCGTCGAAGTCAATGGGTATACCCTTGACAGCTAATCCTTATCGTCAAGATCAATGGAAGGTCTATCTAAGACCATAGGTAATCCGTCGAGGGGACAGGAAGGCCATCTAGGACCTTGGGCAGGTCATCGAGGAGATGGGTAGGCCGTTGAGGGGACAAGCAAGCTGTTGAAAAGCAATCATGTCCGTCGCCACATCTGTCCAATATTGCGGACGGCGGTAAGATGAAATATTCATATTTTCGAACCTGTTCATGGTGCCCCAAACGTATGGAAGGCCTTCTGAACTTGCGCCAAACCTTAGTCGATAGTTCGTTTGTCGATCGTTGGGTCGTCCTACACCCTAGACGGTCTGGATTTTTTTATTAAGGAGCTGATTTGATGTTAATTAGCCTCTGTAGTCAGGTCGGTAATTGGGGGGTATAAGTGAGAATTTGGGCTCATATATTTGATAGTGCTTCTTCTTTTGAGTTGCACTATCTTAGCTTGAGAAAGCTTTGCATTGCAATTTGAGAAGAAGTGTTATACATTTGGCATTTGTTTTTCCACATTTCAGTTGTTTTCATGCAATAGAAGGCAAAACAATTTGTCATTTGTATTTGCATACAATACTTTTTGTGTTATTGTGCAGGTATCAAGAATGGACGCTGAGGGGTGTAATAGGTTCAAGACATGGAGATGAATCCCCACGTAGAAAGAAGAGGGGCAACATGTCAACTCTGAATTGAGGCACGTTGAATGCCCCCGAGATTATGACAAATCATGGGTGGATGGATGTGGATGAACCATGGACAAGAACGACATGTCGGAGATATTTAGATTAGGCCCACATCAACCACCATTGGCCACATTAACGGTATGAGGTGCACGTGAGATCTGATGTGGTAAATTTTGACCAGTGCCAACATCCGGCCTTCAAAAAGAGGCTTATTGAAGTGACATTAGCACTTTGAGGTCAACTCTAAAAAAAGAACGGGACACTTTTATTTTGCCAAATAGCATATGCAGAGGTTTTTCTTAGGAAGGATGTAGATTGGACAAGCTTCTCGGCCAAGAAATGAAATGGTCAATTTCCAAATAGACCTCGCCACATTCCACCAAATCCTCAAGTGCCATTGGAAGATTTACCAAATGTGCGAGAGGACGTGGAAGAGCAAGCTGAGCAGCCAAAGATGGAGTTTATGGAGGTAGAGGTTGGAAGGGGCACCGAAGAAGATCTCAACCAACATAATATAATTGGTTGAGTGGAAGCTGCTGGTGAAGAACTACTTCGCTTGCACCAATTAGTCCAAACCCTGCAACTGAAGTAGAAAAGGAAGAAGCCTTATGACAACATGCTGTAGAGTTGGAAGGTCAAAGAACAAGGATTTAGGCCCTTATGGATGAGAATGTGAGACTCATTACACGTAAAGCCAACTTTGTAGCTCCTGAAAGGCGATTGAACACAGAAGAAATTCCACCACTCGATGATGTAGTGGAATATGCTACGTAAGGTGTAGATGAAGATAGGCTAGGCCCGAGTAATATAAATGTGTTTAGGGTGCAGCCTCATGGAATTTTCCCATCATCAAACCTTTGGAGTAAAAGTTCCAATGTACATATAGTAAAAGGAGTTCCCAAAATTCAAGGTGTAGAAAGGACCACGTTGGATGTTATGCATGCACGTGCTGAGCGAGGTGAAGCAGAGGTTGGAAATATTAAAGCAAGCATGGAAGAATTAACAAACTTCATGCGCACTTTGAAACTTCGCTCCAACAAAGCTGAGCAAGATGTGGCGGTTCTAACTACAATTTGGATACAAATGGAGAGGACCATGATTGAATTAAGTACTTTGAATATGAGGTTGGTCTAAAATCCTTAAAAGGAGCAAATATTGCTTTTAATATGCAACATGAAGTTGGCATGCAGCTTAGCACTAAATGAGGCTGAACAAATGCAACATGAAGTTGAAAGAGTGGCTGCAGAATTCAATGATGGAGGTGAACATTATTTTGGCTTGACCTTATGGCTTCGGGTGAAAGAAATGTTCACCGATGATTTGCCCGTGAACAACGAGAATTCGAGTATTGATTGGAATAGATCTGAAGCTTTGGAATTCTAATATAATATTACATGCTATAGGTACGTGGATGAAGGTCATGTTGGCGATCACCTACTAGTATAGCCTTCCGTTCCTGATTTTCTAAAAGATGGAACGACATGTATTATGTGCCAAGAACCATTTGGCCCTGAGGGTGGATGGAATCTTGGTACGAGTGGACATTTATACCACCTCGAGGGTCTCATTTCCCATATGGTCACCAAAAATAGATGTGCGCAATGCAAGGACCCATTTAATCCACGACTCTATAAAATATTTGGCTTCAAAGACCACATGCTTGAACATTACGAGCACAACGAAGAAAATTTATCGGGCCCTTCTAATAAAGCATTGCGAGTGCCCATTTAGTCATTCATGGCTCTGGATTTGTTTTTTTTGGATTTTATTAGTTTTGAATGTAGTTTTATATACCAAAAGCCCAAAAAAGAGTAAATAACCAAAATGGAGGTGTCACATACCAATATAGAAAATGGTCCTAAATGAGGCATTTTCCTTTATGACCAAATCTTGCATTTAGATAGGATAAAAACCTAGAAATGGTACAAAGTAAACATGTGTAGTAGAAATTGCCCAACTTGTCTAAACCTGCTTTTCAGTGACAAATTCTAATTAAATTGGTCTAAAGGAACTATGAGAGAACCTTAGTTCAAGATTCCCAAAGAGAGGTTTCAGTTTCCCCATTCCATCGGTGAAATAGTAGAAATCCCAATTGTTAGCCTACAGGTGAAGGAAACTCAAGACAGACCAGAGAAGGGCATCTACAAGCTAAGTACAATGATTTGAGGTGGAAATTGTTCCAGGAATCCAACGTAGCAATTAGTTCATCAAGATTCCCTTCCATTTGGAAAATTCTCTGATTATCAGAAGTTAAAGGAAATAGTGGGATTTGATTCTCCTTCCGTAGATGTACAAAATAGGAATATAAGTTTTCACATCTCTTGTGGAACTCCATGAGAGGTTCCATGAAAATTCTTGGTTTTTTCTAATCTCTAAAGGATCTTTTCCTGAGCAGTCAACCATTTAAGGCCATAATGAAAAAAATTTAGAAATTACCTAGGCTGTGATAAAATCTCACTAAAAATTAGTATAGCTTTTTTTTATGCTAATAATGAGGTCCAAAAAATTTCATGGCATTCCAATATCAAAAGGCTCAAAACTGACAAGATTCTCCAAAAATTGGCAAAATTGAAGATTAAGCGTGGAGTTGACCAGTGTATCGGGAACATATAGCATCGGATTGAAGTCAAAGTGGGATCATTTTTTAATCCCTTACACATATTAAAGAGCCTAGGTTAGTTACTTTTTATAAAAAAGTTGATCTCCAAAAGTTGGATTTTTATCCATTTGAAGTCATTTAGTTGGCACTAGGAATCTTTGTAATTTTGACGTAGGAAAAAGGTGTAGGGGATTTTTTAAGACTAAAAATGACTTTTTGAAGCCAATGGTGCAATCCGTTTGCAATTTAGAGTCATTTTCCAAAAGTTAGAGTTTTGGACCAAAGTAAAAGTTAATATTTGGAAAATTAGGATGAAAATCCTAAGTGATAAGTTTACTTTATGAAAATGAGAGGGGATGCCTTTGGAAGAGTATATAAGGGCACCCCTTCTCCTCTCAAAACACCTCTTTTTTGCCAAGTTTTGGCCTTATACACGTTGGTCCATTAGTTTGGAGTTTTTGGCCATTTTTGAGTCAAAGTTGTAAACATGGTGTTTGTGGAACATTTCAAGCTCCATTGTTAAGTTTTGAAGGACTTAGAGGTCCCTTCAAACTTTACTAACACTTTGATGTTGGTATTTTGGTATATTTTTGATAACTTGTGGTGTTTTAACTAATTCCTGAAGCTGGTTGTGTATTTTCTTAAATTTTCTTGTGTTTTTGTACTAATCCTAAAGAGAAACCCTACTCCGTACCTTGGCGATGCCGCTCCGTACTCTAGAGTTTTTATAGTTGTACTAACAAATTGTGTGTCAAAAATTCTTGTTTTGTTCTAATTTATGTTTGTACTAACATGTGTATGAACGTTTGTATTAACTTATAGTGGGAGTAGGAGTGGAAGTATTTTCTTGTATTTTTGTACCATTCGGGACAGCAAAGCTTTGACTTTTCATATTGTGAAATTATTAGAATTTTAAAAGAAAACCCAAAACACAGTGGAGCTTTGAACTTAGAGGTTATAGAAATTGGTAAAATTTAAAGATTACCTACAACTACGACGGAGCTTTGACCTTAGATGGTTTGAATGTTTTAAAAATTTTGTACAATCCCAAGCGACGGCGAAGCTTTGAACCCCCTCTTGTACTTGTTTTATATTATTGGCCTTATTAGTAGAAGTTTGGCCAAGTTAATTATTTCTTAGTATTAAGTGAATATTTAGAGCTGAGGCCAAGAGTGAAGAAAGGAAGTAGCAGTAGATAATTGAGTTCAAAATCATAGAGTACAAGTTGAGAGGTTTCCAAAAACGTAAAATATGAAACAATCCGAGTTGAAATGAGTGAGATATGAGCGGATGAAGTTTTTAAACACCAATTAGTAGTTAAACTTCATCCATGTATAACTTCTATTAAGAAGGTCTGATTTGCAAGTGCCTTATCAATCTGGAAAGCTGAGTTTAGCCTCTATAAGGAAAAAAATAAAAAGTCTAAAAATAGTAATCTATCAAAAGTCAGACCGTGAGCTAGAATACCACGAAGTAGAATTAGGGAGAAAAAAACTAAAGATTAGAGATGGGAATTAGTCACTAAAAGGAGAAATTAACAATTCTATACTCACCATGTTTTCTCTCACTAAAACTCTTCAAATTGTAACAAAACTAAGAAATAGAAGGAGTATAGACTAGAAGAGAAGGGAAACATCTAGTTCCCTGTTAAACACCAATTGTCAAAATACAAATAAAGAGAATGAAGAGTTCATTTGATAGTTAAAGAGAAATTAAAGTTAATAAGATTTAGAAGGAAATCCTTGAAATCCAATTAGAACCACCAAAAACTTAAGTAGAATAATAATGACTTATAAATATCAAGAGTTAAATATTATAAAGAAGTTGGTGCAATTATTTAGTGTTTCAAAGTCAACCCTTGGCACTCAAATAATTGAGAGGAATAGTGGGAAAAAAAAGAGGAGATAAGAGAAAGATTTCAAACTTTAAGCTTGTAATTTCTATCCAACTTTAAGCCGTGAGCAAAAATATCAATCAAGTTTGGAAGATGGAAGATGATGGAGCATTCCAAGATGCGTACAACTAACTCAACGAGGAACCCAAATCCGAGGTAAAGCATTGAGTTCTTCCCTTCCTTTTGAATTATTGAAGACGGACTAAAATACCATATGGCCGAATTACCAATAGGATTCAGAGCATAAAGATTAAGGTTTTAGTCAAAGTTAGTAAGATCAGATGGTAGATCTTGCTTAGAGGTTTCCAAAAACATCTCACACTTCAAAATCCGACTTAAAATGAGAAAGATAAAAATGGATGAAGTTTAGAGTAAAAATTGGATGAAAGTTACATGGAACCACAACTTTGAAACAAGTTGAAGGAGTCAAGGAAAGGTTATTAATTAGCACCCAAAACCAAAAGAAAAACTTAATTTCAAGTTGTAAATTAGGTGATATTAATGGATGAAGTTTGAAGAACCAATTAGTGGTCAAACTTCATCCATCACTAACTTATAGTAGAAGAATCCAATTAGCAAGTATGAACCCAATCTAAAATTCTAGAATTAAGAACTACACAAAGAAATTGCAAAATTTCCAAAAATAGTAAACTAGCAGAAGTTAGACTGAGGCTAAAAAAGCAAGGTAGGCTAATTTAGAACTTAGAAGTTAGATTAGAATGGTAACTTCAAATCACAAGCTCATAGAGGAGGATAATTGGAGCCCATAGGAACTTCAAACCCAAGAAAAAACTAAAAAACCAATAATATATTAAAGAATGAAGTTCTAGGCTAAAAATGAATGAAACTTCAGTAGAATTGTCAACTTAAGACCAAACTTCAAAGTTAGATAGTAAGAACTATTTAAAGTATATCTTCAAAATCTCGAAGTCTTTTGAATTAAGGAACTAGCACAAAACCGTGGATGAAGTTTAATGAACCAATTAGCGGTCAAACTTCATTCACTCATATCTTTTGCTAGGAGTGTCCGATTAGGATGAATTTTATAGTTTTGGAATGGGGAATTAATCATTTACAATATGTCATACTTATTTTGTGTCTAAACCACCTTTTGCAAAACAACCATAGTAGCTCATTAGAGTCTACAATCACTTGACAAACAATAGTTTAGATCTTGTTTTGATTGAGTTTTCGCATACTTAAAGCCTACTTAGGAATTAGAAAAAATTCACTGCTTGAAAAGCACAATGGACCGACGTTAGAACACCTATAGAATAAAACCAACTAAAAAATTCTGGTTGTATTTACTAGGAGAATGACGACCAATTGACAGAGGTAATCAAGAGGGTGATTGGAGTAGGTGATCCAAGGCATCAATTATACTTTGGTCAAATTGCCAGTGGACATTGGGACCCAGAATAAGACATTTTTGTGCATACACCGTATCCACAGCGCATAATGTTTGACTCTCATTCCAACCCTATCGGATTTGAAGGTGAATTGAGTTTTGAGGACCAAATGAAGTACATTGAAGACAATACCTTCCATGAGCCTGCATTCTTGAGCGCCATTTTTACCCACCTACACAATAAATATGATGATGAAGCGCTTTAGCTTTTGAGGACTTTGCAATCGAGAGAAGAGTTGCAAAGATTTTTGAGAAATAGCATAGCACGAGGCATTGTAATCCGAGAAAAAGAATAGATAGTTTGGGGTGAGATTGTGTACAACTAGATAAATGTACAGAATTAAATATCGGAAGTTGTACAAAATGACTATATGTAAAGGTTTACCAACCTTTGTTGAATTTGTAAAATCTTGTGTGAAATGTAACATTTCTTTTTATCATTTTCTCTCCACCTTGTGTATTGTTGCTTTGCCTTTGTCTATTGGCCATTTTTGTAATAGTGCAGTCTAAGCTTGTGTACTTAGATGGTAGGTAAAGTATTCTTCTATTTTATCTTTGGTTAAGAACAATGGAAATGACAATATTGAATGGTTTGCAACTTTGGATGTTGGCAAATGCCTAGGGGTTTTAGACATTGCCCCTTGAATTCTTACAACCTCCTAATCTAAAAAATAGGCTATCTACAAGCTCCTACACTTTCATAGTTCAACATGATCCCAGGGAGATCACTTAGTATATTATAAGAAACCACATGAGTTCAAGTGATTTTTTGGACCCCTATATACTTTTTAATAAACTACAATTTCAATCTATAGTTTTGAACTTTGTTTAATATCGACTAAAAGTTTAAGGTGCCGCAAATTTCCAAATGAAATAACACAAAAAATAATTTGTAGAATAGGTTGAAAAATGAACTAAAATGGCATATTTTTCAACTCAAATATTTATAGAGAACACATTTAGATGACTATTGCATCATTATTTTGGGAAAGTGAACTTTGAATAGAGTTATTTTTAGCAATTTTTTGTTCGTGTTTTAGCTATTTTTTTCTGAAATAAAATAGGGGTATCAAAATTATTTTCAGCTTTACAATGTATTTTTTTACTTCATAAATTTGTAACCAATTATAATTAGAAAATAAAAATGCCAATAATTCACAACATTAACTTCCAAAGTAGAGGAATATCTTCATTTTTTTTTCTTTTCCTTTTATTTAAATTTCAAAACATAAAAAAGGGGGTCCAAAATCTTAATGTACGTAGTTTCTTATGAATAGTCAAAGTGATCTCCCCGGGAACATGATCTTTTTGAAGCTTCTATGAAGATGAAGAATTATGATTTTTTTTCAAAAAAATGAATTTTATTGCAATGAATGCCCTCCCCCCAAAGAAACTCTCTGGGAATCCGCAAGAAGTAAAAACAGATACAGTTCATGGAAATTTTATTTGTGTAGCAAGTGGTCCCACACACCTACCAATTGTAATTATAGCCCAATGAGGTGAGAGAGATTGAAATGAAGGTTGCCCACAAATACAATAAATATCAACCAAGGTCCAAATTTTTTCTTAATATTTTTTTATGGTATTATAAGTTAATATTTGTCAATTTTAATTCATTCCACATTTTCTATTTGGACTAGAAATTAAAAAGATATGGGCAATTTGTTTTTGTGGCCAACTTAAATAGGGCATTGCCTAGTTGCATTCATTCGTGCAACAAAGGAACTATGGGGACTCAATTTCAAATGTAATTTAACTTGTTTTTCATTTTAGTGATTTTGAATCAATGTAAGTTTTCTTGCTAGTTTAATTTCAACATCTCAAATCATGTCTTTCAATTCCATACTAAAGCAATAAACAAATAACTATTAATTTTGTTGCTAAATCTTTGACATAATCCTACTTAACAATTTAAAAAAAAAGAAAATCAAGTTTTATTCTCTTGGTTTTTTGAATTAGACTTTTGATTGAGTACTCCCTCATATTTATTTTTAAATTCAAATTTTACAAATCGAACATTTTCCTCAAATGGCAATCAAATTATTAAAGTCTTTTGAAATTGCTCAAAACCTTAGGCAAAGATTCAACAAAATTTGGTTTTCAACTTTGAAAGCTAATATCTTTCAATTGCTAACTTGATAAGGTCACACTACATGAAATTTTTCCCAAATCAATTGAAATAAGTGACTTTATGATCCTATACTTAGATTCTAGTTTTTCCTTTTCTTTTCATTTGTGGATGAATGCAACAAAAATGGCAACTTAGAGTGGTTTTGGGACAATAATTGGCCTTGGGACCTCATGGATTATTATTTTTGAATTTCTTGCCGTACAATGTAAAATCAATTTTGCAACTTATCTAACTAGAAATTCAATAACGAACTTTAAGTGCAAAAGATTTAAAGCCCGTCCAGCCCACCTGTCCAACTGCCCATCGATAGAGGCTTCGCCGTCCAGCCTACCCGTCTAGACCTCCCATCCACAAAGGCTATGCCGTCCAACCCTCCCATCTAGCCGCCTGTCTAGCCCTCTCGTCTAGCCACTTGTCTACTTAGTCCATCCACGCATCCCTTTGCCGTCTAACCCGCTCGTTGACTCAACTCATTCATCGAGTCCATCCATCCATTTTTCTAGTTGTTATTCATCCTTTGTTGACAGTTCTCGGCCCGATTTCATTCTGACGAACGTTGGGGATGAATCCGGATGTAACATGATGAGGACAACCATGCTTGTCAAGTGTTCTAAGTCTTTGCAACACCAACTTCTATAATTTCAATTATCGTAATAAGTTTGCCCTTATTTATCTTTGCCACCAACAATTATCTTTGAAATTGAGGCCCCCAATAGTGGACTAAAAATGCCTTAATATGTGCATTTTGTCTCAATTTAATGAATATTTTACTTTCTTTTTTACAACCTCATCCAACTTTAGGTTAGATGTGGCAAGAACATGCAATTACTATCTAAAACCACTTAATCTTCTCTCATTTAACATACACCTTATAGTCTTTGAGCTCTTCTCACTCATATATTATGTTTAAGCCTTCAATTGCATGAATAATGTATTTGCATCTAAATATGTAGATACAAGTAGTACAAAATTGACAACTTGCATATATGAATGCAAAAAACATCAAATAGTTGAACTTCAAAAATTCATAGAATATTCATAAGTATTTAGAAAAGTATCAATATTAACAAAAAATAATAATAATTTTTAATTGTCACTATTTTCAAAAATAGACTCATATGCTAATTCCACCCTAAAGTATGCAAGTGGAATTGCTTTAAGCATGGGTTCTACATTCTTCCACCTTTACTTATTAGCTTACCTTAAAATGATCAATTTATATGTTCAACTCATTTGAAACCTTTTATTCTTTCAAGTATTGAAGATTATAATGATATCTAATTGCTTCAACAATTGTTCACTATCAATATATTAAAAACTCTAATAACATCCCAATGTATTTGAAATGCCTTGTTAATTCAACTACTTGGAAGGCAATCATATCTATTATTGGTCAAATACTTTAAATGGGAGACAAGTGCGTTATGAACAATGATAGTATATTGAGAAGTGTAAAGGATATTGACTATACCATCATTGAAGAGAAGGTCATATCAAAGAAGTTTAAATATACACTTGTTTAGAGTTTAAGACAATGACAATTTCACCCTACACCCACACCTTATGACAACTCAAATCGAGGCTTGGCATACAAGCACAACGGTACCTTCATCCCTATCGTCAACCCAATCCCTTCTTCCATCTCTACCCCCTCTTTGGCACCTCCCAATCCAAACAATGCAACAAGTTCCCTAACATCAAGGTCGCCATCGTATTCCCTAAATTATAAGCTGGACACATTCTCCTCCCCTTTCCAAATGGTAGCAATTCATACCCCTCGCTTCCACTCAAGTGATTCACCTCCCTTCCTACAAACCTCTCCGGGTCAAACACTTCTGGATTCTCATATACACTCCTATCCCTATGAATTGCAAATATATTTAAAATCAATAAGGTCCCCGGGGAAAAGTTATAGCCAAGGAAGGTGGTGGAAGTGTGGGACTCGTGGGGAACAAGAAGAGGGCCTGGAGGGTGAATGCGGAAGACTTCTTTGATGATGGCGGCGAGGAAGGGGAGGTCAGGGAGGTCGGCTTCAACGACAAGACGAGGAGGGGAGGAAGAGGGGATGTGGGAGGAGATCTCGAGTTGGGCGCGTTGGAGGAGGGAAGGATGAAGGATGAGCTCCGCCATCGCCCATTCGACTACGGTGGCACTTGTCTCGGTGCCTCCATTTAGAAAGTCCTGCAATTCATGGGGACATCTTGGCACAGTTAGGAGAGCAAGCAACAATGGCTACAAATAATTGCATATTCCGAAGCAATTAGGTGTAGTTCCCTCAGTGATAGTTTGCATCCAAGAGAGCGAAAGTTTTATCGGTCTGTGAGCAGGAAACCTCGATATATGTACCTGCAATACATTGAGTATGTCCTTGTCCGCAAGATACTCTCCATCATCCAACGGAGTCTCCAGCAGCACATCTTCCAAGTCCCGGACATAGCTGGGGTCGTCTCTCCGTTCTTTCAACTGTTGTCGATGGCCCTCCAGGTCGAAAATCTTCTCTGTGAGGTTCGCAGCAAAGTCTCGGACCTTGGCAAACTTGGCGGCGTGTCCTTGCAGTCGGTTGACGAAGCTCAAGTAGGGCACGAAGTCACTGATGACCACCGCACCGAAGAGTTCAAAGAGACTGTTGTTCATCTTCACCAAGTCTTCTTTTTGCTTCTCAGCCCCCACATCGGATGTTCTGTAGAATCTGCGAAACGTCACACCAGAAATAGCATTATAACTCTGTCATGTACTATCACCGTTAGATGTGGAATGTCATGTACGGTCACCCGGACTAGCTAGCTGTGGAGACGGACAGTATCCAGAACATCTAAAGCAATCGCACCTTTGCGGACGAGTTTCAACGTGCATGGCTTTTAAGGAATGATTCACTCGGTCTTGAAATAATTGGTATTTAGAAACTAACTGCTACACTATTTCTCAGACTAATCATTCCATTACTGTCACGTAAGACATGCATTGTGATCAAATTTTCACATACTGAAATAAACCATGATGGGGTCATTCCCTAGGTGTCCACTATGGATCATCTGACCACAATGGACTGTTCTACCTTATTCCAGAAATGCTTTTCCGGACTTCTGATCAGTGATGATGGTGTCAGTACCTCTTGCCAACCATGATGCGCGTCATCGTGTTGGACATGACCCCATAGAGCCAGGCCTTGATGTCCACGGGGTTCCCTTTCTTGCAGTCCTCCATCAGCAGTTTCATCATGTGCAGAATCTCCTCGGCCCGAATTTCTCGCTGGGACGCATGGCGCTTCGGAGAGAAGAGCTCGGCGTTGAAGAACCTCCGCAGGCGACGCCAGTAGGGCATATTGGAAGTGATGGAGAGCACTCGGTAGTCCTCGTCGTCATTTTGCCACACGGTCCAGGCCAGTCGCTTGGGCCGGGAGCTGAAGCCGGCGTCATTGGTTTGGTAGAACTCCTTGGCAACGGCAGACGTGGATATCACGATGCAGGGCTTGGACCCTGGTCAGTTTGGCTACATAGTCAAACTAGGATACTACAAAGCATAATCTGTAATTAATATATCTCCTAAAATATGTCATTTGGACACCTGATCGGACCAATTCAGTAGATTCTTCCTCTTCTCTTCAACATTTTATTTTCTATGCCACCATGCCAGGCTATTCGTGTTCCGATCTTTAGCAGAACAGAGGCATGTCGTCCTGTCCAATCATGTACTCTACTTAGACAATCTGCTCTGCTCATATTTGTTACATGGCATGTTCCGTAATCCCAAACCTACGACATTCAAGTGCCAAGAGTTCTGAGAACTACGACTAGCTAGCATGGTAATGCTTTGAGTTTTAAGAGTGGCATCCCAAACTCAGCGTCAATTTCACTGAAATCTGAACACCGCGATCTCCCATGATTCTCACGTACAAGCACAAGGTTCATTCTTTAATTAAAGAGGATGAAATTTTCATGCTCGAAGAATTCAAGAGAGTGCAGGAACTCAGAGAGTTGTACCTAAGCGGAGATACATGAGACCTCCATACTTGGCCGCCAGTTTCTGCAGCGATCTGTGAGGCAGGTCACCCAAAGCAGGAAAGTTTCCGACGATTGGCCATGGCCAGGGTCCAGGGGGCAAGTGCTTCCGCCTCGTGACTTCAGCGTAGTAGTAAATCAGCAGAATCGAAGCGACAACTGCAGCAACCAGTGCAACGAAGAGCTCATTCGTAGAAGCTTGTGTCCACGCGGGATCCATGTTTCACAAATCGCGAATGATGGGACTGATCCAGACTTTCAGCCTGTAGCATGTTTTGCGCTCCGTAAAATTGCACTCCTAGAAGTTGTTGTACAATAGATCGAAAATGCTTTCTTTTATTGTCAGCGGCCGGCGTCTCGTGGCTAGCTCTGGAGTATGCGATGTGGGCTTCATGCACTTGAGTAGGTAGTCGATAAGTTTAGAGCAGACTACCTTAATTGAGATGTGTACGATGATGCCCACGTTTACCACTAGTGGCCGGTAGTGTCATCAGATTGAAAGGGTTGTCGCTCGTTGTCAGTCCTGTTACCGAGTCCTCTGCAATGAAATTCTGTTTCATTCGTTTCAAAAGAAAAAAAGGAAAGAAAAAGTGGCTGGTGTTTTGGATTTTACCTTTGTAATGAAATTCTGTTTCATTTGTTTTAAAAAAGAAAAGAAAAGGGGGTTGTCTGATGTCATGGAAGGTCATCAGGTTTATAACTTACTCCCTGTATGTATGTTAGAGAGCCTCATTTGGAGGATACAGGGTGACGTATTTTCGTGAATGAGGGTGACGTGTTTTCATTCATTGCAGGTTCTCCATGGACAGGAACAGGACAGGGTGTTTTTTTCTGGCGAAATTTTTCCAGATTGTCAAAAATCTGACCTCTCTGATTTCGTCCCTCCAAAAACTGGCCTCTGTAGTGAGGACAATAGGGGGACACTGGTCAAAAAAAAAAAAACTGGAACAGGAACAGGAACAATAGCTGACTGGATTGGAAACTTGTTTCAATTGTTGAGATATCACAAGAAAAAACTAGGGATATTTAGCAAAGTGCAGGAAAATATAGGAAAATCTACAAAATAATTTATAGTTTCTTGTGTTCTTTGTTTTTTACACCACCTTGGCCAATTTTTAGTTTTGTGCTTCTGAGAATTAGGTTTGCACATAGATCAAGAACAAGTCAAATTGTAATCTACACTTCCTTATTTTTACTAATTCCAAACTTGATGAAAAATTAGCAAAAAATAGTGCAATCTTCATTATTTTTATTCCCTCACTCGAGAAAATTATCCCCTTCACCATCGCTCAATTAGTCAAATGCTAAAACACTTATCATTGTTGGAAATAGATTGTATACTATAACTTATAATGGATCAAAACCTCACATGCCAATTATATTACTCCCTCCATCCCAAAAGAAATTAGGAGTTTCCAAGTATACTTGTCCCAAATTAAATTTGAAATTGGCTCTATATAACTTGATGGACAAGAATTGAAGCTAGTTTATGCACCTTAAAGCAAAAGAATCCACAAATACCACTCTAGAGACTATATAGCAATTCAATCCCTACAAAAGGAATTGAAGCACGACCTCTAACTAACCAAATGTGAAGAATTCAACCCACAACTACACAGAAACTACTAGTACTGACAAATCTCTTGTTGAGAATATTTTGGATTTGAATCACAAGACATTGTCAAAATTGAATACACATGACATCACTACACTAATGTTGCTTGGAGAATGATTAAAATTAATACTACTAGAGCAGTTCCAAAAAGGGCAAAAATTTGTCAATTTTGCTATTTGTTTTCAACATGTGCCACTTCATTGTTGAGTTCCATTCTTTCATATCCAATGGGGTTTAGTAGAAGCTAGAGTAACTATGCAATCCTTTAAAAATAGAATTGCTATTCATTCACTAATTTAACTGTTCATAGGAAAATCCAGATTTCTTTCAAGGCGGAGGAAGTATAAACCAACTTTGAGTTGTTTTCTTGAACAGATGATTGAGAACTTCTAAGGTAGGTGGCTCAAAATCCGCCCCTCTTCTTCAGACTGTCATGTAGGTGGTTGTAGAATGGATGCGAGGTGATCCTTAAATGGACCTCTTTAGTCCGTTAATGAATTCAAGAAATTTTTTTTATTGTAAGAGCCGATCATTGTTTTTGGTTTCTGCACATTTTGTAGAATTAGTATTTAGCTAATAATTAAACTATTGGAAAATACCTATAGTAGAGTTCGTTCTCAGGGAGGAATTAAAATACTCAGTTGTAATTTTAAGGATGACAATATATGTCAATTCCTGTGATTTAGCACAATGGAAATTAAGGAAAATGTTTTAATCCTATTTAACCATAGATATGACTTAAATTTTATTTTAATTAAAACCAGTGAGGGAACTTATGTATTATGTCTTTCTCCTATAGCTTCAACTTTAGCTTTCATCACCAACCAAAATCTTCTATAGATCTTTCCCACCAACTAGTTGCAGCATCAATTGTTCTCTTTTCTACCATTTTAACTCTTTTCAAAGTACCATCTTTATATCTTCTATGGTTTCATCTTCACAATTTATCTCTGGCTTTTCTCCAATTGATCTTCTGACTTCCATTTTCTCTATAGCAAGTTCCCTCTGCACTTTATACTTCACAATTGCATTTTTCCTCCATTGGTAGAATTTGCATTTCTTTGTTTTTAATTTAGAATCTTCATTATCCAATGGTGTATGTTCCATTTCTCCAATTCCACCAATTTTCCTATATAGAGTCACTTTCCATAGATCTCCAATCTCACTGAGCTATAGATTAACATTTAGTTCAAAATGAAAAGTACATCACAGCCATCCTCAATTGTTTTATTATAGACCATTCACTCAATCCACATACTATTGATCTCACACTTAGAACAATTGATTTCTCTCCATCTATCATCACAGCAACAATAGAAATTCTCTCAATGATCTGATTTAATTTACAACTATAGAGTTTTCTTCAACTACTCCATCTATTGATTCACTCAATGCAATTACTCATATAAAATCCATGAGATGAAATCTATAGACTGAAATGCATAGCCATTCATACATTCACTACAGATTGCACATACAACATAACCAAATGCTCACAATGAATCAACATCACACCATAGAATTCATACATGGGGAATTTCATTAAAATGGCGATATTCCATATGCCATTTTCACAATGTGCCGTTCCTATAGTTCAGAACGGGCAATCTGAAATCTATTAGTGTCCTAGATTTGTGAACTCTATATCACTATCAGATGTATTAATAGGGTTTAGGTGTTCAAATAGGTATCTATGACACAAATCTTTGAAAATTCATAAGTAATTTAAAAATGCTTGAAAAAATACAAAACTACTTGTGTTGTGTTCCACATCTATTTTTCTTTCTCTGAAAAATGAGCTAAAAATCATTTTGTCTATGAAAACCTGTGAAAAAGGCAAATCAGTCCTTAAGAGGTTGCTTTTAGAGCCTCCTACCTTACTCCATTCATCATTCAGTCTGCCATGATCCTGAGAATGCCTGCCTGGGTTGTTATATCATATGAGGGAAAGGTTTAAGGAAGCACAGATATTTTGTTCTTGCATGGGCTGGTCCAGCTGCAGTTGAGGATTCCATGACTCTGGAATTCGCATAACAGACAATTAGGCACTGCACTTGACAAGAACGAGGCTCTGTCAGAGTACAAACTTCCTCACATTCATTGTAAGAGAGCAGGTCCATAAATTGCCAAAACTGAATTTTGGGGAGGTGAAGCTTCTTTTCAATACATTTTTTTTTGGAAAGACAAGTGGAATTGGCATCTAACCCAAGTGGTTTCATATTTTTTGGAGCTTTGTGGAATTAAGGTAAAACATCCCATTGCTGTCAGATGACCCCATAGTGGACACCTAATAACCCCATGATAGTTTTTCAAGCCATAATCAATGCCTAACCTGACACCCATGAAGCGATTAGTGACCTCATTAGGAGCACCCAACTTTTTAGTGTAAATCATGGTAGAATGTGACTTTTTCAGGGCCTTCCACATTAGAAATTATTGTGATTGCTTTAGGTGATTAAGATGAACATATTAGATATAGTTTTTGTTGGTTATCAAGTAGCCTACTGACTCTTTTGGATAGATCAGTTCAAAAATTCATAACAAATTCATACATTGTCTGAAAAATAGAATTTCAATTGCTCTCACTATTTCTCACACTTCTCTTTACATGGGAAATTTTTTTAAAAATTTCAGCAGTGGCATGAGGGCAGACTCCAAATTCTGACCACAATGGGCTGCTTTACTTTAGTTACAAAATTTTGAAATTGAAATGGCATAGGACTCTAAAATTGCTCACCTCCTAAAATGTACACTATTTTGAATTTTGGGGAGGTGAAGCTTCTTGAAATTTTTTTCAATAAATTGTTTTTGGAAAGACAAGTGGAATTGGCATCTAACCCAAGTGGTTTCATATTTTTTGGAGCTTTGTGGAATTAGTTACGAATTTTTGAAGTTGAAATGGCATAGGGCTCTAAAATTGCTCACTTCCTAAAATGTACACTATTTGTACATTATTAAAGGTTACAACAAAGCAATATGTACAAATAGTGTATGTTTCAAAAGGTGGGCAGTTTTAGAGCCCTATGTCATTTCAACTTCAAAAACTAGTAATTAATTCCACAAGAGTCTAAAAAAACATGAAATGTCTTAGGTTAGATGCCAATTCCATTTCTCTTTCTATAAAAATGAACTCAATATTGTCTCAACATATTTACCTTCCTCCAAAATGCAATCAGATCTAAAAAGATCACTTTAAAAGTACACTAGTACCTTACATGTATATTTTGTCAATACAATGATTCAGCCCCTTTGGTTTAGAGCCAATATACGGTAGTATTTCATTTTGTTGAGTTCATAATGAATTTTAATGACAATGTTTTGACGGGTACCAACTTTTCAAGGTTCATATTTTTAATGACAAGTGTACAGTGCAAGGACACTTTTGAAAAAATATATAAAGGTATGCTTTCACTTGGATTAGAGAGGGTTTCATTGAATGAATTTAGAAACACCTTTGTATTAAATTTAAGCTTTGCTATCACCAACCTTAACACCAAGTGCTAATTTTGGAAATATATTAAGTCTAAGAGTTTTTGAATATGTATCTAAGTATGGTTCATATTACCGAAATTGTCTTACTTTTGATGGTTTTGGATTTGTAAGCAACTCGAAAATAACTCTAGATTATTTTAGCATGTACAAAATCAGAGACATAAAGATGAATTCTTCACTCAACCACTTCCTATACCATCAATTTTCAATCATTTTCCATTATGAAAAGTGTTTCTATAAGCTTAGAAGGTTGAAAAGAAGGTATTAAAAATTCATGAGGATCCCTATGCTATTTGGAGAGTTAAGCAATGTTAAGTTAGAAACAGCTAATTTATCAATGTTGGAGTGATGATCTAGTACCACTTCATGTTGGACTTATTCACTGTCACTCTCAAACCTACTATTTTCATCACCTCCATCAACACTTTTTTCAAGTTCTTATTTATAAATGAAACAATAGTCTTCATTATTTGTCATTGTTTTCTCTTCCAAAAAAGATCAACTAGTAGGTCTTGATGTTAGCAAATAGAGGGTGATTGCAAGAAACTCTTGCTAGTTTTTGGACAAAAAGGTCTATTTAGGTGAGTACTGTGACTTTTGGAATAATTTTTTTTTAAATATAATAAAATATGGATAATTTGTAAAGCATTAAAAATAGAATGCCTCTAAAATTTCAAACCTAAAAAAATTTAATTCTAAAAGTTATGCATCCAAAATGTATAATTGAAAACACCAAGAAAATATCGACTTTGAAGTTATATTTTTAAAAATATTAAATAAACTCAAAAGAAAGAAAATAAAAATAAGAAAATTTTCCTAACCTAAAGATGTTCCTTCTCAAGCAATTTTATCTCTAGAGAAAAAAAGTTGTGCTCTCTACAACTGTGCAAAAGTAGTGCACTTTGAGCACATGTGGAAGGTGAAAAAATTATTATTTTACAATAATATTTGGCATGATTTTGTAACCTTAGTATATGTCTTCATATACCAATTTTGAGCTTCACATTTGCATTTTTGGGTCGAAAATAGGACTTAATACCCCCCAAATGGCCAAGGTAGACACCCATTTGGGGGATGTTTAAAAATAGTAAAATAATTCTAAAAAAATCCAAAAATTTACACAATGTCTAAAACTACTACATCTACATTCATTTCAAATTTCATAGAAAACAAACCTACGATGCAAAAGTTATGAGCAAACAAATACTTGGTCATGGGCAAGGGGACACCCAAATAGGACAAGTGTTTCTTGCAATCACCCTAGAATAAGAAGACGGTTCTACAATGACAAGTTGTTTTCATTAATGTTTGGAGCTACCACAATTAGTTTTTTTTTATCATACCCTACATTTCTTCAACTGACTAGAGTTTTACAATAGTACAAAGGGGTCTTTACAATTGTCGGGACATTCAATTGTGTGTTGGTGTTGAAATGCAACTCCATAGTTTGCAAAGGTTGAAGGCAAGTGCAAACCTTTGATCTGGATTATATAGCACGGTCCATAGTCCTCCAAGAGTGTCATGTGTAGCATGTTGAAAAGATTTTCAAAGAGCTCAGTAGTGAAGTTCCCATGATAATCGTGGAAGTCTAAGGCAATTAGAAAATGTCTTCTAGAGATTGATGTTGTCAACTAATCTATCACGTATGAATTGTTGTCCTCTAAACTTTCCCTCTTCCTAGCTAGATCAACACATTGTTCCAAATTAGACAAACTTCAAGCTTGTTGTCTTGAACATAGACTACAAAAGCATTGAAGATCACCAACAAGGGCTTCCTTCCTTGCTCATTGATGACTCCCTTTGTCGGAACCTGCATTTGTAAACTATGATGATCCAAGTAGCAATATGACTTGTCAAAAACTACCTCTAAGAATATAGGCAACATTTTGGCATTCGTGTTGCTCAATTGTTGTTCAATATAGGTGTTGTGGTAGTCAATAACAACTTGTGAGTCATAAAAAATGTTCTTTTGGTTGCCTTTGATGTAAATAATGGAAACCCATCATTTTCAAGTATCATTGCAAGGATTGGACATTAAGATAAACGTCTTCCTTCCTCAACTCAATCTTGAGTAGATTGGTATGGACATGGCTATTGGATTTTCTTCCATGGATGATGAGTTCATTAACACGTTGCAATAGTTTGGTGTCTAGTTGTAACTTTGGACATCCAACAACTCATTGTACTAGTCTCTCATCAACATTAAACAATTGAATTGCTTCTTGTGCCACATTTTCACTCATTTCCAAAAGGCCAAAACTATAGTAAAATGTTTGTGGAAGTTGAGCTTCTTCCATTCAATGGTCCAATTTCAAGAAGGTATTGGTGAACATTGATAAGAATGTGGAATTCATTCAAATTAGGTGTAGATGTGCCTCTAGATGTAGGCATAGTCATCATTTGGAGGTGAAACAAAACTTGATAGAGGGCTAAGAACCAAAGCTTTCAAACACAAGTATTTTAAAGAGATATCACACATGGATTAGAGATTATTTACAAATATTAAAGTGTTAACCCCTGAGCACCCAGCGCAAATTCCAAAAACAAGCTACAAATTGCCATTCAAGTAGACCCCACCAATTAAAAAATAAGATCCAAGAGACATGACCGTTTAGATTGGAAGAGAGGTAGAGAGGGCATCTTTGGAGAAATTTGTGGAATTTTTCACCATACAGCCTAGGACATTATGATGGTCAAATGTCTCATAGTAGGAGGCCACATTTGGGTCACTGGGGCGCTCAAGGGTTAAGGCAATTAGGAAGGATGTATCTTTCTATCTTTGAATCTATTCCAACATCACATAAAAACTATAAATTTTTCAAAATGTTGAATACAAGTGTACCTAAACTTGACTTAAGGCTCTTATATTGGAGGTTGTATATAAATATGCCATTCTTGCCATCTACTTTGCAGTTGAGTGTGTATATGGGTGTATGAATATGTGGGAAATGAATTACCATACATGATAGATAATTTAAGCAATCAAGTGCTAAAATTGAGTTTCCACATCATAATTTCAAAGGTCTATATCATTATAAACCAATTACAAGAGGAATTGTAACACTTTTGTCAAAAATCATTTACTTTATGTCTAATCAAATCCTCATGTAGGAAACTTATCACTACAAGATAAATGGGTGTTTTAAGTATAGTCCTATATTTAATGAACTTTTAGAAGTTTTTTAGTAAAATTTTAATGAAAATACATTTATTTCTAATAAACTTTTACTAAAAATGTTCTAAAAGGTCATAAATTATAGGACTATACTACTAGGACTATACTTAAAACCCCCCTTTTTTATAGTGTATCAAGCTTATTAGGAAAAAAAAGTTGAAACTAATTATTCACTACCAATCAACAATTGACATATTGTAAAGGATTTAAATTCATATTTAGAATCATGGATCCCAAATTAGATTTTTGAGGTCTCAAAATACAAAATTAACCCTTGAAGCCCTAAACTATGTTTTTGGACAACATAGCAATTTTGGGTAGCTCACTATAAATGGAGTTATCATTTTTTTTGGAAATTTTCACACAACATGTGCTTGAGGAGTATCTTTTAAGCCCAACAATTTTCATAATATTTGACTATTTGGTTCAAAAGTTATTATATGATATGTAAATTTCAACAAAGTGTGGGCAACCTGGGCAACAAAAAAAACTTCTATAAAAATCATTTTTATTCAAAAAATAAATTTGAGATTGGTTCTTTAGATTTATATATACATGAAAAGCTTTGAATCATTCCGTTTTGATTAATAAGATGAAAGTTATAGGAGTTTTAATTTCTGGGTAGTTTGTGGGTAGTTGTGTGAAAGCACACTACATTCACCCCCCAGCCCAATGTATAATCCAATACAAACTGTACAATTTGTATGATTTTGATATGCCGCGTATTCTAGTTGTTTATCCGGACTTTTGACAAGAGTGTCCGTGAGTTTAGGGCTTTGGTAGGTGTCGTGAGTTCGGGGCATTGGTTGATCCACATTTTTTTGAATGTATAGGAGGGAATGTATGGGGAGGAGGAAATCTTGCTGCAAAAAACACCGCATACCGTAGACCTTGTAAGATGAATCCCAAGTTCGACAGAACGTGGCGGACGACTGTTGGTCCAAGATGTACAAACTGTACACACAGTACATACATGTACAATGGACAAACCCTTAAATGTTCTACTAGATTCAAACTAAAAATTGGAGAAGAAATCTCCAATGGGTGGATGTATGGTTGGGTGGCTTATTTTTGACAAAAATCCAAGTCCGAAAAGTCCTTTTTTGTGAGTAAAATGTTTGACAATGAAATTTTTGGAAGTGAATTCTACAAAAAAAAAATTAATCTAAAAGTACCTAGCTTTTTGAGCGCCCCTAGACCTTAAAATTTATTATACTTTAGAAAAATCATTTTTGAAAAAAAAATATTGGCCACCCAACCATACAACTTTCATCCAATTATTGAATTTCTACTCTAACATAATCTTTTAATTCCTTTAGGGATTAATATCCCTACAAAGTAAGGGAAAACATCTTTTCCCTCTTAAATAAATCCCACATTTTTTAGGGATCCATAATTCAATATAAGTCATAAGATTATAATTTCACTTGGGTTTGTTTTGTGAAACAAGCACATTGCTCTAAAAAACAAGTGCCCCTCTTGAAATTGATTGAGATTGCTTTCTCCATACAATGAAATTCCATTTCATTTGTGCCAAAAAAATTATTGAAATTGCTAATTAGGGTGGTAATAGGCTTGTCTATGTTAGTTACTTTACTTTAGTTCTTCAGTGAAGAGAACTTTGACTCACCAATAGCACTGTACTTCCATATGAACAAGGTCAACAATATTATGTGCTCAAGATGTTGCTTGTGGCTACTGGCAAGAAGTTAATGTGAAAAGGAACATTGTCAGACTTTATATTTTGAACCATATTATGATAATTCAAACTTCGACTTAGCACACAAGCATAATGGCACCTTCATCTCCACTGATAATCCATTCACTTCCTTCATATCCACCTTCCTCTTCCCCTCCGGCACCTCCCAATTAAAGCAATGCAATAGGTTTCCCAACATCAAACTTGCCATCGTATTTCCCAAAGTATAAGCTGGACACATCCTTCTCCCCTTTCCAAATGGCAATAATTCATATCCTTCACTACCATTCAACTGATTCAACTTGCTCCCTATAAACCTCTGTGAATCGAATTCTTCTGGATTCTTATATATAATTTTATCCCTTTAAATCGCAAATGCGTTTATAAACAAAAGGGTCCCGAGGGGGAAGTGGTAGCCAAGGAAGGTGGTGGCAGTGTGGGACTCATGGGGGAGGAGGAGAGGAACCGGAGGCTTCATTGATGATGGCAACAAGAAAAGGTAGGTGGAGGAGGTCAGATTCAAGAACAAGGTGTGGAGAGGAGGAAGAAGGGATGAGCGAAGAAAGCTCAAGATGAGCACGATGGAGGAGGGAGGGACGAAGGATGAGTTCTAACATCGCCCATTCAATTACGGTGGCACTCGTCTCGGTGCCTGCATTAAGAAGGTCCTACAATTCATAATGTCATAAGGATTAGTCAATACAGTTTGAAAAACAAGCAATAATAGAAGTCTTGCAAAATTGGCGAATTGTAGAATAGCAAGCCCACTATAGTAAAAGAAAGAAAAGATTTCAATTTCTTTCTGAGATTGGCTTAAATGAAGAGTTTATTCACTATAGATTCCATAGCTATGTTCACCATGGATCCCATGGCTATGGTACATGATGCTTTGTAACCAATTGTAAAGCTTCTTGCAATCATTTCACTAGCTTGAATTGACCATGTTAATTTCTGCTAAGACAACTCTAGCTAATTGTAATTCTTTCTAAAATAACCCTTACAAATTATGACTTGCCAAAAATGTACTACCTTTAAATGTACTATCCTTCAAATGTACTACCTAGGGATCCTTTTGAAAGACTCTATATTCTTAGCACTTCGAAAACTCATCATTTATTCATAGGAATTTTAAAAAAAATTATAAGAAGAGAATCTAAGGTCACATATAGACTGTAGACTTCCAGCAAGACAACCCAAAATTAAGCACGTAAAGAATATAAACATTGGTCAACTACTTATTCAGAAACAATTAGGTGTAGTTACCTCAGTGATAGTTTGCATCCAAGAAAGTGTACATTGTCCGTCTGTGGGCAGGGGACGAGATATTTAGCTGCAATATCTTGAGCATATCCTTGTCCGGCAGATACTCTCCATCATCCAGCGGAGTCTCCAGCAGCACATCTTCCAAGTCCCGGACATAGCTGGGATCATCTCTCCGTTCTTTCAGCCGTTGTCGATGGCCCTCCAGATCGAAAATCTTCTCTGTAAAGTCCGCACATAAGTCTCGGACCTTGGCAAACTTGGCGGCGTGTCCCTGCAGTCGGTTGACGAAGCTCAAGTAGGGTACGAAGTCACTGATGATCACCACACCGCAGATTTCGAAGAGACTGTTGTTCATCTTCACCAAGTCTTCTTTTTGCTTCTCAGCCCCCACTTCGGATGATCTGTAGAATCTGCATTTATGATACAGGATACTAGAGCAAATCAAAACAGGATCACAATCAGCCGAACTCTGTCATGTACGATATCACAAGTGGATAGTGGAATGTCATGTACGGTCACACGGACTAGCTAACTGTGGAGACAGATAGTTTCCAGAAAATCGAAAGCAATCACACCAGTGCGGACGACTTTCGACATGCATGGTTTTCTTGGTATGATTCTCTCGGTCTTGAAATAATTGGTATTTAGAAACTAACTGCTATATGGTTTGAGGATTTGGAGATCATTTTCAGTGATGATGGTGTTCGTACCTCTTTCCGACAATGATGCGCGTCATCGTGTTGGACGTGACCCCATAGAGCCAGGGTTGATGTCCACGGGGTCCCCTTTCTTGCAATCCTCCATTAGCAGTTTCATCATGTGCAGAATCTCCTCGGCCCGAATTTCTCTCTGGGACGCATGGCGCTTCGGAGAGAAGAGCTCGGCGTTGAAGAGCCTCCGCAGGCGTCGCCAGTAGGGCAGGTTGGAAGTGATGGAGAGCACTCGGTAATCCTCGTCGCCGTTGTGCCACACGGTCCAGGCCAGCCGCTTGGGCCGGGAGTCGAAGCTGGCGTCATTGGTATTGTAGAACTCCTTGGCAACGGCAGCCGTGGATATCACAATGCAGGGCTTGGACCCTGGTCACTTTGGCTACATAGTCAAACTAGGATACTACAAAGCATAATCTGTAATTAATGTATCTCCTAAAATATGTCATTTGGATATCTGATCGAACCAATTCAGTAGATTCTTCCTCTATTCTCTTCAACATTTTATTTTCTACCAATAGAATATCTGTCTTTTCGAAAGATGTTGGGTCTCGAGTGGTCCGCCCGGGCAAGGGCCGAAGGCTTCTTGCACGTATATGCCACCATGCCAGGCTATTCGTGTTCCGATATTTAGCACAACAGAGGCATGTTGTCCTGTCCAATCATGTACTCTACTTAGACAATCTGCTCTGCTCATATTTGTTAAATGGCATGTTCCGTAATCCCAAACCTACGACATTCAAGTGCCAAGAGCTCTGAGAACTACGACTAGCTAGCATGGTAAAGCTTTGAGTTTTAAGTGTGGCATCCCAAACTCAGCGTCAATTTCACTGAAATCTGAACACCGCGATCTCCCATGATTCTATCAAGCATAACACGGAGGATGAAATTTTCAAGCTCGAAGAATCCAAGAGAGTGCAGGAACTCAGAGAGAGTCGTACCTAAGCGGAGATACATGAGACCTCCATACTTGGCAGCCAGTTTCTGCAGCGATCTGTGAGGCAGGTCACCCAAAGCAGGAAAGTTTCCGACGATTGGCCATGGCCAGGGTCCAGGGGGCAAGTGCTTCCGCCTCGTGACTTCAGCGTAGTAATAAATCAGCAGAAACGAAGCGAAAACTGCAGCTACCAGTGCAACGAAGAGCTCATTTGCAGAAGCTTGTGTCGACACGGGATCCATATTTCACAAATCGCAAATGGTAGGACTCATCCACACCTACAGTAGCATGTTTTGTGCTCTATAAAATTGCGCTCCTGGAAGTTGTAGAAAAATTTCTTTCTTTTATTGTCAACAGTGGCCTGACTCTTTTTGAGAGGACAAATTTACTTGAGATATCAAGTGGTGAATGCGTACGATGATACCCACTTGTCACCAGGGACAGTATCATCAGAAAATGTCCTGGAAGGTCATAACTTATAACTGCACACTTCGTAGACTGATAACTTCTATAGACTCCATTCATCAGTCAGTCTAACATCCTGAGAGCTCCTGCCTGGGCATGAGCTTAACTTATACGGACAAGTTTTGGGGACTGAGCAAGGATACTTTCTTCTCGCATGGGCTGATCCAGGTGTAAGTTTTGTCTCATCATTCACTCGGCTTCGTCACTGCAGAGATGCTGACGCCCAACTGCAGTTAAGGATTCCCTGACTCCGGAATTCGCATAACGGATAGGCACTGTACTAGCTAGTCGACCGAGAATGAGGCTCTATCGAGGACAGAGCTACTCAAACTTCCTCACGTTCATTTTATGTGTAGCTTTTGTCAATATATTTGATCACCACCTTTGGTTTAGAGCCAATATGTGGTAGTGTTTCATTCTTTGGGGTCAAGAATAGATTTGAGTGACAATGGGGAATTTCATTAAAATGGCGATATTTCATGTGCCATTTTCACAGTGTGCCGTTCCCACAGTTCAGACCGGGCAGTTTGAAATCTATTAGTGTCCTAGATTTGTGAATTCTATACCACTATTAGATGTATTAAATCTAGGAAAGATGTAGATTTCAGACTAATTGGTTTAAAAACTCTACATATTTCTTAGATTTCAGATATCTAATAATGATATAGATTTCAAAAATCTAGGACACTAGTAGACTACCCGGTCTGAACTGTGAGAATGCCAAAGTCACAAAATAATCGCCATTTTAATGAAATTCCCCATGACAATGCTTTTAATCCTTTGATGGTGGTGTAAGAGCCACATATTAGTTTTAGCTTTTTAAGGTTAATTTTTTTCATGACAATTGTACACTACAAGGATACTTTTGGAAGAATATATAAAGGTATGCTCACACTTGGATTAGAGAGGATCTTATCAAATGAATTTAGGAACACCTTATAGTATCAAATTCAAGCTTTGCTATCACCAACCCTAACACCAAATGCTAATTTGGTAAATATGTTAGACTTAACAAAAATTCAGTGTTCAGTGTTAAAGAATGGATTAGAGAGGATCTTATCAAATGATTTTAGGAACACATTAGTTCTAGATTCAAGCTTTACTTTCATCAACTCTAACAATAAGTGATAATTTGGTGAATATGTTGTGCCTAAAAGTTTTTGAACATGCATTTAGGCATGGTTCCTAATACTAAAATTGTCTTACTAGCTTTTTTGATGGATTTTGGTTTGGAAGCAATTGAGAAAAGACTTTAGACTATCTTAGACATTGTATAGAAACTATTAATTTTTCAAAATGTTGATTACAAATGTATTCAAAATTGATTTATATATATGGTGTTCTTGCTATCTACCTAGCAGTTGAGTGAATATGCATCATGAGCTCCTAATTTTTGACTATATTTTCAAAGGGATTTTTTTCTTATTTAAACTTTATAGACAAAAATTCATAATAAGAATGTTAAATTGTAATTGATAAAGTCCCTACCAATACAAATTTTTTATCCTAGAAGTTTGGAGTGCCTAAAATACTTCAATTTCTTAGACTAACCTTGTTCAAATGAAATAGAGACATAAAACACACAAGCACTCACTTTATAGTCATATACAAATTATTGCTCTAGTTTTATCAAATTGCAAGAGAATATAGGTCTAACTATAGACATTGGCACCAACCAATAGAATAGAATATATATCCGAGAAAGATCATTTGAGTTAACCAAAGCCACTAAATCGCAATAGCTACCACAAAATTCAATTTTTGATTTATCCAAATATCATCTTCCAATACCTCTTGCTTCTCCACTGACACACAAAGCATCTATTGCATCTTCTATCTCATCTTGAAAATCAATACTTAGGTGGCTAGTCATTGTCATCTAGTTGATAAGATCTTGTAGACTTTGTAGAAGAATCAATATGGGTTATATCATTTAAGTTCTAAATGGACAAATATAATCATGTAAGCTACAATATCCATGTTTATATATATTTCAATCATCAAACATTAATAATGTCTATAATTCAAGTCAAATAGTCATAAATATTGTATATCATTACCAAAAGTAATTTGACCAAGTGAAAATCATGGTTCTATATAGCAAAGCTAAGTACATCAATATGGTCTACATTCACAAATTGAATCCCTAAAGGACTATTGTCCCCTGGGGGGACAATTTGGAGTTTGGGTAGGTTCCGGTGAGCTGAAATTTTACTTCATTTTTTTGAAACTTTTTGAGGACATGTAGTTTTGCAGGAGCTTCGTGAATATATAATTTTTATTTCAATCCAACATTGTATGGAGAAGTTATAGTTTGTTTTTTTGTGAAATCAAACTCGAGGGGCAGGTTGGGCAGTTACTTTTTCATTGACTGGGGAAGGGGGCAGAGGTTTGGGGACACTAGTGAATAATAGGGTAGGCAGCGAGTGAAGGCAAAAGACCCTCTCCCCTGGTCGGGAGACCTCCAGTCGTCGTTTCCACATCTCTAAGCCCTTCTGCCATGATGGAAAGGTTGATGAAGGAGATCAAGGTCAGAGTTCCCAAAGGAGGGGAACAGAACGGGAACATAGGAGAAACCATTTTCCAATGGTTGCCCAAAGCCTTAGCCTACATATTATTCACATAATCCTTCTAAATTCTCTAGGAAGTAGAGAGTTGTTTTCTTTTTAAAAAAAAGTTTGGACCTAGTAAATCATTAGTATCTCTTTACATCCACCGTTTGGATTTCAAAATTTCAAAATTATGTGGTAGAAAATGTGTTCGAAAATTTACATTGGGCATTGTGAACTTTTGGGCATTGTTGCATTGCAAGATTTATTTGAATGTCCTATACACCTTTTTTTGGCTTGAAATTTTTTGGAGATGTCACTAACACACGGGGAGGACACTCTCACTACATTTGACATACCCACGTGTGGAGAAGTGATTTTTTGACCCCCTATTTACTTTTGAATAAACTATAATTTCATCCTAAAGTTTTGAGCTTTGTTAGAAATGACTAAAGGTTTCTATTGACAAAAATTTCAATTCCAAATAACATAAGATATATTGTCTAAAAAGGGTTGAAAAATGAACTAAAATGGCATGTTCTCCAACTAAAATATTTATAAAGCTCACATGAAGATGACTATTGCATCAATATTCAACCAAAATAAACTTTCAATAGAAAGTTATTCTATAGAATTTCTTTTTCATTTTTCAAATATTTTTTCTTATATAATATAGAGGTATGAAAGTTATTTTCAGCTTTATGGTGTATCTTTTTTCTTAAAAAAATTATAACTAATTACTATTAGCATAAAAAATACCAATAATTCAAAACATAAACTTTTAAAGTAGTAAAATCTATCCATAATTTTTTTTTTAAATTAAATTTTAAGATGTATTACATGTATTACTTTTTTCGCCGCACGTGGGTTGCTAAAACGTGGACAGTGTCCTCCCCGAGCACTAACATCATTCTCAATATGTTAAAATTTTAAATTCAAAATCCATAGTGCAAAAATTTTCCACAATCAATGGTTAAAGGCATCTGAAATTGTCGGGCACAGTGGAAAAAGAACAAAACGTTCCCTTCAAATGTTTATATCTTTCAATCCATATGGTCAAATGTCACGAATTTTTCACCACTTACTCTTCTACAAGTCTAGTTGAAGATCCTACGGTTGGATTTACAAAAAAAAAATTCTTGAAAGTTTTGATGAGCGCAACAGTAGAGGCAGTTTTGAGTGGTTTTTCACAAAAAAAATGACCTTTGTCCTTTAGGGATTAAACTATGGACTTCCACAAACTTAGTGAAGGTATAGGATTCTATCACCTAATACATAGTTAAATGTCATTTCTACCTCATTGTCACTAATAGTATATAGTCCATAAATTTGTGGAGAACTACAAAAGAAGATTTACCAACTCATCAAAATCAATTGAAGTATAATACAACTTAGAGAAGGGAAGTTCCATTCCTTGTTGATTTCATCCAATAGAGCATCTAAACTTACTACATCCCTATCTGCAACTACCTCCACATATTCCTATGATGGGAGGTGCTATCTAAAATTAGTGAAACATTATAAAAAAACCTTTAGTGAGTAAGAAAATAAACTCAACCCTTAAACCTAAACCACGCACCACAATCAAATTGAGCTTGCCCTAATTCCAAATGCTCTCAAAACATTGTGTCCAAACAACATGCCCTCAAATTTTTATTTCTTGACCTAGTCATCCCTTGCGTTCTTGGCAACCCAAAGAAAGCATGTGAGAAGCTATGCAAACAAATGTAATAGAAATCAGAGAAGCAATAGTGGAAAGAAGCCCACTTGGGCAATGCCAAGTTGCCCTCCATGCCTAGTACGACAAGAATCAAAGGTATGACTCTGAAGAGCAATGACGGACAATTTTATGAAAAAGAATCATGGCTATTGTTGTTATTGTTGCAATTATAATCATTTAGATCAATTACATAGCTCCTTCAATGATGTGATATATGCAAGACCATTTTGGAAATGCCAATTATAAAGAAAAGCCTGGGCACGGTCCTAGTATGAGGGCCCCGGCCTACAAATCGTGAACCCTTCACATTTGGATGGGTAGTAACTTACTAATATGTAATTAGTAAAACTACCAACAAAAAGAGACTTGGGGAGAGACTTGAGAGGAATCAAGTTTTCATTACTAGTTCTCCTCCTCCACAGGAACTACATCAAGGTGGTATTGAGTAACATGCTCACAAAATGTCAAGAAAGCATCTCTACTTCTTCCATTTACAAACTTCTTCTTTTACATAAACTCACTCATGTAGGTTTCTAGAAGGTATTTGGGTGTGCTAGACGTCAAAGATTTCTTGACATGCATCCAAGTTCTTTCTATAAAATTTGTATGAGCTCCATTCATAGGATCTTTGAAGAACCATGAGTGATTCATTATGAGATGCTCATAGCTTAGTTGATTCAACCAAATAGTGTCATATGCCCTCCAACAATCACTTATGATTGTTGTGCCTCTCTTGACATAGTTTCATAGTAGGTTTGTAAGGGTTTCTTTGTTTCTATCAAGAACTGTAACCCGAAACATGGATGCTACATTTCCTCTTTCAATTGAAGAGCTGAGAATTGGCTCCATTTTGTAAACCCTACTATGCAAAGAAAATTCTACAAGTCTCCCACAGTGTTTGAAAAACACTGTGTAGGAGACTTCATTTGGAGGCCGGGTGAGCAGAGAACTGGGGTCTGTATGCCAAGGGGGGCCATACTAGGACCATGCCGGAGGCCTGTGTTGGCTCCGATTTATGAGTGAGTAATCACATTGCTAGAACAAAGAGGTCTCATTTCTGAAGAGCATTTACAAAGGTAAGGGAATTTTTGTTAAACAGAAAATTATCAATACAATTGGAATGATTATGCAACTAGAGAAAAGGTGAATGTAGATCTGTTGTGTTTTTGGAAAATGGATGGTTGTCGATTTTATTATTGAATATTGTGTTAAGGTAAGACAGCCCATTGTGGTCAAATGACCCATTGCGGTCGCCTAAGAAATTACCCATTGTGGGGTTTTTTTCAGGATGTGGGATGTGGGCAACAATGTATGTCTTACATGACAGCAATGGAGTGAACACTGACCTCATTAGGAACTTCTAAGTTTTCAGTGTCAAGTCCATTGTAAAAATTGACTTTTTTGGCCTTTTGTAATAGAAAATATTTTGGTTGCATTAGGCAGTGAGATGAGCATTACAGATTCAGATTTTGTTGGTCTTAAGGTAGTCTACAGACTCTTTGGGGCTCAATGCTTCAAAAATTCCTAGCGAATTCATATTTTGTCAAAAAAAACTTAATTTCAATTGCACTTGCTGTTTCTCACACTTGTACTAATGTGGGGAAAAA
Organism: Climacium dendroides; assembly: GCA_950106755.1. Taxonomy (NCBI): domain Eukaryota; kingdom Viridiplantae; phylum Streptophyta; class Bryopsida; order Hypnales; family Climaciaceae; genus Climacium; species Climacium dendroides. The sequence continues at coordinate 13,963,709 of OX467091.1, read as the reverse complement.
ATTGAAAAATTTCAGCAACAAGATGATGTCAAACTCCTCTTTCTGACCACAATGGACTGGTTTACCTTATGTACTTTGAGAGTGCATGTCCGCATATTCTGAAGAGAGTTAAGGTAGAACTACCCATTACCACCATTTACCCAATTCCCCCACCTACAGGTTCCTTCCATTTCTGTCACTGGCCCATCTTATTACCACAATTTTACTCATCTATGATCATGATGGCAATGCACTGGGAGCGGACACATCAGCTCACGCTTCAACAATGGTTTGGTCATGCTTTACCAAGGGTCTACTCACAGTTTTACATTTCAGCTTTGAAAAATCACAAAAAATTCAATTCTTGTCAGAATGTCTTTATTTTTTTTTCAATTGACTTCTCTCAAACAATTCAATCTCTGAAAAATATGAGAGCTCATAAATAGCTTCTCCAAAGTACCTAGATAGCAAATTTGTATGGTAATGGGTAGTTCTACCTTAATGGCATGTACAAGGGAGTTGTTCTTCTTCATCCCTCACCATCGTTGAGAAACAAACAATTTAGGTCAAAATCTGTGGATCAAAAGAGACCATGGTTCTGCACAGGTTTGAAGCGTGGGAAGGGGGGAGACAAAGGATATTGTTGCTACAAAGAAAATGTTGAGTGTTGTTACAGTTATAATGCTACATCGGGATAAAATGAAGGGCATTTATAACAGCAAGACAAATCAAAAGGAGTGGGATATAGCAGTGGGCTTTTATTGCCCCCTAATCTTCAAACAATTCCTCTATAAAGCTTGAAAATGAATAGTAAGTGGTTCTAAAATGGATTGCCAACAATGTGAGAGTATAATGAAATTTGTCACATATTGGTTCATACTTCACCAATGGATGGAATTAGAGCCAAGGAGGGTCCATTTCAAAGCCAAGGTATGTCCACTTAATTTTATTAAATGAAAATTGGTTGCCTAATTGCCTTCTTACAAATGTTAAAAGAATTTAAGGTCCGTTTAGGCTTAGTAAGGGTTGCATTTAGAAACCTTGTGTATTACTTTTTGAATGCTCCAATTCTTATTTTGGGTCAAGCCATGTCTTTTTTTTCAAACTGCGCGTGTGTGGGTTTTGCAAGGCCTAGGATTAAGAATAGATATCCACCTCAAAATTCTTTGGAAATTCATAACTAATTCATCAATACTCCAAAAAATATGAAACCATCAAGTTTCCTTAAAGGGAAAAATAAGGGAAAATATTTTTGGACATTTGAAATCCATCAAAAAGACCAAATAGCCCTTAAAGTGTTACTTTATGAGTACACTACTTCAATGGATGCCAAGGGTGTTGCTCCCAACTCTAGATTTCTATACTTGAGAATAATGATAAGGTCTTTCATGCAATGGGAGGAAAGCATTGTCAGCATGAGTAAGTTTGTCACCAATTTTTGTAGGGCAATTTGCAATGATGGTCATGCAAATATTCAAGGTAATTCAATCTAGAGATGGGGATACTATTTGGTGCATTTTCACCATTTATTATATAGGGGTGAACTTTCATTGGGAGATCACTCAATAGAGCTCACTTTGAGTACTGCATGAGTCAAACTCTAGAAATGAAATTGTTTTTTCACTCTTCTATGTTGAATATTTCTTATGCAATTAGTCGAAGTGGTAGATTGTAGACCACAATTAAATTACAGTAGACAATCCCATTTCCATTCAAAAATCAGTGTTCATGGATGTTTAAGCAAGTTGTGTTTATTCTCAACTTGTTAACTAAAGGTCAATCACGTGCATGTAATGGAATAGGTGAGTTGCTACTTGTAATAGGAGTCATTATAAGGAGACAAGATGAGGTCCTTAACGATTTTAGTATCCTCTACTATAATGCTATAAATAATATGGAGTACTCTATAACAAATCTCTATTCCACAATTTCCTTTGCTAGTTTGTGTCTTGCTGATGACTTGGCATCTTTGTTGCATTTTTATGAGTGCATGTTCAAGGTGAAAGATACTGCCTACTCTTTGCGAGAAGTTTAGAATTGTCTTCTTTTCCTTCATCAAGTCTAAAAGCAATTGTAAATGAAATGAATTGACCGCAGAGCACTTAAACAAAGCAATAGTTTCAGTACACCAAATTCTACCAGTACTATGTGCAAGAGCAGTCAGAAACTATCCATTGCCATTATTCCGGTGCCCAAATTAAACAATTTAGAGTGAATTCTTTTGCTTGGCTTCTAGCCAAAATAGAAGCCTTGCAAAATGAAACATTCATAGAGCTCAAAGTTTTGCAAGTAAATAACCAATGCGCTCAACTAATCAAAGAAATTCATTGATTGTTGGTTTTGTGAACTTGTCCCATATGATAGTTGGTAGGCATCATTTTAGAGGCAAATCATTAAATATGGATGAATCTATATAGAATGAATTTAAAGTGCAGTTTAACCTTTTCACAATCTTCTTATTTGAACAATTACAAATTTGCGCCAATTGAAGGATAACAAATTTGCTACCAAGAGATGTCAAAAAGGGACCAAGAACCCCTTGTATAACCGTAGTTCCCCTTTTTAGGAGTGAGGATTGATTTTGGTAGTTTCTTTTGCAATGTTGTCTTTTAATGTTTAACTTTTTTTAACTTTGCAAATTGTGGAAGAACATGGAATAGTACTTAATAAAGAGCTAGGATGAAGTTGCACTAAAGAAGTTTTGTTAGTACGACCAAAGTCCTAAACCCTAAACCTTGCATAACAAAGAAATTCAACAAGTGAAAACAACTTTGAAAATGCCCTCATGTAATGTACCCTCTGCGCATGCAACTCACTCTGCACCCCTATTTTTTCCTTCACTTATCTTAGTTCATTCTTTAGAATGTGCCATTAACACCTTTGTATCCTTATTTGGTCTTTTGGTACGTAGACCAAAACTAAGGCTCACAAGTTCAATGACAAGGGAAAAAAATGGAGTTCTAGGTTGGATTAAAACTAGAACTCGCCAGTGTAACAACTTCAATGCATTGTGCACTAGCCATGTTCTCATAATCATAGGTCCATGATCATGGAGTTGAAATTTTACTATTAATGGTAAATGCATAGGATATAGACCATGCCATCATTGAAGAAAAGATTGTATCCAAGAAGTTTGAGTGTTGACAAGGCCTAATTTAGAGTAGAGTTTGTTTAAGCCCACCCTACCACCTCATGACAATTTAAACTTGGACTTCGCACGCAAGCATAATGGCACCTTCATCCCCACCGACAAACCGTTCACCTCTGTCATATCCACCTTCCCCTTTATCTCCAGCACTTCCCAATCCAAGCAATGCAATAAGTTCCCCAACATTAAGGTTGCCACCGTATTCCCCAAATTATAAGCTGGACACATCTTCCTCCCCTTTCCAAATGGCAACAACTCATATCCTTCATTCCCACTCAATTGACTCACCTCACTTCCTACAAACCTTACCGGATCAAACTCTTCCGGGTTCACATATATATTCTTATCCCTATGAATTGCAAATGCATTTATAAACAACAAGGTCCTAGGGGGGAAGTGGTAGCCGAGGAAAGTAGTGGCGGTGTGAGATTCATGGGGGAGGAAAAGGGGGACTGGAGGGTGCATGCGAAAGGTTTCTTTAATGATGGCAGCAAGGAAAGGAAGGTGGGGGAGGTCAGATTCGAGAACGAGGCGAGGGGAGGAAGAAGGGATGTGGGAGGAGAGCTCAAATTGGGCACGATGGAGGATAGAGGGATGGAGAATGAGCTCTGCCATTGCCCATTCAATCACAGTGGAGGTGGCTGCAGTGCCTGCATTCAAAAGGTCCTACAATATATAGAGGCAAGTTAACGTGATTAGAAAAATAAGCAAAGATGGACTCCAAAACTGGACAAGATGTAAAGTGGCAAAACCTTTATGGCATAAAGAGAAAAGGAACTCTAGACAATTTCATTTTTGAGATTGGCCTAAATGAAAGTTTGTTCACCATGGACCCTATAGTTATAGTACATGATGCCTAAATGCCAATTTCATTAAATTTGCAATATTCTATGACAATGGTACTTTCAAGATGCATGTCTTGAAATATAAATCAACACTTGTCTAAGCATTTAAAAAAAATTATAGTCAATTAGATTAGTTGTGGGACCTCTTGTTTTCATTCTACTACTTTGAATTGACTATGTTCATTCCCACTAAGATAACTACACCCAATTGTGATCCTTCTCTAAAAAGGACCCTTATAATCTCTTGCTTAAAATACAATACCTTCAATCATAAAAGCCTAGGGTCAAATTTGAACATATCTATTTTTAGCACTTTGAACATTCATAATTTATTCATACAAAATCTAGAAATGCATAAAAAGAGAATCTTTGCCCCCCCAACTTTCAACAAGACGCTTGCAACAGAAATTAAACAATTTAAGAATAGATGGGGAATTTAAAATGGTGACATTTCATGTGCCATTTTCAAACCACCCAATCTGAATTGTAAAAGTGACATTTAGAATAGGTATAGTTTTCAAGAATCTTGAACCTTTATAGATTTAAGAAATCTATGACTACTATAGATTTTAGACCACACAATTTGAATTATAAAAATAATATCTATCAAAAATGTAGATTTCAAACATTTAAGAATGGTATAGATTTCAAACATCTAACACATTTGTACACTTCAGACCGCCCACTCTCAACTATAAAAATTGCCAAAGTAGAGGAATTTCGCCATTTTAATGAAATTGCATATAGGATCAGTCCTTAATCGGAGTTTAGGTGTAGTTCCCTCAGTGATATTTTGCATCCAAGAGAGCGAAAGTTTTATCGGTCTGTGAGCAGGAAACCTCGATATATGTACCTGCAACACCTTGAGTATGTCCTTGTCCGGAAGATACTCTCCATCGTCCAGCGGAGTCTCCAGCAGCACATCTTCCAAGTCCCGGACATAGCTGGGGTCGTCTCCCCGTTCTTTCAACTGCTGTCGGTGACCCTCCAGGTCGAAAATCTTCTCTGTAAGGTTCGCAGCAAAGTCTCGGATCTTGGCAAACTTGGCGGCGTGTCCTTGCAGTCGGTTGACGAAGCTCAAGTAGGGCACGAAGTCACTGATGACCACCGCACCGGCGATATCAGCGAGAGTGCTGTTCATCTTCACCAAGTCTTCTCTTTGCTTCTCAGCCCCGACCTCGGACGATCTGTAGAATCTGCATAAAGTCACACAAGGAAATTATTGCAGAAATTGCTCATGGGTTGGTTTAAAATCTGCTCACGCAGGTGGTGCAACAATTCGAAGTCATCACAACGTGCTTTATCCAAAGCCACCAAATTAAAGCCTTCAAATTTTGAATGGGAACCTGGAAACTCATGCACGTAGAGGAAAATGTTTTGCAAGTCTCCTGGGAAGTCAAGGGAATGTAATTGTTGAGTTGAACACACGAGGAAGTGAAATAACCTTCTTGTTTTGGAATGATAGATTTATGATACAGAATACTAGAAGAAATCAAAATAGCATAATAACTTTGTCATGTACGGTCACACGGACTAGCTAGCTGTGGAGACAGACAGTTTCCAGAAAATCGAAAGCAATCACACCATTGCGGACGAGTTTCGACATGCATAGATTTCTTGGTATGATTCTCTCGGTCATGAAATAATTGGTATTTAGAAACTAACTGCTATATGGTTTGAGGATTTAAAGATCATTTTCAAGATGAAATCGAATCTACTATGGGTATAGAACGAACAGATCAATTCTACACTTTTCGCATTTCCCAACTTCTCCAGAAACGGTTTGCATGTGCATATATTTTCCAGACTTCTGATCACCGATGATGGTGTTAGTACCTCTTGCCAGCAGTGATGCGCGTCATCGTGTTGGACGTGACCCCATAGAGCCAGGCTTTGATGTCCACGGGGTCCCCTTTCTTGCAATCCTCCATCAGCAGTTTCATCATGTGCAGAATCTCCTCGGCCCGAATTTCTCTCTGGGACGCATGGCGCTTCGGAGAGAAGAGCTCGGCGTTGAAGAACCTCCGCAGGCGACGCCAGTAGGGCAGGTTGGAAGTGATGGAGAGCACTCGGTAATTCTCGTCGTCGTTGTTCCACACGGTCCAGGCCAGCCGCTTGGGCCGGGAGCCGAAGCTGGCGTCATTGGTTTTGTAGAACTCCTTGGCAACGGCAGCCGTGGATATCACGATGCAGGGCTTGGATCCTGGTACATAGTCAAACTAGATTTCGTTCAGTTAAAATTCCTTTGGAAAAGCATTTCAATTGAATTCCTGATGACTTGGTTGTTCCACTACGCCGCCATACAGGTCTATTCTTGCTTTACTGCAAAACAGAGGCACGTCCTCCAATCCAATCATGAACTGTGCATACACGTTCTGCTCTGTTCATACTTGTTAAATGGCATGTTCCATAATCCCAAACCTACGACATTCAAGTCGTAAGAGCTCTGTGAACTACGACCAGCGTGGTAAACTTTGAGGTTAAAGTCTGGCAATCAAAACTCAATGTCAGCTTCACTGAAATCTCAACACCGTGATCTCCCATGATTGTATCAACCATAACACGGAGGATCAAATGTTCATGCTCGAAGAATTCAAGAGAGTGCAGGAACTCAGAGAGAGTCGAACCTAAGCGAAGATACATGAGACCTCCATACTTGGCAGCCAGTTTCTCCAGCGATCTGTGAGGCAGGTCACCCAAAGCAGGAAAGTTTCCGACGACTGGCCATGGCCACGGTCCAGGGGGCAAGTGCTTCCGCCTCCTGGCTTCAGCGTAGTAGTAAATCAGCAGAATCGAAGCGAAAGCTGCAGCAACCAGTGCAACGAAGAGCTCAATTGCAGGAGCTTGTGTCCACGCGAGATCCATGTTTCACAAATCGCAAATGGTAGGACTGATCCAGTAGCTTGTTTCGTACTCAGTCTGTAGAATTGTGCTCTTGGAAGTTGTCCTAGAAATTTCTTTCTTTTACTGTCAGTGATGTCTCGATCATGGCCAGCTCTGGAGTCCATAAATTAAGTTATTATCGGCTGTTTCTTCAAGGTAGAGCTTTGCAAGCATTGTGGAAGAATCAAGAAGAGGTTGAGTTCCATAACTTATATGCAGAAATGGAATGGACTCGAGATTCAATTTGTACTGAAAGCGAAACAAGGGTGGTGTGAGACACTTCATCCTCTTGCAATATGAATGGTTTTTCCTACGTCGATTCTCCATAAATTCTCCACTTCTACTCCATTCATCAGTCAGTCTGACATACTGAGAGTTCCTTGGTCGATATATAAGGGCCGCTTTACACCTACACAAAATAGTGAAATTAGGTTGCCCCTACTAATTTCTTGACGGTCAATACTTCGTAAATATGTATTGTTACTTTAGAAGGATGCAATAATGCATAAATCATATGTGTTGCATGGATTGGTGCACTAGTTCTTGGCCTGGGTTTAAAGAGGTGCATGGGCCTGGACATGGTTAAGTAGTGGATTATGAGGTAACTTCTATGGGTAGGGCAACCAAATTGGTAACACAATCTAATTTCACTATTTGGTATAGAGGCCATGTCAATTTGTTGTGCAAGAGGTCCCAAATCCTCACTTGTGATCAAACAAAAAATTGAAATTAGTCCCAACTTCTTTATACTTAGAGGTCAAGCCAATTTGGTGAAACAAATTTTTTATTCAAAAAAAGAGATGATTTGATCAGATTCATGGTCCGAGCTTGATGAATTGGGTACACTAAGAACAAGAAGCTAATTCTTGGCCTTTGTACCAATGTCAGATTTTGTTATTTAGAAATTTTGTAAAAAAAATTAATTTTTTTTAATAAAATATTATTTATTTCAACAAATCATATCCATTAGATTTTGTGCAATTGGTCTCAAGGGGAATTGGCCCAACCTATAAATGTAAAGCAACCTTGAAGAGAGAGGGGAGGAGAGGGAGAGGAAGGGAGAGGGAGAGAGAAGGGGAAGAGGGGGAATTTTCTAGGTTTTATTAAATTGTCCCGACTTCTTGGCCGCAAGAATGTATATATTGGTGAAATTGGCCCCTATTTATAATCTTATTGTAATGAGTAGTTGAGGATGGCCTTAACCCCGAAAGGAGCTGAAATTTTGTACAATAGGCCTCTAGGTGTAAAGTGACCCTAAGTTAACTTTGTAATGATGGGCTAGTCACCTTGTGATCATCCTCACTTTTGGGTGTAGTGCAAATCATCTACTTAAAAAAACCAAAAGCACTCAATGGAGGTCAAACTACTATGCAAGACCGTACGGCCACTATACATGGGAGAAATTGGGCCCCATTATAATCTTATTCTAATGAATAGTTACAGGTGGCCTTGAACCCAAGAAAAGCTAAAATTTTGTACAATAGGCCTTTAAGTGTACAGCATCCCTAAGTTAACTTTGTAATGGTGGGCTAGTCACCTTGTGATCATCCTCACTTTTGGGTGTAGTGCAAATCCTCTACTTTAAAAAAACCAAAAGCACTCAGTGGAGGTCAAACTACTATGCAAGACCTTCCCTGATTTTTGCACAGAATTCCAAAGATGAACATCTGCACTTCTACTTCTTCTATGGAAGAATTAGATGCGAGAATTCTCCGACATGGAAGAATTCGTTGTCATGCATTGCACACGTGGTGTCCGCAGAGGTGTTGTAGGGTCAAAGTTTTGGGGAAGCAAAATTATTGCATTCTGGCATGGGCTTGCATGTCTTGTCATTCGCTTGCAGCAGCCTCGCCATTCCAGAGATGCTGATGTGCACCACCGGCCACAACGAAGTCAATGTGAAAAGGAACATGGTTAGCTTAGCTCTGATCTTCTTTATTTATCACAGACTTATGGATATGAGTGAACACCTGTCTAAGGGTCTGTTCGCACCAGTCATTATGTTAGCAATATTAGCTCCTAAATGCCCAAGGCACCAAAATTTGGTGTTTGCAAAACTTTGAAGTTAAATAAAACCTAATCAAGTTTCTATTTTTAGTAATTTTTATTTTTAGAAAGTTCTTTTTGAGGTCTAGTTTTAGCAACAAAAATCTGATCTTGAAAATAAATGATAGTGATTTTTCTATTCAAGATTTTGTGCAAGGGTACCCATTGTAATGTTGACTTCCTATAGTGTTGAGAGCTCTTGAAAATGAGCCTCAAATACACTAGATCTTGAAAAAAAAGTCACATTCAAAATTCATTTAAAAAAATTATAGAGTAGATTTTAAGAAGCCATAAATTGATTGGGGTTATACATGTTAGGTCCTTTAACCTCATATTTTTTTGATCACCAACTTTTTAGATTTGACTTGTGAAAAGAGTATTGAAAGACTTGACATCACTTTTGTAGTTTTAACACCCTCATAGTCAAACATTATAATCTTTCACTCCATAAGTGATATTGTTGTGTTTTCTTTTCCTATGATATCTCTAATATGTCTAGTTTGAATTTGTATGGTTACAATTCCAAATTTTTTGATACAACTCATTAAAAAATTGGCATTTTGTTCAATTCAGAGCAAATTCAAAGAAGCTCAAAACAGGGCTTGGGCATTTAGGGGTTAGGATAGGAACAGGTAAAAGTAGAGGGGGAATTCCCACTGGAACATTAGCATATTTGCCGAGCCTGCGTGGGTGCTGAGCTGGTGCTCAGATAAGGTCGCTCACCGTAGAAAACGTCAGTAGTTTAGAGCATCGCCATGGCTGCACTTCAAGGGGTGCCAAGTGCAACCTTGGCGCGTGGATTTGGAGAGTGGGGCTTCCCACTCTACCCCATGGCTGACGCGCCAAGCCACAACACTTAATGGATATTAAATGAAAATAGTTTGAAGGTTTTGAAATAAAATTTACAAAAATTTAACTTTCAATGCATTACCTCACATTTTTCAAATGCACTCCCAACTTATTTTGAATTTTGTGGAAGAAGAGAAGCTCACAATATACACATGGTGTGATAAAAGGTAGAACAAACAATGTGGGATAAGTAAAATTAAAGTAAGTAGGAGCTGAACACTAATAGTTAATTCAAAAGTAGGCATAGTAGAATGAACTTTGAATTAACTGCTCCTACTTACTCTAATTCTACTTATCTCACATTGTTTGTTCTACCTCCTACCACCCCATGCGTATATAGTGAGCTTCACTTCTCATTCGGAACTTAACAAAATTGAAAAGCTTATCTCCCAACTCTCTACACACAAATAAAAAGAACTTTATTTTAGTTGGAAGATGAATTTCATTTTCAATTTTTTTGACACAAGTAAAGGATGAACTGTGGTTCAAATTACTTGTGAGGTTATTTAAGGCTAGGTGGGGTCAGTGCCTCGGCGATGGGGTAGAAGGGACTGTCACTACCATCGAAGACGGCGTGAAAAGGTCAGGCAAACCCTTTGGCGAGGCGCGTTGAAGCCCCACTATTTGCCACAAACTAGTGGGAAACACGATAGTGAGGCCAGATATCAGTTGTAGCAAACAAAGAATGAGTGATGGAAAGTGCTAGACTAGTCCTCAGGACTGGTTCCAAGTCTGTTGCTTAATGAATTGTCCTTCTCTTTGTTCGAGGCGGGCCTTTAACTAATAACAACATTCCTATTTACTGCTTAATGTGAACAGACCCTAAGTCAATTTAAATTGACTATTGGGAGGAGGAATTTACCCATTCATAATAAAATAAAATTTTAAAAAATTCCAGCTTCTTATCCAATTTTTTGCACCACAAAGTTACATTGGGAAAGTACCCCCATTGCATCAATGCTATTATTGTGATATTGCTTCAATAGTTGAACAATAGAGTATTAAAAGTATATTATTGCAATACTGCAACAATACGATTTCAATAAGGGGTGTATTCTATCCATTGAAAGTATATTGTTGCAATATTACAACACTATGCTTTTAATACTCTATTGTTCAACCATTGAAACAATATTGCAACAACACTGTTGCAATACGGGTTTTTTTCTTCATGAATAGGAGAAAAAACATCGATGAAAATTGTCAAAAACATCTTCTAAGAATATATTGTTTTTCATATTTGGAATGAAGTTTATTAATTTTGAATAATATTGAGGATGAGAGTATCACTACTTGAAGAAAAGTGGATTATTTTTTTTGGCTTGCCAAAATTAGGGAGGCAAAAATTGTGGTCTATCTTTTGAGTGGATAGTGAGAGGATGTGAATTTGAGAAAAAAAACATTGAAAGGGAACAAATCATTTTCAAAGGGGTACAAGTGGCATCAACTATTAGCCATTAAACTTTTCCAAAAAATGTGAAAGGGGGTACATGTGACACTTTCTCAATGGTTGAAAAATTGACATGGATGCTTCTAATGTATCCCCCAATCCATACTTGTATTTCTATGACATGTGCCTCACTTGCGAACAAGATGTGACAATGTATGGATGTATTTATATGGCCATAGGTATGTGGCCATATTTCATATGTATCATGTATGTATTCCATGTATATTTTCACATGCTATATATAATCCATATTATGTATTTGTCTTATGTTTTTGTATCTATATTCTAAAGTATTCATATCCATATTATTTATTTTTCAAGATCAATGGCATTGGAGGGGAGGGGAGGGTGTTTACAAGATCAACGGCTCTTGCTTTTTACCATAAGGGAGTGTGTGTAAATTGCAATTGGAGGGGGATACATCATCACAAGAGATAATGTGTGTTGTGCTAGACAATGAATAAACAAAAATCACATTGATCACTTGCCTTAAGTTTGAGCTTCTTCACCAACCTTGGGTTAGATGGCAAGAAAATGCAATTAGAACTTGAAACCGTTTTATTTTTATTACATTAGTCAAACATTTTGTCTTTGAGATTTTTTCACTCATAATCCACATTTAATAAGCCCTCAATTCATTTGGAGGAATGAGGTATTTGCATTAGAGAAAATTTTAGCCCTTTGGAGAGCCATTTGACTACATGCAAATGGAAAAAATATTAACCCAAATGTTGTCATAAAGAATCTTCCTAGTGAAAGTTAGCTTGTGTGCCTTGTTGAATTGGCAATTAAAAAAATATTATTATTTAAATGATTTATTTTTAAAAAATAAATATATTTTTTATTTCATTACATTTGCACATTGACCAAAAGGCAAACAACTCTCCAAAGGGCCTAGATTTTTCTTAATGTATCTAATTGTAACATGTTTCTAAAATCAACCCATACATATTTTTGAGATATAATGTACAACCTATATCCATAAGAGCTTGGAGTTAATATTGGATACATGTATTTTGAAAATTAATAATTTAAGGTGTCCTAAAAATGAATGAAAATAAGAAATCAATCATACTATGAAGTTCATTTTTGTGATCAATCATTATAAGGTAGAGGATAATTTAAAGCAAGGTGAGAAGATTCAATAGGTTAAATACAAAACAGCTGTGTTTTGTTAGTAGAATTTCAAACCTCATTTACAAACTATCAATCAAATTATTTCAATATGATTTTAATAAAAACAAATGTAGAAAAGTCAAACTAACGTACAAATCTTAAAATTTGTTGTGATTAGAAGTCTCCAATCTAAAAGTATGGACAATGTTGAGATAGAAGAAGGTAAGGAGATTTTAATTCCTCTTATTGTAAAATTATGCAAATTTTTAAATAGGAAACTTTAAATCACAATTGGACTTTTGAGTTACAAAATTTGTTTTTTCAAATTTTTCAAATTTAATTTTGTTTTGAAGAATGTCAAATTTTTGCGCTCAAATAGTCAAATGGGGTCTACAATTTTCTTATACATAAACACTTATTTGACTTGACGATTCAAAAAGCTCCAACATACACTAATTGTCAAATCCCTTCTATATAGTGTACCTTATAAATAAGTGTTTACCTTCTTCCAACATTATTGAAAACATTGAGTGGCTTTTAAATTTATGTGATGTATGCTCAATTTAGATTATTTGTAGAATTCAATAGAAATCAAGGTTGAAGATTTGTCAAATTCTCATTAATTTAACCCCTAAAGTTCCAAAGTCTCAAAGTCCCTAAACGGGACTTTTAGGATTTCAGGTAGGCTTGTGTGATCTCAATTTTTAACATAATTTTTTGAAACTTTTTTTGAAGATAGGAAATCAAATTAACTTTTTGGAGATATAATTTTTATTTCAACTGGTGCCCCCCCCCAAAAAAAAGTTATGCCACCATAAGTCCAAAAAGCAACTTGAGGGACAACCTCCAAAAATCACAATTAGTTAAATTTTTTTAATTTTTAATTTTTTTCTCAAAGATTATAATTTTGTTTACATCTAAAGCTTTGGTTCATTCCATTTGGACTAGTGATGAGAAAGTTATGGACAATCTTAATTTTTGGGCAATCTAAGCATCTTCTTAAAAAAATCTTGAACTTGTCACTTTAAATGCAAATATCTTGCAATCTAGAAGGTCAAAGTTCCTAAAAAAATTTCCATGCATTCTTATACTAGTTTAGTACAAGATCTTATGGTTAAATGTATTTTAAAAAATAATTTAAAAAGTTTTTTGCTCTTTGCAATAGAAATGATAATTTTGAGTAGATTTTGATGGAAAAAAGGCCTTCAAACTTTACAAGTTAATATATAAGCACATTGGCCATACAATTTTTTTGAAACTAAAGTTTTCCAAAGTTAAAAACAAATTTTATATAGAAAATATACTATGAAATTTTACATTATAACTTATGCCCTGTGCAAAAGAAATAGAATTTTTGACATTTCTTTCCAATAAACAATGTTTTCAGCTCTTTGACCTATACAACCCTGTTTGTATTATAGTTTGTATTTACCTACTATTAGTAGTCTAATTGATTCAACTAAATTATTTGTATTAATAGGAACTTTCCAAAACTGTAATAGGGAAAAAAATTCATTTCAATTAACTTGAAATTTGAAATTATGACATATTTATAAATTAAAAATGGAAAAAATATCTAATAAAATAAATTATATTTAGAAATTCAGAAAAATATAATTATTTAAATTTAGAAATTTAGAAATTACATAAGCTTTACAAATTTATAATTTTAGTAGTTTAAAATCTGAAAAATTTAGAAGTTCACAAATTTCAAGATCATAACTCTCAATCCCTAAATGACTAACAAGCCCTTTTTGGATTTTTTTGGGAACGTGTCTAGACTCTAGTAACCTTATAATTTGGAATTTTTGCATGAATTTTTTAGGATAGATCTTAATCATCCTAATCTACATATGAAGCTTTATTTCACATCATTCCAATAAATATTGAAAAACTTATAATATTTTTTTATTTCAATGTCAAAGTGGGCAGCCAAAAATATATATTTAAAAATTAATTAATTAATTTTATTTTATTGAATATTTTGATACCTACTCAAAAACATTTAAATCATTCAATTCCAAATAATAACATGCAAGGTATTAGAAGTTTTATTTTGCAAGCAATCATACTATTAAAATCATAACTCCCTCTGTAATATCACAAATGCTACCATTAATACTAGGGGCTCGTGCTTGCTATACTACGCATTCATTGTATCACATATTAGTAAAATTTTCATATATTTGAATAGAATGCATGATAATGATTTCAATAAGTCTTTAAAATAATTATTTTAAATATTTTATACACATATTTTCAATCATGCATACATAGAAATCGTATTTTCACACAATGTGATATTACAAAAATAGAGTAGTAGTTTTGCAATCACTTTTGTAATATCACTTTTTACAAAGGGTGATATTATAAAAATTATATAGTTGTTGCAATTAAAGTGATATTAAAGAGGATCCATAGGATGATATTATAGAGGTAGCAAATTCATCGCTTTTCTTGGTTTTACACTTCTTTGCACTTCTATGATTTTGTGCTTTTGTGAGCTCTGAGCTTTCATAATTTCAATTTTCTATTGGTACTACCAAATGATTTTGAGAAATTTATTCAATTGAATCAATTTTGGATTCCACAACAATTAAGTTGTTCACAAAGTTTTTGAGATTTATAAGTTTTTCTTTTCAATTCTTCAATTTGATTGCCATTTTTTGTAACAATGGAGTCAAATTTCTAATGCATTCTAATGTATGTGTATCTTTTATAGTATTTACCATTGCATATGTTTCATTCATCATTCAATAAATTTCTATTGTACATTTCAATATATGCTTACTTATAAAAAAAATTATACAAAGATTTTAGTCATTTTTATTTGAAGATTTATTGAAATTTTTGTTCTGCATTCTATCTAACACATAAAAATTCTTATAAAATTCTAATGATGAATGCATAGCATAGCAAGCACCAACCACTAGTGAAATAGAAAAAACATATGAAGTTGTAGAAGATTAACTCCATTGAGACTGATAGTTCTTAATTTCTTGTAAAAGTTATTAGCAATTTAGTTTTTTCTTTCATCCAATACCACCTTCTACTTTATATATTTTTTTAAAGATAAAAACAAAGATTTATTTGGTTAAATTTTTTCCATGTATTTTCAACCTACTTTATAATATATTGACTAAAATGCAAAAGTTATGGGCTTTATGTATTTTTTTTCTAAAAATGTTAAAAGACAAACCTTCATCTTGGGAAATGATAGAAAAATATAATTTTGAAAGATAGATCCATTGAACTTAGAATTGGTGGGGATGTTCATTCTAGAATTTTGGGATAATGTACTTGAACAACTTAACTAAATGATACTATAGTTGGATTTGTTAGATATAAATATTGATACAAATGAAGATTTTAGCCTTTTTGTGGGTATGAATATTTTCATTAATAGAAAATGACGGGTTTTGCAACTACAAAGAGCAACTTGTTTTGGGGTTGCATTGTACATTTGTAACTAGTGAAAATCTAGAGGCTCCTAGTCATCGTGGATAGGTTTTCTAGTCATATTGTAGTTGCATAGCAAAATGGGATTGTTTGTTATGCATCAATTTATTTGAAACTTCATTGATGCACTTTACGATGTGGTTGCTTATGTGATATTTGTTGCCACATGAGGTTGATCACTCAATTAGTGACTTGTACAATTCATAGGCAACTCACTTGCAACTAATATATGATTCATTTGCAACTAATTTGTGACTTCATAGCGATTGGTCTATGACTTCATTGCAATTAGTCTATGACTTCATTGTGACTCATATGTGACTTGTAGATTTCAAAATCTACAAATTGTAAAAATCTACAAATTATCAAAATCTACAAACTATAGAAATCTTAGAATTCTATTAACAAAATTCATTACATAAAGATATAACTACTTACAAGTCTTATATATTCAATGTAATAGTACTCTTGATCGTTGATATGGGATAATCAATATAAGACAATTAGAAAATGATTGGGAAACAACTAGGATGCAACTACTAAGCAACTAAAAAAATGACTACAAATCAACTAGGGAACAACTACTGTCATTTATAATTGCAGTTCTTTCCTAATCATTTTGTAGTCGTTTTTTACCATTGTAAATTGATACAATGGATATTATAGAATGTGGTTAATCCACATTGACAACTATAATAAATATTGCATGGAGAACAAGTCACATTCATTCTAAATATGAACTCTTATAATCTTGCACTTCATTCTACAACTACTTTGAAACTAAAACAATGTATCCACTTCATTTTGCAACTACTTTGCAACTAAAACATTGTACTAATGATGTAAAGCAATGACATAAAAATTTGGTACAAAAAGAGAGGACTATAGTCGCAAGATAGTTGTATAGGACACTTAGCCAATTGTGGCAAGCACGTTTCTCTTCTAATGTTTGAAGCACTTTTGTACTTCAAAACACTACAACATTTTATAAGTTAAGGACAAGGAGTTTGGACCAAATGATTTCAAAAGGACAAAATTAGCTTGAAAAATGTCATTCTCCCTTCATCCAAGTCATTTGAATTTATAAAGTTGCAAATTGTGAAAACAAATAACTATAAAATTCTAGATGAAAGAATTTACATTTTTCAAGAATTTAAACTTACCTAGACTATCCAAAAAGGTTGTTGGAATAAGAAAATACTCCACTTTAGGTGTGTTTTTATGTTGTTTGTTGCCTTAGTCTAGTCAAATGAGTCAATGCCTTGAATTTATTTAAATTCCACCAAAAAACGTCGAGGCTATCCATTTGAGTACTTATCAGTGTCAAAATGCCTTAAAACTTGCTGGGGAGTATTATTAAAAATAAAAAATTTATCTTAAGCTTTATTGAAATTTTACTATAATCTAGATAATTTTCAAGAATTTTTCAATACTATTGTAAGTAATTGACTTCTACAATTCAAAAAATTCCAAATATTTTATGGTGACCTCTAAATAGGTCCCAACTTCCATATACTAAGTTCATGTTCATATTCTTACTTTGCACTTTCACAAGAAGGTTTGACAGTATAACTTAGTGTTGCTTTCCTCACAAAAATTATATCTTGCAAATTTTCATTCATTGGAAATGAGCAATGGACATCATTAAGCTATTGGTTTATTGTAATTTCAAAAATGCATTTTTTTAATCTTCAATTACATTGTTTCTCATATTATTTGAATTTTCATTTACAAGACTAGCATTCAACCTTCTATTCATCTTTCAAAATGATTGATAATTTTAGTTTTAGTTGGTTGCAAGTAAATCTTAGGCCTAAAAAAAACTCTCCCCTACAAAATATTAACTCTCCTTTAGCTAGAATTTCCAAATTATGGGCTAGGTTCCATCATGGAATAGAAATCTTACAACTACTCTACTTTACTTTTGTATAGAAGTCATTTGGACCTCAGTTTGTTCGTCATTTGAAATTTTTTTCCAAAAGTTAGAAAATATTCTAACAATATATTTGATTTTATTAGTAATCAAAGGTTAAATCTAGAAACTTCTTGGGGTTAAACAAGGAGGGAAGGCCTTTGCAAAATGTATAAAAATCCATCCCTTCTTTAGTACTTAAATCACCATCATTTCTAATGTTGAAACTTTGACAATTTGTCTATACAATGGTTTTGTTCATTTTGTCCATTTGTTGTTTACGTGGTGGATTTAGAGCATTTTGCTCATTTTCTTGTGTTTGATGCACTCTTTGAAGGATTGGGGTCCCTTCAAAGTTTTGACACCTTATCTTCTTGCATAAATATTTTGTAGCATTTGTTTACTAATGATTTTCATTTTGTGGATTTTATTGGAGTAGTTGAGTCATTGATTTCTTGTTGTGACTTTGCACTAGCTCTTTTGTGCAGGAATTTTCATTTTGGATAATTTCTTGAAGAATCTTAACCTATAAAAGACGTGTTTTATGATATTGGATATACTTATTTTATCATTATTATCCCTAATGGCAAAGATTTGGTTTTGCATCTAACCATTATTCATCCTTGTTTTTTTCCCTCTTACATTTTTGCCTAGTATGACAAATCTTTGACTTTGTACATATGTCTTCATTGTTGTTAGCTTTTCTTGCCCAATCATTGCTAGTTTTTAGCATTAAATTGTTTGAGACAGTGAAGCGTTGAACCTATTATACATATATAAAGTGTCATAGCACAGGAAAGTCAGGTTGCTTCTCTAGGACCGGAAATGATCCTAAAGTGACCCGTTTATCGTTCCCACAGAGATTTAGTTGGAAGAATCCTTATTTGTCCGGAAGAGAGGAATTTGCCTTGTCACAACAAACCCACGAACATCTACTCTGATCCGATTAAGTCTAACTATTCTATTCTATTACCATACTCACCCTTTAACTTCTCCTATTCACACATTATCTACAATCTATTTACAATCAGACTGGAACTAAAAAGGGGGTAGCTAGTCCAACTTTCCCGTTCTTGGTAACCGGAATCGAGTTTAACCTCTGAATCAAGAGGGATCCGCGTATTGGGCTTGAGGCAGGAAGCTTAAAACCTACCCTCTAAGTTTTAGAGTGATAAGAGATCCACTGTAAAAAGAAGAAGAAAAACACAACTCAACAAAGCCTAATTCCGGCCGAACTCTCCTTCACAATTGAATCGGATAGCTATCGGGATCAGCAGGTCACGCAAGGTATAGTTGGCTAGAATAATAACTTGGACTACAACGACGGCCTATTAGTTAATTTGGATTCCTGGCAAAAACTGGGATGGCTGAATTAGGGAGTTGTTACCTCCCCTTCGGGATTCCGGTTAAGTCTAAACCTATCGACCGGAAAATGGGAGCTGCTCTAGAACAATCAACAGTTACACTCCGCACACATCCGGGACTATCAAAACTCAACTAGAAACATGAACCGGTCACAATTAGGTCCGGAAAACACCCTCGCTCGCAGTCTCTCTTTAAGAATCCAGACAATTTTAATATCCGGGCACACTCCCTCCTTACCTATTCCTGCAATCTCTATAGAACATACATTAATGGTTATCCACCACCAAAGCACACGCTGCCACCTCTAATTGTGAACCAGAAAGTTGATTTGGATTGTACAATGCTAAGAAAACAAAGTATGGAAATGCACACCGGATTAACAATAACCGGCTAATTAAATACTAAACAACCCATAGGACTCCTCAGTCTATGGGAATCAAAATCTACCTTTCCTGAATCAACACGTGCCCTCCTTTTCATCTACAAAAATAACGTTGACTACTATAATCCTGGAACTAGCCGTTAACATTCCCGTTCCAATAAATCCGGATCCAGAAAGTCAATTCTACCTTTCCTGCTAAAAGTGATTTACAAAATACTTTCTTCCAAAAACTTGGGTTTTCAGCCGAGATTCTAACCTACCTATCTATCCCTTTAACTTTTCTGCCGCTTCCCCAGTGTTGCACTTGGTTTCGGAGTGCCCTTCCGCGCTAGTTGTTTCCGGACGGAACCGGAAACTGTCTTCCATTTCTTGGTCTTGGAGGACTGAGCCTTGGTCTTGGTTCTCTTCTTCTTTGGTGCGGCCAGTTCCTGATTCGGGTCAGAGTATGGTTCGGACTCCTTTCCGGATTCAGAACTGGAATCCTCTTCTTCCTCCTCTTCTTCTTCCTCCTCCTCCACATCTTCTTCTTCTTCCTCTAACTTCGCCCGGGTTGATTTCCTTGTTGATGGAGGCCTTGGAGTCTTCATCTTCGCCTGGCTAGGAGTGGGAGAAGCCTTCGAAATCTTACTCTGCGGCGTCCCTAAATCTACCTCTTTCACTTTCACCTTTCCCCGCAATACTGATCCGGGTGTTGGTGTGTGCGCAGTTCCGGTTTCCAGGGTAACCGTCTCCTTAGCAGGAGTGACTATCATCACATCTTCGGATGAATGTCCAGATTTCTCCCGTATCATTGGGGATGTCTGCTTGGTCTCCGACCGCGGTGGCTTGGATGGAGTCGCCTTTGTTGTACCAACCATTTCTGGTTTTGATTCCGGTTGGGGAAGTGGACTGACCTCCCCCATGACCTCTCTCAATTGAACAAGTAGCTGTTCCATCTTAGAGTTGAAGGATACTAGGACATGAATGACTTTGTCCCCTAGCTTTCCTACCCCTTCCAAAACTTTCTCATCAAATAACCTAGCTTTGTTCAATGTTTCTGCCGGAAGGGCGATAAACTCCCTAATCCGGTCAATCGTCTCTACAGTTTGAACTGAATACTTCCGGTTACGCTCACTTTCCTGTTTTTGTCTACTCAGTTCTTCTTTCAGGGACAATAATTCATCTGCTAAATCCTTATACTTCACCTTTCTGGATTTTCCCTCAGCATCCTCTATTAGGTTCTGGATTTGCTCTACACACTCTGTCCTAGGAATATCTCCCAACATCTTACATACCTTTTTCAAGGTACTTCTCTCTTTCTCATGTTCTTCCCGGACTTTCTTGAGCTCTCCTATAATCGACCCTAAGAGATCGCTGTTCCAGATTGGATCCTTCTCTTCCTCTGTCTGGACCTCTTTCCCTTTCCTCTTTTCCAATTCCGATTCTTCCGACGAACCAGAAGCCTCTCTCTTAACCTCTCTCTCTTCCATCTCATCATCGGAGTCAGGTTTCATCCCGTGGGCCAGTTTGACCTCCTGGACTGTGTATTCCTGCCTCTCTTGCGCCCTCATACAATCTTGGGCATGATACAAATGAAAAAAAAATGGAGAAAGGCTAGATGGTTTAGTCTTTCCCACTCCTTTGCATAGTTTGGCGACATAATCTCTCAAGACTAACCCCCAATCTACCTTCTTGTCTCCGGACAATGCACCAAAGATTGTATTTCCCAAAGTGATGGTCATCCGGTTTCCTCTATCCGGACTGAGAATCGGAACTAGAAATTCTAGCACCCTCTTCTCTCGTTCATCCTTGCAGTCACTCACTGTGTATCCATCTTTTGTATGAGGGGCGTTCCGGAACTTACCCACCGTGGTCTTGTCTATCCGGATGCCATTCCTTCTCCGCCCCGGGCAAACCGTAAACCTCCCGCCATACTCCTGCGGTCCACTTGTCCGGAAGTGCCCTCACGGTCTTCCTCCATTCGTTCGACTGCGGATGCAATATCTCCCACACCATCACTTCGTCTTTGAAACTCCAAGGCCTTTCTATCAACCCTGCACAGCCCATCTGACTAAGATCCTCCACTAGGTCGGCTCTCTCTCCTGCATCTTCCGGAATAACCAGAACAATGTTTCTAAGCAATATCTTCGTGGTGGGGGTCTCTTCCTCAACCTCACTCCTAGACATGGTTGCAATGCTCTCCCTTCTCTTCTCCGACTAACCCTCACAGCAGTCGCTCGTACTGTAGCACTGGCTCACTCGAAAACTCAAATTGTCAAGAAAAAACGGAAACTCTCCAACCAACTATGAACCCTAACGGAAACAATTCCCAAGTTATAACTTGCCGGAGAAACTGAAAAAAGGTCTGACATTGAATTCTTCCTACTTCCCGTTTCCAACCGTTGGTTTTGACATTTCCAGTCACTGGACCGTTAAAATGGTTGTTGGAATTTCACTGTGAAATCCTCCGGACCACTACTTTGCTCATCATTATCCGGGGATGACCGTTAACTTCCGGTTTCCGGTTCCTACTGAGCCAAATCTTTTGGGAATACCGACTGAAATCAATCCCGTTCCCGATTATTGATTTTCCGGTTCCGGATTTCAGGAGTAACCATTAACTCTATTATGGAGTTGAGGTTTTCTAATTTTCCGGTTCCGGTTCTTCTCTCTCCCTGCTCTATTTTTATAGCAAAAAGACAAAAAAATTTATCTAGATGAACCCACTATGTCCTTAATTCCTCCTAAAAACTTCTAAGGCCCTATTTAGGACACCCACATAAAGTATTAACTTTTAACTTTCAAATTAAATCTTCCTTTGTTATTCCATCAAGAGAACATTTCTATACTATTAGAGTCAGAGCTTTGGTTAAGTTTTCAAACCAACCTATAGCTAGCTATAAGGCAACCGAGGGGCTTGCCATTAATGCAACTATAGGGACATCAAGTCTAATAGCTTCAAGATTCCAACTCAATGTCAAGAGACAAATAGTATTAGAGAGCCTAGCTTAGTGTTGGAGGTCCAATAGTGTCAAGGAGTCCAACTCAACATCAAACGTTGAGTAGTGTCAAGGAGTCCAATTTAGTGTTGAAGATTCTAACCACTTTAGAAGGTCTAATAATGTTGAGAGGACAATATCATTGGGAAAGTCCAATAGTGTTGGGGATTCCATCTTAGCATTGGGAATATCTAGTAGTGTTGATAGTTTAGTGTCGTCGAGGGTCTAATAGTTTGGGATGGTCTAGTAGCTTGAGATCTATTAGCTTTGGGCCCAAGGAAGAAGAAAAGGGTGGCACGAGTTTAAGTATAAAGAGAGTGTAGAAGAGAGGGGAGGAAAACTGGAAATAGTCATTTGAGATTTTTGGAATAAAAAGAAGAAGGTAGTTGATGCAAAGATAGCTCTTTTAAAATATGGCCTACTAATTAATATGGCCTAAGAAGTCAATGTTGGCCATTTAGAATATCCAAAATTTAGTAGAAAAAAATGAAGGAATTATATATAGAAAATAGTGGAGAAAAAAAAATAGAGAATTTAGTGAGAAAATTTAAGAGATTAGTTTAAGTTTGTAATTACTTTTTAAAACTTTCTATTTAAGCAATATGCAAAATTCCAAGTAAAATGGACAATATACTCATCAAAGAAGACAAGGACATAGAGTCCTTCAAACTGGAGTTAAATTAGAAATTAGATGCTTAAGTTAGACTTTAGGAAATTCTAAAAATCCAAATTTGAATTTAGATTTACTTAAGTAATTTCTAGTAATATATTAAACATAGTAAAAATAGATAAAAATAAAAAAGATATGCATGAACAAAGTTTGGTAGTGAACCCTTAAAATTTAAGTCATCCATTTTGAATAAATTTTTTGGGTCAATCCATTTTTAAAATGGCCATTTCTGGATTTAGGAATGTGAAAAGTCACTTGAATTTGGACTTATTCTCAAGAGATCAAGTTAGCCATGAAGTGGTATATTCAAATTTAAAAAAAGATTGACTATTGAATTTACAAAAATTTCCAAAGCAAAGGTGGTCTACAAACTATAAGTCTATAACAAAGAATAATAAAATGGGAGAACTCTCGCCAATGAGGTGGAGGCATGTGTTCATGGGTGGTAGAGTCATAACTATGCCACATGATATTCATAAGGCTGGCCTAGCCTTTGGAATGGAAGATAGTTGAAGACTTTTCATGCACTTTTAGAAGTGCCATGTAGTCTATATGAAGAAAGCACTATGGAAGAAAAACGTTCAAAATTGTCTTGAAGTGGAAGAGTAATGAGGTTGGAACAATGATGATGCTTGGAATTCTAATGGGTTCCTAGCCTAAACCATTTATGGCCCTTTTTCAATGAATTGCCCAATAGTAAATTAGACCTCAAGCAGCAATACCTCCCCTTGGTTTGTGGGTATAGAGAACTATTGAAATACACATTTTGCATTCAAATTTGAGACATTTAAAAAATATTCCTATTGCATATTTTTGCATTTTTGCATTCTATCATGTTTGATCTTGAATTTTGGCTTCAAATTTGTGACAAATCTTCCAACTATTTCATAATTTTTTAAAACTAACCCCTAAGCGCCTAGCACAAATTCATTGAAATCCAAACCCTTTGGAACTCATTCCCTTTAAACTACCATCCAAAATGAGATCCACAAAATATTGACCGTACTGATTGGTAGTGGGGAGAGGTCCAAAGGTGCATGGAAATGGACCAATGATTTGACTGTATTGTTGAAAAGATTATAATAGTTAAACAAGGACAACCTTTCAAGCCAAAGAGGCTACAATTTGGCCTGTGGGGTGCTCAAGGGTTAACAATAAAATGGTTACTTTCTAAAATGTTAAGTGTCCATTGAAAGAGCTAGTCTAAGCACAATTTTAGCTATGCCAAAACATTGATTTATTTGAAGTACCCTTCACTTTTATGAGATAATCTTGCAATTTATGACTTGGATTGAAACCAATTTTAGTAGAGATGATAAAGACTTGACTTTCTACAAGATCCTATGGTTAATTTTTCCTAAAATAAAATTTAAAAAAATATATAAAAAAAAAATCAATTTTGAATTGTAGGTTAGTAGAAACCATTGAATTAGGTTTTAGAATACAATTTAGAGGCCAAATTTCATCTATTTACAATTTTTGGTAGAAAAGTCCAAACATAAGTGTCTTATCATTTGGAAAAGGTAACTTAGTCCTCCACAATATAGAAGATCTAAATATCCAAAAATTACAATTTGAATTTATAAATTTAGTGTAGATATCATAAACTATAAATTCAAATTGAATGCTTAAATTCTTTCTAAACTACAAAATTGACTTTAAACTAAAAAATCTTCAGAGGTTTCTAGGACTATTTCATAATTCAAATTTGGATTAAAATTAAAGAAGTTAGAATGGAATGAAGTTTAGACATTAAAAAGTTATAGTTTGGATGAAAAAAGCCTTGATATACCCTATAAGATTGAAACAAGAATATTCAAATTCTCCCAAAATCTAAAACTAAAATCCAAAGAAGAAAGTCAATTTGAACACATGAGGCAACAATATTGGATGGATGAAGTTTTCTAAGTCCAATGAAAGCCAAAACTTCATCTACCCATAACTTTTACTATGAATATTAGATTCTTAAGTTCTTCACTATTTTGGCAAGGAAAAATGTTTCCTTTGAGATTTGGACCATTTTAAACAAATAAGTAGAAAAGACTTGTCTATTGAATGGAAAGCTAAGTGGATGACACCTAGACATCTATTTAGGATTCTAAGTTCAAAATATAGAGAATCTAGTTTTGCCCACTTTAACTTGAGGGTGGAGATAGAATCCTCACATCAACTCACCTTCTAGTGCCTACAATGCAAAACAAATGCTTAAGAAATTCACATCAAAACACCTTGTCCATTATTTGTTGATAGAAAAAAGTTGTAGATTTAATACAAAAATTCAGCTAGAGCTACCTTGTTGACTATTGGGTTATTTTGTACAAATATAATCCAAAAGTCACTTGGTGGCCTTGTGGTCCTTTCGGGTTAAGCGCTTGAGTGTTCAGGAGCTAACTTTAGGCTATTTACAAATTTGGCTATGCTCTAGTGACTTTGCACTTCAATATTTTATTTAGTATTTTTAGGATAAATTCAAATTGTCATGTTTAGCAAATAAGACTTTATTCTTTGTCATTCCAAAAATTATTGCAAAAGTTGTAAAATTCTTTAAATTTTTATCTGAATATCAACATCAATTTTTTTAAATTCACGAGTTTCTTTATTTTATTAGATAGATTGATGGTTTTTTTAGAATTTTATTTCATTCAATTTTCATTAACTCTTAACCCCTAAAGTTCTTTAACTATTTTTTACAAATAATGTACAAAACTATCACTTCTAATGCATTGAATATAATTGAAATAAATATTTTTTAAACTCAAGCTTTCAACCATACAAATTTGTACTGGAATACTATAGGAATTTGTAAAAAAATTAAAAAACCTTTGATTGCATAGATTGCAAGATTATAACATTTGAAGTTAGAAGAAAAGAAATTTTGTTCTTTGCCCAATAGTATCAATATAGTTTGTTTCAACTTTGAAAAGGAGGCACTATCCAACAGTGGAAATTCAAACCATTGGGTAGGTAGGTATGTTAGTTACTTGCATGAAGATTTTCAAAGATAATATTGAGGTGTTTAACATATCTAAAATCATCTTGCAACCAAGAGGATGTCCAAAACAAGCAACTATGTACGTGAATAAGATTTTAATTTGTTTTAGAAAAATTAATTTCTTGGAAGAATAAAAATCTCAATAGTCAATACAAATTTTTTTCAAATAAATTACAAAAAACCTCATGAATTTACATTAGAATTTGAGCTAATGGATCTAAATTTTTCTTAAAACTCCTATCTTTAGTGCATAGAGTGGAAATTAAAAAAATAATCTTTTTTATTTTCAAACACACATTATTTTTCTATAGCCATGTGAAAATGTGTGGAATAAACTTCAGTCCATTTTGCCCTATAGATTGTGAAATATAAGCGTACAAAATTAATGAAAAAAATTCACAACTTGCCTAATTGGTTTTCCTCTCTACTAGCATGTTGTACAATTTGTCCTTAAATTTTTGAAACCTATAGCTTTTGATCCAAGCATCCAATCAAGAAAAAAATTATATCTTTACAAATCTTGTATTAGAATGAGTTTTTGGCAAAAGAATTTACTTTCATTTGTTAAAAAATGACTCCATATGAACTTTTCCAAGCATTCAAAAGGTTCCCTATGAGCTTATTGTCCTTCAGAGGTTAAAGACCTTTATTTTGATTAATCCTTTTGCTGATGGATTGAATATTTGTATAAATTTTTACACACTTTTTTTTGCTTAAAATGTTATGTTTCTTTTAGACTCGGATATCCATATAAAAATTTCTATTGCCAAAGAGGCCATAGCTCAAAACATACTCTATATTTGTCAATACTAAAAAAACATATTAAAAAAATCATCAATTTGGACCATATTTTCAATACTAAATTTAAACCTCTCTTTAAACCTTCAATTGATTATTACTAGTAGCGTTGTCATGTTGAAAGAATTTGCTTAGGGAAAATGCTAGGTTTTTAGTTGCTACCAGATCTAACTGAAGATATGAAGAGATACAATTACAAAAGAGGTAGAATGTATCACCTCAAAGTAGAATAAATGCATGATTTGTCGTGTAAAATCATACAATATAAGGTGTAAACAACTCCATATACATTGATATAAGGCTTCGTATATAATATATATAAATATTACGTATTAATATCAAATATCAATACATGTATAATATATATAAGCCATATATATATTTGCATATATCATGTATAAATACCATATACATTATATACAATACAATATCATATAAATGTAATAAAATCTTTAAAAACATAATTAGACTTTAAATGAGTGCCATGACTACTTTAAAACTCTAAATCAAACCTATCATGGCTTTATGAAAAGCCAACAAAATATTGTGTAACCTTCACAAAACTCAAAGCTAAAAAAGATACTTTCTATATTTTATAGCTTGTTGAAGTTAACGCTCCTAATTTTGAAGACAACTGTACATCCTTCTAATTCAAAGTTCATAATTCTTACATAATAACTTCAAATCAAGAATATAATAGCTTTTTGGAAAGTTAACCAAATACTTTACAATTCAATCAAATATAAAAGTTAAATAAGATATTGTCTATATATTTTATAGCTTGTCAACTTGACACTTCCAATCTCAAAGCAACTTCTCTCTCTTTCATTTTCAAACTTATAACTTTCACTATCTAACTCCAAATTAAGAATGTAATATTTTTTGAAGAACTAAAACAAATACCTAGTGAAAATTTCAAATTGTTCAACTTTTATAGCTACTCAAAGTTTTTTCTCTCCAATTCAAAGGCAACTCTTTACTACTTCACTCCCTAATTCATAACTTTTATTTCTTAACTCCAAACTAAGAGTGATATCTTTTTAAAAAACTAAAAATTTAATACATAAACATACCAAATGTCAAGAGTAGATACTTTTTCACTATGTATTTATTAGTACCCAAAATTTTATCCTTGAATTCTATAATAGTTAATCTTTCTCTACTCTATCAAGCATAACTTTTTATACAAACTTCAAATGAAATGAATCATAGCTTTTTAAAATCACAAGAAAAAGAAGAAGACAATGCTCTCAAATTTTTGTTTTAAAACTCACAATATACAATATACTATCACTCTTCAAACACATAGCCAAAACTAAACAACTATGAGAAGGAAAGAGAGGAGACTCCTCTTTAAACTCCACCTTATCTTCTAATTTCACCACACAAACAAAATGAACATCAGCCGATACCTTAGCCATGTGGCTATCCTAATATTCATTAGCCATTATTATTGACCATACATCCCTTATTTTTATTAAGAAAACTTCTCACTTTTAAATTTAACTAGAAGATAAATTACCTTCATTTTTCCTTCCTAAAACTTCACACACATAAATAAATTTTAAAAAATTGATTACAAGTATATAAATAAAAAATGAGGATCTAATATATGTCTAATAGAGGTAAAAAAATAGAATTACAAGAAAAAAATCACTTCATCTTCTGGTTGCGATTTTTCATCTTGAGACTTAGAAAAACCCTCTAATTCAACATACTAAAATTCAAAGTGAAAGCAAAATTAAAATCAATAATAATATGATATTAAAAATTTTAAAAATCACTTCAAATTAATAAGGCTCCAAAATAGTTTCTTCGCTTAATCATAGCTTAATACAAAGTCGTCACTTTGAAGTTACCAAAATAATGTCATCTTCTTTCTATATTATTACAATCAAAGTCTATCATAATAACATATAGAGATATATTTTTATATAATATACACATTTACAATGCGATAGCATAGAGGTTGATGGTATACTAATAAAAAAATATTATATCATCCATAAAGAAAACCTTCCTAATTTCCTACTGTCCCCCTCAGAGTGTCCATTAAAATCACGTGTGAACAAAACTTTGGACCTCTATTTACTTTTTAAATTTTTAATAAAATTAAATGAAAAAAATATCAATAGATTTTTCTACTTTGAAAGTTTATGTTTGAATTATTGATATTTTTATTTGTTAATAATAATTAGTTACAAATTTTTGAAGTAAAAAGATATACTGTAGAACTGAAAAATAACTTTTACATCCCTACATTATATATGAAAAAATTGTCTAAAAAAGGAACAAAAAATTCTTAAAAATAATTCTCTATTGAAAGCTCATTTTGAGTTGAATATTGATGCAATGGTCATCTAAATGTGTTCTTTAAAAATATTTGAGTTAAAAAAAATGTCATTTTAGTGCATTTTTAACTTCTTCTAAAAATCATTCCATATTTTATTTGAGTTTGAAATTTTGGGAGTAGAATCCTAGTCATTAGTAAACAATGCTCTAAATTTAAAATTCAAATTATAGTTTATTAGAAACCACTTGTTTGCACATGGTTTGTGGTGCACCTTCCAAGTTGTCCCCTTAGAAGATACAATGGATTTCAAGCAAGTTTCTACAATCTTAATACTATTTGAATTTTCTAAAACTTTATGTGAAGATAGAAAAGAGCATAATCTTTTTAAAATATAATTTTTATTTCAATTGGTGCATGTAAGCAAAAGTTATGTCACAATAAGTCCAAAATTTAATTTGCTAAGCACCAAAAATTAATTAATTAATTAAAAGTTAAATATTTAAATATTTAAAAATATTTAAAATATTTAAAAATATTTAAAAAATTTAAAAATATTTTAAATATTTAAAAATATTTTAAATATTTTTAAATATTTTAAATATTTTTAAATATTTAAAAAATTTAAAAATATTAAAAATATTTAAAAATATTAAAAATATTTAAAAATATTTAAAATATTTAAAAATATTTAAAATATTTAAAAATATTAAAAATATTTTTAAATATTTAAAATATTTTTAAATTTTTTAAATATTTAAAAATATTTAAAATATTTAAAAATATTTAAAATATTTAAAAATATTTAAAATATTTAAAAATATTTTAAATATTTTTAAATATTTTAAATATTTTTAAATATTTTAAATATTTTTAAATATTTTAAATATTTTTAAATATTTTAAATATTTTTAAATATTTTAAATATTTAAAAATATTTTATTTACAACAAAATCTTTGATCCATTCCATTTCAATTTATTATATGGAAATTGTGGACAACTTGTTTTGGGGGCAATTAGAGCATCTTCTTGAAAAAATACTTTGTAGAATTCATTTCTAAACTCAATTTTCATAATGCAAAAAAAAATTCACAAGATTAAAATTTCTTGCTAGAACAATCTCACTGTTGAAATTAATGCATTTTCAATTCCATTTTAGAGATATTAACCCCTAAATGCCTAAAGCACCTAATTTGGGTGCTGACAACACTTTGAAGTTAAATAAAACCTAACCAAGTTGTTATTTTTAGAAATTTATATTTAAAAAGAAATCTTTTTAAAGTCTAGTTTTAGCATCCAAATCTGATTATGAAAATGGTTCATTATGATTTCTGTATTCAAGATTTTGTGCATGGATGTCCATTACATTTTGACTTTCTATAGTGTTGAAGGCTCTTGGAAATAAGCCTTAACCTCTAAAAGACCATTGTCCCTTCGGGGGACAAATTGGATTTCGGGCAGGTACCTACGGGCTGAAATGATGTCATGATTTTTTGAAACTTTTTTTGAAGATAGAAAAACTGATGAGCTTTGTGGGAATATAATTTTTTTCACATTTGGTGCCCGGAAACAAAAGTTATGACCAAATAAGCTCAAAGTAGGGGACGGGGGGCAGTCCGGGCAGCAAAAAAAAAAATTTGAATTTTGAATTTTGAATATTTGTATTTTTTTTCTTGTAGATTATATTTTTGTCTACATGGGAAGCTTTGATTCATTCCATTTGGACTTATTATGAGAAAGTTATGGACAATCTTGTTTATTGGGCAGTTAGAGCATCTTCCTAAAAAAATAACTTATAGAATTCATTTCTGAATGCAATTTTTACAATTTTTCTGAAAAAAAATTTTACATGATTTTGTTTGCTTGCTAGAACAATCTCACCATTGGGATTAGTGCATTTTAATTCCATCTTAAAGATATTAATAATTTAGATTTTCCTTCATTCTCATATCTACTTCTACTTAACAATTTTTTTAAGCATGAAAATTAAGTTTTTTCTTAAAATTTTCTTTTTCCCTAGACTCTCAACTCAATTTCCCACAAAAAAGATTTAAAACTCAAACCTTTGTAGTGCAAAAAATTTAAGTTAAAAAAAAGTTCAAAGTCAAATAATCCAGTCCCGCAAGGTGCTGAAAAAATTGTTTTTCTCACTTTAAACGCAAATATCTTTTAATCTATGTGGTCGAAATTTCTGAAATTTTTTCCACGCATTTCCATAATAGTAAGGTATAAGATCCTACGGTTGGATGTGCAAAAAAAATAATTTTCAAATTTTTTTACTCTTTGCTACAGAAATGGCAGTTTTGAGTGTTTTTTGGCAGAAATAAGGCCTTGGTCCTTTAGGGATTAAATACACTAGAACTTGGAGAAAAAATCACATTAGAATTCATTTAAAAGAATTGTAGAGTAGATTTTGAGAAGCCATAAATTGATTGAGATTATGCATGTTAGGCCCTTCATCCTCATATTTTTTGTCAACCAAATTTTTTGGTTTAACATGTGAAAAGAAGATTGGAAGACTTCAAATCACTTTTGTAGTTTTAACACCCCTCACAATCAAACATTGTTGTCTTTCAATCCATGAGTGATATTGTTGTGTTTTTTTTTCCTATGTAATCACTAATATGTCTAGTTTTGAATTTATATGGTTACAATTCAAAAAAAATTGATACAACTTATCAAAATTTTGTTTTTTTGTTCAATTTAGAACAAATTTCTAAAAGCTCAAAACAAACCTTGGACATTTAGGAGGTTAACAATTTTCTTTTCAATTTTAAAACTACTTCTACTTAACAATTTTTAAGAGTGAAAATTATGTGTTTTTTTAAGAAAAAAACTATAGAACTCTCAACTCAATTCATCAACATAAAAAAATTAGAAATTTACAACCAACAATGTAAAAAAAATCAATTAAGAAGATTCAATTTTAAGAATCAAGTAAGGTACAAAAAAACTTGTTTTTTCCATTTTAAATGCAAATATCTTTATATGTATTTTTATACAAGTTTCTTAAATCTCTTCCATGTATTTTTATACAAGTTTTTTAAATCTCTTCCATGTATTTTTATACAAGTCTTATAAAAGATCTTATAATTAGATATTTAAAAAAATAATTTTAAAAGATATTTTTACTCTTTGCAATAAAAACAACAATTTGGATGGTTTTTGATGGAAAAAAGGTCTTAGGACTTTAGGAATTAAAAAGATATTCTACAAGCTTTCAATGCAACAAAATAACATATGAAACTTCAATTTGACATTTTTGTGAAAGACAATGGTCTAATCCACTATGTAAGCTTTGTCATATTTTTTGTACATTTCAATAACCCCTTAGTGATCCAACATCCCCATTTGGGACAATAAACAAAGAGACTCCAATAACTTTTTTTACTACAAAACTTCTCATTCAGCCAAACCAATGTGTGACTTTTTTAAAACCACACTTTTTGTATGATGACTTTGATGAAATCAGGGTAAATATTATATGTTTATAAAGATATAAGCAAATATAGCAAAAATTCAAACACTAAAGACCTTGCATACCTAAAAGGTTTAATGAATGACTTCATTGTTAATTGGATAAACAAAGAATGCACCTACTGGTCCAAGAATCAAATTTTAATGCCTACCTTGGTCATGGGCCCGCGTCCTTCCACGGTTAAACCCTTTCATTCCTGATTATGAAAGCCGTTGAGAATGTAGTCAAGCGTCTCAAGACCGGATTGGAAGTGTGATGACTACTGATGAGCTCCAACTGCAACGGCCGCTACTCGGATCTCAGCTCGGCAAGGGCAGATTTTCAGGCAGATCCTTCTTCATTCTTGAGCACATATGATTTCATGCAGGCTGGGGTCGCATACCCTGATGAAATGCATTGCATTATCTCCCATCCTCATGATACAGCATTTGAGAACTCCTGCATTTGGCTGCTTGAATCTGGGTGTGTACTTGGATACATCGCTTCACATTTAATTTTCAGAAGTGCACCAAAAATCACGTCAGTTACTCATTATCTCCAGGCCTCATGTATTTTAGGATTAGGTCACGTGGTAGGTGTTGAGATTAGTAACAGGTCCAGAGCAGACACATGAGCCGCACCCTGCTTTTAGACATCTTTGAAGCATACGGAAAGGGATTCAAACACAAAGAACCCAATTAAGTAGGCAATACCGTTCTTCTCCTGATCCGTTGAGGAAGACAACCTTTATATCCAGCTTGATTGTTGAAGCTTTTGCAAAGATGGCGTTAGAAGCGAAGAGAAACAACCTCATGAAGGAGAGGTGCATTGAGCTCGAGTTCAAAGTCAACAAACTTGGTAATCTTCCTCGCTGCAAAATTTGGGGCATGGGAACCTTGGGGCGTATCCTCTAGGAGACAAATGGTTCTTCACTTCAAAGACCTGGTTAAAAGTCCACATCTGTCTACGGGATAAGCACATGAAAAATGAGAAACTAGGTTAGCATGTCGCAGCCTCTACTACAAATGTCGCAACAGAATTACCAAGGAATGCAGAACGTTCTTGTCAAATTAAAGGTATGTCCAAAGAGAGTGATCACCACATCAATGGTAAAGACACTTGTTGGCATACTCAAATGGCGGGCATGTTTCGTTTCCTTTTGCAGGCATCGTTGGGAGAGCCTACTGGGAGGCATCTCAAATAAAGCTCCGACGAAACCGCATGTTGATCAGGGCAGCACGGACTACTAACATGTTGCTACATTCAGCACTCCAGCTGCTGCAAGCGAAAGAGTTGGCCTCTCGCAAGGAAGCAGCAGGTCTAGACGGCGTGCGTAAACAAGCTGCAATTCTACGATTAGAGTTTGATGGGGAAAGGGCCAAATCAATTGCTCTGCAATTACAGGCAAGCAGGATCAATGATACAGCCAACAGTGACAATATAAACTTGTTGGCTTTAGAAGACAAGGATGCACAATAAAATTCCCGGGCATATACTTGGATGGCATACATGCGATTGAAAACTGCTAACGTTGTTTGTATCCCATTCCAGCTGCAAAAGCAAATCACCGAAACCAGGGCCGCAGAGCTTGATTGCGCTGACGTCCTGGATCCCAACACGCCTATCATGGAGAAGATTCGCCTTCTGGATGCCAGGCTTGTGGCCACCTTTGCCAGGACCAAGGACACTCAAGTTGTGGAAGCACATTTCGAAAACTTGTTGAAGCCCATGCGAGAGGAGAAAGCGATATTCAGCGGCCAGGTACCACGGCCATTGCCACTCACTCGGTCCAGCCATTGTCTGCATTCACAATGGATTTGGCCACAACTTGTCAGGGCTGGGTTTTGCAATTCCATCCCATGACCTAAGAATCCAATTTTTGCAAATGGCAGCTCGATAGCTTGACAAATGTCATAGACATGAAGATGCATCAGATCATGCAACTTCGAATGGTTGTGTTCGATGCCAACAAGTCACGCTTGCAAGCAAAGAAGGAGCTCGAAGATGTAGGTGAGGCTTAACACTCTCTGTTTTGCATCCATGTCCACATAGCTCGTACAAGATTCTGTTCATCAATCTTGAAAACAAGACGTGGAACTAATGCAGGATAGTCTTTGCCCTGCAGTTGATTGCATTATGGTTTGCTGGCCAACGGCAGTTAATAGGCCCTGAATTGCAAAAGAAGATACTCAGGGCAATCCGGAAGATCAAAATGGTGATGAACGTGGACAGTATGCGAAGCATGTACAGTCAGTACTTGTTCCAACAGAAGCAAGTTGTTTATCTAGAACAAGTGAAAAAGGATCTCCAAATAAGTCTTGCGCAGCTAAAGAACACGGCAGAAATTCCGAAGGTGACAAATCTTAAATCCTCTTAACAATAACAAACACAACCATAGCCGAACAGCCGCACTGTTGCTTAATACCAAACCGGCAGAAAAGAACGTTCAATCTATACACTCCAATAAGGCAATAACCTCTGTTTCCTACGTACACCAATTACATCAATTACCGCGAGACGCACTATTTGTCTTACATCAAGAAGTTCAACCGAAATGAACTTAATTTCAAATTTCTGATGACTTCGGGCCACAGATGACACTTCTTTCTTCACACTAGTCATTAAAACAAGAAAAAACAAAATGTATTCTAGTTAAGCAATGCAATATAAACAGTACAATAAGTGCGTCTTGCAATGCTTGAAATAAACAGTGTAGCCATCGCTAAAAACCTCCGTTCAAACCTAGGAATCACATACGAAAGATTTAAAAAATCTGCAGGCTTACCAAAGAAAAGAGTCCTTGCCCATCAGTGAAGTATTCTCTCTGGCTGACAATACCAAGAACACCATCCGCCGAGTCTCGGATCTCAAGAGTCGGGAAAACTCCTACCCGCTCATGCTCATCGTCGAAGGCACGAAGAAGCTTGTGGACAAGCTTCACACCGGCAGTGAGGGACTGGTAATAACTTCACTTAGTCTAATGACCTAAACCTTCAAATTTCTGCGATCTTCTTGAATTGATCAAAAAAGAAACAGCAAGTGTTGCAAATCCTTCAACCTAACTTCCTAACAGATCGAGTTTCTGTGGCTTTCGTCGATTCTCGCAGGCCGAAAGGGGATTCACGGAACAATTGGAAACGATGTTCACCTTGGAAAACAGACTCATCTTATTGCTCACGGTAAGGGAATCCCAAACCAGGTGATGAAGCATAACTTGTTTGCTTAGCCTAAAGAAATCCATTCCTCGCTTGGACCTTCTCCATTGAGTCAATTCTACACC
The DNA here is from genome assembly GCA_950106755.1 of Climacium dendroides. Classification (NCBI taxonomy): domain Eukaryota; kingdom Viridiplantae; phylum Streptophyta; class Bryopsida; order Hypnales; family Climaciaceae; genus Climacium; species Climacium dendroides. Next base: position 13,927,809 of record OX467091.1, on the reverse strand, counting down.
AAATTTGAAACTATGTATTTTGAAAGCTAAGAAAGAGGGAAAAATTGCAGTAAAATCTGAGGTGTAGACAATTGCCCTACCATCGTTTCATCCCCTATCAAGAATAATTATGCACCTATAATTTCCAAGGCATGTGTCATCTTCATCAACATCCATCAACATTGTTGTAGCTATAAACTACTATAAGTTCTCTTTTTAGAACTTAAAAGTGCCTCAAATCAAGGGAGCATCTTGTAGATTAAGAATGGATTAGTATTAAATTGGCGGTAGATTGGTGGTTGATTTAAAACAACTTTTAACTTGTGGAGCCTTCTAACCATGATTTTCATTTATTATTTCTAAATTTTTTATTTACTATGACTTCTCTTCGTTTAATGCATCTCAAAATTGAATACATATTTTTAACTACATAGCTTTCAAAATACATAGTTAGTCGTAAAATTTGGTAAAGTATTGATTGTGTGGGAAGTTTCTCAATAAAGAATGGATCTTGTTGTTCGCAACTATAGTAAGATTACTTATTGAAATTTTACTTATTTTTTAACCAATAGGTGCATTCTTCATTTCTATGGTAATCTTTAAAGTCATTTGTTGGCCACTTTTGGGCCAATGGATCAACATCCTTGCAAGGTTAAATATCTCTATATTTTTTTAATCATTTTTTAATTTATTTCATTGATAGCATAGACATTCCATTCACCAAGCATTGAGTTTTTAGCCTACATTCATTGTTCAATTTTGAGAGTTTGCAATTGAAGTACACTAAATTCAATGTTTGGTCTAAAAATGGAATGTACATGTTCATTAACATTTTTTAGATGATATTTCTTGTAACTTCGTCAAAGAATATTAATTGGTTGAAGTGTGTTTTTCACTACATTTGTCATCTACCTTGTTGAGTATTAAAGGGTCAAAGCTTAAATCCTCTTTTAAATTGTTGCTTATAATGTTGAATAATATAATATGATGTACTTCAATTGGTCACAAATAAAAGTTGTGTTTTTGAAAATTTAAATATTATTTGGGATTAATACAAGTTATGTGGACAAAATGTTGTCATAAAGAACTTTGTTAATCATTTAGAATAAGAATTTCAAAGGGTTTAGGAGCTAAGGTTTAAAATTTGACCATTGTTGATTATTGTGATAAGTGTGGGTTGTCTATGAAGTATCTTTTTTAAAGTTTGATGTGAATTTTTATTATTTAAGATTTTTATTATTTAAATTTATAAAAAAATAAAAAATAAAGTAAACCTTTTTAAAATGCAAGACTTGGAGTTATTTTTCTCACCATTAGATTCTTGTAGTTTAAGTTCATGGCAATATTGACACTGTAATTGAGGATGGAACAGCTACTTAACAAAAAGATGGAGGATTTGAAGGATTTGCAAGAGCAAGTTCAAAAACAAGCAAAAGAAGCAAAAGCAAAGGCTACAGAAGAGGAGCCAATACCTCCTATTTCAAGTATGTTTCCATCCTTGTATTATTTTGTTGTTATAATTTGAAATTAAATTAAAAAATTTGAATACACTTTTAGAAAATATTATTAAAATTTTCACTAAGGAAGGATACAAAAGATAAATGAATCTATAGAATATTTTTAGTGTCTAAGCCTACTTAGAAAAACTAATATTTTTTAGGAATTTTCAAAACTTACTATTATATTTTCTAAAACTAAAGGATATAATTTCTTATTTCTAAGAAGGCTCCTTTGAAATTTTATAAAGAGTTTATTTTCAAATCCTATAAATACAAAAGTAACCAATTTGAAACATTACAATTATATAAGAGATAATTTTAAGAGAAAACACAAAAAAGTCAAAAGAACAATATATATTATAATTAATGATACACAAATTAGTAAAAAATATTTAAAAAACTACCATATAAAGGTCTAATGTACCTAGAAGTGTTATGATATTTAATAAAATCATCTTCATTTCATTAAAAGGCAACGCTAATATATGGAGTTCTTTTTATCATTTACTTGTTATTACATACTATGATATGTAATTTTAGAAATCAAATTTACATCAATTGTATAAACCAACTAAATTGTTTTCATTGAGGAAATTTTTATTTGAAAAAAAATCATGAAAAGAAATTCTTTCATTTTGATTTTTCATTTTAACTAAAAAAAATCTAGTTATACAATAAATAAGATTTTTTTATTAAAAAATAAATTTATTTGTATAGGCTTTTGAAGTGTTGATGTTGAGACTTTTCTATTTAATATGTATTAGGTGCATTTTTCCAAGATGACGAAAAAATAAAATATGAAGGATATACAAAGAAAACTTATGAAGAAATCATAGAAGAAAAAGAAAAAGAAACTAAGCCAAAAACACCTCCCAAAGAATCACCATATTGAGTTGGCATCCATATTGAAATTTTGTAGACCTTGGTTTAATAAACATATAGTTACTTGTCAATGTGGTAAATGTAGTTACATCATTTAGTGTAGAAAAGATTCATTTACAATAATTTAGGAAGTAGAAGTGCATTAGAGAAGTTGGTATTATTTTCTATTTGTAACATTGTACATTATTTTTAAAAAGGTAAGAAAGGTCTATAATTGTAATTAGGTTAGATGATGTAATGAATTTTCAAAACTACTAGCATAGTAAATTCAATTTTGAATTGTTTAGAAAAATTAAAAAAAAATTATTATAAATTTATTATAATTTTATTTCAAAATTTTATTTTTTTATTTTTTATGAAATCAAGCTAATTATACACGCATATTTAAGAGTATCTTATAATAAGTCACTTTATAATGATGAGAGTTTCACTTGAAAATTTCTTATAATAGTATATTTTATAAAATTTCTTATATATATATATATATATATATTTTAAATTTTTTTTTATTTTTTATTTTTTTTATTTTTAATCAAACAATATTTGAATGTTATTATCTTTTTATTTTAGTGACATTTTTATGTGTAATGATTATTCAATTAAAACAAGATATTTTTTTATTTTTTATTTTTTGATAAATTGATTTGTTAAAATAGATTTAATGATATTTTATAACAAGTACTCAAGTTCAATTTTAAAAATTTTCTTTAAAACTATCTAAAGGATTGTGCTAAAAAAAGCCTCTTCTGTCTTTCTAGATTTGATCAATTTTTAAGTAGAAGTCCTCTCTATATCTTATTTTTAATTTAATCATGTACATTGATGACAAAATCTCTTTTGCCAATTTACAAGCACTCATTGTGCCTCACAATTTTTTCAAATTAAGAACAAAATAATTTTATTTGAGTCATAGCATTGAATTATCACTAAAAATATATGTAAAATGCCAATTTTTAGTTTTAAAAAAAATTACTATTTTCATATATTGATCATATTTTTATGTTATTTTATAAAACAATGTAAATATTTGAAAGCATAATTTATTTAATTTAGGAGACACTTATGTTTAGTGGTTTAATGTGAGGTCCTTCATTGCATCAATGAAGAGGAAGAGAATCAATAGATAGCTTTTGAAAAATTCATGTTCCCTTCATTTTTGCATAACAATGATTTGCATTTACTTACTATTGACATAAACTAAACATCCATTGATTCATTACAATCATAGGAAATACACCAACAATTAGTTTTATTTAAGACCTTTGTCAAAGTTAAATACAAGCACTTCTTGGTCTTGCAAATAGTAATTTAATAGAATTGAAGTATCCTATAAGTACTACATAGTAATATGTTGCCCTTAATTTTCATTCTTCTTGTATTAGATGATTTATGGGGGTCTGGGAGGGCCGTTTCAAGCCCGTTCCCGACATTGATCCCCCGCAGATTCTGGTGAACAACTGTTCCCCCCCAATTTTAAAAAAAAAATTACATTTTTGAAATGAAAAAAAGAGTTGAAAAAAATTCATTTTTTTTGAAATTTTGAATTTTTTTTCAGACATGGCAGTCTCTTGGCCACGTCAATGAGTTGTCACAGCCCTCTGTAGGGCAGTTCTTGCAATTTGGGAATTGCTAGGAACTCAGAGCCCTCCAGAGGGCTGAAAACTCATCTAATGACTATATGCCATTTGTTTTCTAAATTGTATTCAAATTCTTATCTAATTGTTTATTTTTGAGGGATGATTAAAATTCATCAAACTTTCTATGATTGGAAATTATGTATCAAATTATGTATCAAATTTATATTCTATTGATATAGAATTAGCCTCTTTCCTTCCAATTGGGATTTTGGTTGTATCCTTGTAATTCAAAGTAGAAACTTAGGGCTCTAAAGGTTAAAAAACCTCAAATGTTGCTAGGACATTATTCACCCCCAATAAATATTGATTGTTTTGTCCTAATTCAAGCACTTGGGGGACAATTTCAGTCCTTAAATTGAATGCATTTGGAATCCAAAGAGGATACACACCACATCATTCTTCAATAAAACTTATTAGATTGCAATTTCTTTTACATGGTTTTATATAATACAAAATAATGTATAAATATCACATCTTCATCAATCATTGTTAAATATATGAACTTCTATACAAACACGTATTATAAAATACATAAAGTCAAATATTTTCAAACTTTAATGTTACTAATAGTACTATCTATTGTGATTACAAGATTACATGGTTTGGCCTCCTCTCCTCCTGAAAAATCCCCCACTGTTGATTAGTGGAAAATAAAACAAATAAGCACCTCTCCTATTGTCAATCTAAACAAATTAAAATTTAAAACAAGTTCTTTTTTTAGTAGTATTGTTTGCAATTATTGTATGTCCCTCCCCTTAGCCCTAAAAACAGAAGTTGTCATGGTTTTTTAAAAAGAACTCCTCTCTTGCCTCTACCATTGATTGGAAAAAAAATTGATGACCATCGATCATCTAGAATCCATCCGTAACCGTCCATTTACTAGGGTTTGAATGTGGCGTTGGGTGTGAGAGTTTCAATATGGCATTGTGTTGGAGTCAAAGTTGAAAAGAGTGCTAGTATTTTTGAGCCAGAGGAGCGCTTCGAGCTTAAGTGCGTCGTGGACTTGTGGTTGGTAATTGTGGAATCGCTAGAGATTTTAGGGTTTATTCAAGGTTCTACCCAAGGAGAAGCTCACTCACTTATTGTGGAATTGATCCCTCTCCATTTGTTTTGGGATGAATGGCAAGTGTATGTGAGTGAGACATGCTCCAAATTTGCACTTGTTGCCCTAATTTGTCCTAATTCAATCAAGTAGGATATTATCCTATCTTGTAATTGCTTGTAGTGATTGTGGGTTTAGGGTTTAAAGATCCATAATTAGAAGCTTTGATTCAGGAGTTTGTTGCTCACAGCATCTGTTAGAAAGTAAAGGAAATGTAGGAGATATCACACAAGATTATGAATTTAGAGATTCAAAAATGGCCTATTTAGAAATGCACACAATTGGAATAAAAAAAGACGCCACTTACTATCTCTTGATTTTGTATATTTTGTTATCGCTTTCACTCCTCAAACATAGGACTTTCTATGTCACAAGCTTTTAAAGTTGTTGCCTGTTTAGGTTGGCAATTGTAAATAGAGACCCTTCCTGCTCTTGCTGTTGGTGTTGTTCCTACTACTATCGGTGATGCTCCTGTTGTCATTGTTCCTCTTGCTATCAGTGTTGTTCTTCCTTCCACTGCTCTTCTTACTACACAAGGTACGAGGACGGGAAAAAAGACAAAATCTACCAAGAGAAATCCTCTTGCATCACAGAAAGATGATGGAGTTTCTAGAGTAGGTTCTAGAACTATAAAGAGAACTAGGCCCCCAAAAGTTCTTTTTGTAATAAACACTACCACCTCAAAACCTTCCACAAAACAAAAGCAACCAAAGTTCAAGCTATTGGATCTAAGTGTAACAATTTCTATTTGCAGTTCAAACATCTCCCTTGATTATTTGAAAACAATGAAAATTTTCCTCGAGAAAGAATGTGCTTCTGGCCTCTATGCTATCAAAAGAGGTGGAACTATGATGAGGCTCCATTTACAGATGGTTTGCTGGATTATGATTGCCTCTATTGCTATGATCAGCAAACTGATCAAAACATACTTTGGTTGAAATAAACCAAGAGTTGCCCCCATTGGTCACCATATCTTCAACAAAATACTATGGAACACTAGTCTCCATATTTATATAGGTATGTTTGGTTAATGCATCAAAGGACAAAGGAGAGGATCACTTTAATTGTGTTCAATAGAATATGACTTCACAACAAATTAACAAGGGTGTGGAGGAGTATGTTAAACATGGGATTCTTTTTGCCAAAAAATGAGTCATTTTGACACATAAAAATCTCATTGAGATAGCTGCTACCTTCTGCAAATTTTAACTTAAAAAGTAGTTGGATAGCACTCTTCTAGGCACACTTCTTTCAATGCTACAATCTAGATAATATATTCCATCTATTTTGTAGGTTTTTCCTGTTCGGTAAGGCGGCATGGAGTACACAAGAGTCGCTGCACTCTAAAAATGCATGATACAGTCAAATACAATTATTATGAAAGATGTAACTCAAATATTATTTGAGTACATGAATCCTAAATTTTGTCTTGCTAACTTGGGACAACAATGACTAGCTACAGTATTAGAGGAGGCTTGAGAAGGCTCAAATACAATTACGAGGTTTCCAATGTCATGATGTACATATATACATATTATAAAATACGTATTATATGTTATACATGTAGCTTCAAGGTGACGCCTTCTCATGGAGGTATAAGTCACCTATATAAGAAGAAGGATCTAGATGAGAGCTGCATCAAGTTGAAATATTTTTGTTTATTTTTTCACTTTAGATTTAGAATATCGAATTGGAGGGGTTTTTCTGAGTCTCAAAATGAAAAACCTCAACTGAAGGCTGAATTTGAGCTTTCATTGTTGCAACTGCTGGATAAATTGTTTTCGCCATGGGATTTTGCATCGCCATTTGAGCATCTACGAGATGAAGTTAGGCCTTCTCGACTGCCAAAGAAGCCTCGTATAAAGCAACAATGATACGGAAACCTTTAGCAGAATGCTTGTGCGTTGGTAATTTTGTTGCAAGTTGAATGTATTGAACTCGGTAGCTGTGAAGTGACATTTGAAGGGTGTTTTGAGGGTCTAAACAACAACCAATACTATTGTATAATCAGGTCAATTAAAGAGAGTCGCGGTCACCAACGATGGTTAAAAAGGGTTAGTCAATCCCTTAACAAAGGCGGATCGTGCCAAATATGTCGTTGTAACCGCCAAACGTATTCTCAAGATTTTGCAAATGGAGTGAAGATTGTCTTGAAACTCTAGTCTTTTACCTCTAATAAACATTGGTTTGATGTTAATACTTATATCTATATTTGAAGTATTTTATAGAATTTATTTCGTATGGTTATAGTTGTGAAAGGAAAGGATGGAAGTAGTTTGCCTTCTAGATGGACTTTGAAGTGATTTTCCTTCTAAGTTAAAGATAAAGAAACAATTGTAGGACCAAATATGAAGGTTAATAATTGTAATTTAGCTTTAGGAGCAAGTTAAGGATTGATGTTTACTTGCTTTTATGGTGGAGAGTTATTGATAAGGTAGAAAAAAAAGTGAATACTATTCATCTTCTCTTTTGTTGTAGTTTTAAAAAAATTCAAATATTTGAGGGCCCATTATGTATTGTGTACGAAGAATTTTGGAATGAAATTTGGAGGAATTGTATATCATGGTGTCTTGTTTTTAAATTGATCACACTTACTTGATTTGAAATTAGTATTCAAAAGTTGTGTTTGTTTGAGTGAATGAAGGTTTGTTATCTCCTATGAAAAGGGACTAAAACTTCGATTGACCATAAAAGACGGATAGATCTTTTGTTTGCAATAAAAATTTGAGGGAGTGTAGTAAATGCTATTAGCTTTCTATAAAGTTATCACTCATTTGATTTAAAGTTTTAATGAATGAGTTGTGAGTGATAAAGTTAGAAGAGGTGTCGTGACCCAAATGACACTTTACAACTTCCAACAGCTCATTAGGTTCACCACAACCCGCTTACAGCATCACTTGGTCACAAATTGCCAAACACTGCACATGCCAAGCACACAGTGTTAATCTGCATTTCCAACTCATTCTGCCGAGTCCTAGTCACCGTACTAGCCCTTTTTGCATTTGTTACTCATCTACTAAAGGTAACCAACACTCAGAACTCGTGACACATCCAAGGAGGCCTAGCAAGGCATGGGACTCCACCCAACCGATGCCACAAGACATACACAAGTGTCCCATGGTGCCTTAAAATAATGGTGAAGTCACCACCACCAACCATGAGTTACCGGAAGTCCAGGACTCATCAAGGCTCTAAGAGGGAGAGAGGTGGAAGACCAACCCCTCCTATAGTACTCTCTATGGTATTCAATAGATCCCCCCGTCCTAAGTCAAAGGGAGTCCTTGGATAACCTTGGGCTGTGAAAGACCATCCAATTCCAACTCAAATCATCAAGTTACATCACCGTTTGGACTCCTGAACTTTCAACCGGCATAATTTTGAGCTCAAAATTCCAAATCCAACATGCGAGCCCATTTAAGACATTTACGCAACGAGTAGATGCTAATGCACTGCTTGTTTGTCTCATTTAGACAAGTTCTCGCAAAGTTATGGCCCTCCAAAGATTCGGATTCACCGAGGGAAGCGTCACGCCTTCACCACATTTCTACTTTTGGCCATAACTTTTGACTCATGCCTTAGAACCTTATAATGCTTGTCATTCTAGGCTCCTTGTATTCATAGCTTTCCAATGATATGATAAATGCCATACTTTCTTATGGGATTCATTAAGAACCCCTCACACCTAGCCCTCAAGTGTCTCGGTGGCACTAGGACCTAGTCAATTTTGAACGGCCATAACTTTTAGCTCACAACTCCGAATTGCGCATTCTTTGCGCCATTAGACCAAATTACAACGCAACTCCCATGTTTCTTCACCCTGTGCCATCTTTCTATGAATTTCTTCCATTTTGAAATCCCCCTTTGTGCCATTTTCACGGAATAATCACCATTTTAATGAAATTCCCCATCATTACATTGCTTTATGACTCAAGCACAAATAACTTATCCTTAAATCCTTGAATCCTTGATATATATAATGGCCACTGGCATAAAAAATGTATTAATATTAAAAATGTATTTGTCTTAGATGCATATTACCTTACATGAAGTTCAAATTTGACATAAATTAGGTCATTTTTGTAAAATAAATAAATTGTCACATGTCATGTTGTGAATGGTTTGATATGATGTGGACCCCTAAGAATCTAATGTGGACAATTCAATTTCCACACCTAAGTGTCGAATCAAACCTTCACAAATGATATTGTATTCCCGAAGAAGATAGCAAGACACTAAATCCATCCCATAAAGTAGAACCAACAAGTTGAAAACATAGGTTCTCCGAGATAAAAGTAGAATTTGGTTCCTATTTTGTTCCGTGCTTAGGATATATTCTAGACCTCTCCTAGCTAATTTGGGATCTTCGATTGCAAAAATGAATTCCAAATTTGTAAATTTTTCCAAGTGTAAAAAATAAAAACTTCTTGCGTTTTCTCCCATTAGACCCACTTCATAAGATGGGTTTAGTACCTTGCAACAAGACCCTTCAAATGCCCTTGGGGTCCCTCTATATGACCCGTATTTAGCCTTATAACTCTTTAATTGTGCTTTACTATATGAATTGTCGTACATTCTAAAGGCATGTTTGCACTTGATGTTAGAGGTGTTGTTTGGAATGTGAATCTGGTCCAAAAGTAGGTCTAAATCCATTCCTAAGACCCTCAATAACACCTTCTCTAACACCAAGTACGAACATACTTTAATTTACATACTACCACGATCATTAATTTACTTTGTACTAAACAATATTTGATCAATATTTTTGTGGTCAAATACCATACATAATATTCATACTATACTATAGTGTACGACCGGAAAGGGCTTTCAGGCCCTTGTAGAGTTATGCAAACCGTATCTATAAAAAATTTGGAAATCATAATGGGCTGGAAATAGGAAACTTCACTCAGTCACTCACTCACTGATTCGCGGTTCCACATTTCTCAAGAAATACGTTGACTTGTTGTACTGTGGAAACTGAAGACCACAAGTCAAAAATCCCAATATTCCTTCATTACCGACAATGCATATGCTCTAAAAGCAACCATTTAAGGGCTACTCCGCATTTTTCATAGGTTTCGGTGGACCAAAATATTTTTTAGGTCATTTTTCAGAGAAAGAAAAATTGATGTGGAACTTAACACAAGTGATTTTGTGTTTTTTCAAGCGTTTTTGAATTACTTGTAAATTTTCAAAGATTTGGAGCAGAGCCACCTATTTGTCACCGTAGGTCTCTCAAAATCTGTCCACTTGCAATATGTAAAGAGATGTGTGAAAATCAAAAAGAATGATTGGCTCTTGCAATAGAAAAATATTTTTTCCTCCATTCATTCAACTTGTTAAAGTGGTCCATTTAAGAATCATCTCATCTCCATCCTTGAGTTTAATGATAGGGGTGATTTGAATGAAAAGGGGCATTTTTAGAGCGTACTATCTTGTATTAAGGAAGGCAATCCATTTCTAACCATTTAAGTAGATACATGTATCTGCAAATTGGATTACTTCAATGGGAATTTTTTTTCTTATGCAGAAATATAGTTAAGAAGGATTCTATGATTTTTCAGATTTTTATTCCTCAAAATATAATTACTTTGAATTTTTTAGTTGCAAATGGATTGATTGCAAAATCCATCCAAGGTTGGTTCTAATATTGAGAATCTTGTAGCCAATCATAATATGCTAGGGTTGTTAGCATGTGAGCCTAGGATGTTGAGCCCATATAGAAGCCTAGGCTCCTATATTATAATTACCTTCCATAGTTATAGGATATTGATATTATAGGTGTCTATATTATAAGTGTTTATGTTATGGCATGGGCACCTTCTATAGTTATAAGATATTTACATTATAGGTATCTATGTTATAGGTACCTATATTATAAGCACCTTTCATGTCTATAGGATATTTATATTAGAGTTACATGTATTAAAACTATCTTCAATAATTACATAGTACCTACTTATACTTAGGCTCAAGGCTCGTAGGCTTGCATTTCTAAACTCACATACTAGTGTCGTTGCATAATGCGACACAATTGCATTGAGAATTGTACTATAATTTATGGTTGCTCATCTCTTTTTGCAAGGAGAGAAAGCGGCCTATATTGCCAAAATGGAGTATGTGATCAGGAATGGTCACCTCTTCTACACCTAATTTCAATGGCTTTCACTAACTAGACCCAGTTATTGTTTCTCAATAAAACAATAGATACCATATTGAATTACTTATTTGTGTGATTTTAGGGGTAATTACCTTAATATTGTTACCAATGAGGGAGTGTTCCTTTGCATCTTTAATAAGGCTAGGGGTCCCTTATAATGAACAATATTGTCTTTTATGGCTCCTTAGTCAACCCCACTAAATCCTAGAATTGACAAATAAATTCCTCCCATGCATCTAAAGAAGTAGAATACATTTTTGGTATGGAGAAAACCATTGCTTGGTTATACAATGTTATATATCATAGATTTGTTGGAAACAAGGCAATGGTGAGGCTAGAGCTAGAGTTCATCTAGTCATCTAGTTTTGAAGTCATTTTCACCCTTGGAGGGATAAAAGGGGAAAATTGTAAAATCAGCCCTTTTGGGAAGGCCATTAGTTTGGCATTTTATAACCTCTCCAAGCTATTTCGGAGTCTTTCATTTTAGATACGAATTCAAGTATTTCCTTAATTTGATTATCTTGTCATACATAATAAGCTCATGTCTTTTCCCTTGAGGTGAAAAAGATCCAAGGACCAAATGAATGCTAACCTCAACCCAATGCAGTGTTTTGGCTCAATGGTTGTGATTTGGACAATCACTTACCAAGCATATAGTTTTTATTTTCCACATTTATTTCACAAATACCTAAAAAGGGTAAACATGTGTGTAAATTTGAAATTTGAAAAATTCATAATAGTCAGTGTAATATTGGATTTTTAGAATCTAATTTTAAAAATGTGCCTAATTGAAGTTGTTGTTAATTGTATAGTTTTGTTTGTTTGAATAATTGTTGATGGTAATAAATAGAGATAATTACAAATTAGAAACTAAAAAGGCTAATAAATATAAATGGTACCTAATTAATAAAATCTTTTTGTGATACCAATAGACTTTTCAATTGGAAAATTAGAAATCACTTGGTAGATAGTTAACAAGTGTCACCAACCTAGAATGTTTAAGTGGAAGAAAATCCAAATGGGTACCATTGCTACAAGACAACTTATGTGTTATGTGTTAGTCAAAGTTGGTTGTTTTTTGTTATTTATTTGGGTTCTTGGTAAAATGTAATAAAAAGTTGATTGTTGAAATCAAGTTGCTAATGATGTTTGGATTGTGTGTATAAGACTTGTATATGGGGAGACTTTATATGATTTGAAATTGTCTATGTTTGTTGGTGAAACAATTTGTCAATGTGTCTAGTAGATTGAGATATGTATTATGCATAGGTCGTTTGATCCACATTGAAACTTTTGTATTGTAGTTGTCAATATCAGTGAGTGGAGTACATTGTCAATGTCAGTGAGTGGAGTATATTGTCAATGTCACTAAGTGGAGTACATTGTCAAGTGTGTATGTGAAGCAGTGGAGTGAAGTTTGGTTATCACATATTGTGTGTGATTAGCATTATTGGAGTGTAATCTTGCTCCCCATATGCAAGTTCAATATTTCCAAAAAAATTATCAAAATTGTATAATTTTACCTACTAAAGGGTTAATAATATATTTCGAGCATAAATTGTCATAATAATTTTAGATTAATGAAAAAATGTGATTATTTTATTAAAAAATAATTGTATAAAGTCATATATACACTTTGTGTCAAATTTTAATAAAATCCATTCAAAATAGACTTCTAGGAACATATCCAAATTCCCAATCGGTTATTGAATGACCAAGTTGTCCTTTCCATATTAAAATATAGTATAGAGAAATTTATAACAAACTAATACCAACAATCAATAAAGGAAGATGATTCATTATCATCCTTTTGATCATTGCTTACATTTAAACTAATTGAATTCACAATTTTATCTCCCAATAGAATGACAAATGAAAGATTTTTTCAACCTTGTTCCACATTAAAGTTGCTACAATGTAATTACACCTACAATTAGTACAACCACCAAAATATGCCCTACATTTGGACCAAAAGGTGTCACAAAAAAATAGATTTTGATTACATAAAATGTGCACTAATGAATTTTTGACCAATAAAAATTTCACCAAAAAGCAAAATTTTAAAAGCTTTTTTTTTAAAAACTTATTTTTCGGTCTAAAAAATGAATTTTTGATACCAAATGATAGGTGAAATTTAGGTGAAATCCTCAAACTTGAATGCATAAAGTACACATTTGTAGATGAAAGTAGGAATAACACTAATTAATGTACACAATCAAAACAAAGACATTCTTTATGAGCCTAAGTATTGATTTTGGATACACCTAGAGACAACCCTTTAAAAGTTCATAACTTATTTCTACAATGTATTGCATACTAAAGTGCAATTGGAGCCCTCTTTAAGTTGCCAATAATATCAAATAAAATAATCTATATTTAATAACAACCAACTATCAATTTCGTTGTAGTAAGTGACAATCATAGGTGCACATACCTTAATGCTAGCTCTTTAGGAAGCAATATAATGGTGCAATTGAACCCCCAAATAAGAATAATTATTGGATTGGGGTCAATTTGAATTCCACAAACTTCATATAAATGAGAATTATTTTATAAAGATGATATTAGCATCCAAGATATTTTTTGAGTTCTATCATCTATTTTCCTTTACTTCCCTTATTGAATTGGTTTACCAAGTACCACAATCATTTTTTCCCTCTATTTTTTTAACTCTTAAACAACGAGTTGGTCACCATGGCCAAAGACGAAGCTACTATAGACATGAACAATGCCCATTATAGTGCTTGACAATGTGCACACACAATAAAATATGCTTGTCTATTGTTGTATAAGTAACCATTCTATGTTGCCCTCTTATGAATTTGTAAGGAAAGCAATACTAAACCTAATGCCATGAACATGAATGTGTGAGACCTCTTTTTACTAAGTAGAGTGCCTAAAATTATAGAAGAAGTCAATATCATTATTTATGCCTTGTATGATGAAACATGCCTCTACGATCACTTTGGAAAAAAAATGAAAAATGGCCTTCTGACATCCAATAGATGATTTTTTTGTCATCCATTGGACAAAGAATGTCTGCCACGGCATTTGAGGATTTATATATACTTAGATAGAGAACCAATTTCAAATTTAGGGAACCAATTTCAAATTTTTATTTCTTAAAAAAAATGATTTTTAAAGAAGTTTTTTTGGACTGCCCAAGCCGCCCGCCAAATGTTGAAAATTACATATCGTGCAATAACTCTTTAACCATGTAGTCAAAAGTTATGAAAATTGTTGCGCCTTAAAGCTACTCCTCAGGCATATGTTTTGTGAAATTTTCAAAGAAAAGAAACAAAAATTCCATTTGTAGTGAGCTGCCCAAAATCGCTATAATGCTAAGAAAACAATGTTTGGACCTCTAGGTATTAAACTTCAAATAGAAATTGTATAGTTTTTTTTCACCAATTTTTTTTTCCCACCGCGTTTGGTTTTCAAATTTCAACTTTCCGTTTTTTTGTTTTTTTTCACCAATTCCACCGACCAACAATGAACTAACCAATGGTTTGATTCTCCCCCAAACATTTGATTAATTTACTCCGTGTACTAATCCCCTACTTGGGATTGAGTTCGAGCAGCCAGTGTAGATTCCAACTTCTATTAAACTGGACTCATAAAAAATTCTCCTATCATTCAGAAATTAGTATTATTAGTATTACTAGAAATTAGTGTTTTGATCCTCCTCCTACACCTTTTTTTACTGGATGCGGATTGACCCAATCCATTTACTGTAGCCAACCCCGGGTTGTTTTCTGTGAGTGACTTTTTACTAAAAAGCGATGGAATCTTGTTTGAATATTAAGTGAGATATTTTCCCCTTTTCAGTGCATGAAATTGCAAAATGCTACCAAACTTTGGGGCGGTAGTATCGCTCTCTTTTTGGATGGTTGTACATTCTTTGGGATGAATAAATAAACTTTCATCCATGTATTGAAGGTTTCGTCCATTTTCGTGAATGTAAATAGTTTCATTGTGCTGTAAATTTGGCTTTACTTACTGAAAAAAATTTATGAAAAAAAAAAGGCTACCAGGGACTTGTTCTTTGGGTCGTTGTAAAGTAACTGGCTCTAAAACCGCCCATATTTTCAAATGTACACTATGTGTACATGTTGCTTTTTCGTAGCCTTCAGAAATGTACAAACAATGCACATTTCAGGAGGTGGGTGATTTTAGAACCCTATGCCATCTCAACTTCAAAATTTTATAACTAATTCCATACAGCTCCAAAAAACATGAAACGACTTGGGTTAAATGTCAATTCCACTTGTCTTTCAAGAAAGATTTACTAAAAATTATTTCAAGAAGATTTGCCACCCCAAAATTCAGTTTCAGCTCTTAGGACCTGATACCTTCTCGGTTACCTTACTGTTTCCCTTATCAATGGAAATCGTCCATATGTTTCAAGAAAGAAAAGGGGAAAAAAAGAGAAGATTAAAAAAAAGATTAAAAAAGATTTTTAAAAAGAAAAAAGTTTCATCGTCTCCAGTGTAGGTCTCTTTCTGCACTGCTTAAAAACAAATGATAAAAAAAAACTAAAAAAACTAAAAAACTGCCCCCCTCCCAAGTCGATCCAATGTTGGGTTATTATTGCCCCTTGACAAAGTCTCCCCACCCTTGTACTGTACTTAGATGATGCTTGGCCTGCATGCGAGTGCAAATAATCACCCTAAGTTCAGGCTTTGGGGATCAGTTGCAAGCAGTTTTTATAATATGGAAAAATTATTTATGGGATTTGCCTTGGAACTCCCCCTTATTGTATTGCTTCTCCAAGTTTTGTGCACCAGCCAGTGATGCAAAGGACGGAAGAGATTTTTTTTTTTAAAATTGAGGGCACTTTTTTCTTTTTTTTAAAATTTTTTGATGATGTAATGTACAGTTGGGTGCAATAATCTTACAAACAGCCCGTTGTGCATGTGACCATTTGAAGAATTTTGCATGGGATAGTATGCTCTAAAAGCGACCATTTAAGGACTGCTCCGCCTATTTCATAGTTTGTTTGATTTTTTTTTTGCTTGAAACACATGGACAATTTCCATTCAACAGTATCATAGGTTTCAGTGAAGAGAACTATTTTTAGATCATTTTTCAGAGAAAGAAAAATAGATGTGGAACTTAACACAAGTGGTTTTTTGTTTTTTTTAAAGAATTTTTGAATTACTTATAAATTTTCAAAGATTTGGGGCATATGCACCTATTTGTCACCATAGGTCTCCCCAAACCCATATGCTTATAACGATGTGAAGGAATCAAAAACAATGATTGGCTCTTACATTAAAAAAAAGTAATTTTTCCTAGGCATAATAATATTCAATGGCTAAAGTGGTCCATTTAAGGATCACCTCATCTTCATTCTCCAATTAATAATAGGGGCAATTAAAGGGAGAAGGGTGGTCTTAGAATAGACTACCTTAGTATAGAATGCCAAAATGAGATAAAAGTAAATTAATTTTTAAAATTTTTAACTCATTAAAATTCCAAAATTCAATATACTTTTTGCTATGAGTCAAATTGCCATGAAACAAAGTTTGTGCACCCCTCCTTGTTGGGGGCTTTTGGACAATACCAAGAACATGACGGGGAGATGTACAGTTCCAGAGATTTTTTGGTCACAAACAAACAAAACAAAACAAAATAATATCTTCATTTGAAGGTGTAGATTGGCAATTTTCATTTGGCATAATTAGCATTAAATTCTTATGCAATCCCAATCAAGCATATCAAATTTTAGTTTAAAAAAAATCATTTGGAGTAAATTTTTTAATTTAATATTTGTGATTTTATTATCATAATTTATTGAACAACATTGGTGATGAATTTTTAAGACTTAATTGCATAGATATGTAGGAAACATCCATACACACATCCTTCCTTCATCAAGCATCTTTCAAAAAAAGTTTCAAAATTCCCTCAATTGAGAGATTTCAATATTGGGGTGATAATGTCCAAAGTTTGTAAAATAGATATGATCTATTTGTTGTAACTAGATTTTACTATTTGAACCTCATACAATAAGTAATTTTGTACATTTGAGCATGATGGTTCAAATACTTTGCAAAAACGAGGTTAACCCCTAAAGAATTTTGACTATGTTTCTACCAAAAATGCTCCAAAATTGCCATCTCTAGTACAAGTACCAAAAATACACACTTTTGAACACATCTAACCATAGGATCTTATATTAATTTTGTTTGAGAGAATGTGGAAAAAATTTCAGAAATTTTCACCATGTAGATTGCAAGATATTAGTGTTTGAAGTAACAAAAATCATTTTTTTGTCCATGTGCTAAACTGAACAATTGCACTTCACAAGGTCAGATCATCATGAAAAATGTCCAAAATGGTGGTTATTCTTTGGATTCATTCTTAAAGGCAAATTGGATATATGCTTGAAAAATTTCAAATCATTTGGAATTGTACGACATATAGGAAAAGATATAGAAAGTAGACTCCCAACTCAATTCTTTATCATATAAAATTAGAAATTCAAAATCAGTAGAGCAAAAATTATAAGTTATGAAGGTTCAAAGCCAAAAAATGTAGTTGAGCAAGGTGGAAAAAAACTTATTTCCTTCACACTTTAAATGCAAATATCTTGCAATCTACATGGTCAAAGTTTGTAAAATTTCTTCCACACATTCTTATACTAGTCTAATGCAAGATCCTACTATTAGATATGCAAAAAAAAACATTAAATTTTTTCTCTCTCTTTGCTATAGAAATGGTAGTTTTAAGTGGTTTTTGATGGGAAAGAAGCCTTGGGATTTTAGAGGTTAAACTGCCTCATCTTTTAGGAAAACTTTTTTTAGATACTTGAAATTAGATATTGTTTGTAGTGCAAAATACTAGAATTGGATGACAATTTTATTAATTTGAAATACATTAATTATGTGCATTTTCCTCAATATGTGATATAATCAACATGAAACAATAAATTTATTGTAGAAATTAATATCATCTAGTATAATTTTTATATAAATATCGTTATAAACAGTTATCATGAAAGTTGCCTATTGTTTGATCCTTCTTTCAATTCTTATTCTAGTTTGCATTTAAATTTTGAGTACACTTGTCATAAGTTATCATGAATGTTGCCTATTGTTTGATCCTTCTTTCAATTCTTATTCTAGTTTGCATTTAAATTTTGAGTACACTTGTCATTTTCTAGATTGATGTTCAACAAAGCATGACTACATGTACCCTAGTTACACTAAATTGTCATATTTTTACAATGACAATGAACTTTTGATCCTACCTATGCAACTCAAACCTTGTATGTCCTACAACTTATGTTGAGAAAATAAGTTCATAATATATAAATAAAGAAATAACAATAAAAATTCATAATTATTCTTGAAACATTTTTTAAAATGACGTGTAGATTGATAATAAATATTAAACTACTAATAACTAAAGATAATAATTGCTTGACTTTCTTCCACCTCCCAAAACTTACAACTTTTGTATACTTGCAAGATCCTATGAATTGTACCTTGATATCAATGACATGAAGAAATAGAGGTCTAAGTGGTACTCTAGAAATATCAACAAATTGATTTAAAAAAATCAAATTACAATATCTTACCCCAAAATTATAAGAATGTATATTGGTCAATGGAAGGCTTTACGGGCTAAGCATTTATGAACAACATTTTAGCTTTAGCAACCTCAATGAGTTAAGAAATACAACCTCAAGTAGATTGTTCTTTGGTTTTAGCTATTGTGTCATTGGTTAACCCTTAAAGGTCCAAACATTATTCTTTGGCATCATAGCAATTTTGGGTAGCTCACTACAAATGAATTTTTTTTCTTTTTTTCTTTGAAAATTTCACACAATATGTGCACAAGGAGTAGCTTCAAGTTGCAACAATTTTCATAACTTTTGACTGCATGGTTAAAAAGTTATTGCATGATATGTAATTTTCAACATTTGGTGGGTAGCTTGGGCAGCCCAAAAAACTTCTTTAAAAATCATTTCAAAATAAAAATAAAAATTTAAAATTGGTTCTTTACATTTATATATAAGTGGAAAGCTTTGAATCTATTCATTTCGATTAATGAGATGAAAGTTATGAGGAGTTTTAGTTTGTGGGTAGGTATAGAATCTCTAAACGCCAAAATTGCTATGATGCCAAAAATCAGTGTTTGGACCTTTAGGAGTTAATGCATATTTTTTTCATGACCACAATTTTAAATTTAATATGTAAAATTTAAAGACTTCGAGTTACTTTCAAAATTTTACCCCCTTGTGATTAAACGTTATAATGTTTCAATCCATATTTGATATTGTTGAGAATTATTTCCCTGTGTGACCTATAGTATGTCTTCTTTATAATTGTGCGTTTATAATTCAAAATAATTATAAGTATTATCAAAGATTTGACCTTTTTTAGTTTACAACTTACATTATATTGGAAGCTCAAGAAAGATGGAAATTTAGAAGATAAGACTATCCTTGGATATTTCTATGATCATTTAGATCACCTTCCAAGCCATGGTTTCAACTAGTACACCCTTGCTATTCCAAATAGCGAAAACAAAGATTTTTTTAATATTCCAAAGGGGGGACAAAGGAAATGTACCCATTGATGTCACTTGGTTGCTACTAGTATTTACATTCATATGATTTATCAATAAAATTTGAGTAGTAAAGAAACTTGAAGAATATTTCAATTTTTCTCTGGACAACTTAATATCAAGAGAATAATAGCATGGTTTATGTGAGAATAACATAACATAATTTTACATTGTGGAAAATTGTGAATAGGGGACTATTTCAATTTTTCTAGTATTATTTTTTGCTCTATTGTTTACGTTGCACTACAATGATTATCCAAAAGAGTCTTTCTCAAATATAAGGCATTGCTTTGAACCTCTATTAATGAATGTCAACTATTTTAAAAACACCACTTTCTACATTTTCACTGTCAATATTTTATTGTGTAGTTGATAATTATTTACTTTCCACTTTTGACTAAGTTAAAATATAAAGAAATACTATTGAAACATTTTAGGTAACGACACCTAATATTGACCACATAAGTATTTTAGCATGATTCCTATACTTAAACTTACTAAGTTCTTATTGGTTCTTGTTGGGAGTAAAAGACAATTATATATCCTATTAGTATGCATTTTATACACATCATGAAAATAAATTATGAATTTTTGAAGTGCTAAATTAAAAATATTCCAAATCAACTTTAGGCTCTCATAAATAGAGACTATACATTTCAAGTAAGGATATGTAGGTGTTAGTTTTACAAAAAGATCATATAATTTAGGTGTAATTACCTTACTAGGTTTAGAAATTGGAAGGGTATTGTAGTTGTAGGACAAGATTTGATGAAAGATAATTTTGAAAATAGATGCCAAAATTTTAGGAAAATAATTTTTTTCAAATAATTTTTTCTATAGTGAAAAGAATAAAATTGGCAGAGAGGTGTTGACCTTACCCTACACTTATGTACTTAATGAAATGATTATACAATAGAGTCTCTCTAAAGTAATAGGGTTGTGATTAGGCTAGCTATATTACATTAGAGAGGTTGTCACATTAAGGAGGGTTATTGCATTAATGATATTTGGACCGGGGTGAACCAATCCCCTCACTTGTCCCTCCAAACCATTCTAGGGGTGCTTGTAACCTAAAGGCCCCTTTGTATATTTTGTACTTGATGAATTTAACTTCTACGCCCCTCTCAACTAATTTGGAGCCTTTGATTGCAAATATGAATTCTAAATTTGCAAATTTTATCATTCATGGTAAATAGTTTTTTAGTGTTTTCCCTTGGAGATGTGTAGAAGATTGGTTCACCCTAGCCTTGATGTTTGTATGCGGTTCAAGCCAGGATTAGGCAATCGATATTACCTTAGAGAGGCTATTACTTTAGAGAATATTTACTTTAGAAAAGTATTATTGTATCTTCCATATGGTGAAATTAGATTACTGCATACAAAGGTCTGATTCGGCATTTGAGTGCCAAAATTGAGTTTCCACGTCAAATCCTTAGGAATCCATGTCACCTCTAACCAATCACAAGATGTCACTTGTCATATTTTTTCTTCAAAAATGACTTAATTTTTTCCAAATCTAACCTTCACGCAAGGTAGCAAAAAACGATACTGCAAGTGCAGAAACAAAAACAATGCAGATTGCCAAAATTTTGGTAATTTTATTGTTGGGATAGAAATTACTACAAATTTTGAAAGGATGAAGTTGGTCGAGACCAATGTCTAGAGTCATCCAATTCCAATCATTGAAGAACTACTTTCTTGCTCATTACTTCCTACTTTCTTACTTCCTACTTTGATGCATGTGTCATCACCTTACTAGTTCCAACCTTGAAGAGGAAAAAACACATTTCAAGCTTTGGTTGGAAATTTGTTCCAAGCTTGGTTGGAAATAACTACACCCTATAGGTTGGGTATAGGTCTCTTATCATGAATGGGTGGTCCTACCTTACACACTCAAGGTTCAATACTCTTCAAATGTGGATGAAAAGCGCTATGGACCCTTCACAATATTCTCTTGACACTTGATCCAAGTGTGTCAAGGAATGGCCCTTGAAATTACTATTCATCATAACTTTAGTTGCTTGATCCTTTATTCTTCATTTCTTCTTGAAGAATGGTCATTTGGCTATTTATGGGCCAAATTGAGTGTGTAATGATGGCCATGCTCTGAGGTACTAAAAGCTTCCATTCAAAATTGACAAATTATTTTCCTAAACCTCCAATATCAAGGCCAAGGGGAACTAATCCCTTTACTTGTACCCAAGATAAAATGCTGAAATTTTTTATTTGCCATGCATGGTGAAATTTACAAAATAATTTTGAATTCATATTTGTAATTGGAGGTCCCAAATTAGCTATGAGAGGTGTAGTAGATATCATAATCAAGCACCATTGGAATGACTTTTGGAAGACAAGCGAGGGGGGTAATTTATGCCTATCAATACTAGCTGGTATTAACCCCTAGATTCCCAAGGCCTTTTTTCTGGGCTTTTAGGAATTTGTTCTTGATTGAAAAAAAAATCAATATCTTGATGAGCTTTATTAGTTGTTAAGAATTTTAATTTTACTAGTTCAAACTAGACATGTTAGAGTACGCATGGGAAAAGAAAATACAATAATATCACTTATGGATTGACAAATTATAATGTTTGATCGTAAAGATATTGAAACTATGATAGTGATTTGAAGTCTTTCAATCCTTTTTGTACATGTCAAATCTAAAAAATTGGTAACCAAAAAAATATGAGGTTGAAGGACATAACACCGACAACTCCAATCAATTTATGGCTTCTCAAAATGTACTCTATAATTTTTTTAAATGAATTTTCTAATTTGATTTTTTCTCTAATTCTCTAAGATCTAGTGTATTTGAGGCTCATTTCCAAGAGCCCTCAACACTAAAAAATCAAGATTTGTAATGAACACCTTTGCAAAAAATCTTGAAAAGAAAAATTATAATCATTCATTTTCAAAATCAGATTCTTGTTGCTAAAATAGGACTTCAAAAATAAAAATCACTAAAAAATAGTAACCTAGTTAGGTTTTATTTAACTTCAAAGTATTGTCGACACCAAAATTTGGTGACTCGAGTATTTACAGGTTAACTAAAGTCTAGAGTTTGCCAAGCTTAGCTTGTAGATGGTAGCTTCAAATAAACACCTAATTTAGTTACTTTACTAGCTTTGGAATTCATAAGCTTAGCTCATAAGGTAGGAGGTTCTAAAAGCACATAGGCTTTAAAAACGTTCTCCTCTTCAAATGTATATTATATGTAGTACATGCTGCTTTTTTGTAGCCTTCATCAATGTAAAATACTATATATTTGAGGAGGTGGATGATTTTAGAGCCTTACGCCACTTCAACTTCAAAATTTCATCACTAATTCCACAAAGCTCCAAAAAAATATGAAACAACTTGGGCTAGATGCGAATTCCACGAGATGTCTTTCAAATAAATTTTATTGAAATTTTTTTTAAAAGCTTCACCTCCCCAAAGTTCAGTTCCACTCCTTACGTGGATGATTTATGGACCTCCTACCTTACGTTACTAAGACTTGCAGAAACTTGGAACGTGTCTCTTGCAGCCATCTCCAAGTGTGTCACAAGCTAAGGTGTCAACGGAATTCCATTCACCAACATACTCAAAATTGAGGTAATTTGCTCTAAAAGCGACCATGTTTTAAATGCGACCTCTATCTAGGAATAGATGGCATGTTGCTTGAAATATCTATTACTCTCAATGATGATGAATTAGGTAGGCTTAAATGGCTGCTACCGTCATTCTCGAAATTTCAATTCCTATGAGTATGCTTAACTTTGTACTTGCTTGGACGGACTTGAAAAAGGTACTTCCGAAACCCTCTCCTCGGGTGCCTCCCTCCCTCCCTCCCTCCCTCCCTTGGCCTTGGAGAAGTGGCTGGGGAAGGCACTAGTGCATCGAGGTGTCCCCAAGTGACCCACAAACAAAATTAATTAAATCTTCAACAAAGGGGTGGGCGGGCGGTCCGATTGCACTTGTTGGAATTATTTGGGAAAGTCTGTTGCACCTGTCGGCAATGATGCATTTCCATCATCACAAGGGTGGAAAACAGCCAACAGTACAAAAACTTCTTTACTCGGGTTGGGAGCGAGCCAACGATTGAAATAGGTCACAAAATGATATAGAAGAAAAAAGGGCCAAAGGGCCAAAGGACACCGGGGGATTTCAGTTGCTCATAAATGCATAATTGTTCGCGCACATTGGGTTTGTGCTCATCATTTGCAGCATGTCATTGACCTTGGACTCCAAATAGTGTTTTTTTTTTCCTTTTTGTTATGGGTCTCTAATTAGACCTGTTGTTAGAAGTAGAGGTTGCACTTTTGGTGAGATACATGCTAAGGTAGTATGGCCTTAAAGCAACCATTTACCGACTGGTCCCCCTTTTTCGAAGTTTTTCATGAATAGAAATATTTTTGGATCATTTTTCAGAGAAAGAAAAATGGAAGCGGAACGTCACACAAGTGGTTTCATATTTTTTGAATCATTTTTGAATTACTTATGAATTTTCAAAAGAAATTGTTGTAGGCACCTATTTGTAACCCTAGTAAATCCAACCACTTGCAACTTCTTAAGTGATTTCAGTAAATGGAGGCCAACAATTGGCTCTTGCAATAAATAATGCTTTTCTCTCGATTCTCTCAATGGCTTGAGAGGTCCATTTAAGGACCACCTACTATCCATTTCAAACCTAAATATAGGGGCGATTTGAAGAGGCCGCTTGCTTTTAGAGCAAACTACCTTAATAATTTCAGATCAAATGAATTTCAATTCTCTCTATAGAATAAACTCTGTGTTTGGAAAAAGGGGGGATTTTATTTTATTTTATTTTTAAAATTCTAACAAGAGGTTTTAAATGTACATCACTTGGTTGGACACGTCATCACCATTGCGAGGAAATTTTTTTGAATTCCCTACCGGCATTGTAGTGTGCTGAAAATCCCCTTCTACTACAAGGTCTTTTTAACAAAACACAAAGAATGTGGTTGCCATAGGGATTTAATGAAGGGGGAGTTTGACTGTGCATTTTTCAAGTGTTATTTGAAGATTAGTCCCCACCTCCAAATCAACTTAATTTGTGAAATTGAGTATTCTAGAATGTAGATTTATGCCTCTGAAATCTAACCTTAAAGTAGATTTTAGTGTGCAAAATCAATACGATTTGTAGATTTTGGAGTCTCAGATCTAACTAACATGAAGATTTTGAATTCCCAATCTCATTGATTTGTACATTTCAGAATTTTTGATCTAGATCCTTTTCTAGGTTTCAAAAGTTCAAAATATTAGCAATAACTATGTAGGTTTCATTGTTTAAATATTTAACAATTTCATATATTATAAAATTTCTTAGGTTTCTAAAATATACAAGCTCTAGAAATGTAAGATTTTTGTGAATAGGATTCATTGCCTTGGAGGTTGACAACTTACAAGTCTTTTGTGTCCAACCTCATTATACCTTTGACAATCGATATGGGGCAATTTCATCTTGTAAAATCTACCAATATTAGGTGGAAATAACATTGAAATGTATGATGTGTTGATGTATTGTAAAGTCTACCAATTTGGGTTGCACATCGGGGATTTAGAGAGAATTTATGAAAATCCCTACAACCCCCCCTACGATTTCTTTATGTATAGGAATTCTGTGAAGATTCCCTCCACGATGACATTAGGACACTAAAAATCATAAGAACTAAAAAAAATCTATTGAATCTCTTTCTTTTTCATAAAGAATTCCAAACAAATCCATTGTACTTAATATCCATTGTTCAGCCTTTGGTGATATTAGTAGTTAACTTAGAGTGCGTGCCTTCTCCTTGTGTAGTATATACACTCTATTGTTTATGAGTACATCAATCCTTCCATTATGTAAGTAACAAACATATGATTATGCACCAAGGAGAAATTCTCAGAGTTACCTTTTGGTGTGATTTTGTTGAGAGAAAATGGCAAACAATATGAACATTTTTGTTGAAGAGTCAAACTAGCTAGAAGTCGCCGTAAACTATCTAGCATGGTGGATCAAGATGACTAGACTGTTTCATAGAGAGAGGCTTTGGGATATAATTGTACAAGTGATGAATCTTGTTGCCTTTCTTGTTGTCAAAGGAGGTGAATAGTTAATAGATAATCAATTTAGGAATAGAAAATTTGCTATCATCTTGTTTGTCAAAGACATCTTACTCAACTTGGTTGCAAGTTTTGTAGCCCCCGTACTTGTATGGGAATCATTGAGGGATACCTATGAACAAGGTTGAGTGTAACAAATTCTACGTGCTACCAATCAGATGAATTCCTTAAAGATGCTGAAAGGTGGAGTTATAGAGGAGTATCTGACTACTACCAAAGACATGATCAATTGATCATAGCTATGAATACATCATACCAAGCATGACACTAGGCAAAGTGTTTGTCATTTGAATAGTTGTCTAAATAGCTACTCACCAAATTATTTTGAATTTAGTATAGAATTGCATTGTTGGGCAACAACAAAGAAACATTAGTTGTCACATACAATACCTCATGAGGACAAGGTAATACAAATGTCAAGGATAGTGCTTTGCAACTTGTAGGAGAAGTGACAATCAATGTAGACATTCAAGAAAAATTTGTAGCTCTTGTAGCTGCCAAAGACTAAGAGTCAATTGTGCATTGCTATGTTTGTGGCAAGGCCAAATATATTGCAAGAAATTGTTACCACAAGAAGGGACATCCTTCAACTAGAAAGTTTGTGGATCTAATAATAGATATGGATATAGATGAGGATAGTGAAAAAAGTGAAGCAAACTCTACTAAAATAGCTTCTAGTAGATCCTAGAAGTTGGTATATGAACTTTTATTGTACCATTCGCATTATTAGATAAAAAGATTCTATTTAGAACATAAAACTAGTAGCAAATTGTACACTTATCACAACCAATGGAGAAGGTCATAAGAGTTTTGGAAGAGAAGTTGTACTAAAGGCAAATGTTGGTGAAATAAAAATGACAAATGTTTTTTACTTGCCTTCCATCAAACAAAACCTTTTCTCTATTAGATCTTTAGTAGACACACGTTGAGTGATAATCTTCATAGATGAACATATCTACATGTTAAATAATTTGATTAGATGGAATGTGTTAGTTGTGGGTCATAGACACAAGCAATGGTCTATATTGTTTTATTGACACTAAGATATTAGGTAGTCAAATGAACTATATGGATAGTGAAGCACCAATTAGCCAAGTGAATTACATTTCAAAACACAAATAAGCTAAACAATGGCATAGAAGGTTTGCACACTTAGATTATAGAAGTTTGTACTATTTGTCAAAGGAAATTTGGGTGAAAGGATTGCCATTGATGATGATTGCTGAATAAGTTTATGAGACTTATTTGGTTGGATAGCAACATAAAGCCGTGAGACAATTTGCTAATAGAGTGAAGCATGTCAATGAGTTAGCGCATGCATTAGAAAAACTAGGGACTCTATAGGCTACTAGACTATAGTCCACAGTCTAGTGGACCCCAATTTGTTTTTTTTTGGGGGGGGGGATGGATGTTTCCTATATATCTATGCAATCAAATTTTTAAAATTTTATCACCAATGTTCTTCAATCAATTATCATGTAAGAATATAAATATTAATTGAAACAATTGACCAATAAATGAGTTCCTTTTTTTGAGACTAAAATTTGGTATGCTTGATTGAGGTTGCATAAGAATTGAATGTTAGTTATGCAAAAAAAGAAAAAACCAATTTTATTTTTCATTATGTGCAATTCTTTGAATGGTGGTGTAGGATGTTTATAGCATAGTTTTTAGGAATTGTACAATACCCAACCACTCTCATTCATCCATAGGCACCAAACTACCTTTTGTTGGAGTGACATACGTACTTTAAATTGCTCTCACTTCTTCACCTCTTCGATCTTGGAGTTTTAATTAGTAACTTTAGATAGAACTAATAGTCTTTTTTGTATTCAGGATCTTATGAAAATGAGAGTTTGTCATTTGAGTACATAGTAAAAGGTATCATAGTTAGAATGAATTGTTTTGGAATATTACAATATTGCATTGCAACCAATTTAGGCATACCATATTCCATCGTTGAATATAATTTAAAGAGATTTTAAGATTATAGAATAGTGATCACTTATAAGGCTATTTGTCAACATTACAAATTGATAGAATAAGGTAGAAGGGTATTGAGATACATTCTTATGAAAAATAGATGCATTTTGCTTACATCCAATATAAAAAAGATGACTGAGAAATTTGAGAAAGGAAGAAATATATCAAGTTTGGAAATCATCAAATTAGATGAATGTGATATGGATAGGTGATGCCTCATTTGAGCTAAGTAGGCAAAAATTCATAGCAAGTGAAGGTTTGGTAGTGACCTTATAAACATTATTTATGAGATTGCTTAGCATCCATTTAAAAATTTGTTCACACATCCATCATAATTGGGGTACTTTTATAGGTTATGAGAAGTGCCCCATTATTATTATGTCATTTGATAGATAGATAGAATGAGACCAAGCCTAACAACAAAGAAAAATTGGTCAAAATCATAAAGTAGACATGGATAGACATATCTTCGGATACTCTTGAAATCCTCATTGCTAGTATGCGTTACTAAACGAAGGCTATAATTAATGTAGGGGGTAGTAGTAGGTGGTAGATAGGGTGCCACAAAATGCTCTATTGTTGTATGATTAGACTACTTCAATGTGATAAATCATTATGCCATGAAACTAAACTTGATTAACTTCTAAATCCAATTTCCAGTTTGCAATTCCATGGATTTTCGAGCCTTTGGTGTCATTTCCAAATTATTGGTATAGTGCTGATTTTTAAAGCACTAGGGCTATAAGGAGGTGGACAAATGAGAGTTGCCAAGTACAATGGAAATACATTTTGAATGCATCATTGGCTTTAGTTATACTTACCAAGGTCAGTGTGGTTCCCCCCCCAAAGCTCCAAATATGCATTGCCAACTCTAATGCACCCACTCAAAATGAAATTAAAATACTTCTTTTTCATCCTAAATTTCCAAAAACTTAATTTATCAAAATTATAGGATTTAGCATTTGAAGAGAAGACAAGATTGCACTTATTATACTATTCTAGAAAGTCAACAAACTATTTTATTTCTTAAAAATGTGATAATTTTGCATAATGTAGAATTTAAGAATTGATTTGTTGAATAAGGTAGACACACCCATTCCCGTCCCTTTAAGAATTCCTCCCTCATGTACCAATGGTGCATAATTTCTTTCTAGTTGCACTCCATTGGTACATGAGGATGGAATTGAGTGTAGGAGTGGGAATGGGTGTATCTATTTTATCAATTTTTAAGGTATTTGAAGGATGCTCGATATTGATGCATTGTAGTAAAAGGATGTGGAAAAATTGCAAAACATTTAGTACTTTGATGTGATTTTGTGAACACAATTTTTAATATCAATCTAAAATGTAAAAGGTTGTAACTTGCTTTTGTAGAAAGATTTTGAATGGGAAATCGAAGACTAAAGATTGAACACATTTGATGTACTTGGTAAGGGATAATCTAAGTATTTAAAAACTAAAATTTCTTATATCTTTTACTTCACTACACTAAAAATTGTATTTTGTATCACTGAAACTATATGTCAAATATCATAATTGTCATTATATTTGTCAAGTATTGTAATTTTATTTAGATTAATATTTTAACTTACAATTGCATATTTTTGGATGACATTATTTATAAAAATATTTACAATCAATGTTGCTTGAAAAGTTATCTACATGACACTAAATAATTATACCACATGACTTCAAATAATACCATCGGACGTACTTATATAAATTGAACTATATTTTACAAATATAAGAAAATTAACACTAAAGTCTTTTAATATTTATATGGATGAAAAAACAAAGATTCCATTACAAAAAAATTGAACCTTGTAGAAGGCCATAAGTTCAAATGGCAACAATGCAATTATAGCCAAAAAAATATTTAAAAAAATTAAAATCTGATAGGGCACTACAAATGCCTCACCAAATTGTTGATTTCAAAAATATTTTTTAATTCTTGAAAATTTTAAATATTCCTTGTATTTGCACCTTGGTTGAAATTCAAACAATCTTCTACAAGGTACAGATTTTTCCTAATGTATGTACTTGACGTACGTTTGCTTTCATTTGTTGTTCAAAATTTTAGGATTTAGGATTTAAGGTTTAAAATTAAACTTTCTAAAAGCTTGTTAGTATTTGTAGATTTTATCCTTTAATGGTAAAAAATAACTCAAGCTTATTTTCAAAACATTATATCCTAAGTGGTTCAAAGCCACAATGTCTCCTCACCAAGTAGTATAAATGTTACTGTGTATCATATTGGTCTTTGTCTACAATTATAATAGGGAGAAAGAAAATCGTAAACTATGTCTATTTAGTAGTTGTTTGTTTTGTATTTACAAAAGGATTCCTAATACAATTTGCTCAAAGTAATACATGTCAAGACCTCTTTAAAGTTTGATCCTTGCAATCTAAAGTTCATATATTTTATTTTAAAGATATATTATATATTTATTTTTTAACGTCTTCAAGATGTGATTTTACAATTCTGAATTTAGTCTTATTATTTAATTAATAGATAATTTATAACCACTTAAATTATTAAATGATAAATGACTCTTGAAGAGAGGTATTAAAAAATTAAATTACATGGAAAAATACTAAAAATGTTAATCAAACATTCATTTTATGAGCTCTTTTTTTACTCACAATGTATATTTAATCTTAAGTTAACAATATTTCATATCTCAATTGTTATTTTATTTTTCATTACAACAAAAGTATTTCATATAGAATATAATATTTTATAGATTTATTAATATTTTTTGTATTTTATTTGTATTTTAATTCAAAAAATTACAAAAACATTCACATTGGGAATAAAAATAAATTTAAAAATTAGAAAAAAATATTTTTAGGATTCAAACAAAAAAATCCAAACAAAAATTAGGCTTAAAACCTCTAATGCATAAGAACTTAGAAATTAAGTCTACGTAGTGACAAAGTGACAAGCTATGCATTATAAAGAATTAGAACTCATTCAAGAACTCATTGTAGTGAACAATAAATACACTATCATTGAGTTGCTCACCAAAATACAAAAACACATTTTTTTCATTTCAAACCACAATTCTAGAAACATTACATTGTGAAGTGGCCCAAAAAAACTTTGAAATGCCCAAAATTGAAGAAATTATGTATGCCTTTTGAAATCAAATTTTACTATTACTACTTTGCAACTTCATACAATATGCATGAAAATTGCAAAAAATGACAGTATTGAAAAAGAAATGCAAAACATTCATAAAACCAACCTACAATGGTTGTACAAAAATACTAAATTGACAAATTTGTTTTCAAAATTTTTAGGGATTTAGGATAGAGCCTCTATCAAGCAATTCTTCAACTTCTTTTAAATTCAATCCGTTAACAATGCAATTGAGTTAGAAGAATCAACACTAGTTGTTTTTCCTTCTTTGTCATAATTCTGTAATAACATTACAACAAAATTCATCTAGTTTATATTATGTATTTCCTACAAATGATATATTTTTTTTATTAAAGTTGAATTATTTTTATGATACAAAATCAAGTATATAATTTATAATACTTTTTATAATAAAATTTTCAATCATGAGATATGAAATTAAAAATGTTGTCTAACCTTAAGTCCTAAATCATTTATAAGATCATCAAACAATGACTTTTCAAGTTCACAATTTGTATTAAGCTCTTCTAAATATTTTGCACAACCAATTATAGAAGTATCCTGAAAATTGACATGAAATTTAGCTTTTGGTTCTTAAAAGTCGATCAACAACAAGACTATGACTTCAAAATTAAAGGTTGATAAATTAAAGGTGGATGTATACACATATACAATGAAATAAATTGATCCTATACAAAAACAAAAATCAAATGGTTGAAAATTTCAATGACATTTACATTTATTAGAAAATTTATATTTTATTAGAATATATTACATAAATAATTTTAACATTGTTTTTTGAGGTTCTTGTTTTTAGCATTAATAGACATTAAACATAGTTGCAACTCAAATTCAATATACATTTCTAAATTTATTGACATTAATAAATCAAACCTATGATTGCACTTGAAAAGTAAAATAATAAAAATAAATATTATTATTTTTTTAAATTTAAATAATTTTAAATTAAAAGATAAAGAAATAAATTTAATATATATTAGCTAAAAATATTTATATTGTACATAAATTTGTTTATTAACTTGTGAAAAGGATAATTGCACAATATGATACACAAAGTCCTACCATGCACTTGGGGTATAGAATGTTCAATTTGCACTAGTTTTGTATTAGAATTGTCTTATTTGCACTAAGAATTGCACTAGCTTGTTTACACCTTTTTTTCCACAAATAATTCATGACTATTATTTTTTAAACCCTCAAAAATCTAATCTAAGATTTTGAAAATTAAAGTTGAATATAATCTTTAAAATTAAAAATAGAAATTAAAAATAATAATTACTTCAATTGTTAAAACCTATATTAAAAAATTAGAAAATTATTTCAATAGTTTTTGGGAAGATCTTTGAATTTAGTGTACTCTAGAATTTCCATGGGATTGTAGAGTTTTACTAATATCACTCTTACCTAGTGTACCCTATGCTTTTGCCACAACCAAAATATAAGTAAAAATTGTTTTTTTTTTCTAATTTTTTAATTCATAAATAAATGAAAATTCAATAACTTTCACACCGTAAGTCCAAATGCCACAAAACAAAGGCCTTGCACCCCTCCTTGCAAAGAGCTTTCCAATAAAACCAAAATGCAACCAATAGACATATGGTTTAGGATATCTTAACATACCAAACAAACAAACAACCTAACTTAAGATATACATGATACATTGTGATAAAGTACTTTCAATGTAAAATTTCTAATTTTGAGCACCTAAATTTTTAAATATTTTTTAGGGGTGGTAGTCAAATAGTTTAGGTGTCTTTCTTCTAAAAACTATCCTCCATTTAAGTCCAAAGTGCATTAATCGTGAACACTTCTCAAGTTTTTTAAAACATTGCATTGTGACCAAAAAACCCTTGTGTACTGTAACATGCAAACATTTAAAACTATGTTTTCAAGAATAATTTGGAATTATTCAAAATATAATATGAAATGAAACTAAAATATTGTATGAAAATTTATTTGTAAGCATTTAAGCATAAGTTTTATAACTCAAATACTTAATTAAATTGAGAAGTTTTAAATCTTTGAAAAAACTAAAACTAAACTCCTCATAGTTCTCTCCAATTCATTGATAAATCTAGTTATTTATTATATAATAAATTCAAAAAATAAATGAATTAAAATATATATGTAACCTCTGAAGTGAATTTCTAGGACATGAATTTCAAATATTTAAAGCTCTCAATTCAATGAGATTCAAGTGATTATTAATTCAAACTTAATATCTCAATTATGTCTTTGAACATGTTACGGAACATGTTGAAAATTATTTCTAAAGTCGAAACAAAGTTGATTGTATGAATCTTAATTTTAGAACTTGTAAGAGTATGAATTAACAAGATTTATTTTAGCAAAAGTGGCACATGATCCAAAATTATTAATTTTTTCAAAAAATAGAAGACTTCACATTCAACTCTAAACACACATATATATCTCATGAATGAGGGTACTATACAATTGTTACTATAAAATTATAAGAGGTTTCAAATTTTTCAGCGTTTTACTTTATTTTATAGAATTAAAATTACCCATTTAATTATTTTCAATTTAGTCTAATAACTTATAAGATACGAAGAATGAATAAATTATTATATGAATTTTTTAACCATTTAATTTCACTAGTGCTAACACCTATAATTTTTTTGAAAATCATCACAAAAACATTGCAATTGCTGGTAGTCTTATAGAAATCAAATAAAATTAGAACTATGTTTATTGAGGAAGAAGATGTAAAATACATACAAGTTCAATCAATTTTGATGTTGTAATAGCTAGTTGTTCTTTCAAAGTTGCTTTCAATTCTTGAAATTCCTAAGATAAATTAAATCATTATTATCTTCAACAATTAGTAATAATTAAATTTAAAAATATGCTTCTATAATTTTTATGAAATTATTTTCCCTTTCATTTTGTGTAAGACTTGTATTTCATTTGTATCTTATAAGGAAACACAAGTCTTTTCAAAATAGAAGTGATATAAACAATAACTCTAATCACAAAAAATGATAATGAAATTTGAATTGTTTCAATCATTTCTAAATTACAAATTGAAGCAATTGCAAAATGTTATGAATTAACCTAAACATTTAATTTCTAGGACATTGTCAATAAAATACTTTAAAGTATGCATTATTGTATTTAATAAGACTCAAAATTTTAACTTCTAATTAAACAATAAGGATGAAATACTCAATATAGTCAAAAATATATAATTAATGATGATCAACTACTTAACCATACATCTGTGAGTTTTTCAACATTTGAGTTCAAAAAAAAATTTGGGTCACCAATGCCCTGTAGTAATGACAATCAAACAAAAATATGATCATATAGATTGTAGAAGCATTTGGTTTAAACAACAAATTTCACCAATGTTTAACATTATAACAAAGTTGTAGACCTCATAAAATAAACTTAAAACATTGACTCCCAGGACTTCCTTTTCCAATCTATCTATTCTTTGAATACAACACAAATAAGAATTATAAATGTATTTTATTACATCATCGTTTGAGTTGACTTCTATATCCAACTTTTCTCGCCAATCTTCAAGATCCTATAGAAGCAATCATATTATTATTAAGTCTTTAGTACTATTATATATATATATATATATATATATATATATAAACATCAAATTTTTTGAAATTCTAAATTCTAAATTCTAAAGTGTTAAGTATTTTTATCTAAATTTTTTTATAATCATAAAGTTCATATTATAATGTATTAAAAAATTTGGAATTTTTTAATAAAATTATATCATGTATGATAGTACATTTTAGTATTAATTGGTAAATTATCTAAAGAAAATTATTATTTTAGTATTTTAAAAGTGTTACTTTCTTTAAACTTTGGACATTGCTAAGAAGCTTTGATCTTGACTCATTCAATCCTTGTAATATTGAATCCTATTCAATACATTTTTCTCTTGAATTTAACTTATGAAGATTGTCAATACCAATTTTCACAAGAGTTTTCAATTCATAAAAAAAACAATTTTCTAAGTATATTATGGTTTTAGATACTTTCAAATAACAAAAATATTTAAAGTATTTTCATGTACTTACTACAATAATTCTTGAAGATATGACAAGTATTTTTAAAGCAATTAAAGCAATAAAAAAATAAAAAGCAAAATAAACAAATATAAAATATTATACTTTGTAAAATTATTAGGGTTTGGATCTTACATTTGAAAGTAACATATTTGTATTTGTTAATTCAAAAGAATCTTTATTTCCAGTTTTGTCATGTGAAGCTATAATAATTGAAGAAGATGTTGGAAATTCTTCCATATTATCAATCTACATCTTTGTTTTTAATCTTTATATTTATTTTGTAGTAATAAGAAACGATTGAATAGAACTTTGCATATAGGTTTGTGAAAAAATATAAATTTTTTTCTTTAATTTAACATCAACTAGTATACCTTGTACTTTTGTTATAAACAAATGAAAATAAAAGTAAAATTTTAATTTTTTTAATTCATCAAAACTTCATAATTCAATGTCTTTTTTGTCATGAGTTGAAATGCCACAATACAAGGCCCATGCACCCCTTCTTGCTAAGGGCTTTCCAATGGTACTATGAATGCAACTAGGGGACACATGATTCTATAGATCTTGCCATAATAAGCAAAGCAAAACAAATGGCCTCATTTAAGATATACTAGATAGATTGCAATTGCAAATAATGTTCAAACTATAATGTAAAAATAGAATTTTTAAAAATACAATAAAATATTTATAGAATGTAAAAACTTTCATACACTCACAAATCAATATTATTATATAAATTTAAAAAAAAAATTCAATATTAAAAATAAAATTTATCATCATTTTTAAACATAATTAATATGCATTTTGAATGAAAAGATTAGGTCATCTTAATTAGATTTTCTTCATTTATTCATCTATTCAATTTTTAAATTCCCAAGTTTTTTTTGAGCTTCTTCAAGTTTTTTGAACCAAACAAAAGCCCAAATTTTGATTATTTTTTTTAATTTAATAATAAATTATAACCGCATGAATTCAAACTAGCAATCATGCTATGGATTAAATAGGAAAAAAACCCAAAACAATGTCACTTAATTTAAAGATTATAATGTTTGATTAAGAAGGTATGAAAATTGTAAAAATGATTTGAAGTCTTTCAATTCACTTTTTACATGGTCAAATTTAAAATTGAGGTCATGAAAAATACAAAGCAAAAGGACATAACATACATGATTATAATTGATTTACAACATCTCAAGATCTACTCTACAATTTTTTTAAATGAATATCCAAGGTGATTTTCCCCTCAAAATCCAGATTTGTAATGTAGATCCTTGCATAAAATATTTAATAGAAAAATTGTGAATTTTTTTTCAATTTTTTTTTGACGAACCCCTAAAAGACCAAGTGACTCTTTGATGTAGAGAGGAGATCTTGGATGGTTACGCATGAAGTTAATTTGCATTGGATGCTTGTAAATTTTTGATAGAAGGTGTGAGCATCTACCTCCTCCTAAATGAAATAATAATTTTTTAACATTCAATACTTGGATCAAAAGATATATTGCCTTGAATTTTTGGGGCAATTTAGGGTGCTTTGGGCAAAATTCCTTCTATAATTTTGAAATTTGGTAGGTATTGTAACTTACATGATGCAAAATGAAAATGTCAAAAAATAACCATGTGTAGTATAAAAATATCATTTTAGAAGAAGTTGAAGTCTATTAGTCCTATTGGGCAAGGTTGAATTGCTTTTTACTTCTAACTTCAAATGTTATAATCTTTCAATCCATGTGGTCAAAATTTCTGAATTTTTTTTTACACATTCCCATAGTATTTTAATACAAATTTGTATAGTTGAATTTTAGAAAAAACTTAATTTTTTCTCACTACTTTAAAAAGTGACAATTTCTCACAATCATACTACTAAAATCATAACTCCCTCTATAATATCACAAATGCTACCATTAATACTAGGGGCTCGTGCTTGCTATGTTACACATTCATTGTATCACATATTAGTAGAATTTTGATATATTTAAATAGAATGCATGATAATGATTTCATTAAGTCTTTAAAATGATTATTTTAAATATTTTGTAAAAATATTTTCAATCATACATACATAGAAATCATATTTTCACACAATGTGATATTACAGAAATAGAGTAGCAGTTTGCAATCACTTTTGTAATATCACTTTTTACAAAGGGTGATATTATAGAAATAATATAGTTGTTGCAATTAAGGTGATATTAAAGACAATCCATAGGATGATATTATAGAGGTAGCAATCCATTGCTTCTTTTGGCTTTACACTTCTTTGCACTTCTATGATTTTGTGCTTTTGTGAGCTTTGAGCTTTCATGATTTCAATTTTCTATTGCTATTACCAAATGATTTTGAGAAAGTTATTTAGTTGAAGTGATTTTGGATTCCACAACAATTAAGTTGTTCACAAAGTTTTTGAGATTTATAAGTTTTTCTTTTCAATTCTTCAATTTGGGTTGTCATTTTTTGTAACAATGGAGTCAAATTTCTAATGCATTCTAATGTATGTGTATCTTTTATAGTATTTACCATTGCATATGTTTCATTCATCATTCAATAAACTTCTATTGTACATTTCAATATATGCTTATTTATAAAAAAAATTATACAAAGATTTTAGTCATTTTAATTTGATAATTTATTGAAATTTTTGTTCTGCATTCTATCCAATACATAAAAATTCTTATAAAATTCTAATGATGAATGCGTAGCATAGCAAGCGCCAACCGCTAGTCATACTACTAAAATCATAACTCCCTCTATAATATCGCAAATGCTACCATTAATACTAGGGGCTCGTGCTTGCTATACTACGCATTCATTGTATCACATATTAGTAAAATTTTGATATATTTGAATAGAATGCATGTTAATGATTTCAATAAGTCTTTAAAATAATTATTTTAAATATTTTGTAAAAATATTTTGAATCATGCATACATAGAAATCGTATTTTCACACAATGTGATATTACAGAAATAGAGTAGTAGTTTGCAATCACTATTGTAATATCACTTTTTACAAAGGGTGATATTATAAAAATAATATAGTCAATTGTTTATTTCAGTATATGCTTATTTATTAAAAAAATTATATGAAGATTTTAGTAATTTTTATTTGAAGATTTATTGAAATTCTTGCTCTGTATTCTATCTAATACATAAAAATTCTAATGAAATTCTAATGGTGAATGTGTAGCATAGCAAGCGTCTGCCGCTAGTTTCTATCTAAAGATGTGTCTTAGTCCTTTAGGGATTTAAATAAAATTTAAAGGATGTTCAACTAAAATTATAATAAAAATAATATTTTGGTAAGATGTTATATAACTTAGAAGTTTAGTTGACACCAAAATATGATACCTTGGGCATTTAAGGATTAAATTTCATTTCAATATCGAAGCCATGTATGTACCCTGAATTATCCAAAAAAAAATACATTTTATACAAGGTTGAGGTGTATATGCACAACTACTAGAATAGATATTTGAAGCCATGACTAGATTTGAAGCCCAATTTATTTGACCATCATCTTTGATTGTCCTTTGATCCATTATAAAATTACATTTGTTGTACAAAACCAAATCTAAAAATTTGCAAAATTTGTAAACAAAATATTGAGTTTTTTTTGCAAAAAATCTTTGTGTATGATTATATGATTGAAATTGGCAAATATTTTTTTATAATTGGATCATATTGTCACATTTGTATGTATATGTAGATAGTCTCTGCACAACAATTTTGTCTGTTTTGTCTTTTGGGTTGACAAAAGTCACCAAATGGAAGTAGAGGCATACACTTTCAAATAAATTTCATTGACCTTGTACACATGGTACACATTGGTAGGCCCTTACTAAGAACTTCCCAACAAAAAAATCAAATGAAAATGTGGTGAGGTATCACATGGATAAGCTGGAAACAACAATAATATTTCAACCCATATAAAGTTGAGTGTTGATAACACTTGAGGTCAAAAAATTCAATGTAAAATCGTACCAAAAGTATATGGAAAAAACAATAGGAAATCCAAAAACCTAATACAGAATCAAAGACTACACAACAAAACTATTGAGAGTGTCTCAATCACCGTACTCAACATGTATGTATATAATGTCACGAGTGTTGTGATCAAGAGTGGGAGGAGTGTCTTTGGTGATGACTAGAAGTGATTGGGTTTGTTGAGTGTCTTCAACAACGATGACATTGTCCATTGTTTGATGTGGATCTCTGAGAACAATGTCTACAAATCAAGGAAAATAAAAACAAGAGAGAAAAGAAAGCAAATGATGGAATGTACATAAAAAAAATGTTTTACAAAAAGTAGATAAAGGGTTAGAAAATAGTACCTGTGTCATGTTGAGAGCAGTTTGCCTCAAGAAATTACGAAGATTCTAGTTGCAACTAGAGAAAGTTGTTTGGGAACTTTCTTAAATCTACAAGTCTTTTGGTCTTCTAGCTTTCAAATCTTCAAATCTTTTAACTACTTCCCATTAGCCTATCCTGTTGGTGATTTTAAAGGATTAGACTTTAAGTAAGTCATAAGAAACCACGGGCCTTGGACGGGTAAAACGAGTCAACCAAACCATGAAATGAAATTGTCCGAAAGATTGGCTCCTAAACTTCAAACCCACGGTGATCAATAAATGTGCTTCATCAATGGAAACAACAAATAAGTACAACCATGTGGGTAATCAATTCCACTTCGTTGTGTCCAAAATACAAAAAAAGGCTAAGCAATAGTTTTACCCATGCCACCCGCAATAACAAAGTTTTATAACGAAAGACAAGCCACAAGCCACAACATACGAGTTCTCTTCTAACTTCAACTTCAAATCTTCACTCCAACTCCAATTTCAAAACTGGACTTTGATTGAACGCCA
Organism: Climacium dendroides; assembly: GCA_950106755.1. Lineage (NCBI taxonomy): Eukaryota > Viridiplantae > Streptophyta > Bryopsida > Hypnales > Climaciaceae > Climacium > Climacium dendroides. Next base: position 13,887,807 of record OX467091.1, on the reverse strand, counting down.
CCATTATTTTACAACTCTAAATAGAATGAGTGATAGCTTATTGGAAAGCTAACACAATTTTCTACTTTTTCTCCAAATTTCAACTCATTATAACACTCTGTCCAACTACTATAGCCATCCAAAGTTTCAGCCTTAGAAAAAAAGGCAGTAGACCTCTTGTTACGCCCCTATCTTCCTGGGGTACCCAATGAATCTTAATGCGCAAGGGGGACCTTGGAGGTAACTTCTCAAGCCTTGCAATAGACTAAGAAAGGAGAATTAAGAGACTTCTGACTAAATAGGGTGCAATGACGCCCTGGTTTTGAAGTTGACGGTAGAGTGTTATACATTCTTGGAAAGCTTTTGACAATACGCTACTTGTTAAGGACAGAATTGGCACATCTATGAAGCTGACATGCTAAGAAGCATTGTTGTATGTGCTCTTGACTCGCATAAATGGCATGCAGAATATTGCCATTTTAATGAAATTCCCCATAATGGTGTTGATTGGCCATTGTAAAATACTTTGTTTGTTGTTACGTATTGCTTTTGTTTTCTATTTGGCTAAGCATGATTTAGTTCAAATTACTAATGCCCAAGGATTCAAAATCTCAAGCACTTCAAGACCTCTATTGCATTATCCTATGAAATTATCATTCAATTTACTTCATTTGTAAAGTGAAAACTTCCAAAATCATCCTTATAAGTATCCTTCTTGACTACTAAATTTCCATTGAAAGTATCTCCAAAAGTGCCATAAATCATTCCCTTGCTTAATTGTAATTGGTTGACTATTTATTTTCTAAATTTTGGTTTTATGACCAAGCTATTGTGACAATTCCAAAGGCCTAGGGAGCTTCCACTTTGAAAATTCATAATAATTACAAGTCTTATTCAAAATATGGATTTAAAAAAATAAAAATTCATGATTTTCTATTGCTTATAACACAAAAATATTTTTTTCTTGAAAAAGATGCTTTCAATTAATATGTTGAATTACTTATTTTGACATTTTTGGGTGTTTTCACCTCAATACATTGATACAAAAATCAAGTCTTGGACAAAGGTTTTACATTTACAAACCACAAAATAACATTCATGAGGTTTTTCAATTTTTCAATTTAACCCCTAAAATCTTAAGGCCTTTTTTAAGAAAACCACTCACAACTTTGTTACTATTGCAAGGAGTAAAGTTTTATCTTTTTTTTCTTTTAAATTTTTTTTCCATATCTAACCGTGAAATTAATAAAAGAACACATGGAAGAAATTTCATAAACTTTGACCTCATAGATTGCAAAAAATTTGCTTTCAAAGTGAAGAAAAGAAGTTATTTTTGTACCTTATGTGACTAGATTAGATTGTAAGACTTAGAATCTTCTTCACTGAAAATTTTTGTACTACAAATTTTTGAATTTCAATTTTTACATAAAAAATTGATTTGAGAATGGTAAAAAAAGTTCAAAAATTAAAAAATTTATTTTTCACTTTAAAAAAATTATTAAGTAGAAGTACATATAAGATAAAAGAAAAACTATATGATTAATAGTTGTAACTAAGATGGAATTGAAACACACTAACCCCAATGGTGGCATTGTTCTAGCAAACAAACCTTTAAAAAAAGTTTTAATTTTTGAAATTTAAGTTCAAAAGCAAATTCATTTTCTCAAAAAGATGCAATGAATGCTTGCAAAATAAGAATCTCTATAACTTTTAAGTCACTAATCCAAATATAATGAATCAAAGCTTTCCATGCGGACGAAAAATATAATTTATGAAATCAAATTTTTAGAATTTATATTTTATTTTTTGGATTTTATTTTTGTTGATAGGCAAAATGCTCTTGGAGCTTTTGGTGGCATAACTTTTGCTTGATGGCATCAATTGAAATGAAAATGATCTTCCTAGAAAGCAAATGTACTCTTTATTTGCAAAGAAAATTTGCAAAAATCTTGTCAAAAATTGAGATCATAGGAATCTATCTAAATCTTTTAGGTATCTACGAAGGGAACACATGGGGCTTTACGGGTTAATGAATTGAGAGATATAACCAAGTACATTTGAGACATGGAATGCAATAGAGAAATCCATTATTTTAGTACAATTCTAATTTCTTTTCCCTTTTTGTGCAAGGAATATTCAAAATTTTCAAAACTATAAAGATATTGTAAGAGATTTTGATGGATATACAATCAAGATTTTGCACCGGTGAATAAGACATATTGGAATTTATCTGTTTTTTTAAATTTGTTTTTTCAGTCTTGAAGGGCTTAATATTTAGTGAAATACATTCCACTAAGTAGACAATTAATTGAATCTATGTGGATTCAATTGTTAATCAATTCAAACATTAAAGGTACGGAATAAGAAATATGAAGATTGGAAGTTGATATTATCATCCAAGTTGCATTATCATCCAATTTTGAAAATTAGATGCTAAACAAAGTGAATTATATCCAATTAAATTAGTTTGAACTTTGAAAGTACAAATGTTATTTAAATTTGAAGCCCTCTTAAGGTATCAAAGTCTTGACTAACTCATTTTGCAACCAAAAAATGAGGAATAAACAAAAACATGAGATAAAAAATATATAAATATCTGAAATGTGTTCAATCTAATAGTATTTGGGAATAATTACTTTCATGAGGAATAAGGGCCATGTTCTTCACTAACTTTGTATGGATTTGCCCTAAGGTGTGCCCCCAAAGTGTGCCCCCCAAAGTGTGCCATTGAATCAAAATCACCATTGTCACTTTATATACATCTCCAAAATCAACATGTATATGCATGGAAGAAATGAATATAAATCCTTTACTCAAAACAAGTTTAACTCTTTATAACTTTTGCATACAGTATCCAAATATTGTGTTCTTTGGTATGTTGAAACCTCGTCATATTTGACAATAATAAAATATGAAAATTTGATCAGTCTCATAATAATAAAAAATTCATAATAACAAAAGAAGTGAAAGTGCTTCAATTTTGTGAGGTGGCCACAAAAAAAACAAAGGTCACCCAATAATCTAGTTTCAATTAAAGAGGGCCTAGCATTGAATTAATGCTCTTGTCAAGCTTCAAATACTAGTATTTTAGACTCAAATAGAGAAAATGAATTCTAATTTGTTTTTAGAATTGGTATACATATAGAATCTAATTGTTTATTCTCTAGAGTTCTTTCATGTTTAGAATACCAAAATTGCTTCAAAATATTCTTATCCAAAACAAGTCTAAAATCTTTAAATATATATATATATATATATATATATATATATATATATATATATATATATATATATATATATATATATATATATATATATATATATATAAACAAATTCCACCGTAGGATACTTTAGTTAACTTGTTCAAGTACATCCTTCCAATTTTTAAAGTGAATATTTCTATCAATTGCAAGTTCAATGTGCCTAAAATCTAACCATTCCAAAAGGTGAAGTTTTGTCTTTCAAAATTTTAGAAAATTAATGTCCTTTATTTATTTTTCATTTGAATTTTTTTAGTATTGATTTCAAAAAAAAAAAAAATTACTTTTTTTCTAATTTTATTGCCTACAAAATAAAACTCCTCATAAAAACTTTCATTTCACTATTTAGAATTGAATGGTTTAAAAGTTTTTGAGTAGGGATCAATATATTCAATCAAATAAAATTAATTAAGTTTTTTAAAATATATTTTTAGTTGCCCAATTTGACATTGAAATAGTAAAACGCTTCTAATTTTTGCAATGTCTATCAAAATTATGTTCAACAAAGCTTCAAATGTAGATTGGGATGATTAGTATCCATCCTAAAAATTTCATACAAAAATTCCAAGTTATAAAGTCAATAGAGCATGCTTGAGTTTTCAAAAAAACCCAAGTGGACTCCTTCATCTTTTAGGGATTAAGACCCCACATCAAAATCCATAAGATATTATATGTGAATCATAGCAAAAATTTATTTCGAAGTCTTGACTTGTGGCAATTTTTTTATAGACTGGTGCTTTTGAAAAAATATTCCATTTTGAATGAAAGAAATCACTAGAACTCATCTTAAAAAATTCAAAATAGGACAGTGTCAACACATAGAATGGATGCATGTACATGCAATTATATAAACAAATGATGTTTCATCCATAATAATGTACATATATTTGTATGAAAATAACTTTTACGATCCAATCAAGATGACAAAGTTCTACACTTATATTCCCTTTGAAAAATGAAAATGACATTCCCTTAAGGTAAATCACCCCATTTCCATTAGTTGCCAAATTCCATCATCCTTACTTTTGACCCCAATATCATTAGCATATCATCCAAATCCATAAAGTTTCTAAAAAAGCATTTCCAAGACCGTGTGACTTAATTAGGACAATGGCAAAACAATTTTATACTTGCAAAAAGGTAATAATAGAAATAGAGGTTTGTATATTAGAGATAGGATCATTTTAGCCTCCTTTTAGCTCATAGACAGTGCATGGCGTCTTGAACTTCCTTAAGTGTAAATTGGATACGTGGAACAACGATTATGGGTTGTTTGTAGGATGTTCGTGACTTTACTCTATGAATAGTTTTGTAATTTTAGGGCAACCCACTTCAAAAATTCACAAAAATTGCAATCTTAATCATAAAATTATTATTCCACTTGTGTTTAATTCATAAAACAAGAGCACAACTCTCAAAAATTTGTGCCCTTTTTAGAGTTGGCCCCAAAATATTTAAATTACTAATTTACATGATAATAGGCTTATCTATCTTAAGGTAACTACACCTTAAATCGTAGGCTTTTTAAAACCACACAAGCTAAATTGTTGCCTTAAATGTACTTTCACTATTCATGAGAGTCTATGGTTGGTTCACCGAACTCCTATTTCTAGCACTTCAAAAATTCATAGTTCATTCATATGGTGTCCAAAAATGCATTCTTAAAGAATCTAGAATCTCCTTTCAACTTCCAACAAGACCCCCCTAAAAAAAATTCAGTATAATAATAGAAACCATAATGAATTGCTTGATTTCTACGATTTTAGGTGTAGTTAACTTACATATACAATAGGGCCCAATAATCTTAAGAATTCCAAGAGTGATCAAGTGCATGTTTGAATATTAAGATAGGAGGTTCTAAAATGGCTTAGGCTCTAAAATGGCTTACTTCCTTAAATGTACACTGTTTGCACATGTTGCTTTTTTGTAGCCTTTAACAATGTACAGACAATGTACATTTAAGAAGGTGGGCCCTTAGAGCCCTGTGTCATTTCAACTTCAAAATTTCATAACTAATTCCACAAAGCTCCAAAAAATATGAAACGACTTGGGTTAGATGTCAATTCCATTTGTCTTTCAAGGAAAATTCACTGAAAAATTAATTTCAAGATGTTTCACCTCCCAAAATTCAGTTCCAACCCTCAGATGGTCCATTTATGGACCTCCTACCGTAGGAGACGCAATTCTCTGTTAAAGCGAAACTACAAACAGTACAACCACAAGAGATCAAGTGCTTGTTGGATTGTACTTCCACTTCTGACACCATTGCACTGAATTTCCAGCTGTACTCCTTCGGCCTTAGGTGGCCTCATTGAATTTTCTCAACAATTCCCACTAACTTAAAGGTAGAATGGATCATCTGAGGGTTGGAACTTAATTTGGGGGAGGTGAAACATCTTGAAATATTTTTCAGTGAATTTTCGTTGAAAGACAAGTGGAATTGACATCTAACCCAAGTCGTTTCATGTTTTTTGGAGCTTTGTGGAATTAGTTATGAAATTTTGAAGTTGAAATGGCATAGTGTTGAAGGTTATGAAAAAGCAATATGTAAAAATAGTGTACATTTGAAGAGGGCAATTTAAGAGCTTGTGCACTTTTAGAACCTTCTACTTTAAAGTCAAGTTTCCATAAAAAAAACTGATGGGGTTGGAAAATTGAGAAGGCACCTTCTTCAAGTTCCTTTTGTTCATCATTGAGAAGTCTTCCTTTGGATTGGTGTAAACAATTAAGAAGGCATGAAGTGGAAAATATTAATAACAATTATAACAATTATAAATTTTAGCTAAGACATCCAAACTTTGTGTTTGATTCACCTCTTTGACAAAGGTTTGACTATAATTCCAAGGGCTCAAAATTTAAAGACTTTTGATACCATATAGGAAAAAAAAATGCACTCTACGTCATCAAACTTCCTTGGAAATCTATGACTTCTCATTTCATGGTGTAAATCCATTCTGAAAGTATTCCCCAATTTCAGTCAATCAAAACTTTCAAAAGTTTTCTTCTCTCATTCTTAATTTTGTGTAAACTTGTTCCAAGGTAGGGACCCTCCAATGCTCCACATGCCTTGAGATATTTTAATCAGGTGACTTGATTATATGTTCTCATTATATACATCTTTTAAATCTATATGTACCAAATGTTGGAGAAATAATTTTAGAAAAAAAATTCCAAAAAAACTTGGACCCTTTATACGTTTTGTGTATAAGGGTGGTTGCAAGAACAACCAAATGATTTTGGTAGTGTTTTGCAAAAACTACAGTTTCTACGCTCAATACAATGAGTACTGCAAGTACTATGAATATTATGAAATATAACAATCTCAACCATTGACCTGAAAAATCGATGGCTACTAGTACTACTAACTACTTGCAAGTACTAGAAAAATACTATTTGAAAAAAAAGATAGTTTGTCATAGAAAATAGATACAACTAGTTATAAATCAATAATAATTAGAAAATCATGAGCATAAAAAAACTAAAAATTGTTCATTTGTAAAGACTTGATAGTAATCACATTTCACCAAAAAATGGAAGTGAAAACCATCTTCAATGTTCAAAAGTGCACAAGCAAGGGAGCCCTATTTATACAAATATGGAGGCCATAAATGATTGTATTTTCATATTTCCTTTGGTAGGCACATGTCTCCCTAATATGGAAATGGACCATAGAAATTTCAGCTTTAAATCATTAATTTTTGGTACTAAGTACTAAAAAATCCTAAACCTCAAAGTGTGACAAATTAGCAAAATTGATTTTTAAATATAAAATTGTTTTTTTAATTAAAAAAATAAGAAATATGATTCCAATCAAATTAACCATCTCCTATAAATATTTTAAGTTCATGGGATTCTATTGACAAAAGTTCTAGTAGAAAACAACTCCGTCACTCTAAATGTGATATAAAATAGGTCTAGTCTTTCTTGCAATTACTCACAATATCCAAATGATGCATTTGTTGGTGCACTGAAATCTCCTTTCATTTGTACCCACAAGAATATAAAAAAATTGAATTAATCTAATTATAGAAACTAAGTTAATTAGAAAAGTGTTGCTTTTAGGTGTCCCTACTTTAGTGAAAATCTAATGGTGAAAGATTAGGAAAGCAACATTTGAGAAGATCCATAAGTGGTTTGAACTACCATGTGAATCTTTTTATGGTTTATTTCCTTAGTCTATATATGACAACTTAAACCATGTTTCCCCCAATGAATGATAAATTGAAATAGTTTGAAGTTTTTATTAAATTCCTAAGATTGTAAATATGAAAATCAATTGATTTTGTATGCATCAAATATAAGGCATATTCATTTAAAAACTTCTAAAACTAAAAATCTTAAAGATTATATTTTCAACTCACTCTAATGACACACTTTAGAATTGTACATTCCTTATAAATCCTCAAAATTTATCATGTTGTACATAATGGGGCTTTTTTGGAATAGTCATTGTCAAGTGGTGCCATTAAATTTAGAAAGACTTGTCTATACTAGTCCAAATTTGTTAGACAAAGTAATAAATGGCCTAAAATAGAAACATTGGTTGTATATTTGTGTAATTGAAAAAAATTTATACTCCCAAAGTGAATATGTGCATGTAGTAAAAAAATTCATTTATCTCCCAAAGTAGTATTATTGGAGAATGAACACTTCAAACCTTTGAAACTGTAAAAAATATCATTTTAACCTCCAAAAACCTAAGAATTTTTTTATATCCTTTGGATGATTTCAACGGGGACTCTACGATGCAAAAAACATGTTTTCATCCAATTTTTGTAATATAGAGTGGTTTGAACTCATTTTCAATGAATGGTCTAGATTTTCCCTCTTTGTGATAGTTTTTGACTTTTCTACATGAGAAAATGGCAAATTGAGTGGTTACTAGTGTATTTGGGCATCTTTTGTTCTATTATCTTGATTTAATTTTAGTCATTTAAAATACATTTTAAAATTTGAGCCTAACTAATGAAATGAAGATGATTAAGTATAGTTTTTGCTCCAATTAATTTTTCTAAATATTATTAATATTCAATATTTTATTGCAATTTGGCCTAAACCATGGAATATTGATTTTTAAAATTTTAGAATAGCACAGTAAATTGATTTGCACAATGAAGTTTTATAGTGTACAATACACCAATGGAGAATATTTCACATAATCTTGTAAGCATATTTTGAATTTGGCATGAATTTCTCTCACTCTTACTTTTTTTAAATCACAAAAGTTTCAAAATTTCACAAAAAAATCTGAATTTTTATGAATTATACAAGACATGTGATTACATCTTTAAAAAATAAATTTAAATAAAATTGTTTATAGATGGTTGCAAAACGGAAGAATACACCTAGAGATACTTTGAAGTTTTAGAATGTGATTATAGGCCTATCGTTTTAGAATTCATCCTTTGGGCTTAAAACTTGAAAGTGTTTATATTGGAAGTGCATTGAAAACTCTTATACAATTGACAAAAAAAATTTATTTTGGACGATACACAAATTGAAACACATTACATTTCAACAAACAAATCCCCTTCTTTATTAGAAGATAATGAATATCATATAGACTTCAAATTTTATAATAAATACTTCTTCTTTTTTAGTTTGAAATGAGGTATGGTGGGAAAACCTCCAATAAACTCTTCATTCACGATGGTCTTCATACCACCACCAATAATATAATAATAATAATAATTTTACACCACCAATAATATAATAATAATAATAATTTTAATTTTAGATGTTTGGGTAGTTCAATCTCCATATGTTCGTGCTTAATTTACATGATTTTTCAATGCACTATGAATGAAAATACTCTCAAATTCTAATTCCATATAATGAAAAAAGATAATTCTCACAGTGTTCACAGGGGATTGAAATGCAGATGCCCCTGAGAGAAGATTTTAGAAAAAACTAATCTAGATATTTTTCCACCCCCCTAAAGAAAAATGATTTTCTACCCCCCCCCCCGAAAACAAAACATTTAAATTTTAAAACGTCTTGTGGTTCCGACCGTCACCCACCTACCAGGCTACGGAAGGTCAAGGAATCCACCAAAGCCAGGCTAAAACCAGGATTTGGTCAAATTGAACAGGAAAATGGCGTTTGAGGGGGAGGGCGTGTCGGTGGGGAAGCGCAGGACTGGCGAAGGAAGCCGATGGGGTCATTAATGGAGGAAGCACATGCTCACAGCCAGTTCTTGCAGCATTGCTTGCTCTCTAATTAGTCGTGACGTTGAAGGCTTTGAAGCGCGTTGAAAACCGCACAGTATGGACGAAGTAGAGGTCGAGAGTAACAAAATACCGGTATGCTTGCCGGGGAGGAAAAGAACGCCGGGAATCCATTCAAAATGCTTGTTATCATAATTAGGACTCATGTGTTGAAGGACGGGGAGCTCACTCGCAAGCGAAGGCCCACCATATATGACCCCTCCCCCCCGGAGGTTGCGTTTGGCTTGTGAGCGACAGCTTCTGCACTGAGGAAGCTAGCTTGGTATATAGTGCTGGATCCTCACTTGTGTGGGAGGCTGGAGCTCACAGCACAAGCGGATCGACTTCGCCCGCCGTGCTTGTGTCATTGATTCGTGCTGCCAAATTTAGGAGCACTTTGAATTTGCTGTAGTCCTCCTCGACTGTCTTTGTTTGTATGTGTGTGTGTGTGCGTGCGTGCGTGTATATGTATTTTGTGTGTGTGTAAGCGGCCGTAGATGAGGGAACACACAGAAAAGTGGATCTAGAGAGAGAGAGAACGAAGTTCCAGGAAGATTGAAGGTTGTGGTTAGAGAGTGGATGATCGGTAGGGTAATGTGAGTGGCAGAAGCGGTATAGTGTGGTGCGGAAGGTGATAGAGGATAGATCTAAGAGTAGAGGTACGTCTTTGCTAAAACAAACGCAAGGTCGATGCGAGGACCAAGGCAGCCGGAGCCGGTGAGCTTTGGCGAGTATTCCTCTGGCGACACGACCTGGCTAGAGATGGCGAACAACGTCGGCCGAGGCTACGGTGGTTCCAATGTCATGCTTATGCGGAACGAGGGCTCCACCGACTTGTCCTTGGTTTCCATGCTCGCATCGTGTTCCCCTCTTGCGCTTCAAGGTCTGTTGCTGATGTTGTTCAGTGAGTTTAAGAATGAACCTTAAGAGAGGGATTCTGAGCTCCACATTAGTCGAGCTTCTTGAATTAGAACTAACATTCACCTGTTCGGAGCTTTTGCACTCCAAGGTCAGACTAAACATACTCGTGTTGAAGTTTTTCCTCTTAAGAAACCGTAAGACATGGCTTTTGAGAATATAAGCCTCACAATGTCGTGTCTTCTTGAATTAGAACCAACATTCACCTGTTAGCGTTTAAAAGTTGAACATGTCGAAGAGGATTATTTGGACAGAGTTTCTATTCGAACACTTTGCGATTCTGAATCTTGCAACCCCGGATGCCTGACTTATCTAAGATCTTAATTTTTTCTCGCGCATTGCGCAGTTCGGGGCAAGGAGGATAGTCCTGTAAATTGTGGTCCGAAGCGCGCCTACTATTCCATGTTTGAAACGTCGGGGGAAGATCCAGGGGATGAGGATCTTGGAGACGACTGCACACAGCATGTGGAGAAGAAGAGAAGGCTTTCGTTTGATCAGGTCAGATCCCTTGAGAGGACCTTCGAGATAGAGAACAAATTGGAGCCCGAGAGGAAAATGCAGCTTTCTAAAGAACTTGGTCTTCAGCCTCGGCAAGTGGCAGTGTGGTTCCAGAATCGTCGTGCTCGCTGGAAAACTAAGCAACTAGAGAGGGATTACGAGGTACTGTCCTCAGATTTCAACCGGCTTAAAAGTGAGTTCGATGCCGTGCTTCAAGAAAAGCAAGAACTTCAGGGCAAGGTACATTGAGGCTTCATTCTAAACGTGTCTTTACTTACTACTAAAACACAGAGCTCTCTTAGATCGTCGAAGTCTGTTTCAACGTGTCCTTTATTACCATCCTCTGTACGTGTCCTTGCCATTGACAATCTTGTTGAGCATTCGTTGAAATCGTAAGGAGATCTAGTCCTGGATCTCGGTTGTAATTTTGTTCTTATTCAAGCGCAAGGATTAAATCTCACTCTGAAATCTTTTTTTAATTTCCAATGTAAACGTCGCAAGTGTGATGATTTTTTTTCTTGTATCTTAACAGATGGAGAGTCTAACGGGAAAGGTACAAACGGCACAATCGAACCCTGTCGATCTACACGAGAAAACAAAGAGATCAAAAACGGCGTCATCGCAGAAGACATGCGAGGCCTCTGTGAAGACGGAAAGGATACCTGAGCCTAAAGCCAACAGCAAAGATGAACCTCTGACGCCGACATGCAATGGGGAGGGGACGAAGGAGACTGTAAGTGCCAGTAGCGAAGTACTAAATGCGGACAGCCCTCGCACAAGCAATGACAGCGGCGCAATCCTCCCGCTGGACAACATCAATTCCAATTTTCCTCACATGGTGGACTCCAGCATCATTCACATGAGTGAGAACCTCTGCGACCCAATGCTTTCACCAGCTTGCCAACGCATTTCCGTGAAGCTTGAGGAAGGCTCATCTCAAGACGACTCTTGTAATTACACATTGACGCAATTGGATGAGGAAAGAGGTCTACCCTGGTGGGACTGGCCTTGACCTCGATCGGCCTCGCCCTGTCTCAGCATCACAACGGGAGGCAACTGTCTCCCAAATTTAAACACCATTAATTTGATAGGAATGGTCCTGCTTTTGCAAGTCATTTCGAGGGATGCTAGATTGGCAGTCCGAAGTGACATCCTCAAATCATTTTTGCTTACCAACCAGCTACTCAAATAGAATAAATGGAGCCTCGCAAGTTACTTGCTCAGTAATAGTCCACGGTTTGTCCCCAATTGAGACTGGCTCATCCAAGATCGACTTGGCCGATGCTCATCTATGTAAGTTACATAGAAATAAGCTCTATATTCCTCATGGAGGCTTCAGAGGTGTAGGCTTGTATATTTGCATAACTATGCTGTAACCTCAGTGCAAGTGCCAGAAAAAAAATTCCCCTATAATAAAGCTTCGTGTTCTTTAATCTCCAAATTGCAGAGTCTCTTTGCATCGACTCATTCTATCTCTGCTTCTTCAGTACGAAACTCAGAGAAAACTTTCACATATGTTGACGCCTCGTGGCTGGCACGAAATCAGTGGTGTTTCATGCATACCACGTTTCTTACATCGAGCCGGATCTCAAGAGGGGGCTTGATCTTTCACGGTAACATGCTTCCACAGCTTTCGCTTGATTTCAAGCCTGGATGCCGGAGAGCCAGTTTTCATTTAGAGAAAGTAGTCAAACATGAGATGAATATTCTTGAACCTTGACAGACAGATGTTTCCAGAGTTATTCGATCAACTTGTCAACGTTTAGCATCGCACGTGGACCGCCCCAAGCGGGTTTTAGTCCCGTTGCTCGTTTTCTTTTCCTGAATTAGATTCTCACTTTCGGTAATCAAAGATCTTGCGACTTGGTCACAATGGTCAGGACCGATTGACTTGTACCATCTCCACGATCACGGTGACTCTAGGGTCAACTACGCTCTCTAGCCCTGGAATCAAGCAATGAACCTGTGCTGCTGTGCAGTTTAGGTCTAAGCGTGTTTGTCTTATGCTACTCGGTGGGAGCCCTACCGTGCCATTTCCTCCGTTGTCCGTTTTTAAAAGTAACTGAAGATTTGCTTGTTCCGCAGAAGAGACATGCATTCCCAGACTACACGTACCAAGCTCCTCACGAACTCCCTGTAGATCAAGCGTACTTTCTTGGAGGTCCACAGACTCTTGGCCCGACTACTTCACTAATACGAGGTTCAAACTTGTTCGAATAGTAAAGAGGGAGGGAGAAAGCTCTAGTTGTTTCCGAAATGGTGAAATTTGCATGCGGTACGAAGTGCCTGGAGATCTTTTTGAATGTCCCGTAAGAACAGTTGCTAGGCTAGCTTCGCAACACTGTAGAGTCAACATTGTCCAAGATTCAAAGTACGAAACGATGCTGAAGTAATTCCGTCACAAGCCCTGATTGTTGCGGTGATGCTGTAAATCATGGCTTCTATATTTGCTTGTACGAGAGTGAAAGTGAAAGAATCTTCTCTCCCTGTAGTAGTAAGTACTGGAACTCCACCGGAACTCCGCTACTGATTATATGCTTTGAGGCTTGAAAGTAGGATGTGGAGCAAGGGTTTCTTGCTGCTATATCGGATACTCAGACACGACGGATTCTTCCCTGGACGGTCAGTTGTCGTCCTCTATTCGTGCTCACCACTCTATATTTAGCTAGCTCATGAAGCCACCTGCAAGCGCTAAGAGCATTTTAGACTTTAAAACACTCTATGCGTGCAACGCATGAACGGCTCAACCCGTTCTGCCATTGCCAGACCTGTAACTTGAGTGCTCACTCAGCTCGTACATAGAGAACTGCACGCGAAGGTTCTTTCGAAACTGCAAACGTCGTCTCTTTATTACCGCTCGTACTACCGCCTCAGCTTTCCCCATCGTCACTCTTGCCAGGTCCAAATTACAGATGTCATTTCAATTCCAAGCTAGCGTCCTTACCACTTTTTGTCTTTCTTGCATGCGCCAATTAAAGAACATCGCTCTCTTGTGACCTGTTGGTGATCGATCACGACATGTCTTGTCTTCTTCACCCGCTTCAAGTAACCCGAAATTAACTTAAACTCTTGCCATGGTTGCAACAGGGAATGGAAGCTTAATAAGAGAGTAGATGAAAAGAAAGCGTCTCTCTCCCGCCCCTCGGATCTCTGACCGCTTCATCGTCACGACCAGGTTGTACACTCCTTCTTCTTGAAGCAAAATTCGAAAACGATCTTAGCTCCAGCTCGTCTCAAATGAATGCTTGCTACATAAATGCTCTGTTCTCGAGACTGGACGGATGGAATTGGTGTGGCTGTCATGTTGCGGTAGTCGTCGTGTGGCCGGGCATGAAGCGCAAACGAGTAAATCATTCGGTCATTTTTTCTCTCTCCTTCAATGTTGACGTATTCCTCTACCAAACCTCTGACGAGCGCGCCGGCCTCGAGAGTGTCTGGCAGCGCTTATCATTGATTCTTGTCCGTCTGCGTTGTCTCTTCCCCACCCGATTTCTGACCATCTCATTACGGACGTCGTCATCACCACGATGGCTTCCTCCGAGGCGGTTTTTAATGAGTCCCTGTGCCAGAATGGAGCACTCCGGTTTTTTTTCTCAACTTTAGGGTGGGGATCTTTCATTGGTGGAGTGATGAAGCTACTTGCATCCAATGGATATGGATGCCACATGTGGCATCCATGTGCATGCCACATGGCAAATATGAAGGAGACATGTGAAATATGGATGAAATGTTTATTATTGATATTCCAAAAGTGTTTACATTCGTCCAAAATGATAGTGACATTATTAGAGATTGGGGAGCATTAAACCCCTAAAGATTCATGATTTTGTTAAAAAAAACACATAGGGAGGATACTCTCACTACATTTGAGGTACCCACGTGTGGAGGAGTGATTTTTTGACCCCTTATTTACTTTTGAATAAACTATAATTTCATCTTAAAATTTTGACTAAAGGTTTCTATTGACAAAAATTTCAATTTCAAATAATATAAGATATATTGTCTAGAAAGGGCTGAAAAATGAACTAAAATGGCATGTTCTCCAACTAAAATATTTATAGAGCTCACATGAAGATGACTATTGCATCAATATTCAACCAAAATAAACTTTCAATAGAAAGCTATTCTATAGAATTTCTTTTTCATTTTTCAAATTTTTTTTCTTATATAATATAGAGGTGTGAAAGTTATTTTCAGTTTTATGGTGTATCTTTTTTCTTAAAAAATTTATAACTAATTACTATTAGCATAAAAAAATTCCAATAATTCAAAACATAAACTTTTAAAGTAGTAAAATCTATACATAATTTTTTTTAAATTAAATTTTAAGATGTATTACATGTATTACTTTTTCCGCCGCACGTGGGTTGCTAAAACGTGGATAGTGTCCTCCCCGTGAAAAAAACACTTCAAAGTTGTTATTCCTTGTATAAAACAAAGAGTTAGCTACAATGAAAGAATACAATTGTTTTTACGTAATAGGTAATTTCATTAAAATGGTGCCATTCTACAACTTTGGTAGGTTTTACAGTTTAGATCATGTAGTTTGAAATGTACAATAGTCCTAGATGTTTGAAAACTATACCATCCCTAGAAGTGTGAAATTTACACTTGTCCTAAATGGCACTTTTACGGTTTAGACTGTGTGATTTGAAATCTATGCTTGTCCTAGATTTTTGAAATCTATATTTGTCCTAAATGACAATTTTATGTCATAGATTGGACAGCCTGAAAATAATACACGAAATATTACCATTTTAACAAAACTCCCCATCATATTTTTTCTTCGACTTATAAGAATGTTTGGAAAAAAATTCAAACACCTAAACCATGTAGATTGTAAGATACCAATGTTCAAAGTGAAAAGATTTTTTTTTGGCACCTTGCTTTATTAGATTTTCAAATTTTGAATCTTGTTAACTTAAATTTTTTGCACTTTAGAGTTTTGAGGTTTGAATCTTTATAATAGGGAATGGGGTTGTTTAAGAGTCTAAGAAAAAAAATTCAAAAATTCAAAAAAAAATTCTTTATAATTTTCATTTCTAAAAAAAATTGTTAAGTAGAAGTGAGTACAAAATGGAATAGAAATTAAATTTTTAATCATTCTAATACGGAATTGAAACATGTCAATCGTTACAATGAGATTGTTGTAAAAAGTAATTTATACCCCATGAAAACTTTTATTTTGAAAATTTGTTGAAATTGAATATAAAAATGAATCTTCTACATTATTTTTTCAAAAAGATGCCCTCATTGCCTTAGAATCGAGACTCTTCATGACTTCACATCACTAATCTAAATGGAGATGAATCAATGAAATGTAAACATAAACATATTCAATGAGAAAAAATTGTTATATATATATTTTATTTATTTATTTATTTAATTTTTAATTTTTATTATTTATTTATTTTTTCTTAAAGTTTTTTCATTTTTGTCTTCTACTATACTCAAGCATTTTATATGTAGGAGGTCATAAATTTTTCACCTAGGCACCAAATGAAATAAAAATTATACTTACACAAAGCTACTTCAATACCTTATCTTCAATAAATGTTTCAAAAAACTAGAGTAAAATCTGAAAATATTTGAACCTACCAAATATCCTAAAAAACAACATTATACATCTTTGAACTTCTAGGAGTTAAGACAATCTCATCCACTATATATTGAAGAATTTATTGTCAAAATTTTCCTCCAATAAAATCATATTGGTTACAAATAATAAATCACTCAAAAATATTATTGGGCTCTAAATGCTCCATCTAAAAAACAGAAAGTCCATTTTAGAAGTTTATAGTTGGTTGCCATGGGATGTGTTCTATTTCAACACTTTTATGGTTGTAATGTGATTTTTTTGAATGCTACACAAGATTATTCACATGCCACAACCACAAAAGATGAATAGGTGACAAAAAATTACGCTATTGATAATTAATTTTTCAAGAAATGAAGAGTCTTCTACAATAAAGGCAACAACTTCAAAAACATATTTTTATGATTTGTAAATACATGTGTGACTTCTTTTTTCAATCATTACATTTTGTTGCCTTTCTTGAAGTTTTTGTAATAGTCCATATTCAAATACAATAGATTTAAAAATGTTCTCTTTTAGTCATTGGAAACTTAACTAAGAATTAAGCATATAGTTAAAATATTTGGTTTCATAGCAAAATTTATGTTGTATGTAATCTTCATTACAAGTTGATACTTTAAATTCTCTAAATTACAATATTGTTTAGCACTTGCAATGTTTATTGGAATCATATAAAATAAAAGTTCTTTCATAGATGTCAAGAAATAAATGAAGATTGTTATCATAAAAGCCTAGAATCATGAGCCTATAAGCCATTATAAATATCTATATTATATGTATTTATGACATAAGTACCTTCAATGTTTGTAGGATATCTGCTTGACCATATGCTTGCATTTTTCATGCTCACATACTAGCATTGTTGAAAATAAAGCACAAATTTACAATTACTAGAACTTGTCCAAAACACAATATATATACTTTATGAGTAGCTTTGGCAAAAAATAATTATTTTCTTGAATTAAGCTATAAGTATCTTACAATACTCTCTTTTGGATTTCAAGAAGCTTTAGAGGTTAGAATTAATAAATTTTTTATATGCAAACACATCTATAGCAAAAGCAAAGAGGTTTTGTACTTATAATTTTCATTTATTTTTATTATCCTTTTCTAAGTTAACACTAAATTGTTGAAAAACTCCCATTGCAGTAATTGAGGACTAGGATTTTTTTGAAATTTTTTGCTACCTAATTGAAAGGGGTGTATAGGTTAAAATAAATTGATTGAGATTTTAATGTGCAACTTAACTAATTCACTATAGCTTGTTTTTATGTTAGCTTAGGTTGATTCTATTAAAATAATAATCAACCATCAATTTTTTATGCAATCAAAATTAAAATTATAATCTTTACAAATGGTCTATGCTAAAAGATAATAATAGTGTATTAAAATAATAATTCAAAATCTATAAAATATTATATAAAATACATTGATATTTGAAAGTTGTTTCGTTAATTTTATCCTTTTTCAAAGTTTTAGAATGTTCCAAAGTCATTTACAAGCTAAATGAACATGTTCCTTGATACAAACTTTTTAATTACTAGAAAAATGGAAAGTAGAAAATAGCTTAGAATAAAAATGAAGTTAGAAATTGAAATTTTGTCATTTAATAAAATATGATTTATCCTATATACCACATAATAATAATTATGTAATAGATTAGCAAAATGACATGAAGGTTTATATAATATATTGCTTAGTAATTTTACAATATACTAAACTCTTTTTGTTGGTCATATTGTAGATGTTCATTGAAGAATTGGCTATATTTTATTTTGAAGCATATTTCCTTGCTTTGGAGGTCATCTCGAGCCCAAAGATTCCAAAGTGGTGGGATGGTGAGAAGAAATTCTCAAAACGTAGAATTCTTAAAACAATTTGAACCTCAACTAGTAAAAAATAAACCTAAAAGAACCAAACTATAGTATTCCATTTTTTACATATCATATATACGGGCCTTTGGCACCCATCTACAATATTGTGCCACAAGACCTCTTTTCTATTAGTAAGGTCATATTTGTCTTTTGTGCCCTCAATGATAGAAGTAAGGCTGTAGAAATTTGTTGGCCTTCATTCATCTCCATTAGATTTCCTTCCATGTTGTACACTTCAAATTCAATAGGCATGCTTTATCTTTACGCCATATATATTAGACATACCAAACATATTGTACATGAGCGTCAAATTCTACAAGGAAACACCAAATTTCAACTTCCAAGTAAATTTTTTGGAGGTCCACTTGCATTACTCTCTTAAATCCATCACAAGATAAAACACGTGTGACAATTTTGACAAAAGATTGACTTAATTTATACTAAATCTAACCCTCACGTAAGATATGTAAATGAATGCAATGTTTTTTGGTGGGTGATTTATTACTCCCTTTGTCTCAAAATAAGACCCCTTTTTTTTTAAATACAAAAAAACCCACTAGTCTTATCTTGAGACTGAGGGAGTATAATTTTTGAAAGAATATTTGACAATAGATTCTTCTATTTTTGATGGGTGGAATCACACAATTGCTACAAAATCTAGAGAAATCTAGAGAATCGGTATCACTCTGTGATGAAACACTGAGTTTACATATTTTGGATGAATGTTTTTTTTCATCCACGTTACTTATGTTTCATCCATGACGATGGATTTAAAATAGCTTCACCACTCCACTGCAAAACGCTTGGTGCGTCTCCCCAAAACAATGAAAAAAAAATGAAAAAACACTTAACTAACTGCATGTACCAACCATACTGGCTAGATATTAAATTAATTGCACAACAACAAACTTTCAATTAATTTAGTGTGCAGTCTGCAGAGGCATGACTTTTGGAAGTAAGCTTAATCTTTTTGCAGCTCATGCCCATGCTGATTCAGAATGAATTTTATAGAAAATGATGTTTGTAACCCCAAAAAAAAGAAAAAAGAAAAAGGGAAACTGCACCTAATTCCAAGCCCTTTTTAAGATCGTCCTGTATACATATTCTTGCCTAAAATGTACTCTCATTATTCATGAGAGTCTAGGGTTGCCGGGTCAATTTTAGAAACACCTAATTTCAGCACCTTGAATATTCATAGATTATTCATTTAGTGTTTCAAAAAATGCATATTAAGAGAATTTAAAATCTCTTTTTAACTACCAATAAGATCCTACAAAAGAATTCATTATAATTATAGAGATCATGTTGAATTGCTTATTCACTTGCTTTTAGATGTAATATGGGTATAATGGTCGAGGTCAACATTCACTGCCAAATAATTAATTAACCCTTAAAGAATGAACTACACTAAAATTAGTAAATAGTGTTGGGTGATAATTAGTGTTGTAGTGAATTGGATCATAGCCTTAACTTATTATATTACCATTCCAACTTCTATATTTTGTTCCCATCTAACACTAAATGCACTCTCGTAGAAATGTTGAAATGACCAAATTTTACTATAGAGCTAAAATAGTGTTAGAATGGATAAATAATGTTCTAACACTAACCTTGCAAATCACAATTAGTGTTATTGTTGACAATTAGTGTAGCCAACACTATTTATCAATTTTAGTGTAGTAACAATGGAAACCATCTCTTTGGTAACTGTGTAAATCATTCACTTAAAAAATTGCAAAACCACTCATTGGAAGTTAAACTATTGTAAAAGACCTCCCTTTTTCACAAAAGAAATGTAGAGGATGAATAGTTACACTTTTGTCCCACTAGAAGGATTCTTTGTCATCTATTGGCCACAAAATATCGTTGTCAACATTTAAAGGTTGAAGTAGGTAATTGTGATTTGGCAAATGCCTGAAAAGAAGGATTCATTTTTTCTATACAATTTTTTAAAAAGCAATATAAATCTTTTTTTACACTTGCTACTAGTAATGTTTTCCACTAACTTTGACCACCAGATACAATATTGTAACTTAGGAAATTTGCAATTTCAAGTGCACTATGAGTTGCTATAGAAGGAAAAAGCTACCAAGGCAATAAGACTATGGTAACTCTCCTAATGGGGGTTCTTTTTAATAGGATCAAGTAGGACTATTGTTAAAGCAACTAAGGTCACATTAAGGTCAAAAAGACTTAAATGGATGATTGAAATTATAAATGGAATGATTCTATAATGGTATCAAAAAAATAAGCAATGCCTATTAAAAAAATGCAATACAATTAAACTTTTGGATTCACTATCTAAATAATGCATATCTTCCAACTTTATACATTTAATACTTCCAATTATTCAAAAATAGCCTTCATCTTCAATTTAACAACCAATTTCTTTAAACTTCATAATCAATTGTCTAGTACACTATCTAAGAGACTTACACTACAATGATCACAATTTAATGCACACCTGTACAATGGCACAACAACAAAAAAATTATAAATTGACACTTTTTGTAAAGCTATTTTACAATTGATTTTACATTGGAAGATTTGACTACTATAACTTGAGTCACAAAATTCTCTATTCAACTTGAAGTTCATATTATGTGCTAATTGTCAATCAAGGAAGAAGACTATTTATCTTCTTTAGGCAATTAGTCACCCTCCTTGGAATCTCTAGAATTTATTGCCAATACTTTGTATCTAAGTTTCTTTCTAACTTCTATCCTTACAAAGGCTTTTTATAAGTTTATTTATTATTCACTCCCTTTTTTACATTCAACTTACTATAAAAATTATAATGATTCCCTATTTACACTCAAAATAAGAATCAAGCCTCAAAACAATTTTTTTCTTACTACAATTGCATAAGGTGTAATGTAGTAATTCCTAATTGTAGTACTTTTCCAGTCCTAACATATCAATGGTTGATAGAGTATAAAAATTGGATGAGATTATTAGTGCACTTAGGATAAATGCAACCCTTGTGATTTGTAACGCTTTGGCACTCTAGTAGTATTTTGCAAATTTCTGAAGCTGCAAATATAGGATATCCAAAACATAAGACTTGACTTACCTTGAGTGGATACCCTTGAAGCATAAAATGTCTTAGCTTTCATCGATGGGTTAAAAAAAATTTGCACAAAGATTTCTTTTTTGCAATATAAAGCTATTCTTGTGAAACTTTAGAGGGATTGTTAATCTTTAGTTATAGTTATAGCCTTGTATTGAAGAAAAAAAATCTTGCTCTCCACCTCTCATTCTTTGCTTTCGAAAAGTTGTAGTTTTGAGTCATAGAAGTTGGAATTCAAATCCATTTTTAATGTTTTAAAGTATGGATGGTGTTGCAATTAGATGTTTCAACCTTTAGTTAATGTTGTTAAAAGATGTTAAATAAAGTATGTCAATGAATATGAAAGTAGATGAATGTGCAACAATACTAGCATGTGAGCATAGAAATGCAAGCATATGAGCCTTGAGCATATGTATGAGTAGATATCCTACAACCATTGAAGGTGCTTATGACATAAACACCTATAATATAGGTATTTATACCATAGGTATCCTATAATCATTGAATTTTTTTATAATATAGACCCCTATATCATAGGTGTATAGTTTTTAAGGTCATATACTCGTGATCTTGGGCTCACAAAATAACACTCCTCCATATTAGACGGAGTCATAGGAAAATTATTATGAATTTTTGAAATTGAAATTTTTGGTCTATAAAATTATTCTGAAATCTTTCAACTTTAAAATATAAAACAAAATTGCATTGAAGAATACAATGTCATCTTATATAATAGATTTGAATATGCAAAATTTTAAAAACTCTATGGGCAATTTTAGACCCAAAAATGTGAAGATGTGTAATAAAGTGCAATAAAAAAATTTAGTCATGAATTTAATAAAGAAATTGAAATTAAAGAATCAACACACTAAAAATATATATTAAATGTATTAAGTTTAATTCTATTTCAGTACTTATTTAAAATGATTCAAATGTTTGGTATCAAATGGTTGTTGTCATGTCTTATTAAATTACATCTATAATCCCAAAAAATGTATTGTAAAAATGCCCTTACAAATAGACATCTTGAATTCCAAAAAATTGTGAGCTAAAAAAATAGTTTTGGTTGCTAAATACATTTTAAATTTCAACCAATAAATCAACTATTATAGTGAATGAGGTCTCAAATCTTTGATTCATTAACCCCTAAAGGATCATTGTCCCTTCAGGGGACAAATGAGATTTTGGGCAAGTACCTACAGGCTGAATTTTCTCATGACTTTTTTTGAATATAGAAAAATTGATTAGCTTCATGTGAATATAATTTTTTTTTCAATTGGTCCCTAGGAACAAAAGTTATGCCCGAATAAGCTCAAAATAGGGGAGAGGGGGTAACAAAAAAATATTTGAAAATTAAAAAAAAAATTGATTTTTTTCTTATAGATTATATTTTTGTTTACCTGTAAATTTTTGATTCATTCCATCTGGATTTGTTATGAGAAAGTTATAGATAATCTTGCTTTGGGGACAATTAGAGCATCTTCTTGAAAAAATAACCAAGATTCATTTTTTAATACAGTTTTTTACGATTTAAAAAAAAACTTTGCATTATTTAGTTTGCTCCTTAGAATAATCTCACCACTGAGATTAGTGCAGTTAAATTCTATTTTAAAGACATTAATAATTTAGATTTTCCTTCTATCTCATACCTATAGCTACTTAACAATTTTTTTAAGAATGAAAATTAAGTATTTCTGAAATTCTTTTTTTTCCTATACTCTCAACTCAATTCCCCATCATAAAGATTTAAACCTCAAAACTTTGTAGTACAAAAAATTTAAGTTAAGAGGGTTCAAAGTCAAAAAATCTAATCCCACAATGTGCTAAAAAACTTATTTTTTCCACTTTAAACACAAATATATTGTAATCTATGCGGTCAAAAATTTTGAAATTTTTCCACACAATTTTAAACTAGTTAGATGTAGGATCTTACGATTAGATATACAAAAAAAAATTCAAAATATTTTATAATTTTCTATAGAAATTGTAGTTTTGAGTATTTTTTGGTAGAAAAAAGGCCTTGGTCCTTTCAGGGGTAAGAATCTTTAAATTCCATTTAAATTAATATTATCTACACTTCATCTTTTTCTCTCTTTGTATATTTATTTTTGAAGCATATGTATGCCAAATTTTAACAATACCAATGGAGTGGGTTTCAATGATGTATTCATTGCCGCTCAATTTTTTGAGTGCTTTTGAAAACTAGTCAAACAATTGAGTCTATAGGGGTGAATAGATTTGAAATTCACATACCTTAAACTGTAATTTTTTTTGCTTTGAGCTTTTTAGGATTGTAGTGTATGTAGGATACTACAACATTTGTATTTGTTTACTCATTTTCAAAGTACAACACATAGAATGAATAAACAAAATATAAATTCAATTTTTGGAGTTCTTGTATATGATTTTTGCATATTGAGAAATGTATATTCTACTAACTCTGTCCCAAAATGATCTTTCTATTTGACATAATGTTCTAAATTAAGGCTAAAAATAACATTTTAAGAACCAATTTTGCAATATAAGCAAAGTTTGGTGAATTCCTAGCATTCTAGTAACTTTGAGTTCTAAAGCCCTTTTCAAAGTGTAGTTTTGAAATATTGAAAGTAGATTTTGGGGGGCATTTTGAAGAAGCATCATTGATCAATTAATTGTTGAGTGTGAGGTCATCATTTTGTAGGCACTTAATTCATGTCCAAGACTATGTGTGGCTCTTTGTTCTGCCTCCCTAAGCTTCATCCCTTTCAATTAGGAGATATTCAAAGTGATGCAAAAAGTAAGAATGAACAATATTGATTGGCCCCTTTAGTCATTTCATTTGTTGTTTGATTGATGACTACATGCATGGATACACTTGGAGTTGTTTTGTTGGTCCCAAATAGCAACTTAAAACCAAATATGACCAATTTGTAACATCACAAAGTACAATAGGAAGATCATTTTGGGACAAAAAATTAAGGCCAACATGAAGATCATTTTAGAATGGAGGAAGTATAATTTTTAGAAAATTGAAACAATTTTTTTTCAAATTATAGATGTATGAAATAAACATTTTGTTGCGTAGTATGGCTCATGAAAAGGATGAGAGTAATTCCAAATTGGTTGATTGGACAATCTAGAATTAAAGTGGTGTTCTTTAAGTCACCTTTCTAAGCACTCATTAAGAATTTCAAAACAATTGCCCTTTCAAAACACTTTTTGGTCAATTTTGTTTGAATAAATAATATAAGTCACATCTATCTATTTTTGTTTATATTTTTTGAATTCCTATAAAACTGGGCATAGTTTAGTGTTCTAAAAGCATCCCTTTCTTAAAATGCTCACCATAGATCTCCTAGATCTTATAATGTAATCTTTTGTTAGAAGACAATTTTAGAACAAGTGTAGATTTTGAGCACTCTAACTTAATTTTAAATTATTATCTAAGTTCAATAAATACATGCACTCTAAACACTAAATTCATGTACACATAAACTTTATATTTTTATTTTATATACCTTTATAAAGAAAATCACACTTATAATGAAAACATGATTTTATTGATGACAATGAAATTTGATCACAAAACTATAACAAATCACTTAATTTCAAGATTTCTCAAGTCTTTGCATAAAAATTTCTATACAACTTTTAGATTGAACTTTTACAATTTTATCAATTTTTTTGTAAAATTAATAATATTAAAAGTCCAAATTGAGATTGGTGTATTTTATTCATCATTTAAGAACAAAAAACATGCAAAATATGTTTGAGCACCAATTTTTGATGGCCTACTTTTTCAAAAGGTTTTATATTCCTTAGGTACAATAAATTTCTTTATTAGCATATGAATACATAATAAATTTTATAATTCAATATATATAATATGATTATAAAAATTATTGCATTTATTATGAGATGTAATTCACTATCTAGTGAAAAGATACAAACACCCTCCTTGCCCCCTCTCACTTTTGATTTTCAAAAATCCTAGACCATGAATCTTTTTATAGAAAAAAACTAAAACCAATCTCTAAGTCGTAGATCTGGGATATGAATACAAATACAAGTATGGATATTGATATATAATACAGATACAAATACAAGTATGGATACAGATATAGAAGACGGATATAAAGGACAGATATGGGCACATGTATAGAAGACAGATATAGATATGAGTACAAATAAAACTATACAAGACATATATATACATATTATAAATATGGACAAGGGGTACAAAATCCCATATTAATTGCAAAATTCTATATTAATTTGAAATTACAAATTGTGTGGGAAAGTAGAATTAGGGTTTGGGTTGGGTTTGAGTTGAGTGGATTTGGATTGGGTTTGAATTGAGTGGATTTGGGTTGGGTTGGAAAATTTTAAAAAATATTTAATTTGGGGAAAATCTTTGCCTCACTATGCACTGATCCACTCAAAAGACAAGACACTCAAATTCACAATCCTCTTCCCACATATTTCATGCAAATATGAGTGGAAATAAAATATTATGCCAATTAAAATGTTTGCATAATTGTCATGAGAAGATTCAAGAATATTATCACGACTTTTATTTGGGTAAAGACTTGATGATATCTATTAGATAGATTTCAACCATCTTAAAATTCACATCTATAATAACTATATCAATTATTGTCCAAATAAGTTTTTGAGCATTATTTCTATTATTATGCTATCTAATTTTTTTTAGACCTCATCAAAAGTCAAAAGGAAATTCACTAGATTTTTTGGCATGCATTTTGCATAGTACAAATAAACTATGAAAATTTGAAGATTGATTTGCATACCTAAATCAATCCTATGTTATCATAAATAAAATATGTCTATAGGGATTTGAAAAAAGGTTGAAATTAGGATCTAATAGGTTGAAATAAGGGTCTTGTTATTATAAATAAATATTTTTTTGGTTAGAATTGGCAACTTCCTTAAACACCATTTTTTCTTCAACAATCAAAATGATAACTAGCATAATAAATGATAAAATTTTGTTTTGCACACTTTAAAGGTCTAGTAGGGACTATGTATACTATTATGCATTTTACACTTAAAATACAAAATATGTACTAAAATATTGAAAAAAAATATTCAAACAAAAATTCAATAATCAATATATTTTATTTTGAAATTATTTTAATATTAAAACTATATCACCTTCAAATATACTATATACCATATAGAAGCCCTCAACTTGGGTTGGTATACAAAATCCTCTATTTGAAATTGACAAAAGTTTAATTTAGATTAAATCTATATTTATAAAGCTCTTACAAAATTATGCAAAAATTTAAGAAAGAGCTTATACAGAGATGATTGGTTCTTCCAATAACGCATGTCATATAAAGGACCAATTCACTTCCTAAAATCTTATTTAGACCAAAAGAAAACTAAAGAAAACATTGATATAACTTACAAATTATCATCCATCAACAAATGGATAGAAAACATAACCACACATTACCATAGACCAAATCAATTTTGAACCAATCCCACCATTATAAATGCACAAATTATACAATTACTAAAATTCCAATATAGACAATATATGGGTCAAGCCCATAAACATCTCTTTCGGTCAATAGAATACACATTTGCAAAATGCCCACTATGTAACCTAAAACAAATAGACACTTGGATACATGTACTCCTATAGTGTATAGAACCTCATATAAAATCACCACATATTAAAAGATAAACAAAGCATTACAAGAAATATGCAAATTGATAATGTCATATACAACTACAAGATGCTTTGCATTGGTGAATGTCGACAAATTTGAAAAAAATTCCACCTAAACAAATTGTACTACCATGGCTACTATCATTTTTTTACCAACCTAATATAAATTGCAATTGCAATGCTAAGCTTTACCTTGATTTATTATGCATAAAAAACACACAATATCAACACCCTCACCATTAAAACCAACCCAATATCACCAAAAACAATTATTAGAATTCACTTATTATAATGAAAGATACTCAAGAAGCAGAAACACTAAAAACCAACAATTGAGTATCATCTTTTTATAGATAATATCAATAACATTGGATGGAGGGTTACACCTCTTATAGTAGTTACAGTTGGTGGTGTTAGAGGAACCATACATATACAATTAGACAGTGATCTATACAAAATCCTCTTGTTACCAAAAAAATGTTGTCAATCACACTCTTCAGACTCTTCATAACATAGTAATCAAATATTCCTCTCACATATCATATTATTACAAAAACATAAATTAGAAAACAAAAAACCATTACTAAACAACATTGATCTATCATGATAAACATAGGTCAACACTCAAAATTCTCAATTTTTTTTGCAAAAGTCAAACATAATAACTCTACAACTACTATGATTTTAGGAAAAATTTAGGAAACAAAAAAATTCATAAAGTCTCCCTTCTAACTTAGGTATGCAGTCCTATTATCTTTAATAAAACTTATACCATAATTTATGCATTATAAATATCAAATCATCAAATCATTTTACATGTCTATTATAACTCATTCATGATCTTCAGGTTTTATTGTAGGACCCAAGATGAAAAGACTCTTAATGCACGCCAACCTCTAAGCTTAAGAAAAAGTTGGACTTAAAGTTATTTCTTTCTCTTCAGGATAGGATAAAGGGGTAAGGATGAAGTGTAGCACCGGGGCGCCAGTTCCACATAGAAACAGCTACGAATTAAGATAAGGCGCTCTGGTTGAAGCGTTGTCGCCGAACCTCAACGGCGATGGCGATGGCTATGGCGACGACGACGACGACGGCGATGGCGTTCTGCACCTCGCACTGCACAACGTCGCAGCCTCGGCATCTCTTGGGCCCCAGCACCAGCTCCAGTGCGAGCTTCAGACCTCGCGTGGTTGCCGTTGGAAGGAGAAGAAGCGGGACGGAGAGGTTTACGGTGCGCGCCAACAGCGGCGGTCTAGGCGATTTCGGAGCTCGAGATCCATATCCAGGTGTGAATGATGTTCCTTTCCTTGTGCTCAACTTCCCCGTAGGTCCGAGCTTGGTCCCGAGGCTGGATTCTCCGGAGGTACGGTGCTGATGCATGAATCGAATGCCTTGGGGTTTGGTAGGCAAGGGAAGGTTTGAGAGGTGGATGATATAATCTCGTTTGCTTCGAAGACAGGTTATTATTCAATGATTTCATGTTAAATGTCCGAGGCACCAAATTCTAGTGTTGACAATATTTCGAAGTTATATAAATCCTTTCGAGAATTGATGTTGCTGAGATGAAAGAAATTTCGAGAGTTTTTTTCAGTTTTTCTTTTCTTTTCTCCCTCCTTCCCTTCAATAGTGGATACATTCTGCCAAGAAATCTCGGAGTGATGTATATTTTTAGGGAAGGTGGAAACTCTGTTAGTGTAAATTCTACGGAGATTGACGACAAGTTCATTCAAGAGCGGAGGTTCTCAACGTGTCATCATTTTTGAAAATGGCGCTCGAGCGGGCGTCAACTGAAAAAGGAATTAATGGAGGATTGGAATAGAGCATTTTGACACGTATCGTTGGTCATATGCAGAGAAATTGGCTCTGATGGCCTACCAGATCCTCGGTGGATTTAGGATAGAGCAATTTTGGCGGCGGTTGTCGCCGTGCGAGGTGCTTGAACAGACTGGAATGTTTCGTATGCTCTCTGTTTTGAATTGCTTGGAATGAGGTGATTGACATGAACTGTCTTTTCTGGGTAGGGTTAGTTTTTCAGATGATCAAAGTACATTGCTTATTATTATGTCTTCGTTTTGACTTCGCAGAGGAGTTAGGAAGTAACTTTGGGGAGAAAACACTTGGTAACTCGACGACCGATCATCAAATTTTAGTTCCAACCTTGGCTACCTTGAGTCTTTCTGAGAAATCAATCAAACCTCTTCCAGTGGATGCAGCTCCATTCTCTGAAGCTGAGGCTAAAGCTTTGCTTCGAAAGGTAATTTGATGTTATCCTTTCATGTCTAATACTTGGTGAGTGCGCATGTATTTGATATCCTCAACTTGTAGTCTTGGATTATTTCAAAATTAGTTCATGTACCATCCTGCTTAAATTCTGCCTGCGGACATTGATCCTCAATATTGATCTAGAGAATTCTGAAAACTTATGAGAATGTTGAGACTGCGTGATGGAGAGTGAACAGTATCTCCTAATAGAATCCCAATTTTAGGAAGTCGCAAACTTGTTGTTTGGTGGATGTGTTCGTAACTAAACTACTTACATAATCCATTAGGGGTTGTTGGTGCACAGTTCAGTCGTATCATGGGACAAGTGAAGGTTTAATTTAGAAACTGAATTGAACAGGTTGTAGGTTGGAGACTAATCAATCAAGGTTCAAGTGAACCTCTTAAGCTCCAGTGTGACTGGAATTTGAAAGATTCTGATTCGGTTGCTGAGCTTTACTCCCGCTTAGGTAAGGTAGCAGATGCTGAGAACTACCGACATGAGATTCAAACTCTGGAGAACAACAAAGTTAGAGTAGAGGTCTGGACTTCATCAATAGGTGAGCCTTCTAAATTTGAATGTCATTACTCAAGCACTGAATTTTCTCTGCAAGATCTTAATTTTCCTATGAACCATGGGCAGTAATTATTACTACTTCACATACTAGGACTAAGGGGCAAGAGCTAGAATTGCAGGGTTGTGAATGGTTGGATGTTGCCTCGTCTAATTACCCGTAATTGGCGTATGCAGGGGGCTTGAGTGAAAATGACTTCATATATGCATCAAAGCTGGATCAAGTTGAAACAAAAGATCTATCCAAGAAGCTCCGGACATGGTTTTAGAAGTGATTGGACTTCGCATGCAAGGATTCACATCGCACTGGAACTGCCAACAAAACGTTAGGTATTAATTTCATTGTAGTAAGCTGAGTGAACCTTCCATATACCAAATCTTTCCATTTTAAAGAGAATTGAGCTCCTTTGTTCATCGATACCTTACCACGCAAGGCCTCCATCGTAATATATTTATTGCATCGGTCTTGACGAAGCTTTACAATCTATGCATCATCGTCCGTGATACTTCGGTAGTCGACCAGTGACAAAGCTGGTGTAATTCCAACAGCTTACTCCATGCCATTGATTGCAGAGGTTGGGAGTAATTTTGTTTGTATTGAGAGATGTGCAAGGCCGGGACCCCCTTCAATTTATTGGATTTGCAAAGGTGCACAATCGGAGCCTTACTTAAGCGTTGACAAATAATGAAACCAGTCAATACCTAAGCAATCCTGGCAAGTGCTGCCAATGAATGTTTGGACTATCTTGCAAAGGCTTTCAGCTTCCAAACGACCTGGGTTTCAGTTTACAACCAATTTGGAAAAGTTAATGTGGACCAATTTCAGAGGTACCAAAGGTTACACTCTCCGTGTCTGGCGTAATTAGTAGGAATTACCCCCAGAATCTCTTCACCCAGGAGGATCTTTGACCAAAGTTTTCTCTTCTCGATTCGGAATGCATTTTATTTTCCCAGTGACTTCAAACCTCAGAAGCTGAAAGGTACCATCCAAAACTCAAAAATTAGTCATCAAAACGGATGGATGGATCAATCTCTCCAACAATTATCGAATTCCACACGCACTGACGCTTTTATTCTAAATGCACTAATTCTTAATAAAAAAATAAATTTACATAACAATCCTATCCAAAGAGCATGAAGAAGGGTAAAACGAAGCAATCGAATGTGGTGCCTTGGCCGGTTGGCCCCCAAATCCCTTGAATTCAAAGTTTTAAACCATAGGCACAAACCAACAAATCCAAGGGGCCCAGAATTCCAAACTCTGACAGAAATGTACAACCGGGTGATGAAATCGACGGCGGATATGGAACTGGGAACACCCAAGCAACCGTTCCCAGGCCCGTGACATAACTAACTAACTTACAAACGTCCCACAAACGTAGATTTCAGGATCGTAGATTTCAGGAGGCCCAAAACCCAAGGCAAAGGGAGGAAGAAGAGCGGGAGAGAGAGAAGTGGCGGGGGATTTGTAATTTGAAACTGGGGAGGAGAAGGACACGTGGTGGATAGAGAGAGTCAACTCCGCTCCCAGGCATTGTGGGCCATGCTCAGTGCGGATCTTCGTCAACGGGTGACGTCACGTAGGGTAGTTACCCCTAATTCCAGCAGGGGTGCTTTTTAAATTTTTAAAGAAAAAAACTTTTTTTTTCCCACAAAATTCAAGTATTGAATTTCCACCCACCCACCTCCCAAAAGGGGAAAACAATTCATCCCCAATTCCCCATTAACCACCCCCAGTATGCCCCCTTGAGGGGACCAGGGGGAGTCCAGATTTCCAAAGTTGTGAAGGTGTATTATAAAATGCAACTTAGAAAAATAATTTAACAGTGACCCTCAAACAATAAACGTCTGTTCTCACTTGGTCTTAAAGAGTATTGTTGTTGTGGTCTTAGGAATGAATTTAGACGTACTTCTGAACCAAATTCACATTGCACGCATCACCCCCTAACATTAAAAAGGAACATATTCTAATTATAAAATACAATCTATAGAACATTGAGATCAACTAGTACACAAACCAGTGTTTTTCAATATAATTTTGAAGCCAAAAATAAAAAGTTCCTTCTAAAATTTGATTCAAGATTGGATATTTGTGACTTTTACAAGAACTTTTCTTCTTTGAAGCTCGGAATGTTATGTTCTAATCATGGTGATTTTTGAAAATTTTAAATTTTAGATTTTTTATTTGAGTTGTTTTGAAGGGTCATTTTTTGAATTGATAAAATAACTCAATTTTGAGACTAAATGTACCACCACCTATTAAATGATAGAATATTCGCAAAGCAATATCTTTATAATCTACACTGTGAAGATGTTAAAGAACTAAAACAAGAATCTTCAAAAAAATTGATGGATGAAAAAATGGAGTTTTGTATACTTGGAATGTGTTTTGTGAACATTTGTTGTTTGGAATTTGAACACGTGGTCCTTTAAGTAGGGATTAAAGGACATTGCAAACTTGAGGGGTAGTTTGAAAGTCAAACCTCAATTTTTCACATGGTTCTTGATTTTAAATGCTTATAAGCTTACACTACGAGGGAAAGGGGTGTTTTAAGTATGGTCCTAGTAGTATTGTCTTTTAAGTAATGACTTTTAAGTAAGTTTTTTAGTAAAATTTTACTGAAAAGACAGTATTTTTAGTAAATTTTAACTAAGAACCTTACTTAAAAGTCATTAATTAAAAGACAATACTACTAGGACTATACTTAAAACACCCATTTCCCTTGTAGTGTTAACTAAGAAAATGTAGGTATAATAATCTACTTTTTGTTCCATACCATTTCTAAAAAAATTATTAATCACTAAAGTTCTTTCATGTTAAAGGCCCAAAATTGCTTAAAAATACTTGTCTCAAAAGCAAAGCTAAAATTTTCATCTATATTTATTTTTAAATAAATCCATTTGTAGGATCCCGTGGTTAATTTGTTCGATTACATCATTCCAAAATTTTATAGTGAGTATCCCAACCAATTGCAAATTCAAAGTGCCTAAACTTCAAAATGTAGGCTTTTCTAGTCCTTCCAAAAGGTGAGGATTTTTCTTTCAACATTTTTAGAAAAAAAACAGAAACAATATGTCCTATAACTTGTACGTTTCAGTTCAATATGTTGAAAAATGGATTGAAAATATATGTAGAAATATTTAACCAAAAAAACTTTCATAATAATTTTTAAGAAAATTATAAAATAGAAGGTAGTACATAAGGAAAGAAAAAACTAAGTCTCTCATAATTTTTATAAAAAAAATGGAAGGTTGTTAATCCCAATGGTGACAATGTTTCAATAAACAATCGGTATCCTTTATTTTTGGTTTTATTTGAAAATTTTCAAAATTGGATTCAAAAGACAACTTTATACATTATTTTTCTATTTTCATCACCTACAAAATGAAACTCCTTATAACTTTCACCTCATTATTTGTAATTAAATGATTCAAATATGTTTAAGTATATATCAATCTATATAACTCAACAAATTTTATTATTCTAATTTTGGAATATATTTTTAGTTGCATGATTTGACATTGAAATTAAAAAAAACTTCTATCTTTTGTAATATTTATGTGAATGTTGTGAAGAAAACCTTCTAACTTTTGCAATATTTATGTGAATGCCATGAAGAAAAATAACATACATAGATTATGATGATTAAAATCCATCCTAAAATTTTATGCAAATATTTCAAATTATGAAGTCAATAGAGATTGCCCAAGTTTTCAAAAAGTTTAAAGTAGGTTCTTTGGTCCTTTAGGGATTAAAATGATAATTTTATGGCACTTTGAAGATAGTACCTTGAAGGCTTTAAACACACTATGTTTGAGCTTTTTCTATCAAAATTTTCTTGGTGTAAGCTTAAAGAATACACCAATTACATCATGATGGTTATCACTATTGTCTTAGAATTTTATTAAAAATCCATACTATTTTAAGCATTTTAGTAATTACCATTATTTTGAACAAATAAATTATTTTTAAAAATCATATCCAAAATACAATTTTATATTTTTAATTATGAAAAATAAAAAATAAACTTTATAGATCTATATCTATGTATTAATATACAAGAAGTATATCAAAATTTAAATTTTATTTTAATATAAAAAATCTAAAGAAGTTTGACCAACTAAAAAGTTGATTTGTCCTTAAAGCTTCTTATTAGTGTAGATTGGATTACACCTAATAGATTCAAGATACTTATTTCATACTATCCAACCATATTTACTAATTTTTCTCCATATGAAGGTAATAACATATTAAAGTTCCACCATTTGTGATTAAATAACATGTGGCTGTGAATTATCCAAATTGACCAAATAGTAATTTTTTAAAGAAAGAGACAAAGCCAATTGGTTGGTTGAAAAGTCCATGGAGGTGTGTCTACAAAGAATGCTTGTTTCCAATCAATAACTGCCCTTGGAACGAGGGCATGGGGGTAGCAAATGTTTGTAGAATTGTAAGGGCCACTTTATACATTTGATGAGATGAGGCCAATATGACTAAGATCTATAAGCCATCATCTCTTCCAAGTTGTTATCTTTATTTAAGATTCATTGATGGTATACAAGATTTTTCTTCTCTAAACATTCATTGCAATAGCTTGGTGCCAAAGCAACTAGATCGATCCTCCTTCTTTCTTGGCCCTACTAGTGTTCTATGCTCCTCCTTTATGAATTAGAAATTCAAAGGTAGAACAAGGTTTTACTTTTTAGTCATAAACATGTAGTACTTTGTGACGCTAATGAAGAAGTTATTTGTTGAGCTATGTCCTTTATTGAATAGAGAGATTGAGTCTAAATACAACAATCTATGAGGGACCAAACGGAGATTGGATATACAATTGCATGTACAAAAATAATACCTTCAATTTGTGTTGTCCCACTAGAAGAAACTTGTGTTTTTTTTCATGAATTTTTTTTACCACCACATGTTTTTTTTTGTCGCATTTGATGTCACGACTAAAGTTGTGATATTATACTTGATGTCATTTTAAACATAAAACAAATGGACATTTCAAAAAATGTTTAAAAAATATGAATTTCTTTTAGTGTCTATAAGTGACATTGTGCAAACTCTAACTCTAGCTGGGAAATAAATATGTGGATTGAAGCTTAGTTGGTATTGTTTGCATGCTAATTAACCAAGACTTTCAATTGTTTGTAGACTACAAATATTCCCTTTGTAGATGTGTCCATGACACAACTAAGGAGAAAAGATGTATTAAAGATCACCTAGCACTAGACAATTGTAGTAGTGTCATCATCGAATTGAAATATGGTTTGGGTCTCATTTGCACCAAGAATCTCTAGTCCTTTGATGCATCTACTAATACCTTCCTTCTTAAAGATGCAATTAAATTTTTTTCTTAAAATCAAGAAGAGATATGGAGCAAAGGGATACCCTTATCTATCTCCCTGCTCAATAGAAAAACAACATATGGATTGCACATTTATTCATACCTTGGCTACTACATCAATGAATAACAACCAAGTCATCTTAACCCCTGGGCGCCCGGAGCGTATTTGCTAAAATCTATACCCTTCTCAATTCATTCCAATCAAACTATCACGTAAAATGAGATTCACATAAATTGACTGTACTAATTGATAGTAGAGATAGAGCCAGGATAGGGCCAGAGCTATAGGGAAAGGGACATGTCCTTTGACCATATCGTTGAAAAGATTATAATGGTCAAACAAGGAAATCTTTGAGTTTTGAGAGGCCGTATTTGAGGCTCTAGGGCACTTAGGGGTTAATAAAGTGTTTGGGAATCCAATCTCACCATAGCCTTGAATAAGAATTGGAAATCCACCTTGTCATAGACTTTTTTTAAATCTAACTAAAGGAACTAGATGGATTGATCACTTTGTTTTGTATGAGCTATGGTTTCCAAAAAGTTTGAAATATATTGTCAAGAACAAAACGCATTGGTAAAAAGGCAGATTGATCTGGAATAAATTCTATAAGTATAGTTTGGAGCCCTACGAATAAAACTTTGGCAGAAAACTTGTAGGAGTATCAAGTAACATAATTGACCTCCAATTGTTGAGGAATTTTTTGGGCCTCCCTTGTGAAACAAGATATTTAGGCCCTTTATTGACCACTCTATTAGGAATGCTCCTATGCCGATTAAGTTCAAAACCATGTGGAGGTCTCCATAACCTATTATATGCCATAAGACCTTAAATAGTTTTGTAGTGATTCAAGCAAGTCCTAAAGACTAGCTTAGAGTAGACCATTATTTTAAGTGCCATGGAAAGCTCTTCTAGTAATAAGGGTCTCTTCAATTTGCTTGATGTCTCCATTGTAAGTTTGTGTTGAACACCTTCAAGGGTTCGTTCCTAACAATTTGAACGTATATTCAATGGCACATATTTGGTATTTAGAGGAGTAGAATTGTATGCACACTTCAAATAAATCTCTTTACATGGTACATGGTGCGCCCTAAGTATCATGAAGTTTGATAATATTAGATTGCATCATCAATTGTTCCTCCATTGCTTGAAAGAACTTTCTAGAAGCTCTATTGCCTTTTGCTCTCCTTTTGATGCTGGAAAGTACACGTTAGCTAACAACCTTTTAGTCCTCAAAGATTGGTTAGGTTCTCACTTAAGTTATCTTATTGTATGGGAATGCTTGCAACTCAGTTTGGACAATAAAGAGCTCATGGTGTAAGTCACCTTCAATTGTTTGTCTTGTTCTTTTTTGTTTGTGGCTAAATTCCTTGTACCATTTAAAGACAGGCTTAAGTTTGTCAAAGAAACCCAATGTAAATAGGAGCACCAATTATAATGGATAAGAGATGCCACAATCATATTATTCTACCAATAGTGGTTATTTCTTTTGTACAAACTTTTGTTGATTGCTCCTACAAGATTTGATGTGGAGAAGAGCAAAAAAATGATATGAAGAGACGTTGATTAGAAGTATCAAATATTTTAGGACATGGGCATTAGGATATTCTACTATGTTGTGAGGGTCATTGCAAGAAACACGTGTTGTTTTGAACCCAATACAACCTAGTGACTATTGTAATTTTAAAAATGAACTTCTAAAAAATAAAATAAAATATGGATAATTTGTAAAGCATTGAAAATAGTATGCCTTTTAAAATTGAGACCTAAAAACATTTATCTCTAAAAGTTATGCACAAGAAAGGATGATGGAAAATACCAAGAAAATGGATCATTTGATGTTTGATTTTTAGAAAATAATAAAAATATTTTACAATTGAAAATTTAAAAAATCCAATTTTCATAACTTGAAAATTCTTCTTCTTAACCATTTTCATCTTTGGGAAAAAAATTGTGTTATCTATAGTTGCACAAAAGTAGTGTACTTTGAGTACAAGTAGAAGGTGGACAATTTGATATTTTTAAAAATCTCTTTGTGGACTTATATAACTCTAGTAGAAGTCTTTGCATCCCAATTTTTAGCTTCAAATTCATATTTTTAGACCAAAAATAATACTACCCCCTTATATGGCTAAGGTAGACATCTAATTGGGGGCTATTTTAAAATATTACATTTTATTTTTTTAAATGAAAAAAATTAATTAATGTTTACAACTACCATGTGTAGCTTTATTTCAAATTTCATATAAAATTGACATATGATGCAAAATTTATGAGCAAAAATCCACATGTTTGAGAGCAAGAGGACAAAATATAGGACTAGTGTTTCTTGCAATTATTCAGAATAGTAAGAGTAGAATTGTTTAGTCTTTTTAGAGCTTGGATGCCTACACGCATCCAATTGCCCCATGTGTAAGGGATAGAACCATTGTAGGAAAAGATCCTTCACATTGAGGTAAGCTATGAACCTAATGAACTCCAACCATTATAGTTGTCAATTTGTTTTAGTCTTCTCATACTATCTAACAAAAATCTCCTAATAGTTGAATAATCAATGTTCAATAGAGCTCCATACAATTAATGGGGGAGTTTGGAATATATATATTGCATTAGAAGAGGTTTGAGGGCTTGGGAGGGCTGTTGTAGGCCTATTCCCTAAACTAAAAACATATTAGAATATTTTTAATTTAATAAAAAGTTTTAAAAATTATTTAAAAATTATTTAAAAATATTAATTAATTAATATTATTGACGTGGCATGGTTGACTATTGAGTTCCTAGGGTTCCCCGCAATTTAGAAATTAATGGGAACCCACAGTCTTCATTTGCCCTCAAAACTCTTCTAATGAACAATCCAAAGTCTCCTTTAGAGATATCTTTAAGGATTTATCTTTTTGTTATTACGCCAAGGTTGCTACCAACCCGAGTATGCAATTCTTATATTATGCAAATGAATCATTAGCATTAGAAGGGTTTTGAGAGAGATTTTTGTAAAAATTATATCAAACTAAAATTAAAAGGATCAAAGATTTAGGTGAAGACCAAATTAAATAAAATGAGATGCAAAAAATTTTGGATTGCATATTTATTAAAAAAAAACTTCACAATATATATGAAGAATTGAACTCTTATGCATAATTTTCAAAAATCTATATAAGAGATTTCCTCCAATTAAAATTAAAATTCATTTATAATATCTTATTTATAATAAAAAGATCTTAAAATTTTATTAAAGAATCTTAAAAATTGCATAGCTTGTCCCATGATACATGTTAATATACATTGTCCCATGATACATTAGTTTTTTAATGCTATTAATCTTGGCTTGAACTGTTAGCAAATCTAATGGAAGCTTACTTTGGATGCTAAGATGTTACAAACCTCCTATAGCAAGTAACTTCAAATCACAATGGACTCCAAATATAAACACAACATATACTTAATAACAAAATTGTTTCACAAGAGCTCAAACCACCCTACCATAGAGAGAGACAATCTCCAAAAGAGAGCCATCTCCTCACCCCTGAGCTTTTTCTTATAATGGAGACTATCAATAAAGACTATCAATCTTTAAGATAAACTAGGACTACTTTTCTATCTTTATCTTCTATCTTTGGTTCTATCTAGAATCATCCACCAAGATAAAAGTCCTAGTTACCTTCTCCAATTATATCCTATCAAATCATATCTTATCCAATCATCTATTTTCCAAATCTTCCTCTTTTACTTGGAGTTATCTAACTCCAAGTTCCAACACAATTGTATTTATTTAGTGCACTAGTCATCCAAGTGGAGTTGTCTAACTCCATTGCATACATCCATCATTTGCAGATATCTATCTCCATGCACTTCAATGCTTTTGTCATCCAATTGGAGTTGTCTATCTCCATGCACTTCAATGCTTTTGTCATCCAATTGGAGTTGTCTAACTCCAATGCATAAATCCGCGTTTGAAAACATCTATCTCCCGGCAATCTTTGCTTATCCACTAGTGCACATTTCATCATGAATTAGTTCATGATCATCCATCAATGCATTCATCCAAAAGGTCATGACACAATCATTCATTCTTTCATCTGTCATTGCATTTATCCATCCAAGATTGTAACAAAGGTCCTGACATAAGAATGGGAGATTCCTATATTCATCTTGAACTTCCTATATAAGTCATGGTTGATTATAAAGGATCCTAGTTGGTTAATAAGCTCATTATTGCCTATGGTCGACAATGTCAAATTGGAAATTGTACTCACAATTGGAAGAACGAAAGCTAATAGTCTTTATAAGTGTCCTCCTACTTGACAAGGTATAAGAATTAATTAGATCAACATGTATATCTTATTAGTATTCAATTGCAAGAGTCCCTTTCACAATTGTTTTGGATATATAAGATGCCTTGTTATTTAGGCTCGTCATAATTATTTTTGAGGTGTGGTCATTTGAATCAACTTCTAGGATTGTTTTTATTTCAATTTTCAACTCAATGGAATTCTAAAGAGTAAATTGGTTGACATGGAAGAATTTAGGTTTAGTTATGAGGTATTATGATCTTAGGGCACTTACTTCTTCCATTGAGATGATTACATTTCACTTATTCTTTATTACTTGTTCTAGGAATCATTTCTAATCTATTGGTCATGTCTTTGATAATTATGAGGTTGGTGTTGGGGCATATATTGTTGATCTAATAATCTTTATTGAATAGGTCTGGAATATGGTTCTACCGTTCTACAATTTGGAGAGGCAAGTTAGGTGATACTTTCAAGTCCCTTGTCTGTACGAGTAAATTGTCCTTTGGTTGTGATGTCACCTCATTTGGTTTGTTGATTGTTGTGAGTAGAGGACTTTGGTTTACCTTCCTTTGGTATTGTGGTATCTAGACTTGCCACCCCTCAATCATTCACCCCTTTAGAAAGTAGTGTTCTTAACTTCAATCAATGTCATCTCTTTCATGTCAAGGGGCAAGTGAGCTATGATTTTGTCTTTAATAGTTGAGTTTTAATAGGTGTTTCTTTTAGTTGGTGTCCCTTTATATTATTTTGTAGCTTAACAAGGTCCTTGCTTAATGGAAAAATCTTGAATACAATGATTGGTATTAAATGATAATTTTTAATAGATTGGGAAGTAATTGTAGTCTATAAGAATCAAAATTTTCCTTTTAGTAATAGAATTGATAACAATCACTAACAATTTTCACTCATGTTTGGTTTTAATTGCTACATAGTATCTAGGAATAACATGGTTGTAATTAGCTAACAATGTTAGATCCTATGAGCTCCCCTAGTCTTTCCTTGATCTATGTAGGGACTCATCTAAATGCATTTGGTATATGCCTCAAGGTATTCCATGTTAGAATTTTCATTCCAAAATTAGAATCCCTACTAATATTGGTTCTGGTATGATCATCATTAGGATTGAATCCCAAGGCCCATCTTTAAAATTACATACCATTTTTGTAAGTGCAACTTTGATTGTAAAAAGTCTTTATTTATATTCTTGCCTAATGTTATAAGTTCCTCGATGGTTGCTTGTAGGTAGGTAATTCATTGTTATATAATATAATATAAAGCTTGCAATCATTGTATATTGTTCATAATAATCTATCCTTTGCTTAACTAAGTTTTAGTCCATCCACATTTCCAATTTTTTGTCTCATAATAAGGAACCAACCTAATAACTTTCCATAGGCTATTTCCACAATTAGCCTATGGAAATAGCCTATGGAAAGCTCTTCTCTTGGACAAGCCGTTTCAAAGGATGAGGCAAAGTGGGTGGTACATATTGAAAAACAATGAAGATATGTTGCATTGCAACCACGGAGCCATCGAGTTTTGAGACCCCCTTTTTATATGGGTCCCTTAGGTGAAGGACTCTTGTTAATTGATTAGTGTATGTTTCATTGAATGACTTCTCTATTTTGAGCTTAATCAATCTGCTTTATTGATGATACACACAAAATGCTACAACAATTCTCCCCCGCTAGACATAGTGGTAATCAACCAAGATCACTTATTACCCTACTAATGACCCTATAGTGGGCTAGACCAACTAGCTAAATGTAATGAATATAAAATTCAAGAGAGCAATTTGAGCACATTACCAATGGTAGAAAATAATAACAAAAAAATAAGACAAGACTTGGTCAAGTTCTACAAAAAATTGGTTGCACATGGAAACCAATCTAAGGAATAATTGAATGAATCACACATGGAACCAAGAGAACTAAGATAAATTTGCCTTGCAAATTGCACTTGCAAGAACACTACTCTTGTTTTTTAAGTGGAATTATTGGATCTCACCCATGGCAAGTCCATCACCTAATGAGGGTGCTTTTTGCAAAATCCTTTCTATTTCGTACAATATTCCTTTGTTCCTAAGTTCCCAATAAAGGATCTCATGTGTTCCTCGTGGCTAGCTACTTTAATTGTTTGTTATACTAATTGTTGGTGATTCTTATAGCCAGCTATGAGGAACATATGAGAATCTTTATTTAATGAAAAATTTTGTTTGAAATTTATATTGAGCAAGCCATAAGTTGCCATGATTGAAAAAATATGTACTTTACTAATTGTCATAAATTTTTAATATGATCTTTATATCAAAACATTGCAATTTCAATCTAGCAATTGCTTATATGACAACTCATAAAATCAAATTCTTTTTCTTTCAAACCTTTACAATTGTTGAGAATGTTTTACACCATTGATTTAATCAAAGTCTTCATTTTCCATTTATCCAATTACCAAATGTATTTTCAAGTTCAAATAATTTTTAATTGTATGAAGGTTAAATTTTAATAATCATAGTGAAAGTTGGTGTTATAGAATGTATAAAGACATGCCAAGATATGTGACTAATTTTGTGGTATTGAAAAAGTAATATAAAAAATTGTAATAGTATTTATAGAAAAGAGGTTCATAATCAAGTCTCAAAGAATAGATTGTATTACAAATTCATTTTAAACTTTTGTAATGTAGAATTTGAAATCAAATAAATTGTTCATAATCAAACATGTTATTCTTGAATGCTTTATTTGACCTTAATTTTAGATTTGACAAACAAATGAAGAATTGAAGAACATTGAACAACTTCCTAATTTTTGTGATGAAACATCCTATACATACTCAAATGTGATATTATTGTAATTTCTTATCCTATTCTTTATAATAAATGTTGTTTAAAATCATGTAGTTTAAATTTTAAAAATCGAACTTATTTAAACTTTGGATTTTTATTTATTTTTGGATCATACTTCCAAGAAGCTCTAAAAAGGCATTAGGCATATAGGGACAAACAAAACAAACAAAAGGATTTAGAAGAA
Source organism: Climacium dendroides (assembly GCA_950106755.1). Lineage (NCBI taxonomy): Eukaryota > Viridiplantae > Streptophyta > Bryopsida > Hypnales > Climaciaceae > Climacium > Climacium dendroides. Next base: position 13,845,223 of record OX467091.1, on the reverse strand, counting down.
AAGTGCAATGATTATTGAAGGAGAGGGATCCCCATTTCTATTCTAAAAATATTGCACCTAAACTGTCCCTTTAAGATTCCCTTCTAATCCCAAATCCAAATGCATTGACCAATCAAATTCTTGTATTTGGATCATATTTCCACATCCCATGAGGTCAAGTTGAGAAGGTTGATTATAAGTTAACTATTCAAGTATATTATTTTTTATTTTAGAAAAAGATCCACGTACTGGATTTAATATTTTTTGAGAATTCTTTAGTTGAAAGCCAATCATTTCTAACTTCCTATGATGCCTTGATTTTTTAGAATTTCTTCATTAGTTTTTGTATTAAAAAATTCTTGAAAAGTCTTCAACCTTAATTCTGGAAGGATACAAACTCTCACTTATGACCAAGGTACTTTGATTATTGAATCAATAGGTGCATTTTTTGTTTTTATAGCAAACAATGAAGTCATCCACAGGACTTTGGGCCTTTAACTACCCTTTTTTTTTACTTTTTGAGAAAGTGCCAAGATGATAATGACTTAAAATTTGGTGAAGCATTGCATTTCTACATTCATCCATCTTTTGGACCAAAATATACTTTTCAATCATATTCATGCACTTTTTCATCTAAATTTGGCAACTTCATCCACATTTTTAATAGAAGTGAAAAATTTATTGCAAAAAAAGATTACTTTTTGAGAAAGTGCCCTATGGTTGAGAAAAAAAGGGCTGGGATTAAACACTTAAGGTATGTTCACACTTGATGTTAGGGGTGATGTTTGTGATGTGAATCAGGTCCAAAAGTAGGTCCTACTAAAAAAAAATTTAGATCTAGAAGGGTAAGTTAGATTAGAATGATAGCTTAGAATCACATGCTTGTAGAGAAGAATAATTAGAACCTATAAAAACTTTAAACTCTGTCTAAATTCGTTCCTAAGACCCTCAGTAATCACACTCTTAACACCAAGTGAGAACATACCTTTAGTCTTGCTTTTGGACTTTTAGGACTCAACCTTGGGCTTCTCCAACTGGAAAACGGGCCCTTCCAAACGGGCTCAGGTCTCATCTCAGCCATCGAAAAGAGAGCACAGAATCCAATGAGCAGTCACCACGTGGACATCGGAGTATCGAAAACGGTGATTCCCGCCACCAAGAAAAGTCCCGCGTCGGAACGAAACGACGTGGCAAACATGAGAGCGTCGAACAATCAGCGAAGGGGACGGACGGATAAATAGAGCAGTGAGCGAAATCGACTAACGAACGAAGGCGCCAACGGGAAAGAAGGACGAAAACAGGAAGTGCGTTCGTTTTTAGTTGGAGGGTTTCGTCGGAAGGCTATTATACGGCAGTAGTCAGCTAGTTCCGCCGGTCCAGCTGTGGTGTCCGGTGACCCGGCGCTTAGGCCCGGGCTTCCTCATTTCGACCCGACCCGGCCCGGCCCGGCCGAGCCTTCCCGCTCTGACCCCGGGGTGCAGCCCCTGAAGGTTAGCGAGGGTCACAGCAGACGCACCTCGTTCACGCCTCTCGTCCCCGTTGCAGGTGCGGGCGTCTCTCTCACCATCGCTTGGTTCGATCACCCTCCTTTCGTTGCCATCGCTCTTGCGTAGCCGCGCATTTGTAATAGCCAATCCTCGTGGATTCCCTCTTTTTTTGCGTCTATTTCGAGCTTCTTAGCTGCAGGAACGGCTCTTAAGCGATGAAATTACCCTAGGGGCTGGATTGCCCTGCAGGTGCTGGGAATGCAGTGCTGAGAAATTGCGGAGCGGTAGTGTGCATTGCCGTAATTTATTGGAGCGTGCGATGAGTTTTTGAGATGGACAGATGATAGTTCCGCTGCGCTTCGGTGCCTTGTTTTGCCTGCTTGGATGCACAGGTGTTTGGCTTTTTTAGTATCGCCGTGGTGCGGTGTGGCTTCAGAGCGGTTTATTAAGCTCTCGTGGAAAGGTTGAAAAACAGAGGAGACAAGCAGCTTGAGTGCGTCAGAGTTTAGCGGGTCCCGTTTCTGGTCTCGGTTGTTGACTGGTGTAATCTATTGGCTTCATTGGAGATTATTTCGGTGGGATAGTGTGTTGGTGAAGGTCTACCGGACAGCGGCATTTTTTTGCAATTTTCCACTTGGCCTTTGAGATAGTGAGCAATTCAGAAGACGGGCTTGTGAGCTCTAAGAACGCTTCAAGATTATTTGTACTCGGTTTCCAGGAGTCCTTCATTGGCTCTTGCACTTTAGGCGTATTCCTGCAAGCGTTCAGCGGAAGCTGGGAGCGTGTTGCAGTGCAAGGTCTCTGGAGGGGATCTTTTATTGTGTTTTGACTGGAGTGCTTCCCGTCCGAGGTTTATCTGCGCAGTTTTGAAGTGATTTTTTCCACTTGCGTTAAGGTGCACCAAAACTCTCCAGGAACGGGGCTGTAGTCAGAGTCCGAGATATTCCAGCGCGGGTATTATACGATTTTTTACAGCCGGATGAAGCTTGAGATTTGAAACGAGGTTTGGAGACCTTTCGCAAACGTTAGTGTTTCTTTTCTTTGCCTAAAGAAAACCAGTGTTCGTGGTTCCTCCTTTAGAGCCGGAGCCGCGGGGGTGAATAAGCGGGGTTCAAGATGTTTTACTCACAGTTGATATTGGCGAAAAAGGGTCCACTGGGAACCATATGGATTGCAGCTCACCTGGAGCGTAAGCTGCGGAAGAATCAGGTCACCGAGACAAACATCAGTGTTTCCGTTGGTATGCATTCCTACCTCAGGATCTCGATTGCTTCGAGATTAGAATTTTTCTCTTCTTCCTAAACTTTCACAGACTATCTCATATAAGGTTTCAAATGCCTCAACATACTTTGTGGTGAGAATTAAGGAAGAACTCTTCAACCTTGATGAAAGTCAACTGCGACCTCATTTACAGAATAGCCTCCGCAATTAAGGATACGATAGATAATTCAGACCAAGATCTTCTTAACGAGTTCTGTTCGACGCTAGATGACTTGAACTGTTTCAGAGGGGTAGGAGTGGCGAAGGATGGACTTAGATTTATACTTGTTCTTTAACATAAGACAGAATTTCATTTTAATTTATCGTTCGTAGATGGTGTGATACACCTCCACTCCCCGGCGAAAGGATAACAGAATTTTAGGGGTATGGTTGTTTTGGACGAGGCTGGTTCATCTGAAGACAGTGGAAAGGTGAAGTAGGCAATTATATTGAACGAAGAGACCCTTCTAAAGGAGGACGGTTTTGCAAATTTTCACTTGTACTAACTTCATCTGGATTGACGTTGCCCTTATATTTGCAATTTCATAAGCTTTGTCACTGTTTAGTGGCTCTAGGGGAACAATAAAATATCTTCGGCGTTGAACTGCAGGACGTTTACTCCGTCGTGCTTTCTATACTGATATTAAGGGATTCTGGGCATAACAGAGCATTTTTCTGGCATAGTCTTGGACGTTTTTGTGAAGTACTAGCCACCCTGCTTATGCGAGTGTTCTGACTATGCATTCAATGTGGTTTTATTGGAATTGCAGACTCCATTTTGTTCCCCGAAGCTCCAATTGCTCTTAGATTATCGGGTCACCTGCTATTGGGTGTCGTCCGAATTTATTCTCGAAAGGTGAATTATTTATTCCATGACTGCAGCGAAGCACTCACAAAGATTAAGCAAGCCTTTCATTCAGGGGCAGTCGATCTTCCGCCCGAGGCTTCTACAGCTCCATTTCACGCTATCACTCTTCCTGAAAATTTCGATCTTGATGAGTTCGAGCCTCTGGGCGAAAGAGAGAGTATGCTTCTTGCCAGCGGGTATGTCGTTTGACTGTTTGTGCTCATCATTTACAATCATTGGCATATCTAGATATGACTTTCAATGTTTTACTCTGGTTGACGGGAAGGTATGGGTATCTCATAATTATGATCGCTATGGCGAGAATATTTTTGCTTTTGCTTATCGGGCTCGCCGGGAATTCTTGTCAACAGTGTAGGTTCTGTCAATTTCTACCTTGTGATGAGGTTTCTGACTTAAGGAAGTTCTTATAAATTTTTATCTGTACTTTTGGTGAGTGGTTCTCTTTTAAGCATTTGAGCATCTGACTACAATCAGATGTGTCTGATTTTGAACAACAGAGCCGTTGATCAACATGTCACTACCCGAGAACTTATCACTCTGCAAGATACAACGGAGGAGAATATTTACTTCGGATCTCAATTCGGTCTCGATGGTATGGAGCGACTTCTTTGAACTTTATTTTGAAATTGATTAGTGAAGCATTTCAAGTGTGCTTTGAATTGATAATGTTGGAGCGGAGCGTTCATTTGCAGTAATATCATTCATTTTCTCCAGTCACCTCGTTCAGTAACGAAGAGGATAATGATGCCTATTGAGTGTTTTCGACTAGGCTCTGTGACGTCGCATGTGAGCTCAACAGATGTACATTTCTAATACTTGAACATAAAGCCGCTTGCTTTCTGGTAATGATAAGGGATGGGGAGGTGAAGATTGTGTTCGTCCAAAAACTCATCGCCTTATATTATTAATGATCTGGGTTCCCTGTCACTTGCAGATAGACTTCCCCAAGTTGAGCTGCCACGCATGGGGCTTGATTTTGAAGAGGTTAGATACACCTACCTATCAAATACCTGTGATTCTTCATCTTACGGGCATTTGTGAAAAGTCAGTTAATTGGCCAGCATGACGACTGCCCATTTGGTATCTTTTGTCTCATGATGCTTTAGTTCTAAAACGCATCTGTGTTGATTTAATGTTAACCTAATGGTCTTTAAGATTCAACTGTTAGGCTCTCGGTAATTCCCAGTATTCAGAACTTAGTGCAACTCTGGATCAAATTCAATATTGAGTCTATGGAATATGGCAGCAATTCCAGTGCCTCCTTGTCACGAATTTACGAAGTGAAGACGTTTTTCCCAAGCCGCACATGATTTATTTGAAAGAATATGACCTGATGGAAATCTTGGCGGAGATCGGTGATGGCGGGTGTGATGATCTCGACTTCTCAAATTCTGTCTGTTGCAGACCCTAAAACTGGCTTATAAAATCTTCACACCACCTTTTCTTAAGTGCGGCAAATTATAATGACATAGTAACATTAGCCATATAATACTTCTTTTGTATGGTTTCATCAATAACATCATCTGCATTAAAACTATACTAACCTTTATGACCAGTTGTTACTGGAAAGAGCACTGCTCGCCTATGAAATTTATATTCATGTACTCTATGGGCATTGTATGTGCAGGAGAGGGAGAAGGAGGCTCAAGAACGTGAGCGGAGTCCAAGATTGACTTTAGAAGAAGAGTTACTACCATCTCCTATACTTACTTCTATTGTTGTTTGTTCCTTCATCAAGGGTGGTTCATTTTTTGATGTCCTCTCTGGCTTTAGTTTGACTTGAGCAAACTTGACCCCCCTTTTTTGTTTGCGTGGAACAGAGTGGCACCATCGGTTGAGGGATACCGGATCGACTTTGACCGATTGGACGAGATGGAAGCCATGGACGTTGAGCACTTGCCGCCTATGACGCCAGCTGCTCCCACAATGGTGGACGTGGATGTTGAAATGGAAGAACGTCCAGAAGAGATGCCAGAACAATTTGAGCAACTGGCACCTGTCATAGAAGAACCCGAGCAGCTGGTGCCTCTTGAGGAGCAGCCTACTGCTGAGGAGGCACGCGAAGAAGTTGTTGAAGTTCCTGATGAGTTGGTCCCAGCCCTTGAAGCTGCTGCTGAGCAATTGCCCGTGCCAGTTTCTCCAGCTCCTCTCCAGTTGGAAATGGAAGATATTCCAGAGGTGGAGACTCTGCGGTCTGCAGTGGAGGCACCGACTGACCAGGCTCCTGATCTTTTCGCATTTGAGAGAGAAATGGCAAGACCAAGTGAAGACTTTCCGGCGAGGTATGTCTGTTCAGGCTAGGACTTGTTCTTTTTCCAGAGAGAGGGAATTGCAAGTGACACGGAGCCGGACGTGATTCTTTCAGTAATTATGGCTGTGTAATTTCTTCTAATGAGCTGACACTAACTACAAACATTCGAGTTCGTTAGAACTATGTTTAATAGCTTCATTACGACATTGACAAGTCCCAGCCCTTTCAGCTGCAGAATTGGATCCTTCATTCACTTGGATGGGTTTTCTAGTAATGCGAACCAAGCAAGCTTTCTTACTGGTTTAGCAAGAATTTATTGAACAGAATCTTGTAACTTGCAATTGTATGACAGAGACACCGATGAACCAATGGTGGAAGCAGAGCAGCCTTTGGAATTACCTGAGAGTGTGGAGGAACTGCAAGAAACATCCGTCGCGACAGTTCCAGGTCTCACGTCACCTAGAAGAAGGCCCAGTCTTGCCCAGTCTGACCTACCTGCTGACGACGATGTACTGGCAACATTATTAGGTATGTAGAACTATTTCTGACCTGTTTACACCAGATTAGGTTTCTAGAATGTTGTTAATAAGAGCATTGAGGTCTCTAAATTGTTAGGCTCAAGTGACTTTTATGCAATCATTCACGCTCATGGTGTGTTTTGGTTCTTGTAATGCCGCTTAAATTTTGTGCTAGTAGGTGTTTGGTGTCACTGTACGGCTGGGTTTCATTCCTCAGTGATCTAGTTACTATTAGTATTATGTACTTCTGCTGCTGAAAGTTTACGAGGCATGGTTATTTGAAGAGGAATCATTCAGTTGATAGTGCCACTTGACACGGGGTCTTATCTCTCGTGATTGATATGAACTTGCATCTCATTGTTGACTCGCAACAGGAGGAAGAAGCACACCTTCTTTGCGAGTTTTGCCTACTCCTAGTGATGCGGGCCCCTCTCAGAGACCCCGGCGTGCTCCGAAGCCCCCACCGAGGAAGAGGAAACCTATTCTTGACGTGCAAATGATTCTAAATGGAGAGTAAGTGACTTTGCAATTGTAAATGACTCGTCATATCCAGTAGTGTGTAATTATCATTCTTTCTGTGAGACCTTTGGGACGTTGTTTCCCCTTCAAAGGATGTTCGCCGACATTGGTGAATTTTGAATGGTTTGCAGCCAAATGAGGCAGCAGTTGGCTGAAACATCTGACATTCGTCGAGTCCGCAAGAAAGCCCCGTGTACTCCGCGTGAGCTTTGGGCGGCAGAGAGACTGGCAAAAGGCAGTCAAGTCTTCAACGAGCCTTCCGTACCTGGTATCCATCAAATACCTCTTTACTGTTAAAGTTAGGGCTGAGGGGAGAGCTGACAATTTGGTTGGGATGTTCAAGTACTATCTCATATCTGAGCTTTTTGCGTCGTGCGTTCAGTTGCTTCTCGATTTTCATTTCGAGAAATTGCTACTTTCTGGTCAAACAGAATATTTACATGTCCGTGGTATTACTGAAGGTTTTTTTCCTGTTCGGTCGTACAGGTGTGTCCAGTGCATTGCGAGAGCTTTATACCCGTGTGTTAGTTCCTGGTCGTGCGAACTTGCCATTAGCTGAACCCCAACGAGAAGCCACCCCTGAGGTAACCCGGGAGGAAGTCCCCGCTACCCCTCGGGCTGAAGCTCCAGTCGAAGAACCTGGAACTGATGAACAGAGGATATCTGAGCCCCAGCCTGAAGAAGCTCAGCCTATGGCTGCCGAACCTGTGGCTGAACTTGTCGAAGAACCAGGTTTGGAGTTGCCTGTTATGGAGCCACCTGTAGAAGCAGTTGCTGAAAGGCAAACTGAAGCAGGTTTAATTCTAAGTTCACCCTAGGGCCCTAGATATCTGTATGATTTATGCTTTTATAGGTTCATACGGTTGGATCGTTCCTTCTGAAGTGATTAGTGTGATCTCTGAGTTCCTTCTCTCTCTAGAATTGGTTTATGCATTATTTTCTGAATACATTTGTATCAAGTTGTTGTGCTTGAGGGGAGGGTATAGCGTTCGAAGTGCTGGAGTCATTTTGTATAGTCAGCTCCGCTGTCCAGTCAGAGGATATCAGATTTCACAATTTGATAAAGTTTTGATAATTGGATTTGATTGCATTCAGGTCTTGATCTTCCGGCTGAGGTAGATATCCGGCTACAACCTGAACAATTACCAGAAGGTCAGGATTTGAACAAGAACCTAGTGGAACACAGCACTGTTGCCTTGCAGCAAAAGCTGTCGTGACAAGTATTTAATAGGAGTTCACACGATTTTAGCTTCAGCTCCTTGCTTACATCATATTTTACAATGTCTCTGTTTTTTCAATTCAATAATGCTTTTTGTACTCTTAATTATTATATCAATTAATAAGTGGATCTTTTCACTTGCCGTGGAACAGCTGTCATTTCTACAGAGGAGGTCGTAGAATTTCCAGTGCTTGAGACTGGACCAGAAGCAGTTTCGGAACCTCATATCCTATCCTCAGCTCCAGCAGCTGAACCCATTTTGATAGAAACTGAGTCACAAGAAGAAATCAAAGAAGAAGCTCGTGTCCAAGAGGCTGCACCGGAATTTCCTTCAACTGAGGAAGAGGTGGAAGTGACAGGATTTAGGGGTCCGGATGTGGGTGAAGGGGAGGCTCCTCTTACAGAGCAGGCAGAATTGTTACAAGAAGTTGCTGCCGAGGCAGAGGCTGTTGCAGAAGCAGTTGCCCAAGGCGCCGCCGTGGTTGTTGAAGGTGTTAATGGAAGAACTATTATTGTGCTGGAAGATGATGGTACAATTTTAGATGAGGGCACATCACCGTTTGCTATCAAGGAAGAAATTGTTGGGGAAGAGGTTCAGCAAGAGGTATACCCTGCTGGAGCTTTTTGATTGGAAGTTCATTTCATGGGGTTCTCATTAGTCAATTTTTGACTGCCAGAGTAATGCAGCCATAACTTTATTGATTTATATGTTTATGATTTATATATTTTTTTGTTGCTTAGGTTATCATTCTAAACAGTGGAATTTTTCGTGAATACGAGTCTTAAATCTATCATACTGACGTATTTTCTGGTACCAGGAGCTCGGCTTTCTTGGCGAGCCTAGGGAAACAGGTATACTCTCCGATTTTCATGTCCATAGTGTTTCGCACAATCGATTTGAACTTTTGTTTTTCCGCCCTTTGTGCAAAGTTATTCGTGGATTTAAGTAGAATGGAATGGTGACGGATTACTTTGTGTCAGTAGAGATACTTGACCTTAAATTTCGAATGCTGCTCACTGAGAGACATCTGGCTTCGTTTCTGCAGTGTTCCTTCAAGATGATGATGATGATTTGAATGAGGAAACTGAGCCTTATGATGACAGCGTCCAAGATGTAAGAGTAGAAAGTGGCTGGTCAGCTCGTACAAGGTAAAACACACTTTCCTTCAGATCAGAATGTGAGCTCGCGAATATTCTTCGTTGTGGTGGTCTATTATTAGATGGTCACGTATGTCTAGAAAATATGTAAATATGTGTTGCACATCTGTTTGACTCGTTTCCTTTTCAGCAGGTTTAAAGAGGTTCTTGCTAGTTGGCTTTTAAATATTTGGCACCAGAATGCGATGATCTGTGGGCGTTCTTTTTTGTATTGATGGAGTTGGGTTTTATGCAGGGCTGTAGGTGGATACCTGCAAGGAGTATTTGAAAGCTTGGGTGCTACTCTAGAAGGAAGGCAAGAGGACTCTCCTAGAATCGGACTTGACCATACTCTTCGGGGAAAAACTAGAAAAGAAGCTGCTCGATTGTTTTTTGAGACCTTGGTATGCCTTCAAGACCTTTTGATGTTGCGACGGTTTGTGAGTTGGGTGGAGAGACTTGTTAGATTTTAGCATACAAAGTCCAAGTTCCATTCTGCAGCTGTGTTTGGTCGTAACCTCTTCAAAGTCCAAGTTCGCATGTATCATAAGTAATACCTTTTCACTAATTCTTCGTGAACCTAATGCAATGGGAATTCCGTTTTACATTAATGTTGTAATAGGACCTATTGCAGATTATAATATTGAAAGGACGAGATTTTGATCCCTATGCAAGTTTTGGTAACTAGCCTGTGCATCTTTGGTATGGTCTCTTCAGGTGTTGAAGACCAAGGACTACGTCGATGTTGACCAACCGCAACCATATGGTGAAATTTACCTTGCAGCACGGCCTAAGCTATTGAAGGGCAATTTCTAGGGACCCTTTTTTCAGTGCAAAGTCCTTGCTTTCTAGTCTCTATTTGGGGAATACGCACTCATTCCGAGTCCCCTTTAGGGTTTGTTCATAGATGAGTTTAGTGATCGGTCTTATTCGGTGCCCACTGTCACACACCGCAATAATGTCAGCAACAATTCTGAGACTGCAACCTTTCGGTTGCCATTGTACTTTTTATGTGTCCTTGTGTATAAATTATTCCCATCCTGGGTTCCCAATGCCAGTTTGTGCTATTTCTAAGGTTTTTATGTGGAGGTTCGACTGACTTTTCCCAACCCAACTTCATTTGCAATGTTTGGGCCCCCCTCTCAAGGAAAATATCAGAGCATCAACATTTGACCAAACTGTGCATCCAGTGTTGATCGCAGTGCCTCACAATGTGTTTTTTATGCACAATTATTTTCGTCAATTGTAAGATGTTGACTACTTTTCTGCAAAGGAAATTTTCATTTTGGAGGGTTTATTATTGTTGTATTTGAAGATCTTTTACTTAGGTATCACCTAATTTTAATATAGATATCACCAAGTATCACATTTTACTTAGGTATCACCTAATTTTAATATAGATATCACCAAGTATCACATTTTACTTAGGTATCACCTAATTTTAATATAGATATCACCAAGTATCACATTTTACTTAGGTATCACCTAATTTTAATATAGATATCACCAAGTATCACATTTTACTTAGGTATCACCTAATTTTAATATAGATATCACCAAGTATCACATTTTACTTAGGTATCACCTAATTTTAATATAGATATCACCAAGTATCACATTTTACTTAGGTATCACCTAATTTTAATATAGATATCACCAAGTATCACATTTTACTTAGGTATCACCTAATTTTAATATAGATATCACCAAGTATCATGGATATTGAAGAAACAACTACATTATTCTCCAAAATGTCAAGTAATGTGGCATCTAGTGCTAAATCTAGTGCTAAAAACATCACCGTGTATTATTTACTAGACTAAGATGGTTTCCTTGACCCATGTGGTTTCATGGAGTCCTTTAAGAACTCCATGTAGCACTTGACTCTTTCTTCCTGCCAACTAGGAGTCCTTAGTCATTTAACCCTAGACCGCCCAAGGGGACAGATTCTGGCCGTTCATAGTTTGGAAGTACAATTCAAAGTACTGTAACTTATGCATCCAATGACCAAATTTAGTAAAACTTGTTGGAAAAGTTGCGCATACTAGTCTAGTTTGTGTAGTAGAATTTTCAGATCAATCCAAGACGAACTGAGTTTGTGAAAGCCATTCAAAGTTCGCAAGTTCAGTTTGAGTTCAACTCACTGCATTGTCATGGCTGCAACTTTGAAGGCTTGTATCTCCTTCATCCAATGTTTGTTTTCAATAAAATTTGTTGGATTTTGTTCCTCTAGAAGTCTGGTTATTGTGGTAAAATTTTCATATCAATCCAAGTTGTTTTGAATGCTTGGAAGCAATTCGAAATTCAAAACCCTAACATTTTTTGGTTAGTATGCACTTTGGCGGCTTGTTACTTCTTCATACTGTGTCCATTTTGAAATTTTTTTTTGGAAAAGTTGCGCATACTTGCCTAGTTTGTGTGGCTAAAATATTGTGTTAATCGAAGAAGTAACGAGTGACTAAGAAGCATTTTAGTAGAAGTAGGTTCAGCCTTAGATGTGTTTTTTGCACCCTTTTGGCTATTTATTTGACATTTCAAAGTCATTTTGCAAACACAATGAGTCACTTTCATAAAAAAAAATTCCACCAATGAGTTTGTATGTTGATTTCAAAGCACATTTTAGTTTAAATTTTTTCGTGTGAGTAGGTTTAGAAGTCAAATTTCACCTCCAAATGTGTTTTTAGGAAAATTTCAGCATCTTTTTTCAACACTAAAACATTATAATCTTTCAATCCGTGTGGTCAAATGACTACAAATTTGATCCACATCATCTTCAATATGTACACTACAAGATTGTATGGTTGAGATTTTCATACCTTAGCGAGATATAGGTTTATAAGGCTCAAAAAGCAAGGATGTTTTCATACCTGAAATGGCCTTGGGCCTTCTAGGGTTAAAAAACCCACGTAGAAGTTAACTCTTTGTTCTTATCAACTAGGATTTTAGATACTTAAGTTTTAAGACTTCCTTGACTTGACATTCTTGGCAAGTCAAGCTTTTTGTGTGTTTTAGAGAGAGCTTTTTTATTGTGGATTTTTGGCTATGGTAATTTAGTCATTTATAAAGCTTTGAGTTTTTTCTTTGATGCATGTGCAGTCTTGGATTCTCCCTTGATGGAGTAAGAGACACTTGACTTGTATATTTTAAGGTTAGTTCTTCATCACTTAACAAGAATTCATTTTCTTTTTACTTTGTGGGTTAGGACAACTTTTAAGGGTTTATATTGTTATTTAGGTATGATTTTAAGCACAAAATATTGCACTTGAATTAGGTCAAGAAGACTCACTTCTCAATAAATTTTAGGGCAAAATCTGAATTGGAGAGCAAAATTTTCCACTTATACCAAGTTGCATAGGTTGTGTAGGAAATTGGGGAGTATTAGATGACTGGAATAGTGCAAATTGCAAAAAATCTCATGAAATTTGAAGGGTTTTTTGAGTATTTAGAAGGAAGAGTTTTGAAATTTTAGAAATGGTCAACTTGGCCAGAGGCAACAACCTTTCAACATCGAGCGATTGTTGGATGGAAGGCAACAACCATTGGATGGGGATAGGGGTGATGTGGCATCCAAATGTTTTTCATCCAAAAAATTTACATTCATAATTTTCATCCATTTTTAGTGTTAAGTTGCTTATAGCCTTTAAATAGTTGTAGGTATTTAAAGTGGTCATTTTACGGTGCAAAATTAGGAGTTAATATTATCGATCTCCTTTATTAAATTACTTTGAACATACAAAGGATTTGGAGCCATTGTTGGATATGAAAAAGGCTTTTCACCTTAATTTGACATTGGATACTATTGAGAGGCTTTAGGTCTTAAGTGTGGGTACATTTGACAACATGGAGGACAATCACCACAATTCAATGAATAATGGATTCTTGGGACATAGCAGGGCATTGTTTTGCCCAGATTGGAAGCTCCATTTTTGCATTTGGATGAATGAGAAGCGCTAGAAATCAACCAATTTTAAAGACTAGCATGTCTTTGAGCTATTACCTCAACATTTAAAAAATGACGCTCTTCAAATTTATGGACATAGGCCAAATTGGCTCAATCTTCAAAAAATTGAGCATTATTGGAAGGCATTGATAGGGCTTATTATTACTCTCAAAGAAGATGCTACATCATCCTTATTGCCTTCTGAAGATGTAGAAGAGACAAGGCCCAAGACATTTGCTAAAGAAACTTATAACAAAGCTACCAAGGGGAAGTTGATGTCTATGAAGAGGTATAAGAGTAGTCAATTTATTTCTTGGATGGTACTAGCTATTGAGACGATCCTACAAACTACTACACCACTACCTATTTCTAAGCTATTGCGCTTATTTTTAGAGCATCTTCACATTGAATGTAGAGTTTTTTTTGTTAGAGTCAGATGCAACGGATCTAGGACTTCAACAAAACAAAAGGTTTTCCTGAGATTATGTCCACTCAATTGACATGCTTTACAATCAAATCTAAAGATGTTTATACTAAGATCCAATTGATCAAGATCTTTCTTTTGAAGATTGAAAAGCAATTACTAGATTTGGCTTCACCACAAATAATTCTCTTGTCCAAATCTCTAATTCTAGGGTAACTTCTAGAATCACTAATACCAATACATCCAAATTTGATGTGTATATGTTTGGGGATTCTAGAGAGATGGTAGCTATAGTTGCTACTGATGTTCAAACAACAGAGAAGTCTATGGCTTCCTTTAGCTACAATGACAATGAAACTTTATGAACTTGCCATAGTGGTTCAATTGATTAAATTGGCATAGCATGTTTGCGTTTATTGTTTAAAGTGTCAAACATTACTACTACACTTTAGGGCCCATAGTCCTTTATCTCTAAGAGGTGGTAATTCTATCTCAAAGGGTATTACACAATCTTTAGCTTACAAAGTTTTGCAAATTGTGTTATTTTTCATTAGTTAAAAGTTGATGGTTTCAAAGTTTAAGCTTGATTGAGTTTTCCATTTGGTTAGAAAAATATTGGGAAGGTATGGTAGAATTATCATTTCTTCAAGTTTTCCAAGCTTTTGAGGAATTAATTAGATTGCAAGCTAAGTTTGCAATTAAAGACATTGTTGCTTTTAAAAAGCACACATTGTTTCTCATCTTTTAGTATTTCCATCTCTAAACATGCCCTTTGTGGCAAGAATGACCTATCTTTACTATAAGAAACGTGAATTTTTTTAAATGTCATAAAAAAATTGTGAGAAGGCTTTCTGTATGACATGAAAGTAATTAGCTGAGATGCCTCCTAAAATTCATTATAACAAACGAGTAAAAAAAGGTGCTAAAATCCAAAGAAACTTAACCCATTTCAACTCATTTTTTTATATCATAAAATACAAGGTCTTTAATACTCCTCACAATGCAGCATATGGAGGCCACATAAGCCCCAAGTAGACAAGGAGAGACATATAGAATATTTTTCATCCAACCCATTCATGATGTAGCACTTGATGTAGTGGCAGGGAAGTGACATGGTAACCAATAAGGGTGACATGGCATGCCTAGTCAACACACTTTCATGCCATTTAAGAATTTTAATATTGCTTTTTGAGACGTCAATTTAGACTTCTAGACGTTTTTTGAGACATTAATTGATGCATATTATATTCATAGGATAAGGTTAGCAAAAAATAATTACTTAAAAAAAATGAACATAAGGGTTTGACTTTAGAACATCTACAAGTTGTTTTAGACATCTACTCATTGTTTTTGACATGGGAACATTGTTTTAGGCATTTTACATTGAACACAATTCCTGCTTTACATAATCCCATATGGATTGATTCACTTCCTACTACCCCACTTGTATAAAGACCTTATCTTTTCAAACATAACATACATACATACATTTCTTTTTTGCAGGGCATATTGCATGGCTACCCTTCTCCTAAATTTTTCACATTTGGCCTTTTACCTTAGACTGCATTAATTACAATTCAAAAACTTCAATCATGTCAAATGAAATGTCAACATCAATGATAGCATCAATATGTTTTATAATAACATGAAAATATTCTCTACAATGTCTTCAAACTCTACCTTTTTAGACCAGCTACCCTTTGACTTCTTTATGTTTTATCGAACATCATGCCTTAGTGGTCAAACACATACAAAAATGCAAGTTTCTTACAATACTTATAGATGTTTCTACGGGTTCTACTTGGGAGCATCAATGTTTACAATCTAGAGTTGTAAGTTTGGAAAATGACAATGCCCCATTTGTTGTTTCACACACAATCATACTATTCGTGCTACACTACCAAAAATTATGATGGATTCAATCTCTCAGCTAATCATGATTGGCAAAATACTAGCTAGAAATCTTGGTCTAACAACAATACATGTAAAGCCTTGTCCATTTATTATAGTGACCTTAGGTGGAGGCATAAAGTGTGCAACACTTGAGGAAACTTTGTATCTAATTTTTCATATGAAGGCAAGACCTACATATTTTCACTCATTTGTGAGATATTTTGTTACAAATGCTTCCAACTATGACTTATTAGTTGGTCAGCAAGCACTTTTATTATTCATTCAATTTTAATTTTGATAATTGGATTGAGGAGCACAAATCTAATCAAGTCGGTCTTTTGGTAATGAAAGAAAAAAAATTCATTTTCATATCATTTGTAGTAGTTGCCACGACTATGTCAACAAAGACTATTTTGGTTGTAATATTTTAGCAACAAATTTGTTATGTGTTTCAATTCTAATAGAAGAAACTTTTGTATATATTTGTTGTGCAATAAAACAACACAATTTGCCACCTTCAAAGATTCTTGCTTGGCACATCAAGGATCTACTTCCACCTTTGTACAATCTTAGAGAATTATCTCAACATTACCTTCAAATTATAGGATCTTTGAGACCTTCATAGGCCCCTGTTACTTCATTCTTATTTTCTTTTGCCCAACCTGTTGATTGACATCTACCACTTGAAGGGATTATCTTTATAGAACTATTTGGCAATAGTTTTGGAATTCAAGTTCAAGGTGAGGTGGTACATCCATGTTGATAATGGATTTGTATCCAACTAAGCAATTAAACATCATCTCCAAAGGTTATTGGCGTTCTATCTTGAGTAATTGTTTGTTTTTGCCATCTATAGTTGTTTTGTCCAACTTCCTCAAGATTTTACTCTCATTAGTGATGACGATTTGAAGAGGTTGAGTCACATTGATTTACTTATTGTTGAATGGATTTACTTAGGTCATTCACATGTTGAATCATGTCAAGGCTTGGATGACCTTCAATCTACTCTATTTACAAACTTGATGCAATTCATACAATGGTGGTTTATACACCAAGCCACCCTATGATGGTACATTTTAGAGATGCTACAGCCTTGGATTCTTATACATATCAATCTTGTTGGTGTTGGACCAATTTGGCACCATCTTACATGCTCTCAACAACACTTATTTGAGTCACTTGGCTTGTGGATTTCAAGGTGGATGGTATTTTAAATACTCATCATATCTCTTTGGTTGTTTTCAAGGATGATGCATTGTCACTTGCATTAATTAACAAGGTGATCGAAGGTGGCAGCCCCTAAAAGCGCATTGCTTCATTTTGTGATATGCCTAGGGTCTTTTTCATTTTGATCTCATAGACCTAGCTTGGTTCAGAATTCATTGCCTTAAACTCATAAAGAGTCTACTTCAAAGGAGTGGAAACAAGGCATAGGTTTTTTATGGGCACTATAAGTGCTCATGATTTCATAGAAGGTCATAGATGCTTTCTTTTGGACAAAGCTATGGTTTCAATACTCTAGTATGGATTGCTAACACTTGTCCGTTGTTCAACAACATCATGATGGTCAATTGCATATTTTAAGTACAAAGGGCAACAATTAGGGGTAGTTGAGACACAATCCAAGCTTAGCATTTAGGTTGTAGAGTTTAAGGCAATTCTCATTTGAAGCATCATGTTGAAGAAGAGCTTGGACTCAATATGTTTTTGCTACTTTGGCCTAGAATTTTGGAAAGTTGAAGGCTCAAAGGATGCTTTCATGAACATTTTTTAGTGACATTTTACTTTTCCATGATTATTAAAGTTTATAAACTAATTGTAGTAGATAAGCTTCTCATTTGGCTTCAAATGAAGCTGCTAGGAGCAAATAGCTTGCTCCTTACATGGATTAGTAATCACAGGATGTGTTGGTACCAAATGGAAACCCTTCTATGAAGGGGACTCGGAAGGAGGCTACAAAATCTATAGAGTTTGATGCTTGGTCATTAGAGTTTAGGCTAGGCCAAATCTTATTGATGTCGAAGCACAAAAGATGCAAGGTTTTTCTTCACTCGTATCACAATTGTTTTGCTTTTAAGTTTCCAAGATAGCAAAGATCAAATCTATCATTGGAAGTTTTTGCCATTTGGTCTCAAGTTTGGTCTCAAGAATGTAATAACTAAATTTTAGAGAATGATGGACTGAGTACTAGCTTACTTGTCATTTGCTAAATGCTACATTGATGATATTATCACCTTTAGTAGTAGTCCATAGGATCATGTGAGACATTTGCAAACAGTATTTGAATAATTGCAACAATGGGGACTATGCTTGCAACATGGCAAGTGTAAGTTTTCCATGATTTGTTACCATATTTGGTCCACATGATTGTTTTAGAAGGTCTTAGTGTATATCAAGAACTTGATTATAGGAAACCTATGTTACAAATACCTATATTATAGGTGTTTATGCTATAAGTACCTTCAATGGTTGTAAAATAACTACTTAGACCAAGGCTCACATGCTCACATTTCTATGCTCGCCTAGGCTCATGGTTGCTAGCATGTGAGCCTAGGATCTTGAGTCCAAGAGCCTAGAAGCCTAAACACCTATGTTATATGCACCTTCCATAGTTACAAAATACATATTGTAGGTGCATATATTATAGGTATACATGATATATAGGCACCTTCAATAGTTGTAGGGTACCTACTTACATTTGGACTCAAGGCTTGTAGACTTGCATTTCTAGGCTCCAACACTAGGGTTGTTATTTAATGTTTAGAATCCCAAAACTACTTCAAAATTACTTGTACCCAAAGCAAGGCTAAAATCTTCATCTATATTTATTTTTTAACAAATCGAACTACTGTAAGCAAAGGTCTAATTTGGCACCCAAGTACCAAAATTGAATTTCTTGTTAGATTCTCAAAGGGCCATATCACCTCAAACCACTCACAAGATGATGCGTGTCAAATTTTTTCAAAAATGACTTAATTTCTACCAAGTCTAACTTTTACATAGGGTACATGATCCTTTGGTTAATATGATCAATTACATCATCTCCAAATTTTAAAGTAAATATTCCCATCAATTACAAATTCAATGTGCCTAAACTATAAAATCTAGGCTCTTCTAGCCCAAAGGTGAAATTTTATTTTTCAAAATTTTTAGAAAAAAACACATATATACCATAATTTGTGTATTTTAGTCAATATGTTGAAAATGGGTTGAAAATATATGTAAAAAAATTTAACCAAAAAAACTTTTATGTTTATTTGAAAAAAAACTATATAGTGGAAGGTAATACTAATGAAAGAAAAGCCTAAAACACTAATAAATTTTATAAGAAATTGAGAATTTTTAATTAAAATTTTAAGAATGTTCTAGTAAACAATTTCAAAATTGAATATAAAAGACAACTTTATATGGGTTTTCTTCCCTTCATTGCTTGCAAAATAGAACTTCTAATAACTTTCATTTCATTATTTAGAATTGAATGGTTTAAATGTATTTGAGTAGGTATCAATACATTCAATCAAATTTTAAAAAATTCAATTTTAAAAAATATTTTTAGCTCCTTATTTGACATTGAAATTTAAAAATCTTCTAACTTTTATAATATTTATCAAAATGATGTAAAACAAAGCCTCACACATATATTAGGATGATTAACATCATATTAAAAAAATTATGAAAAAATTCTAAATTACAAATAATATGAAACCTACCCAAGTTCTCAAAAAATTCAAAGTAGTTCTTTAATCCTTTAAAGATTAAATTGATTGTAGATTAGATATTTGTGATTTTTCCAATAGTTTGTTTTCCTTAGGTTTAATGTTAAATTCTAATTAAATTGGTTTCATAAGATTTCCATATTATTTATTTACTCAATTAATTTTTGAAGGATAATTATTGAGATTATACTTTTTGAATTGAAATTTATTTGTATGCTTAGAAGTCAAAACAATATAATGTTTGTAAATCATTTTTGCAAATCAATAACATGTTTGCAAAAAAAAAGAAAAAAAAAGATCTACTATAATTTGGATGGTTAAGTAAACTCAGGAAAAAAAATCTTATGAATGACACACAAATATTCAATCTACAATAGATTTTTTAAAGAGTTTCCAATTTGGGGCTTCAAAGTTTATTAAAAAAATATTGGATTGTATATTGGTTGATCTCACCATTATATAGATTGTATTTAACAACTATAAATTTAATCATAGTGATTTTTGAAATATTTTATTTTATTTTATTTTATTTAGAAAAGTTTTAAACTAAAAAATTTATTCTTTTAGGCTAAATATACCAATATCCAATTAATTATAGAATACTTGCAAATCAAAGTCTTCAAAAATTTTATTGCACAAATGTAAAAAAACTAATACAAGAATCTCAAAAAAAATTGACGGATGAAAAAAAACATTTTCATGCACTTGTCATGCGTTTTCATTTATTTATTGTTCAAAACTTCAATGTCTAATCCTTTAGGGGTTAAGGCTTGCATGCTTTTTAAAAATTTTGAAAATTTTCTTATATCTTTGTACAAATAAATTATAAACCTCAGATTCACTAAATTGGTCATTAAGAAATGTTATCCACCTTTAAAAGATTCAATGTATGAGACGTAATTTGGACGGATGAGGACTTATTTCCTATAATGAAACTTTACTTAGTCTATAGAATGTTGTCATCCAAAATTAGGACTTTAGAGTGATTAGGGATTAAAATAGAACTTACATAGTTTAAAAATGCATCTCTATTTTTCAAGGTTTCTTTTCAACATTAATCTCTAAAGTCCCATTGTCCCCTCAGGGGACGAAATAGATTTTGGGTAGGCTCCTATATCTCAATATTTGTCATGATTTTTGGATCTTTTTGTGAAGATAGAAAAAAACACTAGTTTTTCAAAAATACAATTTTTATTTCAACCGTAGCTTAAGAGCAAAAGTTATGGAACAAAAAGCCCTTTTTTTTAGTTTTACAGGCAAAAAAAACTTCAAAAAAACTTGAAGTAAAAAATTTTAAAATTTTATTTTATATAAATTATATTTTTATGTACATGGGAAGCTTTGTTTTATTCTATTTGGATTTGTTATGTGAAAGTTATAGACAATCTTATTAAATAGCATCTTCTTAAAAAAATAACTTATAGGGATTCATTTGTAACCTCAATTTTGACAATTTTAAAAAAAAGTTTTAGAAGGTTAAGATATTTTGCTAGAAAAATATCAATATTGAAATTATTGTATTTCAATTCCATCTTAGAGCTGTTAACAATTTAAATTTTCCTTCAAACTTGAACCTACTTCTACTTAATAATTTTTTAGCAAATGAAAACTAAGTGTGTGTTTGTTTGTTTGTTTTAATTCCTAAATTCTCAACTCAATTCTTTATCATATAAATTTAGAAATTCAAAATCAATAGAAGAAAAATTTTAAGTTATGAAGGTTCAAAGCTAAATAATGTAGTTTGAGCAAGGTGCAAAAAAAAATTGTTTCCTTCACTTTGATCGCAAATATCTTGAAATCTACAAGGTCAAAGTTTGTGAAATTTCTGCCACACATGCTTATTCTAGTCTAATACAAGATTCTACATTTAAATATGGAAATGGAAATTTTGAGTGTTTGTTGATGGAAAAGAGGCCTTGGGACTTTAGAGTCAAATCTTAGATCAATTCTTAAATCAACATCTAACATGGGATTGAACAACCAAATTCTTTAAGTTCAAAAAGAGATTGCAATTCAAATACTATCTACCTATTTCTACCATATTACTCATCAAAATGGTCCTCTAATGTACTCCATTAGTCCACCTTTTAATCCTTCAAAGAGGTTGGTAGAAGGTGAGAGAGAATGTAGACATAGAGCTTTGAGAAATAAATATTACCTTGAGGGGAACATAAAGATAAAATCTTCATATTTGCAACTTTTTCTTTTCATTTCTACAAAAATTGACTCTACACCTTGAAAGAAAAACATGGAGCATCATGTTGTTAAGTTATTCAAATTTGTGAAGAATAGATAAAAAGTTGTTTATTTAACATACATAGATGTATTGAAGTCATTCATTTTGTATTGCTTCCGCAATAAGCTCTTGAAAATGTTCATCACTTAACTAGTAGATGGCAATTGTTTTAAAAGTTGAAGACACCATTTTAAAATCCAATAGTATCTATTTCACACTATTTACAATGAGATTTGACAATAAAGTTTAAGACACCAAAGGGTGAAAGTAATGAGCAATTGATAATATAGTTACATTTGAAATTAATACTAGGAATACTTGAGCTTGGATAATTATCAAAAACGCTATTAACATTGTGTTTTTTTAAATTCAAGTATAATTTTCTTCACCAATATGCACAAAGAAATCTAATGGAAGAATTCAAGAGAAGACATGCATTTTTGTTTATAGAGCTCTTGCAAACATTCCAAAAAATAAAAAATAAAAAATAAAAAGGTCATATTTTAACTTGATTGAAACAAGATTTTGTGAGATAAATGTTGGAAGGGGCAATTGCAAGAAACACCTACTAATTTTGTTGCATTTTTATAGAACTTGTTCTTTTTGAACCATTTAAAATTGTTTCTTTTAAATATGGTTAATGTAAAGATCTTTTTTAAAGAAGATTTTACCTTGGAAAGATGAAGCATAGAAAAATTCTTTTGGAGAACTTAAAAAAAATGTAAAATCTCAAGAAAATAGGTTCTTAGACATTTTAATTTGTAAAAAATAGGAAAATAATTATTACAAGTGAAATGAAATAAATAGTTTCCATATATAACAATTCTACAGAGATGGTCATTCGCCTAGAGAATCACCACAAATAATTCTTTCCATATTTCAAAATGCATATACTAGAATGAAGTTTGATTTGTTGGCTTCTATACTACATAGAATTATCTATTTTTAGATTTTTTTTCATACAATAACTACTAAATTTCTAGAAGACTATGTCAAAATTCTTTAAAATGGGTGAGTACTCCAAAACCTTCACTCCAAACCCCTAAAATTGCAAATGTGTCATATTTTTTGAAAGCATTATTTCACACCAAAATAATTTTAAAAATAATTAAAATATTGAAGTAAATTAAAAATAGTCATAAATATCCACCTTCAATATAAATTTAAGCTATCTTTAATCTTTACTTCTACATTTGTACTTGAATAAAAGCTCTAGTACACAATGTGTGATGAAAATAATGTTTCTTGCAATTGCTTGAAGAATGTTTTTGGATGTCTTAAAATGCACTTAGAAGAGAACCTTTTGCATCCATGTAGAGGAAAAGAGATTTTTTTAAAGATTCCCTTGACAATAGGCAAACTCCTCGTAGAAAAATAAGTTTAAAATTTCAAATAAGATTTGTTCTTTGGTTATTCAATATTACTAAAACCTAAGTGTGAAAAATTAGAAAAAATAGGTAATAAATAGTAAACTCCTTTTAGAAATGTTTGTAATGCAATGTATTCAATATGATTTTTAAGGTTAACATACAAAGATCCTAAAAGTTATATGCTCAATTTGATGTTGGACCCACAACATATGACTCCCAAAAAATGCACCCTCAACCTCACTATCAAATTTGACAATGCCATTAAGTAGTTGTACCTAATTGTAACATTTTTATAAAACTGTCCTATTAAAATTCTTGCCTAAAATGTATCTCCTTTGAAAATTTATAATTTATTCATATTTTTTCCAAAGATTGTTTGCAAAGTGAACACAAATCCCCCTTCAACAAATTTGAATTATGTGAATCAAACTTGAATTCATATTTGAAAGATTTTAGGTGCAATGTTGTACTTTACATTATTTAACTCTTTGTTACAAAAAGTACTTGACTAAATACAATGCTCTAGTCATGGTGCATTTCATTGATAAGGTAAAAGGTTCTAAAAAGTGTACAAGCTCTAAAATCGCCTATCTCTTCAACTGTATACTATTTGTATATGTTCCTTGTTCATAGCCTTCAACGATGTACAAAAGGTGTACATTTGAAGAGGTGGGCAATTTAGAGTCCTATACCATTTCAACCTCAAAAATCTATAAAAAATTCCACAAAGTTCAAAAAATATGAAACGATTTGGGTTATATGCCAACTCCTCTTGTCTTTCAAAGAAAATTTAATGAAAAGTATTTCAAGAAGCTTCACCTCTCCAAAATTCAATTTTAGCTCTTAGATGGGCAATTTATGAACCTCCTACCTTATTGCACCAAGTAGGATCGGTTGTTGTCATCATTCATTCTTTTCTTTTCTTTTTTAAACAAATGAAACGTACTAAATTTCATTGCAAAAATAGAAGAGCAAAAAATTCAGTTCACTCTCTTTTTTAATGAAAGAACTGAATGAAGTCTTTATTTTAAAGTGGGGATTAAAGTAACTACACCTTAAATTGCATGCTTTTTGAAACCACACACTCTAAATTCTTGCCTAAAATGTAAGTCTTCTATTCATGAGAGTCTATGGTTGGTTACCCTATTTTCAGCACTTTGAAAATTTGTAGTTTATTCATATGGTGTCCAAAAACGTATTCTTAGAGAATCAAGGTATCCCCTTTTGGCTTTCAACAAAATCCCACCAAAAAAATTTCAACGCACCATGTGGAATTGCTTATTTGTGTGATTTTAGGTGTAACTTAGTTACCTTATGTCATTGGTTAGTTGGTCCTGTAGTAAGCGTAGATTATTGCTGACAGACGGACTCTGACTGTCCTTGTGATAACGGCTTAATTTCAGTATGAACTCTGGCGAACTGACGGAAGTGGCAGTGGGTTCAAACTTCAAACTCCAGCTGACGTCCGGCAGCGGCAGGGTGACTTGTAGCGGCTGGCTGTCTTGCTCGGGTCTCTACACTAAATAGTGAAATTAGGTTGCCCCACACTAAATTCTCGACATTCCACACTATATAAATATGTACAGTTCGTGTAGATGGATGCAATAATGTAGGAACCATGTGTGTTGCATGGGTTGGTGCACTGGTTCATGACTCGGGTTTAGAGAATTGCTTGTGCCTCCATCTGGACAAGTGGTGAGTCACGAGGCAACTCTCCTGAGTAAGGCAACCCAATTGTTCAGGCAACCTAATTTCACTATTTAGTGTACATCAAATGGTGCAATTAGGTTGCCCCACACTAATTGCTCGACATTTCACACTATATAAATATTTAATTTTACTGTGGTAATTTTTATCAATATTTAATACAATAAACATTTTTGAAGTTGCTGAAAACTAATTAGCAGTACAACACGAGCACTAAACCAACGAAATCCTAATATAAAGATCTATTGAGAGACGCAGTTGCCTCCACGTGGACGCAGTGAGTCACTCATGAGTCATGGGGTAACTTGGCAAGGTAAGGCAACCTAATTGTTAAGGCAACCTAATTGCACCATTTGGTGTAGTAGTTCAACGAGCCTCTTTGCGAAGGCGGCCTTATGCCCCAGTGTTTTATCCTTAGGGAAAACGAAGGAACCTTTTATTTATTTGCTACGCAAATTTTATTTTTTTGTTGCAAATTTTATTTTTTTGTTGCAAATTTTGAGTTCTGATTTACAATCAGAGAGTGATCCCAAATGGGCTTGAAATGTGTTAACAATAAAAATATAACAACACAAAATAGGGGGTCCTTTTTTTTTACATTCACCTTTGGTTGGACCTCCACAAGAGGTTTGTTGCGCTACTAGAGCCCCACCCCTTGCACTCTGCCATCACCTCCTCTTGGTCAATGCTCATAGAACTAGCTAAAACTCATTGTGTTACTACTTAAAATTTTTAATACCTAAATGTACATTGGAAAAAAAAATCCTTGAAAAAATTAGATTTTAGCCAAGACTTTAGCAAACAATAGAATTTGATAGCCAATTTGCAACTTCCTCCACATTGGAATTAGCATCTATTTAGTCCATTTTGTATTATTGTACTTCCAATGATCCTTCACAACTTGCAAAATCCTTCTTTTTTTATTTTTTAATACTATTTATTCTCAACATAGCCAAAGTTGATGCCTCTTTGTCTCAAAGGTAGCGCATTGCACTAAATTCCATAAACTAGTTTTAGGATCACTACTCCTGGTCAAGTGTTGAGTCAATTGGGTGGGTTGGGTAACTTAAGGGTAACAAGCTTTGCAATTGCTTAGGCTCTAAAACCACAGATATCTTCAAATGCACACTATGTGTACATGTTGCTTTTTCATAGCCTTCATCAATGTACAAAAAGTGTACATTTTAGGAGGTGCACAATTTTAGAGCTCTGCCATTTCAACTTCAAAATCTTATAACTAACTCCACAAAGCTTCAAAAAATATGAAACCACTTGGGTTAGATGCCAGTTCCTCTTGTCTTTCAAGGAGAATTTACTGAAAATTATTCCAAGAAGCTTTGCCTCCTCAAAATTCAATTTCAGCTCTTATAGTATGTTCGCACTTGGTGTTAAAAGTGTTGTTACCGAAGGTATTAGGAATGAATTTAGATCTATTTTGGACCAGATTCACATTCCAAACAGTGTTTCTCTCCTCGCTGGCAGATTTGTACTCTGCCATGTTTTATTTTTTATTTATTTTTGGGACACAAATGAAATGAAATTTCATTGCATGGGTAAAAGTACAAACCAGCCAGCCACAGGTAGTCTGGCCAGAACAAGCAAGCACTCTGCCATGTCTTTGGCAAATAAATTTCCCACACAAAACAGAAACAAAAAACAAACTCCAGCTGACGGACTTCTCCTCAACTTTTGTCCAAATAAGTTACATCAGTTATGAAGCAAATTTTATCTGTGGAATGATGCTATGGATATAAGGTAGTATGGCCTTAAAGCGACCTTTTAAGGGCTGATTTGCCTTTTTCACAGGTTTTCATGGACAAAATCATTTTTAACTCATTTTTGAGAGAAAGAAAAATAGATGCTGAACATAACACAAGTAGTTTCGTATTTTTTTAAAACATTTTTTTTAATTATTTATGAATTTTTAAAGATTTAGGTCATACGCACCTATTTGTGACCATAGGTGTCCCCAAATCCATCCCCTTTGACTTATAAAGAAATGTGTAGAAACCAAAGACAATGATTGGCTTTTACAATTTTAAATTAAAAAATAAAATAAAATAAAAAATCTTGAATTCATTAACATATCAGAGAGGTCCATTCAAGGATCACCTAACATCCATTCTACAGCTATGATCTACAAGATGGTCTGAAGAAGAAGGGCACTTTTAAGGCCATACTACCTTTGAAGCTTTTGAGAGATAGATGATAAGGGAGGACTATCTGTCAGAACCAATGATCCCAGGACTAGTTTATGGAATTTAGTGCAATATGCTACCTTTGAGACAAACAAGCATCAACTTTGCCTACCCTGAGAGTGAGTAGTATGAAAAAAAAATAGAAAAGAAAGGATTTTGCAAGTTGTAAAGGATTATTGGGAGTACGATAACACAAAACGGACTAAATTGATGCTAATTC
Organism: Climacium dendroides; assembly: GCA_950106755.1. Classification (NCBI taxonomy): domain Eukaryota; kingdom Viridiplantae; phylum Streptophyta; class Bryopsida; order Hypnales; family Climaciaceae; genus Climacium; species Climacium dendroides. Next base: position 13,818,281 of record OX467091.1, on the reverse strand, counting down.
CAATGTGGAGGAAGTTGCAAATGGGCTGACAAATTCCATTGTTTGATGCACTCTTGGCTAAAATCTAATTTTTTCAAGGACTTTCTCCAATGTACATGTAGCTCCTGAAAATTTTATGTAGCAATGGAGTGAATTTTAGCTATTTCTATGAACTCTGGTAAGAATTGAGTCCAAAGAGCAACCACTAACTTGGTAATAAGTTATCTCAAGTTGTGCCACATGCTTTGTATGCCATATAAGTTACCAGTGTTTGGAAAGTTTTTGGATGTGCCCTACTAATTTGCCTAGAAAGCCATGGTGAATTGACCTCCTCACTACTCCACAATTTACCTCTAAGTAAAGCATTGGAATTTTTTTATGTGCAACACATGATAAAATTTGGAAATTTTGAACTCACATTTGGAAGTAGAGACCTCCACGGTAATCTAAAGTAGTGAAGAAATACAAAAATATGCAACGCAAAATAGGGGGCAATTTTTTACATTTACCTTTGGTTGGGACTATGAGAGGGTCAATCCTCCCTAGCCCTTGGTAGAAGGAGCCAATTTCTTTTTCAAGGGCATTATTTGCATCCTCTTCTTATTGAAATTTTCTAGTTCATTTCCTACAAATGGTATCAATTTCTCATTAGTCAATTTCCTTCAACTTCAAATTTTACAAAGGCTACAATCTTTAAAGATATGCTAGTTTTGAAACTAAACTTCAAATTTCATTACATTGAGCAAATATAGACAACGGAGCAAGGCTTGGCCGCTACTACAATTCCAAAGCGACACCCAATCCCACCTATCAAAGCACTCCAAGCTTCCTCAATGACCAACCTTATAGCAATACCCACCTTGTCCAAGATCATACATGCATCTAGCAACTTGGATATTTGTCTAGGATTCAAAATGGCAAGTAGCTAAAATTTGACAATTTCATGAAAGTGGTGGTTATATATCCACCTTTTATTTTTGTACACCAATTGGTTATTTGTCCTCCCAATTTTCTATCCAATTTTGGATCCTCCATTTTTTCACTTGAACCCAATATTTTTCCAAAGGCATTGCTTAACAATAAACTAACTAGCAATTCTCCACCAAATATTGTCAAATATTGTGTGTATCAACCACAAACCATACCCAACATGTAGGATGCATTGTTTTCAACCAAGGTTAGATTGGATTTTTGACCATTGCTTGGAATGTTTTTCTTCTCTTTTCAAGATTGGGACTAATAAGGTCATGACACATGTCCCAAAATAATGAGCAAGAAAGTAGGAAGTATAGAGTGGAAAGTAATTTTTGAATGATTAGAATTGGAAGACTCTAAACATTGGCTATGGGCTCCAAGCACCTTTTTGCTCTCAAAATTTTTAGTAATTTTAATTTTAGCAATAGAATTATAAAAAATTGCAATTCCCATATTTCCTATTTTTCAACATGGATTTTTTTTTGCACCATAAATTATTCATGATTTGTTGCAAAATCCCTTAAGTAGTTGGGTATGAATACATTTACCTTAATTGCTTTATAAACTAACTTATTCCATCACTTTTGGTTATATTGTTTGATAGTCATGTCAACCATCAAACTCACAAATTGATTGACCTTTAAGGTAGGAGGTGTAGAAATAACCCATTTACGAGCATATTGGCTAAGGATCTCTTTTATGTGAATCAAAATATTTTCTAACAAATTTTCAGGGATAGAAGAGAGAAAGATACACCCATCACAATGTGATTCATAATTTTAGACTTAAATTGAATTAGATATGATGTTTCTAAAACATGTAACAATAGGGTGCTATTGAATTCCATAGGTATTGCCATTAAATGTCACAAAGATGTCCAACAATGGTGCAAATGGAGTTCAAAAATGAAGGCATGCAAACTTTAATCCTTAAACAACAGACTAGTGACTGTAGAAATCATCCATTTTGATACCATAGGAATCATTGGTTTAAAAAATTCCAAAAGCACTAATTGGAAATCAAAGTACTCTAAAAAATCTCTTTTCACACAAAATTTCAAGGATAAATAGTTGCGCTTCTTTCCTACACTAAAAGATTCTCCATCACCCATCAGACGCCAAACGTCTGCCTTTATGTTCAAGGATTAAACTTGAACAACATGGTGCACATAAATGCCTAAGACTGCAGAAAGTGTTCCAACACTCATAACTCCACATTATTTATACTGAAATTGTGTCTACTTTCAAGTCAAACTGAGTCCCCAACTACTCATTAAATTGTGCGCCACAATCCCAAATTGGCACCAATTCATCACCGGACAGTTTTCCATTCTTGTAGTAACAATTCATAGTACCCCAAAAGGAGCAGTTACTAGAACATGGGCAGAATATGGACAGGCTACCTTAACTTATTATGTCCAGAGTGCAGACTGATGTGCTTTGTAAGGTATGTACGGATAAACTGACCTCTGCCATGTTACTTTATCATGGGCTGCATCAAATAACTTACATCATGGTACTTTTTTTTTAAAATTTAAAAGTATTAAATTTTTTTTTAAGAACAAATGGAAATCATGGTACATTTTGAAAGGTTGGGAATCTCTCCAGTTCCACCTGGATGCACACACCATGATATTGTTGTGATAAGGTAGTTTGCTCTTAACCCCAAAGTGACAGAAAGTGTCCTCACACAATTTCAAGTCCAGTTCAAAGTGTTGTAACTTTTGCATTCAAGGTTCAAATTCAATAAAACTTGTTGGGAAAGTTGTGTTCTCCCCTCTACACTAAAATTGGTAAATAGTGTTGGGTGATAATTAGTGTTGTTCCCTGTTTTTTACCCCCAACACTATTTTTCAACTTATGTGTAAATAGTGTTGGGGCACTTAATTGCTTGTCATAAAAATCTGTCCCTTCCTTGCAAAACTGTAATTTTTGCCCCCCGCCGTAAAAATCTATCTCTTCCCTACAAAATTGTAATTATTGCCTCCTACCGTGAAAATCTATCCCTTTCCAAGAAAACTGTAATTTTTGCCTCCCACTGCAAAAATCTGTCCCTTCCCTGCAAAACTGTAATTTTAGCCTCCCGTCGTGAAAATTTGTCCTTTCTCTACAAAATTGTAATTTTTGCCTTCCGCCGTGAAAATATGTCCCTTTCCTAGAAAACTGTAATTTACTATAGAGCTAAAATAGTGTTAGAATGGGGTAATTTTCATCTAACACTAACCTTGCAAATCACAATTAGTGTTAGTGTTGACAATTAGTGTTGACAATTAGTGTTGCCAACACTATTTACCAATTTTAGTGTAGTTTGTGTCGCAAATATTTCAAATCAATCCAAGATGTACTAGGTTTTGTAGGGCCAATTGAAGTTCACAGCTTCAATTTAAGTTCACCAAACTGCATTTAGAGCTGCAACTTCGGGGGCTTGGATCTCTTTCGTAAAACATTCATTTTCAATAAAATTTGTTGGATTTTGTTCCCCTTGAAGTCTAGTTATTGTAGTAAAATTTTCATGTCAATCCAAGTTGTTGTGAATGTTTGGGAGCAATTCAAAGTTCAACATCTTGGCATTTGGGGAGTAGAGTGAACTTTGGCAGTCTATTTCTTCTTCATACAAAGTCCATTTTCAATCATTTTTTTTGGAAAAGTTGTGCATACTAGTCAAGTTTGTGAGGCAAAAATCTCATGTCAATCCAAGAAGTAATGAGTGAATGAGAAGCATTCTAGTAGTAGGAAGTTCAGCCTTAGATGTGTTTTTTGCAATTTTTCTTGCTGTTTTTTGACATTTCAAAGCTGTTTTTTAGACACAATGAGTCGATTGAATGAAAAAATTCACCAATGTGTTTGTATACTAGTTTTGAATTGTTTTGTAGTGTAAAGTTTTTTCATTTGAGTAGGTTTAGAAAACAAATTTCACCTCCAAATGTATTTTTGGGAAAATTTCAGCATCTATTTTTGACACTAAAACATTATGATCTTGCAATCTATATGGCCAAATGACTTCAAATTTTGTACATATCATCTAAAACATATACACTACAAAATTGTATAGTTGAGATTTGTATAACTTTGAGATATCTAGACCTATAGAGCTTCAAAAGCAACGATGTTTTTGAACCCTGGATATCAAATGTCACTTTGGGGTTAAAGTGATTTTTTAAGGGCTGATTGCATCTGGGGAAACTAAACTTCTTGAAACAATTTTCATTAAATTTTTGTACAAAGAAAAACGGAATTGGCATCTAATCTAAGTTGTTTCATATTTTTTGAACCTTTGTGGAATTAATTACAAATTTTTGAAAATGAAACACATTGATCACTGAAAGCGGCTACGTACCTCTTGAAATGTGTAATATTGTTACACTGAAAAAAGCAAAATTTACCTATATGCTAGTGGTTGCTATTAGAGCGAGGGTGTTTTTAGAGTAGGATTGTTTTTAGAGCATCCTACCTTACTTGATTTCAAACTTGTTTGTTAATCCCTAAGTACCCAAGCCTTTCATGGTGGACCAACAAAATCAAAGTTCCACCATAGCGGAAGTACCTCCTGACAATTATGTGATGGAAGACTCCACTACAGACAATGACTCAGATGGCACACCTACACCTCCATAGCCACCAACTACTCGGAGCCAGCAACGCATCAAAAGACAGAGGGCTCTACAAATAAATGAAAATGACGAAGATGTTCTAGCAACAGTTCCAAATGAACTGGTCCTTCAAGCAACAAATGAACCGGTACTTGAAGCAATTGAAGAAGAAGCTCTCATGCCAATGCAAGACGAAATAGGTGTGGAGGTGGACACAGTTGAGAACTTGAAGAAGGAGTTGAATGACAAGATCACTGAAATTCAAGGACTGTATGAAGATAATTACAAATTGAAGGTGGAATTGGAAGATAAAAACAATATCATCACCCGACAATCTCAAGAAATTGATCGCTTGCAACGTACTCTTCAAGCGACTACAATAATTGAGGAGGTTTGTTCCATGGTCGTGAAAGCTCAAGGTATTTCTACACCGGACTTTATAGTAGAGGGCGAAGACCTTCCATCCCTTTGTGCATGAAACGTGGTACTTTAAGAGCATTTGAATGTATTGGTCTCAAAATATTATCAATGGAAGTTGGCATGTATGTTCACCGTGGATAGAAACCAGCAAATGGCTATGGAGTTCACTAAAATTTTCAACACGTATTTTGAATACAATCAAGAACACATCTTCAACTTAACTTCATGGGCCTCTGTGGATGACCTCTTCCAAACTAATAAAATGCGATTAAAGTCATCTTTGGAAAGCAAACCATCATTGATTGGGCTAAAAACGGTTGGGATTTTCAGAATGCAATGTCTGCCCACGTGAACATTCCTAGTAAATTGTTATAGCCAAAATCGTTTGCCTTGGTTGAAGATGGATCTCAGTGTATAATTTGTTTAAATAACTTTGGCCCAAAAGGTGAAATGCATTTGGGCACGTGGGGGCACTTATATCATTCAATTTGCTTGATCAGCTTAATGGTCAACTATAGATGCTGCGTAGTGTGCAAGACTCCCTTCCATGAGCGTTTATATCAGTTGTTTGGCTTGGTCAAATTCATGCCATTAAGTTGGAAATTTGATGCCTCCAATGCACTTAACCATCCTAACAGATGGGAAGAAGACCTAGTTTGGAATTGGCGTTACATGTACCATTCTTTGGAGAAGTCACGACTTTGCGATCAATGGGGTTGGAAAATCGATTTAGATGCAGTTGTCAGAGTGTGCCACAACTTGATTAAAGGCACGTCCAAAGTGACTTAAGAACAAAGGAATTTCTTCTTTCAATGCTTCAATGGACAATGGGATGAAAATGAGAAGAAATTTTGATTTGGGCCCCACATCAAGAACTTGATCTGGAACAGAGAAAGAATGCGTATCATGAATGGTAAGGGACTTGAAGCTGAGAGCAAGGACGACGACGAATACGACATGCCTGCTCCATAGGAAAGAGTCATGATGTCAGAATCCAAGTAGAGAAACCAATTCAAACTTGATGTCATAGATTTTTTGCTGGACCAACATAGTCCGCAAACTTGTCAAACCCTTGACAACTTCAGCAATCCCAAGTCTTGAGGGCCATATTAGAAGATGATGGGCCGGCTAAGCAAATCCAATCTATAGTACGGAGGTTTCGTTTGGGCTCTGACAAAGACCACATTCCCCAAAGCAGTACACATGACAACGAAGCAAGTCCAAGTGGCACTGCTAATAGTCCTATGGAAGTTGACTAAGCCTACTTTTACATACTTGAGGCATAATAGAAAAAAAATAGATACAAATACTTACAAATGTAGAGGCTTCTAGTTTTTAAAATATTTTTCACCTACATTCATGTGTAGACCACAACACATTTGGACTATTATAAGAATACTATGTTGTGCAATTTTTCAATTTTGATTTTTATGACATACATGAAATACATACAACCATTCTCCAATATTGTACTCCCATACTACTTCCCTTTTGTATAAGTTCTATTTTTCAGTTTCTTATTTGCATACGTATTTCGATATTTGTCATTTCCTCAAAGTATGATTTCTCTATAATTTCATATTCATTTTAAATTTGTACTTGTCTTTCAGTCTTTTCAAAGAAATACGAGCAGTGGGAGTCCCGATTTTGAACCCCCAATGTTTGCGCCCCAACATCCACGTCTATGGATTGACCGTTTAAATGAGGATCTTTTGCAAGTTGAAAATTTTTAAATTTTTTTGTACAACTTTTCATGAAATTCTACAAAAAATAATAATCTCATATTTTTACTTTGCACATATGAAAAAAGAGAATAAAATCTTGTTATCTCTCAAATTATCAATGAATATAAAATCTTTTTACAAACTGAAATAATGGCAAATTGCTTTCACTGTTGATTTTTTAATATGATTTCAATCCTAAAACACTATACTTTGATAATAGATGCCCTCCACTAGTCCATCTAAAGTTTGTATCATTTATAAATTTACAATTGGAGTTTCTACTATTTTTGAGTTTTGATTGAAAAATTGTAATGTATTTTTGGGAATTCACTTAAAGATCTTGTTAGAGTTTCTTTGGATCATTCCCATTAGAATGAGGTACATATGTGAGCCCTATATTTGTCACTTGGGCCTTGGATTTTTATTTTTATTTTAATCAATTTTTATAAGTATTTTTATTCAAAATGATTTAAAAAGAGTGTTAACATTGTACTTGTAGAAGTCCCTATAAATACAGTGTATTGTTATCCAAAAGTTTAGAAGTGCTCTAAACAATTTCATTTACCATTTCCAATATCTAAATAGGTATTTTGAATGTCAATTAAGGATTTGTCGATTAATGAAACAAAACTTAAATAAGTCTAAAAAAACATCATACAAATGTGCAAACACCTTTGTGAACCACCATAATAGTTCACCTTTAAGATAATTGAAAATGTAAAAATGATGTGTAAGATTTTAAGTTCAAGAATGTTAGTACATTAGAGTAAACTATAGCCATTAGTTAGAAGGCTTTTAGTGCATAGGACAAGAAACTAGATCAAAATTGCCAACCAAAAATATTTAAAAGATAAATAATACAAAAAGGAAATAGAAACAAAGAATAGAAGTTGAAAATGGATTAAAATATAAATTGAAAACCAACAAAAAAGAAGAAATATGAAAAGCACAAAAGAAGCTATCAAACTTAAAACTACTATGAGAACACTAACCTAGTGGTAGAAACACTACTTTAGGCAATAAATAGTGATTTAATGGATTTTCAGTAAATTAGTGATGGATGAAGTGATTAGGAGTGTTAGTTAGTTAGGAAGTTGGGGTAAAAGTTGAATTAGGGTTAGGAGCTCCTTCTTCCTCCTTTTTTTCCTTGTGTTTTTGAGTACTTGGTGTGTTTAGAGGAGGAATGGGAGAGAAAACGCAAGGAGTGCTACACTAAGAAATAGAATGAGTAGGGAGCAAAGATAGGACAATTTGTCAAATAGGTTTCATCATTTCATGAGGGGAGATGAGTGAAAAAGTTAACTTACCAAGGTCAGATGGAAAGTTGGCTTGAGGGAAGAAGGAAGAGTGAGGTTGGAAGACTTGGAAGGACGACCAACTTTAACGAGCTGCCACGGACAATCGACTTTGAATTAGGAACTGAAATTTGGAGTAGAGTTGCAATTTCAAGTCAATTTTTGATCAAGACCAATGTCACCAAATTTGGAGCTCAAACATGATGGTGGTGATAGATTTTGTGGCGGGAAGTTTGCTGTTGCAAGGTTTTGGAGCTGCAACTTTGGACAATGACTGCGGCAAATTGGTAAAGTGCAAGGAGCTGAATTTTGGAGGTAAGCAAGATGAGGAGGTTATCTTTCCAAAGGGACTGTTCTTGTACCATTTGGAGCTCAGATGAATCCACGGAAAACATTTTTCCAGTAGGAGGTCTACTACCCTAGGAAGAAGCTCAATTTGAGGTTTTTGATGGAACTTTGTCCAATTTTTATTGAATGCTTGCAATTTTTATTGCATTGAATCATGGAAAGAGTTTGTGAATGCATGTGTTGCTAAATTGGATGTTGGAGGATGCATGGGAGTGAATTTTTACGGTTTGGGGCACATGTAGAAGAGTTGCCTTAATTGAATCAAAATTAGGGTTTGAGGGATCAATTGATTGACATGAAAAGCACATTTTTAAGGTTAGAGAAGAGAATTCCTTAACATTGTTTGGAAAACACTAAATGGAAGGGATAAATGCAATGGGATGTGTGAGAAATGGAGTGTGTGAGAAATGGAGTGTTGGTCTATTGAAGGTGTACTTAAATTAGTTTGATGAATCCATTTGAGGCCATTTGAGGCACAATTGAGGTAGATTTTGCCCTAGGAGGGATCCCTTTTCAATCCATGGCTCAATTTGGTGATGGAAAATAGTTAAAAGGGTGTTTGGGAGGAAAAGATAAGAGCTACCTGTGGGAGTCCTAAATAGGGCCTTAGAAGTTTTTAGGAGAAATTGAGGACATAGTGGGTTCATCTAGATAAATTTTTTGTCTTTTTGCTATAAAAATAGAGCAGGGAGAGAGAAGAACTGGGACCGGAAAATCAGAAAACCTTAACTCCATAATAGAGTTAATGGGTACTTCTGAAATCCGGAATGGAAAATCAATAATCGGGAACGGGATTGATTTCAGTCGGTATTTCAAAAGATATGGCTCAGTAGAAACCGGAAATCGGAAGTTAATAGTCATCCCCGGATAATGATGAGCAAAGTAGTGGGCCAAAGGATTTCACGGCAAAATTCCAACAGCCATTTTAACGGTCCAGTGACTGGAAACGTCAAAACCAACGGTGGGAAACGAGAAGTAGGAAGAATTCAATGTCAGACCTTTTTCCAGTTTCTCTGGCAAGTTATAACTTGGGAATTGTTTTCGTTAGGGTTCATAGTTGGTTGGAGAGTTTCCGGTTTTTGTTGACAATTTAAGTTTCCGAGTGAGCCAGTGCTACAGTATGAGCGACTGCTGCGAGGGTTAGTTAGAGAAGAGAAAGCACTGCAATCATGTCTGGGAGTGAGGCTGAGGAAGAGACCCCTACCACGAAGATATCGCTTAGAAACATTGTTTCGGTTATTCCGGAAGATGCGGGAGAGAGAGCCGACCTGGTGGAGGATCTTAGTCAGATGGGCTGTGTAGGGCTGATAGAAAGGCCCTGGAGTTTCAAAGACGAAGTAATGGTGCGGGAGATATTACATCCGCAGTCGAACGAATGGAGGAAGACCGTGAGGGCGCTTCCGGACAAGTGGACCGTAGGAGTATGGTGAGAGGTTACGGTTTTGCTCGGGGCGGAGAAGGGATGGCCTCCCGGACAGACAAGACCACGGTGGGTAAGTTCCGGAATGCCCCTCACACAAAGGATGGATACACGGTGAGTGACTGCAAAGATGAGTGAGAGAAGAGGGTGCTAGAATTTCTAGTTTCGATTCTCAGTCCGGATAGAGGAAACCGGATGACCATCACTTTGGGAAATACAATCTTTGGTGCACTGTCCGGAGATAGGAAGGTAGATTGGGGGTTAGTCTTGAGGGATTATGTCGCCAAACTATGCAAGGGAGTGGGAAAGACTAAACCATCTAGCATTTCCCCATTTCTTTTTCATTTGTATCATGCCCAAGATTGTATGAGGGCGCAAGAGAGGCAAGAATACACAATCCAGGAGGTCAAACTGGCCCACGGGATGAAACTTGACTCCGATGATGAGATGGAAGAGAGAGAGGTTAAAAAAGAGGCTTCTGGTTCGTCGGGAAAACCGGAACTAAAAAAGAGGAAAGGAAAAGAGGTCCAGATAGAGGAAGAAAAGGATCCAATCTGGAACAACGATCCCTTAGGGACGATTATAGGAGAGCTTAAGAAAGTCCGGGAAGAACATGAGAAAGAGAGAAATACCTTGAAAAAGGTATGTAAGATGTTGGGAGATATTCCTAGGACAGAGTGTGTAGAGCAAATCCAGAACTTGATAGAGGATGCTGAGGGAAAATCCGGAAAGGCGAAGTATCAGGATTTAGCGGATGAATTGTTGTCCTTGAAAGAAGAACTGAGTAGACAGAAACATGAGAGTGAGCGTAACCGGAAGTACTCAGTTCAAACTGAGGATACGATTGACCGGATTAGGGAGTTCATCACCCTTCCAACAGAAACATTGAACAAGGCTAGGTTATTTGATGAGAAAGTTTTGGAAGGGGTAGAAAAGCTAGGGGACAAAGTCATTCATGTCCTAGGATCCTTCAACTCCAAGATGGAACAGCTACTTGTTCAATTGAGAGAAGTCATGGGGGAGGTCAGTCCACCTCTCCAACCGGAATCAAAACCGGAAATGATTGGTACAACAGAGGCAATTCCATCCAAGCCACCGTGGTCAGAGACCAAGCAGACATCCCCAATGACGCGGGAGAAATCCGTACATTCATCCAAAGATGTGATGATAGTCACTCCGGCTAAGGAGACTGTTACCCCGGAAACCGGAACTGCACACACACCAACACCCGGATCAGTTTTGCGGGGAAAGGTGAAAGTAGAAGAGGTAGATTTAGGGACGCCGCAGAGCAAGATTTTGAAGGCCTTTCCCACTCCTAGCTAGGCGAAGATGAAGATTCCAAGGCCTCCATCAGCAAGGAAATCAACCCGGGCAAAGTCAGAGAAAGAAGAAGAAGAAGATGAGGATTCAGAAGAAGAGGAGGAGAAAGAGGATTCCAGTTCTGAATCCAGAAAGGAGTCCGAACCATACTCTGATCCAGATCAAGAACTGGCCGCACCAAAGAAGAAGAAAGCCAAGACCAAGGCTTAGTCCTCCAAGACCAAGAAACGGAAGACAGTTTCCGGTTCCGTCTAGAAACAACCAGCGCGGAAGGGCACCCTGAAACCAAGTGCAACACCGGGGAAGCGGCAGAAAAGTTAGAGTAGGATAGATAGGTAGGTTAGAATCTCGGCTGAAAATCCAAGTTTTGGGAAGAAAATATTTTGTAAATCACTTTTAGCAGGAAAGGTAGAATTGACTTCGTGGATCCGGATTTATCGGAACGGGAATATTAACGGCTAGTTCCAGGATTATAGTAGTCAACGTCATTTTTTTAATGAGGAGGAGGGCACGTGTTGATTTAGGAAACGTAGAATTTGATTCCCATGGACTGAGGAGTCCTATAGGTTGTATAGTATTTAGTTAGCCGGTTATTGTTAATCCGGTGTGCATTTCCATACTTTGTTTTCTTAGCGTTGTGTAATCCAAATCAACTTTCTGGTTCACAATTTGAGGTGGCGGCGTGTGCTTTGGTGGTGGATAACCATTGATGTATGTTTTGTAGAGATTGTAGGAATAGGTAAAGAGGGAGTGTGCCCGGATATTAAGATTGTCCGGATTCTTGAAGAGAGACTACGAGCGAGGGTGTTTTCCGGACCCAAGTGTGACCGGTTCGTGTTTCTAGTTGAGTTGTGATAGTCCCGGATGTGTGCGGAGTGTAACTGTTGACTGTTCCAGAGCAGCTCCCGTTTTCCTGGTCGATAGGTTTAGACTTTACCGGAATCCCAAAGGGGAGGTAACAACTCCCTAACTCAGCCATCCCGGTTTTTACCAGGAATCCAGATTAACTAATAGGCCGTCGTTGTAGTCCAAGTTAGTATTCTAGCCAACTATACCTTGCGTGACCTAATGATCCCGATAGCTATCCGGTTCAGCTATGAAGGAGAGTTTGACTAGAATTAGGCTTTGTGGTGTTGTGTTTTTCTTCTTCTTTTTACAGTGGATCTCTTGTCACTCTAAAACTTAGAGGGTAGGTTTTAAGCTTCCTGCCTCAAACCCAATACACGGACCCCTCTTGATTTAGAGGTTAAACTCGATTCCGATTATCAAGAACGGGAAAGTTGGACTAGCTACCCCCTTTTCAGTTCCAGCCTGATTGTAAATAGATTGTAGATAATGTGTGAATAGGAGAAGTTAAAGGGTGAGTATGGTAATAAAATAGAATAATTAGACTTAACCGGATTAGAGTAGATGTTCGTGGGTTTGTTGTGACAAGGCAAATCCCTCTCTTCCAGACAAACAAGGATTCCTCCAACTAAATCTATGTGGGAACGATAAACGGGTTACTTTAGGATCATTTCTGGTCCTAGAGAAGCAACCTGACTTTCCTATGCTACGACACTACCCCTTCCAAAGTAGTGTCATTGAGGCACAATTTTGTCATATCACTTGTAGGAGTCCATTGCTTGGAGGTGAATTTAGTTTAGAGGTTCTATACACTCTTCTTTTGGCCCAAATTTGTGGATGGTTTTTGCCTCACAGTGAAAATCATTCACAAAATTATTTTAAGCCCTCATGGTTAAAGTAGAAGAAACACCAAAATTAGACTTTTATTGAATTTAGTCGTAAGGTGCATGTAATAGGTCACATTCTAGAAAGTAGCTAAATAGGTTGTTAAGAGTTTTAGTAAGTCTTAAAAATGCCTATAAGAAATCCACGTACCATCCAATTTGCAAGAATAGGGAAAAAAGTCATATGTAACTTTGTAGGTAAAATTCACGATTTCAAAAACCATACAACCAAAGAATAAAAAGAGGTGTTTTTAGTATGAAAACACACTAAGAGTGCAATGGTTAAGTCAATTTACCAAGATTCTTTAGTACAAGAATGATTCTTCTTAAATGGAATTAAATCAAGTGGTTAGAATTTAAATCTTCCCATTATTAGTACAAAATGAAAATATAAACTTGCACTTAGCTTTAGAGGACTTTCTAAAAGTTTTCCAAAAAAATTTATATTTTTTTAAATTACAAAAGATAACTCCATGGGAAGTCAACTGCATTTATTGGCATTGAAAAATTTATAGAAATTACTTAGATAGTGGCAGAATCTCATTAAAAATTAGGATAGTATATTTTAGCCTAAATAAGCAACCATCCAAATTTCATTACATTTCGACACCTCTAAGTACCTCAACCAACAGTAGCAATGACTTTTAACAAATTAAAAAAATTTGTGATGAGTTGACCAATGGACCAATAGCGTATGGTGTTCAATTAAAGTCAATTTAGAATCTTTTCTTGCTATCTTGAACCTTGTGAGCATTTATTTACCCACCCTTGGTAAATAACTGTACACAACCAGGTTTTTGTTCAATTTTAGTTTTTTATACTGTTGGGTGCCTAAGCATCCATCTACTATGCCTTCCAAGCAATGGATATTTGTATAGTGCCTGTAGATAGGCTATAATTTGGTTCTAAAATTTTGAAGTTAGAAATTTCTATTTGGTAAAATTAAGTGAAAATTTTAGTGGTTTTTAAGTGTTATGGTGTGTTAATTTTTTTTTTTTTTTATGCTCAAGTGGGAAAGTGGATTATTGTTGTTAGTTGAATTTTGACTTGGTAGTATTTTGAGGTCCCAATTCAATTTGGTGGGTTGATTTCCAATTGGATGGTTAAGTGCGTTCAAGTGTTAGATTCCAAATTGGGGTGATAGATGTCATGGGGTGTAAGTTAGTTGCCAAGTGGGATTTGAAGTGGTGCCTTTGGGTGGTATTTAGTCTTGTGCTCCGAATTGGTTGTTACCTACTTTGAGAGAGAGCTTGGTGAGAGTCCCGGCCCAAGTTGGCTATGTATATTTATTTTTGTTTTGTTTTGTATGTGAAGGTTGTGAGATTTTGAGGAATTATGAGATGGTGTTAGTTTTAGAGATGGAATTTATAGTTCTATGTAGGAGATTTTTGATGAAGGGAGTAATGAAGCTACTTGGATGTGGTGTTAAAGTGTAATTAGTCTCACAATAAAGATGTAAATTGGATAATGGTGATGTATTCGCTATTTGAATTAATATGATGAGAATTACATATTGAATTGGTGTCTAGTGATTGTGTGACAAGGAAATAAATTCAGTTGAAGATGTGTGCAATGTCATTGTAGTATTATTTTTGGATATAAAATTTCAAGTTAGACTATTGAATGTAAGTTGAAATATTTCAATTTTAGAAATAAAACCTATTAGCATAAATTTCCTACTTGACCGCCTTCCTTGGAACGAACTTATTATACTAATGAGTAATTTCCAATTTGGTAATTATCCTTCTTCAACAGTGCCTAGGTGTATTTAATATGTGCAAAACATCCTTAATTATAATTTAAAATACAAATAAACAAGTGATTGGACAAAAAAATTAATTTACTATATTTAGAAATTTCATATTTTTTTTTCTTGTAGGTATTAATTTTAGCTTTCCATATTGATATCACACTTAGAATTTGAACCTTCCTACAAAGAGTTATTGATGGATGAAGTTTGACCGCTAATCGGCTTTTCAAACTTCATCTACAATTTTCTCTTAATCTATAATTCAAAATTCATTTTTTCTTATTACTTTTAACCCTTGGATTTTCAATTCTATCTCAATATTTGTTTTTGTTCCTTTTGGATGATATTTCCTAAGTTTCATCCATTTCAAGTTCAAAACTTCATCTACTAATATCTTTCTCATTTTAAGTCGGTTTTCTATGTATTTTATCTTTTCGGAAACCTCTAAACTTCTACTATCAGATCCCAAATTCAAATTGAACTTGACTGTGAGTTTTATTATTTTAACATATTTCTAAGTTTTGGCTTTCATTAATTTTGCTAATATAAACATAAAAATAAAATAATAGAAGGTTTAGGATTATATCTCGGGGTACAGCTCATTGTAGTGGTACATTTGAGCCTACTCAAAGTTCTCCGCTTGAGTCATTTTTTATTATAAGTTTTTGATGTTTTTACAAGTTTTTGGCTAAGCCAAAGTAAACTAATTTCTTCCTATCTTTCTAACCTTTTTTTTGGATTTATTTTTTATCTTTATAATTTTCTTTTTTCTTTTACAAAGGGGCTTTTAAAGTCAAACATAAATAATCTAATCTAATCTAATTTTTTTTAAAAGAAAAAAAACATTTGCTAGATAGCTCCAAAGTCAAATCAACCTCCAACTAAGCCTTCTCTATTTTTTTCCCATTTGAGTTAACTTCTAGAATTTCTCCCAAAGTCAATGATTCTCCATTCATCTTTTTTCTTTGTCTTTTAATCAAAAACAAAGGTGGTTATAAAAGTCAACTAATTTTCTAATGGTTGAACCTAACCTACTCTACTTCTTCTTTCTCTACTCAATACTAATTGCTATCCTCTCAGCTTGAATGTCTTAGTTTATACTTGCAGGCAAGGTTGGGTTGAGATCCAGCATCCACAAATAAGGTTTGACATACGCTCTCTGGTTCAATTGTAATAAATAGAGATTGGGGCCAGTATATTATGTTTAGCACCACTCAACCTCACTCTGGCTTGCTCGTAATTTCTTCACTTTGGTTTGCTTGTGATTTCCTCACTTTGGCCCTGGTCAAAGTAGGTTGTCCTCTCTCTAAATTTGAATTTGCATTCTAGAGCTTGCATATATATTAGTAGGTTAGCTTGAAATCAATATTGAATCAATTGAAATTAGTATTGAATCAATTGAAATTAGTATTGAATCAATTGAAATTAGTATTGAATCAATTGAAATTAGTATTGAATCAATTGAAATCAGTATTGAATCAACTGAAATCAATATTGAATCAATACTAATTAGTTCTGAATGGCATGATGTATATAATTGAGGCCTATTGACTTTTTGTATTCAACATTGAGTGACCAATATATAATTTCCACCTTCTAGAACTCTCTGGCTTTACTTTCCAACCCTTACCCTCACTCAACAATTCAATTCTGAATTTCTTTTCAGAACACACTCTCTCTGTTCTGGTAGTCTCTTAATTCTTCACCCTCTCTGGCTGAAATTGTGGTAGGAAATCTGATTTTTTCTTCAAGCAACTAGGTGTAGGTAGAAATCTAAGATTTTGGAAGAAAGTTTTAAAAAATAAAAATAAAAAATAAATTGGGACCCTTTTAATTACAACAAAAGATGGAAAATGTTGTTAGTAAGAGCAAAGCTTCACCGTCTAAGGGATAGCCCCAAAAAATAAAAATAACAAACAAGAGGATGGTTAATAATCAACTTGAAAAAATTAGACAAAGGGGTAGAGCTTTGCCATAAGTTTTGAAATTATGTTTTCTATCAAAGTGCACAAAGCCAAAGCTTTGTCATGGTTTTAAAAAAACCCATTAAACTCTAAAAATTCCGATATATGCATGGCCAAAACTTCACCGTGTAATTGAATACAACCAAAATTCTAATACCAATTCTTCCCTATGAAGTCAAAGCTTCACCGTCCCTCATAGGACAAGGAAGATGAGGAGTGCAAAAAAATGGTTAGTGTAATATCAACTACACAAAAGTTAATACACTTAAAAGACTATAACATGATAGTATAACCTTAATCACTTCACAAATTAATACAATTTTTGTTAGTCCACAAAACACTTCAAACAACATTAAAGGACTTCCCTAAGCGATGTCGTGTAGAGAGGAGCACGCTTAGAGAACACATAGGGTGTCTGGCTGCACTTTGATGAGTGAAGTTGGGTAAATCTTCAAAACTCAAATCTTCTCTTGATCTTCACTTGAATCTTCACTTTTCTTCCGTTGGCCTGTCCTGTGGCTGGCTCTATAGGGCCAAGGGTAAAGGTGTGTGATAAGAAACAAGGCTTCGGACGTGTAAAACGGGACGGCCAACATGAGTGACCGTCTGGATGATGGGCTCCTAAACTTCAAACCTACGATGACCAAGAAGCGCCTTTCATCGGTGGGAACAACATAAAAGATCAACCATGTGGGCCATTAACTCTACTTCGTCGCCACAAACACAAAATGGAGCGTTTACTAGATAACCATGGCTCGCAACAGTTTTACAATGTAAAAATTGAATTTTCAACTAGCCTCCAAAACCGGCTGGAAATAACAGAAATGAAAGCGAGCCACAAGCCACAATACAAGGCTATGTCCTCGGCATGTACGGCCTTTGAATCTTCAAGTCTTCAAAAGAATCCAAAGAACCTCAAAGAATCCCAAAGAACACTAGAGAACTTCTCCTCCCACTAGCTGCGACCTTCTTTCTAGTGCCACAGATGGCTTAAATCTCCAAATGCTTATTGTAATAACATTTTGGAAAGATAATTTTACAAGAAAACACCCTCCAAATCTCAACTCTATCTAAACTACTGTCCAAAAGTTATTAGAGTGCAAAGTAGAGGTTCCTTAAATCCCTTGGCAACCAACTACTGCCTCTATATTTTTCTATAACTTTTGAACCACAAATCCAAATTGCAATTGTGATAGCAATTTAGAATCCTCAAACTAATATATACAATCTCAGAAAGTTTCATGAGAAACTAAGACTCTGTTCAAAAGTTATTAAGGAATAAAGTCTCGGATTTCTAAACTATGAAGGCAACACTCCTTCCTATCTTCTACACTCTATAATTTCTTTAATAAGAGTCCAAATGAAGTGATTGAACTCATTATGAATAGGAAATTCTACAAACTAACTCCACAAGAAATTTCAAAGACATATGAAAAACACACCCAAAGTTGTGGTCGCTTCAAATCACGGCCTTCCTCCTTCTAAACTCCAATTTTCCTCCAAACCTTCAACTCCTCATAACTTTCTCTTTCAAACTCCAAACCAGATGAGTGATGACTCCTTGAAAAGCTACTACAATGATATACAATCCCTCCAAATCTCAAGACAAGATGAAAAATAATCCAAAAGTTATGACTCAAAGAAGCCTCTGATCTTCTCAATGGAAGGCCTTAGGTCCTCTCAACTTCAAAACTCTATATCTTTTGATTTACAAGTCCAAATTTAACTTTCAAGCACAATTTGGAAAGGTCCAAGCACAATTTGGAAAGGTCTAATCACAAGGAATCAGATGCCAAAGTTTCAATTCTAAAGATTCAATGCTCAATGAGCTACATCAACCCGAAGTTTGGCTTCAAACTTCCCATAACACACACACAAAACTCTCTCCACACACTCTAAAAAGAATCTTTTCCTAACTTTTTCCCCTATCTAAGGTGAGAGGTAGTGGCACTTCAGTCCATGCCCCTACTAAGGTCCACCTAACACTTTAGCCACTTTCCCATTCACACTCACTTCAAACTATAATCTTTTCAACTAAAATACTAACCCCAGTTTCATTTCTAACTCAAACAATCACCCATTGTGATTTAAATAAATACCCAATACATAAATAGAAGAACTAAAACATAACAAATATCAACTAGAAGTAAAAAAACAAAACCTCAATCAAATCTTCATTCCATTTGTAGAAACTTGAGAATACGTTTGACGGTCGCGGCAACATATTCAGTACGCTCAGCCTTTGTCAAAGGGTTTACAGGCTTCCAACCATCGTTGGTGGCCACGGCTACCCTCCACCGGCCGACACATACAAAAATAATGATCTTCGTTCTTGCCTTCATAACTCGCCTCGAACGTCACTTCATGAGTGCCTAGTTCAACACATCCGACTTGGAGTAAGATCACCAATGCTCGAGCATCAGCATCAAGATTACCGTGCCATCGCCGCTCCACACGAGGTTGTTTGGGCGGTTGAGACGGTCCGGCTTCTTCTCGAGGACGTCGAAGATCTCGCGGCAGTAGAGGTTGCTCCGGCAGTTGCGATAGTGAAAGATCAAGCTCAACGTCCGGTTGAGGCTCTTCATCTTGAGACTCAGAAAAAACCCTCCAATTCGACATTTGAATTATAAAGTAGAAAACAAATTCACTAACAAGATTGAATATAGCTCTATAGCAAATCTATCCACTTAATACATCTTTGTAGGATAGCGTCACCTTCAAGCTTCTCAACCTTAAAGCGTCACTATGAAGTTATTGAAGAAAACATATAATAATATGCTTTTTTTTACAATATGTACTAATGTACATCAAGACAGCGGCATCACTAGTCATAAGGGAAGTGGACCTTTAGGATTAGTACAATGGTTAGTAAATTCAACAAAAACTAACAACAATTGCACCAAAAACTCTAACAACCACAATACAAAGGTTAGCAAACGTTGAAGGGACCCCAATGTCCTTCAAAGCTTTAACAAAGACACAATTAGGAGCTTAAAAATGCTCCAAAATACACATGCTGTAACAACTTGACTTAAACTTGGCCAAAAATCCAATTAAATG
The DNA here is from genome assembly GCA_950106755.1 of Climacium dendroides. Taxonomy (NCBI): domain Eukaryota; kingdom Viridiplantae; phylum Streptophyta; class Bryopsida; order Hypnales; family Climaciaceae; genus Climacium; species Climacium dendroides. The sequence continues at coordinate 13,798,707 of OX467091.1, read as the reverse complement.
TACCAACATGGATGAGTGGCCAAAAAATGGCTACAAGAGGTGAGAAGAGAGCAGGAAGCATGTCCTTTTATACTCTTACAAGGGCGCCCACCTCCTCTAATTTTCTCATGGTAATTTTATCATTTAGGACTTTCATTCTAATTTACCAATTTTGACTTTCCACACTGGTTCATTTTTTAACTTTTGAAGATTAATTCCAAATTACAAACGGATTGCGCCATTGGCTTTAGAAGGCCATTTTTAGTCTATGTTAAATCCCACCTTTTTTTCTTATGCTAAAAACTTAACGAATCCTAATGCCAACTTAAAAGGTAAAAAATCCGTTGACTTTTCTGAGACAAGTGACTAGCTTCGGGTCTTAAGTAGGTATGAGGGAGTAAGAAAAGACTTAACTTGAGCCTCATTCCAACTTTATATGCTCCCGATACACCAGTCAACTCTATGGTAAACTTCAAAGTTGCCGGTCTTGGGAGGATCATGCCAGTTTTGGATCTTCTCACTATTAAAATGTCCTAAAACTTGATGAGACATTTTATTAACAAAAAGAAATCTATCCTAATTTTTAGTGAGATTTTATTGCACCCCGGATAATTTCTAAGAATTTTTCATAATAGGTTTCTACAGTTTGATTGTTCAGAAAGGCATCTTTTTTACGTCAAAATTTTTTGAAACTTTTTATGTAATCTTTCATGGAATCCCATAAAATATGTGCAAGCTCATACTCTTATTTTGCACAATGGTCATAGGAGATTAAAATTTTGCCATCTCCTTTAATTATTGATGCTCAGAGAATCTTTCACATGAAGAAGAATCTTGATGAGTTGATTTCACCTATGAGTTTCTAGTGTGAAATTGCCCCTAGAACATCCTCCCTTGGCTATAGATTCCTATGCAGTTCCATCTTGAATTTGTGACACCTATAAGCCAACAATTGGGGTTTCTACTAAAATGAAATATAGTTTTGGAACTTGAAACTTCTCCCTGGAAATCATCTTAGCGTCATCACCTAGGTTCCTTGGACCAATTGGGCTATAGTTTGTCACGGCTATAGGGTAGGTTTGGCTATTTTGGCCATTTTCACTAACTATTTACAATTTACCCTATTTCTCAAGTTCTAACCTATTTTCAATCAGGTTTTGGTTCTATTTGGATAAAAACACTCAATCTATGACTAAATATTATAGTGGTATGTAACATACCTATTTTGGTTTTACACTCTTTTTTGAGCTTTTTGTATTTAAAATTGTACTCAAAATAATTAAAAACAAAACAAAACAAACATTGAGTTCCAAGTGACAAAATGGGAGCTCACAAACCTTTTGAACAACCTAGGCTAGTCAAAACTTTGAGAAAAGGCAAATTCAAACATTTGGATTATCTAACTTTTTCATTGGTTTATTAATTGCTAGTTTCTGCTTGCGGAATGGTTTGGAAGTAGGGATTAGGGAAATTCATGTCTAATTTGGGCATAGTTGTTATAGTGGACGGACGTCCGGTTCGCCCGTCCATTAGAGGTCTCGCCCATCTGATAAAGTCAACATATAGTTGACTTTCTAATAACGGAAAAATAGGCCACGTGGATGCCATGTGGATCCAAAACATGCAGGGCATGGACGCTATCGTCAGGGCGCAGACGGGATCGATCCTTAGGGCGTGAACGCAGTGGTCAGGGTGCGGATAGGATTTAGGCAGGGGCGCGGACCACCTTAAAATAAATTAATATGCTTTTACATATTTCCATTTCATATTCCATATTTCAAGTCACTCCAATACTCCATATTTTTTTTAATGTTAAACTACATCACTCTAACACCCAAATCATTTCCATATCCAAATCACTCCACCATTCCATATTTCTTTTAATGTTAGATCATATCACTCAAAAATAATTGGCCACCCTAAAATAAATTGGTATGCTTTTCAAAAGCATGGGTCACTCCATCTCCCCTTTTGGGCATTGATTTTCAAAGCACACTTCCATTCCAAGTCAATGCCATTTTTTTTTGGTAGAATTATTCCTTTTCTTATTTTTTTGTAGGGTTGTCTCGGACGTACGTCCATCACGAAATCGCGTCCAAAATCCGGACGTCCAGACGTCCGTCGTCCAGGCGTCATGGACGCGGCCGGACTGTGGTCGGTCGGCGTCCAGCGGTTGGTCAGACGGTCGTGGGAGCGGTCGGGTGTGACGTCGCAGCGGTCGGTCAGGTGGCCGACGGAGCGGTTGGGAGGGCGACCGACGGAGCGGTCGAGGGGAGTCGAGGACGTCTGACGGAGCGGTCGGGCGGACCACCAGTCCGCAGGTTCGGGAGCGGACGGATCGTCTGATCGAACGCCGTCCGCAGGTTTGGGGTAGGTTCGCGTCGTCCGGGGTAGATTCGGGAAGACAAGTCTTAGGTTTGGGCCCGTCCGACCCGTCCGACCTGTCCATCCACGCGGTCGGCCCCGACCGCCCTGTGGTCCGCGTCCGTCTGGTCGGTCGGCCCCGTCTGCCCCGTCCTCGCCATCCGACCGCTCGGTCGGCTCACTGAATCGGCCGACCGCCCGTCCACTGGACGGGCACAAGTCCGAAATTTCTATGTCCCCGGACGCTCAAAAACCCGTGGACGCGGACGTTGGACGTCCGGGCGTCCCAGCGTCTGTGCAACCCTGTTTTTTTGGCATCATTACCAAAACTCTTCCATTTTAATTCAATGCCATTTGTGTAGGGTGGAATGAATTCTTTTTCCTATTTATTTCGCGTGATTAGCAAAATTGTTCCATCCCAACCCAAGGCCATTTATTTTTTGTGATCATTCCCTTCCCTTTCATTTTTTGCTTCATTAGCAAAACTCTTTCATCCCGACTCAATTCCATTTTTTTTGTGGTATCCCAACTCTATTGCAACTCAATAGTAGTTTTTTTGGATGTTAGATGAAATCACTTTAACACCCTATTTTTTGTGGACTTATCTCTCTCACATTTTGTTTGCTTTTATTAGCAACATTTTTTAACATTAAGCTTAAATGGTTTTTAAAAACCCAATGACATTTTATTTCCTTCCTTATTTTTGTTTATCATTCATATCACTTTAACACCCAAACCATTCCAATTTTTTTTAATGTTAGATCACATCACTCTAATACCCAAACCATTTCCATATCCCAAGTCACTCCAGCATTCCAATTTTTTTTTAATATTAGATCATTTCACTCTAACACCCAAACCACTTTAATATATTATTCCATCATTTCCTTTCCAATTTCTTTTGCATCATAAGCAAAACTCTCCCATCCCAACTCAATGCCATTTGTTTTTTCTAAAATCATTCCCTTTTCTATTTTTCTCACTTCATTAATTAACAAAACTCTTCTATTTTTTTCCTTCAATCCTAAAACTCTTTTATTCCAACTCATTGTCATTTTTTTGGTGAATCATTCCCTTTCCTATTTTTTTGGGCTTCATTCCTAAAACTCTCCCATTCTAACTCAATGCCATTTTTTATTTCTTCCATCATTTCCTTTCTTGTTTTTTTCCATTAATTCGCAAAGCTCTTCCCATCCCAACTCTATGCCATTCTTTTTGGGTTGGATCATTCTCTCTCCTATTTTTTTGGCTTCATTCCTAAAACTCTCCCATCTCAACTCATAGCTATTCTTTTCTTTTTTGTTGAATCATTCCTTTTTCTATTTTGTTTTGCTTCATTAATTAGCAAGACTTTTCCATCCCAATTCAAAGCCATTCTTTTTTGAATTCCATCATTCCCTTTCCTTTTGGAGGGCTTCCTTTCTAAAACTCTTCCATCCCAACTCAAAGCCAAATGTTCATTTTTGTTCCATCATTCCTTTGCCTATTTTTTTTGCTTCATTCCTAAAACTCTCCCATCCCAACTCATACGGTTCTTTTTTTTGTTGAATCATTCCCTTTTCTATTTTGTTTAGCTTCATTATTTAGCAAAACTATTTTATTCCAACTCATAGTTATTCTTTACTTGTTGAATCATTCCCTTCCCTATTTTATTTTTGCTTATTTCCTGAAGTTCTTCCATCCCAACTCAAAGCCATCATTTTTATTTTTATTTTCCATATTTCCCTTTCCTTTTTTTGTCTTTTCTTCATTCCTAAAATTCTTCCATTTTACTTCAATGTTATTCATTTTTTTGTTAGATCATTCATTTTCCCTTTTTTTCGGGCTTCATTAACTCCTAAAACATAGGCATAGTGAAAAATAAAATGTATATATTTTTATACCAAACTACTGCATTTATAGTTTTTATTTAAGTTTTATCATCAATTCATAGAAGTCATAAAAATTGCCATGAAGAAAGAACAATGAAATGGCATATTAATATATTATGGGATTTTGAGTATGATATACATCCGATTTTATATATATATGAGGTGTTTGGCAATTGCCAAATAGGTACACATGGTCCTCTATGAGGATGATTTACCTTCTACGCCTGAACTATATGCTAAACTACAAAAAGTCATGAAAACAAAATACTATGTATAATAACAACAATCTTGCATAATCCAACTGTGGGGGGCTGTGAGTGCCCATTTGGTCACTCATGACTCAGGAATTGTTTTTTTTTAGATTTTGTTAGTTTTCAATATAGTGTTATATACAAAAAGTCAAAAAAAAAGTGGAGATGGAGATGTCACATACCAATATATGGAGATGTCACATACCAATAGATGTCACATAACCAGAATGGAGATGTCACATACCAATATAGCAATTGGTCCTAGATGGGACATTTCCTACTATTTGTAACCAAATCATGCATGTAAATAGGATAGAAACCCAGAAATTGTACAAAATAACCATGTTTAGTAGAAATTGCCCAACTTGTCTAAAGCTGCCTTTCAGTGACAGATCCTAACCAAATTGGTTCAAAGGAACTATGTAAAAACTTTAGTATAGATTCCTAAAGAGAGGTTTCAATTTTCCCATTCTATTGGCAAAATAGTAGAAACTTCAATTGTTAGCCTGTAGGTGAAGAAAACCCAAGACGAATTATAGGAAGGCATCTACAACTTAAGTACGGTAGTTCAAAGTGGAAATCATGCTAGGAGTCCAACGGAGCAATTGGCTTGCCAAGATTCCCTTCTATTTGGAAGATTTCCTTTTTACCAGAAGTTAAAGGAGATAGCAGGATTTGATTCTCCTTCCTTAGATGTGCAAAATGGGAATATGAGTTTGCACATCCCTTTTGGAACTCCATGAGAGGTTCCATGAAAATTCTCGATTTTTTCTGATCTTCAAAAGATCTTTTTCCGGGTAGTCAATCGCTGGAAGTAATGATGGGAAATTCCTAGAAATTATCCATACAGCGGTAAAATCTCACTAAAAATTAGAGTAGCTTCTTTTATGTTAATAACAAGCTCCAATAAGTTTCGTGGCATTCTGATAGTCAGAAGATGCAAAACCATCAAGATCCTCCAAAATCGGCAAATTTAAAGATTAATCGTGGAGTTGACCGACGTACGGGGAGCATACAGAATTGGATTAAGGTCAAAGCGGGGTCTTTTCTTACTCCCTTACACCTACTAAAGAGCCTAGGCTAGTTACTTTTCTTAAAAAAATTGATCTCCAAAAGTTGGGTTTTTATCCAATTTTGGTCTTCTAGTTAGCGCTAGAAATCTTTGTGATTTTGACGTAGGAAAATGGGGTGGGGGTTCCCTTAGACTAAAATTGGCCTTATGAAGCCAATGGCGCAATCCGTTTGTGATTTGGAACATTTCTCCAAAAGTTAGAAGTTTGGACCAACGTAGAAAGTCAAAAAATGAAGATTATGATGAAAATCTTAGTTGATAAGATTACGGCTTAGGAATTGAGAGGGGGTGAGCCACCTTGGAAGAGTATATAAGGGGGCTCATTCTTCTCTCAAATCACCCCTTAGGTTCATTTTGAACCGCCCCATTTCATTTTGATCCATTAAGTTGGATTTTGGCCAATTTTCGGCCACGTTGCCAAATTCTCGTGTTTTTCGGGCATTTTACGCCCATTGTTGAAACTTTTCAAGCTCTCTTGAAGGACATTGGGGTCCCTTCAAGTTTGATTTGAGTCATTCTGTTTTCGTGGACTTATTGTGTTGGATTTGAGTTGTTGTAGAATTATCTTACTAATCCTAAAGGAATTCCCCTCCGTACCTTGGCGATGCCGCTTAGGGGAGCCTTTAGCCCGTGAATGTGTGTTCTTTTGATAAGCTAATTCCTTCGTGTTGTCCTTGACCAAGTTTTTTCAAATCTTGGCTTCATCTTGGTTGTTTTTGTCATTGAAACTTGGATTTTGGGTCATTATTGTTGGATTTTTGGCTTGTACTAATCCTAGAGAGAAACCCCACTCCGTACCTTGGCGATGCCGCTTTGTGGAGGTCTCTAGAGTTTTTCTATGATTGTACTAACTTATAGTGGAAGTGGGAGTATTTCCTTGTAATTTTCTTGTCTCATTTGGAACGGCGAAGCTTTGACTTTGCATGTTTTAGAGTGAAGGAGGAAATTGTATATTCTTTAGAATACGGCGAAGCTTTGACTTCGTGGGATTTGAACTCTTAGTTATTTTCATTTTGACGGCGAAGCTTTGAACCTCTCCTTTCTTTTGATCATTTCTATATAGTTAGGCCTTTTGGCCTTAGTTTGGTCAAGTTGTCATTTTTAATATTAGTCTTTCTTTAGGGCCGAGACCAAGGGTGTAGTCAGGCCGCTAAGAAGAAGGGTCAGTAAAAATTGAAGTTCAAAATCTCATAGTAGAGGTCAAGAGCTTTCCAGAAACATAGAATACAAAAAAATCCGAGCTAAAATGAGTAAGATATAAGCGGATGAAGTTTCAAACACTAATTAGGACTCAAAACTTCATCCATGCATAACTTCTACTAGAAAAGTTAGATTTGCAAGTTCCGCATCAACTTAGAAAGCTAGTTTTATCTTCTACAAGGAAAACATATTAGAAATTTAAAAATAGTAAACTACCAAAAGTTAGTCTGAGAGTTAGAGTGTATGTAGAGCCGAGACTAAAAGCAAAGTCAGACCATTAGATGGGGGTTATAGTATAGATTTGAGTTAAGAATCTAATATTAGAGGCTTAGAAATTTTCAACAACATAAAGTACAAAGAAAACTGAATTGAATTGAGAAAGTTATAAGCGGATGAAGTTTCTAACACTAATTAGGACTTAAAACTTCATCCATACATAACTTCTATTGGGAAAGTCCGATTTGCAAGTTCCACATCAACTTAGAAAGCTAGTTTTAGCCTCTACAAGGAAAATATATTAGAAGTTTAAAAATAGTAAGTTGTCTAAAGTCAGATCGAGAGCTAAGGCATTTGATAAGGAAATTAGAAAATAGATTAGAAGGGAAGAAGGATAGATTAGGGAGGTGTGACTAGCAAGGAAGAATGCAAAACAAAGTTCTATCTCACCACTCTTTCAACTCTTCTAGCTTAGACTAAGTTTGAGTTCAAAAACTCAATAGGAATGATAGTTGTGAATTGAAGTCCAAATTGTTAGATTATTATAGTTGAAGTTGAAGAAGAAGGAGAAATCTCAAGTATCTAGAACAACCAATTAGAATTGAGATAAGGGAAATGAGAAGAAGATTGATCAAGTATATTGGGTCAATTTATGTATTTTTTGAAGTACGTGAAATAAGTGAAGATAGAAAAAGAAAAGAAGGAAAGATAAAGAGAAGGAGGAAAGGAGTTAGAGAAAAATAGGACTTAGAAGAGTATCTAAACCCCTCTTTTAAGCCGTGGGCAAAAATATCAAATGATTTTGGAAGATGGCGGATGATGGGGCGTTCCAAGATGCCTACAATTACCTCAACAACGAGCCCGACTTTGAGGTAAACCATGGATTTCTTCCCTTCCTTTTGAATTACTGAAAATAGGATAAAATACCATAGGGCCGAATTACAAATAGGATTCAGAGTATCAAGACAAAGTTTTTAGTTAAAGATAATCAGATTAGATGGTAGATCTTGCTTGGAGGTTTCCAAAAACATCTCACACTTAGAATTGCGACTTAAAACAAGAAAGTTAGGAACGGATGAAGTTTTGGCAAAACCAAAAGTTAGGAACAAGTCAAATTAGTAAAAAACAGAGAATATTAATTAGAATCCAGAACCGAAGGAAAAACTTAATTTCAAATTGTAGATTAATAGATATATTAATGGATGAAGTTTGAAGAACCATTTAAGTGGTCAAACTTCATCCATTGATAACTTCTAGTAGAAAGATTCAATTAGCAAGTGTAAACCCAATCTAGAATCCTAGAATAGAGAACTACATGAAAAGGGGTAAATTTTCTAAAATTAGTAAAGTAACAAGAGTCAGACCGGAACCAAGAAGAACAAGGAAGGCTAACTTAGAGCTTAGAATTGAGAGTAGAATGATAACTTAGAACCACAAGCTTGTAGAGGAGGATAATTAGAACCCATGGGAACTTCAAACTCAAAAAAAGACTAAAAACCCAACAAGATATTAAAGGATGAAATTCTAGGCTAGGATTGGATGAAACTTCAATAGATGTGACAACTTAAGACCAAACTTCAGAGATAGGTAGTAAGAAATGTTTTAGTTATATCTTCAAAACCTCAAGGTCTTTTGAATTAAGGAACCAAACTAAAACCGTGGATGAAGTTTTGATGAACCATTTAGCAATCAAACTTCATCTACCCATATCTTTTGCTAGGAGTGTTGGATTAGGGTGAATTTTATAGTTTTGGAAAGGGGAATTAATCATCTACAAGATGAAATACTTATTTTTTTTTGTCTGAATCATCTTTTGCAAAATAACTTCAGCGGCTCATCATAATTAGGAATTACCAAATAACTAATAGGATAAAACTTGGTTTGGTTGGGTTTTCGCATGCTTGAAACATATTTAGGATTTAGAAAAGATCCATTGCTTGGAAGGCACAATGGACCGACATTAGAACACCCATAGAATAGGAACGATTTTAAGAACCTGGTTGTGTTTGTTGATTTACTAAGGGTGGGTAAATAAGCGCTCGCAAGGAGGCCTTGAAAAAGTTAAAAGGCCTTGACTCTTCTCATTTTGCATCCTTTTTTAATTTTCTTGTTGAGTTGTTTCGAGATTGTTACCTTTGCATTTTTGTTATTTGTCAAGTTCGTTGGCATTGTTTGAATTTTCACCATTTGAACCCAAAAACTTGTTTGTGAAATTGTATTTGTTCCCTTTTTATATGTTTTATTGCTTACTTCAAAGGATGTGGAAGTTTCTTTGAGTATCACCATCTTCATTTCGTATTTTTGAGTGATTTAAATCCTTGAATTTTTTTTATTTTTATTTTTTGCAATTTGGTATTAATCCTAAAGAAATTCTAGCCAAATTTTGGCAATGCCATCAATTAAACTTTTTTAAAGTTTACTTGTATGATAAATATATTGAAGTTGTGTCAAAATACTAACAGTTCTCAAACGAGAGCTTTGTATGAGATTTCAAGCCATTTGGTTGTTGAAAATTTTCATAATATTTAGATTTTAAAAATACATGGTTCAAGAAGTTTGTTTGATGTCATTTCTAAAGAATTTGGATTGGAATTAAGTTTTCAAACGTTCATACTAATATACATGTCAAATTATTGTTGTTGAAAGTAGTTCTAACTCACTATATAATAGAACTATTGTTCCCAAGACAATTTAAAAATGTCCTTTAAGTTATTTTTAATTTTCATTTATTGATAAATTTGGGGTAAATTTGTCCTAAACAACAAAGTTTCACTTTTAATTTAAATTTTCATGTTAAATTTTTAATTAAAGGTTTCCCCAAAAGGAGACCCAAGTATTGATTTAAAAACCAAAGATTTAGCAACAATTGCCAATTTTAAAAAACCAGTAGTTTAGTTTGAACCAACAATCAGCTAAAAAAGGGCCAACAATCTACGGCTAAAAGCTAAAAGGAATTTGCCAAGGGATTAGCAAATAGCTAATCCACCCAACAAGTGGTGAATAGTGAATACTAAGATCAAGCAAATAGGCTTTAAAACTGAATTGGACATTCAATTCACATCAAATTTGTTCAAAAATTAAATTCAAACTTTGATAATTAAAAATTGATTTTTATAGATAGAAAGTTTATAATTTGATTTTCAAACCAAATAGAATTGACAAAGAAGTTTAAAATTTGATTTTCAAACAAAACAAACTAGAGTAAAGTAAGGCCAGAGTTCAACCATACAAACTTAATTTGAAATTAGAAGTTGTACACCTGCTCGACCCAATTCAAGTTGCCAAATCTCCATCTCTATGTTGTCTTCAATACTCCAAGACATCAAATTAAGAACTATACAAGTGTAAATGAGGAGCCTAAGAGGAGAGAATAGTTGATGGAAATTGCTAATTTGGATATAAGCCATTCATTAAAAAATAATTAATTTTGATAATCAAAAATTGAATTTGGTTACAAGACAAATAGACAAGACAAAACATAGGAATAGTTGACTTTTTTAGATTTTATAAGTTAGTTATTAGAAGATAAAAGCCAAACCATCTTATCTTTCAAGCTTTGTTTAATTCCTAAATAAATTAAAAGTATTTAGTAAATTGGATTTAATTAAATTTTAATAGAATTATATTCCACAAAAATATCCCAAAAGAAAAGAAAAAAAGAGAAAGAAAAGAAAAGAAAAAGAAAGAAGTTTGGGACAAGAGAAGAGAGAGTTAGAACTTCTTTAACCACAATGCGACATTTTAATACAACTTTTAAAATATGACAAAAATATGAATGGAAGTTGAAGGACACCACAACAAGTTTGCAATTGTGTTGACATGTATATTGAATGGAGACAAACCATAAAAGTCATAACTTTTGAAGTTAGTCTTTAAATCTCTTTCCTCAATTTGTTTAATTTCACAAAAATATTAGGTTTAAGTCAAGACGATTAAATTAGAAGTTAGAAGTCAAAGTCAAACCATTAGATTCAGTAGAAAATTAGGAGTTATTTTTTAAAGTAGTTAAAAAATTTCATTAGCTTTCTAAAAAGATATTGAACATAAAAATTAGATTAAAATTCCAAAGGTTATACTAGGGTGAAAAATAGTCTTTGAAATAGATAAAAAGTCATTCAAAAAATCTTGAAAGGAATATTAAAATTAAAATTAAAATAGAAGTTTAAAAGTGGAAAGAAAAACAATTTTGAAATTCAAAGGTAAAAGAAATTAATGGATGAAGTTTGGTGAATTGAACAACAATCAAACTTCATTTATAGATAAATTTTACTTAAAAAGTCAAAAATAGAAGTGGTTTATCTTTCTACAATGGTAAATTCAAGGCCTTTAAGATAAACTTATGTAACCTTAAAAGAAAAGAAAAGTCAAAAGTCAAAATAAATTAGTAAGAAATAATTTAATTAAAAAACAAGTTTAAAATAAAATCTTGGAGAAAATATTTTCAAGATTCTAAAATTAATTTAACCTCAAGAATTAAACAAATATTGAAGAAGTTAAAATAAGATGAAGTTTTAAACAAAAGTAAGAAAATTAGATGAAAATCAATCAAAGTTGATTAAACCAAGCCAAAATCAAAATTTAAGTTGAAAATTAAAAATAAAAATAACCCAAAAATCAAAAGTGAATTTTGTTAGCTAGAACATTAAAAATTGACAAATGAAGTTTTAGAGGTTAATTTAAAGGTCAAATTTCATCCATAGATATCTTTTAGGAAATTAGGTCAAAATTAGAATTTTGTATCATTTTAAAAAGAATAAATTCAGCCCTACAACTTAGGCTACCTAACTTTTTTGCTTAGTTCATTTATATTGGCATGTAGTTCAGGTTATCATAGTCAAAACTAGACACATTATTAATTTATTTAAATTGGTTAGTATTTGTCACAAAAAAAGTGTAGGTAGAAACAACAACTCAAGATCCATCACTTAAAAGGCATAATTGAATTATACATTGTAAATACTTGATTGATATTTTATATAACAAAAAACATCAAGAATCCGGTTGTGTACACATTATTCTAAGGGTGGGAATAAAGTGCCTACAATATACATCATAGGTTTAAGCAATTTGAACATTATTAATTCAATATGTATAATTTCTAGTTTTAACCTCATTTATACCTAATTTGGCTTATCATTCATTTGAGAATTTTTTTAAATATATAATATTATTTAAAAATATAAAAGCGATAAGAAATACAAACTATGAGTTTGAAGTAAAAAATTTAGAGCCCTCATTTGGAAAAGATGAAAGCTATGAAAAATAAATATGAATTGAAAGTGTGTCTTGTTGCTCTTGTTAGTTTGCTTTTACAACTTGCAAGCTTGAGTCTTGTGCCCCCACAAGCTTTTTTAACTTTTAATTTTATTCTTGCATTTTTATTTTGACATTAACTTTTATTTCTTTACATCTTACATTTTTTATATTTATACAAGGTTCATCTATATTTTAAATCTTCATACACTTCTTAAACTTTACACGAATACCTATCACTTACATTTTCTATTCTACACACTTTATACTTTAATTAAAAATCTTTGACTTTGACTCAAACTACCTTTTCATCTAAAGTTTTTAACAAAAAAATCATGTTTTTTAAACCTATTTTTAAAGTCAAATTTAAATAGAATTTACATATATTTGGTTAAAAAATTATTATTAATTTTTTATACTATAAATTTGATATTAAAAATATCTCAAGACCCTTGATTATTCTAGACTTCCTTCTTAAAATATTTTAAAATTATAAAAATATATATAATTGATCATTGATGGTTAACTTTAATATTTATAAAGAGGATGTCAAATTAATCCACATACTTTATGATATTTTTTGTTGAAGACTATAAATTTTTTTTTAATATATCAAATATCAATTCTTCTTATGTTATCATTAATGAAGATCAAAGATTTTGCGGTAAAATATTGTTCATGCAACAAAGGTAACTTTTGTGATAAAGAAGTCTTGAATTCTATAAAAAAATAAAAATATATACTATTCAAATTTTGAGTTTTAAAATTAAAATTAAAAATATTTTATTATTATTTTAATAAAATAAAATATATGAGATTAAAACAACATCATGCAAATAATAATAAATACTTACGGATAATAATGTATAACATCATAAATTTCTATTAAGTATTCTTTAAAATTCAAATTTCTTCAAATGCATATTATATCAGTAATACATTATCATCTCCCCTATTAAATAATAAGTTAATGAATTCATACATTTGTCTTTAATTTATTGTTGAAGATCATACATTATCTATGAAAAAAAAGTGAATATACTAATACAATTTATGTCATTGAATTTCTCTTTTGTAAAATGTGAGTGCTTATTTATCCATCCTTGATAAATAATTAAGCACAACTAGGTTCTTTATTTATGTTTAATTTTTAAGCTATTGAGTCTTTAAGCGTTGTTCATTGTGACTTTCAAGCAATGATTTTTTTTTGTGATGGATAAGTGTACTCAAATGTGCGAAAAATAACAATCAAAACACAACTTAAAATGTAAATAATGAGGTAGATGGCCGAACTAACTAAGCCACAATAGTTTTTTATGCAAGATGATTCATACTAAAACTAATAACACCAACTTTTAAAGAATTATATATATATATATATATATATATATATATAATTTGTTCGATTCAATCTTCTTAGTGAAAGTTATGAGCGGATGAAGTTTGACTACTACGCAATTTTATCAAACTTTATCTATCACTTTATCTTAGTTCTTAATTCAAAATGACTTAAAACTTTGAGAATGCAATTAAGGTACTAATTTCTACTTAAAACCAAAGTTTGCCTTTAATCAAATGTTTTTTAAAGTCTTCATCCAACTTTGTTTTAAAATTTCATCTTTCTATATCTTTTTTATTTTTTGATCTTTTTTTAAGTGTAAGTTATGTATGACCTTTCAACTAGTTTTAAGGGTCTATGGTCTTAAATTGTCCCTCTAATCTACTTCCTAAGTTTTTATTTAAAAATGTTTGATATTAAGGTTTGGAATTAACTTCCATCAATTTACTATTTTTAAAGTTTTGAATTTGTTTTCTTGTATAGCCTAATTTTAAAATTTTAAATTACTAAAATTCTTATTCATTGGACGTTTTTACTAGAAGTTATTGAAACATGAAGTTTAAACGCTAATCGATTCATCAATCTTCATTTGCTAATATTTCTGAATTTATAATTTGAAATTAACTTTCAATTTCACTTATGGGCTATTAGTGATTACTACTTCTTGATTCTATAATCTTGTTTCAAAGTTTTAGGTTTAAGTACTCTTCATCCAATTTAAATCATAATCTTCATTTATACCTATTTTACTCATTTTAACTCTGATTTCTTCATATTTTATGTTTTCAGAAATCTCAAAGTGTGTACTATAGGATTCTAAACTCAAAAGTGACACGACTATTAGTCCTATAGGTTTGACTTAACTTTAGTCTTAATCTTATTGAAATCTTACTAATTTTTGATAATTGATGAAAAAAGGGTGTTTAAAAATATGCCTTGTAATTTGCTTTGTTGATTCACTAGTAGAAAAATAATGACCAAATCAACAAAACATCAACAAATTTTTGTTGATTTGGATACTGTATCGTCCGTTTTTATAGTTTTTTGTTGATTTGAACACAAGTTAATAAAATGGTAACAAAATTTTGTTGATTTGAATAGTGCAAGTCCAAATCAATAAAAAAATCAACACTTTTTTGTTCACTTCAGTACAAAAGTGTCAATTTTTTATCTATGTACAATGGAACTTTAATTTTTTAAATTAGTAGACTTCAGGACCCATTTAGGCATAGTAAAACACATTTTTTCAAAAAACTTTGGACTAACAAAAGTTGTAAAATAAAGCTAAATTTTACCTCCAAAAATCCTTTTGTGCTTTCAATTCTTTAATCAAAAGTTATAAACAAAGTTCAGAGAGGGGTTGGAATGAACATTTTTTTTGGCATTTTTAAACATCCTCTCTGAATTTTGTTCATAACTTTTGATTGGAAACTTTAAATCACAAATGTTTTTTTGAAGGTGAAATTTAGCTTAATTTTACAGCTTTTTTTTGCTCAAAGTTTTCTTGATAAAAGGTGTTTTACTATGCCTAAATGAACTCTGAGACTGTTGAATTCACCAAACAAATGAAAAAATCTAAAAAAAATTAATAAATAATATCGTAATCTATATGTGTGGATGTTATTTTTTCATAGTAAAAACACACTTAAAAAATCTTAGATATTTAGGGGTTAAATCACCATGGTTGGAATTCTATGTACAATGAAATTTTATTTTTTTAACTTAATCATTTAAAATTCAATATTTTTCAAAATCAGCAAACTTCAGATGCCATTTTAGCATAGTATAAGAACCTTTTTCAAAAAAAATTGAATTAAAAGAAGTTGATAAATGAAGTTATCTTTCATCTCCAAAAATCCGTTTGCAATTTTGAGTGTTCAATAAAAAGTTATGGATAAAATTCAAAGAGAGTTTGGAATGAACAATTTCTTAAACACTTTTAAACATTCTCTTTGAATTTTGTTCATAACTTTTGATTGAAGACTTGAAATTGCAAACGGATTTTTGAAGGTGAAAGTTAGCTTGATTTTACAACTTTTTGTTAATTCAAAGTTTTTTGAAACAAGTTGTTTTACTATGCCTAAATGGACCCTAAAGTCTGCTAAATTCACCAAGGAAATGAAAAATTAAAAAAACAACTAAATAAATAACATCATGATCATTGTGTGTACACATACATGTATGTATGGTGTTATGGCAAAAGGCCTTGGCCTACTAACCAAGGGGTGCAAGGTTCAAACCCCATTGCACTCTTTTGCTAATGTGGTGAAATACCTTGGTGAACTTGTCACGTAGGTGGGCTGCTTTTGGTGACTTGCCACATAGGTATCACTGAACAATTTCAGATTGTCCAGTTAGTTCTAAATTTTTTAATATTTAAAACAAAACAAAAAAACAGGTGACCAAATTAACAAAAAAATCAACACTTTTTTGTTAAAAAACTACCCAAATTAACATGTTCAAATTAACAAAAAAATCAACACTTTTTTGTTAAAAAACTACCCAAATTAACATGTCCAAATTAACAAAAAATATCAACTCTTTTGTGTTAAATTTTGTTAATTTGGTCACTGAATTTTCTACTAGTGATTAGATGGTCGAACATGCCTTTAAATTCCTCATCATTTTTCATGTTTTGGTATTGTTTAGTATTTTTGTTCACCACTTAAAATTAAGTAATTAATACAAACTTGAAAGTTCTTAAGATCAAAGTATTTTTTTTTTCACTATTTCTTTTTTTTTCTCAGTACTTTTTTTCTTTAAGCACTATTTCATTCAATAATTCATAATCTAATAATTGACTCTACAATGAAATAAAAGACTTTCCCTAACTTTAAGAAAATAATTGAATAAGGATCAAGTTTGTATCCCTCGTCTTTTCAATTATTTTTAATTCATAATTCTAATGGCTCAAAGGAACTTCTTGAGATTTCCTCCTAATTTAACTAGTTTTTATAAATTACACACTTCCTAAGTTGTCTTCTTCTTTTAATTTCAATTTTACTTCAATGCAATTGTACTTCTACTTCATTCTCTATAGTGCTAATCCTTCTTGTGCATTTGTATGTGTTTTTAAGTTAAAATCATGGCTTCAAAATGAAGTTTTGTTGAGGTTTAGCTTGTCCAATTTGTGCAACAGATGGAGATATTAAAAAAAAACTAAGCCACAAATGCGTAAGCTAACAATTTCTCTAAATAAGCCAAATATAAAAGAAAAAGAAACACGAATTAGAATAAAAGAAAATAACAAACTTATTACTAAATAAACAGAAATAAGTGAAAATTTCATAAACCAAAAACCACTTTTAAAAAAAAAATAGTTCCAATGGTAGAACAATAGTATCTAAAATCACAAGTTAAGTACAAATTTATTATAATGAGAGTTTTTTTATACCGGACATAGACGTTTTTTGTGTTTTGCGAGTCTTATTATAGCAAGCACGTAATCATCTAAACAATAGTTGTTTATTGCTTTAATTAAATTTGATGATTTAGCATATTGCAAAATTTAATTAACTTCGTTAAGTTTTTTGAAAAATTATCATTATATATTATATTATGATTATGATGCTAGCACGACAATGATTAAAAAAATTGTTTTTAGTATTAGAACTTCAGTCATTAAGACTTTTGTAGCTTCTACAACAATGATAGCCTATAGCATTCCATAATTAAAATTAATCCCAATCACTTTGTAAGGCTCCCTTTATACTCTATTTACTCAACTTTATCATATTTTAAATTAATTTTTCTCAATCTTACTCATTTGACATCTGTTCTGGTTGTTTATTCATTTGACATCTATTTTGGTTGTTCATTCATTTAATATCTATTCTAATTGTTCACTTATTTTGGGATATGTGCAAACTTGATTGACCATTGAGAAATCTAAATTTTTTACCTCTTAAGCCTCACAAACTCTTTGGCTTTTGTTTTTTTTGAGATTTGATCACTTTGGATCTTGGTCAAATCTGTTTAACTACTAAAAAAATGAATTTTTGCACTCTTAAGCCTTATAGATTCTTTGACTTTGGTTTTCTTTAAGATTTAATCACTATGGATCCTATTCAAACCTGTTTGACCACTGAAAAATTTGAATTTTTGCACTCTCAAGCCTTACAAACTCTTTGACTTTATTTGGCAAAATCAAACCTCTCAAAAATCTTCTCACCTTATTTTTTTAACTTTTGATTTTTTAATATATTTTTCATTTTTCATTTTTTATATTTTAATATCAACAAAATTTTTATGAAATTAGCACACATACAATCAAAGCTTTGCCGTGGAAGACAACTCAAAGGTAAAGATGACAAAGATGAAATAAAGGTTCGTTACAAGTACCACGAAATAGTACAAAACACATTAGTATGAAAGTGTTAGTGCAAAAACTAAACTTTCACAAATGAGTTAGTACAAATTAATCATTAGAGAAAATTTCAAGCCATGGGAGGGCTGCCCTAGAGTAACAAACTAAGCTATTGAAAAGCTAGTCTAACACTCCCAAAAGTAGCTAAAGTGAGCAGTCAGTGTGTATGACTTTGGCAAAAACAGACAGGCCATGATTGTTTTTGTGCCTAAAAAAATTTTAACTTTTAATTTTTAAAATTCATTTTAATTAATACACAAACCACAAACCACAAGCCAAACAATTTAATTTAATTTAATTTGACTTAATTTAAATAATTTAAATTTCAAATAAGCCAAATTAAATGGCTATTGAAGAAAATTGCCAAAGGCAATTGGGTCAAATTACACTCAAATGAACCAAAAATGAGGTCAGACGTACTAAAATCTTCAATATACCTTCTTTCTATCTATTGTTTTCTAATATTGATCTATTAATTATAGGTAATTTAGTCTTTTTTATTAGAACTATAAGTCATTTTAATAATAATATGTTTTAATTAACCCAATAAACAAAAATTCTTTACTAAACTTTCAATTGTAGTTTAAGTGTTAGCCTATCAGTTTTTTCAATGGACAAAAGGAGTCTAATTTCTAATGAATAATAATGTTATAATTTTTTCCTCAAAATTTTCTCTCCTACTTATTAAAAAATTCATTGTATTAATATTCATCTATAAAGTTTAAAAAATATAAACAACATCAAAGTAACTTATAGCTTTGAAATTTCAAAAAAGAACTTAAGTCTTATCCTAGTAAAGTAATTTCAATAATCCTTTTAATCGTGCTTTGACCCAACTATCTTCAATAGCCACTTATTAAAGTTAGTAAGTTAGAATTTGTGAGGAGAAACTCTTTACATTAGGATAGTAGTAGAGAGACAATGCATGTGGGATATATAAATTAGGAAAATAGAAGCTTAATCACTCATTTTGAAGTAAAATTCAAGAATGGTGTAAAAACTGAAATTTTTAAACCTCATTTAGGCATAGTAAAAAAATTTTGAAAAACTTTGAACTAAAAAAATGGGAGAATTATGCTACCTTTTATCTTCAAAAATCCGTTTGAGGTTTTGAGCCTCCACTTGAAAGTCATGAACAAATTTGAAATAGGGGTTGGAAGGGACATTTTTTAAAATTCTACTTCAAAATGAGCAATCAAGCTTCTTTTCTTCCTAATTCATATATTTTATATGCATTATCTCCTCTACTATTATCCCAATAGTATAAAGAGTTTCTCTTCTCATGTTCTATCATATTAAATTAAAAAAGTGCTTTAATTTGACTTTAATTGTTCAATTTGTCAATTGAACAAATGAAGTTAAAGAAAAATGAAGTGGCTTTTGAAGCTAGTTGTTTAAAAAAACTAGCTTCAAAAGCCACTTCATTTAGATTAATTTTTTGAATTCTAACTAAAATTAATTAAAAATCATGATTAAGATACATTAAAGTATCTTAACCTTATTTTTAAACTCTTTAAACTTGTTTGTTGAGCCACTACCAAACATCTGACATTGCAATTTTTGGTGGATGCAAATAGGGAAAAAATTATTTTTTTAGCAAAAAGAAATTAATTTGCGAGGTCCTTGGAGGACTGTAGAATGGCCCTCTAGAAGACTCATTTTTTTCTGTAATGTAATGTTAGAATCTTAAACTTTACCAAAAACATACATTAAAGGCTTCTAAACTAGCATTGCTAAGGTACAATGGGGGATGAGCTTTAAGATTATTACAAGTACAAAAACTTCAAAAACAACTTCAACAAATGGAAACAATATACAAACAAGATTAAAAGAAGTTAGTAAGATTTGAAGGGACCCTTAAGTTTTTCAAAACTTTTCAAAACAACAACAATTAAAGCTTGAAATGCTCCAAAAACAAATACGTTTACAACTTTGGTTTCAAATAATTACAAAATTCACACAAATGAACTAACGTGTTAAAATGCCAAAAAAAATACTACAAAAGGGTGAGGTGAGAAAAAGAAAGGTGTCTTTTATATTCTTTCAAGGGCATTCACCTCCTCTCATTTCTTTGTGGTAATCTTATCATTGGGGATTTTAATTCCAATTTACTAATTTTGAGTTTCTACACTAAACTAATTTTTAACTTTTGAAGATTAATTTCGAATTATAAATGAATTGCATCATTGGTTTTAGAAGGCCATTTTTAGTTCAAAAAAAATTTCACCCCTTTTTCTTACACTAAAATATCATCAAAAGTTAGTGTCAACTTCTATCATCAAAAGTTAGTGTCAACCACCTTTAAAGAATAAAAATTCAACTTTTGAAAGTTAATTTTTCTGAGAAAAAAAACTAGTCTAAGTTTTTAAGTAGGTATGAGGGAGTAAGAAAAGACCTAATTTTGACCCCATTCCAATTTTGTATGCTCCCAAAATGCTAGTCAAACTCCATCGTAATTTTTAATTTTGTTGGTACTTGGAAAATCTCGTGAGTTTGGGTACTTATAGCTATCAGAATGTCTTGAAATTTATTGAAGAGCCATATTAATATATATATATAATTAAAATTTAGAAATATAAAAATAGTTTATCTTTTAGTTATAAACTTAAAGGTTCTTTGGCCTTGAAAAGTGAATATGAACTTATTTTTTAATGTTTTTCTTAAATCAATGGGTGTTTAAAGGCCCATATGAAGTATGAATGAATTGATTACATTGATTACATTGATTATTTAAAGGATTTAAATAGTAGGTAGGCATCTTTTTCCTTTTTTCTAGTCGGAAGTTTGAAGTAGTAAGGAAATATGTGTGTTTTAAGATAGAGACTTATGGATTTTTAAAAGTCATATATTTGGGCAATCATATCTTTTGATATACAACAAAATTTCATATAAAAATTTGAAGGTTTTTTTCTCTTCTCACTTCCGTTTCAAATTTTTTTTGTATGATTTAAATTTGAGAGAAAAAAGTTATAAGTACGTAAATAAAAGAGGGTCTGCTGCCACTCAACAAAGAGGAGCAGAAATTCGAGTGGCTACCAATGTTTGTATCATTTGTTTATTTTTTTGAAATTTTGGAGCATTAGAGATAACTTTCTTATATTTTCATAAACTCATCATTTAAAGTAATTGAATCTCTATAGAAAAAATTATAGGTTTTTGAGTGGTAGAGAGTCCGCTGTCCTTATCGTTTAAAGTTCAAAATTTTATAAAGCTATAGGTTTTGTTTAAAGAATCAATTGCAAGTGAAAATTTTAGTGGTGGTAGAGAAATTTGTTAGCTTTTAAAAAAATTATTAATTTTTTACTTTAATATAAATAATAAAATTTATAAGAAGTAAACTAAAGAAGGTCTGTTGCCTTTGTACTTCGAGAAAAATGTAATTAGAATGAGTTAAATTTTTTTTTTTTTTTTTGAAGATTTGAAGATTGAAAGCTCGTGTGTTGTAGCTTGTGGCTTGTTATTCCTAGTTAATTTTGGAAGTTTATTATTTTCATTTTTACATTATAAACATTGTTGCAAGTTATGTGAGTATCTAATAATAGTCATTTTTTATGTTTGTGATGACAAAGTAGAATTGATTACGTACATGGTCATTTTCTTTATCGTTCTCATTGGTGAAGCACGATTACTGATCACCATGGGTTTAAAATTTAAGAGTTAATTTTTTGAATGGTTTAACTTATGGCCTAGCCATCTCGTTTTATCCGTTCAAAGCTTGTGCTTTCTTATCACCTACCTTTATTTTTAAATCCATTTAAAGTCATTATAGAATAAGCCATTATAGAATAAGCCATTATAGAATAAGCTAATGAAAAGTAGTTTGAAGATTTGAAAACTGAAGAATTGAAAACTGAAGAATTGAAAAATTCGACTCAATTTTTTAGTAAACTATTTTCAATTGCAGTTAAATATCATATATATTCTTAAAACATTCTCTTCTCTATTTGACACTAAATATTGTACAAATGAGTTACAATATGTTGAAGTTTAAAGTAGTGAATCTTTAGTATTAAATTTAAAATACTTTTAAACTATGAGTATTACATTTATGAAGCATTTTTTATTATTTATTACTTCATCTATCTCAAAATAAGTGTCTATTTCGACTCTCATATTTTTTTGAGGTTAATTTCAATAGATCTTATAAAGAATTTTTTTGTGCTCAATATTATTTAGGTTGCTATAAATATATGTAATATTTTTCATTGAGACACAAAATGCATATTTGTGTGAACCGAAAGTGTTTGTATTCAAAAATCCTATTTTAGAAATCAAGTGATGAAATTCTCATCACTTATAAGAATAAGGAGAAGATAAAAATCTTATTGATGAAGTTTTAATCACTTGATAAAGACAAAAAAGGACACTGACTTTATTCCCGGTACTTTTTAAAGTGATTTGTTACAAACTGTTGCTCTTTCTCATCATATAATATCGTAATGAGAGAAAAACTTATTGATTTAATAAAATGACAAACTCACATCATAGTTCATAGAAAACTATATAAGTGTCACTAAGATTTGTAATAACCTCAATTTATTGATGGAATTTGAACACTATTGTTGTAAAGAGAGCAAGTTTCACTACTCATCATTATTTTTTAAAATTTATACTATCATTTCTATAATTGGTATGTGCAAATCATAACTCACAATAGAATACTTTAAATTTTTTCTTTTTCATCTCCTTTGAAGTTGTAAAATATCAAAATTAGTTCACAATTTGTAAATGCAAAGATTGAAATTTAATTGCACGTTTGAATGTATTTGGGTCTTAAGAGTAGTATTTTTTAGTGTGCTCTGCGGTGCCTTCTCTGATTAACTCTGCGGTTCACTGTAAGTTTTTTTTTAAAATTCTTCATTTTAAGAATCTATTTTTTCTTTGCAGATGGGTTTCAAAGGAGATCGCATGTGTATCTCTCTAAATCTTGGAAGCTCTCCAAGTTACTTTACAGCTCCAAACAGTCCCCGGCAGGAGCAGTCTTTGGCAAAATCTATGTGCAGTATTTTTTATTCAAAGCCATTTTTACATGCGTTTTTTAGGAGACGTGCACGTGATGGGAGTTGGAAGTCATGCAAGTTTGAGAAGTGGAAGTTTGTACTCATTGACAACAATTATACTTGAGAGCTTGTTTGAATTGTGCAAATCAACACTAATAGACACAAATAAAATACTGTATTGACGTAGTTTATGTTAAGAAGTTGTATCATCAAAGGAAAGAAGTTGAAATTCACTCAAACAAAAATGCTATGGAAACATTGGGATACCTTCTTCTCAACCACTAAAGTTAGTCTGTCGAAAAATTCCGAATTTCGGAACAACATTGTCTTAGCTTCTCGCTCCTGCGGTGCCTTCTCCGATCAACTCTGCGGTTCACTGTGAGTTCACGGTCTAGGAATTTCGATTGTGTACTCAACTGCTGTTTTTTTAATTCTTCATTTCCGATCAACTCTGCGGTGCGCTCTGCGATTCATTGTCAGTTCACGGTTTGGGAATTTCGATTGTGCTCTCAACTGGGTTTTTTTAAAATTCTTCATTTCCGATCAACTCTGCGGTGTGCTCTGCGGTCCACTATGAGTTCACGGTCTGGGAATTTCGATTGTGCACTTAGCTGCTGTTTTTTTTAATTCTTCATTTCCAATCAACTCTGCGGTGCGCTCTGCAGTCCACTGACAGTTCACGGTCTGACAATTTCGATTGTGCTCTCAGCTTTTTTTTTTTTAAATTCTTCATTTCCGATCAACTCTGCGGTGTGCTCTGCGGTCCATTGTCAGTTCACGGTCTGGGAATTTCGATTGTGCACTCAGCTGCTGTTTTTTTTAAATTCTTCATTTCCGATCAACTCTGCGGTGCCTTCTCCGATCAACTCTGCGGTTCACTGTGAGCTTTTTTTTTAAATTCTTCATTTTAAGAATCTGTTTTTTCTTTGTAGATGGGTTACAAAGGAGATCGCTCGTGTATCTCTCCAGATCCTGGAAGCTCTCCAAGTTACTTTACAGCTCCAAACAGTCCCCGGCAGGAGCAGTCTTTGGCAAAATAAACAAAGTGTGCATTTTTATTTTAGCAATATTAAAAGTCACACACAATTTTATCAAATGAAATTATTTATAAGATTTGCTTAAACTGTAGGCATTTGTAAACTTTGACATAATTATTGATATAAGTACACAATCCAAGTTTCTTTTCAAGGTTAGTAACCCATTTGCTTTAGCAAACATTTATTAGAATTTCATGTGTTTTTAATAAAAATTTAAGAGTTTTTTGAAATATTGTAAAACATATTTAATTTTGAACTATACTTGTTGATTGGTAATATTTTTAATTCTTGACATTTAATTTTTTATGTACTATTTTTTGAGTCTTGTGATTGTATATGATTAAGTTTTGTATACAAAAATTTTGTAAGGAAATTACTTTTTGTAACAAGAAAGATTCAAACTTGTATAAATATAATTAAAATGCAATAATTTCAATGGTGAAATTGTATAGATGCAAATCATCATTTTCAAAAGACATCATTTGCAAAAATCAATTTGACAATACGTGGAAGTGGTGTAGATACTAATTGATATTATTCTTGTATTGAGCATTTTATCTATTCACACATTTTTAAATATTTTTTTGCTCTTTGCAAAATATAATATACACTATTAATGAAAATTTATAGCTTTTTTAGTATATATTGAATTTGATATGAATTTTTATTATTTTTTCCTTAAAAAATTCACATTTTTGTGTTATGTATAATAGTTTGTGTACGCGGAGAGATCAGCAAGGCTTTATACTTAAATCCCCTGTACAATAAAAACAAAAAACTTTTGGAATGCACCATCAATTATCATTCGCATGTATTGAGGTTGTCTCTTACTAATATGGACTCGAACTGGAATTCAGATTACTCCTACATGGTTTGACGAAGTGATTACCCGGAATTCAATTTACGACAGATTGTCAAAACCAAGATAAGCAGAGGGCGCAGAAGGCAATAGAGGAAAGAAAGAAAAGGGAAACCACGAGAAGTAGGCCCGCGAGGAGCACGAGTCATAGAAAGATAACATGGACAAGCGAGTGAAAACCGAGTTCTTGGGTTTGCAAGATCAGGAACACGAGATCGATAAAAGAGGAAAGAAAGAAAAGAGAAACCACGAGAATGATCACGAGGCCCGCGAGGAGCACGAGTTAGAGAAAGACAACATGGATGAGTGAATGAAAACCGAGTTCTTGGGTTTCAAGATCAGGAACACGAGATCGACAAAGAACAGCACCAACAGGAGCCACAGATTTCGACTAACAGCAAAGAAATAAACCAACAGATACCGATGCCCAAGACATACCAACGAAAAAACAAGCAGTTGGAGAGGATTCCAGTTGTGCACTCGATGATTGCTAGCCATTGTGAATTTAGCATCCAACCAAAGGCTTTAACCTTAAATTTTTGAACCGCAGCGACTCACTCGGCTGTTCCACTAGGGCAGTGCACTTCCGGTTGCACTCTACGGTCCATGATCTCGAATCTTGCAGAATTGATCGGAGAAGGTACCGCAGAGTTGGTCGAAGAAGGCACCGGCGGAGTGGACGGGCGCAGCGAGGAGCTGTGAAAGCCAAAAAGGCTGGGCGAGGGCACAAAGCCCCTTCACATAAAAACAAAAATTAATTACAAATTGAGCTCTTGAAGGAGAGTGAACTGCCAAAGTCTAAGTCCAGGGTGGTAAAACACCAGGGACCACAATGACCCAAAAGCAGTCTGAATCACATCTCGCTTTTCTACGTTTTTAATCTTAGTCCTGAAATCCTGTCTAATGGCCATGCCAGTATGTACTGTGGAGGTCCAAGCGGCCTTCATCACCCTATTAACGTTGAAGTCCAAGGTGCTATAACGGACATTGCACCTTTCAACTCAAGTGTGCCAAACTATAAAGGACTTAAGAATGTTCCAGGGCTGATAAGCATACGTGTATTTATCAAGTCTGAAACATATTTGTCGTTGAAATAAAGGATTTTGGAGGAGTTTAATTCATCCATATGGAATGAATTTTATTTTTTTACCTCTATTAGATAGTTGTTTGGCATTATTTTGCTTATTTCTATATTTGAAAACATTTTGAGACTTTAATTTGTATTTGAGGTTACCTAAATGAAAAATAAAGTTTGTTTTATCTTTTTTTTTATTTTTCAAAAAAAAAATTAGAAATTCACATAGATGAGACAAAGATAGAATTTTGAAAGAAAGGAGAAGGTCAATGGATGAATTTAAGTTTATGTAATATTTTAGAGGCTAAACTCCACTTGTTTAAGTGAATGGTATAAAGGATAAGGTGGTAAATGAGGTTGAGGGTCTTCCTCCTCCTCCTCATGATTAGTTTGGAAGAATTGAGATTTTGAAGGGTCATTGCACATTGTATATGAAGAGTTTTGTAATGAAACTTTATAATATTGTTCATTTTGTTTTTTGTGATTTTAAAATGTTATTATTCACTCAATTTGAAATTTTTATGTAAAAGTTATGCTTGAGAAGTGAAAGAGGGATGATTGTCATGAAGAATGAGGATAGAACTTTTGAGAGCTCAAAACTATATGACGTAAAATTTTTTTTATGAAATTTGATGAGGTTATATATTAAAGTGTTAGTTTTATAAAGAACTATCATTCACCTAATTTGGAGTTAAAGTCAAAAAGTTATTAACTTAGAAATGAAGTAGTGAGGAACTACCTTTCATTTAAAGTGAGAGAATCGAAGAGAGAATTTTGATTGTTTATAAAAGTTAAATAATATTTTAGTTTCGATTGAGATTTAAAATGTTTGTAGATATTTGTGTTAACTTTATAGAAGATATCACACTCTCTATTTGAAGTTAGCATGTAAAAATTATGGGCTTAAAAGTAAAGTGATGATAAGTTATATTTGAGTTGAAGAGAGTAAATTTCGGCCAATTGTAGAAGTTGGACAGTATCTTAGTTTGAATTGAAATTTGTAAGATTTATTGGTATTGTGTTAGCTTCCTAAAGAGATATTATACTTTTGATTTGGAGTTTTGAAGCGGTTGTAGCACTCCTATTAGTATCAAGTACTTCTTCAAAGGGAATTTATATGGTTTATATATAACTTCTATCATTTTCGTTCAAACAAGTAACATTTTATTTAGTTTATAGGGCATTTTATAGGATTATATGTGCATGTTGTACTTTATATGACCTACATGCTATTATATGGGAGTTTCATGAGCATTTAATTCTACAATGTATAAAGAAACTTTTTTTTTACTTTAAATCCAAATATCATGCAAGGTATGTGGTCAAAAGTTCTAAAATTTATTCTATACATATTATTTCTAATTAGATGTAAAATCCTATAAGTAAATATTTTTTTTAAATGATTTTTTAATTTTTAAAGGCTTTTCAATAAATTGAGTATTTTTTGTTGAAAAAAATGCCTTGGTCCTTTAGGGATTATTATGTTTTTTGAATAAATACTTACAATTTGATGTGTATTTTTTTAGGTTTTGTCATAATGTACATGGATGCTATTACGATATTGATCAATTGACAGTGATGGTATATGAACACGTGAAGATTCAATTTCCAAAGATCTCTTCATATTTGGAGGATATTTTGTAAGTGAAGGGCATCACCGATGAGGATAATGTGAGGTTGGAAAATACATCATTTACAACCATATCTATCACTTGAAATTGTATTTGCAACATTTATACTGATACAGATGATGTATCACATGGATTTTTTGTATGGTTCAATATTCATAGTATATATATTCAACTTTATTTTTAAAAAAAAATATTTAATGCATTGTATATGTCATATTTTAATGTTTTAAAATTTTTATAAGCTTATTCAATTTTCATTTCAGATATAAGAAATTAAGATGGCAATGAAGTAAACGTTTATTTACTAGGAGTGAAACTATTTACAATTCATTTGATTGGTAATGTTCTATTGTGCAAAACCAAGGATTTATGGCATTACACAAGGACAATTGGGTATAGAAGTCAATTTGGTATTGCACTATACCAGAAATCTTCAATTTTCAATTGGTACTCTATTTTGAAGAATTCAATGTTTGGAGATATTTATAATAAACTTGTGACAAGTTGGACCAGTAGTTGTAACATTGAATATTAGGATTATATAGGCTAATTATTTAGATATAGTGAGTTTAGTATACCTTTCACTTTGTATAAGATGTTGATTTACATTGGATTATCTATGACTACTAATACTACATACTATATATGAACTGTAGATTTTATAGGTCTAATGACTAAACTATATATTGCTTTGTATTAGATTTATTTTTTACAATGTAAAGATCAATTTCTTAATTACAAAAATTCTATATTTGTTAGTATAAAAAATTATATTGTATGGAGTCTTTTTATTTTATGCATTTGTTTTGGTTAGATTTTTTCTTGAGTTTTTTTTATACCATTAGTTGATCAACTGACATCAAACTACATTGAATGAAATATTGAATAAGTGATTGTGCAATAGAGTTGTTGATAATTTGTCCAATAGTTTTAGAAATATGTAATTTTCAACAAGTTAACATTAACTAAAAAATTTGTTTTCTGTATTGGATTTTTAAAATTTTATATAACTACCAATAGTACATATAATTCTTGTACAGTCAACAGAAAGTTTTTAAATATAATAATATTTTCATTTTTCAATAAATGCAAGTATAATATGTAAATATGGATTTCATTGTGAAAATTATTATTATTTTTAATGATATTAAAATATAAATTACTCATTGGTTACATCACATTTATAAAACCATTTCCGTAAAGTATGATAAATATAAGCTTGATTTTTTCAAATTCTATATATTTGAATTGAGGAACTTGTATACACAAAGTGGGATGACAAATTCTAATTTGGCATTAAAGATTGTAAACAATAAAAATGTCAAAGAGGCCAAAGAAAAAAAGAAAAGTACTACAATAGTAGAGATACAATTAAATACACAACTTTTCAAAATTTGAGACACTATAGTCTAGAGCAATAGAGTTCTTGGGCTGTTTTGAAGGAATATGGAAAAAAAAGAAATACTTGTACAAGTAGTTAAGGCTTACCACTAAAGACTAGTAACAAACTCGCACAAGGATAATTTTTTTTATGGTATTCTTAAAAACTTCCATTCATTTCATGTATACAAATACATATTTAAAATTTACAGTCTTTTTTTATACTTATAAAGATGAAATCAATTTTTATAACATCTTCTAAAGAAATACCTTTGTAAAAGTCATAGTAATTATAGAAATGCTCAAAATAGGATGAAGTATTTATATAAGAATTAAAATAAAAGTAGCACTTACCATAGTATAATTGATATGCTTCTACAACTCGCATCAAGGGATTCCACTCTAAAAAGTTGAACAATCTTCAATTCTAAGCCTCAAAAATACCATTTTGAAGGTGTTACAAAAACAACAACTTCAACAATTTTTAGAAAGTAAAAACTAGTAAAAAATAGACTTCTTCAATGACATTTTTTTTGTTAAGCTTAAATACATTTTAATTTGAGATGTACAAGAGAATTTAGGATTTCCATTTGCAACCACTTGTCCACTTACAATGTCCTTTTGAATGTCCTTTTAGGATTTAGAAAGCACCTATGATGATTAAAGACCATTCATTATGAACAAATTGTTCATTGTCTGTTTAAAAAAAATTGAACTTCATTTTTTTACTAATATAGAAGAAAGAAGAATTCATAGTACAAATACCACTACAAACTATATCCCGAGCTAAAAGTGGTAGTATACATTGTGAACCAAAAGTAGAGTGTATTCATTACATTTTTCATATTCAAATTTGTCTTTATTAACCGTTTCATGATAGGATCCATTATGAATTTGTCAAACATCATGTCATTTAGATTGTGCATGAATATCAATCTTCTATTTTTATTACTTGAACCATAAATTGTATATCATTGTAAGAAATTCCAATTAGTTTTCAGAGAAATTGTAATTGTTATTATTTTTATAGTGAAAACTGAAAATAAATAAGTGAAAATATAAAAAAACAATTCAAATTATTTGAATTTTTTCAAGAAGTACAACTATACTATTAGTGTGAAGTTTTTCAATAGTTTATTTTATCTTTCATATTAAAAACAACTACAACAAATACCTTAAAGTCAAATTTAGCTATGAAACCAAATTCATACTTTTATGTAATCGATGTAGAATTTTTTAAAATTTTTCTATGTGGAAAAGTGTTTTTTCTATTTATTTTCTATTTCTAAAAATTTGATGGACACATTAATTTATTTTGATTTTTCAACATTAAGGTAGAAAAATAAATTATACCAATTATATGTAGTAGATTAATTTTGTATTTTTACTATAAATGAAGGTTAAAAACTAAAAATGAAGAACTTCATTTTGTAGTTTAAATTTTAAATAAATTTTAAAATAATAAAATATTAATAAAAGAACATAATATTCTATTAAAAAAATTTAGCATACGAAGCTTGAAATTGTTATAATTCAATGAATTTTCTAATGTTTTAAAATTTTGGAAATGAAGTAGAAAGAGGTCTTTTCAAACTTCATTTTCTTCATTTATATCAAAAACCAAAAATGATTATATTAAATGTTACAATCACGGTTGATAAAGGCTTAGAGCATCGCCATCCATTGACACAAGAGGAGGCCGGCCCAAGCTAGGCCATGGCCGGCTTCAAAAACTTCTCCCACCGCTTCTTGAAGAAAGCAATAAATGAGCCTAGCCCCACTCAAATAAGTGATCAATCCCCCATCCTACCAGTCTCGCTCATCACTTCTATTCTTGTTGTCTGACAATATTTTTGGCTCCCTTTTCGAAAAGTGTGATAACTATAGCAAGTCCCATCAATGAGATGTCTTGACTTGTTTTCTTTTTCATCTTTTATTGAAACAAATGAATTAGAACTTGTCTTGCCGGGTTGTCTTTCTAGGAATGAATGGTATATTTGTGGGACAGAAGGATTCTAAGAGCTGTAGGGCACTAGCCAACCCATTTCCCAGGCCACAATTTCCAAAAATGGGTGGCGATACTCTTATTCACAACTATTTTGGATGCATAGACTTTCGGAGTTAATGACCCTCCAAAAAATTCCAAGGTACATGGTGACATATCCAACTATTTACCATTGCAACCTATGACATCTACCTCCAATGAACAAAGTTAGAAACTGCTTCTAGTTCCTTTGATGGACTCTTTCTACAATTTCAAATTTCCTGAATTGTGTGTTTACACTACAAGCAATCACTATGAATTTTTGTAAACGGTACATGAATGAGGTGGATTGCTGGCCATGTAGGAGTGCATAAGGGAAGATATACTAGCCAAAGGAGTGTGAAATTTAGGAAAAGAACATTTTTATCTTAGTTGGTTGATCCTTTCCAATGCCAAGATAATCTGACATTTGTCGGAGTCGTTAGTATCATCTAAAACATGTACTAAATTAAAGCTTCTTTAGTAATTGTAGGACTTTAGTCAACAAAAATAAATTTCCAATGCTACTCTAGTTCAATTGTTCAAGGCTACTTTATCTCCTTGAAATAAGTAAAATTAGGATGAAGAAGATTGCCTTCCATTACCATGTTTTTCATTCACTACCAATAACACATAAGCAAATCAATGAATGATATAAGGGGATGAGAGACTTTTAATTCATGACTAAAGAAAAAAATGCCACATTAATGCAAGATGCAAGAGGGTTTTCCTAACAACCATTTTGAAACTTGAGTACTGTTCCATTTTCCTTGAAATGCGTTCCTTGTCGGCAAGTAGTAATTCTATTTGCACGGATGAAAGTCATCACTTGACCACTTTAGATTACACTCCCGGAAAGACCAAGCACAAGAAATTTTTTACCTCTTGAATGATATTGTAGTATAGACCCTCACTACAACATTAGTACATATTACTACTTGAATCCCTTTGATCTTATAATGGCATGGATCCAATTTCAAAATAGCATTACAATTACTTCTACAATATGCCCTTTTTCTTCAATTTTTTTCCCTAAAACCTAAATTCACATCTCCTTATTAGGTATTCACTTGTAGGCGAAGAAAAAATTTATGTAGATGCCGAAAACATCTCATATGCACAATTTCGATAATTTTTCCAAAAGTTATTGGCCTCCAAAGTTTGCAGCCAGTCAACCGTGATTCGCTTGATTCATCCGTGAACAGTAAGATTCTGTCCGATATGACAACCGTGCCTACGATTACTATAGACATTCATACTACTATCTAATGACAGAGAGGACAAATTTTGTCAATGAGAGGAAGTCTTCAAGCAAATTAAAGATGATGAGTAGCTCATTGTAAGTGCTTATTTACCCACCTTTAGTAAATCAGCAAATACAATCATGTTCTTTTAATTGGTTTTATCCTATGGGTGTTCTAATGTCAAATTGTCAATTCATTGTGTCTTTCAAGCAATGAAACTTTTCTAATTCCTAAGTAGGCTTTAAGTATGCAAAAACCAAACCAAACAAGATCTAAACTATTGTTTGTCAAGTGATTGTAGATTCTAATGTGCCACTGTGGTTATTTTTCAAAAGACAGTTTGGACACAACCTAAGTGTGTCATCTTGTAAATGATTAATTCCCCTTTCCAAAACTATAAAATTCACCCTAATCGATTAATTAAAAGATATGAGTAGATGAAGTTTGATCGCTAATCGGTTCATCAAACTTTATTCACGATTTTATGCTAGTTTCCTAATTCAAAGGACTTTGAAATTTTGAAGATATACTTAAAATATTTCTTGCTATCTAACTCTGAAGTTTGGTCTTAAATCAACAATTCTACTGAAGTTTCATCCAATCCTAGCCTAGAACTTCATCCTTTAATATTTTATTGGATTTTTAGTCTTTTCTTGAGTTTGGAGTTCCTATGGATTCTAATTATCTTCCTCTATGGGCTTGTGGTTCTAAGTTATCATTCTAATCTAACCTCTAAGTTCTAAATTAAGCTTTTTTGTTCTTTTGGCCTTAGTCTAACTTCTGTCAACTTACTATTTTTGGAAAGTTTACATTTTTTCTTGTAGTTCCTAATTCTAGGATTCTAGATTGGGTTCATACTTGCTAATTGGATTCTTCCAGGGTTTCTATTTGGCGAGCCTGTGAGCCTATGAGCTTGTGAGCGTGAAAAAAAAAATTGAAAAAAGTTATAATCTTGTAGAGGTGACCTATGACCGTGGATATTGTGTCGTGTATAGAGCGGATAATGTGAGATCTAGTTTTGGGTTTAGGCAATGAGGTTTGCGAATGTTTTTCAATCTTTCTTCTTAGCAGAGACAAAATACTATCAATTAAGGAAAGTGAAGCAAGTAAATAACATGCAAGAAAACCGAACACATTGAAGAATTAGCCATGAAACACACAAATCCTACCACAATAGAAATGAACACAAAATAGTTTGACCCATTGAAGAGATTTGTCAATCTTATGAATCTAAGTCGTGTAGGACTCCGTCAGAGAATCATAACTTCTAGATGACCTAGAGGACTCTCTACCTTCGGATGCAGAAACATCTAAATACTGTAAGACATTTAGAGCGTAAGTGTCTTTGCGGTGTTTGGGTTTGGAGCAACCAAGCTCTGCGAAGGCACTCGCCATCTGCTCGGCATAGATTGGAAGTTCAAAAGGCTTCTCCGGACTAATGAGAAGACTTAGTTGGGGTAGGGTGGCATTTGTTGGCATCAATCTCCCATCTCTGCAACGGAAGAAGACATGTTGTCAATATTGTAGAACATGAACGTCCTCACCCAAGCAAAGATTAAAGAAAATGCCAACTTACTTACTGAATTTTCCCTTGCGAATGAATTTGCGAGGCACCACTAGCATATCCTCCGGATCTTGTGAAAGGTGAAGTACCGGTGCCGTAGTTGGTGTTGCCACTACGGGTGTTGGTGACTTCCTCATGGGTTTCAGAATGGCATCATAAATGTCTTGATTCCCTTCCAAAGCCACAACGTGGCGGTCGGTGCCACGGCAAGCCGTAATGCATGCACCTGGAGGTATTGAAATCAAAATGAGTTAGTTCCATGAAAGAATTGGAAGAACACATTTGAAGGCGTAAATTTTGGAATTGAGTCGTTACCTGTGGGTGCGGTACAATCCAAAATCAAGTCTTTGGGGACGCTTGTCGCTTCCAAGAGGATAGTGAAGAACCTTGGATCTTTTTCGCGTCCACCTCGCCAAGGTTTGTTTCCATTCATAGCCACGTCATTTGCATGGGTGTAATTGATCAACATGTCATCAATAGCCAAGTCCACACCAGCCTTCATCATGGTGTTAGTCTTTTTGAAGGAAAATTTGGATTTTCCTTTGGATCCGAGGTCCTTCACGAGGAGGGTGATTCCAAACTTCTGTGTCTGCAATGTCCATAGCAAATGTACGTAAGAATGCATTGAATGGAGTGCATTGCGACTTGTTCATAAAAATCAAAAAAATTCTATGAAATTACCGTCTTTGTGTTGTCTATAGTCGAGGTGATGTGCATGCGGTTCATTCCCAT
Organism: Climacium dendroides; assembly: GCA_950106755.1. Taxonomy (NCBI): domain Eukaryota; kingdom Viridiplantae; phylum Streptophyta; class Bryopsida; order Hypnales; family Climaciaceae; genus Climacium; species Climacium dendroides. The sequence goes on along the minus strand of OX467091.1, from coordinate 13,764,251 downwards.
CCAGTTCTTCTTCATCAGCAAGTCATACGCCTCACATACCCCAGCAATGTTCTCTTTGGATTTGATGCTGTAGGAGTGAAATAGAATGATGCACCCATCATCTTGTAGATGCTCTGCGGCAAAGCTACATGCCAACTGCAGAGCCTCATTATCTGCATCCGCATTCCATTTAGGCACCTCATGAACTGGTTTAGAGAGCCCTGGCACGGGTAAGTTCTCCGGACAATCAATGAATATGACATCCACCCCCGGTTGGCACTTCCTCGAACATGCGAGTCTTTCCGGCCGACATTTGTAAACATGTAGAACATGGTGAAGTTGAAAATAAGCACAGACAACATTCATGAGACATGAAAGCACAAAATGCGCTTTTGAGTACAAAGATGAAAATGGATACCTTTTTCAAGAAATGCAGCACCTCGTTGTACCACGTCGGCTTCTCCTCGACCATGTCTTTTGCCAGGACTTCGATGGAGATGTTCAGGATCAAATCCTCCGTCTTGGCGACATCACCTTCTGTAATGACCATGGCTTGTGTCATGCGAGTGATAACTTCCTCGGTGAGCTGCAAGAGAGTAGCCTTCTTCTGTACTGCACTTTGTGCCTGTGAACCTTCATTTGCGGTGGAATATGGTACCACTTCGCCTCCCGCTTCTTCCTTCTTCTTTCCCTTGCCCTTGCCTTTACCCTTGTCTTCCTTCTCTTTTGCCACCTTTTTGTCAGCAAGCTCGGACGCCTTCATCTCCTTCGTTTCAAGATGGACTTGGACCCGCGCCTCTTTCTTCCGGTCAAGAAAATCCCTCCTTACAATGGCCTTGTTCCTCGCTTTGTCATCGAGGCCTGCAAACTCGTCGATGTCTAAGTCTAGGACCCCCTTTCCGTCCAAAGATCTCCTGAATTCAACCTCGGAAGGAGGAGTGAACTCGAGGACACAATCCAAGTACCATCCTCCACCAGTGAGATGAGCTGTGGTATAGGTACGGAGCTGGTGTGCGGTGGACATACAAGCTTTGGATGTGCGATCTAGATATGATGATAGGAAGGGGGGGAGGTCTGAGCGATTGATGGCTCCTTTTCCTTCGAGCTCAAATTTGAAATATCTACAACTCAAGCACAATTTTGCATTCAGTAGAATATATATGATGAGCATGGAAGCTGTACAACATACTTTTGTGAGCAATCTCGGATGGTTAGACCAACAAATTTGTGACAAATAAATGTATAGCTAGTATCAGAGTCTATAGTAGAAACAACAGAAGAGGATCACCATACAATTCAATTCCGAAGGCTTCTAAAATTAGGAGTTAGAGTTGAAGTGAAAATCTGAACCTATATTGTAATTGACTTCAAATAATATATTCATTTGTACGCTAACTTGTTGTCCTCCAAGTTATGAGACATATCCCAATATTGAGATAGTGGAACTCACTAGTATAGAACTCTACGCACAGCAGCGGTAGAGGCCTCGTGAACTATGAATGAGTCTCCTTTCTTGAAGTAATTGTGCCCCTTGAAATAATTCTGAAACCCGTGCTCCCAAATTGTGCGCCTCCACTCTTCAATGTACTCTACCAAGTATTGTGGTTGCGTTGGGATGCTGTAGTTGATAGTGATGTTGTCCTGTTTCACCACCGAGTCGAAGTACTCCACTGCTGCATCTTCGAGCTGCAAAGAACAATGCACGTTAAACATGTACAATAAAAGATGTTCATGGTCCCATTCTGAAATTGTGAATTGCAATTTGAAAACCAAGTATCGCCAGGTATAGTTACTTGACTCTAGGAAACAGTTCCCTTACCCCAGCATACCAGACGCATTTGGCAAGAAAATGGGGCAGGAGATTTTCGGAGACAGGCTTGGGTGGGAACTTCCTTGCTTTGCGAGATGGAGCAGAAGAGTTCCACCACTTCAAGATCTTGATCTTGTGTGCGGGCGCCATGTTGCACGTGGCTACCATTTGCAGCTTTTCCAATGTCATTTCGGGCACTTCATTAGTGCTCCAATGCCTCTCCACCTGTGAGAACAATACATTCAATTACTCTTACTGTTTGAATACAAAATGAGGAAAACCGTAGTGGTGCCAAGTTTTAGAATTCGATTGACCTCCTGTAAGAAGCCTGACCCATTAGATGGTTGAGCCACTGCCAACAGCTTCCCTATTTTGACCATCAGAGTTTTGGTTTTCTCCTTTGCTCCAGTCCTCATGGCCTGCGTGACTTCTTCTGGGGTCCTCTCCTCTTCTACTGTAGCGTCGGTATACTTTCTCACTGCAGCATCCGCAGCTTGAGAAATCTCTTGCTGCATAAAAAAACAATCACCTCGAATTAGAAGTTAGTCATGCCGAGAGTTTTGGTAGCAGGCTGCAGCAAACTAAAGGATTCCAATTTTCTATAACACATAGTGTCTTACCCTGAAAATGTGCGATGTCAAGACCTCCACAGGTATGCTATACCATTTCTTTGAAACCTTGAATTGCAAACACCTTTTCTTCTCCCCTAGCTTGAGGAGATCAGCAAATCGGTTGATTGGGAGAAGACTATACTTCTGCACTTGGTACAGAGTGTGCACTAAGTTTGTCTTCACGTGTGAATCCTCCACTGACCTGGAAGTACAACACTGTTTTAGCAAATCCAACAACCCTACGTGAATTCACAATTAGGGCACACGAAAACCAAAGTAAGGAGAAGCAATTCAAAAAGGCAAAACTCACTTGTTGATGTCATGCATCACTTGCATGACAAGCTCGGTCTTCCCTTTGGTTTCCAGTAGAATGCGGTCTACGACACAGTTCCATTTTGGAAGCAATGGGTAGCACCTGTCAATGAGATTCATCCATGCAAGGCGGCGATGGTTGCCATCGCAAATGAAAAACTTCAAGTTTTTGAGGAACTTGAGTTCAGGTCTGGAGTCGAGGTAGCATGTGAACACTTCATTTTTCTCTCTCCAAATTGGATCCCACTTGTTCATCTCGTCCTCTGTGAACTCTTGGCTTTCTCCTTCCTCATTTGTGGTGGAGACATAGAACACTACCGCTCCATCATGGTACCCTCCTGCGAATTCTTGCTCCAACTTTGTAATGTTACAAGCAAGTGTGGGCCTAACCATGGGCATGATGACTAGTCTGCAAAGCGTGATGTGTAGCCGGAAGAGTTCTTCGGGCTTCATGCGCAGACTAGCGAGGATATCCACTGAGTCCCCTTTTTGTATGCGTCGCAGTTCATCCTCCATGAGTCCTTTTTCTTCGTCCTCAAGATCCTCTATTTGCATGGGATCTTGTCCTCCTCCTTCTTTGTCTTCTTCTTCATCGTCTTTTTCTTCGTCCCCAATATGTGGTTGCGTTGTTTCATCTGTTCCCGGAGTCTCCAAGATGGTATCTTCTGGAGTTACTCCAGTGGGTGAGACATCCATCTGCATGTAGAATTTTAGTCAGAGAAGATTTCATTCGCAAAGTACAAAAGAGGTCAAGTAAGTATAAAGAATGTATGTTGAAGCCCAAATGAAAATGCTTTACTTCAAAAAGAAAAATTACACTTTTAGAAGTGAAGGGTGGAGAGTAGATAAAGGACAAACAGCTTGCAGAAGGCTTCCATGTTTTCTGCCAGAGAAGATATATAATGAAGTCCAGAGAGCCTAATGGATGATGTCCACGTCATCATCTTCATCCGAGTCTGAGCTCAAGATGATGACCCCATTTGTATAAACTCTACCAGTGTCAATGCTCTCACATACTTCCTCAAATGGGGGACTAGAGCTAGCATTTGAGAGCTCAATAGCAGAGGAATACTCCATCTCCGAGCTCTCAGGTGAGAACCATGGCCCAGGCCCCCGGTTCCAACTAAGCCTATCTCCCTCAAAGTCATTTGCTACGCGCTCTGCAGCATCCATGATGTTTGCAAAACTCACCAAGTTCTCTTCGTCATCGCTGGAGTCACTAGAGAGCTCTTGGCCAGGTTCAAGCCACTTCTTTGGCTGTGATGACCCTCCAATTTGAAGTGCTGGGAAGGACTGGTCAATGGAAGTGTGCTTCTCTTTGGATGTCACCCTTTGGCGCTTGCCTTTGCGTTGGCCACCCTGGCCCAATGAACCAATCACTGTTATGAATTAGCGTCATTGATGTCCAGGGATGATGTTCCAAGGATCCGATGAGAAGGAAAGCAATGTCAAGTTCACGCATGACGCCAAGGACTGCCAAAGTCACGCTGCTAATTTGTTAACGACTCTGTCCAGAAATGACTCTGCTAATTTGTAAACGTCTCTGTCCAGTTCAAGTACCTGCCGTGAGTACCTCTCAGCCTGCCAAAAAATTGATCAGGTGGAGGTGTCCAGGAAAACACCGTCGGATCCAACGGTGTTTTCTTGGACACCTCCACCTGATCAATTTTTTGGCAGGCTGAGAGTTTCCCTCAATTGTCAAAAAAAAAAAATCTTCCTTCACATTCTTTTTCATGTGCCAGGCGCGACGTGCGACAAATCTGTCAAGCGTGACGCGTGACGGAAGTGGCGGGTGCTGCACCTGTCACTTGATTAAGAAATGTGAAGGCGAATTTTTTATTTTAAATTCATCGCTTTGAGACTCTCAGCAAGCGAGAAAGTGGATCAGGTGGAGGTGTCCAAGAAAACACCGTTGGATCCGACAGTGTTTTCCTGGACACCTCCACCTGATCCACTTTCTCGCTTGTTGAGCGTCTCCCTTTCAGAAATAAAAATAATATGCCTTTGCATTCTCTGTCAAGTGCCAGCCAGGCGGGACTCGCGCCACATTCGTGACGCGCCACATCCGCGTCGTGCTGCATCCGTCACACGCCACTTCCGTCATGCGCCACATCCGTCACGCGCGAGGCTCAGCAGGCAAGAAAGTGGATCAGCTCCAAGTGTCCAAGAAAACACCGTCGGATCCGACGGTGTTTTCCTGGACACTTGGAGTTGATCCACTTTCTTGCCTGCTAAGCGTCTCAAAGGCAGCAATTCAATTTTGCATGGGCCAGGTGCAGCGCCCGCCACTTCCGTCGCGCGTCACGCGCGCTACGCGACACGGGTGCTACGCTTCACGCACGTGATGGAAGTGGCACGCGTCACATCGGCTACCAATGACTGATTCGAATGACGACTGTTTCATGGCAATAACCGCCCACGAGACGTCCAGCGTCCATGAATATGGATCAGGTAGAGGTGTCCAGGAAAACATCGTCGGATCTGACGGTGTTTTCCCGGACACCTCCACCTGATCCATATTCTTGGACGCTGGACGGGTCCTACTTGCCTTTCTGCAGAAAAATGATGTTGGTTACTTTCAGTCGCTGCCTCTGCTGCCACATCCGTCACGAGCCATGCGTGGCGCGTGTGATGCGCGTCACTCGTCGCGCCTGACTGAAGCGGCGCTAGAGGTAGAGACTGAAAGCATGGGCACTTGTAATCTCTTCTATAAACTCAATGTGTCGCAAGAGAAGTGAACATCCACGAACCTCGAGGGTAACCTCCGTGTCCGGGACAACGTTCTTCGCGCGACTGCGGGTGCTCTGCGCCATGACTGGATCGTTCTATTGTTCAAAGGGAATCCACGAATTAGCAATGTTGTTGACGGCTCTGGGCTTCAAGCTCATGGAAATCAAATTCATCTTGCACTGGAGGTACAGTGCCCGGAGACAACGTCGACTGAAATCACGAGATGAGAAAATCAGAGCTTCCTTGCGGCTTCGACCTAGCTAGAGCGTCAAATTTGAGTACCTCAGTGCAAGAGGATGCTTTGCTTGCGAATGCGAATGTGATGGAGCATGCACTGAACTCTACAAACTACGAGCAAGACCGACAGGAAATGCACGGACTGCAAAGCGATCGTTTCTTCTACCTGGATGTGGCCATAGCGGTGAACTAGCTGGAATCAACGCAGCCAACGTTTACATTCGGGTATTTCGGGACTCTCTGGGGTTGGACGTCTGCGGCGGAAATCCGGGGTTTTATCTTCGATTCGCCTCCCTTGGACACATTGCCTAATTCTGGAATGCGGGAGCACCTGACCCATGCAGCTACATTCACGGTTCAAATTTCACTACAAAGCCTCTTCTGATTCACTGATTCAGCGGGTGGCACGGGGGTAAGTGAATACGGGTTGCTGGAAGACAGCTACGTCTTCTCATTTATTTAATCATCTATTTCCTTTATTAAAATCATCCATTTCCTTTTTTAAAATCAAAATTCCCATATACTCAACTTCATTAGTCCCCAAACTACCCAAGTCCCAAGGTACCACAACAATCCAGTACCCCACCCATTTAAAATATCCATCTATTTTTGTCCCACAAAACGCAAATACCCAAGTACCGTAGATACGCCTATACGCTAATACCCCAAAATTCCCAACAGAGGGTGCTACGTCAATACCTAAAATTACCGAGACTACTCAAAATACCCAATTCTTTGAAATATCTCAAATACCCAAAACACCCCAAACATCTCAAATTCAAAAATATCCATACACGTTGAACCTTGGTCCCTAAAAACAAATTGACATTTGGTACTGGACAAGAGCACTTGCTTGTTTGCAGTACTCCAATTTGAGACCACTGAAGGAGCAATTATACACAATAAAGTTTTTTTGCACATAAGAATTCTTGAAGCCTCTACAAGAATTTCCTTTCTTCATAATATCAAAAGTCTATCTACTTGGAATGCCTAAGAATGATTGGAAGTTGAAGGTGAATCCTGCAAACTCGTAGTTGTTGTTAACATGGATGAATATCGTAGACCGTGAACTTCTCTCTGAATTTGAGGAACAGACCTTCTAAAAGAATGGGTGCTATACTGCTGTCTTCAAAGCACTACCTACATGTACGAATCCTTCACTATACCCTCGTTACAACCTCCACAAACTTGTATAACACAGAATGCTGTGTCAATCGTTCCAACTGATCTTCTGTGCAAACCTCGGTTTCTCTTTGCACTGTACATACCATATTCATCTACCCCTTGTATCCTAGAATGGGAGAAGGCTGACGATACAAGATTGTTTACAATTGAGAATGAGTAATAGGGCTGATGACATGGATGGAACTTACATGTTCAGGTCCACCCTTAGCACCAGTAGTAGTGGCGGAGCTCGCTTGAACACCTTGTAACACTGACATTTCGACATGGCCCGCTTCCTCCGCCACACCAAAATCGTCTCCTTCATATTGCAGTGACCTTTGGAGGTCGCTGGATCCACTGTGCTTGGTCTTTGACATCACTTTTTTCGCCCGTGTCATCCTTGCCCTCTTCAAAGCTCTAGGTGACGAGAAAAAGAACAAGCTGTGTTTCTTTCTCCTCCTCTTCGATGGAATAGTAGAGAGAAAGACGTCGTTTTCTAAAAGTATGACATAACTACAAGAGCATCAACACTACATAGGAGCACCAATACTAGAACTTCTGAACATAATAAGAAAGGAATTGAGCTTAGCTAAGGTCCAACTTATTGTCACGGTGGAGAGACCTTGGAAGGCTCAAAGCGTGCCAATAAACCTTGGAAGTAGTCTTCTTAATGACATCCTATGCAGTATAACCGTCTTCTTAGTGACATCGTACGACTTGCGACGGCTACTTTAATGCGCTGTTCGTTTGAATGATAGAACCAATGACAGCGCTTAATGAAGACCAACATCAAGTGCCTTCTTCATGCCTTGAAGTATTGAAGAAGATCTGTCCTTCGAGATTGAAGTGTGCCTTCAAAGCTTGGTCCGTGCTGGATTTGATTTACCTCCAATGGTGGCTACGGCTCCTTTTCCCATGTGCGTGTTCTTGGTAGCAGTAATCCCAAAATGCTTAGATCTTGAAAATATCAGGGAAACTCCGATCCTGCACACAAAACATAATATGAAAAAATGAATGTGCAACTCTCTAATTATAAATGTATACGCATCCTAGGTATCTTGAACGTACTACATCGTCTCATTTACAGCATGGTAATAAATGATGGGGGCTTCTGTCCTAGAATTATTTCTTAATGAAGAAGGCTTTTTACAAATGGAAGCATAAGAGGATCAAATATCAACATCTATGAGGAATAATTTATACTGACCTTGTCCTCATGCCGTCCTTGAAAATTAATCACCGCAATGATTGCACAAATGCCCTTCATCATGTATAAGAATGCACCTACCGTTTCTCGAACAACACTCTTTCATTTCCATCTCATTTACTGTCCGTGTTAGCATTATGGCTTACGTTCGAGTAGATGGTCATGACACACCATTACTGTTCCCAGTGAATGATGAAGGACTGGCTAGAGTCCCGAGTCACCTCCTTCATGTGAGATTTAAGTTTGTAGAGAATTCAATCTATGTTGAAGAAGAGATGAAGTCCGATTTAGGTAAATTACAACAATCCATCCCTATAGAGAAGTGTGTAGATGACAAAGGCCACTACTGGTACCTAGGAGTAGGAAATTATAGAGGTTTCGGGCTTCCCCTAAGTCTATTAGGGGCAGCCACTGAGCTAGGTAGCCGACAGTCAGATAATTCTACGGTAGACATGCCTTATACATCTCCAGCACGTACACCTAGTCCTCTAATAGACCGCCCTTTCATGCTCCCAAACAATACAATGCTTACAAAGGTGAAGGTCGAGAAATTGGATACTGTTGTAGAGTTGTCTAGTGAGTCCGAAGGAGAGGCCTCGCAAACCACTTCACAAAAGGCCACCTTCGGAGCGCATGTGATGAAAAGTTCTAAACTTACTTTTATCACCCCACCTAGTAGTTCGCAGTACCTTTCGTTTTCACGTCCTCCTATGTTGGCGAGTCCTAATAGCCAACTGAGTATTATAGATTGCTTGAAGAGATTGTCCACGGTTCATTGATCTCGGAGTGAGTTGTCCACTTTAGACTTTGATGCTGTGAAGCACCATCGCGTGCAGTATCTCCCACCTCTATATAATGGAGATGTTGTCTTCGAGTTACCTCCATGTCGCTCTTCCTCTTCATCATCGGCTGCAAAGAATTTGGAGGGAATAGACAACCGCTATGATGGACATCCATGGTGCAAGCTCGTGACCACAAACATCCACAACATCGACAATCTGAAGTTCTGTAAGTCTTTTTGTGCTAGTCACCTTGTTTGTAATAATCCAAAGTGCGAGTACCTAAAGAGGGCCATGAAAAGAAACGAAACAGAGTGGAGCGGTTCTAGTAGGTTTCCATTTGCAGTAGGAAACGTTCCACCAATAGACTGTAGCCTACATTGTAAGGTCTGCAAAGTCACACCCACCTGCCTCTACACTTGCAATGCTAGGATCTACTATTGCTACAGCGATAAACCAAATATGACAAGGGCTTGTATTCACTTTGGAGACCATACTCACCCAGTAGGGAAGGGTATGTATAGAGATTCTAGGAACGAAATCAGTGAACTCATCGCAAAGCAAGTGGCTAAAACACCTACAGCCACAAACTCTGCCATAGCTTTGTCCGTCAGCAAAGATTTCCTATCGACCTATCTATTTCACCATGGAGAAGGGGAGAAGGGGATGTTGAAGGGAGAGGAAATGGACGAAGTGATGGATCGTTTCCAATATCTAAGCAGCCCTAGCATACGCAATGTCATCTCGTCTTTTCGCTCAAGTAGCCGAGGGGGGGTCATTGACAACATCATGACTATGAAGAAAGAGTCGAAGTTCGAGTTCATACATGATAGCGTCTTCCCTAGCCAAGGGAAAGAGAAAGTATACGTTTTCAAAATGCTGACAGAAGGACCCGGAAGTGGAGTGGATTTGGTCAGGCGTATGCAAGCTAGAGGCGATCTAGAAAATGCATGGATGATGTTCGCCCACGTGAATCGCGTGAAGGATTGGACTACGATGGGCTGCCACGTGTACGACTCTCAGTACAAAAAAGTGATGACAATTGCTGTCTGCGATATGTAGTCTGAAGATACCGAGGTCCAAGTACAGTTCTGGAGGAGTTTGAATGCTATCATGGTACGACATGGAGTGCGTGATCCAAACTTTAAAGGGTTCATGGCAGATAGTGCTATGGCTAATTGGAATGGGGTTCGCATAGTGTACGGAAGTGGCTCTGTGAATGAGATTATGGAGAATCGGGAGAAGACATGTTTACTACATTGGAGTACTTCCCTTCACAAGCACACACAAAAACACATTAAGCAAGCACTCCAACACCAACACATTACAATATGCAAGCAGTACAAAGAGTCGAAGACCATGGATGAAGCTGAGCTTCGGTACCTTGCAATCCGTTCGTGGTGGTTGTCATCTGGAGCCGCGACTGAAGAAGCACTTCATCATCTAGACCACTGGCTTGCATTTTGGCATTTTCGATACTTACAATGGGGAGGCTTTATGACAATGGTAAGTGCCCTTCTGGTCTCCCCTTGAATCCAAATACTTGTATGTACATGAAACCAGACATACTTATATCTGCGTGTGTGACAACATATGTCTAAATGTATTTTTTATTATCCAGTATTAGTTTTTTAAATCCAATGTTTTTTTATCATTTTTTTTTGTCTAGTATTCTTTTTGCACTGTACTAGTCTGTTGTGTAGTCTAGGTAGTATGTTTGTTTCTATCCTAAAATGTTTGTGGTACTCTATTTTTATTATCTTGTGATGTTTGGACATCCAAGGATACTCTCCACTAGCCTTAGAGAATGTATCTTTCATTTCCAATGCAAAGTTTTTTCTAAAAGTAATGGAAGGTAGTCTTTTCTTTTTGTTGTCGTGAAGTTCAAGTCTAGATATCGGAAGTACCACTAGAGAGCACTTAGGCATCTGTCGGATCCGACGGATGCCCAAGTGTTCCCTTCCAATACTATTTTAAGTACCTTGTATGAAGAAATGCATATTTCTTTTCGAAATGAAAAGAGGAGGTTGCTGAACATCTACAAGAGATGAAAGACTAGTTGGCCTTGCTCCAGAAAATGACCTACCCTAAACCATCAAAGGTAGCTCATTCGTATATGCTTTACTTGTGGGGAATAGAAGTTGTGAACTATTCCTTTGCATGAAGGAAATTGACTTCGGCGTGTACTTTATATCATGGCTTAATGGACTCCCCGGAGGTTAGGAAAGTGTTGGATCTTTCTAATATGAAATGGGAAGTCCTTCTTCATCTATTGTCATGTGTGAATTTGCAGGGCTTGAGTTTGGAGGAGATGGCAGACTTGCCTTCATGTAACCTGTTTGAAATAGTGCACAATAAGTGGCTTCAAATGTCCGGAAAGAGAGGAAACAATTTATTTGATGCCACTTGTGATGACAGTATTCGTGCTTGGATGCAAATGACAAAGTATCGCGCCTATCTCAGAGGTCATGCAAGCAGATCTGGCCCATCTAAGGGGGAACTGAAGCTAAGAGCTGCAAGACGTAGTGGGTGCCCAAAGAAAATTGCCGAGGCGTTGAACACATTACCTGAAGCACATGGTCTGGGAAGTCGTGTACCACATTTGGAAGGGGAGGAAATATTTGGAAGCACAAAGAGGAAGTTGGATGTACCTATTGGTGATGCCGGAGACTCCCATAGACCAGATAAGATCAATTTCTCTCAACCACGTGTCCGGACTAGGTCTACGAAGGCTTCAGAAGAATTGATGGACAGCAAGGGCAATACAATTGAGGGTCGCCCTTTGCAGTATGTGACCGTTGCATTTGAAAGTGACTGTGACACATCGAAGTGGCACATTGCAAGGATCAGCCACAAGTCAAATGCCAGATGTCAAGCTCAACAACGGACATCAAACATCAAGTGTAACGCAAAAATTGCAAAGGGGAAGAAGGGAACCCTAGCTCCCACTTATCGTGGGCGGAAAGAAGAATATGGGAGTAGGCGCGAGGTGGTCTCGGACTTCTGGTTCTGTTGGGACGACATCGAAAGGTGCGTGAAAGGCTCAAAGCGGAAATGGGTCATTGATTGGCCTAAGGTGCCGGAGGTTTGGCCCGTATTGATTGGGACAAATCTCAATTGAGACGAAACTTTATTACTGCAGCATGCGGGCTTCCACCTCCAAGAACGACCCACCCTGTCGCCTCGCCGATTGTTCACCATGTCCAAGATTTTTGAAAGTGCTTTGTATGACGAACCACCACCCAAGAACCCGGATGCTTATCCAACAGTCAGGAACAACCGAACCATCAGAAGAATTGCAAATCCTCCAAGTACAGAACAACGGAACAAGTGGGAGAGTGTTGGGAACATAAAAGGACAAATTCTAGGAGTGACCCTACTCCCTTTTCCAGGTCTTGGTGCAATAGTGGAATTGGAGACGGGATCTGACCCTACCAAAAACGTATATCGAATTACGGTTGGTATGTTCCCCTCGTGCACTTGCCCGGATTTTGTGAATATAGCTATCTCGGCAATTGGAGGAAGACAGCAGTATGTGAACTGTAAACATCTATATTATTTGTATAGGTATTTTTGCAAGATGGATATCCATGATGACAAGTTCATTCATGCACCTAGTTATAGCTTCAATGAATTGAAGGTACTTCTATTTCGAGCGGGGCTCATCACTATCCCTGAGTAGGCTTAGTGGTAATTTCTGATGAATTCATGCATACAGTATTTGTTTATGTATCAGGCAATAGAAATGATTTAAAACATGTACCAATCAAAATGTTGTTGCATTTGCAAAGTGTGGGAGTATGTTTCAGAAGTGTCATTACTAAATTGTGTGAAATGAAATTCCAATACATGGGTTGAACCCTAATCCTATACTCTCGTGCTATCTTACATTTACGAAGATGAACCTAATTTACATTTTTTGCTTTGCCACGTCTTCTCTACAATCCTAGTCATAGTCAAGTCGAAAGAAAAAAAATTAGAAATTTAAAATACACGAAGTAAAACACTTAAGGATAAAAAATAAAACTCTACCGCATTGGTTTGCGGTAGTCAGCAAAACCTGACCTTTAGCTTGGCTACCCCTTGTATACGAATCCTCTTATACTAGCACTTGTTAGAAATAGCAATCATCATGGGATATTTAGAAGCCCTAGTTCTTCATTCTCAATTTATCCCCTTCAAACAACACTGTAGAGTTCTTCCAAACCCATTACGGTCTATTTTATAACAAGTATTATACCCGTACTTCTGTGTAGTAGGATGATTAAGAGTTTAAAATGTATACATAATTTTAGAAGTTTGAGAAGTCAGAAAATAAGAAACCCAACCCTTAAATTATAAATTAAATGTAGACCACGGTTATAGGATCCACGGTCATAGGTCACAAAAATTACTATAAATAGTAAGTTTTTGGATGAAAAAAAATTTGACGAAAAAAATTTCCATAAATATACTTTTGGTGCTCCCCGCTCATAAACTTCTCACTCACGGCTCGCAAGCTCCCCGCTCCAAGCTCGCCTGCTAGCATCGTTGTGGATTCTTCTACTATAAATTATTGATGGATGAAGTTTGACCGCTAATCAGTTCTTCAAACTTCATCTATTAATATCTCCTAATCTACAACTTGAAATTAAGTTTTTCTTTTGGTTTTGGGTGCTAAATATTAACTTTCTTTTTATTCACTCAACTTGTTCCAAAGTTTTTGGTTTTATCTAACTTTCATCCAATTTTGGCTCTAAACTTTATCCACTTCTATCTAATTTTAAGTTGGATTTCTAAGTGTGAGATGTTTTTGGAAACCTCTAAGCAAGATCTACCATCTAATCTTACTAACTTTGAATAAAGATTTAATCTTTATACTCTGAATCCCATGGATAATTCGGCCATATGGTAATTTAACCTATTTTTGATAATTCAAAAATAAGGTAAGATTTCAATTTTTTACCTTAGAGTTGGGTTCATTGTTGAGGTAGTTGTACGCGTCTTGAAATGCTCCATCATCCGCCATCTTTCAAACTTGATTGATATTTTTGCCCACGGCTTAAAGTTAGATAGAAATTACAAGCTTAAAATTCGAAATCTTTCAAGTTCCCATCTCTTTCCCTTATCTCCCCTTTTCTTTCCCACTATTCTTCTCAATTATTTGAGTGCCAAGGGTTGATTTTGAAACATTAAATAATTGCACCACCTTCTAAATAATAATTCACTCTTCATATTTATAAGTCATTATTATTCTACCTAAATTTTTGGTGGTTCTAATTGGATTTCAAGGATTTCCTTCTACATCTTATCAACTCTAATTTCTCTTCAACTACCAAATGGACTCTTCATCCTCTTCACTTGTATTTTAAAAGTTGGTGTCTAATAAGGGATTAGATGTTTCCCTTCTCTTCTAATCTATACTCCTTCTATTTCTTAATTTTGTTGCAATTTGAAGAGTTTTAGTGAGAGAAAGAGTGGTGAGTATAGAATTGTTAATTTCTCCTTCTAGTGGTTAATTTCCATCTCTAATCTCTAGTTTTTTTCTCCCTAATTCTACTTCGCGGTATTTTAACTCTTAGTCTGATTTTGACAAATTACTATTTTTAGAATTTTTATATTTTTTCCTTATAGAAGCTAAACTCAGCTTTCCAAATTGATAAGGCACTTGCAAATCGGACCTTCCTAATAGAAGTTATACATGGATGAAGTTTAACTACTAATCGGTGTTTAAAAACTTCATCCGCTCATATCTCACTCATTTCAAGTCAGATTGTTTCATATTATACGTTTTTGGAAACTTTTCAATCTCCATTCTATGATTTTAAACTCAATTGTCTACCGCCACTTCCTCTCTTCATTCTTAGCCTCTAAATATTCACTTAATACTAAGAAATGACCAACTTGGCCAAACTTCTACTAACAAGGCCAATAACATAAAATGGGTACAAGAGGGGGTTCAAAGCTTCGCCGTCACTTGGGATTGTACAAGATTTCTAAAACATTCCAACTATCTAAGGTCAAAACTCCGCCGTAGTTGTGAACAACCTCTAAATTCTACCAATTTCTATAATCTGTAAGTTCAAACTCCACTGTGTTTTGGGTTTTCTTTCAAAATTCTAATAATTTCACAGCATGCAAAGTCAAAGCTTCGCCGTCCCAAATGGGACAAAAATACACGAAAATACTCCCACTCCCACTACAAGTTAATACAAACTCTCATACACGTGTTAGTACAAATTTTAACCACACATTGTTAGTACAACCATAAAAACTCTAGAAACACCCACAAAGCGGCATTGTCAAGGTATGGAGTGGGGTTTCTCTCTAGGACTAGTACAAAAACACAAGAAACTTAAGAAAATACGAAACCAACTTCAAGAATTGGTTAAAACACCACAAGTTATCAAAAATATACCAAAATACAAACAACAAAGTATTAGTAAAGTTTGAAGAGACCTCTAAGTCCTTCAAAACTTGCACAAAAGTTAATAATGGAGCTTGAAATGCTCCAAAAACACCACGTTTACAACTTTGAATCAAAAATGGCCAAAAAGTCCAAACTAATGGATCAACGTATACAAGGCCAAAATTTGGCAAAAATGAGGTGTTTTGAGAGGAGAAGGGGTGCCCTTATATATTCTTTCAAGGGCACCCACCTCCTCTCATTTTCATAAGGTAAACTTATCACTTAGGATTTTCATCCTAATTTTCCAAATTTTGACTTCTACGTTGGTCCAAAACTCTAACTTTTGGAGATTAATTCCAAATCACAAACGGATTGCGCCATAGGCTTCAAAAGGCCATTTCTAGTCTTAAAGGATCTCCACCCCTTTCTCATCCGCTAAAAAAACACTAAAAGCTAGTGCCAACTAGAATCCAAAAAGGAATAAAAATCCAATTTTTGGAGGTTGACTTTTCTAAAGAAAGTAACTAGTCTAGGCTTTTTATTAGGTGTAAAAGAGTATGAAAAGACCCTTCTTTAACTTCAATCCAATTCTGTATGCTCCCGTTAGATTAGTCAACTCCACGTTTAATCTTCAATTCTGCCAATCTTGGAGGATCCTGTTAGTTTTGAGTCTTCTAACTATCAAAATGCCACAAAATTTGTTAGAGCTCATTATTAACATAAAAGAAGCTACAATAATTTTTAGTGAGATTTTACCTTAGCTTGGATAATTTTTAGGAATTTTCCATCATGGCTTTTAGCAGTTGACTGCTCGGAAAAAGATCTTTTGGAGATCAGAAAAAAACAAGAATTTTCATGGAACTTTTTATAGAATTCTACAAGACATGTGTAAGCTCATTTTTTTAATTTGCACATCTGAAGAAGGAGAATCAAATCCCGCTATCTCCTTTAACTTTTGGTAATTAGAGAATCTTCCAAATTGAAAGGAATCTTCCAAATTGAAGGGAATCTTGGTGAACCGATTGCACCGTTGAACTCTTGGCATGATTCCCACCTCAAGTTACCATACTTAGATTGTAGATGCCTTTCTCTAGTTTATCTTAAGTTTTTTTCACCTATAGGCTAACAATTAGAGTTTTTATTATTTCACTAATGGAATGGGGATACTGAAACCTCTCTTTGGAAATTTAAACTAGGATTCTTACATAGTTCCCTTAGACCAATTTAGCTAGGATTTGTCAGGTTTAGACAAGTTGGGCAATTTCTACTAAACACACTTACTTTATACAATTTTGGGGTTTCTACCCTATTTACATGCAAAATTTGATTATAATTAAAAAAATGCTTTATTTAGGACCAAATGCTATATTGATATGTGACATCTCTATTTTGATTATTCACTTTTTTTTAGGATTTTTGTATATAAAACTATACTCAAAACTAATAAAATCCAAAAAAAACAAATTTACAAGTCCCAAATGACTAAATGGGCACTCACACTCATGACTTCTAGTATAGATATAGTAGCTTGTAGTGGCTCCAAATTCAAACTAAGTGATATTAATAGTGACACATAAAGCAGTAGTGATGTAACATCACTACTGCTAGAGGAGATGGAGGACAACCTATTTGAAGGTAATTCTAAAGATAGCGCTATTTAGTTGGTAGCTTACTCTTCATTAATAAAGATGCATAAGAGAAATATGAGGAGAAATATAGTGAAATTTTCAACATATGATCAATACAAAGCACATGGTGTAACGCCCCCATGGCCTTGGACTTGGCATGGAGGTGGCACATTATGGAAGTACTAACAATGCCATGTCAAGTGGGACTAGATTGACTCCGATTGGGCGTGGTGTGTGAGGCTGACAGACTTGCACACCCGGTAGGAGGACCCGTGTTTTGTGCACAAAGGGTGACACTGGGAAGTGTGAGCAAGTGAGGCTACCTTTGGCTTGGGCCCTCCCAAGTCATGTGACTTAGGAGGTCTCAAGGGAAAGGGACCCGGAGGCAAGTCTTGAGAGACTCCAAGAGTGTACTAGGCTAGGGACTAAGTTAGTTTGCTTGTGAATGAGGAACTAACAGTTTGCTTGCTTGGTGCAGGTTGGTGAAGTGAGGAGTTAGTCACACCCTAGACTTAGAGTGTGGGACGTGGCGTGGGGTCAAACCCATGTTACATGTCGTATCAGAGCCAACGGAGCTTGGTACCGCGGTGAGCTTGGCTGCTAAGTGTTGTATGGTGATATTGAGGCTTCTGGAAGTAAGCAAGGAGCAAGGCGCCATTGCAAAGGGAAAGGCAACTGAAGCAGTGGAGATACCGTGGCAAGAGGAGGGTGTTGAAGAAGACCTTGAAGACAATGTGTCCCTCTCAGTAGAGGCTGCAGAGATCATCAAGAAGAGGAAGGTTAAAATGCGGCGCAAGAGTAATCTTGACCCTAGTCTTTCTCAAGGTACTGCCTCCTAGGAAGTGAATGTGCAACCGGTCCAGAATTTAGCTCCCATGGACATTGAGAATGCTCAAGACTCCAATGAGGAAATGGAGGATGCGGTTGATCTTGGTGGAGGTGGAGCCACAGAGAGCATTGAAGATGAAGACCCAGATAGGATGTCACCCAGAAGGATGAGGAAAGTCCCAGTTGTGGCTAAGGCAAAAGTAACTGCCCTAGCCCCTAATACACTAGTTGTAAGCACTCAGTTCCAATTCCAATATTACCTCCTTTGGAAGGGATAAGCCCCAAAATAAAACACTATTTCGAGACTATTCAACAGTTGATTAATCATAACAATCGGCTTGTGTAGGAGCGGGACCACTACAAAGAGTTGGCAACCAAAGGGGGTCCCAAAGTTGTGTTTATGAAAAATGCCCCAAATCCAATTTCGTGGGATACTAAGGACAAGAGGACTATAGAGACCTTCTTATTTGAGTATGAGACCTACTGTGATGCGGCAGCGTTTAACTAGGATGATCCAATGATAAGGGACTTTGGCACCTTTTTCAAAGAGGGTGCATCAGCCACACACCAAGCTGCTAAAAGTATAATTGCAACACATGGTACCTGGGCGGCGCTCATGGAGTGGGCCATCACTACGTGGCGGAAACCACACCAACATTTGTTGGATGTGACTGCACTGGATACAATGAAGCTGAGACCCAATGGTAATTTGACCAAGTTTGCAGAGGAATACAAGACTAAGTACCTTCAGTGCAAAGTGGAAGAGAATCCACAATTTAGGGCTATGGGTGCCTTTTTTGCTAATCTAGATGAAGCTACGAGGTCTAAGATTTGGGAGCGTGAGAAGCTCTTCCATGTAACGTGGGATTAACCCCACGCCACATCCCACACTCTAAGTCTAGGGTGTGACTAACTCCTCACCTCACCAACCTGCACCAAGCAAGCAAACTGTTAGTTCTTCATTCACAAGCAAACCAACTTAGTCCCTAGCCTAGCACACTCTTGGAGTCTCTTAAGACTTGCCTCCGGGTCCCTTTCCCTTGGGCCTCCTAAATCACATGGCTTGGGAGGGCCTAAGCCAAAGGTAGCCTCACTTACTCACACTTCCCAGTGTCACCCTTTGTGCATAAGGCACGGATCCTCCTACCGGGTGTGCAAGTCTGCCAATCTCACACACCACGCCCAATCGGAGTCAATCTAGTCCCACCTGACATGACATTGTTAATACTTCCACAATGTGCCACCTCCATGCCAAGTCCAAGGCCATGGGGGCGTTACACCCTCCTCCACTTAGACCATTTGATGTCCTCATCAAGCCTTGGGTCACCTGCTACCCTAGTCCTGGTAGTAAGTGTGGGAATCCGGAAATGGATCAATAATGCAAGAAGTAGGTGCGAAAAATTAAAAAAAATTAAAAAAAATAATAGTTAGAGTGTGATTTTTGGACCAGATAGCTTGAATTAGGAAATAAGCGTTTTGGCACCACCCATAACTGGAACTTGTCCGGATCCAGAATCCGGACTCATCCGGAACACAGGAACCTACCGTATAGGTCTCGTAGCTACGGAAGTAGGATACCGTTGATACAATGGACTTGTAGCCGTTGTCCTTAAGACTGTAGAAAGGCAGTTTAGTACTTAAGCCATCTTCCTAGGGTTTCCTCTTCACTTTTCTGTTCAGTGTTTCTGAGACTGTTTGTGTGAGTAGTTGAGAGAAAGAGTGGTGAGTTAGCGACTAAAGTAGAACTACTTTTCCTTCGTTCTCACTTAGATCTTATGGCATCCGGACTAGTACGGAAGATAGCGGTATCTGCCCGGGTTATCTCTCCGGCCATTCCGGATAGCCCAGGACTACACAAGCAGTTAGAGGAGGACTTGACTAGGTTAGGATGTGTCGGTTTACTACACCGACCATGGAACCTCAAGAGTAAAGAGATGATTTAAGAGCTACTTCACGGTGTTCCGAATCAGTATGAGCTCACTTTGAGAGGGCGGCCAGTCGCGTGGACCGAGGACATCTAGGCGAACATCTATCAATTCCGGAAGAATGGGAACGGTTTAGCAT
Source organism: Climacium dendroides (assembly GCA_950106755.1). Taxonomy (NCBI): domain Eukaryota; kingdom Viridiplantae; phylum Streptophyta; class Bryopsida; order Hypnales; family Climaciaceae; genus Climacium; species Climacium dendroides. The sequence goes on along the minus strand of OX467091.1, from coordinate 13,744,514 downwards.
CGAGGACAGACCGTTTTGTAGCTGGGAAGTTCACCAGGTCTGCAAACCCTAAGGACGGATTTGCTATCAGCGAGTGTAAGGACGATAGACATAGGCGGATACTAGAGTTTCTGATTCTGATCTTGTATCCGGAAAAGCCAACGCGGGTTACCATTACGGTGGCCAATACTATCTTTGGGGCTATGGAGAACCGGGTAGTGCATTGAGGTAGGGTCATAGCCAGGATAGTGGCTAAATTAGCGGATCACGTGACCCAAGCGAAGGCGAGTCCAGTTAGTACCTATTTGTTTCATCTGTACCATCAACAGGAACTTTTGAGTGCAGCGGAAATAATTCAGTATGACACCGGAAAGACGCTCCTGTCATACGGACTTTCCGGGGAGGAAGCGGAAGATCCGGTCGAGTCTGAACCGGAGGAACTTCCCGAGGAACGTTTGATAGATCCGAGGACCAAGAAGAGGAAGTCAACCAATCCGGGGTCGAGAATCAAGCCACCGACAATGGAGAGGGGGGAGTCCAGCAAAGGACCTGAGATGGAAACAGAATCCGCATTTTTCAATGCGGGGCTCGAGTGGATACGTGAAGCTAAGGTACTTCACGACGGGTTGTCAGATTTGGTGATAGATACCGCGGAAGTGTTGAAGGTGGATCCGGATCAGATCGTGGAAGCTATCAAGCGACTGCCCAAGCCGGAGGATCTGAAAAAGAGGGAGGAGCGGATCCAGGAGTTGGAGGCGGAACGGAACCTACTCCAGACCCGAGTGAATTGGGCGGAAGGGGAAATGGTAGCTGCGAAGGAGAAAGAGAAAGAGGCTCTCGCTCTGGTCAAGAATCTAACCGGAGCAGTCAACATCAAAGCCGACATCATCACGAAAGCTGCCTTGTTTGACTCGAAGATAATATCGGAAGGCCACATTACCGGAACCAATATAGTTACCATCCTCGTAGACTTCACCGCGAGGATAGAGCGAGTTTTCAAGGAGATCCAGAAGTTGCTAGCAGCCATCGACCCAAACCATGCGATGGATTTCTCCACCTTTCTGGAACTTCCTTTTGTCGCAGGTACCCCATGGAAGCCAGTGGCGGATTAGGCAACCCGGATGGAGGGCCTGAGGGGGATACTCACACCAGCCGAGCCTTCCGCCAGTAAGATACAAATGACGGAGTTGAATTTGAGGCCAGCCTCGAAACCGGAACCGGAGTCTAGCGCGAAAACGGTTCCGGTGCCATCTAAGTTCTCAACTCCGGAAGTTCCCAAGGCACAAACAATGCCGAATTTGATGACCGGATCATTCAAGGTTCCAAGACAGCAGATTAGGGGAGATCTCATTAATCGGATTGGTGGAATGACCAATCCGGCTCGGACTAATCCAAAAGGATTTGTGCACATGCAAGAGACCACGCCGGAGAAAGGAAGCGAACCCGCAACATTGGAGGATACAACACCAGAGAAGGAGAAGGAAGTTCAAGTCATTGAAGATTCTGACGAGGAGAGTGCCCACTCCACTTCCGGAACCGAAGGCGACAGCGATCCGTCTCCCGCAATGCGCCATATCCAGACTCGGTCCACAACAAAAACTACGCCAGCAAAGAATACGAAGGGGACGCCTACCAGCCAAGCAGAGAGCCGTTCAAAGAAAGGACGGAAGCTAAGACATTAGAGTTGGTAGGAAAAGAAGTATAGGATCCGGAATGGGGTTCCGAGCTTGGACCCAGTTTCCGAAATTTTAGGCGGATAGTAAGGAAATCCGGTTATCTCGGACAACAGTTAGCAATCTTTCCGAATATCTCGGGAGATTCAGGGATTGGTGGCTTGGATTTCCGGGTTTCCTTTTCAGGCTTTTAGGAGTTGACTTTGGGTTTTTGTGTTAGTATTTTAAGGGCAGGCAAGTTAGTGTCTGCCATTCCATTCCATCCTACTCCATTGGATTTTTAGTGCTTTCACGGATGTATTACAAATTTATTTTCTTAATCTAAGTCAGCCAGGATACCTTTAGCTGCACTTTTGCTTAGACATGGTCTTTTTTGGCTGAGTGTATGCATGGGTGTGTGATCTGGTACTGGAGAAAGAGAAGGGAGGGAGAAAAGGAATCCGGATCTTGAGCTACGGATCATCTAGGGGTGGAGCTAGTGAGAAGGAATGCAAAGCTGAGTAAGGGAGTGTAAGTGTAACGTGCTTTTAATTTGCCGGAACGGCAATCCGGATAAGACGGTAGAGGTCCCTGCGAGTCCGAAACCAGGAGGGTTTTGTGCGGAGTTAAGCAACCGCCAAAGGAAAGGATCTCCCACTACTTCGGAAAGTCTGCCAACCTCCTCCTTGGTAAATTGTCTTCTCCTTGAGATTCTATTCTTTTGGGTCTACAAGTTCTGATCTGTCGTTGTAGTTAGAGAAGTGTAAAAAGTGCTCTGTGTGACCTGATTTCGGATCGGCCAATCCGGAAACTATGAGAGAATACTCCTCCCTCCTCCTACGACTGTGTTGTCTTGGGTGTGTTGTTTAGTGGGTTTAGAGTACAGAGAGGATAATTGTACAAGTGGTGAATCCCCACCCCTTTCTAGATCAAGGGCGGACCCTTTGAGGGTAAAACAAAGGCAACAAAAACCAGTGACGGAAGAGAGACGGAACTCAGATCCGGGTGTGTCCGGATCCGGAACAGAATCCGGAATGTACTAAGTTTCCGAAACGAGATAGGGTAAGTAAAAGAAAAATGATTAATTGAGTAGTCACGATCCGGATACTTCTAACTCAATCGATATCTTACTAGAAGTTCCCTGGAACAATAATTCGTGTCATCTTGCAACCATTTGTCGTTGTAAGGATACTTACGGCTAACTACGCGTACGACAGTAAGCCCACATACTTACCCTTTTCTTAAGAAGTGACCAACTCCCCAAGTCAAGTGCCTTTCAGTCGAGCGCTCTCAAGTCTCTAACTTTTACTTAGACTAGTTGTTAGTTCCATTTAGCTCCCCTTCGTGTCTTCCCTTCTGGTCCTTGCATGCCACAAACAAGTTTAAGAACGTTTTAGCCGGTTGGGTAGAATGTGGTCCAGTTAGCACTTTCCCTTATTCATCCACTTGAGACATAGATAGCTAATCCATGCCCTCCTGCTTCAAGGCACACCTTTGCAAAGTGAATCCACTTGCAGCTTGGTGTCCACATTTTGAGGTCGTCACACTCAAGCTTCCCCTTCATTGCATCACCAACTTTAGGGTGGTTCCTTTAGCAGCATCCATCCTTCCAGTTCCACACTGAGTTCACTCTCGAATTTAGTACTCTCTCACACCCCTACAAGAAGCCGGACATACTCCTAACTATTCCTCACTCCGCTCACTAGGTCAAAGATTTTGCAACCTACCCTCCCCCACTTGGAAGGGTTGGGGTCCTCACCAACTACCTATTTCTTCCTTGAATACTCTTGGTGATACGGTGTTTTTCCCTTGTTGCTGGAGTTTGTTCACTCCCACTCTCATCTTCTTCGATTTGCAGTCTTTTGGATTTCTTTTTCTTGGACTTGAACTTAGTCAATTCTTTCTTCTCCCATTTCTTGCGTGCTTTCTTCTCATCAAGCTCATGTGTTAAGTGTTTTACATGCTTCAAGTAAGCTTGGTTGATCCATTCATACTCAAACGGACTGTACCCGTACATGATGCACTTGTATTGTTTACCCCTTGTTCCATTCTTCCTAGAATCAATGACCGCCTTGATCTTGTACATATTCTTATCTCAGTGTTTATACTTAGGAGGTGGACGAGGGTCCTCTTGCCACAAGTGCAAGTTCTGGTCATCTTTATAGTACTTTTTCAAGAGTGAAACATGAAATACAAGGTGAATTGGTTTGCCAACTCTTTTGGCCAAATCCAAAACATACTTATCTTTGTGCAGCATTTTCTTTACGAGAAATGGTCCAATCCATTTGGTTGACCACTTAAGAGAGATTTGCTTTGGGATGTTCAAGTTGCGAGTGTCCAACCAGACCTTCTCTCCAACTTGAAATACTTCTTCCCGTCTGCGTTTGTTCTTGACCTTGCAGTAGCACTCCTAAGCTTTTACAAGCCTTTGCCTGCACATTTTCATAAGTGCTTCCCTTTGCTCCACACATTCTACTGCTTAGTTGGAATAGCATCCAGAGAGTCTTTCTTGGTCACGGTGCCATTTGCTCCACCCACGGGCTAAATCCGTTGCTTTTAAAGCCTCTTGACCATAACATACTTTGAAAGGTGTTTCACCATGAGAGGTGGTTTGGTGGTGTTATAACAGAACTCTGCCACCAAGAGTAAGTTGGTCCAATTCAGTTGATCACCCTCACAAAAGGATCTCATATGCATATTTATGATGGAATTGATCCTCTTTGTTTGGCCATCCCCTTCTAGATGGAAGAATGTAGCTTCACTTGAGTTCTCCTCATCAAGTGCTGCCAAAATAATGTTTGGAATACTTTATCCCTATCACTCACAATATCCCACGGGAATGCCTTGTGCCTAACCTAATTGTCAAAGAACACTTGACCCACCATTTTTGCCGTATAAGCTTTAGGTAGTGGGATCATAATAGCCCACTTGAAAAGTCTGCATACAATCACCATGATGTAGTTATACTCTCCCACTTTGGGTATCCTAGTCAAGAAGTCCATTGAAATTGAGTGAAACAATTGTGTTGGGATTGGCAAAGGCTGAATTTTTTCCACTTTGGGCCTTGTAGAGTACTTGTTCATTTGGCACTTCACGCAAGCTCTCACATACTCTTCAACATCCAAATTCATTACGGGCCAAAAGTACTATTTTTTCAACTCAGCAGTAGTTGCTAATACTCCCTTGTGCCCTGCTAGAGGTGTGTCATAAAAATCATGGAGGAACTGTTTCCTTAATTCCCCTGCCGGAATGTAAAGTCGGGTTTGCTTAAAATAATGCAACCCATTTACCCTCTTCACATTGTGGATCCTTTTCGTGACCACTGGCTTCTTAATAAGGTCCTTTCTGTTATTGAGAAGGTGATTGTGTATAATTGCATCTGGATCATCCTTCATAGCTTTTCTGACTTGTACATGAAAATGCCTAGTGGCCAAGTTAGTGGCCAACTCCTCAACTGCCATGAGAATGCGTGGACTGAAATATTCTTCTTTCCTACTTAGAGCGTCCAGCACTAAATTATCCTTTCCGGGCTTGTGGATCAGCTCCACATCCATGGATACAATAGTATCATACCACCTCAACTCCTTTGGGGTAGCCTGATGTTTAGACTCAAAATATTTAAGTGAGATATTATCTGTGAAGATCTTTGTCTTCATCCCACCTACATAGTGTCTCCAGGCCTTCAGGCAATGTACCACTGCAAACATTTCTTTCTCATGGGTTAGCCATCTAAGTTAGCAGCCAGCCAACTTCTTGCTCTCAAATGCTATGGGGTGACCCTCTTGCATTAGCACACCCTTGATGGCAAAGTCACTAGCATCTGTATAAACCTCAAAAGGTTTTACCAAAGTTAGGGTATTTAAGCACGTTTGCAGTGGACAGTCGCTTTTTTAGCTCCTGGAAAGCTTTGTCACTACTTCCATTCTACTTGAAGTCTTTCATTTCTTTGCAGAGTAAGTCAGACAAAGGAGCAACGATCTTGGAGAAGTCCTTTATGAACTTATGGTAGTAGTTAGCCAACCCCAGAAAAGATCCAACCCCCTTTTGCGTTTGAGGGACTTGCCATTCTTCAATGGCTTCAATCTTTTGGGGATCAGGTTTCAACACTTCTCCATCAATCACATGCCCCAAGAACTCTATCTCCTGCAAAAAGAAGTCACTCTTCTTTGCATTAGCAAACATCTGGTGCTCTTTTAGTGTAACAAGTACTTTAGCCACATCTTTGGCATGATCTGTCTTTGACTTAGAAAACACCAAAATGTCATTCTCTCCATAGTATAGACACTGAAGATGTATTCAAAAAAGAGTATGGTTGTTTGCAGACAATGTATATACAATAATTTTGGAGTTGTACATCTTTAGGGGTGCATCTAAAGTTCTTCCATATCTTGCAATACAACTACAAAAGAGTCATCTTTAAATTTTGTCTCTTTATGTAGGTTGAAATGCATACTTCTAGTAGTTTTACTTGTATGGTTATATTGTCCTTACAATGTCTTTAACATAAATATGCTGTAAAATTTGTAGGACACTTTTGCCATTGTGGATTGCAAAAATAGTAGAAACAAAAGGTCACTAAAAATATAAAAGGTCTTGCTATACAAAACAACAGCCATTACTAACTAAACCTTTATTTTTATTTATGTCAGAATTGCAATGTCTTTGCTCTTTTGTAGTTCCAGTTTGTTCATTCTCTTAGTTATTTTTATAAGAATTATTTTATGATAACTCTTTCATTTGTCATCTCATTTTTTGATGAACAAGGAATGTCTTACACAAAAGGAATAATGTCACATGACTAGTATACAACAATGCTAATTGAAGCTACATTACAATCCGTATTCTATACATATGTTGAAAATATCCTAAACCATATTTATACATTTAAAGTGGAAATTACTACAATGTCAACAACACTTTAAAGATATGACTTCAAATCTAATTATTGAAGTTCTTGTACACTAGATTGAGTAGTACTCAACTTTGACACAAATCTGTTTCAGTCAAATATATTGTAGATTCCTTTAAAAGGTTTGATGGGTTTTTTTTTGTAAGAATTTGGGGACATGAAAATGGTGACATCTTTAAAGAATGGAAATGTTCTAAAGCCTAGGCTAAGAAACAAAAAGAATACCCAAAAAAACAATATACAAACGAGAGCAACTAAAAAAGCAATGGTTGCTAGTAAGCAAACTAAAGAGACATGATTCAGAAATCCCAAGTACTTGTGTTTAAAGAAGAAAGGCAAATCCAAAGGGGTTGGTTCTTTTAAAGGGGAAAAAAAAGGCAAATTTTGTGTCTCCTACAATTATAGATGTCGTATTGGGTAAGTTACAAAATGTGGTAGTAAATGTAGAGGAACTTCGTTGCAAAAGGAAAGAAGATGTTACAAGATGTGGTAGAATAACAAAAATTGTAGGCAAACATTTAAATAGAATGGTTAGCCCAATTTGAAGACATCTACTACAAATGATGAAATGTGGAAGTAGTCCTTGATATGAAATTCAACTTCTCCATCTCCAAAAACTTGTGCAAACATATTGTTAATTTTGCTTTCAACAGATGAGAGACTATTGATAATAAATCCCTATTATTATTCGACAATGATAGGAATGTAGAGAAGTTTATGTAGCAAAGGTAAAAAAAGAGTACTAAATTGCATTGTTTGTGTCCTAGAAGACATTCCTAACTTTATCTATACAACAACTTTTTCAGAATTCCTTAATGGACTTCACGTCGATTGTCTCACTCCATTGTCTTTAGAATGTCATGATAAAATTCTGTAGATGTTTGTACCTCGATACTATAGTTGGAACACAGTGCTTATAGTGTACACTTTCTTACTATGTGCTTTGGGAGAACCACTTAAAATATAGCTTCTTTGTACTTTTAAAGATATTTTGGCTGTCATTTTTCTCTATTTATGTATGCATTACCACAATTGAAGAAGTACTAAAGGTAGGCTAAATGTCAGTTATTTGGCCTTATACTACACGGACATTTTCTAGAGATTCACATAGATCCCAAAACAACTACCGTGACAATGTAAGAAAAATCTTCTAGCCTGTCACGTTCCTTCTATGATTTTTCCAATATTAATATATATGGACATTTAAGATAAAGAATGTGTCAAAGGATACCTATATTTATGATGCCTTGAAGTAAAAGAACACAAATTTTTTAGAAGGTGAATTTGAAGTGTGTTACATTTTTTTATCTCGCATATAGAAAATATATAGGAAGCAAGGTGTTAGTGAAAGTTGTTCATCTTTAGTTTCTACAAAGAAAGTATGGAAGCAACCTCATGTGCAGACATGTCTTGGATGTCAAAATTTGCAGCACAAATGTAAACAATATATCTTGTCCAAATTAGGTTGTCAACATTTACTTTTTGGATACTCGATTATATAAAATGTAGGTTTTGTTCATGATAGTTTCTTAGTAATAAAGTGAAATGTAATATGTTGTATTTGATCACTAAGAAGCAATGCTATTTAAGAAGGATTTCTTCAGCATATGAATGTTTGGCAAGTCATTCTATAGAGAGTGTTCAACAAGTTAAGTCACTAAGGACTACAAGGAAATTCATATAGAGGTTGTCAATTTCTTAAATTGGTCACGTTAAGTAAAGGTATTTTTATGCAAGCATACAGGGATTAAAGAATAAATTGATGACTCTTTGCAAATACAATCTTCTAAACTAATTTTGGACTCTAATGTCAGTTTTTAACAAAATGTATAGAACTTTGAAAAGAGAGAAAAAAGGTAGAACATGTCCTCTAAATATAGACAACAACCGTACCGTGATTGATTAAAGAACTTCATGTCTCAGAGTTCTTAGAATTGTGAAAATAGAAAAAATCGAGGATTCCAAGATGTAGTCATTCCCTAAATCCTACATATTATAAAGAAAGACGTAAAGGGCATCGAAGAAGGAACTACAGAAAAGAGGGATGCCGAAGTCCACGATATGGCTTGGATCATCATGGTAGGGATTTGAATATGTAATCTTCAACACTATCATTATTATTTGTAATTATGTTTTGAATGCTTTGACGATTTGAATTAAGGAGAAAACAATCTTACAATTCAAGTTTGTAGATGTGAATTTATGAGTCTATAGAATAATCACTACAATGTTTTTAGTAGAATTTAAAGGCAAAATGTAGGAAGTGAAACAATAATTTGGGAGTATTACAAAACTTCCAATACAAGTGGATGCCTTTTGCTTAAAAATTATATGTTGATAAAATTTTGAAGTAAAATGAAAACTTTCTCTTTTATGATTTTGAGTCTTTCTTTGTCTAAAGTTTATATGGAATGTAAGTGCATCATGAAAAAATATAATAGTGAGTGGCAACAATTACTCATTGTATTTTCATGTGCATAGCATTATTGTTTATTGTAGCATGCGAGAGTGACTACATCCTTGACATTTGCTATGGACTATAAGTTCTTAACATTTGAAGAGGGAGAATGGTAGAGAACGAGTGCATTGGCATAGGAGAAAATCTTCATTTACAAACAGACACTATAAAAATGATAGGTCTATGTCACCATATATGAATCGAAAGGAGCAAAGGAAAATCTGTAGTCTTTCAAGATCAAAATCCCCTAGCATTGAATTGCTACATCAATCAAACGATGAACATTTCAAAAATGACATGGGATTACAAATCCTAAAAAAAGAGCAAGTAGCGTTGTCTTGATGGAAATTCTTCCATTACATAAATATTAGACTGTGAGTGAATTTCACCGTGAGGCAAAATGCATCCACAAGGTTGGGCCGGGAGGAGTGTATGGGACCTCTAACTAACGCCTCCAAGTAATGGACTCTATCAAGTTTTTTTATCCAATTTTCATGTATATGAGGTTAGGTGGGAAAAGGGTAGCTTGACCAACTCCCTCAAAGGTCCAATGACACTCTCTAAATATTCTAAAACATCACCTAAGAAGTTGTAGCATCCTCCTAGGTCAAAATGGCACTTTAAAACCTCCACCTAAGGCTCAAAATGGGTAAAATTGGCATCTCAAATTTATTCCAGCACATCTTCTTCTACCCAATTGCCTTAAAACCTCCTTAGATTCTTTCCATAACCAACCTTGTGAATTAGGGTATGTTCCTAGGTGAAAGTTGAGCTCAAAAGTGCAATTGAGATCTCCAAGGGCTAGATTTGAGCCCTAATTGAGAAATTCCAGCACATATTAATCCCATCCAAAACCTTCAACCCCACTCTCTTTCCACCTTCTCTTCTTTTACATGTCTCTTAAATCTTAAGTGAGTGCTTCTACATTCACCCCAATTTGTCCATAAAGCTCACCACCCACATAATCCAAAAACAACCAACAATTCCATAAAACTTGCAATCAAAATTGCACTTCAACCAAGTACAAACATTGAGTGAACATCACCTCAGTCCCATAGCAGACCAGCGGCCACTAAAACGGCCATTGCCATCTTTATACTTGTCCAATTGGCTTGAGAATAGTCTCCCTGGAAAGCTACCTTGACGCTTCACTTCCCCACCAAAATTCAGCTTCATACTTGCTGTAGAACTCCCGCTAGATGCCTGCAAAGTTGGTGCTCTCCTTTTGCCGCGGCAGCAGACCTCCTCGCACTAAATTGGTTGCCGTGATCTCGTCCAAGATCCGTTGGGGATGAGCCATAGCTTGTTGGAAAGCTAACTTCCACGCGCTTCATCCCTCTAAATTTTAGCCTCAAATTCGTTGTAGAACTCCCATGGGATGCCCGCAAAGTTGGCGCTCTTCCCTAGCCGCAGCAGCATACTTCCTCTCCCCCATTTCTCCTCAATCTTCACTTTCCACCACCAAGGTGGAAACCTACTCGACAAATTGGCTCTAATCCTATCCTAACTCCTTGCCATCACTTCCTAACATCCTTCTTTTCAAAATCTCACACACACATAAGAGAGAGAGAGAGAGAAACCCCAACCCTAATTCGACCTTTACCTACTTTCCAACTAATTCACACTCCTAATTACCTTCATCCATCCTTAATTTACTGAAAAATACCTTTTAATTATTATTTTTACCTAAAATAGTACTCCTATCACTATGTTAGTGCCTTCCTAGTAGTTATATGTTTGATGGCTTCTTTTGTGCATTTTATATTTCTTCTTTTTTGTTGGTTTTCAATTTATATTTAGCTCTATTTTCAACTTCTAATCTTGGTTTTCAATTCCCTTTTTGTATTTCTTATCTTTTAAATATTTTTAGTTTGTAATTTTGAAATAGATTCCTATCTAATGTATTAAAAGCCTTCTAACTAATGGTTATAGTTTAATCTAATGAACTAACACTTTTGAACTTGAAATCTCACACATAATTTTTATATTTTCCATCATCTTAGAGGTGAACCATTATAGTGGTTCACATAGACTTAATCTTTATTAACTCTATTTACAATATTTAGTAAAAGTGGTTTGGTCACGGTGAGAACCACGGTTGTTGGGGGCAGTTTGCACCGTATAAATGCTTACTGTTCTTGTCACATGCACAACTCAAGGGAGTAAGTAGCACGTTGGCTGGTACAACTTTCCTGCCTCACTAGTGTGCCAAGCCGCAGGCCGTCCAAGCCAATTAATGAGTCCATCGGGATTCGAATCCGAATCGATGGATTTCAGGCCTAGACCAGTTGGCGACCTATAACCACCGCATCTCTAACCAACCAAGTTCACGACTTGGCAGTTGGAAATTGATTCAAAACCCTTTAGTATGACTTTGTGGGTACATAGAGGCTTTTGATAAGGATCTTTAGTAATTCCTTTATATTTTACTTTATTAGGTTTGAATTAGAGATGATTCGAGTATTAGCCTTCTAATTAAAATAAATGACTAAAAAATGTAGATGTATGGTAGTGTGAATAGGGCAGGTAAAAAGAATCATTTGGGTGGACTTTAGAGATAGGAGTATATGCTGATGTGCCCCACTCTTACCTTAGAAAGGGGAAAAAAGGAAGGTAGAAAGATTCTTTAGTTTTGTTGAGTGTGTGTAAAAGGTGTGTATTGAAGTGAATTTTGGAACCAAATTGAGAGGAGAGATATCTTGATATATATGAAAGTTCTTGAAATGAAAAATTAGTGAGTTTGTTCCTTGTGAAGTTAGCTTTCCAAAATGAGTTTGTTCCTTGTGAAGTTAGCTTTCCAAAATGAGTTTGTTCCTTGTGAAGTTAACTTTCCAAAATGAGTTTGTTCCTTGTAAAGTTAGCTTTCCAAAATGAGTTTGTAAGCTTGATTTGAAGAATTATTGAAGAAGTTGTGATAGTTTGAAGGTAGGAAGTTTGTGGCTACTCAACTAAGTAGAGCCGAGATTTTTGAGGCCTGTAATGTACAGACAATAGTTTGGATTTGTATGAGATTTTGTGAGGTTGAAGATCATATAGTTAGTTTTTCAAAAATCTATTGCACTTTTTAATTGGAGTATTTTGGAGAGAAATATGGAGATTTGAAGGTGAAGAGGTCTGCTGCCTTTAGAGAAGGAAGGTTGAGATTTGTTTTATCTATAGTGCTTGAACAGTAGCTTAGAATGAGTTCAATTTTGGAGGAGTGTTAGTATATTTTGTTAGCTTTCCAGAAAGCTAAGATACTAAACATTTGGAGTTGTGAGGCGTTTGTAGTACTAGTTTGAAGTTTAGAAGAATTTTAGAGTTAGTCTTGGGTCTTTTTATTGTGTTTTTTAAACACTTCAAGAATACAAGACATGGAGAAATGAAAAAAATGAAGACTTGAAACTCTTGAAACCATTTGTGTGTTGTGGTTTGTGGCCTGATTTCTTTATTTTGTTATTCCTCGCCGGCTTTGAAGGCTAGTTGTTTTTCCTTTCTGCATTGTAAAACTTATTGCGGGCTCTGTAAAAATCCAAAAGTAGTCCCGTTTTGTGTTCATGGTGACAAAGTGGAATTGATCACCCACATGGTCACATTTTGTTGTTCCCACTAGTGAAGTACGATTATTGGTTACTGTGGATTTGAAGTTTAGGAGCCAATCTTTCAGACAGTACAGCTCGTGGTCTGGCCATTCCGTTTTACCCATCCGAGGCCGTGGTTTTTTATCACCCTATCCTTACCTTGGCCCATATAGAGACACCATAGGATAGGTCAACGAAAAACTGAAATTTGAAGGCCAAAGACTAAAGATTGAAGACTGAAGACAAGAAGACTCGAAGGTTATTTGAAGTTCTTGGCTAACTAGTTCCAGTTGCAGCCAGATACCCTGCGTATTCCCTAAGTGCACTCCTCTCAATAAGACTGAGAGAGCTTTCACTAAGAGAGCTTTAGGGCAACTAGTGAGGTTATTGCCATGGGAGACACTGGAGAAGCTATCGGTGTTGGTGCTAGAGGTACCGCCGGAGCCCAATTCCCTATGGAGGACATTTTGGGCACATTGGCCCTTTTTATGGAGCAACATAAAGCTAGCCAAGGTGGACAAGGTGCCACCAAAGCTTTAAAGGTTGTTTCTAAAACTGGAAGGTTCGATGGCAAGAACATATCCAAGTTCTTGTGGACCTACGTGTATGAGATGGAAGTACATCAAGTCGATGAAGACCGGATGATGCACTCCTTTGATATGGCATTAGTACCTGAGATTCGTGATCGGATTCAAGAGATCCATGAAAATGTCATCTCATAGGTTGTCTTTGCTGAACTGCTGCGAGATGAATATTTTGATGACCCGGAGAGGATGACTACGAGGTCTTTCCTTGAGTGGGTGGAGCATCGGCCCAGAAACAACATGGGACCAAATGAGCTTCTCAAAAATTTTGAGAAAAAGTTTCGCCAATTATCTTTGGTAGAGAGACGTTTCCTAGATTCTAAGAAGGGAAAGCTTTTCTCCAAACATCTGACGAAGCACTAGAAAATAGACTTCTCATACTTTTGGGGGATCGTACTACAGAAGATGGGTTTACCAATGATTGGAGGAGGGTGGAAGATGTAGTAAGTCTCATAGACATACAAAGGCGGAAGAAGTCAAGAAGTGTTGGAGCAAGAGTGGATACTGAGCTTGTACAGACCACGAGGCCTCCTAAAGTGTCTTTTGCTCCAACATCCTCTACAACTTCAGTACCCATCCTGAAGACCTCCAAGACCACTGAAGGAGATGCCCTTGAAGAGCTCATCAAGGATTTTCAAGAACTAAAGGTGGAGATGAATGAGTTATTTATGTTTAATGTGCAAGAATAGGTCTCGGAGAATGGAACAATTTGAAATAGTTGTGAGTTTTAAGTCATATGGAAGTGAAGTTTCTTCAATGTATTGTGTTCTATGGAGATGGGTAGAAATTGTATGTAGAAATCTAGGGTTGGAATCATGGATAGTATAGAAATAAGATTGCAGTGAAGAGTTGGAGGCACTCAGTATGTGAAATAAGTGAAAAAGAAACAAATCATAAGAAGAAGTGGTATTTGAACTAAAGAGATGGAATGCAAGAAGTAGACAAAGGACTATCATTTTAGATAACATTATAAAGTGATCCTATAACATTTGCTATGCACTTGTGGTTGACTAATACTTAGTTACATGATTTGTAGTGGATAAGGTGAAGATCACATTGGAGTCATGCCAAATATTTTGTAATCTAAGTACTTCAAATACTCATGATATAGAAATAAGTTGTGTGGTGGTAGGTGTTTATTTCTTTTAGTATGTTGGAACAAGGACAAGTACTTCATAAATTAGAGGGGAAATTGCTGATTTTAAACTTTGAAGATTAATGTATAAGAAGGAAACTATGGATTATATTTTGACGTGGGTGGGATTTAATTTAGTAGGCATTTTTTTTTCTTAAATCCCTATATTGATTTTGAAATTGTGCACATGTTATTAAAAATGTTTTCATGGGAAATGTGAACCACATTAAACCTCAGTTACTTCAAAGCTATTGTAGACTAATATTGCATGTGGTATTCTTGTAGGTTCTCATTGGTCTAGTAGTTCCAAAGTGTTGGTTAAGAATACATGTGTATCATTGCAATTCTAAAGCGTAGAAATCAACGCTAGTTATAATTGTTTCAAGCATAGTTCTAAAAGGCATTAGACATGATTCCAGTTCAATGGAAAAGAGTAGGAGGGGATAATGACATTTGTGATGTACTAGAAGAAAATTGTCTTTATTCTTCTTTTTAGAAATGTGTTGTAACCAATACTATCGCAAATACAATGAAATAAATTTTGGTATTCAATATACGACGTTCCCTGCATTAGGACATGTTTACAATTTTATTTCAAAGTTGTATATGGTATGAAATTATTGTGAATTTCATGTAATAACTTTGGAAATTAACCACAATGTATGAAAAGAAAATTGTGCCATTCAAACCATCTTATGCAAGCATACATATGACCAAAGTGTCGTATCAACAAACACAAACAACTATTTTTTGTTATGTATTGTCCAAGACAACATAACCACGGATACAAACGCCCTCAACACTTTTTTGTTAATTTTTTATTGGCGTAGTTACTGTTTTTTACTAATGAGGGTATGTTTGGCTAATGTGCTCCTCTAAAGAAAATAAGAAGAAAATGGATGGATTACGCGAGGCAGCCAAAATCCATCATAAAGATAAGGAAAAGTTGTAGGTTGAGTTTGACAAACTCTAGAATGAACATTGACTTGCACTAGCCTGCATTAGTCAATTCAATGAAGAAGGATTGAAGCCATTGATGATCCCAACTACACAAGAGGTGTTTGACAAGATCAAATTGTTGGAAGCGGATATCTGAGTTTTGGTTGAATTGAACAATGAATTACAACAAGAAAAGGAGACAACAAATGAATTGACTCAACATTTTCAAACTGCTCTTTAGAAATACTAAAGTGAATCAGTTTCTACTTTTCCACTTTTTAGGGCTTACAAATTGCAAAGTAGCATTTGACAATATTTGGGAGATAGTGGTTGAATATGAGAATATGCAAAATT
This sequence comes from Climacium dendroides, assembly GCA_950106755.1. Taxonomy (NCBI): domain Eukaryota; kingdom Viridiplantae; phylum Streptophyta; class Bryopsida; order Hypnales; family Climaciaceae; genus Climacium; species Climacium dendroides. The sequence continues at coordinate 13,728,944 of OX467091.1, read as the reverse complement.
TGGTATATGAAATGCTAGTAAAGTCATGAGAGTGGACTTGCAACTAGAAGATTGAATGGTAATTTTCTACCCTATTGCTAACCTAGTTGCTAGGGCTTTGTTTTATTAGAGAAGTAACCTTGTCAACGATGGCAAGTTGACTTTATTTATAAATCGTAGAGGAAGATCAAAATTACAAATCAATCTAGTGAGCTAATCAAAGTAGCAACTAATAAGGAGTTGAAGGAAAAGTGGTGCGTAGAAATGTTAAAGTTGCAAGAGTTTATCAAATTGACTAATGTAGATAGTGTAGCCAATGTTCATACAGTAATGTCAAGTTGCCTAGCAAGTAAGGTGGTAACATAGCCTGGCAAATTCACCAACAACCACTATGCCTTTGTGGTACAAAGCGTTTACAAGCGGTTGTAGAAAGCAACAAACAAATTGATAAAGGGCAATTTAGTAATGGTAGATACAAAACACATTTCTTTTATCAATTTATTGTCGTTTATTTATAAGCCAACAAGATGGCTAAAGCTTCAAACCTTGGTCCAAGGCAATCCATTTTCACATCAATTTCTAGAACGTTACTACACTGTGTATCAAGATTTCGGAAAAGAGCGACTTATTCCATCTTGAAAAGCCCTTCATTGATTAGTAGAGGACTACGGGAATTTTGTTAATGAAGATGGACCCTGGGATATATGATATAAAGAAGAGTCAGTCAATTGGACTTTGGAGCCCCCTCCGACCATCTCAAAGAATGTATAGTTTTATGATTGCTCGAGATGACATTTGTAAAAACTGACGATAGTAATTGATTTAGTGGAGTATAACTGGCCAAAATAGATGGGCAATTCAATACCTATTTGGAATATTCAAACACCTACCAAGCGTTTCACGAGACCCATATTAACTACATAGATCTTGTTTGTTTCCGTGCAACGGTTTTTTGTGACTTTTTGCACTTTACATGTATTAATCATCAAGTGATAATGGACATGAATAACTTTAGCATATAGAGGCGAGAGTTTCACCTTATGGTAAAGCTTCAATATCAAAGTTCCTGTTGGCAATGAGTCATTGAGATGATGGCAATAATACATTTCTTAAATGGACCACATTTATCCTTGGTGAATAATTTCAATACTACAAAAAAATTGCCATTACAAAATGGCTGAAGTTCCAGCACACTCATAACCTAAACTTGCTAGAGTACAATGATGCAATCAAGAAAGGAGTAGATAAAGCAGAAAAGTGACTGTGGGAGTGGGAGTAAAAGGACTAAAATAAAAAGTGACACTATGATTGACGAGGGCATCAATTAGGCTAAGTTAGGGACTTTGTCATATCTAAATTTTTGAATTTTTTTGTCAATTTGATAATAAAAATGTAAATAGGATTGTCAAGTTGTCATTTTTCCATTGCCATGTCAATTAGAATTATAGATATTACTTACAAATTGAAATGGTGGTTTTTAAGTATGAAAAAGGCAAATTGATAGGATTTGAAGAGTATCAAATTGACTTTATAGCTTTTCTAGTAAAGAGTTGTTTTCATGATTTGGGGACTATATGTCCAAGGGGCTATTTTCTTTTTTCCTTAGTTCATACCAGTTGTATGACTCACTATCAACTATTGTAAATATTTGTAAATATAATTCTCAAAATTTTAAATTACAAAATTGTCTAATTGTGTCTATTATACGAGTTTATTATGTAAGCTTATTATTGTCTACTGGGCTATGTTTGTGGCCTAATTGTGGTGGAAAGCTTTGATTCATTTTGTTGTGGGATACAACTTCGTATATAAATTTATTAGCAAATTGATTGATTGTTGTAGCTAAGAATTGTGTGAGAGAGTTTTGTCCAATTGATTTTGGGCTACAACTCTTATTTTTGTGTAGTGAAGTGTATGTGTAGTTCATTTTTATTGGCGGTGTATTACAATTTGAGTCTATAGCTTTCGATTACGGTCTAATTACTTGAGTGTTGCACTAGAGTTTGTATATCAAAATACTGTTTAATTGATCATATGAATTTTGGTACAAAGTTGAATCAATTAATCTATTTAATTGAATGGAGTATTATCAACATGACTTTTTGTGGTCAAGTTGTTGTAGATGCAAGGCTAGCTATTGTTTGAGAGTAGAATCTTGGTGCGTGGATTGTTGTTACTAAGTGATCAAATTGGTAATTGAAAAATTATAGAGATTGAGTATTACTTTAGTGTCTGGCAAATTGGACCAAGTTAATTGTGTATTGATCGGTAGTGTGAGCCATATGTCACAATTGATATTTGTGAGATTGGAAGAGAATTCTAGTGCTATGCTACGAAAAAACAATTGATACAACTTGAGATGGCAAATTGCTAAAGCTTAGGGTGTGACCTAATGGCGGATGATAAATGATTATGTTATAACTTGTTAATTTGCCTTATTACGTGAATTTGTCCAATTTGTTTGTTGGAAAATTGAGAATTCTCCATAGTTGTAAGTATGCAAATGTTTTGAATGGACGGTTTCAAGTAAACTATGTGTGACATCACTTGTGAGAATTTACAAACAAAAGTACATTGTCTAATCATGTTTATCAAATTGGTGTTTTAAATTGTAAGCGTTGTGGAATGTGCTGACCGAACTGAATTTATAGTTGTTGTTGGGGCAAATTTCATATGTGCATTTGGGAATTGACAAGGCCCATGAGCACCTAAATTTTTTATCAACTGAAGTTGAATTGGTTGTTCTTTGCATAATTTGATTGCATGAATTAAGCTGAAAATGTGTAAAATATATGAATTTGAATTATCCATAGGTTATAGACAATGCAATGGCTAGTTAGCTATAATTGTATAAATCTTTAAGCTTGTTGTGTGAGAAATAAATATAGATTATCTTGCGATATATATGTTATAGTTTATCGAATTGAAGTAGAGATGATTAATTAGATAAGTTGATAGAAATAAATATCCAAGGAGTCAATGCACTAGCCAACTTGACGAAACTAAGTGATATTCACCACCCTTGTATTGACTAGATTGATCAAGTGCAGTCTGTCTTCCAATTTGCAAAATCAACTCAGATTCTCAGCTGATCATATAGGTTTATTAGCTCATAGATTAAATAGTTGAGTCTCATGATCAACATCCCAACGGTAGAAAAGAATGGTTGCCATAAAATATAACTAGTCTAAGTGATAAAGCGTTGCTTGTGTTGAGGCTGCGCAGTCAAGTTGCTAATAACCGCAAGAAGCACAGTTATAGGACCGGCTAATTTTGTATGCGGTTTGGAGAGTTGGACCTTGGCAAATTGACATATGATACTTCACCAAAATAAAGTCTAACTGACATGAAGATAAAATAAAGTGCCAATATAAAAAAAGATTCAAAATACCAGGAAAGAATTAATCCTCCTTTGTGAATTTATATGGTAGCATGGAGATAAAATATTGATTTACTTTGACATAATTAAATTGTAAATTGACATTATTGGCTAAAGGAATCAAAAAGAGATCTCTTTACCAAATATTAGAGAGAGAGAGAAAAAAAGAGAGAGAGAGAGAGAGTGGCTAGGGCATGCATTAAGACAAATTGACTTGAGATTTGACATGAGTCGTACACTAGTCAAGATTGTGATACCATACATTTGTGTCTATGATATAGCATTGGGAATTGGATTGTGACAAATTGATATTAGAAGCATTTCCTTGGGTTTAATTTTAACCCTTAAATGTCGACATAGACATTTGATGTCCGACGGATGACAAGCAATCCTTCTAGTAAGACAAAAATGCAACTATTCATCCTCAGAATTTTGTTGTGATAAGGGGAGGTCTTCTATAGTAGTTTGACTTTCAATGAGTGCTTTTGCTATTTCTTAAGCCAATGATTTACATGGTATTGAAAATGGAGAATGTTACATGGAGAATCACCTATTCATCCGTTATGGAGAAAATGGAGAATGTTACATTATAGAATGTAATATGAATTCCAAGGTGCCCTGCACAGAGGATGTGATATTAGGGAGTCCCGAAAGCTGTTAGCACACGCCGGCCCTAATCAGCTCGCGTCGGTACCCCCAACGCGTCCCCAGACTTGGTCATAGGCACAACCACGGTCATGGGACCCCTCCCATCTGTGGACCTAATTCGTCGTCATTTCCTGGTCCAGAACGGACGAACCCCGTGGCCACTGCTGGCGGAGCTGACGATGCCGTTGTTGTAAGCTTATGGCCACAGGGCCCAGAAGGAACGGCCCAAGGCCCAACGCGAGAAAACCGATGAACCGACTCCGCTCCCGGGCAGGCGATGGAAATCATGTGCGCAACACTGCCACTCCAAAGTCAAAATCGGATGCAAATCGGGTGCAAATCGGATGCAAAGCCATCAAACGAACGAAAAAGGCGGTTACCAGAAGATGAAATCTGGCGGTAACAAAACGGCGATACACGTAAACTTTTTTCTTGTAGCCTTCATTTGGACGGATGACGAGGCGTGAGAATCGACCACTCAAGTGGGCGGGGACCCGAAATGGATGAAAAATCCGTCAATGGCACTGTTGCAGAGACAATTTCAGGAATTCGGCTATGGAGGAAAAGAAAACAAAAGCTGCCTATGAACGCCGAACATGAACTGTAGCAGCAGAAAGTAGCAGCAGTAGTCTGATGCCGTGCCCAGTCTTCTCCTTGCTGATCTATAATTACGATTGCCTCCATCTGCCATGACTGAGCCGTCCAGGATCCAGAACTCCCACGATTTGCAGCGTTTTCTGGCAGAGGATCTGCAAGCGATCGTGCAATAGAGCCTTCCTCGCTCGAGTTTTGCCTGTGGTGAGTAAGTTAGTGGGATCGAGTTGGTGTTGAATCGGCGGTGTTGGGTTGTGTTGTCTGTCGCACTTGAGAGTGGGTGGCATTTCTGGTTTGGGTTTTGGTCGGTGTTGGGTTTTGCATTTGGTCGACATTTGCGAGTCTTCTTTGAAGGTTAGAGGATGCGCTCATTGATTGGAGTTTTGATCAGAACTGAGTTAACGATCGGTCATGTAGTATCGAGGTTGCTTTGTATCTGCATTGCGGTTATGGCGCCTTACGTCGGGTAGAATTTGTGGTTTTCCAATGGTTTAGGCTTTGTAAGGTGCAAGGCATTGAGTGGTAGCTTTCTGAAGTTTCGTGTGTGTGTGTACGTGTGATGAGAGCACGGTTGTAGTTCTCTCGAGATCTCGTCTGGGTTCGATGTGAGTTCCGATACGAGCCTTTCGTGGCGTATTTCTTTTTGGCGATGAGCATTGCGACGGTGCAATGGAAACTTAGTTTTGGAGTGTAAGATGATTGGAAGAGGTCGTTATTGTATTAGGGCCGGCTGTCGTTTGCTGTCGAGTTCGTGTCACTCTGCAAATACATTAACGCCAACTCCAGTTTAGTCTCGAGATTTGAACACAGACCATTTGGAATTTGGCATTAAGTCTGGTGGTTTACTGATATTCTCTTTTGCAGCTGCGTGTGGGAGCGCAGAGGTCAGCCATGATGGCGATTAGCTCCAAACAGGGGGCGCTGGTGCTCCCCCAGGCGACTGCCCTGGTCTGCCCCCTTCCCTTGTTTAGCGTGTGTTTCTAGCTTCATATTTTGTATGGAGATTATTTCTGATTAATTGTGTCAATGTGAGAGTTTAAATGGCTTTCTTGGTGGGGTTCTTTTCAATCTTGAAGTGGGAGTTGAATACTTTGCGCTCATTCTTTTGCAGAAGCATGTGAGTGGCAAGCCTTCTCAGAGGATGCTGACAATGTCCTGTGCTCCTAGGTCCCTGTCATGCCTGAAAGGGCTTTCTCTATCAAGAAGGGTAAGAGCCACGAACGCCGTTGTTCCAAGTTTCTTTCAATGGCTTCGTCACTTGATTAATTTATTAACGGATGTAAAAGAATTGGAGTATAACAGTCAACTTGTTTGATTCCAGGTGGTGCCGAAATCGCAACCAAGACGTAGTTTGAATATAGTTGCCACAGCGACACCCCTTTCCAGACAGTTCACGTCTGTGCCAGGGTTTTCTCAAATTGGTGAGCCGGTAAGGATTCTAAATCCTAGTGATTGTAGTGTGTTGATATGTGCATATTTTCTCTGTTTCCGTGCTGAAATATATATGTATGAACTCTCTTGACGTGCAGGTCCCTGAGGGCCTTCTTCTGAGCGATGTTGTCAAGACCCTGCCAAAGGAGGTAAAAACATACAACATGGATATGGTTCTTCTACAATATTCTGGTCTGAGTTTTATGGACTGCAAATCGGCTGAATATTTTGCTAAAATTTGTTCGCTTATGTCTCTATTGTTGTCAAACTCACGATCTGAGGGCATCTTAGAGGATTGTCCAACTCTTGAAGTATGCACTTACCTCGTGAAGCTTACCTTCTGAAGCTCTCCGAGTCTGTAGGTTCTTCCATCTTATTCACATTTGGGTTTGCCTGATCGCGTTCTATGCCTCGTTTGTGTGCTCCAAGGTTTTTGAAATCAATGATCTGAAGGCATGGAAGACTGTTGCGATCACGTTGGGATCAGTGGCACTTGGTTACGCTGCCCTGGCGGTGTCACCGTGGTATCTCTATCCTTTAGTTTATGCATATTTGGGGACTGCCATGACGGGTCTTTTCGTCGTGGGTCATGATTGTGGACACAATTCGTTCTCCAAGAATCAACTCATTAATGATATCGTTGGTACGGTAATGTTCATGCCTCTAATGTATCCTTTTGAACCGTGGAGAATCAAGCACAACACTCATCACGCCCATACCAACAAGTACGTCGTGGAATTCTCTTGCCTGGTTCGATCATACCTTTTTTGGATTAACGTTATGAAGAGCTTACTAGCATATGGAGTATCGCGGACTTAGTCGGTTCGCAGTAAAGAGTATACTTCGCTTGGATTTTTCACTCACGTACTTCTCCTCTAGGTTGGTCGACTTTGTGGAGTTGAAGGGATTTAGTTCATTTGGGATATGGTTCAGAACTTACGGTCACTGTCCTTGCAGGTTGGTAATCGACACAGCTTGGCAACCATTTAGACCGTATATGTATGACCGAGCCAAGGGCTTCCCCAAATTTGCTATGGAAGCTGCGATGGGACCACTCTGGTGGATGGCTTCCGTGGGACATTGGTTGTTCTGGCATTTTGACCTCACGAAGTACAGATCTCAGGATGTGCCGAAAGTGAAGGTGTGCTTGTTTTCGCTTATTTTATCATCACGTCTTGATGGCTTCAGTCTCGCTCATGCAATCTTTTGTATCTCAAACCCAATTCGGTGTGCAGGTGAGCTTGGCTGCTGTTGCGGCATTTGGTGTCTTTGCACTGCTGCCTTTGCTCGTTTTGACTGGTCCCATTGGCTTCCTCAAGTGGTGGGTGGTGCCCTGGTTGGGCTTCCATTTCTGGATGAGCACTTTCACTCTGGTTCACCACACCGCACCTCACATCCCTTTCAAGCAAGCTCGGGAATGGAATGCGGTGGATGCCCAGTTGGCTGGGACTGTCCATTGCGACTACCCTGCATGGTAAACCTCTGGCCTTATCAGTGCTTAGTTCGTATAATCAGACGAACCGTCCACGCTATTGAATTTTATGGATGTAATATGAACTTAATCCCTAAATGCTCAAGTGATTTGAAGTGTCTGCTTGCATATCTACAGGAGTTAGAAATAAATTATTTAGGAACTATTAAGGAACGTAACAAAACGTGACAATAGAACGAAGAAACTGGAACCTGCAATGCTTTTGAACGATAGAAATATATTCAGGAAGTTGGTATATTCGACTATTAGCTTTCCATAATGGACTTTTCTTTTTTAGCTTGGGAGCTAGAGATCGAATTGGTGGTGAAGCTTGCCAACTTATGGATTTGTTGTTTGGCATCATTGCTGCTTAGCCTGCTGCTGGTTTTGCAAGTTGATACGTGAGCATTCAAAGCATTACTATTTCTTGTCCCCTCAGGATCGACTATCTCTGTCATGACATTAGTGTGCACATTCCTCACCACATTTCTTCGAGGATCCCCAGCTACAACCTCCGCAAAGCGTATGCTTCCCTACAGGAGAACTGGGACAAGCATCTGAACAAAGCCGAGTTTGGGATCCCTCTGATGACCACCATCGTGACACAATGCAATCTATTTGACGATAAGAAGAAAAGGTGGGTGAAGTTCGACAAAGCTTCACGTGATCCATCTGTAGAGCCCGATAGCAACTAAATATGGGTCAGAGCTGGAGGGCTCTGCCTTAGTTAGCTGGTAAAAGACTCCAGATTTTGCTGAAACGACATGAGGTTCAAGAGGGTTTTTTCGTTCGACATGAAGGGAATAGATCTCATCTGTAAAGCCCCTTCAGTGATGTGAAGTCATTTCCTGAAGGTGAGGAAGCTTCTCATTGATTAGTGGACAGTCGTCTGGCTTGATTACCTACGTACTGCAAACTATATTGATATTTCCATTCTGTTATAGAATTGCCTCGGGCAGGAAATGCTTAATTTTCCTGTTCGCGGATGATTAGAAGTGTGCAGATGTGAGCACAACAACAAACCGGGTAACGTGGTGGGTATGATTGCTTGGCCTTTTAATTGGTCACATTTACCTTTAAATTTCGGATTTCATTTATTGTAAACGCAGATTTGTGTAATGTAGAGGCAGCGGATGATGTGCCTTGAAGACTTGGGAAGGGGAGAGGAGCCATGCGGAGTTTTTGACTAGGGAAGAATAGCTCGTAGTAAGTTTAGATACTCAAATAATTGTAGTATGGGGGAGAGCACACTCAAATGACACTTTTCAGGTGTAATAAGGTTCACGGTTTCAACCAAATGCCTGTGTTGACGTTTTCTGGATTTCATGTCTCATGAGATGACTCTTGATTTGCCAAGGCCGGATAGCCGTCAGAGCATTTTCACATTCTGTTCCTCTTTCAACTGGCCCCATTTGTCCTCCACTGTAGAATTGATGATAACTATGCCCACATTGCTGCATTATGGATCGATGTGCATACGCTGTGTGGATGTTCGAAATTGTCTTTATTGTTTCTGTGTGGTCTGGAATCGTCTGGAGGATTTCATTATCGCTACACTGACTGTTGTCGGTTCCTCTACTCATTGCACTTGGAGTCGACCTTCGTGGAACCTGCAACGTACTATGTACAGTACAGCAGGGTAGAATAATCTTACAAATTGCCTATTGTACAAAGAATTTTGCATACACTTTGCAAAGGTTAGATTTGGCAAGTCATTTAAAGAGTGCCACATGTCTTTGTGGGAATACTCTTGTGAATAGTTTGAGGTGATGTGGACCCTTGAGAATATGATGTGGAATTCAACTTCGGCATCGAGATGTAGAATTAGACATATTGTACCTTGTAACTGTTGAAGTCCCAAGGCCTTTCTCCTCCAAAACCCACTCAAAACTGCCATTTCTATTGCAAAGAGCAAAAAAAACTTTTAAAGTTTTTTTTTTTACATATCTACTTGTACTACTTTAGTATAAGAATACATGGGCTAGTATGAGAATGCGTGGGAAAAATTTCAAAAACTTTGACCATGTATGTTGCAAGATATTAGCATTGAAAGTGAAGAAACAAGTTTTTTTATCACCTTCATCAAGTAGTAACTTGGCTTTGAATCTACATAACTTAAAATGTTTGCAATACTAATTTTTATTTTCTAATTTTATATGTTGAAGAATTGAGTTGACAATCTAGGGAAAAAAATTCAACGGAAAACACTTAATTTCACTCATTGAAAATTATTAAGTAGAAGTAGGTTCAAGATTGAAGGGATAACCAAATCATTAATAGCTCTAAGATGGAATTGAAATACAATAATCCCAATAGTGAGATTGTTCTATCAAGCAAACATAACCTTGCCTAACAATTTTTTGGAAAAATTGTATAAATTGCATTCAAAAATGGATTCTATAAATCATTTTTCCAAGAAAATGCTTAGATTGCCCCAAAAATAAGATTGTCCATAATTTTCACGTCACTAGTCTAAATAGAATGAATCAAAGCTTTAAATGTAGAAAAAAATTTTAATCTTTGAGATAAAAATAATAAAATAAAAAATCAACTTTTTGTGATTTTTTGGAGGTTGTCCCTCGAGTTGCTTTTTGAACACATAGTAGCATAACTTTTGTTTCTGGGCAACAATTGAAATAAAAATTATATTCTCCAAGAACTAATCTGATTTCCTATATTAAATTTTTTTTTTTAAAATCATGTCAAAAATTGAGATCACATGAATCTATCCGAAATCCAAAGAGTCCCTTGTAGGCTTTGGAACTTTAGGGGTTAAAAGCTGAAATTGAATTTAGAGAGGTGGAACTTCTTGAAGTATTATTCAATATATTTTCCTTAAAGAAAAATAGAATCGGTATTTAATCCAAGTTGAATGGCACATTAAGTAGTTTGAAAGGTTATTGAACCTAATTGTACTATATATTTAAGTTATCATACTCTTCACCTTGCAAGGACACTTGAGGCCCAAACGTAGCCAATCAATGGCTTTCAAGATTATAGTAGTTTAAAAATGAAGAATGCATCTATTGTTCTAGAAATGGAATCATTTTTAGCAATGTGACATATCTTATCTTTTAGTGTTAAATGTTGATTTAGTACGACTTAATCATTTTTTTTCATTTTCAAATTCATTTGGCTCGGTGATTTGTTTTCATTTTCAATTTGTTAACTGTGCAAGATTGTAAAAGTTAGAAAAGATTGACTTACGATTTCAAATAATAAATATATGATGATGAACTATGAATTTGTATCCATTTTTTTACACTTTGTTGAGTGTATTTGGAGCATATGATTCTAAAATTCCCTTATTGAGATATCAACCATTCTTTTTTTAAGAAGATGCTTAATAATCCACTCCATTGATTTGTCCTATTAGTAAGTGATATGATATGAACTTATACATAGTTATAACTTGTGATAGGGGAAGAATATTTTTATCAAGCACACTGTGAAGATTCTTCAATATGAATAGTATGAGTAGATATAAAATGGGTAAAAATTTCTTCCTTTGTAGAAAATTATAATTATATATAAATTTATTTTGTAACATAAATAGAACAAATCAATCTACACTAATTTGTCCTAATAGTGCAAGAGATTTTCCGATTTATTTCTAATTTTCCAAAATTCACACTATTTTGAATTAGTATAAATTACAATGATACCATCATGTACCAATTTATCCCAAAAAAAATTGTGGTGAAATTAATTTTCAAAGAGACACTAATCCCCACCTCACTATTTGGATAAATTTTGAAATTACAAAACATGTTTTTTCTAGAGTATTTTGGCAACTTCTACCTCTTTAGGCTTGATTTGAATTCTATCCATGAAAAAGTACTTTTTTGAATAAACATCTAAAAAATGAAATGAAGTTAATTGAGTCAAGTTTTTTCTTCAATTTGAAAATTTCAATAATATCCAAAATTGAATATTTTATTACAATTTCATATATGAACCAATAACCAAGGTTTATAAATTTTTAATTATAGAATGAAATGGAATTTTTTTCTTACAATAATGTTCTTCATTATAATATACATCCATGGTGAAATTTCAAAAATTTGAGCATATTTTCTATTTGATATGAAGTTTTATTTTTACTTTACTTCAAAATATTCATAGTAATTTTAAAGCATTACGAGAAAATCTAAAATTTCTATGACATCTAGAAGCATTTGATTATATCTACAAAAAATAAAAATAAAAAAATTCGTTCATATATAGAAGTAAATTGGAATATAATCAAATACTTGAGACTTCTTATAACATTATTAATCAATTCAGAGGGTTGTTATTATGCACACACTATAAGATACTCACCTTTTTTTGGATATTAGCAACAAATAAGCATGTTTTTCAAAATGGGAGCATGAAGAGGGGATTATGGCCATTGGAGGTAGAATTGGGTTGAATGTTCCTAAAACCATTTGGATGTCTTTGTCCAAAACAAGTTGGTGTCATGTATGATGGTAATGTTCTATGAAACATTGTAAAAAACATAGTCACGTTCTGAATGTCCAAAAAATATGGAACTACCATGTTGGCAAGGAGTTTAGGTTTAATTCCATTTAAGTTAATGAAAGTTATTATGGACTAAGGTAAAATGTTGACCAAATGTAAAAATATAGGAGAAAGGCAGCCATGTGGCATGCTTTGTAAGAAAAGAAAAATGGATGGATATATACAATGGATGAAAAGAAAAGTTCTTTATACAAGTGGGGGGTAGGAAATACAACAAACCATATAGGATATATAAGACAAGAATTCACTATAAGAAACCAAAATTTATTGATGTCAAAAGGAACGGATTTTAGGTGATATTGAAAAAAACAAACCCATGTTTTTATGTCAACAATGATGTCCAATATAACATCAATGGACATTGTTGTTGACATAAAAACATGGGTTTGTTTTTTTGATGTCACCTTTGATGTCACCTAAAATCCGTTCCTTGTGATGTCAATCCGTCACGTAAAACAAGGTTTTCTTATAGTGATTGTATTCAAAGTAGATTATTTGAAAAAACATCCACATGTTTGAAACAACATCCACATGTACAACGATTAAGTTCTCATCTTCTAATTATCCCATATCTTTTGTTGACTTTGGATGGACAATAGATTTCAATATAAATACAACCTTTCCACCCTTCATTCTCACTAAATGTTCATAAAGTAATTACTTAACTTTGCCATCAAAAATTCTCTTGATGGTAGATGGTGAATTTTTGTTGAATTCAATTTTTAAATTTTTTTTTCACTTTCTTTAAAATAATTACTTTACTAAGACCTACCCTATTGGTATGATATGCACCAATTGATGTCTCTGAAAACATCTACATGTCTAAGTTGATGTCGCTAAAAACAATATTAAAATTCTCAGACAGCTACATTAAGTGCCACATGATCGCAAAGTCAAGTGAAAAGAATCTTATATAGCACTGCCAGCTTGCATGATGCTCATGTAGAGGTGACGTGGTTACCACATGGTGCACTTATAGCACCTTCTTTGATCATATTTGTGCAAATGTTGTACTAAAAACATGCTACATTTTTTCAAATTTTTGAGTGTTTTTGCCATATCAATCTTGATGGATTTTGTTGAACATCCATGGGGGCATGCATGACATTAGAAAAAAACTATTTTCAACTTGTCAAAAAAACAAAGGTTTCTTATAGTGACATGAGTTTAAAATAATGAGCCTATGAGCCTAGAAGACTATACATCTATATTATAGGTGTCTATATTATAGTAACCATCCATGATTATAGTATAATTATATTATAGATACCTACATTATAGGTGTTTATGATATAAGCACTTTCAATGGTTGTAGGATATCTACTCATACATATGCTTAAGGCTCACATGCTTGCATTTTCATGCTTACATATTAGCATTATTGATCATTTCATAACATTTTTTTTAACTTGAAATGAAAGTTCTTTGAGTGTGTCAATCAACCATACAATTATCCATTGATTGGTTGAATATGTGCAATCCCTATTTCTTAAGGAAAAAATAAAAATCATTCATCTAATATTTTTTGTCCTTTGTGTTGTGATAAGGTAAAGCAATTATAATAATAGTTAGGGAGACAAAAGTTTTTCTTTTTCTTCTACCATTGCTTAATTATGTTATAAGGACAACATATAAATGTCCTATCCACTTACCATATTTATTACTCTATAACATTCTTGACTATTGAGGTTAGGATACATTTTCTATAGTGTCATTTATTCATATTACATTAAAATTATTCTTTTTCATTGGCTCAAAATGCATGACAACCTTCCCTTCAAAATTTTCTACAATGAACCAAAGATATTTTTACATTAGAGCTCAAAAGTGTTATGTTTTTCATGTCTATAATGATAATAACTATGGGATTGTACAATGGCCGTGAAGATTATAGATCACACTGGAAATTGAAAAATATTGTAGTTCAATACATAGTATTAAAATATTGCTTGAAGGCACTGTAAATGGGATATGGAATGTAAGAAAACATCAACCCTTAAAGGAAATTTTATATCATAGGGAGGTTGCCTAAAATTGGATAAATTTTTTTTTTCTACATTTTTCAAGGCTATGGGCAACATCAAAGCTACTATTCAAAAATTCTAAGTAATTTTCCAAAGCAAGAATCGCACATTCAAATTGTAATTTGGAAACCAATATTCAACATATTAGATGCATCTCTTGGAATTGAAGATAATGATATTAAGAAATTGGTATGTCATTAAATATTAGAGATACTATTTTGAAGATTCTTTGAAAGTCAAGCTCATTGAGTTGGGTCAATCTTTAAAGGTTTAAATACATATAGATGAGATTTAGAATTGGTAGAAATATTTTCCTTTCTAAAATTGACCCCTAAAAATTCTTACCTAAAATGCACTCCACTTGTTTACAAGACTCAAAAGTCAATTTCAAAAACATCTATTTTCACTACTTTGAAAACTCATAGTTTATTCATTTTTTATCAAATAAGTATACAAGAAGAAAATCTAAAATACTCTTTTAACTTTCAATAAGATTCAACCAAAAAATAATCAATTTAATAATAGTAACAAAATTCAATTGCTTATTCATGTACATTTGGATGCAATTACCTCATGTACATTGGATGAAAAACATTACCAAATTTTGTGTAGAAATCTATTGGTGCTTTTTGATTGGTTGTACATAAGTGAGACTTGCTATTGAGACATCCCAAGGAAAAAATTCTGAAATCCTTCCATCTTTTTTATATTTTTTGCAAATATTTCCTTATATCTTTATACATATATTATTATCTTCTTTTCAACGAATTGGTAACAAAACATTGTCTTTAAGCACTATATTCATCATCCAACATATGGATGGAGTGGTTAGCGGGTAATACCTAAGGAGGTTGGCAAAAAAGTAAGTAAAAAAAAAAAGTAATATCTCGATTCCCGCTCTTTTTTTCTTTCTTTCTTCTTTAGTAACGTTCATTTAAAAGTGAAAGGCGATAGGCAGGATTCAAACTCACAGTTCAGTTTGAACTATCTCGTCAAGGATCTCTTGCGCGGGTTCGCAAGACGAGCATCGGCGGCAGAAGTTTTTCAGCAGAAATCCGAGTATAAAAATTTCTAGTCTCGATGCTGCAGTGCCACCAAGCTCAAAACCCGACCTGGTGTTTCCTTTTTCTTTTCTCAACTTTGTTTTTTTGAACGAAGGAAGGCTAGCTAGGAGTTCAATTCTATGGATGGACTGCGATTGAGCGCTGTCTCTGGAGGAACATTTTGACAGAGTCGATCGGATTGCGCAAGAGGTTTCGTGGTTCTTTAAATTAGGGTTTGAGGGCATGGAGACGAATGCGTTGGGGACGGCGAGGGTAGACTTGGACACCCTCATGGCATCCTTCAATAGCCGCATCAATGTCCTTCGTAATGTCACGCTCGTGCGGTATGGTGGGTTTATTTCTCGTACCCCTCTTTGTGAGAATTTCTTACGCTTCTGGAATTTGGTTCAATTGCACTTGGGTTTGCTCGATACGGAGAATGAGGTAGTCATCTTTTTTATTAGGTCTGAACCCCTATCAATTTTCAATCCTCTTCGAGCAGCAACTTATTTTTTCCATTTTAAAATTTTAGTTTGAGTGAACAATTTGGGCCTTCTTGTTTAGTTTCTTTCAAGAGCTATAGTAATCTTGTTGGTAACTTGATTCTGGAGTTCAGTTGCGCTAGCAGTGACGAATTACTTTGTCCACAAATAGGCTTCAGATTTGAGTTACCCGACATTATCTCAATGAAGATGCTGGGATTGTGGGTGATCCACTGGTGAAGCAAGAAAATCTTGCAGAAATGAGTGTCGGAATAGAAACTGGAAGAAGGGTAATGATTAAAGCCTATAATAGAGCTCATTTTCTTGAATGGCTGTTTGCCACATGTGGATTATTAGTCCTAATTGAGATTATGTAACGACAAGAAATAGATTACAAACATTCGGGGGTATCGGAGTTTAAGACTTGCTCCAAGAATTGAGGGAAGTTGAGGGAATTGGTGATGACTTACAAAGATGAGAAGTTAGCTCAAATGATTTGTGAACGATTATTGTGGCCACGAGATCAGGCGGGTCACATGTTGGCGAGTTAGCGGATGTAGATAAAGCTTTGAGTACAGCAGAGCACCATATGCGACTCATCAAGGCCTTTATGAAACGGGAGGCAGAATCACTGGCTAAAGTACAGGTAACTATACGTTTGTTGTGACTCACAATAGATCGTTCTCTCAATTGTACCTCCTTCTATTCCTGAAATTTGAATGGCAAATGTCTCATGTTGATTGACCGTTTACATTCTGAAAAATTGCCACGGCAGGTGTTGGATGAGCTCTATTCACAACAAACATTAAAACTGCAGCAGATTTGCTCCAATTTGCCAGCTCGGTTGCCTGGAAATGACGTGCATGTGGAGCTCACTGTTCCCAGGTTTGTCTTCTTACCGTGTCATTTCACATCGTCATCTTATATAAGGTAGAGTATACTATTTGCTTGAAATTAAGCATTTTAACCAAAATGTAAGTAGGTGATGTTTGGGTGATCACTACAGAGCTTTGGAGAGATCCCTTTGGGACAAGAGCCTAACTCCCTGTGTGATCAAATCTTTATCACTATTTATGGATTTCTTATGCACTTCTAAAGTGGGAGGTAGTAGACCACCACAAATGAAAGTGGACGATTCCATTCTCATTTTCATTTTCATTCAATGATCAGCAGTCATAGACATTCAGCCAAGTCTTGCGTACATCACTTGCTAATAAGTCTGCCCAAGTGTATGAATAGATGAGTTGCTTTTGTTAACAGGGGTCATTATCGGAGATCTAACGGTTTTAGTATTCTCTAACTTTATATGCTCTATTGAGAGTGATCGCTCTTATGGGTTCTTTTGTGGTCTGTTCCTCACGTTGTATTTGCTACCGTTTCAGCTCAACGACGAATCCTCAAAAAAACAGTAATACTACAGCTGCTCCTACGAAGGCCATCGCTCCTAAGGTAAAAGAAATCTTTCCTTCAATAGACCACCACTTCACATTAGGATAAATGACTTTGCAGATGCACTTTTACTGCAGTTTGCTATCTCAAAAATGCCTCTAGACTAAGTAAGACAGCTCAACTTCCAGCCTCGCCAATATTTAGCGGAGACTATTTAAACGAATCATGCTGACTTTTTGCAGTTCTAATGTATATGGTCAAATGGTGTTTGTCCTGCTTTGGTTTCTCACAAGATTGACGGATAAACTCAGGAAAAGCGAGGCAAGGAACCATCACCCCGATGGTACGTGAGCATGGATGAACTTACATCACTTTCAAGGTACATTTGCACTTCCTGTAATGGCTTCCAAGTAGACGCTGGATTTTAGTGATCGGTCGTTTTGACAGTTTCGCAGTCTAGTGGATGCACTCAATCCTATGAGAGTCTTGTTTTGTTTGAAGTGCTCTTAACATATCAAGATGCTGACTGCACATTTCTTTGTTCAGCTATATGAGAGGCCGTCTCACGCTAGAGAAGTTGAATATTGCCGTGGATGAAATGGCAACATTTGCGACAGTAAATGCCAAGCTTCTTACTGCTCCTAGACAGAAGGTATTTAATTCTTCTTCATTCGGAAAACGCTTATCCGTTATAATCCCGGTGTAAAGTCAGGTCTGAAGTGTAGTTTTTCTTGTCGTTGGAATTGTATTCTTTCTAATCTTAAGTCTGTTTTATATGCAGCTTGGCAATGATGGATGGAAAAGAGTGTTGGTGAGAATCTTCTCAAACTTCTCCACTTGAGTATGTTTCCTGCAATGGTTTCATAATTTCCACTGTTTTAAGTGTTTTACCTCCTCCATTGCTGTATTCTATTAATGAATTTCAGACCTTTCCTTCGATCCATATTGTGCGAGATTAAAGCTCTTAAACGTGCTTGTTAAATGCAGGAGCTACGAGACATAGCAATTGCGGAAAATGTTAAAGGAAAACATTTTTTCTTGGAATCGGACTTGAAGGGTGAAGTCCTCAAGTTGGATCATACCGGGAAAGCAGTCTTGACTGTAAGTGGCCTCATCGTGATTCATTATTATGCACTGCTGCAGAAAACCGACAATCGTTTCGTACTCCGTTGCTCAAGAGCCTTCCCTTTCTGTGGTTTACATATTCGCGTTATCCCTAATCTGTTTATGCAACCAGGTTCTGCGTCATCTTGGTCGAATCAACGAAGTCCGCCTTGGTCGGAATCGAGTCTTCACACTGATTAGAAATTGATTCAAGGAATGATGGTGATCTATAACGCAGAGGGAATCATTTATGAACAGCAGACACTCTCAAGGCTTATCTACATCCTGCCAGCTAAATGATTATCCTAGTAGAAAAAACACCCCCAGATCTGTTCTAAAAAATCAAACCCTGTGACTATTGACAAGGTTTTTATTAAAAACTGCATCAAGTGGCATTACAAATGGTAAGATTTTAGGCGACTATGTTTTTTAAGAGACAGAGAGGGGTTCTGTACCAGACCTATGTATAAAGATCATTTTTCCTAAGCCCAGAAGTTCATTTCATCATGGAAACACCTGACCATCTGTTTCTCTGCATGGGGAATTTTTTTTTTTTCTCAACCTTCCCCATGCTATTGATAGGCTAAATTGTTTAAGTGGTTGGAAATAGGTTGTCATTTTGATATTTCATTTGTTGTGCTTCAGCTGCACCTATCGTGTCTACGTGGTTGGTGTCAACATCAGCTGCAGCAATCGTTGGATATGCATCTGAATATTTGAAGTAGAAACACCTACAAGCACCATTTTCCGTTCTACACCTAAAAAATGGGTTAAAATGAACATTTCTTGACTCAAAATCGACACAACTTTTTAGGTGCAGCCACTGAGAGGTGAGGAGTTTTTTGAAGCAACCAATGAGAGCTAAGGCATTCTGTGATTCAAGGATGTTTATTCAAGGTGAGTCTACCTAGTGTTACTGATAAGCTACCTTATTAAAAATGGGTACAACACTATCAATAATTTATTTGGAATTGTGTGCATTTAACAGAATTGACACTAATATCTGCAGTTCTAGTGCAAGGTCGTGCCGACGTATTGTAAGAGTTGTTCTTCTAACAAATCTACTTGGAGAGCAGCTAAATGAGGGGAACACACGGTGGGGAGTCACTTCTTACACACGTAAATTTAATTTCACTTCTCATCAGGTGTACGTATTTCATTTGGGTCTACTCACGCTCTTGAAGTTTCAAGGTTCAAGGTTCAGTTTTTTTAGGGTTTAGGGTCACATACCTCTATCATATCACCTTCTCTAACCAACGTTCTTTGTTCTCTAGCTAACCAATCCCCAGGAAACTGATGCACTGTACATACCCAATTCAAAATCACTCTGTACTCTCACTCTTTGTTACGTTGCAAAAGTTTGAATAAAAATGTGCGTGTAACTGGTAAGTTATTTCTTTGGAAAGTGTGATTGTATCGTCAGTTTCGTCAAAATGGCATGCTTCTGGGTGATATTCCCCTGCGAAACAGAGGGGAAAACAAGCTGCAAACAGGCGAAACAGAAATCAGTGGCAACACTGCAAACTTGGAAACATGATCAAAATTGGCGACAGTCTGAAACTTGAGCCATTTTGAGTGAAATTCACGTCGACATGATGAGTCGCTAGAAATGCAAATATTGCATTTCATCCACAAAGTTGTGCATTTATACAGCGCTAAGTGAGGATTTCCATCCTTCATTCCCTCCCGGCTGCCCAAATCATTTCTCTTCCTTGAGATTCATTGCAATGGAATTGCCCAATTTAACGAAACTGATTGGCGGCTCAAGCATTCCCTGTTGGCAACACTGCATGTGAACCGAGACGGGATTCCGGGAGCAATCAACACGGGAATTCAACCCCTTTAGCAACGATTTGTAACACTAAGATATGATTCCAAAGTTGACATTCAACTCTCCACTGAACATTTCTCCACTGAACATTGTCCAAAAGGAACAACATAATGTCAATGCAAGGAGAGTTTTGCCATCATGGCATGTTTCAATTGGTTAAGGAGAAGCAGATTAAGATTGATAATGCTCACTGCTTGCCCTGCACAAATTTTCAACAGGGTGGGTATGAAGTAGAAATTTCATTGGCTTGTTTGTAAGAAATCTGAGAGAAATCTATACTACTACCAATTGGTATTAACTTAGTGAGTGCAAGATCCACCCAATATAATCTAAATGCACAAGATTTTCGTTGTTGTGGCATGTTTTGAAAGGTTAAGCAATCAAAAAGTCAAATAGCTCAACTCTCCTACATTGACATTATGTTCAGTAATTGCAAAGTAGGCCAAGTCATCCAAGAATAATTGCCACTTGAGACTCGATAGGTCCTAATGGGTAATTATTCTTGATAACTTGGCCTACTTTGCAATTACTTAGTCCATTTTGGAACATCTTCAATTGTTGAAAAACGTTTCATGCTTGTTGGAAAAAAAACTTGCTCAAGCATGTACCAAAACATTGGTAAACCCTTCAAATTTGATCAACATTTTGATAAGTTTTATCAATTTCTTTGAGATTGTAACTATACAAATTCAACCTAGACATGTTAGAAATTACATGGGAAAAGAAAAGAAAACATTACTTATGGATTGAAAGATTATAATGTTTGATCATGACGGTGTGAAACTAAAAAAGTGATTTGAAGATTTTCAATCTTCTTTCCACAACTCAAACCTAAAAAATTGGTCATCAAATTTTTTTGAAGGACATAGCATGCATAACTCCAATCAATTTACAAATTCTCAAAATCTACTCTAAATTTTTTTTAAATGAATTTATAATGTGAATTTTTCATAAAGATTTAGTGTTTTAAGGCTCATTTCCAACAGTCCTCAACACTAGTTTATTTTATTTATATTAAAGAACTAAATTTTTCTTCATGAAATTATGCTTGTACAAAGAATTTAAGATTTGTAGAATTCTACTGATGCAATTTTGTTCATATTATATATAATTTATATTGACAAATCTTCAACAACTATGACAATTGTTAGTTCATCATATATAAACTTTTATTTATATATATAAACTAATACGTGGTTTATAATAAATATTTAGGACTACAATATTGAACATTAAAATTAAAATTTTAGTATAAAAAAACATTTATCAAATGTCAATGATATCCTTTTATTTGTAAGACAATAATAAATATGACTTTATAGTGAATAATGGAAAATATATATCTATAATACTTCTGAGCATTTATAATTTATAAATTTTGTACCTACAAAGTGGATTTATAGTTTCAAACTCTTTACATGGTATACATATAGTTGCTACTTTAGGAAATCATTTTTTCAATTGATAGGTGAGTCATGTCTTTTTAGATAGGTATCATGGATATGTAATTTCCCTCCCCTCTACTCCTTTATCCTTGAAGGACATTTAAGGTCTTAAGATGGTTGTCCAAACTTGAATTTTATAACCTTTTTTCAATTGGGCATCATGTAACTTGTTCAAATGACCTTAAGGCTATGGCAACCTCAAGTTACTACTCAAAATTTTTATCAAGCTTTCTAATGCAAAAAATACAAATTCGAATTGAGATTTGAAACCCAAGACTTAGATTAAAAAATATAAATATGTTGAAAACAAAAAGAATGAAACTAAAGAAGTTCAAATGTATTTGAGTATTGGAAGAATTTTGCTAAAAGATTCTTTGAACATCCAACCCATTTTGTTGGGTATGTTGTTTAACCCCTCATTGCCTAAGGTATGTTTGAGTTAAAAAACATCATTGTTTTTGAAGTGTTATAGTTCAAAATGTCACTAAGTTATAGAGATCTCAACTGTATAATCTTATAGTGTATGTGTTGTAAATGACGTGAATTAAATTTGGAGTCATTTGACCACATAGATTGTAAGATTATAATGTTTTAGTGTTAAAAAATGATGTTGAAATTTTCCTCGCAACACATTTGGAGGTGAAATTTGATTGATCTACTCAAATGAAAAAACTTTAGATTATGAAGTGATTCAAAACCAACATACAAACACATTGGTGAAAGAAAGTATCATTGGATTGACACATTGTGTCTGCAAAATGGCTTTCAAATGTCAAAAAAATAGCAAATGTAATATTGAACCTCCTTCTACTAAAATGCATCTCAATCACTCATAACTTCTTGGATTGATATGAAATTTTATCCACATAAACTAGACTAGTATGTGCAACTTTTCCAATTTCTTTTTATTGGAAACAAACACTGTGAAGAAGGAACATGCTACCGAAGTTCATTGTAATCCAAAAATGTTGGAATTTTGAACTTTGAATTGCTCCCAATCATTCAAAACAACTTGGATTCACATGAAAAATTTACCACAGTAACTAAAACTCAATGGAAATATAACTCAACAAATTTTATTGAAAACAAACATTCGATGAAGGAGATACAATCCCCCAAAGTTGCAGCCTTCAAATCACTTTGGTGAATTCAAATTGAACCTATGAACTTCGATTGACTTTCAAGAAATCAATTCATTTTGAATTGATCTGAAAATTTTACCGCATAAACTAAAAGAGAGAGCACAAATTTTCCAACAAGTTTTATTGAATTCAGACATCAAATGCAAAAGTTGTAGCACTTTGAAATTTGAATTGAACTTAAAACTATATGAGGACACTTTTGGTCCCCTTTGGCAATGAGGGGTTAAGGGCTAAGTACTTACCCAATATCCCTATTTCAATTGCAATATAATTAAGAAACAAAATTAAATGTTTGATCGCGCTTGTTTTTTGTCTCAATTTCTTAGATCCAAAGTAACTTTCTTTTTCGCTAAACCATTTAAGAATAAAAGACTATATGTTGATCATTGTTTATTCATAAATCTAAATATTTTTATTTTATTAAATGTTTTTATGTGATTATCTTCCCCCCAAAATTGGAGTTTTTAAGTACTAAACTATATCTATATGAGTAAAATTCATGATTTCATTTTGAAATGAAAAGAATTCAATTTTATTTTAATAACTATAAGGATTTTTTGGATATAAGCATGATTGGGGTACCTCAGTCAGGAACCAAGAACAAGAATGAAATAATTTTCAATTAGCCTATTTTACAAACAAAAATGAGATTAATTTTTTAAAAACATTGATTATTGTTACAACTCATATAGACAAATCGTTTTCATGAATAAAAACTTATTAAAATCTTCAATTTTTTATTTTCATGTTTATTAAGATTTAGCAAGTGATATCATGTCAATAGAAAAATACATATATATACAAGAATTTTACCATGATTTTTTTGCTTATTCACTACTTTACAGCTCACTTTTCATGTTTCAAATACGAAATCCTAATAAATCTTCAATTTTGAATCCCTTTTAAAAGTAGCCCCCCTTTGAATATTTAAAATAATTTGTAAAATAATAAAAAATAGTTAAATATCCCATATCAAGTTATCAAATTACTAAAGTTGTTATTAAAACATCATAAACCAACAAAGCAATTCAAAAATACTTTCTAACAAATATTTATATTCCTTTTTTATTCCTAAATGAAAAATTGACAGTGTGACAAAGTTCTAAATGGGGCTATAGGAATCAAATTAATAACTTTAATTAAAAAATTCACAACAAGATTTGTAACTTAATCTATATTAAAGAAATGAATTTCAATGAATTTTATAATGTGTTGATGTTTATAGGTACCCCAATCATGCTTGTATCCTTTTATAAATAATAAATTTATTATTTTAAAATGAATTTTGAAGAAATTAGATAAAATTATGAGATTTCAAAATAATTGTATCCAAAAAGACAATACAACTCTGCTCTAAACCCTCTTCCCAACCCTCTTAGAAATAGTATGCATTTTAATTTATATTTTCACATAATATATATGATCTTTATAACATCATGATGTACATAAAAATTATTTCAATATAGATAGCTAAATTTTCTCAAGGTGAATTATTTATTTGTAAATATTATATATATAATTTTAAAAAATAATAAAATAATGACTATAATGAGATATAATGAAACAATATATTAGTGAGGTAAAAATGATTGATTTTGATAATTCAATATAAAGATAATAATTACCTTGAATATAGTCATTCTTATAAGATACTAATGTTATTTAAACTACCATTTAGAATTTACTACTATTATTATGTATGCATTGTTATTTGGATATTTTAAAATTTTGTAAATAAATTTTCTCAAAATCCTAAGATAATTTACATAATAAATTAGTAGATGTTTTAAAGAGATATTAATCTTGGTGTCTATTTGGTGAACCATGTCTTTTAGCATACACTGTAGAGAGGGCAGTTTTTTTATGTTTGGCACGCGTACGACGACCAATTAAACGAAAATATGCATTCCGAATCATGCGCTCTTGCATTTCTCTTGATCTTATAGTTAATTGTTGAGGACCAGGCAATTCAAACCTTTCTGCTTCGTCTTCTTCTATGTCATTTGCTTCTTCATTTGCTTCAACATTGATTACACTTGCTTGTCCATTGTTAACAAAACAATTATATATTGTTGCTTGAAAGGTAGTCTCTCTCACAAGCTCATAATGCGTTGGATCTTGTAAATGTCTATGTTTTGGACATTTAGAATCTGGAATAATTTCATTGAGCTTGAGTGATTGATTTAAAGATTTCCATTCATGTTTTGGAGCATCGCTTGGTAATGGTGGAACCGGATGTCCATTAAATTGCATGACTTCACCATCTTCATCAATTGCGTAACATTGAAGTGTTGAAAAACCATCATCATTTGTATGCATCTTTATAAGCCAAGGTCTATTAAAAAGGGTTTTTGAATAAGGAAGTTCTTTATATTTTGGAATTGATGTAGATGTTGCAACAGGGACTTTTTCATCAAGATCTGGATCATCAAATTGATACTCAGTTGAAGTTTTTGAATGTTTAGACAATTCTTCTATATCACCTTGGAGATATTTGTCAAGATTTTCTATAAATACAGAATCTAATGAATATTGCTTAAGTAAGTTTTTAAGAATTTCTTCATTTTTCTCTATGAATTTATTTGAAATATGATAATCTCCTCTATAATCTTTGTACCGATATTCCGGATCATACATGCATTGTTGAAGATTTTCTTTCATAATTTGGACACAAGCATAAGTATTATTTGTTTCTAATTCAGTTGTACTAGAATTGGCTTTATGCTTCAAGCCTCTAGAAAATAATTTGCGAATAAGGTTAACCATTATATTTATAAATTTTCAACCTCAAATGCTAAGTTTTTCATCAAAGACAAGATTAATGTAAAAAAAATGAGGATTCTATATTTTTTAAATTCATAAAAACTATTTTTGAATTTAATTATAATTATAAAGGAAAATTTAAGTTAGTTATATGTTAAAACTCAACCATGTATAAATACCTTTAATTACTCAAAATAATGTATTATGAATAATCAAGTGTACAAAATATTAAATCAATTCAAAAAATTTAACGTTTTAGTCATATAAAAAATTAATGATAACATTCACAATATGCATATACAAAATTGGGATGCAAAACAAAATAGTAAATGTAAGAGAATTTAATAATAATTATAGATATTCTTTAAAAAAAGCTTTTCAACATTTCGTAGAGACTATGTACTAATTTTATTTATAAAACTATAGTGATTTCTTTAAAAAATAAAGAATAAAATAAAAATATTATTTTCGTATATTTCATTTATTTAAAATCATGAATCACTTATCAATAAAAATGAATTGAAGATAAAATTATGGATACTATACTATTATTGAATACAAATATACTATTAATAGATTTTTGGAAGAAAATAAACTTTATAAAAGACTATTTCATTCATTGTTTTATAGTATTTATCATGTTTATGCAAAGTTTGAAGGATAAGAAGCTAAAAGATATTTATTCATATGTGTATGTGTATATTTGTATTTTCAATTTTAGAAATTGATATGGAAAATATAAGTGTAATAATATGTCTATAATAGAAACGCATTAAATTTTTAATTGGAGGGATTATAAAGAATTTTCTTCAAGATTGTATAGATTATCTTCAATACACTACTAATAAAATTTTTATTGATAATTGGTACTCAAAACCCCAAGTTATTACCAGTTATATTTCTATATTTAGAAAATGAAAAAACCAAAAATATTGTATATAGTTTTTTTTATCACAATGTATTATATGTTGCACTATTAATAATTTTGGAAATCTTTGCTTTGTAAATGCAAATTTGAAATTGAAACAATCAAGAATTTTTTGCAAATATTCAAGATTTCAAGGTACATGATTACATTGGCCAAATTGTGAGCAAATTTCTAAATGGTCTAATTGAGAAAATTAACATTAGAAGTGTAATTTATTGTAATGCATTATGTATGCTAAATTTAGAAAATTCATGAATATCAATCAAGATAACTTCTAATTTTGCCCCAAAATAATTCTGGCACTCACGAAAACTAGATAAAATAAACTCAAATTTTGTCAATAAGCAGTGGCATTGTGTGCTTACAATATGTGTTATAGTACCATGTGCTTGAAGTATATATACTATAATTGTATTGTACTATGAGAATTCATTATTAGCATTTTTTTTTTTAGTTCAATTCTAATATGAGCTTATTTTAACTAGTGTTCTCAAACCACAAAATTATTTTGGGATAAAGGGAGTATATAAATATGATTTTTTATCTCAGTTTTTATATTTATTTTATATCAAGATTTCTTCTATTCAAAATTCAAAATTTTAATCTTAAATTAGATTCAATATATATCTTATTCAATGTTTGAGTGAAATGTATCATTATATTTTATGTAAAAGTTATAAATTGATTGTAGCAAAATGAATTCAAAGGTTTGGTAAAATTTTTGGTAAAAAAACAAATATATAGGTACAAAGCTATTACAAAATAGCACAAAAGTGCAATATGTTAGTATACATTGTAAATTGGTATACCTTAGCATGCAATTAGCGTAATATTACTACACCAATTCTTTTTTAGATTGTACAAAGGTGTAGATGGGTTTGAAAATTGCATGGTATAGTTAAAATCAATCCTCTCGTGCATGCAAAATGAATTTGAGGTGAATGAAGGATTTTTGTAAGCCAAATCTATCTAAGGTAGGTGACTACTTCAATTTAATCATGAATAAGTAAATAACACTTGAGATTATTAAGTGAATTCTAAGTAAAAAATTTTGGTATTAAAATTTCATATTTTTCATGCTCATATTAAAAAACACCTCAAGTTGTGATAGTGTTTGGAGTTCCTACATTTTTAGTTGCTCTATTATACTCACTTTATAAACGTGATACAATGAGAACTAAAAATATTAGGATTCATAAACTTGGCAAGTTTGATAGAGGCTTTAGAGTATAAAATCCACCCTCCATGGATGGAATATATTATTATGTTTCTTGTTTTGTCTTACAATGAATTTTTTATGAGTTTAAAAAAATATATATATACCAAAAATGTTCTTCATTTTTTAGGAGATAGTTATAAAAATAATAAACAAGTTTTTTGTTTAGAAAATTTGCAAAGATTTGAAGCTAAAAGGATGTATACAAATAGAGGCTAAGTTTGCAATGAGCTTGTACCCATTTGCAAGACCCAAGAAGAGATTCCATCTTGCCAAGCATTGTTATAAAAATAAAATAAAATGATAAAATGGGTCCTTAAAAATATTTTTTTGTTGCAAAATGAAGATTGACAATTGATATCAAGAGGATTAAATCATTAGTGTAAAAATATGTAGTTGAAAAATTATTTCTATCTATAAATGTCTACTTAAAAGATTTGTTGATGCTATATTTAAAAATGAAGCATATTGGTAAAAAACCTACATGCCAAAAGGAACTATTTTGTTATTTAGATTAACCCTAGAGCGTTCTGAAGTCTATTTTTTGGACAATGAACAGATTTAAGTTCTTGTTTCTGTCTCATTCCTGCTTGGATGAAAGTCATCCTAATTTTTGGTGATACTTGATCAAGTTCTTGTCTTATCTAATGGTTGGATTTGGTGTTACTAGAATACAAATCTTTCTAAAATTACAAATGTGGAAGTGTGTCAAGTAGTCAAATTGCATTGACTCTAGTTCAAAACTAGATTTGCAAAAATGAGGTTATATATGTAAAGAACACAAAAATTTCAAAACATCATCATGTAAAGAGAATCTCATTTCAAATCCATTCCAACAAGTTTTACTCAAAAAACAATAATATTTTGCTTGTACTTGAATTTAGAAGAAAATTTGAAATTTTCCTTTCAAGATTTATAGAAAATTATTGGTGATTGCATTGGTGAATCTAACCATATGGATGGAATGTAAAACTCAAAATCTACAACTTTCCTTTGTATATCACTTCTAAAATATTCTTCCAAATAGGACTTTATAATGATTTTCTCCAAATAGTCAATTCTAGAGAAGAATCAAGACCTCCAAGATTAAACATAGTGACCAAGTAAGAAAGAATGGACCGTTCAAAACATTTTTTTCTACTCCCGACAACTAAAACTAATTCATTATAGTCATGGATTCAATCTAAAACAGATATTATTGAATTATTATGATTTGAACACTAGTGGGAAGAATCATACTACTAAAATCATAACTCCCTTTGTAATATCACAAATGCTACCATTAATACTAGGAGCTCATGCTTGCTATGCTACGCATTCATTGTATCACATATTAGTAAAATTTTGATATATTTGAATAGAATGCATGATAATGATTTTGATAAGTCTTTAAAATCATTATTTTAAATATTTTGTAAAAATATTTTCAATCATGCATACATAGAAATTGTATTTTCACACAATGTGATATTACAGAAATAGAGTAGCAGTTTGCAATCACTTTTAAAATATCACTTTATACAAAAGGTAATATTATAAAAATAATATAGTCGTTGCAATTGAGGTGATATTAAAGAGGATCAATATGGTGATATTAAAGAGGATCAATATGGTGATATTAAAGAGGATCAATATTGTGATATTATAGAGGTAGCAAATCCATTGCTTCTATTGGCTTTACACTTCTTTGCATTTCTATGATTTTGTGCTTTTGTGAGCTTTGAGTTTTTATGATTTCAATTTTCTATTGCTACTACCAAATGATTTTGAGAAATTTATTCAATTGAAGTGATTTTGGATTCCACAACAATTAAGTTGTTCACAAAATTTTTGAGATTTACAAGATTTTCTTTTCAATTTTTCTATTTGGATTGCCATTTTTTGTAACAATGGAGTCAAATTTCTAATGCATTCTAATGTATGTGTATCTTTTATAGTATTTATCATTGCATATGTTTCATTCATCATTCAATAAATTTCTATTGTACATTTCAATATACGCTTACTTATAAAAAAAAGTTATACAAAGATTTTAGTCATTTTTATTTGAATATTTATTGAAATTTTTGTTTTTCATTCTATCTAATACATAAAAATTCTTATAAAATTCCAATGATGAATGCTTAGCATAGCAACCGCCAACCGCTAGTAGAAATATAAAATATTAAAACCCAAGAAATTTTATAATCTATGAAATTGTAAAGTTCTTAAATTAATGAAATCTATTAAATACCAATATTCAAATTTCTGAAATCTAAAAAAGAAGCTAGATTTTAAATTTTCACATTTTCAAATCACTAAGATTAGAATGTTAAAATCTACAAATCATAGACAAGTTTCAAATGAATTACAAACAAGTCGCAATGAAGTCACAAATGAATTGCAATGAAGTTTCAATGAAGTCATAGACAAGTTGCAATGAAGTCATAGATAAATCACAATGAAGTTGCAAATGAGTTGCAAATGAATCATACATTAATCACAAATGAGTTGCAAACAAGTCGCATAACTCATTGATTGATTGACCAACCTCACATAGTAGCAAAGACTATATAAGCAACCACATTAGAAAAGTTCATCAACCAAGTTTCCAAGTAGGTTGTTGTGACTTGCACCTACAATTCTACATGCAACTTGTCCACATTAACTATAGGTCTGTAGATTCTCATCAATTACAAATGTTTGATGCAATCCAAAAACTACTTGTTCTTCTTGAGTTAGCTCATTTGAATTTTGTATTATTAAATTCATACTTTGTTAGAAAATATAATTCCAATTGTCATCAACTTCTCTTAAATAATGGTTATAGGTGATTTTTTTGGTCCATTCCATATATGCAAGGCAACCATTTTGCTCACAAAGTCACATTGGGCTCAATCATCATATTGGCTTCTCCACCTTCTTGGTTGACATTGTTTTCAAGGAGCAATACTTCATGTTAGAAAACCACAATGAAGAATTTAATTGGATTACATACACTCACCATGCTCTACAATACACATACATGTTTTTGTCCCATTTTTAATTGTGTCTCCTATCTATTTACATCCAAGATTTGTAGGCTAAATTGTTGAAGATAGATAGATAGGAACAAAATTGGAAAAAAAGACTACAATGCATATGGACACCAAGGCTTTTTGACATTATAATGCCAAATTGCAGCAGAAAAAAATAATTTGGCTAAAAAATGGCAACAAATCATGAAGTTTTTTGCCAAAAAACTTCAAATTAAAAAATATTTTTGACAAAATTGCTAGATTGAGGATGAAAACATAATTATGCACATGTGATATATGTACTAATGTGATATTTTCTATCTCATATGTGGATGAATATTGAAATTTGAAGCACTACTATAACATTTTATATTGCCACTTTGGCACTTCATAAAAATTGAAAACAAAAACCTAATGCACACCTTACTTCTATAAGATATGGTGCATACAACTATAATTATCACCTACATGTAGACCATGAATAAGCACTTAAGTTAGACATGAATAGTCAAAATATGAAGACCTATGAGAGCCTAGCATCACTATTTTTGATACATCTAAAGACAATACTTTGTAAATTCACAAGTTATTTCTATATTATCTAAATAATGCATGCTAAAGTACCTAGGAAATTAGGAAGCCTCTTTTGGTCACTTGCAAATAAGATCCAATAAAAATAATATATGTTTGATGATAGTAATTGTGTTTAATTGCTATCAATAATAATTATGGACACATTTCTTTTTGTGGGTGAAACTTGAATGCAATTTTGACTAACCAACTTATATATCAGGTATTTATTCCTTCCTATTATAGCATATGATTTTTGGGACCCAAAACTATTTAAGAGTCGTAGAGCATCATTTAATCAATCATTCAAGGATCCTTCTAAAAGTAGGCCTTCTTAGAAAGAGGGAAAGTTATGTTTTTTTTCATTGAGTGGAGACCAATGCAAAAGCACACTCCCAATGTGGAGCAACTAATTTTGTATCTCATAATTCCCTATAGAACTTAGGGTCCTTGATTCTAAATATGAATTTAAAAATTTTAATGTTATCATTTATAGTAAATACTAAGTTCATGCAAAAGCAAGCTTGTTACACATTATACTCACTCAACATTGTTAACCCATGAGCACCCCGAGGCCAAAATATGGCCTCTCCATTTTGAAAAACATTCTTGTTTGACTATTATAATCTTTTAAATAGTACGGTCAAAAGACGTGTCCTTTTCTCCACTCCTTTTCTTCACACCTACAGGTCTCTCTTGACTACCAATCGGTACGGTTGGATTATGTGGATCTCTTCTTAAGAGAAAGCTTGAGCAGATTGAAGTCAAAAAGGTCTGGATTTCACTGAATTTACTCTAGGCACTTAGGGGTTAAACATGACTTTTGGTCCTTGAAACACTTTTCTATAGAAGACCCAAGAATATTGGCTCAAAGCAAGAGAATTATCTATAATGTGAACCATGAAAGTTTGATGATATTGGCCATTCCTTTCCTAGATACCTAGGTGTTTCATTAGGTTAAAGAGAATATAGAGCCACAAAATATTGGTACAAAATTGTACTCCGTACACACACTTATCATTCAACATCATAAGTTATTGTATGCACCAAAGAAATATATTCCTAGACAACCACCACAAACCATTTGCAGATTGACCCATTGCCAAGCATTAGTCCACAAATCCCATGTTAGTACAAACTAATTAATATAGTACTTTTCCATGTATTTTTTTTTATCCATTTCACATACTCCAAGAGTCACAAGAAACCAAGTTGTAATATTTGTATGAGAGGCTTGTACCCAACATAACAATGTATAACTAGGGCAACTAGTCCTCTCCATGCTGGGATTATGCTTTGTTACATACCTAGGAGAAACTTATTTGTTAAGTCAAGGACTGCAATTGTATAGTGGCCCACATTCAAGCTCTTGATCCAAATTCACAAAGCTTGGCTTGGGTGCATTGTACTGTACAGTAAGGTCTACTTCATTTACAAATTTTTCAATCAGTTTTCATTACAAAGTTCAACAACTTTAGGAAGCTCTAGCATGCTCAAAAACAAACCAATTTTGAAACCACAAATTATATTGGAATCTCAATGAAGTGCACTTCAACTTCATAACAAGTGAAAATGTGAAATCCAAAATCTTACCATAATTTGAATTTCTTTTATACAATATCTACCATCCTTTGGAAGATAGTCAAAGATTTTTTGCAATGGGGTGAAGAATAAGCAAGAAATCATGCAAGAAATTCAAGTGGTATAGAATGAAGTGTATCTACAACAACTACAAACAATCATTTTGAACATGCCTAATCAAGTGTGAGCAGAAATTTTGACAAAAGGTGGTACTACTAAATGATAGATAGTGTACAAAAAACTTCCAAAATGTTGTATAATTTTGAATTTCACATATACATATTTGTTATGGTGATAAAGAACTCTTCTCTACAATTCCAACACAACTTGCGGTTTGAAAATTGATTCATTTTTGAGCATGATATGGCTTACTAAAGTTTAGGAACTTGCTAGTGAAAACTGACTGGGAGCCAAAATTCGTAAATGAAGTAGACCTTACTGTACATATGTTAACAAAAGATTCATTGGTATGTTTTAGGTATGGTTTCGCAATTTGGTTTGATGTTTGGAGAGTAGTTTGAAGAACTTGGTTTACATTGGAAATTCAATCAATTTTGAGTACAAGAAATATGAAATTCATTCATCTACTTTTACAACAATTGGGCTGCCAATTAATTTCTACACCATTACGGTTGGGCCTTTTGTCCCATTTGGAGCTCAGTAATGCACAACAAAGGACTGCATAGCTTATTTGTTGCATTGTTGGTTTAGTTTTTTGAAACTAAAAGATTAGGACTACAGATTACTCTAGATTGCGAAGGTTGATGCAACAAGCTTGAGACAGCAAGCTCAAAAAATTATCCATATAGTTAGCAATAAGAAATGAAACAAAATTTGATTTTTTAAAGTTTAGCTATTACTTTCAAGGATGTTCATGCTTTTATGGAAAACTCGGTTTCCACAAAAACCTTCGGGGCACAATTTTGAGCATCTTCGCCGCGGGTAGCTTCCCATTTGAAGCTGAACGTGATTTAATTCGTAGTAACAGCAGGCAGTCAAACCAAGAAAAGTGAGGTAGATTCATAGAAATGCATTGTTGGATATGCATTGTACAGTACAGAACAAGCAACACTCAAGTAATAACGCCTCAACACTCAACACTCAAGTTAAGTTGGTTCAAAATGGAGCAAAATCAGGATCAGACATACCAAGTGCATTAATCGATATTGAGTCACTCTGATGCAAGCGACTTTTGTTAACTTCAGTACATCTGGTCTTGTGGCTATCACTGACAGAGCTTTCCAACAGCAGCCCAAAGCACCCCTAGAACTGTGTAGACAGTAAGAATTGCTGAACAGTCAGCATTCATTGCAAAAAATGATGATGATGATATCACTGGAATGTCATGGTGGTTGTATTTACAAACTAAGAACTCCACAAAGAAGTCTTCCAATGTTGGGACAGACCAAGAAATGGAACTGCAGAGTCGAACGCCGGAGATGATGTCTCCGCAAATGGAACAAAAGAAAAATTTCACCAACAGCAAGTCGTGCGTACTCAGCTGACTTTGTTAGCTTTCTTCTTCTTGGAGGGCAATGGCACCGGCACTTGAATCTTCTTCTTTTGCTGCTGAGACTTCTTCAACGTGCTGGGCCTTAGCACTTCCTCGATAATCAGCTTGTCCTTCTTGTACGTAATGGCATCATCCAAACAAAAAATCCTGAAAGCCAGGGTCGAAAGGGTTGCAGATCTCGCAGCTGATGAAAGGGATGACCAATGACACCAGGTTCTCTTCAGGCAGTCTGCTCGTACCATTTGCTCAAGAATAATGACAGATTTTGTCATCTGCAAAGAACAAACAAAATACACGGTTCTAAGCTCTGTAGGTTCACAAAAATGGGACAAAAGCAGTATGGACAAAACCAGTGGCGCAGGCCTTCATCGCAATTTTCTTATTAGACCCTCAGAGGGACAGCCTCTACGGCCTAGCAGCCATTCTGGACTTATCACTCACCCCAGTCCATAGGGTTTGTGATTTAGGAGGGTCCGGCCTGAAAGGAAAAAACACATAGTACGCTCGGTTTTCTCCTCTGGGTCCTTTAGTACAAACTAGCCATAGAAACGAGGAAGCCACAAGGACACCACAAATATCACAGGGTGGTGAAGGAAAAAATTAATACCTCATAAATGCAATGAGCAGACTTAACGAGGGAGCGCCATGCTCGTCGTCTAGCAGCTGCAGATTTTGGAGGTACAAGAGAATCGGACCCTAAGGCTGCCTCCATATCCAACAACCTCATCTTCAAGCCAGTCAAAACTCCAAATTCTTCTCCAACCAGTGGACGTAGTGAAGATTCTGGTGCTGCAAATTTCTTGGATTGTTTCTTCATGCTCGGAACAAAGCTTGGAATAACCGCTGATACTTCAGCTGCTGCAACGCTCTCAGGTTGCACGTCCAAGTTCTGAGCAGGCAGTGCTTCGGGAGTCAAATCTAGGGGTGGCTCCAAATCAGATGTTGGTCGCAGCTCATCAACGGAGAAGACAGGTTCTTCTTCTACGGTAGCGTTAAGGGTACAAGTTACTTGCGGATTATTATTCAAAGAGTTATCTCCGTCCCTATTGGAATCAAGAGCACTCCCATCATCTAAA
Source organism: Climacium dendroides (assembly GCA_950106755.1). Lineage (NCBI taxonomy): Eukaryota > Viridiplantae > Streptophyta > Bryopsida > Hypnales > Climaciaceae > Climacium > Climacium dendroides. The sequence continues at coordinate 13,693,815 of OX467091.1, read as the reverse complement.
GGGCCTTCCACTCCCCCACCGGCATTGACAGCGCCCCCATCATTTGAAGGGCCTTCCACTCCCCCACCGGCATTGACAGCGCCCCCATCATTTGAAGGGCCTTCCACTCCCCCACCGGCATTGACAGCGCCCCCATCATTTGAAGGGACTTCCACTTCCCCACTGGCATTGACAGCGCCCCCATCATTTGAAGGGCCTTCCACTCCCCCACCGGCATTGACAGCGCCCCCATCATTTGAAGGGACTTCCACTTCCCCACTGGCATTGACAGCGCCCACATCATTTGCAGGGCCTTCCACTTCAATCTTTACATTGACGGCATCCACGAGAGGCGCGTGTTCCTCCGCATATTCCATTTTCGGCAACCCTACTAATTCACCCCATTCAAACACTGGTTGCAGTACAGGTTCAGTGTCTGGCACAAAAGCGACGTCAGGAGGAACCTCTCCTGAGGTATGGGGGTCGTACCAAGACACAGCATCCAAGCCTCCCTCAACAGAATCCTTGGTGTGAAATTCCCCAATGGGGCTTCCATTCTGAGAAGATGAGCCCGGAAACTCCACGGCATCTGTGGGACTCTCGTTTGGATAAGGGTGCATCTTCAAAGAGGGGTCAAATGCGGGTGAGATAAACAGAGCCGGAGCAAAAGTAGGGCCCTGAGCTGCTATACACCCAATCTGGTTTATTCTGTCTCGAGTTGAGTCAGGTGTAAGAAACGTCATCGGCAACGAAGCATAGTCGAAGTTGGCGAGCGCCAATTCACTGGCTCCCTGGGCGGGAGGCTGCTTGGAGGACTTCTTGGCAGACCCTTGTTTCTTCCGTTTCAGCTCTGATCTCTCAGGCCGCAAATTTGCCTCCCATTCGTCATCTTGAAGGAGCGATGAATAGGACCCGAAGCCCATACGAAAGTCCTCGGGTTCTACATCACCGCCCATGCCTGGGTTGCCATCTTGAAAGTCAGAAAGAAAGAAAGCATCTTCTACAGGCTCTTCCGGCACAACAAAATCGCCGAAGGCATATGGATCGTCACCCAAACCATCATCTGGATTATACAGATGAGAAGTTGCTTGTCTTTTGCTTCGAGTTGAGGGTCTCTGTAGAGTTGGAGGCTTCGTAAGTGTTGGAGGTTCTGTAGATTCCTCCGGCATCCATGAATTTTCTTCACAAGCATCTACGCCAGCGTCCTCTCTTTCTAAACCTCGTCTCGTCCCTTCCTTCTTTGGGGTTAAAGACTTGCTTTTCTTCTTTCCTTTCACAGGTGTGAGATTATTCTTCACCTTTCCGCTCCCTTTCTGCTTCTTGACTGACGAATGGGGAGCAACCGAGTTAGGACAAGCAGCCTTGTGACTTTCAAGTTCCGCAGAAGATTCGTAAGTCTCATGGCATGCTTGACAGTGCCACTTGTACTTCCACAGAGGCTCGAGGCAGCTGCACCGAATTACTCTTCCCTCCATTGGCATCGCTGACTTCTTGAACATCGCTCTATCCGAAAAGCTCGATGATCCATACCTCGTGTGAAGAATAGAGGTTGCTTTTAAAGTAGGGAACCTCTTCGAACCCCGTTCCTTTTTCAAGGATTCACCAATACCATTTCCTGAAGAGCTTCTATTCAATTTTTCTAGATTCGAATCATGAAGAATTTCATGAAACTTTGCAAGCACAGTCTCCCGCCAATGGAAGATGGAAGTTTTGAGAGCTCGCTCCGCTTTGAGTCTCGGATTCAACCAAGCCACTAGAGAATCAATAGCAGCCTCGTTATTATATGCCCACCAATGTGTCTTTGCCTCCTTAGTTGTGTCCACAGAATGATCTGCAAACACGATAAGATGAATTGTCATCAAATCTATTGCATCAAAGACTAGTCCGCAAGCATCAGGTATGTACGATCTTACTTCACGATACTCTAAACAGCGTACAGTTAGAGACTCTCACTCCGAATAGACTATTTTAATAAAATAGCAGGGAAATAAACCAAGAGGCTTACCACTGCGTAGGATCTCTCCATCAGGCTTTGCGCTGATAATTTGCTCCGCGTATAAAAAATGGCTTTCCTCGGCCCCTTCGAAATCAGCACTACCAATCACATCACATTCTGAAACCACAAGCATAGGTGTTTGATTCGATCCTGAAAGTGCCCAATAATTCCTACCAATATCGTCAGTGCCTAGATGGTCACGCCGCAAAGTCGTGTGGTACAGCTTCAGTTCTAGCTCCAAAATTTCGGCATCCAACTTTGAGAGTTCACTTGAGGAGCTAGTGTTCATACTTCCAGTACGAATCATCGCTGGCCCCTTGCGACTGGGGTCAGAGAGAGCTTCACCTCTATGCGGATCATCAATGACTTCACCAAGCGCGGGAGCAACTTGGCCAGTACCATCAGTCCTCAATTTCTTAAGAGTCTCGGAACTCGAAGTAGATTCAATCTTCCGTTTAGGTGTCCGTGGTGGAAGACCGGCTGCAGCTACTCCTATCTGAACATTAGCGCCGGACGAGCCAGGATTTTCAGAACTCAAGCCAACTGATCGAAGTGACACCTTCCTTTCCGATTCAGCTCCTAAGGCTCTTGCGTCCTCATTAACAGAAATGTTCTTCAAACCTGCAACTTTTTAGAGCGTCACAATTCAGAAAATTGATTATGCACCTGCAAATCCCACGAAGCTGGTGTGCATATAAAGCATTCAGAAAGATGATCCCTACAAAGAATTTGGCAGAGTCATCCATAGCACACGGCAGCAAGAATGTCAGAAGGGAGTTGCCAGCTCTACAAAATTCACTCACCTGGGCTTTCACTTCCAAACACTTCTGCTACCGTCAGCTCTTTGGAAAGCTCACTTGCAAAAAGCATGTTACCACTGCCAATTTTTTCTGTTTGCTCCCAAGTGGAATTAACCTTGGTGGCCTCCACCTGAGGTTCACTACCTTTACTGGACTCTTGAAGTTTTGCACGCTTCGCCTCACACTCAAGCACTTCATCGCTACTTCTCTTCTTCGACTCTCCTTCCTCATGGAAGTCATTGTTAACAGTTCCAACGTCGTGGATACCCTCCTTTAAAGAGTCAGGAGATCCTTTAAATGTGTTGAACATCTCAATTGAATGCTCATGGTCTTTACCATCAGCATCAAAATTCAAAATCCGTGGAAAACCAGCCCTGATATCTTGAGCGCCCAAAACGCCCGTAGAATGGTGTCTTAACCTGCTGGGCAAGGTATCCACACTGCTTAATTCAGCACCTTTCGCGATTTGTGACCGCGTCTTCAAGCCTTCAAATGCCTCCTTCCTTTGTCTTCCCTGGTCTTCGACATCAGCCTCTTGCCGCTGTGCATGTAAAGTACTAAGTTGCTGCTGAAGATCAGAAGCTAGATCCAAGGTCTTCTCCAGGTGGGTACGGACCTGGGTGGTTTTCAGTGACTCATTGCATAGGAATTTCAAGATGTGAACCCTCTGCACAATGTGCCCACCAGTTAATACAAATTACGTAACAGACTGACCAACATGTATTGATACCAAACAATTTACATCCAATATGCAAGCAACATGCATAGCAAGAGGATTATCATGTTACAAGAAGTTACAATAAAAAGCGTTACTCACTTCTAAAAGTCCCAGCTGCCAATATTCTTTTGACTCAATTTGCTTCAGAAGGCACTGTGCAGTGCTCTCTCCCAGCGCTTCATTCATTTCTTTTCTTTGTACTGTGTCATTCATACTTCGGTCTCCAGGAAACTGCTCTTCCTCGGCTTCAAGAGATTCAGGTTCAACCCCCTCCACATCTTTCCCAGAGGGTCTATCCGGGAAACCTTTGTCGAGGGCTAGGCATTCTGGGCAGAACCAATTGCCTTCCGGAACATTGTCAAGAGGCGGATTCAGACAATATGTATGGTATTCTGCATCACATCTATCACACAACATAATGCTTTCATAGTCCTCATCAACCCCACACACTCTGCAAGTATCATTGTCTTGCCAAGGAGCCGTCTGAAGCTTATCCTCAGGCTTCTCAGCTGTAGCCGATCTAGTAAGAGGAGCGTCGATAGGCACGGCACCTTCCTCCGAAACATGGGCTACGGCAACCTTGGATTCCTTTGCTTTCACTTCTGGAACGCCACTCATAAAGCTTATGACCTGCACATCATTGCATTCATCTTTCTCATATCTTTAGTTGCTCACAAGCAAACCTACATAAAGCACGGGGTAGAACATTTTAAGACACCTTTTTCCACCTGGGCTAAATAAAGAACAGGAAATAGGAGGAAATCTGTGAATGATGCAAAAGTAATAAATTGACGTTAATCGCATGCACAGTTCAATACGCACATTTGGTTACTCTCATTGCTAACCATTGTCGTATTAACTGTCTGCCAGTTCTAAAATGGCATTGCCAAAAGCAAAAAAATAAGCAATTAAATTTTGTCATTGAGCATCCATGGTGTATGAATAATACAGCAAACAAAATATCAGCAGTTGTACCACGTGATAAGTATTGATCCAGAGAGTAGCAAGACAGTGTACCTGCTTTTGCAAAAGATCCTCAAAGAGTTGAGATAAATGGGATGCCAATTCCATCACTTCGCCCCCCTTCTGCAGTGACTCTACGTTCCTCCATATCTGCCAATTTGGAGACATGCATGAGTCATAAGCATTGCATATTCCGAAACAGGTACGTTCCAAAGAGATAGATCTTAGAATATCTTAGAAAAAATATTGAAGTGTACAGTACATCACTAGATTGTCACGAATTTCAATATCTGCTATCGGAAATTATGAGGATGAGAGTTAGAGGCACACCTGTCTCACATCTTCCGCAAACGCATCAACAGACCCCCCATAAGCTCCGGCAGCAAGACGAGCATCAATAGTTCGAAAATCAAGAGGGCGTGCCACCATACCCCGCAGCCTTCTTGAACCATGACCTTCTGGACCGTCTATGAGTATCGAAAAAGTATCAGTCTTGTCAGCATCTGCGACTGTCCGCAAAACAACCCGGCAGCGCTGCATGAGCTGATCAACGGACGGCACTGTCCTTCTTGGTTTCGTCTTCTGAGTCGGAGATTCACAGGCAGGAGAAACATCGAAATGATTCAAAACCTCCACTACAGCTTTCTGTAAAATTACAAAGAATCTTGTCAATATACAGAAAAGACTCGGGATTGAACGGATGACAACTGCCATACTTCAGACAAATAAGTCAATTTCGAGCTTGCCTTTCTAAATGTTTATGGGACGGATAGTACATCAGATACAGTGAAGGACTAAGAATTTATGCATTAAGACTCCACAGGGAGTTAGTAGATAGTCAGCCCCTAAACGCCGTTGACACCAGTACATACCTTGGTTGGACCAGATGCGTTGCTTTTAAAGACGACTTTACTTATTGACCACTCTAAAAGCTCTCTAGCCCACTCAGGAGGGTCCAACTCCAGGGCTTCTTTCACTTTGATCCTAATCCGAGAACCCACATTTGTGGCCATTTTGGCTATAGGTCTCAATACTTCCACCCATTCAGGGAGCGTGTCAGATTCGTCCACTGGACCTGCTTCCTCTTTCAATTGATTTGCCTTTTGTAACCGAATGCTCAATTCCTTCTCCGTCTCTGCTAGAACCTGAAATGAATACATATTATCAGGTAAACTTAAGGAAAGAAAACAAGATGCACAAGATGCAATAAAATCAATTCACTTCAACCTGCGCAGAGAACCCTACTACTGTGATTCAGAGTGTCTCAAAATTAAGACCGTTGAAAGAAATACAGGAAAATGTTGGCATGCCAGAAAAGAAAGCTGGATATAAACATGCATACAAGCATGTGATTGTATGTGCAAGTTATGTACCCGTCTTAAAAATAAACCCCCTTTTAAGTTAAGAATTACTACCAGAAAATTCAAACAATCAGATTGGAGTGCTGAAGCTCCAAGCTAAAATACTTGTGACACTGTAAAGATATTACAAAAAAGCTATGAGAGCGGCATTCGGCACATACCTGTGCATCACTCTCCACACCCACAACTGTGTAGAGTGCACCGCTTGGAATACCCCCATCACCTTGAAGGCATCTCAACAACCATCTACGTTCATCGGGTCTCAACTCTGTCAGATCCCCGTACTTCTCAGCCTCAATAAGGGTTATCAAATACCGTCGCATTACTTCGGGCCAAGTCACCTCATTCATGGGCAAGTCACTTAAATACTCAGCAGTAGCTGCTTGAGGTTTTGGGCCTTTCTTCTTTGGCTCTTCAGGCTTGCTCGCAATTGGAATACCCGTTACTCGAACTTGCAAATCAGTCAGCAGTAACTTTAAAAGTGTTATGTGTGTCCTGGAAATCATGACAAAGTTTTCATTGAGTGTACCATCTGAGGAGGCCACTGCCCTCGACATTGAAGACACCTCGTCTCCCGGTAATTCCACAGGACCAGGTGTCAGATCCCTAATCTCAGGTACAGTCGTGCTCTGTGGCAAATCCCCAGCTTCCAAATTTGTAGACGTATGCTGTTCCAATGCATTGGCTATTTCAAGAGAGGCGACAGTTCCTTCAACGACTGGCTTGCAAGGACAATCTTCTGCCGCCGGTGGCCCCAAGTTGACTAACCCTACCTCCAATTCTTCATAGGTTAGTGGAGACTTCAATTCAAGGATATCAGAGAAACGGCATAGAAACTCCCAAACCTGCCACAAAACATACACAACAATCACTAAAGATAATGCTTATAAGTGAATGAACTGGCAGAGGGTTAGGATATTCTTCCTGATAAGCAAACAAACGAACAATAAGTTTGAGATTACACGCACTATTTAAAAGAAGTATATATCTAACTGAAAGAATCACTAAACAATTAGCTGCGCAGTAAAATGACACAAGTAAATGGTGAGCTGTAAGTCACCTGAATGGTGTCTCCCACAAGCTCTGCAGGAAGTCTTTTCTTCAGAAGTTCACCAGCGGGCGGAAGCGAACGACTTTCTTTGACAACAACCGGAATTTTCTCCTCAATCTGAGTCTCAACTACCTCTTGAGGCTCAGCAGATTTCGTACCTAGTTGCATCTCTGTGCTAGATTTAAAGCCTTCAAGTGATAAATATTCAGAAGATATTGGAGTCTCCAACTGGAAGGAACACGGCGGTAACACACAAAACTAAGTAGTCAGATCACTCAGGGAGTCTTGAGAAACGATCACCGAATTGCAGCTAATGCGAAAAATCTAGATTACATATTATTGCAGGTTAAGATGGCATTCCAAAAATGCGTTCAAAATGAAAAACAGAACACAGATACAACCACACGCATCATATCGGCAGTAAAAATATAGGAATATGCTGTTGACTATGGCATAGCGGGAACGCACCCTTTGAGCAGCAGGCTGTAGACTTGTCCTCAATTCTCTCTTAGTTCTATCTGAGACCCCCAAAAATCTGGCAACAGCAAGTCGTGATCTAAATTTCTGTTTATCTGGCGAAATAAAGATTTTTTCAAAGACTTGAGGGTTGCTAGGTCTTCTCTTTCTGATGACTTCCCATCCTTTTTCAAGTCTTCCATTCATGCTTGCTATAAACTGACGCAAATCCTCAAGCATACCCTCTGGATCATTGGCATGCTTTTCATCACTGTGAAATCCATCATCAACCAAAGAAACAATGGCTGGGTCTCCTTGAATCTCCGTCTCGTCTGCTGTGGTCAATCTGTCAGTGACACCTACGAAAGGAATTTGAGGGGATATGACTGGGGTCAGCGCTGATGGCTGTAATGCACTATTCCTGTATGAAACAAACACAACACCGTTTCTTAGTTGCATGCCACCCAAAGCTCCAAAAGTGAAAAACGTCGAAGAGTAAACAAAATGCAATCATGGAGCATGCTGCCAAGTAAACTCATGAAAGAACAGAGCACAGTGATTGTACATGTTCCCACCTAAAAAATACAGCATGACGAGGTCCATTTTCACTATTCACTCACCGAGTTGAAGGCACCCAGCTGCTTGCATAGGATTCAAACTACATGCTGACAAACCCCGTAACACAAACAGCCAATAACATGCAAATCAAGAGGGAAAGATATGCTACCCCAAGATCGTAGAGGGTTGCTCTCCACTAGAAACAATACCCCGGACACCCCAGTCCGCCAGAGTATTTTGTGTCGTAGTTCCTGTCGATGATTTGTTTCGTCCTAGCACTTTCTTCTCTTGTACCGCATTCGGATCCTTCTTCGGTCGCCCTGGTCCTCTTTTCGCTACCGTAGCATTTCCCCCAGGAAGAGAAACAACAACCTCCTGGTCTCTCGTTCTCAGCCATAAGCTTCCCGAAACACGAGGCCTTCCGTATTCATCACCTTTGCGTGTGGCAGGTGTTGCCACTGGGTGTGTTCTCGTGCTACCATCCTCAACAACCGCATCAGTATCCGGTAGTAATACTGCATGATGTTCGATAGTGATAACGTGTGGCGTCGATTCACCCTGTTTAGAATCTGCCTGCTTCCGGTCATGCTGTGGAGTAATCCTTCCCAATGGCCAATACTGCCACCCAACTTCCGGCCCACAGGATTCACACTGCCAGTGCTCGTTCTCTATATCTAAGGCTCGCTTAGGTTTGAGATTAACACAATTTAGGTGAAAACTACGCTGACACTTATCGCACACAATTGTGTGCTTCGCGGTTTCAGGTTTCTCACAAATGGGGCATGGGTTCTTGTTGCCCATCCCTATCGCCCCTGGAAAATCAGCTGCCAGACCTACAACTTCCTTTTGGTTCCCATATACTTCCATAACAACTGCAAGTGCACGAGCTGCCTCAGCTTGGTCATCAGCATCAGTTAACCCTGCAACGCCCAACCGCAGCCATCTCAGCCATATGTATAACTACTGGAACCACGCAACTCTGTCAGCGTCTTTAAGGAGCGAGTTTGCGCGGCCATAATACGTTGAGCTCATCAAGCATAGCATATCAAGCTGCATGGGATTTGCGTTTCCGCCAAGATAATACACAAACTATGTAGTGTGACCTAGAAATAATTCATCAGAGTCTCTGGCAAGAAAACCAGTTAATTATTCATTAGCTTTGTATACACTAGAAGTGCACAAACTCATTGATTGCATCCTAAGAGATTTGTCGTGAGACGAACCAGATTGAGCGATTGCAGTGCCGTTTTCAAACTTGACCTGCTTGAACATTGAACTTTCCACCACTCCTTCGTTTTCGTGAATTTCCTCATCCGTTGGTTTCATCCCTGAATCCCCTCTGCTTTTAGCCGACCTCTCTAACAGTAGTCGTTGCGGAGCATCCATGCTTTCAAGAAGGCCCTCTGCTTCACTTTTACGTCGACTAACTCGTTTTCCTTCCTGACCTTGAGAAGAGGTTCGACTACTATTCTCACCTTCCCCACTAGTCTCTAGTTTTGGAGTATTATTCCCCGAATCTACACCTTCCGTCACTCCGTTCATGGGAAGTTTCTTCTGATGCTTTGGACTCTCAGTGCGTTCACCTTCATTCTCTTCCAAGGGTGAGGAAGGGTTCACGCCGAAGCTGGCCATTGCTTCGACTCCCTGTCTGGTTTCGACAAGGTTTCCAGTCATCGCATACTCATTGGCCGTACCTGAAGGGTAAGGCCTCTTGCTCAGGGAAGCTTCATCACAGTCTCATATCTCCTACACACTTTCGCATTCAGGAGGAACTATCTCATTCATCTCCAAAGGCGGGACGCCAAGACATGTGCTATAAAGTATTCTTCGCGTTAGAGAATCCAGTCCGGGCGGTTCTCACTGCGAGAGAGCGGGTATTAGTAATTAACTATAACCAAGCCAAAGAATCAAGCGAACATTCGTTATCAAAACTGCGTGTACATAAAAGTACAGCACATGCTATCTCAAAGAAGCATTGGACAAGAAAGAGAAGAGAAAAGATGCAGTTCACAAACTTAATAACTGTAATAACTTCAACGACATGCATTACGAATCCCACAACCTCTCGCCCCCCAAATTCAACTCTAGAGGAATACTCAGCTCAGCAAAATTCAGTACCAGCTCAGCTACTTTACACATATCTCAAACCTTCGACATTCGAACGTGTCCATTGATTGCGCAATAATGCATACGACCGCATTGGCGAAAACAAGCAACTCGCTCGTATAATTGCTTCGGGGCCATGTATGTGACAGACATACAGAAAAAGAGAACGAGAGAAAATTCGGTAGTCTCTCAATTACCTAAGCAGCCTTGTACAAAATTTCCGAAGAATATTATTCAGACAACTAAACCCCTACCGTAAATTTCGCTCAATCAGAATCTCCAATTTTCTCCCGAGGATCGTAATCCAGACACAGCGGTAACAAAATGAGGAATAGTGCTAGACGAAAGAGAACATCTAACCCTCGGAAGACCTATTCGCAATCTCCGACCCCTAATCTTAACCTAGAAATCTAAACTCTCGTTCCAAAACGGAGGTGATCCTGCCTTTCATTCCCGCTGCAACTCCTACAATTGCCATGGAAAAGAGTAATCTGCGAATTACAGCTGAGAATACGCCTACAGTTGATTCCAAGCAGAGGCCTAGAAAAAACCTTCCAGGGCGTCCAAGCTCTCTTATACAATAAGGACGCTCTTGACAAATGCCTTCGAAAAGAACAGACACTAAGTTAAATCGGATTTCGCTCCTGCCCCAAACATTGCCTAAACACACATAATGCAGATCGTCCCATCATAGCTTTTACACGGACTCCACGAGGCCAGAGCCGAATGCCCCCAGAGCTTACTTCCAACACAAAATCTCCATGAAAAAAAGGATTTCCACTGAAAGCGACGAAATTCTGGCTCACCGGAACGGGAACTACGAAACTCCTCCTTCCGAATTGCGACCTTGTAAATCGACCAGAAAAAGAGCTCAAACGAACTCGGAATTCCCCCAAAATGCTCCAAAAAACGTTTCTCAAATGACACTCCAAGAAACGGAGCCGCCTTCGAGAATGGCCGAGAGGGAAACTCCGATCAAATACATCGAATCGAAAGTTTGGGACACACCGTAAAATGGAAGGGCGAGAGAGACGACGGAGCGCCAAACCCTAATCCTTAGTCTGCGAGAGACAATGGAGCTAGTCGTTTGTTACTGGTCTTGACCCCTGCGGATCCGACATGGCATTCTTTGATTTCAACGAACGAAAATTCTCCACGTGGATACGATATCCCGAAACTCCGCAGGACTGGGCTCAGTGATTGGAGACTAAGTGAGCGCCAAACAAAACAGCGCGGGAAAAAAAAATCTTTTTTTATTAGCTTTTTTATTTATGACGTCATGCGCAGCTTCATCGTCACTCTTTGGACCCACCCATTTAAACCTTCAAGGGCTCTGAAAGCCCTTTGCGGCTGTATAATATATTATGAATTTGGTGGTATTTGATCAGAAAAACATTGACCAAAGTTTAAATACACATGCTGGAAAAGGTGTCTAAATTATCATTTTGCAAATATCGTTAAAAATATCTTAGGGCATCCTCAATGGAAGTCGTATATTAGCCCTCCAGATATATTTCTAATTTTTTATCAATTTTTAATTAGAATTTAAAACTACTATCATCATCAAAAGTGCATCCCAAAGTACTTTAAATTTAAACATTGTTCAATCAAAATAAATTGCTTCAAAAAGTAAGCTAAAAAACAAAAATTGGAGAATTTTGTGTAAATCACAACTATCAATGCACATTGCATTCCAAACTTCACCAATTTGTGGTGCAATGTGCAATAATAATCATAATTTATTCAAAAGTCTATAATTTTATTTTTTTATTAACTCAATTTGAAGAAATCTATTTTCATTGTCCAATGTGTAAATTTGAGTTTTCTAGTACCTATTTAAATTACTTTGGGACACAATTTCAAAGATAGTAATTTCAAGTTGTAATTATAAACTAATAAAAAATTAGAAGTTTATTTTAAGGGGCTAATATAGTATGTGCATTGAGGATGTCGTTAGTTAGCACTCAGTTTTTGCTAACTTTAGTTGGAATTTGAAAGTGAAATATATATTCTCTTAGCATTTTTTATTACACCATATGAATGAAAAAATTAAATCAAAATATTGATTATAGATGTTTGAATCATTGGTTTTGAGGTTCTATAGGTGTACATTTTAATCAAGGAATATAGTATATAAGGTATAATTTGCCAAATAAGATCCCTAATTATCTAATGGGACATGGTTCACCTTTAGTGATCATTGTAATAGTTTAAATTTTCAAATAAAAAATGTACAAAGTACAATTTGTAAGGCCAACTTGATACTAATTTCTTTTTTAAATTTAACTTGTCATCCATAGAATATATCCATATTATTAATTATAATTGCATTGATCAATATATATATATATATATATATATATATATATATATATATATATATATATATTTATCATAATTATATATATAATATAAATTTAAATACAATATTTTGACTTTATTTATTGAAGTCTTTTTTAAGGCCACTTTTTGAACCAAGAAAATCAAATGTTCAAATTAACAATTGGACATTCTTCAAATTTTAAAATCTTTATAAATAAAAGATTTAAAAATCTATATTGAAAATTTACAATATACATTGTGTCTTTTGGAGTAATACTTGTTCATGATCACCTATGTAGAATTTCTCAGTGACTCTTGTGGTCAAAGGTTTTTACAAAACTTTTCATTTTTCAACAACATATAGTACTCAAGATAGAAACTAAAGAAATGAAAGCGTCGGGATTAAAAGCTTAAAGGGCAAGTCTCTTTTATAACTATTCAATATTTTTTTCAAACGAGCTTTGAGACATAGGGGCGTAAAATAGCCTTGTTGAAAATTTAAGAACTATTGTGTTAATTTTCATTTAATATTTTAAGAACAAGACATACTTTCAACAACTTCTTGGTCAATGGTTGAAAAGGTTACAATGGTCAACTTCTTAAGTCAAAATTCAATTGCTTGTAAGTCAAACATTTTGGTACAATGGTCCTTTAAAATGATATAAATTGGAGAAGGAGGCAATAAAATGTCCCTAGGAAATTTTTCAATACATCTTCACCATTTATAATAAACTAAAATATACAAAAAGAAATTATAAATAAATGTTTATCTTAACCCCTAAAGTCCAAAGGTCATCTTTTCATCAAAGAGAAAAAACAAATTAATTATTTTTTGGCATATTTAACCATAGAGTATTGCACTAGAATAGTATAAAAATGTATAAAAGAAATTTTAGAAACTTTTGATTGTGGAGATTGCAAAATATTTGTGTTTATAGTAATGAAAACAGGGTTTTTTTGCACCTTGTGTAACTAGATTACAAAATCTCAAGTGAATCTTCTTGGCTTAGAACTTTTGCACTACAAATTATAAATTACAAATTTAAAAAAATTATATTGAAGAATAGAGTATGGAAAAAAATTCTAAAAAAAAACTTGATTTTCATTTTTTTTAATTGTTAAAGAGAAGTAGACATAAGATTGTAGGAAAAACTAAATTATTAGTAGTTTTAAGATGGAATTGGAACAAAACAATCCCATTGATGAGATTGTTCTAGCAAGGATACTAAAATCTAAACTTTTTGGAATCCTTTTTTACTTGAACATTGTGAAAATTGAGTTTATAAACAAATTTGATTAGTTATTTTTTCAATACATTTTAAAGATTGCCCACAAAACTAGAAGCTCTATAGAAACCATCACCAACAACTAAAAACTCTTAGAAAACCATCACCAACAACTAAAAAACAACATCAATGGGTAAAAGGCCAACACCAATAGTTAAAAGGTGGGAGCACCAATGGATAGAAGAGTAGCACCAACGGATAGATGGTCAACACCAATGGCTACAAGGTGGAGGCACCAATGGTTAAAAAGATGGCACCAACGGCTAGAGGGTTAGCACCAATAGATAGAAGGTGGGGGCACCAATGAATGGAGGTGGTACCAACGGATAGAAGGTTCAACACCAACGACTAGAAGGTGGAGGCACCAATGGCTAGAAGATGGGGACATCAATGGCTAAAAGATTGTGACACCAACGGCTAGAAGGTGGGGGCACCAACGGCTAGAAGCCCGGCATCACCAACGGCTAGAAGGTGGGGGCACCAACGGCTAGAAGCCCGGCATCAATGGAAAGAAGGTTAGTACCAACGGATAGAAGGTGAAGGCACCAACACTTAGAAAGCCAACACCAAAAGCTAAAAGGCTAGCATCAATAGTTAGAAGGTGTGGGCATCAACAAATAGAGGGTTAGCATCAACAATATTAAGTGGGGGCACCAATAGCTAGAAGGGTGGCACCAACAGATAGAAGAACGGTACCAACAAATAAAAAGGTGGGAGCACCAACCACTAAAAGGCCGACATCACTAAATAGAAGGTGGAGGTACCAACGGATAGAAGGAAAGCACCAACAGATAGAAAGATGACACCAATGGATAGAAGGACGACACTAATGGATAGAAGGACAAGACCAATGGCTAGAAGGCCAATACCAACGACTAGGAGGCCTACACCAATGGATAGTAGGGGAGATATTAAACATCTACAAAGTCCATGAGTGCCACTAAATGGAAAGTGTTGGCAATTAATGATAGAGAGTATAAAACAAATGGAGAAACGAAAGTATATATCTAAACACCAATAATTGATGCCCTTCTTTGTATGCATGTATGTATGAATTATTATATAAAAAAAAGTCAATGTGTCCTTCACCACAATGAATAAAGGAGGTGCCACTTGATGAAATAAGTGTATTACTTGCGGGCGTCTCGCCAACTTGATAAAAATAGTTGTTCCTAACAAGAAAACAATAAAAGAGCAACAAAAACTATTTTTTCATGAATAAATGAAAAATTCAATCATATATTCAATTACAAAGAAAATTGGCTTTGAATTTGTTTTACTTAGACATTAATCAAAATATTCAAAAATATATCATGTTTTTTTAATTTATTTATTAAATGATATTAATAAATAAATAGAGTTTATGGATTTGAAATATTAATTGCAAATTACCAAAGTTATTATTGAATTCTAATGCAATATTATTCTTGAAGGCCTTCTTCAACACTTTTAGAATTATTATAGAACTAGTCTTGAAGAAAATGTATATTTATTTTGAAATATAGTTTTGAACTCGTGGAGTCTTTATACTACTTCATTAGCAATTAGTTTAGTATTTTTATAATCCATGTACAAAGTGAATGTATTTATGGTTGAATTTTCTTCAATTTGATTCTAATGTACTCTTACATTTTTTTCAATGGAATGAGGTACATAGTCCCAAATGCTTTGGAATGCTATATTCTTAAAAAAATTGATGTAATGAATCACCCCAAATGGATTGCTATTAACTTATCATGTTATTATTCATTACATCAACTTCTATTTTTTTTCATTGAACAAGGCCAACTTCTTTATATTAAATGATCTTAGAGATAATACTTTTATATATTTGATTTATTAATTTATCATGTTGAATAACTCTTGAATTTAAAAACTAAAAACAATTCATTGCAATTTAAATCTCTATTCCTATCTCTACATCATCACACAAGAACCTACTCATTGAATATCAATAATTTTAGTATTCAACTAGCGGTTGGCGCTTGCTATGCTACACATTCACCATTAGAATTTCATTAGAATTTTTATGTATTAGATAGAATGCAAAGCAAGAATTTCAATAAATCTTCAGATAAAAATTCTAAAATTTTCATATAATTATTTTAATAAATAAGCATATATTGAAATAAATAATAGAAATTTAATGAATGATGAATGAAATACATGCAATGATGAATACAATAAAAGATACACATACATTAGAATGCATTACAAATTTGTCTCAATTGTTACAAACAATGGCAAACCAAATAGAAGAATTTAAAGGAAAAACTTGTAAAACTCAAAAGCTTCGTGAACAATTTAATTGTTGTGGGATCCAAAATCGCTTCAATCTAATAAATTTCTCAAATCATTTGGTAGTAGCAATAGAAAATTGAAATCAGAAGCTCAAAGCTCACAAAAGCACAAAATCATAGAAATGCAAAAGAAATATAAAACCAAGAAAAGCAATGGAATTGCTACCTTTATAATATCACCATATTGATCCTCTTTAATATCACCTCAATTGCAACAACTATATTATTTCTATAATATCACCCTTTGTAAAAAGTGATATTACAGAGGTGATTGTGAATTGCTACTCTATTTTAGTAATATCACATTGTGTGAAAATATGATTTCTATGTATGCATGATTGGAAATATTTTTATAAAATAATTAAAATAATTATTTTAAAGAGTTATCGAAATCATTATCATGCATTCTATTCAAATATATCAAATTTCTATTAATATGTGATACAATGAATACATAGCATAGCAAGCACGAGACCCTAGTATTAATGGTAGCATTTGTGATATTACAGAGGGACTTATGATTTTAGTAGTATGATAGTTTCTTGTGTTTCTTCAATTATTAATATGCCTACTAGCAAAAATCATTGGGCCAATATCAAAACAAAAATAACATGAAAATTTATTTTTACAAGCAAAATTTGAATCAATTATACTATTTGAACATCATGTTCTATATTAGAATTTTATACATAACCATCATCTTGAATTCTTAACACCACTTACTATCAATACTTTTTATATTTTTTTCACTTAATCCAAAATTATAAAAAAGAGTCTTTGTACCAATGCCAAAATATCATTGCAATCAATATTCAAGTTATATAATATTAGTATACATTATATTTAGACAATTTTAGTGTTGAAATATTGCTAAATGGTATTTGTTTTCGTGCTAAATGTTTTCAAATATTCATGGTTAGGAAAATGATGTAACTACTATGTTGGTCTCATAATCTACAAGCATGAGTCAATCATAGATGCCATATAATTTGTTTGTTCCATTGTTTAGTACCAAATTATATACATTTTTACAATATTGGATACAATTTTCAATCTTTTTTTTATAGTTTATTTTTTATATTTTAAAGTTTTAAGGGTTCACTTTGCAATTCTTTTGAAATTGATGACCTAATCATTTCAAAAACTCACAATAACTTTAATTGTCTTCAAATGAATTGAAAATATATATTAGCCAAGATGAGGACTATAGTTGAATTTTTGATAATTGTACATTTGAACATTTATATACTTAATATGCATTATGTATATATGTATAAAGGAAAATATGAATTCAAGGTCTCTAGCTCAATGGCTCACAAAGCAATTGAAAAATTATATTGCACTGAAATATTTTGATATCCAATTGGAATTTAAATATTCAAAGTTAAACTAAGAAAATCTAAATTTGTGAGCACTTTCATTGGTCACAAGTTTAGAATCAACTTAATTTGACCAATAGAAGTGTCTTTATTAGGTTTTAAGCTTAGTTTTTGTCCCCCTTAATAACTTTGTTTTTTATATTAATAATATTATATCACATGAATCTCATGGATGCATAAAATAGAATAAACATTGTATACTCATGTGATGCAATTTAAACATTCCATCCTTGATTCCATCCAACTCAAAATTCATTAGAGTCTCAATTTTTAACATTATTCATTTTTTAAATGTCGACATTTAGAAAATTTGAATACTCTCACCATTCTTGTCCATCTTTATTATTTTTAGTTTATTTGTAGCTAGCAAATCTATTTAGTTTGTCATAAAGACTACAGTCACTTCCATTAATTTTTTTGTACTTATCTTTGAATGCTCTTGTGTTATTTTGATTGTATTTTGTTTTGATTTTGAAGTAATAATTCTAGCATTTAAATCATGTAGTTTTGTATATTGCTTGTGGGATTATTATAAATTTTGGAGATTGCTATAATCATTGGTGGATTTCAAACCTAGAAGAAGATGGAAAGTAATTTTTTTGCACCTTTAGAAAAAAATAGATAATTTTAAAATTTTTAAAAACATTAAAATTTCATAATTTTCAAATGTATTGAATACCAAAGATATATGAGAGGCTTACCTTTAAGAATCCAAATAATTATTTTCCATGTAATATATGCAATGTAATATTTTATGCATGTAATACATGAAAAATAGTATTTTCCAAATGCCTTTTTATGTAGAAACAAGACTAATAATTTTGTCAGCATTATTATTTGCAAAAAAGAAAAAGCCTCCTATTCACCCAAGTTTATCCCCCAAAGGACTAAATATTAAAATTTCAAACAACAAATGAGTGCAAACATGCAAAAATTCTCATAAATTCATCTTTGTGCCTTTGATTTTTTAAACTCCCATGTAGTTTTGTAAACCTACCCTTGATATGTAAAAAATCACGTCATTTTATTGTAGATATCTACAATAAAGTGTTTTACTTCATGTATCTAAATGGAAATCTTGGGGAAAAAATGTTGTTGTGAGTCAAGTTGTATGATTATGTATTGACTTACAAAAACCAAGTAAAGAGATCAATTTATTTACATCAATCATCCAATTTTGACATCTACTAAATCCTTCCATTTGCATAGAACATATAACTCATTTTCTTTGGTGCTTTATCAAATAATGATTTTTAGGTTCATTCCTATTGATGAATGTTTTAAGGTTGATAAAGATGTAGTTGTGAAAAAATGCTTATTAGAATCGATTGCAACTTCAAACTATAAAAAAATTGTTGTTAGAATGTTAAACTTGTGCTTTCAAAATATTGGTCAAATGGGTTTAGGGTGGTGGGGTACTAATCTTGAACCTTTTTAAGATGGCCATGACCCCTCCTATTGACAATTTTTATATTTTTGTACCAAATTTGTTTGAAAATTCATATCAAGTTCAATTCTTATCAAGTTAATATGATTCCACTTGTATTTGAATCTACTCAACTAATTTTTTCTTTAAAAAATATAAGCAACAATAAAAACATTGCACAAGATATCTAGATTGTTAATCTAGGTGGTAATAGGCTACTTAACCTTACTCCAAGTGATGAAGCTCGTACAATTTGTTTATTGAGCTAATGAAAGAGTTTGATATTTAAAGATTAAGAACTTTTTGAGGTAGCATACTTGAGCACACTGGTTTTGATGAATGTAAAGGGAAGAAAAAATAATTTTATTGATAATATGTCTTTTGCTACACATTATGGTGTAGAAACTTCATTTATATGTAAAGTAAAACAACCCATTGTGGTCAAAATTAGGAATTTGGCCTCATGTTGTTGTTGAATTTTTTTCAATTTTTTCTCCACTCAAAGAGAAGTGTGAGAAAAAGTGAGATCAATTGAAATTATTATTTTTTGACAAAGTATGAATTTGCTATGAATTTTTGAAGTGTTTAGTACATAAAGGCCCAAAAGAGTCTATAGACTACTCCAAACCAACAAAATTTGAATCCATGATGCTCATCTAGTTCATTTAAAGCAGTCATAATATTTTCTAATATGAAAGGCCTAAAAAGTCAATTCTTACAATGAATCCACAATGAATTCATTGTAACCGAAATCTCACAATTAAAAAAACCCACAATGGGGCCATTCTATGGGTGTCCACTATGGGGTCATTTGACCACAATGGGCTATTTTACCTTACTTCATTTATATTGGGCTTGAGAAGGATCAAGTTATCTCTCGCCATCTTCCTAAGTAGGTATGCATGAAAAAAGTAGGTCTATAAAATAGTGTAGAATATCATCATGCTATAAATCAAATTTTTATATATTTTAGTAATTACAAAAATCAAATGATTGGGACGAATTGTCAAGAATTCAAATCATAATAAAATAATTAATCTTAGTGTTTTAAAAATATTTGAAGTTGAAGTGAAAATTAGACTTTGATAAACTTCATTTCGTCAATTAGGTTCAAGTTTTTTTAAACCCCTAAAGGTCCAAACACCATTTTTGGTCAACTCACTACAAACGGAATTTTTTTTTTCTTTGAAAATTTCACACAATTTGTACCCAAGGAATAGCTTTAAGGTGCAATAATTTTCATGACTTTTGACTACATGGTTAAAACGTTATTGCATGATATATAATTTTCATTGCTCGATGTACAACCCGGGCAGCTAAAAACTTCTTTAAAAATCAATCTTTTAAGAAATAAAAAACTTGAAATTGGTTTTCTAGATTTATATGTATGTTAAAAACTTAGAATTATTCCTTTTTTTTATCAATGAGATGAAAGTTGAGCAAAATATTGAAGTGGCCAAAATATACTATAAGGTGATTAGTGGATTAAACATCTTCTTTAGTATAAAAGTTAACAATAGTACTATGATGAAGTTTAACCTTATAAAGATGTTGTGGACCTAAAAGGTTCAATAGATGATTTCACTTCTTAATTGTAGTAACAAAAAATGCACCTATTGGTCCAATAATCAAAGTGTTTTGGTGACTACCATCATCATGGGGAGCCACCTCCTTCCAAAGTTATTCCTACATGATGAAAGCTTTTTTGAATTTCTTGAAATTTGCTCTAAATTGAATACAAAATCAACGTTTTGATCAATTTGATCAATTTTTTTGAATTGTAATTGTACAAATTTTAAACTAGACATGTTAAAGATTGCATGGAAAAAGAAAATACAACAATATCATTTATGGATTGAAAGATTATAATTTTCATCATAAAGATGTTAAAATTTTGAAATTGATTTAAAGTCTTTCAATCCTCTTTTCACATGTCAAATCTAAAAATGCAGGTCACCAAAAAATGAGTTTGAAGGACATAACATGCGTAACCCCAATTAATTTATGGCTTCTCAAAATCTACTCTATAAATTTTTTAAATGAATTTCTAATGTATTTTTTCTTCAAGATCTAGAGTACTTGAGGATCATTTTCAAGAGCCTTCAATACAAGAAAATCAAGATTTGCAATGGAAACCTTTGCACAAAATTTTGAATAGAAAATTGTAATCATTCATTTTCAAAATCAAATTTTTGATGTTATAAATAGACTTTGAAAAGAATTAGTCTAAAAAAACTACTAAAAATAATAATTTGATAAGGTTTTATTTAATTTCAAAGTTTTATCAATACTATCTAGAATTTGGTGCCTCAAACATTAAGGGGGTAAGGACTAATTGACAATTGTCTTCACAATCTAATTTGTCAAACTTTTTGTTTCACATCAAACATTATTTTTCCATCCTAATAAAACTCTTGAGTCAAATACTCCCTCTATCTCAAAATAAATCCATGGTATTGTATTCCTACAATTAGCCCATAAACAACTCTAAGGACGTTAT
Organism: Climacium dendroides; assembly: GCA_950106755.1. Lineage (NCBI taxonomy): Eukaryota > Viridiplantae > Streptophyta > Bryopsida > Hypnales > Climaciaceae > Climacium > Climacium dendroides. The sequence continues at coordinate 13,672,614 of OX467091.1, read as the reverse complement.
TCTGCCTATGAATGACAAAAAATCTCTCCGTGTAGGACAAAAGTGCAACCATACATCTTCCAAATTTTGCGTGAAAAAAAAAGGTCTTCTATACTAGATGACTTCCAATAAGTGCTTTTGCATTTTTTAAGTCCACAACTCACATGGTACAAAAAGAGATGATTACCACAGTGATGAGTTTATCCTTAAAAGACGAGCTAGTCACCGTGGAAATCATTTATTTGGGTACCGTGTAGAAAACATCCTCCTCGTCGTTATGGGTTAAGGGTTAATGTTGTTTCCCACAAGAAACCATAGATTTTTTTAGAGACAAAAGGAGAACACTTCGTCCGGTCATCAATTTTTTTAATATTTTTTCTAAACAAATGAAACAAAATTTCATTGCCACAAATTAAGTTAAATGGTGAGAGACACATACCACCCACCCAAACAGCCTCATCAATTGTGACTGCACACCAACCCCCAACTGCCATAAATTACTATCACTCATGAAACATTCACATGTGAATGAAGTTTTCAGTTATTATATCTATAAATGTATATTTTCATCCAAAAGAGCAATACCATCTCAAGATTTTGTAGCCAATTCAATTCCACGAACCCATCATACATGAAAATGTATCTTCAAGTATTTTTCTAAAGTAATTTCTATTGCTTTTTAACAAATTATCACTCACAAAATTGCTAACTCATATTGTGGAAAACATGGTTCAAGCCACACCGGCATATGGTCCAATGAACAAATTATCAAAGAATTTTTTTTTTTCTCTAAATTTTTTGAAATGCAAAATTTCACCTTTGGAAAGCACTAGAATATTTTTGTATTGGGTAGAGGTTTTCACTTTAACATTTGAGGAAGATGTGTATTTGAATGAGTTGAATGAAAGATCATGTAGTGGGATTTATTAAAGAGTAAATAAAGTTGAAGATTTTAACCCTTGCTTGAAATACAATTATTTTGGGGCAATTTGGGCTTCACCGACTTCTAGAGGTTAAATAATTTAAAATAAAATTTTAAAACATCTACCTTTAAGTCAAACTTAAGCTGGATTGTATATTAAAGTAAATAAAGTCCATTTTTCAAATTTTAAGCTTGCAACCATGGTGTCAATTTGAAGTGCTCAACTACAAAAATGGAATTTTGAGACTATACCATTAAAGATAGGGTTTGCATTTTACATGAAGGTGAGGTGCATGTGCACAACTACATGTGTAAAAGTTTGAAATCACAAGAATAATTTTGAAGCTGCAATTGTTTTATTGTGTAAAATTTCATCCCTTGTGTGTTTGGATTCCTTGCTTCAATGTAGGATCCATTTGCTAAAATAAATGCTTTGAGTCACCTAACCTCTTGTATGTCTTTTGGTCAACTATGTTCCCTCGTTTAAGAAAATTTAGTCCATAATAATTTGATGTTGCCAACTAGTTTAGATCATTTCCTTTACAACAATATAGGTTTCTTAATCCAAGTTTTTATATATTTATATAAATAAAAAATAAAAATATTCTTTATAAATCCAAGAAGATCAAGAATTTAAAGTTAATAAATTAATAAAATTATAAAAAATAAACACTTTAAATTTATTAATATCTAGATAGAAAAAATTTACAAACTATAAGTTAATAAATTTTAAATTTTTATATTTATACCTTTTAAGAATTTAAAATATTGAAATTTCAACATTTATCATTCCAAAATCTTCAATTATTCATCACTATAAATACCAAAATAAGTAGAGCCCTAATTTTGGAATAAATTTATCTTCTTTATGTTTTTCCAAAAGCCCTCCAAAACAACCATTTCTAATTGCCTAGATTTAAATTAGAGAGAATTTTTTTTAAAGTATCAACCATACAATTTCAATTTGCACTAGTATGTCGACAACTACACACCTAGTGAGAATTTCAAAAACTTTGACCTTAAAGATTCAAAAATTATAGTGTTTGAAATTTACTACCTACAAAGCTTTTTTAGACCTTGCCAAAGAAGATTAATTGACTTTGACTACTATTTCAGTACAATTTTGCAATATGCAAAGGTGGGAAGTGGATGTATGACATAGTGCATCATGTTAGGTGACTACATGTCAATTTTTTACATAATCCAGTGGCTCTAGCATAAGTTAAAAAAATTCATAAAGCCAAGGTTGTCAAACATTTGGTATACTAGAATTTTTTCATTTCTTTTCATTTTGCAAGTTTACAAGCAATGCATAATTTCAATGGTGAAACCAAAGACATTTTTCACACTTTAGAAGTACAATAATTTTTGAAGTTTGAGCTATCAAAACACTCTACGTGAGCCTTTATTCCTTTATGGGTTCCACAACTATTAGCCATTAGTTACTTCAAAATAATTTAATTTTTTTACATATTTAATTGTGGACAAAGCTTTAATTTGAAGGAATCTTTGTATCCTTATAACACTTGATGTCTAGAGAGATGTAAATGGACTTTGTAATCATTGTTGTTAATTAAAATTGCATGCTTTTCTATTTTCATTAAATATTGCATATAAGATTTTGATGATTTAAGATCACACATGGTATTCAATGTGATGTGACCCATACTTCAAAATTATATAATGAAAATTCTAAACAACCAATAAACAATTGTTGTACATTGCTATTCTTTCCCAAAATTGAAATACAAAATGATACTTCGAGTTTTTCCAACACATCAACATACAAGATAACAAATTAGCTTTTGTAATTTGCTCCCATTGTTTGAGGGTTGTAAATTTTCTCTTTAAGATCTCATGCATTTAGAAGGCAAATAATAAAATTGGCTAATTGGCATTATCATCAAAGTTGAATGAATAATAATGAAAAATGAATGATATTTTTGATGGTAACAAAATAAATAGTGAAACAACTAAAGACTTTTAATAGCCTACACTTAAAAATATAAAACTACTTAATATAATTTCAAAAACTATGCTTGACATCTTTTATAATTTTTAAATCTCTATGTCGTACTTGTAACACTCTTTATTTTTATCATACTTGTTCATCAAAAAGAGGTTTATATACATTTGATGATGATGAAATTTGTATGTATATTAATTATAATATTTACAATTGAATAGGACAAAGCTATTAAATAGAAGCAAATCGCCCATGTCTATGAAATTCTAAGTTTTTTATTTTTTATTTTTCCTATATATAGATTGTAAGAGCAAATTATTTCATTAAAATTTTTGATATCCTATTGTCTATATAGCCTATTATATACATCCAATGAATTTTCATGGATTCTTAAGGAATTTGATAAGATTTGGTTCAAGATCATTTGGAATCACATGAGATTCAATAATAAGTTCACATGACATTTGGTAGGATTCGCCTTAGATACCACAAGTTGAAAGGATCCAATGGCATTCAATTCAAATGTGATGGATAAAAAAAGGATCAAATGGCATCTACTTCCTTGTCTAACTCAAATTCCATGAGCCAAAAGGGTCTCAATGGCATCCATCTAGTATCCAAGGGATTATAAAATGATGTGATGGCATTTGGCTTGGACTTGAGGATAAAAAAGACTCAATGACATCCAAGCAATCTACTTGGTCAAAAAATATTTCATAAATTTGTAAAGGATCTAATGGAATTTGACTTGCATCCTATGAGTCAAAACCAATCTACTAGGTTAAAAAAGATTTTATGAATTTACAAGGGATCCAATGGCATCTAGCTTGGATTTGATGAGTCAAAAGCAATCCAACTTGGTCCAAAAAGATTTTATGACTTCATAAGGGATGCCATTAGATCATTTTCCATTTTATGACTTGCATCCAATGAGTCAAAATGATCTAATGGCATCTAACTTGCTTCAATGAGCCAAAATAAATTTGCTAGGTGAAAAAAAATTTAATGAATTCACAAAGGATATGATGGCATCCAATTTAGATTCAATGGGTTAAAAGAGATTCAATGGCATCCAACTTGGATCTAATGAATCAAAAATAATCCCTTGAGTAAAAAGTTATCTAATAGCATTTGACTCAATTCAACAAGTCAAAATCGATCTGTTGGGTCAAAAAGGATCCAATAGCATCCAACTTCAATCTAATGGATTCAATAAGTCACTGAAACCAATTTGTTGGATTGAAAGGGATCGAATGGCATCCAACTCAATTCAACAAATCAAAACCGATCTATTAGATCAAAAGGGATCCAATAGCATCTGGCTTCAACCCAATGGATCCAATAAGTCAATGAAACCAATTTGTTGGATGGAAAGGAATGAAATAGCATCCAACTCATGATTCAATGAGTCAAAATCGATGTGTTGGGTCAAAAAGGATCCAATAGCATCGAGCTTCAATCTAATGGATTCAATAAGTCACTAAAATCAATTTGTTGGATTGAAAGGGATCGAATAGCATCCAACTCAATTCAACAAATCAAAACTGATCCGTTGGATCAAAAGGGATCCAATAGCATCCAACTTTGATTCAATGGATCCAATAAGTCACTGAAACCAATTTGTTGGATGGAAAGGGATCAAATACCATCCAACTCATGATTCAATGAGTCAAAATTGATCCGTTGGGTCAAAAGGGATTTAATAGCATCTGGCTTTGATCCAATGGATCTAATGAGTCATTGAAATTATTTTGTTGAATTGAAAGGGATCGAATAGCATTCTCAAATTCAATGAGTCAAAACCAATCCGTTGGGTCAAAAGAGATTTAATATCATCTGGCTTTGATCCTATGGATCCAATGAGTCACTAAAACCAATTCATTAGATTAAAAGGATTGAATAGCATTCAACTCAAATCTAATGAGTAAAAACAAATGTTGGATCGAAAGAGGTATGATAGGCGATAGCTTAGATCTAATAATGAATCAAAAATAATTTGTTGGGTCAAAAAAGGTGTAATGAATTTGTAAGAATTTTGCTTTAAGGCCAAAAGGCTGAATCTTTAAACGTTTCAATTTCAAATGTCATTAAGAGCAATTATGCTGAACATTACAAAAATTGTCCAACTAATTTACAATACTTGAGATTATGAAGGTTTATTTTTCAAAATGTAATCAGCACCATGCCTTCAATATTGCATACAAATGATATATCCACATCCCAAGAAACAATCCTATTTCATATCTAAAATCATAATTTCTTATCTTTTCATTTTGTAACAATTAACATTTTAATAAGTACAAACAATAGGCAAGATCTACACTTGGACTAAATTCATTTATCATTAATGCTTCAAGTTCTTTTAATTTCTAATGTTGATACCAATAGTTTTAAAGACTTTTGAATATCCAGAATTCAATGCATCAATTATAATAAAATGCATGATTAAATTTGGATTAAATTTTAATATTTGCAACATTTCAAGGACCACCTACATTGTCAAATACAAATAGACCTCAAAAAATACGATTTGCAATACAAAAAGATAATAACAACTAATTTTTAGTTAAGTATTAAAGTTCTTTGACAATATTTTGGCAACATCACTATAAAACTGTCATTTCTAGTTTTGTAGACCTATGCTTGAAAACAAACATATTTTCTACAAATTCAACAACATAATCTTACATTACACTATTCCACCTTTACAAAGTAAGAATTTCAACAACTTTGACTACATGAATTGAAAGATTGTGCTTGAAAATTAAATAAAAGTTTTTTTTGGATTTATTTAAGAAGAGCAATTGACTTTGATTGAGGATTGTGTGACTTTTTGGCATTGTGAGAATTTGAAAATTTATGAAATTATATTTTTCATATTTTTAGGTAGTTCTATACAAAATTTGAAAGGAATCAAATAAGTATAGTATAATATACATCTTCATTTTTTACAAGGTTATTATGTGAAGGTTGTCCCAAACCTTTCAGATAGCACAAATTCACACAAGAAATGAAAAATATCTAGGTATCAATGTAAATTTTTTCATTTCACTATTATTTTTTGAATTTTTTATTCTAAATTGTAGGTGGATAATAGCAACCTACAATTTAGAATAAAAAATTCAAAAAATAATAGTGAAAATTCACTTCTAAACAAGCTACCAAAGGATTTCAAAAGCTCTATGATAGCTTAAAGAGTTTAGGGGTTAATCTCTTAAGGACCAAGAAATCCTTCAAATTTCCAAAATTGTGAAGATGTATTATAAAATGTAATTTTGAATAATAATTCAATGATGACTCTCAAACAATAGTTGTAAAATATATATGATCCATAAACCATGTCCATATGGTTAAATAAACTAATTCACAAACTGTTATTTTTCTATAAAATTTGAAGCCAAAAATTGATTGGAAATTGAATATTTGTGATTTTGTCAAGAATTCTTTTTCCTTTAGGATCAAAATATTTAGTTCTAATTAGAGTGATTTTGAAGATTCTTATTTTACTTTTTGATTCAATTGATTTTTGAAGGGTCATTTATTGAATTGAAAAAGTTGCTTTTAGAGCTAAACCTTCCAATACCATTTAAACTATAGATTGTTTGCAAAACAAAGTCTTCAAAACGTATATCATACAAATGTTAAGGAACTAACACAAGAGTCATTAAAAAAATCAATAAATGTAAAAAAAACATTTTTGTGTACTTGGAATGTATTTGCATTCATTCATTGTTCAACATTTGAACACTTGGTCCTTAGTGGTCTTAGAGGATCAAGCAATTGATGAAATAAAATAAAATAAAACTACCATATATCAATTTTGACCAAATTTACTTTGCCGAATGTTTTCAATATCGCTTTTACAATTGAGGCTACAATCATGTAACAAAAGTATACATTTTGAGACAAAGTTTTGACTTCAAATGAAGTAACTAGTAAAGATGATTGTGTCATAAAAGTTCATTTAGACTTCGTTTTGAACTAATTTCATATTTTACAATGATAAAACCTACTTACAATATAAAAAACAAATAGAATTCAACAATAAAGTTTCAATAAAAATTAGGTTTAGAATTTTTAGGATTTTAGGTTTTAATGTTTTTAATAGTTCATTCTAAACATCTCCACAAAATTGAATATTTTAAAAATGTGAAATATTTATTTATATATACATTTGTATTCACAATAAAAGATTTGTTCAATGAAATAGAAAAAGATTGTAATTATTTTGGATTATATTTCAATAAATAAAGATCCTTTGATTTTACCTAATAAAAAATATTTTTATAAAAATGATTACAATTTAATTTGATTATATTAAAAAATTATAAGCTTTAATCTTATTTATTTTGTTCTTATCAAAGAGTACAATATTTCCCCTCATTATCTCTTAGTTTGAATATACCCTATGTGCACTTTCACAATATATACAAAACAACCATTTTTGTTGAATCTTGTATCAAGCATTAATCCTTAAACGCTCCAACTTCCAATTTCTAGGTAACGAATAGATTCATATTCTAGTTTCTTTCTTGTTGTTGTTGGATAAAAATCATCCTAATTTGTGAAGATACTTTATAAAGTTCTTGTTCCATCTATCGATTGGATTTGGTGTTACTAAAATACATTATTTTTCTAAAATTACAAATGTAGAAGTATGTCAAGTGGTTGACCAAGCCAAATTTGCATTGATTCTAGTTGAAAATTGGGTTTGCAAAAATGAGGTAACAAAAGTTAAAAACACAAAAATTTGAAGAAAATCACCATGCCAAGAGGACCTCCTTTCAAATCCATTCCGACTAGTTTTACTCCAAAAATGATAATATTTTGCTTCTAATCAAATTTTGAAAGAATTAAAAAAAATTCTTTCAAAATTCATAAAAATATTGGTGATAGCATTGGTGAATCTAACCATATAGGTGGAATCTTCAAAATCTACAACTTTAATTTGTATATTAATTCTAAAATATTCTTCCAAATAGTATTCTATAATGATTTTTCTTGAATCGTCAATTTTGGAGAAGACTTTGAACATTTAGGGGTTAAACATTCAATTGTGAAGATTCCATGTAAATTAGTTTTAGTAAAAAAAATAAAATCCATTGTTGGTCTTTCTACAGAGTAGTGCATAGTACTATTGCATGACTTACGGCAATATTGTGCAATGCTATACGCTTCATGATTATTTTGAAAGGATCATGGTACCTGAGGCAAAGGGACTTTTGGATGATTTTGAATGACTAATAGATCATGAAAAATTGCAATTTTTCATCCAAAATTTTGGAGAGAGTTCTTTGAACTTATTTCTAGTATATGGTGGTGAACATTTCCTTATAAAGATATTATTGACTTTTCCATAGAAAGAGATGTTAAGGTACATATAAAAAAGATGTTTTTCTAGTGTATTTTGGTCACTCCTACCTTTTTTTCTCTTCATATGAATTTTTGGCACAAATATGATTGGTAAACAAAAAGGTAATTTTGAGTCCTGTATGTATGCTCCCAATACTAAATTGGGCATGGCCTCCCCTAAATTTTTACCCTAAATGAGTGGTTTTCTTCCCTATCCGGACAAAATACATACGGATAGGGATACGGAGCACCCGGTGGGGATGCTCTAACCCTACTGTACCCTTACGGTCCCGACCATCAGTCTTTACCGCTTAGAGCTACAATTGGACCTAATTCCAATTGAAACCTTCCCGAAGCATCTGTTTCGATTTGAGGACTCACTCCATTTAGGACACTCGCTAACATCGTGACAGGAGTGGATGCAACCGGACTCCTTTTACTTATTTATTTTTCGCATTATATTGTTGTGATTTGCAGTACTATTTTGAGAGTATCCTTGTGTCCTTCCACTTACCAAGTGATGAGCATGGAGAGAGTCGTCCTTAGAAGATGTTTTTGAGTCATTGCAGTCATTTGAGCCTTTTTACAGCGACAGATCCGTGCATTAAGGTAATCCAGCTCTACACGCAATCGTCACCAAAGCGCAATTAGCGCTGTTTAATTTTGTGCAAGGAAGGGATCGGGGAGTGCGCGTATTTTTTTTCATCGTATATATCGAGCTGCTTGTTGTTATTCTCATATGCAATGTTTTTCGATCGACGAGCGTTAATTTGAGCGTGCCTCCGTAGCTGTGTTTCCATTGCCTCTGTTTTCATTTTGTGGAGCGAATAAGGAGTTCCGCTAGCTTGGAGGGCTGTGTATTGAGCTTTACTTCTAATCAGAGGAGCTTACTGGCTCATAGCGATCATACTGTGTGATGCTTGAGAAGTTATTAGCATAATTTTCTTTCCCCTGCGGATTGAAAAGCTCTTGATCCAGGTCGAAGCAGTGGATATATTTTTCTTGCATCGTAGAAATCTTTCCATTCGCTTGCTCTTGAACATAATTCTAGGCCTAGACATTACTTGTTTCAAAGGGCAGGGTAATGCTAAGAATTTAGCTTTTAGATCCATTTCACTAGAACTTCAGTTTGCATCAAGACCTCGTACCCGTGAAATTCAGTGATATAGACTTCAAAATTTTCTACAGGGAATCCTGGATCGTGCAGTTTAGCCCCAGGACTGAATTGAGAGGAATTGCGCCAGAAGATCCTCGTTGTATTTTGTGAATATCCTAAGCGTCCAGCATTAAGGACCTTAACTGAACAATCGGCGAAGTATGGATGAGCTTGCCGTGCCCAAGGCAGGGCCACTGCACGGGCTGGGAGAAATTCTTAACGAAGGTTATGAGCTGACTGATCACGTTGTGGTTGACGAGAATCACACTTTTGACGGAAACAACGATGTAATTGAGAAGCTCATAACTGGGTTTAAGACTTTCAAGGATGGAGTGTTCAGGTAAGTAGCTCAATCCATCTCGATAAGCTTGTGCTTTCAAACGGTTTTGCTGATGGAAATTGTACCAGTAACAGTTTTTTGAATGTCCAGATGTGTCCATGTCACCATAGCTGCAGATGCGCTTTATTTAATACTTACCGATAACATTTCCTTTCCTTTATAAGAACCCTGATTAGCTCATTACTAGCTTCATCGAAGTTTGTATTAGAGTACTCCTCAGTCCAAATATTTTGCCAATAATTTTGGTATTTGATGTGTGCAGACAGAAACCAGAACTGTACGAAAAACTTAAAGATGGACAAGAGCCAAAGGTTTATACTCTGCTTGTGATAATTTTTGCAAAAATTTCAATCTGGTTTTACTTGCGCATGTACGCTATTTGCAGCGAGGTTAATTTTTTTGTTTGCCTTGTTATTAGATGATATGTGCAAGTGGTTGAGTGAATAATTTTTGGCGTGGTTCTTGGCCTAGAGTGCTCGAGGTAAGATCGAGGGATCAATTTAATTTCTAAAATTTCGTGCTCCGGTCAGTTCAGGAATGCAGACTTCTGACTATATTCTCAAATTATGCATGATGCTGACCGCTGTATTTTTGGTGTTGCAGATGATGATGATCACATGCGCTGATTCTCGTGTCTGTCCAACAATGCTTCATGGACTTGAGGCTGGTGAGGCATTTATCGTCCGTAATGTTGCCAACTTGGTTCCTCCGTGCGAAGGATCGGTAATAATACTAATTTTCTCTGTTCAATCAATTCTTGAGACCTGTAAGATACAGTGCTCGTCATCATAATTAAGCAGTGGCTCAAAATTTTCGAAATGAATATGCTCCAGAATCGAATGTAAGTAACATACGAGGTTGTCAAATCCTTCATATGTCATTACATATTGCTCCTCTGATGAAGCGAGAGGTATTTTATTGAGTAATTATTACAATTAGCATATGGATTTGTATCAATGGAATTTCAGTTTTTTTGAAGCTACAATTTCGAAGTAAGATTTATTTCTTGAATTCTATCTCAGCTCTTCACAAAGTTAATGAGTTGATGAGGACTCTCGTGGTGCTTCTGCTTTACTGCAGGGACAACACCACGGAACAAGCGCTGCAATAGAGTATGCGGTCACTGTCTTGAATGTAAGAATACTAAATAAGTGCTCCACTTCAACCTGCTACTTTACTTTTTTGAAGGATTTCGTTGATGTGATTTCTGTTGCCGCAGCAGAATTATATGCAATTTCCAAGCTGTCATCTGTGCTGTGTGGTGTCATTCCATGAGGGTTTCCCTCTGCTCCCCGGTCAAACATCAAACCATGACGTTCTCATTCTACCTCTTGTACTCTGACTTGCATTCTGGCAAAATTTGACAGGTGGAAAACATCATTGTGATGGACCACAGTAGCTGCTCACTGGTCAAACATCAAACTATAATGATCTCATTCTACCACTTGAACTCTACTTACATTCTGGCAAAATTTGACAGGTGGAAAACATCATTGTGATGGGCCACAGTAGCTGTGGTGGAATCAAATCTCTCATGTCCCGGGATGATTTTTCAGGGTATTGTGCCTTATCATAATCTCGTCAACAATTTCCTGTTCTTGTTATCAAAGGTAGTTGGGGTGATTTATACAGTGATTATCATGAAGCTTTAGACTAGGGCGGCGGTATTCTGCTCAAGGTTTCGATATGCTCATGTATGTGGCAGAGATTTCATCGGGAGCTGGGTCAAAATTGGAATGCCAGCTAAGAACAAGACACTTTCTCTTTTGGGAGACAAGCCATTTGAAGAGCAATGCAGTTTTTGTGAACAGGTACTCGGTAGTTATTTTGCAGTTGCTGCAATGCTGGTATTAAGTGCACAGTATCGATGGTGCCAACTAGTGTACAAGTCCCTTTCTTTTGGTCAGATTTTGACAATATTTAGCTTTGTGTGAAGATTGACCTTCGTTACGTTGATGCTGATCAGCATTTCTAACTCCTTTTTCTGGATTCACCAGGAAGCGGTCAATCTTTCGTTGGCCAATCTTTTGACATTTCCCTTCATTCGAGAGCGCCTGCACAATGGACGCTTGCAGATATATGGTATGCACTACGACTTTGTGGGAGGTCGGTTAACTAGCTGGCGAATTGTACACGCACAGAAACGGGCCAGAGTGAATAATTAGAAGATGCTCCTTTCTGTTATTTTTCAGTTGTATGCAAAGTGTAATCTACAATTGCTTAGTAGTTGCTGGCAATGAATAAATTATACTACTGAGTGCATTTGTACTTCACTTTACCCAGGCAAAGAGGTAAATTGAAAAAGAAAATTGTGCTGTCATTTCTATATTATGCCATCATTTCTGCATTAGGTACATGTACCTAGTATTGGTGTGCATTAGATGGTTGCATAGATTACACTTGTGACTTCCTACACTTTTCACATTTGAAAATCTATGACTAATTAATTGGGCCTCTCAAAATTTTATGCAATCACTTGCATTTTGCATTTGCTAATATGACAAAAAAATCTTCATTTTCTCTTGCATTCCAACTATAACTTAGTTGGATGATTTCAAGTGTATTTATCTTAGTTATTTTACTTAAATTATCATTCACAATAGATCTCACATTATGGTTAATAATCTCAAATTTTTCATGTGATGTAGAGTTTTGAAATTGTCTCCTACATATTGGGAAAAGGCCACTTTTGTGATGCTCTAAATCCCTAATAAAATGTTTTATTTACAAATAGGTATACCAATTTGGATATGCCTAAGATATAAAGATAAATCACATTTAGGGTAAGATGTTTAGCATGAAAAAGCAAATTGGTGACTAGCATAGAGTTGCTATAGAGGATTCAGAGTATCTAATGAATAAGTTTAGGGCTCTTATCATACTACTAAAATCATAAGTCCCTCTGTAATATCACAAATGCTACCATAATTATTAGGGGCTCGTGCTTGCTATGCTACGCATTCGTTGTATCGCATATTAATAAAATTTTGATATATTTGAATAGAATGCATGATAATGATTTTGATAAGTCTTTAAAATAATTATTTTAAATATTTTGTAAAAATATTTTCAATAAAGATACTAAAATTAATCTTTAAAGGACAGGTTGGTCACTATAAAAATCATCTTTTTGGATATTGTGTGAATCAATTGCTTAAAAAAACAAAATATCCAAACTATTGTGCAAGACCTACCCTTTTCACACAAAATTCCAAGGATGTATATTTGCACTTCTATTCTATATAGAAGAATTTTCTATCATCCATTGGACAATAAACATTTGTGGCATCATTCAAGGGTTAATCTTTTAAAAATGAAAGATTCATCATTTTAAAATGATCATTTTATTGCAATTACAATAAAAAGAGTAACTCAAATAGGAACAAAATTTAGATCAATCACTAAACAAAGTGAAAGAAAATTGCATGTATTGATTAAAAAATTTAGACTAAACAAAATCTTTATAAGAATTCTTCAAAACCTACTTTAAAAAACATGATTCCAAATATAGGTTCTTGACTCTTGATCCTTAAAGGTGAGAAGAGGATCCCTTAGATTGACTTATCAATGTATGAAGGGTTAACTCCTTACGAACTAGGGGTAGTCCAAACTTCCCAAATTTCAAAGATGTATTATAAAATGCAATGTAGTTTATAATTTAATGATAGTTCTCAAATGATAGTTGTAAATATGATCAATAGATCATATCCATTCTACTAGTTTACAAACCAATATCATACTACTAAAATCATAATTCCCTCTGTAATATCACAAATGCTACCATTAATACTAGGGACTTGTGCTTGCTATGCTACGCATTCATTGTATCACATATTAGTAAAATTTTGATATATTTGAATAAAATGCATGATAATGATTTCCATAAATCTTTAAAATAATTATTTTAAATATTTTGTAAAAATATTTTCAATCATACATATATAGAAATCGTATTTTCACACAATGTGATATTACAGAAATAAAGTAGCAGTTTGCAATTACTTTTATAATATCACTTTTTACAAAGGGTGATATTATAGAAATAATATAGTGGTTGCAATTAAGGTGATATTAAAGAGGATCCATAGGATGATATTATAGAGGTAGCAAATCCATTGCTTCTTTTGACTTTACACTTCTTTGCATTTCTATGATTTTGTGCTTTTGTGAGCTTTGAGCTTTCATGATTTCAATTTTCTATTGCTACTACCAAATGATTTTGAGAAATTTATTTAATTGAAGTGATTTTGGATTTTACAACAATCAAGTTGTTCATTAAGTTTTTGAGATTTATAAGTTTTTCTTTTCAATTTTTCAATTTGGGTTGCCATTTTTTGTAACAATGGAGTCAAATTTCTAATGCATTTTAATGTACATTTATCTTTTATAGTATTTACCATTGCATATGTTTCATTCATCATTCAATAAATTTCTATTGTACATTTCAATATATGCTTACTTATAAAAAAAATTATATAAAGATTTTAGTCATTTTTATTTGAAGATTTATTGAAATTTTTGTTTTGCATTTTATCTAATACATAAAAATTCTTATAAAATTTTAATGATGAATGCGTAACATAGCAAGCGCCAACCGCTAGTTATTCAATAAAATTAAAAGTCAAAAATTAAATATTCCTTCTAAAATCTGTTGTAAATTGAATATTTGTGATTTTCACAAAAAAATTCCTTTGAGTTCAAAATGTTAAGTTCTAATCACATTTTTGAAGATTCTTATTTTAATTTTTTTATTCAAGTCATTTTTGAAGGGTCATTTTTTAACTTAAAACATGACTTTTTAAGTACATTACTTTTAAATAATAGAATAGATGCAAAGTAAAATCTTTAGAATCTGCCACGGAATCTGTATCATACAAATGTTAAAGAACTAACACAAGAATCTTCTAAAAAATTGATAGATGTAAAAATGAAATTTTATATGCTTGGGATGTGTTAGATGAGTTTTTGGGCCTCTAAGAGATTGTTTTGGGTTGTTCCCCATAGCAATGTAGTCAAAATATATTATTTCTTAATGAAGCTATTTCCTAATCACATTAGATTGTTAATGTGGCTTTGTTCCCATGTTTTCTAGGATCTAAGAGTTGTCCCATATTTTCCACAATCCCATGGTCAGATTGTTAATGTTGCTTTGTTTCTATATTTTCCACAATCCTATGGTTAGATTGCTAATGTGGCTCTATTCTCATGATTGTTTGCCACAAATAGTCTAAAAATTGTGGCTCTAGGTAGTCTAGAATCCTATGGTTAAATTGCTAATGTGGCTCTATTTCCATGATTGTTTGCCACAAGTTTGCTACAGTCCGGGAACTATGGCTTCCATGAACTATGGCTCCCTTGTTTTCCACAATATGTGAACTATGGCTTCACAATTTGTTGCTCCCATGTTTTCCACAATTTGTGAACTATGGCTTTCATATTTGCCACAATTTGTGGCTCCCATGTTTGCCACTTGTGAACTATGGCTTCCATATTTGCCACAATTTGTGGCTCCCATGTTTGCCACAATCTGTGAACTGTGTGAACTATGGCTCTCTAAACTATTTGGGAACTCATAGTCTTCCAAAGGTCCGAAAAACCATCTAATGCATCCATTGTTCAAAAATTGAATGCATTGTCCTTAAAAGAGTAATGGGTTAAAGTTGCACAATAGGAATAAGATCTAAGGTTGGACAAGGTTTTTCAAGTTACATTGACAATGACATTGATAGGAGGAGAAATTTCTTTCTTTTCAAAACTTATGAACAAGGACTAATTCTCCACTTCCTTTTCTTTCCACGACTAATTTTCCACTTCTATTTCTTTCCAAGAATTATGAATAGAGACTAATTCCTTGCTTCTTTTTCCATCTCTACCCCTAAAAACACAAAAAGATTATACAAGGCCAAGAAAGAAGCTATAGAGCATAACACCAATTAGACCTAACCTTGTCTTTTTAGAAGATGCTCAACACCATAGTTTTATTACTAAGGTAGAATTGTAAAAAAAATTCATTTAAGCATATATATACAATAGAGTTAAAATTGGATGTTATTGTTTACTTGCAAAAAAATGGAATTATAACTTTCTTTTAAATATTACATTTCTTTTGGAGAATTTTTGGAACATTATTTCAAAGAAAAATATGTAAAGAATTTTGAAGGCAAAAAGCATTCTTTTGAGATAATTTGAGTGAATTTTGTAAATTTTTCAAAGTTGAGAAATGAAAAAATTAAAGTGTCGTATTCATGAATCTTTGAATCATCTTCAAAAAGACTCAAAACCATTCACTAAAAGCTCTAATAATTTACAACCATTTTGCACATGTATAAAATTGAACACAATCATTCCAAAAGTGAAGAGTTCAAGGTAACACTTCCAAAGGCCCTAGATAAGTGATAATTGTATGGGAAAGAAAACTATTTTGATCAAATTTAGAGTTTTGAGAGCTCACATAAGTGACATAACCATATTAAACCATTGTAGTAACAGATCAAATTTTGAGAGCTCACATAAGTGACATAACCATACTAAACCATTGCAGTAACGGCTCATTGCAGTTCATTTTCAATATGTGAGATTTAGGTCACAATCAATGTCTTACATGGCAGTAATGAAGTGATTGGTGACCTCATTATGAACTTCCAGCTTTTCAGTGTGGATTCATTGTAAGAATTGACTTAGTAGTACTATAATCCCAGTAGTCTTACATGTTTGAGTTTCCAAATACAGTAGCTGGCTCTTACAGATTCATTCATTGCAACCTCAGATCAATTATGATGACCAGCAACCTTTTCTTTTATCCGAGTGATCACACCCTTCTTCTCGTGGGCTGGAAGCTCTCCGGTGGTCTTCATTTGTTCCACTTCATCCACAAGTTCCGCAATTTCTCTTTTCCTAGCTTCCTCTTCCGCTGCTTTCTCCTGCATTTGATTCATTCACACAATTGCAGTGCTTCAGAGTCAACGTCGTGGATGATATTGACAGATATGGGAATTCAAGGAACTTCCTTCTTCAAGTGCAGGAAATGGTTAACTTAATGAAGAACAAATGATATGTGAGTCTCACCTTCTCTGCTTTGGCGGTGGAATCAGCAATAGTTCTTTCTGTCTGCTCGTAGACCTGGGCTTTCACTTTAGCAGCCTCTTGCTTCGCATTTTCTACTATTTTATCGGCTTTCACCTGCAGAGGACATACGTGCCTCATTGGTCTAGACAGAAGTACTTGCGGCAACCCCAGTAACTATCTGTATAATCATATGTTTTCCAAATCTGTTCCACTTCACAACACGTGTTTCGTATAGAAACTTCACTTACACGCGTTTCCTAATTTTAAGGGAGTAACCAATTATAAGGTCAGAGTCCCACCAGATTACTTAAATATGTTGACATTAGACAATCAGCGACGACAAAATCTGTTCATCACGTATAGCTGAAAGGTTCATAATTTCATTTATGTTGCCACTTGTAACATAGACGAGCTCTCTTCTTCATTTGAAATCAGAGAATTTTATCCTTTTCAAAATTTACGTAGTCTATGGAAAAGAGTCATCTCGCTCTGGGTTAAATTCTCACAGCAACTTTGAATGTATCCTCTTTCGCTTTTGCCATTATCTTGTCAGCTCTTGCCTGTTACATTTACATTTACATTTACAACCCCAGGTTTGATTTTACATCAAGACTAATAACCCATTCTCTTTTTTCAATTAGAATCCATTAATTGTGTGTC
The DNA here is from genome assembly GCA_950106755.1 of Climacium dendroides. NCBI lineage: Eukaryota > Viridiplantae > Streptophyta > Bryopsida > Hypnales > Climaciaceae > Climacium > Climacium dendroides. The sequence goes on along the minus strand of OX467091.1, from coordinate 13,655,174 downwards.
ATTGATTTCTTATCAGAAACCCAAAGAGCATCACAACTTTAGGTCAAGGAATTGAAATAACCTCGGCATTGCTCTGAAGTTGCTCCGCACGAAGCTCCTCGCGCTTCTTTAGCTCAAGTGCTTTCGCTTCTTCATGCATTCGTTTCTTCTCAGCTAATGCCTGAGTTACAAACCAATGCGTTAGAAACAGTCTCCTACCTTGTGTTTGGCATAAACCAGAAACGATCTACACCCGAAAACAGAAAAACAGAAAAACTCACAGCAACGAATGGGAGCCAGGAAATTTGCAGAGGGTTATGGAAAAGATGGTGCGGTGGGTAAAAATTAACAGAACCTGGGCTGTATGAGCTCGCGCATTGACCTTTCGAATTTCAGACTCCAGATACGCATTGGCTTCCACTTCCACTCGCTCTTTACGAGCCTCCAAAAATGCTTCCGCCTTCTCGTGCCTCGATCGTGGGGTACTGCCTGTGTCAGATTCGTTCGATTCTATCGACTCTAATTCGAAGTGCTCATCACCAACTGGAATTTCACCCCCTTGAGACCCCGTGACGCAATTCTTTTCATCCCAATTCTCACTCAGTTTTTTAGGGGTTTCAGCAGGGGGAGGCGGCAGCGTTACTTCAGCGGGCCGGTGCACTTCCGTTGCCATCCTTATGCTCCAAACTCGAGTCCCTCTGCGAAGCCTCCTTCACAAGAAAGTCGTCACAAGAATGAGACCACGCATTTTCATCTGACGCTCTTTACTTTAAACCTTCATAAGATTGACCAGACGACAGAGATCGCGACAACCTCCACCCAAGATTATCACAAAACCACATCAACCAGATCATAGTGAAACCACAGCAAGCATTTTAACACCAACGAGTCTTAAGTGTGAAATTTTCTAAGAAGTTACACTGGGAGATGATCCTTGATTCCCTCACAAAAATATCTGCAGTTTCCCAGGTAATTTTGCATGAGGACGTTAACCCGAGGATGGCATTCTCCCTATCGGTTGAGCAACTGAAAACTCGTGCATAACCGGGAACCACATACAGTAAATTTCAAAATAAAAGAGCAGATTGCCAAGTTAGTGCATCACTCTTACAAGAGAAGCCTGCACTGACCTGCAAGTGCACCTTTCTCAAGTCAGCTTGCTGCCGGGATTGCTGCAACCTTCGTGATGGTATCAACGTTTGCCCATCTCTGTCTGGGTCCAAAGGATTGTAACAAAAATGGAAGAAAATTGTGCGGGTTTGTGAGGAAGACCTAATGCAGGATCACATGAATGTGTTGTGCTTCATGGAATTAGCAAGTTCGGCAGAAGGGTCAGGAAGGGGAAGGGGAAGCGGTTGGAACACGGAACTGTAGCCACTTGTCCATCTTGCCAACTGTAGCCGTGGATGAGAGTTGCAGAACGCTGGAATGTAGGCCAGGGAGGACTGACCCCTCTATTGCCCCAACCAGGGGGTAAATGTAAAAATTGCCCCCTATTTGGGACCATGTAAAATTTGTTTCTCTACACCTCCCTAGACTAATTTGGGGTCTCTGATTGCAAATATGAATTCAAAATTTGCAAATTTTTTCATGGATGGCAAATAAAAAGATTCCAGTGTTTTATCCAGGGGTAGAAAACGGGGCAATAGAGGGGTCAGTCCTCCCTGGCCTGGAAGGTAAGGTAGAACTACCCATTACCACCATTTACCCAATTTCACGCACCTACAGGTTCCTCCCATTTCTGTCACTGACCCATCTTATTACCACAATCTTACTCATCCATGATCATGATGGCAATGCACTGGGGAGTGAACACATCAGTCTATGCTTCAACAATGGTCTGGTCATGCTTTATCAAGGGTCTACTCACAGTTTTACATTTCAGCTTTGAAAAATCACAAGAAATTCAATTCTTGTCAGAATGCCTTTATTTTTTTGGCAATTGACTTCTCTCAAACAATTCAATCTCTGAAAAATATGAGAGCTCATAAATAGCTTCTCCAAAGTACCTAGATAGCAAATCTGTATGGTAATGGGTAGTTCTACCTTAACTGCATCTCAAATCCTTTGAATAGGTTATTTAGTACGGTGTCCCCGTTATGAAATTATTTAAATTTTTGTTGGATCTTTTTGGAAGTCAAAAATTGGGTACAAGATTTTTGTTGCGTGCAATTTCTGAATAAATTATAAATTTTTAAAGGCCTAAAATATAAATGGACTTAAAATTGGTGCTAGGTTCATGTTCACAAGGCTCACATTTTAAACAAGAATCTAGATAGGATGGTAGGGTTGCTAGCACATGAGCCTAGACTCTTAGGCTTCTATATTATAGGTACCTATGTTATAGGCACCTTCCATGGTTATAGGATATTTATATTATAGGTGTCTATGTTATAGATATCTATGTTATAAGCACCTTCTGATATCTATATTATTGGTGTTTATGTTATAAACACCTTATTTGAAGATTTATTGGAATTATTACTTTGTATTCTATCTAATACATAAAAATTCTAATGAAATTCTAATGGTGAATGCATAGCATAGCAAGCCCCAACTACTAGTATGGTTATAAGATATTTATATTATAGGTGTTTATGTTATAGGTACCTATATTATAACCACCTTTCATGATTATAAGGTACTTATGTCACAGTTGTACAATACCTATTTACATATGAATTTATAAGGTTGCAACTAATCTAGTGGGATATATTTTATTTTTTTTCTCATATAATTTTCAAAATCAAATGAACTTTGCATCAATTTCTACCTTCCATATCTCTTATTGTATACCTACTATGTTTGAATTGATTAAAATTGAATATTTAGGGGTTCAATGAGTGTATGTACTCAATTTGTTATTAATTACATTGACTTATAAGAGGTCAAAGGAAAAGTACAAGATGAAAACTAAAGCTCTATATAACCTGTAAATACCCCAAACCATTCTTGAGCTTATTTGAATTTGCTGTAAATTGAACAAAAAGACAATATTTTAATAAGCTTTATCAATTTTTTTGAATTGTAAGTATACAAATTGAAAGTAGATATGTTAGAGATCACATAGGAAAAAGAAAATACAACAAAATCACTTATGGATTGAAAGATTATAATGCTTGGTCATGAGGGTGTTAAAACTGTGAAAGTAATTTGAAGTCTTTCAATTCTCTTTTCACAAGTCAATTTTAAAAATTAGTCACCAAAAAAATAAGGTTGAAGGGCATAACACGCATAATTCCAATCAATTCACAATTTCTCAAAATCTATTTTACAATTTTAAAAAAATGAGATTTCTAATATGATCTAGTGTATTTGAGGCTCATTTCCAAGAGTACCTCAACACTTAATAAAATCAAGTTTTGCAATGGACATCCTTGCACAAAATTTTGAATAGAAAAATCATAATGATTTTTTTAAAATTAATTATTTAATTAAAAACTAGACATCTAAAAGAATTTTTCAAAAAATACAACCTACTGAAAATTATAAGTTGGTAAGATTTTATTTAAATTCAAAATACTATTGCCTTGAAAATTTGGTGTTTTGGCACTACAAGAGAAATGGATGTTTTAAGTATAGTCCTAGGAGTATAGTATTAATAATAATGACCTTTTTAAGAGATTTTTAGTAAAATTGCACTAGAAATACATGTGTTTTCAGTAAAATTGCACTAGAAATGCATATGTTTTCAGTAAAATTGCACTAGAAATGCATGTGTTTTCAGTAAAATTTTACTAAAAATTTCCTAAAAAGGTCATTATTGTTAGGAGTATACTCCTGGGACTATACTTAAAAACATCCATTTTTCTTGTAGTGTGGGCATTTAGGGGTTAAAATGATATTTCTTATAACTATATGGACTTCAATAAGAGATTATAGTTCCATAATAAACAAACTAGTTGGCATGTCTACTATGTGTACCACCCTTTCTTTTTTTAGGTTCTTCTTTTAGTTTCTTCTTTGCATTAAAATGGCTCCAAAATTTACTTGAGACTCAAAGGTAAATCACTCCATTACTACACAAATTTGCTATTTAGGTACTTTGGAGAAGCTATTTGTTAACTTCCATATTTTTTAGAGGTTAAAAAGTTTGAGAAAAGTCAATTGCAAATGAATGAAGACAATAACCAATAAGAAGTAAATTTTTTGAAATTTTTCAAAGCCAAAATTTCAAAGTGTGAATAGACCCTTGTTGAAGTATACATAGACACTTGTTAAAGCTTGGGTTGATGCATTTACTCCCCAAGTGCATTGCCATCATGATAAAGGATTGTTACTAAAATTGTGATAATGGGTGGGCCATTGACACAAATGGAAGGGTCTTGTAGGTGGCAAAATAGGATGGATGGTGGTATTGGGCAATTCAACCTTGATTTTGTCAAACTTTGCCTAATATTATTGTTATTGTTAGTTTGGAAACTACAATATATTTTGGATAATTTACAACAAAATTGCTTTAACCCTCATAGGATAGACTTGTGAACATGAAAATCATTCCTTTTGATACCTTGGGAATCATTGGCTTAAAGAAAATGTAAAAGCACTCATTTAAAGTCAAAATGTTGTAGAAGACCTGCTCCCCTTTTTACAACAAAATTTTGAAAATGAATAATTGATTTGCTTTTCACAAGGCTAGTATGGTGACAATAAACCTTAGACCAATGCATTGGTACCGGGGCTTTTTTTAAAAAATCTTCTAGTGCCACATTGCACCAAAAAAAATAGTTTGGCTTAAAAATAGCATCAAATCATTAAATTTTTTTGCCTAAAAAACTTCAGACCTAAAAAAATCTAGGATAAAATCACTACACTAAATAGTGAAATTAGGTTGCCTGAACAATTAGGTTGCCTTACTCAGGAAAGTTACCTCATGACTCACCACTCGTTCAGATGGAGGCACAAGCAATTCTCTAAACCGGAGTCATGAACCAATGCACCAACCCATGCAACACACATGGTTCCTACATTATTGCATCCATCTATTCTAACTGTACATATTTACATAGTGTGGAATGTTGAGAATTTAGTGTGGGGCAACCTAATTTCACTATTTAGTATAGATTATGGATGAAAACATAATTATGGACATGTGATATGTGCTAATGTGATATTTTCTATTCAATATTTGGATAAATGTTGAAATTTGGAGCACCACTGTCCCGGGACATTCGTTTCCGCCAACGGGGAACTCTACAAGAGGCCGCAGGGCGCAGCAAAATATATCCCCACTTTGACACTTCATAAAAAATGAAAAAAAAAGCCCTGAGTAGTACAATCACATCAATGAACAAGAGACCTAAAAGCTAAATACTAAGTTCCATGCATTCACTTCCGAACCCATAATTCCAGAGACTCCATAATTTCCAAAAAGTTGAAAAGTGAGTCACTTAACCTTCTCCGATGGATGACAAAGAATCTTTCCATGCAGGATAGAAGTGCAACTATTTATCCTCCAAATTTTGTGGGAAAAGGGAACATCTTCTAGAGCAGCTTGTCTCCCAATGAGTGTTTTTTTCATTTTTTTAAGCCAACAATTCACACAGTACCCAAAGAGATGATTTCCACGGTGACTGGCTCGTCGTTTAAGGGTTAAAATACATATGCCATCCAAACTTTGTACTCCGTAATTTGTAAGTAATGACCAAGACTGACGTAAGCTACGGATTCTCTGGCTACCATAATTCTAGACACAGTACTCAGGGTTTAAAAGGGTAGTAGTCTAGGCTTGTGAATGACACCTTAAACTTCAACAACGCATACCTTATTCATATGCTTACCCAAATGATCCATACTTTAGTACACAAGCACCCTCTCAAAAATGGGGACAAGACCTGCCAAAATAAAAAAAATAAAAAAATCCTGATTCTAATCATATAATGAAATTCGCTGAAAGCGGAATGGGTTCCAACCTTAGATGACAGTAATCTCTCCACTGACACTGATCGAATACGAAACACCAAAGCTCCCAACTCTGTGCGTGTGCTACAAAAGACTTTCAGCACTGTTTTCTTGGCTGTTTTCTTGCGTTGATTCCGAGTCCCAAACCTCGACTCCGGATGAAGAGATTCCAAGCTTCCCGATTTTGGGAGCTCAAACTCTTGACACCGACGCCGTAATGAACTCCAATTACTTCCAAGTCTTTGACAGCTGGGAAGCTTGCTTGCTCGCTCGCTGGCTGCTGCGCCGAACGCAGTCAGCGTCTATATGTACAAATGTTGGAGCAATGCCAAGGTAGATGAGAGGATCAATCATAAGGAAGTTCTCCCAATTACGCTAGGAATTCAGTAACGTCACTTGGTCAGATAGGTACCTGCAGTCAAACACGAGGTTTTATTTTTCAAAACATCTATCAAAAATACCTAATTATATGTAACTCAGAAATCAAACCAATCAAACCCAAACTGTAAGGTAACTACACCTAATTGCCACTGATTTCTGAACCGTACCCTGCAGATTTCTAGCGCTAAGAAGTTCAACTGCGATCCATGAAAGAATAGGGTCAACTCCAGGTACACCTTGTTTTTCAACATTGTTAACCTTCATAGTTAATTCGGTTCGAGTCCCAAAAATGCATGCTTGGAGTGACTCCCAACAAAACCTCAGATGGTTTGATAATACGAAACCATGCTTAAGTGTTGATTCAGACGATTTTAGATGTAGTTACCTCCTTCACTATCGCGTTATCTACTCCGTATCTTTTGCATAAGGTATCCAAATAATGCAATCTCTCGTGTGTCAGAACTGCCTTTCATTCCCCCAACAAGAACATACAAAAAATTTGACCAATCTAACAAAATAAACTCTTCAAAACAGCAAGAAAAACGGAGTCATGACCCTCACCAACCTGAAAACTAATACGAATCCCACACGGACCGCGGCTTAGGGAATAGCGCCACGCGCTCCGTGTACTCAATGTCGAGCGAGTTCCTTGGCGCTTCCATCCCGCTCTCGAATTCCATAGACACACGACGCACCTTCTCGTCAAAAGAAGCGCGCGCCACGCGCCTTGAGATTGCCTGCACTGTCAGTTCGAAATCTTCGGCCAGGTCATGGTGATGCTGGTGATGCTGATGGTGGTGATGGTGGTGATGGTGATGGGAAACGCCAGGAGTGGTTTCGTGAAGAGTGGTAGTAGTAGTAGTAGCCGCGAACTCCGCCGCCCAAGATTGGTCCTTGGTGAAGGGCGCCTTGAAGCTGAGCTTCCAGAGATGGCGCCCGTCTTTCGAAACGGGGAAGTTGTAGCCTCCGAAGAGAGCATCGAACTGGGCGACGTCGATATGGGTGCTGGGAACATGGCGCTGAGGACTGGTGCCAGGGGATTTAGGGGTCCCTGCTTTGAGAGGCTTCGAATCGTGAGGGGCGACTTGAGATTGAAGCTTGCGGAGACCGTGGAAGAGAGCGCCGTCCAGGTGAAGCGAGTGGACGAAACTCTTCCACAGGGTAGACTGCGAGGCTTCCTTGGGTGACTTGAAGGCGGGCTTCACGGCGCTGGTGACATCCTCATGGAGAAATCTGGTGTGGGTCAGGAAAAGGAATGGTTAATCCAATGCATCTTCCCAAAAATTTTGAGGTGAATTACTGTCATACGGCAGAGTTTCTAATGGTTTTGTATCCTGCAGTAATTGGAGCATGCTAGAGTATCTGGATGAATCCGTCTTTCAGTGGATAAGCAGGACATTCAGGAACCCCAGGTGGTGAGATTGAAGAATTCTTAGTGGACTATGAAAAAAAATTGTTCATGGTTTTTATTTTCGGATGTGAGGTGCACACAATGCAAGATACCTTTAAGTGTACACAAAAATCAACCATCAACAGTATTCCACCAGAGACCCAAATGGTACCTGGCTTCGGGAATCTCTTGCTTCGGGGAATACACAACCACAGCTCCTGCTTCTGCTTCTTTCCGATCCCCAGGATGCGTCGCTTCGTCGAGCGTCTTCAGTAGCGAGTCCAGCTCAAATGAATCGAAGAGCGTGCTGCCCGCTGTCCACCGCACTGACACCACCTCCTTCATGGACGACCGGTGCGTGATCTCCTGCTTCATCTGCGCCTCGATCTTGAATCGTGTGGGGCGTCGGACGCCCATGGGGTTGTAGCTATGGAGATGACCAGGATTCGCCCGCCCGTCGCCTCCTCCATTGTGCTGGAACACGGCCCATGCCACCGCCTTGGTCGTCTCTACGTTCTGGACCGAGTCCGCTGCATTCGGCTGCTGTTTCGGTCGAACTATCTGAAGCCGGTTCCGCAAGTTGTTGGGCGGCTGTATCCGAGGGGGCTTGCGCTCAACTCCTCGAGACCACATGTCATGTAGACTCGGGCGGGTACGCAAATGCATCACTCAAATGCACGCAAATGCTCGGAATGCGCGCACGTCCTGTCCCTAGGTGCTTACTCAGCTTCTGCGGCGGGGATCCGAGAATCGAGCCCGAATCTAGCTCGCATCGGATCTAGCTCTCATCGGGTTCATTTTCAAATGGCCACAATGATGTGCACGGTGCAGGCGCGAGCTGGACGCGAGGTGGCTGCATCAATTAGGGGTGGCATAATGCCTGAGTGCAAGACCGAGACAGAACGCGATTTGGGCACCGCGACTTCCAGTTTCTGTGAGAGGCCTAGGACTCGGAGGAGAAGAGATCCTGGGGCTCAGGATATGTGGAAACAGACAAAGACCTGTCGTCGCAAACTTTGACACACCCAGGCTCTTGAATCCAAGCTTCCGAAACCTCTAGAATGTGTCTAAACGCCCGTCACTTCCGAAGGTGTCGCATTTCGGACCAGCGTCAGACTCGAATTCCCAAAGCTTTCGACACAAGGATACATAACAAGTGCGCGCTGCTGCGAGACGAAGAGGATTTGAGCAGTTGACGCATATCCACGGCGCCCAGAACTACCGCCAGAACTACTGCAAGGAGAGATCCTAGCCTGGGACTCAGTATTCCAAGCTACTATCCGGAAACAAACTGTTTTACACCAGTCAAATCATGGGTGAAGTCGTGAACTGCGTGTCCAAGCAGCCTAGCTAATAACCCCCCCTCCCCCTCCAGACTTCAGTCCCGCCAGGTCGATGCGCATTCCCCAAACAAGATATTTTCCCTATGACACCTCCTACTGCCTCCCCAATTCCCCTGCCACAGCCACAGCCCACTGGCGCAAGTTGCCCCAGCGTACTCCGATTCCGAACCACGTGAAACTGCAAGTACCCCAGCATGCCATCACGTGACGAGATCAGTTACATCGAAGTGAGCTAGAAGGGTGTCAGATGACTTAGCTTCAACTGGGACTCACTGCAACCATCAGACACTACTACTGCAACTCTGCAACTTCTCAGAGCTAGGAATTCACAGCTCCAAGCTTCACCCAGTTGTTGAGAGAAGCGAATCTCTCTCTGGTTTAGCTTCTAGCTTATCTTAGTTGGGGCTCACGCATCAGCTGATCCACACGGCGCAGAAGAAGCGGCGGCTAATAACTACCAAATCTAATAATACGAACGTCAAGTTCGTCCAGTACTGCCATGGCTTGAGTGTGGGGGTGTGAATAAACTGATTATAATTTAAAGTTGGTGCACGAGTGGACGGGACATGGCATAGGAGGAATCTGGAGGCGCATCGTCGTCCAGTCGATTAGCATTGCCGATAAGCCATTCCGTCAAAAGCACACCATTGAGGCGCGAGATTGTCGCATGTCGTCGCATATCTGCAAGGAGGCCGCTAATTGACACCGTAAAAGTCACCCGAAAGTCACCCCAAAGACACCCGTACAGATTCCGGCCTAGCATGGACGCTTGAACACCTACCCTACGACATTCGAGAGCATTGATCAGCTCCTCCAAGACCAGGGGATAGAACTCACCCGGTCTTGTGGTACGTGGTACGCCAAGGCCGTGCAAAAACTCCAAAAGGTTCACCGGGGGAATAAACTTAAAAAACTGCCCCTATTGAGGAGCGGTTATTTTGTCATCAATCCATACTCATTACAATTCCAAGTATGAAGTCAAATTTTTCAAACAAAACAATACACAAACATGTAGGGCAATGTTCACTACAATAGGCTCCATGACTATGGTGTAAATCTCAAAAAAAGCTTCAATAGATAAGTCTATTTTTAAAATCCAACCCAAGTGTACAATGGGCTATAACTCAACTCTTTCAATTTACACCAAATGTTTGGGCTACTACCTACTTATGAGTACCTTATTTTAAGCATGGTACCTCACTTATAATGATCTCATTCCTTGAATAAAGTACCATTTGTGATCATAGGTTGGAGCCCAAGTGTTTTGGTATAAACAAGCCTTTATACTCATTTGGTAACCTTTAAAGGTCAATAAGGAACTGTCTATATGTAGTACCATATTTGATTTCTATAATATGAATTATGTACTAAAATAAATAAGACATCCAACATTGGATTGAAAATTCAACAATTAGCATCTTTCATTTGAATGTCACTTTAACACATGAATACAAACTTTTGCCACTATTGCATACCTCAACTCATGCACCCTCCATCACATACACAAAGAAATTAAGAAAATCCATGTTGCAACCAAAATTAGGCTTTCCATTTCTTTACTTAAGGATTAGAATTTATATTTAGCTAGCCTTTTCTACACTTTTGGTGTGAATGGACCATGATTGAGGTTGAATGGAAATTGCAAGTTGGATCTAGACAAAAGGTAACTACACCTAATTTCAACCGCTTTCTGAAACTGACGAGAGTCCAGAATCTTGCCTAAAATGTACTCCATCTATTGACAAGAGTCTATGGTTGGTTTTAGAAACACTTATTTTTAATACTTTGAAAATTTGTAGTTTATTCATACAATGTCCAAAAAATGCATTCTAAAATAATCTAAAATCATCTTTTGACTACCAACAAGAACCCACAAAAAGATTTTCAATATAAAAATGGAAACCATACTTAATTTTAGGTGTAGTTACCTTAACATTATTTACCAATGAGGCAAAGGTCTCTCTTGAACTCGAAGGGGAATTTATTAAAATGGAGATATTCTATGTGCCGTTTTCAGAGCACCCAGTCATAATCGTAAAACTATCATCTAGGACAAGTATAGTTTTCATAAATATTGAATTTACATAGATTTCAAAAGTCTAGGATCAATATAGATTTCAAACAACCCAGTCTGAACCGTAAAAGTGACATCTAAGATAGTTGCAGATTTCAAACATTTAGGAATGGTACAAATTTCAGACATGTAGGACATTTGTACATTTTAGACCATCCAAATCTGAACTGTACAAATTGCCAAAGTAGTGGAATGGCGCCATTTTAACAAGATTGCCCACATCTTTGAAAATGAGACCCGGCCTATAGTGACCAAAATTGTCCTCTCCAGCTCTTGAGTCAACCCCAATCCTTGAATTAACTGATAGATCCCTCCTAGACATCTAGCAAAGCATGGTACCTACCTTCCCAGCCTGAAATCCTGAATGCCTGGTTACCCTGATGTCCGTCTTCTACGGCTCCTGCATGAGCCTAGCTAGACCCTGCTGACAATTTTGCTGATTTTCCATTGGAACCCGTAATCTCGAAGGAAGGAATCCCAGTTTTCTAGCTAGGGACCATTCTGGCTGGAGTTTTTTTGTGTGTGCCCAAATCCGCCAGTTCCACCTCTCCCAACGGAGGAGGTTGACCTGCTGAATGGATCTGCTTTTGAAGTTCGTGATGAATCGGAAATTGCAGTCCACAAAATAGCTCCCCAATGAGCAGGACGGAGCTCTCCTTGAATCAGGGTTGCTTTTGTTGGGTTCGTCGTTCAGTTGTCGCCATTTCGTGTGCATGGCCGGCATTGCATCAGGTGCATGAATATGTGTGCCCCGCCCCCCTGCGCGCGCGCATGAATGAATTATGAAAAAAAATTCTGCCAATTCGGTTCTTTACTACTATGTAGCCTTTTCATGAATTAAATTCCATTGGCTTAATCAACAAGCGAGCGAGCGAGCGCGTCTGCTTTTATCAGGAGATCAAGCATCTGGTTAGCGAATAAGTTATGTTTCCACTTTCCACACACACAGTTACAGTTACAGAAGATTAGCATTCTTGACTACGGATTTGGCTTTCTAATGGGCGTGTCCGTCTGTCAGGCCAATGCACGGGTGACGGCGTCTAGTGAGACTCTATAAAACTGAGCCAGGGTTGTTTTTTCTGGTTTCCTTTGTTTCATGTCTTGGGGCAGCTGGTGGAGAAAGCGATCGGTACGCTGAACGCGTCATGGACATGGACGCGTCACCAAACGTGGATGAGGACTCGGGTTGATTCATTCAAAGTCAGTCGGGAGCGATCCTTTTCCAAGATAGCAATTAGCGATTAGGAGGAATTTCGTTGAAATGGAAGTTATTCTGCACTCGTACAGATCAGAACGCTTGATCTGGGCTCTATACTAGTCCTAGATGTCTGAAATCTACAGCAGTTCTAGATGATACTTGTGTGGTTTAGATCACACAGTCTGAAATCTATAACAATCCTAAATTTTTGAAATTTATACCAATTCTAGATGTCATTTTTGTAGTTTTGATCACACAATCTAAAAATGGCATATGGAATATTGTCATTTTTTTTTGACACAAATAAAGGAATACCTTTACTGCAAGGAGGAAATAGAACAGAAGCCCAGCCACAAGCGGCCTAGGAGTTGCAAGTAACAAAAACCAAGAAAAAGAAAAAGGGAGAAGAAGAGAGAAATACAACTACAAGCTGAGCACAGTCTTGGCAGGCGGTACCCACCTTGCTAAACACCAACCAACCTATGGAGCAGTGTTTTTTTATATAAGGAAGTATGCCCCTTTAGTTCCTATGGAGCAGTGTTTTTTTTAACATTAGAGGCTTCCATGCCCACACACTAGTGGGGCATTTATGGAGGGATTAGTTCAGATAGGCTAAAATCGTCTAATAGTAGCGACAAATTGCCAGAAAGAAACCCTCCGTTGTGGAGGTTGAAAGACAAACCCAGCACGCGGACCAACTAAGACCCACCTAGGTATATCACCAACCATAACAGCAAAAAGTTCATTGTGAAGCCACTTCCTAGCTCTAGCTGCATTACCATGAGTATCAAATCTATCCCAAAGATGGCAAATAGTGTCCCAATCCATTCGACCATAGTCAATAATGCCCAGTCAAGTTCGTTGCATGAGTTTGATTGGGTGCCACTTGATGTTGCATATTGTCATTTTAACAAAATTCCCTATGATTCCATTGTAAATGGGGAATATATCCAAAAAATTATCTCAAAAAAATGTATCATTTTTTAGTACAATAAAACAATCAACAAGAATTCCTTATGCTAGCTTACAATATATATGTGAACCTAAAAGTGACACTCTTCTAATTGCGTCACCTATCTACAATTATTCAAGATTGTAAGCTGCAAATAGGTGGCACAAGTAGGAGAGTGTCACTTTTAGGTGCATATATTTTAAACTAGCTAGCTAGGTTGTCATCATGTATATGATTGAACCACCTTAACCCCTAATTGCCTAAAGTCCCATTGTCCTCTCAAGAGACAAAATGGATTTCAAGGAGGCTCCTATGGCCTCAATATTTGTTGTAATTTTCTGAATCTTTTTGTGAAAATAGGAAAACACATTAGCTTTCCAAAAATATAATTTTTATTTCAATCAGAGTCCGGGAGCAAAAGTTATGGAACAAAAAACCCTTCTTTTCACTCAATGGGCAAGAAAAAAACTTCAAAAAAATTTTAAGTAAAAAATTTTAAGAATTTGTTCTGTATAGATTATATTTTTATGTACATGGCAAGCTTTGATTCATTCCATTTGGATTTGTTATAAGAAAGCTATGAACAATCTTGCTTTTTAGCCAATTAGAGCATCTTCTTGAAAAAATAAGTTGTAAAATTCATTTTTGACCTCAATTTTCACAATTTAAAAAAAAATTACAAGGTCAAGATTTCATGCTAGAACAATCTCACCATTGAGATTAGTATATTTCAATTCCATCTTAGAGCTATTAACATTTTAGATTTTCCTTCAATCTTGAACCTACTTCCTTAATAATTTTTTAATGAATGAAAATTAAGTGTTTTTAAAAATAAATAAAAAATACTAGAATCTCAACTCAATTATTTATTATATAAAACTATAAATTCAAAATTAATAGAGCAAAAATGATAAGTTATAAAGGTCTAAAGTCAAATAATGTAGTTGAGCAAGGTGCAAAAAAATTATTTTCTTCAATTTAAGCACAAATATCTTGCAATCTATGCGGTCAAAGTTTGTAAAATTTTTGCCATACATTCTTATACTAGTTCAGTACAAGATCCTATGGTTAAATATGAAAAAAAACTTTTTTTAAAACTTTTTTGCTCATTGCTAAAGAAATGGCAGTTTTGAGTGTTTTTTGTTGGTAAAGAGGCCTTGGGACTTTAGGGGTTAATTTCACCTATTGCTAAACATCATTTAATATTTTGTCAATCACCAAACCCTAGGGTTTTTTTGGAACCCCAATTCAAAATATATTATCTGCTTTTACTAATGTAGACACAATGACACATCCATTTCCATTTGCTACCTAATAGTTCCATCCTCCTACTTCTAGCCCCAATTCTATTTAGCCCCTCATCCAAATCCATTCATTTTCTAACAAAATCTTTGTATTATTGCCAACAAGAGGTAACATGTTAAGTACCATTGAATAAATGGGAGAGTAGTTATGAGTTATTTATAGGATGTTTATGACTTTGTTTTTTGAATGCTTTTGTAATTTCAGGGCAAACTACTTCAGAAATTCATTGAAATTTCAATTTTTGTTAGAAAATTATAATTTCATTTGGTGTTTGATTCATGAAACACATGCACACCTCTACAAAACTTTAGAAAAAACTTCAACCCTTTAGAGGGTTGTTTGACTGCATGCAAATGTGCAAATAAAGAATATATTAGTCCAAATCTAGTTACTTGAGAATCTTGTCAACAAAAGTTAGCTTGAATGTCCCATTGGATTGGTGATTAAAAGTAAAAATATTTTTTTTAAATCTATTTATTTATTCTTAAATATTTATATGTTTCACTATATGTGCACATAAACTAAAAGTAAAATGGCCTTCCAGTGAACCCAAATTTCTTCTAATGGTATGTGCCTCTCTTGAATTTGGCCCTAAGATATTCATATTGCTAGTTTACTTGGTAATATATAGGCTTGTCTACCTTATTATGTTTCAAGAAGTTGCATATAATATATAATGTCACAACCAAAAGTTCAATGAGTATGACAATTATACTAGAGCACACATCATTCCCAATATTACCAAAAATGAGTTTTGGTTTCCACATTCTTTTCAACAATTTTCCAATACTAAAGTGTCAAAAATACATTGCAAAAATATTATTTTGGGCACTTTAGTGTCAAAAACAATGTCAAAAACAATCTTGCAACAAAAAAATGTTGAAAACAATTGACACCCTTTCAAGATAGAGTAGCTTCTACAACCTCAAATACTTCTTTAATGTCACTTTCATATACAACAATGCAACATTATTGGTTGCCAACTTGCCATTATGTTACAGAACTCTCTATAATCAAGGATTGGCAATAAGTTATTCACCATGGAGTGATTTAATCCCTAAAGGTTCAAAGTCCTAGAATGGATTTCAAGAATTTAGGATAGGTTTCCGTAGTATCAATTTCTACAATAGGTTTTTGAAATCTCTCTTGGAGGTGAGAGAATGTATTTGCTTTAAAGCAATATAATTTCTATTTCAATTGTTGCTTAGAAAAAAATTATGCCTTCATAAATTCAAAATGCTCAATTTTGGCCAACAAAAACAATTATTTTTTCCCTTATAGATTATATTCATGTCTCCATAGAAATCTTTGATTCATTCAAATTGGATTAGTCATGTGAAAGTTATGTACTGTCTTTTTTTGAAGGCAATTAAGGCATCCTTTGAAAAAAATTTGGATATGATTTGTTTTTGAGCTCAATTTTCATAATTTTTCCCCCCAAAAAGGATTATTGTGTGTAGATTACTTGTTAGAATTATTCGTGTTTTTCTCTTCCATCATGTATCTACTTAAAAAAAATTAAGGTTGAAAATCAATTTGTTTGTTTTTTGAATTTTTTCCTTAAATTATAAACTCAATTATCTACGATAAAGATTTAAACTTCAAAACTTTGTAATGCAAAAAATCTAAGTTAAGAAAATTCAAAACTTAAAACCTAGGACTGTTAGGTTTAACTATTTAACAAATCTTTTTTTTATCATTGAATACTAATATCTTACTATCAACATGGTCAAAGTTTTTGAAAAAATTTCCACATTTCTGTATAAGTCTTTTGTAAAAGCCTATGGCTAGATATGCAAATTTTTAAAAAAAATCATTGCACCTCTATACACTAGAAATGGCAATTTTGGAGTATTTTGATAAAAACATAGTCATGAACCTTTAGAGATTAACCAATGTGAGGCAACTCTATAAAAAAAAGCAATAGTTTAAATGTCAATTATCTTATGTCAGTGGAGCCATGACTTGTAATTGTTTATTAATTATAGCATTTAAAAAATTACATAATGGACTTAGCACTTAAGGTTTGGTTTACACACATTCCAATTTCATATTGTGCATTTACAATTGTTATTCATCAAAGTAACATTTAAAATAGAGAAATTCTAGTCATGCTTACACTTGATATTAAAAGTGGTGTTAGCAATGTGAACTTAGTCTACATGTGCGCATCAATTCATTGATAAGACCCTTGTTTTCACCACTTCTAATACCAACATAAATTAAGCAATGTCGTGACCGCTCTAACACAACCAAATCAATTCTCCATAATTTCATATTCATATTCCAAAGACTTTCAACTTCTTGTCTCCCACCTTTACACACAAAATGCATTTTATAAATAGTGAATTAAACAATCACAAGTGCAATCATGGAGAAAAGATGGCTAAACTATCTGGAGGGTCTCAAAGCACTTTTAGCATCCAATTTGGTCATATTTCAAATATTGGCAATAATAGAATGAAAATACTTTAAAGTGAATTTTGTCAAAAAGTGCATTTAAATTTTATGCAATATTGAGGGGGTTTTTATACTCAAATTAAGGAACTTCAACCCCTAAAGTTCAAAGTTCAAAGTCCCTACTTGAGACTCTTGGGATTTTGAATAGGCTCGTGTGATCTTTATTTTTGACATGATTTTTTGAAACTATTTTTGAAGATAGGAAATCAAATCAACTTTCTAGGAATATAATTTTTATTTCAATCAGTATCCAAGAACAAAAGTCATGCCACCATGAGTCCAAAAAACAACTCGAGGAGCAACCAAAAAAACCCACAAAAAGTTGATTTTTTTAAATTTTTAATATTTTTCTTAAAGATTATATTTTTGTTAACATCTGAAGCTTTGATTCATTCTATTTAGACTAGTGATGAAAAAATTCTAGTCAATCTTGTTATTCTTAACTCAATTCTTCAACATAATAAATTAGAAAATCTAAATCAATAGTGCAAATTTTTTTAATTTAGAAAGATTCAAAGCCAAAAATCTAGCCGATCAAGGTGTACAAAACCTTATTTTCTTCACTTTAAATGCAAATATCTTGGAATCTATGAGGTCAAAGTTTCTGAAATTTTTCCACACATTTTTATACTAGTGTAGTATAAGATTCTATGGTAAGATACGTAAAAAAAAATTCAAAGTTTTTTGCTCTTTGCAATAGAAATGGCAGTTTTGAATGGATTTTGATGGAAAAAAGGCTTTGGGACTTAGGGGTTAAGGAAAATATTTTTAGATCTATGACTTTTCTTTTAGAGATGAAACATTAAAGAATATGGCTTTTAGAGGTAGTATAAAAAATAAAGTAAGAAGGGAACACAAAAGTGTCTAAATTACTCTTGAATCTATTGTTTTAGTACATTTTCTAAATTTATAATGCATGTGAGTTCTTTTTCAATGATTGGCCATGAGCCTTTTAGCCCAAGATAACCTTGAAATTAAAGTCAAGTCGACATAAGTTAAGTTCTTTAAATAAAATAGGCTTGACTATAGTTGTGGGGGACTCAAAATTTATGCAATTTTTTAATTACAGTAGGCAAAAATGTTGTTTATATCCCCGGGGGGTGCACTACAAAGGAAGTTCATGGGTGAAGAGCAACCAAATTTTGGACCCCCTATATTATATCATAAAATTTTATTTTTTTTCTAAAAGAAAAATATGAATAGATTTTCCTACTTTGAAAGTTTATGTTCTGAATTATCGATATTTTTTTATGTTAATAACAATTAGTTACAAATTTTAGAAGAAAAAAGGTACACTGTAAAGCTAAAAATAACTTTCACATCCCTATATTATATAAAAAAAAAAATTTGAAAAATGAAAAAAAATTCTATAAAATAGCTTTCTACTAAAAGTTTATTTTGGCTGAATATTGATGCAATAGTCATCTTCATGTGATCTCTATAAATATTTTAGTTGAAAATCATGCCATTTTAGTTCATTTTTCAATCCTTTCTAGACAATATATCACATGTTATTTAGGATTGAAATTTTTGACAATAGAAACCTATAGACATTGTTAAACAAAGCTCAAAGTTGTAGGTTGAAATTATAGTTTATTAGAAAGTAATTAGGAAAAGTAGAAATGGGTAGTTAGAGTTTGGTCGCTCTTCACCCATGAACTTCCTTTGTAGTGCACCCCCCGAGTTTATATCATTCTCTATCCTAGACTTAAATTTTAAACTTGAAGATCTTGCTACATATAAAATTTTTATTCTACCTACATCCAAGGGATATTTTGGAGGGGAATATTACTTTCTTTCTTTGAATATAAGGTACCCTATCATTACCTAAAATGCTAACACTTCATAATGAAAAGGGGGTGTTTGTTTTTGTTTAGAGTGGGGTATATTTGTTTGAATTTTTTATTTTCCAACACACATCAATATCGAGATCAATATGCAAGAACAAAAACATTGACTTTTTAAACTTCAACTTCACTATTAAATTCCATTCATGTATTTTTAAAACATGGTCAGTGGTAGTATTATTACAATGTTCATTGTTCAATCATTCACAAATTTGCATTCTTGACCTTTGAGCAATCAATGACTACAACATTGTGCATTCATTATATAAAATTGGTTGAAGCCCCTTCCCCCTTCAATTTTACTAGAAAATGATTAGCCTTGGATGTTGTCAAGTAACACTTTCAAATGAAGTAGGTGCTATATCACTTTTAAAATTTGAAAAACAATATACGTTACAAAATACACTTTATTGGTTGTAATGCTATGAATGGCATCAAAAAAAGTGGACTAGATTATTTTGATGTCTTTTTGATAGTAGGGGTCATTTTGTGTCAATCTCTTTGCCAACTTAGTACCAATGTTGGCACTAAATTATCTTGATAGCACTTCAATGTACCATATTCATGTGCCTTGAAGTTTGTGGTGGACTTTGTTGGTACCTTATGCTAAAAGAAATAGTTTTCAATTTTTTCTTTCACTTTTTTTGTTGGGACCATATGCTTAGACAAACCTATTTTCTAAGTCTAACACATAGTGAGTCCCTTAGAAATTTCAAATATAAAGCTGAATTTCTTGGCCTCCTCAATTTTGGAAACTCTCTTTGGTTCAAAGCTTAATTGCTATCCATGTGACTTCTGACCTCCAGTGTTGTAAAGAAGGGTTGTACATTCGCTAACACCACTCCTGAAAAATCAAATCAGAATATATAGCTACTAATCAACCATTTTTTCAACAATTATAGAAACTTGTGCACCCTCACGGCCTCACTAGAGATGCATTTGTCCTCACTATGTTGTTGTATAATTTGTGGACTAATAATTGTAAAGCAGGCTAAGTTATAAGAATAATTGTGGGTTAGGATTTACCAAGTTGTTGGCAACAAGGTTTCTAGTATTGACCTACAATTATTCTTGATGACTTGGCCTACTTTGCAATTACCAGACAAAATGTCAATGTAGGAGAGTTGAGCCATTTGACTTCGTTTGATTATGTTAAGTGGATTTGCACTCACTAAGTTAATACCAGTCAGTAGTAGTAGTAGAGATTTCTCTCAGATTTCTCTCCCTGCCAGACCTACTAATGAAATTTCCACTTCATCCCCATTGTGTTGAAAATTTGCACAAGACAAGCAATGAACATTATCAGTCTTAATCAATTGAAACATGCCAATGTCACAGCCTCTCCTCAACCAATCGAAACATGCCAATGCCATAATTTGCATGAGAATTTTGCACCAGACAAGCAATGGGCGTTATCAGTCTTATTCTGATAAAGCCTCCTTTATCCAATCGAAACATACCACGCCAGCGAAACTCTCCTGCATTGACATTATGGAGGGATTGACCCAGACAGGTTGAAATCGTCTCACAGGAGCGATAAATCTCCCCAAACAAAACAAAAATTACTCGCTGCAGCTCCAGAGTCCAGATCGATCACTCCGTCTACAGACTAAGTTACAGTATACGTTGGCAGGAGAGTTACAATACTCTTGAGTGCTTCCCAGCTTCCCAGGCCGTGACATTATAGAGGTCAGAGTGCAGTAGCTAACTACCTAAAATGATTTGATCCTGCAGTACATGTTGTGTCACTTGTGTGGTGGGCAGGTGAGTGAGCTAGGTGGAGAAGAATTCTGTCTTCTAAAATCTGAGTTCTGCATTCAAGTCGCGCGCTAGCTAGCTCGCTCGCTCGCTCAGTAGTCTGCACTACCGGACACAGGCGCACAGCGCGCAGCTAGCTAGCTATAGTCCCCGCGAAGTACAGCTAGCTAGCTAGCTACCTCATCACTTCGTTGGCACATGAAGTGGTTTGTTGGCTGGAGTGTCCGCTCATGTGACTCATGTCCCGTTGGCCCGCCTTCAATTGCAGTACTGTATCAGTGGAAGGGAAAAAGCTGCCGCCGGCAGTGCAGTGCAGCAATCGATCGGAAGCTAGCTAGCGCAGCTCATTCAAAGCTCACCCACCTCCATCGCCACCGTTGAATGCACGATTGCGACCACTCTCCACTGCAATGATCCCATCAATCATCAACTCCCTTCAGGCGCGCTTCAGATGCAGGAACCAAACACTGAATAGGAAACCATTTGGGTACGTCGTCTCACACGCACTAGCTGGAGGGAGGCTCCAGTGGGCTCTCTGGTCTCTGCCACACAGTCAATCCTGTCTGTGAATCTTCAATCAATGGCCGGTTTTTTTCCAAGGATCAGTGTCGTGTCACCACTTGGGATGCCAGCGAGTGGCGCAAAGGGCAAAAGGCCGGGGGTGGGGTAATCTTAAGGCATGGCAAGAGTCGATTTGATCATTTCAGAAGGAGGAAGAGGCACAATTCGTGTCCATGTGCCGGCCAAGGACAGAGCGTTTGACTGTGGCCACTTTTCCATGCCACCACATGTCGGTCTGTTGTTGGGAAGGCGGACTTCCGCGGATACATGCACTTAGAATCGGCAGCCAAACCAGTTGCTTGCTGAGCCAAACCAGTTGCGAGGAGAAGGACGCTGCGGACACTGAGTGTCGGATGGAGGACAGAGAATCGTTCTAAGGGAGGCAACCCATTTCTGAACACTTAAGCAGATACACGCACTGCAAGGCCGGTTTCTTCAATGGGGAATTTTTTTTCCATGTGCAGAAATAGAGTTGAGAACTTCAAGAAGGTGTCTATAATTTTTCAGATTTTTGTTTCTCAAAATATAATTACTGTGAATTTTTTAGCTGCAGATTTTGTTTGACCCACACTCGTCACATAGATCTTACTATTTTCAACCACGATGGGTTGGTTGCAATATTGATAGTCTTGTAGTCAATCATTATGTGCCACAACTATGTTGAGAGTTGTCCCACAATTTATCATTGTTCATCTCTTCTTGCATGGAAAAGAGCAACTTACATTGCGAGAATGGGAATGGTAAGGAACGGGTTGCCTCACGTATGTAAGACAGAAGTATAGATGTTCATCCTTGGAATTTTGCATGAAAAGGAAAGGTCTTGCACAATAGTTTGACCTCCAATGAGTGTTGTTGAGTTTCTCCAAGCAAATAATTTGCATGCGGTACCCAAAAGGTTATCTAAAAGTACCTAGCCTAATTAACCCTATAATGTTGGGTTGGTCATTGTGGAAGTCATCCTTTTTAATTAGTCCCATGTGAATCATTTGCTTAAAAAAACCCAAGAACATTCATTGGAAATCAAACTATTGTGCAAAACCTCCCCTTTCCATACAAAATTCTAGGGATGAACATCTACACTTCTATCTTATATAGAAGGATTCTCTGTCATCCATGAAACACTTCTAGGCTACTACATTGTAATAGGGTTGACCTTGAAAGGACATGACTTTCCATAACCAAAGTAGTGACTCCAATAGTCCAATTAGCAAACCCATAGGTCCATTCTTTGTTTCTACATTTGACAATGAAGTCATCCATTAGACCTTTTAGGTCCACAACATCTTTAGAAGATTAACCCTTAAATGTTGAGGCAAACGTTTTGCATCCAATGGATGACAATCTCTCCATGTAGAACATAAGTCATAAGTGCAACTATTGATCCTCCAAATTTTGTGGGAAAAGGGAGTGTCTTCTCATTGGAATGTCTTCCAATCAATTTTTTTTCATTTTTTTAAGCCAACAATTCACACGGTATTCATGGTTTAAGGGTTAATGAACCTCAAGAACGTCTAAGGAGTCAAATTCTAGCTATTGGATGACAATTGGAAGGAATCAGGAAATACAAATTAAAAAATCCATCTAACAATTTTTGATGTGCTCTATTTGTTCTTTCCGTTTGTCATGCATATTTTGGTGGTGACACTAGTTGTACGATCCTACATATTTTTGTGAGAATTAGGATGTGTACCACAAATGATCTTGTAGTATATTTTACAACTTCTAGCTACTTACACTAAATCTGAATTTTACCTATGAAAATGATCTTTTTTGAATTTAATTTCAACTAATGAAATGAAGTAAATCAAGTTTAGTTTTTATTCCAATTTGAAATTTTTGAAAATAATTCCAGAAAATGCATATTTTGTTACAATTTAAGCATTGATATTATTACCATGGTCTATGGATTTTTTATTTATAGAATGACCCCAAAATTGGATTACATTATAATATTCTTCACTATAATTTAAACTCATGGTGAAAATTTCAGATTTTTCAAGCTAATTTTGTATTAGATATGATTTTTTTCACTTTTAAAAAGAACATCATGGTAATTTCAAATCATCACCAATAAATCTAAATCTAAAATTTATGTGACTCATAAAATAAAATAAAATAATTCCCACTCAAAATTAGTTGCAAAGCAAAAAAATAGTTATATGATTATAGGCTTTGTCGTTAAAGGGATAATGTAGGAGCACCCATTCCCAATCCTATACTCTAAATTATTTTTTAAAATATGTAGATGTAGGAATTCCAAAATGTACAACACTTCAAGAGAAGGGGGGGATATGTGCAATATTCAGTTAAGAATTACATAATGAAAGGTCAGGTATTCTAAAAAAAACTTATTCAAAAACATATGTCTAGGACTTATCTTAAAGTACCTTTATACTCAATTCTTACATCATGTCAATTCAATCAATTTTTGCATGTCTTTTTAGCATTCTTAAAAGACAAATTGACTACCTAAAAAAATCATGTATCTAGGACATTCTTAAAAAGACAACTTAACTATCCAAAAAATTCGCAAGTCATAGAGTTTGAACTCCTCACCTAATGCTTGATAGTAAGAAACCTTTAGTTAGTACCTTGCTACATCTTACTTCATATATGCAATCAAAGATGTCTTAGAAATTTATATGGCATAAGGTGTCTATTTAGTAACTAATGACCAAAAAACACAAATTTTTAATAACTAGTGACCAAAAAGGACAAATTTTTAGAGACTAATGACCAAAAAAGACAATTTTCAGTAATGTAATGACCAATTAGAGTTGTGAACTTGACATGTACTTATTATACACAACAGAATTGACCTTTTAGTAACCAATGACCAAAAAAGATAAATTTTTAGTAATGTTATGACTAATTAGCATTGAGGATTAGCAACATACTTATTATAGGCAACTAGCTTGATCATTTAGTACTAGAAACAACATTTTAGTAATTCTTAACTAATTGGTTGTATTTAATACCATCCTTTCTCTTGTAGTGCAACTTCCATAGTATATATTATATTAATTATAATATTTTTAATTCACATTATATAAATGTAAATTGCATAAACTCTACAAATTCATAGTATATTCAGATATATTCAAAAAAAAATTATTTAAAAAAAAATCATGATGTTTAAATGCCAATGTGTTTTGTCTTTCAAAATTTTCAGGAGAGGTTTGAAAAATGCAACAAGGTAAGTTTCAGGCTTCCCAAAAACTATTTTTAGCATCAACTTCAACTTTCTAATTGCTTTTATTTTGACAATGAGGAAAACTCAATTCGTAAAATGTACTACCTCCATCCCCAAATGATCTTCCTGTTGGCCTCAATTTTTTGTCCCAAAATGATTGTCATGTTGGATTTTGTAATGTTGAAAATTGATCATTTCAGCTTTCCATTGCTATTTGAGACTAGCTAAATAAATTTGAGCAATTGTTCCCCCTCCATCCATGCAATCATCAATCTAAAAACAAATAAAATGACTAAAGGGGTCAATCAACACTATTTATTCTTATTTTTTGCATCTCTTTTGAGTGTTTTCCAATTGAAGGAGATGAATCTTCAAGAGGTGGTCAAGAGGTTCACACATGGTCTTGGGACCATATTAACTACCCACAAAATGACATCTTACAATCAACAATTAAGTGTCCTTGAAAATGTCCTCAAAATTCCACTTTTCAATACTCCCAAACTGCACTTTGAAAAGGGTTTTAAAACTCAAAGTTTCTAGGACGTTAGGAGTACATTAAACTCTACTTATGATGTGAAATAGGTTTTTAAAATGTTATTTTTAGCCTTAATCTGAAACATTTTGTCCAACAAGAAGATCATTTTAGGACAGAAGTAGTAGTTTTTTCCTTCCTCACATAGAAATGAAAGCATCATGCAATTTGACAAAGTCCATTTTTAATATGTATACACGACTTAGAAATTTACTTTTGATTCCAACAAAATATAAAAGTTTGCCATGAGATTGTCTAAATTACTATTTGAACATGACTCCTATTATTAATCTTGGGAGGATGCTAAGGAATTAGAGTGTCTGATGAATGACTTTTAGACTTTTAGGGAATTGTAGAAACTAAGGTTGCACCTAGTTACAATAGATTTCAATCTTGGATGACTTCTTTGGTGATAGGTCTCATGTTTTGAAAATTTTACTCCAATAAGGACAAAAAGTATTTTTTGAATGTTCAAATTGCCTTTTTATATTGAAGAAAGAATGAATGAAGCTTCTAAATTTATTTCTACTCTACATAAACATTCTAAGAAAAAATTAAAAACAAACATTTTATTGAAGTTTGAAGTTGAGGATTGATAACCACATTTTTATACTATACTATAATCTACTTCCATCATGAAAATTCTAGATTTTTTGAACATATTTCTTCAAGTTCATATCTAAATATGTTACCATAAACTTTTGAAGAAAATTCATACCGAAAACAAAGTGAAGGATTTGAAAGTTGACTACAATGTCATGAACTCAATTCTTTCAAGGTTCAATTGTCTAAGTTTTCATTGGATCCTAGTAGGAGTCAAAATGTCAAATGAGAATTCCTTATTCTTTTTATTTGCCATTTTTGGATAATGTATGAACAAACTACAAATTTTTAAAGTGCTCAAAAAGGATATATCTAAAATCAACCATAGATTTTTGTGCAAAGAGCTTTGTGTATTTTAGAATGTGTTGGATTTGGAATTGGAATTGGGTTACAACTAGGTGTAGCTACCTTAAATGATAATAAATAAATAAATAAATTTGCCAACACAAAATATTACTACAATATTGTACCTTAATAGCAACTTTGGCATAAAATAATTATAATAATTCTTGCCTAATTTTTAAGACATTATCCCCCTCTCTTGCCTAATTTTTGGAAATTGCAATTAATTAAGAATGAATCATGATATCTTTCTTTAGAGACATGTACTCACCATTTATGGCAATCCTATCTCAATATTCTATGCATTTATAAATAGATAACTTATTGTCTTTTATGAAACCATGAAATGAAGTATCTAAACCTTACCATCATTAGATGAGATTTACTTGCTCAACAAGGCCGCAAGTTATTCGGAGTTCACAAACTCTAGGAATTTGGCTAGAGCAACAGTTTGATGTGGTAGAGCAACTAACACATCAAAAAATAATTAAAAAAACAAATCTTAAATATTTTAAGAATTTTTAATAAATATTTTAAATTCTAAATATTTTAAATTTTAAATTTATAAATTTATTCTTCTTCTTTATTCTAGCTAATAGTGGTTGATTTATAGTGTAGAAAATAGGCTTGAAATGGCCCTCCAATGCCCCCCAAACATCTAATGATGCCTATACCTTGTTCAATTTTGAATGGTTGCCTAAATAACATAAATTAAATTTTAATCTTACCTAACTTTATTTATGGACTTTAATTATATATTAGGCATTTGAATGCCTAGACTACTAGTAAAGTACAATAGTTGCTATAATAATATAGAATAAACATTATAATAACATCATTTTCATATTAAAATATGCTAGCATCATTTCAATACTAATTGGTATGAATATAATGTATATCTAAATGATGTAATTATAATATTATATTCAATGACACTTTAGTACAAGTATAATGATGTTTGGTACGTCTCTATCAACTGCATCTAATTGTGACCTATTTCAAAATAATAACCTCCATTAATTTTTAGAAATGCTAAATCTAGAATAAAATTTTGTTTTCTTACCGCCAAAATTTCATCCATTTTAAGTGATATATCATCCAATTCACTACCTTTCATCTTGTTTTAATTCTCAAAAAATTTCATTGATCACCAATCTTACTATGTACCGACTCAATTTTATTTCCTAGAAAACTAAAATTTGCAAGACAACTATAACATAATTTACTTAAGTGCTAAGAGCCTTCTAATATCTACCACAAAGTTGGCAAAACAAAATTTAAACTTTCTAGTATTGTAGCAACAGCTTTTCATGTGCACAAATTCCTTGCTATCCTTTCTAATATGCCAATATTATTAACCCCTAAAGGACACAACCAATGATCATGTAGTAAAACTTGACAATCCTGTACTTTGTATCTTCCATTGTTTTGTGCACCTTAGGTGATGCCATCCTTTCTAATATACCAATAATTTTTTAATAATGACCATAAAATTTTCAAATCACCATGAATTTTTGAAGAAAACATGAAGAAAATTTCTTCATGTTTTCTTCATAAATCATATTTTCAAAATAGAAGAACATTATAGAGTAAAACATTGTAGTATAAAGAATTTTTTGGTGTTGCTTCATATTTAGAAATGTAGATATAGATATTCCACTTCAAACTTCACTAAAATGCTTATTTTGAGGAATTTTTCAAATTTTCCAAATAGAGTAGAAACTACACTTGATAAGATTTATTTGGATAGTGTTTCTTTTCAAAATCAACAAGAAATTATTTTGCATGTCAAAATCAAGTTTTAAGTAAAAAAAATCAAAGAATTGAAATACACTGAATAGTATACCATTTTTTGATAAATGGACCCATATAAAAAAATCCAACTAAAATGTCTAGAATTCAACTCAATTATAAAGATCATTATACGAAATTTGAAGGCATGGAGGGTCATTTCAGCTTCGTTTCCCTTGCTATGAACTAGCTATTGCAAAAATTTAATAATTTTAAAATAATTTTAAAAAATATATTTTAAAATTTTAAAATTTTAAAAATATATTTTATTTAAAATAATATTAAATAAATAATATTTTCTAATGTGGCACAATTACCATGTTAGATTACTGTTGTGGCATAATTCCCATTGTTCCTTATTGTTCGAGAACTCCTAGAAATTAATAGCCTTATTTTAGCCCTAAAAATCTTTTAATGATAGCATCAATAAAGTTGTACCCCCCAAAATGAATGAAAATCATCCATTCTTCAATATGCACAAAGCTTGCTTAACCATCCAAAGAACACAATAAGTCCTTGGCATCCTTTTAGGGTTAATCCTCTAATACTATTACATGCATTAAGTGTCCGATTAGATGACATCACCTAAGAATGTAAGATGGAAAAAAGTGTTATTTCATTCAATATGTTTTTTGAAATCCTTGAATACATTTTCAATGTATAGTATTGCGAATTCCCTCATTACAATATTATTAACTTTTGTAAAGAAGAAGTATGAATTTTGGACCTATAACCATGGTTTGTTGATTTTCTAATTTTAGAGTGATACGGTAACATAATATACATCTCTAATGAAAATTCAGATTTTTTTTAGTATATTTTGTATTTGATATGGATATTCATCATTTAAAATAAAAAAATTCAATATAGTTTCAAATTTTTCCAAAATATTTGAAAATTTTATGACTTGATTTAATCTATGAAAAAGAACTATAAAATATTTCATTCATATCTAGTTGTTGCAAAATGGCAGTGATAGGCGTGAAATCCGTGGTCATGGGCCATCCTTCACATTCCAAGTTCAAATTCCTGTAACAGTCTGCACCACCTCCGAGCTACGTTACCGACACCGCGTCACCGACACCGCGTCTCCGACATTCCTCCCTCCCCCCAGTCCAGTCCACATTTGCTGCCTCCCCAATTCAAAAACGCGCCCTTCTTCCCTGGTTCAAATACTCACACTGCCAATCTGGAAGTAGAATTTCATTCCACGGGACCCAGAATCCGGCATTGTATTGCAGATTTGGAATCGAAGCTCTCATGCAATGGAGCTTGGGAATGGGGAATGGGAGAAGAAGGGTGCAATAGCAAGCAAGCAGTCTCTGTTTGTGATGCGTCACGGGCAGCGTTGGGACGACGTGAATCGGGCGTGGCGGCACGAGGAGGGCGCCCGGACGTGGGATCCGCCCCTCACGGAGATGGGCGTGGAGCAGGCGGTGCGAGTGGGGGAGAAGCTGCGAGGGCAGGGGGTGAGAGTCTCGAGGATTGTCGTGTCGCCGTTCTTGAGGTGTGTGCAGACCGCCGCGGGGTTCATCAAGGGCATGTATCCTGATGGGGACGACGATGAGGGCGCCATCAATGTTAAGGTGAGGTTCTGTGGTTGAATTCGTGATTGAAATTTGAAATTACTTGTGTGCGACGTTGAATTGGTGATCGGATTTGGAAATTGCTTCTGTGCGACATTGAATTGGGTTGATCAAGGGCGTGCATCCTGACATCGCCAGTGTCAAGGTCGGTTTCTTTTGCTCGCAATTGAGATGAGAACAGGTTGAGTTGGTGGTCGAATTAGGAAGTTGCTTGTTTATGACGTTTAATTGGTGATTGGAATTGTAAATTTCTTGTTTACGACGACGAATTGGGTTCATAAAGTGAATATATCCCGTGTCTTGATGGCGACTGCTACATCCCCTGTGTCTAGGTTGGTTTCTTTTTGCTCTCAATTGCGATGGCACGACTTTGAAGTCGTGATTGAATTCGGAAATGGCTTGTTTGGGACGTTTAAGTGCTGATCGAATTTGGAAATGGTTTGTTTGCGACGTTCCATTGGTGATTGAATTTAGAAATGCTTGCTTACTATCTTTGAATTGGGTTCATCAATGGCATGTATCCCGATGGCGATACCGATATCACCTGCCTTTAGGTTTTTTCCTTCTGCTCGCAATTGCGATGAGAAGAGGTTGAATTGGTGATCAAATTCGGACATTGCTTGTTTACTGCTTTGAATTGGTGCTTGAATTTTGAATGGCTTGTGAGCATTGTACTTTTAGGGTTAGGACTGTTAATGGGCATGGTCAGACACTCGTTCTCGTCTATCAAGGCAAAGTTGCGAATGATTTCTATCTATGGAGCCAATTTTGTACAGCAAGTCTTTGCACTCCTCAGCCCTTGTATAAATGCCTGCTCCTTTGTTGCGAAGAGCGGTCAAATATTCCAGATTCGAGCTTTTTGGGCGCATTTTTCCTTACTAGTTGAATGTGTACAACATTGACATGAGTTTTGATCTTATGTTTATGCGTTTGAAGTGCAGGTTTCCATAGAGTACGGTTTAGCGGAGCTTATGAACAACCGAGCAATCAGATATCCTCCTCATGATCCCCAGAGTAGCAAGAATTGGATTTTGTCGTTGGACGAGCTCGTCTCTGCCCTGCCAAGTGGAGTGGTGGACTTTTCAGTGCTTCCCGTTCTTTCCCAGGTCAGAGAAAATTGCACCGACTTTGAATCCACTCCATCCTGGTTCCAAATAAGTAAAAATAGATATGTTTAAACCCCTTAACGCCTCAAATCCTTTTTTTGAATTTTTGCACATTTTTCCTATTATATCTTTGAACAGATATATCATTTACCGCAATTTCATGGAATTGGTCACAAAGGAAGGTTGTCTTTTTAAAGATTCAAGTATGAATGAGAAGTTTGTTGGACAAAACAGTGCCTTGAAGCCCTCCGTTCATCGTCCAAAATATGGATGCCGCATGCGTAAGAATTAAAACTATAATTTATACTGATTTTGTACTGCACACAATAGCCTTAGTTTATTCTAATGCTCTGAGCACAAATTATTGTAAACAATTTTTGTCAACTCATCCATACTTTGAGGAAAGCGTGAAGTGCTGTCCTTGAAAGAAACATAATCGTACAGAAAGCTGTGAAAATTCAGATGGGCCGCCGGCTGCAAACAAGGACTACAGTTTAGTAGTTGTAATAATTTATTACTGGTAGCACGATTGAACACGATTCACTTGTTGAATTTAATTTAAGCTTAACTTATGTCTGGTCTGTTGAGGTATCACTTTCTACCTCCTGAGTGCCCGAAATACAAATATAAAATTCACTCTCAATTAGAGTACCTTCCAAAACATATTTATACCATTTAGAAATGAAAGTCATGCTGTCCTTGTGAATGTGTCGTGCATCTTGTCACTGTGGCCGACGTTGAGGGATTCCAGAACTCATCAGAATATTTTTTCTATGGCAGTTGCCCAATTGGGAGGAGTCCTACGAAGATGGACATCGCCGGTACATCAACACTTTCCTTGCTGTTGCTGACATATTTCCACAGGACAACGTACTCTGCATCTCTCATGGTAAGTTAAACGTTTTCTACTGATCCAATTTTTGAGTGCTGGCCAGGGCCACGATGGATTCCTAATATTCTGTTGTTGCAGTAAACTCTGGTTCCAGGAGAATCATCATAAGAAAACGTAATGGACGATAACTTATGTAAAGTTAAAACACCCATGTTTAAAACACCCTGAATTTTGAGGTTGAAATCATTGCAAATTCTATAGCAATTGAAGCTGATGGAATACACTTACTTGAATAGAGTTAATTTATAGACCAGTCTTGGGACTCAGGCACTGTTGATCACGAAACCATTCTTGTGTACTGGCTGCAGGGGAAGGATTAGCAATTTCAGTTTCAAGCTTCAGCCCCAAAGTATCTGTTGAGCATGTACAAAGAATACAATATTGTGCTTACACACAAGCAGAGCGTGAAGTTTTCAGTGAGACGTTCGAGTCTCCAATTAGAACGGGATCATGGAAGCTGCTTACGGCATCTGGATTTCAGTTTAAAGACAGTTCCCCTAGACGGCAGCTCCATGTTTTCAAGAATGGAATGATAAACAAGAACAGGTCATAAGAGGACTAATTGTTACTGAAAAGTACATAGTTAAAACCAAGCGAATGTTAGAAGGAACATTAGCGGAAGAGTGAAAGCATACAGTAAGAAGTTTACCCAAATATATCATACACAATGGCCTGGCCTGGAATTCGTGGCAACAGTAATATAGAAATTTTGTCAAAAGACGTAAGGCAGTAGCGGAGGATCAGAATGATATTACGATAATCAGATTGCAATAGCAATACAAGCAATCCTGTAACAGTCTATTTCTCTCCGGCGTCACATTCTAGCCTCCCTAGTCACTGAGAGCTCTTGTATTCATTCAAACAAGCATTTGCTGCGACGTTACTACTTATCTTCAAAATTTGTTGCCAAATCTCTTCAAAGGAAATGTGGATAGGATGATACAAAACTGCCCTACCCATGATCCATTACAAAAGCACGATACTCCAGCTGGCGGAGCTTCTTATTTCTGTATCTGATGTGGAGATTCAAGGTACTGGTGAGGGCTGCCCCAGAAAGGAAAACAGAAAACACGTGTTAGTCATTGATGAGCGATCAGACCCGGAAACTCCAATGGAGGATGACCAGCAAGAAATATTGTTTGCACCTAAGAAAATTCAGATGAAGTTAAAGTGCGGATCTCTAGTTCTGTCATGAGACCTAATTCTTGCAATGCACCCAAGCAATACATCCGAGGGCAAAAGTAAGTGCCCTTACTCTTGCCCACTAAAAAGTTCTTACGTGTAGTGAGAGCCTACCCCTGTGATATCCGATGTACTCCATGAAAAAAACTGGTAGAATTAGGTCCTATGACAGAAGAGAACATCCCAACTTAGGTGGGAAGCACACGCCTAGTACTGACTAACTAGCAGATTTCGGGTTTAGGATTTAGGATTTTCGGGACTTGGAGTAGGATGGACTTACAACAACACTCCAGATCTCCTTGGCATACTCGGCAATTGTTCGGTCACTGCTGAAAACGCCCATCATGGACGTACTCACGATACACCGCTTTGTCCATTCAGATTCATCTACGAAGGCCTGATCCACCGCGTCCTGCAGCAAAAAAAATAACAGCACCAAATTGCTTAAATAAGTACAAAAAATAATCACATGAAAATGTCGTGTAATATCTAAAAACTTGCCACAGCTCTTTCAAGAAGATCCTGCTTCTAACCTGAGCATCAAGGTAAGAGGGCCAGTCATGGGCGAGCAAGTAATAGTCCCTCCCTTCCCGCAAAGAGTACAAGATAGGCTCAAACTCTTCATACGGTCCGAATTCGCCTGCCTCGATTGCATGATAGACCTGCCAATGCACATTCTCGTTAGCCATAGCCGCCAGAAATGCGAACAAAACTAACCTAAGCTACCCAAACGCCAGGGTTTTGCAATTTTAAATTGCTTCACACCTTGTTTTTTATGATTACTGATAACGTAAACCACAACAACCTCCCAAGCTACCCACAAACCAAGTTTACATAACATGAGGGCACATCACAAACCAACTAAAAACATCCGCTAAACTAATATAACCTAAAAAGCTACCCAGAAGCCAGGTCTTTATACGATCAGAGAACACACCACACCTCATTTTTTAGGGTATTATGAAAACCGAAATCATGAACAATGCAAGTCTCATCCAAACATGAGACTCTGTAAGAAAGGAGATCACAGTCAAAGATGCTTCAATGAGATACATGGCAGATGCAATCCTCATGGTTCAAGGACAGTCTAGGTTATACCAAGTTTGAAGTACCAACTTTAGCAATTCATAGCATTTTCATGTGGTACCCAAATAATACATATTCTAGTGTATTAGAATCCACTCGAAAATAGGAACCAGACCCTCACAAATAAGATTCCGTTCTAATAACGCGAACTATTATAAACAGCTGAAAGTCACGGGACATAAACCCTAAACCTTAAACACATACCAAACCGCTTTTAGATATCAGAGTACATCAAAAATCAACCAAATATGAGAACCAATCAAACCTAAGCTAACAAACTACCCACATTTCAAGAGTTTCATGCATCATAGGTCAAAAATTAGGACATGGTGATGGAAAAAAATGACTTCCATACCTCGAGAAGTCGTTCGTCGAGGAACTCCTCGCCCTTATGCTTTAGATCATGACGAAGCCCTTCCACCTCTTCAGAAGAGGCTCCAAACACGAACATGTTCTCTTGGCCAATCGCATGGGCGATCTCAATGTTCGCTCCATCCATGGTGCCCACAATCAACCCTCCGTTCATGACGAACTTCATGTTGGACGTGCCGCTGGCTTCCATCCCAGCTGTTGAGATGTGCTGGGAGATGTCATTGGCAGGGATGATCACCTACACATGTTTCACAAGCATGCTGCGTCATCACCATGTCCAATTTGGATTTCCAAAAATTGTCATTTCCTTTCACTTTATTGTATATACTCATCTTCATATTTAAAGCACAATTGCACGATACATGTGGAAACAAATAGCTGCATTGGTTTTACATAAAGAATGCAGTCAAGCAGTTGAATTTTCACAATAAATATATGTCAAAAACATATGAGACACATACCTGCAAAAAATCATACAAAATTTTCATCCATGTTATACATGCAACGTGATAATTTTCAGATGAAAATTATTATTGAAGTAGAAACAACACGAGCTCTGCTATCAAAAGTAATATGTGTAGACTAAGAGAAAGGCAAACCCCAGCAATGAGATGTTACCTCGGCAAGAGACACGCTGTAGTTGGGAATGAACACCACTTTCAATAAATCTCCAACCTCGGGGTCATTGTTCACCTTGGCACCAACCCTGTGTACAAAGTTTTAGACTGTTAGGAAGCTAATAGTAAGGTAGAGGACACTATTCTCTTAATTTTAAATAAATGCTTACACATGCAGGTTTGATAATAAAGGTTTGATGTACTTCTATCAGAATATGGTGGTGATAGAATTGCAGGCTTGTAGTCCCAAATTAAAAATAACACAATTCTTAGAATATTTTATGGATTGTCAAAGTTGAAAATCCTACATCCCTTAGTTCTGTCATCTAAAAGCAGTGTGCGTTCTGTACCTGAAAATGCACTAAATTTGAAAGAATTGATAGAAGACAGGAGTAGGTTCCTTGAAGGTTTTAGTACCCTCTACCTTATGTTCAAAAAAATGCAACAAAAAGTTCAAAATACCGAAGCTGGAAGATAATTGAAAGTAATGTACTCACGCGTTAATGAGGTGAATAATCCGTTTTGCCAGGTAATACCCTGGTGCTGCCTTCCCGGCAAAAATGGTTACACGAGGCACAAACTTTGCTCGGTCTGCAGGTGAGGCTCTCTGTAATTCAAGGCCAGGAGGAAAATGAATAATTGAGGCCAGTACAAAACAAGAATGATGAAGAGCCTAAACTTGAGGTGTCAAAAAAAATGTAGGGTTTAGGGTTTTAAAGTTTAGGGTTAAAGGTGTCATCCTCCAATGTAAGGAAAATTTCAGAGAAAAAGAATGAACCACTACCTTGATGCAGATGTAGCGATAGATAAGACTCAAGATGTTCAAGAGTTGGCGCTTATACTCGTGAATGCGCTTGATTTGCACATCGAAGAGCGCCTTCTTACTGACCTGAAACAAAGAACGAACTCTATCAGCTGTAGGGTGTAAGATGAATTCAGAAATTGTAGTAGCCATATAAGACTAAAAACAAAAAACATGACAAGCACAGTCTGCTTACTTCGACACCACAATGACTCTTGATGAGTAAAGCTAGACGGGCTTTGTTGAGCTGCTTTGATTCTCTGAATTCTTGCTGCAAGCTTTGGTCGCTGGCCAAATCTTTCATTCTCTGAAAACAAACAGTCAAAGCCAAGAGACACTTCAAACATACCACCATCACATTCTTGAGGAACTATCTCAACGCCTTTAGAAAAAAATTAGATTCTTTTGGGGCATAAATTTGAGCTCATCTCAGGTGAGGGATACCAAGAAGAAGACAAGCATTGGCCACTCATTCAGCATGTACTATACAATGAATCTCAGTCTTTTAAAACCTTTTTCAATTGTCATCTACAGTGAAGGGTGAGTTCTCACAAGAGAAAGATTGTTATGACCAGCTTGTACAGACAATACAACATCTTTTGGGAAAAGTCTGTAACTACTCCAATATCAATAATCAAATTATATCATGTCAATTGGGTCAAATATAAATGTATCACTCTCATTGTTGATCCCTTTACAAAATCTGTGACGAGGGTCTTGAAGCTTTAGCGCAGGTATGACATCTGAACATCCAAGTACTAGCGTAAATAAAAGAGTAATAAGACATACCCGCAGTAAATCCAGATTCAGAACCCATTCATCGGACCCTACAACGTCTGTGATGATCTGCAAATAGGCATACTTGGTCAGATTTTCTTGAGCCCATTGACCCTGCAAGATGGCATTTGCCCCGAACTGCCCATGCAAAAAGTAGAATTTCCACTTTGGAAGTTGATTGTCAGTCACAGTAATTTTCATAACATATTTCTAATGTTTAGAAATGATTTCTTTTTTCTACTTATACATTTCGTGACTATTCTTTAACTTTTCTAAACGATTCATTTATGAAGGGCATGTAAATACCTTGCTCAGGCTAGGATTTGCTTGCAGAATCCACCGTCGTGGTGTCACACCATTGGTCTTGTTCTGGAACTTTGCAGGCGTCAGTTCCACGAACTCAGGGAAAAGGGAGGTTTTCACCAAGCCGGAGTGAATCTCAGCTACACCATTGATAGCGTGGGATCCAACGGTAGCCAGAATGGCCATGCGCACCATCTTCGTCTCGCCCTCTTGAATGATGCTCATCTTAATCAGCCTCTCAGTATCACCTGGCCATCTGGCCTCAACAACCTAAAAAGAAGAAAATTGAAGGCCTTATAAAAAAATTGCTCATATCATTCTCACTTCAAAAAGCTTATCTTCCCATACCAGAAGAAGGTCATCGATCATCATCCGAATATCAGAACTGCTTTACAGGTTTATCAAATTGAAATCTGTGTATGATTTGCCATTCTTTTACCAAACATAACCCACTTGCAATTCTGGATGCAGATCTTGTCCCAGGTTCTAGGACAGTGTAAGAGCCACCTTAGATTGTAGCTTGTGATGACAAAAAAAAAATTACACTTTGAAGCAAATCATTATTTATTAATTTTGCATAAATATTTCAATGTTCGCGTTATTTTCGACCAAGTAACAAGAATGAGCATGAAGTGGTGGCGCTTACAGATTCCCGTATTGCATGCTAAAACTATTCAAGACAACAAGGTTTCAAGCCACCTCTTTGAGGTGAATTGGACAGTTGCTAGTGCCTCAAATACACCATGAGATGTCATAAATACAATGAATTATTTTAAGCTTGTTGTCTCACCCTTAGTTGCACATTATGCTAGTCCAAACTGTAGACTTGTTGCTTCGACCTGGGCAATCTAACGTGGCCCAAAGACTGACAAGTTGTTACAAATAGGGAAAAGAAACAAGTGGAGTACCTGGAGATGCCGATGATTGATCTCATAGATAATTTCTAAATGGCGAGGCAGCAGCTTCTGCATCAATGGGACTGACCATTTCTCAAGCGCCTCTGGAAGTATGGTGTGGTTGGTGTAACCAAACACCCGAGTAGTGATGTCCCAAGCTTCATCCCAAGTCATTTTCTGCATTCAAAAACAGGGATCAAAAGTGCACTATTAGATAAGAGTGTCGACTTTGAGGGCATTAATATTGAACTTTCATGCAAAATGTAAGCACGATTTAAGTTGCAGACCTACATTTTTTCGCTGAGGTATTCATTAACTTAATCGAACTTAAAACCAATTTCAAGGTGACCATAAGATTTGATCAAGAAGCATCCGATAGGCGGATGCTTGAACCTCAAAGGCTTTAACTGCCTAGTATATTAGGTACTGACCTCCTCATCTAGGAAGAGGCGCATGAGCTCTGGAATAGCGATGGTGGGATGAGTGTCATTGAGTTGCACAGCAACTTTGCTGTCAAACCTTGAGATTGCGTCTCCAGATTTCTTGTAACGCTTCATGATATCCTGCACAACCACAAAGAAAGCTGATTTAACACCACTTCCGCCGAGCCCAGTGCACAAAGCATTAATAACTACAAAATTAAGGTCCTTCCTTTTCCTCATTTCATGAAGGTTCCACGCAAGGTATGTGCATCCAAAATCGACACTTGAAATATGACGATTCTGGGTGAATACCTTCAGTGCTCAGTAGAAGAACACTTTCTTCTTTTCCATGTCATTTTTCATGTCACATACGATGTGCAGAGCATGCCAAATGCGTGGAAAAAAACTCCATCCTCTTTTGCCATTCCTCTTCCGCAAAGTCAGAGGAATATGAAATATCTCTCATTCAAATATTAAAACGAAATTTTCATTTTTCACTAGCTACATGTTTCAAAAAATTTCAAGCTGCATACTTGAGTTTTAAGAACATCAAATACGATCAAAATTGTTCTAAACATGTTTAGGTCATGAAATATTTTGTAGAAGAAAACAGAATATTCTTTCATACTTGAAAATCTTGCTCTAGGATGGAGACCACTTGCTCTAAGTGGCATGCTTCCCTCGAGTGCAGGAAGCCTTTAAGTTATATAACCAACTTTGGAGCCAGTATGACACAAACGAGTGTTGCAAAACTGCTTGCAAGTGTCTCAGTCTTGTTGCGAAAATGAAACAAAGTACCGATAAATAATGTGGGTGGATACTTAAAAATGAGTAGCATATTGGCTTAACCCTATCTTAAAATCAAAAGTAGTTCTTTTTTCCTTACTAAGAAACGTTCATACCACTGGATTTTTACCTGAAGAGTAGCAGCTACAAAGAAATATTGTTGCTTGAGTCGCAACTCTTTCCCCTCATCGTGGTTGTCATTGGGATACAAGACAGAACTGATTGCCTCTGCCCTATTTCTAGCCTCCACTGCCTTACTGTAGTGGCCATCATTAAAATCGGTCAAACTAAACTCTTCCAAAGGACGCCTGCACCCCCAAAACCAGGATCAATGAACCGGGTCGCATTGTAGACAAAGAATATTAGAGAAAATTGCAGATGGTCTAGCAACATCAACACCTTAGTGCCTGAACAAAAAACATAGGATTCAGTTTCGAAGTCCATTGCTAAACTTTCAAAGCCTATCTTTACTGTTAAAAAACGCAGGACACAGTCTCTTCATTCTAATAGACTATTTGCTACTTTCCTTGAAGCTCCTAAATCTTTCATTTCAACTCCTATACACTCTGCTCTCTCATAACACACCCTGTAATTGCACATTCCTTAAATACCCACAGAATCAGTCATGTTGTATACCAACTGATTGTATACAACTCTTACAGACAAAAAGTTGTGAGCACATGTCAAAGCGCATTCAGAGGCTTCAAAAGCAGCGTCACTAGGGAAGGTTGAATGTAATATGCAAGCAGCAACTCTTGGTCATGTACGCATTTAGGGGTTAACAACATACTGAAGCAGGCATTCCATGAGAACATGGTCCAAAATGAGATGGCAACCAGCACAGACGAAATTTGGAGAATTATACCTCTAAAGGGGTTTATCTCTACAATGACACTCGATTTCATTTGTTGCCAAAAGGTTCAAAAATAAATTTAAATTTAAAAAAGTTGGGGAATCGAATTTGCAGATGAAGATGAGAAGAGGGTGAGAGAGCATACGCGCTCCACAAACGCATGGTGTTGGTATTGTGAGTGCCGAATCCAGGAATGGGAGTGTCATAGGCCACAGCTCGCACAACCTCCCCACCTTCCCACTTGAAGAGAGTCTTGTCTCCTTCCTCATAAGTGACCACATGTCCATAGAAACGAACCGGGAAGACCACATCCAAACGCTCCACCTCCCATGGGTTCCCTTTGGCCAACCAGTAGTCCGGACGCTCCACTTGCTTGTTGTCCAGAATTAACTGTTCAAAGATACCGTATCGGTACCGAATTCCGTATCTGCAGTGCAATATGTAAGCTGATATGCATAGACTGAATCGAAATTACTAATTAGAGGTTAACTTCTACTTGTGAAGAAATATAAATCATAATTTATTTATTTTAAATTATATTTCTAGGAGAATTTTTGTAGTTTCTGTGGATTTCAAAGTGTGAAGACTTGAAGAAACCACCTTCACTTATCATATAGGGGCATCCTTGAATCGTCTTACAAAAGACTCAAACCATTCACTGAAGGCTCTATTACTCCAGAGTTTTTCTAGAGCCATGTTGCGATAAGTGTAAAGTTGAAGACTTCTTGAGGTCATATTGGTTACACTTCAAAAGACCCCAACAGGAGAGAATCAGGGACGGCGAACGGTTTTAGATACTTCTACCTAAATACCATCGATTACTATTGATTGAAATAGTATACACTGATACATTGATACAACCAATGCTCAATCTTTAGTTTTGAAAAAAGAGCGATGAAAGCTCAATTTCGTTATGAGGATCATAATCTATATCCAGGTGATAAGTAATAGATAATAGCATTAATAATTATAACCAAATGCTTACATATATACTCAGAAGCTAAACCCTTGGCCGGGGCAAATACTACTGGTGCACTGTAGTCCATACTAATTCTAGGTGAACAATTCAGCTACAATACAAAATACTCTGCTGATTAGTTTTTCGAAAACAAGTTACTTCCAGATAGTATTCCACAAGAACCTTGGGCCAGAGTAAATAAGAACCCAGGCATAGAGTAGAGGACTCCAGTAAAATTGTAGAAAACCAAAGGTCAATTGAGATCAACTCCTATTTTCATCAAAATTTATTAGACCCTAAGCAGGACGATTTTTGAGGGTCATACCCGATAGAGGGGATGCTGAGTGTGGCCATTGAGTCGAGGAAACACGACGCAAGGCGCCCTAGGCCTCCATTTCCAAGACCTGCATCTCTTTCCTCTTCCACCTGAGAACTCAGTCATGCTACATCAGAGGAATCCAGGACAAAGGAAGGCGGATAACTCTAAAAACTCTGAAAACTTAGGGGGAAAACAAAAAATTTACAAACGGGTTAGAATTAGAAATTACCGTCGCTTCAAGGCGGTAGCCCAGAGCCTGCAAAGTCTCAGAATATTCATCCTGCATTACAAATTCACCCTTTATTCAGTAAGATTTAAAAAGTCGTGAACGAACAAGCGTAAGGAAACATCCTAATCTGAGAGAACAATGGATTATCATAACCTTCATACCCAGCTCAAAAGGTCACATTCACAGAACTCGGTTTGAATGCACCTTCATCTGCAAATTCAGAATTGCATTGAGCAATGACCGCCCCACTAAATACTCCAGAGAAAGGTAGTAAATCCTCTTCGAATTCTGAAACAAAACAAGGTAGCGAAGCAAGGTTGGTAAATGCCCTCCAAGGCTTAAGAAAAGAAGCCCACAACAGAAACAAATCATTAACAAAGGTTTAGGTAACTTTAGAATTTCTCAGAAACTTTAACAAACACCATCAAAAGGCACATCCTTTTCATGGTTCATTAGACTGCTTTAAAAATATTAAAGCTCAGCAAACAAGGTAATCTTCCTCCAGGTTCATCAGACCTTTTAAGAGCATTTAAACATCATCAAAAAGAGAATCATGGACAAAAAAAAGGTAACTAAACAGGGTTGGTGAGCTTCCAATGCTTCCAATGCTTCCAATGCTTACGACGCTTACGACGCTTACGAAAAGAAGCCCCCAAGTAAGAGACAAATACTTAGATGGTATTCAGTAAAATTGAACTGCTTCAAAAAAATTTAAACAACGTCATAGGGTGTTGGAACAGTTTCGGATACCAGCGTACAGAGGATATTCTACTTACTTCATGACGAGGATCGTGTTAATAGCTTGACATGGAGTAGCCGGATGAAAACAAAAGAAGTTTTTCACAACAAGAAAGCCAATGAATTGCATTGCATTGGCTGCGTTGAGGATTGTACCGTTTTGATGTAATGCTCCTCGGTCAAATTCCAGCGCTCCACCAGGCGGTCGCGCACACTCTGCGCCGTGGCCTCGTACATGACGGAGGCATCGAAAGAAGCGGGCGGATGGGCGAGCGTGACTTCGGCATGGTGAACAAGCTCGTTCTGCAACTGCTGATGCCCCGCCTCCTCCGTCGTCTGCTTCTTCCCATGGCCGAAGATCGCCATCTTACAAGCAAATATAATATCCTCAGAAAAGTTTCCACAAGGAACACTGTCTCTTCCCAATGCTATCCCTTATCAATTTTTACATGGCCCGTGTGTTTCTGCATATCCACAAGTGAAACCTTTAGAAACCTTGGGAACCCTTGCATGACTAGTATTCTAAGATATGTGCAACCATAATCAACACTGCCCCATAATGACACTTACATGTGACACCTACATTTGGACCAAAAGGTCCCAAAAATCTAGATATTGATTACACAGATGGCCACAATCAAAATATGAGAGTCTATTAGAGCCTAGTGTCGGTTTCTGTTTCTGGTACTCCTAGAGACGGTGCTTTTGGTACTTCG
Source organism: Climacium dendroides (assembly GCA_950106755.1). Lineage (NCBI taxonomy): Eukaryota > Viridiplantae > Streptophyta > Bryopsida > Hypnales > Climaciaceae > Climacium > Climacium dendroides. Next base: position 13,612,924 of record OX467091.1, on the reverse strand, counting down.
TACTTTCAAAATTCATAACTTATTCATGCGGTCTGCTATTCCGTTGCCAATAATGCATGCAGTTCGGTTGCCATTAAGATCCAATAAAAATCATTTATGTCTAATGATGGTAACTATGATCAGGTGCAATTAGTCAGAGCAAGAACAACAAGCTAGAAATTGTTAGCGGAAGGTATATATTTTCTTAATCCTCCATGAAACGAGAGATTGTTTGTGAAGAACAAGTTAAATTACGGACCGCGGGTACACAATCTACAGAAACTTAGATTTAATAAAGGAAGCTTGATTCAGGTGGAACTCGAGAAAACAAAGCAATGACTTCTCCGGAAGCGGTACAGTCCCCCGAACTATGAGGATCCAAAGAACAATAGAAAGCAAAGAGTCATTTTCGACCGCACGTGCTTTCCCTATCAGCTTTCATAGCAATACAAGGCTCCTCCAAACACGAAGATCCACCAACATGCAACTGTTGTTTCCTGAATGTTTGGTTGCCAATCTTACGTCGGGATACGAAAAAAGAAAGAATTACAAGACAAGCGATCAAGGAATCCAATCACTAGCACGGGAACACAAGCCTCCCCTGCCAAGAAACTAGCATAACAACAAGCTCTACCACGCAAATGCAAGGCACACATTCAGCAAAACCTCAATCAAGTCTCTCTCACAAACAAACCACGCACTTCAGCAAAACAAGAACCAGGAGAGCTTGCAAATCACCAAACAAGCTCGCTAATCTCCACACACGCTTTGCTAATTTCCAAACCAAGCTTGCTATCCAACCCCAAAAGCTTGCTAATCCGAAGAAAACTTGCAAATCACGACCAGTAATTAAGCAGACCTCGAACTCCGCCAGAAGCACTCACCCGACGCCGCGAGCGCAACGAGGAGATCGGAAGGGCAATGGGGGGGATCATCACCAATACCAGCATTCCGCTTGTGCACAAGACCTGAAAAGCACGAATGGATGAAAACCATCCATGAGGATGACCTCGGTACTCCGAACTCATCCCATCCACTCAGAGAACATATTCTGGGAAAAAGATTCCAGCCCATTTCTGACGGAGGTTGAAATGGGTGGTCCCAGACTCGTTGAGTTTGCAAGGAGGAGTCATTCATACTATATTTAATTATACTAATAACAATAAAGTTTGTTGAATGAAGTTTATAATGGAGGGTCATATTCTTGTATACGGTAGTGGACTGACTGCCACTCGCTGCAAAAAGTAGAATGTGAAAAAGTACTGCCGTAATAACTGCCATGGTAACTGCCATAATAACTGTGGTATAAGTGAACTCAACTTACATTCGTCCACAATTAAAAAGTTCAGTTTCAGTTACAGAATGTGATGGTTCTGATGGAGAGTAAGTTCAGGAAAAAACCGGCAACTAGGGTAGGAGGTCCATAAATCGCTCACGTAAGAGCTGAAACTGAATTTTGGAGAGGTGAAGCTTCTAGAAATATTTTTCAGTATTTTTCAGTAAATTTTCCTGAAAAGACAAGTGGAATTGGTATCTAATACAAGTCGTTTCATATTTTTTGGAGCTTTAACAAATTAGTTACAAAATTTTGAAGTTGAAATGGCAAAGGGCTCTAAAATCGCACACCTCCTCAAATGTAGACATTTTGTACATTGTTGAAGGCTACAAAAAAGAAACATGTACAAATAGTGTACATCTAAGGAGGTGGGCGATTTTAAAACATGTGCACTTTTAAAACCTCCTACCTTAGTTCAAATTTAGCTAGTGGAATTGGGAAAAAATCTAGTTGCAATTTGAAAACATTGGCAAAAATCCCAGTGAAAAATTTGTAAAATTTCTTTTTAGAGTAAAAAACAGATAACTCAATTGGACTTAGTATTTGAAAAATCAATCCAATATTGGAATTCAAGGAAAATAGCTTCAAAAGTTGAAAAACATCTTGAACTTTGATGGAGATAGCCACCTATATTAAGGAGATGACCTATTTTCAATCAACCTCCCTTTCTTATAGCTTAGGCTACTAAATTTTCAATTAGTTGTAGTAGAGGTGATAGCTCATATACAATATGACTAGCAGAAGTATCAAAAGATGTTCAAAAGATGTTCAAAAGATGTACATTGAAAGCCACGATAATCACTTTCATTGATTTTGTGACTAGCATGTATTTGGAAATTAATTTGCCTATATATCAAATTTGGGACAAACAAAATCTTCACAAAAAAATTCATGGTAATTTTGGGTGGGGAAAAGATGTGAAATACTATAAAATTCCTTCTTTTTTTTAATATGGGAAAAAAATTCAATTTTTTCCATGCCACAAACAAGTTAAATCACTTAAGTGTTGGAAATAGGTGGTCTTCTTTTCAATGGCGTAAGTAAGCTAAGTTCAATGAGTTTTTTGAACAACTTACTTCATAAGTGTCTAATGGAATAGTACAGTATGGTAGAACCACCCATTTCCAATCAAGACCTACATCCGATTTGTAGGGTGCATCCATTTTCAACTAATGCTCGAACAAATTTTCAACCCACGTTTGGAATGTGTTTTTTTCTCCTTTTTAAGGTTGGGATTAATAAGGTCATGATGTATGTCCCAAAATAGTAAGCAAAAAAGTAGGAAGTAGTGGGTGGGGAAATAGTTCTTGAATGATCAAAATTGGAAGAGTCTATGCATTAAGTATGGGTCCAAACCAACTTTGGACTTCCAAAACTCATAGTAATTTCAATTCAAGGTATAAAATTACAAAAAAATTTGCAATCCCCATGATTTCTATTTTTCGACATGGTAGAAAATTTACATTGCCTATTGTTCTAAAACATGCACGGAATTGCTTAAGGTAGTCTATTGTAAAACCACCCCTCTTCTTCAAACCACCCCTATAATTAGCTAGAGAATGGAGATGAGGTGATCTTTAAATGGACCACTTTAGCCATTGAATGAATTGAGAAAAAATTGTTTTTCTATTGCAAGAGCCAATTATTGTCTTTGATTTCCTCACATCTCTTTACAAGTTGCAAGTGGACGAATTTTAGGAGACCTATGGTCACAAATAAGCACCTATGACCCAAATCTTTGAAATTTTATAAGTAATTCAAAAATTCTTGGAAAAATACAAAATCACTTGTGTTAAGTTCCACATCTATTTTTCTTTCTTATAAAAATGAATTAAAAATATTTTTGTCCAATGAAACCTATGAGAATGGCAAACTATCCCTTAAATGGGTGTTTTTAGAGCATACTACCTTAAGTGGTTGTCTATAGGTGGTTCTACCATACTTGCTTTATATGATTCCTTGGATGTCCATTTCAATCTCATAATCACTTATTATTGTTGGCTTTAGAATTTTTTCCCAATCAAGGAGGGAAGAAAGATGAGTGGATGAGAAGGTACAAATAGATAATCTTTTTACTGAATAGTGCATCCAAGTGTTGTCAATAATAGATCACCATGTAGAGCCATCATAGGGAGTCTGTCATAAATATGTACATCTACCTTATGTGTACTTGAATTGTTGTTGGTCTTCACAAGATGCTCAACTTGTCCTACAAAGTGGACCCTACAACGTGAATTTATCCTTATGATAGATACAATTATTTTTTTATTTGCTACACATGATCAAGTTTGCAAATTTTGATTTTATAATTGCAATTGGAGGCCTCTAATTAGCTAGGACAAGTGAATAATACAAAATTAGCATGTCACAAAATAGGGAATCTATTTTTATAATTATCCCACTGAACACAAAATTCACCCTTCATAGCCCACTTCATAGGATGGATTTAGTGTCCTACATGGTCTCTTGGTCTAACTTAGAGCATCTCCACTCCTTGTTCTCCAAATGAACTTAGGATGACAAGAGAGTAAGGAGGTTGTAAATCTATTCCCATTGTAGTCACAAAAAGGATACTTTTTTAACTAAAAAGGTATCCTAGCCCTTCAGCTTGCAAAACATGCCCAATTTTTTCCATCTCTAATCATATTACTTTTTGATTGTAATTCTCAATGCATTTAGAAATTTGAAGAGTAAAATAGTACTCCATGAATGGAAAAAATATTAAGTTGTTTTCAATGGGGTTTGACTTTTCACTGAACCCATTGAACCGGACTTTGAGTTGCCTTTTCGAAAAGCACCTAGCCTCCAATTGTCATATGCCTTGTGGATTGGACTTAAACCCAAGCCTATGGGTTTTTTTTCATTTATTTTAGGCAATGCAAAAAAGTAATCTTTAGTGGAGTTCTATCACTGCATACCCTCTTTGTGTATAACTTGCAATGATGGAGTTTGTAAATGAGCTTAATTTGAAGAATTTTTTTTGAAAAGTACAATGTTGGAAGTTGACCTCTATTAGGTGCCCATTCATTACACTTCTTTAACAATGCACAAACCTCTCTCAGTGCATAGTCCCAACACCATGCACTAAGAGAGGTTTTACCTACACCCACATCCACAAAAATGGGTGAAATTTATAATACATGGATGGAAGCATATTTATTCAGCCAAAGACTATACATTCATCCAAAAGAGAGCGATACCATCCAAAGGTTTGATAGCATTTTGCAGTTTCACCCACTAGAAAAGGAAGAATATCTCACCAAACATTCCCTACACAAAGATTCATCATTTTTTTAAAGCAAAAATTTGCCCTGCCCCGGCCCACAGTCGGTTAGCGGCGATGCTCTTGTTCTGGCTTTCTTTGTCATGTGTGCAGCATGCATGGGCCCCTGGCTGTGAAAGGCTTGGGTGGAGTTCACTGCACCGGTGGTTGGGCTTTTGAAATCACTCCAGGGAACAAGACAAAAGGCACTGAAGGAAGACAGAGGCTTACCTTTTACCTTTCTTTTCAAACAATTGCCTGAGGATGGGAGGGAGTGCCAAGTGGGAATTGGCAGGTTCAGAAAGCATGCAGCCTATGGCAAGAAACTGATGCACAGAGATGGAGTAAGTTACAACAGAAAGGTTAAAATGTCTGAACTACACTAATGATGATAAATAGTGTTATGTTGTGATTAGTGTTACTTGGACTTTTACCCCCGTCACTCTAAACTTCAATTAGTTGACATTTAGTGTTGTGTTCACTTTTATGAGCAATAACTTTTTTGAGCATGTCATAGGTTTCTTGGGTTCATACGTTTTTCTTTGCATTTTGATGAAATAGTTAGGTAACACTAAATGTAAACTTGTAAAAACTTTATACCCAATAGCTGACAAATAGTGTCTATGTTGACATTTAGTGTTGGTAACATTAACCGGATTGTTGACAATTAGTGTTATGCTTCGTGATTAGTGTTGCCAACACTATTTATCATCATTAGTGTAGTTTTGGTAAATAAAATTTTAAAATAAAATTTTAAAATAAAATTTAAAAATAAAATTTAAAAATAAAATTTAAAAATAAAATTTAAAAATAAAATTTAAAAATAAAATTTAAATTTAAATGTCTGAACTGGGATCATGGGATGGAAGAATCATGTCCATTTGTTCAATGTACCAAGTGGAGGTTTTTAGCTTCAAAATTTTTTTACATCTGATGCATGTTTTTCTTGTGCCATAACTTGTAGATTCTCACAAAAGGTAACTAAGGTAGGAGTACCTGTAATCGTCATTGGGACATGATGTCTATTAATAGACATTTAACAAATTATTGGACTCTAGTAGCAAGAAAGAGAAAGAGAATTTCTATGCAATTTCTATGAAATGTATTATTTGGACAATGAGAGAATAAATTGTGATTTTTTAAAGAGGTGACTGTACATGTGGTACCAACACTAGGGTTTGATGTTTACATGCAGTACATCTTTGTAATCACATCTATTCACTTCCCAAGATTTTCCAAGATTTTAGAGGTGACGGTTATGGATACAATGACGGTTGTGGGTGTTGCTATGTTAAGGTGGGTAAGTTATCTCCAAAACCAATACTAGCTTGCCTAGTTACTATTATTAGAATGGTCTATTTTCTTATTTTCTTATTAGCAAATAGGAAGTTTGGATGCACCAAGGAATGTAACATTTGTATACAAGATGCAAAAGTTAAGTTTGAAAGAGTTCCTTCCACATAGATACATAATTGATTTGGAAGATGTACATAGAGTAAAGATGGCGGTTTGGGAGTAATGGTGTGTTTAGGGGTGCCCACTCAAAAATTAAACTTTTTACAATCTTGCCTAGAATGTACATCTTCTATTCATGAGAACCTAGAGTCATTTTAGGATACACCTATTTTCATCACTTTGAAAATTAACGGTTTATTTATATGATGTCCAAAATTAAATGCATAAAAAAACTAGAATATTTTCTTCAATTCAAACAAGATTCTATAGAAAATTAGGCAATTTTTTAGTTGTTACAAGTTTCAATTGCTTTTTGGATGCATTTAGTTGTAGTTACCTCAACATAAAAGAGGTCTCTAGAAAGGAAGTCTTGATTCTTGAGGCATCATGCATTGCATTGTTGAGGGGGGCACTAGGTGATGGTCCTATATGAGTCCAAACATAGGGGTATTTTTTTTTAAAATTGAATTAAAAAAATTCCAACGTAGCATGCTAGTATAGAAATTTATAGAGTTTCAAGAAATACTATAAGAAAATAGTTTTTTTCTAGATGTTTGAAAAAATGTGAGAATATGTTTAATGTGATAGGCCAGATGTCAATGACAATGTCTCTTAAAAATTCATTACAACTAATAGGCAAAAAACGTGTGAAAATCACAAGAAACATGCAAGATTTTAAGTGTTTTTTTCTAACGTCACAAAAAATGTAATCTTTGAAGCTCTCTAAAATGTACCACTTGTTGGACAAGTGACTGCCTCATAAGTATGACATGGACAAGCAGTGATACATGGAATAATTTTTCATCCATCCAATAAGTGATGTGGACTGTAATGTGGACCCCGCCAATTTGTAATGTGGTAGCTAATTTTAGTTTAGGGTTTTGGATATGTCATCTTAAAAGTTTTTTAAGACATCAATTAGTGCATATCCTATCTATAAGGTAGATACCTTATAGATAGGGTATGCATTAATTGATGTCTTAAGCAATATTGCTTGTATCTAAGATCAAAAATAACTATTTAAAATAAACAAGAAATATTGTTGAATTCAACAAGAATTTTTAAAAATTTACCATCTACCATCACAAGATTTTTTGATGACTCAATGAAGGAATTTATTCATTGAAAGTTAGTGAGAACGAAGGGTAGAGAGGTCATATTTATATCCGTTCTCTGTCCATACTGAGACAAATGATATGGGATAAACTAGAATATGGAAACTTGGTTATTGTACATCTTGACATTGTTTCAAACATTTAAACATTGTTTTAGATGTTTGAATGTTGTTTCAAACATCTTGATGTTGTTTCAGACATTTTACATTGAAGACAATTCTTGCTTTACATATCCTATATAGATTGTTTCACTTCCTACCACCCCACTTGTATTAAGACCATCTTTTTTCATCTATGGTGCACATCCATCCATTTCCTTTTTTTTTGCAAAGCATGCCATGTGGTTGCCCTTCCCTTAAATTTTTCACATATGGTCAATATTTTTACCATAGATCGAAATATTTTTTACTAACTTATCCATAATCAAAATGGATCTATTTGCCAACTTGGCAATCTAAATTTTTTTGAATATTCCAAAAAACATTAGTATGTCTTTAGTTAGGTCAAATAAAACATCAGTGTCAATCATAACATCAACTTGGATTTACAATAATGTGCCAATGTTTTTTTCAACATCCACAAAAATCTACCTTGTTGGGCCAAATGTCCTTTGACATCTTCATGTTTTATCAGACATTGTAAGTCGGTGATAAAAACATGGATTTTTTATGTTTAAACATAGTGTGTTTAATCACCTACTATTTTATAATGAACATAAGACACCTTGTAAAAATAAAATAGACCTCATATCATATTGCATTCCTTTGCTATATACATTGGACAAAGTCTCATCTCAGTCTAAGTTAGCCATGAATAGACATTTAAGGTAGATCTTATTTTTGTCTTTTTGTTATGTAAGGGGAACATGGTAGGTGATGGAGTTGTAATGTACTCTCCAAGTATGGAAGTGTGTTGTTTTGTAGGGTTTTAAATTAGTTTGCCACTTTGCTATAAACTGGATAACAAATGTGCTTGGTTGTTCTTGCTAGACTTTGGCAAGGTTTGTGCTTCAATTTTGCTCTTTTTTCCACCACATTGTAGTTGTAATAAATATTAATGCAATCATTTTCATATTTATTATTCTATAATGAGCAATGCACAATAGTTTCACTAAATTATAAATATTCATTCTTCTAACTGCAATGGTCTATTGTAGGGAGGTAGGGTGAATGCAACCATAACATGACAATGTTGTTGTCTTGCTAAATACATTGGCTACATTTGAATGGTTATTGCTTTTACATTAGTAAAAATTTTCCATATCTCTCCAAGAATGCATTGATGGTATTAGCAAGAGTTCATAATTTGTTGTTAACCCCTAAATATCCAAATATTTTTGTGAGTTTCTATAAGTTTATTAAAAAGTGAACAAAAATTTCACATTTTGATAAGTTGTATCAATTTTTTTTGAATTGTAACTGTACAAATTCAAACTAGACATCTTAAAGATCACATGGAAAAAAATACATCAATATCACTTATGGATTGAAAGATTATAATGTTTGATCATAAGGGTGTTAACACTGTAAAAGTAAATTGAAGTATTTCAATCCTCTTTCATAAGCCAAATCTAAAATTGAGGTCATTCAAAAAATATGAGCTTAAAAGATACAACATGCATAACTCCAATCAATTTTTAGCTTCTCAAAATCTACTCTACAATTTTTTTTAAATGAATGTCTAATGTGATTTTTTCTCCAAGATTTAGTGTATTTGAGGCTCATTTCCAAGAGCCCTCGATACTAAAAAATTAAAAATTTTAATATATACCCTTGCACAAAATCTTGAATAGAAAAATCATAATCATTCATTTTCAAAATCAAATCTTTGATGTTAAAACTAAACCTAAAAAAAACGTTAAAGAAAACCTTACTAAAAATAATAACTTGGTAAGGTTTTATTTAACTTCAAAGTTTTGTCAATGACAAAATTTAGTGCTTTGAGTATTGAGGAGCTAAATTCCTAAATTCGGCATTAACGAAGCAAAAAATAAAATTTTAATCTAACAAGGCTATATGGAAAAAAAAAAGTAAGGAAAAAGTTTAAGCAAAAAAACCGTGTCTCAAAAACTCCATCTTAGAAAATTAGGTAACAAGAAGGTACCATAAATTTGGAGAAAAATTAATACTTCCCCCTTTATAAAATATCCTTTGTGCACACATATATGAAAATATAACATGCAATGACCCTCCAAATTGCATTGTGCTTTAGTGTTTAAGGATATCTTTTCAACTAGATTAATTTACACTTGTAGTGAGGGTGCAAAATTAGTATCACCTACAAATTATTTTTTTTTAAAAAGAAATCAATTCAATTTTTCTCAAAATCATATTTATTTTATTCTTAAAACAACCACCCGAATAACCACTACAAACCGTAATGTGAAGAGTTCTTTTATATCTCTACAAATACTTATTTCAATCACTAGAAGAACTTCAAGATTGGTTATAGTTATGTTTAACATAAAGAATCGGGGGGGGGGGGGTACTACAAAGGAAGTTCATGGATGAAGAGCGACCAAATTTTGGACCCCTTATATTATATCCTAAAAAAACATATGAATAGATTTCCTACTTTGAAAGTTTATGTTCTGAATTATTGATATTTTTTTATGTTAATAATAATTAGTTACAAATTTTAGAAGAAAAAATATATACTGTAAAGCTAAAAATGACTTTCACACCCCTATATTATATTAAAAAAAAATTGAAAAATGGTTTTTTTTTTTATAAAATAGCTTTCTATTGAAATTTTATTTTGGCTAAATAATGATCCAATAGTCATCTTCATGTGATCTCTATAAATATTTTAGTTGAAAAACATGCTATTTTAGTTCATTTTTCAATCCTTTCCAAACGATATATCACATGTTATTTAGGACTGGAATTTTTGGCAATAGAAACCTATAGACATTGTTACATAGATCTCAAAATTGTAGGTTGAAATTATAGTTTATTAGAAAGTAATTAGGAAAAGTAGAAATGGGTAGCTAGGGTTTGGTTGCTCCTCACCCATGAACTTCCTTTGTAGTGCACCCCCCGTGTAAAAAATACATTTATGACTAAGTAAATCTATTTGCTTGTATCACCTTATCTCAATGAATATTTTGTTGGATGACTAAAAAAAGATTAAATACAAAAAATTAAATAACTTGGATCGCTGTAATATTTGCAAGATTGCAAGCAAAATAAACATGTAATTATATTGTGTAGTACATGTTAACCCCAAAAATCACTCAAAATTGTCATTTTCAATGCAAACAATAAAACTTTAAAGTATTTGTTTTTTTTGCATATCCAATTGTAGTATTTTGCATTAGACTAGTAAATATGAATGAATGTCTCAGAAACTTTGACATATCAATCACAAGATATAAGAGTTTAAAGTGAAAAAAATAAGTTGTTTGGCTCATAGCTTGGCTTGATTATAAAGCTTTGAATCCTCTTAACTTAAAATTTTGCACTAAAAATTATAAATTCAATTTTTTTTATGTTGAATAATTGAATTGAAAGTTTAAAATTTAAAAAAAACTGAATTTTCAATTGTAATAGTTCTAAGATGGAATTGAAACACACACACTAATTTCAATGGTGAGATTGTTCTATAAAGCAAAATAAACTATGTGCAATTTTTAAATTTTTGTATTTAAATGTAATTGATAAACGGATCTAATACATTATTTTCTAAAGAATTTGCTAAGATAGCCCTCTAAACAAGAAGCTTTGTACCTTTCACTTCACTTATCCAAATAGAATGAATCAAATCTTTCCAAATGGAAAGATATAATCCAAATAGAATGAATCTATTAGAAATCATTTTTTACAAATTATTTGATTTTTTTGTGTTCTTGTTGCTACCCACTTTTGCTTGTTTTGGGCCTATTGTGGCATAACTTTTGTTCCTAGGCACAGATTGAAATAAAAATAATAATAATATAAAGCTAGTTTGTTTTCTTATCTTGAAAAAGTTTTTAAAAATCTTGCCAAAAATTGAGATTATAGATACTTGTCCAAAGTCTCAACAGTCTATTGAAGGGACTCTTATGGATTGTGGGGGGTAAAGCATTGCCACCCTTGGATTCTACACAAGCTTAATGGGGGGTGGATATGGATGGATTCCCTTTTGTCTACCATCATAAATATGCCAAGCAAATTTTTTATCTTGGCCACCTTTAAAAATGATCTCCATACACCAAAGAACCATGCTCACCTATTTCTTCCCTATATTTTGGATTTTGAGACTTTGCTCTTATTGTATAAAATTTTATGTCCAATCCATTGTCTAAGTCAAATTATTTGAATAGGGTAGTCAAACTTGCAAGGTTAATTGTACTATCACAATTACAAAAATTACCCATATTAGATTGTAATGGTAAGTATGAGTAGGGGCCCAACTAGTGCTTTGAATGGTGGAAATGTACTCAGTAAGTGAGTATAGTTTGCTTCATGAATCTACATGCTTACTCAAGGGTGGCCATACTTATGTATATATATATATATATATATATATATATATATATATATATATATATATATATATATATATATATATATATATATATATATATATAATTAAATGCTAATATTTAAAAAATTACCATTAATTTTTATAGACAACTATAAGATACTTTTAGATTTTTTATATTTGAATTGTTTTCTATTAGAATGATAGTTCAAAATTGATTTTGCTAAAATAATTCTATCCTTTTTCATACCCATTTTGTTATAGTAAAATTGAAATGTGAAAATGTTAAGTGAGTAGTACAAAAGAGTGACCACTACCCCTTAATGTCAAAGGATACATATATGTAGTATTCTTTATCTTCAAATTAAATCCTCATTTGTATTAGTAGAAATCTGGTCCTCAAGCATTAGTGAGAGCATAGAGCTTGGTGCTAGAAGCGTGTATGGGCACCAAGCTTTTAGTGCTCTCATTGGTTCTCTAAGACCAATTTTTACTAACATTAGTTTTCACTTGTGAATGATTTTATAGTAGTATATTTTCTAAATTCACAAAAATTATAATATTTGTTGATAAAAGATACATGATTTCACTTGGCAATGAGTTGTTCTATTCATACTAGTGTGCCCTGTGCCATTGCTACAATAAAAATAAAAATAAATTTATAAAATTTTAATTCATAAAAACTTTGGAATTCAACATCTTTCCCACCATAGTTCAAAATGTCACAAAATAAAGTCCATGCACCCCTCCTCATAGAGAGCTTTCTACCACTATCAAGAATGCAACTAGGGAATGCTTAATTCAAAAGATTTATAATTTATGATAATTTAAGATTAAAAAACAACTCAAAAATCCATAACTTTTATATTGTATGTCAAAATGCCTCGAAACAAAGTTTGAGCACTCTTAACCCCTAAAGGACCATTGTCCCTTCGGGGGACAAATTGGATTTCGGGCAGGTACCTACGGACTGAAATTTTGTCATGATTTTTTGAAACTTTTTTTGAAGATAGAAAAACTAATGAGCTTTGTGGGAATATAATTTTTTTCACATTTGGTGCCCGGAAACAAAAGTTATGACCAAATAAGCTCAAAGTAGGGGACGGGGGGCAATCCGGGCAGCAAAAAAAAATTTGCAAAATTTTGAATTTTTCTTTTTTGGATTTTTTTTCTTGTAGATTATATTTTTGTCTGCATGGGAAGCTTTGATTCATTCCATTTGGACTTATTATGAGAAAGTTATCGACAATCTTGTTTATCGGGCAGTTAGAGCATCTTCCTGAAAAAATAACTTATAGAATTCATTTCTGAATGCAATTTTTACAATTTTTCTAAAAAAATTTTTTTTACATGATTTTGTTTGCTTGCTAGAACAATCTCACCATTGGGATTAGTGCATTTTAATTCCATCTTAAAGATATTAATAATTTAGATTTTCCTTCATTCTCATACCTACTTCTACTTAACAATTTTTTTAAGCATGAAAATTAATCTTTTTCTTAAAATTTTCTTTTTTTTCTAGATTCTCAACTCAATTTCCCACAATAAGGATTTAAAGCTCAAAACTCTGTAGTGCAAAAAATTTAAGTTAAAAATTTCAAAGTCAAATAATCCAGTCCCGCAAGGTGCTGAAAAAATTGTTTTTTTCACGTTAAACGCAAATATCTTTTAATCTATGTGGTCAAAATTCCTGAAATTTTTTCCACACATTTCCATACTAGTAAGGTATAAGATCCTACGGTTGGATGTGCAAAAAAAATAGTTTTCAAATTTTTTTACTCTTTGCTACAGAAATGGCAGTTTTGAGTATTTTTTGGCAGTAATAAGGCCTTGGTCCTTTAGGGGTTAAATTGTAACAAACAAACAAAACATACAAAACAAAACAAATAGCCTAACATCAATGTATAACTTAGATCCATGAATACATGAATTTGTTTTCAAGGAATTATTTTCAAGATGTTCAAATGCACTAGCATGGTAATTGGCACTTCAACCTTACTAAGGTAGGAGGTTCTAAAAGTGCAAATGCTATAAAATTGTGCACCTCCTCAAATACACTATTTGTACATGTTGCTATTATGTAGCCTTCAACAATGTACAAACAATGTACATTTTAGGAGGTGGGCGATTTTAAAGCCCTATACCATTTTAACTTCAAAAATTCATAACTAATTCCGCAAAGCTCCAAAAAATATGAAATGACTTGTCTTAGATGCCAATTCTACTTGTCTTTTAAAGAAAATTTACTGAAAAATATTTCAAGAAGCTTCACCTCCCAAAAATTTAGTTTCAACTCTTAAATGGGTGATTTATGGACCTCCTACCTTACAACTAGAAATACAGATTTCATTGTTTTTCTTGCATTTTTGTCAATCTTTGAATGTTTTGGAATTCTCAAACGGAATTACATTGTGATTCAAAGCAAGTGATTTCCTTTGTTAGAACAAGAATCATTAAGGATAGTCACACCTTCTTCACTAGACACTTGGAATATGAAGAATGGGGATAAGGTGGCTTTCCATTGGCTTCACTTGGTCCTCCACGGGGAATATTTTTAGCTCACTACATCTTGTGCATGCCCAATCTTTACCTCTAAAAGATTGGGAAAATTGGATGTGCACAAAATATCATACTACTAAAATCATAAGTCCCTCTGTAATATCACAAATGCTACCTTTAATACTAGAGGCTCGTGCTTGCTATGCTACGTATTCATTGTATCACATATTAATAAAATTTGATATATTTGAATAGAATGCATGATAATGATTTCGATAAGTTTTTAAAATAATTTTTAAAATAATTTTGTAAAAATATTTTCAATCATGCATACATAGAAATCATATTTTCACACAATGTGATATTACTGAAATAGAGTAGCAATTCACAATCACCTCTGTAATATCACTTTTTACAAAGGGTGATATTATAAAAATAATATAGTTGTTGCAATTGAGGTGATATTAAAGAGGATCAATATGGTGATATTATAAAGGTAGCAATTCCATTGCTTTTCTTGGCTTTATACTTCTTTTGCATTTCTATGATTTTGTGCTTTTGTGAGCTTTGAGCTTCTAATTTCAATTTTCTATTGCTACTACCAAATGATTTGAGAAATTTATTAGATTGAACCGATTTTGGATTTCACAACAACTAAATTGTTCACGAAGCTTTTGAGATTTATAAGTTTTTCCTTTAAATTCTTCTATTTGGGTTGCCATTGTTTGTAACAATTGAGTCAGATTTCTAATGCATTCTAATGTATGTGTATCTTTTACTATATTCATCATTGCATGTATTTCATTCATTGTTTATTGAATTTTTATTTTTTATTTCAGTATATGTTTATTTATTAAAAAAAATTATATGAAAATTTTAGTAATTTTTATCTGAAAATTTATTGAAATTCTTGCTCTACATTCTATCTAATACATAAAAATTCTTATGAAATTCTAATGATAAATGCGATAGCAAACGCCAACTGCTAGTAGTGAGCTAAAAATATTTCTTTATGCTTTGTAGTTTCCCATTTCCACTTCCAGTTTCACCTTCGTTGCTGCGATTTCTCCATTATTTCATTCTCCACTCTAGACACATATTTCAGGTGTCACACCTTCTTCACCCACCGCAGCTTCCAGTTGGCTTCTCCAAACCCTCACCAATTTCTCATTCTCCATTCTACAAGTGCCTGGTGAAGAAGGTGTGATTACCCTTTCTTTGTTTTTCAGTCGTGCGAGGAGACCAGATTACTGTGATCGTTCCTTATGATCGTTTTTTCTAGGAAGAGGAATGTCAGGAATTCGAGGGAGGATCAGGAGCCTGTGCACATTAGGACGTGCTCTCAGCGAGCTTCGATGCACGCGCCGCGTTCTCTCTGAAGAGGAGTTGTTTCGTCATGTGCCATTCGTGCCGTCGCGCTCGATCTTTTCTTTTCGATCTTTTCTTGGGGAAAGGATTTCGGTTCAGTATGGTGGTGTGCAAATTAGGGATTCGGGAAATTTGATCGGGTCCCAGCCTTTCCCGCAGGTTCGTGTGCTTCCCTGTCTCGTATTGTGGTTGGGAGCTTTGGTACATTCTCTTTGAATATCTATGCTTTACTGACTGGCACAGAGAGGGCAATTGCAGGATCGGTTCGAACGTTTTGACTATTTCACTTGTGTATGTCGTTTCGGAAATTATGAAATTGAGCAGTAGCACAGGTAATTAAGCAATTCAGTAATGGGAAACACTTCCTTCTAGGATTATCAATTTTAAGGGTTTACTACTGGAACTGCACTGGCGATTTCTGTCATTCTTTTGCAAATCGTTAGGTGAGTTTATTAGGAGTCGTCATTTTGGAAACTATGAATTATGGAATGGGACAGATATGCTTTTCACCGCTTTGTGGAGTTAAGCGACTCAGTGACTGGAAGTGACAAATTTATAAATTTTTAGGGTTTAGGGTTTAGGGTTTTAGGATTGGGGAATTTTACTACTGGAAATACAATATTCAATTCTGTTATTCTTTAGCAAAATTTAATTTGAAGTTCCCTTAAACTGTGCAAATAAGGATCTGCTCTATGTGCACATGATGAGAAATAACTAATTAATATGGGTTGTCTTCCCCCAAAACATGCTCTAGATTAATCTTATTCTCATTTGCCTATTCCTTAAAGCCTTGCGTGAGAAGGTAAAGCCAATTCACGTCCACAAATGAAAAATTAGTTTTCATTGGTTTTATGGTTGCTAATTAAATGACTTTGAGTTATAGGGGTGTGGTTTAATTTGTACCCTAGAATTGGGGCATCTTCCTTAGTTTGATAAATACTTGGATGTGAAATTAAATTTCTTACAAGAGATGGCTGTCTTTTGGGTCTTCTCCTTTGAGGAATGGCCTGCATTATTACAGGGCGTGGTTAGAGAAGGCTTTGATATCTCGTGCATGGGAATGGACTGCTTGGTAGTGACAGAGTGCATGATTTTATGTAGGAACCGAGTTTGTTTTGGATTTTCGGATTGATAATGTTGCGTTGCCTCGTTGATTGTTTTAGGGTGTTCGTGTCTTCAATAGACCTTTTTATTCATCACGATCAAGGGAGATTGCTAACTCAGGAAAGAGCGGTGAAGCCTTGTCAGAGGTTGCTGGTGAAAAGTCTAAAACCGCGGGGGAGAATCCAAAGGCCGTACGGGGTGGTGTAAGTCCTCTACGCTCTTTCTAATGGCGATGCGGTTTTGTGCTCCAAAATTGCTTAGTCATCTTACTTTTTAAAGTCTGTTCTAACCAACGACACTTGTCTCCACGCGTTACATTGATTGAGACGTCATGCTTTATTTAGATGCTTTCCGTTTTTTGGTTTCGAAAACTTATCACTGATAATGTCCTTGGATGTTGGAATAATGAATTTTAGAATGACTGAAGATTGTTGCTGAGGTGAGTGTTTGTGCTTCTGCTGCAGCCAGTATCTTGGGCTAGCCTTGCGCTCTTGGTGGTGACTGGAATCGGCTTGATTTTGTTGTGGGAGCAAGAAAAGAAAAGGCAGCTAGAAGGTTGGTTGGCTCTTTTCCTTGAATATCTTGATTATCTCCACCCCAAGGTGAGAGATTAAGCAATGGTTCAAAAATGTATATAATTCTGTTATCTAATTGAAATGAAACGTGTAAAAGCTTTAGTAGTATCATTTCAGTGAATGAATTTCTCATGTTTAATAGAATTCTGACATGTGATTTTATGAATAGTTGCATTCTAAGATTGTGTTTTTGAAATTTCCACTAAGTGTGGATTATATTGAGGATTGTACTAAGGTTCATACAGAACAAGACATTTGTACTTATACATTTGTATTTATGGTACAGACTCTTGCAATTAGCTGCTTCTTTGTCCCTGTAATTTCAATGGTTGCCATGAGGGTCTCTGGAAGGTTTTGGAACTGCACCCACGTCTTTGACTTCATATCTTGCTGCTGAACTCAACTCATTGATTGCAGTGCTACGCTCTGAGAAGGGGGCAGTTGCCAAGACGGGCCCTGGAGTTGGGAAGGCAGCTATTGGGGGTCCTTTCAAATTAGTCAATCAGGATGGGAAAGTTGTGACAGATCGTGACTTCCTTGGCAATTGGTCGCTTATATACTTTGGGTTCACATATTGCCCAGATATATGCCCCGATGAACTCACAAAAGTGGCAGAAGCTGTCGATAAAATTGGTTAGTCTTTTCGTAGTGCATTGCGTTCTTTCCCTTTGTACTTATCCATCATTCTGTGAACTTTTTGTTTTGTTTTGTTTGAGCTTCTTCTTTTGCAACTTGACTTATATGGTTGATTACTTAGTTGCTGTTGTAATGGACTACAAGAGCTAGTGTTAAAAATGACAGAGGACTATATACTTCTTTTCAGATTATTTTTCTCAGTCATCATCTTTTTGAAATGCAGAGACGAAAGTAGGATTGCAGGTTCTTCCCATCTTTATTTCCATTGATCCAGAGCGCGATACTGTTGAGCAAGTTCGAGAGTACTTGAAAGGTAGGCCTTGTCCTGGTTGTATTGGAAACTCTTATTTATGGAACTTTTAATGCTTGCCTGATAATGTACTTGGAAGAAGTTTTCCTTCGTTTTTAATTTTGGTCACTCACTTACACAGTTGTGCAAGATGCCGTAATTTAGTACCCCGGTTAATTCTTGCCCCTGTTTTGTGCTTGTCAATTAGAAATTTCGCTCTCCTGCACTAATTCCGCACTTTTGAAACCAAATTTAAGATCAAAATTCCAAGAATGGGAAAACCCATGCTCAATGGCAATTCCTGCGTTTTACTTGCACAATGCATTGCTTGCTGTTCGTGAGGTGAAATTGTCACGGAACCTGTTTACTTGTGAGCTAGAATCTTTCTACCCATCGTGCAGTAAAGTTGCTTTTTTTTTTTTTGAATCTGCAGAATATCACCCCAGGTTTGTTGGTTTGACTGGGACTGTGGAAGACATTCGCCAAGTTGCTCGAGAGTATAGAGTTTATTATATGAAAACTGAGGATGAAGGCACCGACTACCTTGTTGACCACTCCATTATCACGTACAATTTCTCATACCACTTGTCTCGCAGTCCCATCAATTTGCTCAGTTTTATGAACCTGATCGATAAACTTCTTTTAATGGAATGGTTTTCTGTTTCGTCAAGTCATTTCTGTTTAACAATCGTAATGTGAGGATGTAGAACATTTTTTGGTGAGTCGCGTTGTGTAGACGTGGGTTGAGCATTGTCACGGTGTGGTAACCACTGGTGATATTTGTTACTGTGGTTGCAGGTATCTGATGGACCCTGATATGAACTTCGTTAAGTTTTTCGGGAAGAACTACGATGCAGAATCTCTTTCCGAGGGAATTATTGCAGAGATCCAAAGTACCCTGAAGAAAAAATAGCCCTAAATTCTCTGGCCAGCAATCTCAGCAACTTAAGAGGAAGTCTGATCATGCCGTTTCAGGATACTTTTTAAGTTCTCTTTTCAGAAGCTTTAGTTGTTGAATCGGATTAGTCCACAACACGGCGCTTTCATGCTCGGCGAGTTATTCTGTATCAGCGACATTTGATATGAAGGTTTCTTTCCTCGGTATACATTAATTCAGTTTGCGGCTTGAGTGAGTAATGTTCAAGCGATCTCCACTTCACTTCACTACATTGAGTTGACAGCTCAGTATTTGTCAGCAAATTTCAAAAGCAATACAACCAATAAAAGGAAAAGACCTGCGTGATGTTTATGAGTATTGGTTGATTGTTGGTTGTAATATGAGATTTTGGCTGAGAAATTGGGTGAAAATCAATGAAAAGTTTTAATAAACCAACTTTGCTTACTTAAATCTACTTGTACGAACTCCTAAAGTGTGAAAAGAAAAGACTGTAGGAATTGCACTCATACTAATGTATGTGGGTTGAAAATTAACCCCTCGAGGACCCAACAATGTTTTTATTTTTAAATTTTAAATTTTTAGATTAAAATTCTGGTTTTTCTCCATGAATTTTAAACTTCTACCGCTTTTTCCACATTCAAAATATAATCACTTATAACATAGTTATATAGATTATTGTAGAAAAATGGGGAATATTTTCAATATTAGTTTAAGAATTTCTATACTAATGAAAATGAGTGCTATACTTGTTGGGACTAGCAGTCTATATAAAGGCTAATACCTTGATGATGCTTTCACTCACACATGACCTTAATGTGCACCTCTGGGTCTCATATCATAGTCATATATACAAGATTTGTCAATAAAGAATGACGGTGCTCTAGGGACCGTGCTTTAATTGGAATGGAGTTAAGTCTAAGTTGGACTATGAACAATCTGTTGGTTCACAAAGTTAGTAAAACTGTTGTGTAGCTGGCTGCTTCTCTAGTTTTTTTCAAAAAAATTGAAAATGACCAGCGTTATACATGCATCTTCTTACCTTTGATCTATTCAAAGGCCATATTGGTATTAAGATAGCTTTGTTCACTGAAGCATTGTGAGTATAGGTGCATAGACTCTTTGCAATGGTGTTAGGTTCCCAGATTAGTGGCCAACAGGTGGTGCCTTCTTGGTGTTCATTCCACAAACATATTCAAGCCATTGTTTTGTTATTTTGATAGAATTGGAGATTTATTTCTTAAGTGAATAACAATAACAAGTTGTGGTAATGTGTAGACACCTTGTACATGTTAAGTGGCATACTAATAGTCTGTTGTTTGGGATGGGTACATGTGAGGATTACCACCTCCTAGGGAATTTTTTCAAAAAATTCCAAACACTCAATCTTATTGGCATATGAAGGACACTTACTGCGGCAATTTACATTGCTCAAATCCATCACTATGTTTATGTTTTGCTTGGAATGTGAATAATTGAATATGTTTGTGTTACAAGAGTATAACTGCATCATTTCAGTGAAAGAGCTATAAGTATCACATGGATTGATCTTTGTTGCGACAAAGGCCCGGTTCAAGATACATGACAATGACAACATAGTAACTTGAACTAGTTCAATGTATATTTGCATACATAGATACATATTCACGGAGTTATTATTAGACACTAAAGCTTGTTTTAAGTTTCCATTTTTTTGTATTTAGACTAATAGACCAACTTGTTCATGCATGAATAAGCTCTGATCACTTCTATGAAAAATATCACTACTGTCTAATTCAATAACTGATTTGGATTTGCTATGGCCTCTAGCATCTAGCCATATGGCTCAAAAGTACATCAAGAGTTGGACATACCATGGGGTCCATGGGTTATATTATGTCTCTTTAATCATATGAATGAGTTTATGTGTTATTATAAATACTTGTGTTAAAATATAGACTACAACTAGTATGAGTCTCAAGAGCAAAACAAAATCTACCTTGAATCAATCAAGGAAGTATCAAAAAGACATTTTTTTTTCAACATAGTGATTTTGGACAACTCACTACAAACAAGAAAATTCACTACATTAAATATTTTTTTAATATGGGGACAAGGAGTATCTTGCCAATCCACTAAAATAAATTCATTTGAATTTGTCCATGAAAAATTATGGAGAAAAATGTTATTTTCATTGGATGGGGGGCAACATGGGTAGGGTAATTTACACTAGAGCAAAAATTGCAATATCATCATTAAAATAAATTTGGGGCCTCCAAAAGATTGTAAGTTCTTGGGCTCTGAAAATTGTTTCAACGATGTGGGAATGCTGCCAGCTACACAGCCGATGTGGTCAAGATCATGCTACGTCATTTTCTGAAAAGAAAAAATTTTCAATTTTTTTTGCATTTTAGAAATTTTAAATTAAAAAGAAATTCTAACAATTGGTCACATTCTTTTACTACTGTGGAAATAGAATAAAAAATAGGCCTCAAATGGTCTTCCAATGGCCTCAAATGTCTTCTACTGGTCCAAAAAAGCTTAGGCAGGGCCATAGGTAGGCTCTCAATCTAGGTTTAGGTTGGGTACTTCACTAACATTCTCTTGTATTTATAAACTTGTTTCAATGTTCAAAGAGGTGGTGGCGAGGAGGCAATTGCTTTGTGACTTCTTTTGGTTTAATAGGGTAGTTACTCCTACAATACTACATTTATTTATTTTTAAAATTTTTCTTAAATAATTGCCACATTGAAAAATTAAAAAATTCATTATCCAAAGAATCCATTGAGCCACTTATAAATTTGTCATTTGACAAACTACCATGCATAAAATTTGATGGCTATATGAAGCAATGGTTTTATTGATAATCACAAGAATGGAGGATGGAGAGGTTATTTTTATAATCAAATCCATTGTCCTTCATAAATCCTCAAAGAGTATGGAATAATTTAAAGATGAGAGCTTGACTACTCATTATTAAAACATATGAATTGTGTTCAAAATAGAATTTATGGCCTCATTTGAGCATAGTAAAATAAAATTTTCTAAAGAAATGTAGACTAAAAATAAAAGGGAAATCAATATAACTTTCATTCTCAAAAAAACTTTTGTAGTTTTGAGCCTCCAAACAAAAGTTATGGATAAAATTCATAGAGATTGTTTGAAAATGTCCCTACCAACCCCTCTTTGAAATTTGTCCATAACTTTTGATTAGAAACTCAAAATCTCAAATGGTTTTTTGGAGATAAAAATTCGTGTTGTTCATTATTTTTCACCCTCTTTTTAGTTGCACATTATAATCTAGCCTTCTTCATGGCTTTGTAGTCCCTATGCATCATTGGCTTGACATCTAGTCGGCTTGGTTTTCACCTAGTAGTAAGTCCTTGTAATAACTCTACCATCCTAGCATAGGGTTTCAGCACATGGATGGCATATCCTGTTATGCATAGATGAATGCATGCATAATCCCTCATGGCCAATAGATGCCACACGGATGTCTCATACATGAGTGACTATGGTCTTGCGATCCGTACTGGTGTTAATGTTTTGTAGTTGAGGTTGTAAAATGCTTAGTATTTTTCCATCATCAACTAGAGAACAGTTAGGATTTAGGGTGGCTAGGGTTTTGGCGATGTTAGAATTTCTTCAGGTGGGTGTTTAATTTTGAAGTTGGAAATCTTGGTTCTATTGGTTCTATAGTAGTGTTAGGAGATTGATCTTTTTGCAAATATTTTGTGGTAATTGTGTACAAACGTGAGTTTCTATAGCCAAGGCGCTTTAGGATTTAAGAAGTGCAATTAGTAGTTTAGGAAATCAACATGTGTGGTTTCTAGTATGTAGGTTCACATCATTGTTGGGTAGAGAGGCCTTGCCTTGGGAAAATGCGGAGAATCTAGTTGCAACTAGATTTGAACCGGAAAATGAAGGACTACGAGGTCAAATACACCTACGAATCTACATATATACACATAAACCTCTAAATAGTGTCATGTAAACCAAATAAAATACCACATGCTCAAATACTCCCATGATGTGTCATATAGATCAAAAAGATGTCAC
Organism: Climacium dendroides; assembly: GCA_950106755.1. Taxonomy (NCBI): domain Eukaryota; kingdom Viridiplantae; phylum Streptophyta; class Bryopsida; order Hypnales; family Climaciaceae; genus Climacium; species Climacium dendroides. Next base: position 13,589,909 of record OX467091.1, on the reverse strand, counting down.
TTGTTTGTATAAAAGTAATAAAAGTTGCACATAAACATCATAAAGACCCTTTAAAGAAGCACCCGATACTAAAATGAGTGCCAAAATTGCTCCAAGACTCCAAATTGAGAGTGTAATAATTCTTTGAAAATTTAACAAAAAAATCTACAAACTCTCCAAATATCAACTCAAAATCTCATATTGTCTGACTTTTATAGTCTCTCAAAGTACATCCTCTCCAATTCAAAAACAGTTCATTACTACTTTGCTTGTAAGCTCATAACTTTTACGTGCTAACTCCAATTTGATCTTGTGATATTTGTATAGAAATCTAACCAAATTATCTACAATCCCTCTAAAATTCATTCTAAAATATGATATTGTCCAACTTTTAAAGTCGGTCAAAGTCCTTTTACTTCAAATCAAAGGCAACTCCTCACCACTTCACTTCTACACCCATAACTTTTGCATGCTAACTTTAAACAAAGAAAGTGATAGTTTTTTGGAAAGCTAACAATTCATTTTATAAACTAATCAAATCTCAAAAAGAAATACCGCTCCATCAAATAGTTAGGAGCCCTTGAAGATTTTGCCCTCTATATCTCATGACAATCATTCCTTTTTCATTCCCTCAAGCATAACTTTCACATAGAAACTCCAAATTGAGCAAGTGATAAAGTTTTGAAATCACAAAAATATGATGAATAACCGCCCAAAATTTCATTACAAAATTCTTCATATACAATATCCTATTGCTCTCTAAAGTCACGATTCTCAAACAAAACTAGAAGGAGGAAGAAGACCCTTAACCTCATCCGCCACCTCAACTTCCATACCATCTACCTATATAGGTGTAGTTTAGTTTTTAAAAGTAACACATGGACTTAAATTCATCCATTGGCCATCTTTTTTGTTCCATAACTCTATCCTTATCTCCTACATGGACTTTTAATCCATTTAAAAACTCAAAAGAAAGGTAAAACAAACTTTACTTTTTATTTCATCAACCTCAAATACAAAATAAACCTTTGAATTGTCTTTAAGCATAAAAATGAAATAACTAATGCCAAATAGTTGTCTAATAGAGGTAAAAAAAGTAAAGTTTACTCCACTTAGATCATTAAACTTTCCAAAAAATCCTTTACTATGACAACAAATATATATTTTTACATAGTGAATGTATATACAACATGACACCATACTTCAATGTAGCATTTAGGGGGTTTAGATTTCAATGTATAGGTTTTAATGTATAGGTTTGAATTTACATTTAGGAATGACAATTTCAGGTTTCTTTATCTCTACATTCTATTGAGTGGATTTAGGGTTTAGGGTTTGTGGCGACTTCAAGTATTTTGAACTCTACAAACATTTGTACATATTTAAGATTTGTTTCTATGTAGCAATTCTAGGTTATCTACATTTTACGTACAATAGGACGTGTTTAGGTTTGATTCTTCATCATGATTTTTGGTTATTAGGGCTTTATATATAATTGTATGGTTTAGGGTCATTTGTGTGTGGCAATCTATGGTTTAGAGGGGCTATATTGAATTGTATAAGGTTCATGTTTTGTATTTTTATGGCTATTTTGAGTTTAGGGTGCATATTAAGGATTTGCTAAACTATACTTGCAAGGATTTTGCACAAATGTTTATGAGCGCTAAAGATTGTTGTCTTGGAATTGAATTTTGTGGCACCACTGTCATACTATTACAAGGGTGTGATAGAAGACAATGTCTAGCCCCTCCCATAGGTGCCATGGTGGATTTAGAGTTTGTAGAGATAGCACAAATTGATTTTCTTCTTACATAGTCCACAATCAATTATGCAGACACTATTTTCAACGATTAGTAGTATAAAAAACAATTCCAAGTGGAGCTTTTTGAAATCAAAAGGAGGATCCCAAATCCATTTAAAGGTTCCATCTGGAAAACAGACTTGCTATGGGAGATGCGGGAGACACACCTAGTTTGTTGACTATATAGAGATTAGAGAAAGACCTAGTAGTGGTCTAACATACTATTGCTTATTATTTCATTAGGGGCAAAAAAAATAGCAATGGAGAGGTCCGTTGTAGATACGTGAAGATTCAAACAATACCAAAGAAGGAACCTAGATTTTTTAGAGTTACAATGACTGCATCGAAGGAGACCAAGCGATAGATCTTTGTACACCATGCCCTTTGTCAATGCTCTTCTTGCATTGCTTTACTGTTTCTGTACAAAGCATACTACTACTAACTTGTTTAATTCCTTATGCAGGTACCACTACCAATACGGTCTATAGGACCACAGTGGGAAGTTCAAGACAATCACTTTCTTATTATTACTTAAATAGAGATCTAAGGTGGTGGTTGTTGCAACTAGAGTGTACCAATGGTCACAAAAGAAAGAAAATAGTTAGATGCAAATAGATACAGGTAAGAAAAAACGAGTTACAAAAAAGAATCCTAGACTGGAAACTGTAGGGCTAGATACAAGCAAACCCAAGTACACATGGAAGAAGTTCCAAATCATGCTCATAGTGACAACAACATCAAAACTCTTCACTAGTAGAAAATGCAGGAATTTCAACAGAATTCTGTTGTTTCGATCGCGTTGTTTCGGCCACTGAACAACAGAAATCTGTTGAAATTAACAGATTTTTGTTAATTTCAACAAAAATCTGTTGTTCAGTGGCCAAAACAACGCGACCGAAACAATAGAATTCTGTTGAAATTCCTGCATTTTCTACTAGTGCTTGTAGACAAAGTTTTTAGCCTAGCATAGATTAAGGCTACAAATCCTGCACTGCAAACCATAGAGATGTCTTGAAATTATAAGAGTGGAAATGTCCTAGGCAACATTCCTTCATTGGTAGAATTGATAGCCTCCTTATCCATCAATGTTGATTCCAACTCCAAGTGCGTGGAGATAGACCTTAATTTGTTGGCTCACTTAATAGCTAACTTGTGCATCACCCTTGATTCCAATCCCAAGTGTATACGTGGACCTAGACCTAAACTCGGTACCACTTGAATTAGTCCACTAAGAAAACCTTTAGTCTCTTGGTGCCAGAAAGATCTTTCCTAAAAGAGCCTCCAATTCATGCCGGCCTATTCAAAATACAAAGGTAGTGCCCTACAAGCATTGTTATCCTAAAAGAAAACCAGATAAAACATTGCTAAACATACAAAATGGAAGTGAGCTCATATATAACATGTTTTTCCACAAACAAGACGTGTGAACTCTGGTGACAAGAGTTGCTAAGGAGACTTATATGCTTGACAAGCACAATGCCAAAAGTATCTAGTTGTAGGTAAAGGAAAATTAAGACAACATATTCTATTATCAAGAGACTAGTGCACATGTCCATGGAGGGCTCACTCTAGCCAACATTCCCTTCACTATTGGTATTAGATGCCTTTGTAGCGTGAGATGTTGCTTTAGTTTGGTCATAAGGGAGCCGTTTCAATTGATGTGACATTTGGCACAAATGAGAAGGTAAGTGGACTAACTTTTGTGGTTTTAGTACGGGTAAAGGGTGTAGTTATAATGCTAAGAACCAACATGCTTTTTATTCTAATGTTTTTTCACTATTCCTCTTTTATTACAAAACTACTTTGTCTGTGTAGTTCCCTTTATATACGTTAATGGTATTTGAAGATTGGCACAATAGAATGCCTATTGCCTTTGTGTTAACGTCATGATTAGCTCAAGAAGATGTGGCTCCTTGGATGAGGGCTTTGGAGAGTAACTTGAAGAAGGAACGCCCAAATTGGAAGCCAAACGCTTTCATTGTCAACTGTGTGCATGGTGAGATCAACAACATACAACATGTCTTTTGTACTATTTTTGAAACCACTAGTGATTGTGGTTTAGGATCAAGGAGTCATTAAAGTCATGCGTTCTAGACTCATCACATGGTACAATTGTTGATTCAAGCGGTTTAGGAGACTCACAAAGGAAAATAATCAAACCTATGAGTAGACTTGTCCCTCATTTGTTGCTTTGTTGGATCCTTGTCCTTGTTGTTTTTACTAGGTCACTTGTGGTTGGTGGCTTTGTATCCCATTTTTATTGCAATGAAATTTTGTTTCATTTGTGTCAAAGAAACAAACATGCGAGCAAACTTTAGGGATCATTATATAGGAAACATTGATTATTCTCATCTACATTACTATAGGATCGTGTGGCTTGCTACCGTCATCTTTCTATATTTATGGCATATACACAAGGCTTGGCAGAAGCAAGTCTTTATTAAAATTCAAGATTCAAGATTCTCAACAACAAATCCAATGCATGTGTCATGCACCCCTGCTTGAAGATGTATGGGTATGTAAGAACAATATCATCTATTGTTCCAAGCATGTTCATTGCATTGCCCATACAAATTTGCATTATATATTTCGGACCCATCTTGTCAATGAATACTTTTGATTGGTCTAAAACAATTTCTATTTCATTGATATGTCCCAATTTAGTGCCTCTTCTTTCACAAGCTACACTACTACATTTTGAGTGTATATGCCAACACATTGATCTAACTCTATTTTTGTGCCTCCTCGATTTTGACTTACATTGTAACTTAAACATATAAAATTGTTTTTTTATGTAATTCTCTAGGGCCCACACGTCTTGTTTTAGTCATATTTAATAGTCATATCTTCATAGTGATTACATTTTTTTGTTTTTGGCATCCCAAAGTAAATTTGGGCAAAAAAATGTTGAAAAAGTGCTTAGTTATATTTTTAGTTCAGTTATATTTCCAGTCATTTTTTAAGGCAGCCCTCAAAAAATATGGGCAATTCAAAAAAATATAGTCAAATGCTACATTTAACTACTTCTGGACTTTTGAAAGTCTAGAATTCACAACGGTCATTGGGAGATGCATCAAAGGATCTATCCAAAACATCAGGGGATCTAAATTTTCATCGGGGGATCAGTTCAAAACATCAAGAGATCTATACCAACATCAAAAGATCTCCCAATCTATACAAACATCAGGAGATCTCCCGATGTTTTGAATTCAGTGAATAGTCCAGAAGTAGTTAAATGTGGCATTCAAACTATTGTTTAGAATTTTGAAATCCTAGACATCTACTTTTTGAATTTTAAAACTTAATCACTATTTTTTTAGGATGTTGAAACCCTAATTGCTACTTTTCTAGGATTTCAAAATCCTAACTGCCATGTCTTTAGGGTTTTAGAAATCTTAGTTGTTACTTCTTTAAGGTTTTGAAACCCTAGCCGCCACCTTTTTGGGCTCTTCTTCCTTACTTTATGTTGTTTTTCACCTTTTACTTCTTGTTGTTTCTTGGTTTTGCTTTTTAGTTGTTGCCTTTTATTGCTCTTTAGTTCATAATTTAACTCTTGCTTCTTTTTGCTCTTTAATTCATACTACTTGTTTCTTTTTGTTGTATCAAAATTCTTTTTTCTTCTTGCATTTTAACTCTTTCTTTTTTTGCCTTTTAGTTCTTGCTTTTTGTTTTTTTGGTGATGCATTTTAACTCTCGTTTCTTGTTGTTTCTTGTTGTCTCTTAGTTGTAACTCTTTGTTGCATCTTAACTCTTGCTTGTTGTTATCTCTTAACACTTATAAATTTTTTCTTTTTTTTCACTCCATTATCATTGTTATTCTTTCTATTTTAAACTTGTGCTACCTATATTATGTTGTTGTAAGTTTTTGAAGGTTGAGCTTTATTGTTCATTCACTAAAAATTAACATTCCATTTCTTTAATTGTATATGCAAACATGGAAAATTAAAACAAAGTTATTGGAAACTATTTACAACCCAATCGAATCATTTTCACATTATTGTAAGAAAATTAGACCCTATTGGCTTGTTTAAGTGATTCATTGTTATATATATGTTTTGAATTGGTAACTAATAAATGTCATTGAAGAAAGTCTTATTTTTTCTTGCATAATTGTCTCTTGTATATCTTTCAAATCATATGTATTTGTTTTTAACCACGTAAAATCTTTTATTTAACTATTCAATTATCTTAATGTATAATTGCAACGTGTCATATCCATTTAAAATGCATAGAAAATGTGATTGTAGTTTGTAATGAAGCTATTTTTTTTACCTTAATTACCCTAATTACAAACTACACATATGTGACTTTCAATCATTGAGAGAATCACTTGCTTAAGTTATATTTTATAATATATATTGACAAAGATATAACTAGTTAGTCATGTAATAATGCTACATTTAACTACTTCTGGACTTTTGAAAGTCTAGAATTCACAACGGTCATTGGGAGATGCATCAAAGGATCTATCCAAAACATCAGGGGATCTAAATTTTCATCGGGGGATCAGTTCAAAACATCAAGAGATCTATACCAATATCAAAAGATCTCCCAATCTATACAAACATCAGGAGATCTCCCGATGTTTTGAATTCAGTGAATAGTCCAAAATTCAATGAATAGTCCAGAAGTAGTTAAATGTGGCATAATACTCATAGTTATGCATGCCAAAAGATGACTTTGCACTTTTAAAAAGATGATTACAATTAGTTACAAATTACCAATCACATCCACGTGAAGTACCACATCAATCATAAATATGATTCACAAAAGTCATATTTCACATCAATAAAAAATATAACTCACAAGAGTCATATTCCACATCATTCAAAATATGACTAAAGAGAGTCATTTTCCACATTAGCAGAAAATATGACTCACAAGTGTCATATTTTACATCAATAAAAAATATGACTTATAAGAGTCATATTCTACATCAACAAAAAAAATGATTATACAAAGTCATATACCATGTCAACCAAAATATGATTTATTGCAATCATATTTCATATTAGACAAAAATATGATTCATTGTAGTCATATTCCATGTTAACCAAAATATGATTCACCACAATCATATTTCAAATCAGACAAAAATATGGTTCACTTAGTTATATTCTATGTTAGCCAATAATATGACTACATGGAGTCATATGCCACGTAGGCATTTTTTCCTTTTGTATGGACAACTCAAGAAAAAATCAAGCCCCAAAGGATAACATATACACCATGTTGGCAAAAAAATGGCTAATTATGGCTAACTATACTTTCCAACACATATGATTGCTAATATGACTAATGTTCAATACAACTTATCGGTAATAACTAGACCTAGTCATGTTCCAAATCATCTATAGTGATTTTGGCATGAGTCATGTTTTGAGATTTTTTGACTCATTGTAGTCATATTTGAGCAATCCAAAAATATATACATGGTATAAGGTTGCTATAGTCCTCATGGAAGTACTGTAGTTGCACCAAATTCCCTCCGAGCTAATAAATTATGAGGCAAAGTTTTGATTGTAGGTCCCTTTCTACAAAGATGGGCGTGTAATTATCTAAATTACTATTTGAATGGGAGGGAGAGTCATCAAATTTTCATGTGAAGGTATGAGCATATTGAATATACTCATCATCATCTTCTTCCTCCATATCACCACCATCGTGTTCATAGTATAGGTCATATACGTTGTCCCTATCATCTTTATAAATCGTCATTACCATCTTCCTCCGTGTCACCACCATTGTGATCATAGTATAGGTCATGTACGTTGTCTCTATCATCTTCATAAAAACAATCGTAACAAACTTCATTAAAGTCCATTGCCCTTTCTAAAATTGGTGAAAGAGGACGTGTACTAGAATCAACATTTTTTGCAAACGAGATCAAAGAAATGGACAATGTTGTTGTAAAGCCATCATGTTGCTTTTGTTTTTTCCACTAATCTTGTTGGGATTGTCATTGAACTTTGTCACTTTGGATGTAGAGTGAGCCTCATTTGCAATTGGGGTTTTTAGGAACCCCTCAATGTTGTTGTCTACATTCACCAAAACCACTCCACAACTACTCAATTGTAATACAAGTACCAAATCTTATTAGAAGAACATTTTTGGACACATATAAGCATAGCATGTTGTAGTACGTTGGTTTGAAAAGATGTAGAGAAATTTCATACCCTTCCAACATATAGATTGTAAGATATTAGTGATTTAGCGTTATAAACTTTCCACGTATATGTAAGCTTGACAAACCAATTAAAAAGTTTTGTTTTTGAAAAAAGTGATTTTTTTTATTTGCCTGGATTGTCCTTTTACAATAAAAAACATATTAGTCCATAACTTTAGACTTGTATTTTCAAATGTCATGAAATTTAGTGCTCATGATAGATATTCCTTGTCTCCACCTTCAACTAAAATTTCAACCAAAAAAATGCTATTCTCCAACCACACATGCCTATCTAAAATTTCTATGTAGCCCAAAAATGCAGGCTAGCTAGAAATGCACTTCGCTTCCAACTCAATAGAAGTAGAGCACTTGGGGGCTTGTGAGTTCAAGTGAATGGGGTTTTGTCCATTGTGGTCCTAAAGAGCACAATTAGGCACAAGTAGATGGACGAGCACAAAGGTGTGGCCAGAAGGTGCATGTGGATGCATAGGCGGATGTAGAGGGGTACAAGTAGGTGGGTGTTGATGCAATTAGGTTTGGGCGTGGACGTCATTGAGCTATAGGTGGGAATGCTGTCCGTAGGGTGGGTACACTAGCGGATTGATGCAGGAACGCCATGTGGGTGGGAATGCTATCTTCAGGGCATAGATGCTTTGGGGTGGGGCGTAGATGCTTTAGGGAGGGACAGAAATGTATTTAGAGTGGGGTCTATATAATGCACTCCCCTTCATTATCCCCTTACGGCTTTGACAAGTCTGTGCCATGTGCCTCACATACTAGCTTACTCTATGCCCTATGTGAAGTGAGTTTTGTGGATGGCAAGGCCTGGCCTTCATAGCATACCTAATTTTTTTTAAAAGCACTTTGCGGATTAAAAGGCAAGTACAACAAAGGAATTCATTTTCATTATGGTGGGTGAAAGGTGTGGGTCGTCAAAGAAACATCCAATGTATGTGGATTTTGATGCCTTTCATGAGGAAGTACTTCCACTAACAAACACATCACTAGCTTTCACTACAGGAGAAAGGGGTGTTTTAAGTAATGTCCTAGACATCACGTCTTTTAAGTAATGTCTTTTAAGTAAGTTTTTAAGTAAACTTTTACTAAAAAGATTGTCCTTTTAGTAAAAGTTTACTTAAAAACTTACTTAAAAGACGTGATGTCTAGGACACTACTTAAAACACCCCTTTCTCTTGTAGTGTTTGGGTTCATCAAACCCGTTGTCATTAGTACAAATGAGGCGCAAGAAGCCGTTTGGGTTCATCAAACCCATTGTCATTAGTACAAATGAGGCGCAAGAAGCCGTTGAATCCTAATGTGCCTCTACATTAATATGTGGTAGAAAGTAGGACAATAGATTTAGTGTTCTATAAGCAACAAAGTTTTGGAATGTTGCAGAAAGAGTATGTTTCCAAGAATGAAGAAGGTTACCATCAATTGACTTTGGATCTACGATGGGAGATCAAATCAAAGTTTGAAGCCTCTGAGAGATTCAATAATTATTCAGATTATTGGAAGCACTCGAATTGGCTCAATAAATAGGTAGTTGCATTGACCATCAATATTGTAGCATGTTGGTGTTACTATGTAAATAAAAAAGAGGATGGTAGCGACTGGGACATGGATGACAAGGAGGTGGTTTCCAAATTGAAGATGATCCAAATATGGTGTCAGGATATTCTTCTTGCCATAAAAAAAATCGCCTTGAAAAGAAACAATCAAGGACACAATTTTAACTCATTGCATGAATGGAACATTTAAGTGGCTTGAAAGTTCAGTGAAAGTGGTACCAATGCCAAATCAGATAGCGGAAGGTGTGTATGGGATCATGAGAAAGGTGATGATTACCAAACTTGAAAGCATTCTAAGTTGGATGCTTTTTGCCGGGAAGATTTTGAAGACAAAAAATAAAAAAGAGAAGTATCGAGAAATCATAAATGAGGCTAGGGGGTGTCTAGTAAAGCATCCAAGCATCATTAGACTTTTGTACTTGCATCCAAAAATGATAGAAGGCTATATGCTTGGGTGGAATGGGGGGATTTTTAATTTCTTTCTTGGCCAAGTACGACTTTGAAGTGAGTGAATTAGTGAGTGTGGATGACATTGTGAACTTGCAAGATACTCGGAGGGGTGCACTTAGTTCTACTACTACAACAAACTACGTGCAAACAAGTGGTTTCTAATAAACTATAATTCTAACTTCAAATTTTGAGAATTGTTTACTAATGACTATAGGATTCTACTTCCAAAATTTCAAACTCAAATAAAATATGGAATGATTTCTAGAAGAGGTTAAAAATGCATTAAAATGACATGTTTTTTTAACTCGAATATTTTTAGAGAACACATTGAGATGACCATTGCATCAATATTCAATCCAAAATGAGCTTTCAATAGAGAGTTATTTTTAAGAATTTTTTGTTCATTTTTTAGACAATTTTTTCTTATATAATATAGGGGTGTGAAAGTTATTTTTTAGTTCTACAGTGTATCTTTTTACTTCAAAAATTTGTAACTAATTATTATTAACAAATAAAAATATCAATAATTCAAAACATAAACTTTCAAAGTAGAAAAATCTATTTATATCTATTTTATTTAATTTTATTTAAAATTCAAAAAGTATATAGGGGGTCCAAAGTTTTGTTTGCACACTAACATCAAAAAAGGGGGAGTGCACCCCCCGAGGCAAGATACCAAGTTGACAAAAGAAGAGCTTAGATGGATCGCAAGTTACTGCCAAAATCAAGTGAACTTGACACTATCCTTGCTTGTTATTGTAGAAAAATGCCATGATGTAAAGTATATGCACAATGACATAGCTACATCCAATGTTTTGCTCCATTTTAATCTTTAGAAAGTTAATACGGTATACCTAGGGATTTGTGATTAAATAAGCTATCAAGGTATGGTTATCATACAATGGAGGAGCTTCAGAAGGTGAAACCAATTGTTCTTTCTATGTGGAGACAAAGAGTCAAAGACTTAGAGAACTTACTTGAAGTTATGCAACGAAGGCATCTATATCCTATGGCAACTAATGCTTACGCAACAAGATGGATAGTAGAAAAGATTTGGAAAGAAGAATGGGATCTACATTATTTTACCCAAAAAAATCCAAAGGAGTATCTGAACCTAAAGTTGAAATTGAAAAGCCTCCCAAAAGAAGATATGCAAGAAAGGGTGTCTATACCGAATGTTCTAAACACATTGAAGAAGGCATTGTATTGCAAGAATATGCCTGATTGTTGTTATCGTAGATAATAGTTTCTTGATTTTTCTTCTTGAAGTTTAGCATAAGCTAGTTATGTAGAAGATAGGGTATGTTCACTTGTCATCCTAAAAGAGGATCTTGTGTATTTGGCATTTGCCAAACACCGTATTATATATAAAACTACAAACTTATTCAAAACACTATTATATGTAATTATTGTTTTTATTTCTTATAGTAGTCATATCACTTGTATAAACATGTATGAAGTATCCACGTTTGAATGGATAAGTTTATAAACATATTGTGAAGGTTGTTTGACATCCTTAAAACTTTAAAAAAGTATGGACATAGCAATTTAGCGCTTCAAAGTACTAAAATGAGTGCCATCTTGTCATTTTTCTTGAACCCATTAACAATGAAATCCATTGCCAATTGGTCAAACATCATGTTTGAGCTACATTTAGCCTATTAGATTGTATTTGAATACCAATCCTATATTTTTATTAATTGAAACTATGAATGGTATATCACTAAGAGCAATTCAATTGGTTTTGCAAAAAATTGTAATTGTTATCATTTTTGTTGTAAAAATATAAAATAAAAAAATAAAATAAAACAAAAACAATCCATATTATTTGAAATTTTCTTAAGAAGTACAAGTAGTAATGAAGATTAGTATAAAAAAATTTCAATTGAGTATTTTATTTTTTACACCCAAAACAACCACAACAAAGACTTTGAAGTCAAATTCAGCTATCTAAACAAATTTATCCTTTTATGTCATAGATGTCTTTCTTTTTATAAAATCATGATAATTTAATTTTTTTCATCAAAAATTTCAAAAAATATTAATTATAATATATATTAGAATAGTCTAAAATTTTTGCCATTAATGAACGTTAAAAATGGAAATTTCATTTTTAAAATTTAAATTAAAAATTCATTTTAGGAGGACAAAATATGAATGAAAAACACAACATACTATGTTTTTTGGATCTTAACACATAAAGCTTGCAATTGCAAGAACTCTTTCAATTTTTGGATTTTTGCAAAATTTTAAGATGATGTAAAAAGAGAACTTGTCATGCATTTTCTTAGTTTAAGTCAAATACCAAAAATGGTTATATTAAAAATTAGAATCAAGGATTCAAGGTTGACCAAGGTGCATCCACTTTTTGGATAAGTGGACCTTTAGAGGATTAATAGGGAGAAATCAACCAGCCTATTTGTGCCCCAATCGACTACCACTCGAGTCCAAACTTGCGTTTGCGCACGTCCCAACTTTTATCCATGTCTAGACATGCGTCCACATCCTTGCGATCTCTATCCACACCCTGTCTTGAATCTACGTCAATCCCAACTTGTGTTTGCGTCCAAACATGCGTTCATGCATAATGCATTGTCTTTAGTCCACACCCTTCTAGAATTGTGTCTGTGCTCAGCATCCATGTTGGTAGCTAGGTGGTGACATGGTAAGTCCACGTTGGTTTTTTTTACTTTACCAAAAAGTCAACTATGTATTGACTACATTGGATGGGCAGGACCTTTGCAAGACAAGTGAATCAGACGGATATGTAGGTGGGCAGTCTATCTAGTATGACAACCCTAAAACGGACTAAAAGTATTTGGCTCAATCATTTGAGTAAGTTGTAGGATTCTTGTCTTCATTAGTTTCTTGCAGTGTTGAGAATCCTAAATTCATGGGATTCCTATACACTTGAAAATCTCCCAATGATTTATTTCAATTACTAAATCCAAATAAATGTTAGTAGGAAGAGTGCAGTCCTCCAATTATAATGTTACTTGGCATCTTTTCATATATGAATCTATTAAATTATTCCATTCCTACCGACATGGTAGTCTCTAAAATCTTTACATCAAAAGATCTCCCAGTGAATTGTACCATGAAATAGTTCAAATGTTTCCCTTCCTACCTTATATGGCATGGAAATTAAAAAATACTTACATTAAAAGATCTCTTGCAATCCCAGCGCCTTCCTAATGAATTCTACCATGACAAAGTTCAAAATTCCCCTTAAAGTCCCAAAATAGTTAAATATGGCATCCTAGTATTGTCTATAATCCATAGAACAAAAAATGTCCTCAATCACTTTTAAGGGTTAAGGTAGTCGGTCCATAAACCGAGCATCTAAGGACTGAAACTCAATTTTGGGCAAGTGAAACTTCTCAAAATATTTTTCAGTAATTTTCCTTGAAAGAAAAGAGGAATTGGCATCTAACCCAAGTTGTTTCATATTTTTTGGATAATTTTTTAATTAGTTCTGAATTTTCAAATGAGATGTGGTATAGGTCCCTATTTATGTCTCTAGGGCTTCCATGAACTATTCACTTGCAACTTGTGAAGATAAATGGGAAAGCAAAGAGTATGATTGGCTCTTGTCATTAACAATGTTTTTTTTTCTTTCCATTCATTCAAGGACTACAAAAGTCCATTTAAGAACCACTTAATATCCATTCACAACCATCTATATGGGCAGTTCTTAATGCCCGCTCATATTTCAAGCCTCCTACCTTAACCCCTAAAGGATTTTGAGTGTGTTTTCACCAAAAACGCTTTAAAATTGCCTTTTCTAGTACAAATACCAAATTTTAGAAAAAAATTATTTTTGGACACATGTTAGGATCTTGTAGTACAATAGTTTGTGAAGAAGTGGTACTAATTTCAGAAATTTCTGCCACATAGATTGCAAGATATTAGTGTTTGAAGTGACAAAAGAATTTTTTTTGTCCTTGTGAAAAATTGGGCAGCTATGCTTCACAAGGTTACATTTTTATGAAAAAATGTCCAAAACAGTGGTTAGTCTTTGGATTCATTCTTCAAGGCAAGTTGGCTACATGCTTGAAAATTTTCAGATTTTTTGGAATTGTACAACATATAGGAAAAAAATGGTAAGTAGAAGGAAGTACGTACTACGTAGAAAATGATTCAAAACACTAAATTGTTAACAATTCATTTATGGAATTGAAAAATGTCAATCCCAATGGTTGTACTATTGTAATAAACAATATACATCTAATACTTTTTTTTTTCTTTCAAAATTTTAAAAAATTGAGTAAGATAAAGGACTTCAAAGTTTATTTGAGAGTAGAGAATCTATAACTACCCGCAAACTACCCCAAACTAAAACTCCTTATAACTTTCATCTCATTAATCATAATGGAAGTAATTTAAAGCTTTCCAAGTATATATAAATCTAGAGAACCAATTTTTTTTTAAATTCTTTAAAAAAATGATTATTAAAGAAGGTTTTTTTGCTACCTGGGCTGCCTGACGAACACAGAAAATGACATATCATACAATAACTTTTAGACCATGTAGTCAAAAGTTATTGAAAATTGTTGGGCCTTAAAGCTACTCTTCGAGCACATGTTGTGTAAAAATCATACTACTAAAATTATAAGTCCCTCTGTAATATCACAAATGCTACCATTAATACTAGGAGCTCGTGCTTACTATGCTACGAATTCATTGTATCACATATTAATAAAAAATTTATATATTTGAATAGAATGCATGATAATGATTTTGATAAGTCTTTAAAATAATTATTTTAATTATTTTATAAAAATATTTCCAATCATGCATACATACAAATCATATTTTCACACAATGTAATATTACTGAAATAGAGTAGCAGTTCACAATCACCTTTGTAATATTACTTTTTACAAAGGGTGATATTATAGAAGTAATATAATCGTTGCAATTGAGGTGATAATAAAGAGGATCAATATGGTGATATTATAAAGGTAGCAATTCCATTGCTTTTCTTGGCTTTATACTTCTTTTGCATTTCTATGATTTTGTGCTTTTGTGAGCTTTGAACTTCTGATTTCAATTTTCTATTGCTACTACCAAATGATTTGAGAAATTTATTAGATTGAACTAATTTTGGATTTCACAACAATTAAATTGTTCATGAAGCTTTTGAGATTTACAAGGTTTTCCTTTAAATTCTTCTATTTGGGTTGCCATTGTTTGTAACAATTGAGTCAAATTTCTAATGCATTTTAATGTATGTGTATCTTTTACCATATTCATCATTGCATGTATTTCATTCATCATTCATTAAATTTCTATTGTTTATTTCAGTATATACTTATTTATAAAAAAAATTATATGAAGATTTTAGTAATTTTTATCTGAAGATTTATTGAAATTTTTGCTCTGCATTCTATCTAATACATAAAAAATTCTAATGAAATTCTAATGGTGAATGTCTAGCATAGCAAGCGCTAACTGCTAGTTTGAAAGAAAAAAAATTAAAAACTCCATTCATATTTCATAATGAGCTGCCCAAAATCACTATATTGCCAAAAAAACACCATTTGCTCCTTTAGGGGTTAGCCCATAAACGATGTTGCGGACGTTTTTTGTCCGATGAATGACAAGGAATTCTCCTGTGTAGGATAAAAAAACAACTATTCATCCTCGGAAAGGAGAAATCTTCTACATTAGTTTGACTCCCAATGAATATTTTTGACTTTTTTCAAACCAAGATGATGTCACATGGTTCCAAAAGAGCTGATTTCCACAGTCACCAACTCAACGTTTAAGAGTTAATGAGAGTGTACGAACACTTGAAGAGAAATCTGCTGTGCATGAATGGGTATATGAACCGTTTTGGGTGTAAGTTTCCACCTGCATTGCATGAATTGGAGTACCAATTGTTATTCTTGAACCCCGTATTTGTGCTTAGAGTAGTCCGGCCTTCAAGTGAGTTACTCGGGACTATCCCCATGTGAGAACCTGCTGCTCCCGAGTACTATGGACAGTCAAGGATTCCTGTCCCCAAGAATGGACAGCCCATGCGTGGAACCCTCCCGAGATCCTCCAGCACGTCCTGTAGTTCGACCAAATCGGCTGGGTCCTTTTTTCCAGTGATCTTCAGGAGGCAGCCCATGCGCTTCGCGACTGGCGTCACGGTGGTCTAGCTGGAGCATTGTCACTGACGCCCGTTGTTTCGGAATCCCCTCCTGCACGGATCTTCGAAAGCGGAGGCGGAGTCGCACTCAATATGCGATGCTAACAATAAGCTTCATCAGGTCACCGCCCATGCCGATCACCCATGAGTGGTCAGTGACAAATCTTCCGCGGCCAGTTTACTCAATTCGGTCCACATGGGTCGGTTGACGTGGATGCACACGCTGCTTGCACAAGCCCACCTCCTGGTTGTCATTTCTCGATTACTTCCTTCTCCACTAAGCGATCGCTTAAGAGCATCCCCACCCACCCGTCCTATAACTTGGATAAGAGGCGCCTCCAAAACAACCCCACATGTCCTATAAAATGGATGGCCTCTTAAGAGGAGCAAGCCAAAAACGCTCTGCGACTAGCAAAACGACCTCAATATGCAGGCCACATGTGGCCAGCAAAACAGGAAGCGACAAGAGGCGGAAAGGTTGGCGGAGGTTTGGGGCTTTGTTCTTTCACTTTGATTCGTCAAGCTGGGGGAGTATGTGAGTCGTTAGGTTGGGGGGTATGGCCTCTTAAGAGGCCATGGGTGGGGCAAGCCTAGTAGCCTGGCTACCAAACCCGACCAAGCCCTACCTTTGCAGATCGAAGCCACCTGCATTTTGCAGGATGGGTGACTTTGTTCTTAAAGACTAAAACATCACTACCCGCCTTGTAAAATGCAAGCCGGTTGTAGCCCTGCAAAATGGGGGCCATCTATTTTGCAAGGTGGGTGGTGAAGGGCTGCCCCACCCATGACCCATGGCTTGTTAACAAGCCAGTGATTGCTTACCCATATGTCAGAGGAGGAGAGGTGAAAACTACTCGAAAGTGGAGGCGAAGTTGCGGAAAGCTTTGTCGCATGCTGCTTTGCCAGCCACAAAGAAGTCAAAACTCAAACTTGGAAAACTACGCAATTCTCAGACCACATTCTATTTTCCAAGTCGGCCTTTTAAGAAGTCATCTCCTTTGCAGGATGGGTGGGACAGTTTTGCCAGTGCTAGTTAAGAGGCCATCCTCCGCACAACTTCGTCCATCCATTTTGGCAGCCGCGTGGGAATACTCTTAGCATACGATCTGGGTTGTTTTCCTCTTGACTTCAGATCTTAGCGATAGTAGTTTTTCCAGTTTGTTTGTCTCCTATTATAAGTTCTCGTTGACCACGACCTATAGGAACTAGGCTATCTACTGCTTTTAATTTTTTATGGATCAATTATACAAGTTTGAAAGAAGCAACTAGTCCTTTAACCGAAATTGGGCCATGGTCAGGGGGTAGGCCGCCCCCTACATTTGGAGAATCCTGTAAGAGAAACTAGGCTTCCAAAATCCAAGATCTACAATTTATGAAAGTAGATTGACACTCCACTACTTTGAATGCCTCAATCGTCTTTTTCACACAATTAGTTGCTAAAGACTCGAAGGTGATGAATGACTTCTTCCGCTACCAGTCGATTAATCCTCAAAGAATCAAATTAGAGCTTCCAACGGGCGTGGCTACTTTTAGGGAGTGTTTCTAGCTCATGGAAAATGAAGCCTTCAAATGCATTTTCTCGATCAACAATTTGCATGTAATCACTTACATGAATATAGATTAAGTAAGTAGTTTAGAGTTCATTTGTTTGTGTGTGCATAGGTTGACATTACAAGTACATAGGTTCTATATTTTGTACAGTGAGTTTGTGACTCAACTTTATCAAAGTCTAGGACCCAATTTTATCAAGGTCTAGGAAGATAAGTCATTAGAGAATGTCAATCAAAGATTATTCAAAATCTCTTGTCTTTAGACACTCCGACAATGAAATATCTTTCCTAATCTTACATTGGCATTCCATTTATAACAAATGTAGACAATTCAATGTTGGTGACAAAATTGAGTCTATGATTGGTTTCCTAGGTCACCATTTTAAATCATATCCAAACAATACATTATTTTCTTCATTGAAATTCTTTTAGATCCACTCCCTAAAAATGTGAGCAAACCTCTATGTACAAGTGTTGAAATCAAAATAAATTTTTGAATTTTCCAAAGGCTAATATTGCCTTTGTCGATGCTTTTATTCACTCTAAGTAAGGAGAACCTCAAAAACTTCATTTTAGGAATAATTTGCCTTCTTGTCAAACTAAAAATATCCCAAACTTTCAAGTTCAATATTAAAAATAATTTTTTGGAAGTTCGAAGCTTGCTTCCCCACTCGCTTTTCATGAGCCTCCCATCCAAAACTTTCCCATCCAATAATTGTGATTCTCCTCTTGCAACTATTCCACATTTCCATATAAACTTTTCAATTTTTGGCCCACTAACTTAGAACCATTGCCGTTCAGCTTGTCGTTAAGTGTGAAAGAACGTGTGCAGCCTCGAGTCGTATCGCAGTTTGCATGAGCTCCACTCCCAGTTCCATTCCTGTGGCCAAGAATGCTCCATCTGCTTCTTCTTCAATGTTTACAGATTTCACTCCATGTTCACTCCCGATTCGTGAGGACGTACTCCATGTTCACCCCAGTGACAAGGATCCTAGCTGGCTACCTACTTAGCTAGCTAGGACACTTGTGGGCCACAATCTGCTTGCAGTGCAGTGCAACTCCAACTTGCGGTGGTCCTGACGAAATTTGTGCGTGGAATGACACCACACTAAGGGGCAGCATGGCCTACTTTTCGATGTGCCTTGCATGTGGGAGGAGCGGTGCCAAGGGTACTACATATCCAGGCACCGTCCTCTCTCATCTTTTTACTCACAGGCATCGACTTTGTCCAGACAGGATTCCCGAAGTCACGAATGCACGACTGTGGGAGGATTATTAAACTCTGAGGACTACCGAATTCACGCTGCAGGTTTGTTGATCGATTCGTTGCGTGCTTCGTTGCATGCTGTAGCGTGTAGATGTGGCAGCGTTTCTTTTTGTACAATTTTAGGAGCTAGGTAGGACTTGGGTTTGGATTGGGTTGATTGCTTTCGACCGGGAAATTTGTATTATATTGGTAGAGGATTGGATTTGAGGCGAAATAGATAGACCATGTACATTGAAAGCGTGACATGCTTCCCGTGGTTTCATCTAATCGGTATGTACCGTACGTAGAATTGGGCTTGAGCATTTGAGAACGCCTAGAGAATATAATATTATTGAGAGCGCCGCCGGAGAATAATTAATCTTAAAGAGAGCGAAAGAGAGCGACCCGTTCGCGACTGTAATATTAACAGTTTTCTTCTGTCCCTAGTTTGCCACGTCGAGAGAATTCGGGACTGCAACATTCGGAGTGTGTAAACATAAATCTCTTACTGCGAGATTTGGAGTTTTTTTACTGCCCCTACATTCGGTTATATTTTACTCCTAGATTCGGAGTGTGTGCACAACTACATTTTCCTTCTAGATTCAGAATGTGTGTCTGCTAGATTCGGAGATTCGGAGTGTATTTTCTGTACTATCTTTTACGGCTAGGCTAGATTCGGAGAGAGTGTACATAGACCAATT
Organism: Climacium dendroides; assembly: GCA_950106755.1. Classification (NCBI taxonomy): domain Eukaryota; kingdom Viridiplantae; phylum Streptophyta; class Bryopsida; order Hypnales; family Climaciaceae; genus Climacium; species Climacium dendroides. The sequence goes on along the minus strand of OX467091.1, from coordinate 13,570,306 downwards.
TTGTTTTTTCCGAAGAACTCGTTTAATTCAAGGGTAGACAGATTGCGTACCAACTCGATCGTCCAGACACACACGATGGGCCGTGCGAAGATCGAAATCAAGAAGATCGAGAATCCCAGTGCCCGCCAAGTCTGTTTCTCCAAGCGCCGCGGCGGTCTTATCAAGAAAGCGAGTGAGCTTTCGATTCTGTGCGGCTCCGAGGTCGGCGTGGTGGTGTTTTCCCAAGCAGGAAAAGCCTTTTCCTTCGGCCATCCTTCCATCGACTACGTCATCGACAAAACCTTATCCGGCGACTCATCCGATTCCGGCGATAGTGGCTCCTCCCACTTAACCGACGTCGCCAGTCAGAAAGTGCAGCAAGTCCAAGTGTTGCAACAGCAACAGAAGCAAGTTTCCAGTATGCTTACGTCCGAGCGGGAGTTGCAGCACCATCTCCTTTCCTACCCGTTTTGGTGGCAGAAGCCCATTACGAGTTACCGAGTGCAGGATCTGCATTTCATGATGGAACGATTGGATGCATTGTATGAGATGTTGATGAACCGTGCAGCGGCTTTGCAGCAAGAGACAACGGCAGCAAATCCAACTGCGGAGTTGACGCAAACCAGGAGAGGGAACCTAGAAACAGGGGAATCGTCGGAGCTGCAACTCCAAAGCAACTCGACGGCGTTTGTGGAAGAGTGCTTACCAGATGGAGAGCCTGCGCCGGTGGAGGAAGTGGGGAATGAGGATTATTCTCCGGGCTGTACATTGAGCATTCCAAAACTGGAAACTGTGCCTGCAAAATAACCTCTTCGATCAATGGCAACAGATCTCTAAGGTACAAGCCCTCGGATCGATGGAAACTGTTGCCACAAAGTGAGCAGATTGAGTTTTTGCCGTAGATTGAGTTAGCCTGGCAATCAATTGAATGAATACTAAGTGTCACATTACATTCTAGATGAGTTGAGTTCTCAATTTTGGAAGGAGATCGAGGTTTGTGGCGTCTTTGAGGCCGGTGTGGTAATACGTTTGCCACTTACCCTGAGTGTGCCCAAGATGATGTACGTATAGTGATGTAAATTTGTGAATATTTCACATTAAATTAGATAGTATACGGAAAAGTAAGTCGGTGACCGACATTAGCATAAAAATGGATAAAATAGCACATAAATCGAGGGCTGTGTGGATCCTCAGACACATATGAAATGGAATAGACAGGGCCGGGTGGAACGATGAAAGCGCCCGCGGCCCTGCAGCCATGTCGTTTTTTGCAGTTGTACATATAGATTATATGTCCCCTGTTATAAGATTTGGCTGCTTCGTTTCATCGGATGAAACGTTTGAAATATTGAACACTTGTACATGTTGAAAACAGTTCATCTATGGCTTTTTCATTGCTGTTAAAGCAATTTCTGCTTGGAAATGAAGTGCCTTGAATGACCAGACATGCACACCATGCACATTGAACTTGAATGGGGAATTTCATTATAATAGCAGCATTCCATGTGCCATTTTCAGACTGCCCACCCTGAATTGTCAAAGTGACATCTAGGGTAGGTATAGTTTTCAAGAATCTTGGACTTTTATAGATTTAAGAAATCTATGACTACTATAGATTTCAAACTGCATGATCTGAATTGTAAAAGTGACATCTAATACAAATATAGATTTCAAACTGCATGATCTGAATTGTAAAAGTGACATCTAATACAAATATAGATTTCAAACATCTAAGAATGGTATAGATTTAAGACATCTATGATGTTTGTACATTTTAAACCGCCCACTCTGAAGTGCAAAAACTACCAAAGTAGAGAAATTTTACCATTTTAACGAAATTGCCCATTTGAGCTTTTTTTTAACAAATGGAAGAATCATTGCATTAAAAGAAGTCACCAACTCATAAAGCAGCCAAGCCAAAAGTTAGACAATGAAGAGAAACAAGCACGGACAAAACGGAAAAAATAAAAATAACTATAGAAATGTGCCAGAAGGGGGAGGACATCAAGTTCCCATTCCTACAAGCTAAGGCTAGAGAGAGGATCCAAATGCTATCAAATTTTTGCCAAATAATATGTGCTTGTTGAGGATGATGTCTAACATCTAATTGTGCATTTTAATTGTATTGCACGTTCAGAATCTAATAAAGCCTCCCATAAGGTGTTCTAAGCAAAATCTATAGGCCACCTATATTGATTGTAAACCTTGCTATTGCGAGAAACCCAAATAATCCATAGAGCAAAACTACGAAGAAGAGTCCAAATAGTCTTGAGGTTTTGGAAATGTTGAGGTAAAGTAAATCCAAAGACACATTAGATAAAGTTAAATTTAACATGGGAGCCTGGAATTGATGAGTTCCCTTGAAGATGATGGAGTATAGATTGGGCATACTCCCAAATCTCTTGGGCTTGTAGGCAATAAAAAAAACGATGAGCAGGTGTTTCTTCACTTCCAAAAGAACACCAATTGCATATGATATCAATGTCCGGGTTGATACGTGCCCTCCATGAATGTATGACAACTATGTTGTGCCATATAGACTAATTGAATGTGGCCTCCTTCATAAATCAAGCTTTATGCCAAGTATCTTTTCAATCAGGATGGAAGGTAGGTGGAAGGACTCCTAATCACTTAGATAGAATGGATTTTTTCAATTGGCAATGTTTGTTTAGAAGCTTATAACCTAAAGTTGTTGTGTAGGCCATGAGAGTATCCCCCTTGTTCCAACACCAAGGATCAAAAGTCAATGACTGAATACATAAAGCAAATATGGAGTGCAATTATAGCCTCTTCTAACCTCTAGAATGTGCACTCTACGGATGATACCTTGAAATACTTGGGATGCATCTTTAATTGAGGTAAGAACAAGTTGGTGTTAGATAGCCCATTTGAGCTTTGAACGTCGACATTGGAATCATTCAGTAATTGACACTTGAATTGCCAAGACATCTATAGAAGCGGCAACCCCATGCTGCCATTTAGCAGAAGGAAAAGCCGTTTTTTGCAATTGTACATATAGATTATATGTCCCCTGTTATAAGATTTGGCTGCTTTGTTTCATCGGATGAAACGTTTGAAATATTGAACAATTGTACATGTTGAAAACAGTTCATCTATGGTTTTTTCATATGTCCACATGTTAAACATCAATCCAATACCCTTACCAAAAAAATTATGAAAATTTGACATCATCAGTGCTACGAAGTATTGTGTTGAATTTATCGCTTTAGATGGAAATATCCAATACAATGTTTGCTATTTCCAAGCAATGAATGAGGATGCTAAACTTCCTCTATATGAATTTTCAACAATGCAAAGTGCTTCTCTCTACCACTATCTAATTTGTACTACCAAGTGAGAAGGTTATCATTACAAAATTTTAGGGTTAATATCTCTCTTAAATCTAAAACACTAGAGAAGCCCAAATGTGACTTTTGCATGATAGAAAAAACTTGCTAAAAGATGTAAAATGGCATATTAATTTTCATCCAATTTTTTGGGTTGGTAGAAAAGATTCTCCTTGTCATCACACATGAGAAGGGCCTTATAGGGGTATCTAAGAATTTATTAAAAATGAGGGATTGTGTACCACAAATCACAAAAAAGTCCTAGTATATTAGTTTGGCAACTACCACCTCCTTGCTCTTGATTTGAACTTGACTAATGAAATGGAGCTTATTGATTCTAGTTTCTACTACAATTTGAAAATTTTCAAAAATTCTTAAAATTGAACATTTTCTTGCATATTGAACATTGAACCTATTACCATGGTCTATTGATTTTCACAATATAACATTCTTCACTGTAATATACACTTGTGGAGAATTTCCAGAGATTTTTGAGTTCATTGCAAATTAGATATGAATTTTTCCTACTTTTTCTTAAAAAAAACCATGATAATTTGAAATCATCACCAATAAGTCTGAAAAATTTATGACTTCTAGAAGACACGTGATTTCATCTCTGATAAATAAAATAAATGATTCTCAATCAAACTTGGTTGCAAAATAGAGGAAACAGAAAAAAAAAAAATTGAGATACATCAAATGGTACTCTGTAATAGGCTCCGTCCTTCCAGGGTTAACCCATACGGCATAAATTACTTCGGGCTCAGGCTTGATTGTACAGTACAGTGAGTACAGTGCCCAAATGAAATCTTCTCTACATTTGCTCCAAAAATAAATAAAAATGTATCCGTACTAACTTAAGACAAAAAGTATTGGTCCGACGGTCTCACGAATGTCTGGTTGGTGGTTCATTTTCTTCGTGGGAATCGTGGCAGAATAAAATCTCCAGTTGCGTCCAAAAAAAGAAGCAATCCTATTACGTAGGCGGTAGGACAGCTGGTGGCTGTCTGTATGCTTAAAAACTCCTACTACAGTACTCTCAAGAACTATTTTAAGCATAGGGCTTGCCTAGTCTGTTTCAGAAGTCAAGAATAAAACAAATCCCAATCAAGACGGTGCTTGAGAGTCTAAAGTTGAAAGAAAGAAGGTACACAAGTCAAAATAGCCAAGTACCGTAACTCACAAATGAGAATCCCATAATGCAAGCACGCGTTATTCATGGGGAATATTTTTCAGATCATGAATCAGTAAGCTTACGTGAGCACTTTCTTGTCCCTTCAAATTGGATGGTGAATAGTTTCAACTATTCGTTTCCAGGTTTAGGGTGATTGTGTCGCTCTGCTCGCAGTTCGCAGTTCCCAGACGAGTAAGTACAATCATGCTTTGTCTAGTTCAGAGCAAACAAGATCAGTCGACATCCAATTCACATGAAAAGAAAGCACTATTGTATAAAAATAGTACAGATGATACACTAAAAGCACGGCGGCTAAGAGCAGCTCCACTGCAGCAGCACAGCACCTAGAAAATTGCTGCGTATTAGAGTCAGGAGTAGGGGTATAGGCACTAAGTCACTTAGTTTTCCTCTTCATACTGCACAGGATGCAGTGCTCACTCAAGTTGGCGTATGATAAGCACCAAACTTGCAGAGGGTGGAGATACTCTGATAATGAATGGTAATCGACTAAATAGACATAGCTAAATGCTAAAACAGACTTGGCATCAAAGCTGCTGCCTCCTATATTGGAGGGAAACTGATGGCTTGCAGAAACTTTCCTGTCTCACGCGGAAGTCGGAAGTTTGTGCGCTCACACGCCAGATTTCAAAAGAATTGGTAATATGCTGATAGCTGCAACCATTGAATATTCAGATGAGCGTGAATCTGAGCTACAATTGCAGTAAAGCCAATATTATTCCTACACAACTGGAGCTACTCCGACAGTGCGTCTTCTCACAAAATTAATGAGGCGTTTCCATTTACGTTAAAATTACCCAACCTCACAATGTTCTGAGAGATAATGACTTAGGACGAATGCTCGGTAACCACAATCAGAGTTACATGCATGCTCGCAGGAAGACCGATTCCGTAACAGACAATAAAATTGAGCTAAGAGAGCCAAAGCCCTGCAATAGATGCGGAATCAAAAGGCATACAATATGTACATCGTCAGACGAGATGTGCTTCTAAAACTATACCTATTAGATGTGCAAAGATGTCTCCAGAGAAGCTTGTGAAGATGTGGCACTGGCCAGGCTGGAAGGAGTGCCAGCAGGATCCGAAGCAGCCGCAAGTCCTTGCAGCAACTTAATGACCTCTGCAATGTCATCCAAGTAGTACTTTGCTTTGCTCGGCTTCTGACCGACTGTGCACGCGAACACCTCCGCAAGTCCAGAGCGACCTGTGACCGTGGCAATGCTTTCAAACATGTCTTCATCTGAGCGGTCATCACCAACACACAATACCAAGTCTGGAGCAGCGCTCTTCAAAGCCATCATCGCCAGGAGCTCTTCCACAACCACCCCTTTGCTCACACCCTGCACAGACCCGCGTACACAATTAGAGATGATCAAGTAACCTCCTCAGTATCACATCCTCCGTTCTCTTCCTATTTGGGGGAAAGAATGTACCCAGTTCAAAACTCTGTTTCCTCACTATATCGCTCTGTTGTGTTTCAACAGATTACATACAAATGTGATATCAAGGAGTTGAACAAATGTAAAGAGGGAACACGTCACCTCGCTGCTCCTGCGACACTACCTTCCTGACTCCAAGTACTTCTATAATGCCACTTCTTAAATGCAACACTACCCTACACGGCTTTCAGCATGTTACATAACTAATTAAAACCTGTAATGCCAAAACTTCCAAGTGCCACGAAACCTGTCGCCGATGTCTGAGAGTGACATAAGGCACCTCGTTTCGTCACCTTAGTGTCCGATACTGACAACCAAATACAGTATTGATTCACAGTGGTATAGAACTTCATAGATAAGTAGGGCACAGAAACTAACCCGAGGTTTCACTTCTACAATATGTGCCCCACTCTTCACTGACACGGGTTGATTTGCAAGAACACTCTCCAGGTGATCCTGCAGCTCTTTCGCTTGCCACGCCCCAAAATCAGGATCAGCATCACGATGATGCCAAACCATTGCACTCTCTTTCCACTCAATGTACGACCCATCGGTACTTTCTGTGTACTGCTGCATGACTGGCTCCACGATCTCCTTCCACTCAAAGTTCACCAAAGGTCCATCCAGCTCCTCCCTTTGGTATCTGCAAGTTACCCAATCGGAATCCACGTGCCACCTGCCAATCCAAAGTATATCCAACCAATCATTTCAATGGGTCACAACCCGTCCACCTGGCTCTAATCCCAAGAAGCCCGAATTGAGCCCCATTCTAATGTAGCAGTTTTGAGTAGTTCATGTGAGGACTTTCTTTCGTCCAAATTTCTTATTTATTTACCAACACATGCAATGTTCTCTGATTCTGAAGATATTAAACTTGACCCCATCTGAATTCTATTTTCACAGGACGATCAATCGAACTGGACGTTTTCAAAATATGAACTCTTAGTCTTTCAGGGGTGCAAAGAGAAAACAGAAATGACATGCATCCCAAGATTTACAAGCACCTCTTGAAACGTTTGGAAAAGTACCTGTAGAAGTAGCCATGCTCAGCTGCAAGACCGAGTCGTTTACATGACGAAAAACACTCGTTCAAGATGTCCCGAGGACGACCACTGACAATGACCACGAAATTCTTAGGATCACTGCAGAGAGTATTCAAGATGGCCAACACCTCTGGACTGGGAATGGGATTGTTAATAGAAGCCTGAGGGATCATAGTCCCGTCATAATCCAACAAAATAGCCCGGCTGGTACTCTTCTTATATGAAGACACAATCAGGTCCGTCCGAAGCCTTCGGAAATCAGGATCGAGGGCCACAACTCGAAATCCTAGTCCAAATCCAATACCATAGCACCTCCGCCGTGCATGGCCTTTACATGTTCGCTCCAGATCCGTGATAAAACTACGAGCCCAATAGCCCACGTCGTGTGTATTTACATACCGAAAATGCTTCTCATGCCGCATGTGTTGCTCCATATCCGACATAGTAATCGATAGATTCATGGCCTCAGCCAAAGCCTCAATATTCCAAGGATTTACCCTGATGGCCCCGCTTAAAGACGGAGAGCATCCTATAAACTCCGACACTATCAGCATGCTCTTCTTCAACGGTGCAGGACCTGAACCCGGGTTCAGTTGCGCATCGAGCTCAGGGTTGCCTTCTCTGCAAGCTATGTACTCATATGGAATCAAATTCATCCCATCTCTAACAGCAGTCACCACACAACACTCCGCAATCGTGTAAAACGCAATTCGTTCATACAATGGCACTTGTCTTTCAAGCAGCACAACAGGCTTGTACCCCTCCGCTGCATTCCCAAACTCGTCGTTAATCCTCTGTGCAATAGTGTAAGCCTCATTCTGCAGATCATCGATGTCGCGCCCTCGCCCGCGCGCAGGATTCGCAATTTGCACCAGCACCACGCGGTTTCGCAGCTTGGGATGCATCAGCAGCAGCTGCTCCAGGGCCAGAAGCTTCAAACCAATGCCCTTGAATATATCCATGTCATCCACCCCAAGCAACACCGTTCGATTCTTGAACTCTGTTCGGAGCTCCGAGATTCGCCATTCTGTATCCGCAAGCCGCAAACCTGCATTCAGTTGCTCCATATGAATCCCCACAGGGAGTATCTTAATCCCCACTGTGCGTCCATAATACTCCAAGCCAATGTACCCCCGTTTGGACTCATATTCCAACCCTAGCATTCGGCTGCAACATGATAGAAAATGGCGAGCGTAATCAAATGTATGGAAACCAATCAGATCCGCATTCAGAAGCGCCCGTAGAATCTCGTCTCGCACCGGTAGCGTCCGGTAAATCTCGGAAGAAGGAAATGGACTGTGAAGGAAAAATCCTAGTCTGACCTTGTTGAACCGCTTCCGTAAAAACGTAGGCAATACCATGAGATGGTAATCGTGGATCCAAACATAGTCATCATCCGGGCTGATGACCTCCATGACCTTATCAGCAAAAATCTTATTCACAGAAACGTACGCTTGCCAGAAGGAGCGGTTAAAACGGCCGCCATGCTCGGGGCTGAGAGGAAGCATATAGTGAAAAAGAGGCCATAGCATCTGCTTGCAGAAACCGTGGTAGAATCGGGTCCGAACTTCCAGAGGGATAAACGCAGGGACGCAATTGAAATTCTCCAAGAGAGTTGCGGCCACTTCGTCTTGCTCGCTGTCTTCGACTTCCACCTTGAGGCACCCGATGTAAAAGACTTCCATATCCTTGGGCAGACCCTCCTTGAGCTGCAGCGCGAGCGAATCCTCGTCCCATGTGAACGTCCATCCTTGCTCGTCCGGGCCGCGCGTGGCCGTCAATGGCAGCATGTGGCCAACGATGAGCATGCGGTGGTCGTTGTCATCGGACGCGGCCGTCAGCGCTTCCACAAAATCGTCTCTCGAGTCTTTCGGGACGGGAGAGCGGTGGTGATACTCCCGGCTCTCTCCTTCCGCCATGGCGAAGAAGATCAAAAAAAGGAAACAAACCCTATTGCGAGCAAACACCAGCCACGAAGCTCCAGATCGCTCCCCCTCCTCACTACCACATCACTAAAGCGAAGATGAAGCTCCTCCTGAATGGCTCCACCTTCAGATCTTTCACAAGGCTTCGATTCTCGCCAACCTCAGGCATTATTCGATCATGAAAAAACTCCCCTCGAAATAACAATCAAAAATCTCTACCGCTCTGCTCGAGTAACTGCAAGCGAAAAACATCGGCAGAAAAAAATCACTCACTCACTCAGGAAAAAAAAACAAAAAAAAAGAACAGAACAAATGTCACCGCGATATTTTATAAGAAAATCTTTGAATTATCGTACGTAGTGAAACGTCACCTAATCTCCAAAAATTAAACAACTGTCGCAAATAAGCATCAAAAGACTTGCAACAAAATTTCTGCAATCTTCTGGCTCACCCTAATCATCTCCCACTTCCTATTCCGAAACGCGCTCCGACAGAGAGAAATACACGGGGAAAGCCGGATCTGCTACGGCGAGATTATTGCCCACGTCCAGTTCTCACCACAAACGTCAAATCCGCAAAGGAATCCTTGCGACACAGACGACGACACAGGGGTAGGCCGGGATCATTGCTGGGCTCCCCCAACGGCCCAATGTCCCCCGTGTGAATAGGGGCTTTTGGATTGCCCTTTTCTGTTATGGGAACTCGGTTCCCGTGGTTCCCCATGGTTCCTTACGGTTCCCCATGGTTCGGGGAATCTCTTTCGTCCGTCCTTTTCCGACGGGGAGCACGGGGAACGCGGTTCCCGGATTCGTGGACCCACTGCTTGCTATCAATACTCCTTGTTCATTGGCCGAGCTTGTTGTAGCTGACGCACGGGAAATTGTCCCATTTTAATCAGTTCCCTTTGGGGGACATGCTTATTCGATGATTGAGGAATCTTTTTTCCAAGTCATATGCTTCAGCCCGAAGACTGCTCTCTCTCATTTTTGTACTCCGGAGCAATTTCAATCATTTCTATTTACAATATTCTATTTTGGGTTTGCGAAGAATCCCAATTGCCAAGAATCATGTACTGATATTAGAAGAAAATTGTAAAGTATTTGCGTTTACTACAAGATATAGATATTTCACAAGTGATGCTCTCTCTGGACTGTAGCTTTTCTTGGCTGGGGGGTTTGGTTTATAATTTATCATCGAATCGTTTGCAATGGGTGTGCCGCACCGGCCGGCGATCAGATTTGTCACCCCGCCAGTGGTCTTTCTGTTCGATCTACTGTGCATTGAATAGTGAATGTCATCAATCAATGACGAGGAGCCCTGGGCCCCTGACTGAATGAATCGTTTTCAAGCGACTTGGAATGTCTATCTTCGTTGAACAACTGGAATCTTCGTTCTGTTTTTTTTTAATGTATTGAGCCAGTCCTGGCCTCCGGGGTGATTCGCTTCCAACCCTTTCTCTCACCAAGCATACAGAATGTGTCCGGTGGACCAAGCAGATATGAACAGTACTGGAAAATGTAGGGCTCAGGAGTCAGGATGCGGAATTGCTGATCATTCCGTCCAGATAGGACGTGGGTGCACAACTCCAAATGAACTCGGTCGTCATCTGGGGGGAAATCACTCAGCTGAACGGACGTTCTGAACTTATCTGCAGTACCACCCATTCAATGATATAAATTTGGGAAATGCAGTTGGAATTCTCACAATTGGGGGACTCAGCGAACCGCAGATCATCAGCTATTGTGGCCGGCAAGAGATGACTTACCGTACGTGAAGGTTCGATTTCGCAGATCATAACTATTGTGGCCGGCAAGAGATGGCTTACCGTACGTGAAGGTTCGATTTCGCAGATCGTGTGGTATAACCATCCACAGTTCCATAGTCGACCACTTCAGCGAGTCCGTGCATGTTCTAGAACAATATAAGGCAATGTAAAATTTTCTGCCATGATAGAAATCACACGGATTGCAATTTTTTGGGTAATTTTATGCCTTGAATCGAAATTACTATGAATTTTGAAAACCCAAAGTTGGCGTGGATCCATATCCAATGTATAGAGTCTTCCAATTCTAATTTGATCAAGAACTACTTTCTTGCTTACTACTTTGGGACATGTGTCATGACCTTATTAGCAAGTCCCAATCTTGAAAAGGAGAAAAATCACACTCCAAGCTTTGATCAGAAATTTATTCCATGGAAATAGCTACACTCTGACTACACATTGGGTATGGATCCTTGATTGGGAATGGGTGGTTCTACCAATCTACCATAGCTTATTGTGACCAGTAAAAGACCAGTAAAACTTACTGTAAGTGAAGGTTTGATTTCCTCCATATCATAGGTATTGTAGCTAACAAGACATACCGTACATGAAGGTTTGATTTGGTACTAAATTGAATTTCCATGTCAAATTTTCAAGGGGGGGGGGCATCATCTCACCTCATGCCATTCACAAGATGACATGTGGCACTTTCTTTTCTTTATACAAAAATGATTCAAATTATGCCACATCTGACTTTCAAGTAGTATATACAATGAATCAACCAAGGTAGGTACACCCAAATGTGCCACTGACCTTAAACCGCCATCTATACTATATCAACACATCTCCAAAATCAGTTCTGTACCCATGTGAAAGAAACGCTTTTAGAACCAAACTTCGTTCCTTAATAACTTTTGCATACAGTATCCAAATGCCACGTTCTCTCGTGCGTTGGTACCTCCTTTCACTTGCCAACAAGAACAGATCAAAATTTGACCAGTCTAACAATAGAAAACAGGCTCGGTAGCAGCAAAAAAGTGGCGGTTTTGGGTGTATGTACCTTACGAATAAGCTAAATAAGTGTTCAGATCCTTTGATATGTGTCCACTCATCAAGGATTTTAGAAATTGGAGTTGTGCAAACTGGGGTCAGCAGTGGTACGTACGGTACCTTGAGCTGCAGTTTTGAGACAAATTAAAATGACATTATACAATGACATTCCTTCACAAAGTACACTTTGTCTCTTTAGAGGAATCTTACTCTTTTAATCTTTAATTCATGTTTAGAGGTATGGGGATAGTACCTTCTTGCTTCCTGTACGTTTCCTTGTCATTGTTTTTTAGGCTCTTAACCCTAGAAGGAACGGATTTCAAGCCTCAGGCAGTGAGTGTGGATCAACATGTTTGTTGCCATTTTGCAACTAGATAGGAATGAAATTTTGTTTTTTAATATTTATTTTCCAGAGATGGAAGTCATGTGTTTAATACAAGTTTGTTTGTTTTTTTTAATTTGGGAGAAAATTTGAAATTACTGTAAATTTCTTAGAGCGTTATGGGAAAATTGAACTAAAAGGGGGGGCCACTTTATAATGCAAAAGTTGGGTGGAAAAGAGCCTTTTCAGCTCACTAATTGGGCCAAGATTTGCATGATGGGCTTGAATATCCGTTTGTCATGGTTACCTAATCCATCTCCACGATCTCATCTCCATAACCCAATTCATCTCTACAATTTCTTAGCTTAGTCATGGAGGATGGCTAGTACATGCCTTTGTCCATTTTCCACACGCTAAGTGGCAACTATCGACTTTTAGTGGTCCTACAAGGAAGTGGTTGTAATGATGATGCAAACAACCTCATATCCATTAGGAAAAAATTAAACCCACAAAAAGGCCTTGAGTGTTTTTATTAATTTTAATACTAATTGAATGAATATGAAGGTGGCCATATCTTCATTAGTATCACCACTTGGCGTGTGCTCCATTCTTCATGATGGAACCATCATGAGATTTATAAGATGATGGAGATGGATTGGGTAATGATAACAAAATTTTGAATTCGTTGTGCAATTTATAGCCCAATTAGTGAGTTGAGAAGGCTCTTCCCACCTAAATTTATGAGATCGTGGAGATAGATTGGATAATGATGATGAATTTTATAATGATGATGAATTTTTGAATTCATCGTACAATTCTTGGCCCAATTAGTGAGTTGAGAAGGCTCTTCCATCCAAGCTTTGGTATTACGAAGTGGCCTCTTTTGGGGTTCAATTTTTTCCTAATGATTAGGAAAAAATGAACCCTCAAATGGGCCATGAGTTTGTAGATAGTGGAAACAATAGAGTACAATGGTCGAAAAAAAATTTAAATAAAAAATGGCCAGAGAACTTGAGGGTTTGATCAACATAAGATAATTTATTTAAATAATTTTTAAAATATTAAATAAATTTAATTTAATATTAATATTAAAATAATTATAAAATTACAAAAAAATTGAATCTGATGTAACATCAATGCAACCATGTTAGATTACTATTTTTGAATTTATTATTTTAATATTTTTGATCTTTTTAATTTTTTAATTTTTTTAATTTTTTAATATTTTAATATTTTTAAAATGTGGCCACTATCATTGTTGATGATAAACGGTGGCCATTGTCCCTTAAAAAGGTTGTATGTTCCATTGAAGGGAACTTTCATTGTGAAGTAGCCCCTTTGAGGACTCAGTTTTTTCTTAATGTTACTTGAATTAGTATTAAAATTAGTAAGAAAACTCAAAGCCCCTTAATGGGTTCAATTCTCCCCTAATGAAAAAAACAATGAAAATTCACATCAAATACAAGATATACTATAAAAATATGAAAATTTCACCATAGATGTATATTATGGTGTATGACATTATGGTATGCACCAAAACTCTAATGTCATATTAAAATTAGAAAAATCATATCAACAACCCATGGTTATGAGCCCAAGGTTTATATTGCTATAAAATATTGAAATTTATGAATTTTTCATAATTTACAATTGGAGTAGGAACTTCATTTAATAAGCTTAGTTTCATAAGTTGGAATCAAATCCAAAAAATGTCATTTTCTATGGCTAAAACTCACATGAAGAATAAATAGCAAGATATGGTCAAAATACAATACAAGGCCTAGTGATCCATGGATCAAGTACCTTCTACTTTAATAAAGTCAATAATACCATAATGAAGAAATTTACAATACTATTTAATGAAAATGTATTTAAGCCATTTTTTAAAAAAATTGAATGAAAAAACATTTTTTTCCATCCTGTAGTCTTGGAAAAAGTCATCCAAACAAACTTAGTGTCCACAATGGCATTATAGGATTAATTCTCCCACCATCTTTCTACAATTTTCTCCATCATTATACTACATCCATGTAAGCCTACACACAATTTCTTTTGAAGGGATGGCATTTCAACTAGTTCAAGCATGATATGGATTAGGGCATAGTATGCAACAGAATGCAACTACATCATAGCATACAATGTACTCCCTATAACATCTAAAATAGAATAGAGTTTTTCAAATTTAGTTTAGTGAATGACATTTGTGTTAAGAAGTTAGGTTTCAAAGTTTTCCCTTCAAAAAAAGGAATTATTGAACATTAAGAAAATATCTACAATTCAAACTTTGTTAGATTTTGGGGATGAAAGTATGAAAAAAATTGTTGGCTATGTTGCATTTGAGTCAATATAAAAGGGAATACTCAAAGTACTTGAGCAATGGGGGAAGAAACTTTTAAAATAAAATAAAATATTAGTAAGAAATTACAAATATTGTGTTGTCAATATTTTAGACAAAAAAATTTCACCAAAAATTATGCACAACTAAATTAATGGATTTTTTAAAAATATTTTTTAATATTTAAATCATAAAAAAATAAAAATAAAACAAAAACAAAAATAAGACATCTTAAACAAATTAAATTTAGAGAAATCAAGCTCTACTAACAAAATTATGAAAGAATGATTTTAATTTTGACAATAAAAAAACTATGGAAACATTAAAGTCTTTCAACATTAGAGAAATAACTTTAAAATGGTATATGATTCTTTGAATGTTCCAAAAAAACATATGCTATATAGTTGAGACTTTGTAATATTTTTTGAGTATTAATTCTAAATTCATTGATTCTATATATGGAAAATTTTGTTAAAATGGTGGCAATCCATGTGCCATTTTCAGACCGCCCGCTCTGAATTGTAAACACGACATCTAGGACAAGTATAGTTTTTAGGAATCTTGAATTTTTATAGATTTAATAAATATATTACTACTATAGATTTCAGACCACATGATTTGAATTGTAAAAGTCACATCTAGCACAAGTGTAGATTTCACACATCTAAGAATGATATAGATTTCAAACATCTAGTATGTTTATACATTTCAAACCGCCCGCTCTAAACTGTAGAAACTACCAAAATAGCGGAATTTTGCCATTTTAACGAAATTGCCCATATATCTTGAAAGATATACTTGTATTTGTGTTGGACTTGCAACAAATCACGCCTCAAATCATGTCATATCATACAAGTCCTCCTATGCTAAAGCTTCTATGAATAAGATTTAAAACAAAAACAAAAACAAAAACAATTTTTATCCACATTGATAATTTTTGACACTAACATATTTTAAAAGTTTACTTTATTAATTCTTTTGTTCTTATTTGATTTTGGACTTGAATTCATACTTTTAGTTATTTTCAATTGGAGTCTTTTTATTCCATAAGTTAATCCAATATTTACTTATGGAATAAATCTTACAATATCATGTTTTATAAGCCAAAAGCACAAGATTTTTGGTACCTTTGCCTTTGAGCTTATAAAACAGGATGTAGCAATTTAGTATATAAATCCAAAAGCAATTTCAACCAACATTTGAATCCCATTCAAGGATTAAAACCATAACTACTATTACCTTCTACCTTGTATAATAATTTGGAAATTGATTAAGCAATCACTTGAAAGTGATTGGATTGAAAACATGTGACATACTTGGTTTTTTTCAATGATTTTATGGCATGGCTTGTATTGTCATTCAAAAATAATAGAGCTACATTATGAATTGTCATATAGGAGCATTTGGTCTCCGATTTATTGTTTGTTTTTTTACATAATAAGATCCATTTGTTGACCTTTTAAAATGAAAACCTATGATCATAAAGTTTTTCAAGTACAAATATCAAAGTTTAGTGGCACATCCATATTTTCTAAACAATCTTAAAAGAAAAAAGACCTTTATAAAAATTATCTTCATCATTTAATAGAGTTTTCAATAGATTTAACCCCTAAATGACGGACCCATGACCATTGATTTCAAACCTCATTGCCCATCACTCAATTTGCTGTCATTTTGCAATTAAATATGTATGAAAATTTTTATATTTATTTTTCAGAGATGAAATTACATGTCTTTGGTACTTCACAAAAATTTAGATTTTTTTGTGAAAAATTGATTTTTTTGAGAATTTTTGAAGACAAAGTGAAGAATAATCACATCAAATAGAAAATTATTCAAAAAATCTGAAAATTTCACCATGTGTGTATATTACAATGACTAACATCATTGTGTAAACTCAATTTCCATGTCATTCTATAACTAGAAAATAATAGACATTGAAATACATCCAAAGTTCAAATTGCAATAATTCAATATTAGGAATTTTTTCAAAATTCAAATTGGAGTAGAAACTATAGTAGATGGCCTTCATTTTGTTAGTTGGACTCAAATTCAAAAAATATCATTTTTGTGAAGAAATTTCAGATTTAGAGCAAGGAACAACAACTTCCCAAAATACACTGAAATAACATATTCTATGATCCATTTTTTTTACTAACTTCTCATTTATGTGAAGACAAACACTTGCAAGACTACAAACTCAATTAAATACTCTTCATAACCCACCATGAAGGGTCAACAAGAAAAATATGAATTAAAAAAACACTTTTAACTCTTTCCATCTCATGCTCATGGCGCTCCAAGGTTAATAATAAAAATCTAGTGAAAAATGAAAAATATGGAACATTTCTTTCAAAAAAATCAATAAATTTTGTCTATCAACTAATTAAGAGGTTGAAGAGCCTTCTCAATTTACTAATTGGGCCAAGAATTGCATGATGAATTCAAAAATTCATCATCATTATCCAATCTATCTCCACGATCTCATAAATTTACTAATTGGGCCAAGAATTGCATGATGAATTCAAAACATTATTATCATTATCCACTCTATCTCCACGATCTCATAAATTTACTAATTGGGCCAAGAATTGCATGATGAATTTAAAAATTCATCATCATTATCCAATCTATCTCCACAATCTCATAAATTTAGGTGGGAAGGGACTTCTCAACTCACTAATTGGGCTATAAATTGCACAATGAATTCAAAATTTTGTTATCATTACCCAATCCATCTCCATCATCTTATAAATCTCATGATTGTTCCATCATGAAGAATGGAGCACACGCCAAGTGGTGGTCCTAATGAGGACATGGCTATCTTCATATTTATTCAATTAGTATAAAAATTAGTAAGAAAACTCAAGGCCTCTTTGTAGGTTCAATTTTTTCCTAATGTTTTCCATCACTTTATTTTTTAAAGTGGAAATGAACTATTAATTTTCATTATATGATTTTATAAAAATAAGATTTATAAAATTATTTTTTTTAACGATGAAAGGTAAAATAAATCATTAAATTTATTTCCTTCCATGATGCTCCATATTATAGACTTAGAGTTCAATATCAATTTGTTTTCATATTTCCTTTGTTTACATAAAAAAAATTCTTTGCAAATGATTTGTATTTGACTTTATATAAAAAAAATTTAGCAATTGCAGTTGAGTTAGTGTTTGAACTTCTCTTAGACTTTAGTAAGTTGTAGACTATATAAGTTAATGTCCATCAATGTACATGAGCTTATTATTGATTCTCTCACAATAGTGTGATTAATAGATTTTTTTAACCAAAAAAATAATATCTTTTTGTTGCAAAAGTTCATCATTGATACATAAATATGCAAACTCAAATTGCAAGACAATCACTAGTTATCCATTTTTGCCCTACAAACATTCAATATACATTTGCAATATATTATGCAGAGTCTAAAGATTAAGAATAAAAAATTCTTTGACATTTTTTTACTATAATTTATTAATTGAGATAGTTATGGTTTAATTAATCAATTAAGTATATGTTTTTAAGATTTTTAATATTGAAATAATTGAAAAATCTTACATTGTACTTTAATCCAAAAATTCTACAGAGTTCTAAAGCCTCAAAATCCATTAACTCTTAAAGGTTAGAGGGTGTTTTGGAAGAAAAAAAGTCCAAAACTACCAATTTTTTATGCATTGTCCAAAATAAATAACTGTAATTTTTTTTTAACTTCAACTATACAAAAGTGTAGTAAATAAATAAGGCAATATCCCAAGCAATATGTGGAAGAAAATTCAGCCCATTTGACCATGTAGATTAAAAGATCATAACGTTTGAAGTGAGAAAAAAAATTTATTCATGCAAAACAAGGCCAACATACTTCAAGCATTGTTGCTCTCAATAAAGTGCAGATTTTTACCATTCATAAGAATATGATTTAGATTCACTCATGAAAAATTTTAGAAGTAAATACAAAGTCTAGCTTACTCTAAATCACCATACAATGAAAGGAAGTTAACTGAATTGGCAATACACTAGTCATTTTTTGATGATTTCTTGTGCAATAAAGAAGTTTTTTATTTGGAATTTGTAAGTGTTTCAATACCCACCCTTGGTATTTAAAGGAAACACAACCAAGTTCTAGGTTTCATGTAGAAATTTGTACTACTTGGGTGCCTAAGTGTTGTCCATTGGGCCTTCCAAACAATTAATCTTTTCTATGCTTCTAAGTGACTTAAACTTGCAAAATAATCTACAAAACCTAACTTAAAACATAATTTTTTATCAAGTGGCCAAACTAACTAAGGCCACTATGGTTTAAAAAGAAATAGTTCATATTCTAAATTTATCAAGCTTAAGCTAAAGACAAGTTCATGAAATTTTCAAAAATATAAAATTCATGAAAATCTGACACTCCTAGCAAAAGTTATGATCGGATGAAGTTTAATCTTTAGTTAGCAATTCAAAATTCATCCATCATTTTCTATTGACTCCTAAATTCAATTTGACTCGTGATATTTCTTAAAATCTTAAACTGACACCTATCTAAACCCTAAGTTTAAACTTGGTTGGATGGACTCTACTTAGTTTCATCCATTCTGCATTCTAAACTTCATCCTTCAATATCTTCTAGGTTTTTAAGTATTTTTAAAGTCTAATTTGGTTTTGGACTCCAATGTTCTTTTCCTCTGAACTTCTAAATCTAAGTTTCTTCCTTGATTATTTTCCAAATTTTTAACTTAACATCTCTCTTCCCCTAAAGCGGTGAATTACTTCTACTCAGTTACTCTTTCTAAATTTTTGAACTTTGTTTCACTTAAAGAGATTGATTTTTCCAATCCAAAATGCTAAAATACTTTAAGTTTGAACTTTCCTAGTGAAAGTTTTTGATAGATGAAGTTTGACTACTAATCCGTATTTCAAACTTCATCCACTATTTTCTATTGATCTACAATTCAAAACTAACTTTAAATTTTACTTTCAGAGTTTAGATAATTCCTACTTCTTAAGTTTCTAATTTTGATTTTTTGGATGAGAGTAACTAATTTTCATCCAATTTATCACTTAGCTCATCCGCTTACATCTTCCTCATTTTAGACCTAAATTGTAAGTGTTTTATGTTTTTGAAAACCTTTGGACCTATGTTTTTTATTTTTTAGTCTTTTCTTTAGTGTAAGGTACCTATGACTTTCTCTTAACTAATTCTAAGAGTCAAGCTTAAAGTTGCTACTTTAAAAAATTAAAGAAAAGATAGAAATTTTAATAACCCATCTCAAAAGAAACCTTATCAATTAGGTGGTCAAAATGCCTTTGAATCTATCTTCATTTGCTAGTTTTTGCTTCCTCTTGAATTTTGCCTACCACTTAATGTTGTGAATTTTAATACAAGTTGGAAAGTTGAACTTCAAACTACTTCTTATTCTTCATTTTTTTCCCTCCTTTCTTTTGCAAGACTATTCTATTTAGATGGGGAATTTCATTAAAATGGCAAATATTTTGTGACTTTGACATCCCACAGTTTAGACCGGGCAGTCTGAAATCTAGTACACTAATAGATTTCAGACCGCCAGGTCTGAACTGTGGGAATGGCACACTATGAAAATGGCACATGAAATATCACCATTTTAATGAAATTCCCCATTTAGTTATTAACATTCTACTAATTGACTTAGAATTGGAATATTTGTCACAATTTCCAAGAAAACAATTGTCTAATGCAATCTTCTTGTTCACTATTTAAATCAATAATGTCCTAATCTATTTCCTAATGGCTCTTTTGAATAGAATTAATACAAAATTAGAAAAAAGAATTCAAATACAAATGTTAGTACAAACATAATACCAACAAGGTACAAGAAAATGTAAGGTTTAAAGAGAATCCAATGTCCTTCAAAACTTGCTTTAAACACAAGAACAATGGAGCAAAATTGCTCCATAAACAACCATTTGGCAAGTTTTAGCTTAATAGCCAAAAAATTCACCAAAATGGACTTAATGGGAATGTAGTCAAAATAATGGTGGTTTGAAAGGGAAAAAGGATGCTCTAATGTACATTTTCCAAAAGCACCCCTCCTTCTCTTATACCTAGTGGTAATCTTTTCACTTAAAATTTTCACCTAATTTTTAGGATTTCCTACTTTTACGATGGTCTAAAGCTCTAACTTGTAAAGAAAAAATTCAAATCACAAGTGGTTTGTATCATTGGCTTTAGAAGGTCATTTTTCCCAATTTTTCCAGAATTAGATAATCTCGTGAGTTTGGATACTTCTTGATGTTGGAACACCTTGAAAATTGTTTAGGCGCATTACTAGTATAAAATTAGATATTATAATTTTTAACGAGATTTTACTACAACTTGGATAATTTCTAAGGATTTTCCATCATTGGTTTGAGACTTTAAGCAATTGAATGTTCATAAGAAGATCTTCTGTAAGTCAAAAGATTTTAGGAATTTTTATAGAAACTCTCTTGGAATCCTATAAAAGATATTCAAGCTAATATTTTATTGTGCATGTTTGAGGAAAGAGAATAAAATCCTATAATCTCTTTTAATTACTTGTGACCAAGGAATCTCTTATACAAAGAGAAATCTTCAAAAATAGATTTTTCCATTGGATTCTTGACATGATTTCAACTTCATAACATCTCACTTCCACCCTAGATACCCTTTTTTGGTAAGTCTTTAGTTTTTGAAACCTATAAACTAATAATTGGGGGTTCTACTATTTCTCGAAACAATAAAAAAACTAAAACCTTTCTTCAAGAAATGACTTAGGGATCTCATTGGGGTTTCCTTCGACCATTTTAGCCAAGGTTTGTCATATGTGAGGTAGGTTTAGGCACTTTAGGCAATTTTCACAACATATTCACAACTTCTACTACTTCTAACGTTCTAACCTATACACATGCAAGATTTTGGATTATTTTAGGTATTCTACTCTATTTTGGACCAAATACTATATTGCTATATAACTAAAAAATTAGTGAATTCCAAGTGACAAATTGTGAGCTAGTAGGAAGTTAATTTTGTAGTTTTAAAGGTATTGTCTTGTTGAATGGTCTAATTGTCTACTTTCCTCTATGATTTCTTGACAAGTATCCAAGATACACTCATATCAAAACTCTAAATCCTAAACCCTTTGCAATAGAAGTCTTGTACTTGATTTTTACTTGAATTACAACTATTCATAGGCACAATTTCAAAATACACAACAAATTTATAAATGTGGTGAAATATTGTATTGATGTTGATGTGTGATGTTGTGATGAAAATAGATCCCATTGAAGATGGCTTAAAATTCTCTTTTGGAAAATAAAATTCCAAATCCAATGCCTCACATAAGTGAATGCTTTATAAATCAAGGTTATAAAGTAGGGTGCTCAAAAGTAACCCTGCTCTAAAAGCAACCACTAACATAGAGGTACATTTTGCATTCTTCAATGTACAAACAGCCATGTACATTTCACAAGGTGATTGTTTTTAGTAGCATTTCAACTTCAAAAATTCATAATTGATTCCAAGAAAGGTCCAAAAAATATGAAATGACTTGGGTCAGATTCTAATTCCATTTTTCTTCCTACAAAAATTTACTAAAAATTGTTTAGAGGAATGTAGCTTCCCTCAAAATGCAATTGGCACTTAAATGGTCACTTTAAGAGTAGACTATCTTAGTTATTGAACCCAGTGCTTACTCTCATTGCAGTGTCACCCACAAGGCCAAGTTTTTTTTAGTAGTTGGAACATTTAAGCCAATTGTATATACCAAACCATGGAGCACAAATAACTTCTGTTTGTCAAACTTGTGTGAGCCAATGCTTAACTCCAAAGTGACATTCAATATCTAGGGTTCAAAAACATCATTGCTTTTGAAGCTCTATAGGTCTAGATATCTTCAAGTTATACAAATCTCAACCGTACAATCTTGTAGTATATATGTTTTAGATCATATGTAAAAAATTTGAAGTCATTTGGCCATATAGATTGCAAGATCATAATGTTTTAGTGTCAAAAATAAATTCTAAAATTTTCCCCCAAACACATTTGGAAGTGAAATTTGTTTTCTAAACCTACTCAAATGAAAAAACTTTATACTGTAAAATGATTCAAAACTAGTATACAAACACATTGGTGAATTTTTTTTTCATTCAATTGACTCATTGTGTCTAAAAAACAACTTTGAAATGTCAAAAAATAGCAAGAAAAATTGCAAAAAACACATCTAAGGCTGAACCTCCTCCTAGAATGCTTCTCCCTCACTCATTACTTCTTGGATTGACATGAGATTTTTGCCTCACAAACTTGACTAGTATGTGCAACTTTTCCAAAAAAAATATTGAAAATAGACTTTGTATGAAGAAGAAATAGGCCGCCGAAGTTTACTCTACTCCCCAAATGTCAGGATGTTGAAGTTCGAATTGCTCCCAAACATTCACAACAACTTGGATTGACATGAAAATTTTACCACAATAACTAGACTTCAAGGGGAACAAAATCCAACAAATTTTACTGAAAATGAATGTTTTACGAAAGAGATCCAAGCCCCCAAAGTTGCAGCCCTAAATGCAGTTTGGTGAACTCAAATTGAAGTTGTGAACTTCAATTGGCCCCCCAAACTCAGTACATCTTGGATTGATTTGAAATATTTGCCACACAAACTAGAGGGGATAACACAACTTTCCCAATAAGTTTTTATTGAATTTGGACCTTGGATGCAAAAGTTACAACACTTTGAACTAGACTTCAAATTGTGTGAAGACACTTTCTGTCGTCTTTGTCATTTTGGGGTTAATGGGAACAAGCCCATTGATGTTGGAAAAAAAATGGTTGAAAATGAGAATCATAGGTTGTAGAATTGAGTAAAGAAATTAATATAAGGATTTCATCTTATTTAATGACAATTGGATGGATTTATCTTATGGGGAGAAGGAGATTTAGATTTCCAACTGGATATAATGAGATTATCATGAATTTTAGTTATATTTTGACAATATCCTAGGTTTAGGGTGTAGGATTATTTTTAATCTAACCATGAGCAATATCTTGTTGGCAATTTAGATGATGGTGAAGTAGATGATCTTCCTACTGCCTAAATTTTCTTAACATGTAAATGCATATATGTATACATGGGGAATTTCATTAAAATGGCAATATTCCATGTGCCATTTTCACAGTGTGTCATTCTCACAATTCAAATCGGGCGGTCTGAAATCTATTAGTGTATTAGATTTCAAAATGCCTGGTTTGAACTGTGGGATGTCAAAGTCACAGAATATTTGCCATTTTAATGAAATTCCCCATATACCTAGGAAACCCTTTCAACATACCAAACTCGTTCAATGTAAGGCCTAATATATTTACCAAGGTGAATCTTTGACCATCAAAGGATTAGTGGATTGTCAAGTTTGAATCATGCCAAGGATATTCTAATTGCATGCTCTCTAGTTTTCATAGTTGAAATTAAGGATTTTAATTATATAGAAATGTTAATGTTAGGATTTGAAATTGGATTGTATAGTAATTTGAAGGAAAAAAACCTGAATGAAATAATGTATTAAAAACTTTGGACTAATTAAGTTACAAGCACTAAGCTCTAGTTGATTCATCCAATATATGGGTTAAATTAAGTTTTGAAAAAGGGGAATGGTAATAGTTATTGTAAGAAACTTGGAAATATGGAAAACAAAAAAATCTATTTATATATTTTTTGAGCTAAATTATGTGTGGAGATTTGCATTTTCAATTTGTTGAATTATATTGTAAAAAAATCTCCAAAATATTGGTGTGGGATTTGGAAAAGGCTCCAACATTAACCATAAAAAAATGACGCAAGTTGCTCACTAAGAACGCCAACATATTAGTTGAAACATGAAGCACCTTAGTTTGTTGGATATTAGAGTACCAATCAATCAAGATTAAGATGGAACAACAACATTCATATTCTTGTGTACTAGGCAATCCTTAATATTAGCTAGGAAACAATTATATCCTTCTTTGGTGCACACAAGTAGCTAATGATCGATGATTCTTCCCCTTTGCTCAAAACTAGCACTAGCACAAAATCCCAATTGAAAAGACATGGTGAAACAACAATTTTAAAAATGTCATTTAACCAAAAAAAAATTGGTAAACTATGAAAATATTGTTTTAACTACAAATTGGGTAGATTTTAGAAGAAACAACTATCCCATAACAATTGTTGAAGGGAGGGCTACTTAGAAAAATACATAGTGTAAGTGGTATTTATCTTGATATCATATGTCCTTTTTCCCTTAAGAATTTGATATAGTGATGAAATGTATGAATATATTAGATTTCATGCAATTTCAAAGATCTATCAAAAAAAGAAGTTTGAATTTTAAAGGACTCTACAACTTTATAGATTTGTGCATAAAATTGAAATCTACAAAATTTGAAAATTTGAAAATTTGAAATTTGAAATTTGCATGTAAATTCTGAAATCTAACATCTACATTCTAGGTAGATTTGACAACTAAATTCTACATGGTTGAAATGACATTAGAAAAATGTCGTTTTAAATACCCATGTTCAAACAACATCAAATAAATGACCTTTGGATGCCATTGTAGTCATAGTTTCTCTAAGATTCATTACAACGACATCCAAATGTCATATACAATGTTGTTTCAACTAGGATTTTGCAGGATAATGGGCCATTTTGTTAAAATGACAAAATTCTGCTACTTTGGCAGTTTTTACAGTTCAAAGTGGGCGATTTGAAGTATACAAAAGTCATAGATATCTGAAATCTATATCTTTCTTAGATACGTGAAATCTACAATAGTACTAAATGTCACTTTTATAATTCAGATTGCGCAATCTGAAACCTATAGTATAAATAGATTTCTTAAATCTATAAAAGTCCAAGATTCCTGAAAACTATATCCATCCTAGATGTCACTTTTACAATTCGGAGCGGGCGGTTTGGAAATGGCACATGGAATGCCGCCATTTTAACAAAATTCCCCATAAGTCCCTCTGATCTGCAATTTCAGCTGAATATCGGTCTTGCAATTTCACCGAATGGTACGTCACAGTTTCTGTGCGCGCACCGAATATATGATTACCACAGGTGTGATCGATCGGTGTGCTCCTGAATGCTTTCTCGATCGTGCACCAACAGCCTAGTCTAAAACCGATCCAATACCAAGCGATTCAAGCAATCCATACAATTGTGGCTCCCTCGATCGATATCGATATCGATCCCAATCTCGAAAATTTCTAACCGAGCTCGATCGATCGAATCAGAACAAACAAACTGGAATCAAAGAGTCACTCGGTCCATCAGTTTGAATACAATCTCAACGTCAAGCAACCCAAAATGTTTCATTTCCAAATCTCCACACTAGTAGAAATATGGTTCGCTCAAGGTACAGTATGTCTACAGTCACCTGGCTCTACAGTCTTTCGGTCTTTGAATTATTTATAACTGCAAAAGAAAGAACTCAACCATGCACACCAGTATTCTTTTCTAACTGCCAAAGCGGAGTTGGCGCGACATGGCAGGCTCGTAAGAGAGATGGCAGGCTCGTAAGATACTTGAGTTGTTCTTTTTGCAAGTAGACTAAAGGTATGTGCACACTTGGACTTAGCAAGCATTCTTTGCAGTGATGGTACATGATTTTTTCTGTAGGTGTTCAGACCACCGTCTATTCATAACAGAATAGTTATGAATAGACCACTGTTCCTTCGTAACCGCCAATCTTATTTGGCTGGAGAGCTGGCAAGGGGTTATGAGAGGTGTTTACAAGAGAAGTCAAGAACTATTCATAACTCTCTGACATTGAATTCTGTTATTGAATAAGTTTGAATCTTTCAATTTTGTAGATTTTAAAGCAATGACAAAAATCTTCTATAATACAAGGGATATGTACAGTTGCACAACTTCACCAAGATGAATCTAATGAGCCATCTGACTTGCCTTAGAAGCCCATCATAACCAGGGCTTTTTTTTCTAACGAAATTTTGCCAGATTGTCAGAAATCTGACCTCTCTAGTTTCGTCCCTCCAAAAACTGGCCTCTATAGTGAGGACAACAGGTGGGAGACTGGTCCAAAAAAAAAGCCCTGATCGTAACCTGAGTGAGCAATTGAGGAGGCATGCTCTTTATATAGATATGGTGTGGTAGGAAGTAATATAAATCATGTGGGATATATGTAAATTAGAATTAGAAGGAGCTTAAACACTCATAGTTAAGTCAAAAGTAGAAAATTTGTTTAAAGTAAAAAAAATTCAAATTTCATTTTTAGCATAGTAAAATAATTTTTTTCAAAAAACTTTGAAGTAAAAAAAGTTGTGAAATCAAGTTAACATTCATCTCCAATAATTTATTTAATATTTAAAGCCTCCAAACAAAAGTTATGAACAAATATGAGAGAGTGTTAGAAGGGACATTTTCTTTTACATTTTCAAACATCTTATTTGAATTATGTCTATAAATTTTGATTAAAGGCTCAAATTTGCAAACATATTTTTTGAAGATGAAAGTTAGATGTCTTTTAACAACTTTTTTTAGTTCACAATTTTTTGAAAAAATCTATTCTACTATGAGGTTTGAAATTTTAATTCACACGTAGTTTCTACGTTTTAACAATTAGCAGTCAAGCTCTCATCTTTACATTATCCCATATCCTTTGAGGATTCATGAAGGAAAATGAATTTCATTATAAAAATGATACCTCCCTCCCTTCAATCCCAAAATAGATAATGATACATTTTTTGCATTATGCCATTGAAAATTTCTTCATTGGTAGATGTTAATAGTATTCCCAAGTTTTGTTGTTTGCATTGAAAATGGCATTTTTAAGTGATTTTTGATGAAAAATGGGCCTTGGAAGTTCAGAGGTCAATACAAGAGTATTGTTTTGATTATACCTTTGAAGGCCTTCTATCCCCTCAAGGGACAAAGTGGATTTTGGATAGGCTTGTGTGGTCTCAATTTTTGAAACTTTTTTAAAGATAGGAAAACACATAAACTTTCTAGGAATACAATTTCTATTTCAATTTGCTCAACAACAAAAGTTATGCCACCTTAAGTTCCAAATGAGGTTTGTCAAGTAGCACCAAAAAAATCCCAAAAAGTCAAAATAAATTTTTTAAAGTTTTGTTTCTTATAGAAAGTATTTTTGTCTACATGAAAAGATTTGAATCATTCTATTTGAACTAGTGATGAGAAAATTATGGACAATCTTATTTTTTGGACAATCTAAGTATTTAATTTTTTTATAGGATTAAATTCTTAACACAATTTTCACAATTAAAAAAAATTTATCAAGGATTAAGTTTGCTTGCTAGAATAATTTCATTGTTGGAATAATTGTATTTCAATTCCATAGATCTATTAACAATTTAGTTTTTCCTTCAATCTTGTATCTACTTCAACTCAACAATATTTTAAAGAATGAAAATTAAGTGTGTTTCTTTGAATTTTTTTCTATACTTTCAATTCAATTCTTCAGTTTTTTTTTAATTCCATATCAATATTGCCAAAAATTTAAGCTAAGAAAGTTCAAAGTCTTAAAATCTAGTTAATAGACAAGGTCTAAAAATCCCAAATTCTATTCACTTTCAATGCAAATACCTTGCAATTCATGTGGTCAAGGTTTCTAAAATTTCTTCTACACATTTTTATACTAGTCTTGTGCAAGATCTTACACTTAGATATGCAAAAAAAAGAATTTTGAAAGTTTCTATACTTTACAATAGATATTGCAGTTTTGAGTGGAATTTAATGAAAAAGGCCTTAGGACCCTAGGGATTAAATTTTCAATCATTATTTTCTAGTAGTCAAAGTTTTTCAATAGGCAGTAAGTAAAATAAAAAAGGCTAGCATCACAGATTCTAATTTTCTTTCAACCATTTTGGACTTCATGGTGTGAGCTTAAAAATCCTATTTTCTATTTATAGTCATTTAAAAGATGTTATTGTTTTGCAAAATCACTTACAATGACAACGACAATGAGCTCAAAAGAGGCAAACATGGATAATACATGCTTGGCCCTTCCATCAAAAATTGGCAATCATCAAATTAGACAAGGGAAAATCCCCTCCCCCCAATAAACCCTCCTAATTGTTGATTAGATTTGTTATTAGAAAACCTGAGCCATCCATCTTGAAGCAAAAAAAATTGGACTCCTCCCCTACTATTATCTTGATAAGGATATGATTACAAAACACATTTGGAAATACATGGAAGTCAAATGGAAATATATATAGAAGTCATACAAAATATGGATACAAAATACATACAACAATTCTATATATTCAATATCAAATGTAGTCCTAACTACTTCTTGAAAAATACAAATATAACATTTAAGAAATACGTTTAATGAATTGTTCTCATTATTTTAAACAAAAATTTATTTTGTGCTCATTATGATAGTTTATTACAATGATAATGAGCTAACCGCCTTTTATTTGTGTTTTGCAAAATCACTTAATATAAGTGGCAATGAGCAATTGGACCCATATGAATTCTAAAACCAAATATCACATTAATGCTATTGTGATGAAACTTATTCTATTTTGAAGAGAAATAACTTGGTTTTCTTCCGATGAGTTGGAATAAATTAAGTCTATGTTTATTGAAGGTCCCATATCAAATCCCACATGACAATAAGAGCATTGCCTCCTAGATGGTCAAATCAACAACTCATAAGTTAACATCCATATTTGACAATCACTACAACTTCTTATCTTCCACCTCTACTCACCATATGAATTCTATAAACAATAAATTGACTAACTGCAAATTAGATTTAGGATTAATTCCTAAAGGCTTCTTTTCTGCCCAAAAACACTCAAAATTGCCATTTCTATAGCAAAGAGTAAACTTTTTTGAAAATTGTTTGTTTTTTCACATCTAATTGTAGGATCTTATACCTAACTAGTATGAAAATGTGTAGAAAAAACTTCAAAAAATTTGACTGCACAAATTGCAAGATATCTACCTTTAAATTTGAAAAAAAATAAGTTTTTCAACACATTGCGGGACTACATTTTTTGACTTTGAACCTTCTTAACTTAAACTTTTTGCACTACAAAGTTTTAAGGTTTAAATCTTTATGGTGGGGAATTGAATTGAGAGTTTAGAAAAAAACCCTTGAAAAACAACTTATTTTTCATTCTTAAAAAATTATTAAATAGAAGTAGATATAGAATAGAAGGAAAGTCTAAATTATTAATATCTCTAAAATGGAATTAAAGTATACTAATCCCAATGTTAAGATTGTTCTAGGAAGCAAACTAAAACATAAAGAACTTTTTTTTGAAGAATTGTAGAAATTGCATTCAAAAATGAATCCTACTAGTTATTTTTTCAAGAAAATGCTTTAATTGCATGGAAAACAAGATTGTCCATAATTTTTGTATAATAAATCCAAATAGAATGAATCAAATCTTTCCGTGTAGATAAAAATATAATCTATCAAAAAAAATTAGAAAAAAATTCAAATTTTGAATTTCTTTTTTGTTGCCCCCTCTCCCCTGTTTTGACTTTTGAGCTTATTTGGACATAACTTTTGTTCCTTGACACCAATTGAAAAAAATAATATCTCTATGAATCTAATTAATTTTCTTTCTTCAAAAACAATTTAAAAAATCATGACAAAAATTGAGGTTGTAGGTACTTCTAAAATTACATTTGTCCTCTAAAAGAACAATGGTCCTTTAGGGATTAAATTGACTAAATGTAAATTTGATAGGTATCTCCTTAACATAGTAGGTTGGAGGACTTAGAGGTTTGGAAGAGTTTGAGTACTTGTCATCCATTGTGGCCATATATTAAAACCTCAAAGTTTTAGTGGTGATGTTCTAAAAGCAATAACTACATACCTACTTGGAGCTAAAGGACCTTTCACACTTGTTGCTAAGAGGGGCTTTAGCAGAGACTGTGAGCTTGCAAGTTGCCAGAGCATTCAGAGTAAGGGAAGTACGGGAATGTCGAGCTGACGTGTATCGTAACCTAGCACCCTGAAAGAGTGGTGGTTACGGACGCCATTAGTAGAAAATATATTTTTTTTGTTGTGCTTAACTGTGAGATGGAGTTATAGCTTGAATTAGGCGACATGAAGATTTCGAGAGTGCTCTGCTGCAATAAGATAATGGGCATACGTTGTCGTGTTGAGAGCGGTTTGCCTTGGAAAATCACGAAGATTCTGGCTGCAACTAGAAATGGCTAAGGAATAATAATATGATAGAAGAATAAAGGCAAGTGGACTTGTCACTTGCAAACCCAGTCTTCTAACTAGAATGATGAAGGTGAGTGAACTTGTCACCCACAAATTCACCAGTTAAATACAAAATGATATTGTATAACAACAAAATTTGTTGTCTCTCATGAATCTCTAATCTTGGTCTTCAAATCTCGTATACGATCGTCGAATCATCAATCTTCAATCTTCAATCTTCAAACTCCTCCCCGTTGGCCTATCCTGTGGTGGCTCTATAAGGGTAAGGGTAAGGGTAAGGTGATAAGATCCCACGGCCTCGGACGGGTAAAACGGGACAGCCAACACGAGTGACCGTCCGAATGATGGGACCCTAAACTTTCAAACCCACGGTGACCAGGAAGCGCCTTTCACTAATGGGAACAACATAAAAGAGCAACCAAGTGGGTGATTAAATCCCAAATAGTCTCCACAAACACAAAATGGAGCGCTTACTGGATAACCACGGCTCGCAACAGTTTTACAATGCTGAAATTGAAAATTGCAACTAGCCTCCAAAACCGGCTGGGAATAACCATAGAAAGACAACGAGCCCCCAAATCCGGCTAGGAATAACAAGCCACAAGCCACAACACACGAATCTTCAATCTTTGTGTCTTCAAATTTCAACTTCAAATCATCACTCAAAGCTCCACCTCAACTTCAACTTCAAATTTTCACTCAAACTCCAACTTCAAATCTCTACCCCAACTCCATCTTCAAAGTTAAACTTTGAATGATCACCACCGTTGCTTCACAACTTCAAATGGGTTGCATGATAACTCTCTGGAAAGCTAACACAATTCTCTCCATTTCCTCCAAATCTCAACTCATTCCAATATTCTAACCCAAAACTATGGTCATCCAAAGTTTCGGCCTCTACAAGTGAGGGCAACAGACCCTCCTTCACTCCTACACTCACAACTTACTCATAAATGCTCCAATTACTTCGAATGATAACTTCTTAGAAAGCTAACAAAACTTTACACATCCTCTCCAAAACTCAAATCAAATTAACACTCTGTCCACCTTTCATGGCCACTCAAAGTTTCGGCCTCTAGAAATGATAGGCAGCAGACACTCCTTCACTTCTACACTCGTAACTCACTCATACAAGCTCCAAATAGAATGAGTGAGATCTTCCTAGAAAGCTAACTTAATTTCCTACACTTCCTCCAAATATCAATGCAAACCAAGAACCTGTCCGTCTTTTATGGTCGGTCGAAGTCTCTGCCTCTTAATTTCGAAGGCAACAAACCTCCCTCCACTCAAACTAGCACAACTTTTGATTCACAACTCCAAATCAAGCAAGTGAGATCAATTTAGAAAGAAGACACCATGATACATAACTCCACCAATTTTCATTTCAAAATTCCAAAAACCCACAACACAATGGCCCTCCAAACATTCGGGTCCTTCCCTAAACTCACAATGGGCGAGAAGATGAATCCTATCCAACTTTTCCTCTACCTTTTCTACTCTCAACCACACAAACAAGTGGGGTCCGCCTCTAACTCACTCTTAAAACTCCTCTAACAATAATTGAGCACTTATTTGGCCCACTACTATCTCCTTATCTTTATCTTTGAAGGAAATTTACTTCAAGTTCACCTAGAAGGCAAACCATTTGAATATTTCCTTACAACTACTTCACAAACACAAAATTATTATAGAAATTCACTCCAAATATGGAATGAAGAACTAAAACTCAACGTACACCTATTAGAGGTAAAAAACTAGAATTCCAATTTCATCTTGGGACTCAGAAAAAACCCTCCAATTCGACATACTGAATCTATAACAAATAATGAAAAAAACTACTTCAAGTTTGATGGAATTCTAAGATGGCAACCTAATCTTATATAGATGACTCAAGCCATCGTAAGAAGGCGTCACCTTGAAGCCACTAAAGATGATGTCATTATTCTCCTCATATTCGTGAAAACCAAATCAATAGAAATAAAACATTACCACACTTTTTTACACTATGTACGCATTTACAGTGCGACATTCACCCCCTCTGAACCTGCACATCCTCCGGTATGTGCCAAGTAGGCTCTTCTTGGTCATCTTCTATGCTTTCATCTCTGTTTTCTTCTATCTCTTGGGTTTGTGCTGAAGGTAAAATATCATCCAAATCTTCATTGTAAATCTCTCCATCTCTCCGCCGAAATACTTTGACACGCTTGCTAGCAATAGGAATTTTCAGAGGAGTTCCATCTAACTCTCGCAGTGAGTATGTGGCATTATCATGAACTGTGACTACCACATATGGTCCAAACCAACGTCGAGCAAATTTCCTCACAGTACTGTGTTGATGCTCTAATGTGCTATCAAACACAAGTACCCAATCTTCTTCTTTGATTTTCTCAGTCCTCAATCGATGAGTTCTGTCAAATCTCTCCTTGTTGTTTAGTCTAGCAACTTTCAACTTCTCCAAAGCTATTTGATGATCTTCAGGCAACCTTTGAAGTTGTTGAATACGAAGTTCAAGTAGTCTCTCTATGCTGATACCATCTTCCCATGATAGAAATATCCATGAAGGAATAGACTCCTCTCCAGACAACATAGGCTTATGACCATGCATGAGCTCTATAGGCATATATCCAGTGACAGTACTATGTGTGGTTCTGTCAGCCCATAGAGAAAATGGAAGTAGTTTAGGCCAAATATTAGGCCTTCCTCTACAAGCTTTAACCAACGCTTGAATGATAGGAGGATGTCCTCTTTCAATTTTACCATTGGCCTCAGGATTATAAGCTGTAGTTAACTTCAATCGTACACCATATCTGTTGAAAAACTCCCTTGCTTCAGTTGCATTCAATTCACCTCTGTCTGCTCTCATCGCACCAATACTTCCATATCGGCTAAAAATATCTTCAAGAATAAAACGGCAGACATTCTCTGTTGTTTTGGTTCGAAGAGCTCTTCCTTCCACAAAGTTTGAAAGCTCTTCTCTTGCTAAAACAAGATACTTCATGCCCCATATGCCTGACGGCATGGCAACTAAATCAATCATCCATCGAAAATGAATGGAAGGAGGATATGTAGGATGAAGCTCATCTCTATGCCGAATTTTGGATTGTAATTGGCATACAACACATGAGGCTACAAATTCTTCAACTTCTTTGTATAATCCCTTCCACCAATAGCGTTCTTTGATCTTTGTATATGTCGCCCAAACTCCTCTATGACCAGCCCAAAGTGTATCATGAAATTCTTCAAGAACTTTAGTTTTGGTCTCGGAGTCACCAACTACTCTCAATGGCATTTCATCAGCTCTTTTTGCCCTCTTCCACAAGAATCCTTCTCGCAAAAGGTATCCATAAGACTGATGTCTGATGTCCTTAAAAGTTTTGTCCATCCATCCTTCTTGCCTCTTCAAAGTACTCAAATAGAGTCCAATCTCTTTCAACCTTCCTTCATATAACTCTTCTTTGAATGGCAAGATTCCATCTGTAGAACTCTCTCCTTCTGTAGCCAAAATATAGCCACCATCAAAGAGGTCTTCACTTCCTTCATGAGCCATCATCTCTTCTTCTTGATAGTATCTGGCTCTCGATAACATGTCCGCCATAGAATTCTCTTTCCCAGCAATGTGTATTAGTACTGGATTTAGAGACTTGATGTATGCTATCCATCGAAGCATGGCAATATCCGGTGAAGAACAATTGGCTATCATGCCAAGTAAGGGTAAGCAATCAGTTTCCAAAATAACATTGGCTCCAATTAAGTAATTTCTCTCCGCCTTTAGCGCTATAAGCACACCCCAAAGTTCTCTTTTCACTTGTGGATAAGCTCTTTGCCTCTCTGTGAGGATCCTTGCTCCAAAACAGATGGCAAATCTCCTCCCTTCTGCATCATCTTGTCCAACAGCCCATCCAATGGCTATCGGACTTGTGTCAACAGTCACAATGACCGGTCTTCCACTCTCATAATCAACTTGTTTTAGAACCGGTGGTGACTTCAAAACTTTCTTCAACTCTTCCATTACCAAATCTTGCTCAGCTTTCCATACAAACTTATTCTTCTTTCTCAACAGTTTGTAAAGAGGCTCTGATATGTGAGCAAAATGAGGTATCCAAATTTGGTAGAAGACGCAAGCTCCAAGAAACCTCCTTACTTCGGTAATATTGCTGCATGCTTTCATTTTTCCAATAGCATCAACCTTTTCGGGATTTGGTTTCCGTCCATACCATCCACACAAATGCCCAACCACCAAAATTTCATCAACCCCGAATTTTGACTTCTCTATAGAAAGAGTCAAATCAACCTCTTCAAGTCTCCCCAAGATTTTGTCTACATCATTGATATGATTATTGACAAATGTTCTGCAACCATTATCTTGAAGAGTCAAGTCTCTGACAATCTCCTCACAACCTTTAATTGGGATATCATCCACAAAAGGTATAGTCTTTTCAGGTACAAAATCTCGTAAGATTTGATTCATGGCATTTTGCATATGTGCCACAGAGTTTGTAGCACCTTGAGGCAATGTACACATTCTAACCAATCCAAGTGGAGTCTTCATGGTTGTCAAATCTCTGCTCTCAGCAGCTAATTGAAATTGATCATAACCAGAATATAGATCTCCAATGGAGTAAATGGCATGTCCCGCAAATGCTTCTGCCACTTCATCAACAATAGGCCCAGAACCTTTGTTCCTAATTGTCACCTTATTTGCCGGTTGCATATCTTGAATGAACCTCAATGCTCCGGATTTCTTTGGCACTGTGAACCAACGATTGGAATATGGAGCCATTGAAGGTTCAAGGATACCCATGCGCATCTTCTCTTTAAGAAGTTCAACCAGTTTGGGAAGCAATGCCCGTGGTACTGGTATCGGTTTCAAATCCCATGGCACATGTGGCACGGTAAAAATAACCATTGGCACAATTACATTTGGATGCACACAACCAATCTCATCTGGTGAAGAAGCAAAGGCTTTTCCGTGTTTGGAGAGCATTTCTTGGAACCTCTTTCTCTCTGGTTCAGTCAAGAAGTCATCTCTTCCTATCTTCAGATTTGCCAATGTTTCCTCTGTAAATTTGTGTCCAATTTTTCTTGATTCTCTAAGACCCGGCTCCTTCTCTGCTTGTCTGATATGTTTGTCCATATCAGAAGGTAGTTGAGTTGCTACTGGCTTAACCTTCTTGGCCACCGTTTTGTATTTGGTATTCACCATGGCCTCATGTTTCAACCCGTAACTCTGAAACCTATCAACCCTTGATATTATCTTCAATATCTCATCATGTAGTGATCGTGTGTGAATTTCAACCACAACATCACTATCATCAATTTCTACCTCCTCGATGTATAAAGCTCGCAAAACTTGTAATAAGTCATCTGCAAAGCCTTCCTCTTCAAATATCCCAGATATGTACTCATCATCCAAAATCACCTCCATCTTTTTTAATCTTTTCTCCATCTTTTTTGTAACCCTTTTACATATAGGGTTTAGGTCCTTCACATCCGTGAAGCTCACAGAACCACACTCCTTCATACTCAGAAATCCACTCCCAACACTATGTACATTGGGGAATTCAAAAGACTTTGATCCTTTTGCACTCGCAGATCCCCATTCTCCACGTGTGCACATCAAAAATCCGTAAAGTCTAGAGAAGTTGGTAGAGGTCCTTCTCTAAGTTGAGCTCGATGCCTTTCATTGTTAGGCCTTACAGTAAGAAACTATACTGATCTCTTTCCATCACCACTTCGAATTCGAGCATAATGGGAGCCATCATCCAACACCTTTGTCTCCATTCTTGATGCTGTAATGTATGGCTGACCTAAAATTATGGGATAAGCTCCATAATTTTGTACAAAGAAGTTTTGTTCTACTTCCACATCTCCAATTCTTGTTGGCACAGCTGGGCATGCTCCATACAACTCTCCTCTTCCATTGTTGGCAGCTCTCATCACCCAACCGTGATTAACATCAATTGGCCATTTGCCCATCTCATAAATCTTTCGAGACATGATGTTAATCTCTGAACCATGATCCACAAGAGCTAGAATGTAATCATCCAACTCTCCTAGCTTCACACGAGTTTCTGTAGTGGCTCTAGCCCAAAATGGATGAATGTAATCCAATCTCCTTTCGAGCTCTCCTTCCGCCATATGAATGATTGCACATTCATAAGATTTTGCCTCCATTTGAATCTCTTCTTTGTTTTCAGTCCTAGAGATTGCCTCATCCATCATTCTCCTCTCTTCTTCCAAAGTCTTCGAAGAACAAACTTCTTCCTCTAAGCTTTTCACCCCCACTGATCCTTTTCTTGTCACATCTTCACATTTCAAGAGATGATCAGCCTCAAACCCATTGTTTCTCTTGTCAATTGCACACATTTCAGTAAACATGTGCAAAATCTCTTCTTCTTCATCATCAGATAGATCACATAGACATGCATTTACTTCTACAATGCTCTTGTCTTTGTCTATCTCAACTACTTCAGTTGCAACCTTCTCCATTGTAGTTGGAGGATCACATATCAAGGCAAAAGCCACCCCAATCTCAGTCTCCTCATCTTTGGTGATGCGAGTGTCTAAAGCTTCCACCATGATTGTTTCAGCTGTCATTTGTCTTTTTCTCTTGATGACATCAACAATCAGCTCATGAAAGTCTTTCTTGGCAATGCCAAGAGCCTCTCTCAATGTAAATTCAATTTTGGCATCCAAGATTCTCTCCTCCAATATGCCTTTCATGTCTATAGAAGACTCAATGTCTGATTGAAGTTTATAGGCCGGCAGTTTGCCCTTGCCTTTGCTTGAATCTTCTTTGCCATTTCCTTTTTTGCTATTGCTTGGATCTTCCCACTTCTCCTTAGGAAGCGGTTCATCTCCTGGATGAACAAAAATAGGTGACTTCGCAGACCTTTGTCGTGTATGAGCAGCAGGACCATCTCCCTTTTCACCTTCTTTGATCCCTTGTGGTTTTCTTTTGAGTGCTGGCTCCTCCACATCATCATCTTCAACAGTCCGCCCTCGTTTTTCTTCAACAAGAACATCATGGTCTTTATTATGGCCTTGTACTTCACCCAAAAACACTCTGATGCTACTTGCATCAACAGGATCTT
Source organism: Climacium dendroides (assembly GCA_950106755.1). Classification (NCBI taxonomy): domain Eukaryota; kingdom Viridiplantae; phylum Streptophyta; class Bryopsida; order Hypnales; family Climaciaceae; genus Climacium; species Climacium dendroides. The sequence continues at coordinate 13,532,627 of OX467091.1, read as the reverse complement.
CCCAACCAGTCACCTTGCGAATGGCTTGAGCTCCTCTACGTAATACTTCAACAGATGGAGCTTGGGAAGTCTCAACTACATGTTGAACAACCTCTACATGGAATGATGTAGCACCCTTTCCACCTAAAGAATTGGATCTTCCCATTTTGTCTTCTACGATCTTCTTCATCCCTCCTTTGCCAAAGTTGGTATTCAAAGGCAAATTTGTAGATGCATCATGTATTTTTCCATCTTTGAAGACAACTGTGCCATCTTTAAGAGCCTCATCGTATTGTTTACAACCTCGAAGGCTGTGGCTCTCCTCCTCATCACACCAAATACATCTCCTTGTAAATGTTCTTGTATTGTCAGATGATTGAGTACCTCGTGACTTCTTCAACTCGCTCATCTCCACCCTCAAATCTTGAATACCCTTGATAAGCTCATCAAGAGTATCTCCTTCAACCGTCTTGGCAGTCTTTGAAGTTGATGGTGCAGGTGTAGGGGCAAATGATTTCTTAGGAGCCCTTGTAGTAGGTGCAGGCTCTTCTTCCACTTGTGGAGCTTTGCTTCTCGATCTCAATTTCTGTTGTTTCGTGAGTAGGATAATTGCTTGTTCAATTGTCCTCCAATCATTGGTAAAACCTCCTTCAGTAGCTCGATCTCCAAGAAGCAAAAGAAGTTTGTCTCCTAAAGCATCATCAGTTGCTTGTAGAAACAACTCTGTCTTCCTACTATCAAGAAGACGTCTCTCTGCCAAAGGTAGCTGCTTGTACTTCTTCTCAAAATCTCGAAACAGCTCATTTGGGCCCATATTGTTCCCTGGACACTGCTCAATCCAGTCAAGAAATGCTCTCTTGGTCATACGGTCCACATCTTCATCAAAATACTCATCCCGCAATCTCTCCTCAAACAACAACCATGGGATTGCGTTTGCATCACCTCGAATCTCTTCTACCCTTGGCCGGATCTCAGGTACAACAGCTAGACTGAAGGTTTGAATCATCTGGTTTTGAGAAACCTGATGTACCTCCATCTCACAAACATAGGCTCTCAAGAACTTCGTGATGTCCTTTCCGTCAAATCTTCCCATCTTGTCAACAACACCTTTTAGAGCTTTCGTAGCACCTTGACCGCCAGAATGAGATCTATGCTGTTCCATCAATATTGCCAAGGCACTAAGTATGGTGTCCATATTGGCTGGGGTTCTCTCAGAACCCCCACTAGTATCTTCCATCTTTCTAAACTCAAACTAGTTGCCCCAAAGCTCTCTCAGTGGAAGCACCAAATGTCGTGTTGAGAGCGGTTTGCCTTGGGAAATCACGAAGATTCTGGCTGCAACTAGAAATGGCTAAGGAATAATAATATGATAGAAGAATAAAGGCAAGTGGACTTGTCACTTGCAAACCCAGTCTTCTAACTAGAATGATGAAGGTGAGTGAACTTGTCACCCACAAATTCACCAGTTAAATACAAAATGATATTGTATAACAACAAAATTTGTTGTCTCTCATGAATCTCTAATCTTGGTCTTCAAATCTCGTATACGATCGTCGAATCATCAATCTTCAATCTTCAATCTTCAAACTCCTCCCCGTTGGCCTATCCTGTGGTGGCTCTATAAGGGTAAGGGTAAGGGTAAGGTGATAAGATCCCACGGCCTCGGACGGGTAAAACGGGACAGCCAACACGAGTGACCGTCCGAATGATGGGACCCTAAACTTTCAAACCCACGGTGACCAGGAAGCGCCTTTCACTAATGGGAACAACATAAAAGAGCAACCAAGTGGGTGATTAAATCCCAAATAGTCTCCACAAACACAAAATGGAGCGCTTACTGGATAACCACGGCTCGCAACAGTTTTACAATGCTGAAATTGAAAATTGCAACTAGCCTCCAAAACCGGCTGGGAATAACCATAGAAAGACAACGAGCCCCCAAATCCGGCTAGGAATAACAAGCCACAAGCCACAACACACGAATCTTCAATCTTTGTGTCTTCAAATTTCAACTTCAAATCATCACTCAAAGCTCCACCTCAACTTCAACTTCAAATTTTCACTCAAACTCCAACTTCAAATCTCTACCCCAACTCCATCTTCAAAGCTAAACTTTGAATGATCACCACCGTTGCTTCACAACTTCAAATGGGTTGCATGATAACTCTCTGGAAAGCTAACACAATTCTCTCCATTTCCTCCAAATCTCAACTCATTCCAATATTCTAACCCAAAACTATGGTCATCCAAAGTTTCGGCCTCTACAAGTGAGGGCAACAGACCCTCCTTCACTCCTACACTCACAACTTACTCATAAATGCTCCAATTACTTCGAATGATAACTTCTTAGAAAGCTAACAAAACTTTACACATCCTCTCCAAAACTCAAATCAAATTAACACTCTGTCCACCTTTCATGGCCACTCAAAGTTTCGGCCTCTAGAAATGATAGGCAGCAGACACTCCTTCACTTCTACACTCGTAACTCACTCATACAAGCTCCAAATAGAATGAGTGAGATCTTCCTAGAAAGCTAACTTAATTTCCTACACTTCCTCCAAATATCAATGCAAACCAAGAACCTGTCCGTCTTTTATGGTCGGTCGAAGTCTCTGCCTCTTAATTTCGAAGGCAACAAACCTCCCTCCACTCAAACTAGCACAACTTTTGATTCACAACTCCAAATCAAGCAAGTGAGATCAATTTAGAAAGAAGACACCATGATACATAACTCCACCAATTTTCATTTCAAAATTCCAAAAACCCACAACACAATGGCCCTCCAAACATTCGGGTCCTTCCCTAAACTCACAATGGGCGAGAAGATGAATCCTATCCAACTTTTCCTCTACCTTTTCTACTCTCAACCACACAAACAAGTGGGGTCCGCCTCTAACTCACTCTTAAAACTCCTCTAACAATAATTGAGCACTTATTTGGCCCACTACTATCTCCTTATCTTTATCTTTGAAGGAAATTTACTTCAAGTTCACCTAGAAGGCAAACCATTTGAATATTTCCTTACAACTACTTCACAAACACAAAATTATTATAGAAATTCACTCCAAATATGGAATGAAGAACTAAAACTCAACGTACACCTATTAGAGGTAAAAAACTAGAATTCCAATTTCATCTTGGGACTCAGAAAAAACCCTCCAATTCGACATACTGAATCTATAACAAATAATGAAAAAAACTACTTCAAGTTTGATGGAATTCTAAGATGGCAACCTAATCTTATATAGATGACTCAAGCCATCGTAAGAAGGCGTCACCTTGAAGCCACTAAAGATGATGTCATTATTCTCCTCATATTCGTGAAAACCAAATCAATAGAAATAAAACATTACCACACTTTTTTACACTATGTACGCATTTACAGTGCGACAACGTTGTGTCAATTAAGTTTTGACAACGAGATTATCTTTTGGATGAACCGTCAACATCACGTTCAGTTGCAAAATCGTACAACCTCCAACTAATGGCAACGACCACAACAAGCGCAAACTACAGTACATATAGGGACTCCGAGCTTACCGGATCCACCAAACTCTTCAGATTCGTTCATTGTCGGTGAACAGGAATCACAAATTGTCATCATTCATTGAGTTCAGGAACTTGGCTTTAGAAATTATGTGTTATTGGCTGTAGTTTCTATAGGTATCAGTAACGAGTACTCATTGCTTGTATGTGAGCACGGCATACGTCATGGATACTCAACCCCGCATCAAAAGGCACGCACTGTCGCCTGGTTCTAGCCCCTTTGCAAGTGAGTTTCGCAATATGCATATCATTAGAGGTTTGGCACATTTGATGACCCTCTTTCAGTCCCAACGGGAGATGACTCATCCAGCGTTTCTACCGAATCATCGGCCGAAGGAAGCCGAGACCTGCTATATTCTCAAGGTCCACGGGGTGGCAAAGGAGCGAGTAGTCCTTCCAAACACCGACGGAACAACCTCCCAGCTAGTGTGAATCCAGTTCTAATCAACTCCATCGATACCAGAGAAGGAAGCGGCCCTGCTCGTACTGGCAGTACTAGCGTGCAGAGGAAAAATCAATCAGGACATGCTTTGATAGCGGAAGCCACAAAAGACACCAGACAAGCGATGGCTGAGCAATTTAAAGAAATGGCTCAAGCTAGTCGAGAGCTAGAGAAGTTGAAGATCAACGTCCAGGTCCAGTTGTTCGGCAACCAATTGAACTACCAACGCGATAGAGACCGTCGAATGCATGACGCGGCTTGTGCAGCCAATGACAACGTCCACCTTGCCATCTACAAGCAGTCCGAGGTGGTGCAATGCTTGTCCAACTTGACGGATGTTATTGGAGCTGGCTTTCGGTATTTCCAGAGCGGCTCGAAATGTGGAGACAATGACTTCTTCGGAGACAGACATGCGGAGAACGCAACCATGGATCAACCGAAGCCCAACGCAAGTGCTGCTCGCTCCGACGAGGTCTCCGAGCCAATGTCAGAGCCCTAAGTGTGAGCTCTAGTCTACCGTCTAGAGGAGAGCAATCAACAACAGGAGGTGGTTATCAACCACGGCTGTCAAGTAGCAGGTGCTTATCACCAACGCCTGTTTGCATTCCAATGTAGAGATTGTAAGGCAGTACCTAAATCCTAATAGGGCCTGACCTCGTGCAAGTGAGGAGACTGGAAGGCAAGCTACTGTAGTATGGAATAACGCATTTTGTGTATAGTATTGATAGAAAAAGTTAGGAAAATTTGTTTTTGATATGAAGAAATCTACTGCAGGGAAAAAAAACTCTTTGCCGACTATATAATAAAGTACATACATGTATATATTGTAAAAAAAATCTTCAAGGTAGAAGGCATCACATTGCTAGGCCTCGCTCATTAGCAAGGTAAGCAGCCAACTGTCGTCGTTTCATTGCAGCTGTTGCAAAGTGGTTATCCTCATTCCTCGATCACTAGCCGCACGTACTGCTCAACATGAGTGGACCGGATCTCATTAATACATGTCCGTTCTGCCTAAAGGATGTCTAGGAATTGCTCAACTTTGTCATGGCTTTGCTTGAGGAGCAAATTGTGCAAAAGACAGCAGCAAAAGACCACGTCCGGTAGGAAAGCCACGTTGAACTTGGACTTCCCTTCCAACTCTCTGAAGGATTGCTTTAACAAACCAAAAGCATTTTCGACGACACATCGTCTCTTACTCATCTTTTGGTTGAACAAGCGGTCAAGCATGGATAGTTGTTGTTGGTGGTGGTGAGGCACCATAAGCCATGGCAATAAAGGATATCCAGCATTGCCTAGCAAATACAGAGAAAAACCAGCAAACGTGTATGCAGCATCCTAGAGGACATTGCGTTGTCCTCTCCAGTATAGTGTGGATCACCGCAGCATACAAGCATCATTAGTGGAGCCCAGCATACCCACGTACAAATTGAAGAACCTTCTTGAACTATCGACAACAACTTGACAATTCATTGAATAACCACCAGATTTGAAGTAGTAATAGTCTGCCGAGCCATACCTGGGTTTGATTATGGGTATTTGTGTTCCATCAATTGCTCCAACCACACCTGGTAGAGAACAAAGTTGTTGGAACTCTGTTGCTATGTCTACCAAATCTCCTCTAGTAGGCCATGACATTTCAGAGCGCATAACGATATTAATGGCGTGCACCACATCACGAAGCATCACACACACAATACTTCGGCCCACAGCAAAGAGTTCGCTTCACACAAGGAATGAGGCGCCATGGCTCAATTTGAAAAGAGAACAATCCAATCGCACAACGATCGGAACTGCATAGCAATACCTTGTGTTCTTCTTCTTTATAGATGGCTCAAGAAGACGTGCGAGAGATAGCACTGCTTGCTTTGTCATTTTGAACATTTGAATCCAACGTTCATCTTCATACTCTTGCAAGGGAAATCGTGAAAACCAGGTTTTGGACTTGGGCTTTACCTAGAAGCCTAGGTCATCCTCCACGGCTGCAAGCGTGTTCCACAGTTGTAGGTGATGCATGGCAACGTGAGTGGCACCTGCAATGTGCAGAGATGAAATGCTATCAAAATGCAGTAACTCAACTGTTCCGCCATCGTGGTCATAGCTGGGCAAGTCTTCGTCAATAACAAGCAACCTTCGTTGCGTTCCTAAGAGGACAACCAGGATAACGGACGCCATGGCCAGCATGTCAACGGGATGCTCTAGAAAATCCATTGCAAGAGCTGAACTTAACAATGCCAAAACGCTTCAAGTCACCTATAGATAGCACGCTGGCAAATTATCAGAATGTCATGCAAAATTATCAAAATGTCATACAAAATTATCAAAATGTCGTGCACTTACTCTGTCCTATGATCATACTGGACATCGTCACTGCAAGATAGGACGTTTTCCTGTTGCTTCAGCAACACCAATTCCTGTTATAAATGGAACCCGGTAATTCAACACTACAAGTAATAGAGAGGAAGCAATTGTTACTTGAGACCACTGCAGCAGCTTGGATCCAACAGTCACGACGTGCTTCATTGGCTATGCCGCGTCCCTATTCCATTTCTGTACTACAGACAAGGAAAGCGGTGGAGGAAGGAACAATAGTCGACAACTACTCCCACAGGGTTGCCTTCCCAACGAGCTCGAGCATCGGAATGTGATGTTGACGACCGAAGCTGGGAGAAAAAAAAGAAGCTTCACCCTCAAGCTGGCCAAGTTTGTGGGCCTACTTGCAGTGTCGGTGGTGTGAATCCCCGATAGCTACAGCCGTCCTCCAACCTTCACGACAACACTTGTGCAGTATCTTGCACAACATATGTGAACAACTCACATATCTTGACAAGGTGTACAAGCTGCTTCTGCCAGGGCAATGGGCCCCCCATTGTGGACCTTTATTTAAGTCGAAGTCAATGTCATTTGATTGCGTTATTAAGGCAGCACCATTCCTTCACTAAGGCCAGGTGTGCATGTCCCATAAGAGAGTAGATATTAACATGTACCTCTAAAGCACATGATCCATTGTAAATGGTCAAATATTAGTATATTACGATGGAACTAAATTTAGCCTATTAACCCCTACAGGACCAAACAACTTTTTTTGGCAACTTAGCAATTTTGGGCAACTCACTACAAATGAAATTTTTATTTGTTTCCTTTGAAATCTTTATACAACATGTACTCAAGGAGTGGCTTTAAGGCTCAACAATTTTCATAACTTTTGATTGCATGGTTAAAAAGTCATTGTATGATATGTACACTTAACGAGACCTTTTAAGGTAGGCCAACCCAATTCTCTTTGTTGTCTAATTCTGTAATCTATTTTTGGCCCCAATTCCATTTGTTCAAACATCCAAATCTTCCCCCAAAATATCCAAATCCCTTTAAGATTTTCACAAAATCAATAAATTAATGTCAAAATGGATAATGTGTCAAGTCTTGATTGGTGGGAACTTAACTGCCAATAGATACACAAAAAGGTGGCTATGGGGTGCTTATGGGGTGTTTATGATTCTATTGTATGGGTGATTTTGTAATTTCAAGGCTAACCACTTCAAAAATTCACATAAAGTATAATTTTAATCAAAAAATTATAATTTTAATTGGAATTGATTTATAAAACAAGTGCACACCTCTAAAAAGTATGTGCCCTTCTTGGAATTGGCCCCAAGATATTCAGATTTTAAATCAAGCTAGTAATAGGCTTATTTATCTTAAGAGTTGATTGTCTTTTAAGGGATGCTAAACTCCTTCAAACAATCTATACTTTAAATTTGTTTTTATTAATTTTATTTTTATTTTTATTTTGTTAGATATGCTAAAATCTAAGAAATTATGATTCTCCCTCTTGTGTTCTTGGTACCATTGGAAAACATTTCATAAGGATGGGTGCATTGGACTTTGTTTTGTAGCATTTGGATATACAATGTGAGAGTTATTGAATTTTTAATTTTTTATGAATTAAAAAATTGAATGAAATTATCATTTATTTTTTTTAAAACATAACTTTCACATTGCATATTCAAATGCCATGAAACAAAGCCCTTGCACTCCTTTGTGCATAAGGATTCTTATTTGCATTAAGATGCAACTTCTTACATTAAAAAAGAGCCTTTGCACTCCTTTGTGCATAAAAGATATTGAATTTCAAAGTTTTACAAATCAAAAAGTCAAAAAAATTATTTTATTTTCAGTTAATTTGGATGTGGCAATGGTACAAGGCATACTTGTCTTTTTTGTTTTGTTTGTTTGCTATAATGAGATATCTTGGACCGTACATCCTTCAGTCACATTCTTAGTAGTGTTGGAAAGCCCACACCAAAGAGGGTTGCATGGGCTTTGTTTCATGGTGTTATAACTCATTAAAGAAAAGATATTGAATTTTCAAGGTTGCTAGCATGTGAGCCTAGGATTCTAAGTCTAGGAGTCTAGGAGCCTATATTATAGGTACCTATGTTATAAGTACCTTCTATAGTTATAAGATATTTAGAATATAGGTGCTTATATTATAAGTACCTTCTATTTTTATAAAATATTTATATTATAGATGTCTATATTATATGTAACTATATTATAAGCATCTTTCATGCTTATAGAGTACTTATGTTATAGATAGATATGTTATTGGCACCTTCAATAGTTGTAGAATGCCTACTTACACCTAGATTTAAGGTTTGTAGACTCACATTTCTAGGCTTACATGCTAACATCATTGATTGAGTTTTTCATTTTTATGAATTAGAAAATTAGAAAATTACTTTTACTTTTATTTTGGTTGTGGCAATAAAGCACTAGTTTTCAATAAAATTTCATAGGAAAATAAAAATAATTAGAATTGGCATTTGACCCAAGTCATTTAATATTTTTTGGACCTTTAAGAATTTAGTTACGAATTTTTGAAGTTGAAACATAGGAAGCATTGAGAGTGACGACTTCTTGAAATGTACACTACTAGTACATTGAAAAAAACAAAATGTACCTTTAAGTTAGTGGTTGCTTTTAGAGTATAGTTGCTTTCATAGCAAATACCTTAAATCTATTTGCTACAATCATATATTACATCAAATTCTCCCCTCTTCATTGATTTTTGTTGACATGAAGAAAATGAGAAGGATATTGATCCAAGGTTTAAATTATTCATGTGAGAATGAAGAGTTTGGTGGGGTTGTTTTACTAAGAGCATCCTCACTCTAGACCTCTACCTTTGCCTTTCAAAATATAGGTTCAACCTTCAATTTCAAGGAGTGCAATCATACTCTCTATATGTGTTTGGTATATAGTTAGTGAATCAATCTTGAATTATTTTATTTAGGATGTAAGACAAGATGCTATCACACAACATATGTAGGGAATAGAAAGTGCTTTCATAACACTAATGGATTGTGACATGAAATTATGGCAAGCTTGGAAGAAGTTGGAGAAGTTCTTGAACTTTTTTTATTATAATTTTTCTTAGAAAAATCAAAATTTTGGTACATTGATTTATCTTCTTAGTAAAGGAAGAGGGAAAATTAACATCAACTTGAAAATTAGTATCACTACAAAATTTCATATTTTGGAATATAGATATTGATAGTACAATAATATTTCAACTTATGCTAATTCAAAAGAGTATGACATTGGTAAATTAGTGTTGCATACACTACATATGAGGATAAATTAGCGTTGTTGACTTAGTGTTTTGTAATGCCAAGCTCAATGTTCTATGCAACAATATCATTGTTTCAATGGGTTTAGGTATTGGGTTTTCAAAAGAGGTTTAGGTTTTTATAACCTTGACTCCAAAGGACCAAATACAACAACGTCAACGTGTAAGCCTAGAAATGCAAACTTACAAGCCTATGAGCCTTGAGTCTAGGTGTAAGTAAGTACTCTACATGTATTGAAGATGCCTATGTAGCATAAGTAATCTACCTCCCCCCAATATTTGAATTTGTCAATTGTAGATGGCATATGAGCCAAGTGCAATCTTGCACCCTCTAAGTGCAAGAATGTCTAATTTGGTGTTGAAAATGAGATTTTAGCACCTTAAGTGACTAGATTATAAGACCTTGAATTTTCTTAGCTTAAAATTTATGCACTAGTACCAAATTTGAAATTTGAAGTTTTTCTATTAATGAATTGATATGAAGGTTTAGGATGAGAATTCAAAAACAACAACTTCATTTTCATTCTTTAAAAAGTTGTTACGTAGAATTAGGTACAAGATTGAAGAAAAAACTATATTATTATTTGTTAAGTTATTTTTTTCAAGATGCTATGATTGCTTGAAAAACAAGACTCTCTATAATTTTTTCATCACTAGATAATTCAAATAGAACGAATCAAATCTTTCCATGCATGCAAAAATATTTTCTATAAGGAATAAAAATTTATAAACTATATTTTGGATCTTTGTAAATTTTTTATATTACCTAATAAGCTTTGTTTTGGATTTAGGGTAATGTAACTTTTGTTGCCAAGAAACAATTGGAATACAAATTATATTCTTTGAAAACTAATTATGTAGTTTCTATCATCCAAAAAAATTTCAAAAAATCATAACAAAGTTGAGAGCATAGTAGCCTATCCAAAATATATTTTGTCTCTTTCCAAAACAATGGGACTTCAAGGATTAACACTTGAAGTCCCAAGAATTTCCTTGGGGGATTTTTTGGACTTTAGATATGTGCGTATAATCTCAAATTTCGGCAAGATTTTTTGACACTTTTTAACAAGATAGGGAAACTTATTAGCTTTTGGAGCAGGATTGCTAGCATGTGAGCCTAGGTACCTTTTATGATAATTGGATATTTATATTATAGGCACCTATATTATAAACACCTTCCATAGTTATAAGATATTTATATTGTAAGTACCTATTTATAGGTGTCTATGTTTTTCTTAACTTCAAAGTCTCTAAAATTTCTTACACACATTCTTACACTAGTCTAGTCCTATTCCTAAGATTAAGCATGCAAAAAAATACATTAAACTTTTTTGCTCTTTGCAATGGACATGGCAATTTTGAGTGTTTTTTTTTAATGAAAAGAATGCCTCGCAATCGAGATTCATGGTTAATAGAAGAATTATCCTACAAGTCTCAACTAAGATGTTTTTTTACATTTGCTTTATAGAAATGATTTTTAATAGTTTCATTCTAACTTTTTAGAGCATAGTAGTAGCACTTGTAGAAACTCAAGTTTCAATCAAACTTATCATTGAAGGTGCCAATTAAAGATATAGATGGGAGAAAGTGGAAAAAAGTTCCATTGATCAATGAAACCTTTCACCTTCATTTTTTATTTTCTAACTTCTTATGTGCTTCCAATTCAACATTCTAGATTGAGTGATAAGATGAAAGTTATGAGAAATTTTAGGTTGCCGGGAGTTATGGAATCTCTATTCTAAAATAAACTTTGAAGTCCTTTATATAACTCAATTTTCAATATTTTTGAAATAAAATAAAATCATTGGATGTAGATTGTTTATTACAACATTACAACCATTAGAATTGAAAATTTTCAATCATACTACTAAAATCACAAGGCTTTCTGTAATATCACATTTTTACACTGTGTGATATTATAAAGTTTCAACAACTATTTGACCTATAATAGCACACAGTGTAAAAAATGTGATATTACAGAGGTAAAGTGATATTATGGAGGCTTCATATTTCTTGGCTTCATACTTCATTTTACTTCCACAATTCTATGATTTTCTTTTCTTACTACCAAATGATTTGAAGTTTTGTTAGATTAAAGCAATTTTGAATTCTACAACAAAGTATTTACAAAGTCTTTACAATTTGACAAATTTGCATTTCAATTCTTCAATTTTGGTCACCATTGCTTGTAAGTGAAAAAATTTATCAAGTGATGGTGTCCTTGCAATGTTTTCATGTTTACAAAGATTTCAAAAATAAAATTATGATATAAAGATTTTCTTTAATTACTTTCTATTGCACAATATATGTATTTCCAAAAAGTATTGTATGAGAATGTCAATATTTTCATTTAAAGATTATAAATACTTTATTAATCTACATTCTATCACATAAGAATTTGATGAAAGTAATATAGTTAACACGTAGCAAAGCAAGCGCCAACCGCTAGTTCTATAACTAAATTCTTAATAATTTAGTATTTTAAATCATACTCTACTTTTTTCTATTTACTATTTTTTTCAAGTATGAATATAAAAAAAACTGTTGAAATTTTTTATATGTATTCCCAAATTATTTCTTCAAAATATTATGGAGAGTAACAAGTTGTAGGATCTACTTATTTTTGTGTAAAAAGTTTGAAAGATGAAACCTAATCATTTGGAAAGAGTTGAAAATACTTCTTTTAGAAATTCAACCATAATCATGATCTTGCAATTGGTAAGGAATCTTTTTCTAGAATTTTAGGAGGGTGTACTTTAACAAGTTAACTAAATGATCCTATAGTTGGATTTGTTATTGAATAAATGTAGATGAAGATTTTAGTTTGGTTTTGGGTTTGAGTACTTTGAAGCAATTTTTGGCCTGAAAACGCTAAATTCCTTTAGGGATTAAATAGTTGTTGTCTGCCTCACTCAACTTTTGATCTAGACACCTCATTAGAGAATTTATTTTATCTATACATAAGAGGGACATGTCCACATATTATATCAAAAGTCTAAAATGACCTTTTCAAAATTGGCTTTATAAAAACTTGCCTCTTCTAGGTTGATTTTTTAGGACTAGTGGGGCATTAATTTTATATTAAAATTAATGACATTTGTAAAGACAAAAAATTCTAGATATCCAAGATTTTGACAAACTTTTGCATTGATTTTGGTTGCACACTTTATATGTGCATTCTTTCAAAGTATTCAAAATTTCTTTGGTGCAATTGTTGGTATTAACAAAACAAAGGTAGATCTTAGTGAATACAATTTTTTTTGCATTTCATACAATTAGTTTTGCAAGTATTTGTCAATAGGAATATTTGAAATTTATCTTCCCGCTTTTTTAGTATGAATTAGATTGTAACTTAAAAATTGCTTAGAGTAGCCTTCAGAGGTTTATATCTATATTTTACAAAAAACTATTCCAAAACTATAATCATTCAAAGTGAAATGAGTCAAAATAGAAAAATGAAGGACAACAAAATTCTTCAATGCAAATATCTTGTCATAAAGGTCACAAAAAATATGTAGAAGTTTTCAAACAATTAACAATATGAATTGTGATGAATGACTATTTGAATTGAAATTAAAAGTTTTTATGCACCTTGTTATGTACTTTGCCTAATATATTCAACAAACTTTGATTTCTTTAGGAGTGAAATTATTGCAATATGCAAAGTTGAGGTTTAAATTCATAACAATAAAGATCATTTTAGTTAATTGAATACAAAATTTAGAATAATCAGGGGATACATATTACCAAAAATCTTGCAATAAAAAGAGATCCAAAAAAATGTCAATATATTTAAACATTCAAAATTCTATTTGAATCCCCTTTAATATTGATTTAAAAAAAATCCATACAGAAATTTGAAAAAAAATTAAAGACATCTAGCTACAACAAGCTCCTAAAATCCTCTCTCCAGGAAGTTGTATTTTTTTACATGATTGTATATAACAAAGGTGAGAAATTTCTTTAGATATTGATATTGATGGAGATGGATATAATTCTATAGAGAAGAAATGAAACTTCTTTTAAAGAGGTAGTTCATTTATTTATTTTTTCTCTACCAAAAAAGTTGAAGGGCGTTTCAATTTTTTGGAACTAAGCTTTACATGTGGTTTTCTACGTAAATGTGGATATTCAAGGATTGTAGATGACAACTTAACATAATGTGGACAATGGACATAAGGAAATGAAATCTATAACTAATAGAGAATGTACAATTTTCATCTAACTTTTTTTGGAGGGGTGGATGAGTTTAGCAACACTTGACATATATTCCCTCCATTTGGAAATATTGTGTCCATTTCTTAAAGGTGACTACATTGAGAATGGGTACATTATTTTCAAATAGAGGTAGTAATATATTAGGGTGTGATGCAACCTTCTTGTGATTTTTGTATACATAATTGGGTGTTGAATTATCAAGAATAGGAGGAATAAAGGTAGACCATCCTATTTCACCAAATGTCTAATTTCGTCATCCTACTTCTGGCCCCGATTCCACCACCAAATTCATCCAAATCCATTCATTTTTTTGACAAAATTGGTGCCTTAAATAATGTCAATATGGGATAACATGTCAATTCTTTATTGGTGAATATGTAAGTGTCATTAGATATATAGAAAGACGGTTATGGATTATTTATGGGGCAATTATGACTCCACTCTAGGGCGGTATTGTAATTTCATAGCAAACCACTTAAAATTTTACGAAAATTACAATTTTAACTAAAAAAATTATATTTCCACTTGGATTTGGTTTGTAAAACCAATGCATACTTCTAAAAAATGTGTGCCCCTCTTGGAGTGACCCCAAGCTATTCAAATTGTAAATCAAGGTAGTAATAGTTTTTTTTTTATCTTATCTTAACTTCTAAAGGAATAGATCTCTTGCAAAATACTCAAATATCATGTTTGAGCTAAATTTTCCCTTTTAAATTGTGTTCAACCAACAATCTTGCATTTTTTTAATTATATGACACTATGAACTATCAATCATTATGAAAAATTTCACTCCATTTCATAGAAAATTGTTGTAGTTATAATTTTTGAGACTAAAAGTGAAAATGAATTTGCAAATATAGCAAAAAAAATTTAATTAACTTGAAATTATTTCATGAGCTACAAGTAGCACTAGAAATTAGCATGAAAATTTCTCAAGTAGTTGTTTTATTTTTTATACCCAAAACACCCTTAGCAATGATCTTCAAGTCAAACTTCACTATTAAGCAAAATTTATCTTGTTATATCATTTATATGTAGAATCTTGCTATTTTCATGTGTGAAAAAGTAAATTTTCTATTGACAAATTTTGATGGAAAAATCAAATATAAAAGTGAATTTTCTATTGACAAATTTTGTGTAATTGATGTATTCCTTGAGATTACACTCAGAGAAATTTGATAGAAAAAGTTCAATAGTGGTGTATTTTGAGCTTCCAAAAAGCTACCTTGAAAGTTTCTCAAAAAATTAAGTTGAACTTAATGGCACAAAAGTGAAGGACTCTACAAGTCCCTTGCGGAGATAGATAGATTTTTAAACACATGGATAGTTTCCATTGATTTTGCGGAGATATTTAAACTTACTTGTTTTTTCAATTTTGCATTTGATAGTAAGTTAGCAGCATTTTGTCTGCTCTCCTTGAGATCTAATTGTTAGATTGGTACAGCCTTCTGTACATTTGTTTTTCATGTACGGCTTGGTCTTCACTATCGAAGTTGTGCACTTAACCCCTAAAGATTTTTTTTACTATGTTTTTACCAAAACGCTCTAAAATTGCCATTTTTAGTACAAGCTAGTACCAAATTTTAAGAAAATAAATCATTTTTGGACATATGTAACTATAGGATATTGTAGTAAGCTAGTATGAGAAGATGTCAAAAAAATTCAGAAATTCCCACCATGTAGATTGCAAGATAATTAGCATTTGAAGTGGCAAAAATCCTTTCTTTTCCCTGGCAAACAACTAGGCAATTGCACTTCACAAGGTCACATTTGTCTGATAAAATGTTCAAAATGGTGGTGCTTCTTTGGATTCATTCTTCATGGCAAGTTGACTATATTGAAACCATATAGTCAAAAGTTTTGAAAATTGTTGTGTCTGAAAGATACTCCTCGAGCACATGTGGTGTAAAAATTTTAAAGAAAAAAATTCCATTCATAGTGAGCTGCCCAAAATTGCTATACT
Source organism: Climacium dendroides (assembly GCA_950106755.1). NCBI lineage: Eukaryota > Viridiplantae > Streptophyta > Bryopsida > Hypnales > Climaciaceae > Climacium > Climacium dendroides. The sequence goes on along the minus strand of OX467091.1, from coordinate 13,516,850 downwards.
ATCAAAATATACAATTTAGGGCTTTAGGGGTTAAGAATTAAATGTACTAGCGTTGTTGCAGACATTTAGTGTCCAATGAAAGATTTCACTTGCAACTATAAAATGGAAAAAATGTTTTTTCATTCAATTTAATTATTTGGAAGGTACTTGAGTACATTTTTAGTGAATAGTATTGCAAAGTCCCTCATAATTGTCTTATTGACTTTTTTAGAGAAGAGGATGCTCAATTCACATATCCCCCTTGTAGTGTATTTAAGCCATTTCTTGCTATTTTCTATTGATGTGAATTTGAGCCATCATAATGATGTTTTTTTAATTTGAGTCTCACTAAAAAATTGAAGCTAGTCACTTACAGTTTCTACTCTAATTGGAATTTTTTTTAAACTCTTAAATTTCAATATTTATAGCAATATGAACTTTGGGCCTATTACCATGGTTTGTTGATTTTATAATTTTAAAGTGACACGATAACTTTGTTTTATACCATGATGTTTTACACTACAATACACATCTATAGTAAAAAAATTATATTTTTTTAATATATTTTGTATTTGATATGAATTTCCTTCATTTTTTTCTTCAAAATTTTATAGTAATTTGAGAATTTTCTCAAAAAAATTGAAAATTTTATAAGTTGTTGTAGACATATGACTTCATCTTTGAAAAATATATTTAAAAATTTTCATTCATGGTAGCAAATAGAGTAATGACAGCTCGGGCTTCAAATCAATGGTCATGGGCTTGTCCTTATAGGGCTAGAGAATGTTCCGGTGCTTGCATGGGAGCAAGCCTTAGAGTGAGCACTTGTATAGAATGCACTTACACCAGCATGTTCTTGTATGTTAAGAGTTGAAGGAACGCAATGGGATCATTGGAATTGGCCACCCCTACCAATATTCCTCCCTACGACACATTCTGCTTTCCAATTGTGCCTTAAAATGGACCAAATTAGCCACCAAGACTCTCAATGTTTATTTTAAGTATGCATCTTCTTCAAATGGAAGGTTTTGACCACAAGTATTCCTAGATTATAATGTTTGAAGTTGAAAAAAATGATTTAGGAGGACATCCAAATTCCAAGGTAGTTTTGATTTGGGGGGCTTTTAAAAAAGTTGATTTCTATTTCTTGCTTGAACTTTTTTTTCTTTGTGTGATAAATTTGGCCACATGTTCAAAAAAATTCATTTCATTTCAAATTGGGGAACATGAACTATCTTCAAGAAAAGTCTCATACAAAGCCCTTTCTTAACAATTTATGGCTTCTACATAAGGTTATCTCTTCAAAATGTTAACCGAGGAGTTTTAGGATTTAGCTAGAGAGGAAAAAATCTTCTAAAATATCAGACTTTGGCAAGCTTAACCCCAAAGTGACATTCAATTTTTGGGGTTCAAAAACATCATTGCTTTTGAAGCTTTATGGATCTAAATGTCTTCAAGTTATACAAATCTCAACCGTACAATCTTGTAGTGTATATGTTGTAGAGGACATGTAGAAAATTTGAAGTCATTTGGCCACATAGATTGCAAAATCATAATGTTTTAGTGTTGAAAATGGATGCTGAAATTTTCCCAAAAGCACATTTGGAGGTAAAATTTGATTTCTAAACCTACTCAAATGTAAAAACTTTACACTACAAAATGATTCAAAACTAGTATACAAACACATTGCTGAAAAAAAATTCATCCAATTGACTCATTGTGTCGACAAAACAGCTTTGAAATGTCAAAAATCAACAAGAAGAATTGCAAAAAACACATCTAAAGGTGAACCTCCTTCTACTAGAATGCTTCTCAATCACTCATTAATTCTTGGATTAACATGAAATTTTAGCCACACAAACTAGACTAGTATATGCAACTTTTCCAAAAAGAATTATTGAAAATAAACTTGGTATGAAGAAGAAACAAGCCGCCAAAGTTCACTATACTCCAAAAATGGCAGGATTTTGAACTTCGAATTGGTCCCAAACATTTAAAACAACTTGGATTGACATGAAAACTTTACCACAATAACTATACTTTAAGGGGAACAAAACCCAACAAATTTTATTGAAAATGAGCAATGGATGAAGGAGATACAAGGCCCCGAAGTTGCAGCCCTAAAATGCAGTTTGGTGAACTCAAATTGAAGTTGTGAACTTCAATTGATTTCCAAAAAATCAATAAATCTTGTATTGATCTGAAAATTTTATCATACAAACTAGAGGGGATAAAGCAACATTCCCAACAAGTTTTTATTGAATTTGGACCTTGGATGCAAAAGTTACAGCACTTTGAACTGGACCTTAAACTGTGTGAGGACACTTTCTGTCCTCTTTGTCACTTTGGGGTTAATCAATCTATGTCCAAGCTAAAGTAAAGTGTAGTTGGGAATATTGGGCCTTGCATAAGAGGAATCTGGGTTAAGGTTAGTTAAGCCCAAGTCATGATGAATTGTTGACATTGGATTGCATTTTTCTTGATTTTGAAAATCATCCTCTTTTCACTAGATTTTGAAGATGTTCCCTTACTCTATGAAATAAATTTTAGACCATTTGGCATCAAATTCAAGGAATTAAAATATTTGGCAACTATCTCAAAGAACTTTGAAAGCTAATTATCTTGTGTGTTTAGAGATGAGAAGAGAATTTGTTTATACAAGTGGGGTACTAGGAGGTAAATCAATCCATGTACATATCCCACATGATTTGTTTCACCTCACTCGCTTCAGGAAGCAACCCTATCACTAAAGTAGTAAGCCAAATAACTTCAAATTCTTTGATGAATAGACACATTTTTTTGTCTCTACAATTTCTTTGTCTTTAGAGTCATCCATAGGGCACTTTTAGTCCTACATATCATTATAGGGTTAACCTTAAAAGAATGTGACCCCATCATCAAGGTAATTAGTCAAAAATTATTAGATTGCATGATAAATAATTGTATTTTTAGTTTCTATAATTTCCTTGAAAACTAGCGGTTGGTGCTTGCTATGCTACACATTCATCATTAGAATTTTATAAGAATTTTAATGTATTAGATAGAATGCAGAACAAAAATTTCAATAAATCTTCAAATAAAAATGACTAAAATCTTTGTATAATTTTTTTAATAAGTAAGCATATATTAAAATGTACAATAGAAATTTATTGAATGATGAATGAAACATATGCAATGGTAAAGATACACATACATTATAATGCATTAAAAATTTGACTCCATTGTTACAAAAAATGGCAATCCAAATTGAAGAATTGAAAAGAGAAACTTATAAATCTCAAATACTTTGTGAACAACTTAATTGTTGTGGAATCCAAAATCACTTTATTTGAATAAATTTCTCAAAATCATTTGGTAATAGCAATAGAAAATTGAAATCATGAAAGCTCAAAGTTCACAAAAGCACAAAATCATAGAATTGCGAAGAAGTGTAAAGCCAAGAGAAGCAATGGATTTGCTACCTCTATAATATCATCCTATGGATCCCCTTTAATATCACCTTAATTGCAACAACTATATTATTTTTATAATATCACCCTTTGTAAAAAGAGATATTTCAAAAGTGATTGCAAATTGCTACTTTATTTCTGTAATATCACATTGTGTGAAAATATGATTTCTATGTATGCATGATTGAAAATATTTCTACAAAATACTTAAAATAATTATTTTAAAGACTTATTGAAATCATTATCATGCATTCTATTCAAATATATCAAAATTTTACTAATATGTGATACAATGAATGTGTAGCATAGCAAGCACGAGCCCCTAGTATTAATGGTAGCATTTGTGATATTACAGAGGGACTTATGATTTTAGTAGTATGATCATTCATTGAACTTTTTTTAGCCCTCACTCTTTTTCTAGAATCAAAATTGTCCCCATGGAAGATTAAAACATAATTTAATATGTTGTAGAAGGAAGGTTGTTCTTCATTTGAAGTTTTGATCTAATGTGAATTTTGAATTAGAAATCTTATATAAAGAATCTAACAATATAATACTATAGTGAGGTCATATAGTGAGATTTTCTAAAAAAATAAACATCCAATGATCACTAATGGAAACTCACTAAATGGAAACATAGTCTCCAGTAGTGTGCCCTATGCCGTTGCCATAGTCAAAACAAAAGTAAAAGTAATTTTCTAATTTTTAGATCCAAAAATACTTCAAAATTCAATAAATTTCACACTGTACTACCGTAGGTTTGAATGCCACAAAACCACTTCTTTGCCGAGGGCTTTTTGATAGTACCAAGCACATGGGCAGGGGACACACAATTTAGAAGATCTCAATGTAACAAACAAAACAAAACAAACATCCAAATTTAAGGTATAGATAGAATAAGAAAACAAACACAAGAAAATACACAACTAGTTGTCTCAATCCCTAAAGGACCACCATGCATTTTTTAACAATATAGAAATTTTAGGCGGGTACATGTGACTAGAGATTTGCATATTTTAGGCTAAAATTTTAATAAAAGGTGGGGATGAGGAATATCTTTTATGCACACCAAATTTCATGACATTTAGAAATATGAGTGAAAAATTATGGCCAAATATGTACTTTTTTCACCAGTCAGATAGTAGTCAGGTAGTACGGACAAATTAAAATATCAATTTTTTTAAAAACAAAAATTTGAAATTGGTTTTCTAGAGCTACATGCACATGATCTAATTTAAATCATTCCGTTTTGATTAATGAGATGAAAGTTAAAAGCAATTTCTGTTTGCGGGCAATTATGGATTTTCTATTCTAAAATGAACTTTGAAGTCCTTTATTGTATTCAATTTTCAATATTTTTTGAAAAAAAATAAAATCATAGAATGGAGGTTGTTTATAACAACATTTTAATCATTGGGATAGGCATTTTTCAATTCCATAATTAAATCTTTAACAATTTAATACTTTGAATCATTCTCTACTATTGTCTACTTATTATTTTTTTCCTATATGTTGTACAATTCCAAATGATCTAAAATTTTTTATGTATGTGACCAACTTGTCTAGAAAAAAGAATCAAAACAGTAACCACCATTTTGGGCATTTTTTCATAGGAAAGTGAGCTTGTGAAGTGCAACTGCAGTACTAGAAAATTTCGTATTTCTGTTGTTTTGGTCGTGTTGATCCGGTCAAAATCTGACAGAAATCTATTGAAACCAACAGATTTTTGTCAGATTTTGACCGGATCAACGCGACCAAAACAACATAAATATGAAATTTTCTAGTAGTGCTGCCCTATTTTTTGCAGGGTTAAAAAAATGATTTTAGTGAATTTGAATGCTTATATCTTGCAATCCACATGATGGAAATTTCTGAAATTTTTACCACATGTTTTCAAGTCATCATACTACAAGATCCTATGGTTACATGTGTCAAAAAAATTCAAACGTTTGGTACTTGTACTAGAAATGGCAGTTTTGGAGCATTTTCAGTGAAAATACAATGAAAGAACTTTAGGAATTAATTGGTCATGTAGTTTAATTGTAGGTCATTTTTTTTTGTTTACACATACTTTATTTCCACTAGTAGGTGCAAGTACAAGATTATAAACAATATATTTGACCTTTATTGTTGGACAAAAATTCCACCTTTTACAAGGTGCTAATTTGGATTTTAATTAATTAATTATATTTCTAAATTTAGAAAATTAGTATAGCCATAATACATTGTGCAAAATTTTCAAAACATATTACATCGTGTTTGGATAGAATCTTCAATTTAAATTAATTTAAATTGAAAGTGACAAAAAAAATTTACTACTAAATCCTCTGTAGAATCTATAGTACAAAAGATTAATAAATATATAACTCCCTCATTAACCCCTAATTAAAGTCCCATACATTGTTCCTTGAAGGAACAAATGGATTTCAAGTGGGCTTTTATAATCTCAATTTTCATTGTGATTTTTTAACCATTTTTTGAAGATAGAAAAAACACATTAGCTATGTAGGAATATAATCTTCATTTCAGTTGGTGTTTTTTGAATTTTTTTTCCACACTTTCAACTCAATTCTTCAATATCATTTTTTAAAATTCAACAACTAGGTTTTTTTCACTTGAAACGCAAATACCTTGCAATCTACGCAATCCAAGCTCATGAAATTTCTTCTCTACATTTTTATACCAATCTAGTATAAGACTTTGTGGTTAGATGTGCAAAAAAAAACAATTTCTAAAGTTTTTTGCACTTTGGAATAGAAATGGCAATTTTGAGTGGAATTTGATAAAAATTTAAAAAGCCTTAGGAATTTAGGGTTAACAATACTTGTAGCTTTAGTTAGAATACACAACCACTAATGGTCAAATTGCTAGTCCTTGAGGCACTCCACAATCAATCCAATCATTCCACCAACAACTTCAAATTCCTACCCTTCCTATAAAACACCCCTTCTCTATCATTAACAATATAGAAATTAAATATGCCACATACATCCTATTCTATAAACAAAAACAATCAAATGTTCTCTAGTATACACAACTACTTTAAAACATGTATCTAGTCACTTACCCCAAACCACCCCTAATAGAATTCCAATCTCTCTTCCCTAAACCCTTTAAAAATTACTTGTTACTATACAAAATCTCCCTTTTCACAAAGGTATGTAATGTAGGAATCACTTGGAATGGCTTTTCAAAGCTTTATGTGGGACCTTAAACGAACATATATTGTAACTATGTCAACTACATATTAGAGTTTTTTCTTCTTCTATTCAAAATGGAGAGGTATTTCATAAATTAGAAAAATCTAAAACCATTCTATTAAGATGATGTGTATAGATAGAGTTAAAATTGCAATTAAAGGTGATTTTTAACTTGTAGAAAAATGAAAAATTCTAAGATTTCAAATAAAAATCAACATTTTTTGAAGTTTTTTTTGTAAGTTTTGTGAATTTTCAAAGTGAAACCTTGAGGTGTTCTATAGGTGCATGTTTGGAACACCTCCAAAAAGACCCTAAATAATTTACAAAAGGCTATACTACCAATACTTTGCAACAATGTTTTGCCGTGTCTAAAGTTGGAGACATTCCCTATAAGTATACTTTAAGGTTATATTTGGAATACTTTAAAGATCCTCACTCCACAACACTTTGGGGGAGGCAAAAATAGGTACTTCTACCTTAATTATGTTCATGCAATGTACAATATAGGCCAAAATCCTCATTTGGGAGAAAAGGTAGCAAATAGATGTAGTTAACTTATCAGGTAGGTTTTACATAATTTTTTTGCATATTTCCAGAACATAGAAACCATGCAAAACCTTGCTTCAACTACAGTAATTGACCTAATAGTGAGGGGGAATGAATCAATGTCACCTTGTAAAATTTTTGTCATTATAAAATTTTATATTTTTGTGTATGTAGATATATAATACAATTATATTTCAACCTCTATTATAGCATTAACCCCTTAAATGATGGATTGGTGACCATGGAAATCATCCATTTTGATACCTTGGGAATCATTCGTCTAAAAAAATCCAAAAACTCTCATTAGAAATTAAAGTATTGTAGAACATCTTTCCCTTTCACACAAAATTTGGAGGATAAATAATTGCACTTCTATCCTACACTAAAAGATTCTTTATCATCCATTAGATGCCAAATGTCCACCTCAAAGTTTAAGGGTTAAGGTAGATGACCCATTTCCAACCACTTAAGCAATGAGGCATATTTGGAGCGCAAATTTTTTGAGTGTGGAATTTTTCTTATGAATAGAAATAGTTTGGAAGGATTGTATATTTTTCATTTACTCAAATCACTTTAGAAGTTTTAAGTAGTCAAATTTTGGAAGACCTAAGGTCACATATAGGTGCCTACAATAAGGTTTTTAAAAAAATTCATAAGTAATTCAAAAAATATGAAACCACTTTTGTGACGTTCCGCATCCATTTTCTCTGAAAAATGATCCAAAAATATTTTTATTCATGGAAACCTTCAAAAAAAGGGAACCAACCTTTAAATCGTCGCTTTTAGAGCATATTACCTTAAATAATGGTCCGCCTTTTTCACAAGTTTCCATGCACAAAAATATTTTTTTAGAACATTTTTCAAAGAAGGAGAAATAGATAAGGAACTTAATACAAGTGGTTTTGTATTTTTTTCAAACATTTTTGAATTATTTACAAATTTTCAAAGATTTGGAGCATAGGCACCTATTTGTGACCACATGTCCTTCAAAACTTGGCCACTTGCAACTTGTAAAAAGATGTGAGGAAATCAAGGACAATGATTTGTTCTTGCAATAAAAAAACAAATTTTCTTCAATGCATTCAATGGCTAAAGTGATCCATTTAAGGATCACCTCATCTCCATTTTTTTAGCTAATAATAGGGTTCATTTGAAAGAGGGGCAGTTTTAGAGCAAACTATTTAAAGGACTAGCCTTGTGTTTTGAACAACTTAACTTTAGAGGGCAAATACATGTGAGCAGAGATTTTTTTTATTTGAAATTTTCAAGTAACATATAGATGAGGAGTAGCTTTAAAGCCCAATAATTTTCATAACTTTTGACTACATGGTTAAAAAGTTATTGTGTGATATGTAGTTTGTTTTTCAACTCACGCTTGTCACATCCCTATCTCCTTGCAGTGCCCAAAGTGCCTTAGTGAGCAAGGGGACCTTGAAGGTGACTTCTCAAGCTTTGCAAGAGCCTAAGAAGGAACAAATGGGTGACTTCCAAGCAAATAAGGAACAATAGCACTCTAGATTTGAAGAGAATGGTAGTGTATCATATATTCTTGGAAAGCCCTTAAGAAGATGCATCTAACCATCAAAAGAATGCATAATTTGGACTAGTAGGTTAAAAATTATGGTTGTTTGAAGTTGATGGTATTTTAGTGGCATTGGGACACTTAAGGGTTAGGAGTGAGAGGTTTCCAATTAATCTTTTATGGAAATAGGGCATATAGCATATCATTAGAAAGTTAAAAATACAAAGAATCTATAATGACATGAATTTAAAAAATTTAAGTTACGAATTCAAAGTTATGGCCAAGAGAGCATGATAATGCTCTTAGTAAATCCAAATTTTTGAAGGACCATAACTTTGTGAGAACTATTCAAATGAGACGAGTGAGCAATCCATTGGCATCTACTCATTGCATAGATATCCAAAAGGAGCTCGCAAGTGGGATTTGGAATTGTGGCTACAAAATTATGTCGTTTGAAAGTTTAGGAGTCCAAACAAGGTTGTAACTTGGTAATTTTGGTTGAAAATGGGTGGTCTTCCAAAACCAAAGTGGGTTTGGAGATTTTCTTTGATCCTTAAGGGAGGAAGGTTATTGAATACTACAAAAAGTAGTATAGGAGGATTGGTCTTCCTCCTCATACCCTTTTGGAGCTTTAGTGAGTCTTGGTAACTTAATATGGACGATGCAACTTCACCACCGGATCCAAAGCACCATAGAATACTTGTATGAATGTCATGTGGCACCGGTTGGGTGGAATTCTGCTCTTTGCTAAGCCATTTCCAATGTATCTTAAGTTATGAGTTCCAATTAGTTCAAAAATTAGTTACAATGTGTAAGTAGCAAATACACAATGGACCTAGGATGGAGTGGGGTGACATTCAAGGGCAATTAGTATCGGTGGAGAATAGTACCTTCACTGAGTGCTTGGATATCAATGGAAGTTCCATCCTATGTTACTAAGTGACATACTCGGGGTTATGTGTGAACTGTATGTTAGGAGTCTCGAGGATTGGGATTTGGTAATATGAGTTGGAAAATGAGAATTAATGTTGTGGGTGCGTTATATGTGCAGTGTTTGTGAGTTGTAATTCGAATGACACTGAAAGTGAAGCGTGGTGAGCCAATTAGGAGTTGTAAAGTGTTACTAAGGGTTGTGATACAAACAACTTGGACAGATTTTTGAAATCACTTTTTTTAGAAATAAAAATTTGAAATTGGTTCATTATATATATATATATATATATATATATATATATATATATATATATATATATATATATATATATATATATATATATATATAACTTTGAATCATTTCATTTTGATTAATGAGATGAATGTTATGAAGAGTTTAATTTGTGGGCAAATATAGGCTCTCTACCGTAAAGTAAACTTCAAAGCCTTTATGTAACTCTCAAATTTCAATCTTTTTGGAAAAAAATAAAAACATTGAGTGTAGATTGTTTATTACAACATTACAACCATTGGATTGGCATTTTTCAATTCCATTAATGAATTGTTAACAATTTAGTATTTTAAATCATTATCTATATTTTTCTACTTACTATTTTTTTCTATGTGTTGTACAATTTCAAATGATTTGAAATTTTAAAAGCTTGTAGCCAATTTGCCTTGGAAAATTAATCCAAGGAATTATAACCATTTTAGACATTTTTTCATACAAATATGACCTTGTGAAGTGCAGTTGTTTGGTTTTTTTGTAGGTCCACAAAAAGGTTTTTTGTCACTTCAAACACTAAATAAATATCTTGCAATTTATTTGGTGGAAATTTCTGAATTTTTTTCACATTTTCTCAAACTAGATTTCTATAAGATTCTTAAGTTAGATGTGTTCAAAAATGTTTTTATTCCTTGAAGTTCAGTACTTGTATTAGAAGTGGCAAAAATGTTTTTTTTTCCCTAAAGTTCAGTACTTATACTAGAAGTGGCAGTTTTGGAGTACTTTGGGTGAAAACATAGTCAAAACCTTTAAAGGTTAAATTGTGTTCAAACATCAATCTTTCATTTTGATATGTGATATTAAGGATTTTCTAGCACAATAAAAGAAATTCAATTCTATAAGCGATAATTGCCATTCTCATAATTTTGTAGCAAAAATTGAAAATAAATTAGCAAACATAGCAAAACAATCCAATTAACCCTCGTAAGACCAAACAATGTTTTGTAGTAGCACAACAATATTGGGCAACTTACTAAATATGAAAATATTTACTATATTTTCAGAGTTTTGGGGGGATGTAGGGACAAGGAATACCTTGCCATTCCACCCAAAAATTTATAATTGGATTTGCCCACAAGGAATTTTGGATTTTTTTTAATAAACAAGGGGAGGATAGGCAAGGTTATTTATACTGGAACAAAATTTTCATGACAATGTCAAGAAGAGCAAGGATAGAATCTAGAGTAGATTTTTGGCCCAAATTGGAAATAAGTTGCTTTTGACATTTTGGGGGACCCATAAATATAGGAGAAAGTACAAAAAAGAAAGTGTCAAAGAGATAGATGCTCCATGAAATATAATTTTAGAAAACTCAACATTAAATTCAAAGATATTTTAATATTTGGTAACTATCTTGCATTACTTCAAAAGCCACATATTTTGTGTGTATAGAGATGAGGAGACAAGATTTTTATACAAGAAGGGGTAGTAGTAGATAAAACAATTGATGTGAGATATGAAAATTACAACTAGTAGGAGCTTGACCTCTTCTAGTTAAGTCAAACATAGAAATTGTTTTCAAAGTAGAATTTCATACCTCATTTAAACATAGTACAATAATTTTTTTCAAAAAACTTTGAACCAAGTTAATGTAGAAAATCAAGATCAATTTCATCTCCCAAAATCTATTTGAGATTTTGAGTCTCCGATCAAAAGTTATCAATGGATTAAATTTAGAGATGGGTTGGAGGGGACAATCTTGAACAAGTTTTTAGAGATTAAAGTTAGCTTGATTTTCTACATTAACTTGGTTCAAAGTTTTTTGAAAAAAATTATTCTACTATGTTTAAATGAGGTATAAAATTCTACTTTGAACACAATTTCTATATTTGACTTAACTAGAAGAAGTTGAGCTTTTATTAGTTGTAATTCACATATTCCACATCAGTTGCTTTACCTACTACTACCCTTCTTGTATAAATAGCTTGTTTTCTCATATCTATACATACAAAATCAATGGCTTTTGAAGTTTGTGAGATAGTTACTAAATATTTTTATTTCTTTGAACTTAATGTCAAATTTTTTAAAACTATATTTTATGGAGTAAAAAAACATTTGCATGCACAAGGGGAAGATGGGCATTTACACGATATGGCTGTGTTAAGTTAATGTCAATGGTCCATGATGAGTTAGGCAAAGAAAACCTTGACTTGGCTTCTTCCTACCTAACGGCATTGCCATGGGGGCCCAGACAAAGGCCCAAACTCGGTATTTGGCCTGGCCTAGCCATTTTAATTGCCCCACGGCACGCACAGGGAAGAAAAAAAATGGACGTGTCCGGCCAAATTCGACAAAGGCTCAACCAAATGGAGAGTGCTTCACAATGACTTGGTATTATTCTTTTTGTGTTTAATTCCAAATTTCGAGGCACTTTGGAATTGAAAAAGGTTTTATCTTGTCGGCACTCATGAGGTGGCACCTCGGAATCCGAAAAAATTTGGTTCCCCGTGTTTGTAGCCCAAGTTGGGGTAGGGCAAAATCATTATGCCGGACAAGGCCTCGTTTAAGGACTCACCAAGTGGTCCTTGGCCGGGCCAATTGGCCAAGTGTGGGGATGCTCTAATTTATCCAATTGCTTGAATTCAACTTGGGTGTTTCAGGCCATAAATTAATCAAGTTTGCCAAAGTCATAAAATTTGAGCAATTTTTTTGCCCCCCTCTTTTAGGGCTAGCTAAAACCTAGAACTCTACCATCAACATTTTGAATAGATTAGTTTATGTCCAAAACTAAAAATTGTATGTGAGTTTTCTTGAATCTATTCTATATTGGAATTTTTTGGTACATGTTCCCTCATTTGGAATGTTGTGAATTTTTTGGAAATGTGGCCAATTTTGTTACAAAAAAAGAAAAGAATTCAAGGAAAAAAGTGAAATTAACTTGTACAAAAGCCTCTGTGAATTAGAGTTGCCTCAAATTTGGATGCCCCCCCAAATTTCAAACTTCAAACACTATAATCTCACAAACTTGTGTTGTCAAAACCTCCCACTTTTTAACTATAGCGTAATGAAATATTCTAACAATATTTCTAGAATATTTCTAGAATTTACAATCAGATGTCACTTGTGATCGTGGGGGGGCCTTTGCCATCAAAAGAACCCATTTTGAGTGTTTTTTTTGGTGAAACATATGGTGAGAAGATTTTTCAATGAATTGTTTTATATTCTACACCCAAAAACATCCTTGCCAATAACCTTCAAGTCAAATGCTACCATCAAACTGAATTTATCCTTTTATGTGGTTGATAAATTAAAATTTATATTTTTCACTTGTGAAAAAATGTATTCACTATCGCTCTTGATTTTTTTCAAAAAATGCATGGAAAGTTTTTTTTAATCATTCTAATTTTCAAAAGTAAAAAATGACAATTAAATTATATCATTTCTAAGTGTATATTGCATCCAAAAGTGCAATTTGTACCTCAGTTGTAAGTGTATATTTTTGGGTGCTCGAGTGCTTCAAGGAATTTCATGCAGGACATTAAATCGTGCCATCGAAGGTGGGCCAAGTAGGGTAAAATTTGTGTTGTAGGGGTAAAAATAAAAAAAGCCCCCTATTTTGAGCCATGTCTAGGGTACATTGTAGCCCTTACCTAGCTAATTTTGGGTCTCTGATTGCAAATATGAATTCAGAATTTGCAAAAAAATTCTTATGTGGCAAATAAAAAATTCCTGCGTTTTCCCCAGGTTAAATCCACCTCACCAGGCCCACCTTCGATGGCACGATTTAACGTCCTGCGAGTTTCATCATGTCCTCGTCCTTCTTGTGTTTTTTCTCAAACTCCGCCTCGTGGTCCCTCACTGCACACCCTTTCTGATGAACTTAATTTTAAAGGAAGTTCAATGAACTTGCAACTGAACTCCCATCTGGTTTGAAGGCATATTTCTGTTGCGCCAGCAGCATATTCCTACGACGGTGCAGGAAGCAAGCCTACCTTGCTTTTTGATGTTTCTGAACACGAGATTGGGAGACAGAAGGAACATAAGCAAAGACTTTTGATCACTTTGTTCATATTCTATGCAGCCCTGGCTAGTGTTCAGGTGGCGGAAATCTTCTTTGTCGACTAGAAACTAGCCAGGAGGCCATGTGACTCTTTCCTCATTTGGCCGCCAAAACCAAGAATGCTTCGCACACATCGACCGACCGTTGGGGTAAGTTAAGCTTAGGTCACTTCATAAGTTGGGCAGCCGCTTCTGCGTGCAAGTTAAGCAGGGAAGGCCAAGCGATGCGGAAAAGGAAGCGCTTGGTTCCCCGGAACAACCGTTAACTTACAAGCAAGCAAACAAGGAATCTGCGGAGATCGAAGGATGCTTTCTGCTTGCTTTTGTGCAATTTAATGTGTTGACAAGTCACCACTTCCAAGCCAGCCCAGCCAGCTCCCAACTTCTAGGTGCCAACCACTTCAGTTACATTCTGAACCTCAGCTTGATCGAGAAGAGATTTGAGGTCTAGCTAGACACGATGCTAAGGCACAGACACGAAGCTAGACACGAAGCTAGACACGAAGTTTAAGCTTAAGGTAATTTAACTTAGTTGCATGAATTCTGAACCTCAGCTTGATCGAGAAGAGTTGGGAGGTCTAGCTAGACACGAAGCTAGACGTACACGAAGCTTAAGCTTAAGATAACTTAACTTAGTTGCATTAATTCTGAACCTCAGCTTGATCGAGAAGAGTTGGCAGGTCTAGCTAGACACGAATGAATTATCTAAAGCACAGAGACACGATGCTCGGCACGAAGCTCGGCACGAAGCTAGACACGAAGCTAAACACGAAGCTTAAGCTTCCGGTCGATACGTCCTTGTTGCGTAAATGCCTTGAACACACACCATGTCCCTGACAAGATTATTTAATGGTGTCAGCTGATCATGTTTTGTGTTGCGCAACTGCGGAGGAGATTTGATTTCCAAAAAACGGTCCACACACTACTGACGTACTGACGTACTGGTTCATGTGTCCACCGGATCTTCCTTCTGACATGAAAAGATGCTCCACAATATCCCATACAGTACAGTAGTACAGTAGTAGCCTAGTGCTCCAACTTATGGCTCAGGACCAAGTCCTGACTCCCTTCCTGGCGTGGGCATTCTCGCAGTTCCGACTTGGACCTTCAGCTGGTGAATGGCGACCTCAGATATTTCATGTGGCAGACGCTTTTCTGTTGTTGATGCGTCCAAGTTTCAAGTACAAGTAGTCTAACAATGGAAAATGAAAATAAAAACTGTACAGTGTATTAACTTATTGGTATTTTGGCAAAAGAAGGGATCCTCAAAGTAAGCTCCGATGATCCCAACTTTATTTTATGGATGGAACATTGAATGTGGTCAGCCCGGTCATGGAGTGCAAATATTTTCTGACTAACTTCTGCTCAGGGTAGTGTGCTTTATAGAAAATTCTGGGGTTCAGATTCTAAAGCTCAACCCTGAAAAAGGGCCTCAAGGGAGCTGGTGTGTCTCCATTTCCAAGAGGAGAAGATGTGTCGTAATGGGAGAACAATAATGTAGTAAGCTTAGCCTCTGAATGCCCAAGGCCCCTGTGTTTTTTTTAGCTTCTTGGAACTCGTTCTAAATTGTTAAAAAAGTCAACATCTTGATATCTTGTATCAATTTTTTTTGGAATTGTAACCATACAAATTCAAACTAGACATGTTAGAGATCGTATAGAAAAAGAAAGCACAACGATATCACATATGGATTGAAAGATTGTAATGTTTGATCAAGAGGGTGTTAAAACTATGAAAGCATAGGAAATGAAAACACAATGATATCACTTATGGATTGGAGGATTATAATGTTTGATCAAGAGGGTGTTAAAATTGCGAAAGTGATTTGAGGTCTTTCAATCCTCTTTTCACATGTCAAATCTAAAAAGTTGGTCACCAAAAAAATATGAAGATAAAGGGCCTAACATGCACAACCTCAATCAATTTATGGCTTCTCAAAAACTAATTTATAATTTTTTTAAATGAATTTTTAATGTGATTTATCCTCCAAGATCTAGTATATTTGAGGCTTGTTTCCAAGAGCCTTCAGCACTATGGAAAGTCAAGATTGCAATGGCCCCCTTGCACAAAATCTTGAATAGAAAAATCATAATCAATCGTTTTCAAAATTAGATTTTTGATGTAAAACTAGACTTCAAAAAAAAATTCAAAATATAAAATACTAAAAATAGCAACTTGATTAAGTTTATCTAACTTCAAAGTATTATCAACATCAAAACTTGATGCCTTGAGCATTTAGGGGGTAAGTTAGTGATTTTCAAACAAAAGTTGTAGAGTATGAGTCACATATCAAAGTGATATTCCTAAATTTGAATCTACCATTGGATTAATTTTTTAACCCCTAAAGGAGCATTGTTCCTTTGGGGAACAAATGGAATTTTGGGTAGGTACCTACGGGCTGAATTTTTGTTATGATTTTTTGAAACTTTTTTTGAAGATAGAAAAATAGATTAGCTTCATGGGAACATAACTTTTTTTAATCATTGCTTGGGAACAAAATTTATGTCCAAATAAATTCAAAAAATTTAAGTTCAAAAAGTCAAATAATCTAGTCTTGCATTGTATTGAAAAACTTGTTTTTTCTACTTTAAAGGCAGAAATCTATCTTGCAATCTGTGTAGTCAAAGTTTCTGAATTTTTTTTCACACATTCTCATACTAGTTAGATGTAAGATCCTATAGTTAAATGTGAAAAAAAAAATTGAAATAACTTTACTCTTTACTATAAAAATGACAATTTTGAGTATTTTTTGGCAGAAAAAAAAAAGCCTCGGTCCTTTCGGAGTTAAGATCATAGTTATGGAAGAAATTTGCAAGTTAGGATAATTTACAAGTTCAAAGAAAATTTAAGAAAAAATTATAGCATTCTCATTGATCAATCAAGTTGGACCCTTTCTAAACTCCTTGCGGGTTAAAGAAAGTGCTCACTCATGGCTTGAAGCATATGTGCACCCTTGTTAACCCTTAAACAACAAGCCAATCATCGTGGAAATCATTTGTTTGTATATTGTGTGAATTGTTGGCTTAAAAAAATGAAAAAGCACTAATTGTGAGACAAGCTACTATTAAAGACGTTCCCTTTTCACACAAAATTTGGAAGATAAATAGTTATACTTCTATCTTGCATGGAGAGATTCTTTGTCATTCATCGGCTGAAAAACGTCCTCGACATCGTTTAAGGGTTAATTTTGTACCGATTCCCATGCCTCTTCTTTGCTTAGTAATCCTTCACATGCAACTTTTTTTTTTTGGATATCCACATCTCGAACACCATCACCAAGCTGGCTCGTTGGGCCTAGAAAAAGTGTCAACAAAAACCACTGCTGCACACACACAGCACCCAATATAACTTATAAATTATAATTTAGAAACAAAGCCCCCCTCCCCCTACAACACCAGCAATGTCATACCCATTCATGGAATTGGAGCATAAATAGGCTTGCTTCTTCAGTTGCAAATTAAGCTTTTTCTTGTGATCCTGACCCCCAACACATACCAAGAGAGGCTACTACCTTACCCTCAAAAGTGCACCCCCCCCCGGCCCGCCTTCAAACCCTTTCTTGAGCCATTTTTTTTAATGGGGTGAAACAATAGCTGCGTGTCCTATTTTGATTGAAAGTGAGGAAAAATCCAATTCAATTTGGGGCTTGGAAAAGTGGAATTAAAGGCGGTAGCGTAGACCAACCCAAGGTTGTCCATCCGTCGCCCAATTGGCACCCAATTGACACCCAATTGACACCCAATTGAGTGAGTCACACCACCTATTAACATATTAGAATGTTAGCAACCCTTTAGCACGTGGAGAGGAGACATGTCAGCATGTGGTTTAGCATGGGGCTATGGTAGAAGTGCCTATTTTCAATAGCTCTCTAGTGATGGCTTTATAGGTGGCCTATTGCTGATAACATTTGGATGCAATGTTCGTTGAAAAGAATTGTTTGTTTGTACCTTTCTTGTTCACTCATCTCTCTTCCATCCTTGATTAGGGAGAAGTACCAAAGCTAATTGTGATAGGTGAGTCTATGAGACTAGAATGGGTCTGAATGAAGATTCCACATTTATATTGAGAAAATATTCATTCTTGAGGGAAAAAAAAATTGGATTTTTTTGGTTTGCATTCTTCCTCATCCTTATGTTTGCACACATTGAGCTCAATTTCTCAACAAATGTCCCATATCCTAAAGCTTGAAATGCTTAAGTTATTAGAGATAGGTACTTCTACTTTACCTATGCTTTACCAATTTAGAATCCCAACAAATTAAGTTGGAAAAAACGAATCCAAATTTTTTTATTTTTTTTTCGGAATGTTTTGATTCTTTTTGCAAATGGCTTCTCTCAAACTTCTCAATTTCAAACTTGTTAATAGCTTCTCCAAGGTCTATTCCCTAGATAGCAAATTTGTTTGGTAGTGGGGCATGTTAACTCTTGATAAAATAGAGTTGCATTCCAAACCAAAGCATTTCTTGGAATGCTACTTCTTCTCAAGTCAATCAAAGTAAGGTAGAACAACCCATTGTGGTTAGATAACCCATAGTAGACACCTAGGGAATGACCCCATCGTGGGTTATTTGAGAATGTGAAATTTTGATCACAATGCATATGTCTTACATGATAATAATGGAGTGATCAGTAGTGACTTAATTAGGAACTTCCAACTTTTCAGTGTGAATTCATTGTGAGAATAAACTTTTTAGACTTTCTATGTTAGAAAATTCAATGACCGCTTTAGCTAAACAAAATGAACATGATGGATTCAGATTTTGTTGGTATTAAGGTAGTCTACAGACTCTTTTGGGCCATGATGCATTGAACCCTTCAAACATTCACAACAAATTCATACTTTGTCAAAAAAAAAACATAGTTTCAATTGCTCTCACTATTTCTCACACTTGTAATAATGTGAAAAAGAAAATTAAAAAATTTCAGCAACAACATGAGGTCAAACTCCTAATTCTGACCACAATGGGTTGTTTTACCCTTATCCCCACAACACCAAGGGCGCCAAGGGGACTCAACACAACCAGTGGGTGAACCGCAACTAAGAAATTGCCCCACATAATACACGCCAAGTGAAAAAAACATGGTTGGCCACTTCAAAAGGTGAAGAGACTTGAGCAAATAGAGACTTTGGGAGGCGTGGTTTGCATAAGCTATTTAAAGTTCCTATTTGACCCCCACTTTTTTAAAGGCTTCCCTTTCAAACACTGAAAAGCGTGGCAAGTCTCCCACTGCCCGGTGGGGCTGTGGCTCTTCAATAAAAATGGCAGCACCAAGATTGCCTGTTTGTTTGGCGGCCTCGTTTGTTGAGCCAAGCATGGGATGCTCTCCACGCACTATTTGCCCCAATTTGTAACTTATGTGCAAGTGAAATAAATTTTTAAAAAAAAAGCTAACTTAGAGTTGCAGGATTTGGGGGGAAGGGGCCATTTTGTCCCCAAACTGAAACTGATGGATGGACTGTGTCCGAAATGGTCACCACAATTTGTTTATTCATAACTTGTTGTAGGAAATGCAAGCACGTGGGATTGCCGGCGGACATTCTTAAGTTTATCATAACTTACGGTGAAACTGCCCAATACCACCATCTACCCAATTCCGTTGCCTACAAGTTCCTCCCATTTCTGTCACTGGCCCATCTATCACCAGGATCTTACTAATCCTTTTATCATGATGGCAATGCACTTGGGAAGCGGACATATCAGCCCATGCTTCAACAAGGATCTACTCACAATTTAAGCTTTGAAAAATCACCCCAAAAAAAAAAATTCAATTCTTGTCTGAATGTCTTCATGCTTTTTGCAATTGACTTCTCTCAAACAATTCAACCTGTGGGAAAAAAATATGAGAACTGACAAATAGCTAATCTCCAAAGTACCTAGATAGCAAATCTGTGTGGTAGTGGGTAAGGTAGGTACACCCATATGTGCCACTCACCTTAAACCGCCATCTATACATATATGTACAGTACATCTCCAAAATCAGTTCTGTACCTATGCGGAAGAAATGCTTTCAGAACCAAACTTTGTTCCTTCATAACTTTTGCATACAGTATCCAAATGCCATGTTCTCTGGTGCGTTGGAACCTCCTTTCACTTGCCAACAAGAACATATGAAATTTTTACCAATCCAATATTAGGAAATAGGCTCAGTAGCAATTAGTGGGGGTTTAGGTGTACCCACCTTAGTTCTACCTTAACTTACAATAGTTGAAGGTTGATTTTCCAGACAAATGCAGGACAACCCAATCCACAAGACCAGAATTCTTAGAACATATTTTATTTGGCTGTTGGACCAGCCCTGCAAGTGCTGAGATATTATGTGGATCACTCAGGACTGCAGCTGCCTGTCACCTTTGTCTGCCCTCAACTTCACCGCCCTCAACTTCAAAAAATTTGACCCTTACCCCTAGATGGCCCAAGGCCATTTCGGGTACGCAAGGCCATTTCGGGTACGAAAACATCATTGTTTTTCAAGCCTTATAAGTCGACATGTCACTAAGGTATGAAAATCTCAACCATACAATCTTGTAGTGTGCATATTATAGACGACGTGAATCAAAATTGGAATCATTTGACCTTACACATTGCAAGATTACAATGTTTTAGTGTGGAAAAAAGATGCTGAAATTTTCCTAAAAACACATTTGGAGGTGAAATTTGATTTCTAAATCTACTCACATGAAAAAAAATTAAACTGAAATGTGCTTTGAAATCAACATACAAACTCATTGGTGGAAAAAAAAAATCATGAAAGTGACTAATTGTGTTTGCAAAATGACTTTGAAATATCAAAAAAATAGCCCAAAAGGCTGAACCTACTTCCACTGAAATGCTTCTTAGTCACTCATTACTTCTGTGATTAACACAAAATTTTAGCCACACAAACTAGGCAAGTATGCGCAACTTTCCCCCCAAAAAAGTTTTGAAAATGGACATAGTTGGAAGAAGTAACAAGCCGCCGAAGTGCATACTAACCAAAAAATGTTAGGGTTTTGAACTTCGAATTGCTTCCAAGCATTCAAAACAACTTGGATTGCTATGAAAATTTTACCACAATATCTAGGCTTCTAGAGGAACAAAATCCAACAAATTTTATCAAAAACAAACATTGGATGAAGAAGATACAAGCCTTCAAAGTTGCAGCCATGACAATGCAGTGTGCTGAACTCAAAGTGAACCTGTAAACTTTGAATGGCTTTCACAAACTCAATTCGTCTTGGATTGATCTGAAAATTCTACTACACAAACTAGACTAGTATGCACAACTTTTCCAACAAGTTTTACTAAATTTGGTCATTGGATGCAAAAGTTACAACACTTTGAATTGTACTTCCAAACTATGAACAACCAAAATCTGTCCCCTTGGGCGGTCTAGGGTTAAACGATGCCGAGGACGTTTTTCGGCCAATGAATGACAAAGAAGCTCTCCATGCAAGATACAAATGCAACTATTCATCTTCCAAATTTTGTGGGAAAAGGGAATGTCTTCTACAATAGCTTGTCTCACAATTAGTGTTTTTTCATTTTTTTTAAGCCAACAATTCACACAATACTCAAACAAATAATTTCCATGGTGACCAGCTCGTCGTTTAAGGGTTAATTAAAAGTTAATTGAATTATATTGTGTTGTAGAAGAGCTGAGGGGAACTTATGTAAGCTAACCCTTAGCCCTATAAAGATGCGTCTTCCCATGACTAAGGCAATCACCAAAACTCTCCAATTATTGGATCAATAGGTGCATTCACTTTTTCTACAATTAATGGTGAAGTCATCCATCAGACCATTATGGTCCGCAACATCTTTACTTGGTTAAACCCTCATTGCCTAAGGAGACAAAATTTGTGGTCATCTGAGGTCTTGGAGGATCTGTCCAAAGTTCCAAACTTGGATTTTAGAATCTTTCTTAACCCCTACAAGTTTTTGACTATATTTTCACCAAAAACACTCAAAAACTGTCATTTCTAGTATAAGTACCAAATTTTAGAAGAGTTTTTTTTTATGCATGTAACTATAGGATCTAGTAGTATGTTAGTTTTAAAAGATGTGGAAAAAATTTCAAAAATTTCCATTACATAGATTGCAAGATATTAGCATTTGAAGTGACAAAAATCTTTTTTTGCCCTAAGAAAAAACAAATAGCTACACTTCACAAGGTTTTATTTGTAAGAAATAAATGTCTAAAATGGTAGTGCTTTTTGGGTTTATTTTCCAAGGCAAGTTAGTTACATGCTTGAAAATTTTCAAATCATTTGGAATTGTTCAACATAAAAGAAAAGAATAGTAAATAAAAAGAAGTAAAGAATGATGAGGATTTAGTAATCGAATTTTAAAATGCCAATCCCAGTGGTTGTAATGTCGCAATAAACAATCTACATCCTATGATTTTATTTTCTTCAAAAAATATTAATAATTTAATTAAATAAAGGATTTCAAAGTTTATTTTAGAGTAGAGAATCCATAACTATCTGCAAGCTAAAACTTTGTGGGCCCGCAATTAAAAGAAAACTAGATATCATACAATAACTTTTAACTACATAGTAAAAATTTATGAAAATTGTTGTACCTTAAAGCTACTGCTTAGACACATGTTGTGTGAAAATTTCAAAAAATAAAAATAAAAATTTCATTTGTAGTGAGTTGCCCCAAATTGCTATATTGTCAAAAAACATAGTCTGGTCTTTTAGGGATTAAATGGGCATCATATAACTTGTTCAAATGACTAATCAATGATGAGGTTCCACCCTCTTTGAGGTTATAGGCAACTTGAAAGCAACAATGCAAATTTTTTTAATCAAACTTTCCAATCCAAAAACTATAAATGTAAATTGCAATTCAAAACCTAAGATTTAGTTCGATAAATCCATCTTTGCATGGAAGTTTAGTGGAAGAATTTTTTTGAAGATTCTTTGAAAATCCAATTGCTTACATTAGATTTGTCATTTAAGGATTAAGTCTAGTATCTATTAGTGTGCCATGTATTGTTGCCACAACCAAAATAAAAGTAAAAGTAAGATTCTAATTTTTTTTTACTTATAAAGGCTTTGAATTTCAATATCCTTCTTGTCATTAGTCCAAACGTCCCAAAATATTTTGGGAGTGCATCCCTCCTTGTTCAAGGCTTTCTAATGATACCAAGCATGCAATCGATGGAAGCATGGTCTGAAAGATCTCTATGTAACAACAAAACAAACAAACAAACAAACTTATTGGATGGTTGCACACTTGCACAATTAATAACCTTACTATGAAAGCATGTTGTGTCCCTTTTGACTCACTTTGATCTAGTTGGTTTTAGATAATTTGTCTATTAGATATATGAGAGGTTTATAAAATAATCATTTATCATCTAATTCACAAATTTGGAGAATGTGATTTCTAGAAATATTTTTTAGTAAATAGCAATCATAAAATAAATTAAATTGGTATCAAATCAAAGTCATTTCATATTTATATTGAACCTTCATAGAAGCAATTATTAACTTTGAAGTTGGAATCACATAAGGCTCAAAAAGCGTTGACTCTTTGATATGTATGTTGTTGGTACATGGAAGAAAACAATATGTACTTATGCATTAGAAAATTCTTTCAAAATTTGGTTGACATATCACTAATAGAAGGGTGGTCTTTGGTCACCAATGAATGGCACCAAAATTTGGTACCGAAGGCCTACACCGGCACCAAACTAGAGCCAAGATGACATGCCGTAAAGACCATGCTTTAGAACTTCTCTTTGGCACCTAAAAACACTTGTTTTACTAGTATATGGACCTCCAATACTAGGGCGTAAAAAAAATTGTTGGAAATTTGTCAAAATTTTACCTCTATTGCTAAGGAGCTCCTTGAACACAATAAAACTTACTAGAAAAAAATTATAAAATGAGTGCAATTTGTTATGATCAAAAAGTACATATTGATGTGACATCTTCCTTTAAGCACCTATGGAAGGAAGAGAAGGGGTAATGTCATTAGTCATGGTCTCAATTAATACTGGTTATAAGCTTGCAAATATTCACCAACAACAACTTTAGGCCATTAATGTAAGTACACCGAAAGGATATTTTGTTATGTATTCTTGCAACATTGTATGAATAAACTATAAATGTTCAAATTAATGAAAATAGGTTTATTTAAAGCACTTCTAGACTCATGAATTAAAAAATATATATTATAGGCAAGAATTTTTAGGGAAAATTTTTCAAGAGGGTTCAAAATTAGGTGCAATCATCTTAGGGTATTGACTAAGCATTTCTTTGTTTTAAAGATTGATTTTCTTTAGAAACATGTAATTTTAAAAAATCATAACAAATTTTAACCACGTCAATAAGGGTGGTCACTTATGGTGGTATGGTAAACACCAAGATATAATCAAGTTGTACATATGCTTTTCAATTTATTTAGATTTTGGGTTTGGAGATGTTGTGAAATTTGTTGCCTATCCAAGAAAGCATGAGGCTCTTAATTTTAGTAGATCCTTGTAAAAGGGGTACAGATTATTGTGCTCATTTCCAAAAATCAAACCAATCAATTAATTTCACAAAACTATTGTTCAAACAATGTTTGCTTCAAATATCGAAATACAAAATACAACTATTATTTTAGTTCATTCTTCAAATTTATAATATTTTTGTCCCTCTCAAGACCTAATAGACACCTTAAACTATTTAAAGAACCTCTCAAGTTCAAAAGCGCATGACAAAATAAATAGATGACAGAAAAAACTTGCTAAAAAAACTCATAGATAAAACTTACAAAATGCGATTAAACAAGGTACTTGTAAGCACTAGTGAACACAATTTTTTCAATTCATTTGGTTTTCTTGCTTAATTAAAAAATCTAAGCTCGTCTTTATTAATTTATTAATATTTCATATATATATATATATATATATATATTATTGACAATATTTGAGAACTTTTTTGGCAAAAAATATTTCTATTTGTATGCTAGGTAGTTTTTTGAATAACTTAATATTAGACTTCTTTTGGACCTGTTGTCTATTCAACATTAGAACCCAAGACTAGTTGGTTTTTAGAAATAATAATAATTTATAATTTCAAAAGTTGGCCTTCATTTCTTCCTAATGGTTATTCAATAATTTTAAAAATCATTATAATTAAAAATATAACAATTAGAATATTTGCATCTTCAACAAAAATTGTTTTAAAAATAATAATATTTTAAAAAAATACAAGGATTACAAGGATGACATATACCTTCATCAAATGTTTTGGCTCTATTAGATGAAAAAATCCAAAGTTATGAAATATGATACATCAAATAAACAACATATGACATTACAACAATTCAAGTGCTCTATATAATTACTTTGCATTGTGTGTCTTGTGAGTGGATAGTGACAATTAGATGAGAATTCAATTACCATCCAATTAAATTTTTTATTATATACATGGTATCTAGTGATAGGACATTAATTTTTTTTAATTACCAATTCCAATCCCAAACCCAATCCAATCCAACCCAACCCAACCCAAACCCAAACCCAATCCAAATCCAATCCAAACAACAAACTCTTAATTTTAATTTTTGATTGCAACTTTAGATGCAATTGATATGGGATATATTGTTGTATCCATATTTGTATTATATATTCTCTATGCATATTTGTATCATGTACCTACATATGTCTTTTGGCTGAGATGTCAACTCAATCAACAGTCTTTGATTTTTCTCCCAATCAACAACAAGGACGAAGAAAGGGGGAATTTTTTTTTAATACATGATTGAACAACTCCTGTTTTTAAGGCTGATGGGGGACAAACAAGGCGTGTGGCATCATCATAGGAGATAGTTGTACATCATGTATGATATCTTGCTCTAATTTGCTTAAGTTTATTGAATTCTTTGATGAAACTTGCACTCTCCTCTCATTGTTTTTTGTTGCTTATATGACCCTTTTTAGTATATATCTATAAATTTGTTCATGATGTATTTATGAGTCAAGGTTTCAAAAATGTTTACCCCCTAAAGTCCCAAGACCTTTTTCTCATAAAAAAACACTCAAAGCTACCATTTCGGTTACAAAGTGACAAAAATTTAAATTTCTTTTTTGCGTATCTAACAATGGGATCATGCACTAAATTAATATCAAAATGTGTGGAAGAAATAAACTTTGATTGTGTAGATTGTAAATTTTTTTGTGTTTAAAGTGAAAAAAACAAGTTTTTTTTACCTTATATGATTAGATTATAAGACTTTAATCTTTTATACTTAAAAAAAATTTGCACTAAAGATTTTGAATGTCTAATTTCTTATGTTGAAGAATTGAGTAGAGAGTCAGAAAAAAATAATTTGAAAAACACAAACATGATTTTAATTATTAAAAAAATACACTAATTTAAACGGTGAGATTGTTCTATATTTCATTTCTATCTTGAGATATATTAGAAATGAAACACACTAATTTAAACGGTGAGATTGTTCTAACAAGGAAACTTGAAATTGTGACAATTGAGTTAAAAAATGAATCTTATAAATTATCCATGTATAGACGATGTCACTTTGACTGTAGCTTATTAAAGGGTCACATTTGGGGCATCACAAATATTGAGTAGCATATCGTTAAATTCACGTCTTCTAAGAAATTCTATGGAAGGCAATGTATTTAATTTTGAAGACAATGTCAAACATGAAACTCCACAATTGGTATACAATGTCAAGGGTGGGAAAAATTAAGTGTGATGATTGTAAGGAATTCAACAATACTTGTCACGCTTGAAGCTAAAATTATAGTTTATTAGAAACCACTTGTTAGCACGTGGTTTGTTGTAGAAGAACTAAGTGCACCCTCTGGGGCTTAATCATGATGTATTGCTTAAATTGCTAATACGTCCCAAAGTAAGCCAATATATACTCTCATTAACATATACATGCTCATTTGCATTCACATATTGTTGGAAGTTGCCACAAATGTAAAAATTTAACCACCACATTTTGACCAAAATATTGTAATCCATTGGTCCCTTATCCTGTTGAATCAAGGTCACATCCACAAAATGTATCATTATTTTGACCAAAGTATTGTAATCCATTGGTCCCTTATCTTGTTGAATCAAGGCCACATTCACAAAATGCAAATATCTTGGGCAGACATAGACTTGATAATTTGCTTGAAGTGATTCTGTGATCTAATCTTGCTAATCATGAGACATACTTTCTCTTCTTCAAAATGCCTCTAACAATCATGTAGGAATGATGGCTACTTGATGCCCATCATTATCCATATGTCCATTTAGATTTGGAATTCATTGTGGATGATGTCTTTCCAACAACACCCATGCTTTAATCTTTTTGTGCTCCTATCCACATTCTAAATATAATGCTTGGTCTCCGTAATCATTGTCCATTAAGTATTGGTCCTACATTAATTCAAATTTAGCCCAAGGCTTAAGAGGATCATTTCCAAGGATGGTATTTGAGCCAAGTGTTGAGCCATAACAAGTTGGTTGATTTAGAAGTAGGCTTCATGTCTTCCTATGCCAATTGCATTCTATATACATATTTTCAAAACTTTCATTCCTTTCCTAGTTCTCCAAACTATATAGGCCTAATTTGTTGAGGACAATAGGTATGTCATCATCTTTGTTCTAATCACACTTACTAAATCATCATCCTTTGCACTCTCCTTTGTCCCATCTAGACTACATTCATTACTACTTGTAGAAAGATATATAGTTGTGAAGTTGTCAAAGAAGTAATTAGTTTGTACTATCTCCCTTGTGGCGATGGTGTGAATACTATGTCATTGATGTTTCATTAGAGGAGATTCAGGGCTTGTAGAGGGCCGCGAGTTCCCGGTCTTTCGGGAACTTGGGAATTGTATTGCAACAACAATATGGTGTGGACAAGATATTTCCATGTCATATAAAAATATTATTTTTCAACTTTAAAAAAAAATTAAGAATTTAATTTTAATTTAAAAAAATTCTAACAATAAGCTATTCTTTAACTTATGGGGGAACAACAAAGGGAACAACAAAGGGAACAACAAAGGGAACAAGCTTGAAACAACCCTCCACCACCACCCCAAACTCCTCTATTGGAATAAACCTCAAAATCAAGACATTACACCATTTGCATACTAAGATCCCCTCCAAAGTTCACTTCAAATTTCACCTCATTATTGCCTTCACTGCCATATACTCCCTTTACAATACATGTCATGCAATTTGGGCATATTTAGTTGCAATACCTCCCCCCTATGGGTCATGATGAATTAGATAAGGAAACTTTTACCACCTGAATAGACGTCACATCGAATTTAGAGATGGAAAATGGAGGACATTGTCTCGGACATTGTTGGATGGAGTGAGCGCTTCGGGTGCCTACGCTTTGATAAGAAGCTCGATGACTTCACCAATCTTGTTTTCTACTATGTAATCTACTTCTAAAGGTATAGAAGTAATATGCTCAAAAATGCACGAAAGACTATGTTTTCTTGTGGATTGACAAGGTCATTGATAAACATTTGGGTCTATTGTTGTCCTAAATAATCAGAAGTCATTGAAACAAAGGAATTATGATGTTGATATACCAAGTGAAGTTTTTCTATTACCTTAACTTGCATATTATATAGAACAAAGTAGTGACCATCATAAAGTGCAAAAAGCCTTCAAAATAATACAATTGATGACATCACAAAACAAGAAAGAAGAAAATGAATGGCAAAAAAACTTGTAGGAAATTAACTTAACGTAGTCTCCTAGAGTTTTTGAAAAACTACAAATTGGTGCATAGTGACCACATGATATATAAAGAAAAATAAAACATTTTGTATATATTCATGTTAGGTAAGATTTAGAATCCACATCAAAATGGTGTGAATTTGTGAAAAACATCCACATCCACATCCACCATTTCACATGTAGGAGGCATAGAAGACATCTCTAATACCTATCAAATTGTGCAAAGGGCACATTGACATGGTGAAACTATATGGGGTTGTCTAAATAGGATATAAAAAACAAATTTGGAGCTCATCAAGGTACATGTGGAATGTTGCACCACCTAGGACATGGTCAGTGAAAGGCTTTCAATATCCTTCAAGTAATGGCAAGGCATGCATGAATTCAATGACAATGTTATCCACAATTGTCACCATCTCCTTTCTATTGCCTTTGGCTCATTGCATTGCCACCTCCATTGCCTTGGATAGAAAGTCTTCATGTTATCAAAAAGATGATGTTGCATATAGCCTTGTGCACTTCATTAAAAAATCCATTTGTATCTTCATGTTGACACTCTTATCAATGCAATAAATTTGTTGTTTGTCAATATTGCATGTGCCTTGAATGCTTATTTGCCCTTAATGCAAGTTACATCTTGATGATAGTAATATTTATCGCAAAAGGTAGTTATGTGTAAATAGCCCTAAAATTCTTTATAGTTGCACATTTCTAAATCCTTGAGTCACTCTCCAACTTGCAAATATGTGAAGAGAAACCTGATCAAGATCTATAGGAAGAAGTAAAGTTTGTGTTCATGTACGTGATCCATGTCTTCTCTTGATGGATTGCCTTCTAACACCGCCATTCCCTTCATTTTTCCACAATAGCATTACTTTTTTTGTACATTAGTGCTACCTTCCACTCATCACACTCACTCATCTCATTGTCAAAGTATAATTCACCTACTCTAAGCAACAAACTCTCCCTACACCCAAAAATAGGCCAAGCAATGAGATAAGGAAGTGGCCCTAGCTTTGTAAAAACTTTTTTTGGACTATACACATCCTGGCCCCTATCCATCTTATATGTGGAGGATGGGATGAGCTAGACAATATTCTAATTTCAGACTACTTAGCGAACTTGTTCATCTTTGAAAATAGTCTTAGCCTTCATAGCCTCGAATTCTATTATACCACCTACGTGCAAGAGAAAGGGGAGTCTTCACATGCAAACTGAGGCTACACCTTATACTTACAATAGTCGTATATACTCCCAACGACCTCAATGTTTTTATATGATCCCTTGTGCGCCTACATGAATGGATGTGTTGTATACATTCTATATGAGCATGTACCTCTTTTGAGCTTCCTTCTAGGAGCATTGTGGGTCCATATGACAAAAAAATGCCATGATTCAAAATGCTTGCATGGATGTAAGTGTTGCAAGTCCTATTTGCTCAAATTTTTGTTCAACCACTAAGTTGTAGTCTACACCTTTTGTAGACATGGCTTGTAGTGTATGCTAGATAATAGAATGTGTCATAAACAACTACATATTGGTTACTTTTTCTTAGAGGGTTATTTTGTGAAGAAAATATTTTTGTTGTCCAAAACACAAGACTCTCTATAATTTTCTCATCACTAGTCCAAATTAAATGAAAAAAAAATTTTATATAAACAAAACTATTTTTTTATGAGAAACAAAATTTAAGCAAAATTATTTTGAATTTTTGTGATTTCTTTGTACTTCCCAATGAATTGCTTTTTGAATTTAGGGTGGCATAACTTTTTCTCCCATACATAGATTGAAATAAAAATTTTACTGCCAAAAATGTTAATATATTTTCCTATCTTCAAAAAAATTCCCAAAAATTCCACCCTTAATTGAGATCATAGGAACCTCTTCAAACGTTCAAGTATCCCCAAAGGAATTCTTTAGACTCTTGGAGTTAAAGGCTAAAGTAAAAGTAAAATATTACATAATTAGAAAGTTATAGTTTTATTTGAATTTGTATTTTATACCAAAGATTTAAAAAAATTGAATCAAAATGGATCAAAAAGATCAATTTTAAAGACCTACTCCATATGCAAATGACAAAAAAATTAATTTTGTTTCTATATTCTATACACAAGGAAACTACTAGGTAATGGTGCCCAACGTGGGATCAAGCTATCTTATGTATGGAACACTTTTAAATACAAAGATAAGTTTTTTTTGACATAAAAGCACTTCTAACTACTATGCACTATGGATCACTAGAAGTGATACCAGGTCAAGCTAGAGTAATATAAAAATTGTTAGAGATGAAATAAAGTAATATCTTTATTATTCAACACTTAAGAATAAGTGAATTATAAAAATCATGCAAAATCCTTTAATATCCTAGCATTCTAGAGTACTTTGGACTACTTACCTTTTTAATCTAAATAAATTATCTTCAAGTATTTCAATCACCATGGAAAATTATTACATGAAATGAAAACATAAGAATCCATAAAAGTCTAAACAACATTTTTCAACAACATAGAAATTTTGGGTAGCTCACCAAGAATATATTTAGATTTGTTTTCTTTGAAGTTTTTACATATCGTGTGGTCAAAGAGTACCTTTAATGCGCAACAATTTGTATAACTTTTGACTACATGGTTAAAAAGTTATTGTATTGTATGATATGTAGATTTTTTTTGAACATGGGTAGACCACACAACTCAAATTTTTTTTCTTAAGAAACAAAAATTTGAAATTGTTTTTTTAGATTTACATATATATAGAAAGCTTTAAAGTATTCTATTTTGATTACTAAAATGAAAGCTATGAAGAGTTTTAGTTTGTAGGTAGTTATAGAATCTCTACTCTAAAATAAACTTTAAAATCCTTTATTTCACTCAATTTTCAATATTTATGGAAAAAATAAAATCATAGGCTGTAGAGTTTTTGGTCTTGTCATTTTTCAATTCAACAACTAAATTCTTAACAATTCAGTATTTTAAATTGTTCTCTATTTCTTTTTACTTACCATTTTTTTCAAGCATAAATATGAATATGAATATTTTATTTCTAAAAAATTTAATATGTATTCCAGCTTATTTTTTCAATATATTAAGGAGAGTTGCAAGTTGTAGGATCCACTTATTTTTGGATAAAATAATTTGAAAGATAAAATCTAATCATTTAGAAAGAGTTGAAAATACTTCAAAAAAAATCCAATTATGACCATGATCTTGCAATTGGTAAGGTTTTTTATTCTTAAATTTTATGAAGATGTACTTTAACAAGTTGACTAAAGGATCCTACAACTGGAATTTGTTAAAAAATAAATATTGATAAAGATTTTAGCCTTGCCATAGAAACTAATATTTTGAAGTAGTTTTGGTCTCTAAATATAAAAGAACTTTAGGGGTTAAGTAGTTGAAAACAAGACTTTGGCAAGAAACTTGGGCATTCAATGTTGTGTCCACGAAGAATCTTCATTTTCATGAACAATTTCAAGAATGTAATGATGTCTTAGGCAACTGCTTAAGTTCAAGAATGTTATTATTATGTGAACTAAAAAAATTATAAAAATTATAGAAGATAAGGCATGGTCATCCATAATCAACTCTAACCAAATTGCGAAAAAGCATTTGCATCACTTTTTCTTAGATATTGGGTATACAAGATGTATAGAATGAAAACATGAAAATCTATGAAGATTTATTGTTGGTTTTTTGGTACACCTAGAGTCAATACTTTAAAAATTTATAGCTTATTTATACGATGTCCAAATAATGCATGCTAAAAGTGCATTGGAATCCTCTTTCAATTGATGATAAAATAAGATATAATAAAAATAACTTATATTTAATCCCTAAAGGATTGAATAACATTTTTTTGACAACATAGCAAATTTCGAGTAGTACAACATAAATATTCACTATATTTTTTGAAATTTTTCTTGGGTGTGGAGACGAAGGGTACCTTGCTAATCCACCCAAAAAATTTGCAATTGGATTTTTCCACAAGGAGTATGGGC
The DNA here is from genome assembly GCA_950106755.1 of Climacium dendroides. Taxonomy (NCBI): domain Eukaryota; kingdom Viridiplantae; phylum Streptophyta; class Bryopsida; order Hypnales; family Climaciaceae; genus Climacium; species Climacium dendroides. Next base: position 13,484,242 of record OX467091.1, on the reverse strand, counting down.
AAAACAAGCAAGTTAATTTACACTAGAGCAAATTTTTTATCACAATGCCTAGAGAAACGGGAACGAGGCTATGGGCAGATTTTTGGCACAAGTTGAAAACCAATCACTTCTAATGATTTTTTGAGACCCATAAATTTAGTACAAGGAGGGATTTGCAAAGAGGTAGTTGCTCCATGAAATATAATTTTATAAAATTTAGCATTATATTTGAAGTGAACAAAACATTTGGCAACTATCTCACATTGCTATAAAAGTCACTTACTTTGTATTCATTGAGATCAAAAGAAAAAATCCTTATATAAAAATGTTGGTAGGAGGTAAAACAACCTATGTAGAATATGTAAATTAGAACTAATATGAGCTCAACCGCTCATAAATAATTCAAAATTAGGAATTTTGTGTAAAATAAATTTCAAACCTCATTTAGGCATGTTAGATGTTTTAAAGAAAAACTTTGGATTATTTTAATGTGTAAGATAAATCTAAATTTCATCTCCAAAAATTTGTTTGAGATTACAAGTCTCCAATTAAAAGTTATGACAAAATTCAAAGATGATGTTTAAAATGTCAAAAAAATGTTCTTTCCAACCCCTCTTTGAAATTTGTTCATAACTTTTTAATTGGAGATTCTAAATCTCAAATAGATTTTTGAAGATGAGAGTTAGCTTGATTTTACATATTAACTTAGTTCAAAGTTTTTTGAAAATAATTATTCTACTATACCTAAATGAGCTCTAAAATTCTATTTTAAGCACAATTCCTGCTTTTGACCTAACTATGAGCAACATAGTTCCTACTAATCCTAATTTACATATCTTACATGGATTGTTTTACGTCCTACCATCCCTTCTATATAGAGAGCTTGTTTTTTCACCTCTGCAAACACAAGGTAAGTAATTTTTGAAACTATGTGAAAAAATTGCTAATTGTTTTGATTTTTATGAATTTAATATTATTTATAAAAAATTATATTTCATATATCATGAGAACAACTTTATGCAAAAGAAAAATGTAGGTTTTCAAAGGACATGGCGCAAAGCATGGCTTGACATGTGGTGAACTTATCTAATGTCAATGATCCATGATGAGTTTAGCATAGCACACCTTGACCTAGCCTCTTCCTACCTATTATATTCAATTGCTTTTGAGTTTAATTTGGATGTTGCAAGTTTTAAATTGATCAAACTTGCAAAAGTCACAAATTTTGAGTGGTTTTTTCCCCCTCTTCTAAGGCTTGCTAAAACCTAAAATTCCACCATTAAAACTTTGAAGAAATTATTATTTGGGCAAGCCCAAAATTATTGAAAAACAAATTTGTATGAGAGTTTTTTTGAATCTAGTTCCCTATTGGAATTTTTGGGTACATGTTTCCTAATTTGAAATGTTATGAATTTTTTTAAACATGTTGCCAACTCTGTCAAAAAAAACAACCAATTCAAGCAAAAAATGAAATTAACTTGTGCAATAACCTCTCCAAATTGAAACTGCCCAAAATTTTACCCCCCCCCCCAAAAAAAAAAACATTTTTTCGAACTTCAATTACTATAATTTCACAATTTGTGAAATCAAAACCTCCTTTTTTTTTTACTATAACATACTAAAGTAGTATACTACTAGATCTTACAATAAGATCTAGCAAGATTTCATTCGTCATTTTCAAGGGGTCTCTACCACTAAAATAGCCCATTTTGACAATACCTTTTGATGAAACATCCTCAAAGAACTATATGGATTAATGACAATAACTATGCTTAAGTGTAATTAGTGTTGATATTTGTGCATGGACCTAAACATTGGATGATAGAAAAGTAAATAAGTTGTAGAAGAAGTGCGTTAAAATGTTCCATATTTACTCAATTGAATGTCAATTTTGGGTACATAGTGACACAATTGTCATAATCTGCCTATTAACTAATTAGCAATCACAATGTCTTTGTAGCATTCATTTTGTATCCTTTTTTCCTACTATTATTTTTTTAGAAGCTACTATCATAGCAATTGATATGAAATATTGGCACGGTATCCCATATCAACACTTGTGTTTGTATACCATATATCATATACTTATATATCACATATTTATATTTTTCATATATTTATATGTATACCATAAGTACTATATTTAAGATTGACAATGTGGATTTAGTCAAAATAATTTTTTTATACAACTCATATCAACAACATAGGAAGGAGGATTGAATTTTTTTAACCCCTAAAGAACTAGGAGGTTGTTGAAGAGACATTATCGAAAATTGCAAGGTTTTGACATGTTATTTGAAATGAAAATTTAAAACTTTTTTAAAACTTTGATCGTACAAAATTAAACTAAAGTATTTTATCTTTGGAGGGTGCACTTAGTTCTACTATAAAAACCACGTGCGAACAAGTGGTTTCTAATAAACTATAATTTTAACTTCAAATTTTGAGCATTGTTTACTAATGACTATAGAATCCTACTCCCAAAATTTCAAACTCAAATAAAATATGGAATGATATCTAGAAGAGGTTAAAAACGCACTAAAACGGCATGTTTTTTTAACTCAAATATTTTTAGAGAACATTTAGATTACCATTGCATCAATATTCAATTCAAAATGAGCTTTCAATAGAGAGTTATTTTTAGGAATTTTTTGTTCATTTAAAAAAAAATCTTATATAATATAGGGGTGTGAAAGTTATTTTTCAGTTCTATAGTGTATCTTTTTACTTCAAAAATTTGTAACTAATTGTTATTAATAAATAGAACTATCAATAATTCAAAACATAAACTTTCAAAGTAGAAAAATCTATTCATATATTTTCATTTAATTTTATTTAAAATTCAAAAAGTATATAGGGGGTCCAAAGTTTTGTTTGCACATGGTTTTTAAGGGACACTCTAAGTGCTCCCCCTAAGATTTTACTAGAATGTGGAAAAAAATTTAACCCATTTGATTGCTTGGATTGAAAGATTGTAATTTTTGAAGCAAGAATTTTTGTTTATTCATTCCTATGAAATAGGGTCAATAGACTTCAAGCCCTTCTGGAGTAAAATTTTTTTTCTACACAAAAATGAGGATTTTGATCATTCATAAGTATATGATATTAGGTTCACTCACAAAAAAGTTCAAAAACAAATATGGATTCTAGCTTATTTTAAATCACCTTGCAATGCTATGAGGGTAATTGACTTGGCAATACACTTGTCATTTTTTGAAGATTTCTTGTGCAACGAGGAAATTTTTTATTTGAGATGTGAACAATGAAAATTTAGAGACAAACATTTGGAATACATAGGAAAAAAATTCAAGAATTCTAACTTTATAAATTGTAAGATAATAGAGTTAATTGTAAAGTGTGTGCAAGGTAGGACCAAGAGTTGGAAAAATACACAAGACCAAACTTCCTAGAGCATCAAAGCTTAGAAATAATTGAGTTTGGTGTCGTGTTTTTTTCTTCCATTCTTAGTTAAACCTTCATTTGACATAGATTCACAAGTACAGAACAAAATTTATGATTAACACTTTAATAGGATTTGAAGTTAGAAGAAAACATTTTTTCTTGAAACCACCCAAACATAGTTAACACGATTTGATTCTTCTTAGAATGTGATTTGAGGACTAAAAACTTGTTTTTTTTAAACAATTGTATGTCATATTTTATGAGTTATATACATGCCAAATTTCAAAAGTTGATGAGTTTTTTTGTACAAGATTCCCAAAAGATTCTTAAATTGCTTGAGTTGCCTCCAAAAGTTCATGGCAATATAACTTTTGATCCGGCCACCCGATCAAAAAAAAGAATACTAGTTTTCCACTAAAGAGATACATGTTTACACATTGTGTCTAAATTTCATGAATATTTGATTAAGAATGATTTCATAGGAACCTATTGGAGATTTTTTGTGTACATTGAACAAACACTTGGTCCTTTTGGGGGTTAACCCTTAAACCACACCGAAGACGATTTCCAACCGATGAATGACAAAGAATCTCTCCATGCAAGATAGAAGTGCAACTATTCATCTTCCAAATTTTGGGGAAAAGGGAAGGTAGGTCTTCTACAATAGCTTGTCTCGCAACGAGTGCTTTTTCATTTTTTTTAAGCCAACAATTCATACAATAACCAAACGAATGATTTCCCCGGTGACCGGCTCGTCATTTAAGAGTTAACCCATAAACGCCACGGCGCACCATTTTTTGTCCAATGAATGACAAGGAATTATCATGTGTAGGACAGAAATGCAACTATTCATCTTTAGAATTAGGGTTGGAAAGGGAGCTAGTTTGACTCCCAATAAATATTTTTAATTTTTTTTAAAAACTAGATGATGTCACACAGCTCCAAAAGGGATGATTTTCCCGGTGACCAGCTTGTCGTTTAAGAGTTAACCCATAAACACCGCAATGGACCATTTTTTGTCCAATGAATGACAAGGAATTATCCTGTGTAGGACAGAAATGCAACTATTCATCCTTAGAATTAGGGTTGGAAAGGGGGAGCTAGTTTGACTCCCGATAAATATTTTTAATTTTTTAAAAACTAGATGATGTCACACAGCTCCAAAAGGGATGATTTTCCCGGTGACCGGCTCGCCATTTAAGAGTTAACCCATAAACGCCGCAATAGACAATTTTTTGTCCAATGAATGACAAGGAATTATCATGTGTAGGACAGAAATGCAACTATTCATCCTTAGAATTAGGGTTGGAAAGGGGGAGCTAGTTTGACTCCCGATAAATATTTTTAATTTTTTTTTAAAACTAGATGATGTCACAAAGCTCCAAAAGGGATGATTTTCATGATGACCGGCTCGTCGTTTAAGGGTTCCCCTGTTGGATTTTTTGAGTTGGGGTGACATGCAGGTGTGGTGTGTTTGCATCTTTTTGGTGCACAGCCACTTTCTCCCACAGTTCTGATAGGAAACACTAAAGTAAAGTAAGGCAATCCATGGATTTGATCTACTATTACAGAGCACATTTTTTTCATCCTAAAATAACATGACTGTGAAACTTTGCAGCTCAGCTTAGGATTCCCAACCAAAAACAAAAAAAAACAAAAAAAAACTAACTTTGTAGTTTACGCTGCCATGTGGACCTTGGGCACATTAAAGCAGTGCACAGTATCTTAGTACTGTATACCCATTCCCGACCAAAGACCCATACCCAACCTGTACGGTGTAAGGTAAAGCTGCCCATTGTGGTCAGAATTTGGAGTCTGCCCTCATGCCACTGTTGAAATTTTAAAAAAAAATTCCCACGCAAAGAGAAGTGTGAGAAATACTGAGAGCAATTGAAATTCTATTTTTCAGACAATGTATGAATTTGTTATGAATTTTTGAACTGATCTATCCAAAAGAGTCAGTAGGCTACTTGATAACCAACAAAATCTATATCTAATATGTTCATCTTAATCACCTAAAGCAGTCACAATAATTTCTAATGTGGAAGGCCCTGGAAAAGTCATATTCTACCATGATTTACACTAAAAAGTTGGGTGCTCCTATTGAGGTCACTAATCGCTTCATGGGTGTCAGGTTAGGCATTGATTATGGCTTGAAAAACTGTCATGGGGTTGTTAGGTGTCCACTATGGGTCATCTGACCGCAATGGGATGTTTTACCTTAGTTATTTCCAATTGGGGCTTTTTTTTTAATTTTTAAAGAAGTGCCAAAGTGGTGATATAAAATGTTACAGTGGTGTTCCAAATTTCAACATTCATCTTCATATTGGATAGAAAATCAATCACATTAGCACATACCACATGTCTATAATTTGATTTTCATTCACAATTTGGAGATTTCATTTTAGACTTTTGGCATTTGGGGGGGCATTTTGTAGCCAAATTATTATTTTTTTTGGGGTGTGTGTGGTGCAATCTAGCACTAGAAAGCCAAAAAAAAGAAAAGCCCTTTTTTCGACCAAGGCTGGAATAAATTAGGAACCAAAGGTTGGGCTATGTTTTTTTTCCCTCTTTTTCAAGATTGGGACTATAGTAGAGCCATCCATAACTGATCAAATGAACAATTGTGGGCATGATCTAGAGTAGTGTTAAGGCAAAGCAATTATTTACAGATGTGCAAAAAGGTTGAAATGACAGAGATTGCCAAAAATTTAGTAATTTTTTTTTGTTTGAACTAAAATTACTATGAATTTGGAAAGGCAAAAAGTTCATGTGGACCTATGTCGAATATCCAGAGTCATCCAATTGCAATCATTCAAGAACTACTTTCCCACTCACCACTTCGCTACTTTTTTGCTCACTACCTCGGGACATGTGCCATGATCTTACTAATCCCAACTTCAAATAATAGGAAAAAAAACAAAACATTCCAAGCTTTGGTTTGGTTGGAAATGACTATACAATTGGGGGTATGGGTCTTTGCTCAGGAACAAGTGGTCCTATTTTAGTAAGGTCATGACACATGTTTTAAAGCAGTGAGCTAGAAAGTAGGAAGTAATGAGGGGGGGAAGTAGTTCCTCAAATGATCACGATTGGATGACTCTACACATTGGACAACTTCTCCCTTTCAAAATCCGTACTAATCTCAGTTCAAGTGATAAAAAAAATGATCAAACTATTGACAATCCCCATCATTTCTATCTCTATGCACCTCCAGGGAATATTTGCTTCACTTTGCACTACTCCCAACCCACATCATGTCCACAATCGCTTAATATTTGGTCGGGGGCGGCTACCGGTGGGCCCCACCATTGTCCCTCACGTTGAGCTTATTATTATCATTGGTTTCGAGGGGGTGGAGGGAAGGAGGGGGAGAGATTGGAAGTTGCACCAAAGAGGCAAAAGGGAATCAAGAACAATGGAAAAGGAAAAGGAAGGTAACCACTTGCAAGCCAGTAGTAGAAAGCACAAGGACAAGGACTAAGTTAATGAATGACATGTGTTTTTAGGTGGAGAGTTGTGCCTCTCCCATGCTTTCAACCTTCAATCTGTCTGAACATGGAAGATGTACTACTCTACCCTAATTCCCATAAGTTATTATAGGGCTTAGGTTACACATGCAACCATCAAACAATCACATGCTGGCATGAAAGAAAAAAAATATCTTACTAGTTTTTTACTGATTCAAAATTCAAAATTATAAAAAAAAAAAAACTCTCTCACTGAAAATCCTAGTACAAGGGGAAAAAAAATTTAATTTACTAAACTTATTTGAATATTTTACAGAAGCAGGTCATCGGAAAAGTGCAGTTGCAATTTTTCAAGTAAGGTAGGTACACCCAAATGTGCCAACCGCCATCTACACTGAATGTACATCTCCAAAACAAAATCAGTTTCTGTACCTGTGTGGAAGAAACGCTTTCACAACCAAACTTTGTTCCTTAACAACTTTTGCATACAGTATCCAAATGCCACGTTCTCTTGTGCGTTGGAACCTCCTTTCACTTGCCAACGAGAACATATGAAAACTTGACCAGTGTGATAATAGAAAAATAGGCTCGGTAGCAAAAAAGTGTCGGTTTTGGGTGTGCCTACTTTAACTTTCAAGAATTCTTTTTTTTTGGACTCGTTCTGTTTTAAAACAAGAAGCTACACTAGGATAATGTGATAATAGGAGAGAAGCTCTCTTTGAAACAAGGGGGCTATACTAGGAGGATAGGAGAGGCTCCTTCCACTTTTTAAGTAAGGTAGCTATTCAAATTCTTTTAGTTTAGCTCCTTTGGATGCAAGGCCTTTTTCCTCGCTTAATGGCTTTTGCGGTTGCAACACGTGCCTATAAGAAATTAGAAAGTGTTGCTAGAAAGTATCGTACCTAGCTATTTGGGTTGGTATTTCATGCTAAGTAATTAATTAAAGTTGGAAAAAGTGGTTTGGTAAGTGCTTTCAGGTTTTTTGATTTTTATTTATTTTTCTAAATTTTGGTGCCTTTTATTGTGGCTCTCAAAATGCTTTGCACACTTTCAAAAATTGGCATAGCTACATGAATAATTACAAATTTTCAACCCAAGCTGGACTTGTTGTGGTACAAGTAACATGTGCATAAAAGAAAGTATCAAAAATTTTAAGTAATTTTTTTATTTTTTAAGAATTTAGTCAAATTTATTAGTGAAAAAATACTTTTAATAAAAATAAATTTATATTCAAGATTCTTTACTAAGTGGAATTATGACAAGTCTTTTTAGATTTTTATGGCAAGAAGTGGATGAATTTTGAAATTTTATTGAGTGAAATATTGCTAACTAAAATATGACTCCAAAAATTTATAATTTAATGATTTACTCCAAAAATCTCCAAAATCTTGAGAATTAAAATATATATATATATATACATATTTATTCATGATTTTGTGAAAATTTTTGGAGTGGATTATAAAAACTATAATTATTTAGAGTCATGTTTTAGTCAATACTATTTGAGTCAATAAAATTTCAAATTTTGTGAAATTTTTACCAAAAAATTTCAATAAGAATCATTACTTAGGCATTTGTTTATAGTTTTTAAACTCAATAGACTTTGGTGGCGATTTTGACATAGTATAATAACTTTTTGCAAAATCTATTGAATTAAGAAAAGTTGGAAAATCAAGCTAACTTTCATCTACAAAAAAATCCTTTTGTGATTTTTAGTCTCCAATCAAAAGTTTTGGACAAAACTCAAAGAGTATGCTTGAATATATCAAGAAAATTTCCCTTTCAATCGCTTTGAACTTTGCCCATAACATTTTATTTGAGGCTCAAAATCTCAAATAGATTTCTAAAGATAAAAATTAATTTGATTTTACAACTTTTCTTGATTCAAAGTTATTCTACTATCCAAAATAGGTGCCAAAGTTTACCAAGTAGTAAAAACATCAAATTGTGAAAGATGAAGTTAATTTTTTTTTATCATGTATAGAATTCCAACTACGGTGTTTTAAACATTGCCCGAATGACGAAAACTTAATTCAAATGCTTTTAAGTCAAAATTATGTGCCTAAGATTATGTACTTTTATGCCTTTCAACTTTTGGAATTATACTAACAATCTTGTTAAAAATATATATAAAGAATTTCAAGCCCATTGGATCTACTTGGCATGGTTACCCAAAATTGTTTGTTATTAAAAAGATTGCCTTTTTAAGACATAATTTTTAATTTCAACTTGGAGTGGTTTGAAATTTTCTAGGCATCGAGCTAGTAGAAAAATACACCTTTGGTAAAAATTTCAATAGAATCATATTCAACAAACATTGCATTTGAAGAGGGCATGGTTTGAAATCATGCCTCAAGGCTTTCATGGTTAATTAATTATTTGGGATCAATGTACTAATCTTGCTCCATTGCTACAATACAAAAACATTCTAAAATATTATGAATGTACTAAGTAGAAGCTAAAAATTCCAAAAAATTCTAAAAAATTTCAAAAAGATTTTAGATTCCAAAAAGATTTTAGTTTTCCTAAATTTTTTTGATTTGGTCATTGCACTATTCAAATCAATAGAAAGTAGGTGACCATTTAGTTGGCTCTTATAGAAAGTTCAAAAATCAATGAAAAGAGTCATTATAGTACCCCAAACAACAAAAATCAATTGATTTTTTGTTACTTTGGTCATGATTTTCTAATAGTGAAAACAAACAACCTAACCTAAGGTATATTAGTGTGACTTATGCCATTGCCATAGTCAAAATTAAAATATTTTAAAGTATTATAATTAAAAAATAATTTTAAAAATCCATAACTTTCACATTGTAGGTCCAAATGCCATTGAAACAAAGCCCATGCACCCCTCTCCACTAAGAGCTTTCTAACATTACCAAGAATGCGCCCAGATACGTATAGTTCAAAAGATCTCAACATAACAAACAAAACATACAAATAAAACAAATAAACAACATAATTTCAAGTACGGACTAGTATGCCCTATACTGTTGCCACAATATAATATAATATAACTAAAATAAAAAAATTGATTTAAAGAAATTCATAATTTTCACATCATAGATCCAAACACTAAAAAATTGGCACAAATAGAAAGCTCTATATATAAATGAATGCAAGGGTTTTGTTTTGTGTGTGGTGTTTGAGTGTGCCACAAAATTGGTACAAATAGATAGTTTTCTTCTTAAAGGAATGCACGGGCTTTGGGTGGCGTTTGGACTTACAATATGAATGCTATAGTTTTTTCAAAATAAATGATAATTTACTTCAATTTTTAATTCATAAAACTCTAAAATTCAATAACTTTAACACCATAGATCCAAACGCCATGAAACAAAGTTTGTGCACCCCTCTTTGCAAAGAGCTTTCCAATGGTATCAAGAATGCCACCGGATGCCTCAAGGTTTCTTGGATCTCAATGTGTCAAACAAAACAAAACAAAGCAATCAACCTAACTTAAGGTATAGATTAGTTGATCTAATTTTTGTCATTTTTTTTGTGTAATAATTTATCTTTAGTGTAATAAACATTATAGCGACGATGTATGCTTAAACATTCAATAAATGGGGTTCATGGTGAATTAGCATCATGGTGAATTAGAGAAGTGATTTAGAGTCATGGGACAAAAAAATCTAAAAAATGATATTCACCTATAGAATTTATATTAAGACTTCTGAATATACAATATTTGTTGTTTTTGCTAATGGTTAAAAAAGCACTTTCAATGAATGGATGGTTGTTATTCTAGCTACATACAATTAGGCTATGCAAATCTACACCTACATGCTTAACAGATAGACAGACAGATAGACAAACAAATGAGCAAATAAACAATCTTAATGGCTCGATGTGTAATTGGTTTGACAGGAATGCTGACCTATTATAGGTAAAATTAGGAAAAATTTCAATTAAAAAATATTTTTGACTTTAAACTAAATACAATGAGATTTTGCATCAACAATAGTTATATATGAAGAAGTTTGAATAGGACCTTTATTTGAAGAGTGAAGGTTGATTCTACATTATACTCCAAAATTTTATTCTTCTAAGAATTGATACGATAGAGTAATATGTCAACCTATACCAGTCTAAATTTTTACAAATAGTATGACTTTGGTAATTTAATGTCATATGAATTAATAGAAAAATTTGTATAATGAAAATTCAATATTTGAAAATCAGGGAAATGAATGTTGAAAAGATCCACTAGTAATTTAATCTCTACAGAAACAAGCCACATTTTGAGCAAAAATTGTGAAAAGTTGCCACTTTTAAAGGTAGTAAAGAAAAAAGAGTGTATGCATTTTGAATAGACTAGAATAATCCTTTTAGAACCCTACAATGTGTCCCCCCCTTAAATGCCTAGTGACATTGACTACTCATCCTCGTATCTTAACTCTTGAAAATGCTAATGGTTTGAAGTTAATTCAATCTTCAATGTTGATTTGAAGTCCATTTGCAATTTCTAGTAACATTTAGGATTCTTAGTTGTTTTTGGAGGGGGAAAAACACATTGTTTTGACTTTTCTATGTACTTTTGATAATATGATTTGATTTAGCCCATTCAAAAGTCCAAAACTACTATTTTAAAATCAATATCAAGTAGAGAAATATAATTTATAAACACCTTAATCTACATTACAATACATGATGAGTCACTAATATAATAACAAAAATGTTCTCTTCATTAAAAAGACTTTTATATAATGCAATATAGAATTTCCAAAATTCATACTGCACTTTTAAAAGTCCAGATCTTTTTTTTTAAAGAAGAGACCTTCTAAATAATTACATAGTTGTCTTTGCATTCAAGTTGAAACATGTTTGCTGGCATGTGAGCCTAGGATCTTAAGCTTATGAGCTTAGGCTCTTATAATATAGGTACCTATGTTATACACAACTTCCATGATAATAGGATATTTATATTATAGGTGCCGGCCTAATGTTATAAGCACCTTCCATGATTATAGAGTACTTATGTTATAGGTATGTATATTATAGGCACCTTCAATAGTTGTATAGTACCTACTAACACCTAGGCTCAAGGCTTGTAAGCTCGCATTTTTAGACTTACATACTAACTCCTTTATAGTTACAATGATGTAGTGAATTATCTACAATGTGGCTTGCAATGTAGAGGTCATGCTAAATACAAAATTGTGACTTAAAAGGTAGTCCATTGAATCATGCACATACCCCAAAATGATTTTTTTTTTCAAATTTCAACCATGTATATATATATATATATATATATATATATATATATATATATATATATATATATATTTGTACTAGACTACTATGGAAATATGTGGAAACTTTGAGTGCATATATTTGAAAAGTACAAATAAAATACATTTGAGGAGGTGCGTGATTTTAGAACCTCTTACTTTAGACCATGTTTTTCCTAGTCTTCATAAGTAAGTCTAGTTGCTCATCTTACAATGTAGTAATCAATGATATATTTTTATTTTTATTTTTTACAAATTACAAACAAAGGGATCAAATCCAAGATGGAGAAGATTAAGTTCATACTATTTTAAACTACATTTGTATTTGTGTTACATGTAGTTTACTATAATAAGAAAGATTTGACAAATCCTTGGCCTTGCCTCAGATTGAATTGGCTACATGCCCATCCAAAAACCTTGAAATGCTAATTATATGGTAGTGTGCTATAAAACATACCATCTCCTTCAAATGGACCCTAACTTTAGGGACAGAATGGAAATGAGGTGATCCTTGAATGGATCACTTTAGCAATTGAATGCATGTAGGAAAAATTATTTTTCTATTGCAAGAGCCAATCAAAGTCTTTGAATATGCACATTTCTTTGCAAGTTACAAGTGGATGGATTTTGTGAGACCTATGGTCACAAATATGTGCCTATGTCCTTAATCTTTGAAAATTTATAAGTAATTCAAAAATGCTTGAAAAAAATGCAAAACCACTTGTGGTAGGTTCCATGTCTATTTTTCTTTCTCTGCAAAATGATCTAAAAATACTTTTGACCACAAAAACTTATAAAAAAGGCGGACCAACCCTTAAATGGTTGCTTTTAAAGCATAAGGTAGAACTATTCATTACCACACATATTTGCTATCTAGGTACTTTGGAGAAGCTATTTGTGAACTCTCATATTTTTCAGAGATTGAATTGTTTGAGAGAAGTCAATTGCAGAAAGAATGAAGACATTCCGACAAGAATTGAATTTTTTTGTGATTTTTCAAAGCTGAAATGTAAAACTATGAGTAGACCCTTGTTGAAGCATGACCAGACTGTTGTTGAAGTGTGGGCTGATGTGTCTGCTCCCTGAGTGCATGATGAAGGATTAATAAGATTGTGGTAATAGATGGACCAGTGACAGAAATGGGAGGAACATGTTGGTGGCGGAATTGGGTAAATGGTGTTGGGTAGTTCCACCTTACTACCCCTGTTGCTTTTGGAGATAAATTGCCTAAAAAAAGAACAAATACTGGGAGCAATATAAAATATTTTAATTAAAGAGTTGCCCAGTCTAGCCACACTAACTAACCAGCCACACCAATGCCCATGGCTGCAGTATGAGAAGCTTTTGAATTCGGTAAGCGCGGAGGTCGGGGGCGGGTCCGCCTGGTTGCCTAATAAACCGGCGCCTGCCTTAACATTGTGACTGCTTGCTGTAGGAGTTGTGGTGGAGTGAGTGGTGGTGATGCTGCGTGGATATGGTGTCAAGGGCAGCCTGGCACACTTCGATTCCCAATCAAATGCGGAGCTGCAGCAGCTGCCTAGTCTGCTGCTTCATGTCTTTTCTGGTGCTGTAATTGATTGTAATTGTGGTATGTGTAGCTTAACTTTTGGTGCTTGTAAGCAGCATCGGGATCGTGAGGCTGCGAGCCTTCCTCATCCCTTCTTGCCTGGCTGGCTGGCCTCCGTCTGATATCCGTGCTTCCAGTCCGTTTGATTATGCGGATTTTGCCATGGTCGGGATTTTTTCACGGAGTTTTCCATATTCGGTTTCATTTAGGGCTTCTTTTTTCACGTGGACTGTTGCTACTGCAAAATCATTTTATTCTGCGGGCGTTTGTTTTCTTGGAATGCTGGAAAGGTCATTGTCGTCGTGTGACTGACTGACGGGGGGGGGAGGGAGAGTGACGGGAGAGAGATGACGATGATGCAAGCGACGAGGAAATTGTCGAGGGCGCTTTTTCTGCTTTTTGCAGGTCCCGGAGGAGGTCTGTACTGTAAGTAGTTCTTTTCTGTTTTTTTTAAATGAAAAATATCGGGGAATTCAATTATCGGTGTTGTGAATTTTATGTAACTGTGAGTGGAGGGAGGTTCATGACGAGGTCGGGCGGAGGGCGTGATGATAAGCTGGCTGGCCCAACCGGAGTGAGGATCACTATTTTTTCTGTTGAGGAAGCGATGGTCGTGAGCATGCTCATCAGCCTACAGCAGTGATGAGAAGTTGCTTTAGCAGAGAGCATCTTCCGTCGACGATTCTCGTTCGCTAATCCGTAGGCCTTGTTGCTTTACCCTTTCTTCCCTCTCGCACGGTTGAAGCGGTGTGTTGAGATGACGCAGTTCCTAGGGTTGTGGTGAAAAGAGCGTGATGAGTGAGTTGTGTGAGGGGAAGAGCGAGCGATAGCAAACTTACAGCCAAGGCATTTCGGTTGTCTTGTCCGTTCATCCAGACGTTCTTGTTGTGGACCTCATCGTGCTGTGTTGAGTTTGTCATCTTTTGTCATTCTTTCCGTCAGGTGGAACTTGTAGGTGGAAGCCATGTGCTATCTAGACTGTAGTTACTTTGGAGCGGGTCGCTGTGTGCGGGTGCAGACATTGGTGCATTCACGGTCCTGCTAAACTTTCGTTTCTTTCTGTGTTAGCTTCCTCGTTGTTTCCGCATCGTGATTCGCTGTTGTCTCATGCTTTGAACAGTTCATCCTCTTCGTTTTCACTATACCTCTTTAGCTCCTCTCATCCTCGGTGAGTGACTGGAGTCCGAGTTCGCGATCTTGCATTTAGAAGTTCGGAAGCTCCCCTGTGTCTTTGTGAACATCTTTCCCAGGGATAGCTGTGCTGTAGTTTCACATTTTTGCATTGTGATGAATTTCTGGCCTTGCGTGCGCACCCCGCCTTTTCTTTCGCTTGGATGTTAGTTGCCATGGAGTAGCCAGCCAATCTGGTCGAGTGAGATGGCCACCTCAACTCTAATCTCGTTTTGAGCGATAGTTGTCAGTATCTGGGATCTCGCACTGGACTTATGGAGGCATGGTTAATCTGGACGGGTCGTCGAACTTGAGAACCTTTCACGAGGAATATTCCTTCTATTGAAATCCGGTATGCAAAGCAAAGGCAAGCTTGTGCTTTCTGGGAAGCAATCCGCACGTTCTAAGATTGTTGGTCTACTCTGGAGACCTCAATTCACTGTGAAAGCGAGACCGAGGCCCTATTAACTAGATTTTCTTGAATGGTGAGTTCATCATGTTATGAATTTCGTGGCCGGGTGCTTCAGTTCAGATGTTTTGGTAGGCTGAAATGTAGGAGACTTACACAGCATGGTCTCTTCAGTAATTTTGTGTCATTAGAGCTATTTGAAACTCAAAGGTTGTAAGGGATTGACTCATTCCTGAATGAACGAAGTAGTGACTGACGCTCCGAGTAGAATTCTCAACTTCATCAGTTGTGAAGGTTCCCTTGATAAGTCCCACATTGTGACGAATTGAAGCTTCATACTTCATTTCTCTGTAAATTCGTATCGTCTGCTCTAGAGTCTTTGTTGAACTATAGCGAGGGTAGGAAGTGAGAGTTAGAGGGGTAGTGAGGTTCGTAAGGGACATACCGTTCGCGGAGACGGAAGGGCGTATGCCGTATCCTCCGACAATAAAGACCTCCGAGAGACCGAGAGCATCATGGGAAGGAGACGAAAGCTCCGACCCCAACAGTATCCCCCAACGCCGATCCTCCATTTCTGCTCCTGGGGAGCTGAACTATCGGCACGCCAATTCTGCTAACAATCTAACCCGTACCAACTCTGTTTCTGCGGATGAGATCCAGCATGAACTCTCGACCCCGAAAGTGAACTTAGCTGCATCTGCAGCATCTTCGCGGGTAGAGCGGGGGGTAGAGCGTCTGGCTAGGGAGCGGCAGGAGCGTGAGCAGCACCTGAGAAGCAACGGCTGTTACACGCCCGGTGATGAAGTTGACAGGAAAAGTGAGACCCTGGGAGAGAATGGGGGGATGGTTGGCGGCGGCGGGGATGGAGCAGCGGAACGGTTGGCGGTCCCTGAACCCCAGAGCAGTCGTAGCAGAGCAGGTGCACACACAGACGGCTATGAAAACTCTGGGAAACCCCATCGGAATACGCAGAGATTGTTGGTGGTTGCCAATCGCCTTCCAGTTTCAGCCATTCCACTGGATGGGGACAAATGGGACTTACAATTGAGTGCAGGGGGTCTTGTGAGTGCACTGTTGGGTATGGCTCCTGCATCCCATAACTTTTACGAAGGAATGTTATCCGTCACATTCTTGTTTCTATTTAGACTCCACGTATTGCGTGAGCGATTATTGAGCATGTTTTTATAATAGCCTAAAAATAAATAAATATTGGTAATAAATATATATAGAACTAGCTTTGCATTTCTACTTAATCAGTCGAATACGTAATTACGCGGTATCAAAATTCTTTCGACTGGTAGGTAGATCTAATTGTAATGAGCTGGAGCTCCAGCCTTTGTGTTTGCTCGTTTTTGCGGATTTCCAGGATCCCTAATTGCGTGGCCAGAAGTTGGGAATTTTCTCTCTGACTATTTGCATTGTGTACCCTTCTACACATTATGAGTTCATTTTCTAAACGTTATTCACATGAACACTGTAGGCGTTAAATCTTATTACACACAGCTTGTTCAGCAATGGAGGACAATGTCGTGCAGGTGTGAAGCATAATTTCGAAACAAGGTGGATTGGATGGGCAGGTGTTAGTGTAAAGAATGACACCGGGCGCGCTTCATTGACCGAAGCATTAGCTACGAAGGTTGGTCATAAATATCTGAGACGTAATTAACGTTGGTGGAAGTGTTGTGGTGCACTTATCGTACATTGGGGTAGATTTGACTTTACAACCAAATGGCAAGTTCCTTGCGTGTCTTTGCTCTTGAGTTGAAAGGTTTGTTGTTGATTGTTGGAATGTTACAGGTTTTGTCTGTGCCTTTGTCTCTCTTGTGTAGCATTGTGTAGGTTAGAACTGAGAGTTTTTGCAATGACGATCT
The DNA here is from genome assembly GCA_950106755.1 of Climacium dendroides. NCBI lineage: Eukaryota > Viridiplantae > Streptophyta > Bryopsida > Hypnales > Climaciaceae > Climacium > Climacium dendroides. The sequence goes on along the minus strand of OX467091.1, from coordinate 13,467,137 downwards.
CGAATTTCATATTCATACCACATTTCTTACGTGCCCTTCATTTGTAATTTTAGGGTTGCGTTCCTGTATTCCTAGACAATGACACTGTTGATCAATATTACAATGGCTATTGCAACAATGTGCTTTGGCCCCTGTTCCACTATATTGGGCTCCCTCAAGAGGATCGGCTTGCTGCCACTAGGAGCTTGGATTCGCAGTTCAAAGCTTATCAGCACGCCAACAAGTTGTTTGCGAAAGTTGTTTTTGAGCAATACCAAGTGAGTTGTAGTCTATTCTTAGCCAGAACGTACTATATTGGTTGCTAGTTATCATAACATACCAGATTGGAGTTCCCGGCATTACATAATGCAAGAACTAGCCTGTTGTTAATGGAAGGACTAGGATTGTTCATGGGATCAGGGTAATGCCCTTGTAACTTACCTGGGCGAGTCTTGAACGTTCTCGAACGTCGAGAGACCATCAAGTGTGGATTTGTTTGTTGACCACAAGGAGTTTGTCCTTCAAGGCATCTTTGTGGTTAGCTTATCTGACGGTGACATCTATCACCTGTTCAGCGTTTGAGTTCAACAGTGATAGTATTTCCTTAATATTGAGTGGATCCAATATGGAAGTAGTGGAGACGCTCTTGTTGCTGATACCGTTATTGTATATGATGTTAGGAAGGTGATGTGGTATGGTGTCACGACTACCACCTCATGTGCCTCCCAGAAGAATTGAAGAAGTTAAACCCTCACATGAAAGTTGGATGGTTTTTGCACACACCATTCCCTTCCTCTGAAATATATCGGACTTTACCGCTGCGGTCAGAGCTTTTGAAAGCCGTGCTTACAGCTGATCTCATTGGGTAGGTGTCCTCTACAAAGAGACCTTTATCTCTTGAAGAATGTAATGGATTCGAAATTTATGGTGCAATGTAAGCGATGAGGAATGTATTTCTTATATGTAATTTAGTCCTGGCTATAGCTTTTGTTTTTTTATGATATTTTGTTGCATCTAGTGCTGCGAATTGTTCCTGAACCGGTTTAGCAATTGTGAAGCTCGTCCTATCTATTTTAAATGTCATTTGGTAGTGACCCGAAACGCCTCATAATGTATCAATGACGGCTTTGATGCAGCTTTCACACTTACGATTATGCGAGGCATTTTGTAAGCGCATGTACACGCATTTTGGGTCTGGAGGGTACACCAGAAGGTGTAGAGGACCAGGGAAAGCTCACTCGCGTAGCAGCCGTACGTTTTTTAATCCACTATCTTATGTGCAAGGAGGGATGTTGGACTCTGCTTGCTGATGCCAAGCTTTGAATTTCTTTTGTTTATTTTCTTTCGCTAAATGCTGCTGCTCCGCTATAGTTATTGATTACACTTTTCATAATATTGTTATGCACCCACTTTTTTGCCTGGCTTAAGAAAAGTGTTTTGATTGCTTGACAGTTCCCTATAGGTATTGATCCTGATAGGTTCATTAAAGCTCTAGAAACCGAGCAAGTCAAGCTGCATGTCAAGGAGTTGCTGCGTTTCTTTGCAGGCAGAAAGGTATTGTATATATTTCTTTTCATGAACAAATATTGTAAGCTATATTTATTTGTTTATACATTAGTTACCATTTTGGAGAGTTTTGCACTTCAAAACCTTGAATGCCCAGATCTGATGTGTCTGCTTGAACTTTTGGACGTTGGACCGGGCGGGTACTTACACTCTGGAAGCTTTGTTGTCTAGTTGCTATGGCTAAATGTCCTTGTTCAGTTTTAGTGGAAGATTCAGTCTATCGTTGAAATATGGCACTTGAAGCCTGATTTGTCGCGCTTGGTCAGTCTCATTGGTCAGATCGAGCACCATCAACGTTTTGAAGCAGAAAGTTTTCATTGTTGTGCAATGCATGTCTTTCACCTCTACCGTGAAGTACAATGTGTACTCGGATTGTTTTCTCTAAGATAATGCAACAGTTTATGTCTTTTTTTTTCTTTTTCTTATGTTGTCTGCAATTTCCTGAATCAGGTGATGCTGGGCGTTGATCGGCTTGACATGATTAAAGGGATTCCTCAGAAGCTACTCGCATTTGAGATGTTTCTAGAGAAGAATCCTGAATGGCGGGAGAAAGTGATGCTTGTGCAAATTGCTGTGCCAACTCGAACAGATGTTCCCGAGTGTAAGCTCCTCATTTTTCCACATGGACTTGGGTTACATACTGTTCTTCCTTTTAAAACCTTTCGTTATCTTATCTTCTTTTTAAAACATTTCGTGTTACTTTTGTACCTTTGTGTTTTGTACGATTCACAGCATGGATTAGGTGGGATCAGGCCAGATGTTGTGGAGGCTACGTGAGATTGAGTCAATGAATGTGGCGGGTGCAGATCAGCGTTTGACCAGTCAGGTTCATGAAATAGTTGGCCGAATCAATGGTCGCTATGGTTCAGTAACGTTCGTGCCCATCCATCACTTGGCAAGTTCCTTAGTCTCTTCCGTGTTTCCTTCAAGTTGTCTTTTCGCTGCTTGTGTAGGGGGTTGTATTGATTCTTGCTTAGTACAATTAGCTATGAATTTGGAGCGCTACGATTTCATATGGTAGTTTGATATTGCATACATGGACTTTTACAAAGTGTTAGCTGGATATGGATTACTGCGATGGCAATTGGGATTAGTTTCGTATATGTCTTGTATTGTTGGACATCAATCGTACCTTGTGGTTTGAAACCTTCTGGAGTCTCATAAAGATATATCGAGTGAGAGAAGAACAAACTCGGAACTTATTTCTTATTTTGGGAGGTAGGTTTGTGCAGTTTTTCTACTACCTGGGTCGCCTCTTTGTCACAGGTTTCTCAATTCGTTTAGCTGTATTAGTATTCTAACCTTGTATCTGAACTACTTTTACAAAACGTTTACAGGATCGTTCGTTGGCCTTCCATGAATTGTGTGCTTTGTACGCCAGCACAGGTATTTTCTTGGTTCACTTTAGCTTCATGTTTTTCATTTTCATGTTTGCGTGAGTATGCTGTGGGGATTTTTTCCAGCTTCACGCTCACCGCTTTTACACGGTAAAATTTTCTGCTTGAGGACTTTCCGGCAATGCGGAACTGATCTTTATTAGTTTTTTTTCATTGACTTTTACGCAGATGTAGCGTTAGTGACTTCCTTGCGAGACGGAATGAACCTTGTCAGCTACGAGTATGTTGCCTGCCAGAGTTCGAAGAACACTGAAGGTGTATTGGTATTAAGTGAGGTTAGTCTGCTGCCCTATGTTACTTTTCCGCAGTTAGTGGACCGTAGATTTTTTTTTTCCTGTTTTTGATTGAGTTTGTGCACTTCATGGCATATTTTTCCACTAGCCATTTTAAACATTTGATTGGTGGTCGATAGGAGACACGTACATAGGAGATAAATACAGTGGAATGCTGGTTAGTGGAAATTGAGGTCCTGCTGAATTTCTGGTCCTAAATACTGGTATTAAAGTTCAGATGATGTGTAGTTTGCAGGGGCAGCTCAGTCTTTAGGAGCTGGGGCCATACTTGTGAATCCCTGGAACATAAGGGAGATGTACAGGGCCATCGAGGAGGCATTGAACATGAAGGACGTAGAGAGAAAGGAGCGGCATCGTCACAACTTCGCTCATGTTAACGCTCACACGGCTCAGACCTGGGCTGATAATTTTGTCAGGTGAGTACCTAGAAGCGTCCTATGCTGGGCACTACACTTAATCCAGTTTTCTAGTGCCCATGTATGTTTTCTGTGTGCACTATCGAGAAATGTTGCATTCATTGAGGATGCGCTGGGAATATATTTACCAATTTGGAGGAACATGTGAGATTAATTATTTCACATGGCACCAAGTCTTATTCTTGTAGTCTATTAAGTACTTCTCCCAGAGCAAACTTCGACATAGAAAGTAAAACATTCATTTCTGGATTTCAGTGAACTTAATGACACCATCGTGGAAGCTGAGCTTCGAACCTTGCACATACCTCCAAATTTGCCACTAGACACTGCTCCAGAAAATTTTCGGAGATCCAAGAATCGGCTGCTTATTATGGTAAGCTTTACAGATCCTTCGTTACTCCAGTTTTTGTTGTCACTAATGGTTCTATCTGTACTGTAAGATGATTAGGCCGAGCACCTTGTGAATCGGAGTTTGGTGTGTTTGGTATTGTGTTTCTAATAGGTTACGTTTCTAATAAAGAATGGCATGTGAAGAGAACTGCCACATGTCACATTGTTTGCCTTCGTTTCTAATTCTGATGAGCATGATTGACCATCATTGAAGTAGTCCTGTCCAGGAGAGAGCTCTTTGGTTCTTATGACTATTTTTGAGGCGACAGTAGAGGTGCTTTGATACGAGATGTTTACATATGTAAAGACTTTGTTGGTTACTTGTAATGTAAGCAGGGGTTCAACTCAACTATTACTGCAACAGTGGAGGCCCCACGACGGGACCAGATCAGAGAATCTAAGTTGGGCTTGCACCCAGGCATCAAGGAGTCTCTTGAAACCCTATGTTCTGATCCGAATACTGAAGTTGTTATTCTCAGTGGGAGCACTCGTGAAGCACTTGACGAGGTTTTCCCTTTGCTTCATGCATTTTCTTTGAGTAGTGCCTGATAGTAAGCTTTTCGATGGTTGTCTAATTCGAGTACTTTTGGATTGCTTTGGCATCGCTTGCACATATTAATGAGTGCGAGATTTCTTTGGCATACACTATGAGGTTATTCAGTGCAGCTTGAATGATCTCTCGAGTATTTTCTAACTAGAACTTCTAATTCACTGGTAGTTTATTGCTGGTCCACGAGAGTTATGTGAATGTACAATTGCAGCTCTTCAATTGCGACTCAAAATTTTCTGTCTGAAGTGTCTGGCAGCCTTAGATAATAGAGGATTCTTTATCTTAAGTTAGTATGGTTTTCATGCGTTTCTCATGACAAATGTAGCCTAACAGACTTGTCTGGACTATTTTTCTGGTGTCTATTCAGAACTGACATTTCTCCCTTTTTGTTTGCAGGTTTTTCCAAAGCACGACATTTGGCTTGCCGCTGAGAATGGCATGTATTTGCGAGACACCCTTGGTCAATGGACACCGATGATGGAGCATTTGAACATGGATTGGAAAGAGAGTGTTCTGGTAGGTGTTATATGCTTGCTTTAAGGACTTGATGGCAAATCGATTTTTATGATGTTATCAGCAACGATTATCGGTTTAGTAGGTTGTCGTATGTGCGTTGATTTTGTCGTGTAACTTTTCTCCTCGAGGATGAGACATTGCATTTTCTTGCACTAAGTTATTTGTGGTGTTTGTGTTCTTCAGCTTGTATTTGATTATTTCAGTGCAAGGACACCACGGTCTTATGTAGAGAAGCGAGAAACATCTTTGGTCTGGAACTATAAGTATGCTGGTACGTTCTACATTTCAGCAGTATGTCCTGTAGATCACCTCACTGCTAATTCATGCTTCATCAGTAGTTCTCCAGTGAAACCTAACCGTGGTTTCAACATGTGAGTATATTTGCGCTGGTGGTCTTTGTATCACCAGAACAAGTGAACGAATTTTTATTGAAAATTGACTGCAGATTTCGAGTTCGGGAGAGTTCAAGCTCGCAACATGCTCCAGCATCTATGGACAGGCCCCATCTCCAACGCGGCTGTGGATGTTGTTCAAGGGAGCAAGTCCGTGGAGGTTCGCCCTATAGGTGTATCAAAGGTATGCTCTTTGACCGGGTCTTTGGATGTCCACGCTTGTGTAGATTATTTAGCTTTTATCAATGTCTTGGTAGTTCTAAGTTCTGCCAAATGAGGGATAAGTCGTAATTTTAAAGTCTTCGTTGTTATTCAGACTTTCATTTATAACATCTTTCATCCAGTGGATTTGCATTTTGATATTCCTGTTGTCAGAATAATAAATGCAATATTTGCGCTGCTGTAATGTATGGTATATTGTGAATGAACTCTGGTCAACCCTGGAGGTTACAGCTCCGGGAACAATTTAGTATTTTATTATGAATTCCCTAATTTGTTGAATACCATCTTCACATGTCCCTGCATGTAATGATCTGCACTCTAATTCGGTTTTTCAGGGTGCTGCAATCGATCGCATTGTATTTGAGATCATACGCAGAAAGGATCCGGAACTTCAGTTTCAGTTTGACTTTGTCATGTGCTTGGGCCATTTTTTGAGCAAGGTACCGGCACGGGACAACCATTGCATTGTTTCAAAGATTCTGTAAACACTGATGTTTGTCTTTACTTCTCTATCATCCAGGGTTGGTCTGTACAGAATTGCGTTTGTTTTGTGGAAGCCACCTTCGATCATTGTTTTTACAGGAATTGTTTAGATGTCTGCTAATGGTTTGACGAATGCTAATTTTTGCAGGATGAGGATGTGTATGCTTATTTCGATCCAGACCTCTCATTTGACAGGGATCATCCTTGCAACAATGGAAAGATGGAAAAGGGTTTAGATCGACGATTATCTGCAAAATCTTGCGATCGCATCTTGGCCAAGAGCAATAAACTGGGAGTGCTCCGAACCAAGACGTACCCTCTAATTTCACCGGATCGTAATGGTACGCATTTGAGTGCTTCTCATTCAAAGTCCAACAGCTTCAAAGACCGCAAGTACTCTGAAAGGAACACGATGGACGACTTGGTGAATGTGTCGTCAGACACCTACGTCTCTTGTGCTGTTGGACGGAAGCCCTCAGCTGCTCGATATTCCGTGGAGAATGTCAACGAGGTCGGTGTGTTTGTCAAGGCGCTTGCTGATGCGTGTAGGCGTGAATCGGATTCAGGAGATTACTCAGTGTCATCGGTCAGTTCAGGGTCTAGTCACCATATGTTCAAAATTTCTGTTTAATCGTATCATATCTGAGACCCTAGCAAGGCGTATAAAATTACAGTGACCATTTTTTTGATTCGGGAGTGTAATTTGAACGATGCAGGGAAGATACAAAGATTTAAAGTTACATCTATTACCAGCCATCTTTTTTATTATATGGCCTGGTTTGAGATTATATAAACTTCAGGCCTGGTTGAGTATTAGTGCATACTGATGCTGTAGTGCTAATTTTGATTCTAAAGTCGGTTAAAGGTAGGTGTGCTAGTTGCTTGTTTTCCAATATTTGCGTTTTCATTGCATGTAATCATATTAAGGGTGTCTGTACATTCACCAGCCTGGTTGTTTGTGAGGATTTTACATTTGATGCAGGTAAACTACCCATTCCCGACCAGGGATTCGTAATCTGTCGTAATCTGTAGCTATATCCAAGTGAGGCTGGAACAGATTTTCAACTAATAAGGTCATGTTGTATATCCTGAAGTAAGTTGGAAAGTATTTCTTGAATGATTGTAAATTGGAAGAGTCTATACATTGGGTATGGGTTTAGACCAACTTTTGGCTTCCAATATTAATAGTAATTTCAATTCATTGCATAAAATTACCAGAAATTTGCAATCCTAGTGATTTCTCTCTTCTTACATAGTAGAAAATTTACATTATCCTATATTGCTCAAGAACATGTGCTTAAGTGGTCAACTATGCGTGGTTCTACTATAGTGGATGTAACTAGAAGTTTTATTCATGGTGGCCCTTTTTGCTTAGTCATTTGGGGTTAATGTAGACTTTTTTGCCAAGTGTCTAGTCAATTTTGGTAGGATGTTCATGAAATTTTGACACAAGGTGTGAACATGTGTTTCCTTAGTGGGAATTTTTAAAAATAAAATAAAATTATTAGGTGCTTGGTTCTAAAGTTATTTGCTTCCAATAATTTGGGTGGCTTGAGCAGCTTAGGCAATTTAGGCATCTTTTAGACATAATTTGCTAAAACCTTCATTGGCTTTTGAAATTTGACAAGTTTGTTACTAATAAAGTATAGAATAAAATTGTTTAAGAAAAAAAAAAATTATTTTAGTATTCAAATCACATTCTAAGAGGAGTCAAATTTTGTTAGCTATGTCGGGGTGATTTTGAGAAAGAATTTTTTCTTCTAACTTCAAGTCCTATTATCTTATAATGTGTGAAGTCAAAGTTTTTGAAATTTTTCCCACATCTAGTATTCTAAATGTTTGTTTCTAACTTTTCATGTATTGTTTGGATTTCAAATAAAAAGAACTTCCTCATTGTGCAAATTTTTTTCAAAAAATGACCATTGTATTTTTAATTTGTTTAACCTCCTTCCATTGTAGGCAATAGTGCTAGTATAAAAGCATGAAAATGTGAGCATATGAGCTGTAGTCCATTGATGTATTCATTTTTTAGTTGATTGGTAGTTTTCTAGTTAAACATGTAGTTTTACCAATGGGGAGTATAGTTGGGTGGATAATACTTGATATTTACCGATTGTATTTGGAGTTGGGATTTCAAAGGATGTCACGGCTAATCGGTAGTCGTGAATGTTGGATTTTGGTAGTTAGCCTTGGACTCCCAATTGTGTGTTTTAGTTGACCTTAGTGCAGTAGGGACTCCTTCCATAGCTAGAAGTAAAACAATTGTTTTGTAATTTCTGTGTTTGTGAATATGAGCTTGGTGTTTGTCTACAATTGTGAGTTTTGTGTATGTATTTTTGTATATTGGAGATGTTGGATGTGTCGAAGTATATGCCAACTGTAAAATTGATTAAGTATCATGTGTGTAAGTTGTGAACTATGAGATCAATTGGATGAATTACAAGTGTTGAGGTTAATGGAAAGGATTGAGTACCAATTAGAAATAATTGGGTAAGAAATGTTTAATGCTTGATGTGTAGAAATTGAGTATGACCGATTGGAGTGAGTTGTTGGGCGTATATGAGAATTGAAGATATGAGAAATTAAGATTGTGGAATTGGAGCGTTAATTGCGTCAATGGTGTATGAGTGAAATTTATTGATTGGAAATCAATTGGAGAATTTATGTAATGACTGAGTGTAATTGGAAAAGATTAGTTGAGTCGATTGGAAGTTGAACAATGGTGTTTATCAAATATTGGAACTAGATGCAAACAATAGCAATTGAGAAGAATTCATGATGTGTAAACTGTGATTGTAAATGAACGATTAATTTAAAATAGTCAATTGAAAATTATAGAATCACAATCAATAAGCATCGGTTTGGGATTGATAAAATTCCAATTAGAGAGAATTGGATTGATGTAAAAGATGATGGAGAATATGCTATTGAAGATTTCAATTGGAAAAGATGGCGAATATTGATGCTAGAGTAAATAAAGAGGAGATCAATTGAAGATAAATGTAAATTGATGATTAAAGCTTAGGACAAGGTTCAATTGGAATAAAGCTAAAGAAAGATTTGCCATTGGATTCTTGATAAGTGATCTTAAATCATAACCTATTGATGTGGTAGGATTAAAAGTTTAAGTCAAAATCATGCAATTGACATTTTAGGGAGTAAATAGCATAACCAATTGAAATAGTTTACCTCCTAAAGTTCAAACTCTACCTTTAGGAATTTATTTTTGAAAGAGAAATTAAAAACCTACTCACATGAGCTATGAGCATGTATATAAGTAGATACACTACAACCATTGAACATGCTTATGATCTAAAAATCTATAATATAGGTACCTATATTATGGTTACACTATAATCATGGAAGATTTCTACACTATAATCATGGAAGTTTTCTACACTATAAACACTTATAACATAGGTGCATAGTCTTTGAAGCTCATGTGTTGATGTTCCTAGGCTCACATAATAGCACCTCTCATTTGTAAGGTGATTTAGATTAAGTTAGATTCCATATTTGGTTCTGAAATTTTGCATGAGTATACCTTACAAGATTTAAAACTCAATCATGGAGAGACTCAAATTTATCAAGAGTAATAATTTTACTCCACGAGGTTTTGAAGTCTATTGATTTTGTTTTTCAAGGATAAAAAAAAGCTTTTTCATACTTCAAACATTATAATCTTCCAATCTACATGGTCAAATGGGCTTAAATTTTTCAACACGTTGTCATAGCAGTCTACTACACTTTTGTATGGTTCAAAAAAAGAGTTTTTATTATCAATTTTGGATAGTGCACTAAATAGTGGTAATTTTTGACAATTTTTCATTAAAAAAACACCCTCAACCTTGAGTCCTGAAGGGATTAAAGCATTTTGTTTATCTTCAAAACTTGTTCAATTTGGAGGGGATAGAAATATAAATATAATGCAAGATGTATAGTATTTATTTTGAGGATTTTTTTTATTTCTATGGATTCTGTTGGAAGACCTTGGCACTGTGAATGTAGTGAATAGGAACTTCTTGCAAGGCATAGATTATTTTTATTTCTATTGGCTCTGTTGGAAGACCTTGGTGCTTTGAATGTTGAAAATAGGAACTCATTGTAGGGCATAGGTTGACTTTCATTTTAGGATATGAGTAAGTGATATTTCTATATAATTGTTATTCTAGTTAAATATACAATGGATTCCAAGAGGCATTTATGAACCTGTCAACTGGATGCATACACAAGTTTTATCAGCTTTGAAGTTGTATTAAGAGACACAATATGTACAATCAATTGACAAAACATCACTTATTGTGTTGTAGGTAAGAACGTGATAGTAAGGATGCACTAGTAGGCTCGACAAATCCACAATCTAGTCAAGATGATCTATATCAAGTGAAGCAAGCCATGCTTTATAAAACCTCCAAGCACAAAGGGACCAATTAGCAAATGAAACAAATTGAAGTGCCAACATGCCTATGCCACCCTTGGACAATCTTGTAAGAGCAATTGGAAGTGGTAATAGATAGCAGGTGGTCCAGTTATTCAAAGGCAACTTATGAGGAGCCTTATTATAGGGAACCTTGTTCAACAAGGCATGCAATACATTGATGATGTAGATGGAGGAAATGGAGGCCATTATTGTCCTACAATTGTTAGCTTAGATATTTTGGGTATATTGTAACACATGATCCTTGTAGTCATGCAAATGTTGGGTGGAAGATCTCCATCGACATTGTTTGGCTCTGCAATAGATCCTAGTGCTAGGACATTAAGTGATAATGGAGCAAGGGTTATTACCCAATCATTTGAGACTGAAAGATGGCAAGATGCTCTAAGAAAGGTGAGTATGACAAATTTGGAAATACATTTTGTAAACTTTCGTGGAGACCACATCAGAGAAACTAGAGGATGGGTAGAACTTGTTCTACGAGACTTGGACAAGATTGCAAGTACAAAAATTTCTAATGCTAATAGGACTTTTAAGTATAGATGACTTGTCTACTTCAACAATTCAAGTTGATGGACTTGATGAATTAAGTCAAACTTTCTCTTCTATGAGGAATTTTAGGTGAAAGACTCAACCATTAGTAACAATGTAGTTTGTCTTTTTTTTTTCTTCTTGAGACTATTGCTTATATGTGTTGCTTGATTATAATTCACTTCACCTCTTTATGATAGCAAAGGTTGAGGACTTCATAAAAAATAGTGCCTTAAGAGGGCTTCTACATCTAGATTAGCAATGTAAATTAAAAATTGATATATATTTTTTCAAAACAAAATTATTAATTTTTTATTTGAACTTTTTGCACTATTGGTCCAAAGTCCATTTTAAAGGCCCCAAATTTTCTTTGATGCCACATAGTTACCCCCAACTTTCCTCTGTTTTACATGTAAACAATTGAGGGTATATTGGCCTATTCCATATAGTAACTTTGAGTTTTACATGGTTTTGTACAAGAAAATGGGATGTGGTATAATATTCATATGACTTTGTCATGGAGCTTCATCAATGTTTTAGAGATAAAGACTATTAATAAAATAAATTATTTTTTATAATAGGTCCAACTTTCTTCAATATATGATTTTGTAGGTGATTCTTCAAGGTCCACACATCTTATTTAAACCATAATGGTACTAGGCTTAAATTGTAAGAAATCACTTTTTTGAACAATGTGAAAAAATGAATAAAAAAAGTAATTTGTTGAATCCCAAACAAACAAACTTTTACTAGACTACAATTGGAATGTATAGAAAAAAATTTAGAAACTTTAGCCATGTAGATTAAAAAAATAATAGTACTTAAAGCCAACAAAATTTTTTTCCAACCTTGTTTGATAAGGTCAACAAACTTTAACTCTCTAAAGCAAAAATTTTGTTCTACTCATAGGTTTGTTTTTTTAGTAGTTGCATCCTATATTATGTTAGTTACATTCTTGCCAAATTTCAAAAGTAGAGGAGTTTTGCACATGATGCCTAAAAATGCCTTTCTTGCTTGAAAAGTTATAGGCATCATAATTTTTTTAAGTGGGTACCCAATTAGAAAAAAAATTAAATTTCCATCAAGGGGTGATAAGTTCACACCTTGTGTGTCAAATTTGTGAATATGTATTCAGAATTGACATAGTATAAACCTACCCAACATTTCTTACATACTTTGAATGGTCACTTAGTCCTTTAACCCCTAAAGGACAATTGTTGACTTAGATAGGTTACTACAAAGTCAATTCTTGAGAGAATTAAAGTGAATTTCTCATCAAAGATTCGAACTACCCTTGTCCACAACGTCCTTACAAGGTTAACTTGTAAGGACGTTGAAAATAATGTAGAAATGAAGAATACAACCATTGATCATTTTGATAATGTACCTTGGTGATAGGTCTTGTCTTTTCAAGGTTAAATATTCAACAAACAATCTCCATCTGGAAGTATAAAATGTCAAGAAATAAAGTACTTCCTTTGTCCTAAAATGATTTTTTTGTTGGATTTAATTTTTTGTCCTAAAATAATCTTCATGTTTTGTAATGTTGTAAATTGGTCAAATTTGGTGTTTGATTGCTATTTGGGACCAATAAAACAACTCCAAATAGTAGTTCCCTTCTATTCATGCAATCATCAATCAAAAGACAAATGAAATGACTAAAGGGGTCAATCAAGATTTTTCATTTATATTTTTTTGCATCTCTTTGAATATTGCATGTTTGAAGGGGATGAAGCTTTAGAAGGCGGAATGAAGGGTCACACGTAGTTTTGGGCATATACTAAATGCTTACAAAATGACAACCTCACACTCAACAATTAATTTACAATTTGTGCTTTGAGAAAATGCCCCCCAAAATCTACTTTTTAAAATTCCAAAACTACTCTTTGAAAAGGGCTTTAAAACTCAAATAAAGTTTTAGAATACTAGAAATGTACCAAACTCTACTTATAGTGCAAAATTGGTTTTTTAAATGTTATTTTTAGCTTTAATCCAAAACATGTTGTTCAACAAGAAGATCATTTTGGGATGGAAGTAGTATAAAAGAATAGCCAAGTTGCGCAACCTAAACCGCTCCAAAGTAGTGGAGTATTGCCAATTTAATTCCTAAAACTCTATTAAGTTTGAATTTTTTTTTTTAATATTTAGAACATCAAAAGTGAAGTATCAAATTTTTAATTTTTTCTTTCCTTTTTTGTGAGATTGGAAAATCAAACCACCTTTTGGGGATCTAATTTTTGCAAATATCCAATTGGTGGTTAAAAGTTATGTGAATTTTTTGTTTTGACCTCCAATTCGGGCAAGTAAAACAAAGCATTATTTTCGTTTGAAATTTTTTTGCATACTTCTTCCTAACTTGAGGTTTCACTATGAATTAAAGTCTTTAGATCTTTTTGCAAAGTAGAATTTGAGTTATGGGGCTTGAAAGCTTGACAAAAACTCAAGCAACCTTGAAAAAACATTGTATTGTTTTTTGCTCAATCATATTTCACACATGCATTACTTTTAGATCCCAATTTTTTAGATAAGACCCTTGTACTACAGAAGAATAAAGATTTAATGGTTACAAATTCTAAAAAAGTAAATGAATTTTGATTTACAAACCTAGTTTTGGAAGGTGCTATTTTTTTTGACAATTTAGGAAGTAGCCCATGACAAGCAAACTACTTCATGCAGTCACCTAGAAACCCACCCATTAGAGTCTTACATCAACAAATTGATAGACTTTTTCTAATAAATGAGATTAGGACTACATTAGGCTAATTTGTGGCCATAATCAATGCTTTAGGAGATGGTCATGGAGTTATTAGTGATTGTCATAGGACACTTACACCTTTTTAGTGTAAACTCACCATAAAAGTTATTTTTTTAATTCCTTCATGCCATGGCCATGTTAGGAAATCTTGTAGCCATGTAAGAATATGTTGTGATTGTATTAGGTGGTAAGATAATCTTGTAGCCATGTAAGAATATGTTGTGATTGCATTAGGTGGTAAGATAATCTTGTAGCCATGTAAGAATATGTTGTGATTGCATTAGGTGGTAAGATAATCTTGTAGCCATGTTAGAACATGCTGAAACATTTTTTGCAAATTTGGGGTAGCCAACAGACTCTTTTGGATCAAATGAGCAACACACTTCATAAATTCATAACAAATTCATACTTTGTCCAAAAAATAAAATTTCAATTGTTTCCTTCATTTCTCACATTTGTCTTTGTATGGGAAAAAAATCTGAATTTTTTGTTGATGGCAATAGAACAAACCATTCAATCTGCCTATCAAACAACCATTAGCCCCCAGTGCAAGGTTGAGAACTGGGGTGCGAGTACAATTTGCAAAATGGGTTGCAATAATTAGAGGTGTCTCAAGGGTACCAACCAACTAACCAAAGTATCAACCAAGGCTTTTCTTTTTCAATTGGCGAAATTTCACCAGATTGGCAAAAATCTGATCTCTCTGGCTTCATCCCTCCAAAAACTATCCTCTGTAGTGAGGTCAACAAGGGAGAGACACTAGTCCAAAAAAAAAGCCCTAGTATCAACTTGTTGTGAAAAAACCTGCTGGAAAGGCCATAATGTGAATGACGGACCACATTGTATGTACAAGGACCAAAGTGGAATTCTTGAAGAATAAATACCAAAACTAAGGGCCACAAGCTAAGTGCTAGGCTAGAATTTGAGGTTTAAGTCCTCCAATGAAACTATAAGCTCAATTGTGGAATATTAATCATCTCAGTATTGACAAATTTGAACACCAACACATTTAGAAGTTGAGAGTATTGAAAGAGTAGGGGAGAAAGAGTGAAAAAGTGAAAAATAAAAATAAAGAAGGGAAGATTGTTAATAGAAGCTTAACTTTAAGTGTTAGGAGAGACTCAAAGAGAAGACAAAAGAAGGAAAAGAATAAGGAGATATTAGCAAGGAAAATGGAGCATGGAGGAATCTCATGCAATTAATTAGTTTTAGTTTTAGCATTTGATTCCATTACTATGTAGGGTTAATTTGGCTTCAACAATTTAATCAAATATGTAGGACTTCAGTAGACTAGTTTTTTCCATTAGTTTGATTCTTTTATTAATTAGTGTAGTTGAAGTCAACAAAAAGAAACAAAAAAATTATTATAATCAACTAGAGACAATAAAAGAAGGAGGAATCATGTGATTTAGTACAATTTAGGGAGCCCATTAGTTAGATTCCTAGAATTAATTAGTGTCCTAGGAATCAACAAAGACATCTAAAAAAAGACTATTAATAATAGGAGACACTATAGAAATTATTATAGAAGCAAAAAAGGTGAAGTAGAGTTAGAAGAAGTAGTCTAGAAGTGCAATTTCTTTATAATCCTCTTAGTTTTAAGCAATAATTCAAAAAATACAACAAAAAATTAAAATACAATGGAGGGAGAAGATGGCTACAATGAAGTAATTATGATTATGATCTAAGAGGACGATATCATGGTGTCTACAAATTTGATGGTATGAATTTTAACACTACTATTTGAATTTTAGTTTTTTATAGAATTAGTTTTATAGAATTAAAGATAGAAATAGAAACTAAACCATTAGGTCAGAACTTTAGAATCAAACTTTGAATTTACATTAGAATAGACTAGTGTGCCTTGTGCCATTGCCACAACCAGAATAAAAATAAAAATAATTTTAATTTTTTTTAATTCAATAAATACTTCAAAATTCAATAACTTTCACACCGTATGTCCAAACGCCAAGAAACCAAGCATGTGCACCCCTCTTCACTGAGGGCTTTCCAACAGTGCCAAAGATGTGACCGGGGGATGCACAATCCAAGAGATCTCAACGTAACAAACAAAACAAACAAATTTAGAATAGATATAATTTCTAAAAGTTTCTAAAAATATCTTAAAATTTAAAAATAGATGAAAATAGAATAAATTAAGTTTAGATGAAATGAATGGATGAAAAAATAGTGAATTCATCCAAGTGAGTCTAAAAAAGAATTTAAGAATCTAGATTAAAGTCAAAGGATAAAATTTTAATTTGATAAGTTGGATGAAGTTTTAGAGTATTAATTGGTGGTCAAACTTCATCCATCCATAATTTTCAATAGGTAAGTTGAATCTTTAAGTATTTTATATTTAAAAAAATTTAATTTTATGTTTAACAAGTAAAATAACACCAAAATTTTGAAATGATAAATATATAATAGAAGTCCATAGTCATAAGGAATTGATTGGTAATGAATTTGAATCTTTTGAAGACATCTAAAGAATACTTTAGAGCTAAAATCAATTAGGATATCTTCTAAAGATTTCAAAAACCAACTTACATTTAGAAAACAATTTAATATTAAGAGAGAAAACATTGGATGAAGTTCTTAGGTATTTAATCATTTAAAGTAAAGTTTTAGATTTAAAAATTATAATTAGCCTTGATTTCAACCCTAAAATCCAAAATTAATTTAGATTGATAGTTTGAGAGATATTGATGGATGAAGTTTTATAAGGAAGTTTAAAGTTTAAACTTCATCTATCGATAACTTCTTGTAGGAGTGTTCATTTTAGACGTATTTTAGCATTTCACAAAGGACAATGGATGCTCTTTTAGTGTCAATTAGTTGAAATCTAGGTTTGATTAGGTTATCTTTTGAAGAAAATAATTTCGGCCACAACTGGGCCAAATTACTAATATTTTGAGATTTCTTTAGTTAGGTTTTGCTTTTAGATATTTTAGACACTAAAAAAGACAAGGTTGTCCATTGCTTAGAAGGTACAACTAGACAATGCTAGGCACCTACAGGAATTTGACTTTTAAATAGAATAAAACCCAATTGTGCTCAATTTAACCAAAAGATGAGGATAAAGCGCTCACATATAACATAGGGGCATGACAAACATAGATGATGGATCTCCAAGTTCAAGGGAAAAAAATTAATGAATAATGCTGGGTTGTTGCTTCAATGACGTCCAAAGCATGGAATTTAGGGGGAACTTTCAATTTGGAACTTTAAAAATTAGAAATATGGGCACTATCCAAGACATGTTCTATTTGGTTTTCCCTTTCTTAGCTAGGGGCACTTTGGATTTTTTTCCACCCTTCCTATGCATTTTCAAACATACATTGTCTATAAGAAAAACCAATATGAATTTTTAGAAGATGTCTTTGAAATTAATTTTCAAACGTCTAGATACATGCAATGTGCCTAGAAAGAGCCAAATGCACATCACGTTTAAGGCTTGCCCCAATTTACCACAATAACGACATCCTAAAGCCAATAGTCTAAGGTAACTGTATGAATAAAGTAATTCCTTAGGATTAATGAGCATGCATGTTGGCATGATTTATTTACAAGATGTTAATCCTTCCCATGAAGTGAGACTAGTAGGGTGAAAATGCAAATTCTTGGAGGTAAAAGTAAAATTTTGCCTCCTATTTTGTACCATGTCATGGGTATGTTCTACACCTCTCCAAGCTAATTTGGAATCTCTAATTGCAAATATGAATTTAGAATTTGCAAATTTTTTTATGTGTGAAAAATAAAAAATTCCTACGTTTTCACCCTATTGGTCCTACTTCATAGGATAGGTTTATCGTCCTACAATGTATTTGCACAAGATAAATAAAAGGTTTTCTCAAAGTAATGAAACCTTGAAACTTCATAACTTCTTTATACAATATTCAAATGATGTGTATCTCATTGCATTGGAATCCCCTTTGAGTTGCCAATAAGAATTTTCAAAACAAATGGATGAAAAAACAGAAATAAGAATTTTCAAAACAAGTGGATGAAAATCCCCTTTGAGTTGCCAATAAGAATTAAAAAAAAAATTGATAAAAAAAACAAAAAACTTTATGCGGTGAGCGTGGATCGAACACGCGACCTTCAGATCTTCAGTCTGACGCTCTCCCAACTGAGCTATCCCCGCAAACGCAGCGAGACATTCCGTAACCGGGGCTCGAACCCGGGTCGCCTGGGTGAAAGCCAGGTATCCTAACCACTAGACTATTACGGAGCTTCGGGAAGCAGGACGCTCCCCGTCGATGTGTCAGGAGCCGAATCATTAAGCATTTAAATTCGTAGGCGAGAGCCGTTTCCACACCACGTCGTTTCATTTCAAAAGTTTACTGTCGGTAGCGTACTTGCAAGTCAAGTCCCCTTCTTCACAGAGCTTTCCCACAGGACCCCCTTCAAGACCTCCCCCTCGAAAACTCTCACGGCAAAGTCCCACATCACCCAAACCCAACAAGAAAATACCTTTTACTAGTAACTTTTACTAGAGTGAGTTGCCACACCCTACCCCAGTCACAAATACAAAATTCATATGACCTAAAGAATGTGAAACCTTGAGCACACAATTTCTACAGGAGCCCACTGTTCGAAGTTCTGGCGCTCTGAACTATACAGTATACCCAATTCAATATCAGTGCTGGACTACTGGTCGGTCAAGTTCAGTTAGTTTGAAGACTCTTCTTTTTAGGGTTTCAGGGTTTCAGGCTAAACGTAACGTCAGGTTTGCAGTACTCCAGTACTTCAGGGCCAGGATGAATTGCCCCCCCCCCCCCCCCCTTGGGAGAACACTGGAATTTTATATTTGCAACCCATGAAAACATTTGGAAGTTCTGGATTCATATTTGCAATCGGAGGCCCCATATTAGGTTGTAGAGGTGAAGAAATATTAAAATATGCAGCTCAAAGTAGGGGGCAAATTTTCAGATTCTTCCTTAATTGGGGCAATGAGGGGGGCAATTCTCCTTGTCCGTAATTTATTCAGAGCCCTACCCTGAGGTACAGTTACAGTTATTGGTGAGGGGCAGAAAGGGGAGCCCAGCACTGTGAAGTTACAGATGGGGGAGGGGAGGGGATGGGCCACCCAAAGCCAGAACTAGAACTAACAACTCACAATAAAGCAGCCAATAACGTTGTGGATTTTATAACTTAATTCAACCCCCAGGTATATAGGAGGGGAATTATCCTTCCCCCTGGGATGTGGGTAGTCGGCTTTGGCTAACAATGTGATGTTGGCTACCAACAACAAATTTGTCGAAACCAATATGCAACTAAGGTGGGTGGACTCTTTGACTAGAATAATAAGTCATGATTTCCTCTAATCTATGCATGGATTTAAAAAAAAAACTTTACCCATAAACGATGCAAAGGATTGGCCAATGGATGATAAAAAAAATCTCTCCATATAAGACAAAAGTGCAACTATTCATCCTCCCAAATTTTGTGGAAAAGAGGTAAGATAGGTCTTTTACAATAGTTTGTCTTCCAATGAGTGTTTTTTCATTTTTTAAGCCAACAATTCACATGGTACACAAACAAATGATTTCCACAGTGGCTGGCTCATTGTTTAAGGGTTGATAAATATTGTTTAAAGGTTGATATATTCTTTATGTATTTCTTGCAAATCACAAAGTTGGTGAAAAGGTAGGTAAATGCATCCCCCATGACAACTCTCGAAATGACACATACTTGGTGATTGGCCGTGAGAGGCCAACTTCAATGCCCCATGGCAGGCATGGGCAGCCCAAAAAATGGCCAACCACTGCAAAATTGGGCAAGTGGACGACCAAATGGAATGTCTCATGAGAGGTACGGTATTGACTTTGAGTTTACTTTTTCCATTGATTTCAAGATGCCCTCATATAAATAAATAAATGAACCCCCAATTGGTCTTGATATAAATAAAGCAGGATACTAAATCCATTCCACAAAGTGCAACAAACAAGGTGGATTTATTTCAAAAGAAAACGTATGAATTTTTTGTTTTTCATGCAAGAAAAAATTTGCAAATTTTGGATTCATATTTACAATTAGAGACTCCAAATTAGTTATAAGAGGCATTAGATGAGTTTCAATTGCACTAGAGGACCATTTTAGGCATGTTCCCTATACTAGGAACTAGCCATTGCTAGCCAGATTTTTAAATTATTTTTAAATTAATAATAAAATATTAAAATTTATTAAAATTTTAAATTTTAAAAATATTATTAAAAAATATTATTATTTAATGTGATAGTCACTTTGCTACATCAAACTGTTGTTGTAGGTGAGTTCCCATGTGTTCTTACAATCTAGGAATGCAGAGGAATTCACAACCCTTTAGAGAAGCAAAATTCCATCTAATGTCAAAAAGATATCCTAAACATAGCACAATTTTTTTTTAAATTTTTTACCCTAGAAAACACAAAATTCACCTTGCTAGTTTGACTTTGTAGGATAAGTTTAGCATCTTGCATAATACTATGCATGTTGATTGATTGGTGCAAGAGTACTTTTACACAGTACCAAATAAGTGAAGCCCCTCATTGCCTTGAACATGAGGGGGCATTTTTTGCCCATTCAAACCTCTTCCCTACCTGCTCCCCTTCCACTCCCTCCGACTTTCTCCCTTGTCATTTTTAATTCTTCTAGGACTAGTTGGTCATGGACGAGCATCAATTTATTGTACACTTCTACTAATTTAACCCATAAACTACACAAAGGACAAAGAATCTCTCCATATAGAATTGAATTATAACTATTCATCCTCGGTGATTTCCACAGTGACTAGTGTCACAAAGTTTTGCTATTAGGTTCAGAATAGTATAGGGCCTTTACTGTGGGAATGCTTTGTGAGTATTGTCTAATATCCTTAAACACCTTAAATAATAATAAACCTAACCTAAACTTTCCTTTTTTTTGAATCCCTATCCTACAATTTCTACTATACCCTAGAAATTGCCATACCTAACTTTAGTTTAGCATAACTTTTGCACAATAGTTCCAAACAACTTGAAACTTTGCCACAATGTAGATCAACTCTTCAACTAGTCAGTCACTAAATTTCATTACATTCTAAAATATTGTTTAACTTAGGTGAACATTTTCCTACTACTGACTTCCTAATCCTTCATTGCCTCTTCAATCCGGTTGTATTTTGATGCATAACTCCTAGATCTTAACCCCTAGGTGCCCCATTGTTCTAAAATAGGGTGCTCAGAATTTTAAAAAGGGCCTCCTTGTACCAGATGGGGTTGTATTGGATTGGGAACATTCGTTTGAGCTCATTTTGCTCACGTTTGAGACATTCTGCTCATTTCTTGCGATTGATTTAGGCGTTTGTTGAGGAGCATCATCAGCAAAAGTATTCAAGAGGACAAAGTTTGCAAGTGTAGGGATTACAAATAAGGGTTTTGAAGGCAGGAGACATGGCGAGTGCAATAGATGTCCATTCAGGAGGGCAATCCTTAGAGCAACAGCTCGGGGGTACACTCCCCCTTTTTTTTTATGTTAGCGTGCAAACAAAACTTTGGACCCCTATATACTTTTTGAATTTTAAATAAAAGTAAATGAAAAAAATATGAATAGATTTTTCTACTTTGAAAGTTTATATTTTGAATTATTGGTGTTTTTATTTGTTAATAATAATTAGTTAAAAAATTAGGTACGTATGTCATAAATACTTTTTATGGTTATAAAATACTTATTTTAAAGGTGTGTGTATGTTATAAGAAAAATACATTATAGAATTAAAAAATAACTTTCACACCCCTATATTATATAAGAAAAAATTGTCTAAAAAATGAACAAAAAATTCTTAAAAATAACTCTCTATTGAAAGCTTATTTTGAATTGAATATTGATGCAATGGTCATCTAAATGTGTTCTCTAAATATATTTGAGTTAAAAAAACATGTCATTTTAGTGCATTTTTAACTTCTTTTAGAAATCATTCCATATTTTATTTGAGTTTGGAATTTTGGGAGTAGAATCCTAGTCATTAGTAAACAATGCTCAAAATTTGAAGTTAAAATTATAGTTTATTAGAAACCACTTATTCACACGTGGTTTGTTGTAGTAAAACTAAGTGCCCCCCCTGGAGCGGTAGCTGATTGAAAAAAAAGCGACTCTAGAAGAAGTTGGAGAAGTCCAAACAACCTTGGTGACCTAGGCAATTACACGCCATCAAGCGACAACTGAGCAGGTGTACAAACTCAAGTCTTGTTTGGGGGAAGATTTCTCTTGAATCTTTGGGAGCCAGGCGAAAATCACTACTAGCTGGCGGTACTTGATGGCAACTCTTGGCATTATCTTTTCCAGAGTCAATGCTTAAGAATTCTCAATGTTATTGTAAAGATTCATGAGGGGCACCCAGACGGACTTCCAACATCAGTGAATACCTTCATACGCGACAAGTGGTGGCCAAATAAGGATCCGGGAGAGTCACAATAGTTGTGTGAGGAAGCATGGAATAGAGCCTGTGCAAGTAAGTGGCAGTGGGGAGATGGCCAACAATGGCCAGCGATTTAGTGCAAGCACCCCTTACCCAATTGGGGCTCGAGGTCGACGGCAACGATAGAGTGCTAGGACAATCAAAGGATAGTCATGTCCTGATGCAGCCAACAATTACAATTCAAGATAGCGATCAAACGGCATGGGGCCGTGGGTGTAGGCGCCCTTAGGGTGGTAGGGGTTGAGCAAATTCAATGCGAGGGTGTATGCTTAGTAGAGTGTGGGGAGTAGGAAGAGCAAATCCCACTCTGACCAAGCTCAATCTTAATCTCAATGTATAGCGGGGAACAATTTTGGACTTGAATCACCCACCGCAATTGGATGGGGAAGAAACACAATTGCACGTGGCCATCTCACGGGACGAAGTAGGGGAAGGAATGTGTTGTCCTCCCCATATTAGAAAATTTTGAAAATTTGCGGGCTATCAGAGGCTGACTCCACCTCCCTCCTACTATAATTTCAGTCCCAATTTCCTTGTCATGAGCCTAGGAGATGAGTCCAAAATGGCACGCCGCTCCAAAATCAGGCCAATTTTTGAAGGTCAACGGACCTTTGACTACTATAAATTTCACATCCATACAATGAAATGATCTCAAACTTTCAGCAAACCTCTGGCACTACTTTGTCAGCCTATTTCAATGGTGAAGTTGTTTGCATCTCCGGATGGAACTCATAAAGTCAGTTCGAATGGAAGGTGGTCCTATGCACCCCAATTTTGGCCGTCTCAAGATGGGCGCTCAAGGATTAAGTTCATTGAGGCTAAAATTTTGATGAAAGCCAAAAGATAAGATAAGAAAGATATCTTCAAAGTTTTATTTTCATTTTACAAGATTTTAATAAGATTAAGCTCTACAAAAACGCCCTCTTTGTCTACCTTTGAATTCAAACACCTTCACTTCAAAGCCTCATAACTTCTTCTCCATAATAGGTCTAGATTTGAAACTTGGCATCTTAGTAAATCAAATACTCAAAAACTCATATTCAAAAGTTTTTATCCATTCATCACTTAACCAAAATGCAACACGAAAATCCCTCAAACCAATGCTCTTTTCAACATAAAACCACAACTAAACAACTAGCACTCAAAGTGCCTCCTACACACACCATATATCCAAAACAAGAGATAGAGACAAGAGTTTGACCAGCCCTTGCCTCAAGTAGCAACCCTAAACCCTAAGACTCAAGTATCAACTACTAATCAACCAGTTATCAACCAATTTCTAACAAGTTAACTAACACTAAACAACTAGAAACACTAAACATATTTTTGTTAATAAATAAAGATGTCATTTCAACTACTAAATGGCCCACATTAAATGGCTTGTCCTTTAAGGACTAAAAACTTGCCTATAAACATAGATTAATTTTGAAAATTTAGACCACAAGAAAATGTCACTTTCATTTTTTTTTTAAATTACTAGTTATGGAGTTATCTTATTCATAAAGAGTTAATAACTTGATTTTTTTGTCCATTTGGTTCTTATTTCATTTTTTTTCTAAATTAAATTTGAATTCTTATTGAATTTTTATTTTTTTAGAATGACAATAAGGCATGATTGTTCACAACTAAATCTCATTTACATATTCTATTTCTTCACTTACATTAGAAATTTGGCAAATTTTGATGAAATGTTTGCAATTAATGCTATAACCCGCCTAGGGATGCGCTATGAAGGAAATTACCTTTTTGTTTGGGTTTAGCAACTCCACCAAAACTTTTGCTTACAATGACATTTCCAATTAGGGTATAGGCAAAATAGATTGTTGTACTATAAATGCAAACAAGTAATCCATCATTCAAATTTATGACCCTCTTTTGACCTCTTTGTGACCTCAAAAATATTTGTGCACTTGCATTAGGCACAAATATTTTCAAGGTAAAGTTATTCCAAAAGTAGAGTCACAAACTAACAATACAACAATTTCAAAACTTCAAAACTTAGTTGTGACTTTAGTGGCTTCATGAAGTAATTATTCCTTATGGTTTTTCTTCAAATCAAATCATTCTTTTTAAAATTAATAAATCTATTAAATTGAGTCCTCCATGGCTCGTTACATTGCACAAGAATGTTTAAACATAATAAGAAATTGTACTTGCTTCCCTAAGTTAATGATAAAAGCTCATTCACTTTTAATTGAAGAGAAGAAAAATTGGTTTTCAATTCAAAATTTCAAAAAGATGTTTTAAAATATTTTTTTAGTGATTAAAACTTCTAATTTTTCAAACAATGTTTTCCACACTTAAAATCTATATTTAGATTTTTCAAACAATCATATCTAAAAGAAATGGAAAAAAAGTATTTTGGAACAATTTTGAAATAGTGGTTTTAACCCTTAAATACCATGGAGTAGTTGAGTTTTCCCAAAGTATAGAGATGTATTATAAAAGTCAACTTAGAAGAAAATTTTAATGAAGACTTTCAAACAAAAACTGTAAAATAAGATTTAGATCATGTCCATACGGTTATTGTAGATCAATTGCTAGTTTGCTACACTATTTTTTTAATAAGATTTGAAACCAAAAATTGATATTTCTCTCTAAAATTCATTATAGATTGAATGTTTATTTTTTATTTTTACAAGATATTTTTCTTTAAGTTCGATATTCTAAATTTTAATTATGGTGATTTTTTCAGATTTTGTTTCACTTATTCACTGAAATCTATTTTGAATGGTCATTTTTTGTAACTAAGAAAACTAGTTTTTGAAGTCAAACATATTTATTATAGTTGAACTATGGAAGATTTGCAAAGTTAGGTTGTAAACAACTATACAAAAAAAACGTAAGAATCTTACATAGGAATGCATAATTATTTAGAAAAATGAAAAAACAAAGATTTTATTCACTCAAGACATGTTTGTGTTAATCCATTGTTGAAAATTTGATTGCCTAGCTTTAAGGGGTATAATTCCTAAATCTTTGCAACACAACATTTTTTGAATTTGTAATACAATCATTTTTTAATTTTAATTTTTGAACCTCAATTTAAAATGAGAGTACATCAAGTTGAAAGGCATGAGAACAATAAATTTACAAAGTTCAAAGTTCAACAAAATTGAGTAGAATCCTATCTTGTGAATGCCTATATACTCAAATAATGAAGTAGATGCCATGTTTCAAGAATTATTGAGCAACCTTATAGTTCTTTCTATATATAATCACATGGATTAAACTTGTTATTTCCAATTAACTACTTCATTTCTTATAAGTTTTGTTGAATAACCTGTTATATACAATACAAATCTAAAACATGACTAACAATGTTTTAGGTAGCGTATTCCACCTAAAGACTTCTAGAGACTTGTGATTGATACACATTTCTAAAAGTACCTCGGTTTCCAAGGAAGATGCCTATGAAATTAGAAAATGCAATGAACATAGAAATGTTACAAGAACTTGCAATATTACAACTTACAAGGAATATTACATTGCATGAGAATTTTAATCATGAATTGAGTTAACTCCAACTAAAAGCTTTTAGAATTTATCCATAGAATCTTCTATATGCCCTTCCATGGTCTTCTTCTAAATGATATTTTTGTTCAAAGAATTGAACAATTTTATAAGTAATTGCTATTTAATCTCCCTAACCTTACAAGAAAGTATCAAAATTCAATGAAGATGAACTAACAATGTCTTGGACCCCCCAAAATGTCAATTTTGTTAAAGTGACTTGATTCCAATGCCAAATATTTTGAAAAATATGAGCACATAAGTTTAAATTTAAAAGAGGTATAAAGTTATGTTTTTGAAGTTACATTCTAAAAGTGCCATATTATTGGAATATTGAAAATCTAACAAAATTGATGCCCCAAGGATTCTAAACCCTAAACATTGAATCCATGAACCATAGAGAAATTAGATCTAGAGTGAAATTTGTTCTAGTAGCAACTCAA
Organism: Climacium dendroides; assembly: GCA_950106755.1. Lineage (NCBI taxonomy): Eukaryota > Viridiplantae > Streptophyta > Bryopsida > Hypnales > Climaciaceae > Climacium > Climacium dendroides. Next base: position 13,440,813 of record OX467091.1, on the reverse strand, counting down.
ATAAAAATTTGTAACTATGTTAGGGCTTAGTATACATCATATAGTGACCAAATGTATTCATAGTTAAATAAGCATTGTTAGTAAGCAAAGAATAGACATACTTGAAATTTTAACCCCCCATTGGCAATTAATTTATTGTTAAAACTTGAACACTTGCACAACATGCTTGCTCCCTTATACAAACCTCCAAAATAAATCTCGCTCAAGAGTGTAAACACTGAATTATAAAACCACAAACCATGAAAGTCACAAATGCAACATGTTTACCAAAAACAACAAGTTGCTCCGCTTTTGAGTGCAAATTAGAGTCTAATCTTTATAGCATTCTAGAAATTAATTTTTCCCACATACACTTCTTGCCAAATCAAGAGATTTTTGTAACTCTAAAAATCAAGAAAACACCTTAAATTGTAAAATTACACACATAAGCTTAAATGGGTGGGTTGACTTTGGAACAATATAATCTATACAATAGCTTACAATCTGCTAATTCAAAAGCCTCTTAGGAACATGGTTACCCACTTACAGCATTGCCATCCATTGATGTCATAGGAGGCTTGCTTAGGCTAGGCCGTGGTTGGCTTCAAAAACTTCTCCCACCACTTCCCGAGGAAAGCAATAAATGAGCTCGGCCCTGCTCAAATAAGTGGTCAAACCCCCATCCTACCGGTCCTGCTCATCTCTTCTATTCTTGTTGTTTGACAATGTTTTTGGCTCTCTTTTCGAAAAGTGTGATAACCATAGCAAGTCCCACCAATGAGAAGTCTTGACATGTTTTCTTTTTCATCTTTTATTGAAATAAATGAATTAAAATTTGTCTTTCCGGATTGTCTTTCTGAGAATGGGTGGCATGTTTGTGGGACTGAAAGATCCTAGGAGCTATAGAGTACTGGCCGATCCATTTCCTAGGCTACAATTACTGGGAATGGGTGGCAATGCTCTTACATAGAAACCCTCCCACACATTCACTGCCAAATCAAGAGATTCTTATCACCCTAAAAATCAGGTCACTTTTTGAATTGTAAATAAAAAATCATTGAAGTCTCAAATGCAACACCTTTATCAGAAATAGGAAGTTGCTCCATTTTAGAACATAAATTGGATTATGATCTTTGCAGTCATTTGTAAGTTTGATCATCCTTGTAACCATTCATTTGATGAGCCAAATTCTTGCACCAATTCAATCATTGCTGAAAAAAAAAAAAAAGAATAAAATGCTTTACTTCCGTATTTTACTTAGGATACATTTAAAAGCTAGGTCTCCGTTGAGTCCTTGTCATTGTAATTAGTTGCTGACGTAGAAATGCATTGTGTCCAATCTTCCACGAAATTTGTTTACAAATTTTTGATTGATATTTGGAAAACATTAAAAATGTCTACTTATTGTTTCAAACTGATACAACTTGATGCAACTTGCAAGATCATTTATGTAATGAAGTAGCTTTAGTAAAGTAGGAGGACTAGAAAGCCTGGTTTGAAGAGTTGATTGCATTTTGAAGGACACTAAAGTTTGTAAAATTTTTGTAGTAAGTTTTCATAGAAAGAATTTTGTATCTTACTCAAGTGCTAAACCCTAAATTCCACCAAATCTAGCATGGAAGTATAGATTCTAATACAGGAACAATGTTCATCCTTATACTTCCATGCATTTAAGTGCACATACCTTACAACCATGATGCACGATGCACGATTTATTAGGATTGTCTTACTTGGTTGTAAGCCACTCAAGCGACAAAATGATACAATACATATTTCAAACTTAAAACTCTAAATCCTATTTCTATGGAATTATAGATTCTAATTTCACAGAGCTTCAACGAGATTGAAACAACTCTTCAAGATTGAATTCAAACATCAGAAAGTATGGATTCAAATATTTGGAGCAATCTAGTGAGGTACATTAAAAATCGAAGCTTAAGCAATATGAGAATAACAAGGAAATTACACGTTGAGGTCAAAAAGGAGGACAGGAAGAAAGGTCAAGTGGAGCAGGAGAAGAGTCGGTAGGTCAAAGGGGGACATGGTGTCAAGGCTAGGGGATAGATAGGGAATTGTTCTTTCATCCCCCATCTATCTACATTCAGGGCAATTAATTAGGGGTGAATTCAACCTAGCCTCCATAATGAAATGGACACTAATAGCATAAGAATATATTTACTATCATAAAACATAAGTTATTTTTATTGAATCTTATTGGCAAGTAAAAGAAGATTCCAATGCACACCAACATGCATATTTGGATATTGTATAAATAACTAATGAAATTTCAAAGTATAGGTATACTAAAAAAGCATAATAGACTCGGTTACTATTCATGTTCTTTCACAAAATAGACATTCCTAGGCTTTGGTTTTTTGAATTTGTTTAATTCAATAGCTAAAAAAAATGCTTTGTAGTCCTAATGAAAAAGTTGGATTTGGGAGGTGGATGCTTATGAAATTGTAGGTGCATGTAAGTATCCTAACAAGAAAATAAGTTTACATCATTCAATGTTGACACCCTTTTTTGAATCGAAGTTCAAAATATTTAAACAAGGCTCAAGACTCTTCCTTTAGAGCATCGCCACCCGTCCTGCAAAATGCAGGCGGCCTCGACCTCGGGCTCGATCGGGTTTAGCAGCTAGCGACCAGGCTTGCCCCACCCATGGCCACCCATGGCCTCTTAAGAGGCCATATGACTTCCAACCAGAGTACGACAACTCGGCATGAACCACTTGCTAGAATCGTGGAGAGCAACGCGGGACTTGTCTTTTCTTGTTTTAGAAGCCGAGTTGAGGCCTCCACAACCACCCTCATATGGAGGCCAAAGTTCATTTCTAAGAGGCGCCTCTTAAGAGGTCATCCGTTTTGGAGGACGGGTGGGGCGGATTTGGAGGCCTCTCTTAAGAGGCCATCCATTTTTGAGGACGGGTGGTGGTGCTCTTATAAGGGGGACCTATCCATTCTACCTACCACCGTTGACTTTACCTGTATCTAGCCACCCCCACCGACCAGATACAGTGCGCCTCCCGGACGCCCCCAACAGACACGCCACCCGTATACGGTATATTCCGCCCGGGCCGCCGCAGACGTACTCACCCTAATATAGACCAGATGCACTGCACCCACAGCTAGTGTCCAGATTCCCGGGTACCACTTGTCCCACGCCGTACCGAATCTGTACCTCCAAGGACGTGCTTTGTGCACGGCGGTACTATATAGTACTCCGTGTGCACAAGGACCTGCAGAAGTGCTTCCTCAACGGGAGTAGGGACTTGAATTCCACGACTTGAATACTTGGGGACGACGACTGTGATCCCAAGTCCACTGTATGTTGGCCACGACTTCACTGATTTTCAAGTGAGCTTCGTAATTGAATTACTTGCTCCAATTTCTCTGTTCCACCTGCAGCTTTTATAATTTTTGATTCGTTCAGAAATTTTTGGCACGTGTATGAATCGACATGTAGCTAGACTGCAGTACTGCACACCTATCGATCGATGTGCAGTACTGCAGTCGATTGTTTCCTGTATGCAGAGGGTCGTTTTGTTTGTTTTCTTTCAGCAATTTTTGAGTTAGTGGGAGTTTGGAGACCACTGTTAGTGACTCTAATCAACCGCATGTCCCATGTCGTGGACATTCTGCCTAGATGGTGAATTTCATTAAAATGGCGGTGATTTTTTTGCCATTTTCCATACTTCGTGTGCCATTCTAATGGAATGTCGTGTCATCTTTGACATATTCAGTGCCATTTTAATGGAATGTAGTGAATACCGCCATTTTAACGAAATTCACCATCTAGTCATGGCGATTCATGAATCATATTGTTTACTCCTATTTACTTTGAATTGAACGCAAAATGAAAGTGTAGGAATAGATGAGTTGCTGTTAGTGACAGTGGTACAGCAGCACGCTACCTTACACCAGGCTACCGAAATGAGTTGAATGCTTTGATTTTCGTGTAGATTTCCCGAGGCTTAACTTGTCAGCTTCGATGTTGATGCATGAATTTCGAACGTCAATTTTGCTAAATTAGTGGAATTCTGCGACTTTTGGTCTGAAACGTAAATTTATACCAGTTCAAGCTAATTTTTACAGCTTTGAGTAGACAAATGAGACAATTTTTTTGAGCCAGAATCACGCCAATTTAAAGAAATTGACGATGAAGTGGCAAAGTGCATGAGAGAATTGATCGAGTCGGCCAAGTGCATGCTTGGGCAGATGAATTTTTGTTAGTAACAGGAGTGTTTGTTATCAATTCCCCATTCTAACAGAGTTTTTATCTCTACCTTACACAAGGTTACCGAAAGCAGCTGAATGGCGTTGTAGATTTCCAGACAAATTCTTGGGTGCTTTCAGAATTAATTTCGCAGCTTCGATGTTCTGACATTTTATGCATGGATATGTTGTGGCAAAGCTAGGTACCCGGGCATATATTTGAGCGCGTGATCGTCGTCATCACGATGGTGAAGCTGGAATGGGACGCGTACGTAGTCCTCGTCACCCTCGTCGCCGGCCTGGTCGTCATGGCTGGCGACTGGGTCGGCCCTGACCTCGTGTTTGCGGCCATGGTGGCCTTCTTCACCGCCTGTCGCATCATTACCATAAGCGATTCCACTTCCGGTTTCTCCCAGAACGGTCTCCTCACGGTCGTCATACTCTTTGTCGTCGCCGAAGGCATCGGCCAAACTGGTGGCATGGAGAAGGCGCTGAACGTGTTCCTGGGTCGCACCAAGAACCCGTTCTGGGCCATCACGCGGATGTTCATCCCCGTGGTCATCACCTCCGGGTTCCTCAACAACACTCCGATTGTCGCCCTGCTCATCCCCATCATGATCGCGTGGGGGAGGAGGAATAGGGTGAGTCCCAAGAAGCTGCTGATTCCGCTCAGCTATGCTGCGGTGTTCGGGGGGACGATCACGCTCATCGGAACGTCCACGAACTTGGTCGTGTCGTCCCTTCAGGAAAAACGGTACGCGGAGTCGAGGCCGGAGGATGCGAAGTTTGGAATGTTTGATATCACGCCGTATGGGATTGTGTATGCCATTGGGGGGTTCTTGTATACCGTCATCGCCTCGCATTGGCTGCTCCCAGGTCCGTGATCATGCCTACCTATATATCTTTTGATATCCATCTCAAATTAACGTCAATTCCGTTCAGTTGGGGGTGTTGCATGCACCATTTTGACATTTACATCACCTTCATTAGATTGTGGTACCGATAGATATGCAAATGACATTTCATTCACACCATTGGACATAGCTAAGCTTGGAGTTCAACCCCATGCCATTTTATATCTTTCCTTGCTTGAACGAAATTGATGCTAAATTTAGAGTAAGGCAAAGAGTACGCAAACTGAGAAGCACCTCGACTAAATTTTTTTTCCTCTGAGAAAGTGATGCTGATATAAAAGGCTTTCTCGGTCGAATATTTCGCCCTTGGACTTTGGATAAGTTAGACCTGGTAGTACAGAAATTGTACTCGAGCTGGTCATACGAGTGCCATTCAGTGGCACATTTTCACAGTGACATTCACAATGCTCTGAAATTAGGACTGATGTAGATTCGAGGTTCCAGAAAGTGCCAAAAATCCCCATTTTAACTAACATTTTAGGCAATGTTTATATCAGAATTTCCAACAAAAGCGTAACAATCTCGTTAGCAACCGATTATGTTTGGTACAATTTCAGCTCATTTTGATATTTCTTTGGTCCTTCTAATGAAATCAGTCAAGAATTTCTCCTCTAGCTATCTGTTTGGCTAAAGTTTGTGGTGGAATTTTGCTGTGCCAGCTGACGAAACGAAGCGGCACTCGGATCTGTTGCTGGTAGCCAGAGTGCCTGCGCATTCCCCTGTTGCGAATAATACGGTTCGCGAAGCGGGTCTCAAGGGGATGGAGCGCCTTTTTCTCGTAGCCGTGGAGCGACAGGTACTTGCGTCACAAATAAATATTATGTCACAATTGCCTCAGTTAGATTGATTTTTTTCAAATCGTCAAAATTGTGACATTTCAGCGTAGGGCTATGCAGTATTGGAGTAGTGTAAACCTGACGTTGCAGACGAAAGCTAAAAAAAGAGTCAATCTCTTGAAATTTTGGCATTCAAACTAACATGACCAGTACTGATATGATCATCTTCGTTGAATTGGGATATTTCAGAGCGTCAGAAGTGTGCCCAGAACTTCAAACAGTAGGCTCGTATAGATGTAGTTAAGGTTTAAAATTCTCCAGTTGTAGTTGAGGTGATCTGAATTTGGATTTGTGACGGGGGGTAGATTGTGGGAAGTCAGAATCTGTAGAGCTGTCTGAAGGAAAAAGAAATTGACAAGTCATGTGCAATTGATGATTGGTAAAAGGGTCGAGTCACGCATGCGGTAGGACCCGAGTATCTGTTGGAAGTGGGCGACCATCTCTACTTCTGCGGCGAGCTCGAGCAGGCTCATTTTTACGCGAAGGCCTTTTCACTTGAGTTGCTCACCACCGAGTATGCCAGGTCTGGGAAGCTGGGCAACAGTCACGACCCGGCAGCCTTGGAAAATGGCGTCGTTTCCAACGGTGTCGATCAATCATCAAAGATTGTTCAGGTATACATCTTCTGACATTCTTATTGGCTTTGCTGTAGTGTTCATTGTTGCGCAACTCATGAAACCTTGTTTGTGATCTGTGTCAAAATCAAAGCTTGGTAAGGTCTCCAGGCTTTCGGGTCAAAATCATACAAACGTGGGTTTTTCTTATCACAACAGATTTGACTCTTATCCAAAGTCTAATAGTGATCTCCCAGAAATCACGCTCCCACATACGCTAAATATAAATGCCCAAATTGTTCCTAAAATAATCTTCGATCTAACTGAATGGACATGGCGTGGGTGTTGGTGACGGTAGGCCACGGTGAAAAAGACTGCGGACATCATCGGAAAAACAGTCGGCGAGGTCGACTTCCGCAAACGCTTCGATGTGGCAGTGCTGGGATTGAAGCGCGGCGAGACGCACCAGCCTGGTCGCCTCAGCGAAATGACAATAACTGCGGGCGACGTTCTGGTCATGCTGGCCGAAAGTAACGATGTGCTTTTGAAGCCAGAAATCAAAGATGTCTTCCGGGAAATTGAGCATCTCGACGAAGGCTTGGAAAAAGAGTATCTAACAGGTACAGTAATTCTCATAACAGATCTACCGAAAAATTCAATCCCATCAATGGGATGTCGGTGCTCTCCTATGTACATGCCTCATTTTGTTCATGAAGGTCGGGATTCCAGTTGGAGCAGTCTAACGCTTGAAGTAGTGTGTGCCTTCACTGGGAGATCACTACAGAGCTGCGGAAAGATTTTGGGTATATTGTCGTCAGAAATGTATCACTTTATGCTGGATTACAATCCAAATTGGGAGGTTGTAAACCCGAATTTGTGAAGGACCACTGTGTCCATATTGATACAAACTGTAGCTAAGACCCACTTGCTAACAACTTCAATCAATTGTATGAATATGAGTTCCTTTCGGGAACAGGGGTCACTGTAAGACGCTGAATCTGGTCGACCGTAATAGATTCATTGTTGACTAGTTGAAGTTGCATTGCTGCTGTAAATCTGATTAATTACCAGGTATGAGAGTCACCAACAAATTCAGGGGAATCGGCAAGAGTGTTCACGATGCTGGTCTCCGGGGCATCAATGGACTTTCCATTGTGGCAATTGACCGTCAATCTGGAGAACGCGTGAAGGCCATTGACGACGGCACCATCGTCGAGACAGACGACACCGTCTGGTTTGCGGGGAGTGAATACGGAGTTCACTTCTTGCTAAAAATGCCGGGTTTGGTTCATACGCAAGCACCCCAAGTTTCCAAACTTCACACCGACATCCTCTACCGCCAGCTTGTGAAGGTACCCTTGCTATCCCTCAAATAGTCGATTGGCAACTGTGTTCTATCATTAAGGTGAAACTATCAACTCGTATCCGTAGTTTTGCGATGAATTTTGCAATTTTAATGTCTATTTCGTTAAATTGACGTATTCCCCACAACTTCGGCACCTTCAGGACGCGCGGCCTGGAACGCAATTCTCAACCTGTCCTAGTTTTTAACAGCTTTGGGTTTAATTTAGGTTTAAATTCGTGGTGTCAGAACCTCGCCAAGTTAACGAGATCGACGCTCTTTCGTTGTGCACAATACTGCTTCTGGTTTTCTGACATGCTGAATCCATTCTACACCACCATGGTTTATGACCTTGCTTAATTCAGTGATGTCCTTACACCAATTGTTCACCTGTGCCGAGATTCCATCGCCTTGTTTTCCTTGCGAAACCACTGCAAAAAAGACAAGCATTGCAATTGGTGTGAAATATTACCATCCTCTGCGTAATGCATGACTTGAGTGGGGATGAGGTTTAGCGTTTCAGAGTGCAAATTTGGGCGGGATGAGTTTTCTTGAGTGCAAATTTGAGTGGGGATGAGTTGGGGGAAGGGGGACTTGGGTTTAGGGTTGTGGGGATTTCTGATGAGGAGTGGCGTTGCAGGCCTCGGTGGCGTTCGAGAGTCCATTGGTGGGCTCAACCGTCCGTGAAAGTCACTTCCGCAACAAGTTCGACGCGGTAGTCCTCGCCATCCACCGTCAAGGCGAGCGCCTCTCCACAGACGTCCGCGACGTGAAGCTCCGCGCCGGCGACGTCCTCTTGATCGACACAGGCTCCAACTTCGAGCACCGCTACCGCAACGACGCGTCCTTCAGTCTCATCACCGGCGTCCCAGAGTCATCCCCCGTAAAAAAATCCCGCATGTGGATCGCCCTCTTCCTCGGTGCCGCCATGATCGCCACCCAAATCTACGGGAGCGCCATCGACGAAGAACTCATCAACCTCCTCACCGCCGGCATCCTCACCGCGGGTCTCATGCTCCTCTCGCGCTGCCTGAACGCCGAACAAGCGCGCCACAGCATCGACTGGCGCGTGTACGTCACGATCGCCTTCGCGTTCGCGTTCAGCACGGCCATGGTGAAGACGAAAGTGGCGAGGGCGATTGCTAACATCTTCATCTCGATCAGTAAGTCCATTGGGGGTTTACGCGCTTCCTACGTCGCGATCTACATTGCTACGGCGCTACTGTCCGAGCTTGTGAGCAACAATGCGGCCGCGGCGATCATGTACCCCATTGCGGCGGATCTGGGAGACGCGCTGGGGGTCGTGCCGACGCGGATGAGTATTGTGGTGATGCTGGGAGCGTCTGCGGGGTTCACGCTTCCCTACAGCTACCAAACGAATCTCATGGTGTACGCCGCGGGAGACTATCGGTTCATGGAATTCGCGAAATTCGGACTGCCGTGCCAGCTCTTCATGATCGTCACTGTCCTCTTCATCTTCCTGCTGGATGACAAGATCTGGGTGGCGGTTGGGATTGCTTTCGCTATTATGCTGCTGGTCTTGGGATGGTTTCTCGTCTGGGAAGTCGTGCCTGAATCGATTCGGTCGAAATTGTCGCCGCGTCGGAAGAAGAAACAGCAGCAGCTCAATTCGTCCAGAGATTTCGATCTGCACAAGGGCTGATCCCGTACTCCACAAATTTATTTCGCTTCCAGAATGTTGATCTCTAGTATGTGCAAGTTAGTTGGTATGTTCACCACCACGCCTTAATTTCACACTTACATTGTGAGGTCTTGTGTTTGATTTACGAAGTTTCCAATCCTCAAACCGATGCGAACTCATCCTGTACGTGGTTGACTTCGGTGAGGAACGTGATTCTCACTTCGAAAAGAGAACAGGAGTTAGAATGAGTTCCGTTACAATCGAACTCCGTCTTTGGATGGCAACTGAATGCTGTTCCGAGAAGTGCACTCCTGTGTGCATTCCTGTGTTAATTTCCACCTTCCGTGAAAATTGAATAAAGCGCTGATCAAATTCAAATTCAGAGAACTTCAATTGTATTAATTGGTGATTATTCTTAACATCATACATTAGACAATCTATGCCATTTACAATAGCGAAACTTTGAGCCCATGAAGTAGTGATTGTCATTGTATATACAAGACAAGTGGCAAATCAATGCTTACTCAAGCAAGGTGGAATTGACAGCAATCGATCAATACTGTGCCTTCGCCAAAGAAGGGGAATTGAAAAAGCAGTTCGTGCTGATCGAACATTATTTTTAGTGTTCACACCATTGAATATTAGAAAACCCTCATTCTGGTTTCCACAAAGTCAGAGTCTCTCTCACTAGTTGGGTTTTGGTGATGTGGGACTTCGCCGTGAGAGTTTTCGAGGGGGAGGTCTTTAAGGGGGTTTTGTGGGCTGCTGGAAAGCTCTGTGAAGAAGGGGACTTGACTTGCAAGTACGCTACCGACAGTAAACTTTTGAAATGAAACGACGTGGTGTGGAAACGGCTCTCGCCAACGAAGTTAAATGCTTAATAATTCGGCTCCTGACACATCGACGGGGAGCGTCCTGCTTCCCGAAGCTCCGTAATAGTCTAGTGGTTAGGATACCTGGCTTTCACCCAGGCGACCCGGGTTCGAGCCCCGGTTACGGAATGTCTCGCTGCGTTTGCGGGGATAGCTCAGTTGGGAGAGCGTCAGACTGAAGATCTGAAGGTCGCGTGTTCGATCCACGCTCACCGCATAAAGTTTTTTGTTTTTTTTATCAATTTTTTTTTTAATTCTTATTGGCAACTCAAAGATTCCAACGCAACGTGATACACATCATTTGGATAGCCTATGAAGAAGTTATGAAGCTTCAAAGTTTCATTACTTTGAGAAAACATTTCAATTCAATTACACAAATACATGCATGCTTATTAATAGTGTGACGATCTTTGTTGATGTGGTTATCCTAGGCTAGTGGATTTGGGGCATGGTAAATTGGGACAAGCCTTAAATGTGACTTGCATTTAGTTCTTCTTAGGCACATTGCATGTCTCCAAACATTTCATTTCAATTCAATTGCAGAAAGACATGCATGCTCATTAATAGTTGACGATTTTTATTGATGTAGTTATCCTAGGCTAGTGGATTTGGAGCATGGTAAATTGGGACAACCCTTAAATGTGACTTGCATTTAGTCCTTCTTAGGCACATTGCATGTCTCCAAATGTTTGAAAATTAACTTCATAAACATCTTTTATGAAGGGTGGAAAAAAATCCAAATTATCCTTGCTGAAAAAGGGGGGTAACCAAATAGAATATGTCCCAAATAGTGGCCATACTTCGAATTTTTATAGTTACAAATTCAAAGTTTCCCCTGGATTCTATGCTTTTGAGTTCATTGAGCCAACACACCTAGCATTAAATCCATTGATGATTTTGCACCTAAACTTGGGGACCTATCATCTATGCTTGTTAAGCCTCCGTGCCATGTTGTCCATCCATTCAACCTACCCCAACATTGGAAGAAAAAGCAAGAAATTAATAATTGAATATAGAGTAAATTGACACCCTTGTGAAATTGTAAGATTTTCATTTAATACCTCCATCATGCTCTTAGGTTACTCGGGAAGGAGACCATTAGATGTTTTTCAGTTGCATGGAAGGGCCATTTTAGGCCTATTTCTCATGTTGCAAACTAGTTACTATTGGCTAATTTTTTTTTAAAATTAACTAATTAAATTTTTTAATTAAAATAAAAATAATTCACAAAGATTAATGCCACATTACATTGCTTATGTAGTCAAGTTTCCATACTCTGGGAACTTGTGGGAATTTGCACCCCTATACAAATTAAAGTATTGGATTGTACATCACCTTTGTTCAAGTTATACATTATACTTGTTAATTCTTTTATTTATCTTTAGTAAAAAATGAAAAGGACAAAAATTATTGATGCTTTTTACCTTGGGAAGGGCAAAGTCAAGGCTGAAATGTCATTTTGAAGGGCAATTTTATGGGTTCAACATCATAGGAAAAGACAGGGGTTGATGTGGAGGTAACAATTGTACCACCTGTCCATTTTTAATTAGTTTTTGTTTTAGGATTCTTATCAATTTCACTTGGCATTGTGTCTATCATTCATTTAGATGTTACATTGAACATTATTATTGACATAAAAACTCAAGTTGTTCTATTTGACAAATCCCTCTACTAAAATTATAAAACAATCTTATAAAATACAGGGTTTTTACGGTGCCAACACTAGTTGACACTTAAATTTTGAGTGTAAGGTTGTCATTTTGTGGGCAATTAATAGAGACCCAAAACCATGTGTAGATTAGGGCTTTGGGGGGCTTTCTAGTGCTAGATTGCACTAGAAAAAAATAATTTGGCTAAAAGTTGGCAAAAAAATGCCAAAAAACTTGGAAGAAATCACAATAACTTCAAATTTCAAATAATACTAAGTGAAACTGCCAAATGGATGAAAACCAAATTATAGATATGTGATATGTGCTAATGTGATCTTTTCTATCCAATATGTGGATGAATGTTGAAATTTAGAACACCACTATAACATTTTATATAGTGATTTTCATTGGCACCTTTTAAAAAATAAAAAAATAAAAACTAAAAACTAGTGTAGACCTCCCAAAGCTTCATCTTCTTCAATCAACAACAATCGAAGAGATGCAAAAAATAGGAACAAATAATGTTAATTGACCCTTTCAATCATTTCATTTATCTTTCCAAATTGATGATTGCATAAATGGAAGAGGAATTATTGCTTAAAGTTGTTTTGCTCATCCTAAATAGCAATAGCAATTGAAATCCTAATCTAACCAATTTGCAATGTCACAAAGTGCAACAAGAAGATCATTTTGGAAATTGAAAATTAAGGCTGACAAGAAGATCATTTTAGACCAGAGGGAGTAATTGTTTAGGGCATCAATGTACAACATTTTGACTCAAGAAATTAAGTTATTATGGCCCTACAACAATTGGTAGTTTTGTTATTTATTTCGAGCCCATTGAAGACACAAATGGGAGCAAACCCATTGTGAACAAAATGTACTGAAGATGTACATTTAAATTCTGGAATGTACACTATACTTATATAATTTTGTCCACAATGGGCTTGCTCCCATTTAGCCCACAGCACCTTACTAATAATTGCAGGTTCTGCAGAGACAGTAATGTTGTCTGTGTTCAATTCGGTGCTAGAGGTTTAGTGTATTCTTCTGCCTCAGCCCTAAACCCTAAAACCCTGGAAACCCTAAAACCCTGGTTAAACCCTGATTATTTCATTCGGAGGAGAGTAGAACAGGGTTAACGTATTGCATATGAGATTGGTGCGACACAGACGCAGCCTTTTGTTCTTGTTGCTGGACCACATTGGTGAGAATAAACCTTAATTGATCTGTATCCGATCTCCTCAGGAGCTCAATTGCAACAGAGCCAACAGGTTTTTGGAACAAAACGAGGAGCATCTACTTATAATGGGTTCTTCTCAACCCATCTGCATTTAGAAGCGAGGTCTCTTGTCATTTCAGTTCTAGTATCTTCATTCCATGGCTGTAGATTAATGCAGCTTCGCTCCAACTGTTGTAATAGCGCTGGAATCTCCATAGGACATACGTTTGATGCATTTGTTTTGTTAACAGCTTCATCAATTAATTATGAAAACTTGGCTTATTATCTCGATTACCGATTGCCATGTGCAATAGGCTTGCTCATCGTCTTCTTATGGATGCAGATCTTTCAGCAGCGTGTTTTCTCCATTGCCCTAACAAGGCCACTGTTATGTGGACATGATGGTTACTTGCTGGTAGACCTACAGTTACAGTATGACGATGTGTTAGTTTTTTAGGTTTTAGGGTTTAGGTTTGGGGTTTAGGGTTTAGATATCAGTGAAGACCAATTTGTAACCAAGTTGGGTGGAATCTTCGACTGGAACAAGCTATAATTTCCACAAGTTTATGTATGGGATATAGACTTAAAATTCCTTTGATGCATACTTTAGGCATTTGTTACAGCTTGCAGCCCTGGTATTCCTCATTTTCACGAATTAGAGGTGGAATTTACAAGTGCTCAGTATGTTTTGATTCGAGATGCTGCAGCTGATCATGTGATTATGTGTAGCACAATTCCTCAATGGCTGCTTGACTGAGCTGGTGTTGTGGGTATATGCTTGTGTTGCAGTTACGGGGTGCGCAGCTCCAGATTCTGAAGCTCATTGAAGGGACTGTTAACTCTCATGGGCCTTTTGGTTTCCAGTAAAGTAGGATTTAGAAGGGATTTCTCTTATGGCACATCTTGTTCTTCTGTCACAACTCGATGTTTCATTCTAGTCTATGATCAACCCTCTAACGACACTGGAATTTCACATTCCCTGTATATCTTTGCAAATCTGTCACGTCGGTACACTTCCGATTGGCAAATTCCACGTGTCATGTTATGAGCATGCCTTATAATGCTAATTGAAACCCATTTGTCCTCCTGCAGCATAATGAGTAGAGAGGGTTGAGTGGAGTTGGAAAAGAGGGACTGGAGAGTATATTGTCCGATTCGTACATGAACACCTAGGATTGCATGTTCGACAACTAGAATCTCAATCTGATTATTGATCACTTTGCTGTATCATTTCAAGGCATGAAACGTTACCTGCCTGAGGTGCTTTTGCCAGTGCCAATGGTTCTCGTATTGGCAGGCACTGACAATTAGACAGGTATGCTCGTCTGCTATAAAGCTTAGATCGTTGGTTGAGTTCAAGTAGCCAGGTGTTTGAGCTTTCACCATTTCTGTTATTGAATGAATTCGCAATTTTGAATCCCTGGATCTAGAGAATTTAGTGTTTGAAATAAATATACTGCCGTCTGTCTGAGCTTGCGCGTTCAAATGATCATTTACAAATTGGGCAATGCAAAGGAAAGCGTCAGATGGTTGTTGCTAGACCACACTGGATTTGCAGATTAGTACTGTTTTAATTCTGACCATTAGGTCATATATTCTTCTGGTAGTAATTTTTTTAAAGTAAAGGGATGTCAGACCTTGCGATTCCTACTGCGCAATTTGCAGGTTTGTTATCAAATTGGGTACTACGTGATTCTTCTTTCCCCACGGCACTGGCCCTCTCATAGAGTTTTGAGATCGGTTTCATCTGTGGACCAGCTCTGACGTACTCGCCATATGAAAACCGTCGTCTGGTGCCAGAAGCGATGGTAATCCAGCCACTACTAGAAACGACACTTTACTTACCCACCGCCCAAGATGTTGCCACTGATTTCATTCTTGCAGGGACTGGAGGAATGACACAGTGCATGTGTGCAATCCCATGCAGTGGTGCCGACTCTGAATGGGAAGTGCAGAATTGCTGACTCCCATTGTTCTGGAATAGACACTGGAACTGGCAGAGCACGTAGAAACAGAAAGCACGGAGGACTGCCAGGAATCAAGCCAACTAGGAGAGGATTCTTCTTTTTCTGTGTTTTTTTTTTTCCTTTTTCTTCTCTTTTTCTTTAAAAATTAGTACAAACGAATGATCTTTTCTTTTGCATTGCAGATCAACGCGCGAATACATGAAAGGACTTCTTGAACGTTTCGCACCTTGGATGCTCTTCGGTTGCCACTGTTTATCATCAAGTGGTGGCCTTGAATTCCTCATTCAATACAAATTTCCATAAAGTCGGTGAGAAAAATAGGTAAGCCATTTGCCGCATTTGCTGGATTGTGTACTTGCTTGTATGTTATCGACGTTCATGTGTCTCATAAAATAATAATCACAGTCCGTATAAATAGCACTATGGATGTTGAATGGTCGGTGCCAGGGTACACACAGTACCTAATAATGAAGACACAAGTTTAGATCATTCCATGTTCGATCATTTTTATGACACAAGTCCAGTGCAGTAGTCCAGCTGCTTGGTAGGACAACTACAACTGCATTGTCCGATATCATTGGTTTGTGTATAAGTAAATATATATATAACCTTTGAAATTATGTCCCTATTATCACAAGGATTTTTGTGCAGGTGAATCTCTATTTTTATTTGAGTCATAATGAAAACCGAATGATAACCAAATAGAGGAAAAACATAAAATAAAATAAAAAACCAAATCATTTGAAACCTCTGAGATACTTTTGAAACAAGACAGAAAGGATGGACTCAAACCATGAGTAATGATATTGGCAATGGAATCTCGTTTCATTTGTTTCAAAAACAAAAACAAAAACAAAAAAATAAACCATGAGTAATGAGTCCCTCAAGTACAAATTACCCGCACCTCATTAATGATATTTATTACTCAAGCTGGTCAAAATGTCAAGGTTGAGACTTGAGGTTCCTAGTGAGTTGCAGACTTGCTGTGACAAATGTGAAGAGGTTCATTTGTGTTCAAAATATAAAATATAAAAGCAAAGAGGTGATAACCCTGAAACGTTGGAACCTACTTACCTGACCGTGTGGTCAATCATCAAAGTCCTGTATCTTGGATGCTTCATTTTGCCATTGAAAATGAAAAGAATTTTTATTTTTTGTTTTTCAAAGATTTAGAAATTTCAGAATTTTTTGTGAAAATTTAAAATTATTATGAATTTTTTGGAGAAAAAATTTAAAAAATTTGTATCAAATACTCCCTCTGTTCCAAAATGATCTTCTTGTTAGACAAAATGTTTAAGATAAAGGCTAAAAATAACATTTAAAAAATCCATTTTGCATTGTAAATAAAATTTGGTGCACTCCTAGCATCCTAGAAATTGAGTTTTGGAACCCTTTTCAAAGTACAATTTGGGAGTATTGAAAAGTGAAATTTTTTGAGCATTTTCAAACAATACCAATAGACACATAATTGTTGATTGTGAGGTATTATTTTGTTGGTAGTTAGTATGGGCCCAAGACCATGTGTGGATTTTAGTACCACCTCCCAAAGCTTCATTTCCTTCAATTGGGCAACTTTCAAAAAGATGCAAAAAATAAAAATAAACAATATTGATTGATCCTTCCAACCATTTTATTTATTTTTCAATTGATGATTGCATGGATTGAGGGGGAACTATTGCTTTGAATTGTCTTGCTACTCTCAAATAGCAATTGAAAGCCAAATTCAACCAATTTCAATGTCACAAAGTACAAGATTATTTTGGAATAGAAGTAGTATAAAATAAGCTTAGAAAATTTGTAAACTTCTTCATTGGTGTATATTATATTGTACAACATCATGGTGCAAACTAAAATTTTGTATCATCGATCTATAATTAGGAACTTATTAAAACGTAGTAACAAGTCTAAAGTTCAAATGGCTATAAAATATAATATTTTAGGAATTTTACAAATTTTCAAATTGGACTAAGGAAGTAGTTTTAATAAACTTTATTCCATTAGTTAGGTTCAAATCCAAAAAGATCATTTTCAAGACTAAAATTTAAATCAAGAGCAATGGTAATAGGCATTATCAAATATAGTAGTAAGGTATTTTTTTGTGATCTGTGGATTTAGCATCTTCTATTCTATAAAGTTTTGTAGGTTTTCAAGGAGGAGCTTTCAACCACCAAGTGAAGTATATACATTCAAAGAGCTCTTTGTAACAAATTGGATGAAAATCATTGATTTATAAGTTATAAAAAGGCAAGTTTGACTAATAAAAATCATTCATTTTTTAGTTATAAAAAGGCAAGTTTGACTAATAAAAATCATTCATTTTTTAGTTATAAAAAGGCAAGTTTGACTATTCATTAGTCACTTTTTAGCTATATTGGCATTTTAAGGTTAACTTATAAACCAAGAGTGTATTACAATTTGATGACTAATGATGTTTTGCTTTCTAGTAGCCTACCAACTTAGCAACCATGCATTTGAAATTTGAAATTTGAAATTTTTAATTATATTTAAGATAAATCAAGGAAGTAGAAACTACCTTGGGATTGACTGGCAAAAGAATTTGGGATTTTTCTAATATGGGTGAAATAATTTGCGCAAGCAAATTATATCATTGTGACATTTTAGATCTAGTGATGTTTATGATTTTTCTACATGAGTTAAATATACAATATTGTATCATTTCTAGATTTTGTTTGTACATTATTGTGATAAGTCAAGTTTAAAAAATTTCAAAGTATATTTAATGTTAGAAATTGTGGTTGTTTGTTTTGTTTTTAGTAACCCCCAATTTGACTATTTAGTGCAATGTCAAGTATTGTCTCCTAAAATATCCTAATTAGAAAGAAAAATACAATTTATATATTTGCATTTTAATTTTTAATTGATTTGATAAACTTGCAACCAAGCCTATGATATGAAGCTATCATTTTTAGCAAATAAGACAAAAATAAAATCATATAATATTTAGTTTTTAATTTATTATATTATTTATTTTAAAATTTAAAGTTGAAATTTTCATCACAATTGCAAATTAGACATGTACTATGTCTTACAACAATTATAACACTTTCAAATAAAAATATGATATTTTACTACAATTTTCAACTAAATGTTTGTAATAAAAATCCACACTAATTACAAATTTGGTGTTTAAAATTAGACTATATAATAAAATGTATTTATATTTTTGTTGTCAAAATTTTCAATAATGTTAATTTCCTTTTAAATATTCTAAAAAATATTATAGTACATTGGTACCATCTCTAAATGGAAAATATTAAATTTCAATTTTTGATTACTTATAATGACCAAATGTAAGATAAAATTGAAGTTAGAGCCTACAATTTTAGGGTCCAATGTTAACTAGCCAATACTATGATAGACTAAAATAAGATTAGAATTACATTCACTTCTTTAATGCTATACTTTGTATTTGAATATTCCATGAATATATTTTCAACACATGTCTTATTTTACACCCATTTTTTAAACTACCTCTACATGTCTAGTTGTAAATGTACATAGAATCTTAATAGAAACACATTTACGGTAGGAATACTACAAATAGAGAGGCCCATCTGATGGCACACAGGGTGTTCTAAAATAAACAATAGCTCCCTCTATTGTTGATTGGAAAAGAATAGGTTGGCTCCCACTTACCTAGCAACAAGTTCCAAAGGTTGCCGTTTTAGGTGAAGCCATGAGACGAGAATGGGCCATCCAAATGAAAAATCCAAATTTATATTGAATTAAACATCCATTCTTGAAGGACCTCTTTTTTTTTTTTGCATTCAATTCCTCATCCTTATTTTTGCACACATTGAATTGAATTGAATATCTCAACGAATTCTCCATATCCTACAGACTAAAATCCTTAAATTATTCGTTTACAACATTCCACATGGTTTGCTTCCACGAGGGTGCATGTAGTTCATGCATCCGTATCGTTGTCTTATAAGGTAAGCATTCCCATTATGGACCCTCTCTCTACACCTGTCCAAGATTTTATAGTTCATGCATCCGTACCATTGTGTCGTAGAAGGTAAGCATTCCCATTATAGACCCTCTCTACACTTGTCCAAGATTCTAGGACGAAAAGCATTTGCGACGAAATGTTGAAGTAGAGTAGATGACGGAAATGGTGCGATGCGTATTTGGAATGCATGCCCTTCACGTCGGTGTGATGTGGGGTCTCAAATAAACCAACTCCTTTTTATTCTCGCCGGCTTAAAAATGGAACCAGCGTTGTTTTTGCAACAAGTTTTAATTCTCAATATTTTGCGAGCAAAAAAGAGTGGCCGCTGTGCAAAGCTTCCCGTACAAACTGCACGGAACTGCATGGCACATATCACAATGGGCTGGCATGGCATGGATTAGAGTGGAGCCACCCGTAACCGATCAAGCAAGCAAATAATTTTTGCAGAGGTGCAGGGGTCCAAAAAAACGAGGAATTTGCCGAAAATTTGGTAATTTTATCGCTTGAACTGGAATTACTATGAATTTTGGAAGGCAGAAGTGGATCTCGACAGACCCATGCCTAATATATAGAGTCTTTCAATTCCGATCATTCAAGAACTCATTACTGTGTACTTTCCGGTTCATGACTTTGGGTGGTGTGTTGTGACCTTACTAGTCCCAACTTTGAAAATGGAAGAAAAAAAAAACATTCCAAACTAGCTTTGGTTGGAAAAAACTACACCCTATAGACTGGATATGGTGCTTTAGTCAGGAATGAGTGGTTCTACCTTAGAAGAATTCAAGGTGGTAAAGTAGTATGCTCTTTTAAAGCAACCTTTTAAGAGCTGTGATTGCATTTGGGGGGAAGTTCAAGTCTTTGAAATAATTTTCAAAAAAATTCTGTAGGAAGAAAAATGGAATTCGCATCTAACCCAAGTCATCTCATATTTGGGGGACCTTTGTGGAATTAGTTACAAGATTTTGAAATTGAAACACAATGGTCACTATAAGCGACCACCTCCTAAAATGTACACTGCTAGTACATTGAAGAAAGCAAAATGTAACTTTTTTGTTGGAGGTTGCCTTTTAGAGTGCCCTACCTTATATATGTATGGGTATAGATCCCAAGACTAATGCAAACCTAGAAACTAACTATAGCCCTAGGATTGGTATGAATAAATAATCTAATAGGGAGTCATGTAGATCTTGGTACATAGGAAGGTAGAGAACATCCCCACTAATTTTTTCCTATTCCATTTGGATGATGAAAGGGGAACATATGTAGGAATAGAAAATACTCTTGCTCTCCAATGTTCCCTAATTTATAGAAATGTGATTTGAATTTTGTATAAATGAGGTCCTATACTAATTAGGCCATGTCTCCCCTTAATTTTTAGAGATGCAAGACCATGGGGGAGTCTTTCGTATCTGAATGAAATATATTCACATAGTATAGGAAGCATCCATCGTAGGGTTATAGGGATGCTCTTATTTGATTTTGTATTTGATACTTAGTCCTAATTTGTTCCCTCTTAAGTCCAAGTAAATTGCATGTGTCAAATTCCTTTCCTACCTCAAATTCAAAAATATTGATCAATGACATTCTTATTTAAGCACCCCAATTAAGTCTATTGAGAAGGTATATCTTATGTACCAATTCAAACTTCATATTTATATTTGTTTATGTATATATATATATATATATAATATTTTTTTGAAAAATCTTATAATAATTTCTAGCTTCTTAGGCTTTCTACAATTTTAACCTCTAAATACCCAAAGCATCATATTTTGGTGTTGACTAAGTTTTGAAGTTAAATAAAATCTTACAAAGTACTAATTTTATTAACTTTTTTGGTTGAATATCCTTTAAAGTCTCCTTTAGCATCAAAAGTTTGATTTTGAATAAAATTGTTCATGATTTTTCTATTAAAATTTTTGTGCAAGGGTATTCATTGCAAATCTTGATTCGCTTAGTATTAAAGGCTCTTCAAGATGAGCCTAAAATACACTAGATCTTGAGGAAAAAACCACATTAGAAATTCATTTAAAAAAATTGTAGGGTAGATTTTGAGAAGACATAAATTGATTATGCTTATGTATGTTGTTTCCTTTAAATTCATTTGTAAACTCAATTTTAAATTTGACATAGAAAAAGAACATTGAAAGACTTCATTTCACTTTTACGATTTCAACACTTTCATGATCAAACATTATAATTTTTCAATCCATAAGTGATATTTTTAAGTTTTATTTTTCTATGTCATCTAGAACACATTTAGTTTGAACTTGTATGGTTATAATTCTTTTTTAAATTGATAAAACTTATAAAGACATTTAGTTTTAAGTAAGTTCTAGGAAGCTTAAAAAGGCATTTCACATTTAGAGATTAATCATTATTTAAACAATCAAAAGAATATATTTTTATATTTAACATACAATAAATGATCACCTTTTATCTCTTTCAAATTTTGAGTTGATCAAAACTCAATAATTTTTAATATCGTATGCATAAAAATCTAAAACTTCATAAACTTTTACTATCTAAATGATTGCAACCATCATATAAATATACAAAATATATAAAAAGCTTATGCATTTTTTATAAGAGAGATTTATATTATAAAACTCAAAAACAACAAAAATATAATAGACATACAATAGAAATAAAGTCAATACTCTAAATGAATTTATTTAAAATATTTAGATTTTAAAAGTTTGCCAACATATTTTGACTTCCATAAAGCTTTCTACAAATTTGAAAGATACAACCATTTAAATACTAACTATTGGAAACTAGTCTAGTGGAGCTTTGCTTTTGCAATAATTATTACGGTGATGTTCAACTGCTTAAGGTTTAAGGGATAGTCAAAATTTTCAAAAGATGTACAATAAAATGTAATTTAGAATAATAATTTAATGACAATTTTCAAACAAAAGTTGTAAAATATGATATGTATTTAGAAATGTGAACAAAAAAGTTCATTTAGAACAAACTACATATTCTAAAAGTTGAGAAACGGGGGAATTGTATTAAAATCTAAAGTGCAAACAATTAATGACAAAATTTTCTTCCTAGAATTCTTTAGCAGTGTACCATACTCATCACCATCCAACGCCACATTTTGAAGATCTAAACCGCTCTTTGGAACGTGAAAGTACTTCAAATCAAGCAAATATCTTGTAGATTGAGAATTGACGAGTATAAAATTGGTGCTAGATTGGTATTTGATTCAAAACAACTTTTGGAACCTTCTAACTATAATTTATTATTTCTATTTTTAATTATTATTACTTCTCTTTGTTTAATATGCTTCAAATTTTAATACCTTTTGTCTTTCTTTCATAGCTTTCAAAATGTAGAGTTAGTCATAAAGTTTGGAAGTGTCTCAATGAGGAATTGATTCTTTTTATTCCAATTTCTATATCCATATGGAATGAGATCAACTACTATACTAATCAATATTTTTCAATAAAATTTGATGTCCAAAATCAAAAGTTCTCTTTAAATTAATTATAAATATTCAATTTATAATTTAATCCAAAAAAAATTCCTTAAATTTATCATTAAGTTCAAATTATGGTGATTTTTAAAGATTTTTATTTTACTTGTTTATTTAAGCCATCTTTTGAAGGGTCATTTTTAAAAAATTAGTTAGCTCATTTAATTAGCTTTTGAGATCAAGATATTTCTACCTCTTGACTACATTAGATTTGAAAAGAAAAGTTGTGAAAATCTATGCCCTAAAAATATATGAGAACTAATACAAGAATCTATACATATTTAGATGGATGAAAATAGAAAGATTTTATGTGCTTGGCATATGTCAACATTTGCATATAATTAGAAATTTGAACATTTGATTTTTTAAACCTTAAGCTGTTGTTTCTACATTTGAAGAATGTTTTGTATCATTTGGATGACATTAAAGAGCCTTATAGGATGGAAACATATTTTTGTCCATTTTCTTTAGGGACTTGATTGAACTTGAATACAATGGTGTTAGGAATTCTCTTTCTATGTTGTTATGGGCTCTTTTCCTTGAAAAGATGTTTTTAAATCTATGGACCACTATCTATAAAACTTTAACAACGTAACTTTTAGTTCCACACCTTTTCTTCCCTAAATAAAAATAAAAATTTTATTGCAAAAGAAGAAGAATCTACAATTTTGAAATTCAATTGCAAGGTCATAAGTATATTAGGAGGATTGCTAGCATGTGAGCATAAAATCTATGAGCATATAAAGTTAGAAGTTTATATTATAGACACCTTCTATGGTTGTAGGTGTCTATACTATAGGTATCCATGTTACAGACTCTTTCTATGTTATAGGTACATATGTTATAAAAACTTTCAAATGGTTGTAGGCACATACCTACAATTAGGTTCAAGGTTCATAAACTCATGAGTTTGTGCTCATGTGCTAGCATTGTTGAGGATGTCAAGTAGAAGACAATTGCAAGCATCCAATAGGAGTAGATCAAGTGCAAAATGAAAACTTAAGGTAGCAACGTTGATACCCCTTTGGTGCTATTGGTGGGAAGTCCTCATGTACTTCTAATTTCTTTTTCTTTTTCTTTCTTTCTCCTAGTAAATATTTTTTTGAAAGACATGGACAATTTCCATTGATACCCTAGGCAATATTTTAGTTGGTGTGTTATTACTCTTTACTTCACAATGAATTTATTTTTATTTGTGCCCCCCAACAACTATGACAAAATACTAAATGCAATGTGCATGGATAAAATTGGCAATGCCTACAATTCAAGTGATTGCTCAAATTGCATGGTCAACTAATCAATGTTTAGAGAAAATTATCGGTTAGATCATTCTTAGCTAGTGGAATTGGGAAAAAATCTGTTTGCAATTTGAATACATGAAAAAATACCAACATCCAATCCTCGAACCGGCTTCATTTTTTAACCTTCTTAAGGCGCCACACCTTAGGGCGGGCTTCTGTATGGTGTCGGGGTCTAGTAGAACCTGCCAATCATTGGTCAAATGAACTTCTCCATTTTCTAGGAACACCCATTTGATTGATAATCGGCAGACTCCACTAGCCCCCAACTCAGCCTGCCCTTAGAGGGGCAACACCCCGATAGTGTTGCCGGGGTGCCTGTGTCTCTTTTCTTTTCTTTTCTTGTTTTTTTTTTGCCAAATCCATTTGCGACTAGGTGCTTGTATTTTTTTTTTCCTTCCCAAAGTAAAGGTCTCCTCTCTTTGTGTCAAAAAAAAAAAAATACCCCAAAATAAACCCGGTTGACTGCAGGAATTGGAGGAACATGTCCGGTACAGTAATAGTAAAGCTCCGGAGCTGAAAATTCCCCAACTGAGCTCACTCAACGCTGGTGCCACAATAATGAAATCCATCGCCACTCCGTCCCGGCATGTTCTCCGGACATGAACGGAGGGAATGTCGTCCAGCTCCGGGCGGGCCGCGGGCGGCTCTTATTTGCGGTGCACTCGGAAGTCCTTCTTCGATGCTGCCGCTGCCGCTGCTGCCGCTGTCGCTGATGGCAGCTTTTTATAAAGTTTGGAGGTGGAACTGGTGGCTCCCGTCCGGACCTCCCCAAGCAAGCAGCATCCCGGCCTGAGCTAGGAGACAGCAGAAAGCAAGGGTTGGCTCCAGCCAGGGGCAGGGCGTGCAGCAGGAATCAGGAGAAGGAGGCCCCACTCTTCCAGATAATGAGACCGACCATCGCAGCTCCAAAGGCGCCGCTCCTGCTGCTAAACTTAACCTGCTCATCAGCGTCCCTGAAGTCAGTCGTCAGGCATCACAGATTTCACACTTTCACACTTTCACAGGCAGGCGTCAATCTCTGTGTCCCGCTCTGTGTGTGTGCCTGTGCCTGTGGTGCACGCACTGAGTTGCATGGGTTTGCCCACTCCCATCCCAGCTGACCTTTCACTGCCTTTTCTTCCGCCTTTTGTCATTAATAAGTTAGAGGAGGACCATAATTAGCTAGCTAGTATAGTGTTCCACCATGTTGCAAATGAAACGGCCCGTGCGCCCTGATTGATCATGGTGAGCCCCTGATCACAGGCCGGCGAAGCGACCGAAGCCCAGGGATGGCCGGACGTACAAGGCCACAAAGCAACGAAGCAACACCGGCACAACAGGCTGTCGAGGACGGGAGAAGAATCGAGTCAATCGCCACAACTGTTCGCGTAACGCTAACCTTCACTTCGGAGGTCGCTGCGGAAGCGTAGACTGTACATACAGTAATGTACTACATTGGACTCTGATTTTAGAATGCAAATTACTGCATGTACTGTAACCGTAAAGTGAACCTCAGTTTGTACCAGGAAGCAGAGTTTTTGGGTTTTTTCTCCATTTTTATGAAGTGCCAAAGTGGTGACATAAAATGTTCATAACATTATTAACCCTTTGAAAAGACAATAGGGTGACTTTGGGAATCATCAGTTTTTAACACCATGTGAAGCATTGACTTGAAAAATTATAAAAGCACTCATTGCAAGATAAACTATTGTAGAAGACCTCCTCTTTTCTTGCAAAATTTTGAGGATGAATAGTTGCATTTCATAGATAGATCCTTTGTCATCCATTGAATGCAAAATGTCTACCTCGATGTTTAAGGGTTAATCTTTGTTGGGGTCCCTTTTGCTCCCTCAATATCAAGAGCCTCCATCAACAAAGTTTTTATGCCCAAGTGAATGAGGTTCCAAGCATTGACAATGTGAAGATATAGAGCTTGTGCCCAACCAATCACATTTTCAACATTAAATTGGAATCTAGGGGGGAATTATACCTCCACCTAGGGGGAGCAATTGATTAAACAATATTATGGTTGTAGACTTGGTGTTCCAAGTTTCAACATTCATCCACATGTTGGATAGAAAATATCACATTAGTATATATCACATATCCATAAGTATGTTTTCATTGACAATCTCGTCATTTCATCCAAGATTTTTGAAAAATTCAATGTTTTATAGCGGTTTTCCACCATTTCAATACTATTTGTATACCAAAAGCGTGGCGTTGGGCCAATTACTTTGGTGCAAATGGTCACCAAATCGCCAAAGAAAAGGCTATCAAGGAAGGGAGGCAAGAGGAAGGCTTAACTAAGAGTAGTACAAAAGAAACACAACACCAAACTTCCCTCGATTCCAATTTTGGTGCTTCAAAAGTTTCGTCTTGAGTTTTTCTCAAACTCCAATTCTTGGTCCCTTGTTGCACACACTTTACAATTAACTCTAATAGGGTAAGACACACCTTTGGATTGATAATTCAAAATTTTCATTGGTTTGTCACTTTAAAATCGAGATATCATCATACTAAAATGTGTTACCAATTATGGGTTATTTTTTACTTACAGACAAAAAAAAATCATCAATTTTTTTTTAAATGTTATCTTTTTTAGATTTTTTTTTGTAGTTTTGTGAAATTTCAAAGTCAAAACTTGAATAAACCTTGAAGTGTCTTATGGATGAATGTTTGAGGTGCCTTCAAAATGACCTACAACCATTTATGAGAGACTAAATAAAATGAAGCTCAGAATATTTTTGTCAAGAAGATTGAAGGGTCATTAGTCATTACTTTTATAGAGGTGTGAGTGAGAAAATTGTTTATTATTACAAGCATCCTATTTTGTTTACCTTGGGTATAAATGTAAGTGAGAGTGAGGAGCATCAATAACAATGTTGTAGGGTATCAACTAGAGAAAATATGTATGCAAACTTGAACAAAAGCAAACAAATTGTATCTACTTCCACTAATGCTAAACACCCCTTGAAAAAAGTAGTTAAACTACTATTGGCCACTGCCCTTCTAGCAATGGCTCTAAAATAAATTATAAAGAATAAAGAAGCTTCTTGGTCCAAAGACAGTTTTTTTTTATTCTGAAAAATGATAGTTTCGAAGATTTGAATTGAAAGCTTTGTGAATTTTCAAAGTCAAGACTTGAAATAAACTTAGATGTTGTTTGCCTTCAAGTATGGGCAATTACAAAGTATTGTGCACAAACTCATAATACAATGGCCTTCAAAACTACCCCAATGATTGTAAATGTTACATTTACATTTAAAGCATGATGTAGATAAAATGAAAACATGAAATGGAAAGTGATAATTTTATTAAAATAGGACATATAATGTACTATACATTTATAAAAATTTGAGCATAAATTGAATATTCAATGAGAAGGAAAAATAATTGAAGCATTTCTAGGCACTGGAACAATTTTGAAGACCCAACATGCCATTAGAGAAGATTTGAGGGCATCGGATCTTAATAAGTTTAGGATTGGACTCAAATCACCTAGGGCATAGGAGAACTACTACATAAGTCACTCAAAAATAATGATTATTGAGACCCTAAATTCTATCTAGGGTTACACACAAGTAAGGTTGAGAATTGTCATTGGTAATTAAAAATGGTCATACCTATACACAAGCCACGATATTTATGGACAATGCCCACTCCCTCATCAAATGTAAGTACTGCATGAATACATATCACAATATAAACATTTGTCTTGGTCATCTAAGAGAGTAATTCAACAACCTCAAAGTAGAAAAAACCTTCTATTCTAACCAGGGTTTTTTTTGGGCAAAATTTCGCCAAACTATTAGAAATTTGACCTCTCTGGCTTCGTCCCTCCAAAAAAAAGCCTCTATAGTGATGCCAACAAGGGGGACACTAGTCCAAAAAAAAGCCATGATTCTAACAACATGAAGAGAGACTCTAACTATTGATATAAAATCTAGGTAGTGGATCAAAGTGAAGAGTAGAGGTTAAAAAGAAAGAACTTGTCTCGAGATGCAATGCTTCTCATGAAGAGGATTTATTGAATTCTCCATGCTTGCCTCCATCTCACCTCATGCACTCACTAAAGTACCCCCACCTTCATTGTCAAGAGGGCATATTTTGCCATCAAAGACAAGCTTCAAGACTATTATAAAAGGTACAATTCCTCATGCCCAACCTCACATCCCATGACAATTGATAATCTTTTCAGTCCTTTTTAACCTCAATGACTTACCTACGGTCTCAATTGGAGAGACAAATATCCTATAGGTAACCAACTATATTGATGGTCAATTAATTAGAGGAGACAACACCATGAACATCATTGTTGGTCCAAAAAATGACACTTTCCTTCAAAATATCTTCTCTCACCCTAGAGATTATTCCTCTTCTCATCAATCAAAGCCTCATGCAACTTTTTATATAGATTCAAGTAGTATCACATTTTATTAATCTTATATTCACATTATTAATAATGAAACACCATGGTGGAGGGCTAAAAGTTTATTAAGCCCCTATTATCTTGATATAGAAAAAGACGCACATGGAGTGAACCCTCCAATCTCTAGATTCAAAGTTGGTCCTCATAGAGTGTTTGAACAATTGATACAACATAGGCCACTCAACACCACCTTTAGAAACAACATTGCAAGTCACAAAGAGAAATCAATGTCCAAAGGCCTTCTCAAGCTAACAATGTAAGAAAAATGTTGTTGGACAACAAGTCCTTAAAGGTATTTACTTTAATTTGTTCTTTGCTAGGAAAATACCCAAGGCTCATTAGTAAAAATATCTAGAGGTTAAATGAGTATAATACACCTTGTTGTGTATAAAACTTCTATCTATTTTACCTTAGCAACCTAGACATATTATATTTCTAGAAACATAAACTAAGGTGGAAAAACTATTTAACATTTACTCCAAAATTTGAAAGAAGAAAAATTCATAGGACATGAGACATCAATAGCATATAACCACACTTTAGGATAGATAAGTGGGGGAGTGGGGAAATGTGCATGTTCATATTCTTGCACATCTTTCATCTACTTCGTTGCTTTGGGGTTATTGGGGGGATCCAAATACAATGGGTCATTCTTAGGTGCTCTAGGATGGGATATAGGTGTATTGAATATGTATGTCCCTCACACTCCAAGAAATTGTATTAGACTTTGGAAGAAAATAGTAAACTTAACACCTATAGTTGCAAAACTATATGGATAATATGTGGTGATTGGAACATGGTAGTTTCAAAGGTCGATAGCTCTCATCTCACTAGTAGTATAATTAATCTATATCTAGCTTGCGGTATGGTATAATTAGATGTAGAAGATTTGTTTCATCAATGATATTACCATTTGTTTCAATTGTAACAATAGGTGTTGTAATGGTGTACATAAATTCAACGCTTGGATCATATTCACTATTTCTCTAGTTGTCTAAATAATTCCATTGACAATATTTAAGAGTTCTATATAGTAGGAGAATGAAACTTAGTCGATCATCTTCTAGTTTTGATCCATGTAGAACTTCATATTATGAAACCAAAAGCATATAGATACAAAATGAATGTAACACATTTTTTTGAAAACTAATCCTTGATCTATTATTATATCAATAGCAAGCTTGCCTAATTCATATGATTTTTGGGCAAGTTGTATACAACAATGAAGTAGTATCATCAATTTTGTAAATCCTACACTATAGCTAGCCAAAAGAGCAACGGAAGGCAACTTTAAAGATTAGTTGTCAAAAAGCGAAGATGAACTTCCATATAACCCCTTCAACCAAATTCTTTAGGGAGTGAGAGTTTTCCACAATTACTCAGCCCCCTCCCTACTTTGAGGACTAATGTATTCAAAGCCCATAAGTAAGGGCTAAAATCTAATGGTGTATGCATAGATTGAGCTTTGAAGGAATTCTTTCATGCAATAAAAGAGAGGTTCTCACAACCCAATGTGATAGAGTTGACCAATGGCAATGACCACCTTTGCACCCAATAGTCTAACTAGGAATGAATCAACTACAATTTTTACTTGGGAATACATAGAAAGAGGCCTTGTCAAAAAGAGATCAATACCAATCAACATTGGGATTTTTGAAGCCAATGGACAAAGATTTACACAAACATGGCCAACAAACTATTAGTGCCCATCACACTATAAGAACTTAGAGATGCCTTACAAGAATTTGCAACAACTAGATCCTCTAGGCCATGATGGCATTGACATTAAATTCTATTAGTGCCCCCAAAAAATAGCACATGATTTCATCCTCAAATAAAAATGGGATGTTTCTATTAGATATGACCAAGGGCATGATTACCTTGTTACATAAAGGGAGAAACAAGGCCTCACTTAACAATTAAAGCTCGAATTAAAGTCTTACAACCTTGAGCTTCTAAATTTTGATTGAATTTTTTTTGTTAGAGCTCTTCAGATGCATCTGCAATCCAATCCTCATCCACAATGTAGTAGAAGACCCTATGTGCACTACAATTTGAAAGCCACCCTATTTATACCACTATTTTTAGTAGAGTACATTCTAAACTTTCAAATGTTTTTTAGTTAATACATAATGGCCATAAAGTGGCATAAATAGTCACATGGTGCAAATTATAGGGTCTTTTACTTTGTATCCTAATATGATTGGTGAATTTTTTGCCCATTTAGTTTATCATGGAGAATATTCTATTGACTCATGAGACTAATATCTACTATGCTAAATAGACTAGACAATCCTAATCATTTTTAAAGCTTGAAACCTCACCCAACATTGTTGTTAGCAAATGGGAATCAATCCTAACTCATAACTTCATATGTGATTGGAATGAAGTTTAATTTGGAATTTTCATTAGGCATGTAAAGAAGTTTGTATAATTTGGAGACTTTGTTACTTTGATTTGGTTATCAATGTGGAGGAAATAAGCCTCCAATTTTATAGAAAACAAGTGTAGTTTTTGCACAGAGTACGAACTAGAATCCTTGTTGCATCAATTTTGGATGTACCTTCCCCCCAACATGTTTGGCATTTTTAAATTTACGTTGTACATCATATTTTAGGCCAAACAAATAGACTTTATGTATCAACCTATCTTATAACTAAGCCCTCTCTAGGAAGCTAATCTAAGATTTATCTCACCACCTCACTCACATCTAGATGTTATTAAAGATAAACATGCTTTGATAAATTTAGACAACTCAAAACCATTCCATCTTTCAAGAGATTAATCGGTATCATAAATTTGTTATTAAATCTCATTTAGAAAAGTATTATTGAATATGAACAAGTAGCTTGGTAGAAATTAATGTTGTCATTCAATCACAAAGTCTTTGGATTCAACAAAGTCAGTTGTTCAAAATTTGTCGCCCAATGGATTGTATTTCTGACCACCAATCTACTCGAAGGATCCTCCTTACTATATTTGGGAACTATCATCCCTTTAATACACGTACCAAATCACTATGCATACAATTGTTGACTCCTTACTCTACTTCCAATCTATTCAAAATAATCAAAGCACACAATAGCTACATTGATTTGTTCTAATATGGTGTAACTTTCTAGGTTGAGATTGAAAATACATTTCTCCTCACAATTCTTCAATTGCTTGTTTGAATTGGAAAAAAGTAGTGCACTAGAAACCTAGTATCATAACACATGCTACCTAAAGTGATTTAAAAAAAATTGACTTTACAATGGCCCACCAAAATAATGCAAAAGCCCAAAATTGTCTTCTTAGTTATTTAGGGGTTAAACTTAGAAAGAATCAACATAGCTAAATAATGTTTTGGGGAAGAAACTAAGTTGTACAGTCATCTAGAGTAGGTCAACCAACACCACTTTTAGCAATGAAGTTCCTTCATTTTTTTCCAAAATTTATAATAAAATTTGAACTCTTAAAAAACAAGCATATGTGCAACAACAAGTTGTGTCCTTAGAGCATTGGCTATATGCTCAAGTGAGGGAATATGAGCTAAATTCTTCAAGTTTGATGTAAATAGAAGATTGCTTGGTGAATGGAATCAATGAATCCTACAAAAGTGGGAAATGAATCCTACAAAGAGGAAGTTGAAGCTTCTCCTCTCCATCACGGGCCATATTCCTACCATTTATTTTTTATTTTTTATGAATTACAAAAGTGTCAATATAAAATGTTATAGTGGTGCTCCAAATCTTAGCATTCATCCACATGTTGGATAGAAAATATTGCATTAGCACATATCACATGTCTACAATTTCTGTTTTCATCCACAATTTGGAGATTTCATCCAATTTTTTTTCTTAAAGTCCCAAAGTCCCTACAAGGGACTCTTTGATTTTGGATAGGCTTGTGTGATCTCAATTTTTGACATAAATTTTTGAAACTTTTTTTGAAGATAAAAAATCATACTAGCTTTTTGTGAATATAATTTTTATTTCAATTGGTGCCCCAAAACAAAAGTTGTGCCACCGTGAGTCCAAGAAGCAACTTGAGGGGCAGCCCCCCCAAATTACAAAACATGATTTTTTTTATAAAATTTCTCAAAGATTATAATTTTGTCTACATCAAAATCTTTGATTCATTTTATTTGGACTAGTGATGAGAAACTTATAGATAATCTTACTTTTCGGGCAATCTAAGCATCTTCATTAAAAAATAACTTATAGAATCCATTTTGGAATGCAATTTTTGAAGTTTAAAAAAAATTGTTAGGCAAGGTTAAGTTTGCTTGCTAAAACAATCATACCATTGGAATTATTGTGTTTCAATTCCATCTTAAAACTATTAACAATTTAGTTATCCCTTCAATCTTGAACCTACTTCTACTTAACAACATTTTAATGAGTGAAATTAGAGGTTAATTTGAAGCTTTTTGCCATTTTTAAAGTCAATTTTTATTTTTCTCATGCAATTTGGCACTAGAAAGCTTAAAAAAGCCTTGATTCCTACGAAACCCCTTGCATGATGGGAATCCTTGGTTGTTAGATGAATTTTGCAAGCTATTGGTTCACTTTCATAGTCCATTGATGATTCAAATACCCATTCAATTAAAATCCAAGATTAGTGGAAACCATGGTTGAAATAATCAATGAAGTTTACCATGTCTTAGTGAAAATGAACATGTTGGTAAACTAAGTGATTATCTCCTTGAATATATAAAGTGTGTTTTCTACTACAATGATTTGTCCTATTAAAAGGGGGATTAGTGTCACCTAGAAAATTATTGTTACCACAAGTTTTTATTTTTGTGGAAACTAATATAATATAATGATTTTTCAACATGCACTAATTTGAAATAATGTGACTCTAATAAATTAGTATCACACACACTAAAAGAACTATACCTAATTTCAACTATTTTCTAAAGTCTATCAATCTAGATTCTTGCCTACAATGCACTCCCACATACTATTCATGAGAGTCTATCATCAATTTAAGATACACCTATTTTCACCACTTTGAAAATTCGTAGTTTATTCCTATGGTGTCCAAAGAAATGCATTCCAATAGGATCTAGGGAATTCCCTTTTGACTACCAACAAGACCCTATAAAAAATTCCAACATAATAATGGAAACCATCATTGAATTGTTTATTTGTGTGATTTAGGTGTAGTTCCCTTACATACTACTAGGACAAATTAGTAAAATGTAATGCAATAATTAAAGGACGCATCCCATGACTAAAGTAGTTACCAAAATGTTTGGATTATTGAACCTATGGGTGTATTATTTGTTTTACACCAAACAAAAATGGACATAAGATGGTTCTTAAATTGATCTCCATAGTCATTGAGTACATCAAAATGTATTATTTACTGCAAGAGCCAATCATTTTCCTTGCTTTCTCCATTTCTCTTTTCAAGTTGCAAGCAAATAATTTATGGAAGACATACAGTCATAAATAGGCGCCTACAACACAATTCATTTGAAAATTCATAAGTAATTCAATAATGCCTCAAAAAATAAGAAACCACTTGTGTTACATTCTACAACTATTTTTCTTTATCTAAAAAATGAGCTAAAAATATTCTTGTTGAAAGAAATACATGAAAAAGACAGACCAAAATTTTGATGAGCAATTTTTGAGCCTCCTACTTTAGTGTGATGCATAGCATTTACACTAGGAAAAAAATGCAAACTATATACAACAGTACACAAAAGAGTGTAAGTTTTCTTTTAAAAAAATAAACGGACTTTAAGGGCCTTAACTAGACTAACACAACACAACAACCAAGGCAACTTTGTGTGATAAGCTTGGGAATTATACACCTTGGGTATTTGCATTAGGAACAAGTGGAAGAACCCCCCCCCCCCCTCCTTATGCACCAACATCCTACCTTAGTGTGATGCGTAGCATTAATGTAATGCAAAACATGCACAACAACACACAAAAGAGTGTAAGCTCTTTAAAAAAAACATACAGCCTTCAAGGTCCACAACTAGACTAACACGACACAACAACCAAGGCAACCTTGCGTGATAAGCTTGGGAATTATACACCTTGGGTATCCCCATTAGGAACAAGTGGAAGAACAACCCCCCCCTCCTCATGCGCCAACATAGGGAGTCTCCATACGAGCAATATCAACATGGGGAGTTGAATGGGGGAACCTCATGCATTTTATTAAAAGTTCCTATCACTTGACCATCACCAGGGGGTAGAAGCTCCTATCACTTGGCCTCACTCACTGTAAAAGTTCCTATCACTTGGCCATCACTAATGGGTAGAAGCTCCTATCACTGAGCCATCACTCAATGTAAAAAGCTCCTATCACTTAGCCATCACTCAGTGTAAAAGTTCCTATCCCTTGGCCATCACCGGGGTAGTTTTTAGGTCATTTCCGACCAAAAGAGTGTAAGTTGTTAGAGCAGCCAGCCTCAGAGTCTGATATTTTTTTCGTCACTTTCTTTGGACTTGTGGGAGCCATGATTTCTGCCTTCTCAGTGCCTGTGTTGGGTACGACAGGAGCTCAATCCCCTTTTCCTTTGTGCCCCCCCGCCCCCCCCCTTTTTTTTTTAAATTCTGGAAGATGACCACCAGTTCGTAACTGCAGATCTCACTCACTGGGTCATATGTATATTTTCTTAAATTACTATACTCTCAGATACCTATACCTAATTTTTTTTTAAACTACATACATAAACTATTTTTTTTAAAAAATTTTTTACCCACCATTTGAAATTTCAATATTTCTTAAGGATCATAGGTTCCAAAGCCCTCCTTTTTGATATTCCCAGCCCAGCCCAGCCAGCCAGGGGTGGGGTAATTGATGGGCAATTGTACCGGTCTGGGTGGTGGAGTCGGCTAATAACGGCAAGGCGCCCCAGACAAGGCGACAAAGGGGGCCGCCCAGCTACTCGTGAGGGAGGGCTAGGCCCGGCCAGGCCAGGCTTCGCAGTTCGCATGGGCCATCAAATCATACTAATAAACAATTAGTATTTCTTCTGGCAGGCCGAATCGCCAGTCTGGCCCCGCGGCCCACTCTCACAGGCACCGGGGCTCATTATCCGCAATCCCTCACGTTTTCGGTTCTATTTTTTAATTTCTAACACACACACATGGAGAGGACATTCCTCATGTTTTAAATAATAGTCACCGTAGTTGGGGCTGGGCTACGGTAAGGTAAGGTAGAAGTACCTATTTCGGATAACTTAAGCATTATTTTCAGTGTGGTGTGTATGATTTGGAGGAAGTCATGCGGGAACTGCTTCAGGGTGTGCAAAAATAAGGTTGCTGAAGAATAGGGGTAAGGTAGGTACACCCAAATGTGCCACTGACCTTAAACCGCCATCTAAGGTAAACCAGCCCATTGTGGTCAGAATGAGGAGTTTGGCATCATCTTGTTGTTGAAATTTTTCAATTTTCTTCTTACATTAGTACAAGTGTGAGAAATAGCAAGTGCAATTGAAATTAATTTTTTTGACCAAGTATGAATTTGCTAGAAATTTCTGAAGCATTGAGCCCAAAGGAGTCTGTAGACTACCTTAAGACCACTAAAATCTGAATCTGTAATGCTCATCTCACTGCCTAATGCAGTCAAAATATTTTCTATTACAGAAGGCAAAAAAAGTCAATTTTTACAATGGACTTCACACTGAAAACTCATAAGTTCCTAATGAGGTCAGTGTTCACTCCATTGCTGTCATGTAAGACATGCATTGTTGCCCACATCCCACATCCTGGAAAAAAAACACAATAGGTCATTTCTTAGGCGACCACAATGGGTCATTTGACCGCAATGGGCTGTCTTACCTTATACAATATGTACATCTCCAAAATCAGTTCTTTACCTATGTGGAAGAAACGCTTTCAGAACCCAACTTGGTTCCTTACTAACTTTTGCATACAATATCCAAATGCCACGTTCTCAGTGTGTTGGAACCTCCTTTCACTTGCCAACAAGAACATATGAAAATTTGATCAGTCTAATAATAGAAAATAGGCTTAGTAGCAAAAAGTGGCGATTTTGGGTGTACCTACCTTAGTCACACCTCTTCGGAGAAAGTGTGATTTCTCTGAGAATGTAGACGTAGCAAGTCTGAGCGTCTCCCCTGCGGAGCACAATTTCTCAGGGAAATTGGAGTGTCGTTTCTTCTCCCACGCATATGAAGAAACGGCGTTGTTACTGAGAGAGAAAATTCTTGAGGAATTTGGAGATGGTTGGCTGCGCTTGATTTGCGGAGCTCGCTTCCAGTGTGACAAGTGACTGTTTCTTTGAAGATTGCTCCAAACATGATTAAAAAAAGGGTGGTCACACCTTCTCCACCAACACAGGCTTCCTATTGGTTCCTCTTTTCTCTACTACATATCTCCGACTTCAACGAAATTTGATTCTCAAAGGAGGTGTGACTACCCCTAATGCCAAAAAAAACCCGGAATTTGTTCTCCTAGAATTAATATTTTATTGAATATAAAAAGAAGATTTTTCATCTGGACTCATTCCGATTTCATAGACTCACCTATTCTTGGTTACCTTTGGCATTTTTTCTAAGCCAAGAAAAAAGAGAGATGAATGGGCGAGAAGGAACAAACAAAGAAATTTTCTCAATGAACATTGTTGTCCACAATAGGTTAGTCTATGAAATCATCATGGGGGCTTGTCCAAAATAGGTACTTTTACCTTAGTTTATTCAATGGAGTGAAACCGAAGTTACCATAATTTGTAGGGGATTATAAAGCAGGTACACCCAAAATAAATTGGGTTGTGGGTAATTGAAAGTGTGAGTAGTAAATAGTGAATACAAGACAATGAAGATATGTGTAGAAAACAAAGAGGTGGGCAATCAATTTTTTTGGATTCTTGCAAATCTAAGAACACAATAGGGACATAAAATTCTGAAACTAGAGTATTTAGAATAGCACATAGGTCACCTAAAAATGAAGTGGTTGCATTCAAAAACTCTCCCTCCTAAGGTGTCAAAATTGGAAAAAAAAAAACGGAGGCGAAATTACACTATTATTATGGAGAAAAATAAACGAGCTCGTAAACCAACAAGCAACAAAATGGTCCATCAGAGATTGAATGCTAAATCATGTAAGCTTTGAAGCCTTTGAGATATACCTGAATTGTCATATTTCAGTCACTCACAATTTTTAAAATGTATTTACATCATTCTCTAGGGTTAATTCTAGGGGGTGGTTTAAGACACGATATGGTTTTAGGTATACCTACCTACTATCATTAGATTGGTCAAATTTATATATATTCTAGTTGGTTGGCAAGTGGATGGAGGTTTCAATGCACCAAAAAACACAATGTTTGGATACTGTCTGTAAAAGTTAGGAAGGTTCTAAAATTATTTATTCTAAATAGGTACATAGAGATGTAATTTATAATGACACTAATTTTGCAAGTAACATTCTTTTTGTGTCCTCAACGACACTTCAATTGAGGCAGAGTAAATTGGCCATTCATCGGACAATATCCGTTGTTAATTATCGCATAGTAACCACATGATTCAACTACCAACTCAATTATGATGGGAACAAAATTTGTGTCATTGTCCAATGACCGCGCATTGTGCAGTGAAGGGGCACAAAGAATTTTTGACTAGATTTTAAGTGCATCATCTTTAAATTGCAATAAAATTTGTAGGAAGAAATCTTTTTGCATTTTGTTTTTTTAAGGTGAATCTTAACATGTCATTTTATATTCATGACAAAATTCAAAACATGCAAGTTTCTAAATATGGAGATATAAGAGTGGTTATGATTTTATAGGATTTATATAAGAGCATGTTTCCATTAGCTAATTGGAGCTCTAATTTCTTGACAATCACCGTGTTCCCATTGCATTGGGATATGATCACTAGTAGAAAACGCAGAAATTTATGTTGTTTCGGTGACGTTTTGGTCACCGAACAACAGAAATTTCTGCGTTTTCTACTAGTGGATATAGGGCCTCTAGCCATCCCTCTAGTCTCCACCCCGCGTTCTAAGCAAAAACAAACATGAAGGGGCTAGGGGGCTTGTTGGAGCTTGTTATTTTTAACAAAAACAAAATTATCAAGCTATAGTCTCTGAGTACTTTCAAGAGTAGGCGGTACTTGTGCACTTTCAGAAGTGCTCGCAAAGCTTTCAATTCTAATAAGTGTAATGGTAATTAATAAAGTATAGGAGTCCAATTTTGTGCTACAATTGTAATAGAAAGTTCAAGGCCGGGTTAAAGGTTTGAAGCACCTTTTGACCCCCTTCTAGTTGTTGGCCTTCCAAGGAAGCAATGGAAATTGGCCCCAAGGTGGGCAATTATTACAGGACCGCCTTCCCAATTACAAGACCATCTTCCCAATTGCATCCCTATCTACATCCATTTGTTTTCAAGGCACAAAAAGGTTCATTCAATATTTCACGATCTTGAGGGGTGATTTTAGATTCCCATAGCAACTCTGTAGGAAGATAAAAGAGACACATTAGCATCCAAATGGACAAAAATAATTTTCCTCATGGATAATAATCAAAAGCTATTAATGTAGTTTTGCTTTGACCACCTACAATATATGTGTGTGTTTTTCTCTCAAGAATTACTTGATCCAAGTGCTTGTAAAAATACTTTAATTTCTTGTTATTTTGCCGAAAAAACTGAGAATCCGATAAGCCTTTAGTTAGTAAATTAGTAAATATTGGAATATCACGACCGGTACAACACTTCTGTGTACCGGGGCCGGTATATACTATACAAGGCCACCAGTCAGCAGCCGGTACAGTAGCTTGTTCAGTTGCAAAAGAACGTCAGTCTTCTCGGTTGCCAGATCCAAATGAACGTGTCTCGTTCAATTGGGCCCTTCCGTCAAAATAAATTCAATACATCCTTGACTTGTGCCATCCATTGGTCACCAACAATTTTGTTTTTCTTTCCTCTTTTCTTCAAACACTTCTTGATTCTTGCGCTCAAAGACTAGTATAACCTTGATCCCAATGTTGGCATAAATGAAGAGTTTGTTAGACAAAATTTCAACAAGTACGATACATGAATATAGATAGCCAATATTATTATTTGCAACACTTCTTAAAGATGATTGACCGTTGAATAGAGAATTGAATGTTTGGTTTAGGTTCATACCAAGTCAAATTTGACCAAATATTTATGAAATTATGGTACAAGGTGTGTACACCAAACAACTAAGTGGGAAGAAAAAGAAATCCAACCAGATATGCCTGCATGGGTGAAAAGGAATGCTCCTTGAAAAATTTAGGTAATTTGGGCATCTATTACTAAACTCTTTGTCTACTTATGAAATTGTATGCAATTTTTAACAATTTAGTTCAAAAATTCACACTCCAAGAAGACTCAAAACTTTGTTCACTATGTCAAGCAATTTTGAATTTGTATACTCAAAGATTTTGAATTTTTTTCCATGTATTTTTTGTGTTTGATTCTAGACATTCTTCAACACACAAGACATCATAAAAAAAATCCAGGAATCTAAAATCCTCTTTATCCCAATGGTAAAGGGATTTGGGATGTCCCAATGGCAAAGGGAGAATTTTTTCCATCATTGAAAAAATTAGTGTCACCACCAAAATTTTCATTTTTATAGAAACTAATGCTGTAAATGAATATTTAGACATTCAATAATTCAAAATAGTGTGACTTTGGTAAAGTAGCGACATAAACACTATAAGGTCTAATTAGTGTTCTAACTAGACACTATAAAAACTTTTACAATTCAATAATAACACTAACCATGCTCAAATCCACCTTATTTCAACACATGTAGATGGAAGTTTGTTAGAATGTGAGCTTAGGATCTTGAGTCTAGGAGCCTAGATACCTATGATATAAGTGTCTATATTATAACCACCTTCTTTGGTTACAGGCATCTATATTATAGATACCTGCGTTGCAGGCACTCTCCATGGTTGTAGGCATTAGAAGAAAACTTTGTTGCTTTCAACACAACCTACATGAAGTTTCTATTAATAAGTTTTTTTTAGTTAGGTATGTATGTTATAGGCACCTTCAATGTTTGTAGGGCACCTAATTACACCTAGGCTCAAAATTCATAGACTTGCATTTCTATGCTCACACACTAGCATCACTACTATACCACAGGGAGGCAAAACCTTCCACCGTACACGAAAAGGAGACAAATTCCTACCATTCCATGCAAAATAATCTCTTACCACTTCTCACCACATTGATTTCTTCTTCAAAGTTTGAACATTGAGGTGGACCAGCCTATTATCACCCCCAATCGCAATTCCATCCTTATATATCCCCACGACATACATTTCAGGACGAAAATATACACCACACGTACATGAGGGCAGAATTCTAATTTGGGTGGTAATAGGCTAATTCACCTTAGGTCGCAAACGTGTGCGAGCAAAGAAACATGTCTGCCCTTGAAACATGGGGCTGAAGAGACCTCCAGGAGACATGGCCCTCGATCAGATTTGTAGGTAAATAATGAAGACTTTCAATCTCGCCCCAGTGCCGTCCCGTGCTTCTAGGGGAGCGCGTGGGCCAAATGGAAACCCCTTGGAAATCAATGGCGTGTCAACAGTGAAATACAAATCCCCCATATGATTGATGAGATTGGGGGTACTTTTACCCACAATTTTTCGGAGTTTTAATGTGCACAAGCTCAATTAAATTGCGCACACGAGCCCACCCGGATAGTGGTGTGCCGGGGTGAACTGACCCCCTCGCTTGTTCCCAAGGGAAAACACTGAATTTTTATTTTATTTCACCATGCATGATAAAATCTGCAAATTTTTGAATTCATATTTGCGTTTAGAGGCCCCAAATTAGCTAGATCGAATAGTGAAATTAGGTTGCCCCACACTAATTTCTTGACATTCTACACTATATAAATATATATAGTTCTTGTAGAAGGATGCAGTAATGTAGGAACCATGTGTGTAGCAT
The DNA here is from genome assembly GCA_950106755.1 of Climacium dendroides. Classification (NCBI taxonomy): domain Eukaryota; kingdom Viridiplantae; phylum Streptophyta; class Bryopsida; order Hypnales; family Climaciaceae; genus Climacium; species Climacium dendroides. Next base: position 13,399,538 of record OX467091.1, on the reverse strand, counting down.
GGGTTGGTGCACTGGTTCATGGCTCAGGTATAGAGAATTGCTCATCTGGACAAGCGGTGAGTTATGAGGTAACTTTCTTGAGTGGGGTAACCTAATTGTTAAGGCAACCTAATTTTGCTATTTTTTATAAATCAAATAATGAAATTGGGGTGCCTTAATAATTAGGTTGCCTTACTCAGAGAAGTTACCTCATGACTCATTGCTTGTCCACGTGGAGGTAGATGTGACTCTCTAAACTTGGGTCATGAACCAGTGCACCAATCCATGCAATATACATGGTTCTTGCATTACTATATCCTGGTACATGTTTATATAGTGTCAAATGTCGAGAAATTAGTGAGGGGCAATCCAATTTCACTATTCAATGTAGTTGAGGTGCAGTAAATTAATTTGCCAAATTTTGAATTCATATTTACATTCACAGGCCCTCAATTAGCTTCACTAAATAGGGGGTATCAAGGGGAACAAAAAATTAAAGGGACTTATTGTGGAAAACCATAGATGTTTAAAACATGATGTACAACCCCCCAAAACACTTCAATAACTCTTGACGTACAACAAAGGTAGACATTCATATAGTGTATAATGTCAATTAACTACTATGGGTCCCCTTAAAAATCCCTATTCAGTGTAGCTGAAGTGTAGAGTAGCCGACCCATTTCCAACCACCACCACATTTTCAACTTATAGACTGTCCTATTTTCGTGAAATAGTGGCGTAGTTCGAGGAGTAGTTGTGGCACATTATGATTGGCTACAAGGTTGTTGATATTGCAACCAGTCCTAGGCCGATTTTGCAATCAATTATGGCTAGAAATAGAAAGGTCTATATAACCATTATAGGTTGAAGAGAATCTTCTATTAAAAAATTCATAGTAAATATAATTTCATGTAATAAAATTCTGGAAAAATATGCAATCCTTCCAAACTTTATTTTTGTACATGGAAAAAATTCCACACACAAAAAAATTGTGCTCCAAATCTACGTAATTGCGTAAGTGGTTGGAAATGGGTCGTCATCCTATAGTAGATGAATTAACCCCTAAATGCAAAAACTGGGTTTTTTTGGCATTATAGCAATTTCAGGAAGCTCATTACAAATGGAGTTTTTTTTTAAAAATTTCACAAAACATGTATCTGAGGAGTAGCTTTAAGGTCCAACAATTTTCATACCTTTTGACTACACAATCAAAAAGTTATTGCATGATATGTCATTTTCAACGCTCAGCGGACAGCTTGGGCAGCCCAAAAAAACTTCTTTGAAAATTTCAAAGAAAAAAAATAAAAACTCCATTCATAATGAGCTTCCCAAAATTGCTATAATGCCAAAAAAAAAAGACAGTTTTGCATTTAGGGGTTAATCAAGCACAAAATAAGAGGGTTTTTTTTGTTTTTAAAAAAATCAAAAAATTTATGCATCCCTGGAATGACTTTGGGGGACGAGCGAGAGAGAGGGTCAGTTTACATGTTTTGTGAAGATTGGAAATTGACTTTGGGTTGCCTACTAATGGCGGTTACTTTACACAGATTTCCATGACTGAAATCCATTTGATGTTGGTGTATGGGTTTGATGTTCCTTTGATAAAAACAACACTTTAAAAAAAAAATACCTTCTTCCAAGAAAAGAAAAGCCCGCCACCATGATCCCCGGGGGAGGGGGGTGGGGGTCCGGGGCCACAAGTCTTGTATTTGTGTACGCAAACCTTGAGATTGATGCAACTTGATCAGCGCATGGACCCCCAGGCACACTTTACATAGCCACTTCACTTACTTCCGCATAGGCTGGTGTGAGCGAGGGAGCGAGCGAGCGAGCGACAATCGGGGTTTCCGTAAGCAAGACATCTTCACTTTGAGATTTGGGCCTCACATTCCGGAACCGCTTTGCAGTTGGCCCAACAACCCAATTGGGAAAAAAGAAAAAAGAAAAAAAGTGGACACATTTGAACGATCAAGGTATGTTTGCACTTGGTGTTAAAAGAGTGTTGAGTTATTGTGGGTTTTAATTAGAAACAAATGTAGATCTACTTCTGGACCAAATTCACATTGCAAACATCACCCCTAACAACCCTAGGGAGGACACTCTCATTACATTCGGGGTACCCACATGCGGCAAAGTGATTTTTTGCCCCCCTATTTACTTTGGAATAAACTATAATTTTCTTAAAATTTTGAGCTTTGTTTAACAATGACTAAAGGTTTGTATTGACAAAAATTTCAATTCCAAATAACATAAGATATGTTGTCTAGAAAAGGTTGAAAATGAACTAAAATGTCATGGTTTTCAACTAAAATATTTATAGAGATCACATGATGATGACTATTGTATCAATATTCAACCAAAATAAACTTTCGATAGAAAGCTATTCTATAGAATATTTTTTCATTTTTCAATTTTTTTTTCTTATTAGAGGTGTGAAAGTTATTTTCAGCTTTACAATGTATCTTTTTTCTTTAAAAATTTACAACTAATTACTATTAGTATAAAAAAATATCAATAATTCAAAACATAAACTTTTAAAGTAGCACAATCTATTCATATTTTGTTTTGGAAAAAAAATTAAATTTTAGGATGTATTACATGTATTACATTTTCCGCCGCACGTAGGTTTCTAAAACACGGGGAGTGTCCTCCCCGTGCTAACAGCAAGTGTGAACATACCATTAGATAGTTTTTTCCACAAGAGATTTTGGCACCTTTAATTATGGTCTGTTCACACTTGGTGTTAGGAGTGATGTTTTTAATGTGAATGCAGTTTAGAAGTAGGTTTGAATTTCTTCGTGAGGCCTTCAACTACAATATTCTTTAACCCATTAAAGATTGGTCGACCACTTTTGGGTTGAAATTGATACTTTTTCATTGGTAGTAAGAGTTTTAGAATGAATCTGGATATGGATGAAATGGGACGGATGTGTGGAAGTGGGAACCGAATGCATTGGAACAAGAATGAGGACAATATGTGCTAGCATGTGTTTTGGGGGGTGAAGAAACAAATGAAATATTGGCTAAAAATACAAAAAAAAATAATATGAAAATCAATGCAAAATTTGTCATGCATTTATTACAGAGCCCCAAGCATTTATGCCAATTCCATAAATACGGTCAAATTTCCAAAATGCATCACGGTTGGGTATTTTTTTCTATATCCAGCTTAAGACTAAAAAACGTCTTGCCCACCTCCAAAATCGACCACGGTTCTTAATGTGTTAGCATAAGTGAAAAGAAACCTTTAGAGGGCCGAAATTAAAGTGTAGAATATTTGCTTTTGATAGCAAGAGTAAAACCTTTCCTTTCCTTGACCTAAAGGAAGATCATCCATTTCTGACAGGCTTTCCATTCTCATAGCTTAGGCTACTCAATTTCCAATCAGCTCTTACGTACAACGTGACTAGCAAGAGCAGTAGAAATGTTCAAGAGGTGTACATTGAAAGCATACAATGATCACAACATGTATATTGAAAGCCACAATGATCACTTACACATTGGTTTTGTAACTATCCTATGGTTGGAAATTGGTTTGCCTATATATCAAAAATGGGACAAATAAAATCTTCAAGAAAAAGATTTATTGGAATTTTGTTTTTCAGAATGAAAGTTTAGAACAATCCTATGGTTGGAAATGTGTGATCTTTTTCTATATTAAATCGTGGAATTAGATTGCTTGAATAATTAGATTGCCTTACCTTTAGAAAGTTACCACCTCCATTTGGAAATAGTGCATCCATTCTTAGTGCAATCACCATTAAGAATGGATACACTATTTCCAAACAGAGGAAGTTGAACTTTACAAGCCATTGAAGTCCACATATATTTCTATAGATATTTCCATTTGTACAAGTAGAGGTTGGTGAGTCCCAATTGCAATGATACCTAATTCAAAAGTAGTGCATTCTTTACATCATTATAACAATGTTAAATGTCAAGAAACTAGTAAAGGGCAATTTATTTTCATTATTTAGTGTAGTTATCTAATGTAGGTTCTAGAATGGTGGTTAGGAAATTTGAATGAAGGAGATTACAAATTAGTAAATGTTTGTCTCTCCTCTCATAAACACATTGAAATCCATGTGACAAAATATACATTGATTAGGCTTTGCAATCAAAGCATTGTTCATTGATCAATTCTACATGCCATGACTATACAATCCTTGAATAGGGAGCAAGACCCATATTCCACTTCAAGAAGATTTTTAATTATCTTTTGGGTTGCTTACTAGGCCAATAGATTTTGTTTGATCCCATAAGAACTATAAGCTCCCATGGAGCTCTTCAAAGGCTTGGGTAGGTTCATACAAAGTCATCTTTGAATAGATGAAAGCAAAATTTAAACCAAAGATGTAGTCTTGTATCACAACTTTTTGAAAATGTAGTTATTTTACAGATTGAATGCTTGGATCAAAGGTTATAGAACTCAAAAGTTTAAAGGCAAATTAGACAATGTGCTAATTGATAATGCAAGCAATCGAGTACACTATTAATTTCTGAAAAATAACTTTGAACGCTTATATCTCACAATCTATGAAGTTGAATTGGTTGAAATTTTATCTTCACATTTTCATACTATTATAGGAAAACAATGTGTGGTTGAAAATGGAAAAAATACCAATTTCCACTAAATGCGCTAAATGTGGCAATTTTAAAACCATTTTGGAACTACTAGCTAAAATTCTAGTGTAAATTCACAAGTTTGTTTTTTTTCATTTTTCTTACTATTTGATTTAGAAAACAAAATCTTTGTGTTGACCATTGTGATTTAGATTTTGCTCAAAGATGACTTCTCCCCAAACCCCATGAAATCTTGCTCATGTAGACCTTTTTTTTCTTAACATCCTTTGAGTGCAAGATGATTTTGTCTATATTAGATACCTCCATTACCTTCAAAAATTCGCATGCATGTAACTAACATAACCACCTACCCAAGGGTTCGAGTTCTCAAAGTTGGACAATACTTTCTTCTTCACAACGTTGAGTCAAACAATGTCGACCCTATTGGGTACATGCAAAAAATTTATCTTCTTCTAACTTCAAACATTACAATCCCACAATCTACGTTGTCAAATGGTTTGAAATTATTTCCACAAGTTCTTATAGTAGTTCAATACAAGTTTGTACAGTTAAAAGTTTAAAAAAATGTTTTTTATACACTTCAATTATGTTCGATGTACGAGAAAATAATAACTTTGGACACTTTTTTTTTGTTGTTGTAGAAAAATAGTCAAGGAACTCTAATTAGTGGGTAAAGGGTTCAATGCAAGACCGACCAACTACACAATGTTTTCATCCAAGGTGGTTTAACAATCATATATTATTACTAGTGATTCTATTTCCACGCGCAAGTTATTTCGGGCACCCGCCACGGCAAGACTATTGATTGAAACCTCTCTCGCACACAATCAAGTACACAAACAAATTGCATCCCGTACCACTGTTAGTATTGCTGTATCTCTCACCAGTATTGCCTTGATCCCCATGCCACTCATGCAACGACGTTCATGTTTTTTCATTATTTTTCAAAAACCATTTCGAAACTCGAAAAACAACAACATGATTTCCATTTATTGCGTATGGAGTAAATAAGTTTGATTTTTTGAATTCATAATAGATGTTTGATCATCACCACACGCTTGAGGAACATCATGTGGCCACTGGTGAAGGACCAACACATGATGTAGTCTAATGTACAGTACATTTTGCAGGACAGCATCGAAATAGTTTACCTCATAATTCAAAGTTTTCTACTGTCAAGGAATCATCAAATGGGACTGATTTAGAGCACCTAATTGTTTCATAATCATGTGATGGAGCTCAGCAATTGATTAGTTCTGAAAGTGCATAATTATCAAGATCATGATAACCCATTTCCGACTGCTTTCACTACTAGAAAATTCAGTTTTTATGTTGATTTGGTTCATTTTTCAGTTGATTTCTATCCAAATCAACAAATTACTGTCCAAATCAACAAAAAAAGTGATTAAATCAACCTGACCAAATCAACAAAAAAATTGAAAACTTTCTAGTAGTGTTTTAGCCTTAGAAGAGTTTGAAAGCACTTTGCAGTCATATAGTATATTTTGAATACGGTGGTATTTGACCAGTAAGACATTGACAAAATATTGTTTAGTACAAAGTAAATTAATGATCATGGTAGTGTGTAAATAACAATGTATCACAATTCATATAATAAACCACGATCAAAGAGTTATAAGGTTGAATATGGGTCATATAGAGGGATCTCAAGGGCCTTTCAAAAGTTTAAAGCAATTTAGCGTATCTGTGGCATAGGAAAGGTTGAGGAAAAAATTTCTCAGGGTTAGAAATAGATTTCAAAAGGATTTCATATTTTATTATATATTTTTCTTCAAATTTAAAATTACTATGAATTTTTTTTGTGAAGATTTTTTTGTCTAATTCTCGATATATAAGCAAACCTATTTCAAACCATAGGTTAGTTACAAAATCAATGTAAGTGATAATTGTGGTCTTCAATGTACATGTTGTGATCATTGTATGCTTTCAATGTATACATCTTGGACATTTTTGATGGTCATATTTGTCTTGCTCTATGTGGGTTGTTACCTACATCACAACTCATCTGATATAACCATTCCAATTTGCAAGAATGAAAGACTGGTCTGAGATGGGTGATCTCCTTTACAAAAGGCTACTCATTCAAATGTATTTGACAACTACAACGATTAAATTAGCCTATTTGTAACATTGGGCATCAATCCCCCTACCTTGTATAAGAAATTGAGACAATAAATGTAGGGGCAAGTATCTATGGCAATCCCCACCGTTGAGTTCGAACCCAAATTTATGTAATCGAGTGTGCCAAATTTCCTCTCTTACACCTCATCTTCCAATGTGCACGGAAGCTTGTAGCCAATAGCCACAATAGAGCTCGTACTTGTAATAAGAGAATTGCTAGCATGTGATAAGTCCCCAAAACTAAAGGCTCATTGTTTCTGGGCCCACAATTTGTTGGATATTGATCACCGTTTGCTCTAACTTATGGGAGCCCACCAAGTGATTTTTGTGGTGGGATTTGGCCTCCCCATGATGGCAATGTTCTAAGGCAAGAGGCCTAAGAAACAATCCATTACCAAATGAATCGAAATTTGGGTTAATTGACATAGTGGATGAGTTTTTTGGAAATTATCATTGAAAAGAGAATAAAATCCACAATCAATGCTAGAATTTGCATAGAAGTGAGGCAAGAGGCTTGTTGTTTATGGGCCTACAATGTGTTGGATATTGATTGCCTTTTGTATCAACTCACATGAGCCTACCAAGTGGGTTTTGCTATGGGAAATTGGGTGAATTATAGTAGCAATGTTCTAAAGTAAGGGGTCCAAGAGGTGACTTGCCATTAGGTGAATTGAAATTGGGGCTACTTGGTGTAATAGATAAAATTTTAGTGAATCATTAATGAAAGGAGAGTGAAATCTATAGTGAATGCAAGAAGTTGCATAATTTTTGGAATGTTGGACCTTTAGTTACAATTTTTGAAAGTACAAGTTAGTAGGCCATTATTTTAGTTCATAGATGATGTAGTAATTATATGGGATAATTTTGTGAATGGTCCATGATGTATCCCTAAAGTGATCTTTGTATTAAATGGCATGTAATAGGAGATCAAAAAGTGTCCTTCACTAATTAATTGAAAATGGGCAATGTAGAAATGGCAAGCATTTGATTTTTACACTCATTGCACATAACATTTATGACTTCTTATTCACTTTTCACCCATCTCAAGGCTGGATTTTGTCACTTGCAACTTCCCATTCTATCTACATACAAGTATTGAACTTTTGCATATCAATTCTTTAGTTTTGTATTAACCATACTAGACCCTTTTATAGGATTGATTTGAAGAGTCTAGTCACTTTAAGGGCCTCTTCCCTTATTTTGTATTACATAGAAGTTACCACCACATTGTAATGTTTGGTGATTTATGATTATGTGAGTATACTACCAAAAAAAGATGTTATTTTTGATACTTTTTTCACACTTTTTTGACACTTTAGTGTTGAAAAGAGTATTGAAAACGACATACTTTTTTTAAGCCTCTTGATCTTATTTCAAACACATTGGAAATTTCTTGTAGAGAAGGAAAAGAATCATTTTGGTCCTTGTGAATTAGAAGAGGTTTCAAACACAAGTTGCCTGAATTGTCCAAACTGCATGTATTCTTTTAGGCAATATAAATCCTAATCTGTCCATTTGATAAGATTTAAAAAACTCCCGTGTCAAAATTTTGAAAACATTTGCTCATTTTTTTCATTGTTACTAAACCAAATGTCAATTATCCCTTGATCAAATATTAGGTTTGCAAGGGTTTTAAGTATCTAAAAATAAGTTCCTCTATACAATCTATACTTTGAAAATTATAAATTTTTCTATATAGGGTCTAAAAATACATGCTAGTCTAAAATCCTCTACACTATATTAGTAATTAAGGACTCATCAAATGCAAGGGCAATAAGTAGCAATTACATGCAAGCATGAATATGATCCTTGGTTGAATCTACTAAGGATCCTTTTCCCCTTGAGAGACAAATGCAAGTATGGGTATGTTCCTATGATCTCAATTCTTGGAGTGAATTTTTGAATTGTTTTTGAAGACGTGTAAGCAAACTAGTTTGTGAGAATGTAACTTTTATTCCAATTAATGCCCCATAATAAAAAATTTGACAACTCAAGTTCAAAGTCCATAAGTGTGCAATATGTTTTGGTCTATATTGAAAGCTTTTATTTTTTCCATTTGAATTAGTAATGTGGAAGTTATGGAGCATCTTCTTTGTGGGTAGCCAAATCCGATGTACCTAAAAACATAAAACGGTATTATATTTGTTAATAAACTCAATTTCACAATTTCAAAAAGAAAAAGCTCTATAGGCTCAATTGATGCTAAAAATAATTAATGCCAAGGTTTGTTTTTTTTCCACACAATTTTATCTTGAAAGAATAATTACCTCTAAATCTTGGCATCTGTTTTTCATTAAGATTTTTTTGCCGACCCCAACACTAGGTACGGTAGTACATGTTAGTGAAATATACTAAGTAAAGTGGAAAATTACTTTACAAGCCTCCATCTATATCTTATACTTTAAATGATTTGTTTTGTTTTCTTTGCTTGTTTGCTATGGTGAAATCTCTAGAATCATGAGTCCCTCAGTTGCATTCTTCATACCGTTGGAAATCCCTCAATACGAAGGGGTGCAAGTACTTTGTTTCGTGGCATTTGGACCTATAGTGTCAAAGATATTGCATTTCAAAGTTTGAATGAATTAAAATTTTTGAAAATTACTCTCATTTTTATTTTGGCTCTAGGAAGTGCACATGACACACTAGTTAGGGATTGAAGGGAGAGAACATTTTTCTTTTCATTTATTATAGGCAATACAAAAAGCAATAATCACTTGATGGATGAAGCTATTTACATCCATAGAAATGAATGAAACTTGCAATCTATAAATGCAATTTCATCTATTCATCCAAAACAATGTACATTCATCCAAAATAGAGCAATATTGTCCCAAGATTTGACAGCAAATTAGTGATTCCATCCATTGAAAAGCAAAAATATTTTGCCAGATATTCCCTCTGAACAAAAAAAATCAGCGAAATTTCGCTCCACCCGCCCCCCCCAACAGCATGGAACTATGGATCTCTTCCACCATCGCCGGGGGATCCCAAGCAGCCAAGGAGCGACCCCAAATGCCAGCTCAATAGGGGGCCATACGAGGGATGCGTTGTCGAAAAGTGAGCAGACAGTGAAGCCCCTCGCCAGGCTGGGACGTGGGAACCAGGAGGCCGCCCCATGTCGGGCTCCCTTTCTACACATGGAGCGCACATTCACAATCCACATGGCCTTGTCTGTCGGAGGCCGGGGTGGCTCAGCTTGTCACCGAACTTCAGTGTCCAAACCTCCGCGACGCAGACGGACCCCTCATCACTCCGTCACTCATGAGCCGACGGAAGGGAATATATTTGATTAACTTACTGCTGCTGCAGCAGCAGCAGCAGCAGCGGCAGCAGATCATCACGGTGCTTCTGGGATCATCAGTTCTGCACTCACCGTGCAATGCCCCTCACTAGCTAGGCTTAGGCCCTCCTACAGTGCACGAAACAATCGACTTCAGTTTCTACAGTACCAGAAGATATATTATACATATTTACGTTACGTTTGTAACGATACGACGGGTACTGTAGATACATACAGCAGTACAGGATCCGTCCCTGTCTCGCCAACTTGGGAAAGGAGGGAAAACGAACTTCCGTTTTTGACTCGACTGTCAAAAATAGAAGCTCCTTTTAGTAATAAAGTCACCCTTCGGAATTCGGATGAGCGAGAAGACTATATATTTTACCAATAATATGCAGCACCGTCGGTTCACAGCGCAGAAAGTACGGTACTCCGTAAAACATATTGACATAACCATTGTGCGCAAGGAACTGATGAAGGAACTCATTGAGGGAAGGGGAAAAAACCAAGGCAGGCCTCGTGAACTCCAGATCCTCCACCGCAGAACCCGCGTCTGTCCCTAGAAAGAGAATCTCGTAGAGGATCCATTAAACCCACTCGCCCGCAGATAGGACGCTAGGTGAAGTAAAGGCACCAACCTCTTCCGCTCTCGAGTCTGTCTGCACCCTCCTCTTGGGGCTCCACTTTTTCGTTTCTTTCTAGGCCGCCCTGTCGTAGTACTCTTTCAATCTCATCACCCCATCTCTAGCTGTGAGCCTGTGACCCATAACCCATGCAACTTGGATCATTCTGCCAGCACCCGCTTTTCTCGTACACCAGCAGTCGATTGGTGTTTAGTGGTCGGCCAAGTTGCTGGGTGAAATATCACGTCCGTCTGTCGGCCGGCACCAGTTGAGCAATTTGATTCGTGCGCCGGATTTGCGATGGTTGCTGCAACTGAATTCTGAGAGTCCGATATAAGTTGTGAGAGACTAGCGGAAGTGATTTTGATCACTTGGAACGTGTGAGGAGGGCTCCTACCATCGCCTTGCACAATGAGTCCTACTTCGGTGTGCTACACGGTGACGAAGGATGAGTCTGGGGATTTAGGAGCCACCACTCGTGGCAGCGTAGGCGCCAGCAAGCACAAAGCCGGCGGCGGCGGCTCCAGCTTCCAGTTCGGAATTCGGAAGCAGGAGAAAGCGAGTGAGACATCGCCGCCGCTCAAGGTCAGCAGAGAGTCGCATCGGATCCGGAAACAGCCGCTGCCGCTCCCGCAAGTGCAGTACCGACCCCCGATAATCATCCACACGTACTCACCGAAGGTGATCCACACGCAGCCAGACGATTTCATGTCTCTGGTCCAGAAGCTTACTGGCTCCAGCGACACGCGCTTGCGGTTGAAGCGAAAGCCGGCCAAGAAAGCATCAGCACCTGCACCGGATCAGAATGACTTAGTCGATGCTGTCGCCGATCTTGAGCAACAAGGTATGCATGACGATCCCTGGTACCCCCTCACTCCACTCTTCGAAATTCCATGCAACTAAACTAACTCACTAGATGCTCATTCACACTCCCCTTTTAGTTTCCAGTATCCATTCTGTATGATTTCAGAGGCCAATATATTGATCTCTACCTTGGTGACTTTAGGAAAGGTCAGGGTTTACCATGAACTCTAGTCAAGTTCACTAGGTTCTCTAACCATCTTTCACTCTTACTCTCTTAGCTTTCACGCGACTGGAATCCGAAATCCTTGCAACTTTACGATTGTGGTCGGTCTTCGAGGATTCACATGTGGAGAAGATTATTGGTGTTCAGTAATTTCGGCGTTCTGTGACCCAACTGCCATTCGTTTTGTTTCAATCGGCAAGATAGTGTGCTTACCGGTGCACCTGTGTTGAATGATATCTTTCCAGGGTCAAAGATGGTGCAGTGTGCATCTCCCTCGAGCTCTGAAGAGGACTCATCTTTTCTGGCTTCAGAACCTTGCGGTGGCGACCTGGCGATGAAGCAGTCCCATTCTCCGCGAAGCCCATTGTCAAATTTCGAGTTTGACAGCCACGACTTATTGTTCACCCCGTTTGACGCGTCGTCAAGCAACATACTCTTCTCGCACGTCAAGGCGGAGCCCTCCCTCTCTTTCAATGACAACTCGTTCAACTTCTTAACGGAGTCCTTCATTTCGCAGCTACCGAAGGGAATAATGAAGCAGGAAGCGCTTCCGAAGCAGGTATTGCATCAGGACTACAGCCCGTTCCACAGCAATATTGACATCAACTCTCCTATTCCCACTGCTGGCTTTCTTCCCCCCAGTTCGATGGCTGGTCTTCCTGATCTTTCGCCCGCCTCCGCGAACTGGTCTCAGTCTTTTCTCGACAGTCACACTGGCGCTCCTTCCCACTTCACAAATCAGAATGCGATTCTGAGGCAACGCTTCTCGGGTGGCTACGCGCCTTCGTCTGAAGGGACCATGGTGGCGCTGGAGAATATTCAAGCATTCATGCTATCATGAGGACGACGATGACGACGCAGCCATTGCGTGGTGGAGGCATTGTGGGTCATGGGAAGTTTACCGCGCCTAAGGCCGACCAGTGGAAGAAAACAGGTCCGACTTTTCTGATGAAACTGGTCTAGATATCACTTTCTCTTTCATGAGGGACTGGTGTCATGAGGCTCAACAGCAGCCGTCCCACGTCTGTAAAAGCCGAAACTCAGTCGTTGCCTTATCAGACTCCCACAATTTTGATGTGTCGGCGTCGGTTTAATTACTTCCTGATTTCCAAAAGGCCGGATACCTGACGTTAACCGAGAGTGTAGATTCAGTAGGCGTTCCATTAGAAATGACCGTTAGAAAGTGTACCAACCGTTTTAGATTCATCTTCGCACATGATAGGTGAGAGACAGAGAGATCAACCTGTTTTGACCAACATAGATCCGATTTAGCACTGACTCTGACACAGTGTAGATACGTTAGATTGTCACACCAATGACCAGTTGCTGCCAATGGTTTTGGCCGATATTATAGAGAAGTATTAGCATTATACCACCAATGTGCATTACCATAGAAGGCCAGGTCGAGCATGGAGGCCTCTTCTTCTGCTCTTGTATCATAGTGCTGACGCCACTAACTGCTCCTATATCCTCTGGAAATTGTAATAATGTATGTTAGTACCCTCATCCCTGTAGTGTAATACTCATAGATTGTACAGTACAGGCCTAGTAGCGAATTAACCCGCCAGTAGAGAGGCTCCTGTAATTAGTACATACATACTATCTGCGATGCATTGAATTGTATCCACAGCTATCTTCAACTTTCAAACAGCTAGCGAGGTACCTGTCGATCTCTCAACGTGAGATCAGGTACTCAAAAATGGATTGAAGCTCGGTCATGGTCCGCAACAGAGGATTTCAATGCGTCTGATTTGCACTCGAGTGGAAGAGCATAGAGTTTAATATTTAGGTCTCATCGTCCGTCCGCGATCGATTGACGTACGTGGGAAGGAGCACTCGCTTTGGAAGGCACTGATTTCATCGTTGGAGTGATTACCCTAATCACTTATTGGAGAAGGTCGCCCAAGAGGTGACTATGACGGTCTTCTTCACCATCTTGTGGAGCGGCACAGTATCTACATTGGCATCGAAGGATTTCATATCGAACTGAGGCGGCTAACCCAACTTGGCTGCCGAGCAAGTCTATCGTCATCTGCATCCAGCTTGTTGGTTTCGAAGCAATTTTCACCTACCTTAGGTTCTTGATCTTTGCTGGTGGAGAGAATAATTCCTGATAGATAGCATTGGGTACATTCTAGCTAGTTATGCTGCTTCGCTCTGCAATGTGGCACATCAGTTTACGTAACTTCAAGCAAGGATTGGGCACATTCTAGCTAGTAATGCAGCTTCGCTCTACAATGTGGCACATCAGTTTACATAAATTCAAGCAAGGGAACTTGATTCACATTTGATAGTCTCACACTGGCTTGGCAAGGCATTTAATCAGAGGATCTTTCCAAGTCCACTACCACCTCAAAATGCTTTAGTGTTCACGGAAAGCCCGATGCTTACTTCTTCAACTCTGGAACTACAGATGATATACACGATGGACATCCTCGTTGTAGACTGGATTCGAAAGGCTTTTCACGTACCCATAGTTTCTTGATCTTGTCTAGGGAGGACAGAATTAACGCATGAAACTCTTGCACTGCACACATTCTAGCTAGTTAAGCACCCTCTGTTTAATGTGGCACATTAGCATTACATAGATTCAAACTATGGAACTCGACTGAGTTGGTAATCTCGCCAGTACCTGGCATGGCCTTGAATCAGAGGATCTTTACAAATCAGTCGAGGAAAGTCCGAAGCTTGACAGTATATACCCTTGCTGCCCCCGAAATTATAACATCACCCGCATCACTGCGGAAATATATATTCGAACGGTCAACTACTATTTTAGTGTTCCATATCGTCGGACATTGGTATTCTTTCTCGCTGGAAATTTCTGAGAGCTTCCATTAACTCGAGATGAAGCAAGGGGAAAGCAGAGGACACTAAACATGAAGCAAACATGTGTCATGAGGATTGAGAAACAAAGGGCACTGTACAAGTATTATTGAACCACGTGTCCAAAGAATGTAACAAATTCCTACTTCAATGAATGATGCTTGGTTGCTCCTTTCAACCATCAAAAGATACCATGAAAATAAAGCTGTGTTGGGTGACCCTTGGGACAGCACCCATATCAAAATCAGCGACCGAAGTAATGGTCTTCTCAAATCAGTCCTACGATCAATCTAATCCTGATCCTGAAAATCAACCAGAAGAGGTCCTAGACTTTGGACGTTTCCCATGGACTTGTAATTCCACATTTGGCAGGGTATCAAGTTCCTTAAAGGATCATTTTTGACAAATACAATGAAACTTGACCCTAAAAGTGATAAGAGAATCGAGTGCATTTGGAAAAAGGAGAAAATTTCCAAATTCAATAATCATTGTTGCCAAGAGCCCGTTTCAACTTTCTGTTGGCGGTTTGTACGAGTCCACCACAGTGAGGCACTTATCAACAGTGGCCCCGTCCACAAGATGATGGTTCCAAAGCTTAATAAGAAACAGCATGAAACACCTGCAAGAACAGAGAATAGACCTCAGGTCAGGTACACATATACAAGGTAAGGAGAACCCTCCAAAAACAGGAGAGAACATCCATTGACCAGACAAAGTTTTATGATAGGTGAGATACACATTCAAGGTAAAAAGAACACTCCAAAAGCAAGAGCGAATCCAGTGAGCAGGCAGAGTTTTAGTCGGTAATGTGCAGACATTGCAAAGTTCAGACTCACAACCAATTTAACCCTGAAAAGACGCGGCCCTATCACAAGGTAGTCAGCCCCAAACCATCAGATTCCTGCATGAGTAGGACCTTTCTTTGTTTCAAGAGTTTCCCTGAATGATTACCGGACAATTTCAGTCACGATGTCCTTACTGGGTTAAAAGCCAGCTAACATTTATTAGTATAATTTAGTGATTTGACCGTGCTTTGGATAAATTTTTTTTTAAAAAAACAAAAAAACATTGATTCATTTCTGCCTCAAATAAAATCTTAAAACCTAGAAACCAGAATTTGCTTATGCGGTCCTTCAGGGATGAAGGCTGAAAAAGACACAGATCACGCACCTTCTTAATGACGGTTTGCTTGAAAACTTCGCTGCATGAAGTAAAGAAAAAGCTTCACATGCCCATGCGCAATGACCATCGGCGAGAACTCTGCATTAGCACATAATTCCGCTTTACATATTCAATCACGAATATCGGTAGTTCAAACTAAGCACTATTAACTCATTCTCGAAGGCACAATCAACAGAAATTGGAAACGAGGAGTTAGAAAAGTACCGTTGCTTTCGCACAAATGAATTCCACAGATGCATGATGTCCTTCTCATCCGAGGATACATCCACAAAATCTTCAAGCATCTGCAGTTGCAAGTAGAAACCCGAAAGAAAAAATGACAAGCTCGAAAAGCATATCACAATGGAATTCAATCTAAAGATTCTATGTTCCAATTCGGTCAATTTTTTTTCCAATGCTAGTCTAAGGTAGAGAACACATTATCTGGCATCCGAAAACAGTTCCGGGAAGTCATTTCTTCCCAATTCGTTTACCTTCATTCAAGGCGCAAGTGGGACAGGAAAATGACGCCAAAGAATAAATTGACAAAAAGGCAATTTCATAAATACCACGCATTATTACAATCCTAAGCGAGAGCCAAAAGGAAGACAGTAAGATAAATACCCGGCGATCCTCTACCGTGGCCAGGTCCTCATCGAGTTCATCTTCGCTGTCCTTGTCAGAGAGCAGCTCTTCAAGTCCCATTGGCTGACAGGAAATGAAAGTGGGAACATCAGATCGTAAAAGAGATTCCGAAAGTGAAACGAGGAACACACAATGAAAGCAATGCGGTACCAGAACTTCCTAGGCACAGCTTCGAGTGTCAAAATAATATTAACCACCCATCAACATAAACTAAATCCATATGTGTTACAGATTATGCAGAAATACGAAACAAAGCAACACTTGCCAGATGTAAGCTAGATACTATATAAACCGCAATTGTTCCAGTACCTGAGCAGTGTGAGAGTGGAAAAATGTACGTTTCTGAAGGAGGAGTCGACTGCAGGCATCGCATGAAGTCAGTAAATAATCGCATTTTAAGCCAAGTTCCAGAATACTGGGTATTAACATCATATTTCTCAAGCCAGCCCTATAAATACCCTCCATTGTAGATGAGTTTCACGAAAATCAACTTCCTACAAAGGCATGTGTGATATCCCAAAACGGCAGTGTAGAAGTGTCTCAGTCATGCCCTCAACACTCTTCACTTTGATAAGCAATTAATATTTCTGTCCCTCCCTTACATGGAATATATATAGATTAGTAAAGACAAGCTTGATTTAATAACAGTTTCTACAGAGAACAGACAAGTCACATACTTGCGAGCCTCTGCACGTTCTGCTGCCACTAGTCGATTCCTCTCCGGACGCAGTCGAATAGAGTTAGCAGTCATGAGTGGTGCACCAATTTCATCCAAAGTGGCTGCAGATGCCGCTGCACAAACTCCGGCCCTCAAACTTTCCTTTTCAGCAGAATCATGTCCTTCAAGTCTCTGTCGTTTCACAGGTGAGAGACCAGGAACATCTCCATACACCACCCTTCCATCCCTCCTTTCTCCCTTCATGGCTTGTTTCTGAAACTTCTGTGAATTATCATCGCTTGACTTCGCAGGATCAGTACTGGTAACTCCATGAGAGTGATCCTGACTGATCGGGCCTGGAAGGTAACCACCTTCCCCACGTAAAGGGTGAACCTTTGGTATGCTGCCATAAATCTTTGAAAAGGGCCTACGTGACCTGTGCAATAAAATCTTCTTTTCAGTACTTAAAGTGGGGCAAATTTATATTTTTGATACTTCGAGCAAAGTTTGTGTCATTCATCCAGGACAAGCAGAAAGTGAAACAGAATGAACCCTAATCCATGTATGGTTCTAGACCTTAACTGGATAAGGAGAAATACCAAGTAGTAGATGTAGGCTACGAATCCTCACAATTTCCACTCTCTTCACGAACAAATAATAGAACTCAAATTTAAGTAAAAAAATAGTACGCTAAAACAAACAGAAGGAATCCACGAGCTCACCAAAACATCCAGTTTTTAGTCCTCAGATCTGGTTCTAGCTCTTGAATATTGCCCTGTTCAGACAAATGAAATTAGTTACATTTGTATCTCAATCTTCTTTATCCCTAATCAGTTCCAACTGAACAGAGTGCTTGATCACAAACCGCACTTTAAATTCTAGGGTTTCTATAGTCTTCAATCGAGAAGACAGCCAAAAGCATACATTTGTCATGCAAATAAGTCAGATTTTACAACAAACGGTATTTTGCAAGAACTGGAGCAAAAGATGATCGGAGATCGACATCAAGTACAGAAGTGAAAAAACAATCTCTAAGGTCAACTGGCATTTTCAATGAGTATAGAAAGGACCAGGGACGGGCGGTTGAAATTAACCTCAGGCCCTAGCAAATCTGTCCGACAGGTAACATTTACAGTTGGTACGTCTGCATTTGGCTGGCAAGAAAAAAAACAAATTATTGAAAGGCCCCTTTAATTTTAGAGCCAGAATGCATACTCAATTAATGCTTCATAGGGGAAACCAGTAGAGGACATGAGCAACGGCATATGGCAGCATCCGAGCATCCCAAGCTGCCCTTCGTGCTCATTTATAATAGAGTAAAAGTAATGGAACGGAAAGACCGCAGAGAAACATTTACCAGGTATTCGAAATTGAATAAATCGTGTGAACAATTCAAATGACATCGTAACCCCTGCATAGAAGTTGATACGAACAAAAGAGATATAAAATAGATATAGAAAGGAAACGACAAAACTAACTCGTCGTTATCTTCTCGGCAAGCAAACGAATACGAAAAGATGTGATTATGTTGAGTATACAGTAGAAATTTTAACAGTGTCACCCTCAAGAATGTAGAGACCTCCAAATAGATAATAAGGTATGATCTCCTGCCATAAACAGATACGAATATCACCCGTAGAACAGTGGAATAAAATATTATTCCCTGAGCAACTGCGGTAGCAAATTTCTTCGCATCTGCTTAGAAAAAAAGAGAAGAAAGAAGATACCTTGAATGTGGAACATCGCACTGAACAAAATGGGCATGAAAAATACTCCATCACTGCAAAAATAGGTCAACGAATTTGTCACATACATGTGCATACTTAAAATACTGAACTTCCCGAAGATATGCTTCTCAATAGCTTGCATCATGAAAAACACCTAACCAACAGACCTCAGTGAAATCAAATTCCTCAATGGGCTCGACAGCTTAGTAAAAGATCTATTAACTCAATGCTCTCTCAAAATGTCAGTACCTGCAAACTCAAATGATCTCCTACACTGTTTTGAGTCTTAGAAGTATCCTAACTCAAAATTCTAAATTTAAGACAAATATTCCATCTTACCTTTTGTTTTCTCACAGCGGTTGAAGTAGTACAAAAAGTGAAATTCTACACGACCTGAGGGATTCCTGTTCAAAATACTTGATAAACACCATAATTCTTACTTAAATTACATCGTCATGGAAGGACATATAGCAACACGCTTCAAAAGAAATGGAGTCGTATACAAAATAAATGATCTATCGTAGCCAAAATAACTAACATCAGGTACGGCAATAAGAGCAATTTTCTTTAGTACTTATTTTATAAAAGACACCTCCCATAAGATTTGAGCAGATTATCAGTACACAAGAAGTTCAGTGCTGTCTAAATTTGAGAAAATAGAAGAAGGGGACAGCAAGACAATTAATACCTAAATGCCTGAGAGGGCGAGGAGGAAGTACGTTTGTGAGGAGTTCCATTTGATGTACAATTACTTATACGTGCATGTCCAATTTCAACGGCATGGGCGTACACTTGCAGCTTCATCTGTGGAATCGAACAAAAAAATAATTTCTCAGAACCTAGTATCAGTAGAATAATTCTTAACCTAAACGCTCCCTGACGATATGTCTCTTGCATGGACACAAGGTCAATCACAAATCTCTGTACCTCATTTCTCACGGGAGGCTCCCTAAAAGGTTGCATGCAGACCATTGGGCCAAGTGCAGTGTCGCGATGCTGTATCGCAAAAAAACAGACATTGTCAAACCTCCAATACCCCATATATTACTCACCTACTCTGCAGGATCACAAAAACAACTGACACGAGCAAGTAGTGTGAAAGGCACGAGTATCACATATATCGACCATTCCTTTCAAGCACATTTGCGGAAAACAATTAAACGGTAAGGAACAAGTCATTACTCCAAAACGTTAGGACATGACCACAAACATGTCCTAAAGACTCGAGCTCTACAATGATTGTTTTAAGTGTAGTTTCAAAACTTGGAACCAAAAAAGCGCATTAATCGAACCATCAATCGAATTAACAAAACACAGTGCCTTCGACTTATTAGCAATTCAAATAAAAACAGGGAACGCATAAATCCAACTGCAACTGAGAGCAGACACAAGGATCAAGATGTGTTGCCAGCAGGACCTCGGCAAAAGGTCAATAAACATTGAACAGAAATTGCATTAAGGGGCAGAGGGAAAAGAACAAAAAAACAAGGGATATCTGGTCACATTATTGGTGATATGTCTAATACCTGAAGTCTGTCCTGTGCGAAGTCCAGACTACACATAGTCTCAACAGAGACACCATTAAGGCCTAATGGTGACACGCTCCCGTTCACATTTCTTAACCATTGGTGGCAGAGAGACGCCATGCTCAGCTTGCTCCAAACCACATGGCCACTGCAATCCTCTGGACAGTCACAAGAAGAGCACCATAACCATCTGTCTTTCCTTCCTATGCTTGATCTTAGTGTTGTAGTGATCGAGGTTCCGGAATCAGGTGCACCAGTAATTTGCGAAAACATAGCTCCCACATGCCGGAAATGTAAGAGAAGACCTCGGTGATAAACACGTGACCCCTCATTCCAAATCAATGGAACTTACACTAGGTATACCCACAACTCACACTCACAAGTGAATGTCTTTTCCTTAAGAGTAATTTGCTTCATGTATGGCGATTGCCAAAAATTTGTATAATTCCGATTTTCAGGCCGAAACAATTGTGCACTAATAAATAAGTTCTTTCAACACAATGTGCCAAACCTTGATTGCTACTAAAGGACCCACATACGACAACAAGAGCGTTCATACTAAACCACAGGACTATCTGCACATTCATGTGATGACAAATTTTGAGTCCAACTTAAAGAAAGATATGGCCTTAGAACAAAATCCTCAAAAGATTCTCAACTGAAACAACAAAGACAAGTACATATGCTAATCCAGTGTTCATGAGTTCGTCGTAAGTTCACCTAGACCTCGCATTTGCCAGGTGTCAGCACGAAATAGCTCTGCTGGATCAACTGCAATCACACACAACCACCAAACAACATCCTCAAGGGCTTACCTCACGGTTATTGCTCTAGATTTTTTTAAATTCCAAAAGAACTTGCTAGCTTTGTGTTACAAATGCCATGACCGAATGTAACTAAATTATCAACCGAATGACTTACCGAATGCAAAGAAAAGGATGAGATGCCCATTCTTGGCAAGTACGCATAGCTTCTTGAGATCTGGCACCAAAAACGTCACCGGGGCACTAAGAGTACCATCATCCACCAGAGGAACTTTGGCCACCTTGATGATTTTTCCCAATGAAAACATCTGCAGCAAGTCAACAGACACAAGAATATTAGCAAGCTGCTTCTGTAACTCCTGTTGTAAGGGAGCATTTATCCAGTCAAGCCAAGCAAAAGACTGTACTAGTGAAGAAAAAGAGTAATGTTGCCCTACAGGCATCGTGAATAGAGAGTCTATTGGGGTAGCTATAACAAATACACTACATGAGCCTTGATGCCTCCTGCTGGAGGTACACGATGACTCGGACAAGTGACCAGTAGCCACTAACCAATAGCCTGACCTGATGAAAACTAGAAGACTGAAAATCAAGATCATGCTTGATACATCATCAACCATAAGGAAAATTAAAAACGAAAACAGCATGATCGTCATGTACATGAGCGTACAGACTCGAACTCGAACTAGAAACTCGATACCTCTTGTTGAGAATTTGGCTGGCTGGAAACCATCACAAAAATAGGTAAATACTGGTGAGGGGATGCGGTACTTGGACCAGGCTCCATCTGCCCCCTCCGATTGTACCATCGTGACAAGGAGGGTATGTTAAGAAGTCCCCTCAGCTGAACTGTTACCTTCAACCTGTCCAGGACCAGAAATCACTGTAGTGAAGGAATGTCTAAACAAAGGGACACGCGGAATGAAACGAACACACCAGAACAAAGAGGCAGAGTAGTAAATGTCGCATAGCCTATCCCACGTATATGCCCGCAATCTATGCAGATGGCTCACAACGGATCCATTTACTAGACTGTTTTTGAAAACTCACACTCACCGCCTCTGTCGCAACGCTTGAATTTTATAGTTGAGACACCTTTGGAGAAAGACTGGCTGCAGAACAACATCACAAACTGTAACTTTGGACTGTGGCTACATCATTTCAATGGTGCAAAGAATAAAGGGAAACTCAAGTCCCCACACATAGTCTGTGCCCTCTACTGATCAGCAGACTTCGATTACAAAAACATAGTTTCCAACCTTTCCCTTAAACCAGAGCAACAATCGAGCGAAATAATAAGCACACTGATTTTCGTAGACTACTGTGCCATAAAATTGCATTCACTTGTTGGAAGATATCTCAATTCGACAGATTTCAAGGGAGGATTTAACTTATTTGCCACCTCTCTATATCTGCCTAGGAGTACAACTGTAAACGTCTAATGAGTATGAGCCAGTAGACTACAAAAGATAATTCAACGGTGCATTAAAGACTTAGAAATATGCAAACTACCAACCCTTCTCAAGTCTCTGAAAACGACAGTACAATATGACGACCAACTACCACACCGCATTAAAAGCATTTCTTGACTTGAAAAGAAGTAGCTCAATCTTCAAGATTGTAAGCTACAGTGGTAACCGTTGAGCAAGAGCAATACGAAAAATGAAAGACTTGTGAAAAGAAACGGCTCAATCTTCAATATTGGTTTCAATACGGTACCCGCTGATCAAGTCGAGAACTTATGCGGTCGTACAGATCCACAGGTTGGCGATATAGGGCCAGACTCTTTGTAGCTGCTTTTTCGTCAATAGGAGGAAGATCCTTGTTGTTGATGAAGTTGCCTGCCTCCCTGCCAATCACAGTCCGACATGGCCCCCCCATAGCTACGAGCTCCCCAGTGATTGATTGCAACATTCATACTTATATGGTATCCTCCATGACTATCTCCGCATTCTCGTCGCCAGCGTTTTCCTAAAACCTTCTCTCCGACCGTGCTGAGAGAACTCGAACATAATTGTCATAGAACCATCCCAACCGCTACACAGTTCCTTCCAAGGCCGCTGCAAAATCCTCCCAAGCATGAACGTCCCCCTCTCTGCTGAGATATTTGCTAAGAGGTCGCTATTGAAACAAGCATCTCCACCTGAACAAAACCAAATTTAAAATCATTCCACATACAATATACCATGGGTGAAGAATCAAAGGTCTGCGTCAGAGCGATATTTCTTGCTCGATTTCCCAGGCACGGCGTAGTAAGTAGTCTAAGGCTCAGTTAAGTGGAACAGGTCCTTGTGTTCCCCAAACTCGAAACTCGAGCTCTTCCAAGGGAAAACAGGGCAGACTACGATCAATCATGTAATAACATTCTAGCGCAACACTCAATAGAGAAGTACTAATTGGCATTTCCGCGACTTGACAACAACGTGCGCAAACCTCCACATTGTCAGCGTATTGCCTGTAGGCAGGCAATGATAGGTCAGAAAAGTTTTTTTTTTTTTTTAAACCTTGCGAATCACAGGAGAAATCAGGGGGACAAAATGAGATATCCACGCCTTGAAAAGCGGAAGTTCACAGAGAAAGACGAGAGCAAAGAAGAAGTCCACTCCAAGAATTCTCGATGCCATAGGCAAGCGCTACATGAGAAAAATATACATACACTGGAAGGACAATAGAAAGCCAACGCAGGTTTCCCAAACAGGCAGAAACTCTTGCTCTTCCAAGGGAATCCGGAGCAGACTATTAGTACTAGCAATCAATGATGTGATCACATTCTAGTGCTGCACGCAACAGTCCAGTATTAATTGGCATTTACTCAACGTAACGACAAGGCGCTCAAGCCTCCACACTGTCAGCATATCGTCTGAAGCTTCGAATGCAGGTGACAATATCTAAGAAAAAATATTAAAACATGGAGGAAAATTTCGGGGACAATAAGAGGATATCCACGCCTTGAAAATCGGAAGAGAACAGAAAGAGACCAGAGCAACAGAAAACTCCACTCCAGGAATTCTCGATGCCATAGGTACGCATTACATGAGGGAAGGAGAATGCAACTAAACGTCAATAGAAAGCCAACGAAGTTCTACAGAAACAGAGCGCTTTTTTTGACCAACCTCTCTCGATGAAGATTCCATTCTATACACGAATTCGAATCCTAAACTGAATCGGAACACAATGCACATGAACCCTAAGACGCCCTCACATCGCCAAACCACACCAGAAAACCAAAAAAACGAGAGAAAAGAATTCAAATCCAAAGTACAGTCTCAATTCTCCCCTCGCACGCACCAACATTCCAAAACGTTCCCGAACGCCATCGCCAATGGAAGCCTTACCGCGGCATCACCGCCTTCGAGCTGAGAAGGCGGACAACGGAGGAGGAGCTCCCAGAAGCGGCCAGAAAAAACTCCCGCGACCACCAAAAGAGACGAGAATGGTCTCTAAAGAAAGCCACGAAAGGGGAGAACAGAAGTGGAGTGCGGCGGTGGAGATTCGATGCGCCTGCGGCACCAAACATCCGCGCAAACACACGATTACCCTCGAGCTCCGTTCCAAACGCCTTCTCCTTCGTCTGGCCCGGCCCCGCCCCGCCCCACGCATCGTTCATCGCCATTCTCCTGCTTCCCGCGGGTTCCCGCGGGCCCGGCCGGGTCACCCGTTCCCCCCGTACTCCAGCACGCTCCCGAGACGTTCCCGTGTCCCCCATGAGGTACTCATTGAGTTTGAATGGCTCGTCGGTGCAGTTTGAGAAGCGCGGTTGCCGCGTGCTGTGGAGCCGGAAGGTCTCACTATAGGCCCGGGACGCTTTCCCGGTCCCCGTTTCCGGCTTGGTAGATTCTGTTGCAAGTTGGACTGCGAAGAATCTACGAAATAAATCTGAAATCTACGAGAAAGGAAAATGATGAACCCTTCAGTGCGGGGGTGCGGAATGTCAAAAGGGGAAAGCACGCTTTCACGTTGCAAGACGGACCATCTGGCTATGCAGAGAAGGTACCGTGTTGGCGCCCCCCACCTCTTTAATATCACATTCCGACTAATATCCCATTTCGTCTAATGTCACATTCGTTCCGTCTAATATCACATTCTGCCTAATACCTCATTCCCACTAATATCTCATTCTATCTAATGTCACATTCATTTCGTTTAATATCACATCCCTTCATTCTTTTACTAAAATTTAGGAAATTGATACCTACTAATATCGCACATCCCTTACACCTTAACCTCCTTAATATCACATTTTGTCTGATGTCACATCCTTCTGTTCTTTATTGAAATTTAGGAAATTGAGATACCTACTAATATTGACCTCCTTAATATCACATTTTGTCTGATGTCACATCCCTATGTTTTATTGAAATCTAGGGAATTGATATCCACTAATATCGCACATCCCTTGACACTTTTATTTCTTAACACCCTAATCTCTTTGATCTCTAAAGGCCCATTAATACAAGTCTTAAGAAACATAATTTTATTTCTTATTAATTTTCAAAAGCAAAAATTAGACAACTTCATATTCAAAATAATTGAGGGCGAGTAAAAAAAATCTACCCAAATTTGAATTAAAATTTCTAATTTTTTTAATAGACTATATTTTTATCTATGTGGAAAAATTTGGTTCTTTCCATCTGAATAAATCATGAGAAAGTTATAGAGTGATTTACAAAGCTTGTTGTTTTGTAAGCAATCAAAACATCTTCTTAAAAATTAATGTAGTGAATTTTTGTTGGAACCAAATTTCCACAATTTTAACCAAAAAATAATTTCACATGATTACTTCTAAAATTGCCAAAAAACACTCAAAACTGCCAATTTTGTTGCATTCACCTAAAGTAAAATAAATAAATAAATAAAATAGATATATATTTTTTGAATCTAATTGTAGGATCTTGTATTTCACTTGTTTGAGATCATGTAGTAAGAATTTCATGAAGTTTGACTATAAAAATTGGAAGATGTTAGCATTCAACGTTGGAAAAATAATTCGAATATTGGCATGCAATTTCAAATGATTTTGACCACCATTTGTGGAAAAAATTTGCACCAAAGATTTTGAATTAAAAGAATTTTGAGTTGAAGAATTGAATTAAAATTCTTGAAAAAGATTTCTTTTAAACTTGGTTTTCATTCTTTCAAAAATTGTTAAGTAGAAGTAGGTCCAAAATTGAAAGAAAAAACAAATCATTAAAATCTTTAAGATGGGATCAAAACACTATAATTATTCTCAATGGTGAGATTGTTTTAGCAATCAAATTTAATCTTTTCAAACAATGTTTTGGAAAATTGTGAAAATTGTATTTGAAAATGAACCCTATAAGTTATTTTTTTATGAGAATGCTTTGATTGCCCAAAAAATAAGATTGTCTTTGATTCATTTTATTTGGACTAGTAATGAGAAAAGTCAAAGCTTCACATGTAGAAAAAATATTTTATTTTGACTTTTTGCAATTTTTTTGTATTGCCTGCCAAATTAGGTTTTAGACTTTTTATGGTAGAGCTTTTCTCTTGGGCACCAATTGAAATAAAAAAAAATTATGTTCCCACAAAGCTAATAAGTTTTTCTATCATATGTGAAAGCTTCAAAATTGATGTCATGGGAACTAGTTCATAATCTATTTTGTCTTCAAAAAGGACAATGGGACTTTTGGAGTTAATTGATTGTTAAAGCAATTTCCTAATTGGGATTGGTGTGTTTCAATTCCATCTTAGAACTTTTAACAATTTTATTTCCCCTCTACCTCATACCTACCTCTATTTAATATGTTTTTAAAGAATGAAAAATCACATTATTTTTTTAAATTATTTTTTTCTAGACTCATCTATTTGAAAAATTTTGAAAATTTTGAAATACAAAAAATTTAAGTCAAGAGGACTCAAAATCTTATCAATTAGTTTGTCACGGTACCTCAAAACTATATTTTCTCTACTTATCTTGCAATCTATGTGGTCAAACTTTTTGAAATTTCTTCAACACATTTTTGTACTATTCTATTGCAAGATTCTACAATTAGATATGGTAAAATTACATTTCTTAAAATTTTTGCTCTTTGCACTAGAAATGGCAAATTGAGCAAATTTTGAGAAAAAAGGCCTTAGAACATTAGAGGTGAAAATTAAAATCTAAAATCTTGAAATTCTTGAACTTTTTATATTTTTATAATTTGTAATGAATTTGTAAAA
This sequence comes from Climacium dendroides, assembly GCA_950106755.1. NCBI lineage: Eukaryota > Viridiplantae > Streptophyta > Bryopsida > Hypnales > Climaciaceae > Climacium > Climacium dendroides. Next base: position 13,372,413 of record OX467091.1, on the reverse strand, counting down.
TCTAATGATGGTTTTTAGTTCAAAGTTTTATTTTATTATTTAACCATTGACAAATATAGGCTCTACAATTTATATAAGGCTAAGGTGCACATACATGACCACAAGAATGGAATTTTGAAGTCAAAACTATTGTTGACATTGTTGTTGTGTCTTTTGATCCATTATAAGTTAGTTTTTGTTGCCACAATTTTGTAGATGCCCTTTAGTATTTTGAATTTACCATTTTAAGAAAGGATTATAATTATAGCACAGACTATTTTTGTCTATCATTTGATTGATTGGAAGATTGGACTTGTAGATTAAAATCAAGCATCAAAATTAGAATCTTAGAGAACAAAATATTGAAAATATAACTTTGAAGCATTGAATTTTTTTATGCATTTATTTGAAATCAATAGAGTGTGCCTTAGTTCATTTAATGCATTGGTAAATATAAGATCTAATTTATAAACATGAGGTGTACACCTTAAAAATAGAATATCAAACTATATTACAAAATTTGAAGCTAGAAATAATTTAAAACCATAAATAATTTGAAATTACAAAATTGAATGAGACAAATTGAATCCACAAATTATTTTATAAATTTATATTTTACACGTTCAAAATATCTCATAAAATGAGTAAAAATAATAAAATTGAAAAAAAATTGAAATTCATAAATTAATTCCTAAAGGATAAGGACCTCACTTTGGACTTCTTGAGAATTAGGATATTCTTTATTGGCTTCAAAATTTATTATTTGGACATGAATTTATTTAAATAGAACTCTAATCATCTTCTTTTAAATGTAAATCATTATTTTATTTCATTATAATAAATATTATAAAAGTTATAAGGAATTTTTTGTTTCTATCAAAAAGACAACTAAAAATAGATTTTAAAAATAGATTTTATTTATTTGATAGTTTATATTGATACTTATATAGAGTCCTTTGAATCACAATATTCTAGCCGATGAAATGAAAGTTACAAAGAGTTTTATTTTTTTCAAGTAATGAAGGTAGGAAAAAACAAATAAAATCATTTTTTTAACACAAATTTTAAAAATTTGAAGAAAAAATAAAAATAAAAGATACTTATTATTTACTAAAGCAATTTTGCTATTAGAATTGAGAATTTGAAATTTTTTTGTAAACTTTATTAGCAATTAAAATTCTCTTTCATCCATACCACCTTCCACTTTATAATACTTAAAAAAATGAAAAAAAAAGTTTTCATGATTAAATTTTTATTCTTGTATTTTCAATCCATTTTCCAACATATGTATTAAAACTCCTAGGTTATTGGACACAAGCATTTGTTTCTAAAATTGATCAAAGACAAAACTTTACCTTTGTGAAGGGTATAAATCCTACTTTTAAAAGTTTAGGTTGGAAATGTTTGGCATTTTTATTATTCTAAAAATGTTGGAAGGACTTACTTGAGCAAGTTTACTAGTACATGTAACAATTAAATTTGTTAACCATAAATAAAGATGAAATTTTTTGCTTTGCTTTGGGTTTAACAGTCTATTTTTATTCATGCCTTCATTAGTAATATTTTTTTTAGTGGATGACATTTTTGGCACTTCATAAATTATTACAGTGATATAGTGTTAATTACCCTCTATAAGTGTTAAATGTACCTCCATTAGTATTGTACAAGTATGTAGGAAAATTGTACAATAAGGTTTGGTGAGAGATTGTAAAAAATTAGCTAACATTAACCCCTAAAGGACCAAACAACATTTTTTGGCAACATAGCGATTTTGGGCAACTCACTATGAATGGAATTTTCTTTTCATTGAAATTTGAGATGTCAAATGTATTAAAAATGATTTTTTTTTCAAAAATTTGGTACTTGTACTAGAGATGGCAATTTTGGAGCATTTTTGGTAAAAACATAGTCAAAATCCTTTAGGGGTTAACTTAATGTTGCACATTACATGCCAGTGTTCTATTGCATGCAACTAGAAGAAGGCCCATTAAAGTCTTTGCCTCAATCTATGATAGACTTTCTTCAATAAATGAGATTTGGACAATAATAAATTGAGCTAGTAGTCACAATCATTGTCTTGGATAACTATAATCGAGTGATTACTGACCACTATAATTGAGTGTAAATCCATCATAGAAAGTGACAATTTTAGGCCTCAACGGTGCAACTATTTAGCAAATAGTTTTAGTAAATACTAGCGACATTACAAAAAAATTCAGGCTTCCAGAGGGCTGTTAAGGTTTTGATTTTCGGCATGCCGCAATGCAAGTACATGAAAAATAAAAAATAAAAAAAATTGAAAAAAAATTGAAAAAAAATAAAAAATACTAAACATTAAAAAACAATTTTATTTCCTCTATAATTGCACCAGGGGGGGGACACTAACGGCCCTCCTGAGGCCTGAATTTTTTTGTAATGTTGGCGCTTGCTATGCTACGCATTCACCATTAGAATTTCATTAGAATTTTTATGTATTTATAGAATGCAAAGTAAGAATTTCAATATACCTTCAAATAAAAAATTACTAAAATCTTCATATAATTTTTTTTTATAAATAAGAATATACTGAAATAATCAATAGAAATTTAATGAATGATGAATGAAATACATGCAATGATGAATACGGTAAAAGATACACCAAAAGCTTCATGAACAATTTAATTGTTGTGAAATCCAAAATCGGTTCAATCTAATAAATTTCTCAAATCATTTGGTAGTAGCAATAGAAAATTGAAATTAGAAGCTCAAAGCTCACAAAAGCACAAAATCATAGAAATGCAAAAGAAGTATAAAACCAAGAAAAGCAATGGAATTGCTACCTTTATAATATCACCATATTGATCCTCTTTAATATCACCTCAATTGCAATGACTATATTATTTTTATAATATCACCCTTTGTAAAAAGTGATATTATAGAAGTGATTGTGAACTGCTACTCTATTTCAATAATATCACATTGTGTGAAAATATGATTTTTATGTATATATAATTGGAAATATTTTTATAAAATAATTAAAATAATATTTTAAAGACTTATTGAAATCATTATCATGCATTCTATTCAAATATATCAAATTTTTTACTAATATGTGATACAATGAATGCGTAGCATAGCAAGCATGAGCCCCTAGTATTAATGGTAGCATTTGTGATATTACAGAGGGACTTATGATTTTAGTAGTATGATGATATAATAATATAATATAATTGTGATTGCTTTAGGTGCATGCACATTTGATGGTTGGTTGGTTGGGGGAGTTTAAAGATTGTTTAGGGCTATTTGGGCAATACACTTTAAAAATTCATAGTAAGTCCATATTTTGTCCCAAAAAATTTAATGTTAAATGCTCTCAATTTTTTATATTTTATTTGTGTGAAAAAAATTTCAAATTTCAAAAATGCCATGAGAGAAAACCAATCATTGTGCTTGTAATGGGTTGGTTTACCTTACACCAACCATGATATAATAATTAGTAGGCATTGCATTTTATGTAAATATTTATAAACTGAGCTTAGTAGGCATTGCACTATCACTTTGTGATACCCTTAATTAATCTTTTGCTCTATGCCTCAAATATCTTAATTATAACATGGTTGAAAAACAAATATTTAATATAATCACCATTTGGAATACAAAGGAAATCCTTAAAATATTCATTTAAATTATAGGTATTGATGAGAAATCATTTTATATCACTTTGAACCCAAAAACATTTTTAGGATTTGAAAAAATTTATAAAGAACACTTTAATTATTTTATGAAGAATGCCCTAATTATGAAGAAATTACACACTATACTATACTTTGGAATTTTACATTTTTCACTTGAAATTGCAATTATATTGGGGCCATTCAATTTTATAATTTGAATCTATAAAACATGTCTTGAATAGAAATTAGATTCAAATAGCTTTTGAATCCTAGTGGAATATTTGGATTTGGAGTTTGGATGCAAAAATCATTGTTGGTCAAAGTTAGCCTTTTTCTTTCATATCTTTCACATTTTGCAATAAGGCATAGTTTGACTATAATTCTTTATTAAATCAAAAACTCAAAAATTATTTGATTAATACATAACAACAATGTCATGCACTTCAACAACTTTTAATAATATGATTAGAGAACTTCAATAAATTTCCATATTGTAAATAAAAACCTTTGGCTATATCAACAATTATGGAAATCCATGATATAACAACTTTAGTAGTATATATTATAAGATTGCAAGTGATTAATTCTCAACGCCTAAAATGAAGATGAGATAAAAGTTGCACTTGTCTTGAATTAGGCCTTTTCTTTTGTAATATATATCTTAGGTTTAATGAAGTTAAAAAGTTCATCCACTTAGTTAAATTCCCACTTGAAAATCATAACTACCTTCTAAATTTGATTAACCATAGCAATTTATAGAATACAATTAAGTTTTCTAACACATTCTTCACAATTGATGTCCCCCCTATACCTTTGTTTAAGACCAAAGTTAAAAATACTAGCAAATCACAATTTCATTTTTCTTCCCCCCCTCAAATATAACTATAGAAAATGTTGTAAATCATAATATGACTTTTTTTTAACACAAGTACATTTTATTTCACTAAACTCAATAACAAATGAATACAATAACCAAAAAAGTTTTCAGCTCATTATCATAGTCTAGATTTTATATTCATATTATATACCTTTTAACATCCAACATCTATATTTTGAAAGAACAAATTATAGATGAATTAATTCAAAATACAACTATTTCATGATAGGTTCATTCATCAAATTTTTCATCAAATTCTATTTATGTTTGGCCAAAGTTGCACATACATATTGACAAAATGTTTTCGTTATAATAATCATGTTGCCAAAGTAGGAAGATTTTTTTTATGAAAAACTTGACTTCTTTTGTTTTTTCCACAATTGATTTCAATAAACAAGTAATTTAAAATCTCAAATTTTCAACATGATTAAGATCTCAAATTAACAATTACTTTAGAAAATTGATTTAGGAACAACTTATTTGTACAATCTTTATTTTTTATGGTTAAAAAGTGACCCATTTACAATTGTTCCAAATGGAGATTTTTTGTAAGAAATGAAACACCACCAAGTTCTATTATAGTCAAAAAAATTTGTCTTGCATATACGATGTAAATGTGATACTCACAATTGAAGAGTAGCCCATGCTCATGATTTGGAGCTTACACTTGAAAGTTCAAAGTTCTGCAATCCATAACTTATTCATACAATATTCAAATAATATATATTTTAGTGCATTGGAATCTTTCAAAAATAATACTAAGTAAGATGACCCACCAAAAGAATCCATCTCTTCTTTGTTTGTTTTATTTGTTTGTCACGTTGAGATCTCCTGGTCGCGTGCTTGGTATCGTTGGAAAGTCCTTAGTGAGGAGGGGTGCACCAGCTTGGTTTTGTGAATTTCGGACGTATAGTGTGAAAGTTATGCATTTTTGAGTTATTTTTCAAAATTAGAAAATTACTTCTACTTATATTTTGGTTGCAATCTTGGTACCGTTGGAAAACTCTTGGTGAGGAGGGGTGCACCGGCTTCGTTTTGTGGCATTCCGACTCACGGTGTGAAAGTTATGCATTTTGGAGTTGTTTTTTATTTTAAGAAAATTAGAAAATTACTTTTACTTTTGTTTTGACTGTGGCAACGGCACAGGACACATACTTGGTACCGTCGAAAAGCCCTTGGCGAGGAAGGGTGCACTGGCTTGGTTTCGTGGTGTTTGGAAGTATAGTGTGAAAGTTATTGAATTTTGAAGTATTTTTATGAACTAAAAAATTAGAAAATTACTCTTTCTTATATTTTGGTTACAATTTTGGTACCATCGGAAAGCTCTCGGCGAGGAGGGGTGCATAGGCTTGGTTTCATGGCATTCCAATTCACAATGAGAAAGTTATAGATTTATGAGTTGTTTTTGGTTCTAAAAAAATTAGAAAATTACTTTTACTTTTGTTTTGATTGTGGCAACGCCAGAGGGCACTCTAGACAACATGTTTGTTTTGTTTTGTTTTGTTTGTTTGTTTGTCACGTTGAGATCTCTCGGACCGTGTGTCCCCCAGGCGCGTGCTTGGTACCGTCGGAAAGCTCTCAACGAGGAGGGGTGCACGGGCTTGGTTTCATGACATTCTGACTCACGGTGAAAACGTTATTGAATTTTGAAGTATTTTTATGAACTAAATAATTAGGAAATTAGTTTTACTTATATTTTGGTCACAATCTTGGTATTGTCAGAAAACTCTCGACAAAGAGGGGTGCACCGGCTTGGTTTCATGGCATTCTGACTCACAGTAGAAAAGTTATGCATTTTCGAGTTATTTTTGGTTCTAAAAGAATTAGAAAATTACTTCTAATTTTATTTTGACTATGGCAACGACACAGGGCACAATAGTCTCTTCTATTAAGACATGATGTTTGTTTTGTTTTGTTTGTCACATTGAGATCTGCTGGACCGTGTGTCCCCCAATCGCATGCTTGGTACCAAAAATTAAGAATTAGAAAATTACTTCTAATTTTGTTTTGACTGTGGCAACGGCACAGGGCACACTAGTCTCTTCTATTATGACAGGATGTTTGTTTTGTTTGTCACGTTGAGATCTCCTAGACCATGTGTTCCCCGATCGCATGCTTGGTACCGTCAGAAAGCCCTCGGGGGAGGAGGGATGCACTGGCTTGGTTCTGTGGTGTTCGGACATACAGTGTGAAAGTTGTGCATTTTTGAGTTATTTTTTGTTCTAAAAAATTAAAAAATTACTTTTACTTATATTTTGTCGCAATCTTGGTACCATCGGAAAGCCCTGAGCGAGGAGGGGTGCACCGGCTTGGTTTCGTAGCCTTCTGACTCATGGTGAGAAAGTTATGGATTTTTGAGTTGGTTTTGGTTTTAAAAAAATTACAAAATTACTTTTACTTTTGTTTTGATTGTGGCAACGCCACAGGGCACTCTAGTTACATGAAAAGACATGGGAACGGACACTCGCCCTGACGACACATCCTCACATCTTTTTCAAAATTTGGGAGTTCATTTAGTGGTGTAGCATCTGATTTTATTTGTAATTTCATATCATATTCATTCATGCTACATTTCGTATTCATATCATATTCATTCAGCATTACAAATGAGTACGGAGTACAATATGAAGTTACAAATGAAATCATTTCAGATGAATAACATATTCATTCCACATTACAAATGGGTCGTAATGGTGACTAATAGGATTAATCATTGTTCTAAAATAACAAATCTTAAATCACTTAACTATTGCAGAACAAACTGTACTTCCACATTCAAACTGGAATCTCTGAGCAGCAATTCCCAGCAGTGGTAACCCACATCTGACAAATCCTTACAAAATCTTTGAAATCTAGATTTGAGCTTGTCGAAACAGAAACATGCAGCCCTGGTACTCAAAAAATCAAAGAGTATGAATAGTGAGACCCACAATTGTAATGCGGAATTTGCAAATGCAGCACTAGTAGAAACTGAAACAAAACTCTGCTTTCTATGCATAAATAGGTCATAACACAGTAGCGCAATACTGGATGTCTGGCTCATCGTTACCTCATGATTATCAGGCGGAAGAAACGTGCAATAGAGGAATGATCGATTCCAGAACAATCTCACGATACAGAATAACAGACTCAACCAGGAGGTATTCCTGAAAAATAAAATTTATTTGATGTGAAAGAATGATGTATTGTTAAGGTAAAATACAACTTATCGTTAATACATGTTTCGCTACCTACGTATGCTAACCTCGAATCTCCAAGGTTAGTAAAGACATGCACAGAGTTTGATCGGCTGATGCAGTCGCTCTTTATGAGGATCGAGCCTCTGCACACGTAAACAAGGATCGTAGTAAGTTCCGAAGTTAGATCGAAGTTAGTTGCTTGGGATCTCCGATTTGCAAGCACAATTCTGTACATGAAACAATTGCAACATCATAGTCAACCACCACTCAGTTTCACAACGTAATTTTACCACACCGTAAGTCGTCTGAACTAAAATGCGCTGAATAAGTATCCAAAGGCTGAGGGATATGTGTACAAGTTTGAAAGCTTTAAAAAAAATCAATATAGCAGGTTAAGATTAAAATACGAATACTATCCCTTCCAAAGAAAATGAAGAAAGGAGCAGCACTGGTCGTAAATTGTTTCGGGTCACTGCACTTCATACGACATACAACATTAAAAATCAAGGTTTCAAAACTTCGTAGGGGTGAAGACTCACTGGGAAAAAGTATCCCTGCATGGTTGCTAGACGATGACAATTGCTCCCGACCATTCTAGAGAGACTCGTGTTCTGGTCTTGAGATCTGCAAACCTATCTGCTACACTACAAGGTCATCGGTAAATGAATAAGCTATAAAAATGAATTGATAAATAAATGAGCAAGGAGTAAAATATCAATGCACTGCTTAAGGTAACTCAATTGTAGAAATCTCCCTAAAAGCTAAGTGAAAATCCATTAAGTTAATTATAAACAGCTAACTTTAAAGATAATATCATTATTGGACTTCACGACCTCCAAAAATTCCCTTTACTCCATAATTGTCATACATAGCCACATCGATAAATTGGGACATGTACCGAGTCTAGTTTTATATAAATTAATCACATTAACAATCCCCTCAGTTGGTCAATGCCTGGAATCCACATGCACTCACAGACAGCATAAACCATCTAAACCGCTTCACCAAGCCTTATTGACATAAGAAAAGGGAGCAATGCAGCGTGGTTCAGCTGTGCATGCTTCGGATTACTAAAATTGTCATCACTGGGATACAGGTACAATAATTGATCTAAAAAATAACAAAAAAATGCAAATTACAAGCACACACAAAGCAGCACACAGAAGCTGTTTCAAATTCCTTACCTTGGAACCCAAGTGTCTCAGAAGTTCAGCAGAATTTTATCCTTCAGTACCCCATCGGCCAAAAGCAAGTCAGTCACATCCTGTTCAGAACATTGCACATATAAGAATGAATCCCATGCCGTGTATTCAAAAGGGAACTAAATACCGTATATCGAACAAATAGAAGATCTTGAGAACCACCATTCTACCATCCTTTAACATAATCTTTTCTCTTACACTTAAAAACTAAACAGCATACCAGTGTCATTTGTTTGTGTCCACACAACACTGCTCCAGTTTGAGATCCAACTATGACTCCCTTATTATCTGAAAATGCTGCCTGGGAACCATCACAAAACAATCCAACCCAATAGTTAAAATGCATGCTCACACCAGCCGTTAGATAAACATTTACAAAAAGCCACCTGAATAGCAGATACTAATTGAGGACAAATATCTGAAAAACAACTACAGGCATATATCCGCATCAGTCACAGAACACAGAGCACGGCATAAACATTCCGAATGACTTCCATCGCATAAGCGCCCACAATTCTTAATGACAATACATTACCTGGACGTACCCTTGAGCACCATTCCAAGAACTATCGGGCTGAGACAATACAGGCACAATTTGAACACCTGATGCCTCCCAGGCCTTAAATCTATCCTGTACATGCGAAACACTGAAATCATCAAAATCACTTGCAGGCTATAATAAGTAGTCAAACATACTATCAACTGAAACTAGACGTTTCAGTGCGGCAGACCAGGGAGGGAAATGGTGATAAGCACTATTTTATTGATTCCAAACAAGAGGCAACTAAATTTCATGCGACGACACATTACGATACCTGATAAGACATCCGATCTAAATTGCGAGCACCATAGTAAAGACGCACATCCTTTCGTTTGTTGGCATTAAACCCAGCCTCCAATAGCGAGCGAATTGGACTGCCATGAAACAAGAACCATGGTTAGAATTCAAACGTGTTCATACCTTAATAGTCTACTAAATCCATAACAGATACCACGGTAAGAGGGCTTCACACAAGATTTAGTATTGACCCACCTAATTCCAGAACCAGTGGCGAAGAGTAGAACCGTGGGATACTCTTCGGGAGGTGCAACCTGATCCATGCGGAAGCCACTCCCCATCACCTGGCTAAGCTCTACCTTGTCACCTTTTCCTAAGTTGCACAAAGTACCAGCTGTGGTGCCCTCAACGGCCTTAATCAAAAACTCCATCGACCCGGAGGCTGCTACCTTGGGAGCAGAAGCAATGGCGAGAAATGCGGGCTTGCTGTTGCCGATTTTAATCTGCACCAACGACTGCATGGATCAGCAAACAAGGAGACAGGAGTAGTGTAGAAGACCCAGCTTTCTACAAGATATTCAAGGAAACGAAGTCCTGCCGGAAGTGTAGAGGACCCTAGTTTATTTAGAAAAACGAAAGGCCAACGACATCAATCCACAAGGAGCCCCTAGGGCAGAATGTGCAGAAACATTCTGAGCGTACCACAAACCCTACTCCTCCTACGTTGTGATTTACGAGGAAGACACGAAGAGACCCCGTAATATGCTGAGTTTCCTCCAACAGGACCTCTACGGTACAAACTAGCCCAAACAACACTGCAGAAATTATAATCAGTTGACCCTTAACACTGACGTAATCCTTAACCTGATAATAGCATATTCGCGTTCTCTAAATAAGAACTTAAGAAAATCCAACTTTGCAGTACCCTCATCCGTGGTTCTATAAGTCATCTCTCCATACATGTATATTCGGGCTGACATTTGCCCACTATTCGTGCAAGAGTTTACGAGCATTGAGTCTGTCGTTGCTTTCAAGGATACCCATAACCATCCCTCATTCGAAGTGTCAGGTCCCAGAGCCAAGGAAAATAAGAATTGACACCAAAACGCAGCTCTTCGTTCTAAAAAGCAACTGAAAATAGATACGTGAACTGAAACTGACAAGACAATTATCTCATTAAAGTGCACTGCCGGGACAATGAACACATCGTGCCTTCAAAGAATCAAAATTGAAGTGCTCTCATCAGTCCTCTAATGAGCTATCTCTCCATACAAGCATATTGGAGTTCAAATTTCTGTGAAACAGATTCCGAGCATCGACCCTGTCGTTGCTTTCAAGGCTATCCCTAACATCCCTCATTCAAAGCTTCAATTTCCAGAGCTACGAAATACGGATTGACACCAAAACGCTCATCGCTATGAAAAACAACTCCATACAAGTATAATGGAGCTCAAATTTCTCCACCATTCGAATTCGAGATTGCGGGCATCGACCCTGGCATTGCTTTCAAGGCTATCCCTTGAAAGCTTCCTAACATTCCTCACTCAAAGCTTCAAATCCCAGAGCTACGAAATAAGAATGACACCAAAACGCTCTTCGTTCTAAAAAGCTTATCTGCATTATCATCCTCTAATGGGCCAATGACCACAAGAACAACCCCGACCACCAATTCAGTTTGGAGCGCAATCTGACGCGGAAATGAAAGCATTGACGACTAGGGTTTAGGCCTTCACCTGTACGAACTGGCCCGCTTTGGTGTGCCCTTCCATCAACTCCCGATTGCCACTGATGTCCAACACGAAGTGGTAATGCTCCTCACAGGCCAGTCCGACGTCCGCCACGGGCGCCTCAGCCCACAGTATCTCCTGCTTCCAGACGGCCCGCACCGCCGAGGACTGCTGGCGCGTCGGCTGCGCGCTGCAGCAGCCCGAGCGCCCAAGCTCCGGAACCCTGAGGCGACGCAGCAAACCCATGCCCTGGCTGCCCACGAGCGCCACCCGACTGCTGGTGCTCATCAACATGGCCGAGCGGCGGTGTCGGTCCAGGCGCTGCTGCGCCGCGGAGCACACGAGCGGGCCGGAGGAGGTCACAGCTACGGCGGCCATGGTGAGCTCGGGAATGGGGGGGGGGGAGAATTAGGGTTTGGGGCTCCGCGGTCGTCTCCTTCCTTCACTTTCCTTGCCTTCCCGGCTCGTTGTGTGCCTTTGCGGTCAATTTTTCAGCTAGGGCAAATTTTGTTGAGTTTATTATCTCCATGGGAATGGAGGCTAGGTTTGACAAAAGGAGTTGTGGAAAAGAAATTCAATCTTTGGGGATGACTTGAGAAATTCCTCATGGATGACTAGAAGATGAGAGATTTGCTTATTTGGGATTGACTCACTTGGAATTGACTCACTTAGAAGAGAAATGGAATCCTTATTTGAATAGGAAAGAAATCCCATTAGAGTCTTGAATCCCTAAAAATTTAAGGGGGCAGGGCACAACTTGGTATAGGTGAGCATATATGTAGAACTTGAAATCACTTTCTTTATATACCAATGATGAGTTCAAGCCAAATATTAATACTAATATGATAGTAATATGATAATAACTTATTGAACAATACTAATGAGGAAGAACATTCCCTATCCCTATAAGGTAAACCAACCCATTGTGGTCAATTAGGGAGTGCTTTTTTTTCATTATTTGAAATTTTGGCCTTAATGCATGTAAGAAATGAGAGCCATGGATTGATTAGTAACCACATTAGGAGGCTTCAACTTTTCAAAAGGAATTCAATGTCAAAAATGACTTTTTAGTTCTTTCTTTTTAAGAAATATTCATAACTACTTTGGGTGAATGACATGAGCATCATGGAGTCAGATTTTGTTGGTGATGGGATGGTCTACAAACTTTTTTGGACTGAACACTTCAAAAATTCATAATAGATTCATACTTTGTTGAAAAAATACAATTCCAATTGCTCTCGCTATTTCTCACACTTGCTTGTATGTGGGAAAAAAATTGAAAAATTTCAACAACATGCGACTCAACTCCTAATTCTAACCACAATAGGTTGATTTACCTTATCTACTCTCACTTCATTCAAATGGGGATAAGGAAGAATTGGTGGGCATGCTCTTAAGAGTTGAGGTCACATATTCCTTATAGAGTATCAAAGGAAGAAAATTTTCAATCATTTAAAAAAGACTCCAATATGCACAATGATTTTGTTTAAATAATTGTAGATAAATCCCAAGATTATGACTAAATCATTGGGATTTATCTATAATGATTGAAAATTTTCAATCTTGGGATTTATTCACAATGATTTAGTCATTTGTCTAGCTATCAATTATGAATTTTTTTTTCTAAATATAAATCATTGTAATGAATGTCAAGAATAATCTAGTACATAAAAATTTGATGAAGGACCTTAAACTAGTAGACTTTTAAATTATAATGACCCTAAATGAGGTTGTACTAACCTTGGTTTTTTTTCTTGTGTACAATATAATAATGGAATAAAAAAGGTGTAAGCTATCATTTTTATCATTTGAACACTAGTGGAATGGTGGTTTCTAGAAACCATGGGAACCATGGAACTATGATATAGGAGGGCACTAAACAATTGTATTCAATGCTCTTGCTTGCCACCAAATACTATTCTAAATTGTGAAAATTAGAGGACACTATTGATGCCTTTACTAGACTTGACAACTATCTTTCTCTACTCTAGTGCTTATTTTCCTATAACAATACAAGGATATAATTATGCTTACTTTAAGAGTTTATTTGATCAAACTACATTTTGGACAAAAAGGATTCAAATGAAACCAACCTAAGTGTAAGAGGAGCAACATATGAGCCTCTAGAACTTAAAACCTCAAAGCTCCTTTTTTGCCATCCTTGCAAGTTTAGTGAGTGTCCATGTTTAAGCACTCATAATACCAATGCAAGAAAATTTTGCCGTTGTAACATGTTTTGATTGGTTAAAGAAAGGCAAATTAAGATTGATAATGTTCATTGCTTGCCTTGTGCAAATTTTCAATAAGGTGGGTATGAAGGAGAAATTTCATTGGTGTGGTAGTGAAAGAAATTTGAGAGAGATCTCAACTGCTATCAACCTAGTGAGTGCAAATCCACCTAACATAATCTATATGCACAAGACTTTTGTTGTTGTGGCATGTTTTGATTGGTTAAGCAATCAAAGAAGTCAATTCTCCTACATTGACAATATGTCCAGTAAAGTAGTTGACCCATTTCCAACCACTTAAGCAATTAGGCATATTTGGAGCATAGGTTTTTAGAGTGTGGAATTTTTTCCATGTACTAAAATAGAGTTTGGAAGGATTGAATATTTTCCAAAATTTTATTATACAAAATATAATTATTATGAATTTTTTAGTAAAAGATTTTCTTTGACTTATAATGGTGATACAAACCTTTCGATTTCTAACCATAAGTTGATTGCAAAATCGACCAAGGACTGGTTGCAATATTGATAGCCTCACAACTAATCATAATATGTCACAACTACTCCTCGAACTCCACCACAACTTCAAAGAAAGAAAGCACAACTTCATGGAAAGAAAGCAGCCTATAGATTGGAAATGAGGTGATGGTTGAAAATGGGTGAGCTACTATAATTGCAAAGTAGGCCAAGTCATAAAAATAATCGCAGGTCAATACCAACCTCGCTGCACACAGCTCGGTAGGTTCTAACCAATGATTATTCTTAATAACTTGGCCTGCTTCCGAATTTACAAGGATTGTGTCTGTTTTGCCCTGCTTGCTATGAAGTTATTCAATCTTGAGATGGTTTGCCAAGGTATGTAAATTGCAGAGGATCATTGATGATGTTTATATAAATTTTGTGTTGTTCCACTTACTTACGCCTGGCTTTGATCTCATCACAGACAGAGACTCAACTGAGAACATTCGGGATTTGGACAACATTTGTCAAAAGTTGGAATTGGTGTTGTTTATTTCTCGGTGACTTGCTATCTTAGATCTTTCCTCCTCTTCGGACTGGGAAGGTAAGTTCTGTTGTCATATGGACTTGACCTAATCTTGAATGCGTCGTTGTGTGCTTGTGTATATTTTCTAGAAGTCGATGGTGGAAATGTTGATGCTAAGTTAGAAACTGATGTCTGTCTCACCTGAATGCTGATGCCTGAAACTCACTTGGAAGTAGTGCAGAAGTTTGAACGTCGATGAGATTGACACACTGAAGGCGGAGCTGATGCCTGTCTCCCTTGGAAGTAGCGCAGAAGCTTGAACGTCGATGAGATTGGCACACTGAAGGCGGAGAAGAGAACTTCAACCTTTTTCTAATGGACACAGCCGGTGAACTCCCAATTTGTTGCCACCGTATAAGCTTGCTTGTTGCATGATAATGGAATTGGTGTAGAGAAGGCTTGTCACTAGGAAGCAAACTTCTGTACCCTAAACCTTTGTTGAATGATATTGGAGGGTTTGATGCCCGCCTCCATTAGGGTTAGGTTTGGGATTGGAGGTTCAGGGTGAACCACTCAAACCCGGCCTTAAAACTCGTGAGCCTAAATCCTCACAGAAATGGTGCGGAATCCCGAATCAAACCCTCCAATGTACTGAATGTACTGAATGTAATTGCCTGATCTGAACCCCTAGCCGTATAAGTTTGGATCCCAACCCTAAAACCTCCAACCCCAAACCCTAACCCTAACCCTAATGGAGGCCTGCAATCGAGCTAATGACATGGCCAGTGTGTTTATTTTAGGCCTGAATTCAAGGGACTCTGATTTGGTTTCAGTTGCCACCAAAGTCAAAGGAAAAGTAATTATCTAAATTATTTGAACCGAAAATCCATAACTTTCACCCCATAGTTCTGGACGTTACGAAACAAAGCCCATGCACCCCTTCTTGTGCACCCTTGTGATAGTACCAAGAATGTGAATGCGACAATCCGGAGGATGTACAATCCGGGAGATCACATAGTAAAAAAACAAAAAAACAAAGAACCCAACTTAAAGTAAAAGCAATTTTAACTAATGAACTAAGGTACATGTGTTTTTAGGTTGTAAGAGTGTCATGGAAATTGGATTATAACGGTGTATTAAACTATCACCTAATCTTTAGTTCACATACAATAAAGAGTTGCAATTGAGAGTATAAAGCTAGCCTTAGATTTTTTTCCCTAATTCCATTGCTAATTTTTTATTTTTTTAATGAAATTAGTTACAAAATTTGTTTAGGTGCGATGTACGATGTGGTCAAGTTCTAATTCCAAGATTTCAGCTTCAAATTTTTGTTTATAATATTTCATCTATTTCTTTGAGTCCTACCAACATTGTACTTCAATTTGGCTTAATTTTAACCATGTCATTTAAATTCTAACACTCTTTTGTAGACTCTCCTATATAGAAGCTTGTGTGAGCCTTTCTCTCAATATTTCCATAGTTTTGCGATTTCACTGACTACAAGGTGAATAAAGCTCACATTATGTACTACCCTACTAAGAATTTCTTTGGATCTTCCCTTGTTTGATTTTGTTATTCAATATTGTTATAGAAGTGTAAACTTCAAGTGAAATTTTCATTTTAGACTATTCTCTTTTAAGGTAGTTTAGGGATTCAAGTTTCCTATGGGCCGTCCTAGAGTTGGAATTAACTCTCACAATTTGAAATTTTGCATGAGGGCAATCAATAGATAACAACATTGGTACATTTTGACTTGTAATTCATTTTGTAAATTGTAATTTTTGTGATTCATTTGAAAATCATTGTTGAATGTTGCTCTTTTTGAGGTTTTAAAAATACAAATAATATAATTTGCAACTTTGCCAAACCAAACCAAATCTTATGCTATTGAAGGATATTTGAGATGAAGAATGTCAAAGAATGATGCTACAAAGTACATCTTAGTTGTTAAATCTAGCCAAAAAAATAGGAAATTGAATTGATTCAATAATTTAATGAGAATTTATAAATTAATTAAGGTTGGACTATTTTAACCTATCTAATTGAAAATCTACATGAAATATGCTTCCAACCTTGCTAATTGAAATTATACCTCTAACCTTAAACCTAGATGTATGTTAACATGCACTACTTGACATTTGAAAGTTTCATGAGCTAGTTGAACTAAAAGCTTCAATCCTACTTGACATTACCCCCCCAAAAGGCCATTGAAGACATTTTCCGTTGACATGTAGAATATATTTTTTAGGATACAAAGATGTATTTGTAGGTGCAATAAATCTTTAGTTGGCTTGATATTTTTGTGAACTCTTAAAATACCCATAAGAGTATTGTGTAGAATTTGTGAATTTTTTAGGCATTGCAGTGGAATTCTAAAAAATATTGTACATACAAAATAGGCACAATTGGAGAATTTTTACTTCTACTTCTATTTTGTTACAAGGAAGGTTCAAATTCCCTAACAATTTTTGCATTGCATAAGTATATTAGTTGCAAAGCTAGGCATTTGGCTCTTGCTTTTATA
Source organism: Climacium dendroides (assembly GCA_950106755.1). Lineage (NCBI taxonomy): Eukaryota > Viridiplantae > Streptophyta > Bryopsida > Hypnales > Climaciaceae > Climacium > Climacium dendroides. The sequence continues at coordinate 13,355,281 of OX467091.1, read as the reverse complement.
GGAAACATCACAATAAAATGTGGTAAGTTGTTTATATGACATTGGAGTTGAAAACACCATACACTCAGTGTACAATAGAAGAATGGGATAAACATACAAGCATGTATTGATTGCATGTGAAAATAGTGACCTCATGGCACTTGGAAGTGACCTTCATTCTTTCAATACAAGCATTTGTTCCTTGTAGGACACTAGAATAATGAGTGAATATGGAAATGAAATCAGTTTGTAAGTGAAAAAGTGTAGAGTGGTTATAGTCTATGGCAATCATCTTTTGAAAGTACTTCTACATATGAACTAATGTAATGCGACCATGGTCCTCATACTTCTAAGAAGAATTCAATTGACTTCCTATAAGTCTATCTATTGTTATTGGTTCTACCTTGACCATGTCAATAGTTTTACACTCCAACCATGTAGGTGTAAAGTCTCACCCAATTAATAAGTTAATATATTATCTATATTTCTACTAGCTATTCAAGATTATCATCAGACTTTAATTAGATCAAATTAACTTCTAATGATCTAATTATCTTATTAACCTTTAGTGACCTAATTATGCAAGATAATTCATACATGATTAAATTAACCTCTAATGTTCTTTCAATGTATAAATTTTCTTATATTTTTGTTAATACAATAAAAAAATCTATATATCAATAAACCAATCCTCACGGGTCTGATATTGTTTTAAAGTGTAATAACTTACAAGTGGAATTAATTTTAGTTTGATAGACTATAGCTTGATACAATGACAAATGCATTCAATATATATAGAAATTTTTACTTACCTTACCTAGTGAAAGGTGGAGACTTATATATACCAATTAAAAGCCGTTCACATTCAAAGTCATGTTGCAATCACCATGGCATTTCAAGATGAATTAAATGCAAAATATCTAGATTTTTGTTGACTCCAAACAAGGTTAATGTTATGTAAGTGGAATATTCAAAGCAAGCTACTCAAACTCTCTCATTACAATGTGAATTTTGAGAGCAATCTTTGAAACAACATAATTTGCTAGAATTTGCCCTTGTAGATGGCAACACCAACCCAAATTTTCCAATTAAAAACACTTGATGCACAAGAATTCAAATCTTGAGCAAATAAAAAATCACAAGTATTGTAAAATCAAAACAATACATTATTTACAGATGCAACAGTAGTAGATACTCCTATCAATGTCTTCCAACCACTTCAAGCCTAAAGGTATGTTCATATTTAGTGTTAAGGGATGTTGTTATTGAGGGTCATAGGAACAAATTTAGACCTACACTTGAACCAAATCCACATTGCAAATATCACTCCTAACTTAAAATGCGAATACCAACTTGTATATTCAATTGTTTCTTCATACATCCAGACACTATTTTCAAACCTCACATCCTTGATTTTGATATACTATATTTTATATCAATACATAACCACTTAGTATTTCCAAATTTTTTGAGGATTTTGTTGCTTCTCAATTCCCTTTACTAGGAGTTAAATATCCAAGGTTGATGTTCAACCTAGCATTATAGGTAAGATGAACAATCAACAACTCTAAGAAAATCATTACTATATTTTCATATACAATCATGTTGTGTTTTTACAATGATACATTTAGTTTACAAAGAAAAAATGAAAAAATTGTTCAACAATAATTGAACTGTAGAGAATGATGTAATTGAAGAGATTTATGATTTATTATCTAAATTTACAATGCATTTTTAATTTTTAGCTGAAAATTTAAATACTTCTTTAGGAATTTTGTGAGCTACCACCTTGGCTGACCATTTAGAATGTAAAAAAATTTAAACAAGGTGGATGAAATTACATGTTAGGAAGTATTAAAAACAAAGAATAATCTATAGCTATAAACTAAGGAGTTTCACGAAAGATAGCCACGGAAACTTTGGAAGATTAGTGCAAACTATAAAGAAATGCAATTAGGTGAAAATGATGGAAAACTTTTAGTATAAAAAAAATTAAAAATTAAAAATTAAAATAATTCAATAATATTTGAAAAATTAATCAAATTAGGTAAATGATAACAATAAAGAGACGATGGAAACAAAATACTACAATTAGGAAATGACATTGGAGATAAATTAAAAATTAAAAACAGCAAATACAAAAAATACAAAAATAGAATCTAATATAATCAAATAAAATATATAAGATGAACAAACAAAAAATAAAAAATAAAAAAACACAAATGTAATTAGTAGAATTGGAATAAAGACTAGGCTAAAAACATAGTGGTAAACACATTAAATTGGAAAAAATAGTAAAATAGTAGTTTTACACTAATTTAGCGAATTTTTCAATAAGTTAGTCAAGAAGTTAGTGCATTAACAAAAAATTAATGCAAGATGGACATAAAATTAAAAAGTAAACTATTAATGAAGTTTAGTTTATGAAAATTAGGGCTAGGTGCTCTCTCTTGTTTGTGACTTTTGGTATGTTTTTAGGTATATGGTGTTTTTTTGAGGATTGTTAGTAGATTATTGGCATTTTTTGGCATGAATTGTTAGTGATAAAGTAATTAAACAATGCTAGAAAAATTCATTGAGTAGGTTTTTACCATCTTGTAGGAAAGATGCATGAAAATTATTAGGATTTTGATGAGAGATTAAGGTCAGAGGTCAATTGCCCACTCCAAATGAGACTTTCAACTTTGGCAAATAATATTGGGAGATTGGTAAGGTGAAACGAGCAAAATTTTTGTAAGGAGATAGGTTGGCAAGTTAACTTTTTGAAAAACTAAGGCTTGCCAAATTTGGAACAAGGATAAAGATAGGGCAACCAATTTGGTGCGAAGAGGTTAATTGCCGCTTTCAAATGGGATTGCCAACTTTGGCTAATATGAGGTCGAAAGAATGATGACACAATATGGATTGAATTTTGGAAGGTTGTAGATTGACAAGTTAGCTTTCTAAAAACTTAATGTTCATTGAATTTGAAGCAAGGACACAAATGGAGTAGTTGTTCTAGCACAAGAGGGTCAATTGCCCCCTTGATCATGAGTTGACCAAATAGGGATAAAACACAAATTTTAAGAATTAATTGTATTGCTTGATGTTGTATGGCCAAGGAAAATATAAACAAGTGAATTACTCACTAAGATTTCACAATGACAAGGCTAGTTTGTTCATAATTGCTTGTCCAAAATTCCTATTTTAATTTGATTTAATGATGAGTACTAGAGCTCCTACTAATTTTAATTTACATATTCCACATTGCTTCTACCACCCCATGTTATCTTAATTAAATAACTCTAATCATGAGTGACTTTTCCAACAAAGTATAGCAAAGTAATTGTTGAAGTCATTAATTTCAAAGAACTATATGTTGTTTTGATGAATGTTTTACTTAAATTTGAATGTTTTATTGGTACTAACCCAATTTGCAGTTGCCATTGTTGAAGTCATTAATTTCAAAGAACTATATGTTGTTTTGATGAATGTTTTATTTAAATTCGAATGTTTTATTGGTACTAACCCAATTTGCACTTGCCATTGAGGGACCAACTTCTATACTTCATTTCTTTAACACATTTTGACATGTGTATTAGTAGTTACTAATTTGGCGTGGAATATTTTACATCATTCTATTTGGGGAGGCAATACCAATGATTACTATTGAATGTTATGAAGGTGTTAGTTGTAAGTGTGACTGTCATTTAAAAAAATATGTTTACTATTAAAAAATTGATATTTTATAACTGTGAAAATATGATTGAGGATAATTAGCAATTAGTTGTAGTCATATTTTGACCTTATATTTCATGGGTGTATAATATATGCTCATTGAGAATGCCAAATACTTCATAGGGAGCTATAGGAAACATATTTGGGGACGTAGAGTCATATTTTACAATCATATTTTTGTTGAGTCATATTTTGCAGTCATATCTCTATAGTGATTACATTTTTTTGTTTTGGGCAACCCAAAGTAAATTTAGGCAAGGAAATTATTGAAAAAGTGCCTAGTCATATTTTTATTGAATTATATTTTCAGTCATATTTTTTGGGGCAACCTTTAAACAATATGAGCAATTACAAAAAATATGGTCAAGCCATTGTTTAGGATTTTGAAATCTTAAACATCTACTTTTTGGATTTTCAAATCTAATCATTACTTTTTTAGGATGTTAAAACTCTAGCAGTTACTTTTCTAGGATTTTGAAACTCTAGTTGTCACTTCTTTAGGGTTTTGAAAACCCTAGCCGTAACTTCTTTAAGGTTTTGAAATCCTAGCCGACACTTCTTTGGGCGCTTCCTCCTTGCCTTGTGTTGTTTTTTACCTTTTATTTCTTGTTACTTCTTGATTTTGCTTCTTAGTTGTTGCTTTTTGTTGCTCTTTAGTTCATAGTTTAACTTTTGCTTCTTCTTGCTTTTTAGTTCATGCTTCTTGTTTCTTCTTGTTGCATCAAAAAAAATTCTTCTTTTTGCATTTTAACTCTTTCTTTTTTTGCCTTTTAGTTCTTGCTTTTTGTTTTTTTGTTTTTGCATTTTAACTTTTGTTTCTTGTTGTTTTTTGTTGTCCCTTAGTTGTAGCTCCTTATTGCATCTTAACTCTTGTTTATTATTATTTCTTAACATTTACCATTTTTTTTCCTTTTTCACTTCATCACCATTGTTATTCTTACTACTTTTAAACTTGTGCTACATATTTTGTATTGTTGTAAGTCTTTGAAGGTTGAGCTTTGTTGTTCATTCACTAAAAATTAACCTCTCGTTTTTTTAATTGCATATGCAAACATGAAAACTAGAACAAAGTCGTTGGAAGCTACTTACAACCCAATAGAACCATCTTCACATTATTGTAAAGAAAATAAATCCTATTGACTTATTTAAATGATTTATTGTCATATATATGTTTTATATTGGTGACTAATAAATGTCATTGAAGAAAGTCACAATTTTTCTTTAATGATTGTCTCTTGTATGTCATTCAAATCATATGTATTTGTTTTTAACTACATAAAGTCTTTTATTCAACTATTCAATTAGACAATTATCTTGATGTATAATTGCAACGTGTCATATTCATTTTAAATGCATGGAAAAATGTGATTGTAGTTTGTAATTGAAGCTATTTTAGACCTTAATTACCTTAATTATAAACTGCACACATGCTTAAGTTATATTTTATAATATATATTGACAAAAGTAAAACTAGCAAATCATATAATACTTATAGTTATGCACGTCAAAAAGTGACTTTGAGCTTTTAAAAACATGATTGCAATTAGTTATAAATTATCAATTACATTCATGTGAACTGCCATATCAACCATAAATATGATTCACAAAAGTCATATTTCACATCAGTAAAAAATATAACTTACAAGAGTCATATTTCACATCATTCAAAAATATGACTCAAAAGAGTTATTTTTCACATTAGTAAAAAATATGACTCACAAGTGTCATATTCTACATCAACAAAAAAATATGACTTATAAGAGTCATATTCTACATCAACAAAAAATATAATTGTACAAAGTCATATGCCATGTCAGCTAAAATATGACTTACTACAGTCATATTTTATATCAGTCCAAAATATGATTTATTATAGTCATATTCCATGTCAGTCAAAATATGATTCACCATAGTCATATTCCAAGTCAACCGAAAATATGGCTCACTGCAGTCATATTTCATGTTAGCCAAAAATATGACTGCATGGAATCATATGCCACATAGACTTTTTTTCCTTTCTAGATAGCTCAAGAGAAAGTCAAGTCCCAAAGGACAATCAACATATATGCAACATTGGCAAAAAATGGCTAACTATGGCTAATTATATTCCTCAACATATATGACTGATGTCCAATACGACTCGATAATGATTAGACCCAGTCATGTTCCGAATCATATACAGTGATTTTGGCATGAGTCATATTTTGAGATTTTTTGACTCATTGCAGGCATATTATGCAGTCATAAAACATGCATTTTCTAGTAGTGGTTGTGTGTGTGGTAATATGCTAGAATTTTTTATTGGGCTCAATTAGGGTCCACTTTGGTGCCTTAATTTGGATTATTGAGGTGATTTTGGCATATGATGTGTTTTAGTCTACTATAGTCCCTTTTCAATTTTGGCAGAAATTAATTGTTTTTTAAGGATATCGTAATTTCAGAATATTTTTATGATAATTGCCGAAAATTCTGAAAATTGATAGTGCCTATTGCCAAAATCAATGGCCAATTTTTAGGGATGCATTTGTTGCCATCTATTTGAAAATCTTGCCAACGAGGGACTTTGGACAAAATTCTCCAACAGTGCAAAAAAACAAACGCCTTGCCTAAAACAAACGCCTTGCCTCCTCGGCGTTTGTACAAATCCAATGTGTGATTGAAGTTGTACTGCTAATTTCTAAATTTTTTAATCATCTCATAGTAGCCACAAAATTTTGCAGTGTCATGTTTAATGATTCCCCACTTTGAATACACACTACGAAGAGGATGCTCCTCGGGTGATGTTCGTTGTAATGAGCCACAATTCTATCCTAGAAAGCTTTGATGCGTTGTCCGCTCCCAATCACCGGGGCCTGTGAAATACAAAGCCAAGACTTGCACAATTGCTTCTCTTCATCAACTCCACAATTTTTCCCTTTCAAACTCTTCGACACTTTTGGTATAGGAGGATTGGTAGAAGGACAAGCACTAGCGGTTGGAAAACAAATGGATCCCTACGGCATGAAAAAAAAATGATTCTTCCATAGTCAAAAGATTTGAGCCGTCATGGGAGCTCTTGCGTGCTCTCGAAAGACCTTCAAAGTACTGTGAACAGAGCCTTGTAGCGTTGTCCACGAAAACCGGAAATCCTTTAGTGGCAATACGATGGGGACCTAAAGTGCCGCATGCAATCCTAAAGTGTTGGTTAAGTGTCACTTCAAGTGTACGGTGGAGAAGCTCTAAACCTGGATCCACACATTGAATGTAACCATTAAGAAATTTTGAAAAAATTCTATGCCACATAAATTGTTGTGAAAGAAGTTGAAAATTTCAATTTGCGAAAAAGACATGATTGAATAGTAAGCACAATCTAACCAATAAGCATTTCAACCCTTCAATTTACTAGAAACTCATCTCTGCCGTGACCTTTTACAAAGTCCAAAAGCCTTTTAGCAATTTCGTACTAGTCACTCATAATTAAAACCATTGCTTCTGTTGTAGTGAATTGCATCCATTCACCCAACATTGACATACAAGGATAATATTGGATTTATTATATAGGAAATTTCATTAAAATGGCAAATATTCTATGACTTTGACATCCCACAGTTCAGATCGGGCGGTTTGAAATCTAGTACACTAATAGATTTCAAACTGTCCGATCTGAACTATGGGAATGATACACTGTGAAAATGGCACATGGAATATCACCATTTTAATAAAATTCCCCATTCATGTGCAAATTATGATTGATTCTTGTTCATAAGTGTTGCTATATTATTTAAGAAAAAATTGTCTAAAAAATGAACAAAGAATTCCTAAAAATAACTCTCTATTGAAAGCTCATTTTGAGTTGAATATTGATGCAATGGTCATCTAAATGTGTTCCTTAAAAATATTTGAGTTAATAAAACATGCCATTTTAGTGCATTTTTAACCTCTTTTAGAAATCATTCCATATTTTATTTGAGTTTGAAATTTTGGAAGTAGAATCCTATAGTCATTAGTAAACAATGCTCAAAATTTGAAGTTAAAATTATATTTTATTAGAAACCATTTGTTCGCATGTGGTCTATTGTAGTAGAACTAAATGCACCCCCTAGGCACTCATGTGGCAATGAGTGCAAAATATAGACACCTATTTAATCCTTGAAGGACTAAATAGCATTTTTGGAAGCATAGCATTTTTGTTCATCTATTTATAAATATAATTTTCATTTTTTTCTTTGAAATCTTCACACAACATGTGGGTAAGGAGACTACACAATTAAAAAATTATTGTATGATATATAGTTTTTTTTGAAACCCATGCAACTAAATTTTATTTTTTTTAAGAAATAAATTAGGAATTGATTTTCTAAACTTCTATGTACAGAGAAAGTTTTGAATCATTCCATTTAAATTAATGAGATGAAAGTTATGTGGAATTTTAGTTTGTAGGTGGTTACAGAATCTCTATTCTAAAATAAATTGTGAAGTCCTTTATTCAACTCGATTTCAATTATTTCTGGCAAAAAATAAAATCAATAAGATGTTGATTGTTTATTACAACCATTGAATTGGCATTTTTCAGCTCCATAATTAAATTCTTAATAATTTAGTATTTTTTAATCATTTTCTACTTCTTTTCTACTTACTATTTTTTCAAACATGAATATGAAATATCTTTTGTTGAAATTCTTTATTTGTATTTCCAATTTATTTCTTCAACATATTATGAAGAATTGAAAATTGTAGGATCTACCCATTTTGAAGTAAAAAGTTTGAAAGGTGATACCACTAGTAGTCAAGTTTGTTATGTAAATCTTCTTGTAGGTCATTTTCCTAGTCTATTCAATGCATATTTCTACTAGGGCAACTTAGTCACTTCACATGCCTAGAATTTATTTATGAAAGTATCGTGCATGTTTTATAGAGATTTCATCCATTTACAACACATGTGACAAGGGGCAACATCCTTAAAAAAATATTCAAAGTGCTAAAGTTGCAAATAAAACATGGTAATGAAGATTTTGTCAAATCTTTACTTTGATTTGATAGCATTAGCAAAATGTTGCCCTCCAAAACTTAGAATTTTCTAATCGAGGAGGTCTAGCCTAGTTTGGATTTTGTCAGTAAATTGCCCTTCAAAATAAAAATTCATTCTACTCCCAACCATCCAAGGCACAATGAATCACCTTCAATTGTTTTTTTTAGTGATAATAAATTTGCTCAAAAGTCATACAATTTTTTTTCAAGAAATATTTGGTGATGTATTTCCTTCTTTTTCAATAAATGAAAGGAATCATAGAATTGCTACAAACTCTTAAGACAGTATCATTCTATATTGAATGAAAGTACACCCTTTCAGATGAATGATTTAAGTTCCATCCATATTTTGCATGTTTCAGCCATGATGTTTGTAGATGTAAAGAACTTCATCATTTCAATGCATTAGATGAGATTTCAGTCCTTTGGAGGGTTATGAACTCCCAGCAATTCCCAAATTGCGAGAACTACCCTGCAAAGGGCCATGACAACTTGTTGACGTTGTCGAGAGACTGCCACATTTGAAAAAAAAAATTCAACTTTTTTCTTCATTTCAAGATTGTAAATTTTTTTAAAAATTATTGGGAACAACCGTTCACCAAAATTTGCTGGGGGACCAGCATCGGGAACGGGCTTGAATCGGCCCTCCCAGCCCTCCAGAAATCATCTAATGAAGGCTTTCTACACTTTTGAAGACAAAGAACTATCCTATCTTCCAACAATAAAGACCCTATCCTCCAACAATAAAAATGTGGAACAATGGTGGAAGGAACAATGTCTCTCTTTTTCATTTTATTATTCTTTGAAGTGGCTTGGTTTTTTTGGTATGATATAAAATAATTCACATATATCCTCCGAATAGCTTTTTGGCATTACAAAAGCTTTCATCCGATGCTCCCCTTTCATCCATCCAGTGTCGCTGACCGTCCATCGTTTGGTTTCCCATTCCCCAAGACTTTCGCAGTAGAAACCAGTCCCCCCGCACCCGCACGGCACCGCCCACGCGCTTCCAAGCGAGTGAGGCATGTCAGCGCCACCCGCGGCACGGTTGAATTTGGGAAGAAGGGTCCAACCCCACAAAGAAATTCCGGATCCACGCACTGCGACAATCCCTCACGGGCTTCCTCATGGCAGCCATTATGGCACCCAACTCAGCTCTACAGTAGCCTACTGCTGGTGAACTTCACTTCTCTGCTGGCTATGGCGTGGCCTGCTCCCCTTTTTTCAGTTTAGCTCCTCACACACCTAGACTACTACAGTGAGTCTCTCTCTCTTCTTGTTCTTTTCTTTTCATAGCTGCTCAAAAGTCTTCCTTCGGTTGTCAGGTCTGCTTTGTCAACTTCCGAAACCGCGGTCCCACTTACACGTTTAACTTCCTACAGTGTGCAATTTCAAACGGAAGTTATGCTATCAATGCTCGCTCATGGTTCACTACGCGTCTACAATGAGCATTCAAACCGAAGCTATGATGAGACCTCATGGTTTCAGTTACCGGGAGTATGAATTATGAAACCCTGGAAAGAATCTCGGAGGTGGGTAGTCGGCCCCAAATGATCAGATTCGGGGATATCGTGGATGAATAGATGCATTTCTCGTTTGCACAGTTTGCTTGAAAGTCATTCATTGTCCACATTTTTTTGTCCTCGGCGGCCTTCACTCGTTTGGGCAATCATATTGGCGTCCCTAGAACGAACTCTGTTCTAACTTATAGTCCTCATTGGTGTGCTTTCAGATTGGTGTGCTTTTAGATTGGTACAGGTACCTTGCTTTCGATGCTACTGATCCTGCGGGCATGTTGTTGCAATGGGGTGAGAGTTTTGGGAATGAGAGAAGAAATAGGGCACGGTCTCTAGTGGGTTTACTAGTGTGTGGCGCACGTGTGGGCTTGGGGGGAGTAGTCGGTATTGCGTATTGGATTTTGGGTTTGGGTTTGGGTTTGGGTCTTTGAATTTGCACTTCAGTTGTTTGGGTGTTGGTTTCCATTCTTGGGACGTGCGTGGGGGATTTCTTGGCGTTTCTGTGAGCAAGTTTTTTGGGGGTGAATCTGTCGCCCAGGTTTTGAGATCTGCACTTCCAGCTTGTGGAAATTGGTTTTGTAGCTAATGGTAGTGCGGTGGATTGGAAGCTCCGCTTTGTATTACTCTAGTCTGTTTTTCAAAGGTTGGGCTTTTTTATTACTACCCACTGCCTGCATGAGAGATTTTAGGTTTGCGAGGGATAGCCATTAGTGTGAGCCCTTTTAACGCGGTTTGAAGATCATGCCGTTTTGGTTGACGTAGCAAACTCACTCTTGAGAAAGCCACCGGTAGCAAGACCACTGAGCCTTCTTCTCCACTTTAGGTCAAGCTACCCGTTGTTATCTGCAGTTTTTTCCTTTGCTACCATTACCCCCTTTTTTCGCTCTTTTTCAAAGGAATCAATCCCCGTTCTGATCGATAATTTTTATTTTATTTATATATTTTTATTTTTATTATGGTTGTCATTGACAGCATTAGAAGTTTAGAAGCTATTGTAGTTTTCGTCAGCCTTGAGTGTCAGTAGAGGAGCTTGAGTGTTCGCTGGGTTTTAATAAACATTTCCAGGGTTTTGAGTTCCTGTTTTTGTTTTTTCGGCTCTTCAATCTGGGTTAGTGACTTCGGAGGTGGATGTAACCATTTTCAGCTGCGGGGGATTTTGGAGGATCAAGAGAACAGAAGGAAGAATCTACCGAGACTTGGAGCTGAATGAGGCCTTTAATTGACAGGAGACTGCTATTGCTGCGGCCGTGTGGTCCAAGGAGCTGGCGGTCTAGCTTACAGTTGCCTGTGAATGGGAGTTTGGCGTAATTGGGAGTGAGTTCTGTCACAAGCTTAGGCTTATGTTGGATAAAAAAGGATGTATTCCACTGTATTCGTCGCCACGTTCTGGCGGCGTCCCTGCTGCCAATGGATTCCACCAGGTGAGCTCTTCTGTTCTCGCCATTGAAGCTTTGGGGGCTTGAATATGCATAGGTTGCAACATACACTACTTTCCTGGTAGTTGATCTTCACCGGAGTTCAAACAACTGCAGAGAGAGTTGAGGCTAATAGTGAAGTTCGAGGGGTTAATCTCAACCCCTTAAAGGTCCAAGAATCCTAAATTTTTTCAGTTTTGAGTTGGTCACATAGGGACTTTCTTTTGTCCGATTTTGTTAATTATTTCACCAACACATGCATCATTCTTCTCTGATTCTGTTGCTATTAAATTTGAATGATCATCTACGCAGTATGATCAATGGAATTGGTCATTTTATAACTACGAATCCTTTAGTTCTTAATCCTGCTGCGTACGCTGTTGCCAAACTTTGAACAAGAGGATTTTTTTTTGAGAGTTGTGTGTGCCGTTTGAAGCAGACGGCGGGGAGTCAAGTGGACGCAAAATGCGAAGGAGGATATGATTTCTATGCTGGTACTACTATGAAGGTATTAGCACTACCAGTCTGTGGTTATTATTCTAGTGCACAAAAGCAGCAATCAGAGCTTCAGAGGTTAATTGATTTAGTGTAGGCAGGAGCTGATGTTTGGCTTGGCTCGCTGTGGGCAGGACTTTTGCATTGGGAAGGAATGGAGGAAGCAATTTACTGTTTGGAAGCTGCTGGTTTTGGTCGTCATTGGAGGGAGTGGCATCTACATGTGTATGGTGGGCGTGGGCCTGACCCCGACGAGGCATTTCCCTTACGAGCCTATGGAAGACTTGGTGGTGAGAGATTGGAGACGAGAGGACGCTTCTTGTGCTGGACGTGGCTCCTCTTCTGCGGATTTTTTACAGCACTATCCGCTTCCACACACTTATCATAGGTCTAGCTGCTTCATACTCTAAGTTTTTTTTGACAATGAATTTGTTTTTGAAATACCTTCAACGTTACTTTCATCTGGATTTGGGGAAAAAAATTTAAATAACATCAAATTTAATGTACTGGAAATGTTCGTGGCTGTTGAAAAGTGTGCATTAAGCGTAAACTCCTCTCAAGCGGTCTTTGTGAAAAAATGATCATCAAAGATGTTGGGAAAGGGCGTGGATGGCTGCCTATTGCAATTACCATATTAGTACAGTAGATTTAATAGTATAGCTTTAGGTAGAGTGAGATAATGCAGAAGAAGGTGCTTCATACACACTGTTTGACAATGAATTGCTTTTGAAATGCCTTCAACGTTACTTTCATCTGGATTTGGGGATGAAAATTTAACCCTTCAAGAACGAAGACCATATTTGACCTCTCGTTTTGTTAGCTGTTTTGAAGAGTGTAGATGGTGATTCTGATTAGTTCAAATAATTAGTTTTTTGGGAATTAACATATGCAATATCCTTCACTCAATCTAATGATCTGAATATTTTCTCCATTTCGTTTTTACTTCGTATTTCCTACAATATGATCAATCAGTCAAGATTGTCACTTCGAAATCACAAATACTTCGTCCATAAAGGGTTAAATAACATCAAATTCTTCCCAATAAAAATGGACGTGACTTCGTACGCTTGTAATGAAGTTGTGCACTGCGACTATTTTGTTGTTTTTCTAGTCCTCCTGACATCCCTTGCTCATTTTTTTTTGGCCTGCAGGAACGAGTGCACATGCACACCTGTACACTATTTTGTAATACTATCAATGCAAAGATCCGGGAGTGGGTGGTTGGAGACGCTGCTTAACAATCACCCAAACATCAGTTCCCATGGTGAAGTCTTCTCAATAAGACCACGCAGAGATAATTTTACCTCCATTGCAAGGAACATGGACGTGGTCTTCAATCTGGACTGGTCAAACAGCGCTTCCAGGAATGAATGTACTGCAGCGGTGGGGTTTAAGTGGATGCTCAACCAGGTAGACCTCATGCTTTTTAACTTCCTTTTTTAATCTCAAAATAGAAAGCTTACTTGAGAAGATTAAAGGCAATGATGTTAACTTCCAAAATGCATTTCTACTGTTCGAAAATGTTGGCCATGATCTCTTCTTTCTGTTGGTACGTTTTGTTACCTTCCTAAATGGTTTTTTTCCACTGTTTTATTTTGATATGGAAGCGACCACTTCTGGCCATTTAGGCTTTGAGGGAGTAATAGAGAGAACTAATATCATTGTGCACAATTTGATCTTTCTAGTTTTGAGTTGGTCCCGATGGGTGAGTGAGTGGAGTTTTTTCTTTTTTTTCAAAAAAATTTCTTTTGATACCGCTATAACTGGAGATGCTTTATGTTTGGTTTATGCAGGGGCCTGTGGAATACCAGAAGGAGGTGTTGGAGTATTTTAAGAGGATGGGTGTTTCTATCATTCTACTGCGTCGACGAAATGTGTTGAAGCGGTTGATCTCAATAATGGCAAATGATTTTGATCGTCGTGAAAAGCTCCTGAACGGCACTCATAAGTCTCATGTTCACTCTTTGGAAGAGGTGACGCTCTTTCCTTTCCTTTTTCGACCCCCCAGAGCCAAGAGGGTCACATTGAGTCCCATAGTTTCTCAGCAATGTTGAGTAGGTCATACGGGGGCTTTCTTTTGCTCAATTTTATTTAGTTTGTGAACAATTCGTGAAATGTTCGTCAATTGATTCTGGGTGATATAAAATATGACCCCGTCTGAATTGTACTGTGAGTGTGAAGCTGTCATTTTCAAAGCATGAATCCGTGGTTCTCTAGAGGGGTTAATGCAGCATTTTAATGAATGGTTTAAATTGGATTCTACTGATTTTTTCTGAACTCTTTGGAATGGCTTAATTTTGTTGGCTATTGCAGGCTATGAAACTGGCAGAGTATAAGCCAGTCATAAACGTGACGAATTTACCTGAGAATCTGCAGGCAGTTGAGGATATGTCCAGTGCTGCACAACGCTTCTTCCAGAGCCTTCGTATGAAAGTGGTTTATTATGAAGATCTTGTAATGAACCCAGAGGTTGGTCAACACCCTTTTGCCTGACTTCAGCTTTTTCCACGAGTTGCTCATTTCACTTATGGAATTGTCATGTTTTGGTGAGATTGCTACCAGAAGCAAACTCTACGTTAATCCGTTTTTCAATTGCCAACAAGACCGAACAGAATTCGCAGCAGTGTAATCTAGGAACCATGCTCATATAAGTGCTTATTTGGACATACCTTAATGTTGTTGCGTCCTTGCCAACGTTGATGCAGCGTCTGACTGAGACCCAGGAGTTTCTGGGGGTGACGCCGCGGAAGCTCGAGAGCCAGCAGGTGAAGATCCACACCCGACCCCTGAGCGAACAAATACAAAACTGGGATGAGGTACTAGCCCGTCTGAAAGGGACGAAGTATGAAGTTTTCGTGCACGACGATGATTACACATGACATCAAAAGTGGTGAGCATCATGTTTTGGGGATTCATTCATTTGTACACTAGTTGGCTTCTTGAGGAGAAGAATCCCAATGTAACAACTTTGCGGTCTGTCTGGGTTGCTTGCAACTGTGCTCAGTCAGTAGGAGAAGAAAGGAAAAAAAGAAAGAAGGCAGGTAGATTGATCACCAGATTTTTGACAAATTGCTGTCCCATGTCAATAATTGTTCAACCGTGAGAATTAGTTGCTTGTTGCAAGGTTTTGATGTCGTTTGACGGCCTTGCATCTCGATGACCTGCATCACCAATTTCATGAGCTGAGCATGGCTGTCAATTCTTTGGGGTAGCTCACCCCTTTGGGTTACGAACTTGTAGTTGTTGTGTACGCTCCTCGTGTACACTTTTGAAATGTACATTCTTCATGTACACTGTGAGAGCATTTTCTTCCAATTTTTGTTAAGCGTTTTGCAAGCTGACATCCCAGCAATTAACAGACACTGGTTCTTTTGAATTGCCAGTTTTGGATTATGCTTTTTGTTATGTAAGTTATGCCCTTGTGATTCAAATTTTTGCTGGGGCTCACTGAAGCTGAGTGTAGCGAAATTCTTGGTAGAGGTACAACCTCTCTTAGTGCATCTTCTCTTAGTACATCATTGTCAATTATGGAGTTTGTAGGTGGGCCTAATTTGAAGTACACTTTCTAAAATGTAATGTTGGAAGTTGACATTGTTAGGTGGCCATCTCTTTAAATGCATAAACCTCACTTAGTGTATAGACCCAACACCATGCACTAAGAGAGGTTCTACTTGTAGTTCAATGGATGTCAAAGGGTTTTTTACTATCTATGAGTTTTTATCATATGTTAAAATGAGGAGTTGTATATTACTAAAAGTGATGGTAGACAATTGCATTTCCATTCAAAGATTGATGGGTATAGGCATTTAACCTTGGAAGGATGGACCTATGACCACTTCTTTTTAATTTCAAAGTTCTTTCTTTATATTCCCATTTTGCAATTGTACATTGTTGACATATTTTATTTTACTTTTTAGAGATCTTTGTAAGCTATAAGAATTTCAAATTTTTCTGTGGAGATTTGAAATTACTATGAATTGTTGGATAAAAAGAAAAAAGAATTCATATCAAATATGGAGTACAAAATATGCTTAAGAAGTTTAATATTTTGTATAGATACTAGCAGTTGGTGCTTGCTATGCTATGCATTCATCATTAGAATTTTATAAAAAAATTTATATATTAGATAGAATGTAGAACAAAAATTTCAATAAATCTTCAAATAGAAATGACAAAAAATTTTGTATAATTCTTTTTATAAGTATATATTGAAATGTACAATAGAAATTTATTAAATGATGAATGAAATATATGCAATGGTAAATACTATAAAAGATACATATACATTAAAATGCATTAGAAATTTGACTCAATTGTTACAAATAATGGCAACCCAAATTGAAGAATTGAAAAGAAAAACTTGTAAATCTCAAAAACTTTTTGAACAACTTAGTTGTCGTGGAATCCAAAATTGCTTCAATTGAATAAATTTCTCAAAATCATTTGGTAGTAGCAATAGAAAATTGAAATCTTGAAAGCTCAAAGCTCACAAAAGCAAAAAATTATAGAAGTGCAAAGAAGTGTAAAGCCAAGAGAAGCAATGGATTTGCTACCTCTATAATATCATCCTATGGATCTTCTTTAATATCACCTTAATTGCAACAACTATATTATTTCTATAATATCATCCTTTGTAAAAAGTGATATTACAGAAGTGATCACAAACTACTACTCTATTTCTGTAATATCACATTGTGTGAAAATACAATTTCTATGTATGCATGATTGAAAATATTTTTACAAAATATTTAAAGTAATTATTTTAAAGACTTATTGAAATCATTATCATGCAAAATTTTACTAATATGTGATACAATAAATGCGTAGCATAGCAAGCACGAGCCCTTAGTATTAATGGTAGCATTTGTGATATTACAGAGGGAGTTATGATTTTAGTAGTATGATAAAATAAAAAAATTATAGTTCAAAGCAACATGGTACTAAAAAAAATTATTTATTGTATCATTCTAAAATTAGAAAACCAATTATCTAAACTTGAAGTTATTTTAGATATTAGGAATGACCATGGGATTTGTGAATGTCTATGGATAAATATGAGCCAAACTGACCAAGATCTAAAATCAACTTTCTATTATTACTTGATTAATTCATAGATGTACTTTGTTTATTCCTTGCATTTTTGGGGTATGAAAATTACTTTGATCTACATTTTACTAAAGTTGTTATTTTGAATTGGTCATTTAGTTATTTCCACACCTATGGGTGTACATGGGATCAAGTTGGTAAAGGTTTTATTATCTTTTACACCAATTTCAAAACTAGTGTAGTTAGTTTTGGCCAAAACCTAACTTCATCTAGTAATTCAATAATTTTGTTACAAATTTTATTATTATTAAAGGATGAAATCTCTATTTTAATCCAAAAAATAATGAAATGTATAAATATATTTGTTTGATCTTTCTTATTGTAATAAATTATGTAATTTATTTTGACTTACATAAATTAAAGTTTTAATTTTGTATACGAGCATCAAAATACTTCAGAAAGGAACTAAAGTACAAGCACCTCAAAACACCATTGGATAGGAGGTCCTTTTTTTTGTTGTAGATAAGATTTTCTAATTTATCATTAGATTTCAATTGTACTACATGTAGCTCTAACATTGCTCAAAAGAGGAGCATGTCTACATGATGTTTTTTGGTAAGAATGTTAACCTCCTTGAGAGAAAATCAACCCCCAAGTTGTTTCATAATTTCCTAACATCCACACAACATTCTATAAATTTGTAAAGTTGAAAACATAAGGAACCTACTCATGCTTCTATCTAGATTCCCTTTAACACTTAAACATTGGTGGATGTGTGGTGTTTGATGGATGACAAAGAATCTTTTAGTGTAGAATAGAAGTGCAACAATTCATAGAATTTTGTGTGAAAAGAAGATATCTTCTATTGTACTTTGACTTCCAATGAGTGCTTCTAGATTTTTTTAGACCAATGATTCCCACAATATCAAAATGGATGATTTCCATAATCACCAATTCATCATTTAAAGGTTAACCCTCAAATGTCTTGATCCTTTTTCGAATTCAGACACATTTTTGCTTATATCTTTGTACAAAAATATCATTTATCACAATTTCTTGAAATTGGTCATTAAGAAAGGTTGTCTTTTCAACATTCAGGTATTACATTGGATGAATGAAAAATTGGTTGGAGGAAACAGCCATTGGGAAAAAGCCCCCCATTACTTTAGTACTGCTGCAGTATTGTTTCAATGGGTTTAACAATATAGTACTCAAAGCATATTGTTGCAGTATTGCAAAAAGTATTACAACAATATATTTTCAATAGGTGCACTGTAAATTTATTGAAACAATATTGTTTGCAGTATTGCAACAATATACTTTGAGTACTATACTGTTAACCCATTGAAACAATACTGCAGCAATACTGCAACAATGGGGGGCTTTTTCCCGATGAGTACCTACAAGTCAGGCTCTGTTCATCATCCAGAAATTGGATGTCGGAGCATTTCAAGGTTAAACAGCCACCCTTGAAAGAAGACATGCTTCAGTCCATTTGTTGCTCTACAGAGCTTGTGGTGGTTTTAGGTGAATGAAGGTGACCATTCGAAGGCGCAAGTATACGTGGTGCAAAATGGCTGCAGCGGAGCTTTTGGGTGAATATGCTTACTCAAATATCCTCACATGAGCCGCAGTGAGCTAAAGTTTCTTGGATCACATCATGACTTAGGGTGGATTGGAAATTTGGAATCATTCCGACGTCGTGCCAAAATGTAGAGAAAATTGCAGACTTTTGTAAAGTCTCTAGATTCTCAATGACTTCACCGTATACAAATCATTACAGTTCGTAAACCCAGGCTCATTACTGTCAAGAGTCAACTATCACTTCCATTCTCATCTTGAATGGGAAGCAGATTTCTGCATTTGCAAGAAACCAATTAAGAAACGGAGAAGCTGAATCCAGGGCGGAAATCAGCAGCACATACTGTATTAGCGATGATATGTGAAGATAAGCGAAAATCACAATGGTAATCAGCACAGTCGAACACATTGCGTATGTTGTGATTAGCGATTGAATTCAAATTGGACTCCAAGTTGCGGTGAAATTCACAACATGCATAACTTGATTTGCAAGTTCCAACCAATTGAATTGGACTCCAAGGGAATCTGGTATTGAAACCCAAGTTAAATTGCTTCCAATCTCGAGCACATTTCGGCTTGCGACGGTGTAAAACAATTCTGTCACGGACTTGATTCAGGGTGTAGGGTTTAAGGATTAACAATATTTGATGCCAACTAAAAACTCACTTCAATCACAATTCCTGATTGATAGCCGACCTCGAATTAGGTTTTAGAACTCATTAGGGTTTCATTAGGGTTTGGGATTCAAGTGATGGGTGGAGCGAGACAAATGCACCAGCGGTAGCGTCGAATTGTCCAAATCGCTTGAGCTTGCAAAGCACAAATCTCATCTAAACCTTGACACCCTCGCTAGGGCTCAGGATTTAGAGTTCAGTACGATTTCGGGTTCAAGTGCCGGATGGCGCGCGAGATCCGACACGCCCCGGCGCGCGCCCCCATGAGGTTCAACGCCCCCGGCCCTAGCTCCATCGCTGCATACGCGCCCAAAACATGCACCCCCACCTCCTCTTCCCACCCCACCTCTCCCCCATCTCCCCTGCCGATCTAAATCCTCATTCAAGACCGGCAACTTCCCTTGTACGCTTATACTTCCCCAGTCCACACTCCTGCAACGACTTTCCCAACGCCACAATCGCCGGCTCCTCCACAAAACTCACAACATTCCCCGTCGCCAGCCAAATGAAATCGCACGCCACTTCGTCCTCCTCGCACTTGCTCTCATCCCAAATCTCCACTAACCATGCGGAACCATTCCAATCCGCGGACACAACCTCGCACTGCTCTCGTATATTGACGCCGCTGGAGCGTAACCAGTCTATGCACTCGCCGTCAACACTCGCACCGGTTTCACTGGAGCCACCTTTGGATGCGCGAAGGGTGTGGGCGCGGTGATGGGGATCCTGGCACCAGAAGCGCGCCAGATTTTCGTAACGGCGAGTGCTGAGCCATTGTAGGGAGATGTCGAAGGGTTGGCTGCGAAGAGCGGAGCGGGAAAGGAATGTGATGGTGGAGGGGTGGGTGCGGAGCTTTGTTATGGCGAGTTGCACGAGGTGAACAGAGGTTTGGCCACCGCCAACGATGAGGATGCGCTTCGGATTCAAGTTGAGATTCAGAGATGGGATATTGTCGCATTCAAGAAGATTTTGGAAGTGGCGCCCGGTGTCGCTTGTTTCCGCCATTGCCAATGTCGTGATGAGATCTTCGTAATGTAAGAGGCAACCTGGGGGAGCGGAGCCCACTCGGGGATCGACAAACGGTTGGCGTGACCTAAGGCAAGAATCACGCGCTTCGCAATCACCGAACGATCAATTTCGCAGTTGCAAGAAAGTTATCACTCGTGTCAGAATCACTGTCTGTGAAATTTGCGCAAGTTCAAGAGCTTCATTCGTCAATCGGTTAATTTTTTGAAAGAGAAGCGGAGAATATGTGCAACGCATCAACAATTATTGTTTGCATTGGTTTTGTAGCGGTTCCGTATTTTGCCTTTGGCAGCTCATGGTCTATTGCGAACCATAGCAGAAGTGCTGCAAGCCTGTTGCAAAAGTCTTGCAGGCACGGAAACAATGCATATCTACGCCCAAACTGTTGCAATTTAAACTATTGCAATCTCAGATAGTTGCAAATATATTGCACACTGTGGTACTACACCATTGCGAAATAGCTAATAGATTTCTGGCCGTCATTAATTGCAAAATCGTTTCCAGAACAATTGCAATCTCAGCCTTCTGTACTAGTGAAGTGTCAAAGAGGGAGAAAATTTTGCACCTACCTCCACTTCGATGAGACTCGGAACACGCACCACGGCCTCCACAGCCTTCACATCCGCACAGTTCACCGCGCCCTCCAAATGGAACCCCTTCACCAACCCTCGTACAAAATCCTTGAAAAGCGACCGCGAGGGGCGCAGAAACGGCCCACGAAACGCTGCGCGCTCATCACTAATCTCGAGCGGCACAAGCTCGTCATGACGATTGGTGTGGTACGCGAACGACACCAACAGGTTCAAGTCCAGCGGGTCGGGATGCTGGTGTACAGTCGAGCGCAGGCACGGAATGTCCAGAACATCGAAATGCGTGTCCCATTTCCGCACGAACTCTCCTCCAGGACGCAAATCCGCGTGGGATAGGCGCGATCTAGTTGCTTGCATTCCAACACTTTCAATCCGTGATGAAGAATGATGAATCCCTTGGAGCCCGTGGAGCTCGATGCGCGGGCGACGTAATGCTCGTAAACTTCGCGTCCGCTGCGCTTGGATCGAAGCGCGTGACTCTTCTTCGTCACTTTGCACTTGATTTTTCGGTCTGAATTCTGGAAATTGTAGAGAGTGGGATTGTTGGGGTGCTCGTCGAAACTGTCGTCGAGGTGCTCGCGCGGCGACAGGAAGTGTGTCAGGAAGGCCAGACCGTGAGGTCCTGCGCCCACCACGCAAATGTCTAGCACTTCTGCCGCGTCTACCGCACTTGCATCGCTGGTTTCTCGTGCTACTCCCATTGAGTTCATCAGCTAATGTAACGCTGCATGCACACAATGCGATTCCTTTTGAATTCAGGTTCTTTAGCAGAATAGCTTTGACGCCCCTTGTATACATGCCATCAACATGCTTCTTCAAAAGTTGAAGTGATTTTGATTCTCCCTAGTACCTACTTATCTAAAACCAGATCGCCGACAGGAATCTTGGTTGGCTCCAAATTCAAAGTTTGGTAGCTGTTGTGAGCAGTAGCAAATCGTTGGTTCATGCGCAAACCCCTGCTTGAATGTCATGTACCTTGACTGCAGCAGCATGGGAAGCAATGTGGACGTTCTCAGCACTAATGGACACAATTTCACGTTCGCACATTTGTTGGCTCTCGACTGAAGAAGGGAAGACGACGATTGCATCAACTCAAGCTAGATCTGCAAAGAGAAAGTTCGAGTAGGTTCTTACGTATGGATAAAACGTTACACAAAAAGTCTCCAAAACTGAATCCTAGTTTCAAACATGAAATAAGATACCTCGACAATACAACTTTGCTATGGAATAAGCTACAAAATTAATCTCTCAAGGTCATAGATTTCTGCGTGCCCCTACTAGAGGGACACAGCCCTCTGTAAATCCCTGCTGCTGATTGCCATGGATTGATCAAGTTACGATGAGTGCAATGAATTGAACCACATCATACATAAATATATCAAGTTGTGCAATAATCCAAGTGCGATTGACATACCTCCTCGTCGCCTAGCCTGTGATCGAAGTGACCGCATCATCAATCTGAACTGCAGACAGCATGCATGAGTCCTAGCTCTTATGCAATCACTAGCTGCAAGTCTATAGATGCCTAAAAACATTTCATTTGCTTGATTTGAAATATTTTTGTAAAAGTTATAAGCCTCTGAAGTTCGCAACCGATCAACCCTAATCAGTCCGATTATGTCCGTGAACAGTGAGATTCCATCCAATATGACAACCGTAAACTGAACTATAGCTTTCAATTGGCAACAATTTTGTTAAATTGTTGATCAAGTGAGCTGTTGGATGTTATATGGTGACAATTTTGTTAAATTGGACACCAACAATTGTGACATTCACAAGCTCTAGGAACTAGGACAGATGTAGATTTACAATTTCAAATCGTTTGCCCTGAAAAATGTCAAAATGGTCATCCTAGATAAGGTAAACATGACTATTACAAAGCAGATTTGTTACCTTGAAGAAGCTATTTGTCAACTCACATGTGTTTTTCATAGATTGAGAAGTTGTAAAGAAGACATTTGCAAATAGAAGCAAGACATTATGACAAGAAATGAAATTTTTCTTTGATTTTTCAAAGTTTGTTGGGACTAAATTGGTGAAGCTTGGGTGGGCAGACCTATGCTAAACCACACATTGATGTGTCTCTTCCCCAAGTGTTTCCTCTCCAAGTGCATCAAACATCATGATGCTAAAGGGGTGCTGAGGTTGTGGTAATGGATGGATGACTCTTTCAAATGGGAGGGTCTCATAGATGTTGGAATTGTTGGGTGACTAACAATATTAGATTGTTCTACCTTATTTCTAGTGAATCCCTCCAAATTTGCTACAAGCATCCTTTGTTGTACTTGCATTATACACTCAATGCATTTGTAGAGAAAAGTTTAAGAAATATGAGAATACTTATACATTAGGTTGTAGAATTTGCAAATTTAATCTAAATTTTTCTTTTCCCCAAAAAATATATATTCTCATCCCTCACTTAATTTTGTAGTTTATACCTAAAGCCAATACATTAGAGAGCATGGAACAATCTTGTTACTATAATGGTCATCAATATACTTTTTTCAAGTCTTTTTTTCCATATTATATTATGAACACTAGCTTCAACTATCCCGATATAAGTGTTGATCAATCACAAAAAAAAGTACAAGTGAACTTGTACCAATTTTAGATAGAAGATTCTACATACAAATGTATAATTTAGGATTTTTAAACTTTCAATCAGAAGTAAATCTTAAGTGATATATAATTTGATCTTATTAAAAGACTATCAAGTAGATTTGAACTACACCAATAGGCTTTGTATAGTTTTTAAAGATAAGGGCTTTCCTTTCCAATTTGATCACTTTACTTTTAAAGTCACAAAGGTTAAGTAAAATTTCCATTAGGTTCTTTGCAACTAATTAGCTTTTTTCATCAAGTACTAGAATTTGACTTGATGGGGAATTTCATTAAAATGGTGGCATTCCATGTGTCATTTTCAGACCGCCCGCTCTAAGTTGTAAAAGTGACATCTAGGATACATATAGTTTTCAAGAATCTTAGATTTTTTAGATTTAAGAAATCTATGATTGATATAGATTTCAGACTTCACGATCTTAATTGTAAAGTGACATCTAGCATTGATGTAGATTTCACAAATTTAAGAATGGTATAGTTTTGAGACATCTAGGACGTTTATACATTTTAGATTACCCACTCTGAACTATAAAAACTACCAGAGTAGCATAATTTTGCCATTTTAACAAAATTGCCTATCTTGGTTCTTCATTGTCTTCATTTTACTCTAACTTGTTTTACAATTCTTTCATTGTAAACTAAAAACTCTTAGCATTTTTATTCTCCATCATCAACTCAGTACATAGATTAGCTTCATTAGCATTTCAAATTGGAATAATTTAAATACACAACATACATCAATCTCCACTCCAAGGCAATATTCAAACCACAAATTCTAATCCAATTTGGTAACAAACTTTCAATACAAATTCCATATTACAAATTTATATACATGTGGAACCAACACTTCAATACTATTTAACTCGATATATATAATTAGGACTCACAATTAGAAAATTTCTAATTAGACAACAAACAAATAGAACCACACATAGACAAATATACTCCAATTCAAAAACAATTTCTATTATATTCATTAAAACAAACAAAGATATGTAACAACAAAGTGCCAAGACTCTCATGCTCATGCATATAAGCAGTGGGTGACAATGATCTTCATCTTCATTTCCTTTATACTTTGATTTAGAAGCAACGATACAATAATTCAACTTCAACAAAATTTCAACTACCTTAATTCTATGCTTATTGGAATCTTTGTAACTTATTCTTCAACATCATCCAATCTTATTCAATTAGTTTTTTTAATAATTTGTTTGTTATTTGTCTCTTTTAATACTGTACGTACATACCTTGTAAGTCAAAAACTCTCATTTACTTACAATTTACTTATTTTTTTCCCAAGTTACAATTTTTGAATATAACCCATTAGTCTACAACACCTATGTCAATTTTTTCTTATAGTAAGCATGTATTTTCACACATTGAAAGTGTATTTCCCAATGTTGGTTGCATTGTATCAATCATTAAAGCAATGTTTACCAAATCCAAAGTCCCTTGAAGTGATTCATTTATAAGGTTGCTAGTGTTGCATGCTAGTATTTGTGCAGTTTGCATATGTGGATATCAACAATGTTGTTTATACTATCAACAAACTCTAAATTCTTGCAATGCCAATAGTGAATTGTCCTAATTTTTTTGTACATCCATTACCTATCACTCATTCTCTAATTTTGTAAGGTTACTTTTTTTCACTTTGGCTCTTCTTATCCTCAATAATCTCTATTCTTACTCTAACCAAAATAATTTTGGGGCTTTAAAGGATAAATTTGTTTGAAAATTCATTGAATATGTAGGATTCCATATTGCATGCTCTCAACATTGAATATGCATGTGAATGGGGCAATTTTAGAGTGGACATTCAAGATTTTCAACATTATTTAAAGACAATGAAGTTGAAATCTAGTCAAAAATTCCTTACAACCTTTCACTGCATAGTGTGTGGTCATTGGGTAGTGATACAAAATTTTGTTCCCATCACAATTGAATTGGTACGTGAATTGTGTGGTTACTATTTGGTACATGGCAACGTATGTTGTGTAGTTTTTGGATGTGTGAGGTAAATGGCTATTTATTCTAATCTTCAAAGTGTGGTTACTATTTGGTACATGGCAACGTATGTTGTGTAGTTTTTGGATGTGTGAGGTAAATGGCTATTTATTCTAATCTTCAAAGTACCAAGTTCAACTGCATTCTCTTTCAACATTCATTCTTCAACCTCCAAAACTTAATGTATGGAAACTTAATGTATGTTTGCACTTGGTGTTAGGGGTGATGCTTGTAATGCGAATCCAATCTAATCTAGATGTAAGTCTAAATTCATTCCTAAGACCCTTAGTAGCAACACTCTTTAACACCAAGTGTGAACATACCTTTAGTATTGTTTCTAAGTTTCCTAAGACCCTTAGTAGCAACATTCTTTAACACCAAGTGTGAACATACCTTTAGTATTGTTTCTAAGTTTTGCAGTATTTTGTCTTGAGAATGCTCTTTGATCTTTTGCATGATCTTGGAGTCCATTAAACAAGTTTGATGGTATATGAAAATCAAATGAGCAATTTCCACTTTAAATATAGGCAATAGACCCACACAGGGCAACAAACACAGAGAGCACATCTGCTGAAGACAAACTCATTTTAAATTAGTGCAGGCTGAAATTAACACCATTTTGTACAAATTTCTAAGTAAAGTAAAATTATCGTAACACTCCAGTATGCAAGAGGTCTACCCAAAATCAGTGAAGCGAGAAAGAAATGAGCTTTGCCTTAAATCATTTTTTCAGGTGAAAACAGTCAAATAGTGAAATGGTGAAATTAGTTTTCTATTTTTGAAGGAAAATCACGGGTATGACCCACCTCTGTCTCTATTAAGACTTTGATAGCATCTTTACCGACATCGAGCAAAATGGTATCTTTGCGCACACCGAGCCAGAAGATGCCTCGTGTGCCGACTAGGAACCAAAATCTTCAACAAAGATTGAAAGAAGCCTTCAGGCCCACTAAATGATATCTTAATGATATATTAGTGTTGTACTTTCAAATCTGCAGGGGAGGGGTGTACCGACAATCGCAGGAAAGTTTGCATACGTGAGACAGAAGAGTTCATATGAAATAACCTCTTGTGAATTGAGTCTTTGGACATTGCTGTTGTTCCTGCTTAGTGTGGATTTCCTGAAAAAAGGGGAGGGGAATCGTCATCTACACTTAAGATTTAAGATGAGCATCTCAAACTGCTTCAGTTCCAAACTAGCATCTCGATCATTGAACCCTCTTCAGTTTCTAGCTAAGATCCATTTACTGCAACGACGGAGCACTGCAATGTAAGGCTTTAATGGATTTGGGGTTTGAGATAAGTTGAATGAATCTGACCATGCAGGTTCTTGTTGTGGCAGGAGCCAAACGTATGGTCGTGACCGAAGCGCAGGAGAAATACTTGAGTACGTTCGGCATCAATCTGAAACCACGCAGCTTCACGAAAGACTGACATTTGCTTCATGGATACATATCATGCGTACCATATCCAGAATTAGGGTTTAGAGGCGACTCGAATCAAGCAATCATCCATTAGAGAGTGTCTGACCTCAGGACTCCTGCTTTGCGATTTGCAGATAGTACCAAATTCAGCACAACCAATTCTTCTTTCTCCAAATTACAAGCCCGCTTGTAGCTAGGGTTTTGGAGTGATTTCTGGAATTGCTACCTGTGCAGGCCAGCTTATATATTAGAATGTAACAGTTCATGATTTCAGTCATGCCACTCTGTCCTTTGTTTCTAAATCCGGTCTTGCGTGATTCTAAGCCCCAAAAATTTCCTCTCAAAGTACTGAGTCCCGTACGGGAATTTCAAATTGCGTTGCCCTGAATTGCCTCCATTTCTTGAACCACAGTTCTTGAACTTTAGCACTCCCTATATCGCAAATCTTTTTAAAGTCAGCTCAGTTGTGAGATCACTGTGTCTGCTGAAGTTTCGCACAGTTCGATCGCTTACTTCAACTCCAAATAAGGTTTTGGGTTTCTGCGTCAAAAGTTTTAGCATGAAACAACATCAGTGTACCCCTGAATTGCCAAAATTCTCGTTGTTGATGTGGTTTTTGTCTGAGGATGACATCGCGCACTTCATTCTATTCTCCACGTGAAATAAATTACTATGTGAAATACTAAATATTCTCTAAATCTGAATCAAATTCTGTACATCACATTTAGAATTTTAACCTGTATACGTAGGAGTGTGCTTTCATTGCTAGATCACAATAGAGCTGTGGAGAGATCGCTCTGGTTGCAAGAGCAAATCTGTTGAGATCAGACTAGCTTTTCTCACCATAGGTGAAATTCTCTCGGAAATTCTTATGCAATTTCAATTGGGGAGGGTTGTATGACTCCTATCGATCAGTGACTCCCAGTAGACAACCCTATTTTCCTTTGACGATCGATCGATGACCTAAAACATTTAGCCAAGATTTTCAGATTAAAACTTCTTTGATGGGTGTTTTTAATTTATCACTGCGGTATATTTTTACACAAGTTTCATAGCATCTTTGAATTCCAAGCCGGCCGGAGTTGAGCATCTTGACTCCACCAGAAACAGCGGACAATCAACTGTACGCATACCTTACACTTGCATTTTGTCAGACTAAGAATCTTGAGAGTGCAGTGGATTAGATTTGACCTTGAATTGAAACCACAGTAACGTATTAACTGGATTGTGTGGGAATGAGGGAATGAATCGTGCGATGGCTGTGAACTTTGTCTCGAGATCTCTCGGTGGTCCAGTGCCAAAGAAATTTGCTCCCAGGAGATGTGGAGATGCTTCAGGCGGGTCCAAGGAATGTGATTCCAATATTGTGGGGATCGGAAACTTGTGACTCCTGTGTTATGATCATGGTAATATGTTGTTGCAGAAAGCTAAGGTACGGTAGAGGCTGGCTACAATTTACATTGCGTACTTTAATAAGCAGTTGCAAATTTTCAACAAAAACGGTAGACAAGTCTGCTCTTAAAGCGACTTTTTAAGAGCTGATTGCCCTTGAAACAACTTTCGGTAAATTTTCGTAGGAAGAGAAATGGAATTGGCATCTAACCCAAGTCGTTTCGTATTTTTCGGACCTTTGTGGAATTAGTTACGAATTTTTGAAGTTGAAACTCAAGGGTCATTCAATGCGGCCACCTAGTGAAATGTGTACACTATTGGTACATTGAAGAAAGCAAAATGTACCTATGTGTCATGATTGCTTTTAAAGCATGGTTGCTTTGAGAGCTAACTACCTTGTGTATCAAGTGTGTTTTCATTGGAAGATTAGCATACAATTGCAGAGAGATCATTTTGAATTGGTACTAGAGTCAAAGCAATCTATTGACAATGAATTTTTGTTGAATTGTTTCTATTAAAGTTTCAAAGTAGAGGCTATTAGGATACTCTAAATGACATTAGATAACCCCATTTTCATTCAAAGATCAATAGTAGTCATACATAATTAGCTAAGTCATGCTTGCATCACTTGCTAATTAGTTCAACAAAGAGTATAAATAGAAGAGTTTGAATGAGGATACAATAGAGTTTTTCTAAAGTGAACTTCTCTACGGCAATGACCTCTCTAAAATGATGGAGTATTGATTGTCTTGTCACGCCCTAGGCCTAATGCCAACCATACACGTTAGAGAAGTTCTTTGAAATTCTTAAGCATGGAAACTTGAGCCCAATTCCAGGGCTATAACTTCAGAGAAGTTCGATTGTATCAATAAATGAGTTGTTTGCATTGTGTTGTAGCAACTCTTTTTTTACAACAAATGGATTGGAGTTCTAAGCAGGCCAACAAGTACTAGACTGTGCATTTATGATTTTCAAATACCAATATTACAAAAATGGTGTTTATCTCTACAATAAGATGCCTCCAACTATGTTGAATTGCATATTTGGATGGTTTTGGGTGTTTTCACTTTAGATTGAGAATGAAGTCATTTTCATTGTTTTTAAAAAATAATAATAATAATAATTTAAAAAAAAATCCCAACAACATGCAGACCTTGCTACCTCCGCCCGGAAGGCACCTGGACGAAAATTTATGAAGAACCCAATGAGTGGAAGGGTGAGTGAAGACAGTACTGCCCGTCAAGCTGCCCGTCCAACTATCTGCCCGTGCCTAACAATAAGTGACGGGCCTCAGGGGCAGCACGGCTCTTGCCCATAAGTAAAAAAGAGAAAAGAGAGAAGAAAAAAGTAAAAGGTAGCGCCAGGCCGTACTCTGCACGGCCCGTACCCACGGAAGTACTGCGAGAGAGGACGGAGGACTTGACGGATAAGGACGAGAAGTCTGACGGGCAGTACACACCTACCCTACCCTACCCACCAACCCCATAAATTCACCGCCTGCCCGTGTTTTTACTCTCTCAAGTCTGAAGTAACTTACATACCCTGGTTTATTAGTATTTATTAGGAGCGAGAGGACGTGCCACGTGGTGTCCACACTTACTGACACCTGTGCATTGGACGGAACGTTAATTGAATGAAACTCATGAAGACTCACTCACTCAAGTGCAACCCAAAAAAAAAAAAAAAAAGCCACTGGCGTGGCAGGGTATGTACCCCCAGACAAGATTTCCAAGTTTGTGAAATTAAATTTTAAATTTTTCTGACTGCTCTTGCAATCAATCTGTGCGTTAGGTCAGAGTTTGATGACAAATGAAGTTAACTGCAGTTGAATGTGGGTTTGACAGAACTGAAGTCACAGAACCTGAACCGACAGGGGAGTAGTTTTTATTTAAAGTTAAATGAAGTTAAAAGCTTTAACTGAAGTTTTCAGAAAATCAATCATGTGCAGAAACATCTTGGGCGCTCCGCCAGTGCTGCAGCTTTTTGTTTGGGTTTTTCCAGATCCCAGAAGGCCGGCCGGCGCTAAAAAGTGTGTGACTCCAATCCACAAAAACTTCTAAAAACTAGGATTTATGTTTGAATGGGGTTATGCATCTAGAAAGTGCCAAGGCTTGTAGAATATAATAAAATTTAATAAAATTGACATTCTTTGAAATGGAAAATGAGTTGGTTTGGTTTTGGTTTTGGTTTGGTTTTAAGGTGAAGGCATCCAGAAGCGTCAATGTAAGCATTTCAGCATAGTTGGAGGCACCTTTTCCTAAAAATGATATTTTTGTAGTAATAGCAAGTGAAAATCATGAATATTAAAATAGAGAGAGAGAGAGTTTTGGATGTGGTATGTGATTTCTATGATCTTTCAAAGTGCCAACTCCCTAAACCACTAAAATTGTCACATAGGTGGATCCTAAATTGAAATTTGCAAAAATCAGCAATCAATGAATCAAAGTTAAGTATGTGTCCTTCAAATGCGTTAACAAATTAGAGTTAAACATTTGGAGGACACATTAACAAAAGTCTAGAAGCACATTTAGTGGCAATCTAGGGTACAAGAATGGGAACAAGACGCTTTAGAGTGCCTTCACCTTAGGGAAATTGAAAATTCAAGGCAAATTGAAGAACACCTCAATTAGTCTCATTGTTCATGTCTACCTTCAAAAGGAAGCATGAAGGATAGCACCCACTACCTAAGCCTACATGACTTGGATAGTAGAACTATCTCCAACATACTCTTCATTTGCACCAGTCATGTGACCAAAGTTACTCTTCTTCTTCTTCTTCCTCATTGTTTACTCATTCATGCAAATAAGAGTAAATCCCACCCAAAGATTTTGTAGCAATTTAGAAGTTCCATCTCTTATGAGAATGTCAAATAATTATTTTAACTTTGAATTTTTTTTTTTCACTGCCTTTTTGGAGGGCATTTTTAGAAACCTCATACACACAGCTTGCAAAGTGGATTGATGATGAGGCTCCGCTCTCTCATATAAGGTAGGAGGTTCTAAGGTAATAGACTTTGAAATTGCACAAGCTCTAAAATCGCCCACCTCTTCAAATGTACACAATTTGTACATGTTGCTTTCTCATAGCCTTCGGCAATATACAAACAATGCACATTTCAGGAGGTGGGCGATTTTAGAGCCCTCTACCATTTCAACTTCAAATTTTCATAACCAATTCCACAAAGCTCCAAAAAATATGAAACGACTTGGGTTAGATGCCAATTCCACTTGTCTTTCAAGGAGAATTTACTTATAAGGAGAAATTTATTTCAAGAAGCTTCACCTCCCCTAAATTCAGTTTTCAGCTCTTGAATGTGTGATCAATAGCTCAGGGCCTTCTTTTTTGGCGAAATTTTGCCAGGCTTACAGAAATCTGACCTCTCTGGCTTCGTCCCTCCAAATACTGGCCTCTGTAGTGAGGCCAACAGGTGGGACACTGGCCAAAAAAACAAAAAAATCTGCTATAGACCTCCCACCTTATGAAGTTAAGCTTAATAGTACTGCAGCTTTCAATCTCCCAAATCTGACTAGCATTTGTTTTTGTTTTCATTTTTTTTTTTGAGACAACTGACTAGCATTTGGATGTTGGAACAAATCTGTGCAAAGTTTTCTGGACCAGAACAGAAGTTTGGGGTCAGAACTCAGAATTAATTTGCAGTGGGAGATTGATGGGATCACAAGGGCCGAGTGGTTTTGCTGAGATTCCTGAGATGTGTGTAAGCCTACATTTGTACTGGAAGTTGTACTTTGGGTGACGCAAGTGCACTCAGGGACAGTGTAATAAAAAAGTTTTTACAAGAGCCAGGCATGACTCACCGAAATTCTCAGACATTGCCTTGCTTGGAATTAAGGTAGAAGTACCCATTACCACACAGATTTGCTATATAGCCCCTAAATGACAGACCTATGACCGCTGATTTCAAAACCTCACTGTCATCACTCAGTTTGTTGCCATTTTGCAACAAGATATGTATGAAAATCTTTAAAAAAAATTCGGAGATGAAACAACATGTCTTCTTTGTTTCACGAAAATTTTAGATTTTTTTTGTGAATAATTGATTTTTTGTGAATTTT
Source organism: Climacium dendroides (assembly GCA_950106755.1). Taxonomy (NCBI): domain Eukaryota; kingdom Viridiplantae; phylum Streptophyta; class Bryopsida; order Hypnales; family Climaciaceae; genus Climacium; species Climacium dendroides. The sequence continues at coordinate 13,322,719 of OX467091.1, read as the reverse complement.
TGAAGATATAATGAAGAAAAATCATATCAAATAGAAAAGTATTTCAAAAAATCTGAAAATTACACCATGTGTGCATATTATAGTGATGAACAGAATGGTGTAAACTCAATTTCCGTGCCATTCTATAATTAGAATGTAGCAGACATTGAAAATACATCCAAAGTTCAAACTGCAATAAAAAATTGAATATTAGGAATTTTTCAAAATTCAAATTGGAGTAGAAACTAGAGTGAATGAACTTTAATTTGTTAGTTGGGGTCAAATTCAAAAAATATCATTTTTGTAGAGAAATTTCAGATTTAAAGCAAGGAGCAACAACTTTCTAAAATAAACTAAAATAGCATATTTTGTGATCCGTTTTTTCAGTAACTTCTCATTTATGTGAAGACAAACAATAGCATGACTCCAAACTCAACTAGATTCTCTTAATAACCCAACATGGAAGGTCAAGAAGAAAGAAGTGGATGAAAAATTGCTTCCCAGCTCTCGACAAATCAAGAAAGATTCATCCAAAAGCCACAAAATGGCTCCCTCATCGCTTCTGGGCTAGGTACTTTGGAGAATCTATTTATCAGCTCTCATATTTTCCAGAGATTGAATTGTTTGAGAGAACTCATTTGCAAAAAAGAATGAAGACATTCTGACAAGAATTGAATTTTTTTTGTGATTTTTCAAAGCTGAAATGTTAAACTATGAGTAAACCCTTGTTGAAGCATGATCAGGCCATTGTTGAAGCATGGACTGATGTGTCCGCTTCCCAAGTGCATTGGGATCATGATGAAGGATTAGTAAGATTGTGGTAATAGATGGGTCAGTGACGAAATGGGAGGAACTTCTAGGTGGCGGAATTGGGTAAATGGTGGTGTTGGGCAGTTCCACCTTAAGCTTAAGAGCATCACCACCCATTCCCCGGAAACAAGGCTAGGGAAATGGGTTGGCCCGTGCCCGGTAGCTCCCGGGTTGCTTCCTTCCCCCATTCATTCACGAGGAAGCGAACATACCAAACCAAGACAAGTGAATGCATTCATGACTTGTCATAACAAAGAGCCAATCAAAATGCTAATTGAACTAAAAAAAGATAAGAGATGGCCCACAAACTAAACGAAGTCAATCAAATTCATTAATGACTTGGAGGAATGAAGAGCAAACCCGACAACATCAAGCCCGGGTCAAGGTGTGGTGGGGACGGGAAATTAGTATTTGGAGAGCTCATTTTGGAGTGACCAGTCTTCTTTTTATCCCTCCCTGGGTCCACAGTGGACTACTTTTCCTTGGCTGGCCACGCCCAAGCCCCACCCCGTAAATGGGTGGCGATGCTCTAAGCTTACTAGACAATGAAACTTTGCATTGGAATTCCATTTCATTTGTTTTTAAAAAAAATTAATTTTAAAATTTTAAAAATTTTAAAACTTTCTTTGTGTCAATGTGAGTGAGGTACAATCATCGCCCTTGCTTTTTTTTAATTTCTGGAGGATGAATGATTCATGATTTGAAAATGACCCATTTGACTGATCAGGTTATGAAAAAGCATAATTCAGATGTTGGGGCCAGATTTGAAATTATAGGGAAGAACACTCCGGCATATGTGGGTCAAAAGACAGAATGGAATTTGGAGAAAAGAATACCCTGAGTATGTGACTTGCTTTTTAAGCTGCTCAAAAAACAGGAGACCCAATTTGTGTTGCAAATCTGTAAAGCATTTGTTTCTTAAAGCACATTTAAACAAACTTTTTTTTTCTCCCCTCTTATCTCACATAAATTATAGCAAACCATTTTACAAAAATCTAGAATTCAAAAACAAAACAGAGGAGGGGGGGGGGGGGGAAGAAGAAGAAGAAAAAGAAGAACACCCCTCACTCTTTGTTTGGTGACCCAACACTCAGCCTACAATACTCACTCTCAAAGTCCAAATATCCTTCTTTCACTCTCACCCTTCTTCTTTTTTCTTCCTTTTTTTCTTTTTCTTTCTTCGATATTCTAGTGCACGTAATATCTTTCAAAAAAAGAAGTTTGAGAAAGACTAGAAGCATGAAACAAGTTGAATATGAGCCCTACTCACGTCAACAGTGTTTCGAATATGGCAAAGTGAAGACCATAGGAAGAGAGGATTCATAACTCAAACCATTAAGGAATGATCAACCATTTTAAAGTCAAAATTGACATTTTTTCATTGGTGGTTAGAGTTTTAGAATGAATTTGGGCATGGACAAAACAGGGAGGATGTAGGGAATTGAGAATCAAATGCATTGGGACAAGAACAAGGACAATCTATGCTAGCATACAATTTTTGGGGTGAAAAAACAAACAAAATATTGGCTAAAAATACAGAAATTAGCATGGAAATCAATGCAAAATTTGTTGTGCATTTACTATAGAGCCTCAAGCATTCACGCCAATTCCATTCATAGAGCCAGATCTCCAAAATGCATCACATTCTACTATTTTTTTTCCATGTTCAACCTAAGACCCAAAAATGTCTTGTTTACCCTTAGAATCAACCACGATCCTTAATGGGTTAACCCCTCACCGCCTAAGGGGATGAAATATGCCCTTTTTCTGTGTATTTTGAGATACTCCAAGAGGTGAGGGGTTAGCCTTTAAGAGGATGTTGAGGTCAAAAATCGGCTCACAGATAGAAACAAAAGAATGCACCCATTGGTTTAATAATTAATCATAACATTTTGGTGACTACTCTGATCGTTAGAACTGTGTCTTTTAAGGATTACCCCCTAAAGAACTAGGGTTGCAAAAAACAGTGTTGCAAAAGCCACTTGGTGGCTCTGTGGTCCTTTAGGATACAATGACTTATCCATAGTGGGCTTGGGCTCCTCCACCAAGCCCTTCTCTTCCCACACTCCAGCTTCCAAATTTTCTTCAAACTATTAAGTTTGAAGAAGCTTCTGAAGTTTGCTTCTGAAGTATCCTTCGCGGTTCTCGAAATTAACCCATAGCTGCAAAATTGGCAATCTTTGAAAAAACATGCCAAAAGCATTGATGGTCAGTCACGAACAAGAAAGTGTGCAAAACCTAATGACAATTGCTTAGAAAGCTCCAAGTTTGGAGCGACTACACAAGAAAAGTCTGCTTTGGAGAGACGACCATAATATATGTCATAAGAATTGTCAACAGCCAATTTCGGTGTGCCAGGCAGGAGGTCCACAAAGTGCTCGAAAAAGCGTCCACCTCTTAAAATGCACATTATTTGTACATTATAATTTCTCATTGCTTCAACAAAGTACATAAAAGGCTCTAGTTTAAGTATCTGCCTCTTAAAATGTACATTGTTTGAACACTTGACTTTCTCATTGCTTTAACGATGTACAAATAGTGCACACTCCTTCAGTATGTGGATGCTTTTTCTAGTGACCATTGTGTTTCCACTTCAAAAATTCATAACTAATCCTATGAAGCTCCAAGAAATATGAAAGGACTTGGATTAAGTGACAATTGCATTTGTCCTTCAAAAAAAATTGACTACAAATTTAATTTCAAGAAGTCTAACCACTCCGATTTAATTTCCAACTCTTAAATGGGCACTATATAGACCTCCTACCTTACCAAGAACTTAATAGTTTATGAGTATGTGATTTACTCTTGCTCCTTGTAAAAAAAATATATAATTTGTTGTAGATTGAGAAATATAGCAAATGCCATACATTCCAAACCAAGCATGTTTCTAATACCATCATTGTGTATTGGCAACAAACATTTGTGGTTTAAAATAAGGTTGCCAAAATATGATAATGAAATTAGAAAAATGACGGTTTTTGGTTGGTTGACCTTAACTGGTAGATCAATACACTAACTTATCCTAACAGTGAGAGGAAAAATTAGTACCACCAATAAATTAGTGATACTAAAAAATTGGTTTTACATATAGTGATATTTCAACCTGTTCTAATTCAAAACACCAACAATTTGATAGATGATTTTAGATTAAATGCATAATTGTAATGGACCCATTCCTAGTTGCAAAGAATGGAAAAACATCCGCTATGGATCATCTTACTTCGTACAACCTTGATAGCATAAGCTTGCATACCTCAAGGGCAAATTGATTGGACTCAAACTAGGCAAAATGTGCAAAACATGCCATCCTACTTTGTACAACCTTGATAGCATTAGCTTACATACCTCACAATGGCAATTGGTTGGACTCACTGAGCAAAGTTTACTCAGGGTCATTGTTCAAAATGATCCCAAAGTAGTCAATGTCAATCACCTTCATGCCAAATAAAGTGATTGCATGGCACGGTTGCATAGGATTGAATAACTTGTGCTACTATTTGCTACTAATGAAGGTGAAACAAAGAATAACTCTTGTTTCCTCCTTCTAACTTCTCTCTCTCTATTAACGCTAACCTCAAATGTTTGATTTGATTAAAATTTTGAATTTTCTAGGGTCCAACAAGCGGAACAAAGAGTGTAAGAAGATGCCATTTATAACATCAAATTATCAAATACATCCAATTTCGTACAACAAAAGTGAAAAAACAACAAGTGAAACCTTAGTTGAGACTTACAAGACAAGTCTACTTTCAATTGATGAAACTTTGAGAGACTATGTTTGTTTGTTTGTTTGGAGGAGGCATCTATACCTTAAATGAATTTGTTTGTTTGTTTGGGGGAGGCATCTATACCTTAAATGAATTTGTTTGTTTGTTTGGGGGAGGCATCTATACCTTAAATGAATTTGTTTGTTTGTTTGGGGGAGGCATCTATACCTTAAATGAATTTGTTTGTTTGTTTGGGGGGCATCTATACCTTAAATGAATTTGTTTGTTTGTTATTGTTACAGTGAGATCTTTTGGACAATGCATCCCCCGGTTGTGTTCTCCATACCTTTAAAAAATCCTCAGCAAGGAGGGGTGCACAAGCTTTGTTTTGTGGCATTCAAACTCACGATAGAAAATACATTGAAATTCAAAGTTTTTTTGTGAATTTAAAAAAATATATATTTTGGCTTTGGCAATTGCACAAGGCACGCTACCATAGCCTGGATGAAACTTGATTGTTCAACAGAGAGGAATGGGCCGAAACACTTATCCCCCTTCTTGGGAATTTGGGACACAGCTTACATTTTCATACCCCCCACTCCCCCTTTAAAAATCATGGCAGGATATTCCAATTGGACACCAAATATTCCAATCTGAATAATTCAAAGAAAGGGAGGTGAATCATAAACTACATGGCGGTGAGCCTGTGTCCCCATCATGTTCAGTTTATTCTGTGTTGATAAGCCATAGGGAACGGAATGGGGACCGCCGCCAAGGACAATGGGGAATATGAGGATTGAGATGAATATGAACCTCCCAAAAAAACAAAAAAACAAAAAATATGAACCTTGACTTGCGCCCAAAGTTGTTGTTAATGTATCACCCAAGCCGCCACTTTTTGCTTCCGCACCTGGTTATTATAATTACCCTGGTCAAATTGTGGCATTTCTTTTTGGGGGGCGGTAAGTGAGAGGAGGTTTCAACGCACCGAAAAACACGGCATTTGGATATTGTATGCAAAAGTTATGAAGGGTCAAAGTTTTTTTTGGGGGTGGGTGGGTAATGGAGTTTACGGATTGTGAAGTTCATCGTGGCCTTGTCAATGGGGCCAGGGAGAACTGAGCCACTCATTGCCCCGGCCAAGGTTAACCCCTGAATGTCACAGGGGACAAAAAACGTCCTCACAGTCTAAAAGTCAAATTCAAAGGGCTGTAACTTTTGCATTCAATGTTCAAATTCAATAAAACTTGTCGAAAAAGTTGCACATACTAGTCTGGTTTGTGTGATAAAATTTTCAGATCAATACAAGATGTACAATAGTTTTGGGAGCCAATCAAAGTTCACATGTTCAATTTGAGCTCACCAAACTGCATTTGGTGGTTGCAACTTTGGGGGCTTGTATCTTTGTAATCTAATGTTTGTTTTCAATAAAATTTGTTGGGTTTTGTTTCTACTGAAGTCTAATTGTTGTGGTAAAGTTTTCATGTCAATCCGAGTTGTTTCGAATGATTGGGAGCAATTCAAAGTTCAAAATCAAGACATTGGTGAATTCCAGTGAACTTTGGTGGCCTATAACTTCTTCATACAATGTCCAAATCCAATAAAACTTGTTGGAGAAGTTGCGCATACTAGTCTAGTTTGTGTGTTTAAAATTTCATAGCAATTCAAGAAGTTATGAGTGACTGATAAGCATTTTAGTAGAAGGAGGTTCAGTCATAGATGTGATTTTTTGTTACTTTTTTCACTGTTTTCTAACATTTCAAATCCATTTTGCAGACACAATGATTCATTTACAACATGCACACTACAACATGCACACTACAACATGCACACTACAACATGCACACTACAACATGCACACTACAACATGCACACTACAACATGCACACTACAACATGCACACTACAATATTGTACGGTTGAGATATTCTTACCTTACTCTAATTTTGACTTTTCAGACTTGCAAAGGAAGGCAGTTTTTAAGCCTGGTTGGACCTTTGATTGCAAATCTGAATTCAAAATTTGAAAAAAAAAATCATTTGATTGCAAATAAAAAATTCCACAGCATTTTCCTCAGGGATAAAACAGGGCAATGAGGGGGTCAGTTCACCCTGGCCTTGTAAACAGGTGTCAGAAGAAAGGTTTAATTGAGAGTAGTGCAAGAAGAAACACAGCACCAACCTCCATTAACTTAGTTTTGGTTCTCCGAGGAGTTACGTCTTGTGTTTTTCCCAAACTCTGGCTCTTGGTCCCGCGTTGTTCACACTACACGATTAATGCTAATGTGGATGTTCTTGGAATCGTTTCTTTTCTTTCATATAGATGCATATTGGTTTTGGAGATGTATCTAGAGTGACAATGGCAATTTTAGGTCAGTGGTGCATTTAGAAGGGGGGATATATTATGGGTGTTTTTTATGATTCCACCAAAGCTCTTGAAATGATTGTACTAAAAGGTGCAAGATGATGGTGGGTTTGACTAATTAAAATAAAGTTAATTACTTCCACAAAATTGAAATCCATACCATTGACATCATCAATTTGGTGTGCTTTATAAATGTACTAGCCCACCAAAAGAAACTCATTTTTAAGGAAATTATCAACATATTCATTCACATAAAAAGCTAAAGCACAATAAATATAGAAAAAAAATGAAGAAGTGTATAAATTAGCAAAAGGAAGGGAAGTTATTTGAGGTTATTAACCCCTATAAATTCATGACTATTTTAACACAAAATCACTTTAAATCTACCATTTCTAGTGCAAAGAAATACAATGAAAAAAACATTTTTTTACTATTCAATTATAGGATATGGTATTAGATTTGCATTAAAATATGTAGAACAAAATTCAAAAACTTTGAAGGAGTAGATTGTATGATATTTGTGCTCAATATATATGTAAAAATAAAAGATTTTTTGCACCTTGCCATACTAGGTTTTGAGACTTTGAATTGTTTTAACTTAAAAAATTTACAAGGCAGAGAGATTTGAGGATCAAATATGTATATTTTGGAACTAAATCTAATTGAAAATCTTGTACATTTATTTGATTATTTATAAATTTTGAAAATAAGTATTCACAAATTTCAATAACACATGTGAAATTTATTTTTTGAAAAAATTGTGAAAATTGAATCCAATACATTAGCTTTTCTCATTGGATAATTAAAGTATCTTTAAGAAATCTTCAAGTGGCAATTAAAGCATATGGAGATTTTGGGAGTGAATAATAAGAAATGTAAAAAATTGAAGTCTTATTTTAGTAAATTATATTTCACTCAATAAATTTTATAAAGTTGTAAAATTCTTACCAAAAAATTCTAAGAAGAATTTTCATTTCCTTACTAAATTTTTTTTACTTGTATTAAAAAAATTCTACAAAAAAATTTGATTAAATTATAATAATATAAAAACAATTAATTTTTAAATTTATTTAATGCAAGTGTGTTACTTATACTACAATATATCAAAATTTTGCTTAAAACCTTTAATTCCTCAAATAGCTATAGTAATTTTGTATGTGTACAAAATATTTTGAAAACCATTGCCTAATCCATAGAGTGGTTGCCTACAAAAAAAAGTTTGCAAAATAAATTTTCAAAAATTTTGGCATCCATTTTTAGAATTATCTTTTGCTAATTCTAACCATTGAGTGACAATATTGAGTAGGAAAAATAAATAAATTGATCCTAATGGACAAAGACAATATACTTCAAACGTTCTTGGATAAAAATCATTTTTTCTATAAAAAAAGATGAGGATTTAATATACCACTTATTAGTAGAGAGAAGATGCCAACCTACATGAGGTTGGCATGAGTGAAAATTTTATACTCATTCATTAGTACATCCACTTAGATACATTCATGCAAAATTTTAGAAGCAAATAAGGAAGCTACTTTACTCTTAATCACCCTGCAATATTAGAAGGTCAAATAATCTAACAATACACTGGCCATTTTTTGGTGATTTCTTGTGTACACTAGATTTTATTTCTTTTGAAATCCAAATGGTGAAAACATAGAGCCAAACATTTAGAATTTTTAGAATATTTTCTCAAAATATATATCTATATAGACTGTAAGATTACAATGTTTGAAGTTTAAAGAAAATGTTTTTTTATTCAAAATTGCTTGACATAGTCAAGCAAAGGTGATTAGTATATGCTTCAAAACTTTAGAAACATCCATCTAAAATTAATTTTGTAGGAACCTACTTGAACATTCAATTGTCTATTGACTTAACAAGTGTCTTTTAGGGGTTAAGATTCTTGAAGAAGATCTTAAACACTACAATTAGTAAAGATTGAGCAAAGGATTATTCTAAATGTGACACAATAAAAAAATGTGGCAAAATCACACATTTTATTTAGGTAGAGGTACTTGTGAGTAGCTACTTGGTTTGTAGAGGGGGGACCTTTTTGGACCAAGTGACTCATATTTAATGTGTCCCCTAATCTGATCACGTAAAGATCGAATTTTCAAAATTGAATAGGAAATTTCGGTGGATGAGATGAAATGCAATTTAAACGAATTCACAAACTTATGGTTATGGTAAGAGTTTGCAAACTTCAAAGCAAAGGGAATTCAATCATGTTTCACAAATTTGTGTGACATAAAGAAAAAGTTCAAGAATTAGAATCCTAGTAAGGATTAACCCCTTAAGGATCTAATGTCCTTTTAATTGACATTTGAAAATTTAGGTAGGGTTATATGAAGTCAATTTTTAATGGATTTTTTTCGAACTTTTGACACAAGATGAAAATATTCACCCCTTTCATGAATTTAAAAAAAAATTGATTGGATGCCTGTAGCAAAAGTTATGCTCCCTAAAACAATTTGAACAATTTAGGTAGTTTCGGCATATTTCTAGCATCATTTGCTAAAATCCTCATTGACTTTTTAAATTTGGTGTGTATATAACTAGTAAAATATGGCATAAAATTGTCTCCCTAAAACAAAGTTTAGTAGTCAAATCACATTTTAAGAGGAGCCAAACTTTGAAAGCTATGTTAGGGCGGTTCCAAGAAAAAATGTTTTCTTCTAGTCCTATTCTCTTGCATTCTATGAAGTCAAAATTCTTGAAAATTTTCCCACTTATTTCAAACATTTACTTCTAACAATTTATTTTTTGGATTAAAAATAAAAAATGTCTTCATTGCACAAGAAATCATCAAAAAATGACTTAGTATTCATCTTGTGCCAAAATTGGTAGGGTAATTTAGAATGAGCTAGACTCTATATTTGGTACTAAAATTTTGTGTGAATGCACCTAACAAGATTTAAAACTCAATTCTACTAGAGGGACATAAGGGAGCTGACCCATTTCCGACCACTTAAACAATTTTGCATATCTGGAGTACTGTTTTCTTAAGTGGAGAGATTTTCCCATGTACAGAAATAGAGTTTAGAAGGATTCCATATTTTTTCAGAATTTTATTTCTCAAAACATAATTACTATGAATTTTTTAGTTGAAGATTTTGTTCAACACATTCTTGTCATATAGGTTCTCCTATTTCCAACCATAGGTTAGTTGTAAAATCAACCAAGACTGCAGCCAATCATAATGTGCCATGACTACATTGGAGATTGTGCCACAATTAATGTCTTGCTTTCTCCTGTTGATTGGAAAGAGTGTAGTCTATATGACGGGAATGGGTCCCTAGTTGGGAATGGGTCGCCTTCCTTAAATTCATCAAGAGCAAAAATTTTACTCCAAGAGGGCTCAAAGTCTATTGACCCAACAGGGTAACTTTTGAAATTCCCCATGATTAAAAGTAAAAAAATCCCCTATTTTGAACCGTGTCTAGGGTATGCATGTTCTAGGCCTCTCCTAACTAGTTCCGGGTCTCTGATTGCAAGTATGAATTCAAAAATTGCAAATTTTTTTATCATGGGTGAATTTTAAAAAAAAATTCAGTGCTTTTTCCCCTGGGGTAAATCCAGCCTGCTAGGCCCACTTTGTAGGCTGGATTCAAACGTCCTCCCTCTGCAGAGTGGATGTGGGTACAAATAGTATGGTGAAGTAGTACTTTCAAGGACACCAGGCTGTCCTTTGGTTTCACGCTTTCCTTCTCGCCCAGCTCTTCATAAATCATGAACCCCCCTTTGGGGGCTGGTTACAAACCTCATTCATACCAAACTTACACACACTGTTGTTGCGTGTTTGTTGTTAACTTAACCCTTGAAAGGACGACGGGGTGACCTTGGAAATCACCAATTTTCATGACCGTGTGAAGCATTGGCTTAAAAAAATTGCAAAAGCACTCATTGGAAGTCAAAGTACTGTAGAAGATCCCCCCTTTCCACATAAAATTTTGAGGATGAATAATTGCACTTCTATCCTACATGGAGAGATTCTCTGTCATCCATTGGGTGCCAAATGTCTGCCTCAACGTTTAAGGGTTAAGGGGGGAGGTCCATAAATTATTCATTTAAGAGCTGAAACTGCATTTTTGGAGAGGTGAAGGTTCTTGAAATTGATTTTTTTTAGTAAACTCTCCTTGAAAGACAAGCGGGATAGGCATCTGACTGAACTCGTTTCATATTTTTTTGGAGCTTTGTGGAATTAGTTATGAGATTTTGAAGTTGAAATGACGTAGGGCTCTAAAATCGTCCACCTCCTCAAATGTACATCGTTTGTACATTGCTGAAGGCTATGAAAAAGCAACATGTGTAAATAGTGTACATTTGAAGAGGTGGGTGATTTTAGAGTCAATATGCTTTTAAAACCTCCTACCTTACTAGTGGTAAGAATAGTTGAGCAAATGCTTTTCATAGGTTCGAAGGCAAAATTGTTATTAATGTGGAAAAAAATAGTAAAGGAAACCAGTCTGTTAATTATTTAGCACTCTCATTGCAATTCCACCCTTATTATGTATAATTTACATGGGATACAATCCAGAACAAAAAATTTATAACAAATGGAGATGGAATTGATATGGAGATGGTAAAAGGTATAGTGTACCCTTAGTGCTTTTGATGTCCAAAATCAAGGGTTTTTTTTTCTGGCAATTTGTCATTGTTGTCAAACTATTTTAGCCTATCTGAACTAATCTCTCTATAAATGCGCCACTAGTGTGAGGGCATGCAAGCCTCTACTGTTCCAAAAAAAACATTGTCCAAAATCTAAACAATGATTAGAGAGGTTCTAAGGTTTTTTTTTACCACATAACTTCTTATTAATCCAAATTAATGCTTGACTTTTTGAAAATCACACTATGTGTACAATGAAATTGAGATAAATAATATATATTTATCAAGATATAAACAAAAATATGCAAAAATTCAAGAAAGGACTTATGCATTAAAGGTTTAAGAGTTGCAAAAGTATCGAGAGCAAACCTTATGGAATTACATTCATTAAGGTGGACCTCCCCTCAAAATGTGCCACCAAGGCTAAATTCTTTACATCACCTTGGGACATAGATCCCACCAAGCTACACTAGGATTTGTTGATGTTTTTTGTCCAATTTTGGACCCTCTATTTTCGCAAATATTTTCTCAAAAAGCACTGACTAACAATGAACTAACTATTTGTTCTCCTGAAACATTGGTTGAAATATGAGGAAAACAATCCCATTTTAGACCAAATGGAAGCAAACCCATTGTCGGCTAAATTATGGTAGTGGAGTACGTTTTAAAATTTGAATACTCCCATTTGGTCTGGAATGGGGCGGTTTACCTTACGTGCCATACATTGACTTAGTATGCATACGTTGACTTAGTATGCCTTCATTCCAAATGAATGATTATGGAAAGCTCATCACATCTTTGAGCAGTTCCTTGAGGAATCATGAACTTGAAAATAATGGAATGGTTATTCAATTTGCTTCTCTTATAATATTTATTTTCAGCACATGATAAAATAATTTTTTTTTAAAATGCACTCTGGAGGTTTCTAAGTTGTACAGTTCATGCTTTGCAGAACTCCCTGGTACTCTTTTCATCTCCAACCTTGGAAAACTGATGAAAAAATTAATAATAGGAGTAGTATTCAACAAATTCGATTGTCATTAAATATTAGAGTCAATCATAAAGTGTGCGTAATGCAAGACCATGAGCCGGAGTTTGAGAAAACACAGGACAGAACTCCGTAAAACACTCAAACTAAAGGCAGTCGGTCCATAAAGCGAGCATCTAAGGACTGAAACTGAATTTTGGGTAGGCGAAACTTCTCAAAATATTTTTCAGTAAATTTTCCTTGAAAGAAGAGAGGAATTGGCACCTAACCCAAGTTGTTCCGTATTTTTTGGATCATTTTTGAATTAGTTATGAATTTTCAAACGAGATGTGGTATAGGTCCCTATTTATGCCCCGAGGGCTTCCATGAACTGTTCACTTGCAACTTTTGAAGATAAATGGGAAAGCAAAGAGTATGATTGGCCCTTGTCATTAACAATGTTTTTTTTTCTTTCCATTCATTCAAGGACTACAAAGGTCCATTTAAGAACCACTCCATATCCATTCACAACCATCTATATGGGCAGTTCTTAATGTTGGCTCATATTTCGAGCCTCCTACCTTAAAGTTTGATGGAATTTGCAAGACACTAAATCTTGCCCATGAAATAGGCCCAACAGGATAATTTGGGGTTCTTTGCAGGGTAAAAGTAAAAACATGTCTCCTATTTTGAGCCAAATTTAGGGTATGTTTTAGACCTCTCTTAGCTAATTTTGGGTCTCTGATTGCAAATATGAATACAAAATTTGCAAGAAAAATTTATGTGAAAAATAAAAAATTCCCTCGTTTTCCTCTGGGATAAATCCAACCTATTGGGCCCACTTTGTGAGTAGGATTTAAAGTCTTCCATGGAATTTGGTGTTATGTTTCTTTTGTACTATTCTTAGTTAAACTATCCTCTCACACCATTGTTTCAATTGTGGACAATCTTCATGATTAACTCTATTGTCAATTAAAAATTAGTGTTGTTACATATCTTATTTTGTGAAAAATTAAAATAATGTAGTAATATACTGACCTACACTAATTAACCCCGGAGCACTCCGACGTTCATTTTTTGGACGATGAACAAATTGAAATTCTTGTTTCTCTTTCATTTATGCTTGGATGAAAGTCATCCTAATTTTTGGTGATACTTTATCAAGTTCTTGTTTTATCTAATGGTTGGATTTGGTGTTACTAGAATAAATTTTTTTCTAAAATTACAAATGCAAAAGTGTGTCAAAAGGTCAAATTGCATTGACTCTAGTTCAAAACTAGATTTGCTAAAAAAATGAGGTCATAGATGTAAAGAACACAAAAATGTCAAAAAAATCACCATGTCAAGAGAACCTCATTTTGAATCCATTCCAATAAGTTTTGCTCAAAAAATAATAATGTTTTGCATGTAATCAAATTTTGAAGGAATTTTGAAATTTTCCTTTCCAAATTTATAGAAAAATATTGGTGATAGCATTGGTGAATCCAACCATGCATATGGAATCTAAAATTCAAAACTACAACTTTCTTTTGTATATCACTTCTAAAATATTCTTCCAAATAGCACTTTATAATGATTTTCTCCAAATTGCCAATTCTGGAGAAGAGTCTAGACGTTTAGGGGTTAAAGTGGCTTGACTGATAATTAAAATAGTGTGACACACACAGTAATAGGTTTCGTCGTTCTCATCCAAACCAACGAAAGTACATTACTTCATCGAGTCTCGTCCATGTCAATCCAACTGAAGCTGCGCCTCGATCTCCGCGCTGGCAACATGTTAGAGCAATCCACGCGGAGCGAACATGAAACGAACACATGCAGTATTTATGGAAGCCTTCGTCTTCGTTGCAGACTCATTCCTGCTTTGCACATTCCTCCATCGCCCCCTCGATTGTTCCTTTGAATGCGACCTCTATGCTATAGTGCCATTGCTGTTCCTCTTTCTTCGTGCATTTGCGACCGACAGTGAGCTCCATGCAAGCCAAGTCTCGCTGGGATTGGAATTTTCATGCCTCGAGAACAGAGTAGTTTTCCATCGATCGGCGACAGGCGGGCCTCAGTCTCCGGGATTCCTGCTTAGCTTCCACGCCCCGAGGTAAATTCCTTACATTACCATTCAGCTTTTTCTACATTACCAGCAATGTGCAAAGGTTGTGGGAGAGGTGAAGGACGGAGGCTCTCTATTGCTTTTTTAGCATTTTCCTCTGGAGTTGTGCATCAATGCTACCACTTCTGAGTGTTCTTTGCATTTGCTTAAAATAAACAGAGGAGAGAGGAAAGAAGGAAAGCCGGAAGGAATGGAGTTCTCTTTGTTTTCTTGTTTGTCGCGCAGACGGAATTGTGCGGAAATGAGGTACAAGAGGGAAACTCGGTGAAATTACTGTATGTTTATAATAAGAGTTCCGCGGGTCGTGGTTGTAGGGCTGCCTGCTTTCAGGAATCGTGCCGGTAGGACGGCTGCGATGGAAGTGGAGAGTGTTGTAGTTTTCTTTTTTTAGATATAAATGAATGGAAGTTGTATCGTCGTGAGTTTGTTGGAAGTAGCAAGTTCTCGGCCAGGACAATATTATTGAAGAGACGGTTCTATTGAAGATATGTTTGTGTTGATTGTATGGAGCTTCGGTAATAGTAAAAAAATCCGACACAATGAACGTTCAGTTCCTTTGGGCTTTAGTGCTGTAGTAGGTTCGTTGGAAGTAGCCGAGCACGGTAGGAGGGAGGAAGGCCCGGGCCACGATGCGTCTGAAGAGATGGTCCTAATAGTTTTGACTCTTTGATTGCGTGGAGCTTTGGTAATTCTTTATTGTTGGTCTGATACGCTGCTTGTGGGTGACACACCTTGATGCTGCCTCAAATTCTTCTTTTGTTGTGGTCCCCGTGCCTCCGGAGTGCCCCGGCCCTTGGAAGGATGCTCTCACGATCCCTTGTCGACTTTCGTGGGCCATTAGCACCTGTCGCCTTTCGCTTAAGTCCAGTACTAGTAAGCAAGTGAGTGTGTTTGCTTGCTGCTTTCACTCTCCCCGTCTTCATCACGAAGAAACATCCGAGAATGACATTGCGTTTCTGCCTCTTCGTTTCGTCCTGAGCCATACCCTGTGACGGACTGTTTGGTACAGGAGTCAGATGTGTCGTAGAAGGAAGCTTGAGCTCATTATGTACTTTCAATTACCAATCATAGATCGGAATAATCTTTTGTCTAGGGAGCGCTCTCTAACTTTCTTGCTGTCTGTTGTCTGCTCGTCAGTCGTCTTTGCTGCTGATGCTCACGACGTCCTTTTTCTGAGACCGGCTATTTTTCTGCTTCGATGTTTCGGCATCGACTCTTTTTCGACTCGTTTCTTCGTAATTTCTTCTAATTGCAGTTAAGCAAACTCGAAAGGCGTGACTCAAACTCTTGGTGAACAATCGTTTCCCGGAATACAGCATTGTGGTCATGGCTGCACCGAAGAAGCTGTCCAAGTTCTTGAGAAGGGTTCTCAGTTTGCCGCAATCGAGGCAGCACAAATCTTTCTCGCGGCACTCGAGCGCGACTACGAACTCATTCGATGCTTCTTCTCTCGGAATCAACTCGGGGCGCTCCTGGGGGAGTATGGGAGATATCCTTAGCGGCAACCACGGAGGCTTCCACAGCTACGATAGCGACATGGAATGTCCGAGTCCTCCACCGGACGTTCCCGCAGGCTGCCTCGCTGTGTACGTCGGAAAGGAGCGGAGAAGGTTTGTCATCCCGACATCGTATCTCTCAAACAGCGTCTTCCGAGATTTATTAGCCAAGTCTGAAGAGGAGTTCGGGTTCTGTTGCGACGGAGGTTTGCGCATTGCTTGTGCCCCTGACGTTTTCGAGCACTTGTTGTGGTGGCTGGAAGGTGCTACTCCCTCGTCTGAAGAATCCGAGGTCATGGGGCAGGGTCGCGCCAGATAGAGAGAACCTGTTTGACCAAAGCGGTTTAGAGTTGGTTATTCTCTTTTGTGTCTCGCCGGTCAAACATCTTTCGTGGAGACAAAAAGCATCTCTGACCTCCTCGAATGTGAGGCTGTCTGATTCTGGAGACTTAGTACTCCAGAAAGGAAGGAACACGTTCATTTGGCACTTGTACGTATCACTATCAGACACTGAAGGGGAGTAAACAGAAATCGGAAGTTTCAAGGCATATGTTTGCAGGGGTCTGTTAAAGGAGTTTGAAACCATCAGCGCCGCCTCTGTCAGTGTGCGACAGGAGCAGGGCCGGAGTTCACGACGGGAATTTTTCGCATCTGGGAAGGATTCATTGATCCTTGTTCAGGTCCGTTTTTTGTCTCTTCTTTAGCGATATCCCTGCTGCAAATCTAATAGTCTGTACATCTTGTGTCTGAGCGTGAAGTATCGCCAGAGTTTGTCTTAGTGACAAGTAGATGCAAGCTTCAAAGTTTTTTGTCTCCAAACCTGGGCCACTGTTGGCGTTGATGGACTTACTAGTTTTGATAGTGTGAAATTTGATGGAGATGGCGCCTTTCGCCCGTCGTGCTTCACAATTTTGAGAGATACCATATTTGTGTAAAGATTACTGATGAAGATACTTATCTGCGATGAGGATTTAGTCATTGCTGTACTGCGGAGAAACTCTCCTGCTAGGGCCAACATTTTCGTATCAAGGACCCTCAACCAAGGGTGTGCCTTGGTGCATGTGTTTGCAGGCTGTTGGTCTGTATGTAATGATTAAGAATGCTACTTTCCTTAGTAGCACAGAACTGTTTGCTACCAGAGCTGTGTCTCGAGTACATTTTTCAAATTTTCTGATGTTTCTCCATGGGTGGGCATGGGGTTCCGACTCTGCTCGCTTTTCTGTTCAACCAGCATGTGATAACAGTCTATTGCTCCCAATTGCCTTTTGTTGAGAACATGTGTTGCATCCATGTTTTTTTCAGTTGTCCAATGTTATATAGACTAATGTGTGACCTTACATTCTTACAAGGCCATTGTCTTGCCATGTCTGACTTCAAAACCTAATACGATCTGAAATACGACAATGCCTGGGTTGAGGGGAGTCAGGCCTGGATCACGTCATTACATTCCTGGTATCAGGCTTCAAATATTTAGGTACCAACTATGAATCACGCACTCAAATACGTTCATGATCTCAAAATGTAAATGTATAGTGGGTTTGGTCACTTATGCTGTGGATCATATGTGGTTGGAGGTCGTGAACAGTTTTTCTCCTTAATCAATAGTTAAACTAGCCTTTTTTTTTTTTTTTAACTCTTATTTTCACTACTTCAATTCTACAAACTTCTTGGCAATCATCTTCGATTCGTTTCCTTCCATTTCACTCTACTTATCAGAGGTACGCAATTGGTCCAGAACTTCTAGGAGACGAGGTAAAACGTCTTTCAAATGATATTCTTGTTTGATCAAGTGTTGCTTGTACTGTACTTTTACCTTTAGATGATGCTATAACATCGGTGATGGAGTTTCCAAGCTTGGAAGCAATAACTTATCTAAACTTCGGAAGCTTTGTTTTTTGACATCTAAATTAAATTGAACGAGGCACGTGCGACGGCGGAGGCTGGGCTGGCTGGGAGGAATGGAGGATCCGTTTCCAGCACCCAATATGAACTTGCAGATTGTCAACTCACTATTCCTGTAGAGACTCTGCGGTCTATTTTCGGCTGCGAGATAATCCGAGCTGAGTGAGTCAGCCGGCTTGATTGCATGAGAGGAATAAGCTTACCGGGTGTTATAGAATTGTAGTAGATCTGAAATTTCATGGAAAGCAACTCACGCTTCGCTTTCAGTGCGACCCCGATGGCCAATACGTGCATTGTTGAGATTCTTGCATTGTGACGAATTTCAAATCCCTCTTTCCTGGTCAGCTTAAAAAGTGACTGACGAATGATTTTGAGAGAACAAGGAATTCATCTAGTTATCCATAAAAAGTGGATGACGAATGATTTTGAGAGAACAAGGAATTCATCTAGTTATCCATAAATCTGATCATTTTTGTTGACTTTTTTGGTGATAGGCCTTATCCTTCCAAAGTTAATCTTTCCGAGGGGGAGTCACAATAGGGAGCCTCATTCCCCCAAGTGGTTGAAGATGCATGCAAAAAGAGATGAGTAGATAATCAAGAATCCTTCACCAAATTTGTTTAAGAATCTTGTATTCATCCCACTTAGAATATCAGAAGGATTGAACTCGATGCATGGTACAAGAATTGTCTTATTAGATGCATAGTACAAGAATTGTCTTATTAGATGTATGGTACAAGAATTGTCTTTTTAGGAGGAAATAAATCTCAAACATGACTATTACCATAAAATGTCGTAAGAGGATGTTTTGTATCCTTTGGATGATTTCAAGGAAGCTTCAAGGATGGAGGAAATGTTTGCTCATCCATTTTTGAGGGAAGGGGGAGTTGCTTGAATCCAATTTCAATGAAAGATGTTGAATGTACTCTCTTTGTGATATTTTTTGACTTTCCTACATAAACAAATGAAAAATCTATGGATTAAGGTGTAGTGTATTTTGGCAATTTTTTTGTCCATTCTTGCACCATGTATATGGTTCTACACTATAATGTAATCCTATAAAGAAATTTTAAGATTTCTTAAGCATATTTTTTTCCAATATGAATTTTTTCACTTCTTATTTATTCAAAAATTCACAATAATCACAAATTTTAACCAAGAAGTCTAAAATTTTTATGACTTATAGAAGACATGAAATTACATTTCTAAAATAAAATTTAAAAACTCAATCATATATAATTGTCAAATGAGAATTATATTCAAAGAGAAAGTTTGAAGTTTGAAAAAGTTGTTTTAGGCTTGTCCTTTTAGGACTAATGTAGTGAGAATCTTTGGCCTTTGGCCTTCTTCTAATGGAACACCACATGCCTTCAATGTCTTACATAGGCCCTCTATCATTGCAAGGCCTTTGGCCAAAGCTTCCTACTACATACATGTATTTTTCAAGATTCATTTATGAATCCAAATTTATGAGTATTTCATCAAGGAAGTTGTTGGTCACATTTTGTACTACAATAGGCTATTTAGGATGATTCCAAATTTTTGGTGCTATTTTGGAAGCCACAATACAATTTTTTTGAATTTCCAACAATGTGCCATCAATTCTAAGGTGGCCAAAGTGGATTGGGTTAGCAAGCCTATTTCATAGCTTCCAATAAAAGTATAAAATACATGGAGAAATATATGTTAAATTTGACTCCTATATTTTTGATGGATAGATTTTTATTTCTAGACTTTACCTTACTAATTTGAAGTTTTTGATTCCAAATTTGATCATTAGTGATAGGTAATGACTTTCAACATTTCTATTTCAAAGGTTTTTTCCACTTGTAACATAACTTTGCTCACTAGTATGCTTTGCTCCTTTAAATTTGAAGAACCAAATGTATAAGAAGGAATATCATGAGGTGGTCAATCCTCAATACTATATACAAAAGATAATTCCGTTTTCTTAGCCAATATTTTTGGGTTCCAATAGTTTTTAAGTTTGGAGATTAAATACTTTATTTAACAATCACTATAAGAAAACGGTGTTCGCCTGGACATCCAGCCAAAAACACGTATATCCGGGTAGACACGATACGTTGCACGAGACGTCAGGGTGTCAGGTCGAGAAAGTGGAGATTTTGCGATGATGTTTGTATTAGCATTGCTAGATTGCAGTCACAGCATACTGATGCTACAAAAAACGTACATGCAATGTAAGGCATCCAGGTGGACATCAGATGTTTCCCAGGATGTCCACAATAACATGTTTAGCCACGTCATCATCTTTGGTCAAACATACCTCACAAGTTTAGATAGAATTTTGGTGCGGTTAGAGGTAAAGTGACTGCCCAAGGCTAAAAAGAGGACAACGGGCAGGTGGTGACTCCTAAAAGCTTATGTGGCATTTGATGTGGCGAGATGAGGTGGTTATTGTGTGATGTGGACCAATGAGGTGGCGAGATGACGTGGCTATTGTGTGACGTGGATAGGGGTGATGACGTGGCATGCCACGTCAGCAGCCGCGACCAGTCCATGTTCTGACCTGGGATGTCTCCGTGGACATCACACCTGATGTGCTGACGTCCACATTGACATCACTTCTAGCGTTAACATTTTGTACTTCCTGCGACTATAACTTCAAACCACATGCTATCCATGGTGCGTTTCATTACGTCTGACTGGACATGTGGGCGTTGTGAAAGCAACTGTAGGCGTCCACTTTGATGTCAAAAATGACTCCAAATGTTCATTTGAATGTTTACAATGACGTCAAAGAAAATATAACTAAGACATATAGATGTTCTTTTGAATGTTTACAATGACGTCCAAAAAAACATAATTAAGACATGTAGATGTTTTTTAAAACATCATTTCAGACATTATTGTATTCATATTCCTACTCATATTCTAGTTTTGTATATCCCATATGATTTGTCATGCTGTCTACACCCCACTAGTATAAAAGGCTTGTCTTCTCATCGATTAACAAGTGGATTTTTAAGCCATGTAATATACTTAATAAATATAATGTATTGTGTACATGTGTATGGCATATTGTATATACTATATTTTGTATGATATATTGTATATATTGTATTTTGTATGGCATATTGTATATATTATATTTTAAATGACATATTTTGTATGCTGTGTTGTTATATTGCATATAATATACCATATATTGCATATTTTATATTGTGTACAACATATTGCTATAGTCTTTTATAACATATCACATGATATAATAAAATATACCTCATGTCATTGTTGATGTCAGACGAGACATCATGAGAAGCATACAGTTGTTTCACCTGATGTTATTCAAGATACTCAGATGTCCACATTGATGTCTCAAATAACATCATTAAATTTTAAAAAGACAGTTTAGGAATCTCTGAGAAATGCCACGTCAGCATCCGCGGATGCCACGTCAGCCAATTTTGTCATCACTAACGTGACATGCCACGTCACGTCACTGCCACGTCACTGCCACGTCATAGACGGGCAATGGATGAAAAAAATGACACTCTGGCTTTCCCGCGCCTATGTGGCAGCCACATGTCAACTTCCTAAGCCCCCCGTTGACCGAAGTTTTTTTGGACATCACGATGTCTAGCCTAAAAATCTGCGTGGACGTAGCATGCAAAATGCATGTCCACGGCAGCGTGGTCTAATTGGACGTCCACCCTGACGTAGACACGTCAAGCGCGATGTCCGGATGTCAAAATTGCGATGTCTCGGCGGAGACAGTTTTCTTATAGTGAATGTTAAAGCATCCTCTATTGTCTTCAAAAAAATTGGCCCTCGATAAATAGAATAGTGACTCTCTAATTTGAATGACAAGTATGCTAGGCTTAAGGGACCTCCTATGGTTGATGAAAAAGGGCTATAATTATTCACCATGTAAGGAGATTCTTTGTACTAGAGAAGCTATAGGATAGTATTGCTTCAATAGTATGTTGAGGTTGCTAACAATTTAGTAGGACAAATTAATTGCCCAAACTCTAATGCCAAATTGGCACTACCCTATCGCTTCTTTGGTGTTGAACTACTACATGTTCAATTTTGCTATACGATATATAAGATATGATCATCAAATCGGTAGGCCTCGCCGATTTTGGTTGGCATAATTTGCAATCTACTTCATCTACCAATTTTGACCCCCAAAATGGCTAAAAAATGAGCAGAATCAAATATAACATACTTTAATATGCAAGCTTTGAGGCGATGATGCTCAAGTTGCGGTGTCAAAGGTATTGCTTTCTAAATTTAGTGTATACATGTAGAGTTTGATATTAATATCTATCTTATTTTTGGTTTAGTGAGCCTTTTGAATTCTAGTCCTGATAGTAAGTGAAGAAGTTTAATTTTCATTTATTTTGGGCGGTGCAAAAATCAATATTCATTGGAGTGATGAAGACATTTACATCCATGGAAATGAATGAATCCTACAATATATGGATGAAAAATTCATTTCTTAACCCCAAAGAGCATACATTCATCTGAAATAGAGTGATAGCATCTCAAGATTCGGTAGCAATATAGCAATTTCATCCACTGGAAAAGGAAGAATATCTCACCAAATATTCCCTATCCTAAAACTTGCATCTCTTTTTAGCAAAAAATTTCATCACTTTTTAGCAAAAATTTTCATCGCTTTTTAGCAAAAAATTTCATTGCTTTTTAGCAAAAAATTTCATTGCTTTTTAGCAATAATTTGCATCGCTTTTTAGAAAAAAATTGCTCAAAATAATATCCCAGGCTGGGATTAGGTGACGGATAGGAAATTTTCCAAGAAGGTGCTTGTTCCTCCCCAGAAACTGAACAATTCCTCATTCAGTTGCTTGTTCCTTTGAGAGCTGCTTTAACATTCAGGAGCCCCACCAAATCCACAGCGCGGGTGGCTTCTAATGAGGCGCTGGTGGAATCTGGCAGCCCACTTGCGCATTGGTGGGGGGCACTTACCCTTGATGGCCTTGTTGATGGCCTTGTTTTTCTTAGAGAATTAAGCTACTTGCTTGTGGAGCATGATATTGGTAGGTCCCATAAACGCCGCCGCGGATGTTTTGTGTACAATGAATGACAAAGAATTTTTTCTATGTAGGATAGAAGTGTAATTGTTCATCCTCAAAATTATGTTGTGAAAAGAAGAGGTCTTTTATAGTAGTTTGACTTCCAATGAGGGCTTTTGTATTTTCTTAAGTCAACAATTTCTACGGTATCCAAAGGGATGATGTCCAAGGTCACTAGTCTGTCCTTTAAGGGTAAGAGATGCGGCCCCCCATGATCAAGGTAGTCACCAAAATGCTTGGATTATTGAACCAATACTTAGAAGTATTTTTTGTTTTTATAGTAAACTAGTAGTTGGCACTTGCTATGCTACGCATTCATCATTAGAATTTTATTAGAATTTTTATGTATTAGATAGAATGCCGAACAAAAATTTCAATAAATCTTCAAATAAAAATTACTAAAATCTTCGTATAATTTTTTTATAAGTAAGCACATATTGAAATGTACAATAGAAATGTATTGAATGGTGAATGAAACATATGCAATGGTAAATACTATAAAAGATACACATACATTAAAATGCATTAGCAATTTGACTCCATTATTACAAAAAATGGCAACCCAAAAACTTGGTGAATTGAAAAGAAAAACTTGTAAATCTCAAAAACTTCATGAACAACTTAATTGTTGTGAAATCCAAAATTGCTTCAATTGTATAAATTTCTCAAATCCTTTGGTAGTAGCAATAGAATTTTTAAATCATAAAAGTTCAAAGTTCACAAAAGCACAAAATCATAGAAGTGCAAAGAAGTGTAAAGCCAAGAGAAGCAATGGAATTGCTACCTCTATTATATCACCCTATTGATCCTCTTTAATACCACCTCAATTGCAACGACTATATTATTTATATAATATCATCCTTTGTAAAAGTAATATTGCAGAGGTGATTGCAAACTACTACTCTATTTTTGTAATATCACATTGTGTGAAAATACAATTTCTATGTATGCATGATTGAAAATATTTTTATAAAATATTTTAAATAATTATTTTAAAGACTCATTGAAATCATTATCATGCATTCTATTCAAATATATCAAAATTTTACTAATATGTGATACAATGAATGCGTAGCATAGCAAGCACGAGCCCCTAGTATTAATGGTAGCATTTGTGATATTACAGAGGGACTTATGATTTTAGTAGTATGACTAGCGGTTGGCGCTTGCTATGCTACGCATTCATCATTAGAATTTTATAAGAAATTTTATGTATTACATAGAATGCAAAACAAAAATTTCAATAAATCTTCAAAATTTGACTCCATTGTTACAAAAAATGGCAACCCTTGAAAAGAAAAACTTATAAATCTCAAAAACTTTGTGAATAACTTAATTGTTGTGGAATCCAAAATTGCTTCAACTGAATAAATTTCTCAAAATCATTTGGTAGTAGCAATAGAAAATTGAAATCATGAAAACTCAAAGCTCACAAAAGCACAAAATCATAGAAATGCAAAGAAGTATAAAGTCAAGAGAAGCAATGGATTTGCTACCTCTATAATATCATCCTATGGATCCTCTTTAATATCACCTCAATTGCAATAACTATATTAATTTTATAATATCCCCTTTTGTAAAAAGTGATATTACAAAAGTGATTGCAAACTGCTACTCTATTTCTGTAATATCACATTGTGTGAAAATACGATTTCTATGTATGTATGATTGAAAATATTTTTACAAAGTATTAAAAATAATTATTTTAAAAACTTATTGAAATCATTATCATGCATTCTATTCAAATATATCAAAATTTTACTAATATGTGATACAATGTGCGTAGCATAGCAAGCACGAGCCCCTAGTATTAATGGTAGCATTTGTGATATTACAGAGGGACTTATGATTTTAGTAGTATGACTAGCGTATGGTGCTTGGTATGCTACACATTCACCATTATAATTTCATTATAATTTTTTATGTATTAGATAGAATGTAGAGCAAGAATTTCAATAAATCTTTAGATAAAAATTACTAAAATCTTCATATAATTTTTTTAATAAATAAGCATATACTGAAATAAACAGGAAAAATTTAATGAATGATGAATGAAATATATGCAATGATGAATACGTAAAAGATATACATACATTAGAATGCATTAGAAATTTGACTCAATTGTTACAAACAATGGCAACTCAAATAGAAGAATTTAAAGGAAAAACTTGTAAATCTCAAAAGCTTTGTGAACAATTTAATTGTTGTGAAATCCAAAATCCTCTTTACTATCACCTCAATTGCAACGACTATATTATTTCTATAATATCACACTTTGTAAAAAGTGATATTACAGAGGTGATTGTGAACTACTACTCTATTTCAATAATATCACATTGTGTGAAAATATGATTTCTATGTATACATGATTGGAAATATTTTTATAGAATAATTAAAATAATTATTTTAAAGACTTATTGAAATCACTATCATGCATTCTATTCAAATATATCAAATTTTTACTAATATGTGATACAATGAATGTGTAGCATAGCAAGTACGAACCCCTAGTATTAATGGTAGCATTTGTGATATTATAGAGGGACTTATGATTTTAGTAGTATGATAGTCAAGTCATCCATTGGCCACTTCTTGATCTTGGCATCTTTTGAGGTTTAAGTAACTCTTCTAGGCCACTTAATTTGATTGTTTTGAGGAAATAGGATACTACAACTTGGTTGTTTTTAAAAATTTTGGAAGAGTAATTGCCATAAGTCTTTATACCATGGGCGCAATTTTGGGGAGATAGTGTGCAAGTTTTCACTAAAAAAACAACCACCTCATGCAACATCCTTTCACTTCATTGCATATAGCATTTGGCACTTGAATGCATCAAGAAAAGAGGCCAAAATATTGATTTGTGTCTTTAGTAGAGCATGTTCGCTAGGCTTGAAAAGTGGATGAACATATTAAAGGATCATCCAATTTGGAAACCGGGCCTAAAAACACGGATCATTTTGTAAGCCAATGTGATGTGAAAACAACCTACATGGGTTGTGTGGTGGTTGATTATCTGGCAAGGACTTTAGAAAGGTGGTTCATTTGATTTTCAAGCTGAGCCACCAAGTCTAGTGGTGAATGATGCTCTTAGGATGACTTCAAAGATTCTTGCATGGTGGAAAACAATTTTTTTATCCAATTGTTTTAGGAGTTGCTTGAATGGATTTTTTGTGCATGGCCAATTGAAAATTTTCCTCATAGTGGTATTGTTGACTTTTCTACAAAAGAAGATATGCTTAATTAATGAATCATTTTGTAGTGGTATATTTTGGCCTTATCTAACTCCTTACTCTTGATATGACTTTTATCCCCCAAAATGATGTATTTTGAATTCTAGTGCAACTAATGAAGCAAAGTTTATTAAGTCCAGTTTCAATAACTTACTATGACTATGAGCTATGCATAAAAAAATGTGAAAACTTGATTTATACCACAACTTTTGACACTTATTATACACATATGTAAAATATTTCAAATTTTTTGAACTAATTTTGTATTTGATATGGATTTTCTTCACTTTTTCTTCCCAAAAAACTAGGATAATGTCATATTTTTACAAATTTTTACAAATTTTGTATGACATAGTTACAAACTAGAAAAATACATACCAAAAAGTTTTTAATTCAAATTATGGTTGTGAGACCATCCTAATTTCAAGGTTGAATAAAAAATAGAGCTAACATTTGATGGGTGATTGACAAATATTTTTGAGATATTACTAATTGATCAATATTAAATGGATGAAATATATCCAAATATATTTTATAAATGGATTTTGTCTATTCTTCATATGTGACTAGTTTGGTCATTGGATTTTTCATTACACACTTTTTGTCCTCTATGGTGTTGCAAGGTAAATAAGTGGTGTACACATGAATTGAGGCATGAATTGGTATCTTGAATGTCTAGCTAGTGAAATGTGGTTATTTTGAGTTACTTCTAATGGTTGACAACTTCCCAATTTTATAGTGCATAAGAATAAATTTCTATGTATACAAAATTAGCCAAAATCAATGAAAAATAAAAAATAAATTCCAAAATTCTACATGGAAGTGTGCAAGAAGATAATCAAAATTGATGATTAGCAAAGTTTTAGAGAGAAGCTTAAAAAAAATAGCCGAGGCAAGTTTTTGTTTTTCTAAATACTATTTTTAACATTGCCATTGAGCTTTTCAATTGCTTTTAGTTTGATGACAAGGCAAAACTACTTCTAAAATATTAATATAATTTCCTATTGTTCATATGGAAGTAAAACATGAAAGTACTTATGGAACTTGGCAAAGATAATTTTGACTCTAGAAAACCTAAAAATTCATTTTCAATTTCAACACAACAAAGAAGTTTGCTCTAAGTAAAAATTATAGTGATGAAAATCTAATCTCAATAGATATGGCTTTTATACCCAATCTAATCATTTTATATCAATCCTTTTTTGTTTGATTAAATGCAAACCCCCTTAAATGTAGACTTCTACAAAATTAAAGATAAAATTATTCCCATTTTAGGATATCCCAAACCTAAGAACAATCTACATGTAAGATATCTTTGAATTGATTATTAATTTTAACCAAGATTCATAGATACTAGCTTATTAGCACAATGGACTTTCCTATAATTCATAGTATTATGAATCTAATGATTTTATCCTCAAATTCACCCCCTTTTTCTTAATGCCACTAGATCACCAAAAAATCTTTGTTTGATTTAAAGAAAAGGATAAGGCAATTTCTTGAAGGCCTTAACATAAGTAAGGTGCCCTAATTTTGAAGGTGTAGGGCATCTTCTTTTGCATTTCACTTAGAGGAGACACCTATCCAACATAAATCTTGATGAGTGCCCTTGTGATTTTTAAAATGGCCTTGCCCATGGAGAATTTTTGTAAATTCTTCCATGAATAATTTGCCTTGCCAATTGCAATGGCATCTAGGCCAATTAGATTTAAAGATAATTCTTCTACTTTTGAAGATATACCTCCTTCACAATAAATATTAGCATCACTACAAAACTTAGTTTAAAGTGGGAGTAACCAAAACTTGAAAGAGAATTATAAAAGTCAACCTTGCTCTAGGATTTGCAAGTTTGACTACACGGAGATGCACCACAATTCTACTTCATGCTTCATTCATGGTTTTGTGAGTGCATTCCCTACATTACAAAGACCCTCAAAAGGAAAAGAAAAACACCATGAACTAATTCATAATGCCAAGTCTGGTTTTCAAGGTAGATTTGTCACCATTCCATTGGATAGTCAAAAAAGCATTATAACTCAAAATGCAAACCCTCTTTCTACACCCTTAGATTTGCGAAAAGTATAGATACAAACGTTTGTGATGAACTATTAGACTTGGCATTACGTCCGACAATGCTCGAGCCTCCAAGCTCTCGAGCATTATCTAGTCCATTACATATGTGCATAAAGCAAGACTCAACTCAAAGCACTGACATTGATTTCATGAATCGATAAACTTCACTAAGCATATAGTCACAAAACAGTTTAAAGTATTTAAAGAGCATAAACACGCACCTTCTCTCCTAACAGGAGAATTCAACACTCCAAACAAGTCAAATTTATAGTGATAAATGCTGAGCCACCGCAATAGCACTTTCACATCCTTGAGGCAATCAGATAGTGGCATATTGTAACTTAGGAGGGGCACATCTGTACAGACAAAATGATGTTTTTGTGCCACCTAGATCTAAAAACACAATGTCAATCAATGATGTATGTTAATTTCCTGGCACTGCACTGTACAACGAACAATGCAAATTAAAGCATCATTCATGGCTTCCAGTAGGTTGAGTCTGGGTCTCCATACATGCATTCTGGATACTGAAGAACCCACTTCACATATTCCTTGCTCCTTTGAGCTTTCTCCGCGTCAGTGAGCTTTTGCGCCCACTCCGGGATATACTCGGGCCAGTATGTTCTCTCAGCAGCGTAGGCTTGGATTCTAGAAACGCGGGGGATGCGTATCTTCTCAAATCTGGTCCAGATTATGACACAAAAATCAGTTCCTGCTTTGCTAGAAACAAATGGAGGATTTCTACAAGAAACTTTGTGTCCAAAGACTGAACAAATCTCCACTTCACTGCCGTGCAATACCTAGCAACCAGAGCAAAATTAAAACATTTCACTTGGAAGGAGAAAATGCAGATTCCCAGATCAATTCCTGGTCGAATGGTTTACCTCGTCACAGCGTCCTGAAGGGTTGTTTTGGGAGGACTAGCAAAAACCTCTTGCAGGAGATTGGAAAGCTGGTGGGCATCCTCAAAGGATGTTCGACCTCCCTCTCCCGGCCCCGGATACATCGCATGTGCAGCTGCATACACGTCCAATTCAAGACAGACCTGGTCATGTTCCTGTTCATACCACCGGGCTAGAAATGGAAATGTACGAACATCACGAGGACCAAATATTCAATAAAGAAAAGGAATTCTTCTACAAATTTAGTACTAATGAGATTTAGATATTGAATGCAAATGAGTAAACAAATACTCGTCGTCTTCCCAAACCTACGAAACTACTACACTATCTCCCCATCGAAAGATTACTCTTGGACTGCAGACAGTACCATCACCAATTAGTAATACAGCCTTGCTGGAATCACTCCAGCTTGTGAGAGCACGGCGGTCGACTTGTCGAGATTCCCGAACCATATCAGGGTGTGTGCCCTCCATGGCTTTAACCATGTTTTCCATGCCCTCCAGGCCCTCCATTTGCCTCAATGCTCGCACTTTTCTTACATTGGGGCCATGGGCCTCCAAATCTGAGGCGTAAGCTTTTGTGATATCTCCACTCACATCAGGCCCCCGCACCTGCCAGAGGGTTAATCCGGTACCTGCAACAAAATAGCCCCCTCATTACAAGTCACTAATTTCGGTTGTAAACAGTCACCTACAAGCTGACTGGAAGCCTAGTGCAATAACATATATGCAATGTTATCAATTAATGTACATAGGTATGAAGATGAAGGGCACGTAGATGTGTTGACATGTTCTTACCAGAGTCGGACAGATGACACAGTTTGCTCTTTGACACGAAGTGAAAGATGCAAATTTCATTGCTTTCATGCAGATTTAATTCCCTGCCACCAGCATGCAATTAGTTTGACTTAGGACCAGAGCCGAAGGATACAGGGATGAAACATATGATATCCACTCATACCACTTTAAGTCTCAGTCCCAGGCTTTAGTGTCACATGAAAATGGGGCATTAAAGAAATACTTGGTGAGTAAGGGATAGAAACCTTTTCGCACTTGTTGAACTCCTAATTATCACATTTGGATGCATCTTCTTGTGAGAGAAAAGAGTGACAGTGAGAGGAAAGAGTGAAGTTTGAACTGGGGTACGTCCCTTTCCTAGGCTTTGCTAAATGAGCAGAGGATGTGATACTACAGAAAGTGATAGTACCTGACACGCTCTGTGGGGATGACGGCATTCCAAGTGTTAAGATACAGATCCCGTGGCTCGTCACCTTTTCCACCCACCAAAATCTTACGCACTTGAGACCAGAGGCCATCGCAGCCCACAAGCAACTTGGCACGCACTAAAATTGTTTGGACGGAAGACTGGCCGTCCTCTCCATCGATGGATGCTTCAAAGGTTGCCTCCACACCGCCCTGTTCACCCAATTTAAATGATTCCATAAGAAATCCATACATAGTCAAAAAATTTGGCATTCGTTCCAATAGATCTCTCCGAAACATCCTTGAGGATCTGCCTCAACATCCGGAAAAGGAACCCAGATTGTGCACATGAAAAAAGATAACAAAGGCTACAGGAAGAAGAGGGCCATGCACTCCACACGCATGCTCTTTACAGTGAATGTCAGATTTCTGAGTCGTCATTTAAGTGACTTCAGTCTCACAACTGCTATAGAATGTTATCCTCCATACAGTCCAAGAATCGGTACACCGATCTCCCAAGAACCACAATTCAACATAAGTCAAAATACTTAAAGTGACGCAAATAGTGTCCAGTACCTAATCCATGACAGGCAAATTAGGGAACCCTGCGGTCTATTCTCTCCAATAGTAAAACTCATTCGATAGGACAGTGCAGTTTCGTGAAATGTAAGACGTCATTTGCGTTCCAAAGAAACGAAAAAATAAGGAAAAAATGGGTGAACCCCTGTGAGGATCTTAGGCCCTACCTCTATGAGGCTGTAGTCAAGAAACGAGTGGCGCCAGTGCAACAAGCTTTGATCCAAGACAGTATCTGCCAGCGTCTGTTGGGCCGTCTTCCAGGGGATCATGCACATGAGACCTGGTTGGCATGGGATGATCACCTCTTTGAACAGCTCACCGTTCACCCCCGGCGAGGATTTCACTCGCATGTGCGTGATGTGCGCGCCTTCTTTGATCATAGTTGCGCTCAGTCCCGGTTTCACCCCGTCCAACGCTCGCAATCCTGCACGTCGCAACCAATATGTTCATTACAATGGAAGTTTTCAGTGATTTTGGCAATCGGAAAACTAAACCCTAAACTATCCTAGCTTTCTGATGAAGAACATCTCAATTTAGCAATTGGGAAAACTGCCATTTGAATGCATTGATCTCCATACATTAGATTCCCATCATTTGCATGTACCAAACTAAAACCTAAACCTATCCTAGTTTCTGAAGAAGCACATCACAATTTTGGCAATCCGAAAACTAAACCCTACACTATCCTAGTTATCTGATGAAAAGACCGTCTCAATTTGGCAATTGGGAAAACTGCCATTTGAATGAATTGACTTCCATATACTAGATTACCATCACTTGCAACAACATTCGCAGGGTTGGTACCGTTTGCAGCCAGGCTGAGGGCGGTGCCACTGTGGGGTCGAATCTTAGGCACCTTCTCGAAGACGTGCGCTCGAATGCCGCGCTCTTGCATTCCGATCGCGAGTGCCAACCCCGCCAATCCACCGCCCACGATGCAGACGTCCATCTCCATTTCCATCTCGCCGATTCCGCCACTTTACCCTAAAATTGCCAAGCGATGTAGCGCAACTCACCACGGCGTCGGAGAATTGCAAGCTCTTGGTATTCTTGGTATAATTGGTACTCTTGGAGTAGTAGCATTGCCCCATCGAAGACGTAATCAAGAAGCGCAGTGATTTCGTGTTGACTGCGCATCCGCCAAGTGTAGCGTTTGGGCGCAATCTGGCCGTTAAGGTGACGGACACACACGATGGAGATCGAAAGTGGAGAGTAATGGAGAGTAATGGTAGGTCGCGCTTTCCGTATTGGTGGATCTCCACGCAATGTCTGTCACTTATCCATTGCAGGTCTAGTGGGTGGGCCCCTGCTTTCGTGACAGTACAGCAACTCCCCTACAACAGAATGTGACTTCGATCGCAATTTTGCTTGATTTGTAAAGAAAATGATTGAAATTACGGGAGTTGGTGTACATAGAGCTCAGGATTGAGCAATGCGCTCGGTATGATCGCAGTATGGATCCCGCTGCGAGACTCTCATTATTCATTCTTTTCTGAGCCTTGCACAAGCATGAGGCTGAAATTTATCATCAAAAGTGCTAGCCGTATTGCCCTAAAGTAGAGTTTTGAAGTCTCTTTTCAGAATCGCCTTCTCTGTACGCAGGCCCAAAGGGATATGAGAGCTGGTCTTGCAGAAGAAGGCGATTTCATCAGTATTGCGTTTCAAATTTCTGCGAGAGGCTAGTACTTTGGGGATAAAACAGTCGTGTCCTGTCCAAATTGGTAAGAATTTGCAAGTCGCAAAACAAGAATCGCGAGCTTTGCATCCCTAATAGTGGGTTGTCCGATTTTGAGGAGGGCGATTTGGACGATGCGAATTCTAAGAGGGGCCTAGTACTTTCAAACAAGAATTG
Organism: Climacium dendroides; assembly: GCA_950106755.1. Taxonomy (NCBI): domain Eukaryota; kingdom Viridiplantae; phylum Streptophyta; class Bryopsida; order Hypnales; family Climaciaceae; genus Climacium; species Climacium dendroides. The sequence goes on along the minus strand of OX467091.1, from coordinate 13,289,879 downwards.
AGGACTCAAAACTGCACAGGCTACAAGTGGAACCACCGACAGAATTGCTCGTCTGAATCGGGAACTGTGACCCCCCGCAATGTAGTCTAGATCATGCAAATTTTGTGTGACATGCTCTTAGATTCTTAGGTCGTGATTTGCACCCACAAGGCCTTGCTCGGAATCGCGGGCGCCACGCCCGTGTTGAGCGCGGTGAGCATGTACCACCCCGGCGGCGTCACATTCGCATTACTCGGCGCCGTCGCGACGACTTCCCACGCTCCCCGCTTCTCCCCGGGCGCCGTAACATTCAAAATCACCATCCTCTGGTTCATCGAATTCGCGTGCGTGGTGAATGGCGGCGCGTACAAACTAATCTGCACAGACTTCACCCATGAACGACTTGTGAATGCGACGTGAATCTCCCCGCCGAGCTTCACGGGCGGCAGCCACTCCGTGCTGATGGTGAGCCTGACGCCGTCGAATTCCTTGCTCAAGTAGTAAGGCGAGTATTTCTCAAGACGGAGCTCAGTGGGAAATCTCACTCCTGAGAAGTTATACGAGGGCTGGTCGTTGCTGCCCCCGATCAACACCGTCCCATCCGCTTGCACGTTCGCAGTGGAATGGTACATCCGCGCGATTCCACTCGCGGTTTGCACCGTGAACTTATGCGTCCCCGCATTGTACAGAAACGGGGAGAATGCGGGCTCCCGGTTCATATTCCACCCCGCGAGCCCCGCCTTCGCACCATTCACGATCAGCACCTCCCCAGTCGGCAACAACATCCCGTCGCCAAACACGCGCGGGGACGGCATCTTCTCCACTCGCCACCACGGCGACTCACTCGTAATCTCGATGCGCCCACACGTATCCAACGCGGGCCAATACTCGGAAGCATTCGCGGCCGCCAACGACCCCAGCGGCGCGCCTCCGCAGACCAAAATCTCGACTTTCTCAAACCCATCCGCGGCCGTGAGGGGAAGCATCACGGACGTCCCCGAATACGGATACACACGCGGATCCTTCCCGAAATCGGGATACGTCTTCACCACTTTTCCAGTGTTGTAATCCCATAACACAGAGTACACATTCGCGAAGATGAACAAATGCCCACTCGGCGTTAGATGCACAAACGGGTAGAGATTATTCTCTGAACCCCCTTTGGACAGCAACGGCAACCAGATAGGCCACGGCGTACTCTTCGGCACAAACTCATAGCTCGCTTCTCCCGCGCCCCCAACAACAATAATGCGCCCATCAGGCAAAATTTGATTCGTCGCGTACCATCTTCGCCTAAACAGATACGCATCCCGCTCCACCCAGTCGTCATTCTCCCCAGCGCCGATGGTGCGCACGGTGCGATTGGCCGCGTGGTCGCCGCCAGTTTGCTGGAGCGTGCCGTTCGGGTAAAAAGCGCCGGACGAGCAGAAGGTGTCGGAGAACAGGAAGAGCGCGCCAATGGCGTTCGTGATGGAGTCGTATCGGATGGAGTGCGCGGAGCAGTCGACGGGGGTGACGCTGTCGTTGGAGTTGTAGCGGCAGCGATGGTGAGGGAGAGGGAGAGGGGAGATTCCCCAGTCGGTGCGGTCGAACATGATGACTTTATTGGTGTGGGTGGTGGTCATGTGCATGGCGTTGATGCCGCAATTGGAGACCACCACTGTCCAGGAATCGGACGCGGCGGAGGTGCGGGGGGTCGAGACCGCCGCGAGGATGACTAAGAATTCGAGCAGCAAAGCAGTTGCGCGTCGCGTCGTGGACGTCGTTTGCAAGGACGGCTTCCATTTGAACATGGCAGACATGAGTCTTGCAACCATTGCAGCGAGGATGGCAAAGAATTTGAGATGCAGTGTTGTGGTGCGTCGCGACGAGGACGTGGTTGCAAAGGATGACTTCAATGTGAACTTGGCAGACATGAAGCTTGCAACCATTGTTTCCAAGGGCGGCTTCACTTTGAAGATGGCAGCCCAACCATCGTTGCCAAGGACGGTTTGAAGGACTTGTTTCCAACTTTTTTCCAGCGCTTTTCAATTGCTTCTGAGAGGTACGTGGTAGCTCAAGAACACAGGAATGAACTAAGAAAATGCGCAAAATGCGAAACGAAGATCAATGCTCGATCGTTCTTCAATTCGTGACAATGCTGGCAGCTCCAAGCTCAAGGTTGACATTCGATCAAAACTCTCCTGCCAAATTCAACCACTCTCACATTAGTGAGTTTCAGATCTTAAAGAATGGACAAGTTTGGAATTTAAAGAAATCACCTGGGATGACTTCGATCATGCATGAGTGTTTTCAGGATCACAAAATTCACTACCAAAGAAACTTGGACGGCGTACTCTAAGTGGTGGTTATCATGTTACTCGATGATATGCAAGCAAGAGGACTGTCGACGGTAGTTACCAATGCTTGCTCAAGCACGGAGAAACCAGCAACAAGCAATTAAAAAGAAGGCCAGTTCTAAGTGGAGGAGTTTCATGTTGGACATTATTTTTAATTGACCAGATCGACCCAGCTAGCTAGACTACTACATCGAAATCCCGATCTAGTATTGAGAGCTTGCATTCAAGGAGGAATGCATCTCATTTCACGAACTCAAGTCTGAAACCCAGGCACGAATAGAAGCAATTTGATCAAGCACATTGAAGCGGTACCGCATGATCAACTTACAGTGCACAGTTTGCATTGCACCTATATGGCCTTACATTTATCCCATACGGTAGCTAGGAATTAATTAAACTGCATCGCATTCTTGTCAATCTCCAAAACATTTGTCGTGAGTTTCAAGCCTCGGGACAAAAGCATCTCTATTTCTGGAACCCAACGCTTGACACGCCCCCTAAAATGTGGTTCAGTTGGACGTTTTGAGCCTGAGTACTGTGGCAAGCCTTCAATTTGTGGCGGACAAAATTAAAATGAATTGATGAGTGCAGTCACCGTTTCCTTCGCTGTTGTTCAAAGCTGCTGTTGTTGATCGGAACTGGAGTCTAACTAAGGAAATACCGGAGGAAGTACATTAAAAAAAAAATGGTAGCATTGTGGTGCGGAAGCCTTCATCACTGCCTGATTCACGGTGAGTGTATACAGCTTTCGGTGCTTCAATTAAAAAGGTACTAACCGATCTCGATAAGAAACTGACTGAGCCAGGTGGCTGCAAGGTCTTGATTGATTTCAGTAATTTAGTTGATAGAAAATGGATCACTGGTGCAAAATTATGCAGGAGATTACGAGGTGCAACTCGACACTTGGCAGGTCATGGATTCTTGGTTTCGCAGGGTGTGGATTATATGGAGAGCTGGAAGCGGCAATGCAAACTAAGGTTAGTTAGGCCACATGCTGCTGGAGCTAGTGGGCGGGCGGCGTGATGTACATCGGTGCGCGCTATCAGTGATTTCAGCAGCGGATTCAACGCCCTGACTGCCGCAGCAGCTTCTGGTACAATTGACGTGAATTCATCCTTGACCAGTGATGATTTTCTTTGCTTATTTTTGCCAAATTTCTGACGAGTTTGGTGGGGTGGCTGCCATCACACTAGAGAAATTATAGAGACATATGGGAACAGGTCCAGAAACCGCCCACCTAAGAGCTGAAACTGAATTTTGGGGTGGCGGAGCTTCTTGAAATAATTTTCAGTAAATTTTCCTTGAAAGACAAGTGGAATTGACATCTAACTCAAGTCGTTTTGTATTTTTTGGAGCTTTGTGGAATTAGTTATGAAAATTTGAAGTTGAAATGGTAGAGGGCTCTAAAATCGTTCACTTCCTAAAATATACACTTTTTGTACATTGCTAAAGGCTACAAAAAAGCAACATGTATATATAGTGTACATTTGAGGATGTGGGCTATTTTAGAGCGGTTTTAGTTTCAAAGTCTGTTACCTTAAAGATATAAGGTACATGCACCTAAATGTAATAAGAGTTGTTTATTGACACCTAGAATAAGCCTTAAACTAAAGTGCAGGTGGATCCAATGTTGACACATGAGTTTCCATGAATGTGTTACAATGATGGGGGCAGGTTTTGTGTTGGCCAATAAAATAGCCATGATACAAGATTAGGGTTTGTTGTTTTTGGGTGTTTTTGTGTCTACTTTTGGGTTAGTCTATTGTCTATAGTAGATGCATTTTTGCACTTGTTTTCACAAACTTGTATTATATTTTTACTAGCTCAAAAAAATACAAAACCAATTTTGTTGGTTTTCTAAACCATTTCTTAACAAGTACACATCATTTTATTTTGTACTTACTCTCAATATTTACAAATCTTGAATAAGTATCACATTTAGGTGCTTCTATGGCTTAGAGAAATAGAAACATAGAGATATGGTAAAACCACCTATAGCTTATCACTTAAGCAATTTGCCTCATGTTCTAAGCAATATAAGGCAATGTAAATAAAATTGAATGACTTGTTTGTTCTACTTGAATGTGTTTAGAGGGGTGTGTCATACTACACCAAGAAAAAAAAATCCCCAATCCACTCCTTGATAAACTAGGAAGCCCATTTTGTCAACATGGTGTTTGTTGTATATTTGATATAGAAGGTGTATGAATTGAGGTGCATAATATTGTGATAAAGTTTGTTCTCATATTAAAGCAAATCAAATGACATTTGACATAAGATCCTAAATCCTAAACCTTCTACATATCTAAAAAGTTACAAATGGTTATTAATTGTATTGTGTCAAATTTGAGCTGGATAAGGATTAGATGTTAAAATGACACTCCAATAAAAAAATACTGGCAAATTATTTTTGAATTATCAATTGAATAGTGTACATCTTGCCATATTTTAGTGTAGAATTTATATTCTAACAATTGAAATACAATGCCACATATAAGGACATACTTATGAGTCTTGTTTTCAAAAGTTAATATTACCTTTGTGTTTTAGAATATAAGAGGCCAACGCTTGGTAATTCAACAATCTAATTGTTGCTTCTCCCCCTTCATAAAAAATCAAAGTGGATGTACATTCATGAGAGAGGGAAAAATTGAATCATTCATAGCCATACGAGTAGCTGTAAGAAGAAATTGAAATACATTGAACACAATGGTGAGATTGTGCCAACAATGAAGTTTAAGCTATTTCAAGTTTTTTTCATTGGCAAAATTATAAAATTTTACTCAATGTAAAATGTATTGAATCCGTCATTTGTCCCCAAAGTGGCTTCCACTATAAGTTGTCATCTCCAACATGAAGTTTTTCTCCCATTGACATGCAGACATTCTATGTGACTTCCACCACTATTTTGGTCCTTATTGACTTTTTGTCTTTGACATCCTCTTACTTGCTATATTTTTGTCTAATGTCACAAAAAAACATGGTTTTTTTCTAGTGTAGAGTTGTTGGTAGCCTAATGCCAATATGAGATCAAGTTTCGTTGATACATGTGCAAAGTTGAAATGTTTACATCCAACAAGTGTGAGGTAATCTTTTCAATGAGTATTCAATCTATTTGAGCCTAGATTTACAACAATACATTGTGATTGACTTTTGAGAAAAGGAGGTCCTTACTCAACGACAAAATACAGACAATCTTTACACTACTAGATCTTGGGGCACACAAAAATTAAACACTTTGAACAAACCTCTTAAAAATATAAGAAATCTTTATGCTACCAAAAAATGGGGGGAATCAAAAAATAAATACTTCAAACAAACATCTTCAACAAGCTTGCCTATGGTTACCTTTACATTAGCAAATGATTTCCTTGTAGAGAGGACTTTCGACTTCACTTGCATTATTCTACTACAAATGTATCATTGGAGGAAATCATGGTCTCAAAAAAGTCACATGGAGTCAATCTCAATGTAAGGTGGGTACACCCAAAATTGCCCCCCTACCTGAAACCACCATCATCACTCTGCATACGACTCCAAAATTAATATATTATAAGCATGTTGAAGAAACAATTCCAAAACATCTACCAATTTTTTTGACCCTTCCTAACTTGTGCACATGGCATCCAAATGTTGCATTCTTTGGTGCATTGGAACCTCCTTTCATTTGCCAACAAGGAAAGGAATGAAAATTTGACCAGTGTAATAACAGTAGTAACTAGGCACACTGGCAAGAAGTGGTGGATTGGTGGGTACCCATCTTACAACACTCACGAAAATGAAAGCGATTTCAATCCATGCATCATTGATACTGACTCTCTATCTGCCTGTTGCCTTGGCACAAATAACAAAGCGTACTTCGCAATTGCAAACTTGCTAGTACCAGCTTGGCAGATCGAAACGCTCTGCAGTAAGTTGGTGCTTATTTTTTTATTCTCATCATCTCCTCAGTCTCCGAACTATTATTGGTACAGTCTTCTACACAAAACAACAACCGAAGTCTTGTTCCACAAGAGTAATTTAATTACGTCTGCTCGCTCATCTAATGAAAAAGTTTTATCTACTCTCACTGATCTACCTGTCTGAATTAATGTTGTGGCAATCCTGGCCTTCAGAACTCCAAAAAAACATTCCGGTAATCTAAGTCCTGAATTTGTAAATTGGTCAAAAAAAAATACAGAAAAGAAGAAACAGGGCACCTACTGTAGTTGCAACTGTTTGGCAAGCTATCTGCGCGCCTCATAGCATAACAGTGGTAACAAGGCTCACGAGCATTGTCGTTGCCAAGAGTCTCCAGGACGGCAAGAAGGAACTCGATCCCCCGATCTGCCAAAAAATCACCGACGAGAGACGAAATCAGCATAATTCCAGATCAACAAGAGTGACTTTAATATTTCAAAGACCAAGTGCGGAACTTAACAAAATTGCTGCACCAAATTTTTATTGAAGTATGTAATATAATACCCTGTTTTTTTTTAAAACCTAGGAGACACCAAGAACACCATTTATTAGTATGTACCTATAGATGAAATATAGGTATTAGTTCTGCAGCCTATTACACCCTAAACATTTTGTTGAGCTTTGGATCTCATGATGGGCCCTTGTTCCTTTCATTGTACCCGGTGCTCAGGGATGTGCGGATGGCATTTTCAACCGAATAAATAATTCAAGTTGGGAAATGTGATTCGATAGGTGATTTGATGTAGAAAATACTTTGCAAGATTCATTCAAAGTTCACTGATTTGGAAAAAAGAAATCCCCCCCAAATTTGACATTTATCATAAAAACATTTTTGTTCGTGCTCGTCACGGTAGTGACTATTAACTCAGCGTGTTTCTTGAAGGTGATCCCAAGGTGCACAAGTCACCAAAAAGAATACGTTTTCCTAAGGCACACTATTCTGGGGTTACATTAAATCTTGGATGATACTGAAAAGCGTACTCGTAGATAAGGAATGCAAGGAGCAGGTAGATAGACCATACCGATGGAGGGGAGACGGGAGCTTCTGCTGAGGCAGCTGGAGCAGGTGGGGATCCAAACGGTGCCGGTGTCGGTACAGGAGATGGAACTGAAAGAAAGGCACAAAAAGAAAAAAACATCAGATGCGCAAACCACGTGATCTTGACGCAGCCCTCTCTCAGGGCTCTCCCTCAAGATGAGCTCGCTGCACACGTATTCAAAGCTGTCCAATCATTCCAGAACACAACAAGCGAGATTCTCAAGATCTACGCAGAATGTGCAATTCTAGGAAGTGTCATTAGAGAAGTTGAGTGGACAACCACTTGGCAAAATCAACAAACATGAGCACACATACACTACAATGTGAACCCATACAAACACCAAGCTGGTTTACCAACACAGACCACTACTGATACAATGACATCGCACAATGTCTCGGAGCACCAACTTACAATGTGAGGGCATGGTTCCAAAGGTCCATTCAAGGCTGGTTACCAACATGGACCACTGATACAGTGCCCTAGCTTGGTATCCATGACCTCCTTTCCGCACAAGCGTAGACAGATGAATTACCCTCCACAGCTTCTTCATTCACATGGAATACGAAACCTCACTGACATTCTCAAGCACAAATGGTGAAACTCAAATGCAAGCTTCCAGAAACATACCTGGAGTAGGAGAAGGTGCTGGAACTGGAGTAGGGGCGGGTGTTGGAGTCGGAGTCGGAGTCGGAGTCGGCGTGGGAGTCGGCGTGGGGGTCGGCGTTGGGGTGGGCGTGGGAGTTTCCGAGGGTGTTGGGACTGGAGAAAATTCAGGAGCTGCCACGGGTTCGTACAATGGAACAGAAGGGGCAATGTTGGGGGCGTACAATGGAGAAGGCGCTGTAGGAACGTATTCCGGAGTTGGAGCTTCAGGTGGAGTGTAGGGAGCCCATGTGGTGGGAGGGGAGTAGGGTGCATACACAGGAGCTGGGAGGGGCCTGCAGAAGGAAACGTACGCGCAAGAGTCAGTCCAAAGCATTCGATCTCATAGACAAGGAAGTTGAATTAGCTCCAAATGAATTGAAAGCCAGAGTCAGACATCCTGAGGAGATCAAAGTGAATCCTTACGCGGCGTTCGCTGAGTTGCAGACTAGTGAGCTCAACAACAAGATGAAGTACCATGAGCGCCAAACAAAAGCGGCCATGTCTCCGATCCTGCACGCAGCAACACGGGTTTCGAAATTGGTCAGAGAATTGCAGAAACGGACATGAAAATTCAGGCCCAATGTTGGTAACGGTACATCATACCCTGGCAAAGAAAGTTGCACTTAGCTTCTGGCTAAATCAAGTTCTCCAAGGCACATGAAGTTGCTAAGTAACACACATTAAGACGGCATCATTCAGTTCTGTCCAAAAGGACGGCCTAACCAAATGCCGGTCAATTTCAGAATTTCTCGTGAAGAGAATTCGAGACACTCGAACTTCCTGTTCACGACCTTCTCTAAATCGACATTCTAGAATATCCTGCATACGCATTCTTTTCCAAGCTGTGGCACCCTCTCACACATTCAAACTATGTCACAGGAACAAGGCGGTAACTAAGATTAAAAGAGGTGTTAGATTGAACTTAGATGACATTCTTAAGCTGTTGGCACATGAAAACAGAGATTCTACACTGCCAATTGGAAAGTATGAGAAGGAAGCTGCCATGTCCTGAACACATGGACACATCTTAATGCTGCCAATGCAAAAACGAGTCACATTGCGGAAACAAGCTCATACCTGAACGGGCAATACGTCTGTTGGGATGAGACCAAAGCTCCAACCACAGAACACGAGATATCTGAGGGATCCAAGCAATGAGAGATCGAGAGAACACTGAGAGATGTAGACAATGTGCAGAAGCGAGACGGTGGATAGGGATCCAGAGCTTTAGAGCAATGCAGGCAACAGCTAGCTACATGTAACAGACACTAGCTAACTTATTGCAGCAGTGAGGAAATTAAGTTATGCACAACGGCCATGAGCTCCAAAGAAGAGATAAAGGAGAGAGCATGTCACGTCTGTCTGGCAGTCGCCAGTAGAGGCGGCTTCCGTCATTGCAGCGGCTTCAGTGTAAGTGAGTCTGAGCACTGACAGTCAAACTCTCTTTCAGTACTTGTTTTTGGAATTATTGACACTGAAAAACACGTTAAGAATTCATTCTGCTTACTGGAATGCCTTAATTTTCAAGCAAGTTTTCACGAAGTAAGCGAAAGGGTATGTTTCACACATGGTGTGAGAGGTGATGTTGTAATGTGAATCCAATCCATAAATAGGTCTAAATTCGTTCCTAAAACTCACAGTAACAACACTCTTTGACATCAAGTGTCAACAGCCCTTTACAATGGTGGGAAAGTGGTGAGAAACATAAGGTAACTACATATCAAATGAATTTATACTACATTGAGTAGTGAAACTTGGTTGTCACCCCCAAATGACAAAGAGGATAGAAAGTGTCCTCACACAATTTGAAGTCCAGTTCAAAGTGTTGTAACTTTTGCATCCAAATTCAATAAAACTTGTTGGGGAAATTGTGTTCTCCCCTCTAGTTTGTGTGACAAATATTTCAGATCAATCCAAGATGTATTGAGTTTTGGGGGGCCAATTGAAGTTTACAGCTTGAATTTGAGTTCACCAAATTGCATTTAGGGCTGCAACTTTGGGGGCTTGGATCTCTTTCGTAAAACATTTATTTTCAATAAAAATTTGTTGGATTTTGTTCCCCTTGAATTCTAGTTGTTGTAGTAAAATTTTCATGTCAATCCAAGTTGTTGTGAATGTTTGGGAGCAATTCAAAGTTCAACATCCTAGCATTTTGGGAGTAGAGTGAACTTCGGTGGCCTATTTCTTCTTCATACAAAGTCCATTTTCAATAAAAACTTTTGGAAAAGTTGCACATACTAGTCAATTTTGTGAGGCAAAAATCTCATGTCAATCCAAGAAGTAATGAGTGAGTGAGAATCATTCTAGGAGGAGGAGGTTCAGCCTTAGATGTGTTTTTTGCAATTTTTCTTATTGTTTTTTGACATTTCAAAGTTGTTTTTTAGACACAATGTGTTGATTGAATGAAAAAAAAATTCACCAATGTGTTTCTATACTAGTTTTGAATCATTTTGTAGTGTAAATTTTTTTCATTTGAGTAGGTTTAGAAAACAAATTTCACCTCCAAATGTGATTTTGGGAAATTTTCAGCATCTATTTTTGACACTAAAACCGTTAGGAAAATTCTGAGCCCTCCGGAAGCCCCCTTCACAGTGACCAAACCAGTCTATTAACCGTCCTGGAATTAGTAGGGGCATATAGGTACAGTGCATGGTCAGATTGTGTGAACTTCGCCAAAGATGTCAGGATTCAAGTAATGAGAGTGTAGTGGAAACCTGTATAATAATCAAGTACTTCAGTTTCTATTAATCCGATTAATTGACAAATTAATCAATTTTACTAAACATAAGCAAAGGAAAGTGAACTTTGAAGCTTGATGTCAAAGTACTTGGAGATCATTCAGATATTCCAATTAGCTCCAATTATCAAATAGATGAGGATAATAGTAAATGAGGAGAGAAGTTATTTATACAAGTGGTATAGTAGTAGGTAAAACAATGCATGTGGGATATGTAAATTAGGATTAAGAAGAGCACAACCACCCATAGTTAAGTCAAAAGCTGAAATTGTATTCAAAGTTGAATTTCAGACCCCATTTAGGCATAATAGAATGATTTTTTTCAAAAAACTTTAAACCAAATAAATTTAAAGAATAAAACTAAAATTCATCTCCAAAAATCCGTTTGAATTTTAGAGTCTTCAATAAAAAGTTATGGACAAAATTTGGAGAGGGTGTTTGAAAATGTCAAAGAAAATTTTCCTTTCAACCTCTTTTAGAATTTTGTCTATAACTTTTAATTGAAGAATTTAAAACTCAAACGGATTTTTGGAGATGAAAACTATTTTGATTCTACAACTTTATTTAGTTAAAAGTTTTTAAAAAAAAATCATTGTTTTATGCTTAAATGGGGTTTGAAATTCGACTTTGAACATAATTCTTGCATTTGACAATGAGTGATCTATCTTCTAAATATCCCATATCCTTTGACGATTCACCATGGACAATTGATTTTCTATAAAAACAAACTCTTCACCATCCTTCTAACCAAATGTTAATGAGTAGTCTCTTTTATGATGTCATCAAAAAATTGCTTGATGGTAGATGTCATTGAACTATTTTTGACATTTGCTTCTTTTTCATAACTCGATTTTTAACAAGGTATGCAATAATCAATATTAAGTTGGATTATGATAGTTGAACCTTTGATTACTTAATTACTTATACTTGGGTGCTGAACCTTGACAGTCATCGGACGTTGCGACTTATAGGGGAAAAATTAATCATCAAGCAAAGTTAAAAGTAATCATGGGGTCCTTTTAGCTGCTGTGGAGCGGGCTTCCGGAGGGCTGAGAATTTTCTTAATGATTATGATCTTGCAATCTATATAGCCAAATGACTTCAAATTTTGTACATATCATCTAAAACATATACACAAACAAATTGTACGTTTGAGATTTGTATAACTTGAAGATATCTAAACCTATGGAGCTTCAAAAGCAATGATGTTTTTAAACCCTGGAAATTGAATGTCACTTTGGGGTTAAAGCACAACAATTTTCATAACTTGTGACCCTTTGGTCAAAAAGTTATTTTATGATATGTGAATTTTTGGGGGAGCTTGAGCAAACTAGGCAGCTCAAAAAATCATTTTTTAAGAAATACAAAAATTTGAAATTGGTTTTTAAGATTTCTATGTACGTAGAAAGATTTGAATCATTCCATCTTGATTAATGAGATGAAAGTTATGAAGAGTATTAGTTTGCAGGCATTTATAGAATGTCTACTCTAAAATAAACTTTGAAGTTCTTTATTTAACTCAACTTTCAATATTTGTGGAAAATAAAATAAAATCATAGGATTTAGTTTATTTATAACAACATTACAACCATTGGGATTGGCATTTTTTGATTGGATAACTAAATTCTTAACAATCGAGTATTTTATATCATTTTCTATTTCTTTCTAGTTACTATTTTTTTCAAACATGAATATAAAATTTCTTGTTGAAATTTTTCATATGCATTCTCAACTTATTTTTTTCAATGTATTATAGAGAGTTGTAAGTTGTATGATGCACATATTTTGGGGTAAAAAGTTTGAAGATGAAATCTAACCATTTTAAATCCAAGCATCATGATCTTACAATTGATAAGGTTTCTTATTTTGAAATTTTAGGAGGGTATACTCTAACAAGTTAACTAAATAATCCTACAATTAAAACTAATTAGCGTAGGTGACGCTAAATATTATTTTTCGTGTAGCTTTTGAAGCAATTTATTTTCATTATCAAATGTTTAAATTTAAGTTTTCTTATACTCTATTTCATGCACTTTGGAATGCGCTTCTAGTGATATAAAAAAAACTTAAGTTCTAATTATAAACCTATGAAAAATTAGCAATTTATTAAGGAATACATTGAGGAGTGCACCAAGGATGCCCCGTTAGACACTTCACCTAACATGTCTTTAAGGTAAATGAGCCCTTAGACACTTCACAATGAAAAAACGCTAATACAATCGATTACATTCAAGTTCCTTGTCTACATTAGGGATAACCCCTAAATGCCCAAGGTACCAAATTTGGGTGTCAACAAAACTTTCAAGTTAAATGAAACCTAAATCAATTGCTATTCTTAAAAGTTTATATTTTTGAAGAATTCTTTTCAAAGTCTAGTTTTAGCATCAAAAATCCAATTTAAAAAATGATTGATCATATTTTTCTATTCAAGATTTTGTGCAAGGGTGTCCATTGCAATCTTGACTTTTCCGTAGTGTGGAAGGTTCTTGGAAATGAGCCTCAAATACACTAGCTATTGGAGAAAAAATCACATTAGAAATTCATTTAAAAAAAATTGTAGAGTAGACTATAAATTGATCGAAGTTATGCATATTAGGCCCTTTATCCTCATATTTTTCGGTGACCAACTTTTTAGATTTGATGTGTGAAAAAAGGATTGAAAGACTTCAAATCACTTTTGCAGTTTTAACATCTTCATTATCAAACATTATTATCTTTCAAACCATAAGTGATATTGTTGTGTTTTCTTTTCCTATGTGATCTCTAACATGTCTAGTTTGAATTTGTATTGTTACAATTCCAAAAAAATTGATGCAACTTATCAAAATGTTGTTTTTTATTCAATTTAGAGCAAATTCCAAGAAGCTCAAAAAATACCTTGGACATTTACGAGTTAAGATAAATGAACCCATTGTGAACACAAGTGGGAGCAAGCCCATTGTGAACAAAATTGTAATGGTGGTGTACATTCAAGTTATGAAATGTACACCACTAATATAATTTTGCCCCCAATGAACTTGTTCCCAATGAGCTTGCTCCCATTTTGCCCACAATGGGCTCACTTGTCTTAAACGCAAGGGTTCATCCTCCCTCACGTTCAAACCAATGTCCAAAAAACATCATAATGAATGAATGAATGCAAAGGTAATGAGCTATAATGCTCTCCATACCCAAGGGTTGGTTGCCACCTCGCTCAGTTTCAGGAATGGGCTCCGTTGACGTTATGGTCTCTCTGGCTCCGAATGTCAGATCCGTGCGTTTATGATTTTGAGCTTTCCTGAATAATTCTCGCATTCTTACAATTGCCGCATGCAATGAACTCACTCAGGGCGCTAGTCAGAGGAGCGCAAAATTTGATGCAAGTTGCACTCCAGGAATGACACGCCCGTGTGTGATTTTGTTTTTTCCTGAAATAATTGTCGATTTCATGAGACGATTGTTAGAAGACTACTACTGAAGTGAGGCAGCGCAAATTTTGATGCAAAGTTGCACTATACCAATGACACAACCGCGTGTGATCTCGAGTTTTTCTGCACAATTGACCATTTCATACGGCAATTGTTAGAGAGCAACTACTGGAGTCAGTGAAGCGCTATTTTTGATGCAAAGTTGCTACTACAGTAGAAGAGCACTTACAGAGAATCCACAATTAAGATACACTGCATCACTAGAGGATACTGCTGTTGGGATGCCAGCCAGTGACAGTGCAGGTGATGCAGAACACTCACACAAGGGTAGCATCCCCTTGGTGTCTCCTTAGTCCTTACAAGAGTTAGGGTACCAGGTAACCAGGAGCTTTCAAACCGACAATGGAGTTATTAGGAAAGTAATAGAGCTAGCTAGCTGTCGTGGTGTCTTGCAGAACATGATTTACAGCTCTGAGTATTGACAGCTTGAAGACGGACGATGGTACTTGGTGATCAGCCCCGGATACATGAACCGACTCTTTCCATCACCTAAAAGGTAAAACCCCTGTTTTACTATGATTGCTTCCTTGGAAAATGTTCATTCTAACACTGCTGAAAGTGACAGGCTACATCAGGCGTAGCACAGGGCTGTGCTGCATGACCGACAAACTCATGCAGCGAGCGAGTGAGTGAGTGTACAGTACTTCATTTCTGTTGCGTCTCAAAATCCGGGTAATCATTCTTGCTGAAGCTCCGCACCGACGCTTTTATACCAGTTTCTGATGAATGCTTGGTTGCTGCATCTCCATGGAGCTGCCACCAACACATAATTCAAACCGTGAAATCGCAAACATCGTTCATCTAAACGAACTTACAGAGTGAGAAAATAAAGGTACAAGAGACTGGTCGAGAAGAAGACACCCATCACATAAACGAACTTACAGAGTGAGAAAATAAAGGTACAAGAGACTGGTCGAGAAGAAGACAACCATCACATAAACGTGACTTGCACGGTAGAACCAGGCAGTAACTTCACAACATGGTTCATGCCTCATTGCGACAATGCAATAATACTGGTACATCAGGTCGCTTGTCGCATCATGGCGATAGTAATCTAAAATAATGAACTGTCTCCAGAGCACCAGAGATTTTTCTCACATAAATCCTGTCCAAAAATCCTCTGGAAGATTCTCGTACAGTACTCTTCTGCGTATGTCCTTGAACTGTCTCGATTGAGCATCCCAGTGTGTACAGACACTGGCTTCTGCTCTAGAAGTTAGTCATGCTGCTAGTGTGAGTAGCACCATTGTAGTAGCTTGGACTTCGAAGAAGCGAGGAATGAATGAAGGCAGAAGAAAAAGAATAAAGCCCAAGGTCGAAGACGCTACCGAACCACTGAATGCCATCACAGCGTCTCGTCCCTGTTGTGATCTACTTTTGCTGAGAGAATGGAACTATGTGGTATTGAAGTTGATGAGAACATCGTAAGCAAGTCCTGAAAGCTCCGCTATTTCAGCGAGCACTATTCACGATCGGCTGACCAAATTGGTTTAGTAGTGCAATTATCACAATTTTCCATGAGAGACTTCCACCTCCACAGCAAGATGAAGAGACGAAGTTGTTGAGTTACTAGCTCCAAACCCTAACTACGTTTTCCATGGAAGGTTGCCGAAGTAATAATCGGATCCACAGTAACCAAATAGCCCTCGCATTTCAGGACAACCAACAGGGTAAGGGTGAGCGCGCAGAAACGGATCGCGGTTGATTCTCTTCTTCCGAAGTTCGCCTTTACAGCCATACGGATCCTCCTGAAACATATCCAACACTTTCTCCTCTCCCTTCATAGCTGCCACCTGGGAAGTCGGCGATATTGGTACCCCTACAAAGGAGAATTGTGACTCTGGCAACCCTAATGCAAGGCGATGGAGCTTCGTAAACCTCTGCTCCTTGAAATCATAGCTCACCACGGTGACGTTCGAAGGATAGTGTCCCGTGAGCTCACGAAACCGGCACAGACTGAACAAAAGATTCTCGAAGCTGTCGCGAGCAAATTCCTCGGTAAGTGTACGCCATCGCACACTCTCGCGCTTTCCAAACCAGTCTTTGGATTCGGCCACGTTCCAGTAGCTTTGCGCTTCGCTGCGAGGTCCGGCGTCTTGACGCGTCTCGCCGCCGCTGAATAAGAGCAAAGCTTCTTCGGATTGCGCCGCGGCTTCCACACCTGCTTGGATGTGGTGAACGAAAGTGCTCGCCTGGCCAGGATGCTTCTGGTACGGCTCCAAATACCACGAGCCTTCTCCCTCGGGTTTCTCGCATTTCGAGCTCGTGTAGACCGCGTGCCCAGCAACCATCACGAGACTCGAGAGCGCCGTGTAGGGCGAGTCGTGTTCGGAGAATAGCTGGCTGCTCGATTTAATGGTTGCGAACTGCGTCCCGTAAGCTTCATTGTACATGAAAACGGCGACGAAGAGGAGAGCCGAGACGGAGAGGGAGACGCATACCACGAAAGGCGCGGGGAGTTTCCGGTAACGCCGGCCTATGAGCGTCATCTTCTGCCACGGCGTGAGCGATCGCTTCTTTCGTAACCGGCGAGAGTAAAGCCCAGTCTCTAGATCAGAGTCCCGGCCCCCGTTCATCACAGTGGCGCAATTTCGCCTCCCTACTCATTCTCTCCACCTCCGAAACCCTAAAATTGTCAAGAACTCAAAAAGACATGTAATTTCAATGCAGTCATCTCAGCCCTAATCATACCAAAAATCTCTAGCCACACGAAACCCTAAAATCTACGAAGCTCAACCAAAACCACTAAACCAAATCAAATCCTGCATCGCCTCTCAGAACCAAAACCAGACCCTCTAGTAAGTCGTCCGAGTCCTGACACTCGTCTTCCGACCTCCCGATTTCCAAACCCTACCAAGCTCCAACCTGCGCTCCACCAAAACAGCTCCAAATGGATCGATCCGATCACCGTTTCACGCCGACTGAGAGACAATCAGCACTCTATCGTGCAAAAAACTACAGAGTGTGATCTCGTGAAAAAGTGAGCAGCTCACTCACTCCACGGTGCATGTACCGGCCATGTTATCCGTTCCAAAAATGTGAGGCTACCCGGAGTTTGGAGCATAACATGTGATTTCATGAAAACTTAAAAAAACCATCGACACTTGCGCAGATTACTACCATTTCTTCGGAGTCAGGATCTCAAAAGGGAAGTGAACTACCAGAATTGAAGCTGCAGCATCCATCGAGCGGCAACCACAACTGGCCACTTCGTCAGTTCCACTGAAGGCAGCCATCTTCTCCAAAAATCTGTGTGAGCGACCTGTGACCTAAGCCAAAGCACTCTCCCTGTTTAGGATTCCTAAGTTCTTTGTCAATGGGAGTGCTCAGAAATTTCTATTGTTTTGGCTTTGTCTCAAGAGTAAGAGCCAACTTTCATGTAAGGTGACTACACCTTAAATCGCATGCTTTCTAAAAAATCACAAAGGCTAGATTCTTGCCTAAAATGTACTTCTGGTATTTATGAGAGTCTATGCTTGATTATCTTAAACCCTATTTTCAACACTTTGAAAATTTGTAGTTTATTCATATAGTATTAAAAAAATGCATTCTTAGAGACCTAAAAATCCCCTTTTGACTTCCAACAAGATCCCACCAAAAGCTTTTGAATATAATAATGGCAACCATGTACTAGTGTTAAAATCAAAAATGAATTTCAAAGTTTTCCAAAGTGGGAATTGTCTTCGTTGAGTTTGATGATGCTTTCATCCCCGTGTGAGTAGCGGTAAATTATATTTTATGAGTAGCTGCATTGCCTTGTTGTCAAATTGAAAGTAATCCAAAAGTTCAAGTCCAATTGTCGAAAATAGATTTCAGGAATTCAAAAGCCTCCTTTGTTTTTCAAGAGCCTCTTCCAAAAAATTTATTGATCCAAAAGTCCCAATTCTCTTCTTGCAAATATTGTACAAATTAATGCAAAAATCCATAATTTGTTTTGTCTTTCCTATTTGTTTTGGATGATTCCATATATGTGGAAGTCCGCCTTGTTGAATCTTGTGTTTTAGGAGATGAAAGATTCCTCTCTTTTCTTCTACAAATTCAAGGTGTTTACTAAATTTTTGACCAAGTCTAGTAGTATATTGTGTACATGACATGGTTAAAAGATTGTAATATTTTCTACAAAGATGGAAGGTATTCCGTATTTAGTTGAGATGTAAATATTGGTTGGTTGGATTATCATCTACAACAGATAAGGTGGTATTAAGTACAACCAATTAGTAAAATGTTGTTTTTAGTACTAAATGGTCAAGTTGGTTGCATATTATAAGTATGTTGCTAATCTTCAATGCTAATCAATCATTAAATTACTAAAAGTTTATCTTCTTTGGTCATTGGTTACTAAAAGGTCAATTTTGTTATGTATAATAAATATATGTAAAGTTCACAATTCTAATTGGTTAGACATTACATTATTGAAAATTGTCCTTGATCACTAGTTATTGAAAATTTGTCTTATTTGATCACTAGATATTAAAAAAAAAACTTATGCCATATGAATTCCTAAACCATCTTTGATTTCACATAAAAAAGCAAGATATAGCAAAATACTAAGTAAAGGTTTTTCATTACCAAGCATTAAGTGACGAGTTCAAACTTCATGAATTGCGATTTTCTTATAGTTAAGTTGTCTTTTAAGAATATTGAAAAGACATGCTAAAATTGATTGAATTGACATGATGTAAGAATTCAATGTAGGTTTTTTCACTAAGTTTTCTTTAAAATACCTGACCTTCCATTATGCAATTTCTAACTTAATATTGCACTTAATACTACCCTTTCTCTTGTAGTGTATGTAAATTGATTTGACCAATTTCTTGAAGTTGAAGGATGGTTTTTGATTTCTAATTGGTAGTTTAACACTTTAAGTAGTAAGAAGTCTACATTTGACCTCATGTTTTCTTAAGCAATTTTGAAGATTTTATATTGGGATTATTATTTATTCAAATAATTATTTTTTTGAACCAACTTATGCAATGTTCTTCATTCAACTAATGATATTAAAAATCTTCCATTTAGATTATACTTTCCACAATATGATTAATGGAAGTAGTCAATTTAAAATCACAAATTCTCATAACTTAAGATAACATTCTTAAGTGGTTAAACTTTTCAACTTGATGTACAACATTCAACAAAGATAAATAACATGTTTCAATTGAAGTAGAAAATAAAAAAGACCATGGACATCACAAAGTTTCATGAAAAAAAGTTAGACATTCATGAAACAAGTATAAAAATATTAGTTGATGACATAAGAAATCTCCTTGTTTCTTAATTAAGTAGTGTTTTACACATTTGGATGCTTTAGGACAAGGCCATTTGGATGCTTCAAAACAAATCCATCTAAACTTTGTTGACTTTGTCCTTTACAAAATATGGATATTATATTCTATATATATGTAAATGCATTAGGTGGGAAGCATGTATTAGTTAATTGTATTTTATAAATGAATTAAACCAATCATATGGAATTTTGAGGGTTGTTTTGATTTTCAATTGAGAGTTTAATTAATTTGATCAAATTTTAAAACAAAAATGAACTACATTTCAAAAGCAAATAGCAAAAGAAGGTTTGTTTCAATACATGTGCATCTTCTTGATCATCTTTTCAAAAATTATTGTAGATTGATCACTTGATCATCACTTAATATACATGTACTAAAGTTGACAAAACTTAAAGTAGAGAATCTCAATGAACAATTATGTGCTTCCTAATTGCTTTTCAATCCACATGTAGCTCTTTCAATTTATCTTTCATCACATTAAATCTTTCAATGGTCATTACTTTCAATACTTGCCCTTTGTTTTTTAATTGCAATAAAAGTATTTGAAAAGTCATGGTGAATTTTGGTTTGTAATCCCAATTTCTAATTTTTCTTTTGCCCAAATTATACCATTTTTGTGTAGATTGCATTTAAATTTGTATACAACTTAGAGCATTTTTTGGAATGACAATGAATATAGTTGCATATAATTTAATTGACTCCTATTCCTAATCAGAATTATATTGGTCCCACCCCTTGCAACTCTTACTCCTATTGGGACCCAAGGAGTTTTTGCCCCTCAATATTTGCACTTTAATGTGTTTGATTCTTAGACTTTTGCTATGGGGCATTTTTTGTCTCACATTCAATACTTCAACATTGACTTCAATTTCATTGAGTGCATGTGCCCAAAATTAGGTATGCAAACAAAAAAATATCATTATATACACCATAATTTTTCAAACACCTCTATTAATAGCTCCAATTTTTTCTATGAATAAATACATATGGAGAATTTGAATGGTATGCCTCTTCAATGATATGACCCCTTTATTTAGCCTAATATATGTCTTTTGCCTCTTTTACCTACACAAGAAAAATTAGCATACATGTTATGAATCTTCTTATCAATTACATCCCAATCTAAGTTTGTGAATTTGTCTAACATTTTAGGGACTAAAATGTTAAGTAGATGAAGATGCATAGAAACAATATTGTAAGAATAGGGGTGGAGAGGTCCTTATAAATTAGTGAAGTTTATTTTTTCTTCATCAATCTTCAAAGATTATAGGATATTTGAAGCAAGGTAGGAGCTTGGTTGCTCAAAATAAGAACACAATAATTGTGTTTACAACAAAACTTCAATCTTCATTGAAGCATTATAAGTCAGTTTTTTTCAAAATGTGGAAAATCAAATAGAATTTTTCTTCAAAAAATTCATTTGTGATTTAGAATCTTTATTGGAAATTTATGGACAAGTGCCTACAATACTTTTATGAAGTAATTCCACCTCTACATATTCAAATATGCAATCAAATCAATCATTAGAATTATATATCAAGAGGTACACTTAGACGTATGAAGATGAAATCAATTGATATATATATTTCATCTTATGTTATTTTTCTCATTTTTAAGAAATGAGTGCCATTTATAATTCAAAGGAAGTGAATCCTAATCCAACACACCAATTGCCCTGCAATAAATGCAAATATTTTTATCAAATTAAGTATTGGAGTCATGGATTCAAATATATGAAGGTTGAAATACCAAAACATGAGCAAAAATTAGAATTGGTCCTCAAAGCTTCTAGTTTGAGTTTTGCTAATGTTTGCATTCTTCAACCTCCATATTTCTTGTTTTGTAACTCCAATGCTCAATTTGATTCAATAATTGATTTTGTGAGGGAGACTTTAGTTTACTTGAATAGGACTTACCCCATTGAATTATCAATGGTACTCATCTCTTATCCTCTAAAGTGGACACTTATTTGGGTAGGTTCCTATGAGATCAATTTTTTATGGATGTTTTTGAAATTTAAACACAAGGTGTAAACATGTACCCCTTTAGTGGGAATATAATTTAACTTCATATAAGGTGCTTAGATTAAAAGTTGTGCTACTAAAATTTTTTTGGGCAATTTAGGCATCTTTTGGACATTTTCTTGCTAAACTGTCATCAACTTTTGAAATTTGGCATGTATATAAACATTCTTGACTTCAAACATTATAATCTTTCAATTCATGCAATCAAATAGGCTGAATTTTTTCCACATATTGCCTTACTTGGTTAATACACTTTTGTATGGTTGGAATTCAAAAAAAAAAATTAATTTTTGATTTTGGACAATACATCAGAAATTGGCAGTTTTGAACTTTTCTTCCTCCAAGACACCGTCTACCCTATAGATGAAACAAGGCATCTTCATACTTCAATATCTCTTGATGTGTCACTATAATGATCGATTTGACTAAAGATTTGAGTTTATAGAAGTGCAATTACTGTACGCTAGAAGGATATAAACATTTCAATAAATTTTCATACATACTTTTCTAATATGAAAGTGGAAACACAAGGCCAAAGGCCAAAAAACAAGGGATGAATTTACAATTATCCCTAATTTTTTCTGGAGTTCTTTTCAAAAATAAAGTTTAGGAAAGAGAAAAAGAAATAATGCACCCCCTATACACAAGCATACAAATGTAGATACAAATACACTAAGTGTAGGACCTATTTACATCAAAAAAATATTGGGTTGAAGCCAAAAAAATAGAATGTCTTGATTGGAACTTTGGGTTGGTACCATAGCTATCTTCCAAATTACTCCATTTCTTTAGGCTCCAACCCAAAGTTTTTTGGTGTAAACAAGCCCTAATTCTTCCATATTTTCTGTTGAACTCACTTGATTTTTGTATATAATTCTTGAAATTTTTGAAAAATAATGGCATGGAATGGAGTCGGGTGCATACAATTTGAAATGATAAATCATGCATTGGTACCAACTACTACTTCTATCTTGAAATAAATCCAGGGTTTTCTAGAAATGGCTAAATTAGTGTGAGAAAATAAATCCATGGTTTCCTAAAAATGGCTAAATTAGTATGAGAATAGCTCCTATTTTCAAAGGATTTTGTAGTTATTGTAGCTTCTACATACTAAACCCCACTAGGTGCAAAAGAGTGAAAGTCAACAATGAAGCTTCACATGCAATGTACGGGGAGTACCGGCATTTAGTTACGAGCTAGCCAGTTGATTTTGAGAATTTCCGAATGGATTTCAAAATCTTTGGAAAAAATCCGATCATTTAAGAGGAAAATTAGAGAATATTCTCTATTTTATAAAGTCTAGCCGAGAGAATGCTTCAAGCAACCATTTGGTCTCAGAAAATGTAGGATTTTAGCCAGTTAAGCTAAAAATCTCCCCGAACTGTGTTCACATGTTGAGAACAAGTGGCAAAATCAACAATTTTTTTCCCTTTTTGGAACTACTTTAGTGGTATTAATTTTGATATTCTCTAAGCAATATTAATGTAGTAATGTCCATTGATGTCCTCTATATTCAATTCCAACAATGTCTTGTGATTCAAGACCAATAAATTCTCAATGAAAGATTTGTTAGTAGCAACTTTTGTATAGTTGTGAGTTAAATTCTTCACCTTTGGTGGGTTAGAGGTTGCATTTCAATCCCCTTTGCAAGGATTGAATTGCTATGAAGTCTATGGAATGTGATATTTGCAGATTTTTTTTGCTTTTGGGTGTTTAAACTAGCTTTCATCATTGTCTATTAAGTTGTGGAGAGCAAATCTCAAATTTAATTTGGGACAAGTATATCTGGAAACCCCAGATTTATTCCAGGACTGAGGTAGTACTAAGTTTCCTGTATTCGAGTGTGACCAGAAATACACCGTCCATCTACAATCTAACGGTTTGGCATCACATGTTGTGACATTTCAGGGCACATATCAACATAAGACGTACCCCAGAATGACATATCTGACGTTAAAGATGCATGCAAGTTCAGATGGAGAGTTATGATGCTTTACTCCAGTTCATACAAGTTCTCAGGCTACCAGTTCGTCATACACAAGTGGCATGTCTTCCAGTCCAACATAAACAGCATCTACGTCATTTAGTTCACCCTAAGCAAGTTCCCTGTCCTTCCAGTTCCTCCCAACACTGATTCTGCACACTAAACACTATGCACATTTGTCTGCAATGCACTCACTGATTGGACTGTTTCTATATACATTGCTGTGCACGTCTCACGAGCCTGAGCCCCGCTTGCTGTTCATGCTACGACGACTGCTGATCCTGACAACCGAGTGCACCAAAAGTTTTCGTCATTACCAGCGGAGAAAGGAAGCTAGTAGCCGCCCTGTATGTAGGAGCTCAGACGGTCCAGCTCCTCACGGTGCTCGTGCACTACAGCACGCACCACGTCGCCAATAGACACCATGCCCTTCATTCCTTTGTCCTCCACCACAGGAATGTGCCGAATGCGGTTATCTGCACAAAGCGGGAGAATCTCAACAGGGTTGTAAAACTGAAAAAGCTGTTTGAAGTATCCAAATTCAACATTAGAGGAATAATACCTACCCAATTTAGGTTGTACGACTGAAAGCCACTACTATCTTGTCCTGGGAAAGGCCATTACAAAGAGATCGCAAAAAATACCCCATTACAAGGTCATTCTAAAAGTCGAAAGATTCCTACCGGTCATCAGCTCCATAGCACGCAGCACTTTGGTATCCGGGCTCACTGTGATGAGTTTGTTCTGCATGCCGAGAACAGGATACAATATTATGATACAATCAAGTCTGACACCTTCCAGTAGTATCAGTCTGTAGTTGTCTTTAGATAGCACAGATTGAAGCAACTGGCTTCAGATAATAAGAAATCTCCACAGTAAAAAGGGGCACTGCCTAGGGGCTAACTCATTTGTGCCCAAATTGTACCTCTTCAGTCATGATGTCTCCGACTTTAGTTGTCTTGGAAGATCTGCCCTGAACGATGATCTTTCTGAGATAATCTGTACACAGTGCGAGACAACCTTTACATTACTATCTGCTAATAAACCAATCCTCAAAACACACATTTTCTCACTTTCGTGCACAACATCATCACAACAACGTGAACACGCACACCAAGTATGGGGGAGGACCCATTTGCATGGGGTCCCTCTCATACAACGTTCCGATTTATGATGCAAGAGTCATCCAAATATGTGGCTTATAAGAAATGAGATACGCCTAGGTTCTCCTATATGCTCAAAGATGCTTCCATGTTATATCGTGTACATGGTTCCAGAATTATATAGGCCCGTAACTAAGACCTTACTACTTCAAACTTCAACAGTTCATACACAATCCAAATATTCCATATTTTAATGTGTTGGAATCCTCTCAAAAATGGAGACAAGAACGACCAAATATTCTCGTTTACAGAAAACAATGAAAACAGGTGAAAGCCAAAGTGAACAGGTCACCAATGCAATGTCACCAATGAAAACATCACCTGGGTTCTTCAATTGGCGTATACGGATCAGCACATACAATGCTCCTTTCCGCTGCTTAGGATTTAGGGTTTCAACTCACCTCTTTCAGTGATAATGCCAGCAAGTTTCCTCTCTGCTCCCGGCTTCACCACCAACAAAGCCCCCACATTGTTTGCAGTCATCTGCAACGGAACAGTCAGAGGACTAAGACGTAAATCAGCTCTGGTTAGGCAAAGACAGAAGCTCCAAAATACATATATATTGGTGAGAAGACAATTGAGAAGCAACATGACATTCTTTACACAACTTCCGTTGATCGCCCACCGTCTGCACTAGAACTGTGACTACATCACAATCCCATACAAAAGAAGGCTGAGAACGAACGTTTTCATTTCTAAACCCATGATGTGAGGATATATCTTAAAGAAAGATGTCAGCGAATTGGAGTATCTTGGATACTCATTAGCCCCAAAGGGTGTGCATCTCCTTTCAAAAAGGTTATGAAAGCTCGTAGAGATGAACATAAAAGTGCTTACCGATTTCACGGCATCGTACACTGTATCATCCACACTGCACCACAACCAGGAGCCATCGGCCTTCTGGCCCTTCTCCTTGATGATATCAGCAATGGTGGTGCTCTCAAACCCGTGCTCCTCCAAGCGCTCTTTCTTATTGGGTTGTCCCGACTCCTGCCGCATCTGGATGCCAATGGAATAGGGAGTCGATACCCGGACGTGCTGCAGCACACTTCCAGAGAGTGCTCGTCCTTGAGCCTGCACGAGTCTCACAAGCCCTTGCATGTTGCCTGAACGCAAATGACCTCTGCCATAACCCCCAAGCACCCCAATCGTCAGACCCTCAAGAGAGAAACATTTCCAAACTCTTTCGAGAACATTTCGATTCTCTTCGGTCGAGGTCCCACTTCAAAATTCACAGGACAGCAACACATAAACTGCACAACCCTTTTGAAACCTACACAAGCTAGATCCCTAAATCACATCCCCTTGGAAAACACCACGATCGACAGGGAGAGTGACACAAGAACTACATGGACATTTAAAAACCGCACAGCAAAATCAAAATCAGGTACATAAATCTACTCTCAATCGCGCAAGCACCACAAGATACCACTCACCAGCGTGTCTTGACGACAAGGAGAGCGACAAGAGAACTACATACCCTGACTTAAAACCAGACCCAAATCAAATGTATCCCGTAAATCACCTCCCACTCACAACAACCACACCACACCAGCAAATCTTGATGACAATGAGTGGCACAAGAACCGCACAACCCATCCAAAAACTACACCAAAATCAGGTCCTAAAATCACCCTTCAACTCGCAAACACCACACTCACCAGTTTGTCTCGATGACAATGAGTAACATAAGAACCACACACCCTGTTCTAAAACCAACACCGAACTCAAATCTCCTCCTACTTATGAGTCCCTAAATCTCCTCCTACTTATGAGTCCCTAAATCTCCTCCTACTCCCCAATGCCACAACAACGCGTCTCAATGACAATCACAGCGACACAGGAACCGCATAAATGCATCCAAAATCAGGACCCTAAAACCAACCCTCACTTGCACACACCACACTCAACGGCAAGTCTCGATAACAATGAGAGCAACCCGAGAACTACCTTACACACCCTGTTCTAAAACCAATCCCGAAACCAAATGCAAACCATGAATCTCGATGCATATGACAATGAGAGGCGCAAGAATCACATCAACCTACACCCAAATCAGGGTCCTACTTGCAAGCACCATACTCACCCGCGAGTGTTGATTAGAATGTAATGTAAGCTCCACAAAATGGTAGGAGACGATCGATTGAAGAGCTAAGTCACACCAACACACACTTGCTTGTCTCAGAATCAGACAGAGAAGCTGCAGGAAACGCTCTTTAAGTGCCACCACGGCTGCATCGGCTTCTTGTGAGAGACTTAATTAGGAAGACGATCTATTCTGTTCAGCTGCTGCAACAGAATGGCAATCGCAGTCATCAGTGACTCATCAGACACACCACAAACGACGGTGATGATGATGGATCATGGATGCCTCTGCGTGCGTGCCTCGCGATGAACACTCACTCTACAGAAAAGCAGTGGGTTGTGCTCAAGTGGCAGCTCCTCAGCTTTCCGGTGCTTGTGCCCTATGTTGGATACCATGGCGGCTGCTAACCCCTCTCCTTCCCGGGTATCAATCCAGAGAGGGTCCGGTTTCCAGTTGCTTCTCAGTGCAAATGTAAGGTAGCAGCACCCATAACCGTTAATCAAAGGGTTGGGGACATGATGTCTACTAATACAAATTATCGGACCCTACTAGCAAGAGAAAATAATTCTTATACACTTCTAAATGTGTTATTTGGACAATGTGAGAATAAGTTGTGAATTTTTAAAGAGCCAACTATACATGCACCTAATACTAGTACTAGGATTTAATATTCAGATGTAGTACATCCTTGTAATCACATCTTTTCACTTCCCAAGATTTTAGAAGTGATGGTTATGGATGTAGTGATGGTTATTGGTGCTACTACTTTATCAACCAATTAGTTCATTGGTAGCTTGTGGAATTGGGGAAAAAACTAGTTTTTGAAAAAATCCCCCCCTTGTGAGAAAATTTATAAAAAATTTATTTAGAACTTCAAAAATTGGTTCAATATTGGAATTAAAAGAAAATAGATGATAAAACTCAAAAAATAACTTGAACTTTGGTTTAAATATTAGACTTGGTGATCAAGATTGGCATGTCTTTTTTTAGTTGGAAATAGTACAATCCTTGTAAACTCACAATATTAGAGAATATAAGCAAGGCCCATGGTACATAAGCCAAAATGATCCAAGAGCAATATATTATCCATATAAAAAATGCCAAACAACATTTCTTGCCAAATAAATAATTATAGTTCTCTATAGATGTAGTTTTTATCAATCTAATGGACAAGACCTAATATGATAGAGAATTGTAGTATAGCTTCTAAAGTAACACCACCTAAAATTGAAATTGGATAAACTATTGAATAAGGTTCTTTTTATTAAAGTATAAAAAATTTCTATTGAATCTTGTCGGAAATCAAAAGGAGATTTTAGATTTTCCTAGAATATACTTTTCTAAACACCATGCAATGAATAATCTATGAACTTTCAAAGTGCAAAACATGAGTGTACCAAAAATCAACCACAAGCTTAGATGAAAAAAGGTTGTACAATAAATGTTAGGCAAGAATCTCTAGAGGTTGGTGTTAGAAATGGGTTGCAATTAGAATGCAATTCTGAAACCGACTTCTTGTGCAGGCCAGCTTTGAAAAGTCCAGCTTTGACCCTAAACCTTTTATTCCAAGTCCATATTCCGAAAACAGACCAACTTCCAACGGCTGCAGCCTGACCCACCGTTGCAAAGAGCTGGATAAGAATCCTAAAGTGAATTTATATAAAAGTCTGGAAAGAAGCATCCCATACTGTACCATGAAAAAAGTTGCACATCTACAAGCCTTGACCAACCGTGATATTCCTGCACGTGCATTCTATTAACGATTCCTGCAAAACTAGCAAAGCCAGTTAAAAAAACTAGCGAAACTTCATACTGTAATCGAATGACCGGTTCTTTTAAAAAAACTGAACCAGGCAGCTTCAATTTGTACAATTATACATCGTCCAGTACCAATTTGTTGTCTACAGAAAACCAATAACTCTGGGTAATAACTTGCAATGCAGAGTTATGTTCTATACGAAATGAACAAGGACAGAACAAGGACAGAAACTTCTGTTGAATGATCTTTCTTGTCGAAAGTAGCTTATCTCTGGAACTTGTTCCCGCTATGGAAATTATCAGCACATGCGAGTGCATGAGCTCGGAGTCTCGGAGTCAATTGCACCAACAAGGCATCTCGGATGTGTGTGGCTCCGGTTTCGCCAGCCCTTGTAGCCAGCTCCAAAAATACCAACGCCGGCCCGCCTTCCCCTTCCTGAAAAAGGTAAAAAATGCCACACTAAGTCGTCCAGTGGGAGGAGGGGATCAGACAGTGGCTTGCAAACTATCAGCTAAATTTTAGATCGACATTCATAGCCAAATGCACATCAAATTCTAGAGTAGTATACAGATTGCACGCCTTCCACAGTAGCACAAAAACAAAAAAGAAGCTCCTCAAGAATGTCATGCACTTATCTCAAAGACATAAGATGACAATGGCTGTAGGAGAAGAGTCTGACATTCAAACTTCAATACATACCGCAAACAAAGTTAGGCCATGCTCAAACATGGCCTTGCCGTGACCAGCCATTGCAGCTCGACGCATCCAACGCTTAGCCTCGAATAAATTCCTAGTTACACCTTCACCTGATCGTAAGCACAACGCGGTATTGTACATGCCTCGTGAGCTACCCCCCTCGGCAGATTGCAAGTACCACCAGGCCTGCACCCCAGTAGCATATCAGTAGAACTGAAGTTCGTATAGGTTTTACAAGCTCAAATTGTTAAGAACCAAAATGCATCTTATCATTGAGCTCCAGGTTTAACGTAGAGTATACTATTTTCATCACTTTGAGCATATTAACATATGTAGGAGTGAGGTTTTAGGGAGATTTATAGAGCTGTGGAGGGACCACTTTAGATACAAGAGCCAAATCTATTGAGAGCAAATATCCATCACTAGGCATGAATTTCCATTTCACGGTGCGAGATTGTAGACCACTATAAGTGACAGAAGGCAACCCTCATTGCCATTCAAAGATAAGTGGTCATAGACCTGTAGCCAAGTCGTGTTTATACCACTTGCTAATAAGTCCAACCGAGTAGGAATGCATCAGTTGTTGTTGGTATAGTATAGGAGGCAGAATTAGGTCCCTAACAGTATACTATCTTCTACCTTACCACCAAGCTTCACAATTCAAAGTCACAATTTCCAGATCAGAAAGCATGGAATGATGGGATGGTGGGGACTTACAGCTTTCTGAATGTTGCACTCAATTCCTTTGCCTTGCTGCAGACATAAAGCCAAGCTGTATTGCGCTCGAGCATGACCAGCCTTGGCCGCTATTTTAAGCCACCTTACTGCTTCTACTGGACTACTGAAATCTGTCAAGGGAACGGACGATTCTTAAAAACTGAAGCATTAGCATCTTCCTCCACCAAACACTATTGCTCATCCAAGTTTGAGAGTAAAGAAGAAGAAAATGAACCTTGTAGGTAAGCAAGACCTAAGTTGCACATTCCAGCTGGATGTCTAAGCTCTGCGGCTTGCTTGTACCATTTAATCCCTTCATCACGCCTCCCCTAAACATTCAACAAACACCAGCTCCTTAATAATCGGATAAACACTCACAGAAGGTATTCTCTACTGTGGCTTTAGTTGTCTTCAATAAAAGCTGGTTGTTCTGGTAATCACTAAACATATGCAACGTAATAGAGTGGAGCAAAAAACAAGAAGCATGAATAAGCATGATAAGGAACAAACAACTAACCAATTCCCAAAGCAGCAGGCCTGCATCCACCATAGCCGCAGCACAACCACGAACAGCACCCTTGGTGAACGATTGCAGAGCCTTGTCTAGGTTTTTGGCAACTCCATGGCCGTGTTTAAATTTTTTACCCCAGTGTAAAAAATGCATTCCTTCTCGAAGTGGAACCAGGGCCTTGTTCCACGTCTTGCACGTACATGTGGCAGACCAGAGGTCGTGCCATGAAAAGGACCCCGCAATACGTTGCAAGACATCAAAAGGCAAAAATGTGGCTGCAGAAGTGGTTGTATCAGAGGATAGAGTCACCTCAACAGAACACCGCAACATTCCTGAGCTACTATTCCCATCCTTTGGCCTATTCTCACTCTTTTCCGTCCAAAATCTTCTGTGGAGATCCGAAGAATCTTTCACTAATCTGCTGGAGTCATCAGGACTAATGCTGCTCTTCCTACTTAAAGATGAACCAATTGCAGCTGGAATTTTGTGTGACGGTGCCACGTTTACACGCGCTACATGCATTCCATGGTTTTGTGACGCAGATGGAGAATCCCCTTCCCAAAATGATGTGCGAGAAGACGTTCTTGTTGAAGGCTCTCTTGAACGTGTGTCCAGTTTTCGAGTGTGGTGTCGTTGCCTGCTTGTGCCAAGATCAATAGAGGGTGTCAGCATGCGAACTTTCTATTCTGCAATGAGAGGCGATTCTGAATGTAATTGAAAATTCTATAGAGTTTAGTATTTCTGGGACAAGATTCTGGAGTTCAAAATCACACCGGACCAAATATAGAAAGAGACATTGAAATCTCGCAGTAGATGTTGCAAGCTATTGACACCCCCTATTTAGGCATGTCGAAGTGCAAGCAATAAGAA
Source organism: Climacium dendroides (assembly GCA_950106755.1). Taxonomy (NCBI): domain Eukaryota; kingdom Viridiplantae; phylum Streptophyta; class Bryopsida; order Hypnales; family Climaciaceae; genus Climacium; species Climacium dendroides. Next base: position 13,258,617 of record OX467091.1, on the reverse strand, counting down.
TTTGTTCAATTCCACAATGAGAAGCAATTATCAAATGCAATTTGAAAAATCTAAAGCACAGGTAGTGTCTCTGGTGCTCAAATTGTGCACGACCCCAAATGGAAAGAAACAGTGAAATCTTGGAGTAGTTGTCACAAGCTCTGACACCCCCATATTAATTTTGTGTGTGAGTGATAGACCCCAGTCTCCAAGAGTCCACCGAAGAAATAGGGTAAGGCACATAGACAAGAGATTGAAGCACGTGACTTTGTAGCAAAGCTACCATACGCCCAATATAAGCAGCCCTAAGTTCAAAGAGTCATGACTAGGATTCAAGTAGACACCGCAACATTATAACATTTAGTCATTGTGCAAACAAGCTGCATACCTATGAGTCCTCGCAATACCTACAACATTGGAATAGATGGATCTCATGCGCCTTTGCGAGCCTGAAGCTGACAAACAAATCTCATGAAACTGCCTTCCATCCGATCCTGCAGGCCAGGTGTTCCGTTCCATACTCGCGTCACCTCTTTGCACGGACTGGACCATCCTGAATGAAGCCACCCATTGTTTCATCACAGCAAGACAGAAACCATGCAAACAAGATCAGCGTCAAACAATATTTCCCCTGATCTATCTTTATAAAACTAGGTTAACCGTGCTGGATTCACAGAGCAGGTGAGCAATTTTATTAAACCTAGCAAGATCGGCCAGTTCCGACTTCAGTTTAGGGTAAACATAGCTAAATCTATTGGCATGCTCTCTCTCCGCCATGCATAAAACATCCAAAATTCAAAATCTGAGGTAAGGGACACTAAAACCGTTATGGACCTAATTCCTGCTCCTACACTGACCTTTCTGCCAACAGCAGCTCAGCTATTCATACACTTGGTTAGACTCATTAGGAAGCATGACTAGGCTGAACGTCTATAGCCACAGAACTTGGAATAGAAAAGGGGTGGTCTACTGTCACTTACAACCCCCCACTTTGCAATTGCACATACACGGAGGTATAAATTTCCTTTCCACAAATTTGGCTCTAATACCGCAAAGTGAAGCTCTCCACATCTCCCAAAACTCACCCCCCGACATATGTTAAAATGCTTAAACTGTCGCAAATAGTATCCTCTACCTTAGGTGCGATTCAATCAGTCACAAAATTGCCGAGTGCACCAGCCTCTCCTAATTCTCATCAAAATTTTGTTTCAAACGCCATGTTAGCCATGAATTGAAGCAGAACTGACCTAATTGCAAGCTCACAAGGACAGCATGCACCACTTGAGATCGATCGCCAGCAACAAAAACGACAACCCCAGTCCACGAATCGACCGATACTTGTTCGTACGAAATTCCTCCCACTCCACGCACGATCCAAACCCTCGGAATTTCCACTCGCACCACTGGGGTTACTGCAAATTGGCTGAATTGCAACCTCCAACTGAAAGTAGGTCAAATTTCTGGACCCCAATTGAACAGACGAGCGAGTGGGGTCGTCCAAAGCACCACCGCTTGGTGTGTGAGTCTCTCTTCAGGCTGCATCTTTTCAGACTGAAAATGCTGGGACAGAGTTCTCTGCAGATTCAACACTGTTTGTGAAGATTCAAAAAAACAGGAGTGGACACCACTGGGGTGACATGGTGCTCACAAAAGCTTTCTCCTCCTGTAGGAGCTCGTGGGAAACAACCGAGAGAGACAGGGGGAGCGGGTGGGAAAGTCGTGGACTGTGCATTGACCCGTCCCGACCCGGGCCCGCGATGGCAAACCGGCCAAGTGGAATGCAGTGCGAGAAAGGCATCTGTTGGAAGGGACTGCCGCTTTCCTGCGAAGCTTGGCTTTTGTTTTTGCTGATGAATTGATGAACCTTACTTTTGATGTCACTTCGGTTGAGAATTCAAAGATTCTCCATCAAAAACAGGCTGCAGACTTTTTCTTCGGCTGCTGTGGAATAAAGGTAAGTTATCATAACACTCTAACCAAATCCTAAACCATGTTGTGTGCAGTGTGAATGCGGTTGCAGATAAGATTTAAAAACTACAGAGTCAGTCATAGTCTTTGTCCAAATTAAAGAGTCAATAAGCAGGTACAGCTGTAGGCATTGTGTCTTTGTATCACTAGCTCGCTTTTTCAAGTTAGGTAGCAAACTCAAACTTCGGCTCAAGATATTGCTTTTTGTCAATGCAAATTCTCCTCCCCTTTCTTTAGTCTTAAAGCCAATAAGTACATAACACATGCTTGAATGCATTATTAATTATTGAAAGTAATTATAGAAAGGTTCTTTCAACAAAAATAACGAGAAAAAACTCCAACAAAGTTTAGGTTGACGTGAATTAAGAGTTTGCTCATCTAGAGGTCCATGTTAAGTTCCAAAGAATTTATGGGAGTTACACCAAGCCTACTAAAAGTGGGGGCAAAGCAAGGCAAGAATAATTTCCATTCCACTTGCTTCCATGTGAAGGTCGGCTTACCAAAATAGCATTGTTGACTTTGGACTTGTAGGGGAGGATTGAAGCTTTGCATTGACAAAAATATGTGTGACGAAGTTTGAATAGGTCCTTATCCAAACAATGACTCAATGTTACAAGGATATAGCCTCTTGTACTATAGTCAATGATGCTAGTGTGTGAGCTTGGAAATATGAGCCTATGAACCTTAAGCCTAGGTATTGATAGATACCCTACAACTATTGAAAGAACCTATAACAAAAATACCTATAACATAGGTGCCTAGGCTTTTAAGTTCATAGGTTTAAAATCCTAAGCTATCATGCTAGCACCTCCGTAGTATAGTTGCTTGTTCAACAATGGAAAGGGTTGTCATTTGAATCTATGCAATATAAAATAATTTAAACAAAGACGAGATGTGTATGGATACTAGTCAAATTAATTCAATTAGTAAGAGAGTTTGCAAGGTTTGTAGAATAATTAAATGAAATTATGGATGAATATGATCTAATTAATATGAATGTTTGGATGATATTTACAATGAGAGAAGATGTAATTGGACACATTTAGATGAAGGTTATTGAAAATGAGATGAAAATCACAATATGTGATATAATATGAAAGTAATATAGACCACATTATTTGATTTTGAACTACCATATTATTGAGCTTCATAAATTTACTTAAATTCATGAGTACCATATTTAGGTTAAACACTTATGCCGCATGGTTGTTACAGTAGGGTTTGGTGGTTGGCATAATCTGTGTTTCTGAGGAGCCATTGACAGAATCGTAAAGTGTGAGTGGCGAAGAAACCAATCCTCTTCGTGCATGAGCTTTTGAAGTGGTTTGCATTTTGTAATCCTCTTAATTTTATGGAGAAATTACAACTTGCGCATGACAAATTTGAATGTTGAAATGCGATTTCGTATGCAGCTCTATTTTTGAGGTGCATTGTATAATGGTGTTATCGTTTGGTGTTGAAATAAAACAGTATTGTATTGGTGAAGTTTACAAGCTTTGACATGCTCTTGATGTAAAATTTGAAGTTCTAAGAACTTGATACATCCACAAATGTATCAACAGTTGTGCATTGTGATGTTCCTTTACTTAATTACTTTCGTGTGGAATACATTGTTTGGCAGGTTCAATTCATTTGGATATCGTTTCAGAAAAAGAAATGATCAAGGGTTGAGAATGTAGAGTGGCAGAGTGTTAAAGAGGGAAGGGACAATGGTTCAATATTTGTCATAGGAGATTGCGTTAGGGTTTCTGGTGCTTTTCTATTTGCTTGCATTGGTTACTGGCCGGATTAAGCTAATGCTAATTTTAGTATGATGTTTGGAAATTGTTTGTTGCACTTGAAATAAAATGTTTCCGTTTTGTGTAAAAACGAAATTAAATTATGAGTGTTCGAGTCGGGAAAGCTTTGGAATGGGGAGTTTCTAGCTATGAGGGACTCGTGTCGAAGTAAGATCATTAGGGATGATGAGGATAGTGAAGACCAGTTCATAGATGAGAAAGCTAGTGCCAGAGATGATGAGAACAGTGATGATGAGTTCATAGATGAAGAAGCTGCTGCCAAGAGCCTGGCCTTGTATTGCAAACCTGTGGAGCTATACAATACTCTTCAAAACAGGTTCAAACATCAAGTACGATGATATCTCATGACCTTTGCATTTAACTATTTTAAGGTGCCAGCCAATATTTCTTGTGGTTCTCTCATTAGGCTTATATCAGATTTTTTAGAATTCATTATAGGAAATTTTGGCATATTTTCAGGTCAGTTTATGGTTTGGAGTTGTTTTGAGACAAACATGTACTTGGTGCATCTTCACACACACACATCTAGGTCAATTTGAGGAAAAAACAAAAGTTTGTTTTAACATTTGCCCCACTGACATGTCACCAACTGAAAATTGCTATAAAGTTGAACCATTGATGTTCAGATCAACACATAACATTTCAACAAATAGTTTAAATGTTCACCATTCCAACTTATAGTTCAATTGTCACCATCTGAAAGAATTGGTAGCGATGGATGCCATGTCAAGTAGTTAGAATTCAGCTTCCAATTGTCAGTCAGGTGAAAGACTACGTTTAAATTCTTCTCAAATGTGTGTGCGCAGCCAATATTCCTTCAAAGATGTCTCAATTACAGGATTCATGCTTTGCGACAGAAACGGTGAGTGTTGCTATGAGAGGGACTGGGTTTGAATTTTACTAAATTTTGATCACTTGGTGTTCATCTATAAGCCTTTTATAATTGGATTGCAAATTTATTAAACTTATTATCTCTTTTTGGAATCTTATGACATTCGCATGAGATTTCTTTGATGGTATACTGATATTGTGTTTCTTTATAGTCTGAAAGTAGGGCTCCAAGTTCAGGGACTTGTCAACATACCACCTTTTTTGCAATGGAACAGTTGCAGAGATTATATCGACTTTGGTTCAAGCACTGCATCGTCACATCCTTTTCTACCAATATTTGTAATGGTGACTAACCAGCCTTCGTCTCCACAAGGGGTAATACTGTGAACTCAATTGAATGTCTTACATTGACAATTTTACTTGTGATGGAATTTTATCTCGGCCTCTGATTCCACTCTACTTAAAGTAAAGGATATCATTTGCATCACTTTATTTGAACATATGCAAGAGTGTACATGTGTAGAACTGTGAAGAGATATTTGGATGCAAGAGTCAAATCTATTCAAGTCAATTTTTTTGTCATTAACTATGAATTTCTTATGCAATTTCAAAGTGGGATGTTCTGGACCACTACAAGTGACAATTGAGAACCCCATTTCTATTTAAAGATTAGGCTTTTGACATTTATCCAAGTCATGATCACGCCACTTGCAAATAAATCCAACCAAGTGTATGTACAAATGAGCTGCTGTTAGAATACGTAATAGGCGTCAGAATAGGGAACGGGATTACGTCGTGAATGATTTAATGTCCTCTATCATATGTTGTATTTGACACCTAATTGATTTTTGCTTTTAGAAAATTGTCAAGAGATAGATTACATCAAGGAAGTCTCAAGAAGTACGGCCTTTGCTATTCCATTGTTTAAGACCCCACAATTACTAATGACCTTGTTGCTTCAACTCAGGTTTTCTCACTAAGCAAGGTCTACAAGGTGGCAATGGTGCCTCTGAGGGATGCTGGTGCTCTTAGCTCTCAAGTGACCTTCCTATTACCACCACTCGCAAAACTTCTTGCGCATGACAAAAACAGACACTTCATTCTGTTCTTTGCTTTTGGTATGTCATCTCACAACATGACATCTATTCATCAAATTTTAGTATCATTTCTTGCAACTGCTTGTACTGCCTTTGACTCTTTCCGACCAATCTATTTTCCACTTTTTGATAAATTTATTCATTAGAATACTCTGTTTGTGCAGTATGCATAGACATTAATAACCTTCATAACATTCTAGAGAACCCTTATTGAAAAACTTTGAAATATCATGAGCCTCGTTGAGAAACTTTAAATCTAGGTACATTGTTTTGCAAATTTCATCTTAAATTGGTCAAGTGAGCATCTCAAGTCAGTGAATCATTGCCTTCACATGTGAGAGTAGGCCAGAGATTAATTTTGCTTGATTTGCTCTTGTTTGGCATGAATTTGTTCTAATAACTCTTTGTTGGCACCATTCTCAAGAGGTGCCATGCCACTACTACTCAAGAATGTTATGTTAGCAACGAATAGTATCGTAGCTTGCATGACCACTGATACATGTCTTTTAGAATAATTAAGATTTCAGACCAAAATGGCAATGACAATAGTAAGACCAAGCTAGAGCAGCTTCTTGGTAGTGCATTCAAGAAAAATCGCTTATAACTAATACTAAGTGACTTTTTGGCAACATGTGTATAGTTGATCCACGAGATGTATTTGATACAGCCACACAGCAAATACGAGATCTAGGTGAGATACTATTTGCCACTCTTTAAGCATTTTAGCATAGTTAGGAGTCTGATTTTTGGTAGATGTATTGAGCTCTGGAGAGATCATTGGATATATGAGCCATATTCTTTGAGATCAAATTTGGAGAGACCATGCATGAATATCTTATGCAATTTCAATGTGGGCCTCTTTAGACCTTTATAAGTGACAGTAGAAAACCATTTCCATTCAGAGATTTGTGGCAATAGGCATTTAGCCAAGTTGCACTCAAGCCACTTGCTAATGAGTCAAACCAAATGTATGAATAGAGGATAACTTGGGTCACTTTGGAGACAAGATCAAGTCCCTAACGTTTTTCGTATTCTCTACCTTCGTTGTCTTCTTGGTATTCTCCTGTCTGCGTCTTCATCATAGCAAATGTTGGCCTGATTGTGAGACGTTTTGTACTCATGTTTATTGTCTTTGTATTCAGCAAGTTGCTCTGGGAACATTCTGTGGAGCAAGCTAAGCATAACAGCGCTTTGCACGCAGTGGTTATGGAATGCAAACTGGGATACATCACCATCAGGAATTTATAGTCCCTGTTTTCGTGCTATTTGTACTCTGGATTTTTGGCCAGGCAAGTTGCAGGTACAAATCTCTTAGTGGATATTAGGTTTGTTGCTCTATGTTTTCGTATTCTTCTTATATATATACGTCTCTATAATACCATAATGGGAAACCATATGTTAAGTTAGTGACATAAGTATTGAGTGTATGAGAAAGTCACTGGACTTGAAATATAGTTGAAACATGAATCGTACAAGACTTGTTTCTTATTATTTCAGCTCTATGGAACTTGCAGCATTTTAGCAAAGCGTTTGGGCTCATGATTCGAGTGAGGCCGTTACCCGAAGAGACTCTAATTTCCCTTAGGAGAAGTGAGGTATTCCACTTTTGCATGTTGAATGAATGATAAAATAATCAATATAGCTGGAAATGTCCATGATTTGTACTCCCTCTTTAGATCTGCAACAAGATTTGAAAATTGTGAGAATCAATGTGGATGGTGTTGTAGCTGAGGCTGCAAGGGCGTATTTGTGCTAAAGAAATAGGGTTGAACATTCAAAATGAACCTATTTTGAATGGAACATCTGAGGAACTTAGTTCATCTCAACAATCTAGGTATTTAGATTGCTAACTAGTGCATTGTGCAATTTCTTATTGCCCAACTATTTTTCAAGAAATATAGTTAAAATAGGCATGTTCCAAATCAACTTTCAACCTAATACCAACACGTGTACCACAACCATACTTTCAAGGCCCCTAGCTGTTTGATATTGGTATATAAAGTTCGTTTTAGATATGGTGTTGGTTTTGGGTGTGCCTTCTTTATGAATGATTCGATTCTGCCTACTAACCACTATTATATATTTGTCTAGTATTCAATGGCCCAAAGATTTGACTTACAAAAAATTTGGTGATTTATAATCAGGAATTACAGAGGCCGCGTGGAATTCCACTTCCTTTACTACTTCAATCGTTGTGAGAAGATAGAAGGTGATTGATTCTTCATCCCTTAAGTGCCTATATGGCCCAAAGTGGACACAATCATTATAGACAGGGCATTGTTTATTGTGTCTAGAAAAGGTCTAAGAAACATATTTGGATGCCGTAGTTTGTATGAGAAGAATCAATACGTGCAGAATATTTTCAGATATATTGAGTTGGACATGTTTGTAGTTTCAGGTGTTCTCTAACATATATGTACACGATATGATTGCAGTGATGGAGAGGTACTCCTGTCCATTTTGCCTTACGCAATGTCACACCTTCAAGGTTATGTTTGATACTCATTTTATTTTACAAATGTTCTATGTACTGTATTGTGCTTATACAATAGTCTTTGTATTCTATCTTGTCTCTAGATGCGAACCACTACAAAATAGATAACTTGCCAAGAGCTAAGAGGCTTGAGATGGTTATTGGACATAACTGGGTGGCATGCATGTAATTATGGGCGTTGAGATCTCACTTTTTGGTTGATCAGAGGTGCACAAGAAGTATGCCATATAACCTTCTCCTTCCTGAAAAACCAAAAAGTGAAACCTCTGTGAGGATGTCGGACAACCATTTATGGGAAATTTCACTCATGCCACATGTTTTGATTCAAATCTAGTACAATTTTTTATTACTCCCTCCTCTTCATCTTTCTTGTCAAACATGTCTCACATCCTTTGTTTGATTTCGCAGTGCCTACAATGTCACTTGAGTTGTACGCACGATTTATTCAACTTCGAATATCTTGTAAGCACTTAGTAAGGACCTGTTTGCTAGTGAATATCAAGTCATTTGTTTGTGCAGCTCTACACTTTCTACTTGCAAGCTTAACAATTATAGCCTAAACAGTTCTGTTCTTTCTTTGGCTAGCTGAATGCAGATGTACCAGTTGTGAATGTTACCTGTCGGACGGAATTGTTGGACCCCGAGGTTAGGCTCTAGTCCTCAAATCTTACATTGGTGGGTGGACCTGGTAAGAGGGAGTAGCGACTATATCAACATGCCATCACAAATTTTCTTCTTTCAACTATGGTGAAATGTGCACCAATATGCGAAATATTCCAAAATGTGTAATGATGCTAATCTACCTCAGTGAGGTTTCTAATTTGGGTTTGAGTTGCTTTTCGATCTATTTGATTTGACTTTCTTGTACAACTAATAATGATTTTCTTATACAATTTCAATGTGGGAGGTTGCAGACCAATATTATTGACAGTAGAATATCCCATTTTCATTCAAAGATCAATGTCCGTAGACGTTGATTTAGCCAAGTCATGCTCATACCATTTGCTAATAATTAACTTCAACCAAGAGTATAGATAGATGAGTTGCTAGTCGTATACTAGGAGACGGTATCAAGTCCCCACCGATTTTAGTATCCTCTAACTTACATGGAAACTGTGCTCTTTGCTACAGGGGGAAATTCTTCAAGAATTAAAGCCAGATTTGAAAACAAAACTTTGGATATTTGGGTGAGATTCTTCACTATAACTTTTGGATTGTCACTGAATGGACATTTGTGCAAGATGGGATTTGGTTATGCCTATAGTGTATGCAGTCATAGAGTGTCCTGCTCTTACTGTCCTAGATTAATTAATCTACTGAATACGCCGTAATACTCTACTATAGTGTTACTCTTACTTACTGTCCCAAATTCAAACCAGGAAAATTACCCATTTTGTTTGCAGATCGCATAGACCACGCAAAAAGACCTTTGTTTCTCAGTGTCAGGAGATTTGTGAAAAAAATAGTTATATCGGTCCTCCAGTGACGGTTCTTGAGAAGCTACGTTGCTCCCAGAAACGGACTGTGAAGGGGGTCGAGAGGAAGGGGGCTTCTGTTTATAAAAACGCTAAAGGTCAATTACCTGGGAAGAGGAGAAAAGTGGGAGCCACTTTTCATGAAGAGATCCAACCTCATGAAACTGATGAGACACCACTGGAGGTGGCTTCATATTTGCGATCAGGTCTGACAAGAATTCGTCCAAAGGGCTGATGAGTCTGAGAAGAAATTCTGGAGTCATTTCGCTCTTGGTTTCCTATGTGCAGAACCCTTGGAAAACTTTGGATTTGCTTGTTGATTGATGTGCTAGGTGACCAAGAATACCTTGTTAGTAGAGGCTCTTAGAGACTAAGATAAGTGTTTTTTTAACACATGGATCGGCAAATCACTAATGCAGATCTGAACCCTTAAACACTAGGCTCATGACCATTGTCCCTTTGGGAGACAAATGGGGTTTTGGGCAAGTACTTATAGGCTGAATTTTTGTCATGATTTTTTAAAACTTTTTTTGAGGATAGAAAAGCTGATAAGCTTCATGAATTTATGATTTTTTTCAATCGGTGTCCCAAGAACAAAAGATATGTCTAAATAAGCTCAAAATAGGCAAGAAGGGGAGGAAAAAAATTCGAAATTTGAATTTGAATTTTAAAAAAAAATTCTCATAGATTATATTTTTACCTATAGGGAAAGCTTTGATTCATTCCATTTGGAGTTGTTATGAGGAAGTTATAGACAATCTTGTTTTTCAGGCAATTAGAACATCTTTTTGGAGAAATAACTTATAAGATTCATATCTGAATGCAATTTTTACAATTTAAAAAAAGAAGTTTCACATGGTTTATTTTGATTCCTAGAACAATCTCACCATTGGGAATATTGCATTTTAATTCTATTTTAGAGATATCAATAATTTAGATTTTCCTTCTATTTCATACCTAATCCTCCTTAACAATTTTTTTAAAATGAAAATTAAATTTTTTTTCCTCCTAGACTCTCCATTCACTTCCCCACCATAAAGATTTAAAGATTTAAAGCTCAAGGCTCTATAGTGCAAAAAATTTAAGTTAAGAAGGTTCAAAGTCAAAAAATCTAGTCTTGCAATTGCACTTTTGTCATGTCTAGAAAGATTCTTTGTCATCCATAGGCCAAAAAAACACCCTTGGTGTCATTTAAGGGTTAAATCCTCAAGAAAAGAATAGAGTCTATGACTTTGTAATCAACTTGAGAGTCCTTTTTTGGTGTATCCTCCATTTCTTTTCTATTTATGTAAATGTTTTTGGTTTTACTTTCCAAAGAAGAAAATACATGTCTAATATTTGTCAAAAAAAATTTAAAACTTTTTTGTGAAACTTTAAATGAATTTTTGAAGAAAAAATGAAGAAAATTTCTATCAAACACGAATCATGTTCAAAAACTCTAAAATTTTTAGAATAGAAGTACATTGTAGTATAGAGCATTGTAGATGACAAAAAAATTCCATATCACTCCATATTTAGATATGTGCATACAGATCTTCAACTTCAAACTTTACTAAAATGTTTTTTGTTTTTTTTAAATTCAAATTTCTAAGTGGGATAGAAATTGTACCTTAGAATCTTCACTTTTTCAGTTTTGCCAAAATGCAAAAGAAATTGGTTTGAATGTCAAAATCAAGCTTTAAAAAAAACCATTAGATGTTTTTTAGTTGCATTAGAGAGCTATTTCAAACATGTTTCCAATGTTGGGAATTAGCCGCTACTAGCTAAAATTAAAAATAATTAAAATTAAAAATTAAAAAAAATATATTTATGATTATTGGACATGGTAGTTGCTTTTCCACATCAAATTATTGCTGCAACCAATTTTGTACACTCTAAGAACTTGTGGAAACTCGCAAAAAATTGGGTGAAAACAATCATTCATTCTTCAATATGCACAAAGCTTGGTTGACCATTTAAAGGATAAAAAATTTCCTCGGTGTCCTTCCAAAGTTAAATTAAGGCACTTGGTTTTCAATTGGATGAGTACATATTCACAAGGTTTGAATTGTTGTAGATTTGGTATAGCTGAAAGATGAATGAAACTTGTGATGACTTCAAATGTGATGAATATCATGTCAAATGCTAAAAGGATAGTACCAAAGCAAGATGCATGCATTTTGACTAGTTTTTATCATTAAATTTTACCTTGGACCATCATGATTTTGTATTAAAAAAGTCTAATACTTTATCCCATATTCATAAATTGTAGCTAAACTAAGTTAAAATCCAATAATGATGTTTGAATATAGTATGCCAAAGTTGTAATAGGACAAAGTGACTATTTTAGATTTCAAATCCATGCCCTAAATTTGATGCCATATTTTGAATATTCTATATATAATGAATATCTATTTATTATTTAGATTTACTATGGCACCCTTTTAGACATATCCTTGATAATGAGTGATGCTTACCTATAGACATCTTTCATTGTCAAATGCAAACTCATCTACTTAAAATATTTTATTATTTACATTAAATCTGTCATTCTATTTTGATGGTCAAACAACTTATAAATTATTTGAGAGATGGTCTAATTATTTAGTTGGCATGCTTCAAATCATTTAATTTGTGAAGGGCTATGGCCTTTTCTCATCAATGAACACTCAAAACTAGCATTTCTAATCCAAAGAACAAAATATTTTTAATGTTTTTTTAATTGCATATTTAACTACTAAAGCTCCTTGCAAGTTTAAATGGATTTTAAGATATTTGGCCATCTAAAATGAAGAATCAAATTTTGAATTCTATTCTTCATCTTTTTTTGGTAAGATTAAGAAAATGAACAAACTTTTGAAGAAAATAATTTTTATATTGAAAATAAGTTATGCATTATTAGGAGGGACAAACTTGGGTAGGACGAGGGCAACATCATTTTGCTTTGAAAATTTGCATGTTTCTTCCCAACTTGAGACTCTATTCAAATTTGAAGTCCCTAAATCTTCTTTGCAAAGGAATTTTGAATTATAGGCCTTGAAAGCCCAACAAAGCCACATTGTCAAAATTTTAGGAAATCTTGAAGAAGACATTGTGCTCTATTTTGCAAGCTTTGTTTTCACCCATATTTGTCTTCAAGCCCCAAATTTTTTATAAGTGTCCACAATAGTAATCAACAATAAGATTTTATGATCACAAATTTTTAAAAATGAATACAATTTAATTAAGGATTTTTTTTTAAAAATGATGATTTTTGGCAATTTTGCAAGTATTTTCCAATTCTTGATACATGGATCTCCAGAGGTTAACTATAGAATCTTGTACTAAATTAGTATAAAAATTGATGGTAGAAATTTTAGAAACTCTAACTGCATAGATTGCAAGATATTTGCATTTTAAGTGAAGAAAAAATTATCTCTTGCACCTTATTGATTACTTAACTAGATTATAAGGCTTTTAATCTTTTTAATTTGAATTTTTTGCAATACAAGTTTTCAGAATTAAAAAAATATATATGTTGAAGAATTCAATAGGTCTAAAAAAAAATCAAACAATTTAATTTTTTATTTTAATTTTTTAAATTGCTAAATAAAATAATGTACAAGAGAAGAAAAAAATAAATTGTTTACAATTCTAAGATGGAATTGAAATACACTAATTCCAATGGCAAGATTGTTCTAGTGAGCAAGCTAATTTGTGTAGAATTTTATGTAAATTATAAAAATTGAGTGCAAAAAAGAATCCTATAAATTATTTTTTTAAAGAAGATGTTTTAATTTCCCAACAAGCAAGAGTCTTTATGACTTTCTCATCACTAATCCAAATAGAATGAATCAAATCTTTCCATGTAGACAAAATATTTTTTTATAAAAAATTGAAATTAGAATTATTTTGAATCCTTTTAATTTGTTTTTACTACCCACCAAGGCGGATCATTTTGATCCTAGCATGACAAACTTTTGTTCCCAAGCATCAATTGGAATTAAAAAATTATGCCATAATTGTAGTCACAATATCTAATCTGAATTTCATTTGTTCCCTAAAGGGATGCTTAGTCTTGTAGAGGTTTCCATTAAAAAAATCAATGTTGATCAATACATTTCTAGATGGTAAAATTAATCTTGACTTAGAAGTTGTTGAGAGTGCACCTAGTCCATATGAGGAATCAATTATCCAATCAATAAAATTAATCTATTTTTAGAAAAAAAATTAGTTATCCACTTTGACATTGAAATCAAAATACCCCTCACAACTTTTGCAATATTTATCAAAATGACATGAAACTATGCTTCATACATAGAGTATGATGAGTAGATGCTATTCAAAAAATTCCAATAAAGAATGCTAAATATGAAATCAGTAGAGCTTATCCAAGGTCTCAAAAGTCACATCAAAAGTGGACTACTTAGGCCTTTATGGATTAAACTATCAACGTATTGAGAATTTTTTTATTTTTATCATTTTTATTTTTTATTTTTATTTCTATGCAAACTAAAGTGGGTTCCCTTTCTATTTTAAATTCAAAATTCAAATGGCCTATGCTTATTAAAAAATCATAAACAAAATAGGTCTATATGTTCAATATTTATCTACTATTGGAAAAATTTCTATTTGGAATAAATATTAATGTTCCAACATTAAATCTTGTAGTTTTTTTATCACAAGTCAATTGAAACTATAGTTTTTAAACATCATAGTAATTTCAAATGCTAGAAATTGAATACAAACTTTTTTATGAATTTTTGAAGTTAAAGTTTCAAAAATTACTTTTTAAAAATCTATATTTTGAATCACATTTGTGTTTTATCCAAAGACCTAAATAATTAGAGGTTAAAAAGTAAGTGTATAATAAGGACAATAGTTTCTTCTTCAATACAGGTAGTCAAGGCATCTAAAAGCATTTTTTTTCAAAATTAATGATTGTACTTAGTTCTATATATTTGTACATATGTAGAAAGCTAGAGGGAAGGCTACTGATCATTCTATTTTTATTTGGGAGTTGAAATTATGAGTTCAATTCTATAAACTTTTGTGGAATATTTTTTTCAAAAAAGTATTTGAAAGTTTTTGAATTCAACTTTCAATATTTAACCCTGGAGTGTCTGGACTCTTCTCCAAAATTGACAATTTGGAGAAAATCATTTTAAAGTGCTATTTGGAAGAATATTTTAGAAGTGATATACAAAGGAAAGTTGTAGATTTTGAATTTTGGATTCCATCTGTATGGTTAGATTCACCAATGTTATCACCAAAAAAATTCTATAAATTTGGAAAGGAAAATTTCAAAATTCCTTCAAAATTTGATTACAAGCAAAATATTATCATTTTTTGAGCAAAACTTATTGGAATGGATTCAAAATGAGGTTCTCTTGACATGGTGATTTTATAAAAATTTTGTGTTCTTTACGTCTATGACCTCACTTTTTAGCAAATCTAGTTTTAAACTAGAGTCAATGCAGTTTCACCACTTGACACACTTCCACATTTGTAATTTTAGAAAAATTTGTATTCTAGTAACACCAAATCCAACCATTAGATAAGATAAGAACTTGATAAATTATCACCAAAAATTAGGATGACTTTCATCCAAGCAAGAACGAGACAAAAACAAGAACTTCAATCTATTCATCGTCCAAAAAATGGACGTTGGAGCGCTCCAGGGTTAAACCCCTAAAGTTTCATCATCCCCTCCATAGACAAACAAAAGTTTAGATAGTTTCTTGTGATTTCAATTTATGGTACAAATTTATTTATTTTTAAATTGAAGGTAAAAAAATACATTAGCTTCCTAGGAAAATAATTTTATTTCAATTGATAACTATGAGCAAAAATTATGCTATAAAAAGCCCAAATTTAAGGATGCCAAGTAGAAAATAAAACCTACAAAAACTTTAAATGAACTTTTTTCTCTTATAGATTGTATTGTTGTCTTCATTAAGAGCTTTGATTCATTCTATTTGGATTAGTGATGTGAAGTTATGGAACTTCTTGTTTTATAGGCAATCATAGAAACTACTTGATAAAATAACATATTGGATTTGTTTTTCAATTCAATTTCATAATTTTCAAAAAAAAATTCTAAAAGTCTTTGTATGATTTTTAAAACAATTTCACCATTGGAATTATTGCCACAATTAGTGTGTTTCAATTCCCTTTTTAGAACTATTAATGATTTGTTTTTTCCTTCAATTTGATTCTTAGTTCTACTTTTTAATTTTTTTAAGTATAAAAATCAAATATGTGTGTTTTCTAGTTTTTCCCTAGACTCTCAACTCTATTATAAATTACAAGATATCAATGCATAAAGTTTTTGAAATTTCTTCCAAACATTCTTTTACTAGGCTAGTTTAAGATCCCGCACGTAATGTGTAGAAAAATGTTTTTCTCTTTGCAACAAAAATGCTGGCAATTTGGAGTGGTTTTTGATAAAAAATTTAAAAAAATCCTTTGAACTTTGGGGGTTAAAAAATAAAAATAATACAAGTTGTAGATTGCAACATTTTTGTCTTTGATATTTTTTAATTTTATATTTAGTTTATTAACCATTTTGGTGTTTCTTATCTTGTCATACCTTTTTTTTGTTTAATATTTTTTCCTTGAAGGAATATGAAGAATTTTTTGTTGAATTTTTTATAAGTAATTTTCAACGTATTTCTCCACTACAGTATTTTTCATAACAAGTTGAAAGACATAATTTTTAATAATGAAACTTCACCATTTGTGAAGAGTTGAATTAACTTATTCTTTAAATTTAAGCATCATGATCTTGCAATTGGTGAGTTATTTACTTTGAATTTTTAGAGTATAATATTGCAAGAAACTAACTATCAAATTTTATGGTTGAATCTACAAAAAATTTAAGAAGTAACAAAGATTTTAACATTGTTTTAAGAAGTGGTGGTTTGATAAAGTTTTTAGCCAAAACACATTGAAAACCATTCAAACTAAAAACATTGTATTTGTGAAAAGTTATTTTTTTTTGTTGAGTTCTTGCTTCTATGACATGCCTTCAATGATGGAAAATTTTCAAGGAACATTTTTGTCTATTTTCCATCATTTTTTAAACTTAATATGCTTTAAAATTTTCAACAATTATAAATAGAGGGTGAAGTGCCATAGAAGTAGGTATTCCTCAATGATGAATTGATGATCTAATAATTTCAACTTGTCATATACCAAATACTAGCCCAAAAGATATAGGAAATGTGTCTTAATCATAGTATCATAAATGAAACTGAAAAGAACTTCCCAAATTTTTGTCATGTGGGCAATGGTCGGCTTGGGGTACCACTATTTGAACAAACTAATTACCTTATTTTTGTTTAAAACCTCCAAAGTTTGACTAATTTGTTCATTTTGATCAAGTACTTAGACCCTTATTTTTTTTTAAATCCTACACGTCAATGGGATCAAGATGTATATTCCTAGTAAGTTTTTTTTTTTTTAAAACTTTAGTTTTTGGATCTTTTCATAGAAATGAGAAAAAATGCTGAATTTTGAGATTTGCAAGCATCATAGTGCACAATTTATTAATTTTTTGTTAATAAAATAAATTATTTTATATATTGGACTACTTAATGTAAGTCACATCCAAAAATTATATTAAAATAAAATTATTTGATATTCCAAATGCTTGTTTTTGAGGATTCTAGGTGCATTGGACAAAACTTACTTTTTTAATTAAAAAATCCATTAAAAATTCTTAAAATTCTTTGATTGTGATGATTCTAATTTTCTTGATACATTATAAGTGTAGGTAGCTAATACCACATTTTTTGAAATTTCACTTTAATATAATTAAAAGATGAAGTTGTTTGACACAGTGCAATGGATTGACATTGTAGTTTGGATAACATTTTTGGGTACCCCAAGCAGACCATTGCCCATGTGGTGAAGTTTTGCGTGTTGAGTAATGAAAAATCTCTTTGGAGAATAATTTTCCTCAAATCTTTTAATGCCCTGAAACTTTTAAACTTTTTTAGATTGTAGCTTGTTTAACACACACCTAGTGTTGAAAGTTTAAGAAAAATTTGTCATTGCCTATTGTTGGATTTGTTGTAGAACAAATTTGAAAACTTTTTAACAATGAATAGTTGAAGACATTCAAAGGGCTAGCAATTTTGCGTACATAATTCTAAAAAAAGCTATCAAGCATTGTGAGCCATCACATTGGCTCACAAATAAGAATTAAAGAAATTTAGACAATTTAGGTGAAATTGAAGGTTAGAAATTATATGTTGGATGAATTTAAGCTATAAGCATGAATTAGTGGATTTTTCAATAGGTAGAAGTGGAAATTCTATAACACATTTAGTATAAACTTTAGGAATTGCAATTATGCGAAAATGGTGTGAAAATTTGGGAGAAAAAGTAGGAATCTTATATTAAGAAGACATTAAGTAAAACTTGTGAATTTAATTAAATTAGACAAATAATTAAATGTGGAAAAATTATAAACAAAATACTACATGAAGAAAATTGCATAAAAAATGAATTGGAAATTCAAAATACAAACATAAAAACTACAAATACAAAAACTACAAAATTAATTAGTAAAATTAGAACAACTATTAGAACACTAACATTGTGGTAGACACTCTCAAATAAGGGAAAAGCAGTAAAATAGTGAGATTTACATTAAATCAAAGAGGTTTGTAGTAGAGTAGCCCATTTTACAGTAAATTAGTGTGATTTTCTGCAATTTAGTGCATTTTTTCACTAAATTAGAGTTGGGATGAATTTTAATGGATGAAGCCTTAAGCTAAAGGCTCTTAGAGTAGGATATTAGGGTTTGAAGCTCTCTTGTTTCCCTATGTATCTTCTAATTTTTGTATACATGGTGTGTTTTGAGAGCAATTTTTGTGGTTTATGGGAGTTTGAAGTAAGAATTGTTGGAGATTAGGGTAGGGAAAAATTAGGAACAATTTGTTGAGTAGATTTGTATTGTTTTATGAAAAAAAATGGATGAAAAATGGATTTTTTTTAGATTAGATGGAAAATGGAGTTGGAATTGATAAAGAAAATTAAGTTTTGCTAGATTGGTGGGGAAATCTTGATGAAGAAATTTCAGGGGTGGTTGGAGCAAAAATGCTTGAGTTTGCTTGAAGGAGGAGTAAGGAGATGGTAGAAATTTCAGGGGTCTTAGGGCAATGTTTAGAATAAGACAAATGAAGAGAATAAAGTGGATTTAAGTTGGTGAAATTAGGCTATTTTTTCCCTTATGAATTTAGATTAAGGCAAGATTTTCAATGATGATAAGGTTCAATGTGCACCCTATAGTAGACTTTGCAAATTCTCAAACAAGAGATTATAGAAATCTTGTTCAAGTTCCAATTTCTTAAAATCCAAGCAAGTTGGCAAGAGCCAAGAGCATCATTGAATTGCAAGGAAAAGGACCAACTTTGAAGAATTAAAGTGTAAATTTTTAGAGAAATGGCACCACATAGAAGTGCTACTCAAAAATCTTCTCCCAAAATTATACCTTTGCAGTTTGCACCTCATTTGGTGAATTAGGATTCTAGGAGAAGTGCATGAAGTAGGATCCCTAGGTTGAAGGAAAAAATGATATGAGAATGACTATGGTGAATGAATTGCCATTGGAAGGGTCAATGCATGTGTAAGAACTAGACCTTGTGTGAATGAAATTTGCTGGGATTTAGAATTAGAACCCAATTTAGGCCATTTTGAGCCCTAATTTGCAGGTTTGAGTTAGATTTTGGCTTATAAAGTTGCCCTAATTTGCTTGAGTGCTTAATTGGGCAATTGTGGGTTGTTAGGATGTACTTTTGGTGTTTTTAAGGATGTTGTCCCCTTTTCATATAGGATCATTTGATTTAATTTTGACAAAAAACTTAATAGGAATCCATTGCTTGGAAGCCAATTTAGATAGAGTCCCATACACTCCCCACTAGTCAATTCTAGGGGTGTTTTTGCCACTTGTGGTGAAAATGATTCATAAACATACAATTAATACAAACAAGCAAACCTAAATATATTGTAGATGACCGCTTGCTTTGAAAGATTAACAATTAATGATTAGAATTGAAAATGTACATATGGATTGTACAGTATTGGTAAACAATTGTAAATTTTGAACATGTACATTAATTTGGTTTAGGCTAATGCAGTAGTTGAAAATGACAAGACAATAATTATTGCCTTTGGACTAAAGTATAGGAATGTTTGCATTGATCATACTAAATTTGATTGTAGGTTCTTACTTGAAAAGCAATCCAATGCTAGACTATGATAAACTATACTATAATATATACCAATGGTGATATTTTCAAATTTTTTCAATTTTTTTTTTGTATTTGATATAAATTTGTTATACTTTTTCTTCAAAATTCACATTAATTTCACATATTTACAAAAAATTGAATATTTTATGACTAATAGAAGGTGGATGATTCTCTTTGTGAAAAATAAAAACAAAATAGTTTCCACTCATATTTAGTCCCAAAATAGAGTATACAAAACAGATCATATTGAAGTAAATTACAAGGTTGTAGAATTAATGGATTGTAGAGCACCATTTGATATGATACCTCATGAAGGTTCCTACAAACTTGGCTTAGTGGCTTTGGCATAGATACACCAATGAAGTGGTCATGAATTCAAACCTGGGCGGTGGCATGAAGCTTGCTACCATAGTCTACCCAACTACAATGGGGTCCTAATAGAGGTATCAAAGTTGGAATTTTCCATCTAGGTTCATAAGGCTTAGTTAGTTGATCCATTCCTAATAAACACTTCATTCACACCAATTTTTTAGACTAGAGTTAACCTTTTTCTTTTGAACCTCGTGAAAGAATAAAAGAAAAATAGAACAAATGCAAATTGAATGCTCTAATGTTGAAGGAGGTTGCTTGGGAGTCTACTAAAAAAAATGTTTCCTTTACAATCATATTAATTTATTCCACACCATTGTAACCTTAATAAGATTAGTAGCTTACCTTACAAGACTATATCTCAAGCCTCAAAGCTTAGGTCAAAGGCCACCGCTTAAGAGGAAAATAGAACTTGCTACTTATGTCTATGTGACATGATTAACCCTTAAAAGACAAGTTAATGACCATGAGAATCTTCCCTTTTGGCATTGTATGAATATATAGTTGGTTTAAAAAAATCCACAAGCACTAGTAATAAGTCAAATTACTATACAAGACCTCCCCTTTTCATGCAAAATTCTAAGGATGAATAGTTTTATCCTACATAGAAGGATTCTGTCATTCATCAACCAAAAAATGGCCGCAGTGTCGTTTATAGGTTAAAACAAATTCTTATATCAAAGAACTCTTAGCATAGCTTTAGGTGACCGCATTGGACACATGGCACAATGCATTAATTATAGCATCTTCACTCTAATACAGCAAGTGTTTGACACACATTCGAGTTGGATGAAAAATACAGTCAGACCTCGATAAATATTATCTCGATAAGTGTTAAAACTCTATATGTGTTATGGAGATTTGTGCTCCCTTAAAATTAAGACTAGTAAGTGTTATGTGTTAAGTGTTACGCAATGTCGCGCTCCCGACTTTGTTAATTTTACCTCAATAAGTGATAAGTTTCCAAAAAAAGACTTTTCATAAGAGCCATTGCTTGAGGGGAGATAATTTTGAGGTAAAGTAATAGTTTCTAGTTGTAAAGTGACTCTAGATGTCCATGCTAGAAACAAACTAATAGGTAGATGAAGCTAATCCTCACGATATAGTAGAAGAGGTTGTAGGCTTTAAAGCTGTAGGTAGTGCTCTTCAAACTTTGAAAAAGTTTTTGGAGTGAAGACCTAATGACACCATGTTATCTATTAGGAATATTGAAGTACTAGAAAAGGAAGTAGAATCTTGGCATGTAGTAGAAACTCGCCAAAGTATTATTGATTCATTCATTCCATGGACTTAGATGAATAATGAACCAATATTTTATAATTTCATCCATTTCTTCTATAAATGTTATGTTTTTATCTTTTTTAATTCTTCTAAGTGTTATTTTTTTTATAAGTATTACAAATCATCAGCATCACCCTCTATAAGTGTTATGTGCTACTAGTGTCTAAGTGTTAACTAAAAGTATGCTCCCAACCCCTAACACTTATAGAGGTCTGACTGTAACTTCAAACACCTCATTCTATCATGCCAAAGATAGACATGCATGCCATATCTAAGTGTTGTTGACTTTTGTTCCATTCCACATTTCCACCACACAAAATAGTAAAGTTAGGTTGCTTTAACAATTAGGTTGCTTTACATCAAGAAAGTTACTTTACAAGCCATCAAAGTCAACAAATATCTATAAAAATACTTTCATTTGTACACTTGAAGGTTCATGGGTCCAAATTACAACTATAGGCCTAATTCAAAAGTAGTGCATTCTTGTACAATATCTGGAAATATTCATATGATGTCAAATGTCAAGAATTTAGTGTGGGGCAACCTAATTTCACTATTTTATGTAGTGATTGATCAATTTTCTATTTATAGAACACATTTGATGCAAAAGGGTGGGAGTAAAGGCCAGACATTAAACACACACACTCGAGAAAAAAAGGGGGCTATCAGTGGATCCACCTTGGTAGATGGCCCTTTCCCTCCAGCCCGGCCCCATCCTGCGAGCCTAGCTCTCACCCAAGTCTCCCCCTTTCAGCCCAGGTCAAGTCATCCGCCCTGCCAATCCAAGCCTCTCAAACCTCTCTCCTCCAGCGCTCCCCAAAAGTCCAGATCATCTTCCCAGACCACCAAAGGCATATCAATTTTGGATAGGTAGAATTTATTAATTTCATTAGTATTTTAGAGCTATGAGGAAAATAATGAAGGTAGAAAAAACATAGGAAGTCATCTTTTGTTCTCAATTTTGAAAATTTGAAAATTAAAATTAAAATTAAAATTAAAATATGTTAATAGTTTACTAGGACATTGTCATCATTGGGATTAAAAATTTTTAATTTCTTGTAGAAGCTCTTTACAAATTAGTTTTCTTTTAATTCAATACTTACTTGTATTTTATAAATTTCTTAAGATGAAGAAAAAATTTTGGGTTAAAATTTTTTATTTATGTTTTTAATCCATTTTCCAACATATTAACAAATTGCACAAGTTATAGAACATACATGTTTTTTTGAATAATGTTGAAAGGCAAGACTTCAACTTTTGGAAGGGCTACAAAAGCTTACAATTCTAAATTTTGGCATATTTAACTTCCAATCTATAAGGATATTCATTTATAAAGTTTGAAACAATGTACTTGAACAAGTTAAACCTTGAATATTGAGGGGTAACCCTGAAAATCTTCATTTTGTATAACCGTATGAATTATTGGATTAAGAAATAGCAAAAGCACCTATTAGAAGTCATAATATTGTAGGAGATCTTTCCTTTCCAAACCCTATTCCAAGGATGAATAGTTATACTTTCGTCCTACATTCAAACATTCCTTATCATCCATATGATGTTTGGCATTCGTGCCAACGTTCAAGGGTTAACCAAAGGACACTATGGTTGAATTTCTTAAAAAAATAAATTCAAGGACCATTAATACGTTCAAAAGTAATTGAAATGGATCAATACATCCAATTTGGTATCCAAAATTGATATGCCTTTGGTGGTTTGGGAGGATGATCTAGACTTCTAGGAGCGTCGGGAGGAGAGAGGTCTGAGAGGCTTGGGTTGGCAAGGTGGATGACTTGACTTAGGCTGAAAGGGGGAGACTTGGGTGAGAGCCAGGCTTGCAGGATGGGGCCGGGCTGGAGGGAAGGGGCCACTTGCCAAGGTTGACCCACTGACAACCCCCCCTTTTTGCATGAGGGGGGGTGTTTAACCCTTGGAGCGTTTGGACTCTTCTCTAGAATTGATGATTTGGAGAAAATCATTATAAAATGCTATTTGGAAGAATATTTTAGAAATAATATACAAGAGGAAGTTGTAGATTTTGAGTTTTACACTCCATCTGTACAATTAGATTCACCAATGAAATCACCAATAATTTTCTATAAATTTTGAAAGAAAAATTTCAAAATTCTTTCAAAATTTGATTACAAGCAAAATATTATCATTTTTTGAGCAAAACTTATTGGAATGGATTCAAAATGAGGTTCTTTTGTCATAGTGATTTTTTGAAATTTTTGTGTTCTTACATCTATGACCTCATTTATGCTAACCTAGTTTTGAACTAGAGTCAGTGCAATTTGACCACTTAACACACTTCCACATTTGTAATTTTAGAAAAATTTGTATTCTAACAACACCAAATCCAACCATTAGATAAGATAAGAACTTGATAAATTATCACCAAAAATTAGGATGACTTTCATCCAAGCATGAACGAGACAAAAACAAGAACTTCAATCTGTTCATCGTCCCAAAAATGGACGTCGGAGCGCTCCAGGTTAACGTCCGGCGGAGAAAAGAGGTTCGAAAGCTTGCCAAACTATGGCAAGTTGAGTTGGCGCTGTGTTGGGGTGGCAAATGCTGTACGTTAGACACTCAGAATACACACGTGACGCTAGCTAGCTAGCTATAAAGTTTTCTTCAAGTCTTGACTTTCATGAAATTCATCGAAAACACAACCCAGACTTCTCCAAATCACTTTTAAAACAAGACGCATGCCATATAATTTTTCTTAGTCGGCAAGAAAAAAACACTAACCTCCAATTATAGGACCTTGACTCTATCTAGACACATCGGCCTAAATTCATGAACGGTAGGAGTTTCTCCGCCTCCAACCAGGTCCTCGCTCAGATCAATCGCAGTAACTTAGTAGCATTGACTAGCTCGCTCCGCCATGTTTCGAAAATATGCTAAAATAAATCCTCAAGCTGACGAGGAAAGGAGGTGGCATATGGGTTTTTTTTTGCAGCTTCAAACAGTACCTACCAAGATCTGATCTGAACATTTGAAGGTAAGTTACAGCTTAATAAGTTAGAGCTCTAATTTTGTTTGTGCACATGATCATTGTGAGAGGGACTTGACACTGTTCAGAATATTTTGAAGTAAGTTTTAAGTTGGGCAGAGGTTTCCAATTGACTGTTGGAAAACACAGCTTTCACGCACAATGAATCACGCCTGATTTCAGTTGCAGGCAACAAGATCCGATATAAAACACGGGAACTTACCGATCGATCGACTAGCTAGCTTCATTCCAACTGGAACAAACTCGTGTCCAATGCGCATCAGTTTGATGCGAAAGACGGCTTCTGTGAATTCTGTCAACAATTCCAAAACACTTCTGTCAATTTGCAATTGCGGCAAACTTCACAGTCCTGTCAGTTGGGAAGAGGCTTTGGCTTCCAACGTACAAAAGAGTGCACAAATTTTGAGGAAGTTTGGGAAAATGATGAGCGAGCTCATCGGTGAGGAAGTTTGAGTAGGACTTCATTTAAAAAGCGAGTCAATGCTACAAGGATGGAGTACGTGTCTCTCATGGAGTACAACTGTACTAGCAAGGACATGGTCTAGTATATAAACTAGAAGGACATTATGACCTATGCGAAGGTCCACATGATTGACCAATTAGACCGAATTTTGTGAGTCTAACTTCTTGTGGGTCAATGTCCTAGTCTATGGATGTAGACCATGTTTGAATGTGTGTATTGAATCATTCCATCTAACGATCATTTTGTACGGAGTATATAATAAGCTTGATTCCAAGTGCTTAAAAAATGTGACATCTATCTCGATCCCACAAAGCTTTAAAAAACTAGGATTGTTGTAGATTTTATGCATGAAGGTTCAAAGTCTTTGAATGGGTTTTAAAGTAATTTGAGTAGCATATTGTAGTCAAAGATTTGGGGGGCTTAAAAAAATATTATGGTGGCCTTATGAATCAAGATCTGTCATGAGATTGAGAAGTCAAGTTCCATGAAATTCAATCTCATAAATTAAAGATATAATTAAAGATATCAAAGATATAAGTTTTTTAAATTGAAGATTGAACAATTGAATAGATTATCATAGTATTACCATACCTGGTAGTTAGGGTCGGCATCTTCTATCCAATATTTAATTAAACTTCAAGGCATAAATGGGTTTAGTAGGCAAAAAATTGAGAATTTTTTTTTTTTGAATAAAATTGGGCACCTTATTTGTTTTGTTGGTTGATGCTAATAAAAAAATTTGTAGTCAGATGTTAGAAGTCAATTTGGTAGGTTGTTAGAACCTTCCATCCATTTGCTTCTTATTTTGGATTTTTTGTTTATAATTATATTTAATGCAATATTTTGTTTTATTTGGGGGCTTTCATCTATATAGATAGTAATAGTGTAATACAAAAATTATATATTTTGCAATATTTTCATGATGGACTTGGCTTCTTTCTTTACTATCAAACATTTTATTTAATAATAATTGAATTAATAGATTTAGATGATATTTTCTTTAATTCTTATTATATACATAAACAACTTGCATCGATTACATTTCCATCAGCAAGGACAAAGATATAAAGGTGTTACATAAGTAAGCATCTAAGTTATATGTTAGCAAAAACAACATTGATATAGAAGTTGATAAAAAGTTTTAGACTCTCTATAAAATTTGCAAATTTTTTAACTTTAATACTATTTTAAATCATACGGGTGATTGCAAGAAACACTTGTACTATTTTCTGTCACACGTTGCGGGCTGAGTTGTTTTTTGGCCATAACTTTTGTGTTTTAACTTCGAATGACTTAAGATTTACAAGGAAGGTACTCATGACTATCCTACAACTTCCTTGAATTTTTGGTAATTTTCAAAAATAATTTACTATCCAAAAATAGGCCCAAAATAAATGTCACACTTGCCAATTTGGAGGTTTTTAGTACTTTTGAGTACCTTTTTCATATACCCTACATCAAGAGAATTATATGGAGTTCTTCCTTACATATAAATACAACTTTTCACTGAAGGGTTTTTAAAAATAATTAATTTTGTGTGGTGTGGAAGTCTATGAAGAGAGCTTCCTTCTGCTTGCATTTTGAAACATATAAAATATTATTTTTGTAAGTTTTTTGGTGAATGACCATCTTCATAAAGTTCTTAAAAATGGCCACTTTTTATTTTTTGTATTTACTTGTTTTTACTATTTTTAACTAATTTTCACATCAAAAGTCCTATTTTCTTGAGATTTGGTACTTTTCAAGTTCTCCTAGTTAGAGAATTTTCCTACACATTTTCTTCCCTGCAAACCTTCATTTTAGAAGTATATACATAATTCATATTTTTTTAATTTAAAAAAAAATAGTTTTCTATTTTTAAAGTACTACAGAAGAAAAACCATGAGTACTGTGAAAACGCAACAAAATCGACAGGTGTTTCTTGCAATCACCCATACCTCAAGAACTTGGAATGATCTTTGTATTTGACCATTTAGGTTGAGATGTCCTAAAAACTAAGTTGTCAAAAAATACATCAAAATAGCAAAAATACATTGGTCTATTGATTTCTAAAACGATTTCTAAAAACTTTCATTGTTTGACACGAAAGACAATGAAAAATTATTTCAAAACTTTTTGAAACTAAAAGGTGTGTTGCTAAAGGGGAAAAAATAATCCAAGGAAACATAGAAAAGCTAATACGCTTAAAAATTCATTGAATTTTTTTTCATATAAGTCCTTTTAATACTTTCAATAAAACTTCATTTGAAAAGAATTTGAGATTTTTTTGCAATTTTCATTCAAATATTTTTACTCGGGACCCACTTTCAATTTGAATTATATCTACTTGGATAAGAAGCCTCTAAAACTATTAAAATTTGAGTTCAAAAAAGATACTTCAAACATTTGCTTATAAAAAGTCTTGAAAAAAGTACCTTAATTGCTCATACTAAAACAATATCTTTGATATTTTTTAATTAATCAATCAAAACAAAATTGTTGAAACAAGAGTTCAGAACTTTTCACATACACATACACTTATAAAATCAAATACAATTTTTTTAATAAAATATATAAATTCTCAATTGCTATAGTATTAAATTTATTCCCTAAACAAAATGAAAAAACCTAATAACTTTAGTTATACATTTAAGAATGTATCAAAACAAAGCATGCCAATAAAGGATGATGGTGAGGAGACACTTTGAAAATAAATAAAAATATTTATTGAAATTTTGAATTCACTAGAGCATTCAAAAATGCAAAATTCATTTAATCACTGAATGATTTTTAGGGTCAAGATATAATTTATGAACAAGGGTTGCTATTATGTGAGTCTAGAAATATGAGCACATGAGCCTAAAAGCTCGCCTAGAAGACTATACACTTTTGTTGTATATTATAGAAATCTTCCATAGTTGTCATATTGGACAAGTTACTATTCATTTTTCATCCTGTAGGACGAGTTACTATTCATCAAATGTACTTGAGAGGTACATTTGATGAATAGTAACTCGTCTTATAGGACAAAAAATGAATAGTAACTTGTCCAGTATGACAACCATGAAATCTTCTATGATTATAGTGTAACTATGATGTAGGTATTTACATTGTAAGTACTTTCAATGGTTGTAATATATCTACATATTTATATGCTTAAAGTTCATGAGTTCGCATTTTCATGCTCACACACTAGCATTGTTGTAATTAATGCACATACATTAAAGTCTATTTAGGCTCAAACACCTAGTGAACTAGGTGCACCTACCTTAATCCCTAATGATCCAAAGGGGTGTACTTTTAAAATGTACCAAAATTGCCATGAACTTGAGCAATTCTTTTGCTCATTTTTTGTTGAGATAGGATAGATTATAACTATAGGATCTTGAATTCCACATTGAAAGTGAACACCTAAAAAAATTTCAGATTCTTTGACTACACAATGTAGTAGATATTCAATTTTGAAGTTTTATTTGGATCAATGGAAAAACAAGGAAATACACTTTGAAGGAGAATATCTTAGTACGAATAGTTTGAAATAATGAACTTTTATTCTAAATAGAAAACAAGAGATTTGAGAATACTCATTTCAAATTTTACAACATCCTGAGCATTTTTCAATTCATGGTAGAGCTTGGAATGCATGGTGGTTAGTAAAATGAGAGTTAGTGTTTATAAAAAAAAAAAAAAATGGGAAACTTGTCTTCTCCTTGAGATCCTTGAATTTGTCTTTTTTTGAGGTGAATCTAACCTTTTTGAATTGAGCAACAATCACAATAGTTCGCTAACTTTTTAGTTCAAATGAACATTAAAAATATGAGTTCTTAACTACACTACACCACTCAACTTTAAAAAACTCCACAAGGAGGAATATAACTCAAAATTTGATGAAACTATTGCCATTGGATTTATAATGCAATCTATTTTCAATAAATCTATTTTTTATTTTAATAAAAAGCCAAAATTTGATAATGAAAAGCTCAAAATAGAAAAACGACAACTACAAAATGGTTGATTGAGTCATTTGGGTTTAATGTGAATATAAAGTGGTTTGAATTAGGTATGTTTGATCTCTCATAATTCCTTTGTCCCAGAATAAATGAAGAAAATAATGGCATATTAGTATACACTATTGTTTCAAATATTTTTTGAGTTTTAAGAACTTTTTTCCCATAATTTCCATATTGAACTATTTCTTCAAGTTTTGAAGGGTTTTTTTTTCTATTTTTTAATCCTAAATAGAAAACTTTGTATATTTTTTCATTGATCTTTTTTTGATGTTTTTAAATTGCAACCATTTTTTTCCAATTCTATTGGTTAACAATGAACTAACCAGTGATTCTCTCTAAACATTGGTTTAAAGAGTTTAGAAAATTGGAGTTGGAGTCAACTAAAAGGAATACTAACATTGTTTGTACCTACTATACCATTATTCAGGTAATTTATATATTATAGACTCCAATTGTAAAACTCTATCCGACCTCAATTTGGATGCTCCAAAGAGTTTTTTCCCATGTTTTTTCCAAACTCTAGCTAGTGGTCCCACATTGTACACACTTTACAATTAACTCTATTATTTTCAATTTTCCAAAGTGGTGTAATCTTACATCTAAAAATATGTAGTTCATAAGGGGAAGTAATTTTTGTAATTCAAATGTACTTATACCATCCTACGTCCCCCAAAAAGGGTGATTGCATTCATTCAAAAATGGATAATTTTTTTCAAAAAGAATCTAAAATAATTATTCATAGTTGTCACTCTTTGCTAAACTTTGCCACAAATAAAATCCTTCATCCAATTTTTCCATGGCCAAAGGCCGGATGGCTCAAGGATTTATATTTGTACCAATTCTTTGCTTGCAAAAGAAGTGATTCTCATAAATAAAATATTGGGATATTCAGCAAAATATTTTATAATTCCAAATAGATAAAAAATTACTGCAAGAATATACTGAGGATGAAATAGTTATTACAGCCTAGTGAATTCAATGAATTATTAGTCGGGGAATCATTTTTTAATGGCAGGAGCTCCACATGAGACCCAAAGCAAGGCTTTTGTTTAGCAAAACAGTGCGAGGTTGCCTCTAGAAGAAAAAAAAGGGCTAAAAAAATAGTAACAACCCATGATTTTTTCCGCCAAAAAACTTCAAACATAAAAAATTGGATGAAATTGCCAAATTGTGAATGAAAACATAATTATTATAGACAAGTGATATGTGATATTTTCTATCCAATATGCATGAAATTTGAAGCACCACTATTAATAACATTGTATATCTCCACTTTGGCTCTTCATAAAAAATGAAAATTGAATGGAAAATTGAACGGTTCTATGTACTTGTTCCTTTTATGTTTCAAGAGAATTTATCCATATGTTTCAAGAAAAATAAATAAATAATTGAATGGAAAAGTTTCCATATGTTTCAAGAAAAATATATAAATCAAAATGGAATGGAAATTTTCCATGTGTTTGAAGAAATAAAAAATAGAAATAGTTGGGTTTTGATTTTTTTTTTTTTAAATGAAGAAAGAAGAAGAAAAGAAGCCCTGAATTCCAGTTTGGCTCCTCAACAGTCCCACAAGTCCGCTCACTTTAGAGCGAATTGGTCACCCAAAAAGTGCACTCATGTGGGTGTTGACCCAATTCATTGGCCAAGTTTTCTGTAAAAGCCAACCGATGAGGAGTATTTTAGTCAGTTTGGGAAAGTATTGGGCGTGCCCTTTGCAATGAAATTTCCTTTCAATTGTTCCAAAAATATATATCTAAAAACATAAAAAAATTTATTGGGTGTACCTCGAATTGTAGCGTACTTCAAATTGTACCGTACTTGTCACATGGATTTTTTTTCCATCTATTGCAATTATAGTGATTGTCACGGTTGGGTTTGGTGTATCTAGAGCAATCGTACCAATATTCATTGAATTTAATAGTTTGCATTTATTTTTGAAGAGCCCTCAAAATCCTATTTTGTCCCCCATCCATGCTCACCAAATATGCTCTATAAATAAAAAAAATTAATCAATCACCAAGTAAAATTGATAGGATAAAGTTTATTAAACTTAAAGCATTGTTGTTGTTTTACTATAAGAAGGTCCATCCCAACAAAAGGTGAGTTTGGCCTTGGTTTCATCTCTTTGGCCAATCTTTATATGCTAACTTCTAAACTCGCCCCAAGCCCTTCTAAAATCAAGCTCGGGATTCCATTTGCTTTGTTGTGCTTGTTTGAGTTTGATTGATTTATTACTTGAATTTTAGGGAGCATTTTCTTGCCAATACTCTATTACTTGACTAGGAATCAAAATTTGTGGTTTACAATGGCTTCGGTACTCAAGACAACGAGTGGTATTTCCCTTGAATCAAACAACAATCTCATTTTAGCATTTGTTTTGATTAAATCTAGCCCTTGTTGGGCCATGACATCAAACATGAGTGGGAGACCAATCCAACTTGTTTCACATACTAAAATAATGAGCTCAAACCAGATTCATGCTTTCACATGCCAATTTGTATGTGTAGTGATGGAGATGCTCTTAGAATAATGCTCCAAAACTATCATTTTTAGTACAAGTACCAAATTTTAGAAAGAAAAACATTTTTGAACACATGATGAACAAATATTTCAAGGACCATTGTTTAACTTTCTAGGATTGAATTCCATGAGAATAATTTGAGGGGCCTTAAGATTTGATATCCAAGTTTGATGCGTGTCAGACCCTTGATGTGTGCTAGTGTAGGTGTTCTTAAAAAAAACAAGCTTTTCTACTGAAATAAGTCCATTGTAGAGAAAAACAAGTGGCTATACTATCATATGCCCTCCAAAAGTGTCTTCTAGGACTAGTATACAAGAATTAGTTTTCCAATCCCTTTTCTTTCATGTTTATGATTTAGTAGTCCTATAAGACTTCCATGGGTGGTGAGAATGTACCACCACCACTATGGAAGAAGATAAGACAATTGAAAATGTTATTCCCTATATTTGGGCAATTAGTTTTGTATGTTGTGCCCAAATTCACGTTGTTTGATTTTGATTATGTATTCAAAATTTCAAAATTTCAAAATTTAATCTTCTGCAATAAATAATTTTTTTATATGAAAACATGAGCTCTAAATGTTTGCCTTCCAAATTAGAACGGGAGGACTAGTGTAAGGGAGTCCCATCTCTCCTCTCTATAATACAATTGTATAACCAGACAATAGTCATCCCCATACTAAGAGGATTTTAAGCTTTGGTAGATACTCATGAAAGATTTAGCTATTAATTGAAGAATTATGGTTGACTGAGCAAGTATATATCAGAAGTCTCAATTGAACAACTCCAATAAAATCCTAGACTTTTGTTCCCAATTATGATTCAAAATGATGAAGAATGTAGTATAAACTTCAAAGTACCCAAATTTTTTACCTTTCCTTAACAAATGAGAGAGCTTCATCGTAGGGAGTCAAGTGACTACATTTGGAAGATAAGATCCAAATAAAGAAATCAGCATGTGACTCTAATTTAATTTGGTTACATTGATAGATATAAAATGAATTTTACCTCTACTATTTTGACCTTGTTTTTTGAATTCTTGAAAGCAATTTGACTTCAAAGGTGGCCTCTTAACAAGCCATACGTGGGGCTATCTACTTTTTCATAGCTTAGAAAGTCAATACACCACTCTTTTTCACGCCAAAAATTGGCCTTCTTTTACAAGCTTAGTGGTGATGCCCTAAAATAATTTTGTTTTCCATAGGAGGTCCTTTTCAAAGATGCAAAAGACCTACCAATTCATTTCTAATTGTCATTCCATTCTCACAACTTAGGCTCCTCCATTTTTGATCAATTGTATTATGGGGAATTTCATTAAAATGGCGATTATTCTGTGACTTTGGCATTCTCACACTTCAGACCGGGCGGTCTGAACTCTATTAGCATCCTAGATTTTTGAAATCTATACCATTATTAGATATCTGAAATTTAGGAAATATGTAGATTTTTAAAACTAATTGGTCTGAAATCTACATCTTTCCTAAATTTAATACATCTAATAGTGGTATAGAGTTCACAAATCTAAGACACTAATAGATTTTAGATTGCCTGGTCTGAACTGTGGGAACGGCACACTGTAAAAATGGCACATGAAATATCGCCATTTTAATGAAATTCCCCATTATTGTAGGTGACAACTTACGTGTAGCATGGCTAACAACAAAAGCAACAATAGAAATGTTAGAGGTGTACATGGGAAGCAAAAAATGATCACAACATGTACATTGAAAGCCACAATGGCCACCTACATTGGTTTCTTAAGTAGCCTATGGTTGCAAATTGATTTGCCTATAGATCCAGAATGGAACAAACAAAATCTTCATGAAAAAAATTCATGATAATTTGTTTTTAGGAAAAAAATATTAAAAATCATGAAATTCTTCCTAAATCTATTTTTCTATAGGGCAAAAAGATTTCTTCAACTTTTCCCATGCCACAAATAAGTTGAATTGCTTAATTGATTGGAAATAAGGTAAAACAATCCATTGTAATTAGATGACCCTATAGTAGATACCTAGGGAATGACCCCATTGTGTTTTTTTCTATTTTGTATGTGAAATTTTAGCCACAATGTATGTCTAACATGATAGTAATAGAGTGATTAGTAACCTCGTTACAAACTTTCAACTTTTCAATGAGAATTCATTGTAAAAATCTCCGGGGTTGCACTTAGTTCTACTACAACAAACCACGTGTAAACAAGTGGTTTCTAATAAACTATAATTTTAACTTCAAATTTTGAGCATTGTTTACTAACGACTATAGGATTCTACTCTCAAAATTTCAAACTCAAATAAAATATGAAATGATTTCTAGAAGAGGTTAAAAATGCACTAAAATGGCATGTTTTTTAACTCAAATATTTTTAAAGAACACATTTAGATGACCATTGCATCAATATTTAATTCAAAATGAGCTTTCAATAGAGATTTATTATTGGGGATTTTTTGTTCATTTTTTAGACAATTTTTTCTTATATAATCTAGGGGTATGAAAGTTATTTTTCAATCCTACAATGTATCTTTTTACTTCAAAAATTTGTAACTAATTATTATTAACAAATAAAAATATCAATAAGTCAAAACATAAACTTTCAAAGTAGAAAATTCTATTCATATTTTTTTCATTTAATTTTATTTAAAATTCACAAAGTATATAGGGGGGTCTAAAGTTTTGTTTGCATGTGGTTTTTATTGGACACTCTAAGTGACCCCCCCGAGGTAAAAATTGACTTTTAAAGCCTTTCACATTATGAAATATTATGATTGCTTTAGGTGGACAAGATGAGCGTTATGGATTTAGATTTTTTGGTTCTAGGATAGTCTACAGAGTGACTTTTTGGGACCATGATGTAGTGAACGCTTCAAAATTCATAGCAAATTCATACTCTATCAAAAAATTATAATTTCAATTGCTCTCACTACTACTCACTCTTCTTGTTATGTAGGGAAAAAATGAAAAATTTTAGCAACAACACTAGCGGTTGGCGCTTGCTATGCTACGCATTCACCATTAGAATTTCATTAGAATTTTTATGTATTAGATAGAATGCAGAGCAAGAATTTCAATAAATCTTTAGATAAAAATTACTAAAATCTTCATATAATTTTTTTTTATAAATAAGCATATATTGAAATAAAAAATAGAAATTTAATGAATGATGAATGAAATACATGCAATGATGAATATGGTAAAAGACACATATACATTAGAATGCATTAAAAATTTGACTCAATTGTTACAAACAATGGCAACCCAAATAGAAGAATTTAAAGGAAAAACTTATAAATTTCAAAAGTTTCGTGAACAATTTAATTGTTGTGAAATCCAAAATTGGTTCAATTTAATAAATTTCTCAAATCATTTGGTAGTAGCAATAGAAAATTGAAATCAAAAGCTCAAAGCTTACAAAAGCACAAATCATAGAAATGCAAAAGAAGTATATAGCCAAGAAAAGCAATGAAATTGTTACCTTTATAATATCACCATATTGATCCTCTTTAATATCACCTCAATTGCAACGACTATATTATTTCTATAATATCAACCTTTGTAAAAAGTGATATTATAGAGGTGATTGTGAGTTGCTACTCTATTTCAGTAATATCACATTGTGTGAAAATATGATTTCTATGTATGCATGATTGGAAATATTTTTATAAAATAATTAAAATAATTAAAATAATTATTTTAAAGACTTATCAAAATCATTATCATGCATTCTATTCAAATATATCCAATTTTTACTAATATGTGATACAATGAATGCGTAGCATAGCAAGCATAAGCCCCTAGTATTAATGGTAGCATTTGTGATGTTATAGAGGGACTTACGATTTTAGTAATATGATGAGGCCAAACTTCTTATTCTGACCATAATGGGTTGTTTTACCTTAGGTCGTCATCTAGACAATACTAGGGGTAGTCACACCTTCTTCATCAAGGCTACAATTATCGAAGAATGTGCAAGTGGTGTTTTCTTGTAGGCAATTCATGGTAGGCGGAGCTTCAATTCTTTGAGAATTTGAAGTGTTGTTTTTCGCCAATTTCTCAATCTTCATAGAATTTTGTTTTTTGAAGAAAGTGTGACTATGGTAGTATGCTCTAAAAGCAACCATTTAAGGGTTGGTCTACCTTTTTCATAGGTTTCTGTGGACAACAATATTTTTATATCATTTTTCAAAGAAAGAAAAATAGACATGGAACCAAATACAAGTGGTTTTGTATTTTCCCAAGCATTTTTGAATTACTCCTTATAAATCTTCAAAGATTAAGGATACATGCACCTATTTGTGACCATAGGTCTCCCCAAATCCATTTGTTTGCAACTTGTAAAAAGATGTGTAGACTCAAAGACTACGATTGTCTCTTGCAATAGAAAAATAAAATTTCCGAGAATGCATTCAATCACTAAAGTGGTCCATTCAAGGATCACCTCATCTCCATTCTGCCCCTAAGAGCATCACCACTTGGGAGGCATTTTGCAGGGTGATTTGGCCTGAAAAAAACAGGCTCAGTCAGGTATGGAAGCTAGGTGGGAATGGCCGCCCCACCCATAGCCTCTTAAGAGGCTATATGACGTTCCAACCAGAGTAAGAAAGAGGGAGCCTGATGGTGAAAAAACTCGGCGTGAACCACTTGCCAAAATTGTAGAAAGCAATGCACGACTTGTCTTTTCGTGTTATGCAGGCCGAGTTGAGGCCCCCAAAACCACCCTCATATGGAGGCCAAAGTTCATTTCCAAGAGGCACCTCTTAAGAGGCCATCTATTTTGGAAGATAGGTGGGGCGGTTTTAGAGGCCCCTCTTAAGAGCATCCCTACCCGTCTTGCAAAACGGATGGCTTGTCCAAGGCGGCTTGCAAAAGTGCCCCACCCGTCTTGCAAAATGGATGAACTTG
This sequence comes from Climacium dendroides, assembly GCA_950106755.1. Classification (NCBI taxonomy): domain Eukaryota; kingdom Viridiplantae; phylum Streptophyta; class Bryopsida; order Hypnales; family Climaciaceae; genus Climacium; species Climacium dendroides. The sequence continues at coordinate 13,222,217 of OX467091.1, read as the reverse complement.
CTAAGAGGCCGGACCAGAAATGTGAGGTGGCTTGCAAAAGCAAGTTGTTTTGCCAGCCAACGCGCGGCCTGCAAACAAGCCCTCAGACCGCATACGAGAAGAGACACCCAAGAAGCATGGATACCCCCGACAAGTTGATTGGATGAACTTCCGATTTTTGAGTAGAAGTTAGTTGCAATTATCTTTTTCTACTTGTTGTTTCCAGAAAATAGTGGCCGGTTAGCAGGCCACTGGTGGGGTAGTCCATATGGGATTCACTTGCAAAATGGATGGCCCCTGTTTTGCAAGCCAAAAATTTTAGCAGACGGGTGGGGATGCTCTAAGAGGCCATCCATAGGCCATCCATTTTGGAGGATGAGTGGTGATGCTCTAAAGCTAGGGTCCATTGGAGATGGTCCGTTTTACAGCACACCTACTGTACCTTATTACCGGAGGGAAAAAAGTGAAGTAACGCAGCAGAAGTAATAAAAGCATTTAACCAATTTCACCCCAGTACGACTCAGTACTGGTACCACCAAAGTCAAAACGTAACTACGAGCCGTACGTAAAAAGAGCCCAACCCCCACCCGAAGTGTCCGTCTGCCGAGGGATCTTTGTTCCTGCCTCCGTGAGTCCGTGCCAGCAGCGAAACAAAAAGCCTCCTCCCCTCCCCCCGAGACCTGGGCAAACTTCTCGGAGCTTCAGTGGACCACGGCTCCCGAGTCCCGATTGCAGCCTTTATAAAGCCACCACAGCCCGACCACCACCCAAGTGCAGACTTCGCTACTTACTGTGCTCCAGCGCCAAGGCAGCGCGCAGCGAGCGTCGTCCTGTACAGCCCGCCCCGACACGGCTGGAATCGATATATACAGCAACTCTATTATTTGTACGACCACTTCCGCTTTGCTTTTTCCAACCCAAGCTTGACTTTGAATTGGCTGCTTCGCTAGTTTCCTCACCCAATCAATGGTTTGATCATCGATGGATTGTTGAATGCGACTGTCGGTTTAGAACTTTAGTAAGACTACTTAATTGTCGACAAGCTTGAGAGTTTTCAGTTCAAAATCTATGTTTCCAGTTCTATCTACGTTGCTCCTGCTTGCCTGCCTCTTGCGTGCCCCAATGTAATGCTTCCAGTTCTATCTACGTTGCGACTCGGTCCTTGTAAGTCCCCAAAGTTTTAATTCGTAGTTTCTTTCTCAATTCGGAAAGATTGATTGGTTGATTGATTGTTGCCTGGGTATACTTTAATTTGTGTATGCTTCGGCCATTTACGTTCTTGAATCGCAGGGGACGGTGAGTTTGCAATTGAGTTATAGATTACTTAGCGATGTCGCAAAGGTTTATTAGTTTTCTCGTACAAAAAAGCGTGATTGATTGTTGTATGTAAACTTGTACGTGTGTACTTTGTGGTCGGTGTAATTTCAGAATGTTAGCTTGAGTTTGCAATTGCATGTTTCCATTTTTATGTACTTTGCGACTCGTTGTAAGTCACGAGGCTGTTTTTTTTGTTTTTTTTTTTTCATTAAGAATTAGTTGCTTTCTCAAAGGATAAGCGCGATTGATTGCTGTGTCTGTACAGGTGTGTGCTTCGACCATTTACTTGAATCTTAGGCTTGAGTTTACCATTGCATGCTTCCAGTTGTAGATTACTTTGCAAATCCTGGGAAGTCCAAAGGTCGATTAGTTTTCTATTACAAGCAAAAAGTATGATTGTTGTATGTACTTGTGTATGCTTCGTTAATGTACTCGAATTTCACGCTTGAGTTGCAATTGTTTGGAATTGTTCACCTATTCTCCTTTCCTTTGAATTTTGAACCAGAATTTTGAATTATTATTCCTTTTCTCAGAGGAAAAGCACGATTATTGTACTCTTGTGCATAGTCAATGTCCTTGAACCTCATGCTTTCACAGCTTTGGACGTACGCTGTCTGTAACTTGACTTCGCTGTAGTGCACTGTCGTACTGTCTCACTTTTTCTCGTTTTTCGCCGCATGGTAGGAGGTTTGCATTCATGTATTGACCGGTTCAATTGCGGCTCTGACTCAACTTCATGAATTGAATCTCGGATCCAGTCTACCCATCAGTTCCTTTCGCAATTTTGGGATGCATGCATCAATTGAATTTACGACTTATCTCGATGTGCCGTTTCCAATTGTGTCTAGATTGCGCACGGGCCCCGGTGACAGCGCCAGAGCTCACGAACTGAAACGTTTCCAAGATGGCGGACGACGCGGCTCCCACGATTCCTACTGCGTACATCCAGACGGGCGGTGTGAATCCCGACTGGCTGAACAAAGGCGACAACGCCTGGCAACTCACAGCCACAACGTTAGTGGGTTTGCAAACCGTCCCCGCGCTCGTCATTCTCTACGGCAGCATCGTGAAGAAGAAATGGGCGGTGAACTCCGCTTTCATGGCGTTCTACGCCTTCGCCGCTGTCCTCCTCTGCTGGGTAGGTTGGGCCTACAAGATGTCATTCGGTGAGAAGCTGATCCCAATCTGGGGCAAAGCCGGCACCACTCTCAGCTACAAGTACCTTTTGTCGCAAGCAACTCTCCCCGCGAGCGCGACCTCGCAAGTCGCGGCTCTCACGCCCTACTACCCCATGGCCACCCAAGTCTACTTCCAGTTCGTCTTCGCAGCCATCACAGTCGTGCTCCTAGCGGGCTCCTTACTTGGTCGCATGAACTTCCGCGCGTGGATGGTGTTTGTCCCACTCTGGTTGACGTGCTCCTACACTGTAGGTGCATTCTCCATGTGGGGAGGTGGGGTCTTTTGGCAATGGGGCGTCATCGACTATGCTGGTGGGTACGTGATTCATCTTTCTTCAGGAGTCGCTGGACTCACGGCCGCATTTTGGGTGGGGCCGCGGCTCACGCGCGACAGGGAGCGTTTTCCACCCAACAATGTTCTGCTCATGCTCGCGGGCGCGGGACTACTCTGGCTGGGATGGAACGGATTCAACGGCGGCGCGGCCCTTTCTGCGAATCTCGTCGCGTCGATTGCAGTCATCAACACGAATATTTGCGCCGCCACGAGCCTGCTTGTTTGGACGGGCTTGGACGTGTTAGTCTTTGGGAAACCATCAGTCATCGGCGCGGTGCAAGGGATGATCACTGGACTTGTTGTTATCACGCCAGGAGCTGGGCTGGTGCAAGGATGGGCGGCGCTCGTGATGGGGGTCTTCGCGGGCTCAGTGCCGTGGTTCACCATGATGGTGGTTCACAAGCGCTCGCCATTCATGCAAAAGATTGACGATACGTTAGGCGTGTTTCATACGCACGCCGTGGCGGGATTCTTAGGAGGATTTTTGTCGGGATGCTTCGCGGAGCCCACGCTTTGTAATTACTTCCTGCCAGTGCTGGATATTCAAGGGGCGTTCTATGGGGGTGTTGGAGGGAAGCAACTCGGGAAGCAAATTGTGGCCTCGCTTTTCATTATCGGGTGGAACGTGGTGATGACGAGCATTATTTTGGTGTTGATTAAGCTGGTGATTCCGTTGCGGATGAGCGATGAGCATTTGATGATTGGGGATGATGCGGAGCACGGGGAGGAGGCATATGCGCTCTGGGGAGATGGGGAGACGTTCGATGTGAGCAAGCATGGCGGGACGGATGCGGATTTCACCAACCATGGACATGAAATGAAGCAGCACACCGTGACAATCTAGAAAACTCGAAGCAGAAAGGAGAAAAGTCCCAAAAAAGAAAATGAGAATTCACACATTGATTTAGTCAAGTCTATTTGTGTTTGCAGATGTGCGTTTTAGTTTAGCACCACTGTTTGTTGGTGGCATCTAGAAAACTGCCTCGGTTTTATCAATGCTTTGCAGGTGATGGTGGTTTTGCTTTTATAAATATTGTACCATTTCAATGAATCAATCAAAACAGAGAAATCTTCAATGCAGTTCGTAAGCAATTATGGTTGATGCTCGATCAACTGCGGCAAGGTTTGAATTGAAGTGTAACCAGGGGTTGTTAAAGATTGCAATTTCAACTGCGCTGAGCGTTGTCCTGTTGTTATTCTCTCCACATACATTTCCTCCTGCACAATGCTTAGCTCTAGAATCTTGAGATTTCAAATTGTGCACAGGCCTCCATTCTCGGAACCCAAACACCTAATGTGCGATATTGCAATTCATTTTGTGACAAGACTGTTTCAATTAGCAATTGCATTGTTTTACGTTACATAGAAGGATTGAGATTCGATGGACCACAGGCTTGCTCCAGCTCCACGTCGGTCAGCAAAAGATCGGCATTTCATTTCATGTGGCAATTGGTAAGTTCTGCGTCTCATGACTTTTAAAGACTTTTCGGAATAGGCCACACAGTGACCCACCTTTTTCCAGTTTCTTTCACCAAACCCATGGAACACGTTCTTCAATCACTGATCCTGGACTGTACCTGGTACCAAAATTTTCGTCACATACATTTTCAAAATTACTCAAATATGGAATCTGGTGCACATGAAAAGTCAAGAAACTGGTCCGTTTTTTTCAAACCACCAACCCTGGGTCTGCTGAACCTTGCCACCTTGAGGATTATAAAATGAAGAAAGTGCAGCCGAATCTCCAGATTTGTAGGGACTGATGGCATCAATGAGTTGTACGAGATTTACGGCTTTTTTACGGCCTCTTTACGGCTCGTACAAGAGGAGACGAACCTGAGAATATCCTCCCAGAGAACAAGTCGTTGACATATTCCTACAGTAACCCTTCACGACCATCCGATGTTGCCAAACTTAGTGGAAGCTTGCCACTGAGATATACCTTTTCCGTGTGTGTTTCAAAAGTAAAACTTGAGAAAAGAGTATTGAATTGCGAGGGAAGGTGGAGTGTGGGAGACGGAGTGCGGAATCCTTGTGGACGGACACAACAATGGTAGTGTGATCGAGGGCATCCCACTCATCTGGTCAAGAATCACTGAGCCAGCGGTGGCCAAGCAATGAAGTCCAAGCTCCAGGTTTCGATCGGTTGACCGTGCAGGGAATCACGGGCAATGGTTTGGTGGAGGAAACTTGGGCCACGCTGACTGATGACATTGCCGGAGCTCGTGACTGGAGGAGCAAGCACGCACCAAGCTGGAAAGAAGAGCGGTCGGGGAGGAGAGAGAGAAAAGCTTCATGAAGAGTCTGTTGGTGTAGGACTCCAAAAAAAACAGGTTGGAGTGACAACGTAAACTAATAAGGCATGTGCACCCAAATGTAACAGGAGTAGTTTATGGACACCTAAAATAAGGGCCTCCTCTTGGGGGAATTGCACAATGGATGCCACACGGGAAAATAGGTATTGCACTTTCATTTGGACCCAATGGGTAGGGAGGGAAACAATAAAAAAAAATGCACACATATTAGATTCACTACACTAAAATTGATAAATAGTGTTGGGTGATAATTAGTGTTGTAGTGAATTGGATCATAGTTTTAATCTATTCTATTACCATTCCAACTTCTATATTTTGTTCCCATCTAACACTAAATGCACTCTTGTAGAAATGTTGAAATGACCAAATTTTACTATAGAGCTAAAATAGTGTTAGAATGGGTAAATAATGTTCTAACACTAACCTTGCAAATCACAATTAGTATTGTTGTTGACAATTAGTGTAGCCAACACTATTTACCAATTTTAGTGTAGTCTCCACCTATGAGGTTGTCCACTGGTATTGGTGAAACTTCAACTCCTCTTTTCCTACTTGCCCACCCCAACAAGACAATCGGTGGAGCCGCTTTTGTCTTACTTGAATTAGTTGTAAATTTGTCCACCGGATGAGCTTGTAAGGAGGCCTTAAGCCCTAGACTAAAGTGCAGGTGGATCCAATGTTGATAGGTGAGTTTCCATGAATGTGTCAGAGTGATGGGGCTGGGTTTTGCATTGGCCAATAAAACAATTGCAATACAAGTTTAGGATCTATTGTTTTTGGGTGTTTCAAGGTCTACTTTCATGGTAGTTTGTTATTCACAATAGGTGCATCTACCCACTTGTTTTTACAAATTCATCTATGCTTAGGGTTTGTTGTTTTTATGAAACCAATTTTGTTGATTTCCTAAACCATTTCCTAACTAGCACACACCATTTTATTTTGTTCCTACCTTCAAGATCTGCAAATCTTGAATAAGTGTCACATTTAGGTGTTTCTACTTTATGTACCTATGCAAGAAGGGAGACTCTATATTTATTAATTTTAACTTTTAAAAAAGAAGGGGAGTACAAGGTTGTCATACCGGACGGACGTCCGGTTTGCCTGTCCGATAGAGGTCTCGTCCGTCCAATGTGGTCAACACTAAATTGACTTTCTATAATTGAAAAAACAGGTGATGTGGCTGCCACATTGACGCCACCTAACTGCCAAGTAGGATCTAGGGCGCGGATGTCACTGGTAGAGGCGCGGACTTTAGTCAAGGCGCAGACATAATCTTGCCAAAGCGCGGATGTAATCTTGCCAGGGCACGGATGTTAGTCGAGGCGAGGACGAAATTGTGTCGAGGCGCGAACGAATGTCAGGGTGGGGACGAGAGTGGGTCAGGGCGTGGATGTTAGTCAAGGCAGGGATGGAATTGTGTCAAGGCGCAGACGAATGTCAGGGCGGGGACGAGAGTGGGACAGGGCACGGACGGAAGTAGTCAAAGTGCAGACAGTATTAAAGGTGTGGACGGAAGTAATCGGGGCATGGACGATTTTTTAAAAATTGGAGCCAAATTGAATTTATTTATTTTTGAATGAAGGGGGGCCTTATACAACCAAACCATATTTTATTTCATTGGGGCCAAGTGAAACTAATTCCCTGTGAATTTAAAAGTAAATTAAGGAAGAGGAATCCTGCTCCATGGACTCGTATTTTTTTCCCTTGAAGGCAAATGAATTTAATTCATTCCCCATTAAGAAGCAATAAAGGGACCTTCATTCAATTAAACCATATTTTTTTTGCATTGTAGGCAAAAAATTACTATTTTCTTTTGAATTTATGAGCAATAAGGGGGGACCTTTGCTCATGTGAACCACATTTTTTCAAGCCCTAAAGGACCATTGTCCCCTCGGGAGACAAATGGGATTTTGGGTAGGTATGTACGGGCTGAATTTTTGTCTTGATTCTTTGAAACTTTTTATGCAGATAGAAAAACTCATAAGCTTTGTAGGAATGTGATTTTTTTCCAATCGATGCCTGGGAACAAAAGTTATGCCCGAATAAGCTCAAAACATGGGAGAGGGGTTTCAGCAAAAAAAAATTTGCAGAAATTTGAATTTTTAATTTTTTAAATTTTTTTGCCACAAATTATATTTTTGTCTATCTAGGAAGCTTTGATTCATTCCATTTGGATTTGTTATGAGAAAGTTATAGACAATCTTATTTTTCAGGCACTTAGAGCATCTTTTTGAAAAAATAACTTGTACGATTCATTTCCGAATGCAATTTTTACAATTTCTTTAAAAAAAAGTTCCTTGTGGTTTAGATTTTTTGCTAGAACAATCTCACCATTGGGGTTAATGCATTTTAATTCCATATAAAAGATATTAATATTTTAGAATTTCCTACTATCTCATACATACTTCTACTTAACAATTTTTTTAATAATGAAAATTAAGTTTTTAATGAATTTCTTTTTTTTGCTAGACTCTCAACTCAATTCTCCATTATAAAGATTTAAAGCTTAAAACTTTTTAGAGCAAAAATTTAAAGTTTAAAATGTTTGAAGTAAAAAAATCTAGTCCCACAATGTGTTGAAAAACTTGTTTTTTGCACTTAAAATGTAGATTTCTTGCAATTTGTGTGGTCAAAAATTCTGAAATTTTTTCCACACATTTTCATACTAGTCAGGTATAGGATCCTACAGTTAGATGTGAAAAAACAAATTCAAATTTTTTTTCTCTTTACTAAAGAAATGGCAGTTTTGAGTGGTTTTTGGCAGAAAATAGACCTTGGTCCTTTAGGGGTTAAATTGGAGTCAAATTGAACTAATTTATTTTTGAATGAAAGGGGGCCCTTGTACAACCAAACCGTATTTTTTTCCATTGGGGTCAAGTGGAACTAATTTCTTATAAATTTAAAAGTAAAGGAAGAGGAACCTTGCTCCATGGACCCGTTTTTTTTGCCTGGTAGGCGAATGAATTTAATTCATTTTCCATTAAGAAACAATGAAGGGGCCCTCGTTCAATTGAACCATATTTTTTTGCATTGTAGGCAAAAAAATACTAATTCCTTTTGAATTTATAGGCAAAAACTTCCAATAAGGGGGAACCCTTATTCACGTGAACCACATTTTCTTAAATTGAACCCAAATTCAAGTAATTTTTTTTGGAATGAAAAGGGTCCCTTGTTCAATCAAACTATATTTTTTTCTGTTGTGAATTTCAAAGTAAAGGAAGGAGGGCCCTTGTTGGCTTGCTCACTGTTGCACTCAAACTTGTATTTTGTCGAGAGCTCGGTGAATTAAAATACTTTGGAATTCACTTGATAAAGAATCCATATTCTCCAAATCAATTACTACAATAGAACACAATGTTCTAATATACAAGCCAGATGTACTATTCAGAACATTGAAATCTTCTGTTCACACAATGACACAAAATCTTTACATTTCTCAGGATCAGTTCTTATTTTGTAATTATGATATGATTTCTTTCCAATTCATTTTTATATTGAAGAGTATTATTTATTTCAAAGTCATTCCTTCCTACGCCTACGGTCTATAGTCTACGATTCTTTCAAAATTTTAAGGTGCATAGCATCTACCATGTGCCCATGCTCTTCTGCATTCAAAATTGTTTGCTTACTCAACATTCATAAATTCACAAAAGTCATACAAATTGCCATGATGGAAGAAGTGAGTTGAGGATCTAGGAAAAAAATATTCAACCAAAAATACCTAATTTTCACTCATTAAAAAAATGTTAAGTACAAGTAGGTTTAAGATTGAAGGGAAAACTAAATTGTTAATAGCTCCAAGATGGAATTTAAACACAATAATCCCAATGGTGAGATTGTTCTAACAAGCAAATTTAACATTGTCTAATAATTTTTTTCTTAAAATTATAAAAATTGCATTTAGAAATGAATCCTATAACTTCTTTTTTCAAGAAGATGCCTAGATTGCCCGAAAAACAAGATTGTCCATAACTTTCTCATCACAAGTCCAAATAGAATGAATCAATGCTTCAAATGTAGACAAAAATATAATCTTCAAGAAAAAAAATTTAATTTAAAAAACTTAATTTTTTGTGATTTTTTTTGGGCTGCCCCTTGAGTTTCTTTTTGGACTTAGGGTGGCATAACTTTTGCTCCTAGGCACCAATTGAAATAAAAATTATATTCCCATAAAGCTAATCTAATTTACTATCTTTGAAAAAAGTTTCAAAAAATCATGTCAAAAATTGAGATCACATGAGCCTACTTGAAATCCCAAGAGTCCTCCGACCCTCATAGGGACTTTGGGACTTTAGGACTTTAGAGGTTATGAACACAAAAATAATTGGACTGATTTCAAATTTTTTGGAATCTTTCAAACATTATGCTAATGTTCCAAACATTATGCTATCAATCATTAAATTCTAAAAGAAATGCATATATAAATTAAATTTTTTTGGGTAGGATCCAATTTGGTTAATTTTGGCTTTCTACTCCTTTTGTTTCAAAATTTGTATAAATTTGAGAGAATTTTTTATTTCTCATTCTTAAAATTAAAAAAATACTACATTTGCCTTAGATTCCAAAAAAAAATTCCAAAGGGGAAAAGCACTATTCATCTTCTTATAATTTTTCTTCTCCAAAAGCTGCATTTTTTGCCTATACAATTGATCATCCAAATTCCAAAACTGTTATTATCTAAAAATCCAACGGTCAATATTTTTTAGAATTAATTCCACACATCCTACTATCCTAGACATAGTAGTCTTATTTTTTGTACGCCTCTATTAAAAATTTCAAATACATCCCATACACAAAAAAATATCCAAGTGGGAAGATTCATTGGAAAATTTCATTGTCAAAACATTGTTAGGCCTTCAGGGGTTAAACATAACTATCTTGTGATCTACTTGCTCAAATTTCCAGGAATTTTGTCCAAACATTTTTATACTACTCTAATACAATATCCTACAACTAGGTATGGAAAAAAATTCAGTTACCTACAATATCTAAGAAAAATTGAAAAATAATTTATCATCCTATTTTCAATTTTAGAGTAGAAAGAGGAGTTCATTATATACATATGAGGTGGTAGGAGGTACAACAACCCACATGAGACATGTTAATTACAATTAGTGCTTACAAGTTCCATTGCTCATGGTCAGCTCAAATTAAAGTAGGATTTTAGAGGTTGAAACTTGATGTACTATCCTATTACCAAACCTGAAACCGTTGAATTTTTCTGCAAGCAAAAAAACAATTGTATTTTACTTCAATTCCAAACATAAGTAGATGTCTAGATTACAATTATCAAAGGAACCACTTAACTTGAATCCAAAAATAAAACAAATTGTATTTGATTTTTTTCCAAAACAATTATAGTATCCAATTTTATTTGTTTTTAAAAACAACCTAAACCCAAAAATAATAGAAGAGATATTTGATTTCAATTCCTAAATCCAAACATTGAAATGAAGCATTGAACGTTTGAACTCAAATCCAAAAAACAAGTAACTTGAAATTGATGACAATCCCTACCCCCTTGCAGTAGTTTTATCCTCCAATTACAAAAAATATAACTTGTAATTGTTAATTACAGAAATTGACCCTTAAACTAGAACTGAAGATTTAGGGTTCTAGATTTGAATTGAATACCCAGGCCTTGTAGCCTTTGATTACAAAAGTAGACCCTGTAAGGTTGCAACTTGAATCTCCAAGCACTATATCCTGTATTTCATAGGAATTCCAAAATCTTGTAGCCTCTATGTAGTGCTTACAAAAGTAAATCCTTCAATCCTAACCAAATATAAAATAATTTGTATCTGGTTTGAATTCCCAATCCTTATATCTTCCATTAACACAAATGAACCCTTGAATTAGAATCCAAAAATATTAACTTGTATTTGAAGGGATTTCCAAATCCTTATAACCCTTACTTCAACTTGAAGCCCTTGAAGTACAAGCACAAAACATTTAACTTGTATTTGACTGAATTTTAAATACTTGGAACAACAATTTACCAACACCATAAACGCATAAAGCTTTCAACTATAACTAAACAAAACATAACTTCTATTTCATTTAAATTCAAAACCCTTGTAGCATCCAAAGCCTTGAACTTGCTTCAAAACCACTAGAACTTGCATTTTGTTTCCTTTCCAAATCCTTGTAGCCTCTATTTAAAAATATAAATTCTTGAACTACATTTGAATACATTGTAATACGTTAATGATGTGAATTCCAATTTCCAAACTCTTATAGCCCCCATTACCAAAAATAAATCCATTCAATTAGAACTCTACAAAATATAAGATGTGTTTGATTTGTTTTTTGAACTCTGAACCCTTTTAGTTTCTATTTGGAGAATTCAAAAATGCATCCTTCAACTTGAATTTTAAAAAATATGTATCTTGTCTTTCGTTATAAATCCAAAAACTTCTAGCGTCTAACTTAAAATTTTATTTTCTTGAAGTGTGCAAGTTAATTTTCATTTTCTGAGATCTCCTTTTTTAGGGGGTGGGGATTAGTTCTCAAGTCCTTGGGGAAGCCAAAAAGGACAAGTGCGGCACGAGAAAGGAGCCACATCCTTCCACGAATTGTCTTTAAACTCAAAAGGTAGTTGGACCTCTTCATGCAGCCATTGACTTGCAGATATTCCCTGAGCTTAAATTAAGGACTGACAGCATCAATGGTTTCCCCCTCTCCATGGGAAGGAAGAATCCCATGCCAATTTCAAATGTTGAAGCTAAATTTCACTCCCCCGTATTATCCTACTGAACGTCCACGCCCAGCCGTCCGTGCCCCTATAGGACATCTGCGCCCAGGCGTCCGCGCCCTGTTGAGTCGTCGGCGCCTTGACCAGCCGTCCGCGCCCTAACCTGGGCGTATGTATAGAAACTTATCCAAGTGACAGACTTGAATTCCCTCCAAGCCAAATTTCAACTCTCCATGACAACCTTGAATACGCAAACTCACAAACTTGAACACACAAATATTTGAACTAGTACTTCATTTCAATCCCAAACCCTGCAGTAGTCCCTCGCAAAAAAACCCTGTTGAAGGTGTGAATTCCAAAAAACTCTTAACAAGTATTTCATCTCAATTCCAAAGCCTTCTATGATCCCATTGCCAAAATACACCGTTGAACTTGAATTCTAAAATAACTTAACTAGTATTTGATTTCAATACCAAACCCTTTCAGTATCCCATTACACAAATAAAATTTTCAAGTTGAATGACTGAATTCAAAATAACTTGACTAGTATTTCATTTCAATTTCAAACTGCTTTGGTATCTCTATTACAAAAATGTACCATTGAACTTGAATTCCAAAATAACATAACTAGTATTTCATTTCAATATCACCCCCTTTCGGTATCCCCATTATAAGAATATATCGTTGAAGTCTTGAAGATCCAAACCCTTGTAGCATCTTTTTCCGAAAACAAACCCTTCAAGTATATTTCAATGTATTATAATTTGTATTTGATTTCAATCCAAACCCTTGTAGCTAAATATTTCAAAAATTAAGCCTTGAACAAAAAGCCAAAAAACTATAAGTTGATTATGATTTGACTTGTAAACTCCAAACCCTAAATCCCAAATACATTCGATTTAGAAGAATAAAAAATGAATCCTTAAACTTGAATTTAAACAAATTTGTACCTTGTTTTTCATTAGGACTCCAAACCCGGATTGTACTCACACAAATTTTGTCCTTTTTGTTTGGAAGTTCAGTTTCATTTTCTAAATTCTTTTTTGGGACGAGTCCTACTTCTCAAGTGCTTGGTGAAGTCAAGAAAGAGATGTCCGGCCCAAGAAGGGACATGCTTTCATACATTGTCTTTGAACTCAAAAAGTGGTTGGATCTCTTAATATAGCCATTGACTTGAAGATATTCCCAGAACTTAAATGAAGGGTTGGTTGCATTAATGGCTTCCCGCTCTCCATGGGAAAGAAGAATCCTATGACGAAGTTCAATGCGAATTTGACTTCCCCCACACTATGGCTGAGGAATGGGATGTCTGTGCCCCTACGTCCGTGCCCTGACAAGAAGTCCGCGCCCTCAAGAAGTCCGTGCCCTGACAAGAAGTTCGCGCCTTGACGGCAAGTCCATGCCTTTATAGGCAAGTCTACGCCTTGACGTTTGCACCCTAACAAAAAGTCTGCGCCTTGACGGCAAGTCCATGCCTTAAAAAGAACTCCGCATCCTAACGTCCGCGCCCCGATGAACTTGTCTATGTCCAATACAGTCCCTGCCCTGACGATGACATCCGTGCTTTGACATCTGTACCCGTCCATCCACGCCCTGCACTGACGTCTCCATCTTGACTTTCACATCCGCACCTTGATTCCAACGTGGACCACTAGCGTGGAAGAGACTTTCCAATTGGAAAATTTCAAAAATGAAAGGCGTCCGAACTATCTGGACTGTCCATTCATCCGGTCCGGTTCGCCCGTCCGCCCGTCTCGTCCAATCACCCTGACCTGTCCGGTATAACAACCTTGCTTTTAGCGGTTGATTGCTCAGAAAAAGATCTTTTGGAGATCAGAAAAAATTGAGAATTTTCATGGAACCTCTCATGGAATTCTACAAGAGACATGCAAGCTCATATTTTTACTTTGCACATTTGAAGAAGGAAAATCAAATTCTGCTATCTGTTTTCACTTTCGATAATCAGGGATTTTTGGCAAACCAATTGCGCCGTTGGACTCTTGGCATGATTCCCACCTTAAGTTACCGTACTTAGGTCGTAGATGCTCTTCTCTGGTTTGTCTTGAATTTTCTTCACCTGTAGGTTAACAATTGGGGGTTCTACTATTTTACTAATGGAATGAGGATACTAAAACCTCTCTTTAGGAATCTAAATTAGTATTCTTACATAGTTCCCTTAGACCACTATTAGAAAATGGTGTTCTAGTCAACAATAATTTAACAATTTTTTGTTGACTAGGATACTGTATTGACCATTTTAACAATTTTTTCTTGATTTGAACAAGTTAACAAAATGATCACTGAATTTTTGTTGATTCAAATAGTACAACATCCATATCAACAAAAAAGTTAACACTTTTTTGTTAAGAAGACATGTCTTTCACACACTGGTGATATAGGAGAGGTGACTTTGGTGACATTAGAGAAGAGAAGACAAGCTCTTTATACAAATGAGGTGATAAAAGGTCAAAACAAACCATATGGGATATGTGAATCATTCATAGTCTTAATTCACATATTCTATATGGTTTGTTCTACCTTCTACCACTCGATTTTTATAAAGAGCTTGTCTTCTCCTCTCTTTTATCATCAAAGTCACTTCTCTTCTATCACCAAATACTAAGTTCTAAGAAACTTGTCTCTTAAATTAATTATAAAGTCCAACTTTCTTCTAATTAAATTATAAAGTCTAATTTTTGGTCTTGTTTATGTGTTGTTTTTGGCCTACATGGCAATTTGTATTGGGATGGTATTTGGCTTGTCATGTGGCAGCCATTCATTGAACAAATTTAAAAATGAATTAATATTATTATTTTTTTGATTTGACGACCATAACAAAATGGACAACAATTTTTTGTTAAGTACTGTCCAAGACAACGCGACCACGAATACAAATGCTCTCAACACTTTTTTGTTAATTTTTTGTTGATATGGTCACTGTTTTTCTACTAGTGGACCAATTTAGCTAGGATTTGTCAAGTTTAGGCAAGTTGGGCAATTTCTACTAAACAAGCTTACTTTATACAATTTTTGGATTTCTACCCTATCTATATGCGGAATTTGGTTATAATTTAAAAAAATGCTCTATTTAGGACCAAATGCTATATTGGTAAGTGACATCTCTATTTTGATTATTCACTCTTTTTTGGGATTTTTGTATACTCAAAACTAATAAAATCCAAAAAAACAATTTACAAGTCCGAAGTGATTAAATGGGCACTCACACTCACATAATTCAATTTGAAATTGTAAATGAGTCATAGGACGTCAAGGGGGGATATAATTCTTGCATTTGTCCAAATAAATGATATACATGTTCACTATCTAGTGAAAAGATGTACCCTTCCTCCCCTTGTCCCCCCCCCTCTCATTTTTTATTTAAAAAAATTTTAGACCATAGATCTTCTCATAGGAAAAAAAATAAAACCAATCTCCAAGCCATTAATCTAGGGTACGAATACATATATGAAAATAGATATGAATACGGATTCAAAATACAGATACAAATATTTTTACATAAGATGGATATGATACATATATAGAAGATGGATACGAGTACATGTACAAAATATAGATACAAATACAAAAATGTACAATATAAGTATGGATACACATACAGATACAAATAGGAATACAGAAGATGTATACATGTACACACCAAAATCCCATATAAAGTGTACCACCCCATATCGATCTCAAATTACAAATTAGGGGTGGGGAGATGTTTAGAGTTTGGGTGAGGTTTGGATTGGATTGGATTGGGTTGGGGATTGGGTTGGATTGGGAATTGGATTTGGGGAATTAAAAAAATTATTTAAGTTGAGTGAGGAATCGGATTGGAAAATTTTAAAAATACATATTTAATTTAGGTGGAATGGGAGTGAACCTCTACCTCGCTATCCACTCAAAAGACAGGTTGAAAATTCACTATGCTTGTGTCCATAAGGAAAAAGGAAACTTGGTGCCACCATTTATACAATTGGGTTTAATTGGTAGGAGAAGTATGCAATTGGTACACCTTTTCACACACACCTTGCATGTGTGTTGTGTATTCAAGGTGCACTGGAGATGTTTGAGTGTTGTCTTGAATTGACCCATTTTGTTGAGACACTGATACCACTGGAAATTGAATGGCCCACAAGATTATTTGGTGTGCCATGCAAGACTCAAAACTATTTTTTTTCAAAAACAAAAACAAAAACACTTTTCTTTCCCTTGAAATTCACACATTAGCCAAAATTCAAACGGACCTCCACACGGGCTAGATTTTCTATAATGGGTGGTTGCAAGAAAGACCAAGCGATTTAGGTAGTGTTTTGCTGAATTCAAAACCATCTCTAATGTTCAAAAGTATGAATGCAAGGAGGGCCTATTTGTACAAATTTGGAGAATATAAAATAATATATTTTAAGATCTCCTTTGGTAGATACATGTCTTTCTATTTTAGAAATAGACAACAAAAATTTCAGCTCTAGATGATTAATTTGGGTACTCCCCAATACTAAAAATCCATAAACCTCAAAGTATGACAAATTAGTAAAATTGGATTTTAAATATAAAATGATTTTTTTAATTTTCTAAAAAATAAAGGATATGATTGCAATCAAGTTAACCATCTTCAATAAAAATTTCAAGTACATGGCAAAAAGTTCTAGCAAAAAACAACTCTACCACTTTGAATGTGATGCAAAATAGGACCGATCTTTCTTGCAATTATCCTAATGATGATTTTTCCTTAGGTCCCTTAGGAATTTTGTTAAAACATTTTATGTTTGAATTCCATTGTTGAGTTTGGCATTTGCTATTGAATTTTTGATTGATACTTAGTCTTATTATCTACTGGTGTGCTAATCATCCATCTACAAGCTATTCATTTGAAAGACATTGTGAACACAAGAACCGCGTAGAAAATTTGAGGGGAATGAAACAAAATTTTGCCATTAGATGCAAGTCTAATTGAATAGCAATAGAATAAGCTTTATAGTTTACCTTACAACTCTCCATCTCGCACCTTCCCAAATCTCTTTTCCATCATTCTCTTGCTTTCTCTCTTGCTTGCTTGTCACCATCTCCATTTGCATCTCTCACCATTGTATGCTTCATCTCTGTTTCTCTATTTTGTTTTGGTTGCATATAAATTAGTAAAACGAGGGTTTGACCTCAGTTAACAATTTTCACTTTTTGATATACGGTTTACAGTTTGCAAAAAGAAGAAAATCAAATAGGAGATGGAGGAGAATGTCACCCTTGATCCTATCATGCAAGATGGAAAGCATGTATTTGGCATTGTGCACATATTTGTCTTGTTCAATAACACCTTCAAGGTAAGTCAACCACTTAAATGCCCTTGTGATCTTTGTGATCTAGGGTTTGCCATTACGAGGGATGGATTTTGTGTAGGGTTTATGGTTGGAGGATTGATTAGAAATACAATGGTTTATGAACATGTAATATTAACATATGTGTGGTGGAAAATGCAGCATGTGATTGATTTTTTAGAAAAGGAGATCATTGCTCTAGTCACTAGTACTAACCCTTTTCCTCATTTTGATTCATTTTAATCATTTTATTAGGATTGTAAAAATATTATTTTCTTAAAACTTATATTAATGTAGAACTCTACACAAAATAGTGAAATTAGATTACTTTAATAATTAGGTTGCTTTACTCTAGAAAATTTACTTTATAAATTATCAAAGTCAATATATACTTCTACAAATATTTTCATTTGTACATATGTACCTAGTTCATAAGTCCCAATTACAACAACACCTAATTCAAAAGTGATGCATTCTTGAAAAGTAATAGTAATTATTTATATAGTGTCAAATGACAAGAAATTAATATGAGGCAACCTAATTTCACTATTTTGTATAGATCATCTTGAAGTAAGATTGTTGATGTAATTTTGGTGGCATCGACTTTGTAGGTGGCATAAAGGTGAAGGCTATCAAAGATGAGGCTTCTCCCTACACAACTATTCTCAATGTTTAGGATGTTGCCCAAAAGTGCAAGGTAAGTGAATTGTGTATACTAGTAAGAATTATTTTAAAATATTTTATAAATTTCTTTTTGGTTGTTTGAATAAGATTTCTTGAATTTTGTTATGATTTTATTATTTTTCTGAAACGTTTTCCTATTTTAGGAGTTGGAAATTAGCACCCTTCACATCAAGCTCTATGCTACTAGTGGTAACAAGACCAAGACTCTTGACCTAGAAGCGTAGACAACACTTCATGTATTGGCTCATTCTAGCATGAGGATTGGATGCATCGGTAAGTTCTTTCCAATATAAATATTTGATTTGCGTATTTTACTTAAGAATCATGGAAACTAACACACAAGTTGTAGCGTGAGTTATTGATAAGCATTATGTTTGACATAGTAGAGGATTGAGACTACCAATTCCAATTGATAGCATCAAATGGAAAGGAGGATGTTTGAGACATTGTCTCTAGATTTCTCTTACTTTGCTTATGTGCAAGATCCATTTGGACTATTTCTCTTTTTGCATTCCATATGGAGCTTAATTAACCCTTCACTACTTAAGGGGACCAAAGCTGTCCACAATGAATTTGTCTTATTAGAGGATCCCCACACGCCATAGAGGGAGAAAATTGTGGAACCCAATTATTGTTCTTGTTTAGGGTTGGACTTTGAACATGCATGTGACATTTTTGAGGGTTTAGTGCATACAATTTGTAAGTTTGAATAGTTTGATTTGCAAGACAACAAAAATTGAACATGGTAGGCTCTAGAAAGTGACCGATGTTTGCTGATCTCGAACTATTGGGCTTTGGATGCTGCCATTGACTATATGAAGATGGTGAGTAGTTTGAAATCACTTGCACAATTTTTAGAATTGCTTGCCTTGTTGTAACTCTGAGGTGTGTTTGAGTTTGTGTCCATGGCAATGCAAGATTATAAATTGACAACATAGTACTTGGTTGGGTTAGTTTTGAATTCATTGTTAGTCTTCAAGATGTAGTGTACAATCGTTTGATTCCATGTATGGGACTTAAGGCTCTTTTGGAATTTTTGTAGCCTTTCATGTGCTTAGGAGACTTTCTAGAATCTTTTCAAATTTTGAGAGTTGGATGCGAGCTTCTGGGCAAATTATGTTTGTTGCCACTCCTCCCTTAAATGTTCTTGGTCACAAGTAATTGCCTCTACAACAATAGCTAGTTATCAATGCTTGTGTTTGTTGGTCACTACCAATGTAAAAATCTGTATACTTCGTCCATGATCCTGTCGACACTCCAATTCTTCCTATGATCATTTATCCTTAACATCGCACATAACTATCCACAAAACCTACACAATGTATGGTTTTGCATGCAGACTATAGATAAAACGTCAATTTTGTTAAATTGACAATATTGCATTGCTTTGGTACAGTTCAGGCTATGCAACTTGAAACCAAAATCTATAATTGTCCTAGTTTGTGGTCTAAAATCAAAGGTTTGTCAAGATATCTGTCACAATTTATGGCTTGTGGAATATCACCAATGTAACAAAATTGATGTTATAAGCAAGAGTTAGCCTTCAATAACCTATCATCTATGGGGAAGTCAATCAATAATCAAGAGAAACCATAATCCGAAACATTCTCCTATATTAACAAGATGTGACGTGGAGACGACCCCCTCTCACTAGGCTCTTTAATAGGAACAACAACCCCAACTCCCATAACTACCTTGGGCATAATCGATTGGTATGAACTTCCTCCCCTTAAGTTTATTTGTCCCTAAGCCCAACTGTTATGACGGAGTTGTAATATTATCCCCCCCTTTTATGTCCTAGTGTTTGGTCCCAAGGCCTGAGGATGTTGAAAGTGAAATTCTTTAACCACCTTTGGAGCATTTTTCAAATTTCCTGTAGGTTCTGAAGAATTTTGTTTGGGCCCATAGTCCTCCTAGGAAACGAGATATTGGAGTTTCTTTCTGTGGACACTTAACTGTGAATCTAATATTCTATCCACCTCCCATTCAGTATCCCCCTCCAGAGTTACAATTGGACTTACGGCTGGGGATGGTGTCTTGCCGATATTGCTCTAAGAGTGAAACATGGAAAATGTCATGGATGCGGAGCATTTTAGGTAGTTTTAATTGATATACTAAGTTAGATACTTTAGCTATAATCGAATATGGCCCCAAAAACTTTGATGCTAGTTTCTTAGACGGTGCCGTTGTAGCGATATTGTCATGCCTAAGTAATACTTTATCACCGACTTTGAAATCAGATTGTTCTTGAATATGCTGGTCATAGTTTTGTTTAGCTTACTCTCCCACAATCTTTATCATATTTTTCACCTCTTCATGTATATCTTGTAATTGATGGATTCTTCCTTCCGCTGTGGGGACCATCAAATTTGTAGACCTCTTAAAAGATAATGTTGGATGATAGCCATATGTAGCATAAAACGGTGAAAACCCTGTTGCCGCATGGAGGGAGTTATTATAAGCAAATTTAGTTATGGGTCAAAAGTCTGACCAATCGTCTTGTCTCCTTGTTGTGAACATTTGTAGAATTTGTTCTAGAACTTGATTGACCCGCTCCGTTTGACCGTCGGATTGCAGATGGAAAGCTATTGTAGGAGTTGGATGAATGCGAAGAAGCTCATACAACCTTTGCATAAACTTTGAGACAAATACCAAACTGTGATAAAAAATTATTTCTTCGGGTGTTCCGTGATGCTTCCATACGTGATGAAGGTATAATGTGGCCATTCCATTTGAGTCAATGGTTTCCATAGTGGGAATAAAGTACGCTAATTTGGTATTCTTATCCACTACAACCAAAATTGTATTAAAACCTGCACTATTTGGTAACTTCACGATAAAGTCAGTTGTAACTTGCTTAGTTGCTTCTACAGAGCCTCAGCCACTAGAATGGGTTGTAGTACACCATATTGACGATGGTGTAAAGGCTTGGATTGCTAGCACATGTCACAACCATCAACATAATAATGAACATAGTGCCGCAAGGTTGGCCAATAAAACGTTCATGTAACAAGGTCCACTATCTTTGCCCAACCTAGATGTGCTGCCATTGGAGCGTCGTGTCTAGACCGTAATATTTGACATCGAAGTTCCTCCTCATTGGGTATGTATACTGCATTTCTAAAATAAAGAACCACCTCAGTCCCTCTTGAAAATCATTCTATTGAAATTGCCAGCAGATGTTTGTCGGTGCACCACTAGGATTGTTCATAAAAAAATTTAATATTGGTTCAAGAGTCATGTCTTCTTTTGTAGCTAATTTAATATTTTGAATAATTTGGGCATTGTTCTATATTGGTTCTCATGTTTCTAACATTGTTAGTTGTAATAATGGTGTTGAAATACCCACAATTTTCTTTTATATTCATTTGCCTAGATAATATATCCACTCATCTATTCAACAAGCCCGGTCTTTGTTAAATAGCAAAATCAAAGTCTGATAGCATCTTAGACCATCTTGCTTGTTGTCGATTAAGTTGCTTTGTGGTCAAGAATTGTTCTAAATTTTTGTGGTCGGAAATCACCCGGACTTGATGCACCGATCCCTCGAGATAAACTCGCCAATTCTGGAATGCCAAAACAATACTTAATAATATCTTGCCATATATATTATAATTTCTTTCACTTGACGACATTTTAGAACTTCGATATGCATAGGGGTGGAGATGGACATCCTCCCTATGTTGTGACAAAATTACGCCTATTGCGGTGTCAGATGCATTTGTTTTGACAATAAATGGCTTCTCAAAATTTGGGTGTATTAATATTGGAGCCTTCAAGAATTGAAATTGAATTTCTTCAAATGCCTCTTGTGTTACTTGAGTCCATTGAAATGGTTGATTTTTTTGTATTAATGTTATAAGCGGAATTGCAATTTTTGAGTAATCACAAATGAACCTGTAGTAGAAATTTGGGAACCCCAAGAATACTTGTACCTCTTTTATTGTTTTTGGAGTTGGCCATTGTCGAATTTCTTGGACCTTATCTAGGCACATTTCTAGGCCTTTGCCTGAAACAATCATTCCTAAGAACTCGACTTAGCTACGATGAAATTCACATTTGGACGCCTTAGCATACAAACTGTGCTACTATAACCGTTTGAAAACCTCTCATACCACTTGTTGATGTTCTTCCAAGGTGTTAGAAAAATGAGTATGTTGTCCAGGTAGATTATTACAAAGATATCCAATAGATCACTAAAAACGTATTGCATATGCACCTGGAACTGGGCCGAGGCATTGGTTAAGCCAAACGGCATTATCAAATACTCAAATAGCCCATACCACGTCTTAAATGTTGTCTTGAACTCATGACCAACCGCCATCCTAACTCTATGATAGACCTATCTTACATCCAACTTAGTAAAAAAATTTGATCTAATTAAATGATCAATGAGTTTGGGAATTAATGGTAACAAATACCGATTTCTCACTGTGACATGGTTTAAATTTTGGTAGTTAATGCAAACTTTAATCGAGCCATCCTTCTTTTGAGCAAATACAATGGGGACAAAAACGGAAGATTTCGATCTTCTAATCCACCCTTTCCCCAAATTTTCTTCTAAATATCGTCAAAGTTCTTCCAATTCAACTAGCGACATGGGGCGTAAACTAGTATTGCATGGTTCTTGCCCTTCTTTAAATTCGATTTTTATACCTGATGGCCCATGCTCAGGTAACTCATTGGATGCTTCTTCACTAAAAGCCTCACGTATGTCATGGTATTGAATTGGAATAAGTTCCCTAGTATTCTCATTACTAGACAGCTCCGATATTTCCAACATATAAATTTTAGACCCCTTAGTTGATAACCTAAAAGCCGCTAGTGATACCATTGCGTGTCTTGGAGCTTAGTCCCTACAACATCCACTTGTTTAGGCCTTACTAAATTCTTTTCTTTCTTCTTTTGATTGTTGAGCTCCATGGTGGGCCCCACCATTTCCTTCTTTCCATCCTTAGCAACCTGCAAGCAATTTCTGAGACAATAATTTGAATCAAACGACACCTCCCATTGCGATCACCAAATAGTCGGGTCGTGGCGGACCAACCAAGGCGTTTCCAATATACACGAGTAACATCTAGTGTTTGTGATATCCGCCGTCAACCACTCTTGATGATTTCCTACTTGTAATTCCACTAAAGCTTCATGAATAATAAGTCCTAAATTGATCATTTTCCCATCAATTACCCGAACCTCTCGTGGAACTACTTTTGTTTTTATCTCTGCTCAACAATCCCGAGCGAACTAGGGATGCATAAATATTCCAATTGCCTCCAAATCCATCAATGTGATAGCTACCCGTGAATTCAATTGTGCATCCACTATCACATGCAACTCTTGATCCATTGTGGCTCTTAAATATGAAGGTGCATAGGAATAGCCCCCGGTGAAAGTGAGGCTTGCCCTTGAGGTTGAGATAAATTGCATACCTCTCTAGCCAACTCGCTTCTTGGAAATGCAGCGGCTGCAATCTAAGGCTTACCTAGGTACCAAGTTGGTTTTCTTAGTCCCAGGCCCGCCTTTTTCTCAATTCCTCAATACTTATATCTTTGCTTCCTACCGCCGCAATTGATAATGGCTTGGAGGGATTAATTGGACATTTTGCTTGAATGTGGCCCAATTGACCACAACCCCAATACAAGGCCTTATTCGTTAAATTGAGATAGAATGGTAGTTTTGAGACTTTGAAAACACATGCTAAAGTTTTTTTGAGGAAGAAGTTGCAGGCTCAATGATAAAAAACAGTTTAGTTTTTAGAGTTTCAGGCAGAAGTGAGACAACAATTTCAAAGAAGTGCACAAATAAGGTGAAATACTTTACAACGAAAAATGTCCGGTTTAGGGTTTGGAAAGAAAATACAAGCAAATTCACACTTGGAAGTTGAATGTACTCAAGGATTTGAATTCAAGTCGTGTAATTTTGCCCTGATTGGCTTCTGTAGTTTTCAAAATTTAATCTCTTAATTTCTTATGAGTCCTATGTATATACGAAGTGACTGCTTAAATGCAAAGCACTTCACTTTGATGAATATGGGGCTATAGGCATGATGTATACGCCGTATGTATAGTACAAGAGAAATAGCATATAGCCTCCAAAACTTCCATTTTTTTCCTAAGCATCGCTATTATCTACACAACTCTTTTGTTTAGCCTCCAATGCCTTAAGGTCTGCTAGGCCTTTCAAAATATCCTTGCGTCGCGAAGTAGAATGCCATGCTCTTTCACCGAACTGTACACTTGAGACCTCCATACTTCTAGTTCTAGCCTCACTGCGAAGTGGCTTGCAGGTACTAGGAGGAGCCTCGGAGGCGGAAAGGGATTTTGATCCTTGTAACGGCTTTGGCACCAAGAGTTTGACATTTGGTATGCACACAGTACTAGATCCACTGGACTTGGAGCCCAAATGCCACCGACGGTTTTGAAGAAACCTCTTTGTATGGATATTCTCTCGTGAGGGAAGCAATCGTCTCGCTCCAACACCCACTATGGGGCAAGGCCAATTATCTTTAAGTTGAGGTACCCGAACATCACTTGTAGACTTTCGATTCACTGGAAAACCAGAGGAGTCGGTACTCTTGTTCAAGTTTGAAGGCACCACGGATGTTGTCAAATGTGTAACATCGTCCAGTCTATGATTTCCCACACCAAGTTCGGGGATGAGGTGGAGTCTCCAACTTGTTGTGGCCTCCGACCGCGGAGGAGATGAAAACAAATCAGCTGGAGTCGAAGACACCCGTTTGAGTGGCGACGGGGAGCAGATGGGAGTCCTGAACGAGCCTTTACTTGGGGGACTGTCGACCAAACCGTCCTCTACGTCCCCCTTCATATAGTCTATGGCCGCGGATGCTGCATTCGTGGCGGAGTGCAGCAAATACGGTTTGGATATGGGAATGGTGTCACAACTCCCATCCACTGAATTGCAGCTCCTATCCACTGACTCGTTGGAGGTTGAGATTGATTTCTTTGATCTGGAAAGGAGACTCTTCGTCAGCGTCTACCTTTTCGGAGGACATTCACCATAGGGCAGTCCAACCTAGAGCAAGCACAAAATACAAGTGTTAGGGATGTACTTTTCAAGTAATCCTTTTGCAAGGCCAATAGCTCTTGACCAAGTGCCACAAGAAAAAACCCCAGCTTCAAAATCAA
Organism: Climacium dendroides; assembly: GCA_950106755.1. Classification (NCBI taxonomy): domain Eukaryota; kingdom Viridiplantae; phylum Streptophyta; class Bryopsida; order Hypnales; family Climaciaceae; genus Climacium; species Climacium dendroides. Next base: position 13,197,253 of record OX467091.1, on the reverse strand, counting down.
ATATTAGGTGTCAAGCTCTTTTGAATGGAGTTTATTATTTTACCACAAAGTGTATTGTACATGATTAATTTACAACAAGTAGGTGGCATTTACAACAAGTAGGTGACATTTACAACAAGTAGGTCTCTACGCGGGGACTAGAGAAGTCTACTTCCTACGGCGACCTCGCCCTACCACTAATTCTATCCCAAAAAGCTCGTATCGAACACCTAGGTTTCTACTGGACTCTCTCATTGCTTCTACGGTCTATTGCATTGAGAGGTCACGGGCACCCAAAGGGTTCAGGCCAATCCGTTTGTCTTGGACATAACCCCGCAAGTCCCCGTCGTTGCAGTTCAGATGGAGGTGCCTGAGCCAGGGTAAGAGTTCGTCCATAAGAATGTCGTCCCTCCGTTTCACGCGACTCTAAGTGTCCAAGAAGATGGAATTGCCGTTCTCATTGCAGACGCTCTCGGTAGGAGAGTCGTCAATGAGGAGGGTGTTATTCATTGAGAACGGATCCCCGCCACTAGGACTTGTGAAAAGGATCTCCGACAATACTTTCATGCAATGGACTTTGCCCCCCATATGAAAGTGCTTTCCCTCAGAGACCTCAATCTTTAGACATTGCTCTTGACCTAGGATGTCAAACAAGTCCTTGACACCGTAGAAGAGGTGTTCCACGATAGGTTCTGCATTGCGCCTCATCATCATGGTCCACACTACCACCCTCTCCGCAATGTCAGAAACTTCACGGAGGAATTGGCCAACATTCGGTCGGGCAAATACAGCCTCGGTTCCAATTACTGTTGGGATTCTATGGCATAGAACATGGTCTTCGATTTGCAAGTGCTTTAACTTTGCAACAGAGGACTTTGAAACCACTTGGCAGAGAACGCCGTTCAAGTCGAAGACAATGTTCAACCACTTTGGCCTAGTTTCTGGCCCTATCACTGGGACGTTCCTCGAGACGATGTCTCTTGCTGCTCCCTCCGATTCTACTTGACCAGAGAAAAACAACAGAGAATGGAGTTACTTGATTAAATGCAAAGGATGGACTTCCAAATTGCGGAAACACGAATCAAATCCCACTAATCTCTTGGCTGTCGTCAGGCAGAGCCTTCACAGGCAACGGACGGTGCATGCTTTGATGTTTTTGGAGCTGAGGGAAAAAACATGAATTGAATGCAATTAGATGCATATGCACAGTCTATAAAAGAAAATCCTCTCTTTATTTACAAAGAAAATGATACATGTTTTGATCTACAGCCGACTAAACTGTACACTCAGAACAGTATGCTACACTTGACTAGACGCATCCTCTCCGCGGACGGGTTTGCCGTCCGTGCGAAGAAATCGAGCCATCAAGGATTGGCGTTGCCATTCTGTCACGCAGCACGAATACGAATAAGATTTCATAATAGAACTACCACACTCTAACACTACAATTTCCTAACAAAATAAAAGAGATCAAGCGTCAAAAGTTGTAATGATCTGTTTGATATACCTGTGAGGAGGCTGTTGCTGTGCCCTCCGCTTGGGCTTCACCGCCGACTGCGACATTTTTGCCCTGCCCACTTGAGACATCCAGATCTTGATAAATGTCATCGCCTTTTTCATAGTCAACACTATCTTCATAAGGCGAAGGGGAGGTGACACCCTCCCTAGTGGATGTATCGACTTCATCTGCTATTGTCTCAGCCGCAGGAAGCGAGACGCTTTGCGTGTTATCATCGAGCCGATGATAACTATCGGATTCATGGGGAGTTCGAAGAGCCTCTGCATGGCCGGTTGCTTCCGGAACTCCAACTCCAGAGTGTCGAGGCTCTGCAAAAGATGCACTTGCAATTTGTGATGCGGGGGTCGACTGAACTAAGTCGGTATCGCCAGGAGGATTCAACATGACTTTATCGTCAGGTCGATGATATGGTAGCTGCGGCACCAATTGCTGTGCTACTTGAGGGATTTGAGGGGTGGAGGAAGGCTGCGGAGCGGGAGTGGAGATAGCGACAGGGAACGTCATTGCCTAGCTTGAAGGCCCGCCCTGCGTCTGAGATTGCATGGCCATTAGAGCAGCAATTTGCTCTTGAAATTTCAGGTAATCCGCTTGCCTTTGGACTTCTATTTGGGCCAGTCTGTCCTCAGCAGATTTAATGTCTACTTGTCTTTGCTGCTCTATTCTAGCCAACTCCGCCTTCATTGCCTCTAGTTCCCTTTGAGACGCCTCACGCTCGACTTCCTGAGCGATTCTGCGTTCCCAGATTTCCTGGTCCTGCTTCCACCAATCTTATCCACCTTCATGGGTCTGCCATCAGGGGCAATGACGACTTTCTTCTCTCGAACCTTGGGAATGCCGTCGTCGTCGTCTTCATCCGATTCATGCCTGTAGTTGATTTCCTCATCGCTATTGAGAACTTGGACTTCACGCTCAGGCAACTGTGCCTCCACTTCAGAGGCACCAAGAGTGCCGGTCAAGACAACATCGCCTTCCTCAGCCGGGGGAGGAACGATGTCGTCTTGAAGAGCATCATCCAAGACATTGTCGAAAGCCTTCTCCACAACCGCATCGACAATGGATTGCGGTGTGGCTTCCACGTCGGCTTCTTCGATATGGAAGCACGTAGGCTCAAGTCCGGCGCGCTAACATCCTCACGGCGCTTTGTGCGCAGCTCTGGGGATGGATTGTCGTCATCACCTCCGTCCTTTGATTGGCTTGCGTCCTCCGACTCGCCTCCGTCCTCCGACTCGGCTTTATCCTCTGACTCGCCTCCTTCCTCGTCCGGATCGCTGCCTGGAGAGTTCCTACCCTCTACTTGCTTTTGGAGCTTCCACTCTTCGTTCGTCTCGAAGTCGTTGTCGCCTACACCTGAAGTGGGAACAAGTGCAGGGTTGACTATGGTCTCGTCAGTAGGGGGCTCTAAGACGACGTCGTCTTCGGCTGACTCCTCTGAAAGAGAGACTCCGTCGTCACCTTCCTCTGTGAAAGGAGGCGCCTCCACCCTTTGAAATTCACGGTGGGGTTTTGTAAAGTCCAGGGAGTAGGGTGAATTGGAGAAAAGTAAGTCGTTCATGTCCATTTTGTCAGCGACGTCGGCCATTTTCGTATGTATAGAAACCGAAGATTTGTCATAGAATCTATAGAAAAAAGCTCCAAACATTTGAATCAAAGGCAGGAGGTTCAGTTAATACAATAGTTCAAGTTATTGTCGGGTTGATGATACCCAGGCTCGGAATACAACATATTCAAAGGAAACGCCGACGAATTATCGTCAGGTCGATGATACCCACGCACAGAATACAACAAATTATGCATTAACAAGCGCGAGGTTGATATGATTAAATGAATTTACCTTGGAGGCCATCATGAACTTTGTTCCCGTGTAAACTCCAAGGATGTTTTCCTCAGGCGTTGCAAAAGACTGCAGCACAGCGAGGTAGAACTCAAATCAGAGTTCGCTTGGAAACATCTTGTACTTGTTCTCCGTGCACCTCGTGGGGTCCTTATAGTACACACAATCCGGGGAGGTGTCATACCGAGCTCGCATCAGTGGGCGCACGAAAGATGCAAAATCATTTCCTTTCTTAAAAAGGAAGAGGAGTGGCACGGAGTCTATCCTCTTACGAACAGGGAGGCAGTTGAGGTTCTCGGCCTTGCAAGGTATGTACATCGAATGCACGACGTTGAATTCTTGAAGGTTGTACGCTGCAAATTTACAGGCGGCTCCCCTTTGGTTCTCGCGCTCAAAAATAAAGAGCCACACGTTTGGCTCTGTCATGGAGGGCTCAAGCTTCTCTTTCAGGAAGCTGAGAAATCGGTCGACAGCTCCCACATCGTCAATGTGAGTGTGCCTTAAAATTTCCCTAGAGTCGAACACCCCCAAGTTGATTGTCGACGCCGTGTACTGGTACGTGCTGTTCGAGACAAGTGAACACGCAACCGTGTCTATTGCGCACATGTGAACCTCGCCTATAATAATCGGAAGCTTGTACTTTAACGTCATAAAAGTTTGGAATATGTACATTACTTCTGGAAACTGATCCTCCAAATCTGTCACCCACTTCAGACGAGCGTTGTTCTGGAGTCGCTTCTTGAAATATTCTTTATTTGGGTGTGAAAGCAAGAAATCCCAAGACGCTGACGAGAACCTATGCCTCAACTTCCAGTCCCCCCACACGAAGTCATTGACGTCTCCAGTGGTATCAAAGAACTCTAGGCGCGGCTTCACTTCTACCAAATCCTACATGATAACTTTCTTCCGCTTTCTTCTTTCGACCCAATCGGAAGCCACGTAGTTGTTGCTTACTGGGATCCTAGTCTTCGAGACGGAGACTTTCGAGTACCCACATGTGCGGTTGTTTGTTTGCAAGATGAGATGTTTTGCAAAGTCCCTGAAGTCTATGTCCGTGAAGTGACCGCATCGTCTGAAAAACTCCCGCTTCAAGTTTTGGTCATTTTCCTTGAAACCTTTGAGGTCCTTGAAAGGTTCTTCGGTGATAGGGTCAATCAAATTTCCTACGGGGTGCCATTCAAGGAACTTCTCCCACATCAACCAGTAATCGTTAGGGAGAGTTGTTATCTGAACCTCATTCTTTAAGTCCTTGAGAGCGTTCACCTTGGCTCCGTCTGTGATTGGATTTATGTTTTGAAACCGTTGGAGGACTTCCATAGAGAAACTCTACAACCAGATCAATCGTGTATGTCAGCTTTGGGCCCAATAATCGGAATATTCACAAGATAATCAATCAAGAAAAAGAAACAAGCTAAATGGGGATTTATCGTCGACTCGATGATAAGTTGGGGAGCTTTACCGCGTATTTTGTTGGACTGTAAGTTGACAAATTCTTTCTGTCAAGAAGCTCTGTCTTCGACAATGCTAGGCGATCCAGCAATATCCAGATGTTGCGGCAATTGATTAACTGGTTTCCCCAAGTGGATTGGGCGTGGTGCAAGTGGTTGGTCAGATTGTAGAAAGATGAGATGTACCTCATCTTGTTTACGTCTTGCGTCCAAACAATAAGAGCTTCCCAAGTCTTTAAGTCCTCTTTCCTATCGGCGGAGCAATTTTCTTTTTGTAGCTCCTGCGAAGCTACAATGTTGTGTTGGCCATTGATGATTATGAAGCGCATTCGTCTGATATCTTCCCATTTTGACGGTTTGGTCTTCAATAGCTTATTGTCAGTGCCGACCAGAGTGAGACAAACCTTCTAGCGCTGGTCTTTGTGCACCATTTGAATGAGAAACTACTTCATGTTGGTGACTAGATTTTTTTGCAGTGTCCGGATGATGTACTCATCGTTGGCAAGTATGCACTACTTGATGTCTATCATCACTGTCTTCATGTTAAAGAGGAAGCAGTCTTTGTGGTTTGCCCAGAATTCTTGTTGAGCTTTGCCAATAGCCAAGAAGTCGGGAATTGGATCTCGGAAGGGAGCTAGTCCAGAGTTTGTAGTCAATGCCGAGCTTGAATTGCCCCTCGTAGCGGTATTTCTACGCTTCTGACTTGAATTCGTGGGTGTCGTTGCCACTCTTTTCTTCAGTTCAGATTTTGTTTGGCTGGGCTTCCCTTTTCCTTCGGAAGTTGAAGGAGCAACAAGCAGGGTCGGGATAGAGGTTTCTTTTTTCTTCCGGAATGTGGCTGCTTGTTTGCCAAAGTCAGGTTCTTTTTCCACCAAATCGTATGCGTACCGGTCCAGGCATTGAAGAATTGAGTGAAGTCTTTTTGCAATTGACTCGGCACTAGTTGTTTGCCAGGGAAGGTACTTCTCACTGAACTGTTCGACCAACGATTTCAGCTTTGTACCTTCCAGCAACATCAAGAGATTCTCCAGGTCAAATTGCCCATGGAGCTTTGTCACGTCTATCACAATAGAGTGACAGTGATTCATTTGCTCACTGAGGTCGTTCACCTCCCTCACCACAATCAGCACGTAATTGTGGTGGTGTTGCTCGATTGTCGTCACCTTCTCCCTCAAATTTAGAACTTGATATGTCAGTTGGTTCTTTATTCTATACCGGAGGAAGATGAAGTTCTTGAATCGATTGACTCCAAAACACCAGCTGTCGGTATGGTCCTTGAATTCCCATAGTGTTCCGTAGGACTCCCGGTCATCGACAATGAAGGGGTCGATTGGATTCACGAAGTGTTGGATATGGGGACTGCTGATCGAGTAGTCGTATTTGTCGCTGGCTTCCATCACTGCTGCAATGAGATTGGGGATTTAATGAATTAAATGAGTTTTAGCTTGGGCATAAAATTCTATAGAAGTTCTGTTTTCAGAGACTCATTGGTGTTAAACATTAAATAGTGAAGTTTTACAGAGGTTCTGTTATCGTCGCCCCGACGATAACTTTCATGAACGGTTGAAATGTTTATATTGGTTTCTGATTCTTGGCATTACTTATTGTCGACTCGACAATATGTTTTATACGTTCTTGAACTTTTGATACTGGGTTTGGTCTCACGCTTGGACGTATCGTCGACTCGGCAATAACTGCTATTGATTCTTAGAATTTGTTTACTCGGTGTTGAATCCTGCCTGACTTATTGTCGACCCGACGATAATCTTCCTGGAAGCTCGAAATATTGATAATTATTGGGTTTTGACTCGGGCCTTGACTTATCATCGACTTGACAATAACTTTCATGGATTCTCGAAATTGGTTTACTGGATTTGGACTCTCGGCTGGACTTATCGTCGACTCGACAATAAGCTTTATGGATGCTCGATATGACTATACTGGCTTTGTACGCTCGGCTTGACTTATCGTCGACTCGACAATAACTCTCACTAATTCCTGAAATTCTTTATCTGGGTTTGGACTCTCGGCTGGACTTATCGTCAACTCAACGATAAGCTTCATGATGCTCGAAATTTTATATTGGGTTTGTACGCCTGGCTTGACTTATCGTCGACTCGACAATAATTTTTACTAATTCCTGAAGTTCTTGATCTGGGTTTGGACTCTCGGTTGGACTTATCGTCGACTCGACGATAAGCTTCATGGTTGCTCGAAATTTTTGAATTGGGTTAGGACTCTTGCTTGGACTTATTGTCGACTCGACAATAACTTGAAATTCTAAACCCTAAACCCTAAACCCTATCACAACAATCACACAGCTCAAAATACAAACTTCAATGAATTCAAAAAAGAAACGAAGCAAAATGGAAAATGGAAATATAATCAAAACAACAGAATTACAAACATAATCAAAATAGCAAACACCCTAAACCGGAAATAGAATGAAAACAACAGAATGGAAAATGGAAACAAAAAACAAAGCAAACAAACAAGCAATCTACAAAAACAGAAAACAAACCCTCACCTGCAAACTTCTGCCAAATTGGAGAAGTACCACCGATCCGCGGCAACAGCAACAGCAAATGACCTCAGAGTTTCCAAAACAGAAGCCCCAAAATACAAGCTCCCTCCGTCCTCACGAATGAAACCATTTGCCTCCAAAGGAAAAGCTCGCGACCCTAAACCTACAAAACACGATCCATCCCAGTGCTCCAAAAAACAAGCTCGCGGGAAAACGCCGCCTACCTGCCTCCAGAACACAAACTCGCGGAAAGTGGCGGAAACTTGCGGAAACTCGCGCCTGCTTGCCTCCAGAACACAAACTCGCGGAAAAACGCCAGCAAAATACCAATAAAAACGCCAACAAAATACCAGCAAATGCTCCGTCGCTCCATCTTCACAGGCAACAACACCGCAATGCCTAAAAACACAAGCTCACAAACAAAACACAAGCTCACAATCACATGCCTCAAAATACAAGCTCAAAACCACAAGCTCGCAAAAAAGATTCTGAAACTGCCGGTGCTTAGGGTTGCGCCTTCAGGAGAGATGACCCCCGACCCTGCCACCCGAGCCCGACCCCCAACCCAAGCCCAACCCAGACCCCCGACCCCCGACCCCCAACCCGAGTCCAACCTAGACCCGAACTCGACCCCAATCAAAGCCCGACCTTGGTCTCGGAAATCCAACCCTAGTTTTGAAAATTTGAAAGCTCGAACCTGATCTTGGAATCTCTTAATCACGAAGAATTCTGTAATTCTGTAAACCTACGCATTCACAAAGAATTGTATACTTCAATCGGAAGAAATGATCGAGTGAAATCAAGACAAATTGCGTGCACCGTAAACCTTGCTTGCACGCCCCGCTCAAGAATGGCACAATTCGAACGCCACCACAACCTACTCGCCACGAGAAACCCGCTCTCAACACTCGCACAGAATGCCCGCAACAACCTGCTCGCCACGAGAAACCTACTCATAGCGCCCGCAAGAAACGACCTGCAACCCTATCGTGCCGCCGCGTGTAAGATACAGAATATACCCCCAAACCCTAGCGAAGTCTGGTAGCATCAAATACCAATACGTACCCGACTGACACACACCCTCATACCCGGATCCATCTTCACTAATAATACCCAGACTATGCCCATCCAAATCAGCCAATGACAGCCGAATCCGCCAATACCTGCCAATATCCGGATTCCACATCCTACCAAAATGACACCCGCCAATGATAGCCAAATCCATCTTTGCCAATAATGCCCGAAATAATGCAAATCATACCCTTACACTACGACATGTGCAAATGCATATACACAAAATACTAAAATTAGATTGTCTCATTTTAATTTCTAGACATTCAGGTAGAACCACCCTTAACCGATAACTTAAGCAATTGTAGCATGATGTGGAGTACTATAGGGTATAGTAAATATTTTCAGAGGTGCCTCAATAGAAATGACAGGGATTGCAAAAAAAATTTATAATTTGATCGCTTGAATTGAAATTACAGTGAATTTTGAGAAGCAAAAAGTGCTTTGGATCCATGGCCAATGTCTAGATTCTTCAAATTCTGATCATTCAAGAAATATTTTTTTTACTCATTGATTCCTACTTTCTTTCTCACTCATTTGGGACATGTGTGATGAAGTAATTAGTTCCAACCTTGACAAGTTCAAAAAATCACATTCCAATCTTTAGAATATGTGGTCGGAAATAACTACACCTATAGGTTGAATATGAGTCATTGGTCGGAAATGGGTGGTTCTACCTTAGACTATATATGTATACAAGAACGCACTACTTTTGCTGAAGATATTGATGTAATTGGGACTTATTAACCCTCATGCATACAAATGCAATCCTAACTTTAGAAGTTCAATTTTACTTGAATGGCTTGTAAAAGATCTTTCTTGGAGTAATTCAAGGCATCCTAATTGTTCAAACAAATGAATTTCAGTATTTCTTGCATAATGCATACTTCTATTTCTAAATTTTAAAGAGGGAACTAAATTGAGCATCTTTATTGCCTCCCTGGTGATGCTAAAAATCATCCCTACACTTCTAGGACTCCATAATCTCATTTTCTTTGAAGACACCATTTTTGCTAATTAGAGGTACTTTGCATGAGGTTTCTTTTACAAGATAATGCAAAGTTGAAATATTGCACTTTAGTCCTAGTATATGCAAAAAAATTTGGTCATTTAGTGGCCAACTGAAACTAAGACTTATCATTGTTTTGAGAGTTTTTCGTAAAAAACAAGGCCTCATTATAATATAACGTATTTAAAATATTTATGGTTAGTTGATTTTTTTATGACCTTAAAACACAAATTGAACAACTTCATCATTAGGATTCATATTGGTAAAACAATTGCATGTATTCAATAATTTTACATATTTAATATATCTACAATATTATTATTTACAATTACATACAATTGTTTTACCAATAATCATTCGTTGTAGGAAGAACTAAAAACTCACAGAAGTTGTAAATTATAATTTTACCCATTCAAATTAATCATTGTATTTAGTCAAGCAAGTCTTTTAACTCCAATAAATAATTCATGAAAATTCATTGAAAGCAAACTTTGTATTTAATGTATCTCATTCAAAAAAATGTATACATATTGTATTCATTTGTTAATTACAAAAAAATAGTCACACAAGTTCTAAGGAAATCTTGCCATCAAAATTGATCATTGTATTTAGTCCAACAAGTGCTTAACTCAATTAAATAAGGTATTAGAAGATACTTCAAAAATTACTAGTCATGTACAGGCTATAAATGTTTGAAAATTTATAGAGAAAGCCATGTATAGGGATGTCCCTCCTAGTACTCACATTTGCAACAATATGAGCCTAAAGTCTTCAAAACATGAGCCTAAGAGCCTAGGCTCTTACATTATAGGTACTGATGTTATAGGCACCTTGTATGGTTTTTGTATATTTAAATTATTAGTGTCTATGTTATAAGAAGCTTCCATTTTTATAAGATATTTAAATTAAAAGAGGCTAGGTTATAAGCACCTTCCATACTCATTGAATAGTTATATTATAGGTTTCAGTTATTAACACCTTCTATACATGATTATAGGAGATTTATTTTATAGATATCTATATTATGGGTAGAAATCTGAGGAAAATGCATGAAAAAATATAACCTTGAAGTTTATATCATTTGAAAGGTGTACTTTCATGGAAATGTTGAACCAAATTTTTATTTCTTTAAATCAAAACAAACAAACAAACATTCATTTATTCATCCGTTCTACTTAAAGCATTTCATTTGGCAAAAGTCAGAGTTCCTAAAAATATACAAGAAAAATAAACACAACTGAAAAAAATTGAAAATATTAGTAGGAATTCAAATACATGAAAAAATTGAACTAATATGTTATAGGCTTGTTATAGGCACCTTCAAAAGTTGTAGAGTGTCTCCTTAAATTTAGACTCACATTTCTAGACTCACATGGTAGCATCGTTGCTCTCCCACTTGCCCGGTGTTTTTAAAACATTCATGAAAAAAAAATTAAAATTGTCACAATATTTAATGAATCCTGTTGAAAAAAATATTGACATGTAATATTCATTTCTTAAAATCAATCAAAGATCAAAGTTGTAAATGATTTTAGGAACTCAAAGTGAACATTCATTTAAATTTTTATATTTTAAATGATCAACATATTTGCAACTTCCCCATTTATTTTAAAAGTAGGCTTTACATTTTTAAAGGAAGTTGGAGTTTTAAATTAGAACAAAATCCTGGCTAATTTCATTATTATTTTGGAATAACCACGTGTTGAATTTTCTTCAAAATTTACAAGGTGATATAAAGGTTGATGGTTCCCCGCTGTACTTTAACCGCAACATTAAAAACTTCCTTCTCATGAAAAATTTCGGAGGACATTCACCAAAGGGAAGTCCAACCTATTTTGAAATGATTCCAAAACTTTCCAATAGTTGTAACTAATGTCAAAGATGCATCCCAAATTAAAAAATGAGACAAGTTCACACTATTTCTAAATTTTTTTTAAATATATACTTAAAACATTCAAAAAGTTAGAACCCTAAACCCTAAAAAATTTGAACCCTAAACCCTAAACCACAAACCCTAAACCCTAAAGCCCTATTGAAGTGCAGAATTTGGCAAACTTTGATCCGCTACATATCATGCACTCTTTACAGGTAGCGTGTACATAGTAAAGGCGCCGATTACAAAAAGCTGACACAGAATCTAGTTCCTCGAAGACAACATGCCTTCTCTGACAGCCATTAATGTAGAAATTGGAGGGGGATTCGAAATTCCAAAAATTGGCGCTCAAGATTGCAAAACTTCGCGCTTTTTTTTGCCGCGCTTACGTCCTCTGTGTCACGGACTTCCTTTGCCAGAAAATCCATCTTCTCTGCCACTTCGACGTCAACATTCTTCACTGTCGTTGTTGCTATGCTGAATTTTTTCTGTTGTTGTAGCTTCTGTCTTGTTGGACACTGCGTTTCTAATTGTATTCTAGTATCTTGTCGTCCAAGGTTAGAAGTTTATTTGGCAAGCGTGTGTGTTGCAATTCAGTCGCAAGTAAGTTCTGCTTTACTCACAATCTTGAGCATTTGTTTTCTTATGTCGTTTCTTGCTCTAAAGTGTACTCATCTAATGATTTTGGCGCACTACTTCAGTCTTTTGAAACTGATATGAGAGAGTTTCTTGTTGGATTCATGTTTTCAATTTTTTTGTTGTCCTGTTGGGGTTGAAGGCCTCCTATTTTTTCGCCGATAAATCTGGAAACTTCTTTCATGCGAAAGATTTTTCCTTACCATCACTTCAGCAATAACCAAATTCTGATGACTACAGCTTATAGTTATCGTCGATTCAACGATATCTGTAGGTAGTCAACTCCCTATAACTATGTCCATAATGAGTAGAAGTGTTGTTCGACACGAGAAATATACCGTCACGAGACCAAAAACGTCATCTTTTCTCATCCATTAGATATCGTCGGGTCGACGATAACTATTCAGCATAGTTCAATTGCATGAGAATTTCTAAGTCAGTTCTTTCACAAAATTGGAGTGCAAAATAATTTGAATTACAAATAAATAATTGCCATAGACCTTTCACAAGTATCGTCGGGTCGACGATAACTATTCAGCCTTGTTCAACTGCATGGGAATTTCGAAGTTAGTTCTTTCACAACATTGGAGTGTTACTTAATTTCTTGTAGTAAATAAATGATCAGGAATTGGCAGTGCCGTCTTGCTAGTATCGTCGGGTCGACGATAACTACTTAGCCTTCTTCAACTGCATGGGATTTTCTAAGAGAATTACTTCACAATATTGAAAAGCCAAATAATTTCTTAGAGTGAATTAATGATCAGGAATTGCCATAGTCATCTCGCTAGTATCGCCGACCCAACGATAAGAGATCAATTTCTAGAGATGTATGTTATGAACCTGGAAGTTATTCAAATAATTATTTTTCAAAATAGTTCTTTGAGCAAAGCAATTGTAATTGTTGCCCATTCGACGAGAAGACCTGATTTATCGTCGAGTCGACGATAACTCGCTGAAGTTCAATTTCAACTGATTTCAAAGACAATGCCATCTTCAAGTAAACCATTATGGAATTAGTTAATATTGAGTTCATTGTTCTTTGTCTATGTAAATAAAGTTATCGTTGAGTCGACGATAACTTCCATAGGAAGTCAATGCCATTTGACTATATTTCCATCATGAATTTTGTACTTATTGTGTTGTGGATCTGAACTAATGAACAACTTCAGAATATATTAAGGGACAGGATTTAGTGACACGAGGTATTCCTAGGTTTCAGCTGTCATCCTCTCAATGAGAACTTATAGAGAAATGAAACAAAGGTTTTCATGACCTTAGTGTACTTGTAATGGTCGAGTCAAGGATATGTAAACTAATTCTCTGGATATCTGTTCAATTGAATTAATCATCCGAAGTATAATAAACTAACTTGTCGTCGACTCAAAGTAAACTTTCATAACAAAGAGGATTTTGTCGATGATCAATCACTTATTATGCGTCTTCTTATCGTCGAGTCGACGGTAAAGCATTCTGATGAAATATAATAATGCCTTGAGTTCACTAGTACATGCTACATAGACTTCATGTATAGGTTCACCTTGTCTAGATTCGATGCTGCAAAATTGTGAAACTTATTTGGTCATTTTCATTGTGTTATGGAATGGATTCTTTATCTTCGAGTTAAAGATGTCTTTAACGAGTATATGAATTTTTTTATTCAGAATGGATGTTCATGGACCTGAAGAATTTGCAAATCCAGTGCCTACCTTACCTCCTGGAATCGCCGAGTGTGACGGGATTCCTAGGGCAAAATGGCATCCTCGGGCTGTCACGCTCCGAAACGAAGTGGGAGTTGATGTTGCAAATGGAATTTGTCAAAATGTTGATCCAGATCTCGTCGTAGACATGGACGGAAGGCCTCTTGGTGACGACAGAGTAGCTGTCCAAATAGCAGAGTCTTTGTGTGAGGAGAAAGTTCTGTGCGCGTGGATGTGGTCAATCCATTCTTGGCACATCAAACAAGTGTTTCTCGAAGGTGTCAGTTTGTATGACCATGACCAGACAAACATTTACAACATGGCCGTCAATGCCCTTACTCGATGGGTTCGGAAAGGGGTTAGGTCTTACGAAACAACTCGTGAAAGGGTGGAGCCTGATCTCCCTCCCAAAAAAGAGTCCCTTCTCACTGTTCAAGCAATCACTTATGTTTCCACCAAAACATGTTGCAGAAGTAATTGCTTGCAACCATTTCCGCGTGGGCAAATTTAAGCCCTCCGAACTCAACTCCATGTAAACGATGGAGTTTATAATCGAAAGAGGTGTCTTCTCGATGTCATGGTCAGATCCACAAAGACCCTTTCGGCAAAGAGTGGATTACCTTGAAAGGTAGAAACGTGTGCCCCACTGCATGGTGGACCATTCATGGGATTTCGAAGGCTAAGTTTTACAGATACAAGGAAATGTCCAAAAACGGGAAGAAACCGGAGCAACATGGAAATCTGGGGTCCAAAAAACCAAGGATGCATACCTTGCAGGCTACTGCCACGCTTAAAACTATGATTTTGCCGAATGCTGACAAAATGCCACACAAGACAAGGACGCTGGAATTAGGGGAAAAAGTCCCTGCAATGGTTTTGCCGTCAACATTCTTGTGGAGTCACTAGTTGCCAAAAATCAATGAAGCCAATGCAACACTGAACTTGCCGCCAATTTCTTCTAGTGGTTTGAGCAACATTCGCCGGGGCTTCTTTCCCAGAATTTGCTCCGAAGGCTCGTGGGGATACTTTTGCTCAATGTGGTTTATGTGACCAATATAAGCAATTGAGGGCCGCATGTACTCCGCTTTCGTACGCCCAAGAGAAGTGGTCGCAAATTCTAGATGCTCATAATGTCGGGCAAAAGGCCTATTGACTATTGTACTATGCTAATCGATATATGTCCGAAAAATATCCTCAGAAGATGCTAACCATCATCCATGATAAAATGGATCACTCCAAGACCGCTTCTCCGCACTTCTCTCACAAGACCAAAGCAATTGATTCCTTCATGAAGATGCCTGTTGCTGTGACGGGTATGATTGCCCATGGTCATGGGGACGTTTGATACGCACATTATGGACTGGATATTTTTCCAACAGGTTCCAATCATACCATTGGGTCCATTGCAAAGTTGTTGCATGATCTTGAACAAGAACCAAAGAATTCATCACGCAAATTATTTTCTCAGGAAGAGACACAATCTGTATTAACGAAGGCAATCTTGAATGGCTCGGAGATTTGTTTAGACTCCCTCCTTCCTCCTCCTCCAGAAGCAATCCCCGCTCATCCTCTGCCACCAATATTGACTCTACAGCTCGATAATGCATCTGGTGACAATAAAAATAGATGGGTTTTTGCTTTCTGTTCACTTTTGGTTTACAAAGGCATTTTCCGCGAAGTGTACATCAACTTCCTCATTGTTGGACACACCCACGAAGACATTGATGCTCTTTTTGGCCGTTGGAGTAGTCTATTGAAGACAAATAACTACCCACACTTCCGAGGTTTATGAAATCCTTCATGGATTGTGAAAATCACCCGGTCATTCCTCATTTGATCGAGGAAGTACCTGATTTTAAGCGATTTGTGCAAGGGTACATTGGCACCGGCCGAGATTTTTTGGAAGGCCATTCGAGATCCCAGCAGTTCAAGTTCTATATGGATTCAGCTATTGGATGGCCTTTGATGGAGTATAAAAATTTGTGTACGGACAGAGATTGGTTGCTAGATCACAAAAAGGAAATTTGTTTGTGGTTAGAGACCGAAGACGGACTTCCGAAAGTGCCAAGCGGTGTTCCACTGCCTCTACTTCCACAAAATATGAAAGCATTGGAAGAGATCAAGAAGGGCTTGAATGGGTTCATTGCGAGATGGAGTGCAATGGCAGATGATCCGCTATCAGGTGATTTCTGGAGGGTCAATGGTCCTATTAAGGAGTACTGGAAAAGTATGAGAGCTGCTTTGGATGCACCCTTAGAACCGCGTGCAACATTATTAGATGGTTTTTGGCCTACTACAGAGGTCATTGAAGAAGATGAGGCAATTCGCCGGCAAAGGGAGGTCATGGCATCTCAACAGGATGTACAAGATGTGCCATTTGTTGGACATAGGCGTGATCGCCCACGTCCTTCATTTCGTGTTGATTGCGATACATTTGCAGGGTACTTTGTCGTAGTGCGCCCTGCAGATGGTGATCCAAAGCCATTCTGGCTTGCTAGAACCATTACAAATCCGAATCTGGATCTAGGGCATATGCATATGATTGAAATTCAATATTGGACGCCAGCTACAGAAAAATTCATCAATATGGAGACATATGATGGATGGGACACCAAAAAAGGGAATGTGTGGCACGAAGATCGAGTAATATCTCCAACATGGTCAAACATGGATTGTATCATGACAGTTTGGAAGCCCCATATTCGGAAAGGGACTTCAGGTCCAAGGGTGGCAATTCCAAAGCCGCAAATTAATATCATCAAAGCATCAATGGTAGCCTTTACGCGTGATACGAACAACAGTGAATCTGCAATGGAAGGTTGAATAGTTTGTAGTTACATAAGTAGACTTGATTGTAGGGTTAAGGGAGAATGGACTCTACATTCACATGTGTTGATATATTTTCAAGCTTCTATTGTGTTCATTTTATTATTGTAAGGTTTCAAGTACAATGGACTCTACATTTACATGTTCTGATATATTTGCAAGCATACATAGTGTTTAGTTTATTATAGTACTACTAGGGTGTTTGTGTAACAAATGCTGATTTCTGTTTATTGAAAATGGTTTTCCATAATATTTCTTCTCTATATTCTTCAATGAATGTATTCATTTTGAAATGTCTTTGATTTTATTTCTAAGAAATAAAATGCGTAAATGTTGATTGTGAGATCTTTTAATCTTTTTGCTTTTTTAAACTGTTGCACCATAATTAGATATGTATATTGAGTCTTTGAAGTCTCAATTTCTTGAGTAGTCTCAATTTAATGAACTCTTTTTAAATCTAAATATGCTTTTTCAAACTGTTGCACCATAATTAGACATGTATATTGAGTCTTTGAAGTCTCAATTTCTTGAGTAGTCTCAATTTAATGAACTCTTTTTAAATCTAAATATGCTTTTTCAAACTGTTGCACCATAATTAGACATGTATATTGAGTCTTTGAAGTCTCAATTTCTTGAGTAGTCTCAATTTAATGAACTCTTTTTAAATCTAAATATGGTGCAAAATTAAAATGAGACCTCCACTTGTCTCAATTTAACGAATAAGGCCTTATACCTCCCTTGTTGTTGGTATTCCAATCTCTCTACAGCCATCCTGGCCAAGGCTATGGTCTACTGATGGCAACAAGCTCCATCAAGACAGGGCTGAAATTTACCGGGTTTACTTGAAACCGTCCACCATGATCTCTTGAGACCGCAACGGACGTAGCGGGGCATCAATTTTGACATCGCAACCATAGTCTCTCATCAATCCGTGATGCCATCGCCATCCACTCTTAGAGCTTGCGTGATTGTATTTCCGCAATGGCAATGGAATCCAAAACTTCACCTTTAAGCCTTCCTCAAAATCGCGCCACTAAGCTCGCTTCATTCCAATCCACCTACGCAGCATGCTCATTGAACACGGAAATGTAAGTTGCCACAGATCCCGTTTGTCAGATTTTTCCAAGCTGGTCCTTAGCGTTACCTTTCTGATCTATGTCACCAAATACAACGATGACTGCATCTCGGAAGACATCATAGTCCACGAGCAACTCATGAGGTCATCCTTCATCTAAAGCCTGTAAAATCGGCATCACCCAATTTTGGGCTACACCTGCTATGTATGAAAGAGCATATGCCACTTTGTCTTCCTCTGAGCAGTATGCTCGAGGTTTGCCTCGGAATACTAATCACAACTGAACAAACCACTTGTACAACTCCTGCCCTGCTTTCCACTGAACTTGTTAGAAGTTGCAACTTTTGAATCCCTATTGTCAAGATTCATGCTGTCATATTCTTCTGACCTCCCTTAGGCTTGTCCTAGGGCTCCCGTAGTTGGCATTGAAGAATCCATTGACGAGGTAACAACCGTCCACTCTGATATTTGTTGGACCATGTGGGGATTTGGTTGCCTCAAAAGCGGCTTGGATCTGCTGCTGGATGTAAGCAGCCCATTCAGGACCCACCCTGCCCAGTGCCGGTGAATTCAAGTTTGTTGCAGATCCCTTGCATTCCATGACTTCCATCACCACCCCAAGCCACTGCTAGATCAATAAACCTCAATGTAACCACTCCGTCACATTTCCCCACTCCTGGCGTAGTCCAAATCTCCCCGACTTCCCCCTAGTCATAGTTGAAGATCCGGATGACCCAACTCTCCTCAACATCTTCGTCGGTCCTTCATGTACTCGCAACATCAGATGTGGACCTTCTTCGAACTGGCCGGCAAAATCACGCATGCATTCTCAATGTCAGACGTGATCAGATTGGAGCCTTCCTAAAATATCCGACAGCACGACGCGCTAGATTAAAACCTCTCCGAATCACCCAGCAAGCTCGACGACTTCTACGACTGCGACTACTTCAAAATGGGGAGATGCGCAACTTTTTTTATTTTCTGTTTCTATTTCTATTCTGTTCTCCTTACGCATGATTCCCAATCTCATCTAAAACTTTTCTATTTCTATTTCTTTTCCATTCTCCTCACACATGATTCCCAATCTCATCCAATTCCCAATCCGCTATCAAATTTTAGTGTGGAACTTAGGAAACAATCCTCAATCTGTGAATGTGGACAGTCCTTGACATCACATAATGTAAGAACTTGCATACTTCGCCCATGATCTTGTTGACACTCCAATTCTTCCTATAATCATTTATCCTTAACACTGCACATAACTACCCACAAAACCTACACATTGTATGGTTTTATATGCAGACTATAAATAAGCAAGAGTTAGCCTTCAATAACCTATCATCTATGGGGAAGTCAATCGATAATCAAGAGAAACCATAATCCGAAACATTCTCCTATATTAACAAAATGTGATGTGAGAGACAACCCTCTCTCACTAGGCTTTAATAGGAACAACAACCCCAACTCCCATAACTACCTTGGGCATAACTGATTGGTATGAACTTCCTCCCCTTAAGTTTACTTGTCCCTAAGCCCAGCTATTATGACAATCGTAACAACCGAGGTCTTTGTGAGTCAATCGTGCTTTGCAATTCACCCAATGATTAGGGCAATGCATGGTTCGCCACACAATTTTGGGAAGTCACTCATGAGACCATTGTTAACACATTCACAAACTTTTGAGTGAATGCAATAACTACTTTGCTAGTTAGAAATTTCAAACCACTCACCACAATATGAAAAAATAGACATTTTTTCAATTTTGAACCACTTGTCAAAGTATGAAAAAGTAGACATTTTTTCTATATTGAACCACTTGTCAAAGTATGAAAAATCAAATGTTTTTTCTTTTTCTTAGGACATCAAATGCTAATTTCTGAAAATCTAACCAATGGAATGTCAATTAGAAAGATCCCTAAACCCCACAGTAAGGCCACTTTCAATCTATCCGTTTATTTTGCAAGATTCTACCCCAATCTTCTTTATCCGTGTGTTTTCTTTGTCACTCATCCAAAGCACCCTTGGAAATGAGGGATTAACCCTTCATCCCTTAAGGTCCAAACATGCTTAAAAGCATCCTGCCTTTGAAATTGTTAAAACTTAAAAGTCTAAATTTCAGTAAGGTATGAAAATCTTAACCGTACAATCTTGTTGTGTGCATGTTGTAGATAGTGTAAAACAAATTTGGGGTCATTTGATTGTAGAGATTGAAAGATTATAATGTTTTAGTGTTGGAAAAAGGTATTGAAATTTTCTTAAAAATACATTTGGAGGTGAACTTTGATTTCAAAACTACCAAGTGATTCAAAACCAAAATATAAACACTTTGGTGAAAAAAATATCATTCAAATGACTCATTGTGTTTGCAAAATGGATTTGAAATGTTAAAAATCTGTGAAAAAAGTAGAAGAAAATCACATCTATAGGTGAACCTCCTACTAAAATGCTTCTCAATCACCCATAACTTCTTGGATCAATATGAAATTTTAATCACACAAACTAAACTAGTATGCTAAACTTTTACAACAAAAATTATTGAAAACGGACTATGTATGAAGAAGTTATGAGCCGCCAAAGTTCACTATAATGCAAAAACATTTGGATTTTGAACTTCAAATTGCTCACAAACATTCAAAATAGCTTGGATTGAAATTGCCTCACTTATTTCATTCCTAGCACTGAGATTAAAGGGCTTCTTTTTGCATGGAAAATTATCAGTGACATGAAATATTTTTACCACAATAACTAGACCTTAAGGGAAACAAAACACAACAAATTTTATTGAAAATAAACATTTGGTGAAAAAGATACAAGCCCACAAAGTTGCAGCCATGAGAAGGCAGTGTGCTGAATTCAAATTGAACCTCTGACTCTTTGAATGGCTTTCACAAACTCAATTTGTCTTGGATTGATCTGAAAATTTTACCACACAAACTAGACTAATATGCGCAACTTTTACAATAAGTTTTATTAAATTTGAACATCAGATGAAAATGTTAGAGCATTTCAAACTAGACTGTTATAATGTGTGAGGACACTTTTTGTCCCCTTCGGCAATGAGGGGTTAACCCCCAAAGGATCAACAATTTGTTCAACATACACAAGAAATCTTGAGTAGATTCCTACAAAATCGTTTTTGGTCAAATGTTCATGAATTTTGAACACAATGTGTAGACATATACCTCCTTTGTGAAAAAATAATTTTTTTCTGCTCGGGTGCCCAAATCAAAAGTTATGCTCCCTTGAAATTTTTAGATAACTTGGGCAATTTGGAAATCTTTGGGGAATTTTTTGAAAATCTTTTGTAAAGAAACTCATCACCTTTTGAAATTTGGCATGTATGTAACTAATAAAATATAGCATACAATTGTTCAAAAAACCCCAAAATTTAGTCCTCAAATCACATTCTAAGAGGAGTCAAACTTTGTTAGCTATATTGGGTCATTTTCTTCTAACTTCAAGTCCTATTATCTTGCAATTTTTGAAGTCAAAATTCTTGAAATTTTTTTCACATATTCCAAATGTTTGTCTTTAGCTTTTCACTATTTGAATTTCAAATTTCAAATTCCTTCGTAGTACAAGAAATCATCAAAAAATGACTAGTGTATTGCCAATTCAATTAACCCCCTTGCATTGCAAGGTGATTTAGAATAAGCTAGACTCCATATTTGATTCTAAAATTTTTCATGAATGAAACTAATATCACATACTTATGAATGGTCATAAGCCACATTTTTGTGTAGAGCAAAAATTTTACTCCATAAGGGACCAAAGTTTGTTGACCTTGTTTTGCAATGGAATGAAAAAAAAATGTTTTTTCTCACTTCAAAAGTTATAATCTTTCAATCTGTGTAATCAAATGGTTTGAAATTTTTTCCACATCCTAATGAAACACTTTACTTCAATTTTTTATAGTTGATTTTTCAAAAAAAAAGTTTTAATTTTCATTTTTGAATAACATACCAAAAAAACACAGTTTTTGACAATGTCTCCCTAAAAATGTCCTTTACGAGTTACAAAAGGATCAGCATTAGTGCTAGGATCCAGTTTTGATGTGATCTTACTTCTACTGAATTCATGACCACAAACCGCAATTTGGAAACTCAGCCATAACGATTCTGGGCAGCTATTTTACTCTCGAATTTGTTGCACTTGCTGGATATTGGGATTCAATGGCTCACTAGGAATAGAAGGTAACTAAATCAGGCTCTAAATCCATCCACATCTTCAAATGTACACTATGTGTACATGTTGCTTTTTCATAGCCTTCAACAATGTACAAACAATGTACATTTTAGGGAGTGGGCGATTTTAGAGCCCTATGTCATATTCTGCCCATGCTCCAAGAACTCCTATTTTTGTATCATGAAATTGTTACTACAAGAATGGGAAATTGTCTAGTGATGAATTGGTGCCAGTCAATTGGGATTCTTGTGCACAATTTGATGAGTATTTGGGGACTAAGTTTGATTTGGAGGTAGACACAACTCCAATGTAAATAGTGTGGAGTTATAAGTGGTGGGACAATTTGTGTGATTCTAAGCAATTACATGCACCATGTTGTTCAAGTTGAAGGTTTGCATGCCTTCATTTTTGAACTCCATTTGCACCATTATTGGACAGCTTTGTAACATTTAATGGTAGTACCTATGGACTCCAATAGCACCCTACTACTATGAGCTTTAAAAAATCATATCTAATTCTATTTAAGTTCAAAAATTATGAATCAAATTGTGATGGTCTTGTCCTCTTGTCTTCTTTTCTTGAAAATTTGTTAGAAAATGCTTTGATCTGCATAGAAGACATCCTAAGCCAATCTTAAAATAGAAGACATCCTAAGCCAATATGCTCTTAAATGGGCAGTTTCTGCACCTCTTACCTTAATTCCACAAAGCTCCAAAAAAACATGAAACGACATTGGTTAGTTGCCAGTTCCACTTGTCTTTCAACAAAACTTTACTGAAAATTATTTCAAGAAGCTTCTCCTCTCCAAAATTCAGTTTCAGCTCTTACCTGGGCAATTTTTGGACCTGTTACCTCTACATGAATTGCGGAGTCTGCAAGTGCCTGCAGGGAGCAACGAGAATGGACACTCTTCTTTGACGAGTCTGCAACTGAATGACCCCGAGCCCGGGAGCAAAAGCATGAATATCTTAACGTGAATTCCATGAAATTGGCAGAATGAGTCCATGAGCCAGTTTCATAGGCAATTACATTACCTTCTTGTGCCAAGAGATGCGCAAATTAATACTCCCTCCCCGTCCCAAAACAATTGTCCACTTTGAATGTCATGTATTTTTAAGGTTGTTTTGAGTACGTCAAAAAAATACTTCTTTGTGGCTAATTTCATTTCAGTTGCAATGAACACATGCAATTCTCTTCATTGATTCTAGTGATACCAAATTCAAAAACTTTTCTAACCATGTTTTCCACAATATTTTCAATGAAATAGGCTTAAAAAAATTTTAAACGAAAGTGTGGACAATCATTTTGAGACGAAGAGAGAGTATGTAAAAATTCCATCCACAACATTGATTTCTGCACTACGATTTCCACCCCTCCTCCCAGCTGCCTAAATCATGTCATTTCATTTCCTTCCTGGCTTGCTTGAAGAACCAGCACGCCATTTTTAATGGACGGGCTCCGATTTAACGAAACTGAAGTTGAATCCCAAAGCATGTGTCTATCTGAGGTCCCTATGACTATGAACACCGTGAATCATTTGACATTTTCAGTTTTGTTTTGAGGATTCTCGTTTCCTTGCATGGACGTATCAAACAATAGCATTGGAATTGAGCTGTTGATTTCTTTGAAGTCTGAATTTCTGGTTAATTACTTTGTGAAGGCGAGTGCTGCTTTTTTTTTCGTTTTCCATAGGTGCCAAACATTTCCTGGCAATCGCCTAAGTCTGAACTGCTGGTGTGTATGTTGCCACGACAGTCATTGTGTAACGCTTTTCTCAGTTTCAACTGATCACACTTTGATAAAATGACTGACCAACAAACACAACTCTTGAATACTATGCAAGTTGTATTATGAAAGTTAGTCAGGACAAGCTAGTTTGAAATCCACAGGCGAGGCGAGGCGAGGCGAAGCGAAGCGAATTGTTTGTAAATCATGGTTACAAAAGTATCAGTACGAATAGTTATCAATAATGATCTCTGTGCTATTGAACCTTCAACGATGCAACAATCATCCGCATTGAAAGAACTCTTTTGAACAAGCATCTCCCACTTTTTCCCACCACACCCGGTTTCTCACTTTGAGCCTTTCGATATGGGGTGATGGCAAGAAACACTTGCCGGTTTTGGCTCAAAAAGGCCTATTTAGGTGAGTACTGGGACTTTTGAAATATATATTTTTAAATATAATAAAATATGGATAATTTGTAAAGTATTGAAAATAGAATGCCTCTGAAATTTCAAACCTAAAAAAATTTATCTCTAAAAGTTATGCACCAAAAATGCACAATGGAAAACACTAAGAAAATATAGACTTTGAAGTTATATTTTTAAAAAATATTAAATAAACTCATTCAATAAAATTAAATAAAAAAATCCATTTTTCCTAACCTAAAGGTGCTCCTTCTCAAGCAATTTTTTCTGTAGGAAAAAAAGTCGTGTTTTCTACAGTTGTACAAAGGTAGTGCACTTTGAGCACATGTGGAAGGTGGATAGATTATTGTTTTACAATAATCTTCAGCATGATTGTGTAACTTAGTAGATGTCCTCATATACCAATTTTGAGCTTCATGTTTGCATTTTTGGGTCGAAAATAGGACTCAAAACCCCAAAATGGCCAAGGTAGACATCCAATCAGGGGCTATTTGAAAATAGTAAAATAATTTTTTTTAAATCCAAAAATTTACACAATATCTAAAACTACTACATCTACTTTCATTTCAAATTTCATAGAAAATGGACTGACGATGCAAAAGTTATGAGCAAAAAATACTTGTCCATGGACAAGGGGACACCCAAACAGGACAAGTGTTTCTTGCAATCACCCTATGTTGCTTTTCCACCACACTAAATTGTTCACCAAGGTCATTGAGATGCCCTTGGCAAGAGAGGCTATTTGGGTTCGCTTGCAAGTCTTCAACTACCTCTATGAGTTGAGAATAGAGATGAGCTTTGTTCTATCTTTGCCTTTTCCATTTGAAGGTACAAAAATTTATAAATTTTAGCTGCCCTACAGAATTTCTAGAGAAATCTCTTTTGGGGGGTGGATATCTAGAGATGAATGATCCTAGTTTTGACCACCGCATCCTCTAAGTAGCATGCATTCATTTTATACTATGACTTCCTCGGAGAGGAGTTTGTAAATGAGAACTTGGTGATCCGAGTGAGAATAGTCCTCCTTGATGAAGTACTCAACTCCTAGATTAGCTTGACCTCCAACCGTTGAAAAAAGAATAGATTTGACCAAGACAAGCTAAAATCCTTGAGCTATTGCGGCGTGTATTATTCCAAGAAAACTTGATAGGATTGGTTCTAACAAAGTGCTCCTCAACATTGAAGGCCCTTATGAGTGTCTAAAATGTTTGTCTCTCTACTAGAAAGATCAATTTACTACAAATATTGGACTTGTTGGCAGAGTATTTGACAAAGTTCCAATCCCCACATAAGAACCATTTGCAATCTTTATCTAATATTGCTAGTAATTCTATCCAAAGTTCCATGCATTCTCTAGATGATGTTGAAACATAGACATTTAATATAGACAAGTCTTCACCTAGAATCCCTACCAATTGTACCCATTGGATTTTCCACAATGGAAAAATCTTGAGTTAGACATGATATGTTGTATGTTTGGTGAAATCTACATACACACCCCTCCTTTCCCCGCACCCGCTTCCTAATGCTATGACTCCCATAGAGGCCTTCTTATACCAAAAAATTGGCTCTAGGCTAGATTATTTGTTTAAAAAGCAAAAGCTTATCTCCTCCAAGTTTATGTTCTTGAAAACATAATACTTCCACACTAGACTTTTATTATGTGGGCATTTAATTACCCAACTTTGGTAATTAGATGTATACAATGAAGTTCTAATGTAATACAAGTTCTATACTAAATGGGTGCCTATACATCGGTCCATTGTTCCTTTTAAGCAATGAATCTTTTCTAATTTCTAAATGCCTTGAACTTGCAAGATAACCTACAAAACCCCTATTTTAATGCATGAAATAAGCTTAATGGCCAAATGACTATGGCCACAGTGGTTCCCTAGTGTAAATGGTTTTAGCCCACAACTAAAAATATGAAGCTAAATATTAGGTCATGCCATTTCCAAAAATATAAAACTCAAGTTGATCCAATCTTCCTATCAAAAGTTATGGACAAATGAAGTTTAGCCTTTGGAAGGGCTATGGAAATTTTATCCACTCTTTTCTTTAGACCCCTATTTCCATATTAACTTGAAATTTTGGCTACTTATTTAGGTTGATACAAGCTACTTACAACATGAGTTTGGGTGCAAGTAGACAATTCCTAAAGAAGTTCCTCCGTCCTACTTTTCAACTTTTATCCTTTGTGAAGTCTAACTTGGTTTTCAAGGGTATAGTTAGTATTCAATTCCTTGAATGCTATCCTACATCAAATTTCTAGCCTTTCTTATTACATAAAATTACTACTTGGTTGTTTTCAAAAGATTCTATCCTATATCATATCGCAGTCATAAAGCTCAAGACTCCTATCAATTGACTATTTCTAGATTTTGGAATTTGGTTTCTTGTAGGGGCTAAGATTAACTATCTAGAATGCTAAGACACTTAAGATCTAGACCTTCCTAGTGAAACTTATGGGTGGATGAAATTTGACCACTAATTAGTGCTTCAAAACTTCATCTACTATTTTCCGTCATTTATAGCTTAAAAACAATTTTTTCCTTCACTTTTGAAAGTTGGATTCTTTCCACTAACTAAGGTTCTTTTCTTATACTTCTTGAATGAAAATGACTAATTTTCATCCAATCTAACTCCTAAACTTCATCCATTCATATCTTACTCATTCTGAGACAATTTTTTTTAATGTATTTTATATTTTCAAAATCCTCTAGACCTCTACTTTATGATTCTAAGACTAAACTTGACTTGACTTCCTATCTTGGATATGTAATTTATTCCTAAACCTTGGTCCTAATTGATACTTGCTAATTAAAACAAATTTAAATGGGAAAAGAATGAACTAATGACCTATCTCATATTAAAGGTCTATGATTAAGTTGTCAAGACTCCCTTCTAACACCTCTCTACCCATCATTTAGCCTTCGTGGAATTTTGCCAATTACTTGATAATTTCCTCATGTTGATTTTTGGTAAAACCCTTGGCAATCCAATTAACTTCTACCTCTTGCTAACCTTCTATTTCTCCTCCTACCTCTTTTCCTTCTGTTTCTTTTGATTTCTTTTCTTTTTTTCCTTTTTTCTTTCTATGCTACTCCTTGTAACACATTAATTAGGGTGGTTTGAGTAGTCACCAACTAATCTATGAAGCCCAAGGCAAGGATTAATTACCACATACGTTTAAGCTACCACTTATGCCTTGGATTATTTCTATGATAACCTAATCCACCATCTAATGATTGGAAATGATTGATGAAATTGCTCTTTATAATCTCATCCTTATCTTGGTGCATCTTGCCTTACTATCGCATCATTCTTTCTTCCACTTCTACTTGGATGCTTAAAATGCACTAACGGTTTGTGCAAGGAACAGAAGAGAGCCTCTAATGTGAGCTACTTGCTATTCTACTCTAGCTCCTACTTCCCATTTCTATTTGCATTCAATGGTAGACAAGAAGCAAGGTGGATTACTCAATGTCTTCCTATTGTTTTTTCCCTTGCCTTGTTGTAGTCCCATTTACATGAGATTGGGTGGACCTAATTTAAATTCTGCCAAGCTCCTTTGCAGTAGAACCCATAATCTAGAGCTCCAAACTAGAACTTGAAACCCCAAAGTCTACACTACACCATGAACCCCCAACCTAATTGTATCCTGTAACTCCATCCCAAACTATACCCGCTGTTACAAAAATTCGCTACTAGGTCCAAAATAGTACAAAGCCTTTGTTGTCGAAATGCTTTGTAAGAAGTGTCTAATACTTTTAAATACCCTTAAACACCTTACATAATAACAAAACTACCTTCAAACTCCCATTTTTCCAAATCCCAATCCTACAATTCTTACTATACCTTAGAAATTGTCATACCTAGATTTGGTTTAGCATAACTTCTTAATAATAGTTTCAAACGACTTGAAACTTTTCTACAATGTATATCAATTATCCAAATATTCACTCATCAAATTTCATCACATCCTAAGATACTATCCAACTTTGGTGGACATTTACTTACTACTAACTTCCTAATTCTTCCTAATTCTGAATATCCATTTATTGTTCTTGAGAAAATTTAGAAAAAGGGTACATTTACATATGAATAGAAAAAGTGAATCCAAAATTGGGAGTGTTGAAAAAGTAGTAAAAGCAAAATGTCGAAAGCCAAGAAAAGCAAATCAAGCTACCAAACTATCCAAATTCTAAAATTAAACTAATTCAGCACAAAAATACAGAAACTGAACGTACAGTATATCACAACTATAAATCTCAAATTCATCGAAGGTATAAGGCAATATTTGTGGAAAATTAACTACCCCTCACAGAAGATGGACATAGAAAATGGTACCAATACTTCTTGCATTTACCCTTAACACCTTAAGATTCATGTGTTTGAAATTGGCATATACACATAAAATTGCCGAAGATTAGCACTCTTTAACTCCTAAAGTTTTTTTACTATGTTTTCACCAAAACTGCTCCAAAACTGCCATCCCTAGTACAAGTACCAAATTTTTGAAAAAAAATCATTTTTGATACATCTAACTGTAGGATTTTATATTAATTTGGTTTGAGAATATGTAAAAAAAAATTCAAGAATTTTCACCGTGCAAATTGCAAGATATTAGCGTTAGAAGTGACAAATATCCTTTTGTAGCCCTACAAAAAACCAAATAGCTACACTTCAAAGGTCACATTTGTATAAAAAAAATGTCCAAAATGGTGGTTACTCTAATATTCTTTGGATTTGTTCTTCAAGGCAAATTGGATATATGCTTGAAAACTTTCAAATCATTTGGAATTGTACAACATATAGGAAAAAAGTAGTAAGTAGAAAGAAGTAGACAATGATTCAATATACTAAATTGTTAACAATTTTTTTGTGGAATTGAAAAATGCCAATCTCAATGGTTGCAATGTTGTAATAAACAATCTACACCTAATGTTTTTATTTTTTCCAAAAATATTGAAAATTGAATTAAATAAAGGACTTCTAGGTTTATTTTAGAATAGAGATTCTATAACTACATGTCACGTAAAGTGACATTGGGGCCATTCTACATCGGATTGTAGTATTAGATGGACTCCTATGAGAGTTCTTATTAGTATTGGATGGGTTTCATCCAAATGTTAGAGTTCATACCTTCAAACTACCCACAACTAAAACTCCTCATAACTTTCATCTCATTAATCAAATGGAATGATTCAAAGATATCCATGTATAAATAAATCTAAAGAACTAATTTTCAAATTTAAAAAAAAAAAAAAATGATTTTTAAAGAAGTTTTTTTTTCTACCCGAACTACCCGCCGAATGTTGAAAACTACATATTATACAATAACTTTTTAACCATGTTAAAAGTTATGCAAATTGTTGGGCCTTAAAGCTACTCCTCAGGCGTATGTTGTGTAAAAATTTCAAAGAAAAAAAATAAAAATTCCATTTGTAGTGAGTTGCTTAAATTGCATTGTTGCCTTAAAAGGCCATTTGGTCCTTTTGGAGTTAAGAAGAGGACTATTAATCAAATTTAGTTCATTTTTTAAATTTGTAACTATAGGATCATATTTTTGACTAGTATAAGAATCACATATAAACAATTTGGGATTTGAGGGCAATGTATGTTTAAAAACACAGCATCCAGAGCAAAGCAAAATTGTTTTTTTCAAAATAGCCTAAGCTATTGACAATGTGGCTTATTAGGCTTTTAAGACCCCTTACTAAAGTCTTGTGTTCAAAAAAGATCTAGGGACTTCACGTTTGAGTAAACCTCAAGTTAGAAAGAAGTATGTAAATTTTTAAAGCAAAATGATGTTGCACTCTATTTGCCCAAGTTGGGATCCAAAACAAATAAACAATTTTTTTTCAACTATTGGATCTTTAGAAAAATTAGATAACTTTGAAGTTTTTTATTTTAATAATTCCAAAAAAAATATGACAAAAAACCCCAAAATCTAATACTCTAATTTGGCTTGAAAAGAGCTTTTGCAAGTGAAAAAGTGCTCAATTTTAAATGAGACAATAAGAAATATTATAACTATAGATAGTCAAATATAATTTTTGGTAAAAATCATCTTTAAATTAGAATCATAAATGAATATAATAAAATTATTATATATTTTTAGCCATCATAATTTTTAATTTAACAAAGTTTCACATGGTTACTAATGTAAATATAATTACACCAAATTTGAGATAATTTGGATATATTTTCTGAATAATAAAGTAAAATTAGTAATCTTCCATGAAAAACTTCATGTAAAATTACTTTCAAATGAACTACATGAACAAGAAAATGTACAAATTTTAAGTGTTTCTTTTTCAACATTAAATAAAACATTAAACCATCTTAATTCCTAAGAAAGTTAACATTGAATAGATGATGAATGTTTTCAAGAGTTCATTACAGAGGCTACATAAAAGTAATGAAGTACAGTACAATGCCATACATATGTGAAGGTCATTCTCAACAAAGAAGTTCCAAAAATCAAATATCATTTTCAGATTTTTAGAGAGATCCACACCATCCTAAAGCAATCATAAGATGACACATGGTAGTTTTTTCACCAAAATATTTATTAATTCATGTTGAATCTTTACTCACCAAATGTACCAAGTGCCAAATTACTAAGATAGTTTACTCTTATTAAAAGAGACTATTTAAAAGTTGATTGCCTTTGGGGGATAAACTAAACTCCTTGAAACAATTTATCAACAAATTTTTGTAGGAAAAGATAAATGAAATAATTGGCATCAAACCCTAGTCAATCATTTCATATTTTTTGGACCTTCTTTGTGGAATTAGTAACAAAGTTTTGAAGTTGAAATGCGGTGCTCACCACAAGCACTGACCTCCTAAAATGTAATGTACACTATTGGTACATCGAAGAAAACAAAATGTACCTCTATGTGATAGGTGTATCATGATCACTTTTAGAGCAGACGACCTTAATCTCAAAACCACAAGTAATGGACTACTCTAGGCACCCGGTCATTCGCAAGACACTAAATCCAATCTACGAAATGAGCCTAGTAGTATGCAAATACAAGTTCTTGGAGATAAAAGTAAAATCTTGCCCTATATTTTGTGTTGTATTTAGAGAATGTTCTTGATCTTTTACAACTCATTCAAGGTCTCTAATTTCAAATATGAATTCAAAATTTGCAAATTTTTTCATGTGGAATTTTTTTTAAAAATTCTTGTGTTTTCCTTAGTGGGTAAAATTCTTGCGTTTTCACCCTACTAGTTCCACTTCACCATGAGACGGTCTTATTGCAACATTTTTAATTTGAGTGATTTTTCGTTGAAGAGCGATGATTTTTTTGGTAGGGAATTTTGGACAAAATATTCTTGCTTTCTAGTGAATGAAATTGCCAATTTGCTACCACATTTTGGAACAGCACTGCTCTATTCTCAGTGAATATACATTGTTTTCGATGAATAAATGAAAATTCATCCATATATTACAAGTTTCATCCACCTCTACAGATGTAAATAGCTTCATCCTTTTACAGTAGTGATTAAGGTAGAACAACCCATTGTGGTCAAAATGACCCATAGTAGACACCCAGGGAATGACCCCACCATGGTTTATTTTAGTACGTAAAAATGACATTTTGACCACAATGTATGTCTTACATGACAATAATGGCCACTTTTCAACGTGAATTCATTGTAAGAATGAACTTTTTAGACTTTCTATGTTAGAAAACACAATGACTGCTTTAGGTGAACAAAATGAACATGATGGATTCAGATTTTGTTGGTACTAAGGTTGTCTACAGACTTGTTGGGGCCATGATGCATTGAACACTTCAAACATTCACAACAAATTTATACTTTGTCAAAAAAAAATTTCAATTGCTCTCACTATTTCTCAGACTTGTACTAATGTGGGAAAAAAAATTGAAAAATTTCAGCAACAACTAGAGATGAAACTCCTAATTCTGACCACAATGGGTTGTTTTACCTTATTAATAGCTCCTTGCACTGCCTAAAACATAAATGAAATAGAAACCCCTGGTTTATTGTCCTGCATGTCGGTTCCGCTTTGAATCTTTTGGGGGCCCCTAAGTCCAGGCTTCTGCTCTCAGTTCTCTAGGCCTAAGGAGGGTGAGCTGGGCCCCCACCGTGCCTCCTCACGTTGCCCATGCACTCGCCCGTCGTCACCGTCACCATGAATCAAATCTCTAGTCACTCCGAGTCAGATCAGATATTGACGGAAGGGGGGGGGGGGCGGATGGACCCCCTTTTACTTAACTTATTGCCCCAACCAAGGATAAGGTAAAACATCCTATTGCGGTTAGATGACCCATAGCGGACACCTAACGACCTCATGACAATTTTTCAAGCCATAATCAATGCCTAACCTAACACCCATGGAGTAATTACACTAAATAGTATATTTAGTGTTAGCAACACTATTTACGAACCATGACACTAAATATCATTAATCCTACTAAAGTAAGTAACATTAAATCTAATTTCTAACACTAAATGTACTTTATGGTAAATCTGAAATTCGAAAAGGTTTACATTTAGTGTTAAAACACATTAAAGAGGGAGTTGTTGCCACCAAAAGTAGAGAAGGCCAGGGAAGGAGATGATAGAAGATGGAGGCGGTGCAATCAAGTTTAGCACTACACTCATTCCTCCAAAGTTGAGATTTAGTGTTGCGTGGAGTAGGGTGATAATTACACTAAATGTAAAACACTAAATATACTATTTAGTGTAGTGACCTCATAAGGAGCACCCAACTTTTTAGTGTAAATCATGGTAGAATGTGACTTTTTCAGGGCCTTCCACATTAGAAATTATTGTGACTGCTTTAGGGGATTAAGATGAACATATTAGATATAGTTTTTGTTGGTTATCAAGTAGCCTATTGACTCTTTTGGATAGATCAGTTCAAAAAATCATAACAAATTCATACATTGTCTAAAAAATAGAATTTCAATTGTTCTCACTATTTCTCACACTTGTCTTTACGTGGGAATTTTTTTGAAAATTTCAGCAGTGGTATGAAGGCAGACTCCAAATTCTGACCACAATGGACTACTTTACCTTAATTGTAAGAATGGTCCCATGTGGTGGAAACACCAACAACGGGCCAATGTAAGCAGTTCACCATAGATGGAGGCACCTTTTCTTAATAATAACCTTTTTTGGGGTAACGCTAACAAGTGAAAATCATGAATATTGAAAATAATAAATAGATTTTTTGGATGTGGTATGTGATTTCTATGATTTTTTAAAGTTCTGTCTCCCTGGTCCATTGAAACCAATGTTGTTGCTTTTTCATTGTAAGGTAGAAACACCCAAAAACGTCCTTGTACCTAATTTTTGTCCCATAGAGTGCCCTTAAAGTGTCCCTAGAGTTCCATTAATGTGTCTTACACATGTTTAATTGGTGATTCGCTGACGC
Source organism: Climacium dendroides (assembly GCA_950106755.1). Taxonomy (NCBI): domain Eukaryota; kingdom Viridiplantae; phylum Streptophyta; class Bryopsida; order Hypnales; family Climaciaceae; genus Climacium; species Climacium dendroides. Next base: position 13,164,006 of record OX467091.1, on the reverse strand, counting down.
ACTTGAAGAACACGTACTAAACTTTAATTTGCTAATAGTTGAATTTTGCGCAATTTAGATTTGTGTGCACCTATGGATCAGTTCCAGTGGTCTAGAAACCCGTTACTTTGAAAAATCATAAAAATTACATATCACATCGGAAAAATCTAAAACCAGCCCATTACGGTCAAGTAACCCATTGCGGTCACCTAGGAAATGACCCATTGTGGTTGTCTTTTTTTAGGATGTGAGATGTGGACCACAATGCATGTCTTACATGACAGCAATGGAGTGAGCACTGACCTCATTAGGAACTTTTGATCTTTTAGTGTAAAGTTCATTGTAAAAATTGACTTTTTAGGCCTTCCATGATAGAAAATATTTTGACTGCATTAAGTAGTAAGATGAGCATTAGTTACATGTTCAACTTTTGTTGGTTATGAGGTAGTATACAAACTCTTTTGGGTTGAATACTTCAGAAATTCCTAGAGAATTCATACTTTGTCAAAAAAATATAATTTCAATTGCACTTGTTTCTTATACTTGTACTAATGTGGAAAAAAATTGAAAAATTAAAGCGAAAAGATGATGTCAAACTCCTCATTCTGACTACAATGGGTTGGTTTACCTCATATTTGGAGGGACATCAGAGTGTTTGTTTCTTTATGTCAAAATTGGCGTTTAAACACAAAAAAAAAATTGAAACTGTCACATATGTAGACTTTGAATCAAAATCTGCAAAAATCAGTAGTCAATGAATTAAAGGTAAATATGTGTCTTTCAAATGCGAATCATAGTTAAACATTTGAAGGACACATCAACAAAAGTCTGGGGACACATTTAGCTGTAGTTTTGGGTACAAGAATGGAGAGTGGGACACTTTTGGGTGCTTTTACCTTATTTTAGAGTTAATCCTAAAAGTTGTCCCTAATTGTAATAGTGGTGTTTGAGGAAGGTTTAACTAAGAATAGCTCAAAAAAAAATACAGCACCAAACTTCATGACATACCAATTTGATTTTTTTCTCAAACTGGAGCTCCTAATCCCGCATAGCAAACACTTTACAATTATTTCTTTTGTGCCATATAAACTTTTTATTTCTTCACATCTCCAATCTTAATTGAGGCCATAGATTGCAAATATGAATTCAGAATTTGCAAATTTTATCATGGGTGGCAAATAAAAAATTATAGTGTTTACTCTAGGGATAAAATACGGGGCAATAAGGAGGCATGTTGGACAAGGATGACTTTTATTATCTTCTAATTGTGTTAATAATTTTTGGTTTACTTTTGTTTGAAGAGGGCAACACACAAATTATCCTACATGAAATCAAATTGGGCAAAAAATAAGTCATTTTTGTAAAAAACAAAGTAAATGCCATATGTCATTTTGAGAATGGTGTGAGGTGGCATGAATCCTTGGGAATCTAATGTGGAAATTCAAATTCAACGTTTGAGTCCTAAATCAAACCTTCACTTACAATAATTCAATTCTTGTGCTCTATACTAATGAAACTAACTTGCACTAATTTGGAAATCACTCAAATTAAGTATAAAATAAGGCCCATTTTTATGGTAGTTCATAGTATTTAAAAAAATTGAAATATAACATGGTTCACACTATTTTCACACTATCTCAAATATTGTATTTTTTCATTCAACTTTCATCTATTTCATCTACTTTCATTCAAATTTTGTCCAACTTTAATAAGAAATTCATCTTAAATTTCACCTTAATTAGATCCTATTAATCCAAAATCATCCAAATTAATTTGGAGAGTTTGACACTATTCAATTTGTCTCTTATACTAATTGAATTAACTCGTGAGTTAAGTTTGATTTTTTTAAGATTCTTTATAATCCCTCCATTGCAGACATATGTAGTGCAAGAAACTTAACCAATGTGGGTGATGGCCAACCCAAGATTGCATAACATTTGAAAACAATAAGGAGTTTCATAATATTATTCACCATCTAAAAGTGACCTCATTACAATTTTTTGGAATAGGACTATAAAAAGTACACTTTTGGATGCTTGTACTCAAGAATGTTATGTGTAATAGAGTCTACAAAGGATTCATAATTCTTGATTTAAGCACATAAGTGTTTAAAGTTGTAATTTTGACGTGCTATTGTGAGATGAAACATGCATGGAATTGAGAGCCATTTTTTTTGCAAATGAGAGGTATAAAAGCTAATCTCAAGCTAATATAATTGAAAATTACTTGGATTGCAATTGAATAAGAATGCACATTGATGGAATTGACTTAGAAAATCATATATCCTTTCTAGACACTACCATACTATTGTACATAGTGAAACAAATGAAAGCTATAGGTACGACCAATTGACTTCAAAGAGATTCAAAATACTTGACTCTTCCAGTTGACACTTCATTAAAGTTGATTGTAAAGTGAACCCCAAATTGTACCAAGGGTGTCAAAAGGAGGCTTAATTGAGAATAGTACAAAAGAAATGTAGCACCAGACTCCATTTGACTCCAGTGCGGTACTTTCATCCTGTGTTTTTCTCAAACTCCGGCTCATGGTCCCTTATTGCACACACTTTCCAAGTAACTCTATTTTCTCTCAAGCAATACCCACCATAATTCTTTCATGGTAGACTTTTTCTGAAGTTGCCATTGAATCCTCGTCACTCACCATTTTTTTCCCCGAGAGCAAGAAGTGGATGTGGTTTCATCTGCAGTACGAAGTTGAGAAACGGCTGCGCCATCAGCGTTAATAATAGTTCCTCCTTTTTGCTAAATCCGACACCGGTAGGGTCCATTTCACAAGGGGTGTCACGAGGCGGGAGTGAGCGCGACGAGCTATGGCTATGGCGATGGCCTCGGCGATGGCTCTCGGTCAGAGTTGTAGGCTTCTAACTTAGGTCAAATCGCTTGAAACTTGTGAAGCAGCTTTCGCTCGGAACTCGCGCCGTCGTCACGTTAACCATTCTCGCCCTACTCCGGCTGCGAGCGAATAAGGACACTCTATTGTAACCATGAACAGTTCAGAAGTCGACAAACGTCCATGCCAATATAAGTCTCACGGTTTATGGCTAATTCCTTATCTTCTTCTAGCTGACCTTGGGGATTTCATCAGCGACCTACTGGACTATCCGTCATTTGGTGCTCTATCTTTGCTCTTGCGCACTTGGAATTATATATAGGCAGATTCAACTTGACGGGATTCAATTTGACTGGATTCAATTTCGTTCTTCTGTGCAGAGACTCTACCTCCTTCAACATCAGCGCACTGTGTCACTTTGTTTGTCAATGCTCGGTGCACTTCTTGGTCTTCTATTCCTATGGCGTTTATCAGATTATGTTATCTGTTCGAATGCATGAGCTTACTTAGTTGATTTGGTGTGAGATTATAGGAGGTCGTTTGTTCGCAATCATCGGTTGAAGCAAACAGTCGATCTTTAGTAGTATGTGCTAATTTTGTCATACATTGTAAAGCTCCGAAACCGTTCGTAGGAATATTCCAAGATTGGATCGAGACGTTACACTGTTTGTCACGAGTGTTGTCACGAGTGCGCTGATGCTGACGAAGGTAGAAGTTCTGTACCAATGTGGATGGTCAAATGCTATTCGGAATATTTCGAAAGTCGAGCTGCTTGTGGACTGATCGCACGGCGTCTACGTTACGGGCAGATCGTATGGTAAATGGCGACTTTGCTTATTAAGCGGAAAGTTGTGGAGGGCAACGATGGATTGATTATTCTCTTTTTTTTTTCTCAGCGGAAGAAGCTGCAGTTGAGAATAATGCATGTGCTCAGTGATGTGAAATTGATAACTCGTGTTTCATGCAATATTTTGTGCGCACTTCTTGACTTCGTGTTGCAGGTGGTTATGGTGCGTGGTCATTCTTCGGTTCGCAATCATCTTCGTGAAAGACGTACCTGCTCGTTCGAGTTTTTGATAAACCAATGGTTTGATGAAGAACTCATCATTTGCTGTCACTTCGAAAAATCAGATATGGTCGTGAACTACTAGAATGTCTCGTCATTCGAGTGACGACCAGGATTTCTTGCGAATGTTGCTACTGTCGTGGAATCTGAAAATGCTGCTGCATGATCGCTTTTTCTAATACTACGGAGCTTGATTCAGAGCATACGGTCCATTGGTTTTATCACCAACCATCGGTAATAACGTATTCTTACAATCCATTCCCTACCAATGTACGCTACATCGATTCATTATTTCTGTGCTAATGTCCTGGCTGTTGAGAATGATTTGCACCTGACGCCATTGTCGAATGAGGTGATCATGTGTTGCAGTAGACTGAGGTCTTCAAAACAGTGGCGACAATTGATGGTCTCCATATCGCGTTGGCCAGCACACATTGGTGAAAACTATAATGTTACTGATGTGGGAAACAGAACAGCTCTTTCTCATTCTGCATTGGTTTTGATGAGAGGAGTAAGTTCCCCATATCAGTAGCATAATACTTTTCTGAGGATGTGATACTGAAGGAGGATGGACGACGATGAGGACCAGGAACCGATCGGACGACTTAATCAGTGTCATTTGTATCTTTGTGACGGTATCGGGGACGGTATTGATCGTTCGCAGGATGAATGCACTCTAGGGACCTCGCCAGTTGGCATGAACTAGTCTCAAATGCACTTCCGTCCGATCATTTGCGCAATGCTCAAATGTTCAAGGAAGCTTGTTAGTGCAAATGCTGAAATATTCGGATGTGAGAAATAGAACCTAATCTCCTAGTCTTTGAAGAAGTTGGAATACGTAGGCAATTGAAGCGACTGGTGTGGACAGTGCTATACTGAGTTCACAAATTCTCTCCACATTTGCACTGGCCCTCCCCTCTGACAAGAAGGGAATGCGGTGCCTGTACTCTCTCCCTCAGTTATACCAAAAGTTCTCTTCAACCAGACTTGCGGAGTGAGAGCCAGATTGAATCTCATCAACTGTGTGATTTCAAATTTTGCAACACAGGTGCGCTGGAAGAAAAATGGATGTTGGCCCTTCTAATTTTGCAAGAGGGGTGCCGGCTGGAAGAAAAATGGATGTTGGCTCTTCTAATTTTGCAACAGAGGTATGTTGGAAGAAAAATGGATGTTGGCCCTTCTAATTTTGCAACAGAGGTATGTTGGAAAAAACCCGGATATATGCCTTCTTAATCCTTAAAATAGCATTCTTGGCAGTTGTGAGAACTCACCCTTATCCATTGTATTATAAATGTTTAGGGCATCCTCAATCAAAGCCAGATAATCAGGCTTGACACCGGTATCGCTGCGGGTCAAGTTGCAAACCCATGTTGCAGAAGTTCCTTTGGCCTATGCCATCAACTTACTGCTTGCGGTGATAAGGGAGCCCTAAAGTAATTGTTTTGCGCTCCTCTCTGTTGAGGGGTCGAGGAAAAACAGTGGTTTATGAGCAAGTGGTTTATGAGCAATGGATTAGGATCAATGGTAAGAGAATCTTGCACTTAGTGCAGGCTCTCCAAACCACGCCCCTGTCCACGCCTTCGGGAAGAAAATGATGTCTTTGCACAATAAATAATTTTAAAATTGGATTCTTTTATAAAAACATTTAAGGTTCTTCCTCATGAATGTTAATCCCATTGCGTGGCAGAGTTGGGCTAGAATTAATACGTGGCTCAAATTTTACAAACATCTAACAAAAAGCCTCTTACATTTGACAAGAGATACCAAGATTGACAATTGAAGATTGACAATTGGAAAAGGAGGAATCTCCATGATGTCCAAAAAGCAGCTGAAAGGGTAGTCCAAAAAAAGTCACAAAAAGTTTAATTTTTTTAATTTTTATTTTTTTTCTCAAAGATTATATTTTTGTTTACATCTCAAGCTTTGATTCATTCTATTTGGACTAGTGATGAGAAAGTTATAGACAATAATTTGTTGGGGCAAGCTATGCATCTTCTTGAAAAAACAACTTATAGAATTCATTTTTGAATGCAATTTTTACAATTTTTCAAAAAACATTGTTAGGGAAGTTTAAGTTTTCTTGCTAAAATACTCTCACTATTAGTATTATTGGGCTTGAATTCTATCTTAGAGCTATTAATAGTTTAGTTTTTCCTTCAATCTTGAACCTACTTCTACTTAATAATTTTTTAATGAGTGAAAATTAAATACTTTTTTGGTGAATTTTTCTCCCTAAATTCTCAACTCAATTCTTGAAGATAAAAATTAGAAAATCAAACCAATAATGCAAAATTTTAAGTTAAGAAGATTTGAAGTCAAAAATCTAGCCGATCATGGTAACTAGTTGAAGAAGGTGGATTTTTCTTTAGAATTTGGATAATTAATGAAAGAGGAATATTCAATGAGAATATGGTTTCAACCTTTTGAGAAAGAAATTGGATTTTGATACTATTGTGTGGCTTTATAGTGAACATTGCAGATATGTGTTCATTGCAATGTATTCATAATTTTTTGTTTGCTTCAACATTTTATAATCAAAGTTCGTGGTTTGAGGTGTTCTTTCTTTTTGAAGTTTAGAGGAGGAATTTTAGATGGATATGGCAAAAATATTTTCTATTTTTGGTTATCATGATAGTGGTGGAAACGGATAATTGTGTTGAAGGATTTGTGAAGTTTTGTCAATGATCTTAGTTGAATTGGTTTGCATTGAAAACCTAATCAAACTCTCAAACTTGAATAAGAGAAACCAACTAAGTTTTGTCAATGATCTTAGTTGAATTGGTTTATTTATTTGTATTAGTTTAGTTTGGTCTGTATATTTCTATATTTCACAATGTAGCCGGTAGATTGATACTATTTGGGGTGTATGGTTTCAATTGATATAAACATTAAAAGAATCATTTTTATGAGTTAGAAGAGTTCCCCTAACGCTCATAATGAAAGCTTTCCAATATATCATGGGAAGGCCTTGTTTAATTTCTATGATCATTGAAAGACCTTCCGGTGAATTCTGGGAAAGTTTTCCTTATGATTTATTTGCCTATAGGTAAATTTTTGATAAATGCAAAATTTGATACAATTTGAATAGGCACTTAGTTGGTTTCTCTTATTCAAGTTGAGGGTTTTTGTTGAAGGTTTTGATTATTTAATGTACGATGAAAACATAATTTTTTTATTAGGAAGGAGAATTTTAAATAAAAAAATTCCTAAACATAAAGATATAGAACTAAAAAATTTAGCTTCATTTGAAAACTTTAAGGTGTCTTCAACTAATGATAGTACAATGAAAGTGGAGGGTTGAATGCATATGCTATAGGATAGTTCTAGCAATTCTATGAAGCCAACAAGATTTTTAATGCCCTACTTATTGATTCATTCAAAAATAATACATTGGAAGATCTGGATTTTAAACATTCTAAAAGAAATAAAAAAGAAGAATGGTGTGACCATGAGACTCTATTTTAGGAAAACAATAATATTAGTTTATTGATAGTGGATAGTTGAGAAATTAAACAAATAAAACATTTAATCAATGATATGCAAGTAAAAGTTTAAAGTTTAAAAAATTAGAAAAATGAAAAATCAGACCTCCCATCCAACCATTTGGACAAGAAAGGGTTTGAGTAATTGGACTTCCTCTCACCAAACCCTAAGTGCAATGTGCAATGTGAATGTGGTTGTAGATAGGATTTGGAAACGCAGGAATAAAATAAGTCTCTAGACTATTTGTAGGTTAAAGGTTGAATTGACTAATTTTTTTAATATACATTAAATTTGATTTCAATGGCAAAAAAACTACGAAAAAAAAAAGCATTTAAAGAAAGGTCACTGACAAAACAATTGAAGGCATGGCTAAACAAGTTTTGAACCAAGAAACCTTGTGACCCTATTTGTAGATAATGATATATTCCAATCATTGTCAAAATACACAAAAGCAACATTTAGTACAGAAGTCCTTTCTTGATTTTACTAGTATTTTCTCCTCAAGCAATATGGCTATAATTTAGAAAACTAGCCTAAATGTTTTTGTTTTTTGTGAGCTTTATCATTTTTTGTTCAATACAAAATCATTGTGAGAAATCCAAAGTATCAATTGTCCCCTAAATTACTCATTATAACACATTTTCATGTTTTTGAAAAATTGGACAATCTCAATGTCTTTTATGGACTAACCTTCTAAATTGAGTGCTTAATTGGTGGTACAACACAATTGTATAAATATGCCCCTATACCTTAAGATTTTTTTCTGTTCAAAGGTGGTTATTTTTATTAAATGCACTCAAATTTTAATGAATAAATGACATTACATCTATAATTTATATCTTTTTTGGATTAAATAACTTTATTACTCCAAAAAAGATGGCAAGTTACATTGCCTTCAAATTTTTTCTAAAAGCCTACAACATCCCCTTTGAAACTTTTTGGAGTCAAAGGATATATACAACCAAAGTTTAATTTACCCTTCAAAGAAAACATTCAATCTCTTTCAAAATGCAATTAAGACAATTTTTGCAAATGGTGGGAATATTGTGATTCAACTAGTGGCCAATTTTGAAAAAAGATATAGGAGAAATATATATCAAATGGAATAAGTTTGTGAGATTTAGAATTGAGAAAAATTAGTGGATATGAACTTTATATAATTGGAGCATATAGACTAATTCTATTTTTTCTCGAATGTATTTGGAACCATAGCCATTCTCAAAAGTACATTGGATTTTTCCTAATTTTTGGCTTTGAATAGAAGATTAAATTTTCTTTTTATCCGTACAATTAGATTATCCTAAAACTATTTCCACACCATTCACTTCAAATGTGTCAACCAATTTGTTTAAAAAAATTTGTGGCCATAAAATTTAAAATATCCAAGATCGTATCCCACCTAAACCATTGAAAATTGTTATTTCCAATGCATTGAGCACTAAAAGAAATTTTTAAAAAACAAATTATTATTCAATTTCATATGAAAATGTATGAAATTTTTTTTGCTTGCATGGATTGTAGAATATTAAATATTACCAAAAAAATATTAGAGTTTAAAGTAACATATAAAAATCTTCTTTTAATGATTTGTTCTATTAACAAGGGGTGAAATCAGCATCATTTAAAAAATTAGTACCACTACAATTTTATTTGTTTTTAATTGGTACAACACAACAATATTTCAATCTCCAATAAGCACTAAGATAGGAGGTCTATAAATCGCTCATTTAAGCCTACCTACCTCATCAATGACAGTAATAGATATTTTAAGGAATATATCACCCATTTTTAGATAGGGGACGCATTTAGAACCTAGTCGATTTAAGGACCTCCTACCTTAATCCAAAATAGTGTGACTAATAAATTAATGTCACATGCACTATTGCCACGAACAAAAGTTAGTCTAGCCCCCATTCTTTGACGAACTAAATCCATCCCACTGCCCGTAATAAACCGGACGTACGCCTCCGTTACCTCCAACTCTCCCGGATCGGACCAAACCAGACCTCCCAAGCCAAGCTACTCCGGATCGGTCCGAACCACACCTCCCCAAACCCAGCCACTCCGGCTCGGCCCGATCCACCTCCGCAGCTTCCAGCGGCCCTCCTTCCTTGAACTCCAACTTGCTTACTCCACTTGCCTCAATCCACTTGTCCTGCCTCTCCAACTTTTCTGCCCGCCAACGCTCGTCACCGCGTCGCCGTCTTCGTCTGCAAGTTCACCCCACGCAGTCCGCCGACCTCAGATTTTCTATTTAAACCCGCGCTCTCACAATTCCCTCAGTATCAATTGCTTTCTCTTTCGAGTTTCTGGGCTGCGTTTGAAGCGTGTTTGAGGCATCAGGGTTTCGCTCTAGTTTGAATCACCAGAGTTCGATCTAGTTTGGGATACCAGAGTTTCGCCCGAGTTTAGAACGCTCGCCAAAATTACAGGTCCTTTGCAAAAGCAGTCAGGCACGTCGGGGTTCATGCTGCAGTTGTGGGACACGCAGATTCCGGCCTCTTTTGGTGCGCTTCTCACTCTCTCTTGCTTGTGTTGACTGTGTGCTTTCTTGCAAACGTCAATTTCGGTAATCTGGTTGTATTTCGCCACTTTGGCACTTTCAGAACGCGCAGCCTGAAGCATAAATCTGTACTTGTCCAAGATTTTAGAGCTTTTTGAAGATGTTTGTCCTCATTTATAGTGCCCGAATCGCGCCAATTTAACGAAATTGATGATTCCAACGTTATTCGTCTTGATGATAGAGTTCGTGATGAAGTTTGAGGTATAGGAAGTAATTGGGATAGCTGTTTTGGTTGTATATTTTTGAGAAACGTATTTGCGAAGTCGATCGGAAACAGAGTTTCTGGATTCTCTTTTGTTTTGGAAGGGTGGCCTGCGGGTTTTGGTCTGGAGATTGCTTGCGTTGTGCGATGTGTTGTTATGTTGGTTTCTATTTTATTGGTATAGCGGGTGCACTTTTTGGTTTGTTTGTGTTTGTGTTGATTACTGGTTGTTTCGTTTGTACTGAGATGCGATGTGTGGATGGGATGTACAGATCCGTTCGCCGATGCGAATGTTGTGGACAGCGAGTTAGGCTCCAAAAAAAGTGGCTATGTGCATGTTAGGGTGCAACAGAGGAATGGACGAAAGAGCTTGACGACCGTTCAAGGACTGACGAAGGAGTTCAATTACAATAAGATCCTGAAGGATCTGAAGAAGGAGTTTTGTTGCAACGGGGTGGTGATTCAGGACACTGAACTGGGTCAGGTCATCCAGCTCCAGGGTGACCAGCGCAAGAATGTCTCAAATTTTCTCGTCCAGGTAGGATATTAACCTGGCACCTTCTTTTCCGGACCACTCTTATTTTCCTCTATTGGGGGATTTCTGTTTGTTCACCTAGAATTGGACTGTACGGCGGATAAGGTGTATCCTAGTAACTCTTTAGATTGATCATCAAACTTATTTTTAATAATTTGTGGTCAAATTTAGGTTCTCTCTTAAATCTTTTGGTTGTTTAGTTAGACGATTCGTACATCTTCTGATGTTGGTGATGCTTGGGTCTTTTCCTTTCTGCATTTGTTGAGGGTGGATTACTGTTCAGGAAACTTGCAGTGCATGTTCTATGTAGGGATGCATTACATTTGGGGGAGTTGTTTACGTGTCCTATAGTGGACTCCATTCTATGAACAATTTCAATGCTGTTTTTACTGTTGCTGTTACATGTAATAACCTTCTCTCATTTATTGTGTGCAGGCGGGAATTGTGAGAAAGGACCTGATCAAAATTCACGGGTTTTAAGCCAGTGCAAGAACATGTTCTGGACTGGGAGTATATTTCGATTCCTTAGCTTGAGTATCTAAGAAATAATTTAAATATCCATCCATACGGAATGTTGAATCGTGGAAAGAACAGTGCTTAGAGAGACGAGGAGATTGCGGAATTAGGAGTTTCACAATGTCACTGAGCTTGATTGGGATGGAATAGTGGCAACCACTTCTAATGCAATTTTGTGATCTCGATTCACTATAGGTATACACTAAAGTGTAGGCTTTCATCGTACAAGCCAAATTTCGTACCACTGTATATTTTGAAAGATGGGTCTATTTCCCCATCTTGGCATTGCAATAAAGTATCCATTTCTAATAATTTTGCGGTGTTTTCTAGGGGAGTGAGAATGTAGAGTTGGTAAGCTTCTTATTGTTTGGGAGCTGGGACTTGTCACCGTGGAAATCATCCTTCTTGGTCTGCGTGAATCATCTATTTAACCCCTAAATGATGGACCCATGACCATTGATTTCAAATTAAACCTCACTGCCCATCACTCAGTCTGCGGTCATTTTGCAACTAGATATGTATGAAAAATTTTATATTTATTTTTCAGAGATGATATTACGTGTTTCTGTACTTCACAAAAAATTTAGATTTTTTTTGGAAGATTGATTTTGTGACAATTTTTGAAGATTTAGTGAAGAAAAATCACATCAAATAGTAAATTTTTTCAAAAAATCTGAAAATTTCACCATGTGTATACTACAATGACTAACATCATCATGTAAACTCAATTTCCGTGTCATTATATAATTAGAAAATAATAGACATTGAAAATACATCCAAAGTTCAAATTGTAATAAAATATTCAATATTAGGAATGTTTTCAAAATTCAAATTGGAGTAGAAATTAAAGTAGATAAACTTCATTTTATTAGTTAGATTCAAATTCAAAAAATATCATTTTTGTGGAGAAATTTCAGATTTGGAACAAAGAACAACTTTTTTCCCAAATACACTAAAATAACATATTTTATGATCCGTTTTTTTTACTAACTTCTCATTTATGTGAAGACAAGCACTTGCAAGATTACAAACTCAATTAAATACTCTTATGGATGAAAACCTACTTTTGGATTCTTTCCATCTTACAGTATTGTCATTGAAACACCATAGAATAGTGCTTGCAGCACTCCAAGGTTAAAAAAAACAAAAAACAAAATACAATGGAGATCGCATGATTGTGCAAAACTTCCCCTTTTTGCACAAAATTTCAAGGATGAATTTATATATTTAGTTCTCTTCTAAATGGTAGGATTCTCTTTCATCCATTGTCCACTTTCAATCTTTGCATCCTTCTTAAAATTTGAAGTAGGTCATTATGTAGGATGTTATGGATGTTTTTGTTTGATAAATAAGGTCACCTAAACTTGTAGGATGGAAGAAAAAAAAATTCATCCATATTTTTTAGAGGTTATTTGAGTGTATCTTTAGTGAATAATATTACAAATTTTTAAGAAGAAGATGGCTAGCCTTTACATGTTGAGGCAGACAATTGGGGCTGATGGATGATAATTTTTTAGTATAGGACAAAAGTGCAACTATTCATCCTCAAAATTTTGTGTGAAAAGGAAAGATCACCTATAGTACTTTGACTTCCAATGAGTGCTTTTGGATTTTTTTTAATCAATGATTCCCATGGTATCAAAATGGATGATTTCTAAAATTACCAGTTTGTCATTTTAAGGGTTAATCTATAGATCACTATTATAGTGTATTTTGGCCATTTCTTGCTATTTATTCTTGAGGTGAATTTTAGCCATAAAAATGATACTTTTTGAACTTGAATTCAACTAATGAAATGAAGTTTATCAAGTTTAGTTCCTATTACAATTGGAATTTTTTTAAATCTTAGATTTGAATATTTTATATCATTATGAACTTTAGGCTTATAACTATGGTTTGTTGATTTTTTAATTTTATATTAACAACATAAATTTGGTTTATACAATAATGTTATACACTTTAATATAAATCTATATTGAAAATTTCAATTTTTTTAAAAATATTTTTGTATTTCATATGGATTTTTTTCATTTTTTTCTTAAAAAATTTATAATAATTTCAAAATTTCCAAAAAAGTTGAAAATTTTATGAACTATAGTAGAAATGAATTCATCTCTAAAAAATAAATATAACTATTTTCATTCATATTTGATTACAAAATAATAGCAAATATAGTAATGAATAGAGAGGCTTGAAATCAATGGTTATGGACTTATTCTTTAAGGGTGAAAGTTCCTCACTCGATATCATCTATTTCTTTGCTATTTATTAGTGAAATTTTTTGGTTCTATTTTTCAAAGATGAAGTCACACATTTAATATTTGTAAAAAGAAACTCAAATTTTCGGGTGAAAATTTAAATTACTATTTTAAATTTTAAAACACATACAAAGCTTGATTTGACAAGAATGATAAGTCAAGGAAGCTTCAACTAAGCATAAGTACCTCAAGCCTAAGTAGACAAGAACAAGAAATTTACTTCTACATGAACAAAGACTCTATTTCTCAAAGACTAAGGACTCCCTAAAACTACAACATGGGCTAAAGAAACCATCTTAACTCGAAAAATAACACACAACACATGGTGTATCCACAATTATTAGTCAAAACATCAATCAAAATCAATACAAGAGAGCATAAAAAGCACCCTTTCAAGTGCCCTCTTAGCTAGTAATGTCACCTTGACAAATAGCTAGGACTACATAATAAATGTAGTTGAATCCAAATGTCACGATGAAATAACTACACAACATTTCTCTATATCTAGGTTAAGATTATGGATTGGTTGATATGTACAAAAGTAAGTTCAACGTGGCATGACAAGAGATTATAGGCTAAAAGCCAATGTAATTTCCATCCTTAATCACCTTCAACAAGTTTTTGATGCCAAATTTCAATATCAATCCAAATTCAAACTCTTGCCTTTTGTACCATGCATTTGGCACCTAGTCTCTCATGATGCCATCATGAACATAAGTGGTTTGTCTTCTTAGACTTCTTCTGTGATTGTCTAAAGATAAAGCATGACTTGAAGATCTCCAACAAGGACAAATCCAATCCCGTATAGGCAAAGTTGATAAGGCCGACATCAATCATGCCATATGTCAACTACATTGGAATTAGTCATACAAAAATATAATAGTTATACCTTTTTTATGTCCACAACCAAAAAAATAAGACCATCAGATACCACTACCAACTCTAGGTGACAATGCCCTCAATGGAAAAATGGCAAAGTATACATTTTTTTTAATGCTTTGACACTTGTTTGTCTTTGTTTTCCAACCAAAAAATGTTATTATGCTACACATCCTTTCTTCAAAGGATAGTATGCCAGCCTATTTTGATATCTATAATTATAGGCACCTCATGTTGTAAATAAATATAATCTCCCTTAAAAAAATCCCTACAATAGAGGTCAATAAGTGCCACTACAATTGTGGCTATAATATAAAGTATCACGATGTTGAGTAATAGGTAAGTTCTCCATAGCCATTGGCATGACTCTCTTGAAAAACTCTAATTTATCATGTAGACATTGCATCGAAACACAAGGGATCATCCAATTCTACAACTAGGGCAAAATTCTCTTACAATGAGTTGTGCAAAATATTCCCTTCTATATGGTAATTGGTAAAGGTTGTAAAAAGTCAAGGATGTTTGTTTGTTAAAGTGATATTGTATAGTAATCCATAGCAACATTTAATTCCAATCATGGTGGTTCCATAGAGTAATCTATATTTGCTTAAACTACATTTGATTGTCTAAACAATATGCTTAGCCAAGTCATCCGCCTTAGGATGATTTCAAGCAGTGTTGTGGTAATCTACAAGGGACTAAGTGCACAAATCTTCAAATTAAGAAACTCTTCCTTGATCCATTAATACCTTATTAGATGCTCCAAAAGACATGCCAAAATACATTAGCCAACAACTCTAAAGAATTTTGGGGTAGGTTCATAAGTTCAGTTCACTTGATAGAATGCTCCACCATCACGTGGAGTGACAATAAGTGATTTAGTAAAGTCTAAAGACCAATAGTAGCCCAAGCCAATGATGGGCAAAGGTTTCAACTAAGATAATAAGGTGTTAAAATTTGACCTAACTTGGTTATACACCTTACACCAAGAAACACAAGTGGAAATATGTTAATACATGCTAATCCATCAATATTAGTTGTGCAATATAGAATGTGTCATGCACACTTTAAAAATATCTAAGCTCCTTAAGCATTTGCCACACCAAAGAAGCTTTCTAATTTGGACTTGGAACATTATGTCTACTTCCATCTAACCTCATATGAAAAAACAAACCATTTATCCAACAAAACCTTGCTAGTCCATGATTAGCTCTATCCCATTCTATAGTATATATTTCTAAACATCCTTTTTTGACATTTGTGCAAGACTACAAAGTCTTTCCATGCATCACTAACAACAAAAGACTTGTCAAATTCTTCATCTTGACCCTCAATAAGGACCTTAAATACAAATCTTGACAGCAATGTGAAAGAAGTGGTTGTATGCTAGCCTAGCCTTATACCATTTTGCCTCAGTTAAATCCTCGTCTAATTGTCTTAGATTGCGAGAAAGTCCATCTGCATTCAAGTTGGTAATGTTTGCTTGATGCACAACTTCAAAATCGTATTTTTAAAGCAATAATGCCTATTTAGCAAGTTTGCCAATGAGTTTGTCTAACTCTATAAGTTATTTCAAAAGCCAATGATTAGTCACCAAAGTAAATTGTTGTCCATACAAGTAAGGTTGAAAGTGTGCAATACCTCAAACTACTACTAGAGACTCTCTTTCATACAATGAACAATTGGATTCTACAAACTATTATTGCTTCTAAATGCATAAGCTACTATTTTCTTCCTTCTTTTTGTGTTAATATTGCTTCAAACCTAAAACATTCAAATCTATATGCAAGTGAAAGGATTTGTAAACATTAAGGCGTCAAAACAATGGTGTTGAACCAAGCCTCTACTTCAAAGTATCAAACGCTTGATGCCACTCTCAACTCCAAGTTCATGATTGGTCTTTGTTTATGAAGATAGTGAGAGGCTTGGCAATCAAGCTAAAGTTTTGACAAACTAAAAGTAATAATTTTCCAAGCTAAGAAATGCATGAAGTCATACATTGTTAGGTGTTGGAGTCCTTTATTAAACATCTACCTTTACTTGCTACACATCAAGACCTTCTAGAACAACCACGTGGTTCAAATATGAAAATCAATCATGGAAAAACTTACACTTGCTATAATGTAAGTAGTCATCATTACTACAACCACTAAAAACCTCTTGCAAATGTTTGATATGATCTTGTGGACTAGTATTAAAGATGATAAAATCATCAATGTAGCATCTAGCAAGTGGTAAGCTAGCCAACACTTAGTCCATCACCCTTTGAAACTCAACTATTTCATTCTTGAGATGAAATGGAAAAATTTCTAGTAATAGAGTTGATCCTTGCTATCTTGATCAACTCCTCACAATGTTTTTTTCGATCACATGATCTTCCAAAAGTAGTGGCAATTGGTGATAACTAGATTTCAAATCTAAAGTATTCAAGACTTGAGAAAATCCCATTGCATCAAATAGTCCTCTTGGCATCAGCATCAAGTATTGGTCCAAATTGAAATTATGGTTAATTAGATGTAGTTACCATATATATGATTTTTTTGTCCATTTGTCAAAGATATTCTTCTATGAAAGCATAACCATAGCACAAGCATACTCTCCATTAGAAAGCTCAATCAATCATGATGCTAATAATTTTTGGCATTAAGCTTGAATACCCACCCCTCTTAGATGCACTTAGCATATAAGGTGGCAAAACAACTATAATATGAGCAAATAAATTTCTATACCCTTTGTGCTTAGGCGCACGTAAATTTGACCCCAACTCTAATGACCAATCATCAAACTTTCTAGTCTCCTTTTCCGTAGAAGGATTGCCACTTGGTACCAACATGGCATGTAATTATCAATTTGTGAAAAGAGAAACTGTTTATCCCCTAACATCTACATTTGAAGCCAAATGAGAGGCTTAATTCTCCACTATAACCGGTCTATGAATTACCAAGAAACAACCATCAAAAAGTAAAATGTTACTACATTTATTTGTGGAAGTATTCTCTAAACCTCCAACTTTCCAAAATTCTAAGCCAAAGCAAGAAAAATACATTGAGTCTAAAGTTCTTCCTCAACATATTGCTTGAAACAAAAAATTGCCTTAGGCTCTTCAACCTCAATGTCAAGCTTGGATTGTGGCTCCACTACTCTTTGATTATTGGCCTCTGTCCTAAAAATAAGCAATTGGCCATCATGATGTTGTTGAATAGCAAGACAAGTACCAACAATACACACTAGAATATTGAGATCCATAACTTGGTCCAAAAAAACGAGTCTTTGACCTTTTCTAAGGTCATGAGTAGTTGTGGTGTCTATAAGAAAAGTCCATGGCCCACTCTTACTCATCTACAATGGGATCTTCACAAGATTAAAATGCAAAACCCCCTAAATATGTTCTAAAAGTAGGCAATGCACTTCTAGGGGCTCCCACCTTGTCAACTAATGCAACTAATAGTGTATCATCCTTAAAAAAAGTCAAAAGAACATGTTGATCATTTAACATATCATCTACTTTGTAATCCATAGGTTAAGTAATTCAAAAAAATACTACAAAAAGCATGTTAGATAATTCCAAGTTGGTCCAAAACCAACGAGGACGATGAACATAAGAGCCTAAAGTTGCAGCATCCATAAAAGTCAAAGAACCAAGAAGTTGACAAATGTAGTGTCCATCTTCTACAACCTTCTACCATGTATCATCCAACAAAGGCACTTTCTGACAAATGTACCCTAGTGGGATAGATTGGTGTATAAGCCACTACATTGTGAATGACATCAAGTCTACAAATAAACTAGACTGAGGATCATCCAAGTTTTATTCTTGCACGTGAATGACCTTGGCAAGGCCATCCAACAATAAGTAAATTAATGTGGCCAACCTCTTCAAATCTTCATCACTAATAAGAGTGACATTTTGAGGAAGTTGGCCAAAAAAATTTATGGATGACAAAAAGAAGTAATTGCTTAGGATAGAGAGCAAATAACCTTCATAGATGATGTTTGGCTGATTAGGTGTATACAAATCCATAATCTATGTGAATGTATTGCCTAACTTTGACTATGACTTCCAAAATTCCTACCAAACAAATGTCAATGACTACAAATAGCTTTATAAGAATAATTTCCTTAGGTAATAGATGCCAATCAATAGATTGGGTAGAGAAAGATAGAAATGAAGTTCCAAGGGCCTGTAAAGGTCCTAGAGATGCTACAATTTGAAGGCAATGTTGAAATAATTCTCTACAAGTGTACTAAAGTGGAAATAGATCCTTGATGTGTTGAGAAAGAATCCTAAAGGTGAAATTTTTTGTTGTTTTGTTGCGCTACAATTATATGCAAAAGTTTTCTTCAATAGAATTAGTGCACATGATACCTTTGTTGCTAAAGAATTGTAATCAAATATAGTTTCTATTAACATAGTCATGGCAGTGTTGTAAATACTATGGAGATGGACTACTTTCTCCTATCACTAGAAGACTAGCCTAGTCTTATCCATGCAAGCTTCTTTAGTCTATTTATTTATACTAAAAGTAAGCAAATGAAGTCTTTCCTTACTAACTAATTTATTATAGTTGGTGGTATTCAAACAGATAAGTGATAAGTAGGTTCTACCTCCACATGAAAAATTAAATGTAGAGTTTTTTTGGTATATAATGTCAATAAAAAAAAAATAAGGCCTTAAAGGGATTGTTTTCCTTTGAGGAGTTCCCCTAAAAGGAACTCACAACCCCTTTTTGAGGGACTGGGGCCACTATTCATGCCACATCAAAATCTAAAAATTTGTATTTTGTATTTTTATTAATATTATTTTTTCTATTTTTTCAATCATTGAATTGTCGTGCATTAATCAAGCCATGCAATTTGCTAGCCAAATTTTTTATTTATTTGATTTATTTTATATTTTTTAACTTTTAATTTTTTTCTACTAGTGCTCTGGAACTCATAGACTCTTTGAGGGCTCATTTTTTTCCTAATGTGAACATTCTTTGCCTCCTCCTGAGGTTACTATAAAGGCTTTCAAAATAATTAGTATACTACCATGACAAGGGGTGATCAAAAAGTAAGAAAGATACTTAAATTGCATATTTTCTTTAGAAAGAAGATTTTTTTTATCTAAGTTACTTTGGCAGTCATAACTTTTAATTTTGGTACTTTACCACATACATACTACAATGTATTTAGAAATTTGCATCTAAATTTAAGGAACATTCATCTTATAATGGTTTTGTAGAAACTCACCTATCTTACTTACCATAGAGACTACTAACAAGACTCCACAAAAGAACATTCAATATAATAATGGAAACCATATTTAATTGTTTATTTGGTTGCTTTTAGGTGCATTTTTTTTAATGGCACTTGTTTAATGATTCTTCCAACCAATGGCTTCTTATACTAATAGTTTCTATACCATCCTTGAACATACATGGTGTTTTTTTAGGTGTTGATATTTACATAATGGCTTTGATGATGGGTGTTCATCCCTTCTTTGACAATCCCCTCACATTTGTTGTTGATTGTAGAGACAAATAGAAAGTTGTTGCATTGAGGATGGATGGTGCCATTTAGCTTTTGAGAAAACAAGGCTTGAGTCATTCATTTGCATCTCATTGGGTTGTTGGTGTTGTCAATTTCACTACACTCAAACCTCTTTAATCCAACACTCCCTTCAATGATGTTTTAAAATATCCTTCACACTTACCACACTATGATACCTTGAAGCACACTTGTCTCGATTTTTTCAATGACTATAGAGGTTGATTTAAGAACCACCTTTAATCCATTCCAATGCCATTTATAGGGGTGGTTCAAAATGCCCAAGCAGAGTTCGAGCCTCCTACCTTACAATAAGAGGGTCAGAGTGTAGTCCTATGTCATTGAACTAAACAAGATTTGTATATTACTTTTTATTCCTTCTTTGTATAGTACAACTGTACCCCTTAATTTGACCGCTTGGAAAACAGTTAGAGTAAACAAGCTATTCACCACACACGTCCAAGAACCACACAACAACCATTGCCAATTACTACACAATAACCCCATGATTCAATTACCAATTCAATTGTGATGGGAACAAAGTTTTGTATCATTGCCCGATGACTACACACCATGCGGTGAATGGGTGCAAGGAATTTTTTACTAGATTTCAAGTGCATTGCCTTTAAATTGCAATAAAATTTGTTGGAAGAAATCTTTTTGCATTTTGTTTTTTGAATGAGAATCTTAACATGACGTTTAATAATCATGCCAAATTTCAAAACATGCAAGTCTCTATATTTATGTGGAGAAGGATTTGAAATTTGTCTTGTGTGGTGATTGGCAAGTTTACTATATATGAAAGATAAAATGACCTGAGACGTTTGCCGTCAAACGAAGAGTGGCAAGGGTGCAAGATATTCAAAATTACAAGGTCAAGAGCAACTGAACTCTTTGTTCAAGTTTGTTTCAGCTTTCGCAACTTGAATTGAATAGAACGTCTTCAAAGTCAAATCACATATTTATCGACTCATAAATTGAAATATACTTAGTTTTTAGAGCAGTAGTAATTGGAGTTGTTTTCGGGTGAAGATCATCATCGACACAGAGCTCCAAGAGGGCAGCATCGGCATTGTTGAGGGTGGAGGCGACAAGCTCTCCAATGGCAACACGGCACCAACGGCGTTGGCCACGCCGATTACCCGGCGTGTCCACAAGAACCACAAAAAAGCTCCACAACAGAATCCCGATGAAAGAGGCCAAAAAAAATGGGTCAATTTACTGAACAAAGCAACGCCAGAGGAGCTGCCACAACACCGGAGACCGATCCATGAGCTTCGGTGCCAAAAGAATCGAACGCTAAGCAAGTCAAACGCAAGCAAACTTGATGCATGAGGATCGCATCAATCACTTGCAAAGCAAAGGCAGCCTCTAATCTAAATCCTGAATTTTAATACTATATACCTTACAAGATATCGGATGGCTCTTCATCTCCTGTAACAACTCCTAGAAATATTGTTTACAACGCCGTGTGCCGCAGCACTTTCCTGACTCTCCCTTCCACCGTGTCATAGATCAGTCCCTCAAACAGCTGCACACCAATCCCATACTCTGCTTTTTTATTTCCACAGTTCAGGTCCCAAAGAAATGGCTCCCAAAGCGTCGGTTTCTCGATAGAATTGAGCTGGTCCGGTGGCCAAGAGTGAATGGCAGATGATCAGAATGATCAATATGCTTCCAAATGCGCAATATGAAACTTTCCCATGCCTGCCACCACAATCTGCTAAACATACAAAGCATTTGTTCGGCGTCGTTGGAAATTGACGCTGAAGAGTTTCGCTTTCCAAGGCCCTCGGAAACACGAGAGAATACTTAGCTGTGTTGATTAGCGGGCAACACATTCAAGAGTATCCTAGAGTTTTCCTTAAGGAAAGGTGAAGGTGCTGCTGGTAACTGTGGATCCCGCGGGTGGGCTGACGTACACCCACAGGAGCGAAATAATGACCGACAACAATCCAGACCAGACGTAGATAATCGTCGGCGTCTTCCCCCTCCTCCCCATGAGCCCCTTCGCGAACGGATACAGATGCGACAACACCCACAGTGAGAAGAACACCCCTCCGACCAGCTTGCTCCACTCCGGAATGGTACTATAAATCTGTCTCGAAGTTCCCACCGCAATCGCCACCACATTCGTAATCATAATCGTAATCGGCGGAATCATAAGCGCACTCCACTTCACCACATACAAATCCGAAAATTCGTCTCCCGCTTCGTCCCCACTCGCTTTCGAAGTCAGCGTGAAGGAGATTTCCACCCCCGCAATCACTTTGAGAAAACCTTGAAACACCGCTGCCAAATGCGCACTG
The DNA here is from genome assembly GCA_950106755.1 of Climacium dendroides. Lineage (NCBI taxonomy): Eukaryota > Viridiplantae > Streptophyta > Bryopsida > Hypnales > Climaciaceae > Climacium > Climacium dendroides. Next base: position 13,141,837 of record OX467091.1, on the reverse strand, counting down.
GTGCCCCCAATCACCCAAAACTGCTCATTCCGCCACCACTCTTCTAATGTAATCCCCGACCACTTGACTTCGAGAATGGCGAGCAAGCACAAGGTGACAGTGATGGTGAGCAGGTAGACGAGGAACGTGACGTTCAGTTGGTAGACGATAAACTGTCCAGAGAATAGTGAAAGCGCAGGAAGGAAGCAGTAGACGAGCAGGAAAATCGACGTGAAAGGGTAGATCCCAACGTTGAGGTACGCAATTCGTTGCAGGAATTTCAGTCTCGGGCTAGCGAAGAGTGCGTTGTTGCGCGAGAAGAAAATCTCAACTGACCCCGTTGCCCAGCGCAGCACCTGGTGCAATCTGTCGGTGAGATTGATGGGCGCCGTGCCACGAAACGCGTCGCGTTTCGTGACGCAGTAGATCGAGCGCCAGCCGCGGTTGTGCATTCGGAACCCCGTGACGACGTCTTCCGTGACGGACCCATAAATCCACCCCACGCGCCCGCCCCACTCCGTCTTGTCTTCGTAGTAGCATGAGATTACATTGATGGCTTCCGCGATTGTGGACGCGTCCAGCGGCTCCCGCGGGTGAATCAAGGCGCCCGCGGGGCGGCCGTTCTTGACGCCGCCGTCTTGGAGCGGCAGCCCTTGGAACTGCGCCACGGGAATCGATGCCGCGAACGTCGCGGAGTCGCCGAACCGTTTGGGCAACACCATGGCTTCCAATTCATCGTCGTGGTCGCTCGCGGGCCCATTCAAACTCGTCGCGATTTCCTCCTCCCGTTGGACTTTCTTCTTCTTTTTAGACTTGGTGAAGCAGCAGCAGAGCGTTTCCCAGCAACCAGGATGCTCGCTGAAACGAGGGGGGTCGAAGCCGTAAAGCGCCGTGCGACGGAAGACGCAGCCCGTGCCGACGTAAACTGGCCCTTGCAGCCCGTCGAGCGCACGCATGTTGACGTCGAAGAAAACGGTGTTGTGATTCGCGTAGCGGTCATTGGGGTCCACACCTTCGAAGCGCTGTGGGAACTGGATGTAGCAGAGACGGTCGCCGCCGCGGTCCATGAAGAAGCACATGGCTTCACGAAGAGCCAGGGAGTTGTAGATGTAGTGGTCGCAGTCGAGGTTGAGGATGAAAGGGCCGTTGGACATGATGGCGCTCGTGCGAACGAGAGCATTCATGGCGCCGGCTTTCTTGTTGTGGTCGTAGCCCGGACGCTTCTCCCGAGAGACGTAGACGAGCATGGGGAGACGGATGTCCACGCCTGTGGTGTCGATGATGTTCTCCTCGTCGTCGCTGCCCAAAAGAGGCTCGTGAGTCGGCGGAGCCAGCATCACCTGGAGGGGTCAAAAACACGAACCGCGGGTTAGTATTCCCCGTGACTTCCATAATTTGATGGCTCTCCAAATCCTTAAACCCTGAAACAGGGTTTCGATGAAGGACTTTGAAGCTAATGAGAGAGTCCCAATATAAGAGGAGAGGGATTACGACCCATAATACATGACAGCCATTCTGAAATGTACTCACTCACAACCAACAAATGAATCTGATGTAGAAGATGCAACCACTCAGGTTCATTTTCAAAAATTGAAGACTAAAATTGAACGATCAAGATATTCTAGCACACTTTGAATCCAACTCACTAAAGAATGAGATTCAAATGCAAATACTTCTGTTTTCAACGTCAATGCGCAGTACTTAAATTGAAGCCTAAACTTTGGGTATTACGCTCTTCTAGTTTACTTAGAATCAACAACTAAAAATTAGAGGGTAGGACCGTTAGATTGCAGATAAGGAATCAAATAGGGACTAAATATGGAAAATATGTCAGTTGGAAATATCATTCCCATTGGCATAATCTAACTTAGTTCATAAACCCTGACACAGAGCGTTTCGTGGTGATCACCTGAATGATGCCTGCGTGATCGCCGCGGCCGTGCTCTTTCCCAGACTGCGTCCAAGTGCCGGGCCAGTGCGTGCCGTCCGCCATCCACGTCGCTTTGGGCACCGTGGTCGGTTCCAGGGGATCAATCCCAGACTCAAATTGCGCCCGCTTCTCCCGAATCTCTTCATGCGCATTGTACGCATCCGCTCTTCTCCGAATGGAATCCGGTAGGCCATTAATTCTTACTTTAAACTCATCATACTCCCGTTTCACCCGTCGCCGATCTTTCACAAAATCAGGTCGAACTTTGCCTTTGGTGGGATCCCCTCGCAGCAGGAAATACGTCTCCGGGTTGCGCGGTTCAATCGTATGTTTCCTACAGAACGGCACCCAGACGCGTGAGAAGCTCGCCGCTTCGGCTAACGCCTCGAACGACAGCAATGAGCCGCCGTCGTCGGACAAGTAGCAAGCCAGCTTCTCCAAAGGGTAGTCCGCTGCCAAAATCGAAAGAATGGTGTTGCCAGTTGTCAATGGCGGCTCCTTCTCGGGATCTGCTGACGAAACGAAGACGTCGACTCCGGGAAGGTCAGAGCGCCCGTCGGGATTCGCAGGGGATGGCATTTCGAACTTCTCCTTGAGGACTTGGAGATCCGTCATGCGGTTGATGGGACAGAGCTTCGGCAACTGGTCGAGAAGCCATGAAAACGCGAACCAAATCTCACACACAACAGACATTCCCCACAGCCACATTGCGTCGGGGTTGCTGTGCTGCACTCGCCATATTAGGAAGAGCACGAGGATCACCATTCGAATGAGAACGAGGAGTCTGTAAGGGCTGAGGATTCCTGCGGAGATTGAGATTTTGCGTGACAACGGACGCTTGGACTTGTCGACGAAGTTCTTGGGCGGGTCGCCCATGCCGTCTTTCGAGTAGCCGTCGTCTTTGGGCCAGACGGCATTCCCGTAGCCGTAGGTCCCCTTGGTTTCGTACAGCCAGCGGGAATGGTCGAAGTCGGAGTTTCCGTTTTGCATGAGTGGGCCGGGCTTGTTGGATCGCAGAAGCGAAAGGCGCCGCTCCATGCGCGCGGGGTTGTTTGTTTCAGTCGTGGGCAACGCTTGAAAATTTTCGGTTCTGGGAGACTCATCCGCCGATTTGTAATCCTCCTTACACCCAGGGCACTTCGCGGCGGGCGTGGCGAGCGCGTCGAGGTAACACTCGCGGCAAATGCGAAAGTTGCACTCGCAAGGAAACAGATCCTCGCCGCGTTCGTCACGGAGAGATTTTTGGTCACAGCCATGAACCTCGCAGGTGGTGCCTCTGGCGCACGCGAGCTGCGGGTGGTTCCCCTCGATCTCCATCATCTTCTCCATCACGTGGCCACGCGTGATGCTCTGGTAACCCCCCGTGAAGAGTGTGCTGGACACGAATTGCTGCTCGGCTTTCCCGGCGATGGCCGGGCTCATGGGACGGGCATTGGGCGTTCCCGAAGCGGATTGGATGCTAGTCGACAAGTTCTGGAAATCGGGAGTGGCGGGGATCTGCACCATGTAGCGGGGGAACCCCGAGCTCACGTCATCCTCCACCTCGCTCTCGTCGCGAGAGTACGACGTCCCATACGAAAAGCGACGAGGCTGCGCGGTGGACACGGGCGAGTCCGAACGCTCCAGACGCGGGCTGCCGCCGCGGGGTATGTTGTAGTTGCGGAACGACCTGTTGCCAGGTATGGACAATCGCGACGTCGGAGACGACGCCATAGCTGCGTCCGGAATGGTTCTCTCTCCCAGCTACCTTTCCACCATGAAAATCTCGACCTAAACGAAAGGGCACTGACACTTCAACGCAGCAAACTTGCTACGCACGTCACCCACACACTACCTATTCTGCAATTGATCGACCAGGAAGCACACAAAATCAGAACTACATATCCAATTCGCCTCGAGTCTCTGGACAGGAACACCTAAACCTAAACCTGCAGCGCACGCCTGGCGCTATCAAGCTACTGCTCAAACACCCAGTTTCTCCTTCCTCGCAAACTAGACTTACACTACAACCAAACCTGAAGAGATCGAAAACCAAGGAACAACAGTGCTAAATTTAGCTTCTTGCAATTACGCCAGTGTCACACTCCAGGACTCAAAACACTCACCTTTACAGCAAAACTGCAGTCGATCACTTCGCCTTGAGGAGGCAATCCCAGCTCCAATGAACGCCAACAAGCTCTTCCACACGAACAATTCCAGCTCTCGATTTGCAAACACTCACACGCCGCCACTCCAAGCTCACGAGAAACGCACAGTCAGCTGTCGAGCTCCGTATTCTCCATCAGTTTTCAGACATTTGATAGAGTAAGATTGCGACGTTCCGATCCCTAAGTACATAAAATGGAAAGAAGTAAGCAATCGATCAACTCGTCTTCGCAAGCAGTCTGGCTGCTCGACAGGGGGGGGGGGGGGGCGCGGAGAACGGAAACTAGAGAAACCGCGGCTTGACTGCGTGCTGGGCTGAAGCGGGACTCCGGGGGGCCGGGACAAAGAAGACGACGGACGGTCTCTGGAACCGTATCTCTGGCAGAAGACGTGTGTACAGTATAGGCGAGTGCGGGATACAGTGGACCTTATACAATGGACCCTATACCGTGGACCTAATACCGTGGACCGTATTTCCCGTTGGAGTTTCAAAGTGTACAGTAATAGGAACTTCCAGTTACTGTAGCGTCTGCTCTTCAACGGCTAAATTTGGAATTCTGGATCGTGGGAGTTTCGTTTTTTCACTCGTCCTTTGAAAAACTTGGAATAAAGTTCCCACTGCTACTGAATTCTGTTTCCATTTGTTTAAAAAGAAGAAGAAGAAGACTTGGAAGTTTGATTTGGAAAATTTGAATGAAGTTTCATAACTTGTCTTCAGTTGGGTTTGGAACTTGTGCGAAAACGAACTGGATGGGGCCGGAGCATCGTAACGGTGTGCATTTATTACGTTCGTTTTTGCACAAAACTTTTGGGCTCCACCCACGTAAGTGACAGCATCTCAGTGACCTCACTTTCGTTTTGCTTTACGTCAACAACTGAAGTTTATTGGTGTGGTGTAGTGTAGTTTATTGCAAAGGAGAAGAGGCGAATGGTAGCTGGGAAGTTTGAGTACCTACTTTTTGGAGTCATTGCTCAAGCGTGTTGCAAAGGTCAAAAGTTTCTTAATTTTTATTGGTGTAGTGTAGTTTTAGAGTTGTTTTTAAGTGACATGACTTTTGGTTGTTTTTCAGTTGGATAAGAGGAAGGCGATGCATTGACCAAGGGAATCACACGTGATTGAAGAAGTTTGACAATGATGCTTACTGAGTGTGCGAGTATAGAGATGGGAGCCTGTGAGCCATGAACCTAGTTATAAGTACATGCCTACAACCATTTGAAGGTGTTTATAATGTATGTACCTATAACATAGATACACTATAATATTATTAAAAAAATCTATAACAAAGGTACCCATAAGATAAACACATAATATCATATAAGGTATTTATAATATAGACTCCCACGCTCATGGGGGTCATAGATTCTATATTCACGTGCTAGGAGGTCACAAAGTTTGATTAGGATCGTACTCTACAAGGGAATCAGTGCTACAAAAAAATAGCATCTTCTTGTAGCATTGTTGCTTGTTCATTTGAAATAAAATTTGTTTTCTGAGAAATGATTTTGATTAAAATTGTGGTGGAATAGAAATATTCTCGATGTACAATGGTTATGCTACATAATTCAAGAGTTAGGCCTCTTTCTTTTGTAACTCTTATTTTAACACAATGTAAAACTTTCAAGATTAGTGGGCTTCATAAATATCTCAACGCATTAATTGGATTGTATATTATAATGTTTGGTTTTCAATATTTTTTTATCTAATTTGTAGTAGCATGAAAACTAACTATTAGAATGCTTACAATATAGCATAGATGTATTACAATATGTAATTTTCTAAAACTTTCATGAAGTTTATTTTGAACATGTGGGGTATACTTTTTGCCCTATTGGTTATCAAGTTATTAGAGCATCTCCACCAGTTTGCACAACATGGGGCGTGCCAAAGTGTTTTTGGTACATGTCAAGCGTGAGATAGGAGGTGCGGGATTATTGGTCATACACCAAAAAACTAAATTCCAAGGTTTGGAATTTTGACTAGGTAATAAGTCCATTAAATTCTTAGGTCAGAATATGAGCAATAATGACCTCAACATTCATCATACTCCCTAACCGGTTTGCCATGAGTTCAAGTAACAAATCAACTCCCACGTTTTATGTCCTTTCTTTTGGTGAAGAATAGTAGTTATAGTCTACTTATAATAATAGCACATTTATTATTGTTGTCATTATTTAAATTTTTTGTAAGGTGCATTCCTACATAGCCTTTACAAACCATGAAGTTTAAAATATATTATGAAAAAAAAATGTTGGTTATACAAAAAAGGTTGTTGATTCATGTAAGAGCAAGATTCTTTGAGTCTTTGCTTTTGTAGTTTAGTATGCATGAGTCTACTAATCCCATCTTTGCTCTACTTCCCCACCCCCAAGTACATCTTAGGTTTTGAGGTGACCCACCCTCCTTCTCATCCCCCAAGTCATTCCACAAGTGCACGTAAAAAAAATGACCCCCTATTTTTGTGCTTGATTAATTTATTTTTTACACCTCTCTTACTCATTTAGGGCCTTTGATTGCAAATATGAATTAAAAAATTAGTCCTACATGGAAATTTAAAAATTTCAACATTTTTCCTAGAGGACAAGAATAAGCAAAGGGTTCAATTCACCCTAGCCATCTTATGCAACCTCTTACACCAACAACCACTAGAACTAGCATAATAAGTTACATTGTGACTTGAACTAGGATTGCAAAACCCTATTGGTCTCTTCTTTGTCATGAATCATTGCTCTTGAGGTTTTTGTCATTGTACGGTTATTATGCAACTATAATAAACTAGCCATTGACCACACACATCCAAGAACCAGACAACCATTGGTGCCAATTATTGCACAATAACCACACGTTTCAACTACCAATTCAATTGTGATGGGATCAAAATTTTGTATCACCTCACATTGATTGCACGCAATGCAAAAAAAAAATTTAACTAGATTTCAAGTGCGTTGCCTTTAAATTGCAATAAAATTTGTAGAAAGAAATCTTTTTGCATTTTGTTTTTTGAAGGTGAATCTTAACATGACATGTAATAATGATGCCAGATTTCAAAATATTTAAGTCTCTATATTTATGTGGAGAAGGATTTGGATCTTGTCTGTGCAATGATTGGCAAGTTTACAATACTGATTTGTGCAACACAACTGCCCTTGAGAAAAGCAAACCGAGCAACCCGACTCCAAGAACCTTCCGAAGCAAGAGTCGTTACTTAGAATTTCGGTGAGATCCAGCTAGCTACACTAATGATGGTAAATAGTGTTGGCAACACTAATTACGAAACATAACACTAAATGTCAACAATTTTCTTAATGTTACCAACACTAAATTTCAACATAGACACTAATTGTCAACTACTGGATATAAATTTTTTACAAGTTTACATTTAGTGTTACATATTATTTCATTAAATTGCAGGGAGGGAGGGGAAGGCTGGGAGGGCAGTTTTAATGTTACCAACTCTATATACAAACTACTTGAAATTTGGAGTATGTGGGATAAAAGGTCAAGTAACACTATTAATAACATAACACTAAATACCATCGTTAGGTAGTTGTATGCTCCTGTGCTTGCTCACTCCCATCAACAGTTGATGCTCAGACGAATAACACGATGGAATGTTACGTAATGGCCTCAAAGTGGCGACAAGACGCAGGACCACCACTCAAAGAACGGAAACCTTCGTTTTGAAGAGATTCAGTTGTTTCGAAAAACCTCGTAACAACGTCGTGATTATCTCCGGAAATTGTCGTGGGTTTGCAAGGGTACATTACATCGTATAACGAGGCCAGAACTTGTTAGTCCTCCCCCCATTCTGGCAAGGTATTGTATGCTTTACTAACTAGATCCCTGGGAGAGACTCTTCAGTTAATCCAAGGCTACACGAGCCATATGAGACCATTTTGTTCACTGCAAGGGTCCGGTTCCCAAGGATGCACAATTAATGACCCTTGCCTCATTGCTGAACCAACTAAACATGCAATGGCTCGTTCCATTTGTTGAAAAAAAAAACGAAAAAACAAACAACAACAAAACACTGTTATGTAGGTTGTGAAATAATAGTGGACGATCAGATACCTTGATCCCCCCCCCCACCTGTGCTACAGGAAAGTCAGGTGCCTGAGACGACAGTTTCCGTCGATTCCTTACTGTATGTATATTCTTTTTAAAGCAAATACACGTATCGTGGTTGACGGAGCTGACTTGGTTGGTGTCACGGGAATTGGTCCACTACAGTAGGAGTGAGCGAGTGAGCGAGTCTGTGAGTTATCCTGATGTCCCATATCCACAATTCCTGCAGGTCACATGTGCGAAGTAGGAAATGTTCCTTCCCCTCCCTCAGGACACGGAGAAGCCACAATTCAGCCAGGACTTCAGGCCACAAGCAAACAAACAAAGTGTAAGCGTAAGCGTAAGCGTACGTTACAAGCATCCCGCCAGCCAGCCAGCTGGTTGGATTCATCACACTCTTGCGATGGCAGAGGAATAATTGATCACTGCCTTCCGTGCCGTGTCCTGTGCAGCACAAACTGGTCTATGGACAGTGATGCCGGCGTCTTTGTAAACGTAGCCAGATGCTCCCAATGCAGGGTCTCGGCGAAAGCTCAGGTACAGTAGGGTGCTCTGAAAGCGCCCGTGCTCCAAAAGCAACCACTAACACAGAGGTACATTTTTCTTTCTTCAATGAATTAAGAGCACGCCCACCCTCCTGCAAAAATGTGGCTGGCAAAATGCATCCATTTTGCAGGTGGGGGAGGGGCGGGAGGCCAACCAATGAGGTTTTGTGTTGTTAAATTATTTTTGTAATGCTCGTTTTCAGTTTTGATAATATTAAAAGTTTTTATGATTGGGTGAGAGGTTTTGGGAGGGGGACCACTTCTTGTCCTATGTTGTTTTGCAAGCCGGTGGGTGGCTTGCATTTTGGCAAGATGGGTGGGGCACTTTTGCAAGCCACTCTTAAGAAGTCATCCGTTTTGCAAGAAGGGTGGAGATGCTTTAACTATGTACTAGTACTAGGGTTTTGGGGGGGGCTTTCTTGTGCCAAATTGCACCAAACTAAATAATTTGGCTAAAAAATGCCAAAAGAAGTGCCAAAAAAATTTGAATGAAATTGCCAAAACACTTTGAATTCTTAAAAAAAAAATCTTGGATGAAATCGCTGGATTGTGAATGAAAACTAAATTATAGACATGTGATATGTGCTAATGTTATATTTTCTATCCTATATGTGGATGAATGTTGAAATTTGGAGCACTGCTATAACATTTTATATCACCACTTTGGCACTTCTTAAAAAAAAAAAATTTAAATTGATTGGTACCCTCCAAGTAGTCTTGCAACCCTACTATAAAGCCCTTCAAATTTTTTCTTTTTAACTCCATTTTAAGAATATCCTATCAAAACTATCCTATTAAATCTATTGCTTTATGGAACCCTAACCAACATATGAAATTTCAATGGTCCAAAAATAGGAACTTCATTTTTGGTGAATTATTTGATTTGTTTTTCATAGCTTTTTATAATAATTAATTGAAAAATATATGTGAGGAATTTTTAAGTTCTGATTGCACATGTATTTAGGAAACATCATTGTTCACATCTTTCATATTATAAAGACTCACACTATGTAGGTACAATTTTCCTCTTTGTGGCTTCAATGTATTTTGCAATTTTCTTTCCTACACATTCATGGAAAAGGAAAGCAAGCTCATGTATTAACCCATTAAGGACCAGGTCGATGAATGGAGTGAAAAAGTGGCTCAAACTGACATGTTTTCATTAGTATCCACTTTGGTTACTGATGAAAACATGTCAGTTTCAGCCAGTTTTTCATTTCTTGTCATCGACCTAGTCCTTAATGAATTAAAAATAATTGAACAAATGTTGTCAAATAGGGTATCATTTGAAAGCTATAGTATTGTAAAAGCCTACTATAACAAGAATTTTACATTATGTCTTGTTCACTAGCAACTACTTTACAACAAAGTGGTACATCCACTACCATCAAGTACTACTACCTTGAATTGCTAGTACAGCCTCCATTCGGTTTGGCATTGTAGGAATTAACTTTTGGATACTTTCTTGAGATATATCCTCTCATGCCAAATTCATTGATGTCCACATTTGGTCTTTATTATGGGATCTACATCTTATTTGCACTCCATCTCTGACTTGCTTCCATACGTTTTCTACAGGATTGGAGTCAAAGGAATTTGGTAGCCATTCAATGAATTTTACATTATGTCATCATATAAAGTTAACTAGCACTACTTAGAATTTTACAAAATTTGCTTATAAAACTCTTAGCAACATCACAATACAATATTTTAGACAAATATCGATCTTTTCTCACAAACCTTTCTGGCTATGTCTACAAGCAACAATCACTAGAAGCATGCATGCAATAATGTTGATTCTCTCAACTCCAAAGGCAATTGAAATCTACTACTTCTAATCTCCTACAATGAAATTTTAAAGTGTAGCATAGTACCTTTAAGCTCAGTTTAGTATTTCCAAAATCAACCACCTCTCATGAAGAGAGATATTTCTAAGAAATAGAATGAGTCACAACAAAACACATGACTCACCTTATCTAAGGCAAAAAATCTCAATCAAATATCTAAATTTATCTACCACAATTATGTTTTCTAATCAAAGTACTTAATTGAGAACCAGAGATGAGGTTGCAAGACTTCTTGGAGGATACTATACATTTCACATTTTAAGAGGGGTTATTTTTAGTGACTAGTGCATTTTAACTTCAAAAAAATTCATAACTAATTCCTCGAAGGTCCAACAAATATGACAAGATTGACTTTGGGTTTAATGCCAATTCCATTTTGTTTCCTATGAAAATATACTGAAAATTGTTGTAAGGAGCTTAACTTCCCTCAAAATGTAATCAACTCTTAAGCTAAGGTTGCTTTATGAGTAGAGAACCTTACATCCTTAACTGTGAAAGGATGGACTACACTAAAATTGGTAAATAGTGTTGGTTGATAATTAGTGTTGTTCCCTATTTTTTACCCCCAACACTATTTTTCAACTCATGTGAAAATAGTGTTGGGGCACTTAACTCCCACCGTCATACTTTGGCTCTTCCCTCAAAATCTGAATTTCTAGCCCTTTCCCTGAAAATCTAGATTTTTGGTCTTTCCTTAGAAATCTGAATTTCTGGCCCTTCCTTGGAAATCTGAATTTCTGACCCTTCCTTGGAAATCTGAATTTTTGGCCCTTCCCGATTGGACAAAGGGAGGCACCATTCTCCAAAAACTAAACTAGATCGAGGCAAATTTTTTTACTATAGAGCTAAAATAGTGTTAGAATGTGTAATTAGTGTTCTAACACTAACCTTGCAAATCACAATTAGTGTTGCCAACACTATTTACCAATTTTAGTGTAGTCCTTGTGGAAATCATTCTTTGGGGTATAGTGTGAATCATCTACTTATAATAAAAAAGTATCCACATTAGAGGTAAAAGAATTGACATGTTCCTTCCCAAAAAAATTCATTGGTCCCTATATATGACAAGAAGGTCACTTGCCCCCTACTGTAGTTTCATGGACTATAGTGGTAAACTCCCCATCAATGCCTAGATTTTAATTCATGACCACTTTATTGGTGTACCAAAGCCAAAGCCATTGAATTAAGATTGCAGTGCTTTTATCATTGTAATAAGAATACATTTGTGTTGCAGTGGCCTACAATGTATGGGCAAGCTTACATTCAAGATGTTCTAGAGTGAAAAAAGCCGTAATTTGTAAGAAACAGATTGTCCTTGCCTTCATGTTCAAGAATGCTATAGCAATATTGGCTTACTAAGGATACAAGAATTAATGTAATTGGAAATATTCATTTGGATCAAAAGCATTTGTCACTATTTTAAATAGTTCAGGAATGCTCTAAATTGTAGATCCAAATTTCTAAAATTCTTTGGATATTAGGTATGGCCAAGAGTATAATGATCCTTGTAGGTTTTTGTCTACTTGCTCAAATTTGGAAAGTTAGTCATTTTGTATTTTGTCCTAGCCTCTACAAAAGGGTTGTTCATTGTAATCTAACTTGTCCCTTGCCATATGGGTCCAATATGGGGGGAAGAGGTGATGAATGATGCTTGCCCTAGAGAGCATCACCATTGTAAGCCAACCTACTATGCATGCCAAAAGTCATTTCTTAGGCTTTAGTCCATGGATAAAAGCATGAAACATTTGCACAATTTTGATGTCATATATTGTATGTTCACTCAAATCAGGACTCAAATGATCTCATAACTTTTAGAATATTGAGCCAACGTATTTGAAATTGATATTGGAAGTGTGATCTACATTCCCAAAGGCAATCCATTTTTTTATTTTTGAAAATTTATATATTGTAAATAAATTCAATTTTAATAATTTGTCACATTTCATAGTCCACAAAATATTTAGCACTATAAATTCTTAAATATCTAGACAACCATTTTATGATCACTGCCAACTTCAAGGGTTGCTCAATTTCCTTCCAAAATACATTTGTTGAAATCTCATATTTCTTTCCTTGTAGTTTATTAAATTGTCTTTTCATAGCCAAAAAATCTTTTGATTTGAAAAAAACTTCACCTTTGGTGATTTTTCAAAATCAAGTACTTCAATAAATGTTCACTAAAAATTGTCTTGGGAAAGAGTAACCTAGTCACTCCATGGCCACTCCAAGAAAATTGGGATCCAATCTTTGTGAAAATTGGCATGCATGTTTTTAGCTATTCATAAATAGTTACATTTGGTCAACAAAGACATTTTTTTTTTATAAGAACTTATGATTTGGACAAAAACTTTGCCTTGAGATGTAGACCCCCATACGGTAGTCACTTTGCAAACTATTTAAGAAAAAAACTAAACTTTAATTGAAGATATTTCAAAAATTGTACATTCAAAGCCAGCTTTGAAAACTTGAGGGTAGAATAATTTGATAGTGGTGAACAAGATACTATTATTGTAATTTTCAAAAATGATTTTTAAGAAAATTCTACCTTCATTTTAGAAACAACAATTTAAAAGTGATTTTGGAAGGAAGAGACCTTTTGGACATTTAAAGGCTAAGAATTCAAAACAATGGCTCTTACTTGAAAGTTTTGAGGGCATGTTCTACTAGTATTACACTATAAAAAGGGCTCCAAAATTCAATGTTTCATGACAATAATATTGTACCAAACTCTACTTATAGATTGAAATGGGTTGAAATAACATTATTTTAGCCTAAGGTTTTGAACATTTTGTCCAACTAGAAGATCATTTTGGGACAGAGGCAATATTTGTCAAGGTCTATTTAATAGTAATTAATTCATTGTCTTCCTCATGCATACACAGATGGTTTTCATGCCTGTTTGGAAGGTGTCCACCTTAAGTTATGGCACACTATTTAATTAATTATTTATTTTTATTTTGAAACAAATGAAACGAAATTCCATTGCAAGGGCAAAAATGCAAAATACAATAAAGTTATATTTATGCCATATTTAACTACTTTTGGACTTTTCAAGGAATTTTGGACTTTGTCCAATGGGAGATCTCCGGTTGTCATAGATATCTAAAATCTAAACTTGTTGTACATTTTTCAAACCACCTAGTCCAAAATCTATATCATATCTAGATTCCTAAAATCTATAGAAATCAAAATCTACAATTGTCTTAGATGTCCCTTTACCAATTTTGGACTTTGCAAAGTCCAAAAGTAATTAAATATGGCATACTTGCATGCCACAAACTATTTCAATTCAAAGTTCAAACATTCAAAGATCTATACAATACAATTACATTACTACTATTGATACAGTGGACACCTTCAAATGTGCCACTAATCCTAAGTTGCCATCTTCACTATACATATATTTCTAAAATCAATTATTACTTGTGTGAAAGAAATGCTTCTAGAAGCAAACTTTGTTCCTTCATAACTTTTGCATGTAGTATCCAAATATCATGTTCTTTGGTGCATTGAAACCTCCTTTTACTAGCCATTAAAAAAATATGAAAATTTGAACAATTTTTTTATAATAATTAGGCACAATAGCAATTAGAGGCGATTGGAGGGATTATCCACCTCAAGGTAGAAAGTTCCGAAAGTGCACAAGCTCTAAAGTCACCCACCTCTTCAAATGTACACTTTTAGTACATGTTGCTTTTTCACAACCTTTAGCAATGTACAAACAATGTACATTCTAGGAGGTGGGCAATTTGAGAACCCTATGCCATTCCAACTTCAAAATTTCATAACTAATTCCACAAAGCTCCAAAAAATATGAAACAAATTGGGATAGATGCCAATTCTACTTGTCTTTCAAGCAAAATTGACTGAAAAATGTTTCAAGAACCTCCTCCTCCCCCAAATTCAGTATCAGCTCTTAAATGGGCAATTTACGGACCTCGTGTAAGTTGTGTGATTATAACCCATCCGTCCTTGTACTTTATCTATCATGAAATAGCCCTAGTACCGGGTAGTCAGGATTGGTGTCTGTCTGGTTTGTTTGTTTCCTAACTTTATTCATACTGAAACCAAGTGTACAAATTCTCCAGGTCTGCCTGCCCTAGCCAAAACATCAACTAATTTAATAAGTGTTTTTTTTTCCTTTAAAAACAAAGGGTAATGTAATAAGTTACAAAATTTCTATCTGGAAATTCTTTTTTAGGGCACTCTGACCGAGATCGGAAAGCCCACCCTCACTAACCTCAGAATTGTTTACAAAAATTTATAACTTATAGTTCTATAAAAAAGAAAAATATGAGCATCTGCTGACCTGCAGGATTGAACCAGACTTTGGAAAGCTTGGAAAGCTTGGAAAGCTTGCTTCAGTTTCTGGACTCTTAAAAATAATAAAATGCAGTGACCAAACAGTCATGGTTGTTTTTGTTGACGGTAGGTGGGTACTCCCAAAACCACCACTTTTTTGCTACTGTGCATAGTTAGTATTGAGGTAAAGCAGCCCATTGTGGTCAGAATGAGGAGTTTGACATCATCTTGTTGATGAAATTTTTCAATTTTTTTTCCCACGTTAATACAAGTGTGTGAGAAACAGCAAGTGCAATTGAAATTAAATTTTTTTTTGACACAGTATGAATTCACTAGGAATTTCTGAAGTGTTCAGCCCAAAAGAGTCTGTAGACCAACAAAATCTGAAACTGTAATGCTCATCTCACTACCTAATGCAGTCAAAATATTTTCTATTATGAAAGGCCCAAAAAGTCAATTTTTACAATGAATTTCACACTGGAAAAATCAGAAGTTCATAATGAGGTCAGTGTTCACTCCATTGCTGTCATGTAAGACATGCATTGTGGTCCACATCTTACATACTCAAAAAATCCCCACAATGGGTCATTTCCTAGGCAAATGCAATGGGTCGTTTGACCACAATGGGTTGTTTTACCTTATTAGATGGTCCCAATTTTCTGGTTGGCAAGTGAAAGGAGGTTCCAATGCATTGAAAAACGTGGCATTTGGACATTGTATACAAAAATTATGTAGGGTCACTCGAAGTTCTTTTTGGATAGAGGTTCTGAAATCGTGTTCTTCTAGAAGTAGGTACTTATTGATATTTGGAGGTGTAGATGGAGTGATGGTGGCGGTTTTTGAGTCGGTGGTGCAATTGGACGTGCTTACCTTGATTTTTATGTTGCAGATAAGGCCATATGGTGACCACAAATTTCAATACTTTTTGGCATATAATGTGTGATTTTATTTTGTCACTATAATTATGTGAATGAAATATTTTTTTGTCTTGTTTTCATAGTTAAAATCACGCATCTTGTGTAAGTCATAAAGTGTTTTCACTTTTGTTTGAAGATTTCAAATTATAATATTGAATTTTTGGTGAAGAAGTGAAGAAAAAGTCATATCACATACAAGACATTCTAAAGGAATCCAAGTTTTGTAAGAATATATTTTTGTAGAAAATATCATAGTGTAGTTTTTTGGTCATTGAGTACACTAGTAACAATAAAGTATTCATTATAAAGAAATTTTAAAATTTAACTTCTTAATAACTAATGAATAGTCCAAGTTTTGTAAAATGTTAAGGTGTATAACACAAGATAATTTAGAATAATAATTTAATGATGATTGTCTAGCAAAATCTATAAAAGATGAACCATTAATTACATCCATGTGGTTGAATCTACCATTGCACTAGCCAAAGTTTATTGATTAAATTTGAAACCAAAAAAATTGAAATTCATACTAATAGTGAAATTTATTATGATTTTATAAGATTTTTTTTAACTAAATTTTTTGTAATAAATTTTTTTTGACCTTATGTTGAATTGGAAAAGTTAGTTTTGAGCTTAAACGTATTAGTGTATTCAAGTAATAAAAATGAAAACAAGACTTGGTTTATGTGAAAATTATACAAGGATAGACCAATTATACAAAGATAGATCAATCAAAGTTCATTTACAAATATTAGTAAATAATCATTCATCAATCAATTTTTCAAATTGAGCTTCTTTTGTAGTCATGTCTATTGCAACTATTTAAGACATCATTCTACATCTAACTCTCAAGATCTAACTATAATCCCTTTCAAAACTTGCCCTCTACAAAATTCTACCTAAAACGTGCAACTTCTATTTACGAGAGTCTAAAATTGATACACTAAGCATGACTATTTTTAGCACTTATAAATTAATACTTTACTCTTTCGTTGTCCAAAAATGCATAAAAAGAAAATCTAAGGTCTTCTTTCAATAAGATTTAACAAAAATTAGTCAATTTATCAATAGGAACAATGCTCAATTGCTTATTCAAATACATTTAGGTGTGGTTAATTTACATAAATTACAAAAGTATTCAAAACAAATTTTTCTATCTTAGTTATTCCCTAAAGGATCTAAAGTTCATATTTTAGATGATAAATTGAGAGCTCTAAAAGGATGGCAAAGGTTATCCCTTAAAGATCTATAGAGAACCATATATATGGTATCATATTGGACTCTTACAATTTAAATTATATATTAATATATGGCAATATAGACACCATTAGATTAATAATTCAACAATTTGCCTCTTTCATTTGGATGTCATTTTATCATCCAAACCTTATCATTCTCAAATACAACTCCATACAATTAAAATACACTATCATTTTGTAAATTCTAAGACATGGAGAAAATGCAATAAGGATCCAAATCGGGAATACCATGTGTCATTGAATCTCGCTCAATATGAATACAAATTTTAAAGCATCGCCAATAATTTACCATTTAGGCCCTAAGAATGGAGAAACACCAAGGGTATGATCTTCAGAAGAGAAAATTTAACCTCAATAACACTACATCAACTTTAGTGTTGTTGTGGGACTAGGAGTTCATGAATTGAGCTTAAGAAAAATTGAAGATTTGTTAGACTCTACAATTCTAACATATGCAAATATAATTGGTTTGCTTCAATCCTTGTACTTGTTTTCTCCATGTAGAAGTTTGTGTTTTGCAATTAGAGGAAATCTTTGATTGTGATGTGACTATAATGTAGTCATGATGTGATGAAAATGCAATATATTTTTTTATAGTGCTACTATAACATTTCATAAAAATCTAGCCCCTTTGAAATTCCAACCCCATCAATACTCTTAGAAGACCCTAGAGTTGCTCTTACTCACCATTACATACCTCGATTCATGTACCTTCTATGTCTAAGGAATGCACCAAAAGCAAAAGCCTTGTGCATTGTAAACCAATAATACGTACTATTGTTGTACATTTGATATTCCTACATGTAGGATCAACAATTATAGCAATAGACTTCTTATTTGGTTGGTTTTGGATATATTTATCTTAATCCTCAAAGGACAATACAAGTCCTTTGAGCATTTTGAAAGTCAAAGCTTAAATTTTCACATATTTTTTTATTTTAAATATTCTAAAACTTAACTAAGAAAATGTATCTCCAATAATCTACTTTTTATTCCATTTTAATTTTGTTCAAAATTGTTAAAATTGCAATTTTTGTAATAATTTCAAGATAGTATCTTGAAAACTCAAAATATACTACTTTTGAATTTTTTCTATCACATTTCTCTCGGTGTAATCTCAAGGAGTACTTCAATTACACTATGATTTTTTTACTATTACTTCCATTTTTCTTAAACGTTTTATATTTTTTAAAGTATTTTTATAATCACTATAAATTTTACATAGATATTTTTTTGAAAAATCATATAAAATTCAATTTGACATTTTTAATTATGAAAAAATGAGATTAAGTCTTAGACATAATTCACTACATGTAAGAAATATTAAATTCTTGAAATCTATATTTTATTATAGAAATTTAATTAAGTTTGACCAAGCTTGAATATGAAATGTTTTTTAATTCTTAAAGGACAGACTAGTGCCTATGGAAATCATCCTTTTAGTTACCATGTGAATCATTTACTTTTAAAATTGCAAAAGTATTCATTAAAAGTCAAATTACTATAGAAGACCTCTTTTTTTCACAACAAAATTCCAAGGATGAATAGTTGCATTTGTGTCATCCATCAGACGCCAAACGTCCTCATTGACATTTAAGGATTAACCCAGATCAATCCTTAGATAACAATGGGGCCTAAAAGTGGCTTGATGGATGACTCGACTATTCATCATAGAAACTAAAAAAATACACCTATTGGTCCAATAATCCAAGCATTTTGGTGACAACCTTGGTCATAGGTCACTACAAAAAAGTTTTGGCAAACGCAACTGCAAACATTGACTACAAGGTAGTCATTCTGAATACAATGACTGGGAAATGACTCCATGCCGTGCAGTCATTGTGGACAAGTTGCGTTTGAGTCACAGTGACAATAGAGTTATTTCTATCTTTTAAGGCAATGGATGGAAAAATGGATGAGAACCTAGAGGATGTAGGTGCAAGAAAGAAATTAGAGGTAAAAGAAAGGCCTATGAAGCTGCTATGTGTCATAGATCCCCAAATTAATTTGACGTGGACATCTGGGGGCATTGTATATTTGAAAATTAATTTTTAAAATCTAGGATTTAGAAACATTATTTTTTGAAATCTAAGAAGTTTGAAGATTGTTATCTGAAATCTAAGAAATTTGAAGATTTTTCTTTAAAATCTAGGAAATTTGAAGACTGTTATCTAAAATTTAGGAAAATTGAAGATTATTATCTAAAATCTAAGAAATTTGAGGATTATTTTTTGATATTTAAGAGTAGTCATTTTACAATTGCATATGAATACATTCAAAATGCTATAGCAATATACCATACCCCATACATTGTAGACAAATACATAATATACGATACACTTTATTCTGCATATATTTTACATGACTTTCCAAGCCAATTATTGTATAAGTGTAAAGAGTTAAAATGACAAGCCTTTTATACAAGTGGGGTTGTAGGGAGTAAGACAAACCATATGGAATTTGTAAAATGTAGGAATCTTGCTATAGTTGTGTTGAAGTCTTGGTTGAAGTTGTGGTAGAGTAGGTGTACAACATACTGAGTCACTTTAAAGTCATTTTTCAGTCATAGGAAGTCTTATGGCAATCATTTGAAGTCATTTTGTAGTGATAACAAAGAAACAACGTTATTGTCTATGCTAGGAGGAAACAAGACTTGATGATTACCTCTAAAACCATCAAAATACCTTTGTGTATGTACGTTTCAACCTTTGGGATGTCAAATTACAAGTATCAATGTATGTTTGTTATAACTTGAACACATTTTCTTAAATCCCTTAGTAATTCAAATTTGATTCACCTTAAATATTTTCAAGTAGTATTTTAACAATCGTGCAACTTTTCAAAAGTTAGTGTTAGTATACCAATAGGGGTTAAATTAAATCATGCAATGGATTTGGCATGAGGGAAAACATACAACCACTAAAAATAAAGACCACCAATGATGCATGACTTGAAAAAAAAATCCCCTATTGGAAAAAAATGAAAATCAATACATTAATGAATAAAAAGATGAAGATCCAAGGATTTCAATGATAAAAAATTATAATGAGTGAAAGAGCATGGAAAATCATATTTACAATTTTTTTTGCCTTTTCTAATGGTAAAGATAGGCTTGTCCTCTGTAGTTGGGAGGATCACTCACAATATAGTAAATGATAATGCACATACTGAGGGTAGTAATGTCTCCTACGTACTAATTGTTATATGACTAAAGTATGACCTGAATAAGTCATTTCTGAATTACTATGTAGTTGTATAGTAGAGGTCACGTAGTTGTATTGCTGAGGTAGCCCCAAATCATGAATGCGCTTTCAATGCACATCTTGAAGCACTCGCAATTGAGATGATGCTTGCATCTAATGCAAGGATCCCAATTTTATATGCCACAAATGAAGAAGTAGATTGTGCTTTATATTCATGTCATTTTACTACATGAAGACAAAAAATACTAAAAACAATATTTTGTAGTTAAGGATGCCATAGCATCCTAGTCCCATGTGTGTGGAAGTGTCAGTAATACCTTGAAGTTTATACGTTGGAAGCCATGTATATTAAATACCATGTCAAGGAATCCTACATCCTTCCCAATTTTAGGAAGCTTTGCAAGTATGAATTCAATACCATGTTCCAGATCCCGTTGTGATAAATGCTCTCTTTAGGGTTTCTTTTGTGCCAAAATATCCTTCAATTTTGGAGGTGTCAGACCGCTTGCCATCTTGCATTCTTAGGGGCTTCATTTCCTGAATTCATTTAATACTATAGCTACATAAGAGAACATCACAAAGTTTAGACCCTAGGTTCTGTCAACAGTTATCATGTGGTTATCGTTGTTTCATGGGTTCGCATGCTAATTACAATTTATCGCATCATTACAATGCATTACTTCACATTGTTACAATGTGTTACTTGGTAATGCATTGGTAATGCATTGTAACGATGCGAAGTAATGCATTGTAATGATGCGATAAATTGTAATTAACGTGCGAACCCATGAAACAACGATAACCATATGATAACTATTGACAGAACCTAGGGTCTAAACTTTGTGATGAAACCCTAGAGAATTTGCGAGGCTTCAAATTCATCCCCTCTTGTAAATCAAAAGAAGAAGTTGCTGAAGTAACTGCCGCTACGTACACTTTGTAAATTCAACTACTAAGCTGAATTATCCCCTAAGAAAATATTGTTGTCTTTTGTCTTTATCTTTTACTGTATTGTATAGTAAAGGCACCTGTTTCTACGTGCAGTGAACTATTAAAAGTGGGATACTTCCCTAAAAGAGCATTGCAATCATTTCTTAGTCGCACCGAAGTCGTAAAGTAATTACATTAGAGAAATGAGAGTCACTACAAGATTTGCGTTGGATAGTGGGCTGGCCCCCATTACTCACTTTGTCCCGTATGTAGTCTCCAAATTCCAAGTATGGATGAAAGTTCCTTAATCTAAATCTGTAGTCGTACTGCTAACTAAACAAAGATTGTCGCTTCCCTCCTCTACTAGGAGCAGTGCAATTATGGAATGGCAATCATTCTTTGGTCGTTTCTGACAGTCACTCATTCCTAGTCATTGTTTCCCAGTTACATTTACCGTTGATTTTTTGTAGTGGGTGCCACGTCCTTTAAGTATTAGTATACAAAAATCATTCATACACCTTTTAAGGTAGAAGAACACATATTTAACTTTTGATTTGTTGACTACTGATTTTTTGCAGATTTCAATTTAGGGTCCATTTGTGTGACAATTTTAGTGGTCTAGGAAGTTGACACTTTAAAAATTCATAAAAAGCACATACCATCTTGAAAATCTAAGTTTTTTTTTAATATTCATGATTTTCACTTGCTAATATTGCAAAAATATTATTTTTAGGAAAAGGTGGTGAATTGCTTATAATGACGGTTTTGGGTGTTTGAGCCCTAAACCCTAATTCTGTTTCTGAACCCAACGACGAAGAAGCGCAGTTTGTTTTTGCTGGGAGTGCATGGCTTGAAGTGTCAATGGAGGCACTGAACGAGGCGGAAGCCATGGACGCCTCGACCGTTCCTCTCACCCCCGCACATCTCGTGGCCATGGCCGCGGGGTTTCTGACCGTGGGCTACTTCCTGGGCCGGACTCACAAACCGAATTCCGCCACAGCTCGTGTTAGTGCTTCGGCGGAGACAAATGCAGGCGCCGAGGCTACTCCTGAGAAGCGGAGGCGGAGGAAGGAGCCTTTGGAGGTGGATCGACTCGCGGAGTCGTACGAGGATTTCAAAATGGTACGCCCTTGTCTTGAATCTGCGTTTTAGGGTTTCCGCGGAGTCTTACGAGGATTTCAGAATGGTACGCTCTTGTCTTGAACCTGCGGGTTAGGGTTTCCACGCTGTCTTGCGAGGATTTCAAATGGTACGCTCTTGTCTTGAATCTGCGTTTTAGGGTTTCCAGGGAGTCTTCGATTCTGGGCTGTCGGCACTTTAATCAGAGTCTTAAAAAATAAATAAATCAGTTCATTTTTTGATAATAATTCACATAATGTTTGAGTCGTTCAGAATTTAAAGGGATAATGTAAGGTGCGACACTACTTGCGTTACTTTTAAGTATTTTGATAAAAACATCTGAATGTGCTTTCGTTGGGAAATAACTATAGAGCTTACTGGAGAGATTTCTTTGGATTCAAGAGCCAAGTTTGTTTTTGATCAAAATTTCATCAGTATTTGTGATGATTTCTTTCAAATTGGGAGGTTGTAGACCACCATTGGAGGGATAGTGGCCCACCCCATTTTTAGTTAAGTATTCGTGGCAGTAGACATTTAACCAAGTCCTGCGTTCACTCAACTTGCTAATTGAAGGCCAACTGAGTGTATGACTAAATGACTAGGTGATGGGGATTAACCCATAGGAAACAGGTAAGGCTCCTAACTACTTGAATTTCCTCTACCATAGTAAGGAAATGCACTACCGAAACAGGTTCATGGCCATGAGTTAAAGCTGAGCGCCTACTGCTACAGAGACTGGCAGCGTGGATCAACAATAGAGTTCCTCTGTGTCTGTATCATGGAAATAGTCGTCAAATTCTGGTGTTGAGTGCTGAATGCAATCCACCAGATTCTTAGGTCCTTCTCATATGTATTATGTCACTGGATGTGCCTTATGGTTCATAGGTTTGACTGGTAGGGGCTGTTGCAATGAAGAAGCTGACTGATGCATTGATGAGACGCTTGTTGCAATGAAGAAACTACCCTTGAGATTTATCACTCACAATTACGCAGGTATTGGTGGTTAGGAATGACTTGAAAATGGGCAAGGGAAAGATCGCGGCTCAATGCAGGTTTGTTCCTTAAAGCCCTTTTCCCGCTTTCAATTTTTATCATGTCTTCAAGCCTGATGTGTTTTTGGCTACTCATGTGCTTTCGGTTTGTATGTCTGAAACTAAACGTGTATCTTCTCTTGTTTGCTGCAGTCATGCGACTTTGGGATTGTACAAGGACATCTGCAGTAGAGCCCCAAAAGCTCTGCAGAGGTACTCTTGTTTGCGGAAACATCATTTTGATAAGCGCAATATGCACGAAGAACAGAATGTCCTTTGGTTATTTAGTATTCCTTTGCTCAATTTCCTGCTTCCTCCTTAGCGTGTGATTTTCTTATTAATGGTGGGTTGTGTCCGTAGATGGGAGATGTCCGGCCAAGCGAAGGTGGTCACCAAAGTTGAATCTGAGGATGATATGCTTGCACTGAAGGTTTGCGTCTACTTATCTTTCTCCAACTTCATCTCTTCTTGGCCTATGGCGTTTCTAGGTCTCTGTTGCATTCTGCTATTGACATAAATCTAGGGTATTTAGGATATCTGAATTAGTCGCCAGTATGGCCTGTGTCGTTGCACAACAGTGGCAGCAATACCCGTGCCAAATCCCCGTTTTTTCCGGCGGTACCTCATATGGCCCTTAGACTGCTTTTTCTAATTTCTGTAATTTCTAAGGAAGAGTGTTCTGAAATTCAGTAACTTGTGATAGTCTGAAAGTCAAAATCGTGTGGAACGAAATGGAACTGAGTTTGGAGAGGCATGGATTTGCAAGTTTAGGAATTATCTTGACTTTTCCGGCCATGGCTTGAGAGATTTTGGTGTTACGGAAGTGGATAAGAACTCAAGTTCACTCGGTCCATCATACTTGATGCACAGGCTAAAGCGAAAGAGTCCAAGCTGCCTTGTCACATTACAATTGACGCTGGTCGGACTCAGATCGCTCCCAGTACGTATCTATCTCTGAGTTTTTATTGTTATCCTGATAATTTTGGTTCTATTTTCAGTCTTCACTTCTGCTGGAGCCTCTCTAGGATGTACAGGTTCTATATGAGTCACAGCCTTTGTTACCGTACTTTTGTTTGCTCTGCTGCTCAGCCTCAAGCTGTAGACTTAATTAGAGTACAGTCTCTTAAATTTTGCTGGTTGATGCTTATGACTAGGAGTGGTGGAATGGTTATTAAGATTGCTGGTGAACTGAGATAGATTATTAATTTCGTTTGGTCTTGTGTTTCTTACAGATTCGAGAACTGTGATGGCTGTTCTTGGTAAGCTCCCTTTCGTTGTTTTGGTTGTGTAGAAGCATTAGATAGCCTTCTTAAGGATTTGCTCGTGGAGATGTGTGCTACGTGTTCGTAAAGCGGCGTCAGATATTACCTTCCTCCATGGGATTGATCATGTCATATCTCGTTTTGAGTCTTTGTAAATAGAGAGATGATCATGGAACTGCTATCCTTATGTTCCTCTCGCTGACTGCGATTTATTGCTTGAGAATCTTACATTTATATATATATTCTTGCTTTTCCTGAATACTAAGGTTTTCCTTTCCATGTAACAGGGCCTGTTGAACTTGTGGATGCTGTCACGGGACACCTAAAGCTAATGTGATTCTTGTACAGCTTTTTATGGACTGACAACCTTCAAATATCCCACAGCTTCGGCAATTATTCGAGAGGTTAATTGAGAACCAAATAGATTCCCATGACTTTATATTCAATCTCCAAAGGAGCAAGCTAATTCTGTCAAACAGTTGGGATTAGGTGAATCTTTTATGAGGTTGAACAGTTTCTATTTCCATTATGTCGGAATTTTTACAATTGACCTTTTAGTTGCCTGGGAGGGAGCGTAGGGGACCTCTTCTTTGCCTTCCTTGGTCGGATCAAGAAATCCAGTGTTCATTGCGTTTGAAGTGACTGTCGGCATACAAGACCAGAGACATGAAACTTTCGGGTGATGAGGAAACCTCAGTGCTGGGTCAGGAACAGATACCAATTGTTACTATGAGGGGTTTTAGTGCCCCAAAACATTATTATTTACATGTTAGTTTAGCTTTCGGAGGTTGGTTCTTCATAAGTTGGATCCACTATTTTTTTACTATTTTTGTATTGAGTATCCAATACGTACATGAAGCATTTTTGCAACTGATCGTTGGAACATGAAGCATTTTTGCAAATGAAAGTTGCGTATTCTAGCCCTTATCGATTTTTACTTATTGGTCTTTTTCCTAAAAAATGAAAGAGAAATGAAGAACTGGCAGATTTTGGCTGCACCTTAGCACTTGCATTCATTTTGGACCAAAAAGAGTAACAAAAAAAATCTAGATATTGATGGTCATCTTAAGTTATCAGCCGTTCGACATGGGGCATAAAATTCAATTGTCTTCACAGAGGCTACTTTGTCCTCTCCAAAGTCCTCATCCAAAAAATTCATTCACAAAATACAGGAATAAAATAAGCAACAATATCGATGTAGTTGTGACATTTACTAATTTACTAGTGAAATTATGTGTGAATTAGAATTTCAGACCTTATTTAAGCATAATAGAATAGATTTTTTCAAAAAACTTTGAATTAAGGAAAATTGTTAAATACATCTAAATTTAATCTCCAAAAATCCGTTTGTAAATTTGAGCCTTCAATCAAGAGTTATAGATAGAATTCAAAAAAGATGTTTGAAAATTTGAATGAAAAATGTCTCTTCCAAGTTCCTACTTTTGACTTAACTATAAGTGTTTGAGCTCCTACTAATTCCAATTTACATATCCCACATAGTTTGTATTATCTCCTACCACCTCATATCTACATATAGAACTTGTCTTCTCACTTTTCAATACAAAATATGATTGCCTTTCGAAGCAAGCTTGGAAATGAATTGAATACATTTTGGTAAAGTTACCTAATTGTCCATATCTCCTTGCATAATGAAAGATGGTTATTAGTGCTTGAAAATCTTAAAAATAAAAAGGTTCAAATTTACATGATAGCAGCCTGCAATGTAAGAATTATGAATAAGGTTGAGGCACTAGATGTAAACGACGTCCAGTACCCAACCAGGTTGAGACACTAGTTGTCAACCACATCCAATATCCAATCTATAGGGTGTACTATTTTCAACCTTAGGCTAGAACTCAAGCTTGGAATGTGTGTTTGTTGTCCTATTTGAGGTTGGGAATAATAAGGTTATGACACATGTCCCAAAGTAGTGAGCAAGAATGTAGGAAGTAGTGAGTAGCAAAGTAGTTCTTGAATGATTGGAATTGGAAAACTCTAGACATTGGCTACTGGACAAGTGCACTTTTTGGCTCCCAAAATTCACAATAATTTCATTTGGAGAGTAAAATTCTGAAAATTTTGCTATCCCTATATTTCCTATCTCCATACATAGAAAAAATTTCCACCACATCATATTCCTTACCATTTGCTCTAAAATTGCTTGAATAATTGAATACTAATACCTCAATCTTAGTTCTTGACTTCTTTGTAGTAAATAAAGCTTGCAACCCCTTACCAACTCTATAGCCACATACGTTCAACAATTATAAATGAACGGTGGTCTGAACACCTACCGAAAAAATTATGTACCATTGTTGCAAAGAATACTTGCCAAATTTAACTTGTTCTAAGCATTGTCCATTTTTCAAAGTTGTTTTTAATAACTTTAACACAACATGATGATGCCAAAAATGAACACGATGCATAATAATTAGTATTATGCAAGCCACCAATCTATTAATGTGAAAATTTAAAAGTTACATTCAAAGTTGATATAGGACTTTTTCAAGTTATGGGCATCCCCATGGCTTTGGAATCTAAACTACATTTTAGTTATACATTGTGTACATGGAGAAATGGTTGCTTAAATAATAATTTTGAAGCAAGTTCTGTACTCAATTCATACTTATGAAATCAATAAAATATAAATTGACTTATAGAAATGTTAATGTATGCATAAGCAATACATTTTTTTTTAAATTTGAAAAAGTTGCATTGCAAAAATTTAGGGATTTGCAAACCATCTTTCAAAGTTGTTTCAAAATAATTTTTGGCTTGAAGTTGAATGTGCATTAAATTACAAACAAATAGGAAAAATGTATATTAGATGAATTTTCTTATACTTGGCTTGTAACTAATTTGATTATTCTTTGGTCCTTTGTTCTACCTCCTAGAGTTTCATCCCTTTCAAGTTTCAATTGAACAATATTCAAAGGGGTGCAAAAAATAAGAATGAGCAATGTCAATTGATCCCTTTAGTCATTTCATTTGTGTTTTGATTAATAATTGTATGAATGGAGGGAGAATTATTACTTGGAGTTCTTTTATTGGTCCCAAATAGCAATTGAAAACCAAATTTGTCCAATTCGCAACATCACAAGTTTAATAGGAAGTATACTTTGGGACAAAAATCAAGGCCAATAGAAAGATCATTTTGAGATGGAGGGAATAACTTTTTAACCATATAGTCAATAATTATGATAATTGTTATACTTTAAAGCTATTCCTCGAGACCTCAACCACATGTTGTATGAATTTTTCTTTCAAAATAAGACAAATTTTTTGTTTCTAAATGGATGATCAAAAATGCTATGTTGCCAAAAAATTTATTTGATCCTTTGGAGCTTAGTTTTAAAAATTATCAAGTTTTTCGTATATATGGAAATCAACAACTGAATATAGAATCCAAGTGGTATAAAACTTCCATAGGGTCCATATTCACAACAATGTGTCACTATATCAAAATTTCAAAATTGTTAGTTTGTGACTATAAATGGAAGAATTGCAAATGGGAGAAAATAAAATACTCCCTATGTCCCAAAATGATCTCCATCATGTTGCATTTTGCGACTTTACAAATTACTCAAATTTAGTTTTTGATTGCTATTTGGAACCAATGAAACAACTCCAAGTAGTGGTTTCCTCTCCATCTATGCAATCATCAATCAAAAAACAAATGAAATGATTAAAGGGGTCAATCAACATTGTTCATTCTTATTTTTTGCTTCTCTTTGAGTACTTCCTAATTGAAGGGGATGAAGCTCTGAGAGGCAAAATAAAGGGTTACACATGGTCTTTTTTAAAACCTCAAGAATACCACTTCTTTGTAAAGAAACCTCATACAAGTGTTGAGAGGACATATTTGAAAATACTATGAGTAAATTCTCATAGTGTCTATCCAAGGGCCAAAATTGAATGAAATCAAGGGTGTGACCAAAATTCAATCAAATCAAGTGCATGATCTTGAGCTGTTTGGATTTTAATGAATACCTTTTGTAGTTGTACTTGAAATTCCATAGTTATGTCAATTTACCCCTTGAGATGAAGCACTCAAATTTAAAACAAGAAATGAATACAAATGTGTCCTAAACAAAGAAAATTTTGGTTTCTTCATCCATCTACATGTTTGTAGATTCGTGTATTAATTTTCATACGTTTATAAGGTATAAATCCTTGAAAACATTTTTTTATATATTTTTCACAATTTAAAGGATAAGTGCATGTTTGGCCACTAAAAAAAATTCTTTGGTTTAAAAATGACTTGAATAAATAAATAATATTTTTAAATTATTAGGACGTAACATTTTGCTCTTAAAAAAATTCTTATGAAAACAACACATTATGATCACTTTATAATCAATCTTGAAATAATATTAATTTTTGGTTTTGTATTTACTAGAAACTATTGGTTTGTATGGTAGTATAATCATGTAGATATCATCTATAGGTTGTATTTATTTCTTTTGTTAAACCTCTAAAAGAACCACAACCTTTTCTTTGTAAATTTTTTTTTCAAAACTACCATTTCTATTACAATGAGCAAAAAAATGTGAAAATTATTTTTTTGCAAATCTAACCATAAAATCTTGCATTAGACTAGTATAGGAATAAATAGAAGAAATTTCAAAAAAATTGGTTTCATAGATTACAAGATATTTGAGTTTACAATGATAAAGACAAGTTTTTCTACACCTTGCATGACTAGATATTTGACTTTGAACCTTCTTAATTTGATTTTTTTGTACTTTAGAGTTTGAATTAGAAAAAAAATTATCATAAAAAATTGAGTTGAGACTCTCGAAAATAAATTAAATTAAAATAAATTAATTTTCATTCTTAAAGGAATTGTTCAATAGAAGCAAGTATGAGAAGGAAAGAAAAACTAAATTGTTAGAAACTCTAACTAAAGATGGAATTGAAACACACTAATCTCACTAGTGTAATTGTTGTAATAAGCAACTTTTTCAAAATTGAGTTGAAAAGCAAATTTAATACATTATTTTCTACAAAAGATGTTATGATTGTTCAAAAACAAGATGCTCCATAACTTTCACATCACTTATCCGAATGGAATGAATTAAATCTTTTTATACAATCTTTTGATCCTAGACATCAATTGAAATAATAATGATATTCCAAAAAAGCTAATGTGTTTTTCTATCTTTTAGAATTTCTTAAAAATCAAGGAAGAAATTGAGATCGTACAAGCTTCTTCCAAATCCCCCTTTTGTCCTTCATAGGAACTTTGGTCCTTTAGGGGTTTAAAAATTATCACTTGTTATGTTTCTAATAATACATCTTCAAAATTTTGGAAATTTGGAATGCCCCTTGGTCTTTAATTGATCTTTAATCAAATAATTATATCTCCATGTCATCCTATTTTGTATTTGGCTTCATTTTAGGTTCAATATATGTATTAAATTCCCAAAAGATGGAGAAATATTTTTCAAGAGAAATTGTTAAAAACTACCAATTTTTAGTGCATTGACCAAAATTGAAAATTAAAACATTTAAAAAAGAATTCTATCCATACAAAAGTATAGTAGACCATTAAGGTAATGTGTGGGAAATTTTCAAGCTCCTAACCTTGTGGATTTCAAGATTATAACATTTGAAGTTTGAAAAATAAATTAATCACACTAGACATGAACAACAAACTTCAAGTCCTCTTGGATTAAATTTTTTTCTCTATACAAAAACAAGGATTTACACCATTAATCAATGTATCTTGTTAAGTAAAATCATACAAAAATTCAGGTGCAAGTAAAGGGTCTACCTTATTATAATTGAGCCTACTGTACAAGGAAGTCAAATAATACACAAGCCATGGCAATACACAAGCCATTTTTGATGATTTCTTATGCATTGGAGAATTTATTTTGTTTAAACTTTGGACAATGAAAACATAGAGATAAGCATTTACAATATGAGGAAAAAATGTCAAAATCTTTTACTACACAAATTGCAAGATTATAGCATTTGCAATTAGAAGAACATGTTTTTATTTCCAAATTGTTGCCATAGTTAACAAAGTTTGACACTTCTTGGAGTGTGATTTTTTAACTAGAATCAGTTTTCTTACAATTGCATACCACATGCCAAATATTAAAGTAAATTAGTAGTTTATCAAAAGATTCACAAATTGTCCAAACTACCAAAATCTAGGCATCCATTCAAAATTTCTTTATTCTTCCTATAAAACTAATTAATGTACGAAATTTGAGAAGTGTCTATTCAAAATTGACTTTGTAGGAAGTTACCTAAATTTTCAATTGTTTGTTCACATGACAATTGTCCTTTAGGTATTAAGATAAATACTCCTAATATTGACCTTTGTTACTAAAATTCTCCGGCCTAGATTCTTTCCTAAAAATGAGAGTCTACATTTGATTTTGGATTTTTCAATAATCAACATTTTGAAGATTCATAATTCATCCATAATCTCTAAAAAATACAAATGGTGAGAATCTAGAATCCTCTTTTTAAATACCAATTATTTACACATCTATATAACAATGCAAACCATACTCACATATTCATTGGACCCTGCCCCTTGGAGAGGGTAACATTTTATTTTAATAATAGAAAAAAATATGATCTTATTATATAAATAAATTTATATATATTTTAAATTATTTAATAAAAAGAATATTTATATATTTTTATTAAATTATTATATTCATAATGATATTACAAACTTATTGTTACATTTTTCAAATAATCCATTATAAATTGTGTTGGCATTCCTTTTCATTTATCAATTCAACTTGATAGAAACAAATCTTGTCATTTTATAATAATTATGCTTAGTTGCAATTTGTGGTGATTAAAAGTGCAACAATTAAAATTGCATATACTATATACATTCATCAACTTGGTTTGGTGGCATCTCAATTTGCAAAAAAAATTCAAAAATTTGAATTAGATTTTTTTTTCTTAGTTTATATTTTTGTCTATATGGAGAGCTTTGATTCATTTCATTTGAATAAGTGATGTGAAAGTTATGGACAATCTTGTTTTTCATGCAATCTAATCATTTTTTTGAAAAAATAACTTGTAGGATTCATTTCTAAATGTAATCTTTACAATTTAACTTCTCAAAAACCAAGGTCCTTTTTTAGCCAAAAAAAAACTCAAAATTTCCATTTCTATTGCAAAGAGTAAAAGAACTTGAATTTTTTTATTTTTTTCTTATCTAATTGTAGGATTTTATACCTACCTAGTATTAGAATGTGTGGAATAAATTTCAAAAGTTTTGATTGTGCAGATTGCAAGAAATTTGTGTTTAAAGTGAAGAAAATAAATTTTGTAGCACATTGTGGAACTAGATTTTTTCACTTTGAACCTTCTTAACTTAAATTTTTTGCACTATAGAGTTCTAAGATTTAAATCCTTATCATGGGGAATTGAGTTTAGGGTCTCTTAAAAAGAATTCAAGAAAACTTAATTTCATTCTTAAAAAAATTGTTGAGTAGAAGTAGATACAAGAATGAAGGAAAATCTAAATTATTAATATCTCTAAGATGGAATTCAAATGCACTAATACCAATGGTGAGATTATTCTAGCAAACAAAATAAACCATGTAGAACTTTTTAATTTTTAAAATTGTAAAGATTACATTTAGAAATGAAACCTTACAAGTTATTTTTTCAAAAAGATGCTTAGATTGCCTAAAAAACAAGATTGTCTATAACTTTTAGATCACTTAATCAAAGCTTTGCATGTAGACAAAAATATAATATATATAAAAAAATTCAAAATTCAAAATATTGAAATATTGAAATTTCTTGTCTCCTTTATTTTGAGCTTATTTAGACATAACTTTTGTTCCCAGGCACCAAATGAAAAAAATGATACTCACTTGAAGATAATTAGTTTTTCTATCTTTAAAAAAAAATAAAAAAATCATGAAAAAAAATTGAGACTATAGGTATCTGTCCAAAATCCAATTTGTCCATTGAAGAAACCAAAATCCAATGAAACATTAGTCCTTTAAGGGTTAGAAAAAAGTTTCACATGATTTAGTTTGCTTGCTAGAATAATCTCACCATTGAGATTAGTATGTTTTAATTCCATCTTATAAATATTAATAATTATTTCATATCTAATTCTACATAATAATTTTCTTAAGAATGAATTACTAATTAATTTTTTTTCCTAAACCCTCAACTCAATTCCCTATCATAAAAGATCTATATTTCAAAAAAATTCTTGCAAAAAATTTAAGCTAAGAAGGTTCATGGCCAACCCACAATGTGCAAAAAAATCTTGTAATCTTTGCTTTGAAGTTGCAATCTATGCAATCAAAATTTTTGAAAAAAATTTATAATATTCACTTTGCAGTCAAAATTTTTGAAACTAGTTAGATACAAGGTTCTATGTTAAGATGTGCTAAGATGTGCAAAAACACAATTTTCAATTTTGAAATTAGTTAGGTATAAGATCCTATGGTTATATGTGCAAAAAAACAATTTTCGAGTATTGAAACTAGTTAGATATAAGAAAGATCCTATGGTTAAATGTGAAAAAAAAAAATTCAAATATTTTTCTTTGCAATAGATGGCAATTTTGAGTGTTTTTTGGCAAAAAAAAGGCCTTAGTCCTTTAGGGATTAAGTGCCCATAAATGTCATACTCTAAATATAAAAACATTCCAAACAAAAAATTAAAGGCAAGAATCAACTACATTATGGACTAGACAATGTGAAAGGCAATGTGAAAGTAGAACATTTTCATAAACAACACACATAAGATGTTTTTTGGAGGCATTGGAGGGTTGTTTTAGGCCCGTTCCCTATATTGTGAACAAGCCACTATTGGCCAAAATAAAGAATAATATAAATAAATAAATATTTAAAAGTATTTTTTTTAAAAATATTCTAAATTAATTACTTAATATTATTTGAAGCTCTAATATAAATAAATAATTATATATAAATATTTAAAAATATCTTTTAAAAAAAATTCAAAATTAATTACTTAATATTATCTGGACACGCAAGATAACTCATGGCCTTGATGAATAGATGAAAATTTGTGACCTTGATGAGTAGATGAATCTCATCTAATGCCAAGCCTCAAAGAAATGTGAGGAATTTTACTTCTTATAATGAAGCTATGCAAAAATTCCTCACAATGAAGCTATGTTTTTGCATTTCTAAGGTAGGAGCATCCAAAACCAACAATGTACCCAATGGTCATCACTTTCTAAATAAAACAATGATATTAAAACCTAAATGTAGGTAGACTTTAGATAACTTATCATTTCGGTCAACAACAATAAACTATCTATAGTTTACCTACATTTAGGTTCTAGAAATTGTTGCCTTTCTTAGACTATATTTAGGTTTTAGAAATTGTTGCCTTTCTTAGAAAGTGGACACTGTTGGATAGAGTGTTGGTTTTGGGTGCTCCCACCTCAAATATAACCCCAACATTGGATGGTTGGATCTTGGTCAACCCTACTCTATGAAATTGGATACACTGTTGGTTTTTGGGTGCTCCCCCCTCAAATATAACCCCAATGTTGAATGGTTGGATCTTGGTCAACCCTACTCTATGAAGTGTTGAATGGTTGGATCTTGGTCAACCCTACTCTATGAAGTGTTGAATGGTTGGATCTTGATCAATCCTACTCTGTGAAGAGTCTAGAGAGAAGGACATCGTAATAGTAAAGTAGCCTCAGGATATGGAAAAGAACATGCCTCTCGTCAGGCAATGAGAGTCTCCCATCTGCCCAGAAAGGGTCTCCATAGAAAGTTATGGTGTCGTTACCTTGGCAAGTTGCTAGACATGAAAAGCCCCCCACCCCCCCACCCTCGTGGACATGGTCAACAACCACTACCCACCGAATTGTTCTCAGCAAGCGCCTCATCGACAATCTGTACTTGAAAACTGATGGAGCAGTGCACGTCTTCCAATTTTTTTAAGGAAGAAAAGTTCAAGATTGCCAACCCCTCTGGTCCCCACTCCGTTCCTGGAAATGGGCAGCTCACAGGGCTTCGGGTACAAGCTCCAAAACTGGCCGAAAAATCTGCAGAATCTCAGCCTGCACACACATCAAAGCTCCTCCTTTCTCCTTGTCGGCAGACTTTACCTGCTTGTTTTGGTTGACAACGCGTTCCAGTATCACTTTGCGGCCCTGGTGCTGCTTCCGAGTCTTGCAGTTTCTCAAGCATGCTCCTTGCTAATTGCAGACTGTAAGTTTCAATTCCCTTCGGTTGCGTTACCTTCTGAAATTGCTCAGCACTTCTCCTGTTTCGTCGATCGATTAAGTTTCAGAGTTGTTGAAATCGCCCAGTTGGTGTGCAATCTGGATTTCGCGCAGACGGAATTGGAGGAGTTCACCACCGTCAATGACACTTTATCGTTTTGCTTGCGGACGAGTTTGGAAGGTGTACGACTTCTTTCCACCAGGGTAAGCGACTGAAATTTTGCAACAACAATGGATTCAGTTTGTTAGAGGGATTTCATAAAATTTGCCTTGCAGTTGCATGAGTTTGACGTTTAGAATGTACCGGGTTTATACATGTCTTTGGGCAAGAGAAGTTGCGCTCTTCTCCGTGACGGGTGTGGAGCAGCCGCCGTCTTTCTCCATCGCCGTGTCGCCATCCCCGTCTTTCAGCGACGATTCCGTCATCTTTAATGTCTAGGGTTATACCGTCGAGTTCGGGAATCCTCTGCTTCTCTATGAACGTTTTCTCGCGAGCTTGTTCGTGAGAAGCGCAGACATTCAGTTAGTTGAATTTTTACAAAACCTATGAAATTGTTCGGTGGTAGAGCAAGGGTTTAGTTCTGTTAGGTAGAGAGGAGACTCACCTCAGTTCGGCGTTCGTAATTATTGCTCATTCACTGTTCAAGTTGGCAGTGTTACATAGTTCCTTGTCGTGCATGTTTTGAATCGATCAGTACTAAAATTATTTTCATTGTGTAAGTTGGATTGAAACGTGTACCTTCGTTGAGATTTTTGTTTGATGAGGTGTAGTCTGCTTTGCCGCTGCTGAGATTTACGCCTGTACTGTTTTAGAGACCATTTCATCATATGATCGCTTCAATTTCAAACTTGTGCATTACAGAGAGTCGAGGTGGAAGCAGATTTTGGAGAGACGTTCCTTCCGTCGACAGATTCAACTCTGTACCTGTCTGATCGATTTAGGGCTGCTTCTTGTAGACTCTAGAGATCAGCCCCCTTCCTGAATCGGTTCTCTCTGTTTCTTTCTTGTGTCTCTGTACGCTCCTTCCTTCTTGGTTAACAACATGCACAGATTGATTTTTACAGTGTAGGGTGACTCCATCGACAAGGCTGCCGAAAGCCAGGTGCTGAGAGAAATAGAATGCTCGAAGAGCTCCATTGTGCTGAATCAGATTGACCTACAATGGCGAATTATCGAGATGCCCACCTTCATCACGCAAGATCGGTAAATGATCGATGGGTTAGTCCTCCACACTGGCGACAAGGTCGACAGGACGGCTTTCAAGCAACTCACGATGATCGACCGAACGGCTCCGCAGATAAGGGCACACCCTACGAGGAAGTGCCAGTGTCTGAAGGGCCTTCGTCCTCAGGTGGAAGTACCATTTTTTCTTTTTTTGGATTTAGGGGTCGTACAAATACAAATGAACAGGCCGAGGGCGGCTATTCTGCCGGAGGCACTAGTGGTGCAGGAAAGCAACGGTTACATAATAATGGAGGACCGAAGTCGGAGTACTCTGATAGAGTTTTTGAAAGCAAAGGTGTCAACGGTGATTATTCACGGACCCTTGGTGATCTCTCGCGATTTCCTGTTCAGAAAGAGACCAGCTCCAATGAGTTGAAGGTTAGTCATCAAAGGATCGCAAGCTTAGAGAACCGCAACAAGATATTGGAGGAAGATTTAGTTACGGAGATCAAAAAAGTTCAACTCGAGAGGATGCGCGCTAATGGTTTGGAGGAAGAAAACAGAAATTATAAAGGAGCGTTGCAAGGTCTTTCCCGAGAGAAGGTGCGCGCTGATGCTATTGAGAAAGAAAACCGAGAGATGCAGAGGAAGCTGGAAGGTCTTTCCCGAGAGAAGGTGCGCGCTGATGCTATTGAGAAAGAAAACCGAGAGATGCAGAGGAAGCTGGAAGATCTTTCCCGAGAGAAGGTGCGCGCTGATGCTATTGAGAAAGAAAACCGAGAGATGCAGAGGAAGCTGGAAGATCTTTCCCGAGAGAAGGTGCGCGCTGATGCTATTGAGAAAGAAAACCGAGAGATGCAGAGGAAGCTGGAAGATCTTTCCCGAGAGAAGGTGCGCGCTGATGCTATTGAGAAAGAAAACCGAGAGATGCAGAGGAAGCTGGAAGGGCTTTCCCGAGAGAAGGTGCGCGCGGATGCTATTGAGAAAGAAAACCAAGAGATTCAGAGGAAGCTGGAAGGGCTTTATGCAGAGAAGGTGCGCGCGGACAGTTTGGAGAGTGAGAACAGAGAGTACCAGGTAAAGTTGAAAGTGGATGAGCAAGAGATTGAAGAGCTTCAATCGAAACTCCAAGATGCCCTTGTGGCGAAAGAACTGGAAGCTGCGGAATCGAGGAAACTTCAAAATTCTCTCAAAGACATCAGACTACAGAATCAGGAGTTAAACAGTAGGAAACTTGAGCGAGAGAGAAAGACAGTGCAAGACACAAGCCCTGTAGGACAATTCCGCACGAAGGTTGCAGATCTGACATATGCGAAAGGACAATTGGAGAAGAAGGTTGCAGATCTGACATATGCGAATGGACAATTGGAGAAGAAGGAACAACAGTTGACGAATCAGATCCAGGAGCAGACGAAGTGCATAGAAGATCTCAAGCAGCAAAACGCAGTCCTAGTAGTGAAAAAGGGAGCCTTAGAGTCACAAGTGCAGAGTCTTCTAGAGCGACTTCATGACGAGCGGGAGAAACTGCAGCAAAGAAATACCGAAGTTGAAGAACTAAAGCAACAATCAAAGCAGCAAGTGATAGTTGCAGACAAGGAAGCACAGGTTGATGAACAAGAAGCGCGAGAGCGAGCACTCAGAGAACAATGCTCTGTTTTAGAACAGCAATTGCAATCGAAAGAGTTAGAAATACGAAGCCTGTCTCTAACTCTTTCGAAATTGAACGAGAGATTGCGACAACGCGATCTAGAAATCGACGATTTAAAGCACCAAACTCAAGATCGGGAGAACCGAGACTCACAGGAGTTCGCAGTGGCACCTCCAAAGCAGTATCTCGGAGGAGAGTCATTCCTTGAATCCGAAGCGACACCCTATCTTCTCGACAGAGCTGTCCAACGCGTGCACGAAGTAGCGGGGATCTTCTCGCGCCTTCTGATGAAGGCCATGGAGCAAGGCAAGATTGACGGCATGGCAGTGGCTCGCAACAACTTCGTCCGCTCAATCTCTGTCGGGAAAGCCGCGCCCCTCAAGTACGTTTTAGAAGCCATCACATGTAAGCTTCTGTTTCAATCCTTCGAGCACGAATGTTTCGATCTACAAGAAAGCTCCTCAGGGTTTCTGGATATGGAGCAACAGCGAATGGACAATTTTCGGCAATACAAGTACCTGAACTCCATTGAATTCACTGAGCAGCTGGTGCTCACAGAGGACAGCCTGTTCACGCATTTCTGCCGCATCAAGCTGGAGAGCCTGAGTGCTGCCATTCCCGAGATCGAGAGCATGGTGCAGGAGATCATCTCTCGCACATTCGACCACTCGTTCTCCTCCTCCGACACCTCCACGGACGTCGCGACCTACCTCGCGTCCCAGCTCGGATCGACGTTCGTGAAGCTTGCGGTGTGTGTTTGGCAGGTTCACAAGCTTGCGTTCGCGTTCTACCCCGTGGCGAGGATCTTTCGTGTCGCGCAGAGTGAGAAATTTGTCGAGAAGTACATGGAGTCGGTCATTTTCCAGGAGTCAGAGTCTGAAGACGAGGACATGAGCAAGGTTGATATATCGCGCGTCGATTTTATGGTTGTCCCCGGGTTTCTCATTAACCGAATTGTAATCCGTAGCCGAGTCTTTGTCGTAACAAGACCTATGGTGAGCGCGTTTTAGTACCAAAGTGGTGAACTACAACTGTATCAATGTAGATAGTTGCCTGCAATGTATTATAATTCATACACGACTTCCTTCGTGCCTTCTAGAATTGTTCAACGCATGATTTTGAATGTTCCTGTACTGCGGGCTGATGCTTCCATGGAAATTCTTGGCTCCGATCCGAAAGAAGACGAGAGACCAATTGCATCGACACAAGCTATATCTGTGCTTCTGTAGTGCAGCGACGTTATGTGAAGTAAGCTATAGAGTCTCGTGTAGCTCTGCAACCGTTCTATGTGGAACAAGCTACTGCGGTACCAGAGGATCTGAGGATCTAACCCTAATTATGTAGCACTGGCGTTGAGCTCTGGCTTGCTTTTCGAGAAAGCCCTCTCACATGTAACTCTAGTCTATGGATTAGGTGACCGAGTCCGGTTACGGGCGGTAGCGACCGCCCGTAGCAGGGCTCCAGGGCGAGGTTACCGGACGTAACCGGTCACGCGAGCTGGAAAGCGCAGACGGATTTCAGGTAGAACTGGTACACCTTGGGCATTTTTCGCTTAAAATACACTTGAAGCTCCTCGTTCGGCGTTCGGCGATCTGCTCCTCGTTTCGTGTTTTGAGATGATTTTTTGCGATCTGCTCCTCGTTTCGTGTTTCGATCGTGTTTTGGGTGATTTTTTGATTTAGCATTTGTTCAGTTCTTATTGAATGTTCAAATAGAGGAAAGCTTTTATTGGCGTATTGCTTCACCAAATTCAACATCACCAACATCACCAGTGATGTCTATATGGAGACCAACATCACCAGTCCATACATCACCAGTTGATGTCCATATGGAGACCAACATGACCAGTCCATACATCACCAGTCGATGTCCATATGGAGACCAACATCACCAGTCGATGTCCATAAGGAGACCAATATGGAGACCAACATCACCATGGAGACCAACATCACCCTCCATATGGAGACCAACATCACCAGTGGAGATCGCTTTTGTGAGGAAATATAGCTCATGAATATGGAGATTGCTTTTGTGAGGAAACATAGCTCATGAATATGGAGATTCATGGAGATTGCTTTTGTGAGGAAGCATAGCTCATGAATATGGAGATTCATGGAGATCGCTTTTGTGAGGAAGCATAGCTCATGATCAACATCACTAGTCTTATGATCAACATCACCGGTCGATGTCTATATGGAAATCAACATCACTAGTTAAAAAAGCATAGCTCATGATCAACATCACCAGTCTGATCAACATCACCAGTCGATGTCCATATGGAGGAAGCATAGCTCATGATCAGGGTTGTCGTGGACGTGTGTCCGCGGCGAAATTGCGTCCAAAATCGGACGTCCTGACGTCCGCCCATCCGGACCCTGTGGACGCAGACGGACGGTCCTCGGTCGCCGTCCTGCGGACGGATTGGCGGACGGGCCGGTCAGACTGGCAGACGGACGGACGGCTGTTTTTATTGGCGGACGGGCAGACGGGCTAGCGGACGGATGGGCGGACGGGAGAGTGGACGGATTGGCGGACGAGCGGACGCACGAACGGTTCAAGGGCCAAGGGGTTTAGGGAGTTTGGGAGTGATCGACTGAGAGAATGAGGGTTTGTAACTTTGCATTTTGCAATTTTGCATGATTTTCAGTTTTTTTTTGGGTTCTTCTTACATATTTGTGAGTTTTGGCGCTTCAGAAATTTTTACGTGCTACACACTTGAAATTGAGAACAAAAAATAACACAATGAAGATTTCTTCAATATCACTTGGGACAAAATCCCCCCAAAATGATAGTTTCATTAATTTTTTCAAGATAATTTGGCAACCTTGTACTACTATGAAATGCTCCAAGAACTAATAAATCTTAGCTATTCATCTCTCTAAATCGTAAACATTTGAGCACCAAGTTCTGTAAATGTTCTTCATTCAAATCCTTTCTAAATTTGAATGCCTAGGGGTGGTAATCACTATTTCCTTTCACCTCTGCCCCGCTACTGTATTCTCTTGATTGGAATCCATCATCTTCATCACTCATGGTATTCTCTTCATCGTCTGATGAAAGTGTTTGACTTTCCCCTCTTTTCTCTTGTACTGTTGAAGATACACGAGCTTTTTTAGGCTTGCCCATCATTTGCTCGTTCTTTGCTTTCATCAAGGTTTTCCTTACACGTTCACGAAGGCGATCAACCGCTTTTCCTTTTCTCAACGGAAGTTCTGGAATAGACGGACGCTTATCAAGGGGAGTTTTTCCTGCATTCACTTTCTTCGTTGGAGAGATAGCAAACGGCTCCATTACTCGTTTGTTCTTTGCTTTAGAGGGTTCTTCCATCATCATTGCCATCCCTGCCTTTCTCCCTTCTTCAGTGAATGCCTCTATAGCATTTGAAGATTCCAGTGTCGGGTCCGCTAGCCTTGTTGAAGATGCTGGTAGGCGGTTTCCTTGCTTCTTTAACATTGAGGCCAACGTCTCATCTTCCTCGTCATTGGTGAATGAAGAAATCTGCAATCTTCGATTTTCGGTACGTTCTATTTTTTTCGAAATGATGGAAGCTCGTGTCGAACGTTGAAAACTTCCTGAACCCACCAAAGTAATGCTTACACTATTAAATAGTGAGCGTGCACCTATTGGAGGAATGCTACGCGGTGGACGTACAAAACTTGTCATGTTTTCCTTTGTGCCTTGGCCACTGTGAAGCAAGTTCGGACTTCTATATTCTATCAAACACGAATGTACATTGTCTTGTGTCCCACTCGCTTCATGGTTTAGGCTACTTGGTTCCCCGTTGCTTTTGCTTGCCAATCCTCCTAGAGACTCCACGCTTATCTTGTCCACATTCATTTGCTCGCGGTCCTCAACGTTGTCATTCTTTTCTAGTTGGGCCACCACTATGGAT
The DNA here is from genome assembly GCA_950106755.1 of Climacium dendroides. Taxonomy (NCBI): domain Eukaryota; kingdom Viridiplantae; phylum Streptophyta; class Bryopsida; order Hypnales; family Climaciaceae; genus Climacium; species Climacium dendroides. Next base: position 13,100,387 of record OX467091.1, on the reverse strand, counting down.
GGAGACCTACCGCTTCCAATCACTTCATCTATTTCGGAAGTTCCAGCATTGGATGCTATGGTTCCATTAGAAGCCAGGACTTGGACATTTGCATCCTCTTCGTTTAGATTGAGAACCTTGTCACTACTTAGAAATCGGTTTCCATCTACAAACCTTGCTATGGAAGGTACGCCTTCGTCGTTTCCACAATCATTATCGTCCATTGGAAAGTCGTACTCGTCTCGGTCATTGTTGCCCATGTCATCATCATTCATATTTACTCTTCCAAACGGTTCACCTCCAAAATTGTATGTGTTGCCATCAAAATCTTCTTCTTCATTGAATATTGGGTTGTACCAATTTGCTTCTTGTCCATGTGCTTCATTCCCGTCTACACGAATACCTTCTTCTTCATCTTCGCTGCTCTCGTCATCTTCGTTTGGTCCCTCCGATTCTTCTGAATCTACATTTTCAAGGTACCACTTCTTCTCATCCCTCTCTTTGGATGCAGCCAACACTCTTGAATTAGTGTACACATACACCAAATCCGCAGCTCTCTTTGTTCTCAACTTATTTCGAGATTTATTGTGAACAAAAGAATAGCTACTCCAATTCCGTTCACATGAAGATGAAGATACCGGTTGGCCCAATATTCTCCTTGCAATTGGAGCAATGAGCTTCCCACATGCGCCTTCAAAATCCCACCAAGCGTGTGCCGATAATTTTTGTTCACTTGGATCCAACATGTTGTGGAAGGGAGGCTCCCTATGGCGAAACGCCATGAATTCCTTGACGACGTCCGCGTAGTCCGTAGGTTTATATATTCGCATGAGAACATGCTTGCATGCCTCGGTGGCCTCTGAATCGTCGGCTAGTTCTTTATTGTGCAAAAGATAGGGATTCAAAAGAGCTCCTGCATATTGGAGATCGGTCTCTACCATTTCCCATCTAGCGTTGAATGCCTCCTTCAATGGTTTGGCAAATTCGGGACTCAATAGAAAAGGCGGATTTTCTAATCCCCCCACATGCGACCGTATCTTCCTCATAATATGCAAAACTTTCCCTGAACATGGCGTCTTTGCATCTAAATCACGAAGGCCATACACAACAACGCCCATCAACTGCACAAAATTCGTGCAACGCCTTCAGAAATGCTCATTGTTTATTATTTTCTTTGTACACCGAGACTTTGTACGGTTCTTCTTTTTCTTGTCATCCAACGTCCTCACATATTGTTCCCAACGCGGATCTGTCACACTCTGTTGAAGTGCTCCCTTCACTTTCAACAAGCGTTCAAGCGCAATGAAATTTGAAGCAAATCTTGTTTCGCCTAGCATCAATAAGCTGTGCTCTTTTTCGTATGAACGAAATATTGCAAGCGGCATGTGCCGCTTTCTAAAAAACGTAAGAACCATACGAGCTTTGGCCACGACATCCGCCACCCATGCTTCCTTCCCCCAATCTTTTAGCAACAAATTCAAGGCGTGCACCACACAACCTTGAAAAGAAATGTGAGGATATTTGTCTTTTATGATTCTACATGCTCGAGGGTTTACAGGAGCATTGTTCGTTGTTATTTGCACTACATTATGCGGACCTACCTCCTGTATGAATTTGTCCAAAATAGAGACCAAGTACTCTGCGTTTTTTACGAACCCACTTGTGTCCACCGATCCCAAAAATTGCTCCCTTGCAGAAGATACAAGCATACAATTCACCAATGGCCGATTTGTAACCGAACTCCATCCATCAATAGACAAGGTTGCTCCAAACTTTCTGATACTATCCTCGGTCCTCTTCTGCAATTTTAGCTTGACATCTTCTTTCGCTTCTTCTAGTAATTTGGTTCGTAGAGCGTCATATGATGGTGGGCTGTATGGCTTACCAAACTCAACTGTTTTCTTCACTGCTTCTTTGAAGGCCTCACTTCGAGCTACCGCAAATGGTATGTTGGCTAAATAGAAGAAATTGGCCCACAACGCATTCAAATTGCGTCTATCAGCTTGTTCAAACCCATCTACTAGCCGACTTTGTCTTCGGGGCCGATTGATGGAAGAGGGTGGAGTTGGACATTGTTCACTTGATGTTTCCACACTTTGATGTACCCTTGAAGACGCACGATGAATTTCAGACGGCGCTGCACACGAGTCCTCTTGTGTTGAACGTGAAAAATCCCTTCCATTTGAGGCATTGCTTGCAACCCTCCCTATGTTTTCACCATCTACATTGTCAAGGGCCGATCTTCATGGAAATAACCCATTACAACCGGCAAAAAGAGTTCGAATTGACGAAGTCAATTTTGGACATATGCTTACCCCCCTGTCGCGAACACCGTCTTTGCCTTCATATCCAAGGTGGCTCAACATGCGACACTTCCGATTTGCAAACACCAAGTCACATGCCTTGCACTGCACTTTACCGCTTGATGGAACAACATACCAACCGGAAAAATCCTTACTCATTGTGGAAAGCTCCGTTCAAGTTCAAGTCCAAGTTCAAGTTCCAATCTTGTCTTCAGTTCCAAATGTTTAGGTTCAAATCACCATGTCACATGTATCAAATATAGTCTGTAAGCAAAGCCTTGGAAACCAAAGCCCCCCTGTCCACTGAACTATGCATTACCAAGCAAGGGACACAAAGATTGCAGCTCCTAGCCCTTGGAAATCTTAGCGTTTAGTTTCTCAGAAATGCTTGTAAATGCCTTCTTCCTTGCTCTTATACTCCTAATTTGTTGAATGTTCTATGCCTTAGAAGTAACCGTTGCCAATGGTCAGAAAACCCGGCAGACGGGGCGGGCGGACAGGGCGGACGGATGGTCGGTCGGGTCGGTCAAGGCGGATGGGCGGGCGGACGGGGTGGACGGGGCGGATGGGCGGGCGTGCCGGACGGGTCGGACGGGCGGGCGGACAGGTCGGACGGGGCTGACGGGCGGGTCGGACGGGTCGGATGGGCGGACGGGTCAGACGGGCGGTCGTGCGGACAGGGCGGTTTTAGCCTTTTAGGGTGGTCAATTTTACTTAGTTACTTCTTTACTTCGAACTTTTGGGCTCTTAGTTCAGTTGGTTGCATTCCATCCTAGGGATAACTAGATTACGAAAGTAGTAGAAAACAAGTGTTAAGTACTACAACAAAATTCTCAATCAAAGACACAATTCACTAAAAATTGGGCATAACATGCACATTTCAATAAAACTTAGTCCAAGAAAATGAATTTTATGATAAAAACATAATATATATATATATATATATATTCAAATAAATAAATAATTACTTGCAACATGTTTTTCTTCACTACATGTATATGCAATACAAAAAAGTCATGATGGACATGGTGGGCCACGTACAATACTACTAGTCATAAAAAAAATGAAGCCCACACTACATAATTATATCCTGAGTGCCATTAAAATACAACTACATAGGAAATTAAACATTTCACAATTACTTCAACACACTATTATCTTCTTCGGCATCACGAGATGTCCCCTCCCTCGCCATGAGTCTTCTACTTGTTCGACGAGGCACCGGTTGCGGACTATTTCCATGACTGCTCCCTCCGCGGCTAGCTTGTACCTGCATGTCAACCCTCTCAAATTGTCGTTTGGTTTCCGGAGAGTGGTCATCTTCCTCTTCAATCTTCTGTTTATTCTTCTTCTTCGGAGACAGCTCCACTTCGTGGGCCCTCAAAGCCCTCATAGCACAATCTAGGTCATCCATCAGTTGTTTTATCATTTCATCCTCGCTTTTCATCATCCAAGTTTGTTTGCCTCCCTTTCCTAGATACTTCCTCCACTTGGTTATAATGTCCTTTATGTTCATGTCAAATGCCCTTGCAACGTCTTCCATCTTATACTTTGTAGATGATTTACCGTTTAGGTCCACCACAGAACGAACTCTTGCTGCTTCTTCCAACTTCGACAAAATGAGGGCCCGCCCTATCAAATCCGTATTGTAGCCCGCAAATTGCTTTATGACTTTTGGATCACGCTCAACCTCTACCAAGAGGTCATTTGGACCCTCTCTCTTCCATTCCTTCTCGGGAATTCGAAAGAACTTTTGGTGCTGTGTGCTCCAATGTCCGCCCATGCTGCGACAGAACAACTCTCGAGCCTCACTGTTCTTAATCTCGAAGGCACGCAACTCAACCTCCACGTTAGACGTCATCCAAAAGAATTTATCTTTGGTGGGAAATGGGCCATCGCATAGCTCATATATTTGTGATCGAGCATCCCACTTCATTGGTTTCCCCCAATGCAAATAGTTCTGAAATTTGTATGGCTCTTGGTCAAGTGGAAGGTTCCATCGATTGTATTCATGTCCCGTAGGCATACGGTACAAAATCCCTAGCATTTTATACAGCCTTGGACTCAGAGGAATATGGCATTCGGGACAACGGCGTTGAAATTCCGCCGATCTTTGAATGCAAAATACATGGAATGTATGGCGACACTGTCCCAATGCTATAGCTCCTTCGGGCCCAAAACAACCTTGGCAAAGAGAACAATGACCCTCCAAGATGGGAGTATTTGGAAAACTTCCTGGCACAAGCTCCTTCTCATGTTGCTGGAAGTGAGCTGACAACGTGCCATAAGGGACCCATCCTTCCTCCGCTTCTAAAGTCCAATCAATGTTCTCCGTATCATAGGTCTTTCCGTGGTTTAGCCGCTCATACATCCTATCCATGTTCCCCCAAACCATAAGTTTTAAATCAGGGTCCTTTCTTTCCTCCTCCAACTTCTCCACAAAACGCTCATAAGAACTCTTGACATTCTCGTATGCTATGTCTGATTGCAATGCATACCTCAAGAGCCCGTTCATGAGTCCGGATGATACTGAGGAATGATCTTGTAGTTGTCGCGCCCACATCATCCATCGTAAATCCGCATTTTCCTTTGGAAGGATTTCACTTAGTACCCCTACTTCCATCATTCGTTTCATTGTTGATTCAGCCTCATTCTTTCCTCGAACTGCCAAGTCCAATTGATGCCTTAACTCTTCAACTTCCGGATTTTGTGATTGCATGGAAGCATCTTCAAATGAGGGGAAAACTATGGATTTTGGACTCGGAATGCGCTGTCGGAGTTCTACGGTCCCATCCTCAGCTTTGCCCTCGTCAAGAGGAAGAGATAGTTGATCGCTCTCTTGTGTTGGTTCACTTGCCTCTAATAGCCCTATTCCGCCAGGCAATTGTTGACCTGCCTTCTCGTTCTGTAATGTCCACAATGTTTTGCGATGCTCTTCTAACATCTCTTTGCATGTCTTCAACTCCAACACCAACTTCTCATTCATAGCCTTGAGATTCTCATTCATGGCCTTCAAATTGTCATTCGTTCGCTTCAAAGTCTTGTTATTTTTCTTAACACTCTCATAGTCATTACCCAAGGGCTTCAAGTTTGGGGTCGGCCTCCAATACAACGTGTTGTATTTGCTCTCCAATATCTCATACTTTGCCTTGAGGTCATCATGATCTTCTTTGGAGTAACGCACCTCCTTCAACTCCAAATTCTGTTGTTCCAAAAAAAATTTATGCTTAAGGTCTTCCAACTTCTCGTCTTGTAATTTGTCCGCAAACTCGACAAACTTTCTGAAAGCCAAAGTACCATGAAGAACGGATGGTGTCATTTTCGTAAATGTATCAGTTATTTGCGCAAGAGCAGGTGTCAATACAACCACAACTCTAGCTGTACATGATAGAGAATACGCCGTTCTAAATATCTCGCCAAATCCTGATGTTGAATTGCCTGAAGTGGAGCTGCGTCCTTCATTTGTAGTGCCACCTTCATTAGGATTTCCTCCTACATGCTCAGGGCCACCTTCGTTTATAGTGCTCCCTTCATTTCCGCCATTTGTTGCTTCTCTCTGAATTTCAAATTGATTCCATCGGAGGGAACACTGCAACAAGTTCTCCATCTCTTCTAGTGGAGGCATCTTTTGTAGAGTCTTGAGATCCTCTGGGCCCAACAAAGCTAGCAACGGATGATCTTGGATAATCGGGGTCTCTTTGTCGTTGTTTACAGCAGCCTCGTCTTGAGAGTCCATCCTTACATCTGTCGGTTGAGTTGGATGTTCTTCATTTTGGTTTGGTGAAGTCCGAATTGCATTTTCAGGTCTGGACAGTAGGCTTGGTTTTTTCCTTGATTTAGGAGACGGAGGGACATAGAACATGATGTCTTGTGCTGTGTCTGCTAAAAACCGGTCAATACAAGCGTGAGCCTCCTTCACGTCTTGAAGGTCTTCTCTATCTTCAATGTCTTTTATAGGATCCTCTTCTTGGTGCTTCTGTGACATCGATGTAGATCCATGTTCTGTTGGCTGAGGGAGCTTCATTGCAACGTTGCTTTCTGGCACCCCTTCTAACACGTTTTGTATAGGGTTCAAATCTGTCGGTGGAGTCAAAAACACCTCTCCCTCCACATCGTCCACAAGACAAGTGCTTCCTTTTGTGGGGTCCCCCATACAAACCGGTTCTACCGCCATTTTCTTTCCATTCAGCACTTCCGTACAACGCACTTGGATTTCAAGAGGGATCTGAATTGATTCCACAGCATCCTCTAATGCTTTCTTTTTTTCACTTGCTTCAGGAAGTTGCGCCTTCGGAACAAACATATCAGGGATATGTTTTTGACGTCTGCCAATCGCAAGTGGCAATGTCGCTATCGTAGGATACGTACTCCAATCCACTTGACGGCCCAGTATGAGTTCAACGTAAACCATGCCTGCCAAGCTGTAGTTAATTTTGCCTTTGCTCATAGCCTTCTCCGGAAATAAGGCCTTCCACACCTCCATCGAACGGTGCACAAAATGATCATTGAGGCAATTCAATGGTTTAAAACAATATTCAAGGGTGTGAAGAGGGTGACACTCTCGAGGCCACAACTTCCCAATGTGATACATTTTCACGTATTTGCGGCACAATTTAGAGGTCCAATACTCCACATCCTCTTTTTCCCAACCCGTCTTAGCCTTGATGTTGACGTCATCCAAAATGTTAAACCGTAGCTCATAACCAACGCCCTTCGGCTTTGACTTCTTCTTGCCTTCAGTTGCAGCACTACTTGCCCCCGCCATGACTGCTTGAGTGTCGAGTACTCACTTGCAATTTTAGAATGGAAATTTCCAATATATAATCCCCGTTCTCTCAAAATATATAATGTGCTTCACTGTCTCCAAACGTATGTAAGTAACCAAGGACCAAAATCCAATGTAGTATGATCAAAATATGACCCCCACTCTTCACCACATAGGAGCAACTAGCACGTGAAGCAATAGTAGCACATCCGACATGGCAGTGATTCCCAAATGGAAGAGTGAAAGTGAGGAAATGTGTGTTGGCCGTCCGCCAATATACCCGTCCGCTCCCAGACCTAAAAGAGGCCCGGGATCGGACCTATCCCGGACCACGCGGACGTGGTCCGAGCCGGCGAACGGACGGACGGAGCTGCCCCGTCCGCCGCCGAAGCGGCCAGCCGGCCCGGCCGTCCAAGTCCGCCCGGCGGACGGTGTCGTGTTGAGAGCGGTTTGCCTTGGGAAATCACGAAGATTCTGGCTGCAACTAGAAATGGCTAAGGAATATAAATATGATAGGAGAATAAAGGCAAGTGGACTTGTCACTTGCAAACCCAGTCTTCTAACTAGAATGATGAAGGTGAGTGAACTTGTCACCCACAAATTCACCAGTCAAATACAAAATGATATTGTACAACAACAAAATTTGTTGTCTCCCGTGAATCTCTAATCTTGGTCTTCAAATCTCGTATACGGTCGTCGAATCATCAATCTTCAATCTTCAAACTCCTCCCCGTTGGCCTATCCTGTGGTGGCTCTATAAGGGTAAGGGTAAGGGTAAGGTGATAAGATCCCACGGCCTCGGACGGGTAAAACGGGACAGCCAACACGAGTGACCGTCCGGATGATGGGACCCTAAACTTTCAAACCCACGGTGACCAGGAAGCGCCTTTCACCAATGGGAACAACATAAAAGAGCAACCAAGTGGGTGATTAAATCCCAAATAGTCTCCACAAACACAAAATGGAGCGCTTACTGGATAACCACGGCTCGCAACAGTTTCACAATGCTGAAATTGAAAATTGCAACTAGCCTCCAAAACCGGCTGGGAATAACCATAGAAAGACAACGAGCCCCCAAATCCGGCTAGGAATAACAAGCCACAAGCCACAACACACGAGTCTTCAATCTTTGTGTCTTCAAATTTCAACTTCAAATCATCACTCAAAGCTCCACCTCAACTTCAACTTCAAATTTTCACTCAAACTCCAACTTCAAATCTCTACCCCAACTCCATCTTCAAAGCTAAACTTTGAATGATCACCACCGTTGCTTCACAACTTCAAATGGGTTGCATGATAACTCTTTGGAAAGCTAACACAATTCTCTCCATTTCCTCCAAATCTCAACTCATTCCAATACTCTAACCCAAAACTATGGTCATCCAAAGTTTCGGCCTCTACAAGTGAGGGCAACAGACCCTCCTTCACTCCTACACTCACAACTTACTCATAAATTCTCCAATTACTTCGAATGATAGCTTCTTAGAAAGCTAACAAAACTTTACACATCCTCTCCAAAACTCAAATCAAATTAACACTCTGTCCACCTTTCATGGCCACTCAAAGTTTCGGCCTCTAGAAATGATAGGCAACAGACACTCCTTCACTTCTACACTCGTAACTCATTCATACAAGCTCCAAATAGAATGAGTGAGATCTTCCTAGAAATCTAACTTAATTTCCTACACTTCCTCCAAATATCAATGCAAACCAAGAACCTCACCGTCTTTTATGGTCGGTCGAAGTCTCTGCCTCTTAATTTCGAAGGCAACAAACCTCCCTCCACTCAAACTAGCACAACTTTTGATTCACAACTCCAAATCAAGCAAGTGAGATCAATTTAGAAAGAAGACACCATGATACATAACTCCACCAATTTTCATTTCAAAATTCCAAAAACACACAACACCATGGCCCTCCAAACATTCGGGTCTTTTCCTAAACTCACAATGGGAGAGAAGATGAATCCTATCCAACTTTTCCTCTACCTTATCTACTCTCAACCACACAAACAAGTGGGGTCCGCCTCTAACTCACTCTTAAAACTCCTCTAACAATAATTGAGCACTTATTTGGCCCACTACTATCTCCTTATCTTTATCTTTGAAGGAAATTTACTTCAAGTTCACCTAGAAGGCAAACCATTTGAATATTTCCTTACAACTACTTCACAAACACAAAATTATTATAGAAATTCACTCCAAATATGGAATGAAGAACTAAAACTCAACGTACACCTATTAGAGGTAAAAAACTAGAATTCCAATTTCATCTTGGGACTCAGAAAAAACCCTCCAATTCGACATACTGAATCTATAACAAATAATGAAGAAAACTACTTCAAGTTTGATGGAATTCTAAGATGGCAACCTATTCTTATATAGATGACTCAAGCCATCGTAAGAAGGCGTCACCTTGAAGCCACTAAAGATGATGTCATTATTCTCCTCATATTCGTGAAAACCAAATCAATAGAAATAAAACATTACCACACTTTTTTACACTATGTACGCATTTACAGTGCGACAACGGGCGGACGAAGCTGCCCCGTCCGCTGACGAAGCGGCCGGCGTCCAGGTCCGCCCGACGGATGGGCGGACAAAGTTGCCCCATCTGCCGACGAAGCGGCCGACCCGACTGCGTCCGACCGCCCCATCCGCCTAGCCCGTCGCCTATTATTTCGAGGCGTCCAAATTTTTTCCAATTTGGCATGAAACCTAGGATTCTTCTCGTCCGCCTTTACTTACTATCAGTTTTTTTGGGTCAATTAAAGTTTCAACATCCTATGCTTTTCTCATTAACCCAGAAAATAAGAAATAGACAAGTTATAATCAGATTTTAAATAATCATTTAGAGTTCTTTGAAGTTTACAGTGAGACCCTAAACCCTAGAACCCTAAAACCCTAAAACCCTCAACTCTTAGTCTCCTACATTTTAGATTACGCCATTGTTTTGAGCAAATTGTAAATTTGTAATATTCATTTGAAATTGTATGCATACAAATTTTAACTAGATATAAAGGATATTATTTATTTATTTATTTTTTCATCATGTAGGATATTTCAAAGGGAAAGAAAAAAACAAAAACATGATCAATATTAGTGATGAAGTGAAACGTTATAATTCCCAATTGACCAAATTGAGATGGTGCTACAATCACAACAATTACTTCAAGGGGATTGGTTTTGGTTCTAGTTTTGAACCTCATGGACAATTTCCATTGACTTCAAGGTGTTTTGTACATATGGACTTATAGAGAAGCCAAAAATGTATATAACTTATGCATGTCACACACTGCAACGCCATGTTTGTACTGTATTTTGTAATGCCCTTTTTTGATTAGGATTGTTTTAAAAGTAAGGGTATACAAAGAGTGTAAGACTTCACAACATTTCTGAAATTAGTAGAACTGTAAAATCCTTACTCATTGTGAAAAGCATTATAATCTTCTAATCCATAAAAGATATGTCTTTTTTTTTTTTTTTTTTTTTTTTTGTTATATATATATTTAAATTTTTTTTTTTAAATTTTTAAATTTTTTTTTTCTTGGAGAATTTGCAACGTGAAGCAATAAAAAAATTTTAGTTTCTATTTGTATAATGTATAAGTTCTTCTTTTATCTAAGGCTGGGTTTATACTGTGTCTAAGGCCGGATGAAAGTCCAGCCAGATTTGCCTTCGATCCATTCTTCAATCCGGCCCCAGTTTTTTCCATCCGGCCCTACTTAATCTAAAGTCTAAACCCCTTGGGCCGGATTTTCAATTCATGTGCTCTTCAATTTTATTAAGGCTCAATTAAAAAACGTCAATAAAAATATGCATGTTTATCTTTTATTTTTTTTTTAATTAAAAACAAAGATTTTTTTCTTTTGTTTCATTTTTCTTTTTGTTTCTATACATTTTATTTCTAAAATACAAAAAGAAGTTTATTTATTGATTACTTAAAAATAAAATAAAAATTTAATATTTTGGTTTTCCTCTTATATAGAATATGCATTTGTAATCAACATGTTTAATGCTAAAACATAGGTACTTTATTGTAGTCACTTAGATGATTTTCCTTTAAAATTAAATAAAGTAAATCCATAAGGGAGTTGCTCTAAGAACACCCGTGCTCTAAGAGTGATCATGACGGAGAGGTACATTTTGCTTTAGTGAATGTACTAGCACATTTTAGGAAATGGTCACTTTTAATGACCGTTGCCTTTCAACTTATTCGCCCTCCATAACTAATTACAGAATGATTTAAAAAATATGAAGGAAATCAAGTCACCAAAAAAATATGAGGATGAAGGGCCTAACATGCATTTCAAAATCTACTCTACAATTTTTTAAATGAATCTTTAATGTGGTTTTTTCTCCAAGAGTTAGTGTATTTGAGGCTCATTTCCAAAAGCCCTCAACACTATGAAAGTCAAGTTTGTGATGGAAACTCTTGTACAAAATCTTGAATAAGAAAATCATAATCAATCATTTTGAAAATTGGATTTTTGATGCTAAAGTTAGATTTAAAATAAACTTTTATATATATATATATATATATAAACTACTAAGAATAGCAACTTAGTTAAGTATTATTAGACTTAGAATCTCTATTCTCATAGATAATTTTCTTTCTTATTTAGTATTTAGGAAGCTTTAATTCATTTAATTAAGATTTGTTATGAGATTTCAATTTGTTTTCATCAATTTTTTTTGAGATTTCAACTTATGTCCTGTTATAAATTCTGAAAATTTCACTACATGCCATATTTATTTTATTTTTTAATTAATTTTTAACGAATCTGACTCAAGCATAGGATATTCCAAGTGATGAACTTCAATGTGTATAAGAACAGCCCATTCGTCGTCCGCTCGTCTGCCGTCCACCTGTCCGCCCGTCCGCCGTCCGCCGTCCGCTGTCCGTCCGCTATCCGTCTGACAGTCCGCCGCCCGCTGTCCGTCCGCCGCGCGGTCAGAGCATCCGTCCGCGGGCTCCGTCCGATGCAGTCATCCGTAGTCCGTCGAGGCCGTGCGATTGGACGCGCCGGGGCATATTGCCCGTCCGATCTGGCGGTCGGCCCGTCCGCCTGTTGGATTTGGGCAGTGATGTCAGCATCGGCGAACGGTATAAAGAGGGGCGCGGACGGCCCATTCCGCGCAGTTGTTTCCCTTGCGGAGTGGGTAGATCCAGCGCCAATTGGTATCTGTGAGCCCCTTCCGACTTGGAGCGTGAACAACTGTGAATGAATTAACTTAATTTTTTGTAATCTCTTCATCACCTTCTCAATTATAGAAATTGTAAACTTCTCACTCAAACATTGCATTCGGTACGGAAAAGAAGGATTACCATGGCTCCAAAAGGATTTCCCAATCCATTGAAGAAGAGTACAAAGGGAAAATCACAAGACATGGATTGGGACGCCTACTTCAACCACTTTTGTGTGACTGAAGAGGGATGGCAATACGAGCCCAAAGCAGTATGGACTTGCACAACGTGCCGAGAGTATGTGAAAATGTCACACATTGCGAAACTCTGGCCAGCAGATAACACGGTTGTATTAGAGAGACAAGTGAGACGGTGGGAAGGTCCCATGAACACTTGCAAGAGTGAACATTTCAAGCAGAGATACAAGGAGATTTGGGCATCTTGCGGTCTAGGTGCTTCCAAACCAAATATCATGAACTATTCCACCATGGCAATGATTTGGGCGGAGATTGTACTCTAGAAAGATGTGGATTGGCGTACGGTGCCTGCAAAAGACAAGAAGACCAAATTGAGCTGTGACAAAGCGGTGATAGACACCAATTGGGTTGGCCCAAGCGATTGCATGCCGGAGTGGTCTAATCGAAGTCAATTTGGATTTCCTCCAGAACCATTGCCAGATGCAGAGGACAATGATGATGATGACAAAGAAGACTTACCACCTCCACCTCCACTTCCACAAAGGCACGTACGTCGAGAAGAACGCGAAGACTTGGACTTCCAAAATCAATTGTGAGAGGCAACAAGAAATAGTATTTTGGATCAAGATCGCTCGCGTCAACAACGGTCACCACCTCGTCATGATCGTGATGTGCGTTGCCCGCAATATGGAGGAGGAAGTTTGCATTTTAGCCCTGGCCCCCACGATGACTTCCAAAACATACGAGGAAGCCATGGAAGCACAAGGTTCACGGACTACGGTGGATCTCAATATGGTGGGTCGCAATTCTATCCGGGGACGGGAGGGCCGGACTCATATGGGCCTCGTGGAAGCTCATACTACACCGGCTCAAGCGAACGAGGGACAAGAGGGTCCGAGGCAAATGCATCACCTCCTCCACCTCCACCATTTGGGGGTCCATACTTCTCCGATTACGGACAAGGAGGAGGGTCTAGCGGATATGGGCGATGTGGTGGCTTCGTTCCCACACCCGAAGGTCGAAATGACGATAGTAGTTCGGATTCAGAATAGAGTATAATGTAGTTTAACTATTTAAGGGTAGAGTAGAAGATGTCTTTTGACTTATTCGGAGGTTATGGATTTACTATTATTGTTTAAATGTATTTTGGTGACCACTTTTGTGACCATTAGTGGTCAATGATGTCACTATTTAAAACTTTGAACATGCACATCTATTGAACATGTTTAGTTGTAGTATCAAAAATCTCTTCTTGGAAATGCTTGACAGTGTTTTTTCTTTTTTAGATTTAGTGCAAGGGTACCGAATGCAATGTTGACTTTCTGTATTCTTTACCTGCTCTTGGAAGTTGGAAATGAGATTGAAATGCAATTAGTTCTGGAGAATAAATTAGAATCCAAATTCATTTGGAAGAATTGTATAATAGTATTGTGGATTTTGATTAGTCCTAATGTAATTGAGCTTATACACATTAAGCCTTCCAATTTTTTGTGTCACGAAGTTCATAGGTTTGACTTGCAAGAAATATTTGAACTCTTTTTTGCAATTTGAACACCCTCATAGGTAAACATTATAATTTTTAACTCCATAAGGGATATTGTTGTGCTTTCCTTTTTTCTATAATGTCTAGCATGTCTAGTTTGAATTTGTACGGTTAAAAACTCGAAATTCCAAGAAAATGATAAATGTAATGAAAATATTGACATTTCTTTAGAAATAAAAATTTCAAGAAATTGAAGGAAGTTGAGAAGAAGCCTTGGGTCTATTTTTTTAATTATTAGGCATTCAAATGCCCAAATGCCCAATTCCTCCCAAACAAGAAGACCTACATGAAGCTTATTGAATGAAAAGGGGGAAAAATCACCCTAAAAATGAGACGGTAGAAATGAAGCGGATGATCTAAAAATCGCCCCTTCTGGACCGTCCGATCACGTAGACTATCCGTCCGCCCGATCGGACGAGCCAGAGGGGGCGCACGGCCACCCCGTCCGCCCGATCGGACGGGCCAGAGGGGGCGGATGGCCACCCCGTCCGCCCGATCGGATGGCCTCTGTTCGACCGTGCGGACCGGATGAGGCGTCCGCCAACCCTAGACCGTCCGATCGGACGGCCAGGAAGAGGCGGACGGCCAGTCCGTCCGCCCGATCGGACGGCCTCCGTCCGCTGTAGAACTGGAATGAGGCCGTCCGCCTCATATAAGACAAGCGGATGGACCGTCTGCTCTCACTTTTGCCTTCCCTCTTGCATGCAAGAGAGAGCGGAGAGCTGGTGGTTTGACCTCCAATGGCTCCTTTCTTTGGGTGGGTAAGAGTCTAATATTTGGGGTAACTCTTGCCAAATTTTTTATAAAACTTTGATGTTCATCATTCTACCGGGTTATCAACATGCCGAGGGCGAAGAAGGCTTCCAAGGAGCCGAAGGGAAAAGAAGAAGCCCCCTCTATTCAGTGGACAAGGGAGAATCCCTCGGAGAGTTACAAAGCATTCTTAATCGAATTGATTGTGAAGTTTTATGAGACAGAGACTACAGTGTCTCTTGACACTAAATATGTGCGATATGAAGAGGACTGCATCGAGAAATTCTTCGTGGATATGAGGCAGAGGATGTTGGACGCCTTGCACGTACCACAATGGATTGATGAAACGGAGAAGAAGAATTTTCCCAAATTTCTTGACAACAAGGTGCATGATGCATTATGGAATACTTCAGTCATTTTGGATAAATATTGGAGGAAGAAACGCGAAAATGATGAAGCCTTCGAGCATGTCATTATGAAAGCGGATTTATTCACCAAAAGGTGCCAACCATTTAAGAGGAGGCAGAATAGAGCAGGGTCAATTGGTTGGTGGACGAGCAAGCCTGGAATGGACCAAGCACAAAATACACGTCGCCTTCTAATAGCCCTTCCGGAAACGGCCACGGTGATTCCCGTAAATAACAAAATCATGCGGGGTGGCTATGCTACAATTCGGAGAGTGCGAATAGAAGGATGTGCGGAGATTCATCCATCATGGGAGTTTGCAGCAAAGATGTCTCTCCAAGAAGGTGAACGACCTGCTTTTGCAAAGATGGAACACAATACTGAGACTATGGCAGTAAGGATTCCGCATGCTGGAGTGATACGTTTTTTTGCAGTGCATTCCAAAAAGAATGAAGGATACTCATTCTGGTGGAACGGCGGTACATTGCGTGAAATGATGCGTCGGGATGACGACTATCCAGACAACATAGCCCTTCGAGTGCTGTATAAGCCGCGTATAACAGAAGAAGAAATCATTGCTGCTAAAAATCTGAAGCGATTTAGAGCCAAACGCGTGGAGCTTGCATGGGCATTACTGCACATCATGAATACAGTGCACACCGCTGGACATCTCCACAACGACATTTCTCCGGACAACATCATGTTTCATTTTCCTGAAGATGAGTCCTGGGTTTACATTGGAGTTTGTGATTGGGGGATGACTACAGTGTTGAGCGAGCCCATGAAGTCGTTGTATACATTCACATCAACAGCTGAAAAGGACGAAGCTATAAAGAGGAGGTGGTGGATGGATCCCAGTATTACTTATGTACACGGAAGAGATGCGGATGTGCAAAACATTCCTTCTCTTTCCATGCAATCCGAGCAATATGCTGTTGCTAAATTAGCTGAACGGATCAGTAGGCAGTGCATGTCGGAGGCGTATCACAAGTTGCAGCGTGAATCAAGTAGCTCACATGTCAAATACTTCCATCCACAATTTGCACAGGTGTTTGATACTTACTTGAAGTGCGTTCAGAACAAAGAGAGTACTTTGGCACAAGTCATCTTCCGTTTTAGTACTTCATTCAACTGGCCTATTCCGGATGAACACTTCCGTGGTTCATATTGAAGTTCAAGAATAGTTCATATAAGTATATAGGCTGGTAGTATGCATAGATGCCAAGTAGTATGTATGCGAATTACATAGTTGCATAGCATATGTGCACCATTTTGATTTTTTAAGACCAATGAATGCCAATGTAGTTGGACTTTTATGTGCCTTTGTAATTGACGAGGATATTTTAATTGATAATGATTTTTAAAGTGTGTGAATTGTCCCTATCTTTTGTCATTGTTGGTTTGCAATTTTGCATAGAAAAGTCTAAAACCCTGCAATTACGAAAATTGTGATTTTTTAAGTTGGTATTTGCAAGATTGGGAAGTTTTTGTTTTAAATTATATGGTCTTCCAATTCTTCAATTTGCCATGTATGGTTGAAGATATTCAATTGGACAATGTATTATGTGTAATTGTAAATTGTCTTCTAGATTCTAGAAGCATGGTTTTTTGTTTGGTATCAATGGTGTCTTGTTAATTTTTTGAATGCAACGGGTTTGTCGGCTTCATTAAGATGTTAAAAAAAAATAGTAATTACCCCCTAAATGCTTGAGATACCAAAATATTAAATATGGTGTTTGCAAAACTTAGAAGTTCAGTAAAACCTAACTATTTTTCATCATTTTAGTGAGGTAATAATTTTGGGAAATTCTTTTTGAAGTCTACTTTTGGCTCCAGAAGTCCGATCTTGCAATTAAAGGACAATGATTTTTCTGAAAGAGATATTATGCAAGGGTACCTTGTGCAATCTTGACTTTTCTTTTGTGTTAAGAGCTTTTGGAAATGAGCCTCAAATATAGTAGATCTTGGAGGAAAATTCATATTGGAAATTCATATTAAAAAATTATAGAGTAAATTTTGCAAAGCTGTAAATTGATTGGACAAGTTTGGCCCATTAACCTCATATTCTTTGGGTCCCCAACATTTTAGATTTGCCTTGCCAAAAAGGCTTCAACTTTTTTTTGCGATTTTAACAGCATCATTGTCAAATGTTATAATCTTTCACTCTACAAGTGATATTGTTGTGCTTTCTTTTCCTATGCAATCTCTAACAAGTCTAGTTTGAATTTGTATGGTTACAATTCCAAAAAAATTGATACATCTTACCAAAATGTGGGCTCTTTGTTCAATTTAGAGCAAATTAAAGGAAGTTTAAATTTGAAAATAAGGCTTCGGCATGTAGGGGTTACAACATCCTATGGTTATTTGGATGATTGAATTTGTTTGAACCATCAACCATTGTTTTCTTGGGCCAATTGAAGGCCCAAATGCCTAAAAAAAATGGACTGCACCAAATCTATAGGTTAAATTTGAAGAAAAATTGGATGATAATGCCAAATTGCTCGAATTTGAAAGAAAAAAAATTGGATGAAATTGCGCACATCAAATGTAACTCATCTAAATATGTCGATGAAAAGATAATTCTATCCAAAATATAAATGAATACTAAAAAATTTAGTAACATTATTTTGTCATATATTGCCACTTTAGCAATTCTCCAAAAATTGGAAAAAAACCCATGGTTTCATCCCTACACCGAAGTTTACCCCATTTTCCACCAGATGCCCCGATCGGACGACCCCACACTGACCCGTTTGCCCCGTCCACCTTCCCGTCCGCCTCCCCGTCCGCCTCCCGGTCCGCCCTCCCGTCCGCCTCTCGTCCGCCTCCCCGTCCGCCTCCCCGTCCGCCTCCCGGTCCGCCCTCCCGTCCGCCTCTCGTCCGCCTCCCCGTCCGCCTCCCCGTCCGCTGGACGGTCAGAACGTCTTATGTCGGCGGACGTAGACGCTGGACGTCCGTCCGGACGTCCATGTAACCCTACTCATGATCAAAGCATAGCTCATGATCAACATCACCAGTCGATGTCCATATGGAGGAAGCATAGCTCATGATCAACATCACCAGTCGATGTCCAGATGGAGGAAGCATAGCTCATGATTAACATCAGTCCAAATGGAGGAAGCATAGCTCATGATCAACATCACCAGTCGATGTCCAGATGGAGGAAGCATAGCTCATGATTAACATCAGTCCAAATGGAGGAAGCATAGCTCATGATCAACATCACCAGTCGATGTCTATATGGAGGAAGTATAGCTCATGATCAACATCACCAGTCGATGTCCATATGGAGGAAGCATAGCTCATGATCAACATCACTACACTAAAATTGGTAAATAGTGTTGGGTGATAATTAGTGTCATTCCCTGGTTTTTACCCCCAACACTATTTTCCAACTTATGTGTAAATAGTGTTGGGCACTTAATTTGTGCCACCTAAATCTGGCCCTACCTTAGAAACCTCAATTTTGGGAACCACAATTTCTGACCCCGCCCCCAAAATCTTGGCCTTCCCTGGAAACTTTACTTTTGGTCTTCTCTCTCGCCGTGGAAGTTTTTTCCTTCCCTGGAATTTTTGTTTTTTGTTTGTTTGCTTCATGTCCGGCGATTCATCCCTTACCTGGCGCACTGCAATTTCAGCCCATTGTGGTATTCAGTTTTGGTTAGGCTTTGCCCCTACAGCACATTCCTAGAATCCATTCGCAATTTCAGTTTTGGGTTGGAGTTTTTCTTCCTTCCACATTGTGGGCGCCACCTTGGGAGCACAAGACAGTTTTGGAGAGCTTCTTGAAAATTTCAGTCCACATTGTGAGCTTTGGGGGGGGTTGTTTATAGTCCGATGACTCCCGCCGATTCCATTGCCACTTCAATTTGAATTTGAATCTTCCGGTGCCCCTAACTTTCAATTGAGGTATGCAATTCAACTTTTGATTACACCATTGGATTTCTCTTCCTCTTCTATTTACTGTGAAAGATGGTTTGTTTGTTTTTGTCGTCATTTTTTTAAAACCATTTTTTTCTGGGTTTTCTAGCCCATCATGGACCGCCCTCCACTTGCTGATCTCAATGCTTCTCCCCGACGCCTCCAACAAGTTTCCAGCATTGCAACTCGACAAGCTGTCACTGCTTGGATGGTGGAGGATGTCGCCATTTACGATGAGCATGGCCTAAATGTTCGCGTAATTCAAGCATTTCCAGAACATTTTCGTGGACAGCGCCCTGCCAACCTTGTAAAAGCCGGCCGATGGTAGCAGCAACGCCACCAATTCGATGAGGACAATGCAGAAAATGCAGCCTAAATCACTGCATTCTCGTGCAGCCGCAACCGATTGGGCATAAGGCGGCGCCATTGTCCAAAAGCCAGACCAGGCCGAGGCAAGAAAAAAAGTGAATGGGTACAATATTTGTACCCACTTTTACTTGAAGAATTCAACCGCCTTCGAAAATCAGGTGTAAAGTTTTCTTCTCTTCTTCTTCGTGAGTTGGCCCTTTCCATTCTCGTAGCTCCCAAGTCCAATTTCACAGCCCAATCTATTGACCCAAAGGATAATATTTTGTTGGTTAACAAAATTACCCCGAATTGGGTCAATCAATTCATGAAGAACCACAACATAGTCCTCCTCTCCCAACGTGGCCGTTTGACTTGTAGTCCTCAAAAAGAACTCCAAATCGAACAACAAACCGCCTATCATTTGGGGGTTTTGCAAAGGGGATTTGCATCCGGGGAATTTGATGAAAATCTAATGGAAAATCTGGATGAAACCCATTTTGTTGTCAATCTTGACAATGGACGCACTTTAGGGTTTCGGGGGGATACAACAGTCAAATATGCTAAAGTGGTTTCGGGTGGAGAGTCTATGACTATGGTGATTCGTATTTCAGGAGGCCGGCGTGCTATGATAAAAGCTCCTATGCTCATTTTCACAAATGAAAATAGGAGCTACCCTATACGAGGTCTAATTAATAATATTCCCGAGGTGTCTTATAGGTTAGGTCCTAAAGGGTGGATGGACCAAACCATCTTACCCGAATATTTTTTGGAAAATCGGGCATATCAAGCCGATCTTCATCACCGCATGAAGATCATATGGCTTGATAATTGTACCGGCCATACGGTGACCCCTAGGTTGGCTGATGTCTTAGTAGTCAAAAATACAGTCTTCAAATTTTTACCTCCTTATTCTATTCACCTTTGCCAACCAGCAGATACATTCTTGATTTCAAAGATCAAAGATGCATGGACAAGACAGTGGGAAGCCAAAAAAATTCAGTTAATACAAGAAAATGCTTGGCAAAATGCACCCCAGGCAGATGGACAATGGTCAGGGAAGTTGACCAATCCAGGGAAACGTTTTTTCCTACAATTGGCTATTGATAGTATAGAAGATGTTAATAGAGAGGTGGATTGTGACAACATCTCCTATGCTAGAAAAGCAATGATTCGTTGTGGCTTGGCATTAGGACTTGATGGATCTTGGAGTGTTGGACAATTATTTCCACATCTCCAAAAACATTATTGCAAAACATTTGCAATACTTCCAAGGGCAAGAAGTGCCTAATTTAAATAGGGCAATTTAGAGATCTTTTTTTCAATTTTTACTGTTTTTTCCCTTCAATTTCTGGCCTACAGCTACGACTATTATATTGTACTTTTGACTCTTCCTATATTTTGCAATATACACACATTATGAAAAATTTTAGCATTTCACCATTGTATTGTTTATTTCACCATTTCATTGTTTTTTTGGGCTTTCCAGCATTTATTTCAGGATTTCATTTAACTTTCCAACTTTTCAGGATTTTATTGTTTTTTGGGAGCTTTTCAACATTGATTTCTGGATTTCAGTGTTTTGTTGGGCTTTTCAACATTGATTTCTGGATTTCATTGTTTTTTTGGGCTTTTCACCATTTATTTCAGGATTTCATTGTTTTTCTAGGCTTTTCACCATTTATTTCAGGATTTCATTGTTTTGGGGGGCTTTTCACCATTTATTTCAAGATTTCATTGTTTTTGGGGGGCTTTTCACCATTTCATTGTTTTGGGGGGCTTTCAACATTTATTTCAGGATTTCATTGTTTTTTTGGTTATTTCACCATTTCATTGTTGTTTTTTGGGCTTTTCAACATTCCAACATTTCAGCATTTCAGCAATTCAGCATTTCAGCAATTCAACATTTCAACATTTCAGCATTTCATACACCAGATTTTCCCAATCATTCCAACTTCTATATTTTGTTACCATCTAACACTAAATGCACTCTTCTACAAATTCTGAAATGACGGAAATTTACTTCAAAACTAAAATAGTGTTAGAATCGGTACAAAAAGATCTAACACTAAGCGTGCACATCGCTATTAGTGTTAGTTGGGATAATTAGTGTTGCCAACACTATTTACCAATTTTAGTGTAGTCGATGTCCATATAGAGATCACTTTTGTGATCCATATGGAGATCGCTTTTGTGAGGAAGCATAGCTCATGATCAACATCACCAGTAGACATCACTTTTGTGATCCATATAGAGATCGCTTTTGTGAGGAAGCATAGCTCATGATCAACATCACCAGTAGACATTACTTTTGTGATCCATATGGAGATCGCTTTTGTGAGGAAGCATAGCTCATGATCAACATCACCAGTAGACATCACTTTTGTGATCCATATGGAGATCGCTTTTGTGAGAAAGCATAGCTCATGATCAACATCACCAATCGATGTCTATATGGAGATCGCTTTTGTGAGGAAGCATAGCTCAATGATCAACATCACCAGTCGATGTCCATATGGAGATTGTTTTTGTGAGGAAGCATAGCCAATCCTCCAAGTTTGAGAACTCAGTGCATTTCCTTAAAAATCTCTAAGAGCTTGGTCAAGTAGTCAACACTAACAACATTGGTGATCACGTCAAACGAATTGTCTGCAAAGGGAAGGGTTGGATTCACCATTGGTGATCATGTCAAACGAATTGTCTACAAAGGGAAGGGTTGGATTCACCATTGGTGATCACGTCAAACGAATTGTCTGCAAAGGGAAGGGTTGGATTCATGGGTGCATTTCCTTAAAAAACTCTAAGGGCTTTGTCAAGTAGTCGACACTAACGACATTGGTGATCACGTCAAACGAGTTGTCTGCGTCAGATTCACGTTTAAATCTGGCACGCCATACTCTATCAACACATCGTTCTTTTTCAACTCTGCTTCATTGAGGGGCGCTTCACACTATGGCCGTCGGTCGAGAGGCCGTCAATTTCAACCAATCAGATTCCAGAAACCCGCTTAGACGGCCTCTCGAGCCTTCACACTATGAGGCACAGCCCAAAGCCCGTCACCCTCAAAATTGACAGATTGTCAGGGAAATTTGTGAAATTCGACAGCTTCTCGGCTGGAGTTTGGGTTGAGCAAAAATACTCGACCCAAACTCCAGCCGAGAGGTCGTCGAATTTCGAAGAAAAATAAAATAAAATAAATAAAAATAAATAAAAAACTGACAAGATCTGAGCCGTTGGATCTCAATGGAGTAACGGACTGGTTTTGCAAGGCAAAAAGTCGGAAGCAACTTCTTCTTCTTTCTCTCTTGTGCATCTTGATAGAAATCGCTCCAATTTTTGGCAGCTCTTTGTTGTTAGTTTTCTCTCTCATTTTTTTGCAAGTAGAGAAGATGGAAAATTTCTCTCAAAACCCTTTCTTTTGCAGCCAATAGCATTTGGTAGGGGCAGAAAAAATTTTCACTCCAAATCCTGATGCAGCATTTTAATCCTTTTCAACTGAAATCAGAGAGAGTAGAATAGAAGAGAGTCAAGAGATAAATGTTGAAAGGGTTGTTAAGGGAGGCGATTGTGAGATTATAGGATCCTCCAAAAAGAGAGTGGGTTCCAAGCAAAAGGCTATTCCAAAGAAAAGAGCAGCTCCTAAAAAGAAGGTGGTAGTGAAAATTGAAGGAGAAGGTGAAGGTGAAGGCGAAGAGGCAACTCGAAAGTATGAAGATTCGGAGGTGCTTCAATTGATTGCATTGAAGGGGGAGATGGAGCCAGAATTCATCAGAAACGGCAAAAAACAAGGTATAATTTTTTTACCCTGCATTTTAAATTTTTTGCAAAATGATTCGGATTGAGGATTGGGGGCCTAAAGGCCTTTGCCTTCGCTGCGAGCCCGTGCCCGGCCACCACGGCCCCTAAATTTGCCCCCCTTTCTCCCCATTAGCTTCGCAAATGGGTGATGCCGGTGGGATTTGAACCCTAGTCTCCACCATCACAATGGGGAGACTTAGCATGGTATCCACCTAATTCCCACCTACTTCCTTTCCTTGATGAAGGTCACCTTCTTTTCTCATTTATATCCTACATAGTCTTCTTTCACAGTGAGCACATGTGCTGTAATTGTTCTTCCAATGCCATTTTTGATTATTTCTTCATGTTTTTTGTTCATTTTTTTTCTAGGGATTGATACTTGGGTGAGGCTTCATGCTAGAATGGTTGTCATGCTACCAAAATTCAACCGTATTGCTGTAACATGCCGTAAGAAATTCAAGGTCATTTTTGATGCTTACAAAGAAGACAAAATGGCTAATGGCATTTCTGGCAATAATCGACAAGAGAGCAAATTCTATGATGCTTTGGATGAGTGGTATCACCAAGCTGGGCAGATCATGAAGCATGTCTCGGCAACAACCACTGATCATCTACAAAATCAAGACAATTCAACCCCAAATGATGTAGAAGGTGCACCAACTCCAACAACGATTGCTACACCACCGTCAAAAGGTAAACAAAGCTTCCATGATAGAGCTATTGATATCTTTGAGAAAATGGCAGAAACTAGCACAGGTTTGATGAAAAACTTTGAGAGAACAAATGAACTCCTAGAAAGAGTAGACCACAAATTTGATCGTTTGATCAATAAGCTCTAGAGTATGCTACTCTTCATCTAGGCTACAATCATCATCATCATCATCATGTGCACAGTTTTCAAATTGAATGGCTGAATTTCTAGACAAATGACTTTTGTAAAAACTCTCCGCTAACAATAGATGAACTCGAGTTGAATCAGCCAACATGTTCTTCATTTTCTCTTGTCGTTTTGCCTTTGTTTCTTCAGATGCTGGATTTTCTTCATTCTCAATTTGTTCTTCTTCTTCCGATTCTATGAATGGAGTTTCTTCACCTTGTGGATTTCTGGCTTGGAGATCCCTCATTTCCCGCAATGATGCTTCCAAAAAGTGAAACATATCAATTTTGTGCATGTTTCCAAATGTCATATTTGCTTCACCTTGCAGCTCCTTTTCAGCTTCTTTGGCCCAATCCATGCAAAATTCATCATTTTCTAGAATGCATAGATTGTGAAGATATAGAGATGCTGTAACAATGTTAGGCACATTTTGAAGTGGCATGTCTATTCTTTTTAGTAATATGCGCCATCTTCCTTTCAACATTCCAAATGCTCTTTCTACAGCCATACGGGTGCTTGATTGGATAAAATTCCAATGTGCTTTACTCCTAGGCAACCCTTCTCTTTCTCCTTTGAATGGTGAGTAAAACCAAGGCCTCATAGGATATGCTGCATCACTTATGAATTTATAAGGTAGAAATGCACCTCTCATAGTCTTCTTCCCAATTTCAGATTTCTGAAATAAGGCTCAATCATGAATCCGGCCAGCCCATCCAAAATCATAGTCCCAAAACTTGCAATTAGCATCTACAACTCCTTGTAGTAAACATGAATAATATCCCTTTCGGCAATAGTATGCTATAGGATCATGGGATGGTGCTAGAATAGGAATGTGGCTACCATCTATTGCCCCTAGAATAAGCAGAATACCATGTAGGGCTTCAAAACCATTTGCTATTTTTTTCATCCAAGCAAGATTTGGTTTCTTAAAAACCAATGGTCTCAAATGAATCCTAATAGCTTCGCAGCAATCTCTCACTATGATAGAAGTTGTACTCAATCCCACACCAAATAAATCACCAATCATTTGCAATGAATTACCTGTAGCTAAACGTGAAAGAGTTATGGCAATCCTCCGCTCCACACTTATACTTTCTCTGAAATATGTATCCTTTTTCTTCAAAGCAAGCCCTAAAAGAGTGCATAGATATTGAAATGTAGATTGACTCACCCTCATCCGCTTTCGAAAATCATCATCTGAAAATGACCCCATCAATTCATGCTCCAAAAAACCTCCATATCTTGGAATTTGCCAATGCCTCCTTTGAACATTCACTCTTCGTCCTTGGGCAATAAAAATTGCCATCATCATCATTTGGACATTTTGCTCAAAAATTGCAAGTTTTTGCAATGCCAAAATGCCCACAATAACACACTTCATGACCATGAAAACCAAAAGTAGAACAAGAATGCGTTCCTTTCTAGAATCCATGGTTAAAGAATGTGAGAGGAAAATTTCAGAAATTGGATGGATTTTTCATGTGAAGAGACATGGATACAAGCCAAACAAATGATATGGGTTCGGCCTTGACCTTGGCCTTTGGAGGCTTCACACTATGACCGTCCAAGTTGAGAGGCCATGGGAGTTCATTGCCAAGGGTTTGGACTTTGGACTTGGCCTTTGGAGGCTTCACACTTATGGCCGGCCGAAGGCTCCAAATCCTATCATTTATTGCCCATTTCTTTGACCTCTCACCAAAAGTTTGGCCACTCAATTCCACAGCCTCTCAACTTGGTCGGCCATAGTGTGAAGCGCCCCCTGAGACCTAACCCTACAATCCTCTCTTGCTTGTAGCCCTTGGGGTAATGGCTAATCCAGCTGCTGCACATGTCCAGCACCGCCACACCAAGTGTGTTGCTCGATGGGAGGGCAGTGGAATAGTATTTGGTGAACGCTCGGATTGCAGGGTCACCAATGTGGGTGACGAATCGGGGCACGTCGTAGAAATCAGTATCTAGAAACCTGCCAAAAGCCAGCACTCAAAATCAACAACCAGATCCACCAGGACAATCGCCCAGCACTTGGAATCAACTTCCGGTACTCCTGTCACTCTTAAATTTAGGGTTCTCTCTGAAGGTTAGCAATTTCGTACCAGTCAATCTGAAATTCAGCAGAAAGAAGTTTTCAGTATCAAGAGGTACGAGCACCACTACCACGGATATAATTAGAGAAACAACAGAAAGATCGGGACACCACAATATTTTCTATCACCTCCAGTTCTATCGGGATAGATTCCAACCAGTATTATACATGATACAGCAAGAATCGACATGACGCTTTCCTACAAGGTTTGTATTGATTTGAAGTCCACATCGTTACACAGTCAACATTGTTACGTCTCCATTACAACTCAAAATATAGAGAGCTTACTGAAATTGCAGTTGCGGATTACGAAGAAATCATTGACTCGTAGATTAAAATTCATTGCAGCAAAAGCTTTATGCGAAGTCTAAGCGTTTGACACTGAGAAGAATTCAGGAAGAGCTTAATATGAGATGATTTGTATTGCTTGTATCTGTCGGCAAACGTTTTGTTCTTTGTTGTAGGCGCCACAGCCCAAGCTCCCAGCCCTATGGTTCCTGAGGCTCTGACACCGCCCAACGAACATCCTGTTTGTGCAGAACTTGCGTCGTGACACGAGTAGCGATGCTATTCAGGCTTTGTTTCGACAGTTTCCTGGCTTGAAGGAGGTTCGTATGATTGGGGCAAAACTAAGAATTGCTTCTGTCGAGTATGGGGACAAGATGCAAGTAGCTGGTGCCTACCAAGGATTGCAGAATTTTCAGAGTTTCTCTTACGAAGAGCCAGGATGATGATAGCGTCAACAAAAACCTGCAGGTAATGAAGCTCATAATACACCTTGGAAATTTTTCTTTTATTTGCTTAGTTGATTTGTTTTGAATCTCATAATATGCTTTGAGAATCTGTCCTTGCTTGCTTAAGTCGACCTTGATGAGCTTACATTTAGAATAGAGTTGAGAAAGAATAAAATCAAATTTTCAACAAAAAAATTGTTGTTGAATCTTTGGTTCTGTTCTTTCAAAAAATTGTACACTATTTTTGATAGACAACAAACATCTCAAACCAACATGTTTAGTCTTGATGAGGAATTATCGAGTCTTGATTCAAGTTTAAATTTCCTATCTAAAATCTTGATTATATCTCTTGTTTTTAATTGTATAGATGTACATGAAGTTGTACCATATATTAACCCCTAAAGTCCCATTGTCCCTACGAGGGACAAAATGGATTTCGGGCAAGCTCTTATGATCTCAATTTTTACTAAAACTTTTTGAAACTTTCTCATAAGATAGAAAAACTTAAGAGCTTTCTGGGAATATAATTTTTATTTATTTCAGTCAGTGCCTGGGACCAAAAGTTATGCCACAATAACCTCAAAATGGGGGAGACTAGGCAGCATAAAAAATTCACAAAAAATTGAAATAAAAATTTTAATGTTTTTTTTCTTGTAAATTATTTTTTTTGTAAATGGGAAGCTTTGATTCATTCCATTTGGATTAGAGATGTGAAAGTTATGGAGCTTCTTGTTTTGCAGGGCAATCAAAGCGACTTCTTGAAAAAAAAATTCTTTCACTTTGAATGCTAATATCTTTCAATCTATACTTTCAAAAATTACAAAAAAATTATCACATGAATAAAGACAAGTGTAGAACAAGATCCTATGGTTAGATTCTAAAAATATTTTTTAAAATTTATTTTGTAGGTGATTGTAGTAGAAGTGGTGGTTTTGAGTGGTTTTGACAAAAAAATGGCCATGGGACTTTAGGGATTAAGCACCCAACCATTATTCCACTTTTGCAACTACACTAATGATTATTATAAATAGTGTTCACAATACTAATCATGAACCATAACACTAATTGTCACTAATGATGATAAATAGTGTTCGCAACACTAATCACTATGGCACTAATTGTCAAGGCACTAATTGTCAACAATTCGGGTAATAGCTGACAAGGCACTAATTGTCAACAATTCGGTTAATAGCTGACGCTAAATGTCAACATAGACACTATTTGTCAACTATTGGGTATAAATTTTTTACAAGTTTATACTAATGTCACCTAACTATTTCATAAAAATGCAAAGAAAAATGTATAAATCCAAATATACAAATACTCATTCAAATGAATAATTTATTAAATATAAATTAGAAACCTTTGCAAATGAGCATTCTTTATTTTCAAAATAAAAGAAACAAATCCTAACAAGGAGTTGTCTTCACGTGATAAGAATGAGAAATAAAAATAAAACTAATTCAATATACAAACAATTCATAAGGAAATACTCATTGAAATCATCAATTATATAAAATGGGTCACAAGAACTTCAATGCATAAACAATGCATAAATAATAAGACCAATATCTAAAATTGAGCAACATCTTGACCATCAAAGTTCAAATGATGTTTTGCAACTATTTCTTAAAGATGTAGAAATAGTTGATCCACACTCTAAGAGCCATCAACACCTAATGCCATGCCACAATAGATTATGGCTTTTCTAGCATAAGACATATTGCTGCAATCTACTTGTCTGTTGACATCTTCAACACTATCAACAACCAATTGAAGAAAAAATCTCTTACTAGGATTGGTAAGCTTTCCAGACCATTGACCATCAGTACGAGGAGTATTTTGTCAAGCATTGGCTCCAATTAGCTCTGTCTTTTTGGCTTTCTATCGTTTGGTCCAAGCATCTTTTATCTTTGAAATAATAAAAGTATCCGCAAGTTGACAAAGATGTGTTGAGCAAGGTGGCAAGTACTTCAAAATTGTTTACTTGTTAGCCAATACAGTCCCCAATCTTGCAATGATATTGTAACTAGTACAATTGTCAATCCAAACCATTTTGGTTCATTATTGCACATCAACTTGAAAAGCCCAAGATTCTTCAAAGTATTGAGGAAAAAGTGATTGATCCATCCAACCTTTTGATTCTGTTCTGTACGTCACTTCTAGAATGTCATCGTCAAGACTATTGATGGGATAATTATCATTTGCATTAGTAAATATCAGCATAGAAGCTTCTATCATAGTTTAGCATCCTCCAGAGATTCTAACAACCATAGTCATGGAATTTCCTAAAACTACTTCAATATATTTGACAGAAGTGTCTCCTTAAAATCCTAAAGTTCGAATGTTGTCAATGTTGACAACAAAATGAATTTCATCAATGTTTTCTATGAGGTTCTCATCTAACAAGTCAAATTGAAATCCCCTTTGCAAGATACCTAAATGGAATGTTGTATGCATTTCAATCGATCGCTCTTTTTCTACACTACATATCAGTGTACCTTCTTGATATAATAGAACGATGTTGTGAATATCCATAAATTGTTGTATCCAACTATGACATATTTTATGTGTGAGTAATACATCATCTCTTGGATCTCTAGACTGTTGTGTATATATAGAGTCTTGAGCCAATAATATGTTCTTTGCTAACTCAATTTGCAAGTTCGAAGAAAATTTAACTCCAGTCTTTTTGAACTGTTCAAATGCCTTAAGAAGTTTAGGATAAAGCCATAGTACCCAATTAGAGCGTTTTTAACCACGTCTAGAAGCAACCTTTGGATGCAATTGCTTCTGAATCCTAGGACAACTTCTGCTACAAGAGAGTGTCAAATTGGAGTTTTCACCTGCATCATTGGAAAATGTATCTTGCAATTTCCACCATCGTGATGCCCTCACAAGATTAGTACTTTTTTGTCCTCAAAAGTGCTGTGGAAAAGCTTCAATCATGCGTGCACAAAGGCCTCTAAGACCATACAATGACTCATCCTCAACCATTCAAGCAATGACATTTTTACGTGATGCAATAGTAAAAACTTATTGCAATGCACGTGAAATGCGAACATTTGGATTCAAGCCATGAAGAAGTAGAGACTGGAGAATTGCATTGACATCCATGGTAGTAGAAGGAAAATCTTGATAAATAAATTGCAAAAAAAATCAAATTTTACAAAAAATTACAAAATTTACGAGAAGAGTGGTCAATGGTGCAAATAATGGAAACCCGGTCATTTCTAAATTGACAATAGACACTTTCATAACCAATAAAATTCTGGCTCTTATGCCTATACTTAGTGGAAATTTGGACAAGCCAAGCAGTAACAAGCATGCCCAACTCACTTCCTAAAAACTTGTCCACAAATCGAGGTACTGAGGGCATCTTGAAGAAGTTGAAAAAAATGTCTATTAACACCCCCTGCAAGGTACCCCAACAATGACTATGCTTTAATTTAGAGCAATTTTCAAAAATTCACTCCTACCAAGTGAAAAAGAAAACAACAAAAAGAAGAAAAAGAAACTTAAAAAGCATACGAAAAAAGTAAGAAATCGGTGTATGTATAGTCATTGTTTGATCAGCCTGACATCATGCAAGTTCACCAACAAAGTGCCCATCATCAATATGGAATTGAAATGACAAAAAATGAATGGAAAAATGGCATATGAATACCACCATTTTAACAAAATATTTGATACTATTATTGATCTACATATCATGGTAAATTTGTGATGGGGTCCTCAAATCAATTGACAATCACCACTTATTTTCAAACCTTGTAATCAACCAATCTACAAGTCATACAAGTCCAAATATTGTGCAACATTCTTATCATCTCAAGACTCCCAACTAAAATCTTCTCTAGATCTTATAGTTCAATTCTTCAAATTCATTACGAACAAGAAAGGCAATCTTTGCAAAAGACAAGCATGTTCAAGTAACTTGTGGATATTGCTCACATTTTCTCTGGCTTGACAAGTTGTTTTCTTCTCCTTTTTAATGCAATGGTTTTCCATTTGTTTTTAAAAAAATAAAATAAAATAAACTTACTAGATGTTGAGAGATCCAGTCAAACTTGGATTGCAAGGAGTGCCTACATTATTGGGTGTAGTTTACACTTGTCAAATCCATTGCATCCATGAAAAGTTCAAATCATACATGACAATTTTTCTGAGAAGATGGTCTCACTGTTTCACATTGTGGATCTGAAATTGATTTTCACTCATATTGTACCTCTTTCATTTGGCCTCCTATAACAATCAACAACTTTGGAAAATCGGTCCCACAAGCAAAAGTTGGATAGGCACAACACGCAGCCACCTTTCAAAATTTCAAAAGCCATCTAGTCTAGAAATGCAATGTTAGCAAAAAAACGATTAGATGTTCAACCCATATATACCAAAATTAGGGCATGTTTGAAGAAATTTGCTTCATTAAACATTGAAAAATCATAATTACACAAAAAAATTCAAATTCTTATGAAATTACTAATAGGATCCAAAAGCATTTATGAGATTTTGATAATGGAAACTACTATATATAGCTCTCAAGTATCAAGTTGCAAACCATCTTCAACCTTATTTTGTCTTAATCCTTTATAAATTTCCAAATTTCCAAATCTCTTAGTTTTCTTTTTGCCTAATAAAAATTGCATGATCTTTCCATAATTTAATAGGAATATGATGTCTTTGATACTATACTTAAAAAAACTATTTATTAAAACTTCATAGAAATTTCAAATTTTCACAAAATAATCTTAAATCTTAAAATAAATTTCATTAGTTTTTACTTGCAAAATGGGAACATACAATGTGAAGATTTAAATGCACCTTACAAAATAGGATCACACAAAACCAAGCATGTTCCTATACCATACCCTAAAATAACCAAATCAAAAATAGTTGCTTGCTACACACTATTCAACATGAAGACATTGAAATTATAACAATGGGTATAGAAAATTTACCAATTCAACTTGCATAAAAAGTTCAAATACCATACTTACACTTTACCCACTTTTTGCTATAATTTGTAACCCATTATCCTCTAGCATTACCCTACCAAAAAGAAACACTAATACTAGAGATTCACAACCTAAAAATGGCTTATGAGAGACTTGGTACACTAAAGACAACCTTTTCTGTTCTTCTATTACCTCCACTGTTTCCTAACCTCGTGATGCCGAAAGAAAATGATGCATGCAAGATAGACACGGACATTAATTCATGCCTGGAAACAGACTCACGCACAATTTCGAGGACGAATCCAATCGCTTCCAATGAGGTTCACAGGGCTAAAACTAAGCAATGTTCTCCACTTCAAAGCATTTGCGTTCCTGTCAAATTCTAGTCACATAATCTAATACTTGCACAGATTAAATAGTTTTACAGCACGGCATGCTCACACACTCAATCTCAAGTAGATAATCACTCAAGGGCAGTTACCTCACACAATGTGTGAGGATTAATTCAGGACCTGGGAAAAAAATTGATGTGCAGAATAGGCACTCGAGACTGCAAGAAGTGGCATTATCAGCAAAGTGACCATATGGATTTCTTAATTTCTTCCGCACTCAGTTTCACTGTTAAACAGATTAGAAAGATTACACTCATACTAGAAGTCAAGCTAATTCAATGGGGTAATTATCAGCCAGTATGAGACTGCTTGTGGGTCCGTCTACATGCTCTGCAAACCATTCTATTTACATTCCTCCTGAAAGTAGTTTTAGCATATTGTTACATTCCAGTGTCTATCACCTCCGGAGTAAACTGACTTGAAATGGTACGCTCTTATACCTTATTCATGATAAATCTCGAGCAAAAGAATGAGTTGTAGGCCAACAAACTCTGTTCAACTCCATATCGGAGTTGCATCACGGTTTCTTTTTCTTCCGAGTATTGCTGCTCTTTCAAGACGAGGCCCTTGCAGTCGCCATTTTTTGAAAGCTTTCATGGAATCCCTACCCGCTTCAAACACTTCAAAAGAGAAAAAGCCCATATACAAGAGTCAGATGATGAACAGGAGAGCACGCACGGGGAACATCCTCAAACTTCATCAAACAATTTGCTTCATGCCTACTTAACCCCCAACTCCCCAAATGCTCACTCACATCGCATTTCCTCCTCAGTGAGAAGAGGCACAAACTTAGGATTTCCAGTCAAAGTGGTCGTGAGAGCTTTGCATAACAAATCTTTGTAACGTCCTTGCAGAGTCTTCAATAAGAAAGGACCGAGTTTGTTATCCACGTTCCTGAAATACAGCCATGGCAACCGAGAAATCATAATAAGCAGACTTGTGCAGGAGCTGAGTCCTGTCATGATGTTCACAATTCCTAACAGTTTGATATCAAACCATGCACATAGTTTTGAAGGGAATAGGCGTTTCAGGAAAAACTACACTGTTTCAGCAACTTCTTGACAGCACCGGAAAAGAAAAAAACACCCCGTGAAACATAAGGAGGTCTCCCCATAACCACAAAGATCAAATCATCTCCATGATTCATGAGGAGATGTCCCTATAGTTACAGTTGTCACATAGAGACCTCTTTCAGTAAATAAGTGTTACAAACCAATGAATAAACTTTTCATTGGAAAAAGAAATAATCACTCTTTCAAGACAACCATTTCGTGTACATGGAAGAGCAGTTGCACAACGTAGAACTCTAGAAGAGAGAACAACGCTGGGCAAGAAGAAACTCACAATTCAACCAATTTGCAGCCCATCTCATAGTAGAAAGGGCACTTGCTACGGAGGTCTACACATGCTGGATCTGCTTGTACCTCCTTGCGGACCCTGAGCACATTTTCAAGTACCAGAAAGCAGATTAAACCAATGTCCAAAATACAAATCGAATGAACAGCACTTCATCGGTGAGCTCCTTGAAACAACGAGACCTTGTACTCCTTCCCACTAGGAATATCTAGCACTTTTGAAAGAAAACAATTGGAGACATCATTTTAGTTTGAAGTCATGCTGTGCATATTCCAATCCATTGACCAGTACAGTTTTCAACCGTCTTAGGACCACATTGGATTGCATAGGATCGGAGCACCAAGCTTGGTGAAGATATTAACCAACATAAACTCGGATTGAGAGAATAAGTTTAGAATAATTCACTGTATCTTTGACACCTTATGACACAATTTAGGTAACACGAGTTCCATCCATCTCAATATCTTCAGCATACCATATAGTGCCACATCTTCATGCTCACTCTTGTAACTTGGACTAGTATAAAGTCTAAATGAGGAAATAATGAACACAAATCAAAGCGTAGGATTTATTATTAACTCAAGCTTCTTGCTTCAGCCTATCCATAAATGGCCCTTATAATTTAATGGCGCATATACAGCAAATAATGGCAAGCGTTTCATGGAGTGAAAACAGCGTACAAGAAGGGAATCAAGGCGAACCTTGCGTTAAAGCAACCGGGGAGCTTCACATGTACAATTTGTCGTTGGACTAGGTCTTGAGCTAACCAAAGAGGAAGATCCACCACGGACCCTCGAGCCACCTGAAAACCGGTTCACACAACCCTATTTTTTATTGCTATTCAACAATCTGGTGCGTGAAGGTAGAGTTACATAACTGTGATAAATACCCAAACGTCTTACATGATGAGGACATCTGGATATTAAAAGTACACACCACCTTAACAACAGTTTCAAAATCGTCTACCAAAACACTTTCAACCCTTACAACTTTTGCATACACAATCCAAGTTTGATGCATACGAATCCCCTTGCAATCGCTAACAAGAATCAATACTACTCTAATTATAGTATCTATAATCAATGCTTTAAGTTTCGCCATTAGATGGCGTTACCTTACAATCAGAAACGGGTGATACCCCAAAACTTGAAATCAGGTCCAAAAAACACTCACATTGTTGTCTTCCGAGGACGGATCGAGAAACCCAGCACCATTCGCCTTGTGCAGAAACACCGTCGACACATTCTGCACAACAATTCTCGAATGACACAAACACCCAAAATCTTCAAATTGGCTAAAAATCAAAACTAATAAAAATCAAATGCGGAGTTCCAACCATGAAAGATTCGGAATCTAAATCTTAAACACACAGCCCTCAGAATCACTGAAACTCGAGAAGTGACCAGACCTAGAAACAGAGTTTGTACAAACACTCAAAACCTTCAAATTGAGTCAAAAAAATCCAATTCCTGGCCATGAAGAGTCGGAATCGAAACGCAAAACATCCACCGACGCTTGTGAACTGGTGAGGCTTAGAAACAGCGATTGCAGAGCTCAAATTCAAGGGGAAAAGAATACCAGACGCAGCATGGACTGGATTGAATGACGTGGTCACGCACCTCGTCTTGCATGAGAATGTCGTGGATGTCGTAGTAGTTGGCCATGGCCGCTACTGGAAGGAGGATCTGCGAAGAAGCATGTGGAAATCGAAGATAGTTGCTGGGGGAATGGTCGCAAAAATGGGGTGGAGAATTGACTTCTTTGATGCGAGTGAGAGAGGCGGGGAATTGAATTTTGGAATCAGGTGGCGGGAAGCTCTGACGGAGCCCTTGTTTGGCTCTTGGATGGATGTGGGATGAATAAGGATGGGAATGGATGGATGATTCTCAGGCTCAGTATGGTACCCAGAACCGGATGCATGCCGGGTATAAACGGTATGGTAGAACCGGATGCCTATGCCGGGTATGCACTCTTAATAGTGAAATTAGGTTGCCTCGCACTAATTTCTTGACATTTGACACTATATAAATATTTATTGTTACTATATAAGAATTCACTAATTTTGAATTAGATGTTGTTGTAATTGGGACTCGTGAACCTCCATATGTACAAATGGAAATATTTGTAATGGTAGTAATAATTTTGATGGCTTGTAAAGTATTCCTTTTGTCCCTCTAAAAACCTCCAAAAATTTTCCCTATAAGGGATTAACTATATTTTTTAGTCTTTGTGCTAGTGATACATGCATTCAAGAACTAATAATCCATCCCTTAGATCTATGCAAAATCTTCAATTTAGACACACTCATTATGCATTCAAAATCTATGCAAAAAAGGTATTATATTTGAGCATCCAACTTGTCATTGTTAATGATTTAAAGTTTGGTGTCAACAATGTGATTTTAGAAATATCTGCTTCAACCTAAATACCCACAATAAAGAGACATAGCCCCCTTCATGAACAAATCTTTATAGCGCCCAAGTGGTCACCACATCCATTGTCAATGAGATTGTTTGAGGGAGGAGCAAAAACAAGGTACTTCCTACAAACAATGCCATAGTTTGCTAGGAGGGGAATGCTCCCTAATTGCTTGTCACTTATCTCATGAGGTCCTTCAATATATATAGCCAACACTTATTCAATGATCGAAATCAATAAATGGAACTTTTTAGTAGGATATAAATTGTACCTAATTTGGAGGTTTAAAGAGGGATGGAAGGAATAACTCTTTCTTGGAGCAATGCAACCTAATTATTCAAGCAACCTAATTTCACTATTTAGTATAGTAATTCCCACCATCTCTACCATGTCATTGAAGAATCTCTAAACAATATGCATTTTTTTCAAAGATTTTTACATATGAAACACATTATATGTTTCATAATATAGTTTAGATTTTTAAATAGTTTTGTTAAAATATATAATTTTGAAGAAGTATATTCACTACTAGAAAATGCATGTTTTATGACACCAAATATGACTGCAATGAGTCAAAAAATCTCAAAATATGACTCACATCAAAATCACTATAGATGATTCGGAAGATGACATCCAATCGTTACCAACAAGCCGTATTAAACATCAATCATATTAGTAGTCATATATGTTGGAGAGTATAATTAGTCATTTTTTTGCCAATGTGGCGTATATGTTGACTATTCTTTAAAGCTTGACTTTCTCTTGAGCTACCCAGGAAGAAAGAAAAAAGTATACGTGGCATATGACTCCATGTAGTTATATTTTTGGCTGACGTGGAATATAATTGCAATGAGTCATATTTTTGGTTGACGTGGAATATGATTACAATGAGTCATATTTTTGGTTGACATGGAATATGACTGCAATGAGCCATATTTTTTAATAATTTGAAATATGACTATGGTGAATTATATTTTGATTGATATGGAATATGACTACATTGAAATCATATTTTTGGCTAATATGAAATATGACTGTAGTAAGTCATATTTTGGCTGACATGGCATATGATTTTGTACAATCATATTTTTAATTGATATAAAATATAACACTTATGAGTCATATTTTCTACTAATGTGAAAAATGATTATCTCAAGTCATATTTTTTATTGATGTGAAATATGACTTTTGTGAGCCATATTTATGGTTGATGTAATAATTCACGTAGATGTGATTGGTAATTTATAATTGATTGCAATCATGTTTTAAAAAATGCAAAGCCACCTTTTGGTATGCGCAACTATGAACATTATATGACTACAAAAAACAATCATACAAGAAAAAATGTGACTTTCTTCAATGACATTTATTAGTCAACAATACAAAACATATATATCACAATGAATCATTTAGACAAGCCAATAGGGTTTATTTTCCTTACAATAATGTGAAGATGGTTTCTATTGGGTTGTAAGTAGCTTCCAATGACTTTGTTTCAACTTTTCATGTCTGCATATACAATTAAAAAAATGGAAGGTTAATTTTTCATGAATGAACAACAAAGCTCAACCTTCAAAAAATTACAAT
Source organism: Climacium dendroides (assembly GCA_950106755.1). NCBI lineage: Eukaryota > Viridiplantae > Streptophyta > Bryopsida > Hypnales > Climaciaceae > Climacium > Climacium dendroides. The sequence goes on along the minus strand of OX467091.1, from coordinate 13,062,786 downwards.
AATACAAAATATATAGCACGAGTTTAAAATAAGAAGCATAACAATGGTAATGAAGTGAAAAAGAAGAAAAAAGTAGTAAGTGTTAAAAGATAACAAGTAAGAGTTAAGATGAAACAAGGAGCTACAACTAAGAGACAACAAAAAACAACAAGAAATGAGAATTAAAATGCAACAACCAAAAAACAAAAAGTCAAAAAGAAGAGAGAGTTAAAATGCAAGAAGAAGAAAGAATTTAAATGCAACAACAAGAAAAAAGAAGCAAGAATTAAAATGCAAGAAAAAGAAAGAATTTTGATGTAACAACAAGAAACAAGAAGCATAAACTAAAGAGCAAGAAGTAAGAGTTAAACTATGAACTAAAGAGCAAAAAGAAGCAAGAGTTAAACTATAAACTAAAAAGCAAGAAGAAGTAATAGTTAAATTATGAACCTAAAAAGCAACAAAAGGCAAGAACTAAAAAACAAAATCAAGAAACAACAAGAAATAAAAAGTAAGAAACAATACAAAGCAAAGAAAAAGAGGCTAAAGAAGTGGTGGCTAGGATTTTCAAAATCCTACAAAAGTAGTGACTAGGATTTCAACATCCTAAAACAATGATTTGACTATATTTTTTTGGATTGACCATATTTTTTAAGGGTTGCTCCAAAAAATATGATTGGAAATATAACTAAACCAAAAATATGACTAGGCATTTTTTCAACAATTTTCTTGCCTAAATTTACTTTGGGGCTTGGGCTGTCCAAAACAAAAAAATATAATGACTATGGAGATATGACTGCAAAAATATGACTTAAGAAAAATATGACTATGAAATATGATTCCACATCCCCCAATGTGTTCCCTATGGCCTATGGTTCCCTATGAAGTATTTAGTGTTCCCAACGGGCATATACTATACACCCATGAAGTACAAGGTCAAAATATGATTGCAACTAGTCACCAATCATCTTCAGTTATAATTTCACAGTCATAAAACATGTATTTTCTAGTAGTGACTATTTGTTGTTTGTTGTAATTATATAATGAACACTACAAGGAAAACGTGTCCGCCACAACCACGTCAAGAATGATTTGTTGTCCCCAATGACTATGCTATGACTAGGCTCTGTTATCTCACATTGTGCACAATGTACCAAAACTGTAGTCATTTTGTAGTTATTGTGTAGTCAGAAGGATGAAGAATTTTGGGACTGCCAGCCCGACCATATTTCATCCGTTTGTTTCTGTGACTGCGTCGTCCGATGGCGTGACGTGGACGGTTCAAATGGTTTGTTAGACGTACTCAGTCATACATCAGTTTGGATTGACTTTGTGTTAACTGTGCTTGCCTTCATAAATGACTTTATTTTGATTACGGAATGACTGAATTCCATTGGAAAATGACTAAGGTTGAGGCTGTTCATGCATTCATGCCTTCAATAGCTTATTTGCCCATTTCTGTACTAGAAGGTATCCTACGGTCTTGGAAATGAACATAAACAAAAATATGGAAGTAGTGAAAGAAGAAAATAGTCATGCGAAGATGGTTTACTTCTTCTATTTGGATTTGTAAGGCACATGGAAGGGTATGTGCAAAGTTTGACAAAAAAAATGAATGCTTAACTAACTAGTACATTGCATGTGCTAATAAGTTGTCCTCAGGTGACAATTCAATGGCCCCAATTAGAGACAGTACTCTGAAGGTGTTGGCACTAATTGTGGAGCTGTAAGACCCGGAGTTTCCACAGTGGTGGTTATGAACACATTAGGACTATCAAGGACCTCCCTTTTCGCTCGTGCTTCTTTTAACAAAATAATTTTCCATCCTGGTTTGTCAGGCACATCTAAGAAGAAGACTTGTATTGCCTGACTGGATAAAATGAAGGGCTCCGACATGCGTGGTAGCGAGTGCCGGAAGTTGACCATCAAAAAGCCAGCATCATCTCGGACGTATGTTGCATTGCCTCTATTGTCTGTAGTCTTCATCCATTGGCATTGTAAAAGCACAATTGGTGTATGCAGTGGTCCGTAGTCAAGCTTCAATATGTCCTTCAGACCTCCAACATAATTTATGGACACATCCCTTGCATCGTCGGTCAGTACATCAAAAATGGAAGCTACTCCGGAATTGTACGTCCAAAAACGATGGGTATCACCGTCATCCACTTTGAAATGGCTACTAAAGGACTTCATTTTGGTGTAGCGTAATGCCTTCTGTGAGGTTTTTCGGATGAGCAGTAGCCGATCTCTGTTGTCAGGGTTCGTCACATCAAATGGTGCGTTCTGCACTACGTTCGGGATCCAGTCTTCAAACGCTGGAATAGTCGAATCTCGCAAGCCTTTGGCCTTCCAAATCCTGCATGTACTCTAGAATTGTTAACCTCTTATACATATAGCTCAAAATACAAATCATTCACAGAATATTGAAATGGCAAGAAAAGGCATTTCTAGTTGACGTTGTCAGTGGTCCGCGGTGGTCTATTACTCGGTTACTTCTTGACACAGTCATTTCATAGTCATTTTATGGATCTACTAAGTGTTTGTGACTCACAGTTGACTACATTCCAACTCTCATGTGACTAGATGAATGCTAGAAACATGGACGACTCTAGCACTGTTGATGTGCGTTTTCCATTTTCACTTTATTGGAAATGAACAACCTTTTCAAAAACTCGAGCTCACAATATACAACAACATGACAAACAGAGAGGGCAAAGGGTTTATTTACAAATACTTTTCCTGTAGACAAGAGATGTTGGCCAAAACGTATTGATGTGCCAAGTTCCGTAGTGCAGGAGTCATGACGAAGGCTCTTCCTCCGCCTTGCAGGACCTCCTCTGCATCGCCATACTCTTTGTTAGCATCCCAGACACGCCTCTCAATGAACTAGAAGCTATGTAGGTACTCAATTACAAATCCGATGTTTTAATCATTGAGATATCCCTCGGCCATACAAGCTTCAGGACGAGCCATATTTCTCACATGATTCTTTAACGTTTTCATGTACTATTCTATTGGATACATCCACCTTACACTCACTGGACCACATAAGTCCAACTCCTAAACCAAATGATATGGGTGATGTGTCATGATGTCAAAGAATGAGGGAGGGAACTTCATCTCCAACAAGGCCATACTCTCTACCACATCGACTTCCAATGAAGAAAAATCAACGAGATTGTATACTTTACTGCAGATTCTTTGAAACACTTTGCTCATCCTCATCACAGCCATCTTAGGATCTGGTTCCATCAAACCTTTCAAAGCCAATAGTACTATCTGTTGCATTAAAACATGATAATCGTGAGACTTCAGTCCACCAAAGTTTTTCTTCCGTAAGTGCTTACTCAAGTCGTATAAATAGCCTGTCGGTATCTTCAAAGACTCTATGCACATCAAAAATTAGGGTTGCAGTTGGTCTCGTATTGTACATTCCAAATTGCATTCAGGTATTAACATATCCTAGATGTCATATTGTAGCTCATTTAGCTTTTGCATAGCAGCCCCTAAGTTATGTGAACAACACATGAGAATTTAACGTTTTGACATTGTGGGTGGAGACATCGTGCTTCCCATATGTTAGTGAACGCAAGCACGAGCATCGGGCTATGGAGTCACATAAGATTTGCTGAATATTTCAATAGGGAATCTGTAGTCATAACAAAGTCATACAGTAGTTGTACCGCAATTGTCACCAAGTGGTGTCTTTTGCCTTGCATCGCCGTATGAGTTGTACCGTAGTCATTAAATAGTATGCCAATCATTCGGTAGTTTCCTTACTAATGGGGACATGATTATCAGCTAACTATTGAGTTTTTCTTGTTTGGACGACGTCCGAGAGCTATAGGGTCTCACTGCAGGGGATTCATCTAGAATATGTGCTATAGAGAAGTCCCAGACGGACTTGAAGGGTAAGTTCTCAAAAGTTTTGGTGAGTATAGCAGCCACCAACAACGTAGTAGAGGAGCTGAAGACAATATTTAGTACGTTCATGGGAAAAATGAAGGATCCTTCTCACGATAGCCCATCAGCATCCAAGTCTGCTTTGGAGATTCAAACATCCAACATGCTTCTAGAGGTTGACGCAGTGGACTTAATCCTTAATCCCCGTTCGCTTAAAGTAGCCATCTCTCTAGTACTTCCCCCTCCCACTCCGTCACAGACGACTAGTGCAGCTGAGAACACCTTCAACTCTGAAGTTCAATCACCCTCCGCAAGTCCCGTCGTGTAGAAGGCAGGCGGCGTTGGAAAGAAAGGGAAATCTGCTCCTAGTGTCTCGACTAACATTCATGTGGACAATGTAAAGGACAGCGTTCCAATTTTGGAGGAGGCCATTTCGAAGGTGGTGGATGCTATTGAAATTGTGCCTGATGATGCACAAGACCCTGCTGTTATAGTTCTTGGATTAATTGCCGTGGAGGTGCAAGTTCCGGAGGTTGTAGATGGCGGCACGAGCAAAGGGGACTCCAGGAAGAGTAGCGCTGGTGCTAATGCAGGTAACCCGTATTGCTTAGGTGAGGAGGGCTCCGACATGCTGGAGGACTCCGGGAAGGAAGTGGAAGCAAGTACTGCTCCTACGAAGTCTTCCCCTAGAAAGCAGAAGAAAGTCACGAAAGTGGCAACGAGGTAAATGCCAAGGCAGCACTCCCTAATTCTAGGTCAGATCAGGTGAGAGTTGCTTTGAATTTGCGCATTCCACCCTTTGAAAATGCAAAATGGAAATTGTTGATTTTCAACATTCATAGGACCTTGTTGGATTGTAGTCTAGCTTTAGAAAGGAATCCAAACTCTAGAATTGGACCCACCTTGAGAACGAAGACGAAGAGGGTCTTTCTAAAGCCATGGTTGCAGCCCTTTCTGTCTAGGTACTTCTTTAATTTCACAGTGGAATTTTGGGGCAGTAAAAGTCAGTCTTACATGAACAACGTTGTGCCGACGATGATAGGAAGGCACCAAAGAGGCCTTGACTTCAACCCTCTTTTTGTTTAAGGGGGAAAAAATGTACCGCTATAAAATTTGATGGGGATAAACCAATAGCTTGGGGTAAAGCTTTGTCTACGGTTTACAATGAATGACCTCGATTTAGCACAGCCAACACTGTTGTCCTTGACAACAATGCTTCAAGAGTGTCTTGCAACCCAGATTCAAATGTAGTCATCACCAAAGCCTTCTATGTCGCCAATTTGGCTAAATTGGCCGATGACAGCAACTATTTGAAGGCCACTTTTGGAAGCTCTTTATGTCGCCATAGATGTAAAGGAATTTCATACAAAGAATGCTACGCATGTGCAGAACAACGCAATCCAAGGGCATGAGTTGATACGGAATTCAGATCCGGATGACTATGTAGAGACAAGGGAAAGTGAGGGGACTTATGGACCATGTGGTTCAAGCTCATTTGTGTCCCCTCACCTTCCATTTGTTTTCCATTCTAATATGAAATGTGTGTGTGTTTGTAGAAGGCAGCAGGGAAGAGGGAGACCAGGTCAAAGACGACAGCGGTGGAGGAGAAAAAACAGGAGTCGTCGAAGAAGAAGGTGAGATGAAGAATTCTGAAAGTGCAACTTGATTACAGAATTTTTTTTTGTAGAAGCAGGAACTTGTGGTCTAGACTATCTGAATTCTATGACTGTTGAATGACTATATAGTCATTTAGTACTTCCATAGTACTCTCGTCGGAGTCATATGCGAGTCAAGAAGCATTGTTGTCAGTCAAGTATCAGTCATTAGCCGTGACGATGACTATTTCTGCAAAGACCGATACGTTCAGAAGGTCCCACGGATAAGAGTAATTTTTGTCATTAATTTGTCATGTCTTTCTTGCAGTTCACCTTATATGACGACGTGTACCTTGTGAATCCGCGGTCCATTTGGCAGAAGGTAGCTCTAGGAAGAATAAGCGGTATAGAAAGGATTGATAAGTTCCACGGTATGGTTATTCCGGATACCTGGTTCAGAGTGGACGTACGGCAGGTGATGGCTTCTAACTTGCCGTTGATGTTTCCCAAGCCGGAGGCTGAGCAGCTCGTTTTACATGATGTACAAGGAGGAAATGTAATTTGGGATTCCAAGTACATAAGGTTCAACCCATGACACAACTTGGTTGCAATTGTAAGTATAGTATATAGTTTGGGGGCATCCTCATCACAGCCATGTATAGTAGTTGGTTGCCCTAGTTTTGGAGCAAGTGGGCATGCGAACAAGGTTAGAAGTGTTCACTAGCTGAAATTCATGACCCTTTTGTCGTTTAATTCTTTAAACAATGGTGCTCATGAATATAGACATTGACTACATGCTTGTGTAGTCTTCCATTTTACAATTCCGTGTTTCCATTGCTTGTACATCACTTTTGCTTCTTATGAGTTGTTGTGTTTGTTGCCTATTACTTCTCTATCATGTTCATGAAAGGAAATGGTGAGGTATAGGAATGGCTTCTTAGGTACATGACGATGTGAACCGTAGTACTGAAATATGACTCGCGTGCAACTGAGGTCTCACTGCAATAGCACTGAACCACATAAGAATGACTATGGAACTTCTACCACTTCACTAAGCTGGAACTGAACTAGCACTAATTTAAAATGAATGACTGTAGTTAAACCGACACTTCACTGAACCCCAACTGCAGTCTCAGCATAATATAGAGGAATGACTATGGCTAAACTGCCTCTCTACTACTAAATGACTGTATAGGAACTCCTTAGTCATTTTTTGAATGCCGAACCGCTCCACCAATCACAAAATGCCATGTGGAATGTGTGGGCCCCATCATAATCCTAACTGCAATTTGACTAAAGTATAACTACAGTACGACTTAGGGGTCCTAGTGCCACGTCATCCAATCATGAACACATTAGCGGCCACATAGGATTATTTCATGGATGAACATCGTCGTACTCAATCCGGATGGTGATATTAAAAATGCAGTCATTGTCCTAAAGGACTTGTCCACAATGACTGCAGAGACCAATTTGCAGAGGCAATCGTATATGTCCTAAAAAACTGAAAACGCAGTCAAAAACGCAGTCATAGAATGCTCATATTCTTGTAGTGGAAGAATGGTAAATTATCACGACTGCTAAGGAATATTGTATTTGTGATTAAAAGCAAAGTGTATGCTATATTTACATTGTCAAATCAACAAAATGCATTTTTAGCTTGTTGCACAAAAACCCATACCACTAAAGTTTATCTCACGTATCCATCCACTCAAGCCCATTTCCATTAGAAGACATTTGAGGCCCCTAGAAGACTATTTCAAGCCTATTCTCAATTCTATTCCTACAGCAATAAAAGAATGTAGTTGGTTGTTTTAATTTTTTTTCAAAAAAACTAAAATTAAAAATTTTAAAATACAAAAAAAAATTGTAAATTTTTTTTTCAAAAAATATTGTGGCACAATCTCAACCACGTCAAACTACGCAATTGATAGCATTCCTACATAGTCGAGACAATTTTTAGAGCCCATGAACTCACAGTCTTCTAAAGGCTTCAAATTTCATCTAATGTTATGTTTTTACCTATAGCATTGGCATCCTTAATGTGCGCACCTACATTCCACCATCAAATAGCATGTCCCAAAATCCATTGCTATGTCATTTAGTAATAATAAACTCCAATTGGACATATAATGGTTTTGGGGGGGATCAAAATCCAAGCTATAAAAATCTAAATTTGTCTATATGGTCAATTTATCTTGTTTGAAATGCCCACCCAATCGATACATCTAGTGACTCCAACCCCATGCAATTGATATAGTAGCCCTTAGCCTTCCTCGTGCATCAAGCTCTTTATAAAATTCTCCTAGAGTTCTTCAAATCCACCTCTCTAACTTGTGCTTGCATCACACCATTGCACCAAGGGGTGCATATCACCCATTCTACACTTGAAGTCCAGGGGGCAATGTACACATTTGTCGTCCACTACACCTCAAATCTTGCTCTCATTGCTATGTTTTGTCCATATTCTTCACAATTAGTTTCATGAATACTAAAAAGACTAATCTTTATTTTTATACAGATATAATTCAGAATTTCAAGCACATCTATGTGCTACAAAAACTCAAAGTACGTTAAATCAATGTTCTCAAGAAGTTGCTAGGCCTTGAGAGTGGTCAAGTAGCCTTGTGAAGCAACGTGAAGATACACATTGTCTACGAAGCTTTGCTGACTGATTCAATTGATACATTGAGTTCAAATATGTCCGTTTAAAAACTACCTCTGCTTCTGAAAAGACCCATGTTTTTCTTTGTATTTTCAAAGGAAACACATGTCTTTTTCAGAAACAGAGCCGGAGTAATGAATTGGGAAACTGGATATTGAACATACACTTCTCTTCCAACACGCATCTGTTGCACCTGAAACGAGGCTCCTAAGCTTGATATCACACACTTGAGGAGATTCAATCTGAACTTCACACAACAGGTCTGCAAGTCTGCTTCAAGGATTCTTTTAGTATAAGTATAATATAACTGGACTTCTAAAAAAATTCTGCTCTTAATTGAATTGGGGGTAGATTACCGGTAACGATATTATAGAAAATTTGGCGACATCTCATAGAAATATGTGTACCGTAATCATCAAAATTCCTGGAAAAACGAAGTTATACCCCCAGCAACTCATGAAAGCTGAAGTAATCGGCAGAAGCAGGCTCTAGGCTTCGTAAGATATCAATACAGGTGCGACGGTTGCCCAGTGCAGCTTTCAACGAACAAACGACGGTGGCAGGCCTTGGAGGGCAAGAATCTTTGCCATCAAACCAGAACAGTGCTTTCTGAGTTCCGTTAAAACAACAATAAAAACTCTGGCGGGAGGGCAATATTGCTTGGAAAAAAACCTTAATAGTGATTTTGATGTACAGTACTCTCAAAAAAGAAGAGTGAAGAAGAGTAACTCCGCAAGCAGACATCTGTTGGAGATAGCTCAACTGAGCTCAGAATAATAAGTATTTCCCAGCTCAAACTCTGGTGGGGAGGGTGCTAATGTTTAGGTTAAACCGTAGTGCTTTTGGTGTATCTATTTAAGTGAAGAAGAAGAGTAACTTTAGCCTACAAGCAAACACATCAATTATCTATACACGCATCTAATCTTACACTAAATTGGACCCACTTTGACGCAACCCTCACGACTCAAACCGGAATTGAAGTTCTCTGGCAAGTTCAAAGCACTGAGCTCAGAAATGAGAAATCCCCAGCTCAAACTCTCGAGGGAATACTATTGTTTGGATTAAACCTTAGAGATTTTGATGTACTCCTAAAAGTAAATAAAAAAGTAAACCCAGTCTACAACCAGACAGCTCAACGATCTAAATAGTCATCAAGGACATATACAATCTAATCTTACTATACACTGGACCCCCACTTGGGGGAGCAAACTTGAAGACCCAAACCGGAATTTGAGGTCCTCGGGCAAGTTTGATATAAGCACCGAGCTCATGCAGAATTGAGAAATTGGATTCCCAACTCAAGCATCTCAGATGACATCCATGGTCCGATTCTCCGGTTCGCGGCTTCTGTAAGGATTCCCAGATGCATTTCCACTCTCTTTTGTTCTGTTGGACAATGTCCCTGCGTTCTTCTTGGCTCGCTGGCGCAACCACACATTCCACACGATGATCTCCATGAAGAAGCTGGTGCCCCCGAGCACGGTGAGCACCACCGTGTACGCGTTCGTCCACTTCTCTCCGGGTTGCAGCAGATCCAGACCTGCGAAGATGTTGACGATGATCAGCACCACGGTGGTGTATCCCAACGCGTGGTGGTACACGTTCCAGTGCGTTCGGTACTTGGCGTCGAGCTTGGGGCGCAGCCACAGCGCCAGCATCTGCAGGAATGCAAGCCATGGCCACTCAAAATAATGCAAGCTAGGAGAAGCGACGATAGAGAATGAAAATCATACCAACGCCGGTTACACAGAAGAAATTCGAAATGGGAATTGGAGAAATGTCCTTTAATTTGTGTCCACATTTCATTCCTTCTGTAATCTAGGGTATCTTGTTCTATCACTGCTGGACATTGACTGTGGAATTCTTCAAATATTCCATAGAGGGACATTTTGGATTTAGCTGAGTTACCAACAGCAACTCATGTCTTCCAATGATTTGCCTTCAAATCGCAAAGAGTGTAAGCATGTACTAAGGCCACTCGTAGAGCTTTCTGTAGTTGAATGTCACTATTTGGCTCTCTGAATTTATTTGCGACATTGTAACGAATTGACGTTTGTCACTATCTCATAGTAGTCTGCAACGTCATCTCCCATTTTCCAATTACTTAAAGAAATTCGTTCCTGATCATGATAGAAAGTGATTTGGGCTGAACTCTTTGTACTGAATTCTCCAGCTAGAGCTCCAGAAAAAGCCCTAAAATCACAGTTTTAAACATGTTAAAATGATTTAAGAGAGGCAAGAAGTGTCCTCTGCCTGGCTTAGGGTTAGAGGACCTTCAGGACAAAAAGAAATCTCAGCATTGTTGGAGTCAGTACGTACCTGGATCGAGGCGAATGTGAAGATGGTGATGCCGACGTTGCGATGCTTGCTAGGAACAGCAGTGCCTTCGTCGACAATGTACTCGTGGAGCTGCAATCCCATGGCCCATGCGACCACTCCGAGCAAGTAGCCCGAGCATTGGCAGGCGACGTGGATATAGAACCACGCCGGGTTGCTGCCTGAAAGGGGACGCAAGTAGCGTGCTGCCATGGTGCCGAGCGGGAGGAGTAATCCCCACGCCACGGCGCTGATGATGCCGTGTCGCTGCAGCACCGATTTCCAAACCACGATCCATAACCAAGCTTACAAGTTGCACACTAGTGAACTAACATCATCTCCAAAATGTTGCTGCAATCATAAACTAAGAAAGATGTCCGTTTAACCGACCTTTTGCAGCATCTACCCTCAATGAAAGACGCGTAAGTTTCCCCGACAAGAAACTCCAAGATCAAACTAGGGTAACACTAACGTCCCGATGTTTGTTTCACATAGTCCTGCACTAGTGGCAGAAGAGCGAAGATCGAATGCAAAATTCGGGACTAGAGGAAACTTAACCTTTTACATAAAGACCATGATGGACTCACAAGTTTGCAATATCTATTTCGCTTTTTTCAAACTGCACTATAGAGAGTAAAATGTAAGTGTTGACAAATTTGGTATCCCTACTAAAACGTACTCGACATCGCATGTATTAGTTCCAAAAACAAATTTGGGGGGACAAATGCATATCTCGGTATGAACTCTTCAAACTGCTAAAATTAAGAGGAGCTAGACCCAAGAAGTGGTTCGACGTGGTCTTACGTTTTTGAGCTTCTGATGCGGGAGATCGACATTTGCAACCGCGACATTTGTGGCCAAGTCGATGGCTGCGACGGACGCAACACTGTCACCAGTCATGGCGTGGGGTCCAACTCCGTTCGTGGCAAGGTTCACGACGGAGCCCTGGTTCCACACATGGTTCATGGTCCGCGATTCGTTGGGCTTCATGTTCAGGGTGACGAAGAGGGTGATGGTGCCCGCGCCTGCCGTGATCTCGGCGGAGGCTTTCGTGAAGTTGAGAGTGAGGTTCCCGGGAACCATGGGCGCGTCGCCGCGCTTCATGGCGCTGGTGATGGCGTAGGTGTGCACCACGGCTATGCCTGCGTTTGGAAACGCGATTAGGGCTTGGGTTCCCACCATTGTTTGGGAGGTGGGGTTGATGCCCCAGCCCACCCAACCGCCGCTTGACGACGGCGAACCTGTGCATCAACCGAGAATGCAACGTCAAATTGAAGATCGATCTCAGCGAAACTGGCGCAGTTTTGAGGCTCGGAAACACGGCATTCTGATCAACATAACCGCTCTAACAGTGAAAAAAGCCATCAAAACACTGCAGCAGTGGGGGACAAAACATCAAATCCTCTGTTTCGTTAGTTCAAATGGCAGATTTTAGTGAAATTGGCGCAGTCGATCTCAGTCGCTGGACGGAAACCTTAGATCTATACCAATCCCCGTTTTCAGAGCACCATCTTGCTCGTCACGAATCCGCTACTCTGAAACACATACGCCATTCTAACGAACATGACCATTCCAACTGTGAAAATTTGATCACAACACTGCAACATTGGGGAACAAAACCTCACATTCGTTAGCTGAAATGGCAGATTTCGGTGAAAACAGTCGAGTCTCGAAGCTCTGAGACACGTCATTCTATCGAACACAACCATTCAAACAGTGAAAAATTCATCACAACAGTGCAACATTGGGGAACGATACGTCATGTTCGTTAAATTGACAGATTTCAGCGAAATTGAAGCAGTTTTGATACTCTGAAACACGCCATTCTAACGAACATGACCATTACAACAGTGGAAAATCCACCACGATTCTGCAACATTAGGGAATAAAACTCCATGTTCGTTAGTTCAAATGGCAGATTTCAGTGGAAGTGGCGCAGTTTAAGTCGCCTGACTGAAACCTTGGATCCATACCAAGCCCACTTATTTTTCCGAGCTACTCAGACCTTGCACGTCGCAACTTAGCTGCTCAGAAACACAAGATTTTGATTTTTAGAATATGACCATGCATTCAAGCCGTTAATTTAAATTTGCATTCCATTTAATTTATCAACGCAGCTGAAACTTAATTCGCCTGAAATCAATTGACCACCTACCGGAGAAGGCGAAGTCGACGGTGTTGGTGGCGTTGTGGATCGCCCATGCTAGCGTGAAGCCAAGCTTGGGCAGCGTCTGACAAGTTGTGAAGCCCTTGTTGGAGCTCAACAGCGCATTGCAGCTCTGAGCACCGAATCCCACTCCCAGACACGCACTCATCACAGTGCACCACAGCAACAGATACCTCATTATGCCATGTAACTGCCTCATGATAGCTCCTTCGAACTTTCAGCACACAGATCGACTGGATGAATAATCTAACTAGATCGAGCTCTAACTCAAGGTGCACTGATCAAGAGGACTACATCTAACTGCACCCTGCATGTCACCAACCCAATTACTACTAATCATTGCTGTGTTTCAGAGCACCGACATTGCGAAGCTCAACTGCCTCGAGCTCAAAACTAAGACTCATGTACGTATATCTAGATCGATTTCAGTCACGCAACTGAAACGAAGTGACACCAGCTTCACGAAACCTGTCATTTCAAGGAATTCGAGGTCACGGTGCGACAATGCGAACTTGCGAAAGTGCGAGAGAAACTACGAAAGTTGTGGAAGCCTGAGCTTCAGAAGAATTGAAGCCGCAGTTTCGGCGACGGAGTACGCTTAGTAGAGCTTGGAGATTGTCTGTGCTGATTGTAGGTAGTCTGTAATTCTGTATTTAAGTTGAGTACAAACTCCGGTCTGTACTACAGTAGCTTGGATTTGATTGTCTTTGACGATTCCAGTACCTTCTCCGTTGCTCTGACTCCCACCACTAATCTCGTTTTAAGATTCATGTTGCGTGAGATTAATTCCAGGGAGCAGTAGACTGCTCTCCGTGGCGGGTCCTGAATGTCATTTCCCTAATTACATCGGTCGAGCTGTTGAAAATGCTGCAACATGTGCTTTAATGCATTTCAGATGTACAGTACCCAGCAACTCACCCTATTCTGCCATTCAAAACAAAATTGCAGAATGTTTATGCAGCACATGATTAACACTTTCTGTTTTGCATAATTAACATTCAATTCTTATGCAATTCTAATCAAGCATACCAAATTTGGGGTTTCAGAGAAACCCAACCATTCATTTTTGGTGAATTATTTCATTAATTTTTCATGATTTTACACAATAATTGATTGAAAACCGTTGGTGATGAACTTTTTTCTTAATTTGATTGCAGCAATATGAAGGAAACATCCTTCATATTGCCACAATCGAATTTTTAAAAATTAATCGCCAATGGTTTTCAATTAATTATCATGCAAAACTATGAATTTTAAATGAGATATTTGACCAAAATGGAGTTTTACTTTTTTGAACCTCAAATTTGGAATGTTTGATTGGGATTTTGTAAGAATTGAATGTTGATTATGCAAGACAAAAAAAAAATGTTAATTTTATTACATATTATGTAGAATTCTTTTGAATGGAAGAATAGGGTGGACAATTGAGAGTTGTCGGATATTGTACACGTAGAATTCGTTTCAATGCATAGTGTTGGGATTATGCACTAAGAGAAGTATAATAATGGTCACCTAATTAATGTCAACTTTAACCACACTACTTTTCAAAAAAATTACTTGAAATTGGACCCACCTAATAACTATATAAGTGATAGTTATATACTAAGATTATATACTAAGAGAGGATGCATTGAGACAATGTAGTATGGTACATTGTTATATATACACAAATAGAACTTATCTCAATACATTCTTTCTTAGTACATAATTGTCTCTTATGTAATTAATAGGCAAGCCCGGAACAATTTATTAATAGGTGGGGCCAATGTCAAGCACTTTTTCTAGAAAGTAACATAGTTAGAACTAACATGAGTTAAGTGACCATTATTATTACACTTCTCTAAATGCATAAATCTCTCTTAGTACATGGTCCCGATACTATGCACTAAGAACATCTGTAGTGCAACCCCGATATATTGGCCAGTAATTGTATAACTAACTTTTGAACGGTAAATGATTAGAACTTGAAAATTGTCTCACTGAATGCACATCCAAAAGAACTTGGAGAAGGTACAAAAAGAAAATTCAAAATTAGACATTAGACAAGTACTTCAGATACAAGGTAAAAAATTTAAAGTCACAGATGTTTTAACCAATCACGATTACCAAAGTATGAATTGGCCACTGACTTAGAGATGTACATACAATATAGATGGCGGTTTAAGGTCCGCGGCACATTTGGGTGTCCCTACCTTACATGTTGTGTATTCTAGCTTTACAAAACTCCTGGTACTTAGATGTTTAATTTGCTCAATGTATACACACCATTTGCAACCGCGGCTGTTTCAATTAAAACCTGCAGTACAGACCAACTGCAGAATCCTCTTTATTTTACGCGTGGAACCTTCTAACCGCACTTGCAGGCCTTTTGTGTCTGAGTGTGCCCAAGCGTGTCGGCTATGAATGCTGTGTGCTTCATGAGAGCAGAGAGAGACTGGTTTTAAAATACTAAAAAACTTTTTAAATATTGAAAAAAAATCGACTGTGGTTCTGATTGGTAGTGATCGACAGCTCATTAAATGCTGCGTAGCCGGCGCCGGTAAGGTAGACCTTACCACGCACAAGCAGTTCATCTTGACTTCCAAGTTTTTGTTTTTCTTTTGTGTTTTTTAACCACAAATGAAACAGTGAGAACCTTCATTCATTCAGTGAGGCGGGACTCACTTCACTGTTGAATGTTTGTTTGTGTGGGTCCTGTGGGATCCATATATCACCCATGTTTTTTAAGTTCGTTGTTTATCTTACGCGGCGTGAGAGTTTGTAGAATTGTTTCGAGTGATCGCGCGCTTGAGGTAGCACACCTGGGCCATGTGCGGAACTCGTGGTATGTAGGGCCACAAACAGGATTTGGAGCATCTAGTGAGATCCGTTTGGGGGGGCGTGATCTGATGAGTATTCTTGTATGAATATGTGTGCGTTCGATTCTCACATTGAATTTCATGAGAGCTAGCATGCCCTGAAGAAGCTCGTGTGCCGTGGCACTTGCTTCCATGAACATTGGCACATCGGTTTGCTAAACGTTGACAATTACTAAGGTAACAGGCTCTGGAATTCAGCACACTTGAGGATGTCAGGCTCTAAACCACCGCCTACATCCTCAAATGTACAGCGTATGTACATGTTGCTTTTCTCATAGCCTTCAACAGTGTACAAGCAATGTACGGTTTAGGAGGTGGGCGGTTTTAGAGCCTTGGGCCATTTCAACTTCAAAGTTTTATAATTAATTCCACGGAGCTTCAAAAAGTATGGAACGACTTGGGTTAGATGACAATTCCACTTGTCTTTCGAGGAGAATTTACTGAAAATTATTTCAAGAAGCTTTGCCTCCCCCAAATTCAATTTCAGTTCTTAGGTGGATGATTTCTAGACGTGTTATCTTAAGGTAGAATCACCCAATTCTACTTGATCCACCCAATTTTGCCACGAAGAAGCCCCTCCCATTTGCATTAGTGGCTCACCTATTACCACAATCTTAGCAACCCTTTTTTATGATGGTAATGCACTCGGGAAGCGAACACATCAATCCATGCTTCAATAGAGATTTGTACACACTTCAACAAGGGTCTATTCACGTTTTAACACTTTACCTTTGAAAAATCACTGAAAATTCACTCCTTGTTGGAATGTCTCCATTCTTTTTGCAGTTACCTTCTCTCAACGTTTTCAATCTCTAAAAATTATGGAAGCTCACAATAGCTTCTTCAAAAGTAATTAGATAAAAAATCTATGTAGTAATGGATTGATCGACCTTAAATTAGGATGGGTACACCCAAAACCACACCCTTATAACATTCAATACTAGTCAACTGGATTGCCTTTCCCCAATGAAATGATACAATACATTTCACATCAATCTAGCTAATATCCCTTAGATGATGCAATGTGGAATATTTCACACCCATAAGTAGTTACAAAGATAAGGGCCTCTTTACATGTATCAATGGGTGGGAAAACTTCATGAGGGTGCTACAAGTGAAAATAGCAATTGCATTTCAATGTGGATCCAGTGGATGAAGAGAGAGAGACAATAAGAAATCCACACGTGTTAAATTCCCTCAAGATTGACTAATCTCTACCAATGCATTCGTCTTCTGATATTGGTGAAGCTTCAACCTCAACTTTTTCACTTGTCCAGTACAATTTAAAGCACTTGAATAGCTTCAATGTTTTAAAATGGAACTTTAAAAAATATTGAAATTCAATTCATTGAGAACTATGAATTCAACAACTACCTCATGTTGGTTTAAATTCATTAATTTTTGGTGTTTACAATTGTGAAGACAAATTCTTTATATACATATGTAAATTAGAATTAGTAGAAGGTCAATTGCTCATAGTTAAGTCAAAACTTAAGCATGAATTCTGTTCAAAGTAGAATTTTAGACCTCATTTGGCCTAGAAGCATAGCTTTTTTCAAAAAAATTGAAATAAAGAAAGTTGTTAAACCAAATTTAATTTGGTTAAAAATCCAAAAATCCATTTGAGATTTCCTAACTCTAATAAAAAGTTATGGACAAATTTGAAAGAAGGATAAAAAATAACATTGTTTGTGAATTTTTCTATAACTTTTTATTGGAGTCTTTAAATAAATTTAAAAAATTGGAGATGAAATTTAGTTTGATTTTTGAACTTTTCTCAGTTCACAATTTTTTGAAAAAGTTACTTTGCAATGCTTAAATAAGGTTTGAAATTCTACTTCAAACACAATTCCTACGTTTTGATAATAAGCGGTTAACCCCAAAGTGTCACGGAGGATAGAAAGTGTCCTCCGTGTTTTTCAAGTGAAAAAATCGATTGCTTAACCCACTCAAATAGGATAATGTTGAACATACGAGTTGTGGATATGTAGATTCTCTTTCTGTTGAGACTAATTTCGATACAATTGGATAAGTTCACAATTTCTTATTGCAATCGGAATTCTGTGGCTTTCTGGAGACTGCCGAAATATTTTGTTGCAGCCACGTCAGGCCGATGCTGTCGTCACCAGCTACAATACAGGGTTCACTATGGCGGGAACCTGGTGAATGACCGTTGAAGCAGACCAACATGGCAGATGATGTGGACTCGTTGCTAGGGTTTAAGGCGCGAATACAGGCAGGTGTGTTTATCTGATTTTTTGAGAGGGATGGCTGCATCGGATTCCTGTGCTGAAGAAGTTGTGCGCGACAAAGTGGGGAAGCACTTGGGTGCACGGTGCAGCTACCATAGGGTTGGGATGTGCGTTTAGAATCATAGCAATTACCATTTTCTTCTGCTTGCACAGCTTGTCGTGGTCATCTGCCGTTGCAAGACAAGGAAACATTTAGCCGCTATGGACACTACCACAGATTTGGACCTCCCTTCACTTGTAATGAGCGCAGAGATTTGGAGCACTTGCTGCTCAAGGACGTGTAGTGGGGTGACTCACAGCACTTGCGGTGGATGGTGCAATCAGGAGGAGGAGAGGGTTTGGCAAGTTCAAGAAGAGGATAGGGGCAGGCGAATTCAAAAATTCTGTGTACCTTTGCTTTGTGCTTCAACTGTGCAGGGACATGGCTTCTATAAATCGAGTGACTGGGTCCTTCCCAACACACTTGGCGGCAGAGGCCGAGATTATCGACGACTGATTGAGTGGTTTAGGGTGTTCATCGAAGCAGCGCACAGTAATTCTTAGGTGCTTAGATGTTCTCCATTTGAGGCGTATTCGTGTCATTGGAAAGAGCCAAGGCTAGCCTGCGAATCCAGTGAATCGAAATTTTCGATATCACTTTCGTGCTCAAGCAGCTCGCGTGCTGCAGTGGAGGGAGCGACATGCTTTCCCAACTCACATTGACGACGTAATTTGGCGAATTTGGCCCGATGTCCACCCAATTGAGTGTTAAGGAGGCCAGCAGGGTGGCTACCAAGGCCAGGTTGGCGTTGCGGAGCCCAGGCACACAACACCGCGTAAAGGCCAGGACGAATGCCGCAGCACGGAAGGGCAAAGCGGCATCAAAACAAGAGGTGGGGCCGTCGTTGCTTCTACAGAGCCCCCACCCCTCCTACCACAACGAACAACTTTGTGCAATGGAGCGGGCTGCCTTCAGCATCAACGAAGCCTGCAAGCACCGCAACACTCCCCTTCCAATTCGACTCTGCCATAGGTCATCAATACTTGCCCCGGACGCCAGTCACAGAGCGTTGGTACACGGTTTCCTCCCCCGAGAGAAGTGACAGATCTATTGCTGGGACATTGTTCACTACCGACATCATCAACGGCGAGGGGAAAGAAGCAGTTGAGGCTACCGAATTCATCGAGGGGGAAGGGGAAGGGACCAACGGCACTGGCCAGAGGAAGAGGGAAGTCACGCCCTGTGCCTCTGGACACTCAAGCCAGCTTTGATGTCCCAGGACAGAGCCTAAGTAGCCGTGGAGGGGCTCAAGGCGGACGAGGCCGAGGTGAAGGAAAGCACGGGACAAAGAAAAGGGATGGTGGAAGGAAGGGAAACAACATACAGCGTGGGGATTCGGGCACACCGGAGGGGTGGGTTCCACCCACGATCTTCGTGAATAGTAGTGAATCTCCACCGTGTTTGAGGGCGAGTACACGTAATGGACGAGTTGTGAGGAATTTACTGCAGGCTGTTGACGCTGCAACATTGGAGCATGGGGCCCATCGATTGCTGGCTTCGGACGGATGCTTCACGGAGACTGGCTCAGAGGCTGAAAAGTCGCCTCCCATTACGCCTGTGACTGAATTCACTCTCCACTCACGTGATTGCAAGGAGCGTGCACAACATACCCCTTATGCACGGGTCATCAAAGGAAAAGGATTGTTGCGGCCTAATGACTCTTCAGGCTGGTACTCCTCTTGTGACACTGATAAATGCAGACACGATGGTGGCAGCAGTTCTGGGAACTGGGAGGATCCACCAACCACATTCATCACAATTCCCCCAATGATTCTGGGACTCAGTCCAATTTGTAGTGGTGGGCATCTGCTTGGGGAGGTCATACGGAAATTTTCACACGCCATCACGGGAAAAGACATGTGCATTGTTTTATTCTATGACATTTTAGGACAGCTACCGGTTGCAAAGAAACACTACACCTTTGAAGGCGCGGATGGGGTAGGGCCATCGAGGAGGGGCCAAATCAAAGACCAGAGATTGCTACAGTCCCCTGGCGACAACTTTGGAGGGACTAGGATGCAGTTACTTCCACAGTTCGACAACATTGCAAGTGTTGAAGAAGGCTTGACACAATTCCTGGTCGCCGGTGACTTGGAATTACCTCCATTGACATCGCAAGATGTTGCGGCAGAGCCCTCAATGATTCCCACAGTAGGGGTGGTTTACCCGGATTACTTACTACTTCTACAATCGAGCGACTTCCGACGTTGATGAAGATGATGCAGACCTCGACTAATCAGCTCACTACTCCGACTTCGCAGGGGACTCAGATGTGGGCAATTCGGACTGGGAGCAAGAAGAGGTAGATTTGCTTGATGAGGTGCGTCCCTCCCCTCCTATTGACTTGGATCCGTGCTCCTTTGAATCACGTTATGGCGATGCTCGTTGGAAGTCGTTGGCCACCACGCTTGTTGGAGATAGAGAGACATTTCGAGGTCCGAAGCCAAGTCCCACTCGCCGGCAGAGTAGGCGCGTTGTGTAGCCACATGAGTTTTTTGAAACGTTCTGGCCAGAGGGAGAATTGGCAATTATTTGCCTACAAACGAATTTGTATGCGATGCAGGAGACTTTTCAGCATCGTGGGGTCTTGAATGGTCGGGGAAGTGGCAAACATTGACTGTAGTGGAATTCAAGGCCTGGTTGGGTATTTATATTTATATGGGACTGAAACAGCTTCCTAGGATTCGGTCATACTGGTCCAGTTCTAACTTTTACGGCTGTCCAGTTGTCAAACGTATCATAAAAAGAACAAGATTCGAGTAGATCTTGCGTTGCTTGCATCTTGTTGACAACCAATCCTTGGTTACAGAAAAAGGGGCAGCAGGTTACGATAGAATCGGAAAATGCAGGTGGTTACTTGAGCAATTCGTGTCAAAGTCCAAAGCAGCTTACAACTGTGACAAACATCTTGCGTGTGATGAGATTATGGTAGCTTATAAGGGTCGGAGGTGTGTCATCAAACAATATATGAAAGATAAGCCTATCAAATATGGAATTAAAATATGGTGTTGCGCAAGCAGTAAATCTCGTTATGTCTATAATCTCATTGTGTATGAAGGGAAGAAAAATCAAAAGAGGGAGAAGGACTTAGGGAAGAGTGTTGTCATGAACCTTGTGTCTGATCTAGGAGGTCTAGGTCATGTTGTGGTTACGGATCGTTTCTTCAGTTCCCCCTTGTAGGCCGATGCTCTCTTGGTTGTAGGGACGTGGTTCACTGGAACTGTGAAGGCCAACAGGATAGGCATGCCAATCCAGTTGGCCCAATATGCACATGAGGATCTACCGAGGGGGACAGTAGTCGCAGCGATGCATGAGTCACGCTCCATGGCAGCGTGCGTCTGGTATGATGCACGACCTGTCCATTTCCTGAGTACTTCATCTAACTCCATTGGTGATGGTTGTACATGTTTCAGGTGGGTCAAAGGTCGTAGAGACGAGTTCTCAACATCACCTATGCACAAAGAGTACCAAGAGATGATGAGGGGCGTAGATATAGTAGACCAATGCCGTGTAGAGTATAGTGTGCAAATAATGTCGCATAAGTGGTGGCACCATTTGTTTTTTTCATTCTTGACACGTCATTAGGAAATGCGTATGTTCTTTACAAAGCTGATCTGGTAGTTTGTCAAGCAAGAAGCAAACAGAAAATGCAGCCCATGTCTAGGGCGGATTTCCATTATGCAATTGCATCATGGCTGAGTGGCCCATCCTTCCAGTTGGGATGAACGGCTGGGTCTTTCAACTTCTCAAATCGAGGTATTCATGAGTCTCGGTCGGCCGGCATGTAGCGTAGGAAGTGTCGAGTGTGTGGCCGAAAGCAGAATCGGTTTTGTCTCGGCTGTGGAGGCGCCTTTCTCTGTTAGAGAAGATGTTATGCTCTAGTCCACACTGACCCCAAGTATGCTGCCAAGATCTGGCTGTGAAGGGACTTTCTTGAAGTTTCATTGAAGAGTGTGGTGTGCAGGGAAATGTATAGAAACGTCATGAAGAGTCTTCACAGCAGCCCAAAGTCGACATCGCACCCTTTCTAATTGAAGCATCACCATTGCATTTGGAGGGTTGCTATACTGTGGAGACCGTTGCGTTTCTGGCATGGTTGTCTGAGGAGTGACAATTGAAGTCCACCGATGCGGCTGTAGTGAGATAGTGTTGTTTGTAGGTGTATTCAAGCGGTTGGTGAGTTTAGCAGTGTTAGTTCTTACATTTTAGTAGAGCGGTATGAGTGAAGGTGTGTCCATTTCGTAACTGAACCTTGTTTTGGATTCACTTTAGGTAGTGACGGTCATAAACCGTAGGCTAGGTACCAATTCCAGGATAAGTAAGTGCATCCGCACATTTTTGTAAGTGCGTTAGAGCTATATATGAAAATCCGCTGAGAACCTCGCGGCAGTTTTCCTGATATGGTGCTACTTGTGTTGTCCTTTCACTGTGCTGTGTTCAGCTCCCTACTTGTAACTGCTTTTGTGTCACCCGAGGTGGAACAAGTCGCCGCCCTGCAGCCAAGTCTTCTAGCTGTTGGTCGCCGTCTTGGAAATGGCGCGAAGTTCGGACTCCCACAAACTATTTCATCCGTGGCCGTGTCCACGCATACGCTTGTACGTGGCATAGCCCGACGGAACGCTGGGTTTGTCGATTATTCCTACAGGTGCCTACCTTCAAGTCTTTGTTTCGGCAATCGCACCGTTGAAATTGTTTAGCTTTGGGGGATTTGCAAGTAAGGCAAGTGATGCTGCAAAATTGCCATCTCTAGTACAAGTACCAAATTTTTGACCAAAAAATCATTTTTGGACACATCCAACTGTAGGATCTTATATTAATTTGGTTTGAGAAGATGTGGAAAAAATTTCAGAATTTTTCACTGTGTAGATTGCAAGATATTAGTGTTTGAAGTGACAAAAATCCTTTTTTTGTCCCTGCAAAAAAACGGGTAGCTATACTTCAGAAGGTCAGATCATTATGAAAAAATGTCCAAATTAGTGGTTACTCTTTGGATTCATTTTTCAAGGCAAGTTGGCTAAATGCTTGAAAAAATTCAAATCATTTGGAATTGTACAACATATAGGGAAAAAAATAGAAAGTAGAAAGAAGTAGAGAATGATACAAAATACTAAATTGTTCACAATTTATTTATGGAATTGAAAAATGCCAATCCCAATGGTTGTAATGTTGTGATAAACCATCTATGCCTAATATTTTTATTTTTTTTCAAAATATTGAAAATTGAGTTAAGTAAAGGACTTCAGAGTTATTTTAGAGTATAGATTCTATGACTATCCACAAACTACCCACAACTAAAACTCCTCGTAACTTTCATCTCATTGATCAAAATGGAATGATTCAAAGTTTTTCATGTATAAATAAATCTAAAGAACCAATTTCAATTTATTTATATATTTTTAAAAGCAATTTTTTGGCTACCCAGATTGCCCGCTGAATGTTGGAAATCATATATCAAACAATAACTTTTTAACCATGTAGTCAAAAGTTATGAAAACTGTTGGGCCTTAAAGCTATTCCTGAAGCACATGTTGTTGTGAAAATTTCAATGAAAAAAAATTCCATTCATAGTGAGGTGCCCAAAATTACGGAAAAATGCTGCTCGGTCCTTTAGGTGTTAATCCAAGTTCTTTCATATTTTTGGACCTTTGTGGAATTAGTTACAGTTGATAAATATTCCAAAGAAGTGAAATGCCTCAAATTGTGAATTAGATCTTGAAGAGGTGCTTTATGGATCCTCTACTTAATATTTATTTTTCTTATTAGTGAGGGCGCACAAGAGGATATTTGTATAAAAAAATATTGTCTTAACCTATACCAATTCGAAATAGTCAAACTTTGAAAAGTTAGAGTCATATACTAATAGGATAAGTTAATGTTGTATATCTCAATGTCATACACCTTAAAGAATAAGATGATATAATTTATTGGACACAATTGCACTTAGATATCTAAACATATAGTATTAGAAATACATCCATATATGTATTCTGTATCTATAATACATGTATTCACTACTTTCACTTAATTCTGATTTTAGTGCCAAGTCAAACATGAAGACCATGACTCCAATTCTGTTAAGTGCGTGTGCTCTAAATGGAGTTTAAAAAATAAGACACACCATCAAACATACCAATCTCATTTTATATACAAGTATCAATTTTTCACAACTTTAGCCAAGTGAGGTTTGATTCTAAATGCTAAAATATGACAATTGGATATTTGTAGATTAACCTTTAAGTACTCTTGTTTTATGACAAACAAAATGAGCCTCTTTGTTTTTAAAGAATGTATCTTTTATAAATCTAAATTTTCTTGGTTCTTATACTAGTTGCGTACTCATGGAGTTGATTTCCAAAATTATTATTTATTAAGTAAAAAACAACAACATACCTTTAATCCCTCAAGGACTAAGAGGATAGAATGTGTCCTCTTCAAATTTTCACTTGCAAATTGTTGGTAAGGTAAAATATTTTACCTTACCAAACTTGGACATTTGTACTCTTTGGTTTGCACAAATAAATTGGGTTTGGAAAAAATTCTATCAAAGTTGTATTATTAGCAATTTAGAAAATATAAAAATTCAATTCATATGATCAAGTACACAAACTAATTAGAATGATTCTAATTTTTTGAAGATGTTATAACCAATATTATAATAATACCAATTGTTAAATTAAAAAAATTGATGCTTAAGTATTATTTTTTTTAATTTTGTAGGATCCAATTTGGTTAGTTTTGTCTTTCTACTCTTTCTATTTGAAAATGTGTATAAATTTGAGAGAAGCTTTTTTTAAATTAAGAAATTCAACATTTGAATTAGATTTTAATCCAATTTTTTTGGATGGGGGGAGGGTAAAAAAGCATTATTCATCTTGTTATAATTTTTCTTCCCCTAAATCTACATTTTCTATCTACAAGTTGATCATTCAAAATTTTTATTATAAAAATTCAACAAACAATATTTTTTATAATTAATTCCATGCATACTAGACAAAATAGTCTTTATTTTTATAGGGTGAAAATTAAAAATCTCAAACATATCCATGCGCAAAAAATATCAAAGTGGGACAGCTCATTTTTTAATTATAATACGTGAAAAAATTATTTGCTATATATATTGAGTATAAAAATTATTCCATTCAATACATTATCATCTTAAAAAATTGATTCCTTCTATCCTACTAAATTTAAGATGTGATTGGTTACACTTTGTAATTATTTTATATATGCATGTATCTATATTTTTTTAGTTGATTTGAATTTTAAGTCAAAATTTTAGAATATATATAAGTGAATCACTATATTTTTTTTGCAAAGACGACTCAATTTTTTTGGCAAGTGGACCCATAGTGTTAAAAAAATCATTTCAAAAATGTTATATTAGTTGTTCATGAAAATAAAGAGATATAATTGTCTTTCATTTTTTGAGATATTAGAGCTTGAACTTATGCAAATTATCAAAAGTTCTATATAATGATTCAATTAATATGGCTTCAAATTACTATAGACTCCAATATTTTAAAAGCTAAAATTTTAATATATAATTCACTTGAAACATCATAACACTATTAAGCATTAAAGTTAGGATGCCATTTGATTTTATGTATAATAGATAATTTAATTTGGTCTCTAGTTCAATAAAAATAAATAAAAATTTATTGTATGTATTCCCGTGATTTCCTTCTCAAGTGTGTTAATTTGTCATTAATTTCATCTCAACTTACTTCCATCCCCAAATAACCTTCTTGTTGGCCTCAATTTTTTTGTTCCAAAATGATCTTCCTAATACGCTTTGTGATGTTGAAAATTGGTCAAATTTTCCTTTTGATTGCTATCTTGGACTACCAAAATAACATGGAGCAATAGTTTTCCTCCATTCATGCAATCATCAATTGAAAAACAAATGAAATGAATAAAGGGATCAATCAACATTATTTGTTTTTATTTTTTTGCATCTCTTTGAGTACTACTGAATTAAAGAAGGAGCTTTCAGAGGTGGTACATGGGTCCACACATGATCTTGGGATACTAACTACCCTCAAAATGACACTTCACAATCAACAATAAAATTTCCATTAGTGCTCCTTGAAAATGCCTTCCAAATTTTACTTTTCCATACTTCCAAATTTCACTTTGAAAAGCGTTTTGAATCTCAAAGTTTTTAGGACACTACAAGTGCACCAAACTCTACTTATGTTAATCGGGCTTTTCAAATATTATTTTTAGCTTTAATCCGGAACATTTTGTCCAACAAGAAAATCATTTTGAAATAGAAGGAGTATTATAGAATTTTTTCCCCTTGAATTGCATTGATAGAAGGATGCATGTTGTTATTACATTAAAAATAGATGGAAATATTATAGTTATGATAGGAACCACTTGTGAAAAATGTTGCACCACCACACATATTATATAGAAAAAGAATCCATTTAGATTTTTGAAGATTAATTTTTGAACTTGTTAAATTACAAATGATAGATTTGTAATAAATATTTTATAAAAATACAATACGAGTAAATGCTTTTAGAAAAAGTATGCCAACTTGATTTTTATTTCTTGCCAAATTTCATTAACACATCCCCTCATTAGATGTTTTTAGGAGCATTGGAGGGCCATTTTAGGCCCATCATCTATATTGTGAACCAACCTTTTCTTGCTAGAATGTAAAATATAAAAAACCAATAAATTAATTTAAATATAATAAATTAAAGAAATTTCTTATTTAATTTTTAAAATTAAAAAATTAAAAAAATATTATTATCTAATATGGTGATAGTTCTACCATGTTAGGTTGCTAATTGGGAATTGATTTGGTGCAATTTTCATGTTCCCAATAATCCAAGAACTCATGGTTGTTTAGAACTCCAAAATCTCATCTAATGATTTCTATATAATAAGATCATTTATTTCACATTTTTATATTAGATTTTGTTAAAATTTAGTAGAACTTGTTGAAATGCAATATAAGGGACATATTCTAATATCCCCTCTGTTCTGAAATGATTGTCCACTTTGAATGTCATGTTTTTTAAGGTTGTTTTCAATAGGTCATATAGAAGTTTAGGTTGCAATGAACACATGTAATGTTCTTATTGATTCTAGTAATATGAAATTTGAAAATTTTCTTAATTATGTTTTTTGCAATATGATCACAATGAAATTGGCACAAAAAAATTGCAACAAAATTTTAGATATTCATTTTGGAACAAAGGGAGTAGGATTTTAACAAAAAAATGTCAAAAGAATGATATTCATTTGGGGGGGGTAGATTTTTCATAAAGTTTGTTAAAATTTGTTAAATTTAATAGGTTAAACATAATTTGACAAATTGTAACAAAATTTGTCAAAATAAAATTATTTGAAAATGTAAAGAAGGGGGTGGTTTTAGATAGTATTCAAGGTACTTGGGGGGGGGGGGTCATTCTTGACTTATTTGTTGAACTTTTTGCATATGAAAACTATAAAATATGTCACCCAAGATTGCACTACATGCACTTTTCACCTCGTTGAACAAAAATTTCAACTACGGGAGACTATAAGAAAGACCAACCCATTTCCGTTTTTTGCTTAATTCCATCATCCTACTTTTTGCCCTAATTCCATCATCCTACTTTTTGCCCCAATTCCATCTAGCCCATCATTCAAATCCGTTCATTTTCAAACAAATTCACTACACACAATAATGCCAACAAGGAGTATTGTATCAAGCCTTAATGGTGAATATTTAGGTGCCTTATTGGATATATGAGAGAACAATTATGGATTGTTTATAAAATGTTCATGATTCTACTCTACGCATAGTTTTGTAATTTCAAGGCAGACCACTTCAAAATTCACACAAACTATAATTTTGGAAAATTATAATTCCACTTGGGTTTGATTCGTGAAACAAGGGCACACCTTTGAAAAACATGTGCCTATCTTAAAGTTGATCCCATCTATGATATTTAGATTGCTAGTTTGCATGAAAATAGACTTGTCTTCCTACTTCTAAAAACACTAGCTTGCTTTTTGAGTAAGGTCCTACTCAAATTTCTTCACATGCACTATAAAAAAATTACATACTAAGCTTAGTCGGTATTTTGGTATAATAAAAAAATTGCCACTATGCAACACCACTTGCACAATTTTGAAGACTTTGACAATTTCCGCCAATACAGTACAATACATTTAATATTAACCCTTTTTTGCAACTACCAATTGAAAACTGTGGCTCAGAGTAAAAGTTAATGTCACATTTCCATGAACCTGCAAATACCGAAAAGCATATGCCGGTGCGACCTCCCAGTTTGTCAACAACACCGAGACACTGCACTGCACCCTCCACGGCAAAAGAATCAGCGAAATCCAATGGACCAGAAAACTCCACAGCTTTTAGGGCAAAAAAGGGTCCTCCACGTCACCCCAATTCCAAGCTCGAGCCCTCCACGTCAGTCAAATTCTCCTGCCACTTGGCAAGGTCCTAGTGCCCATCTTTTCCTCGTCTCTCACCTTCCCCGCAGCAAGCACGCAGGCTTTGACTCCGGAAGTGTGCCGCATTCGCAAGCGTTTATGGGAACCATATATTGTTTGCAACTCGAGAAGCTCATCTTTCCAATTCTTCCTGCGCTTTTGTGAGCGGTGCTGGTGATTTCTCAGATTTTTTAATAATTTTTTCCTAAAATTTTCCTATTTTATTCAATTCTGTTCATTCAGAAACATTCAGGGACGTCGAACTTTTTAAATCGGCAATTCTGCACTGCATTTTTCGTAGTGGTCGCGGAGTCCAAGCATTTGGTTCGAATTTCGAATTTCGAGTGGTTTGGTCGGGGTATCGGAGCGGAGGG
The DNA here is from genome assembly GCA_950106755.1 of Climacium dendroides. NCBI lineage: Eukaryota > Viridiplantae > Streptophyta > Bryopsida > Hypnales > Climaciaceae > Climacium > Climacium dendroides. The sequence goes on along the minus strand of OX467091.1, from coordinate 13,034,185 downwards.
ATTGCGACTGTTGGAGCCAGGGGTTCTTAGGGTTTTTTTCTTGCTGAAGGAAAGGCTCTGTTTCAGTGGAACTTATTCTTTTGGAAATGACCGGGTTGCGAGTGGGAGGAGCGCGTTCGTAAGCCGTCCAAGGCCATGCCGATTTTACACAGGCTAGGCTGCATTACCGCTGACGGTAGATTGCCTAGGAATTTCTTATCAAGTGCTTGTTCGACGACACTGATTTGATCCACACCTCTATTCCAAGATTTTTGAACTCAAATTATGTGTGGAATTGAAATTTTTATTCAGTTTCTAGTATTTGCGACCTGCGAGGGGTTCGATAATCCGGGAGGAGACGACGGATTACGCTCTTGTCGACTTTTCTAATTTCTTCGTCACATGTCCAAGGTACGAAAACCTTACTTACCGACGATGATTTCATTTCTGTTCTCTTTCCAAACGCGGCATTGAGTGTGCGACGTACACAATTGACCTACTAAAGTGAAGGTGCATGTGGGAAGGACTGCGAGGATACTACAAGGACTAGCTAGCACGACTTATTCTAGGATTTTTTCTTTTCAAAAATTGATCGGATTACCTTGTCCACATGAATCCACGTTGCATGGGAATGCTTGTACTTTCGATGCGAGGGTTTAGCATGAGAATTGAGATGCTTCCGTATTCGTGTTACGTATTTTAGGGTTTTATCTTCCTCTTATACAATTGACGTCAGAATTGACCAGAGAATTGACCTCAAAAAATTGACTCTGTTCTCCTCTTGCACACGTCAAGTCAAGAGATGCTCTTATTGAGTGATTGACCTCTCCTGGAGTATTGTGGGTCTTATTGGAATTAAGTGCTGCAAAAAGCGGACATGACTGGTCTGGTCTGATAAGACGACCTTGCACTGAGAGTCCTTGAAATCCTATATCTTGAAAGTCTTTTAAGCCACATGACACTGGCAATTGTGTTCTTACCAGCATGACCGGTATTTGAAGCAGTAAAGTCCGTAAGGAAGTTGTTATTGAAGTGGAACTTGAGATGAATTTAACAGAAGAAGTTCCTCACGTAATGAGTCCCCTTCCACAAGATCAAGGTGCTGCAATAGTTGAGACTCTAGCAATGCCGGATGTACTGCAATCAGCAGCTCTTTCAAAGAACCTGGTATCTCGTCGAAAGACGATGCGCACCATAATTTGTAAAACGAGGGTAAGGTTGTATAAAATCTCAGGACAAAACACAGATAAAATCGTAGACTTTTTGATAGTGTCTTGGCCAGCCTTTGCAATTAACACGGTGCTGTTGGGGTCAGTTTTGATCATCTTGCTCTCCTTCACAGTTGAATGTTCAGAAAAGTGTTGCGATGGCTGTTGTGTTGTGCGCTTGAGTACAGGACATAGTTTTCTTATGGTATTTGTTGTTTTTGCTTGAGCAGTACATTGTCGATTAGAACATGTCCTGGGTTCGCCAATCTCCTTTTTCATTCAAATCTTTTCTCGCAATTGATTTGAGTGATCAAGAAAACTAGAATTTCCAGAAGATTCGTTCATCCTTTAGAAGACAGAAGGAGAAACACCCCAAGCTGTGTTAAACCCTGCTATTTGTAACGTGAATACCTCAAGGGGCAGATTTCCTAATAGTGAGATTAAATAAGAATCCGGTCGGATGTGTTCTCCTGGTCATGTTCTTAGTCTTTTTCATATCAATATTAACAACTTCTATGCTCTATCGGTGCACAGACCTGGGAGGTGAGATGCAATGATTTGATGGTTTGATGGATTTGTAGGCATTAGGAAACTAAGGGAAGATAATTTACTTTGGCCTTGTCACAGATGGAGCAGGATGGTGGAATACATCAGAATGGTCGGATTCATGCCTACTCTCAACGCTCAGTTGAAGAACACCTTCAGGAAACCTCCATTGGAGATGGCGGCACCCATCTTGTTGAGTTCTCCGATGCTATGCGGAGTACGAACCAGTACCCTTTCTCTTGTGAAGTTTTCATGTCATGCTATTTCCCTTGTACCTACATATGCTTTGGTCATTGCATGTTGATTGTTCCCAATTCTGAACCGGCCATTGACTTGAGTGTTAAGGTAAAGGATACTATAACCGTTAGGGACCTGATCCCTTCTCCTATGCTGACCCCTGCTTCCAACTGCAACTCATTTATTCCTACACTTGGTTGGACTTCTTACAGTTGATGTTTGCGTGGGATTATCACAAATGATGCAGCTGTGGAAAAGGCTCTTCGGCAGTTGGCTGAGAGTAAAGGTAGAGCTCAAGATGAAGCAGCTGAGTGGAAACGAAAATACGAGATGGAGCGGTTGCGTGCTGCTTCTTTGGAGCAGGACCGGGAGCATGAGCAGGAACAATGTCAGTCATCTCCTGGTTTATTGAACTATCCTTTATCTTTAGCAAGGGTGGTTTTTTATTAATCGTGTTCGTTCTGAGCTTGGTAATCGTCTTAATGCGTTATTAAAAAATCGAAGAGGGATCCTACCTTAACCAATAAGTGCCTATGTGGCCAAAAATGTCAGCTTTCATATCTGGACTTGAAGTATATCATTTAAGAGGCTTCAAGGAAGACAACAATCTGTATCAATAGAAGGAAGAAATCTTGTCTTACTTTTTTGAACTCTAGAATTATGCTTTGAAAGTTACTATTATCGACTATGAGCTTCGAAAGTGGAGTTTCTACTTTTACCTTGGGGTCAAACCTAGTATCTCTAACTTCTCAGGATATTTTCTTTGATCAGATGCTTGGAGTGCTGGTGAACCATTAGATTTGGAGAAACCCGAAACTGAGAATGGGGAGCACAGCCCTGTAGGTTCTGTGAATGGTTGTCCTCCCCGTGGCAATTCTGAGTGTTGCAAGAGAGATGGTATCTGCTCTCAACAAATATTGCGCTGCCACAGCAGTTCATCTGGCAATGTGTCACTATTATCTGATGCACCGCAAATTGCAGAGAAGGTGGGGGGGTCTCTCATGTGATTCTCATGCATTGCTGTCAGTTATTCGGTCCTTGAAATCTCCATGTCTCATTTTGTACGTTCCTTTTAAAGGAGACCTTCATTAACATGGATTTTGTTCACAGGCGTCTTTCAGACTACAATGGGGTTGTGGGGACAAGAAATCTCCGAGGAAACACTCTCATGACGTTGTGTCCTTTGAGTGTGGAAATATCACTACAGCAAGTCGGAGTAGCAAACAGGTGTGATGACTTCTCTGTCTTGCTCTTGGTTTCTGTCTCTTCCACAATGCCATGTATTATTCAGACCTGATGGTCTTGGGAGATTGTTGGTTTGTTGGGAAGTCGACTTTTCAAGTAACATAAACCTCTGGATTTGCTTGTCTAAATGCCTTCACTCTAAGTCAGGGCCATTTGTTCACGTGAGCTGCTTGCAGATAACGTTGGCGTGGGATTCACCACCTCAGTCTGTGTTTATATTGTCGAAGCCCAATGCTCCGACAGTCACCGCTCTCTGCAAAGAGATGATCAGGTGAATTTTACCAGATTGCAACGACTTGTTAAAACAATTTTTTGTAGAATTAGATTGTTTCAGGACTTTTGGAGAACATCACAAAAAGAGAATACTTTCCATGATAGGTGGTGCAGTCTTCCTATGATCATAGTGATCATATGAAGGCATCCTTACAATACATAGGGAGACCTCCGTATGGTCAATATGACCTCAAAAGAGACCCCCGCCCACCCTGAACGACGGAATGATTCTCTTGATGTTGTCTTGAAACTATCTAAGAATATTGAAATTCTTGGTCAATTATATTTCAATTTTCGTTAGAATTTAACTCGAAAACGACTTGGAAGGTAAATAGGCCTAAAACCGGCCCTATTAGCATCTGAGCATGGTTCCTATTAGTAAACTGTCTTGCTTTTGTCGAACCTTTTTGGCAATTGAGAAACAATTCCAAGCATGCATTTTTTGGACACCGTATGAAGAAATTATAAATTTTCAAAGTGCTGATTATAGGTGCACCCCAAATCGACTCTAATCACATCTTCAGCGGATGTACTTTTGGGGCAAGAATCTAGATAGGTCCCTGTTTTAGTAACAGGGTCGAAATTAGGTGTACTTACCTCAAGGACTTCCACGGTATAATAGGTTAGTGGTCGATTTCAAAGTCTATTTTTTGCCTGGGTCTATTTAGCATTGTGCTATTACTCACTTGAATGTGCAGGACTCTGTTCAACGAATTTAATGTTCTTCGTGAATGTGTGAGGATGTAATTTCTCAGGGTTGATTGTCTGGACCATTATTCCTATCATCAAGGAAGCTTCTAAAATACTTGCGGGAGTAGGAGTAGGTACCAGTTACTTACTCCTCCGTGGTCTTGACATACTCAGATGGTTGAAGGAGGAGAAGGGGATCGGAGTGTTCGTAGAGCCTCCCGTGAAGAAGGAGCTTTTGGAAGACAACTCCTACTTCAGTTGCGTTCAATCTTGTGATACAGGTGTGCAGTCAAAGAACATGTTTTATCTAGAATTTTTTTGCCAAGGAGCTCCGTATGCGTTGCTCACTGGAAGAATTTGTCATGTGCTAGTCCCGTTTTCTATTCCTAGCGTTTTCAATTGAATGAAGTGAAACAAACACGATAATGAGTTCCTCTTCTACATAATCTGTGAAATATTTCTGACCATGGTTTGCATTATGATGATAATACCCTTGGTGCTAATACCCTTGTGCTGCTTCTATCTACACAGAGGAAGAAGTCTTGCAGCTGCATAACAAAGTCGACTTGGTAGTCACGTTGGGAGGTGATGGAACAGTTCTTTGGGTAAATTTTCATTTCGACCATTTCTTTTGGAGGAAACTAATCGAACAGAATCTCTCAGATACACTTTAGGATGCATGGTCGATTTTCACGTCCTGAATGTCCCTAATAAAATCTGTCATTCTCCTTTCTGTTCTTTTAGCCACCAAGAAATCATCCGGGGCAGAACTCATGGTCTTGGAGTTCGGCTATCTGGAGTTTGCAGCAAGTATTGTAAACCTCAGTGTGCTAGTTCCATTCCTTGTAATATTCCCTTTCTTGCCATCATATCTTGTTGTTTACTAATGGAATGATGATGCTATGTGCAGGCAGCAAGTATGTTTAAAGGTCCTGTGCCTCCGGTCGTTTCTTTCTCAATGGGCTCCCTTGGTTTCATGACACCATTTCGTATCCTACATATTCAAGATGATTTCGGATTTGTTCTTGATTGTTGTAGATATTCTGAACCCTCATTTTCCTGTTATGGATATAGTAGAATTGGACTGTTTGGAATTGTTAGCTACGTCGCAAAAGAACCTTCTCCATGATTCATAGGTCTCTCTATGGTCACAGTGATCATAAAGAGGCCTCCCCATGATATATAGAGAGGCCTCCAATTGATCACCTTGACCACATGCAGCCCTCCTCTTGAATCATGGGCATGATGTTTTCTAAAAGCTCCAGAAACAGTCTAATTTGACTGATAATCTTAATATATTAGATGAGCCACAACTGTCTGATTTCTTAGAATCAATTTCTACCCTTTGACTACAGCACGTAGCACTGGTGTTCTTATGTTATTTCCGGTTACCCTTAACTGTTGTCCCGAACAGAAACGGAACATTACAAGGAATGTTTGCAAACGTTGATAAAAGGTCCTATGTATATCACCCTTCGTCATCGGTTGCATTGCCAAATTGTAAGGAACCCGGATAAACTCAAGGACGGTGAAGATCCAATTGATCCAGAAATTCATCTGGTGCTGAACGAGGTTTCGATTGACCGAGGCATGTCATCGTTTCTTACGAACCTGGAATGCTACTGTGATGACATTTTCGTCACATCAGTTCAAGGAGATGGCCTTATTCTTTCTACTCCATCAGGGAGCACTGCATACTCTCTGGCGGCTGGTGGCTCCATGGTTCACCCACAGGTAGGTTCCCTTGGTTTGCAATTGCATGTACATTTGTTCTGGTTTTGTTTACCAGCTTGGAGGTCTTCGTTCACATGCTTTTGAGACGACCATTCTGTGTTCCATTTCTTGAAGCCTAAAGCTCCATGTAACCTGCAGCAGCTGAATAGTGTCCATTTATGCCCGCACCAACCAAGTAGCGTAACTGGGAGTTGTCACTAAATGCCCGCACTGTCAATTGTGAACTAACTGGGCTTATACGATATTTTCTAGTGCTAAATCCTCATGCGTCAACCAATTAGCAGCAGTAACCTAATTTGAGAGCCTAACTCTTCATTAGTTACCTTGCAAGTGCATGCACACAATATGTTAGTTAAATTCAACTAGTTAATGAACCTCAACGCCCCAGTTAGCTAATTGGACCTGTGGTTGGTGCGGGCGGGGCCTAAGGTATACAACCTATTTCCGACATAGGTCACCCCATTTGCGCAATATAGGGTGACCTATTTTCGTGAACGAGGGTGACATGTTTTCATTCATTGCAGTTCCTCCTTGGGCAGGAACGGTGGCTGCCTTGATTGGAAATTTTTTTAGTTGAGACAAAACTAGGGAAATCTAGGGAAATGCAGGAAAATCTAGAGAATTCTAGGAAATAATGTCTAGTTTCTTGTGTTCTTTGTTTTGTACGCCACCACAACCAATTTTTAGTTTTGCGTTTCTTAGAAATAGATTTGCCTACAGATAAGAACAAGTCAGACTGTAATCTACACTTCCTTAACATCTACTAATTGCAAACTTGATGGAAAATTAGCAAAAAATGGTGCAATCTTTATTATGTCTATTCCCTGATTGAAGAAAATTATCCCCCCACCATTGTTCAATCAGATATATGCTAAAACCGCTTAACATTGACGGAATAGGTTGTATACCTTATTATAGTGGAATGGCGAAGTACTATTATACACCAACTTTTCACAACCCACTTACTGAAAAAGGATGCCATTGCATGTAGGTTTACAGGTTGCTGGTTGTGTATTTGGAAGCCGGTAGTCAGGATAATTTCAGTCCATCTGCTAAGTATTTATATTCAATGGTATCATGTTAGATTGAAATGTGATGTCTTGAACCTCTTTTGTTTTGCAGGTTCCAGGCATTCTATTTACACCAATTTGTCCCCATTCATTATCCTTCCGACCATTGATTTTGCCCGAGTATGTAACAATCAGGATCGAGGTGAGTCACCCGTTGTGTGCTACTTACCACCAGTGTGTTTCTACGTTTCTACTCCAAGATCAAATTCTATCAACAAGAATGTTTTGTTACTTGGATGGAATATCCCTCTAATCAAAGGTGCCACTAACACCTCACTAGCATAGTCTTTATTTTCGTGGTAGGCGAAGGGACAACCCGCTGTTAATAATGTTATGCATTTCTGATCTAAGGGTATGTTCCCACTTGCTGTTAGGGGTGATGTTTGCAATGTGAATCTGGTCCAATGAATCTGGTCCAAAAGTAGGTCTAAATTCATTCCTAAGACCCTTAGTAACAACACTCTTTAACACCAAGTGAGAACATACCTTTAAGACCAAGTGAGAACATACCTTTAAGACCAAGTGAGAAAATGTTGTTTCTCTTCTGACACCAATTGAGAACATACCTTTAAGACCAACTGTTAAATGCTGTTAACACCAAGAGAGAACATACTTTAATAAATGCTATAACCTGTGTTTGATCGATACTGCTTTAACCACTCACTCACAATGGATTTCTGGATAGTAGGTTTTGGTAGATTAATCAGAAGTGTGGAATGCAGCTTTGTTTTGTTTTCATGTTTATTTTAATTGATGATTGATTGCCATCGCGTGCAAATTGCAGGTTCCCCTTAACAGTAGAGGGCAGGCTTGGGCAAGTTTTGATGGAAAAGACAGGCAGCAGCTGAGTGAAGGTGATGCTCTGATATGTCACATGTCCGCATGGCCTGTTCCGGCTGCGTGTGATAAGGAATCCACTTGTGATTTCCTTCGAAGCGTTCGTGAAGGTTTGCACTGGAATCTTCGGAAGCGTCAAGGGACTGATGGACCTATCTCCAGCATATGATTGATTCCTTCGGAGGTTTTCTTCTGGAAGTGAGGAGCCTACTACTGTACCTCCGACAACCTAGTTCAGTGTATATTATCTCTCATTCTATACCTACAGTAGAAAATATTGTACTAATGCAACCTCCACAAGCGGATCGGACTAATGGGAAAGCTAGAATGACATGGACTCATGGAGGTCGTAGGAAAATTTCGTCATGTACCAATTGTGCATGTTAGCATATAATTACTTTGATTTGTATTCTCTAGTTGAGAATATTCGTACTGGACATGACACAGTTACAGTGCAGTGCTTATGAAGAGTGTTTCGATGGGGGTACTCGTCTGATGTGCAGCAGCCATGATTGTGTCAGCAAACTGATTCATCAATTGTTGAGAATTAACACAAGAATCCCAAAACATTTTGTGTGCTTGTTATATATATTATCCTTAGTAGTTTATAATTTGAACCTCTAGACCTCAAGCAATAAAACAAACTTGGCTATTATCTTGAAATTAAATTTCACCTATTAAGCCTGTCATTGTGATGTTTCAATATTGAATATTGGGTAGAAGTTTTATTGTTATCAATGCTATTGAGTTTATTAGACACACAAATACATATTCTAAAATGCCAACATGCCAACACTACTGTTGAAACCATACCTTGACAACAAATAAGATAGTTGTATCAAATTGCACTCCGTTTCTAAAATTGAATCCTAAAGTTTGTTCAAATAATTTTAAGTATGGTTAATCTAGAGCATCTCTACAAGTCCAAAAATGCATTGCATCAAAACACTACAAAAATTTGTTTGGATAATCAATCATTTTCTTATCCCAAACAAATAACACACTATATTAATTTGTCCTAGTGTACAAAAGCAAAAAAATCTCAAATATTATCCCAAATATATTATAAAATTTACACCATATGTTTATATCAAAGTATAAAATATCATGGTATATATAAACTTAATTTTCATATTATTTTGTAATTAGACAATCAATAGACCTTAGTCAAAGTTCAAATTGCATTAAAATCTTCAGTTATGAAAATTTTGAAGATTTTGAGTTAATGTAATTAGAAACTAATTCAACAATGCTAGCATGTGAGCCTAGAAATGCAAGCTTGTGAGTCTTGAGTTGTATAAGTGGGTACTTTATGACTATAGAAGGTGCCTATAATACACGTACCTATAACATAAATACTATATAAATATAGGAACCTTTAGTACAAATATCCTATAATCATAGAAAGTGCTTATAATATAGGTACCTATAATATAAATATCCTATAACCATAGAAGATTCCTATAACATAGGTATCTATAATATAGGAGCCTATACTCATGGGTTCAAGGTCCTAAGCTCACATATTAGCAATTGTGGAAACTAACTTAGTATGTTTCATTACTTTAGTTTGACTTTAATTCAAAAGAGATCATTTGTATGGCTAAATTCAAATCAAGAGCATGGAAAAAAATTGTTATATACATTAAAAAAGGCATCTCTTGTGATCTATGGTTGGGGCATCTCTCTATAAAAGATTCTATAATTTCTTGATGGAAAGATTTCTATTACCAATCTTAACATATACTACAAGTTTATGTTGGTGTTTAGATTCTTTTTTCAATTGAGATATATTTGATTGCCAAGTTGCCCGGTTGTACTTCATACCATCAAAAGTTCCTCAGTAAAAGGGTGTAAAGGGTGTATAAGAAGCAAGCTCCAAGGTGTTCTATTTCATGTAACAAAAGATATTGTACCTTATTGAGAATAGAAAATAAAACAAAACTACAAAAGGTTACAAAATCAAAGTACTCAAGAGAAAGAAGTAAAATATATTTAAAGTAGGTTTGAAACAATATACCATAAAGAAAATTTTCTTTTCCTACATGATCTCTAACGTGTCTAGTTTGAATTTGTTACAAATGATCAAAATGTTTCAGTTAAAAATCAATACAGTATAGAATTTAGTTGAAAGTCTTGGCAAAAGAAAGGAAAAGTAAGAAAATGTAAATAGATCTCTTCCTGTACTACAATATTAGTCCAAGGGATTTTAATCTAATCTCTCTATTCCTTTATAACTACAATGAACTATAGTAGAGAACATATTAATATAATATGTTTCTTAACACTCCTCCTTGTTTGACATAACATATATATATAATTCTATGCGATGTAATATATGATAATTTTTGTAATCTCTTAAGATTTATGATTATTGCCTCATTAAAATCTTATCCAAAAAAAAAAACTAGTTATTATCAAGGGCAAAAACACAGATGAAGAAAAATGAGTACCATACCTTTATTAAATCATTTCTATGGTAAAAACCATTCGGAAAAAATCCATGGAAAGATAGCAAAGGTTTCTACAATTTTCATAATAAAAACATATTGAATCTCTTGTTCCAAAGTATTAAGTCGCCACATTTTAATGCCATTCTAATGTCATAGTATAGGACAAGTACTATGCCTTGCAAAGACAATGATTGCAAATGCAATATCAAACTTTATCGATGTAGCTAAATATAAAAGTGACCTAAACATAGCAAAGTATGGGTATTGTTCACCTAGTGGTTTCTCTTCACAAGGGCAATAAAGATCATTACTCTTGTTGCTATGACCAACCATAAGTGTGAATAATGGATACTTGGTGCCCACAAAGTTCAAGTCATCAAAATATATTGTAGTGTTTACAAATCCATATTTGTTTCATTTGATAAAGAGACATAGGAGCAATGGATCATTTATAAAATGATGCTCAATGAGATAGTCCTGCAATTGTTGGTACCACATACATCCAAATTGTTAAGACCATATAATGTCTATTGTAAGTTAATACTATGATGTTTGCCTAGAATGAGTGCAGCTTGACTTGTGATTTTAAGACCAAATGAGACTTTCATATTAATATGAACATCAAGGGAGCCATATAAATAAGTAGTGAATGCAACTATAAGATGCATCTCAAGGATGGTATGCACTACCATTCCAATAAGGTATTGAAAATTAATAAAATACATAATTGATAAATATGTAGATTATAATCAATATCAAACTTTTTGTAAGACTTTGAGCAACTAAACAGACTCCAAATGTTTATGGCTATTTCTCATATGTTTAACATTAGAAACCTTAGAAACATGGACTATGGTTCTTGAGTTCTAATAGGATGAGACTCTGCATTGCGTAAAAAAAGTTCATTTTTTTAACAAGAAATAATAGAGACATGAGATTTGAGTGATTTTCAAATTTCATGTTTTTGTACTATTCTACAAATACACTAGAGATCGGTGGAAATGTTGAGAGAGTTCTCTTAATCATCTCCTTTTTATTAATACCTTAACCACACAACCTTAATTGTGATATAATATGGTATAGCTAATTATTGAAAAAAAAAAAGTGTTTGAAAATCTAACACTCATAAATGAGTCCAATCATGAAGGGATTTAAGAAGAAAGATGTTTATTTTAGTGATCTAAGCGAGATTTGAGCTTGTGCCAAAGCTCATTTGGATTTTCAAGTTCTAGAGATTGATACTTAAAAGAGAAAATAAGATGGTAATAGAGCAAAAGTAATATTTTATTAAGAAATAGTGGTGAAAATATAGATATTTACAATAGAAAGATGGTCAAAAAGTAATGTACATTGATATTGCTTTGTAAATATATGCACTTTTGTAATTTGGCTTTGTCAACAATTGAGGGCCAACTTCATATTTTAATGTTAATTTTGATTATATCTCCATGAACAAGTCCAATTTGACCTTTTGTCACCTACTTTTTAGGCTCCACAACATTTGTTGCTTTGGATATATTCCCACAAAAAATGGATGTAAAAATATTTGTTGTACAAACAAGTCTAATTTGACCTTTCAACACTCATTTTTTTTAGATCTATGACATTTCAAGTATTAACTTCAACTTTGAAGCTTAATACATCATGTCAAATTGGTTTGGAATATGTTTCTACAAAAAAATGGATGTAAATTTTTTTATTTTTATATACAAATAATCCCTATTTGACCTTTCATCATTCACTTTCTACTATACCACATTTGAGGATTAATTTTAATATGTCGTGTTGGTTGTAGGTTTATCCTTATAAAAAAATAGGTGGAAATTTTTATGTCTTTTAAAACTTATAATTGACTTTTTATCATATTCTTTCTTGGTCCATGGCATTTGAGAATTAACTTCAACCTAATAGGTTGGTTTAGGGTATACCCTTACAAAAAAATGGGTGATAGGTTTCAAGTTTACAATTGATTTTGGATGTATCCCCACAATTGTGGATGATTTTTTTCATACAAATAAGCCCTGTCCGGTCTTTCATCATCCATTTTTCAATCCAATGTCTCATGGTTAATTTCAATTTGTACTATGGGTATATTCCCACAAAAGAGTGGATGAAAATGATTTTTTTTCTTTGTGAACAAGTCCATCATTCTCCACTTTTCACTCTACCAACATTTAAGAATTAACTACAAGTTTAAAAGTGTTTAGGTAAAAGCACCCAATCCTACCATTATGTGTCATCTCCTGAGTCTTCTAGAAGGAGCAAAAAAGGGTGGGAAAAGAACCACTACTTCACCCAAATCTAACTCAAGCTCTTTAAAACAACCAATGGGAGTTGAAACATTTATGCTTTAAAGGTGGTCATTCTTGTAAGGATGCTGCAAATCTAAAAGATCTAGTGAACTATTAACTGTTGGTTCAATAATCAAAGTATTTTAGTAACTACTTTATCATCCTTTATAGGTTAAGGGATAGAATAGGTACCTTATGCTTTTAACTTTGAAAATTCATAGGATATTGTGTGAATGTCAAAAAAATACAAAACAATTTGGATTGGATTTTTTTGAGGAGGGTTGGGTTTTTCTTACATGAAAATTTCATTGTTTTTACCACCAAGCTATTCGGGGCGCAAAAATGTTACTTTTACTTTTTGGTGTGCATACCTTAATTTTGGGTGCAAATATTTCCCTCTTTCTTCAATTACATGCCAGCAAACCGTCAATTCCGACTACGTGCGGAAGCCCCAGTCGGCCGCGTCGACGTTTCGGCCGCGTCATCGGCGTGCACAGGGACCCTTGCCCACCAGTCCGTCCGTCCCGGCGCGGCATCTCGACCGCTACGCTTTCTCTTCTTCCATTCCCACGTCGCCCCCACTGGCTGCCTCTCGTTCGTTCATCAATCACTCGCAACAACAACTCCACTCCGTCTTCCGGAACAGAAAAGAATCTTGAGGTCCCACAACTTCAGTTCACGAGCATGTTCATTGGACGCCCACCACCGAGATCCGCTCCCCGCAACATCAACGCAACCGAACTTCGCATGAATGTAAAAGCCCCTCCCTCATGATACCCTCATATGCCTTGATTCCATCCTTGACATAAAGAACTTCACTTCACTTCAGTTCAAGCTTTCCTTGCCCCACCTCTCGAAATGGGGGCCGCACTGGCGTGCTGGGCTACAGTCGTAGAGCTTGCGTACGTGCTTGCGTAGTGTCATACGATTGGGACGAAATTCCGGTGCAGGCAGAGATACGGGCCTTTGATTGGGTGGATGGGTTGGATTGCAATAGGACGGAGTGGGCGCTTCGAGTTACGTGCTTTGATTTAGGTCGTGGGGTTGACGGGGGACGGGGGACGGGGGACGGGGCGGAGAATTAGATGTTTGTTTCTTTTTATGGTTCTTTGTGAGTTGGAGTAGGTTTTGTTTGCCTTTTAAGGAAGGACCCATCTGGTGGATTTTATCGAGGGAGTGACGTACTCTGTTTGTTGGCGGTGATTGATTTGGTGGAGAAAAGAATGAGATTGAGATTGCATCGGTAGGTGACGCCGAGGGGGAGCTTGCGGGAATCAATCGCTGCATTGTCGGGGTGGGGGTGACTTGCTGTGTTGGAGGACTTTTGGGTTTTTTCTGTGAGTCGGGGTCCGAGTGTGGTGGGGGGATGAATTAGGGTTTCGTGATTGGGTTTCACGATTGTGGCGTGTGGGGAAGGGTTGTTGTGGAAACGACGGATTGTCGCCGTGGTAAGCTTTCCTGACGCGATTGCTTACGGAGTACGCGACCGCGTTGAGTAAGTGGTTGAATTTGCGTGGAGTCGAGATGGAGAGGACGTAGTCGCGATATCAAAGAGGAGAGTTGATTAGGGTTTCGTGGATTGCAATCCGGTCGTGAGTATCGAGGTTGAAGCGGTGATTGACATCATAGGCTAATACTTCGAGAGAATTGACGTTACATTGTTGAATTACGTTCTCATTAGATCTATGCTTGCAGTAGATACCAGACTTGGACCAGGGAGGGGCGGATCTGCATCGTGAAAAACAAGAGCGTTTTGGTTTTCTAAGTGATTGCATTTTCACAGGAGTAAGAGAGGAGCCAACGTTTCATCCGTGGTCGCACATCCATGGAATTTGAACCCCAGGTGGACAGCATGGATGGCAAAGGCAGCAATGAGGAGGTTTGTGAGGAGGTCAAGGAGGTGGTGGAGTCCGAGACCGATCCATTGTTGAAGCCAGATGAGATTGTACATGAAGAAGCGGACTCTGTGGACAACCTTCCTGAAGTTTCAGATCTCAAGAGATCACACACATTGCAACGGGAGAGAGTGAGCCTGTTAAGGCAACCAATTGAGACTCTGAAGCTCGCTGTTCTCTCTCTTCAGAACCAATGCCGGAATCTGTGGATCCACGTTCTCAGCCACCACGTTCGCTTTGTAACTGCCGGCATTCTCTCGATTGTGATTATGATTGCTCTCGCCGTGGTGGACGGACCTCATGGTTATTACGTGAGGATGGCCATGACTTACTTTCGTTTTGCTCTATGGTGGATAGGTCTGGGTGTGGCATCCTCTATTGGACTCGGCTCGGGTCTGCACACGTTTGTCTTATATTTAGGGCCGCATATCGCCATGTTTGCAGTGCGAGCTTCACAATGTGGTCGTGTGGATTTCAAACTGGTGCCTTATGATACTCCTCAGTGGGGGTTCCCTTCTTCATGGCAGCACAAGGAATGCTTCGAACTGGGCGAGCCCTTGTTTCCAAGGCTGTCTACCGATGGTTATGTGGTTCCAATCTTTAAGGTTTTGCTGCAAGTGCAACTGGAGGCTGTCTTGTGGGGAGTTGGCACGGCGATTGGGGAGCTACCGCCTTACTTCGTCTCCCGAGCTGCGAGGTTATCTGGGGAGAAAGTGAAGGAGCTTGAAGATTTGGTGAATTTGCCAGAAGAACAAGACCATCCAAGCCTGTATGACCGCCTCAAAGTCTGGGGATTGAGACGATTCTCACAGCTTGGGTTCTTTGCCATATTGATTTTTGCCTCAGTTCCGAACCCTCTCTTTGATCTTGCAGGGCTGATGTGTGGTCATTTCTTGGTTCCGTTCTGGAAGTTCTTTTTGGCCACGTTGATTGGGAAAGCTATAATCAAGACGCACATTCAGACTCTGTCCGTGATTTTCGCCTGTAATCCGCATGTACTGGAGGCGCTCGAGGCGGGGATGGCGTGGGTGATTAGTCATCTTCCATTTTTGAACCAGCTTTCGCCGCGTATTATGGCTGCTGTGGGCACGGCCAAGGACAAGCTTTCTGGTAATGTGGGCGTGGCGGAGCATGTCAAAGGTGGATACTCCTTTGGATTTTTATGGAATACGCTTGTACAGCTGATGATGGCAGGGTTTGTTGCGTCCATTATCACAGCGTCCGCACAGGGTTACTTGATGGAGCAGCAGAAGCATGAGGTTGCAGCTCTCACAGAAAGATTGAACAGGATGAAAGAGAAACGACAGCAAGAAGGGAAAAAAGACAGATGACTCCTTGGCCAGAAAGCTTGTACAGATTCGAAGCCAAATTACGACTGTATTCTTGACAGGGGCTGCTATGCTAGCCTTCTTTTGTAGAGAGTTACAGATCATTCATCGAAGAGGAAATCACCTCTGTTTTAGAAGACATAAGATTTAGAAATTGAACCCTTTGCTTTGGTTGATCATCATAGGTTTATAGAAACTGTTCAAAAATTTGGCGAGGTGTAGTTAGGTCTCATCTTATTGACTTTGCTAATTAGGATTGTCTTGGATTCTCTCTTCTTGTGGTGATAGCATTGCCCAGAAAAGAGGTCGCAAGACATGTCGTCACTTTATTTTATACAGTACTGACCGGACTGCTCCCCACTGCCGTGGCTCTTTAATTGTTTGCGTCCTCCATTGTTTCCCAAAGAGATTTGCTTCAAAAATCTATATGTGACTCTCATTCTAGGTTTGAATGAGGTCGTGTTTTGCACGCAAGATTATTTCACGAGCTTGGCCTGGCTCGCTGAGAACGTTAGGTTAATTTTAGGTGACAGGTTTGCTCTTATGGGAGGGACTGACGCCAGATGTACTCAAACAAAAGACTGTAATGCAGGTTTACAGATCTCTGGGATTTCTGTTTGCAGGTTTTAAGGCATTCATCCCGAAGTGCAATCTTGGTCGTCCCACACTCCCCCCACCACTGTGTGCCCTGTGTCATGGTTGCCATGAAACACGTTTCCTGGAATGGCGCCGGGGAGACTGTTTCAATTGGGTTTATGTGCAAAGTAGAAGACAATGATTTGGAGAAGTGAATGCACTGCTTGCTCGCATAAACGCTTGGCGTGCAGTCCACGATGGCTGCAAAAGGACCCTGCAATTAACTGAAATACTGAATCGTGAAAAAAAAAGATCTGTTCGTGCGGCATAAAAACTACAGTACAGTACAGTACATCGATAATGATATTTAGTGTCATGATACATTTAGTGTTACTTAGGGCATCCTCAGTGCACAACTTTGATCAACTTAGGTAAAACAGCCCATTGTGGCAGAATTTGGAGTTTGGTCTCACACTATTGTTGAAATTTTTAAATTTTTTTCCCACTTAAAAGACTAGTGTGAGTAACAAGTGCAAATGAATTTTTTTATTTTTTTTTGACAAAGTATGAATTTGCTAGGAATTTTTGAAGTGTTCACTGCATCATGGCCCAAAAGAGTCTGTAGACTAACCCATGCCCAACAAAATCTGAATCCATAATGCTCATCTTACCACCTAATGCAATCACAATATTTTTTTAACATGGATGGCCTAAAAAGTCAATTCTTATAATGGATTTTACACTAAAAAGTTGAAAGTTCCTAATGAGGTCACTATTCACAGTCATGTAAGACATTGATTGTGGCCCAAATCTCACATACTCGAAAAAACCACAATGGGGTCATTTCCTAGGTGATCACTATGGGTCATTTGACTGCAATGGGTTGTTTTACCTTTCTTAACCCCTAGAGGTTTTTTACCATGTTTTCACCAAAACCATCCAAAACTGCCATTTCTAGTTTAAGCACCAAATTTTAGAAAAAAAACATTTTTGGACACATGTAATCATAGAATCTTATAGTGCAATCATAGAATCTTATAGTGCACTAGCTTGGAAAGATGTGGAAAAAAATTCAAAATTTTTTAATAGTGTGGATAGCAAGATATTAGCATTTGA
Source organism: Climacium dendroides (assembly GCA_950106755.1). Classification (NCBI taxonomy): domain Eukaryota; kingdom Viridiplantae; phylum Streptophyta; class Bryopsida; order Hypnales; family Climaciaceae; genus Climacium; species Climacium dendroides. Next base: position 13,016,707 of record OX467091.1, on the reverse strand, counting down.
AGTGACAAAATCCTTTTCTTGGCCCTACAAAAAAATGGGCAATTGCACTTCACAAGGTCACATTTGATGAAAAAATGTCCAAAATGATGGTGCTTCTTTGGATTCATTCTTCAAGGCAAGTTGGCTACATGCTTGAAAAATTTCAAATCATTTGGAATTGTACAACATATAGGAAAAAAATTGTAAGTGGAAAGAAGTAGAGAATGATTCAAAATACTAAATTGTCAAGAATTTACTTATGGAATTGAAAAATGTCAATCCCAATGGTTGCAATGTTATAATGAACAATCTACACCCAATGTTTTTATTTTTTTTCAAAAATATTGAAAATTGAGTTAAATAAAGGATTTCAAAGTTTATTTTAGAGTAGGGATTCTACAACTACCTACAAACTAAAACTCCTCATAACTTTCATCTCATTAATCAAAATGAAATGACTCAAGGCTTTCCACATGTATAAAAATGAGCTATTTTTAAAGATTTTTTTGAGTTGCATGAAGATCAATGACAATTACATATCATACAATAACTTTTTAACCATGAGTTAAAAATCATGAAAATTATTGGACCTTAAAGCTACTCCTTGGGCACATGTTGTGTGAAAATTTCATAGAAAATAATAAAAATCCCCTTCATAGTGAATTGCCAAAAAAATTTATGTTGCCAAAAAAAATCAATGTTTGGTCCTTTAGGGTTAATGCACTCCTTTAAAAATGGCTAACTTTTCATTGGTTTATAATTAGAACTTGAAATTTCTATCATTGAAAGCACATCTCAAAGTACTTTTGATAGACACAAAAAAATTCAAATTTAGACATTGGACATTGGACAATAAAAATCCCCCAGGTCAGATTTGACATAAAATAAGTCTTTTATTGTAAAAGAGTGTTGCATGTCATCATGTAAATGGCGTGAGGTTACATGGTCCCCTAAGAATCTAATACAGAAATTCAATCATGGCAAATGAGTATTGAATTAAATCTTCACTTCCAGTAATCTACTTCAAAAACTAATAAAAGACAAAAATTACTATGGTTTTGGCAAATCATGGGTACCAAAGTACATTTTTCTTTGACTTAAATTTATGAGGTTTCTTCAAAGGAGACGAAATTATAACATTGTTGTCTAATTCCACCTTCAAATTGTTAAAAATTGACAAAAGTACTTGAATCCATCTTGTAATGGGTTTTTAAAGTCTTGCTTGCATGTTTGTATGTTTACAAATGATCCCCAATGTGTTCCACTTGGAACTATTTTTTTTTACTTTTGCTAGACTTAGAATTATTTTTCATTTTTATAGTGTATGTACATTTAAAGCAATGGAGAATGTTTTAACCTTTGAAAGGAATGCAATAGAAAAGGGACAATTTTAGGTATTCATGTTTTTTTAATCCAATTAGGGATTGCATTCAAGGTATAGACATGATGTTACCTTAGACCTTTCTCAAGCAAAGACTCAAAATCTTTTATGTAACTTTAAACAATTGCTTCTAATTGTAATTGTCTCCAAGCCAACTTCTAGATATCATGCCTAAACTTGGTATTGATTTTAAATAAAAATATTTACAACACTTTGAAAACTCACAATTTATTCATACATTGTCCTAAAACTATACGCAATTCTCATATTATCTTCTATGACAACCCAATAAAAACTCAAAGTATTCAATAATAGGAACTAAGCAAAAGTTTTTTGGAGGCATTAAGGAGTAGTTTCTTATATTCTTCCTTTAAGCTCAACATGATACAATAAGAGTTGACAAATGGGAAATGACAAATGGCTTAGTAAAGTATTAATTTTCCTTACACATGTGGAAAATATTGACTAGTATTGAGGAATAGAGTGAACGTTCACCAAACCTTGCAAGGTAAATACACCCAATGGCAACTTGTTTATAAAACTATCATATCTACATTCTTTCACAAATTGTAAGTCCCTTGAGCATGAGAGCCTAGGGTCAATCTTGAATATGCCTATTTTCAACACCACATTAAAAAAGGCAAGTTAAAAATAATTCCAAAATATCAACAAGATCCCCAAAAAATTAAGACAATTAATACTTTAGATTTCTCACGATGATTTTGTATTGAACAAGATTGAGTGCTAAAGCTCAAGAAAGATAGAGCATTAGATTTGGGTTAGCTTTACACTGATTTTGTATTGAACAAGATTGAGTGCTAAAGCTCGAGAAAGATAGAGCATTATATTTGGGTTAGCTTTACAAATGATGGATGCATTCTAGGCTCACACGCTAACATTAGTGCTAAAGAAAGTGACCTCTTGAAGTGCTTGCAAAGTGTAGGTATCTAATTGGAATGTTGTAAACAAATAGTGTAGCTTGACAAATAGTGTAGCTTGACAAATAGTGGATAAGGTAGTGTATGGAGTAAAGTATGTGCACCCAAATGTAACATGACACCTAAAATAAGCCCCAAACTAAAGCGCAAGTGGACTTAATGCTAATAGGTGAGTTTCCATGAATGTGTCACAATGATGGGCTGGGTTTTGCATTGGCCAATAAAATGACCGTGACACAAGCTTATGATCTACCACTTTTGGATGTTTCCGTGTCCACATTGGAATGTTTCTGTGTCCACTTTTGTGATAGTTTATTGTTCCCAATAGGTGCATCTACACACTTATTTTTTCAAATCCTTATTATATTCATACAGGCTCGAAAAAATACAAAACCAATTTTGTTGATTTTCTAAATCATTTTCAAACAAGTGCACATCATTTTATTCTATCCCTACCTTCATGACCTGCAAATCTTGAATAAGTGTCACATTTAGGTGCTTCCACCTTACGGAACTTAAGGAAGCGTCCTTAAATTCCGTGAGTCCGTCCATCCGTCCTTCCTGGAAAGAATAACTCATCAATTCCAAGGAATGTTACGATCATGTGGTGTTCCGTAGCAGCCTTGCCAGTTCCCATTTACCATACCATATGATGGATGGATGATGGAGTGAATCCGAAAGTGGGCCTGTGTTTGTGGTGGAGATTCAAAGTACGTCCCCATTTTTATTTTATTTTTGTATATTCTAAGATATCCGGGTGGTGAGGAGTTAATGAAGAATAGTACAAAAGACACACATCACCAAACTTCATCGCACCCCATTTTGGAAGCTTTGAGGAGCTTTGTGAGTTTTTGTCATGTGTTTTTCTCAAACTTTGGCTCCTGAGGTAGTAGGTCTATAAATCGCGCACACCTGAGTGATGGAACTGAATTTTAGGGAGGTGAAGCTTCTTGAAATATTTTTCAGTAAATTTTCAATGAAAGATAAGAGGAATTGACATCTAACCCAAGTTGTTTCATGTTTTTTGGATCTTTGAAGAATTAGTTATGAAATTTTGAAGCTGAAATGTGGCATAAAACTGTCCACCTCCTAAAATGTACACTATTTGTACGTTGCTAGAGGCTATGAGAGAGAAAATGTACAAATAGTAAACATTTGAGAAGATGGTTGGTTTTAGAACCTATGTAGTTTTAGAACCTCCTACCTTAGTCCCTAATTGCACCCGCTTTATGAGTATCTCTAAAATTCTCAATATTTTGAGAGATATATGGTTGCAAGCATTTTTTATAAGTTCAAGTGGACTTGGTTATGGAAAAAGAGAAAGTGCCAACATGTGGTAAGGTAGTATGCTCTAAAAGCGCCCCTCTCCTTCAAATCATCCTATTATTAGCTAGAAAATGGATATGAGGTGATCCTTAAATGAACCACTTTAGCAATTGAATGAATCAAGAAAAAATTGTTTTTCTATTGCAAGAGCCAATCATTGTCTTTGATTTCCACGCATCTCTTTATAAGTTGCAAGTGGACGGATTTGGGGAGACCTATGGTTATAAATAGGTGTTTGTGCCCTAAACCTTTGAAAACTTAAAAGTAATTCGAAAATTCTTGGAAAATTACAAAACCTCATATGTTAGGTTCCACATCTATTTTCTTTTTTGAAAAATGATCTAAGAATATTTTTGTCCACAAAAACTTGTTAGAAAAGGCCAACCAACCTTTAAATGGTCACTTTTAGAGCATACTACCTTAGTCACCTTGGACTCGGTGCACATAAAAAAATTGGAGCAACATTTGGATCATTTATGGGCCAAAGAAGATTGACCTCTTTATTGCTCCATGTTTTATTTTTGGAAAAAACAATGAATTTTTTTATTATCCACCTATAATAAAATTTGCAAATTCTAAATTCATATATGCAATTAAAGGCCCCAAATTAGCTAGGAAGAATGAAGTAATCTAAAATTTATGCGGCACAAAATAGGGGACAATAAAGGGGTCAATTCTCCCCGGTTGTAATTTATATGGACATTGCATCTCCATGAAATCATAGTACACGGGAATTAGTGGCAATGTGAGGGAATTTGAGTGCATAAGGTGAAAATATCCAAAACCAGCAAAAGAAGCAACTCAATATAGTTGAATGCACTTTTCTCTAAAGAAACTACTTTTGTAGTTTTATCAATTGAAAATCATGATTTAAAAAAAATTAGATAAAATATATAATTTCTACGAACTTTCAAAGCAAATTCCCTAGGTCACTAAAATTGTCACATAGCTTAATTCTAAAATTGAAATCTACGAAATCAACAATCAACCAATCATAGTTAAATATAGGAACAATTTAATGACTCTTGGGGGGACTCATTTAACCCCTAAAGGACCAAACGGTGTTTTTTGGCAACATAGCAATTTCGGGCAGCTCACTATGAATGAAATTTTTATTTTTTTTCATTGAAATTTTCGCACAACGTGTGCCCAAGGAGTAGCTTTAAGGTCCAACAATTTTCATAACTTTTGACTACATGGTTAAAAAGTTATTGTATGATATGTAATTTTCAACATTCAGTAGGTTGTCTGGACAGGTTTTTAAAAAAAACTCTTTAAAAATATCTTTTAAAAAAGATTAAAAATTTGAAATTGGTTCTCTAGATTTATTTATATATGAAAAGCTTTAAATCATTCCATTTTGATCAATGAGATGAAAGTTATGAGAAGTTTTAGTTGTGGATAGTTATGGGTAGTTATAGAGTCTATACTCTAAAATAAACTTTGAAGTCCTTTACTTAACTCAATTTTCAATATTTTGAAAAAATATAAAAATACTAGGCATAGATGGTTTATCACAACATTACAACCATTAGGATGGCAATTTTAGAGCATTTTTTATGAAAACATAGTCAAAATCCTTTAGGGGTTAATAGAAGTCCTATTGTTAGGATTGAGGATAGGGATGCTTTGGAGTGTTGTCACTTTAGAGGGGGGGGGTTTAGTAATATTTAAAATGATTAAAAAAATCAAGATTTTATGTTGTAATTGTTTATATAGAATCTTAGTACAAAAGAAATATCACCAGTTGATTGGAGCTTCTAAGCCCACCACAAAAATTTCCGTCTACAAAACTACCTCTTATATGACAAGAAGTGAAATGTAGTGTAATCCTTCCTAGGAGGTGAAGGATTGTAAGTAATCCCTTTGTCTCAAAATAATCCATGGTATTTCCATAGTTTTCGATGAAAACTTGCATATTTATTTTGACACAAAGGGATTATGTCATAAATTCTTCAAAATTGAAGTGTTCTAATGGTTGAAAAAAAGGGACCCCCCCCCCTTAAAAATAGTATTAGAACACTATAAGATTGCTTTAATTTTTAAGAAATAAATTTAACCATGTAGATTGCACGACCCTTGTAATAAAATTCTAAGAACAAAATTTATTTTCCAACTTTTGTAATGGTGAGGCTTCATCTTTCAAACTTTTTATAAAAAATGAGTATGTTATACAACTATTAATGAAGACATCATATCAAGGAAATTAATTTTGAACATATATATTTTTTAAATGTCAACAGAAAATACTCGATATTCATTCTTGTAAGAAACTTTAAACAAAAAGAGGTATAAAATAATGGAAATCACTAAATTGTTAATAACTTCAATGGGGATTTGAAAATGTCAATTGCAATATTATAATAATGTAATAAGAAGCATGAACCCTATTTTTTAGCATTTTTCAAAAATAATTAAAATTGGTTTGAAAAATGGATCTCTAATTTTATATTTGAAATGTAATTTACACCAAACTTCACAAAAATCCAACCAAGTTTGTAGTTGTGATGGCCTCTCCCAAATTGAGAAATGGGTTAAAATTCCAATTTTTTCTTTTAGGGGATATTAACTCCTAAATGACCAATGAACTATTTTAACCCCTTATTAAGTTCCTTGACTACATTTTCACCAAAAATGTACCAAAATTGTCATTTCTAGTATAAGGTTCAAATTTTAGGAATAAAAAACTTTTGGGATACATGTATCTATAGGATCTTGTAGTATATTCGCTTGAAAATATGTGGAAAAAATTTCAAAAATTTTCACTATGTGGATTGCATGATATGAGCTTTCCAATTCATAAATTTTTTTTTGAGCCTTGCAAAAAACCAAGCAACTACACTTCACAAGCTCAAATTTGTATATAGTGTTTCTTTGGATTCATTCTTGAAGGCAAGTGGGCTTTAAACTTTTCAAATCATTTGGAATTGTACAACATATAGGAAAAAATAGTAAGTAGAAAGAAGTAGAGAATCATTCAAAATACAATGAAGAATTTAGTTATGGAACTAGCGGTTGGCGCTTACTATGCTACGCATTCACCATTAGAATTTCATCAGAATTTTTTATGTATTATATAGAATGCAGAGCAAGAATTTCAAAAATCTTCAAATAAAAATGACTAAAATCTTCATATAATTTTTATTTATAAATAAGCATATACTGAAATAAACAATAGAAATTTAATGAATGATGAATGAAATACATGCAATGATGAATACGGTAAAAGATACTCATACATTAGAATGCATTAGAAATTTGACTCAATTGTTATAAACAATGGCAACCCAAATAGAAGAATTTAAAGGAAAAACTTGTAAATCTCAAAAACTTTGTGAACAACTTAATTATTGTGGAATCCAAAACTACTTCAATTGAATAAATTTCTCAAAATCATTTGATAGTAGCAATAGAAAATTGAAATCATGAAAGCTCAAAGCTCACAAAAGCACAAAATCATAGAAGTGCAAAGCCAAGATAAGCAATGGATTTGCTACCTCTATAATATCATCCTATGGATCCTCTTTAATATCACCTTAATTGCAACAACTATATTGTTTCTATAATATCACCCTTTGTAAAAAGTGATATTACAGAAGTGATTGCAAACTGCTACTCTATTTCTGTAATATCACATTGTGTGAAAATACGATTTCTATGTATGCATGATTGAAAATATTTTTATAAAATATTTAAAATAATTATTTTAAAGACTTATTGAAATCATTATTATGCATTCTATTCAAATATATCAAAATTTTACTAATATGTGATACAAGTGTAGCATAGCAAGCATGAGCCCCTAGTATTAATGTAGCATTTGTGATATTATAGAGGGATTTATGATTTTAGTAGTATGATTGATAAATGCCAATCTCAATGGTGCAATGTTGTAATAAAAAATTTACATCCTATGATTTTATTTTTTTCAAAAAATATTGAAAATTGAGTAAAATAAAGGACTTCAAAGTTTATTTTAGAGTAGATAATCCATAATTGTCTACAAACTAAAACTCCTTATAACTTTCATCTCATTAATTAAAATGGAATGATTCAAAGCTTTCCATGTACATATAAATCTAGAGAACCAATTTCAAATTTTTGTTTATGAAAAAAGTGATTATTTTAATTTGCTCAAAAAAAGGGTGATATTATAGCCCATATATTTTTTTTGTAAATGGGCAATTCAAAAAAATAACATATTAGGCCATAACTTTTGACTCAAATTTCCAAATGTCTTGAATTTTTGTACACATGAAAGATATTCCTTGTCCATACTAAAGTTTAGGCCAAAAACATGGAAATTTTTAGTCATATGTACTTGCCCAAAATTGCTATGTTGCCAACTTTAGGAAGTTGGTCCTTTAGGGGTTAAGTTTGATGCCCATTTTAAGGGAAAAAATTTGTTTCTATATTTTTTATAATGAATACTACATTAGTTTGTCTTATAATTTTTTTGCTCCAAATTGAGATTGCTATAGTCAAAATAATTTATAAGAAAAATAGCACAAAATGTTCAATATTGCTAAGTATTAAGAGATAAACTCTTCAGAGAAAATATTGGTGTTTTCATCATTAAGTCTTTTTGCCATTTTCTACAAATCAATTGGAACTCCAATTTTATCCAAATTTTTTTTAAATTTTTCAATGAATAGAAAACATATTTTGGTGAATTTCCAAAGGAAATTGTTTCAATATAGATTTGAAAGAGATTCATGAAAACTTTGAAAATTTCAACCATGCAAAAAATTTATAGTCTTGTTGCTTAACATCTCATCTATTAATATAAACATTAAAAAGGTTCAAGAATCCATGATTTTATAACGCATCTTAGTTTTTCCATGTTGTTGTAATGTAGATTATCTCCTAGATGAAATATGCATTTTTGTAGGTTAGAAAGAAGAGCGTAGTGTTGTTAGTTCTTATTAGTTTATTTTGTTAATTGCCAATTAATAAACAATTGACTTGTAGTTGGTATTAGGGTTAAAAGGGTTTTTACAATTACGGTTCCCCAATGGCTAGCCACTTAGGACTACTTAGAGGCAAGGGTGGATCCCTTGCTTCTCACTAGTTTTCTTGCTATTTTGAAAGTGAAAAATGTGTTTGGTGCAAAATTGTGTATCTGTCGATGATTTATTATTGAAAGAAGCATTGATAGCTAATCCATTATGATACCAAATTATAGATCTAGACCTATTATGGAGAAGGTTGGAGTTATTAGGCTTCAAAGTAGAGGTGTTTGGAATCTAAAGCAACTAAGTAGGGTGTATTGAGGAGCTTCAATCTTATTGAGTTTTTATATTATGGAATTGAATGAAACTTGGAGGGTATTCTTTTTAATGAATCTATTGTATCTTGTGTCAAAAATTTGTGACAAAAAATGCACCTATTGGTTCAATAATTGGAGTGTTTTGGTGACTAACTTAATCATGGGTTGCTATGTTCTTATAAGGTTAAACCCTTAACCCTTAAATATTGATGCAGACGTTCAATGTTTGATGGATGACAAAGAATATTTTAGTGTAGGACAAAAGTGCAACTATTTATCTTTGGAATTTTGTGTGAAAAAGAAAGATCTTCTATAGTATTTTGACTTTCAATAAGTGCTTTTAGATTTATTTTTTTTAGACTAATGATTCCCACGGTATCAAAATGGACGAAATCCACAATCACTAGTCCATCCTTTAAGAGTTAAAGACCAAATGCTCAAATTTTATACGAAGGATCGATGAATACAAACACATCCCAAGCACAAAAAAATGTGTTTTTACATCCACAAGTTCTTTAGAAGATTCTTCAATATTAATTCTTTGTCATTTGTACAATATAGATTTTAACTCTTAAACGTCGAGGCGGACATTTGGCATCCAATAGTTGACAATTTTTTTATTTTAATATTGGACATAAATGCAACTATTCATTCTGAGAATTTTGTGTAAAAAGGGAAGATCTTCCAATGAGTGCTAGTGAATTTTTATAGACCAATGATTCCAATGGCATCAAAATGGATGATACCCACAATCACCAATTCTATCGTTTAAGGGTTTATGAACCCACAAAGGACACAAAGGACATTTTCTACTTAATGATAACAAAGAATCTCTCCATGTAGGAGAGAAGTGCAACTATTCATCCTCCAAATTTTGTACGAAAAGGGAATATCTTCTACATTAATTTGTCTTCCAATGAGTGTTTTTCATTTTTTTAAGCCGACTATTCACACGGTATCCAAATAGACGATTTCCACAGCGACCAGCTTGTCGTTTAAGGGTTAAAGTGTTTTTTTTTTGTGTTTTTTTTCCCTGCAAAATCATGGAGACCATTGTATGCGCCACGTGTTTTGATGTTGCTTTGAGTTGAAGCATATGATATTTTGGAGCATCATTCAGGCCCTTTTGCAGAGGCCGGGTCACAATAGTCAATATCACGTGTTTCCCAACTAACGTTATGCTATGAGTGCCTTTTATTTTGACAGAAGTAACGTACTTTTCAGATACAAGAGCAAGTGGTTCATCATTTAAAAAGAAAATTATTCTTGAAACACATAGACAATTTTTATTGATAAAAGGAAAAAAAACAAACCTGACATAGTCCTCAGCAGGATTTTTTTTCACATTTTCAACAATCTTTCTTATCTCAGAACTACAGCTTTTTCATTTTAAATAAATAAATGTATAAAACTAAGGCTAGAGTGGGTCGTCTTTTTGACAAAATCACACCTGAGCACAGTCAGCTGTACAGTATACTAAAAGTATGTTTGCACTTGGTGTTGGAGGTGTTGTTTGGAACATGAATCTGGTCTAAGAGTAAGTCTAAATTTGTTCCTGAGACCCTCAGCAACAACATCTTTAACACCAAGCTGTTATGGTGTAAGGAGGTCAGCTGCTATGGTATGAGGAGTTCAGGTGTTGAAATTGAATTCTGACATCAGATTCTCAAGGGGGCCACATCGCATCACACCATTCACAAGATGACATGTGGCATTTTTTTTCATACAAAAGGAACCTAATTTATGTCAAATCTGACCTTCACTTAGGGTATATTTATGAAGGAAAATCACTTAACCGTCCATTAGGTTTCATTTGTTAACTGAGTTGTGATTGCAACAAAACTAACTCCAGGTCTGTATCGAGTGAATTTGCAAGTGAATTTTACATCTTACTGCCTGTGATACAAGTTTTATGTGCCTGGGGCTGTTTTCTTCATGTAAGGGAAAAAAAAATTAAGCTTACCCCAATCTCTATTTTTGCCTTAGTTGCCAAAGGACCGCCAATGAGTGAGTTTGTAAGCAATCTCAGCTTAATTTAGGAAAGAATAATATTTTGATGAGTTTTTATCCTCCTTGGAATGTGTGATCCCCCAAAGTGAGCTCAGTTCACTGTTCAGCAAGCCTGGGGGAGTTTCTTTTGCTTGCGCAGAAAAGGGGGAGCCCCCAGCACTGTACAACTCCGGATGGGGGAAGGAATGGGTGGCCGAGGATGAGCCAAGCAATGAAACTATCCCAAGTACTGACAGCTCATAAATATAGGTGAAGACCTGCAAGATGGTTGATATTATAACTTAATTTGTCCCCAGGTATCTAGGGGGGAATTATCCTTTCATCCGAAAGGTGGGCAATGCCCCGGTTAACAATGTTATGGGCTGCCTATAACATTGTTAACGGAGGGGGTTCCTTATGATCCCCTCCCATGCCTGGGATGGCATTAAGCTATAATATAAGGTAGAGGCACCCTGAAGCATCCCTGTAAGCCAGACCCCTTCATTGCCCTGTTTTACCCCTTGGGAAAACGCAGTAGAATTTTTTAATTTGCAATCAGATGAATTTTCTTGCAAATTCTGAATTCAGATTTGCAATCAGTGGCCCCAAATTAGCTAGGGGTGGTGTAGAAATATAAAAAAAATCATGGCAAAAAATAGGGGGCTTTTTTTCACAATTAACCTTGACCGGGGCAATGAGGGGGTCAGTTCTCCCTGGCCATCCCGGTACCCAATGGCATCCCTTTCTAGGAAGGGGCATCGTTTCAAAACCTAAATGTAGACATACCAAACATGACTTATTATTTTTTTGACTGAAATAATAAGTCATGTATGGTCCACCTAGAATTGCATTTCAGAATGACACACCTTCTTAGAAAGAGATGCCATTGGGTATAGAGACGCTTCAGGGTGACTCTACCTTAATCCCAAGCCTCCAATTTGACTTGGTGGAGATACTTGGAGTCTGCATCGTTGGTTGCTATCAATTGAACAAATTATGCCCTTTTCTTGTTCATGGCACCTTGTCAAACTTATTGTAATATTGTTTTGACTATATTTAGGAAGTTCTTTTGGGGGGCATGCTTTTGGGGGAGCAAAAGGGACCTTCCAACATAGGTTAACAATGTTTAGTGAAGAGCTAAGAGCATCCTCACTGTAGACCCAACAGATTAGGACGGCCAGTGGAAACTTGTAGTGTGGAGTTGAAGGCTGCACTCGGTCCACTCCTCTTGTGCCCCATGAAGAGGGGGTGCTAAGTGAAGTTTACAATCTCAAAAATTATTCTTGCTAGAATATTGAAATATAAATTGACTTCACTATGACTTCACTATGAGCACTCAAACTCCTACTAATTCCAATTAACACGTCTCACATTGATTGTTCTACCTCCTACCAACCTATGTATATATAGTGAGATTTTCTTCCATGAAAAAAATTTAGAGAAGTTGGAAATCTTGTTTAAAATTATTTTTGGACTCAAACAATGTTTCTTTTCCTTTAGATGAAAATGCCTTTGAGCGTTTTAATTATTCCAAAATAAATAAATTTTAAAATGTGTCTGAGCTTCTCTAGTTAGTACTTCCGACTTTAGGTGAAGAAGAGAGTCAAGCCTTTTACTAAACCTTGGCAAGTGGTAAGGTCCCCCATTTGGCTATTTGCTCAACACATTTGACCGTGACAAACATTGTTTGGCCCTTGCTATGCTTGCTGTGGAAAACTCCAGCCACTGAGCAATCACTAGATTTGTGTAACTTGCTTGAGTTGCCAAGTGGATGTTCTAAGTTACCCACTTTAGTTAAGTTATTGGGTTCACTATTTCAAAGATACTTTCCAACTAAACGTCAAATCATTTTTTCATAAGAAGTCCGAATCATCACTTATGGGGAATTTCATTAAAATGGCGAATATTCTGTGACTTTGACATCCCACAATTCAGACCGGGCGGTCTGAAATCTAGTACACTGATAGATTTCAGACTGCCCGGTTTGAACTATGGGAATGACACACTGTGAAAATGGCACATGGAATATCACCATTTTAATGAAATTCCCCATACTTGTAATTGAATTTAAGGTTGAAATTGTGCAATCAATCTCTAAGAGAATTGGCCTAGCCTCTAGGTGTAAAAAAATCCATCCCTACATCTATAATCTATAATCCACACATTCAAATCAGTTGAAGTTTTTTTCCTTATACTTTTATTTTGGTCTAAAACACTTTTGTACAATTAAAGTTCTAAAATGAATATGTTAAATTTGGATTTTGAATAGTTTTAAAATTTGAATAGTTTTAAAACTCCAAGACCCATCTTCACTATCCAAGACCCCTCCCAACTAATACTATCTAAGATCTCTCCCAACTAACACTATCAAATCAAAGCACCCTCTTTACTACCTAAGTCTCCTTTGTTTGTTCTCACCACAAGTACACCTGAAAAAACTTATTGGAAGACCTATCATGTAGAGGACTCTTTTAAAACCTTGTTGAAGCCCGTTGTAGATTTGGTAATGTTCTTCATTCAAAATCTCTAATTTTTTAGAGTAGACTATGAATCTAGCTTCAATGGGTAATTATTGCATGTCTCACTCCAATTTGGGGGGCCCCAAGAACTTTTGATCCATAAACATGATCAAAACAAAAAATTATATTTTCACAAAGCTTAAGCAAGCGCTCATCTTCACCTATGTGGAAATTTCAATAACATCCATTCTAAAACAAGCTCTTAGATACCTATCCAAACTTCCAAATGGCATTAAATGACCAAATTATCCTTAAAGGGATAATAGTTGGAGCTACCAATTACTTCAAAGAGTTTGTAAAATAAAAAATTACTCACCTACAAACTAGAAGTCAAGTTTTAAATTACAAAGATTTTAAAGGCATAGTATGTGGGTTGCTTCACCCTAAACCATATAGTTCAATTTTGAAAAAAAATCATTATTTTTAACTACCCTAATAGTGCCAATTTTGCACAATTTCTACCCAAAATGTGCCTTGGTCCTCTAGGGATTAAAATAAAACTTGTAACATTTTCAAATTGAATAATGTGATAACACTCACTACTAGAAAATTTTGTTTTTCTGTTGTTTTGGTCGCATTGATCCGGTCAAAATCTGACAGAAATCTGTTGGTTTCAACAGATTTCTGTCAGATTTTGACCGGATCAACGCGACCAAAACAACAGAAAAACAAAATTTTCTAGTAGTGACTAAACTTCATTACAATTAGTGTCAATATAAGGTAAACTAGTTTATTGTGGTCAGAATGAGGAGTTTGGCATCATCTTGTTGCTGAAATTTTTCAATTTTTTTCCCACATTAGTACAAGTGTGAGAAACAACAAGTGCAATTGAAATTAATTTTTTTTTGACAAAGTATGAATTTGCTAGGAATTTCTGAAGCATTGAGCCCAAAAGAGTCTATAGACTACTTTAAGACCAACAAAATCTGAATCTGTAATGCTCATCTCACTGACTAATGCAGTCAAAATATTTTCTATTACATAAGGCCAAAAAAGTCAATTTTTACAATGGACTTCACACTGAAAACTCAAAAGTCCCTAATGAGGTCAGTGTTCACTCCATTGTTGTCATGTAAGACATGCATTGTTGCCCACATCCCACATCCTGAAAAAAAATCCACAATGGATCATTTCTTAGGTGACCGCAATGTGTCATTTGACCGCAACGGGTTGTTTTACCTTAGTTTGTTTCTGCAAATGACATTCCTAGAATTTCGAGTGAACTTCTACAATATGGTAAAACCACCCATTCCCAACTAGGGATCTATACCCAACATGTAGGGTGCAACTATTTCCAACCAAGGCTAGAATACATTTTCAACCAAAGTTTGGGATGTGATTTTTTTCTCCTTTTCAAGGGTGGAACTAATAAAGTCATGATACATGTTCTGATGTAGTGAGAAAGTAATGAGCGGGAAAGTAGTTTTGGAATGATTGATTGGAATTGGAAAAATCTATCTATTGGATATAGGTTCAGGCCAACTTTTGGCTTCAAAAACTCATAGTAATTTGAATTCAAGAAAAAAAAATCACAAAAAATTGATATTGCCCGCCATTTCTATCTTTATACAAGCAAAAAATTTACATTGCCTTCTACTGCTCCAGAACATGTGTGGAATTATGTGTGGTTCTACCATGAATAGAGCATTCATAAATTCTATGGGAATACAGGCAATCTTAGAAATTCTATGGAATTGCAACACAGCAACTTACAGTGAGCTGGTCTAAGAATTTTTTTTTTGTTCTTTTAAATTTGTTAAATCACACTATTTCAAGCTCAATTTACAGTACCGTAATTGACATCAGTACTTAATCCTCTGACAACTTTATTGTAGAGAGCCCAATTGTTGCCCAATTAAGCCCATTCAAGGCACACATTTGGACAAGCCTATTGGAGGCCCAAAAATTCCCGTGATGTACATGTGTTGTGTAAAATTTGAAATGGCAAAGAAGAGTTGTGCCTGCAATGGGCTTATCCAAAGTTGTGTCCATAATTAGGGTTTTTTCTGGTGTTTAAATGCCATTTTTGACATAAAGAAACGAATATCCTGATGTCCCTCCAAATATAATGCAATGGCATGCTGCCAGGAACACAAGTTCTACAGTAAAAAAATCGCTGACTATAATGGGTTCACTTACCTTCATCTTGTAAGGACAGTGTACTCTATAACCAAGGTAGTCACCAAAACTCTTTGATTGGCCATGTCCTTCCGTGTCCTCCCATCTTTGGTCAGTGGATTGTGCTCTTGCAAAAGGAGTTGCTATAATTGGTCTGTCTTCCATGTGCCAATGTGGAAGTGGCCTACATAACATTGTTAAGCAACGCTAGGGGGGCCTGATTTGCTCCCAGGATTGCCTCGACGTTTTTCATTGGATGACTACCTCACAGCCCATGAGATGCACTGTAGAATGGAAGGATTCAACCACTTAGGCTCTGGTTGCGTGCTCGGACCTAATCCGATATCTAAGGGCCTCCTCACATGTATCGGTGGGTGGGAGAAGTCCACAGGGTCGATATATAGAAAGCACTTTTATGCTGCTTCTACAGTGTGGAATACACCGGGATAGGTAGAACTCTCTCTCCTACTTCCATGCTTACCGATCATCAGTGGCACTGATCTTGTGTTTTAGTTGCTTTCTTTGCCCACTGGGTGAGCATGTGAGCGACCCCTAACTAGGGAGGTGGTTGCGTGGAGAAATAGTCAACCTGATTTTAGTTAAGGTAGTTTATTGTCTGAAAGTGACCATTCAAGAGTTGATTGCCTTTTCGGGGAGGTTCAACTCCTTGAAACAATTTTTAGTAAATTATCATAGGAAGGAAAGTGGAATTGACATCTAATCCAAGTTGTTTCATATTTCTTGAACCACTTTTTGAAGTTGAAATATAGTGGTCACTAAAAGTGACCATAGCTTGAAATGTACACTTTTGGTACATTAAAGAAAACAAAATGTACCTTTATATCATGTTTGCTTTTAGAGTACAAGTTCTTTTAGAGTACAACTACCTTATAAAGATCAAGTTCCTCCCTTTCTCTATTCTCCTTGATCCCAAGATTAATAGAGTTCATTCTTCTTCCCGTCAACTCAACTTACTATAATTATCTAAATTATCCTACACTTGTCTCTTTGTCTCACTTAATTCATTGGTTCACTCGATCCCAAAAATTAGTAGAAAAGTAGATAAATTACTTATAGAGCTAGTGCACATCCGGAAGTATGATTTGACATGGAAGTTAAAGTTGAAATCCCAAGTCTAGCTTCTTTTTGTGGAGATTCGATTCAAGCAAGTCATATATCAACTTGAGCCAGGAATTAATATGGAACAGTTAAAAGTGTTTCCATATATTGGAATAAAATTTGATTCTTGAGAATATTTGTATGTTTTACTATACATATAATAGCTATGTTAACCATACAAGGAAGATGAGGCCAAAAAGTGAACAATAAATGACTTTCAAGATTTAAAAAAAATGAAGAATGCACCTATTGGTCTATAAATCAAACCATTTTGGTAAAGTACCCCAATGATCGGTCTTGTTCTTTCAAGGTTAAACACGTGCAAAACATCAACACATATTGGTTAATTAGCAATGCTCCCAAGGCCACTAAGATAGGGTGCTCTAAAAGCTCCCCTCTTCTAAAAGTGATCACCGAGATTGACAAAGGTACATTTTTTCTTCTTCAATGTACCAACAAATAATGCACATTTCAAGATAAATCACTTTTAGTGACTACAATGTTTCAACTTCAAAAATTTGTAACTAATTCCACAAAGTTCCAAAAAATATGAAACGACTTCGGTTAGATGCCAATTATTCCATTATTTTTCCTATAAAAATTTACTGAAAATTATTTCAAGGAGTTTAGCTTCCCCACAAATGGAGTTAACTCTTAAAAGGTTGCTTTTAAGAGCAGACTACCTTATACTCCAATCCTCCAAATTTGAGGCCCCTTCTTGCACATGAATACTTTGATTTGAGCCCCAAATAAATAAATAAAATAACACTTTTTCAGCCTGGCATTTTCTTAAGTCATTGGATAATTTTTTTCACTACAAATATTCTTTTGTTGATTAGGCACTTCAGTTCAGAGGTTGAAGCAAAGTTGAAATGAAAACAGGTCTTTGATTTTAAGCGATCTTTCTTTATGGGCCCAGAAGTTGATCAGATCACTTAAAGGGGGGTTAACCCCCTTTAAGCGCCACTTTTTTTTTTTTCTTCTACTGTGCCTAGTTGCAATTATTAGACTAATTTCCATCTTTTCTTGTAGCAAGTGGAAGGAGGTTTTAACACATCAAAAAACACGACATTTGGATACCGTACGCAAAAGTCATGAAGGGTCAAAGATTTTTTTGGTAAGTGCTGTCAAATCGTTTCTTCAACCTACCTAGATATACTAATTTTGGAGATGTAGCGTACACAAAGTGATGATGTCGGTTTTAGACAAAGTGTGATTTGGAGTGTACCCACTTTAGATTTGTTCTATGTAGCTTTAAATGGGTACACTCCAAATCACACTTTGTCTAAAACCGACAAATTCCCACAATAGATTTTTCTAGATTTGTTCTACGTAGCTTTAAACACATGTTGTGGGTCCTTCTTCCACCAACCCTATCAGTCTCACAATATACAATAGATTATAAGTCTACACCCCCTCCCTCTCCAAGAATATCATGTTCAATTTTCAGGAAGATTATTTTCGATAATCTCCTCTTAGCATGTGAAATCGTGAATCCACACAATCAATGATTACAAATTTTTCATTCATCGGTCACATATTTCATCCATTTCTAGACGTTCATCTACGTTGAGCAATCTCTTCCTTGTCGGGAATTCTGTAAATAGTCATTCCTCATTGAGCTTCACAGTCCTTGTCAACCTCTTTAGGTTCAAAATTCCTTCCACCTCAGTCTGTAATTGCCCTAAAATAGCTGCACCTCATTCCATCCCTTGACTCAATCCTGTTGCAAATGAAGTCCCTGCATTCATTTCAACACAAGAATATAAAAGAGTGCATGATTTCTTATCTCTTTGGGACGAGGTTGCCATAAGATATCTTAAATTCTTGCTCTGAAATGAATGCAGGGACTTCATTTGCATAGGATTGGGTCCGGGGGACAGAATAAGGTGCAGCTACCTTATTGGCATTCCTCGTTGGGCTTCCCCCGGCCTCGTCAGCCTGTTCATTTATTTTCAGAATTCCCTCCGCCTCCGTGATTGCCCTATCCCAAAAATCCGACCTGGGAGCAGCTGACAATCTTGACCTTCACCCTTGCTACAATTCCATTTGGTACAAATTTATTGCTCATATAAGTTATTGGGTCATTGGTTAAGTTTAAAGGGGTGCGAAAAACTTTAAAAAAATAAAATTGAATATGCTACCATGTTAGCATCATTCAGTCGGCCGGCAACCCTTGCCTCTGGTAACATACTTGGTGTGACAATTGTTCCACTTCCTGCAGCAAATACAGCTTTTTCAGTTTGTTGATGCGTGAATGAGCAACTTATGACCAGATACAGCCTAAGATCAGGATTGCGGAACATGCCGCTCAAACAAGTAAATTTATTTTCGTCACCAATAATGAAGGGGACCCAAATTGTTTACTTGGGGACGTACAACCCCATAAATGACGATGAAGCAGTCCCAATTTCTAATTTTCCAAATATCATCCAACAACAATGCGTTGTTGAACCTTCAAACAAGGCCGTCGAGGACATTTTCTTGTTCGATGGATGACGAAGAATCTTTTTATGTAGGATATAAGTACAATTGTGCAAAAAGGAGAGATCCTGCCTAGTAATTTGACCTCCAACGAGTACATTTAAAGTAAATGATATTGTACTGTACTAGAAAGAATGATTTCCATGGTCACCAACCTAGTGTTTAAGGGTTAAATGAAGCTTAGAGGAATAGTGTAGTCATGCTTTTTCAAACAAAGAGTACTGATAACTCTAAGACTATGTATAAATTGTATACTTGAATAAATCTTTTGGGTCTAAGGTTGTCACATTGGGTGGGATTTGGTCATCAGATGTGTAAACCAAACAAATGTTGTCAAATGTACAGGATGGTTTGAACGGACAAGTTTATGTTTATGATGCTATGCCACAACGATGATGCATAAGGACCAAGAATGCATGGGACCATAGGCAAGAAACTTAAGGGATGCAAGTTTGTGTTGATCCTTTCTTTTACAAAGGTAGGATCTAATCATGATTAGATTGCATGCAATTATGTCTTGTTGTCATTCCAAATACAATACTAGTTGAATAGCAATTCAAATGCAATTTAAAATTACAAGCTGAGTAGGGGCCAAAGAGAAGGTGATAGTTCATGTTGTGAAAGATACTTCCTTTACGACATGAAATTAAAATTGTGGACATCTAATTTAATAATAAAAACCATGTTCAAATCCTTAAATTTAGAAACTTGATCTTAGACACCTTTCTTCATAAATTTGAAACATACAAGGAATGGTCACAACGACCTTCAAACTTGTGATAGAACAATTTGCGACGCCCCTAGTCCCCCAACAAGGAGTTAAAAATTTTCAGTTCAGTCAAAAACAATGCGCAATCACCACTGAGAATGGATACACTATATCCAAGACTTAGATCTATAAAATCCTCAACTCAAACCCTAAAGCCAGCACCTTCCTAGCACCTTCGTCCCGTCTTTCTTGTGTTCTTCCCCTTTTGCAGTCTTTTTTTCTTCTTCTGTCACCATAACCACACGCTTTGTGGTGCGAGCTCAGTACAACTGATGCCGATCTCCGCCGACGAGCTCCATGTCACCGTTGTAGATGTTGATGGACTGGTGCCAGGATTGTGAAAAAATCATGTGTAGAGTTCGAGGATATCATGCACAACAGTCAACTCGTTGGATCCTGTGTATCCCAAACTTGCAGCAATTTTTCTGCTGGGGTTAGAACTGAGGTTTAAGCCGAGTCTCCTTCCTCCTTGGCGACTCGATTCTGTGCATTCCGTGGCAAGTAGCTTGCGTTTCAAAGAAATTCGAGAGAATCTTGGTAAGTCAGTCGACTTGCGGCCAGTTTTTGAGCTCGTAGCGTTCGCAGCCCTGATTAGGAATGTAACCTTCTTATGGCTGGGTTCTCCCCTTAGGATAACGTGGAGTGAAGGTTTTTTTCCTTGTCGAAATTGCTAAAATGGCTCGTTAATTGTGCTGCAAAGTTGCAGTATATGGAGATAGTTTAGTTCTTGGAGTGTTGGAGCCGTTGTAGTTATCTGAGTTGTGTATCTTCTTCCCTCTCTTTTGTTTGAGTATTAGTGTTCCTGTCCTCTGGAATGCGGCCCTCCGAATGCCGACGCCGGTTGAGCGGAATTAGGCCCATTCTTGGAAGCTGAGCCACTGCCGTCGAAGTTGTTGGAAGTTATTAAGTCCGAGGAGACCACGACTCCAACTGCAACATGGCAGCAATGTTACTGAAAAACTTGGCTTACTCTTTACGAATTCGAGGAAGTAGCACAGTTGTGGAAGGACTGGAGTGTGCTTTCTCGGGGGAGAATAGGTACCAGAGGTGTAGATTTCTGGGCGCGGCGTCACCTGAGCAGCATTGATAACCATCTTTCTGTGTGGTGAATGAATTTAGTTCCTTAGAGAATGAGTTTCGTAACCCTCGGTTTATGGCCCTGTTCGTTTTTGTTTTTGAACAGATCGTGGCTGTAACCTTGTGAGCCTTCTTCCTGAGTCACCATGCCAGATCGGTATATAGATGAGGAGACGGAGACCAGAACACTGTCTTTGTGTCTGTTCGACGTTGCGGGTATCACTGTTCTCAACAGGTGCGCAAACTGCCCGGGTGCAGCGAGAGCCGCCCCCCAGCACCGGCGTTGCCCGAGGGAGCCCTCGCAGCCGAACATCTTTCGTCCGGATGAGTCGAACAGTAAGAGTGTTGCACTCAAGTAAGTATCGTTTCTCTAGTCCTTCACTTGCAGAGTCTCTGTTGTAAAGGACCTCGCCGGAACTGGTTATCGCAGATGTTTGCCACGTCAGACACCTAAGGTAGAATGGATCAGGCTCCAAAATGTAGCATATGATGTCGATAAGAAAAGAGTTGTTTTTATGAGTACTTCAACATTTTGTGTACCTTATGCCACGCAAAATACAGTTTAGTATAACATCTTTGTACTACTATATCTGTTAGGTGGCTTCTGTCCAGTATCTACAGTAGTAGACAGATGAATTACCGTAGTACAAGAAAACCCAATATCTATTACTCAGATCATACCTGTGGGTAAAGTTAGTAGAATAAGGGGCTTTACCCTTTGGATTAACATTACACTGGGGTTTTGATTTCTGGAGTCCCCTATGTATATGCACATTTGAAGTACTGGTTAGCTTTCTTGCGAGATGCATACGTCAGTGGAATGAAGCAATGAAGATGTAGCACAGGTGCCTTTTCCGTGTTTGAGTCAAACACTCTCTTTGATTTCTTTTCAAATTTGATCTCTTGTTACAGGTTAGTCGTCCAAGTTATAGGAGGCATCATGGTTACCGCTGCTACCTTCGTCCATGTGACTTAGATAATGAAATTACCCCAACAGACTCTTTTGTTCACACTGGTCTGTAGACAACATTCTCATCTTCTTGCTCTGTTTTTTTTAGGCTTCTTATGAGATGATTCTCAGTGCCTCGGCTAAGTCAAGCAGTTCATGATCCATATGTCAGCGATTCATGCGTGATCCTGGGTCTTGTATGATCAACCTTAAATGACTCGTCAGTAGTGAATGATATTTAGACTACATCGTGGATATGATTGAATTTCACCTGAACTTGATCCTTATAACAAGGGTCTACTTTCATATTACCTAGTCGCTTGCTTGGTCCAATATTTCTTCCTAATCTTCATGCATGCAAACCATGCCGGTTCAGATCTTGGTATGCAGTAGTAAGATGAATCATACCATTGAGGTTATGTTCTATAAATTGAAAGTGCAGCCTCAGTTTTGTAGTAACACTCTCGTGACACTGCGTGCAGCCTCTTTGTCACTCTGATGACTTGTTATTTTTCAAACAAAGGCTACTTTCATATTACCTAGTCCATAACTTCAACCAGTAATTCTTCTGAATCTTTATGCATGCATTTTGTATTTATCATAGTTCAGTTCTTGGTACGTGGTATTTAGAAAATCCACATGCTGGATACGGAATCTAATAGTGTCTTGCAGGTCGGCGAGCTCCAGCAAGCAGCACGATCGTGGGCACCATGAAGCTGGCACGGCGCTCCCGGACAGGCTCGCTGGTCTGTCGCTGGTAGACTCTGCCGAAACTGCCGGAACCTTTGGTCGATCCGAGTCCGATCCAGACAGTCCCGGTGGCAGGACAGAACCGTCTGGAACCCCTCGCGTTCACCATGGGGTCAAACGCAAGGTCAAACTGGAGGATGGAGAGAGTTTGGCCAAATCCAAGTACAAAAGAAATGAATTCGACCATCTCAGCAGTGAGGATTATCTGAAGTCGGTAAGATGCCGCACCTTCAATCCTTGCACTCCACCTGTAATTCTCTTTGTCCCTGCACTTTATATACTGTCAAGTGATTCGATGTTGATGTATGGCTACATAACATTCTTCAATCTAGAGATGTCTTCACAAAAGGATGGAATATCTATTGCCAGGATTCGTCAAGAGAAATTTTGATTGATTTAGCCTCTCACCTTGAGAAGAGTCCTCCAATGGATGCTTGACGCCTCGTCGATGGGGTCTTGGGGATCCCCTGTTTTTGTGGGACCCCAAAGGACTAGTTAACAAGTGCTCCCTCTGTTTCTAAATGATACCGGTGTTTCCTTTGTAAACACCGGTATTATTTACAAACAGAGAATACACTGAGCTTATATTCTTGGGGTTTGAAGAGGCCTTGTAATGTTGCTTGAGAATGTTGTGTATTATAACGCGAATTGCTCAGCGTAACGTGCGTCTCTTTTGTTCGCCAGTAGCTGCACAAAACCAGGTTCGCTCTGAAGTGAATGTCGAAGTGAAACGCTTAGTAGGGGTCCCCAGTTTTCTCTTGTTGTGCGTTCCTTGTCAGAAGAGCAATGGTCTTGAAAACCTACCAGCGATTGCAATTTTCCATTCTGCAGGTTTAGCGTTGACCTTCGCTTTGCTTTGATGGTTTGCAGAAGCCGCAGAAACTGTTTCGGGATTCGGAGTCTGAGAATCTCTATATGCGAGGGTGTCTGCGCTTCCGCTGGGACGCGATGATTGCCTTGCCGATGAATAGCTCGGCAGCCAGCCCAATGGACACGCAGGAGGATCGTCCTTTAAGGGAAGCCTCATCTTCACGGCCTTTTGTCGCTGGGTGTTGTATTAACACTCAGCTTGACGAGCACGGACTCCTTGCGTGCGACGATGGGATCGACGGTGGGATCGACGATGGGATCGAAACTGAGGAGTGCGAAATGGAAATATGAGGAACCTTGAAAGCCACAATTCAAGGTATGATCCATTTTTACATCAAATGCATTAGTGTGTTTCCTTTTGTTCTAGTTCAGTACTTAATTTATTTCTTTATCTATAGAGCAAGGAAGGTATACCATGGATTTTGTCATGCAAACTAAAGACAGGATTGTGTGGATTACTGGATATTTGCTTTGATGGGGTATGTACACCTAAAAGTGGCTAGATAAGCATTTGAGAGCATGATCTAATTAATAGTGTGACTTGATTTTTATGGGGACTTGTTGGCCATTGTAAGGATTTCAAAGCAAGTTATCATATACATTTTGGACATTGAATGGGTTATTCATGAACTTACAAAGTGTTGAGTATAGGTGTACCCACATTGAAACCAAATTTTTATGTTTCAGCTCATGCACGTTTCAGGCAATAATCTATAGAATTGCTTTTGTTTAAGGGATGAAATTAGATGCACTTACATAATCTAAGTTACTTTAATGGTGCTGAGTTTCATTATTCTACTAGTACTACTATTTTTGGAGCAACTTAGGAGATGTACTCGACTAGTTAGTGGTTCTTAGGAAATGTACTTATGAGATCATATGTCCTTATGAATTTTGAACTTGGGATCATGTTTGTTTAGGTCATGACACAAGCAAAGGAGGGCCTCCAAATGCGGGATTGAATGACTTGCCTTGGTGCCTTGGGAAGACATGATTACTAAAGGGACGAAAATTTATACGACGATGGTATTTCTCTCGTTGATGGGGGTGTTGATGGTGTGGTGAAAAGAAAAAAGAATATCAATTTGACAGATTCCACCTCCTTCGGACTTTCTTGTGCGAATTTCTATCATAAGAATTTGAATTTCATTTTCAGATTGCAAGGAAACAGTTACTTGGTGAAGAATCTGCATCATATATATATAGATACTTTGGATTTGAGTGTAGTCACCTTAGCTTTATTATATTGAGAGCTAGTACTTCCTGTAGCATTAAGACTTGTTCAATGCTATCACTGGGAACATGTATAATTGTATTTATATGTAGAATGTCATGCTTCTTGAGAGCAAAAGAGAAGTGTTGTTGATTTTCAAACAGTGGATTACAATAACCAATGCAGTTCAATACCATGCTTTTTGTATTATCCTCTAAATGTGGACTCATCTCTTGATATGGAATTTTGTTAGAATGTAAAATAACAACGTAGAAAAACAGACTTCTGGTAGCCAGAGCCACGTCGCCATCCCAAGAGAGCTACATACTGGAGTTGTAGGAGTCACTATCGACGGCCACAATTGGAGACATTAAGGGGACCGAGGTCGACTCACCTTGGAGGTTCCATATATCTCTATCCTCCTTAATTTTTCTTGTTGAAGTAGTCTGAACTTGCTTTGCCAAGGGAAGAAGGATAGATCGTTCATTTTTTTATGTGTAGGTCCAAGCCAATTCCAATTGGGGACAGATTCGGGTACAGTTATGGATGTCTTACGATTTCTGATAACTAGGAAGAAATTCAAAACAGAGTTCTGTCTTGCACTGACAGCTCTTTTCATCCTTTTGTCAGTTTTTCGATTTCTTTCCGTTTCATCGCACCTTGATCTCTTTGAGACAAAAGAGTGAGACAATGATATGAAATCCTTCGGTTTCGGGTGTAGTTATGGATGTCTTACAATTTCTAATAACTAGGAAGAAATTCAAAACAGAGTTCTGTCTTGCACTGACAGCTCTCTTCATCCTTTTGTGTCAGTTTTTCGATTTCTTTCCGTTTCATCGCACCTTGATCTCTTTGAGACAAAAGAGTGAGACAATGATATGAAATCCTTCGGTTTCGGGTGTAGTTATGGATGTCTTACAATTTCTGATAACTAGGAAGAAATTCAAAACAGAGTTCTGTCTTGCACTGACAGCTCTCTTCATCCTTTTGTGTCAGTTTTTCGATTTCTTTCCGTTTCATGGCACCTTGATCTCTTTGAGACAAAGAGTGAGTCAATGATATGAAATCCCTCGGTTTCAGATTGACTCACTCTTCGTCTTCCTAAGCCTCCCGACCGGTCGTTTCTAAGTTTCAGATTCTCGTTTCAAGTTTGATCTCCGGAAGGAGCACTCGAGGTGTGAGTTTCGTCTCTCGAACTTCCCTTGCCATTCTAGTGAAGTTCACCGGTGCTATCTCTCTTAAGTAGTACTCCGTCCTTCTGAGGTTCATTAGAATGAGGTGTCTGATTAATAAGTGTCAGGACTTCGAGTGTCCTTTTTGATGCGGCTTAAGACGGAAACAATTTTTTTTAAAGTTAGCGTTCTACAGTACTTTCTTTGATGAAATCTTGTTTTGTCTAGTGTCTATATGTCCTTATGAATTTTATACAGCCTTCCTGGAGATTTCTGCATTCAGACTTTCTGGTGTTAAGTTATACCTCGAAATCTCAAGCAGTCATTACATTTTGCAACTGCCTGGCAAACAGGGCAGACATTGTAATTGCAAGCTCTATATGGTGTGTTTTTTTGGTGAGATTTGGCTTGAAGATCAGAGCTTCGACTGCAATGCTTTTTGGTTTTTATATCCATCGAAATGATTATGGAATCTTGTGTTGGTTGTTGAAATGCTCTTGTGAAATAAAACTCTGAGGAATGACTTTTAACTGTATACCGTAGCTGCGGACAGTAACGGAAGAGAATCCTTCCGTGTACGATATGAGTGTGGATGTTCATCCTTGGAATTTTGTGCAAAAATGAGAGGTCTTGCTCAACAGTTTGACCTTGACCTCCAATGATTGAGTGCTTTTGGTGTTTTTTAAGTAAATGATTCACATCCTACCACAAATGATGATTTTCATAGTGATTGGTAACCCATCTTTACAAGTTATCCCTTGAGTGCTCCAAGGCTAAAATCTGGCCTTTCCATTTTGAAAAACATTCTTATTTGATTACTATAATCTTTTGAGTAGTGTAGTCAAAGGACGTGTGTTTTTTTCCACACCTCCAGGTCTCTCTTGACTACCAATTGGTACAGTTGGATTATGTGGGTCTCTTCTTAGGAAAAAACTTGAGCAGATTGAAGTTGAAAAGGTTTGGATTTCACTGAATTTCAAGGATTTTACTGAATTTTTTTAAACCCCCATGACCAAGATAATCACCAAAATGTTTGGATTATTGGACCAATAGGTGCATTCTTTCTTTCTACAAGTAAACAATCAAGTCATCCATTAGCCACATTTCTATTAATGTCATTTAATTCATCAACAATGTTGTGGCCGTTTTTTAGTTGATGCATGACAAAGAATCTTTCTATGTGGAACAAAAGTGCAACTATTCATCCTTCAAATTTTGTGTAAAAAGGAGAGGGTATCTTCTACATTAGTTCAACTTCCAATGAGTACTTTTGGATTTTCTTAAACAAATGATTCACACAATACCAAATATAGGGTTAATCCTTAAAGGACAAATGAGTGACCTTGGGAATCATCTTGTGTAAATCATTGACTTAAAAAATAGCAAAAGCACTTTGCCATCTATTTGACGCCAAATGTCCTCATCAACTTTTAAAGGTTAAGGACTAACTATTGAAGGTTGCAATTCTATAATCAAGATTATCACCTAAATGTTCTCATTATTAAACCACTAGGTGCATTCTTTATTTCTATAATTAATAATGAAGTCATCCTAATTGGTTACTTTTGGTCCTCATAATCCTTTAAGGAATAATGTATGTAATGTAGAGATTTTCAAAAATATTATTAGCAAATATACTATATTTCAAAGGATACAAATATGATTCACTTCAAATATAATTTTGTCATTCTAATAATAAACCTTCAAGAATGACTTGAAGATTTAAGTTAGACAATTTTTTTTAAAATCATCATAATTAGAACTTAAAATTTTGAAGCTAAAGAAAAAATATTCTTGTAAAAATTATAAATAATTCAATCCTTAATTAGTTGTTGGCAAATTTTTTAATTTTTTGGCTCAAAATTTATTGATAAATTTTGGTTAGTATAGTAGTAGATCTAATTATAAGGGTACAATCATTGACTTTACTAAGTTGCATTACATGATACACCTTTACAATTTTGGAAATTTAGGCTACTTCTAGTCCTTAAAGAATTACAAGAAAATCAAATTCTTTGTTAAAAAAAAATTTCAAGAAAAAATTGTAAAATTTTGTATCTGTTATAATAAGTAGTATCTGAGATACAAGTATTACACTTGTAGAATGTGATTTTTCAATAAATTTAAACAAAATTTAGAAAATTTAAAAGTTAACTCAAATTTATTAGTGAAAAAGGCTTTTTGACACAAGTACATAATTTCAAGATTCTTCACTAAGTGGAATGAGAATTCTTTTTGAAATTTTATTTTAATGAATCCTAAATTTTTTGGAATGAATAATTATTGATTAGAATTTGACCCCAAAATAGTTATTATTTTAATAATTCATTCTAAAAATCTTGAAACAAACCTTGGAAAATAATCTATAAAAAAATTTGACACTTTTACAATTTTCCACAAATTTTGGAGATCTTTTGAGTATATTATAAGAAACATAGATACATAGATATTTGAGATCATATATCAATCAATAATTCCAAAAGAATTGTCATTTTGTTTATTAAATTTTTTTGAAAATTTTGTCTTTGAGTTAAAAAGTTCATTAACACCAATCAATTTTAATTAAATTGTAAATATATTTCAATTTTATTTTGAGATTTTATAATAATATTCTATAAAAGTGGATTACTTCTACTTCAACATATCCAAAATTTGTTGAAATAAAAATCTAATTTCTTAATTAGTTATGGCAATTTTTGTAAGTATGTAAAACATTTTGAAAATCACTGTAATTCAAAGTTATAGTCTTACTTTGACTCAATTTTTTAATAGACACCATACATCACCTAATGTATTTTGTGAACATGCACATTACAAATATGTTTGATTTTTGAATGCATAGAATAAAAACTCCGATTCCTTTAGGATAGAAGGTAGGTGTATCCAATAAGGTCTTTGAAACTATATAGGCTTGAATTTATAAGATACATTCTTTTTTGAACAAATATCTATAAAATCCCAAGATTTCTATTTCATTTGGTACAAAATTGTAAGAGATTCTTGACACTAAATAAATTCAAGTTCAATAGTGAGTGCATGGTTTATATTCACGCCTATTTAGGTTCAACACATAATTCAATACAAATAGCACCCCACAAAGCAGTTGGTCCAGATGTAGGGTACTGCAATGTAAAAGTGTGGCAACAAAAATTTGGAGAGACTTGTGTTAAAAAAAACTACAAAGTCTCTAACTAGTGGGACAGAGGAAAAAATCCAATTGAGGTAAACTCTTGATGAGCCAATATTACATAGACAAGCCTATTACCACATTGATTTGCAATCTGAATATCTTGGAGCCAATTCCAAGAGGGGTATATATTTTTCAGAGGTATGCACTTATTTCACACACCAAACCCAAGTGGGATTACGGTTTTCTAATTAAAATTATAATTTTAGTGAATTTCTAAAGTGGTTTGCCTTGAAATTACAACCCCACCCAAGAAGTGGAGTCATAAACGTTCCATAAACAAACCATGACCACCTTTCAATGTATTTAACGGAATCGGGTTGGTCTATTTTTATGTGCCCCAATGAAGATGCTCATAACTAGAGTAAAATAAAAATATGTGTTCAAGACCCACACACCAAAGACCACAACACCAAATGCAAACCGGGTTAAATTGACCCTCTCGCTCAACCCCTTGGAAAAACACTGAATTTTTTTATTTTCTAGGCACAATAAAAATTTGCAAATTTTGAATTCATATTTGCAATCAAAGCTCAAATCAAAGGAGGCCCCAAATTACCTAGCAGAGGTGTACAACGTAAATTAATAAGTATAAAATAGAACCCTCTCTTTTTTTATTTCTTTTACTTACCCCCTTGGAATGGAAAAGAGGTAGCACCTCCGTGTTGGGCCTCCCTCTCCCTCCAAATTAACTCAGCCGTCTGATTGTTGAAAAAAATGTAGAACCCCTCCCCCCAACCGTTGATGTAGCCCATCTCTTGTGATGATGCAACCACCCCGCCCGGTACCCGGTTGCGGTACCCGGTCCCACCCTAATTTTGTCCCCCCCGCAATCCATAGCCATTTAAAAAAAATCCCCCCCCCCCTCCAAATGCCATTGATTCTTTCAAAAAACCAAAGCCGTTGATGTACATGGGATGATCTTAGCCGTCTAAATGCCGATACCAAATATAGATACTAAATACAGATATTGAATATGGATAACAAATATAGATACTACATACAAATATAGAATATGGATAATGAATATGATAAACAATATGGATATTGAATATCCCATATTGTTTGCATTGCCCACATGTATTTCCAAAATACAAGTATGCACTCATGGGTGGATGGGGGTTAAATTTAAATTAATTTAAATCTTTTTTTTTCTTATCTCAAAGGAAAAAAAGAGATTAAATGAAAAAAATTATAAATTAATATAATTTTTTTTGAGCTCATTGTGACACAATGACAATGAGCTCAAAAAAGGCAATCACTTGGAGGGCCCGAACAAAGGCCCAAGTTCACCCGGACCCAAATGCAAATGTAGCCAATTAACATTGTGTTTTTCTTTGTGTTTTAAAAAAAAAAATCTGTGTGGTCCCAGTCATACTATTTTCAGTATATAGTATGCATACACCATTCCCACTCCCTATCAATTTGGGTAAAGCAAAACATCATTTTAAAAAATTTAAAATTTAAAAAAAAATTTGTTAGGAACTTGGATTCGCGAGTTCCTTTCCTCAATAGAATCGTGTGAAAACCCAATTGGCGGGGAGAGCCCCATCCCATCCACGGCTTTACAACCGACCGACCTCCGTCCGTCCGTTCGTCGTAACTCAATAATGCATGGATGGTTTCGTTGGGTGGGTGGTTGCAACCCAAGTCAGTGACGAATAAAATTTTGGAAAAAAAATCTTTTTTTCAGTTGTTGTACTGTCATAGTATCTTAGGTCCACTGGGGTGTGGATTTGGGTGGAGCCAAGTCAAGCTCCTCAAAACTCTCCCCTAGTTTGTTTAAGAAAAAGAAAAAAGTTTAAAATTTAAAGTTTTGAAAGAAAAAAAACACACTCTCCTCCAGTGACGGAGTTTGGATCATTTTTGTAGGTTTCAATTGTGAATAATTTGTGGCTGTTGTTGACGAATTCCGGGGAGTAACATTGAGTGCACATCTTTCTTTTCAGTTTCATATATTTGAATGCACAGAACGATGAGATAATGTACCCAATTATTGGTCAAAATGGTGGAGCTCGGTCTGCAACGCCACACCACATGAAAGTTGATTGGATAGTACCATGGTGCATACGGCAGCAAAAAAAACATTTAAAAATGTAAGTTAAAGGTCTGGAAATGGGTGTTGAAATCAGTCAAATTTTTTGGGGGGTTGGGGTGGGGGTTTAATGACCAAAATTTTATTTTATTTTGGTAAGGGGGAGGCACCCAATGGCGTCCATTTTTAGGAAGGGGCGTCATTTTAGAACCTAAATGTAGACAGCCCAAACATGGCTTACTATTTTTTTGATTAAAATGATAAGTCATGTATGGACCACCTAGAGTTGTGTTTCAGAGTGACTCCCCTTCCTCAACATTGGGTGTAGGGACGCCATTGGTTGCTGAATTGCTTAAGTGGTTGGAAAGGAGTCAACTACCTTATTTCATAAAGTAGGATCTTGGAAAGTAACAAATTGACATGCTTATTTTATTTTTCAATTTTCAATATTTTAATGTGAGAAGTATTTAAAATTTTATTTAGGAAATGTAGTTTAATGAAAAAAAGAAGCAAATATTATTTTTTTCAATGAAAGGAATACTAAGGATGGAAAAAAAACATTTTCTTGGACATTTCTAGTCTTTACTTTGCACAAACAAACTCAATTTTGGGATTAAAAAAAATTCAAATTTGTATTTTTAGCAATTTTAAAAATAAAAAGTTCAATATGGTATTATTAAAAACACAAAATAATTAGAATGACTCTAAATTTATAAAAGATATTCCACACATATAAATTTATATTTGTAGGATCCAATTTGGTTAGTTTTAACTTTCCTTTTGTTTGAAAATGAGTACAAATTTGAGAGAGTTTCTTTTTCTTTTTTTTCAAAATTAAAAAATACAACATTTGCCTTAAATTCCAATATAAGTTTTTTTGTGCGTGTCTGTATTAAAAAAGCATTATTCATCTTCTTATAATTTTTCTTCCCCCAAAGTTGTTGGTTTTGCCTATAAAGTTGATCATCCAAAATTGTTATAATTTAAAAATCCAATAGTCAATAATTTCCACAATTAATGATATGCGTACTAGACAAAGTAGACTTGACTTTTGTGGCATTAAAATTAAAATTTCAAGCACATCCATGTGCTAAAGAATATGAAAGTAGGACAATTTAATAAAATCCTCCATTGTCAAAAAGTTGTTAGGCTTTGAGGGGTTAACACCAAAAAATGAGTAAAAATATTGTGGATGAATTTGCCGTCAAGTTATTTTCAAAAAATATTAGATTCTTGAATATTTGGATGAAAGGTATTAGTATTAGTTGAGTTTGTGGTTGATTAGACATTTACAAATGATTCTATCTAATTTTTTTCCTTGCATGTATACATTCAATGACATGAATTTAGTTTCTTCAAAAATATTAATAAATTCTCAATCACTACCTACTTTGGAAAATCCTAGTTATTATGGCCACATTTTTCTAGGAATTATACATTTAGGGTTTTATTTTAGTCATGTAATTGGTATAAAATTGATAATCTTGAATACATGAGAGTTTGGCCTACAACATGGTGTAAATGTTGGTGACACAAATTCTAAGTTTTAACCCCTAAAGGACCATTGTCCGTTCGGAGGACAAATGGGATTTTGGGCAAGTACCTATAGGCTGAATTTTTATTAAAACTTTTCAAAACTTTCTCATAAGATAGAAAAACTAATTAGCTTTGTGGGAATGTAATTTTTTATTCCAATCAGTGCCCATGAGCAAAAGTTTTACCCAAATAAGCTCAAAATAGGAGAGAGCAGGTATCAAATTAAATGTTTTAAAAATTTAGTTTTTTTTTAGAAAAACAATTCTCATAGATTATATTTTTATCTACTCAAAAAGCTTTGATTCATTCCATTTGGATACATTATGCAAAAATTATGGACAATCTTGTTTTTTGAACAATTAGAGCATCTTCTTGAAAAATTTATTTATAGGATTCATTTCTGAAAGCAATTTCTACATTTAAAAAAAAAATTCTACATGGTTGATTTTCCTTGTTAGAAAGATCTCACGATTGGGATTAGTGAATTTTAATTCCATCTTAGAGATACTAATCATTTTAATTTTGCTTCTATCTCATATCTATATCTATTTAACAATTTATTTAGGAATGAAAATTAAGTTTTTTCTTTGAAATTTTTTTCCCTAGATTCTCAACTTAATTTTCCACCATAAAGATTTAAAGCTCACAACTCTACAAGTTAAGAAGGTTCAAGTTAAGAAGGTTCAAAGTAAAAAATTTAGTCCCGTAATGTACAAAAAAAACTTGTTTTTTTCACTTTAAACGCAGATATCTCAAAATCTATGAGGTCAAAATTTCTGAATTTTTTTCCGCACATTATCATACTAGTTAGGTGTAAGATCCTACAGTTGAATGTTCCAAAAAAAATTTCAAAATAGAAATGGTAGTTTTACGCTTCTCTATAGAAATGGCAGTTTTTAGTGATTTTTGGCAAAAAAAAAAAAGGCCTTGGTCCTCTAGGGGTTAAACAATGCTAATAGAATGAAATAGAATATTTAACCTTCTTAAAATCTACTTTTGTATAAAATTTTGTAGACAAAATAGTTACAATAGGGTCTCAACATTATATTGCTTTTGAATAAATTTGTGACCACAATAGATGAATGAGATGATCATTATGAATGTGTTTTTTTTCCAATTTTGAAAGTGACCAAGTAAGTCATTGAATTAGGATACCATACATCAAATAATCATAGCAAATCCATACTTCATTGAAAAATATGATTTTAATGTCATCTCACGCACATGTATTGGGATCTTATAATATAGAAACAATAAATGTTTGAATATTTTTTTAAACAATAGAGAATTTCAATATATGAAGAATTTAAATATTCTTCAACTTTCTAAAGTATTGTTTTACTTTATGTTTTTTTGAAATTTTGACAATATAAAAATCCAATTGGTTGTCCATTAATTGTACATAAGAACTCACTATAGGCCAATTTTCTTTGCTAGGTTGTTCTTAAAAAGGCGATAGAAAATATCAAAAGAAGCAATATCATAGAGTCTGAGCCCATAAGCACATTATCATCATGCTTGAAAAATTGTCAAGTACTTCAGCACATGATAGGCATACATCATCTTATTTGTATAGTTACATGCATTAATTCTTCCATAATCTTAATTTTTTACTCCCATTATGGTGCTTTTCCACACTCATTATCTCTTTCATTGTGCCATCTTACATTTATCATCCTTTTTTCTCTCTCAAACTCTTACCATTGGTTTGCATACCAAAGGAGGTATACACACGTCTTCTAAAACTTTCATATTCCATTTCATTTTCTTTTATTTAAGCAAATTGATTAAATGCAATTGGATGAATTCTTTGATTTGAGAGTATTATACAATTTTGACGGGTGGTTGATTCAAGATTAGCTTATGTCAATATCCACTTAGACAAATTCATATAAAATATAGTCCTCACAAACCACTCATCAACGATCTATTATGGTAGGACCACCTATACCCGATAACTTAAGCAATTTTAAGAGGCACTGGAAATTTTCCACTTGTAGAAAGATAAGAAATATTGGGCTTGTGAATTTTTCATAATTTTATTTTCAAAATTGATGTTATTATAAATCTTGGGAGCCAAAAAGTGTTGAGAATCTATTGCCAATACCTAGAGCCTTCCAATTCCAATCAATTAAGAGACTACTCTCTTGATGAGTATTTCCCATACACTTTATGATAATTTGAGACATGTGTCACGAACTTATCAATCCCAACCTCGAAACAAGAAAAATATATATATTTCACGTTTGGATTGTAAATTTGTTTAATCCTTGGTTGAAAATAGTTGCACCCTACTATGTTGGTTATAGCTTTTTGGTTATGAATGGGTGGTTCTACCTTAGTAATCCCTTGGCAATTTGCATCTAGCTACAACCATTACTTATTGACCTTAGAGTCACATCCTTACAATGTAAACCCTTGTGTAAACCATGAAGAACAATTAGCTAATCAACTTGCATTTTATATGGGACAAATGCATACTATGCTAGACCAAAGTTGACAAAAATGCATACATAAAATTCCATTTCATTTTTTTCTATGATTTCTTTATATTGTGTTAAAGCAAAAAATGAAAAAAATTTAATCAAAATCTCCTTTGTATTTTTATATAAAAAAAACTTCAAACATGATATCAAATTTTGATTTACTTGAATAAATTATAGAATTGATTATAATAAAATTAACCCCATTGAAAGTTAGACCATCCTTAGAAACAATTATTACAATTATTTTGATAAGATAGATTTGTGTAAAGTTGACTTTAAGTATGTTTAATGTACTCCCAAAAATCAATACTATGTTGATAAGATAATGATATATAAATTAGTCTATATCTACAAATTTAGGGATACAATTCTATATATTTCAAATCAAAACATTTGATTATATATATACCTATTTAAATATAAATAATTTTTTTGCAAAGTATTTGAATTTTTAATAGATCAATGAGTCTTTATTTTTAATGCTATGGACTCTAACAATATGTAAAAAGTACATTTGAAAGTCTTTTATAATAGTGTACAAAATTTTTTGCAAAGATTTCTTTTGTATTTATAGACCATCAAGTATACAATATTAATATATGTCCTTTTTGATGTTCTATTATTTGTATATTCTTAAATTTACAAGTCTTTCAAAAAATCCCATTGAAATAAGGACTATGGCAATCTATATTGGTCCAACATAATATGCATTTGTCCCACAATGTACAAAATTTAGCTAAGCATTCATTATAATTCCATTCATCAAATTGCTATGTAATACACACATGATGCTCACAATATTGACCACATGACTAATCAAATTTCTACATCTTCAACATTTACGACTCATATTTTATAAATGCAAATAGACTTATTGTTACGATGCAACTAGATACTAATTTTATGTTGATTAGATTGTGATCAATTAGTTTGTCAACATGCATAAACTACAACTGCAACTAGGCTTACAACTAAATTCCAAAAAGTGAACTTGACTATGATACATACTCCTATAGATTCTCTTTAACACATACAATTCTACATCATTTGACTATTTGCTATTCTAATCTAATTAACCAACTATATATTATGCCAATTTCCACATAAACACTCAAGGCAACAATCCCTAGCATTTGTCAAATTTTCTCAAATTTCTTAAGAGAATTGAGCTAAACACCCAATCTCTAGCCCTTACTATATGCTCTACTTTTCAATTAGACCAACTTTGTCTAATCACTTTCCTTCATACTTACTCACATGAAGTCCAAGCTTTATTACAATTGTTTTATTTGTCTTGCACTGTCTTTGCATACTATGTATATTATTACTGCAAGAAGACAAAGGATGATTAGAATTTACACACACTACAACTACAAATGTACTTTACAAATTGAAGCAAACACTAATAATTTGACAATCTTACATTGAAAGAGAGTACAAGTACAACATAATTTGTGTGTAAGCCATCCACCTATATAAATTGTTTTAAGAAAAAAATTGTCATTTAGATTTCTAGTTTCAAAAATAAGAGGACAACTCTTGATCTTGGAAGATCACTAAATCAACTTGACACCTTTCCTATTTGAGCAATTAGCATTAATTCAAATTGCTTTGTGTCTATTGGACTTAACCCCTAAAAGACCAAACTATGTTTTTTTGGCAACATAGCAACTTTGAGTAGCTCACTACTAATGGTGTTTTTATTTTTTTCTTTAAAATTTTCAAACAACATGTACAAGGTTTTTCTTTAAGGCCCAAAAATTCTCATAAATTTTCACTACATGGTTAAAAAGTTAGTGTATAATATGTAGCTTTTTACCTTGGTGGGTAGTTTGGGCAAATCTAGAAAAATCATTTTTTTAATAAACAAAAATTTGAAATTGTTTTTTTTTCTATATATATGGAAAGTGTTGAATCATTCTATTTGGATTAATGAGTTGAAAATTATGAGGAGT
This sequence comes from Climacium dendroides, assembly GCA_950106755.1. Lineage (NCBI taxonomy): Eukaryota > Viridiplantae > Streptophyta > Bryopsida > Hypnales > Climaciaceae > Climacium > Climacium dendroides. Next base: position 12,979,586 of record OX467091.1, on the reverse strand, counting down.
TTTAGTTTGTAGACAATTATGGATTCTCTATACTAAAATAAACTTTGAAGTCCTTTATTTAGTTCAACTTTCAATATTTTTGGAAAAAAAATAAAAACATAGGATGTTGATTATTTATTACAACATTACAACCATTGGCATTTTTCAATTCCATAACTAAATTATGAACAATTTTGTATTTTGAATCATTCTCTACTTCTTTCTACTTATTATTTTTTTCCTATATATTTTTTTGTTCCAAATGTTCTAAAATTTTCAACTATGTAGCTAACTTGCCTTGAAGAATGAATCCAAAGGAGCACCAATAACATAAACAATTTTTTCATACAAATATGACCTTGTGAAGCACAATTGCCCTAGTTTTTTTGTAGGGCCCCAAAAGGATTTTTGTCACTTCAAAAGCTAATATCTTGCAATCCACGCAATGAAAATTTCTGAAATTTTTTCTACATCTTTTCAAACCAAAAAGCATCCTACAGTTACATGTCCCAAAATGGTTTTTTCCCCTAAAATTTGGTATTAGAAATGGCACTTTTGGAGTGTTTTTATGGAAACATAGTCAAAACCCTTTTGAAGTTAAGGACTTAAGGTGTGAGTTGGTTCTAATTGACTCTTCATAAAAGAAATCAAATTGCATAATTGACACTATTCACATATAAACTACAAGTGGACATTTAATTTGAAATTAAATTTTGTGTCTACAGATTGTGTCTAGTTTGTTTCAAGTTTTGAATTTGAGTTGAAATTAAAACCACTAGCCCCACAAGCTCATTGAACGGTTGATGATTAAGTGCATCCGTGAATATTGAAAGTCCATTGAAAGTCCCTATTATTCAATTTTGTTGAAACTAGTAAACAAAATGTGGCAACAAGCAATTGCAACATGGCTTAAATCTATTTAGATTCCTCAAGTGTTTTGTTAACATTAGTACAAATGTAAATCCAAAATTGTAGGGAATCGTGACATTTTTATGTTCAATGCATTTATTTAGAAATAATACATTTATTGTTCATATGCCAATCATAACTCTATCGTAGTCTTCAGTACAACATGTGTACAAAATTATTTTTCTATCACAATGGAAATAGTGTCTCCAGCACCATACATTGCTAGCATACAAAGAATATGGGATCTATTAGATCAAGGTGCGAGCATAAACGTGGCAATTGCAAGATTACTAAATCTTTAGATCTCACTTAGGTATATTAATTCTACTATAAGAAACCCTTATTTTAGGTGATATCCACAATTACAACTTATGTTTTTATGTCATCAAAAACATCCGAAGTAATATCAAAGACATTACGTTGAATGTTTTTGTTGACATAAAAACATAGGTTGTTATAATAGATGTTGCCTAAAATTTGTCACCTAAACCACGGGTTTCTTATAGTGTTCAATTTTTTTCAAAATTTGTTCAACTAAATAAACATGGGAATTCCTAATGTATCATTTTATGATTGGTTGACATAGAAATATTGTAGTCATTTAGTAGTTGAATAATGTATGACTATAAATTTGTTGTGCCAATTTTTCAATTCATACACTATTGGACCGTTTTTTATAGCATGTTTTCTCAATTTAAATCTTTGAATTCTATAATTGACTATAATACAAATAGACATTTGATTACCTAATATTAAAATTATCTATCTACGAGATATGACAATATTTACTTTGAATCGGTTACTCTCTAGTTGTTTTATTTGTTGTCAATCACATGTTAATGACTCCATGTATAGATTAGTTGTAGATTAGTCATAGAATAGTTATAGTACATTCATAAATAAGTTTGTGATGTGGTAGCCTCTAATTCAAGGTTTAGATATCTATTCAAGCCCTTGTTGTCACTATTTTGCAACCACTGCCTCCAAATGTAGCACCTCAATGTTTTTGCATGGTGTCCCTTGCCCTTTGCTTCTTGTTGTCTCTTATCTTTTTCCTTTTGTTGCTTCTCATCTCTTATTGCCTCTTGCCTCATATTCACTTCATTATGTTGTTATTTATTCTCTTTGTTTATGTGATATCTACACCAATAGTTGTATTGGCTTCATGATGTTTTTGTTTGTTGCCACAAGGTTGTGTGTTTCTCTTCTTTTGCTATGACTTTCATTCAACTTCTTCAATTTTAGTTGTGATAATACTCTTATTTATAGACTTATGTAGAGGAGATTCTATGAATTATATAGTTTACCTCATGATAATGCAATATGTCTTCAACTTTGGTTTTGTCAGAAAGGTTTTTATTGTTAATCAATGGTTGGGTGCATGTTTCATGACTTTTAGAAGGAGATTGTGGAGACTATCTTGAAATGCAATTTTATAACTTTTAGACACTATTATAAAACAATCTTTTCTATCATATATACTAGTACATTAAATATCTTAGAAATAACATATTTGTTGTCTATAATAGAAATCATTGAAAACAATTGTGGCAATGATGTATGGTCTTAATCTTTTTTATAATGCAAATGGATGCCAAATGAAACTCTAATATAGTATTGCATACAACGTAATCATGTTAAACACAATAGAAACAATGTTTCTAATTGCATGTATTGCAGGCATACTAAGAATATGGGATAATTTGGAACAAAGTGAAAATTTTCATCACTTATAAGAAAAATGTAGAAGTTGAGAAGTTAATAGGGCTTTGGACCACATTTTAGCATAGTGATAAAAAAAATTGCAAAAATTGCAAAAATTTAAGAATTCAATTTAGCTTTGAGATCAAATGATCCATTTATTATTGAGGCTTTCATTAGAAAGTTATGAACAATGAAAGTTCAAAAAAGTACACAGATGTTCAATTTTTTTTCTCTTTGAACTTTGTCCAATATTTCTATTAGATGATGCAAATCACAAATGGATTTTTGAATTAAAACTAAACATAAATGCACACATTTCCTTAATTTAAAGTTTTTGAAAAAAATTGAATTATTATGCTTAAATGAGGTCTAAGGGTCTAATGAGCATGCAATTGTTACATTTGGCATATCTCATATGGAAATATCTCATATGGATTGTCATGCTTCTTTTCCCCACTTGAATAAACCACATGCCTTTTCTTTATGTATCAAGCATTAAATTCATTGAAATTTATAGAAGAATATAATAATATTAAAAATTGAACCATCTATTACATATAAAGCATTTCATTGATGCTAACACCAATTCAATATTCTAAAAAAAAAATTGAATTCCACTAACAAGATCACATTTGTATATGTAAAACTGCAAAATTTACAAATGGCAATAAATCAAAAATAGATGTTAGAACCAACATAGTTGTTGTACAAAATGATTGCAAAAAATATTGGTTGATTTTATAAAAAAATTTCACAATTTTCATGATTTTTTTAGAGTATTTAAAAATTAGAAAAATCATTTAAAAATATATAAAAATATTGCTAATGTATACACCTTTAAGATAAAGGTAACCCCTAAAGAAAAGCATAAAAAAATTTGAATTAGAAAAGTGCCAAATCTCAAGAAAAGAGGTACTTTGACATTCCAATTTGTAAAAAATCGGAAAAAGAATTTACAAAGAAACTAAAAATTGTCCATTTGTAAAGACTTGATGGTGATGAGATTTCACCAAAAGAATAAGCTTGAAATCATCTTTAATGTTCAAAAGTATACACTCTAGGGAGCCCTATTAGTATGAACGTGGAAGATATAAAATAATGTATTTTAAAATAACCTTTGGTAGATACATGTTCACCTATTATAGAAATAAACCACCAAAATTATACTCCCTTAGTCCCAAAATGATCTTTTCTTGAACAAAATATTTTGGATTGAGTTTGAAAATAACATTTTAAAACCCATTTTGTGTTGTAAGTAGAATTTAGTGCACTCCTAGTGTTCTAAAACTTTGAGTTTTGGAACTCTTTTCAAAGTATAGTTTTGGAGTATTAAAAAGTGGAATTTGGAAGGCATTTAGTCATTTCATCCATCTTTTGATTCATGATTGCATAGTTGGAGGGGGAACTATTGCTTAGAGTTGTTTTGCTAGTCCTAGATAGCAATTGAAAGTTGAATTTCACCAATTTTGAATGTCACAAAGTACAACAAAAAGATCATTTTGGAACAATTAATTAAAGCCAACTAGAAGATCATTTTGGAACAGAGGGAGTATTTTTGTAAATACTATAACAAGATTCAACATATCTTATTGAGCCTCTTAGTAATATTAACATCTTTAAGACTCATCAAAGTGCTTCAGTGGCACTTCACTTCTAATGATACCAAGGTTCACGTTCTCCTAACATTATTGTACATGTAGTGCACATGTAATTAGGTTCCAATAAGAGTCACAAAGTCTCCATTCCTCCATGCCTTCTATTACTTAATTCCTACAAGATACTAGGCATGTCATTTGATGACATGGGATGAAATCTCCATTGATATCCGAGCATTTGGTAGTAGGACTATTCACCACCAATACTAACCACCCTTGAATGGAACATAGCTTCCAACTAGGTCCAAGCAATTTCACTTTAGGATTCATTTCATGATCAACTAACCTTAGAACTTATTGATTGGAATTCAACGTCGCCGCCTAGCATAGAATATGATACCATTCAAACAATATAAAATAATGCCTAAGAGCACTCTCATGGTATTTTGAAGGCAATGGTGAGGTTCCACTCACCAACCTCACCACCCATAGCCACTTTGGCTCACCATGGTATTATTTAGGAGTGACGAGAGATATCACTCTTCTTCATAGTATTCTCTGCAAGATTTGATCATTGGAATATTCAAGACGGGCTTCTCTAAAAAGAAGTACCAATTTTCATACCTTAGCCTCAAAACCAAGCTCTAAAAGCCTTTCAATCTTCCTATTGTGATAACTTTTATTCATTACAAGAGAAAAGGGTTTTTAAAGTGAGTTTTTAAGTAAAGTTTTAGACATAAGACTATAAGTAATGACCTTTAAGGAGATTATTAGTAAAAATTTACTAGAAATACGTGTCCTTCAAGTAAAATTTTACTAAAAATCTCCTTAAAGGTCATTACTTATAATCTTATGTCTAGGACTATACTTTAAAAACTCACTTAAATTGACGTTAGTTTAAACTTTGTTATAATCTTAGAGGTCAAATTGAGCTTTGAACTGACAGTTAATTGAGCAATCATGGTAATATGATCTTTATATCTATATATAATCTTTTAGTTCCCAAATAATTTTTTAAAAGACAAAAATTATTAACACTTGTTCATAAAACATTGAGTTTAGGATTTATAGAAATATAGATTGAAGTGTATAGATTGATACCAATCATAGAAAGTTAAAGTTACTTGATAATATTTGGACACTAGTTTTATAATGATGCTCAAAAAACAAAACAAACAAATAATTTTTCTTTGTGCTATTAAGACATAATAGATTATTAGCACATATTAGCATAACTTGTAGTATATTAGTATACTATTAGCATATATTGAGGCATTTGAAAATCTTCCACAATTATTTAGAATGTCACAATTATTGTAGCATTTGATGCAATGGAATTCTAACGTTTGTCCAATTTGTGTGAAATTCTAGACCCAAGACTAATTTCATGTTATTCAAAATTCTATGCTTTGAACAAACCACACTTTTGGCTTTTTTAGGATCTAAAGGATTAGCTCTTGAGGGACACATCACCTTTATTATAATAGGTTGATGATTTCAATAAGAGAATTTTCACTTTGTAATGGCTAAATTTGATATTAGTAGAATGAACACTTCAATTGAGGAGAATTATGGAAATTGATGTATGTCAAGCATTGAGTGACTTAACTTTTAGTTTTTAAATAGAATTGAAAAATTGAGTTCATAGATTTAAATTTAAAAAATTTGAAAATACCTTGTAGTGACATTATTACATCAAAAATCCATTCCAACAAATTTCACTTAGAAACCATCAATTTTTTTAATTTAAAAAAATTAAGAATATAAGTTCAAAATAATATATAAAATTATTGGAAATAGCTATATCCTATAGGTGACTTCCACTAGTAGAAAAAAATATATCTTGAACACCAAGCAATACTCGTAGTGTTAAAATCTAATATACAAGGCCAATATGGGCATCAAGTTGGTGCCCATATGGAGGTAAAGTAGAACTTGATAGCTTGACACTATTGTTTGGTTCTTATTTTCTATTAGTATCAACCATACAAATTCAAGCTAAAATTCAAAACCTACAACATTTATTTATAAATGAATTAAAAAATATTCTACAATATTGTATATTACAATAATTTTTAGAAACAAGAAATCCTAAGTCCCTTAGGATTAATCCTTAAAAAGACCATGGTACCTCAAGGTAGTTTTTAGATCATTTCAAATGACTAATAATAGAGAATTTAAAACTGTAATTTTGATCCAATTTTTTTGAGAGAGTTTTTTGAGTATATTTTTAATAAATGATGGTGGAAATTCCCTCATTGAGGTATTGACTAATCTATAGAAGATGATACTAAACAATTAGATCATAAAAGATGCTTCTCTACTATATTTTCACAACTCCTACCTTTTTTTATTTAGATTTTAGGCATGAAAATGATTTTTTTGAATTTGTGTTCAACTAATGAAATGAAGCTTACTCAGCCTAGTTTTCTACTCCATTTTGAAATTCTGAAATATTCATAAAATTCACTATTTTATTACAGTTTGGATAATGGGCCTAAAACCATAGATTGTTGATTTTCTAATTTTAAAATGACATGGAACTCATGCTCATACCATAATGCTTTGCACTATAATATATATTCAATGCCAAAAAAAATTTTAAGTGCATTTTGTATTTGATATGAATTTTTTAAATTCTATTAAAATTTCACAAAAATCTGAATATTTCAAGATTCTAGAAAATATGTTATTGCATCTATGAAAAATAAAATAAAATAATTTTTTTATTCAAATATATGAAAAAATAAAAATTTGAGGTTTATTCCATGGTCAAAGGGTCTATTCTTTAAGACTTAATTCTTTGAGGATGCCACGGATGCTAGTGTCCAATCGATGACTTCACTTGAGATTGTAGCATGTAAAAAAATGATTTTTTATCCAATAAAATTTTTGTAAGTTGCTCAAGTATATTTTCAATGAATAGTATTGCAAATTCCTTCATTATGGTATTATTGACTTTTCTAAAGAAGAAGATGCTTAATCCCCTAATCAACCTTGTAGTATATTTTGACCATTTCTTGTTATTTATTCTTGATGTAAATTTTAACCATAAAATGATATTTTTGAATTTCAGTTCAACAAATGAAATGAAGCTTATCAAGTTTAGTTTCTATTCCAATTGTAAATTTTTAAAAGTTCATAAATTTCAATATTTTATAACAACATAAACTTTAGACCTATAACCATGGTTTGTTGATTTTCTAATTTGAAAACCATATGGCAAATTTGGCTTATACCATGATGTTGTACACCATAATATAAATTTATGGCAAAAAATTTAGATTTTTTGAGTATACCATATGTTAGAGTCAGATTTGATAGACCTCATACAAAATCATTTCATTTTGCATTGAATTCCCTTTTGTCAACCAGATTAAAAATTTTCAGAGTTTTGTTTGACAAAACTTCCAATATTTCTCCAAACTTTTAGCACAAGGGCCTCCAACTTTTCCGAAACTTGAGCAGGGTCGAGAGTCAGATGGGGTTGTGTTTTGGCATGCAAAATTGGAGTTTGTCATTTCTAAATTAAGCTTGCTCAAATGTTAAGATAGACCAGCCCATTACCATTTGCAATCCAATTCCATTAATAGACCAGTCCAATTTCAAGGCTGACCACTTCAAAAATTCATAGAAATTACAAATTTGACTGAAAAATTATAATTCCACTTAGGTTTGACTCATGAAACAAGTACACACCTCTGAAAAATATGTGTCCGTCTTGGAATTGGCCCTAAGATGTCCAGATTCTAAATCATGGTGGTAATAGGCTTGCCTACCTTATTTGTTGAACTGAATTGAATGGCTTTTACTTTAAGACCTGTCTTATAATGCAAGAGTCAAAGGCTCACTTGGGTCAGGGTGAACTAACCCCCTTTCTTGTTTCTAGGGAAAATTCTAAATTTTTAAAATTTTCCATGCATGATAAAATTTGCAAATTTTGAATTCATATTTTTGCAATCAGAGGTTTCAAATTAGCTAGGAGGGATATATATGGCAAATTAATCAAGCATTTTTCATTTTTTATTTTCCACCAAGTTATTTTTTGAGGATCAAAATTCTTTTCATTAATGTTTTCTACACATTTCAATTAATATGCCATGTTAAAATTTCTGAAAATTTCATTACATGCCATATATAATTTTATTTTGAATTATTTTTTAACAAATTTGACCCAAGCATAAGATATTTTGTATTTGATATGATTTTTTTAAAATTTGATAGAAAATTCCAGGGTTGTCATAATGGGCGAACCGGACTGGACAGATGGATGGTCTGGACGGCTTTAATTTTGAGAGTTTCGCACCTTGATGATCCCATCCGCGCCCCGACTACAACGTCCACACCCTGTCGGGCGAATCGGACGGACGAGCGAACTGGACGTCCACCCACTATGAAAACCTTGGAAAATTCACATTAATTTCAATTTTTTCCCAAAAAAATTGAAAATTTTATAACTTATATTAGACACACAACTTTGTCTTTGAAAAATAAATATAAAATTTTTCATTCATATGTAGTTGTAAAATGGCAACAAAGAGAGCGATGGATAGTGAAGCTTGAAATTTGTACTTATAGGCTTGTCCTTATAGGGTTAAACCTTCAATTTTTTTTTTTAATAATTTTTTTACCAATTGCCTATACTAAATAGTGAAATGAGGTTGTTTGAATAATTAGGTTTCTTTATTCCAATAAAGTTACTTTACATGCCATCAAAGTCTACAAATACTTCTATGGATATTTTCATTTGTACTCGTGGAAGTTCTTAAGTCTTCAATACAACAATTCCTAAGGTAGATTAACCTATTACCACCCATTTTTACTATCTAGGTACCTTAAAGAAGCTATTTACCAAGTTGCATATTTTTCAGAGATTGAAAAGTTTGAGACAAGCCATTTGCAAGTAGAATGAAGACATTCCAACAAGAAATGAATTTTTCATGATTTTCCAAAATTTGTTGGGACTAAATTGGTAAAGCATAGGAAGGTCCATACTAAACCACATGATGTTGTGTCCAAGTGTATTTTCATGATGTTAAAGGGTTGCTAAGATTGTTATAAGGTAGTGTGCTCTTAACCCTTCAAGGAACAAGTAGACACAATGTGTTCCTTTCAAATTTTCATTGACAAATTCTTGTTAGGGTGAAACAAATCTCAATATTTTAAAAACTAAGATCTTATAGAATAAAAGGTTAACATATTTGTTATACTTTTTGGTTTTTAAAATTTCAGTGTGAAAAATATTTAAAAGTTTATTTAGGAAATGTAGTCAAATAGAAAAAAGAACAAACCTACTACTTTTTCAATGAAAGAAATAGTATAGATGGTAAAATATAATTTCTTAAACATTTATAGTCTTTACTTTGTATAAACAAACTCGATCTAGAGAATTTTTTTTTCAAACTTGTATTTTTAGCAGTTTTTAAAATACAAAATTCAATATGGTGTAATTAAGAATACAAAATAATTAGAATGATTCCAAATGTTTTGAAGATTTTCTAGACAATATGCTTAGAAATTCAAATCTTAGATTTCAAAAATCAATGCATAAATAAATTTCTAAATTTTTTATAGGATTCAATTTGGTTAGTTTTGACTTCCTACTCATTTTATTTGAAAATGAATACAAATTTGAGAGAGTTTTTTTGTTTATCAATTTTTTTCAATTAAAAAATACTACATTTGGCTAAAATTCCAATAAAGTTTTTTTGGTGGGGGGATTAAAAATCATTATTCATCTTCTTATAATCTTTCTTCCCCCAAAGCTATGTTTTTTGTCTATAAAAAGTTGATCATCCAAAATTGTTATAATCAAAAAAATTCAATGGTCAATATTTTTCACAGTTAATTTCATGGATACTTAACAAAATAATCTTTACTTTTATACAATTAAAATTAAAAATTTCAAGCACATCCATGTGCAAAAAAATATCAAAGTGGGACAATTTGTTGAAAATCTTCATTGTCAAAAACTTGTTGGGCCTTGAGGGTTAAAGTGACCTTTTAAGAGTTGATTGCATTTGGAGGGAACTAAACTCCTTGAAACAATTTTTAGTAAATTTGTATAGGAAGAAAAATGAAATTGGCATTAAACCCAAGTAGTTTCATATTTTTGGGACCTTTGTGGAAATAATTACGAATTTTTGAAGTCGAAACAAAGTAGTCACTAAAAGTGCTCCCTGTTGAAATGTTCACATTTGGTACATCGAAGAAAGAAAAATGTACCTCTATGTTAAAGGTTGCTTTTAGAGCACTAGATGGGTGATTGGATTTAATAACTAAATGTCAAAATTGGGTTAATGATGGTATTGGATTCTATCTCAAATCAAAAGTATTGTAGTGCATTCTTGAAGTATATAGTAACAACAAATATGTTGATATAATGTCATATGTTGTAAAATTAGTGTGGAACAATTTAATTTTACTATTTGGTATAGCTAGGTGCTAATATTGTTGTTGTGATGAGCCTTGCACATTTACTTGGGTGCTCAAATGGCCCTAACATAAGGTAGTATGCTCTAAACGTGCCCATGCTCTAAAAGCAATTATGATAGAAAGGTACATTTTGTTTTCTTCTTCAATGTACCAATAGTAAACATTTCAAGAGGTGGTTGCTTTTAACCTCTAAAGGTAAAAATTGTGTTTTTTTGGCAACATAGCAATTTTGGGCAATTAACTACAAATGTAATTTTTATTTGTTTTTGCTGAGATTTTCACATATGTACCCAATAGTTTGACTTCTAGTGAGTGCTTTTGCAATTTTTTTAGCCAATGATTCACATGGTCATGATTTCCAGGGTCACCCCCTCGTCCTCTACAAGTTAAAGGAATTAAAAGGAATTTAGCTTCCTCCAAAAGGCAATCAGCTCTAAAATGGTGGCCATTTCAGAGCAGACTACCTAAATAGACCTTAGTGTTTTCTTGAGAACCTGTACTAGATGATGGTTCCAAGTGGGACTGCATATTTTTATAAGTTTTTTCTTCTCTTTTTTTTAAACAAATGAAAAGAACCATTGCATTAAAAAAAATTAAATTAAAAAAAAAATACATGAGTCACACATGCTGGAGTTTAATAATCAGTTTATGAAGTTGATAAACTTTTGGTTGGGACCCCAGCTGGCCTAGTTCATCATTCTGTAACTGTTTAAGTTCATTCTGGATCTGATCCAAACGAACCAATGACTGTGTGTGTTTTTGAGGCAAAAATTAAAATAGAGTCGTCTTGAAATAAATAGGGGCTAATGGTCGTGAAACATGAGCTGTGTGTGAAAAATTAAAGTGATGGGGCCCACACACACCATCAGCAGCAGCGCTCTTGTCTGAAAAATTGGACTCTCTGAATAACTTAACTTAGTTCAGCCTTAAATAAGTTAGGCACCAAGCATCAAAAAGAATACGATAACAGCCAAAAGCATGTCCACTTCATTTATTATTTATTGGGTAGGGAAAATGAATCTGCAGACAAATTAACCCCTCAAACTGACGGATGGGCTTTTACTGCTTGGGTGGAAAACTCCAGATTGGGAATAATATTAAGGCAGGAGGTCCATAAATCGCCCCAACTCAAGGCTGAAACGGAATTTTGGGGGAGGTGAAGCTTCTCAAAATATATTTTTAAAATTTTTAGCAAATTTTATTTGAATGACAAGCGGAATTGGCATTTAACCCAAGTCGTTTCTTACTTTTTGGAGCTTTGTGGAATTAGTTATGAAATTTTGAGGTTGAAATGGCATTGAGCTCTAAAACTACCCACTTTCTAAAATGTACATTGTTTGGACATTGCCAAAGGCTATTTAAAAAATTTATAAAAAAAAACAAAAAAACTTGTACAAATAGTGTACATTTGAGGAGGTGGGTGGTTTTAGAGCTTGTGCACTTTTAGAACCTTGAGAGTTGGCTTACATGCAGAATAGGGGCTGGTGAACCTCGTTGATGATTGGTGGGATGGATCGGGATGAATTGCCCCCTTGCTCATCCTTGAAGGAAAATGCTGAAATATTTTATTTGCCATGCATGATAAAATTTGCAAATTTTGAATTCATATTTGCAATAAGAGGCCCCAAATTAGTTAGGGGAGGTGTAGAAGATAAATTAATAAAGCTCAAAATAGGGGGTCTTTTTTGGTATGCACTTGTGGAATGACTTCAGAAGGACTAGTGAGGGGGCCGGTTCACCTCAGCTGTGGGATGGGAGTACCTTATCAATCTCATTGATCATCAGTGAGGTCTACCAACCCTCGCCTCTACATGTAAGCCAACTCTAAGGTAACAACAACAAATTGTTTAAGAGACATCTTCAATAGAACCAGTATACTGGCCTCCTAAGTATATATATTTTTTACTTTGCATAGGGTCAAAGCAAGAAAGACCAGTCCTATTTCAAGTCACAATGAAAATATACCTTCTTGTCATCCTCTATAACTTTTGAATTATAAACTTCATGAACTTGAAATTTTTATTGGAGGTGTCCAACTTCATGGTAATGAGATCCCTTCTTTTTAGAAATTAAAAAAAAATCACTTTATATTTTTAAATCATTTTAAAATTTTATCACACTACAAGGTTTAGGGGGTTTACTACGTTAGGAGTCCCCAAATTTAATGATATGAAATTGAAATTTTCATGGTCTATTTGTATAGTAGGAAACTTTATTCCTACCAAAGGAAATCTAAAAATATATTATTTTGTGTCCTCACATGAATACAAATAGCACGTGCAATCTAAATAATAAAGATGGTTCTAAAATAAATCTTTTGGTGAAATCTCATCACTACGAACTCTTTCCAAATGGACAATTTTTAGTTTAAAAAATAATAATTTTCCTATTTTTTACAAATTAAAATGTGAAATTATAGTGAAAGTACCTAATTTCATGAGATTTTATACTTTTCTAGTTCTCCTACTTAAAGAATTTTTCTATGCTTTTCCTTCATAGGGTACCTTTTTTTTAAAGGTTTATACAGTAGACATATTTTTCACATTTAAAAAAAAATCTAATTTTAAAGTGTTCCTGAAAAAAATGAATATTGTGCAAAACACTACGTCTTTTGAATGGTCTTTCTTGCAATGGCTCCGCTACTTATTAAACTTTGAATTTGAAATCATTATCATTAGAAGAGTGTCTAAAAGTAATTTGAATAGGCAAAGAAAAGAAAACTCAAATCTAAAAATTGAATTATCAAAATAAATTTATTCAAAAACAAGCAAAAATGTCAAAAATTATAGTGAATTTGACAAATCATATTTAATTCTTTTGGTTAAAGGCCAAAGATAGTTTAAATTTCAAAAATTACATTAGAGAAAAAATGGATCCTCTAGAGGGTTGTTAAAAAGCCTTCAAAGGACCCTAAAGTTTCTATTTTATTTTGCACTTTCACTAATTTTTTCCATGCTGCCTGATCACTTTATGTTGGGATATTGGATGATTGTCACTGTATGGAGTGGTTCAAAATCTGAATATTGTAGCTATAGGGTTGGTTTGACACATTGATGCTGAATAATTAATTAACCCCTAAAGGACCAAGGTCTTATTTTTGCCAAAAGCACTCAAAACTGCCATTTTTGTAGCAAAGAGTAAAAAAATTTGAAAATAATTTTTTCTGTACATCCAACCATAGGATCTTATACCATACTAGTATGACAATGTGTGGAAACAATTTCAGAAATTTTGACCACATAGATTAAAAGATATTTGTGTTTAAAGTGAAAAAAACAATTTTTTCAGTACCTTGCGGGACTGGATTATTTGAGTTTGAACTTTTTTAACTTAAATTTTTTGCACCATAGAGTTTTGAGATTTAAATCCTTATTGTGTGAAATTGAGTTGAGAGTCTAGGGGAAAAAAATTTCAGAAAAAACCTTACTTTTCATGCTTAAAAAAATTGTTAAGTAGAAGTAGGTATGAGAAAGAAGGAAAATTTAAATTATTAATATCTTTAAGATGGAATTAAAATGCACTAATTCCAATGGTGAGATTGTTCTAGCAAGCAAAAAAAATCATGTAAAATTTTTTCTTCAAAAAAATTGTAAAAATTGCATTCAGAAATGAAATCTATAAGTTATTTTTTTAGGAAGATGCTCTAACTACCCAAAAAACAAGATTGTCCATAACTTTCTCATAATAAGTCCAAATGGAATGAATCAAAGCTTTCCATGTACACAAAAATATAATATACAAGAAAAAAATTCAAAAAAAAAATTCAAAATTTTGCAAATTTATTTTTTGTTGCCTGAACTGCCCCCGTCCCCTATTTTGAGCTTTTTTGGTCATAAATTTTGTTTCCGGGCACTGAATGTGAAAAAAATTATATTCCCTCAAAGCTCATCAGTTTTTCTATCTTAAAAAAAAATTCAAAAAATCATGACAAAATTTCAGCCTATAGGTACCTGCCCAAAATCCAATTTGTCCCCCAAAGGAACAATGGTCCTTTAGGGGTTAAAATTCTCAAAAGTAGATTTGGCCTTTTAATATTTAATTATTAAAATTTCAACATTATATTTAGGTAAATTTTGAGAAATTTAGCAATCAATTAGCCTCGAAAGTCCCAAAATTTGGTGTGCATAAAGTTGAGAAGAAAAGTTATTAAAATCAACCCATGTGGGATATGTAAATTGGGATTAGTAGGAGTTCAACCGCTCATAGTTAAGTACAAAGTAGGAATTGTTTTTAAAGTAAAATTTTAGACCTCATTTAGGCATAGTAGAATCATTTTTTTCATAAAATTTTGGACTTACATAATGTGAAAAATCAAGCTAACTTTCATTTCCAAAAATCTGTTTGATATTTCAAGACTCCAATCAAAAGCTATAGACAAATTTTAGAAAGGGGTTGACATTTTCAAACATCCTCTTTAAGTTTTGTTCATAACCTTTTTTGGAGGCTCAAAATCACAAACTAATTTTTGGAAATGAAAGTTGATTGTCCAATATTTTTTGGTTCAAATTCTTTTGAAAAAATTATTCTACTATGTCAAAATGAGGTCTAAAATTTTACATTAAAAACAATTCCTATGATTTGACAATGAACGTTCAAACTCTCATTTTCAAATTATCTCATACCCTTTGAGGATTTATGATGGACAATAGATTTCATTTCTCCACCCTTCATTCTTAGAGTATGTCAATGAAGTATGTCTTTCACATTACCATAAAAACAATTTTGATTGTAGATGGTATTCAAACTTTAGTTTGAATTTTTTTGGCAACTTGCCATTATTAAGTCCTAACTTCACCCTTGCAAAGGGTGAACTCATAATAAGTGAGATTCTATAGTTCTAAGGTAGTATGGCCTTAAAGCGCCCATCTTCTTCAAACCGTCCTGTAGGTAGCTGTAGAATGAATGCCAGGTGATCCTTGAATGGACCTCTCTGGTCTGTTAATGAATTCAAGAAAAATTATTATTTTTATTGGTAGAGCCAATCATTGTCTTTGGTTTCTGCACATTTCTTTATAAGTCACAAGGGGACGGATTTTGGGACACCTATGGTCACAAATAGGTGCCTATAACCAGAAACTTTGAAAATTCATAAGTAATTCAAAAATGCTTGAAAAAATACAAAACTACTTGTGTTGTGTTCTGCATTTATTTTTCTTTCTCTGAAAAATAGGCTAAAAATCATTTTGTCCATGAAAACCTGTAAAAAAGGCAAAACAGCTGGTAAATGGTCGCTTTAAGGCCATACTACCTTAGTGGTAACATAGAACTCACCTTCCAGAGGCCTCATTTTTTCTCTAAAGTTGGAAGATGTATTATAAAATGCATAATTCAATGATGATTTTGAAACAATAGTTATAAAATAGGATTCATAGATCATATCCGTAAATGGTTAAATCAATGACTTCAATAACCAACATTTTTCAATTAAATTTAAAGCCAAAAATAAAAAAATTCCTTCTAAAATCAATTGTAGGTTGAATATATTAGTCATTTTCACAAGAATTTTTTTCTTTGTAGTTCAAAATGTTATATAATTTTTCTATTCAAGGTTCAATATACAATGGTGTCCATTGCAAATCTTGATTTTCCAGTGTTGAAGATTCTTAAAAATGAGCCTCAAACACACTAGATCTTGGAGAAAAAATCACATTAGAAATCAATTTAAGAAAATTGTAGAATGGATTTTGAAAAGTCATATATTGATTGGGGTTATGCATGTTATGCCCTTTAACCACATATTTTTCTTTGGGTGACCAAATTTTTTAGATTTGATATGTGAAAAGAGGATTGAAAGACTCTATATCACTTTCATAGTTTTAACACCATTGTGATCATTATAATCTCTCAATCTATAAGTGATATTGTTGTGATTTCTTTTCCCATGTGATCTCTAACATCTCTAGTTTGAATTTGTAAAATCACAATGCAATAAAATCAACAATTTTTTCAAAATGTTGGAAATTTTGTTCAATTTAGAGCAAATTTCAAGAAGCTCAGAAAAAAACCTTGGGCATTTAGGAGTTAGGGTTAACAATGCAGTTTTGTAAGACAGAAACCTGACGCAAACTAATTACCGTAGATGACGGTCTGCTCCTTTGCCACCCAAGTGCTGAAATGGAGTTTCCACGTCAGATTCTCAAGGGGTCCACGTCACCCCAACCCATTCACAAGACGACACGTGTCACCATTTCCCAAATTTCTGCCGAACTGAATCTGACCTTCGCGTGCGGTACACGAGAATTTCATCTTCAGTGTAAAATCGAGTCGAGATTGCAACCAATCCATCGATCGATCGATCGCTCCCCCCCCCCCCCCAAGAGATCGATCGCAATCTCTCTCGTTTCGAAAGGGCCGCGAGAGTCCGGAGAAGCATGTCCGTAGCCGCTCCCCGGTTTCCGTTTCCCCACAATCACTCCTACCCAGGCTGCACTCCCGGAGACGGACGGAACTCCCACAAGCAAGCTGAGGGCAGTGTCGTCGCAGTTTCCTTCCGCTGCATTGGATGGGACGTCGACATACTGTAATAAGATGATGAGTGGGTCCAATCTGGACGGAGTTCACCACCCAGGTAAGGTATTGAATACTGAACAAGAAGAAGAAGTTGTTTTTGTTTGTAATTTTTTTTTTAAACAAATGGACAATTCCCAATGAAAAAGAGGACGCAGAACGCAGAACCAGAGGACAACTGAAGTGGCAGTCCTTGCTTCAGTACATTATTGGGACGGACTTGGCTACTAACCGCCTCGGAAGTCTTCCCGATTCATCACTCTCCAGGATGGATAACATGGATAAGCAGCAGGCAAGGACGGGAACCCTGTGAGTCAAGTATACTATCTTGGGAAGCCTAGGAAGTTGATCGTAGCAGACGACGGACGCTTCAAGTGAGTGCCGGAGACCGAAAGTCAACTGGAACCAAGTTCGCACGCTGTGTGCTGCCATCATCGGCGGACCTCGCTAACTTAACGTAGTCCTCGGCATCTCCCACTCGATCAATATTCAAATTATAGCACTCCCACTCAGTCCGATGATCCAAAAAACAGTGGAAAAAGAAGATTAATTAATATAAAGGGGTAATAAGTTATACGGAGGGTCAGGACTACAGTATTGTAACAGGAACTTCCCACGGTTATCGATCGGTTGCAAGGGTGCCGTGATGGCAATCCAGTGAGGGGAGAACGTCGAACGGCTACAGTACCGCCGGTGAAGGAGCCAGAAGCTTAGTCCAAGAGTTATCTCGAGGACGGATGCAGACGAAGTTTCTTCGCTGACGATCTCACACCCGGCTTAAACTTACACCAAACATTACGGACATTACGGAGCAGGAAATTGAGCAGTCTCCTTCTCAAAGTCCCCTTCAGTTTGCCATTAAGAAGTCTCCCTGTCCAAGCCCCCTCAATTTGCCACTCACAAGTCTCCCTGTCTAAGCCCCCCTCAATTTGCCTCTTAGAAGTCTCCCTCTCCAAGTCCCTTCTCAAAGCCCCCTTCAGGTTGAGCCGGAATTTGGGAAGTCTCCTTCTCAACCCCCCCTTCAATTTGTCATTATGAAGTCTCCTTCTCAAACCCCCCTTCAATTTGTCATTACGAAGTCTCCTTGTCCAAGCCCCCTCAATTTGCCTCTTAGAAGTCTCCCTCTCCAAGTCCCTTCTCAAAGCCTCCTTTAGGTTGAGCCGGAATTTGGGAAGTCTCCTTCTCAAACCCCCCTTCAATTTGCCATTAAGAAGTCTCCCTGTCCAAGTCCCCTCAATTTGCCTCTTAGAAGTCTCCCTCTCCAAGTCCCTTCTCAAAGCCTCCTTTAGGTTGAGCCGGAATTTGAGAAGTCTCCTTCTCAAAAAACCCTTCAATTTGCCATTAAGAAGTCTCCTTGTCCAAATCCCTCATTTACCATTGAAAAGTCTCCCTCTCTAAGCCCCTTCAATTTGCCTCTCAAAAGTCTCCCTCTCCAAACCTCCTCATTTGTCATTGGGAAGTCTTCATTTGAATGTCATGACCTTTGGATTGGTGTAAATTGTCAAAAGGGCATCAAATGGAATGAAATATAACAAATAAATAAACAAAGTTTTACAATGAGAACCTCCCAAATTTTAGTTAAACCCACTTCTTGTAATTGGGGAGGGGATGGGGTACAATTTGAAGACTTCTGATGCTACATAGGAAAAAGTGCGCTCTACTTCATTGGGCCTTGCTGGAGATCCATCATTTTTGAATTCATATTGTAAACCCATTCAATTCCATGGACTGTGCAATTTCAACCAATCAAAATTATCAAAAATTTGGCTTCTTTGCCTTTCAATTTAGTGTACACATAACTTCAACAACAACAAATTTTTGTTATAAGTTGCTATAGATTTTTGTTATTCATATATAGCGATTATTAAGGATTCTTTTTGTGTAGCACACCTAGTGACAAGGACAAAATGATGGTAAATATTTGATTTGTATTTTTACATGTTATTTTGTTGGACAATTGCCAACTCCACACAACCTTTTGCCTACAGAGTGCCAAAAAGTGCACACACAAAGCTCTCATATATATATGAATGTGATTTGGAGACTTTCAATTTTCTTCACATGTCAAATCAAAAAAAATTGGTCACAAAAAAATATGTGGTTAAAGGGCATAACATGCATAACCTCAATTAATTTTTGGTTTTTCAAAATCTATTTTACAAATTTTTAATGTGATTTTTCTCCAATATCTAGTGTATTTGAGGCTCATTTCCAAGAGCCCTCAATACCCAAAAATCAAGATTTGCAATGGTCCTAGCACAAAATCTTGAATAGAAAAATCATAATCATTCATTTTCTAAATTAAATTTATAATGCTAAAACTAGGTGACAAAAAAAAATTCCAAAAATACAATCAACTAAAAATAATAATTTATGAACCATGCTTTCTCTGTTTTTGATCTAAATAATTTTATGTGACTTCTAAATAAAATAAACATTTCACCATTAAATTAAGATGTTAAATTAATGAACAATTCCCTTGATAGTTAATGGCCAATTGGCTAAAGACCTCCTACCACGCTTGAACATTGGTGGACCAAGTTCACATGGAGGGCTACAAGGTCTAAATGAACTATTCACTGTCATGTGAATCCGATAGGTGGAGAGGGATACAATAAGAATTCCACATGTACTAATTCCCTCGAGATTGACCAATCTTGATTAATGGGATTGTCTTTCGATTTTGGTGAAATGAAATCCTATTTTTTTGCTCATTTACTCCAACAAGACAAGTGGTGGAATTCTTCTCATTTTCTAAAGCTTTTTCTACCCACTAAGTTAGCATAGTAAGAGGCCCTATAATGGTTCAATTCTCACTAGTAATCCCCATCCTAAGATGGTCAAGCCTAGTGTACTCTATTTGATGCCCATTCAATGGTTCAATTTGTACTAGTCAAGTAGAAGTACCATTTGTGATAACTTAAGCATTTCAACATGGAGGAAGTGGGAAAGTTGATGAGAAATTGAGCTCAACGTATGCAATCATAAGGATGAAGAGAATCCAAGAAAAAAGAACGATTTTTTTCCACAAAAATGACTATTTTAGGATATATAATAAATGTGAATTTTCAATTGAAGTCATTCCAATCTTATAAAACTCACCTATCAAGGTTAGCTGTAGCAAAGAGGAAAGAAAGATGAGTGGATGAAAAGGTAGATTTTCAATGAACAGTGCATGCAACTATTATGCACAATAGGTCTCCCTATGAAGCTAGGATCGGAGGGTTGTTCAAAATAGGAACTTGTACCTTAGTCCCCATCCTCTACATCGAATCACTTCGTTTGAAACTATTCCACCATTTTGTCCTTGTGTTATTAAAATAAAAATTAAAAAAAAACTATTCCACCGTTTCCATCATTCATAGTCATAGTGTTACCTCCAGAATAAATGCTACAATAGAAGCCAGTCCACTTCAACATGCCATTTCAACATGCCACGATATTTGGATGCACTCCATTGTCGTGTGACTCATTTTATTCTCTCACAATTTCAATTTTTTCTTGCACAAACAAGTCAAATATCAACAGAATCAGCTATGGTACTCCAGTGTGCCCCATTTTTTTTAAGAAAAAAAATCTCTCTCTCTCTCTCACTCAAAGTTACCCATTTTTTCTTACTCCCAAAAGTCAATAGCCAGGGTTGTGGAAACCCACAGGGAAGAAAATGCCATGATGATGAGGAGTGTCTGCAAGTCCAAAAAGGCTCCACCGCTTGTCAACATTCAAAAGCGACGATCCAGGAAGCCCTCCACTCAACGAGTCGCCAGCAACGGTACGGGGAACCGTTGGGGCCACTGGAACGGGCGCCAGGCCAAGCGCCTGAACCGGTACAAGCCGCGCTACCCGCCTTCCCAGTGCCGGGGGGTGCCGTTTAGCGGCGGGAAGCCCGCTCCCGGCCACTTGGGAAAGGGAGCACGGTCGCCAACCACGCGGTAAAAGTGACGCGCAGCGGCCATGCGCTCCGCACCCCCTTTGCACCAGCCTGACGTTGGCTGGCACTGGTGCCCTTCTGGCCAGGCGACGGAGGCGGCCCCCACCGAGCTCTTGCCTGCTCCTGCGCCTGCTTTGACGCTCTGCTCGGCTAAATCGCTGAAATCGCTAAAACCCTCCCACCAGTGCTCCATCTTCCGCAGTTCTTCCCCTACTCGTTGCCGCGCTGCTTGCAGCGCTTCTTCGAAGCCATCTTCAAGCAGGTGCAACCCCGAGCTTAGGAAAAGAAGAGCTCGGGATCCAGGATCGCTTGAGGCATTGGAGGTGAGAATTGGTGCCTTCGCTGATCAGTTTTGGGTTCTCCGATTGGTATTGTGGCGTGGGTTTGGCCGAGATGTGGGATCGGATGACCGTCGCTGGTTTGATCGCCTCTTGTGGGAATGTGGGGGTTGAGATTGGGTTTTCGTCTAGGCGTTGGTGGACAGGGATCTCTGAATGCTAGAGTATTTTGGTTTCGGTTTTAGTTTCTCTTCTGTGTTCTCGGTTATTTCGAAGCGAGGTTGGTAGGTGGTGCCGCGCGGGGGGAGCTTGTGGAAGCTCTCTTCCAGTAGTTTGGACGATCGAAAGGTTTTTGCTGGTTTGGAGTTGTGACGCGTGGGGGGGTTTTGCGGGTTCCGCGGTTCTTGTGCTGCGTAATGGGTGTAGGCTGTCGTTTGTGGGTTACATTGGTGTTATCGATTGAGTGTTGGAAGTCGTTTCCGTGGACCCGATCTACCACGTGCTGGGTGATCTGATTGCTGGGCGTGTGTTCCGATGCGGATGTATGCATGGAGTGGCTTTTTGCATGGCGCCATAGCCAAGTTTCTGAACTTCGGGCCATGGTTTCTGCTGTGTGCTTCTGCTGAGGCAGGATACCGAGGGGTTGTTACATTCTAGTCGCCACCTGTTGTTGTAGTTCTGAGATCTTCCAAAAGATCGTCCCGATGTTAAAAACGAAATGGTGTTCTGAATTTGTGCATGACAGATTGAATTCGATCCGCCAGGTCGAGATGGCGCAGGGAAGAGGCAATGCCAAGGCTATTCTTTCCGTGGTAGTCGTGCTTGCATTTTCGCATGCAGTAGCCGCTAAAGACATCACCGTGGGCGGCTCCTCACAGTGGGACATCCCCTCGGGTACTAATGCCGGTTTCTACGACACTTGGTCCGCCGGGACCACCTTCGCCGTCGGTGATAATTTGGGTAAGCCCCTCTCTCGCTAACCACCATCTCTTCCACATGCTCTCTCCCATTTCACCAACAACTCTCCATCAAAATGCACACTGTACATCTTGTAGCACGCATTCTGAACTCTTCCATTCTTTTCTGGCACAGTCTTCGAGTACACGGCCGGTGGACATGACGTCCAAGCGGTCACCGCATCCGAATACAGCACTTGCACCCCAAGTTCCACCAACGAGAGGCTCTCTACCGGTAACGATAAAGTCCCCCTGCCCAAGGCCGGAGACTACTACTTCATCTGCACATATCCCACTCACTGCGACAGCGGGATGAAGGTCAAGGTCACCGTGGGCGGTGCTGCCACTCCTCCAGCCACTCCTCCTGCGACTCCTCCAGCCAGTCCCCCTGCGACTCCTCCAGCCACTCCTCCTGCGACTCCTCCAGCCACTCCTCCTGCGACCCCTCCAGCCACTCCTCCTGCGACCCCTCCAGCCACTCCTCCTGCGCCTCCTCCAGCCACTCCTGCTCCTGCGCCTACTCCAGTTATTGTGTCTCCCGTGCCAGCACCTGTTGTGGCTCCAACTCCAGTTCCTGTAGTGTCACCACCCGCTGGAGTGCCAGGGCCCAATCCTTCAGTGCCAGCGCCCAGTTCTGGAGAGCCTTCGCCGGCCTCACCGTCGAGTCCCACGATTTCTCCAGCGCCTGCTCCGGGATCTGCACATTCGGTGCGTGTGGGATTTAGTGTTGTAGGAGCTGCGGTTGTGGCTGCTATCGGTGCTCTGTTGTTCTAGGTTTTTGAGTTCAGAATTGGGGTAGACGACGCGGACATCTTGTAGCCTGACAATAGAAGGCGAGTGTTGCGATAAAACCTGATTCATCATTCTTTTGGAATAAGCGGTGCTTGGAGATGAGATGAGATTGTGACTGTTTTGTATAGCGTGCGCTAGCCTCTGATATTATTTTTTTGTGTTCCTTAGTTTCGGAACTGATGAGTGTGCTCTCATGCTTCTCACAGTGTGGGTGATGTTTGTATTAGTAAATCGGCACGGATGTGCTCTCGTAATTTCTAATATCTTCTGTGGTTCTTGATTTTGAATTGTGTCCTGTTGTCTTTGTCATTTCATAGCTTCTAGAATGTTTGTTTAATGACATTACCCCCATTGAATTGGGGTAGAGGACGCGGACAGCGGTGTTGCCTGATAATAGAAGGCGACAGGTTGTGAGGTGATTGCAATGCAGCGTTTTCTATTTGGGCGACATATTGCTCTTGTCAGATCATTTCGACCTATCCCCTGGCTCTCTCCAGATATTCCCCGATGCTGAGAAGGCCCAAGGGCTCTGCTATTCCAATTAAGAGACGTTGCTGTGATGTTTAGCTTCCGCTGGTCACACCACATTTTTATTTTGTTCCTTAGTTTCGGAACCGAGCTTGCTCTCATGCTTCTCATGGTGTGTTGAATGTTTGTATTTGTAAAACGGCACGCATACAGTTCTCTGCATTTCTACGCTGCTGTTGTGTGCATTTGGGATAGTATTCTGTTGCATGCGACGCCGTAGTTTTGTATTTTCTAGAAGGTGCTATGAATGTCATTGTCCCTGCAATTCTCTGCCAGTCTCCAGGTTCCTCCAGGCTGTTTGTGTCAGAACTGGTAGGATATTGTTGCATCTGCATTCGATTACTATTCTATCTGATGTAAGGTACTGTGCGCATCTGCACATCCAGATGGGATTGGGACCACTACGTTATAATGGAGGAATGTTGAAAAAGAAGTCTGGACATAGTGACAGTGACATTTCCTTCTACGTCGCTGGCGTCACGTACACGTGAGAATGGTGCAATCCACTTTTTGCGTATGAAGAGGGAGAGTTTTAGCTCCTCATCAATCAAGTTGTTTCCTTTACGGAGACTATTGATTGTCACATTGCTTTTTGCTTGCTGAATGATTGTCTTTCGTGTAAAAGTGGCAACTGTAGCTTATTCTCTCAGTTAATCTCTTACCTAAAAACTTTGAAACCATTCTCCAAATTACATTCAATTGGTCAGGATCGGGGGACGCACAGTTAGGTGGGTAATGGTGAACAGTGCTTCTATGAGTTTCAACGAGTTTGGAGATGAGCCACGTAGACGCAAATTGGTTAGTAGTACATAACTGGTTGAACATTTTTCAATTGATCTTCATCATTCAAGTAGGAATCAAGTCTACAGAAAAGTGCAACTTGTAATGGCAATGGTGGTGGCTTGCCAATGGTCTGGTGCCACATTAGCACTGAAAAGTCGATAACCGGTTATAATGGGCTTCACAACTGTGACTTTTGATTTAACCAAATGAGGGCGAGTATTAGGTACCTCCAACAACTCGGGGGGTCAGGAGGTCCATTGGAGTTGGAGGTTGAATTGGAGCTTTCTATTGCAAAGATACAATTCTTTGCCAGGAGGTCCATTGGAGTTACCAAGAGGGCTATTGGAGTTGGAGGTTGAACTAGAGCTTTCCATTGCAAAGACACGATTCTTTGCCATGTTGATGTTGGAGCACAATCATTCATTGTCTCCGTCAACTGTAGTAAATTTAGGGGGTCTATTACACTCCTTATTCCATCATTTTGTATAGTCATCTCTACTCTATAGGAGCGATAGATAGTGGATGTGTAGGATAAACTTGATAACTCAAATACAGTGATTAGACATTTTGAATATATGGCAGGCATAATTTTTCCTTAAAATAACCTCTATCTAAGTTGTCATCCAAGCCCTCCATCTCTACAAGCTGAAATGCAAAGGTTGGAGGTTGGAGAGGAGCTTGGGAAGGTCCTACTCCGTTCAAATTCGGAAATACAATCATTGAATGGAAACAATCTTTAAATAATGCACACCTTCCAACTAGTGACCCTATTTTTATTGTTGAGTTAAATAAGGTCCAAAATTTTAAGCAATATAGGAAAGATGAATTGTAAATGGCCTATAGCATAGGATGGTAGAATTACTACAAAATTTTGGGTTAGAAATATTTTTGGATGATTAAATAGATTTAATCCATTTTTTATAAATTTCACCTAAGTTTTTAATGTAAGTAACTTCATCATTTCAATAATCCTTGGTTTCTTGCATAATCCACATTAAATGAAATAAATATAGTTCAACATTCTTTTATTGCTAAAATTGAGGCATCAATTTTATGACCAATATATGATCTGAAACCATGATGGTAGCTATCTTAAACTTACATATGGTGCAACATAAGTAGCTATAAAGTGCTAGAGCCTATTATGGCTCATTTATTTTTACATATACTTTGATTTTCCACTCTTGCTAGATTGACTTTAAGGACAAAATTAACCTTTTGCATTGATTCATACACAAAATTTTAGATTTGAATTTCTAAATCACATTGATACAAAAGATGGTAAAGATGGTAAAGATTAGTCTTTTAGTCACAACTTTGTAATAAAAAATGGTTTTAAGAAAATCCTTATAAATGATGTGTTCAAGTTATGCTCTACAATCTTAATTTTAAGTGAATTTTTTTAATAAATTAATTAGAAAATCCATATATAATTGTGTATAAAGTTTTGTACAAGATATTTAGGCATTTAAGGATGAATATTAATGGATCTTAACATATTTTTTGGTCCAACACTAAGCTCATACAAAACTTAAGAAAAAATATGAAGTTCTTTAGCTTTCAGTGAAATTATGTCTTCAACTATTGAAAGCTATTCATGCATGAACAATGGAAATAGTTATGCAAAATCAAATGAACTAGTAGCATAAATCTATAAAATTATTCAATTAAATTGATTGCTTTCTAGAATTGAAAGAAAGGAATAAACTATTCTACCTTTGTGAATGACCAAAAAGTCAACAAAATCAATATTTCTATGAAGTCAATATTAGCCCTTGAACTTGTATAAAATCAAATGGTTGCTTAAGAAGTTGCCCATAGAGAATTAAAAAGTGTCTCAAAGCATGACAATAGGCTTGCTACATACAAATTCTTCAAGGTTTAAGAACAATATGAGTGTACATACAAGCATCAAAATTGTTGCTTATATGTACATACATTGCAACATCTTGGTTGACTTGACAAGAAGTTCCATCTATCTATCAAGTAAATTCTTCGAATGTATTTAAAATATTTGAGCATATAATTATGAGAATGTATATAATACTAGATAAATGTTCAACATGACCCATTTGATGAACGTTCAATATGACCAACGTGGTCAAAAATGTGTCTAATAAGACAACTTTGGTTTTGATGGCTCAAATTCCTATTCAATTAAGCATCCTTGCATTGAATACTTTGCCTTTTGTTAATTTGATCAAACCTCAACCAACCTTAAATTACTCACTAAAGCTTCTATACATTCAAAGATTCTTTGGAAATTCAATCTAAGTGGTTGTGCTTGATGTTTAAGGATTAAAGATTTAGGAATAGTCCAAATTTCAAAATTTAATAAAATATACTATCAAATGCAACTTAGAATAAGAAATTAATCCACTATGAAATAAAAGTTATAAAACATAAATGAAATAACATACTAATATATTCTAAAAATTCAACAAATAATTGCACTTGGTTCAAAAAATATTATTTTGGGAAAGAGATGACATGAATGCTAGCTTTCAAAATGATACTTGTCATAATTTTCATTCCTCAATCAAAATAGAATGATTCATATTTTCACATGTACTCATACACCAATAAAATCAAGTCCAATTTTTTCCAATTAAATATTCAAAGTGTATTTGTTGTTTAGATTGCTCAAGTTTGCTTCTAAGGCAAAAGAACCTTAAAGCTTTTGCAATACTTATTAGGATTGCACAAAGTAAAGCTCACAAATTAGAGGTATTTATTAAGCTATAGCCACATGTAAGTTCATTTTAGTTGCTTGTATGTTGGAAAACAAACTAGAATATTTGTTCTATACTCCTATAGACCATTACATTCAAGTTTTCATTTTTGTCTTCTCTTCCCACACATGTTGATGTCTAGTAATGATTTTTTTATCATTGAAATAAGGTGAAAACACTCAAAATTGCCCCATATCCATTCATGACAAGTGGACTTCCATTGAAAGTGTCCCCTAAAGTGACATTAATCCCTAAATGCCAGAGGCACCAAGTTTGGGTGTCAATAATATTTTGAAGTTAAATAAAACTTAATTAAGTTGCTATTTTTAGTATTTTATATTTTAGAAAAAATCTTTTTGAAGTCTAGTTTTAGCATCAAAAATTTGATTTTGAAAATGATTGATCACAATTTTCTATTCAAGATTTTGTGTAAGGGTGTCCATGGCAATCTTGACTTTTTGTAGTGTTGAGGGCTCTTGGATATGAGCCTCAAATACTACAAAAAGTACTCATTAGAAATTCATTTAAAAAAATTGTAGAGTAGATTTTGAAAAGCCATAAATTGATTGGGGTTATGCATGTTAGGCCCTTTACCTTTGTATATTTTTGTGACCAAATTTTTAGATTGGGCATGTGAAAAGATGATTGAAAGACTTCAAATCTTTTTTGTAGCTTTGACACCCTCATGCTCAAACATTAAAATCTTTCAATCCATAAGTGACATTGTTGTGTTTTCTTTTCCTATGTGATCTCTAACATCTCTAATTTGAAATTGTATAGATACAATTTAAAAAAAAACTGAAACAACTCATGAAAATACCATTTTTTTGTTCAATTTAGAACAAATTCCTAGAAGCTCAAAACAAGCCTTGGCCATTTTTGGAGGCAATTGTGATTGGTTGATTGTTGCATTTCTGGATTTTAGTTCCATAACCAAGCTATGTGATGATTTCAAAAGCCTAAGCAGCGTTGACTTTAAAAATTCATAGACATAGTAATTACATATCTTATCCAAAAATTCTATTTTTTTTGTTTGAAAATTCATGATTTTCAACTATTAATACTACAAAAATGTTTTTTTTTGTTTTTTTTGTTTTTTTGTTTTTCCCCTAGAAAAAGATGCCTCCAACTATGTTGAATTTCTTATTTTGACATTTTTGGGGTGTTTTCACTTTAGTTCCAAAGGCACTTGAGTTGGCATGATAGCTTAAAAAATGGTACTCCACAAACAAACAAACAAAAGAATTAAAATGAAAAAAAAAACAGCCAGGGTGCCTTGACTTTACAAGGCGGGTCTGACTGACAAGCTGACGTGGACTACCACCTGAAATGATAATTGATCCCAAATTTCCCAATTGGGGGCCCTGGTCATCAATTTTGCAGGACTTTTTATCCAATTTTGCAGGACTTTTTATCCAATTTTTATTTTATTTTTTTACCGTAGAACTCAATGTAAATTGGTATTCCTTCCTTCCTGTGGCCCTCTTCAGATCTCAAAATTAAAAATACAAATTCAAATTTAACAAACTTCATAATCTATTTATAAATAATAACTTATTAAACATTGTTCACCACTTGTATTGATGGTCCCATTCAACGGTGCAAAGTGTTGAAGAGTGAGAATGTTCTTCCAAAAAGAATGAGGCGGTATAGCCTCCTTTACTCATATATGAAAAATTCAAAAAGTGATTTGGAATAAACGTTGGTTTTAAAAAAGAAAAGAAAGAAAAGAAAAGGCAAAAAGGTGATATTTTTGAGTATATATATTTGTGGACTTACAACATTGTGTGGGGAGATTCACATATTCATTGATATAGAATATACTAAAGTATTTATATATTCTTTTTCCTAGACTCACATTAAAAAGATTCCTTTTTTTGAGCATGTTTTCTTAGCCTTCAACACTCTTATAAGGAATTTCATTAAAATGGCACTATTCAACTATTTTGCAACTTTGGTAGTTTTTGTGGTTAAAACTGGACGGTTTGAAATGTACAATTGTCCTAGATTTTTTGAAATCTATACCTTTTGTAGATGTTTGAAATCCACACCCATCTTGGATGGTACTTTTAGGGTTTAGATCATGCAATGTGAAATCTATAATAGTCCTAGATTTTTGAAATCTTTAACAGTCCTAGATTTTTGAAGTCTATAATAATCCAAGGTTTTTGAAATCTATACTTGCCTTAGATGGCACTTTTATGGTTCAAACTATGCAATTTGAAAATGGCACATGGAATACCACCATTTTAACAAAATTCTCCATTTGGGGGGAGATCTACATGCATTACACTAAAAATTGTATTTAGTGTAGTATGTTATTTAGTCACTTAGATGACTTTACAAGTAGCACATGCTTGCAAAAATCTTAGTTTACAAATGATGTCATTGAAATCCATGTCTTTGTTGTTGAAAGTATTTGCAATAGTGGTAACATGAACTAATTATGATACTTGACAAATATATTGACATTTCCAATACTTGATATTTAGTGTCAATAACACAAAATATTGATTTTTAGTGTGGTTCATATAGAATATTTTTCAAGTTCTTTTATTTTTTCCAAGTTCATATGACAGTGATTCCTTGCTATATTTTTAAACCTTTAAAAGTATTTTGGAGAATTGTATATGTTATAAGGTAGTACTACTCCCATAATCAACACTTTTCCAAATACAACACCTATAATTTAAACCAAAATGTCACAAAAATCTAGATATTGATTATCAAAGGTGTACCCAATTGAAACATGAAAGTATGAGAGCCTAGTGTTGCTTTTAACTAAACTTGGAGACAATACTTTCAAAATTCAAAATTTATTTATATGATCTTCAAATAATATATGCTAAAGTGCATTGGTATTCTATTTAAATTGCCCATGAAATTCAATAATGATAGCAACTATACTCAATTATAATTAGTGGTAACTATAGTTAT
Organism: Climacium dendroides; assembly: GCA_950106755.1. Classification (NCBI taxonomy): domain Eukaryota; kingdom Viridiplantae; phylum Streptophyta; class Bryopsida; order Hypnales; family Climaciaceae; genus Climacium; species Climacium dendroides. Next base: position 12,949,520 of record OX467091.1, on the reverse strand, counting down.
AGATGCATAACATTGTTTATCAATGACACATGGGTTCCTTTTGCACCCTTTTTGAAAAGAGGTTCCCTAATACACTCACTCAAATCATATTCTATTTTTGTTTTAGCCGATTGCAATTCTTGAATTTATTGGTCATTAGAGACCATTTGAGGTCACTAGAAGGCCTTTGTAGGGCAACCGCTTGTAGAGGAAAGGATAGTGTCACCTTTATTGTCCACTATGCTACTAATGCTACTATGCTGCCAATGAAGTTGGAAGTTCCAAGAGTGCAGACAATGAAGTAGGTTTGGCTACAACTTAGGTGGAATGTGGACAATATGCAAGTCAATAAACTATGATTATTTTATAGAAGCATGGCAGTTGACAATGGCCTTTTCTTATATATATGCTCAAAGGATAAACACTTTTAAATTGAATAACTTCAATATAATAAGCATATTTGACCACACAAATGGGGATGTGTTGGAGCAGGAAAATTGCCACAAAGTGTTATATGGACAACAATCATATTTTGGAAGCGCAAACGATGCAGTCAAAGTGAAGAAGGCAATGTAGTTGCCAATATAAGTGTTTTTAATTATTGAATAGTTTGAATAGACTCAGTAGAGGAATTATATGCATAATCATAGTAGGGCAGGATAATTTAGTAGCTAAGGTGTAGTCCATTGTGATTTACAATAATAAGGATGTTGCTAGAAGGTGGATTCCATTGCGGAATGAGATCAGCTCAAGGATTACGTTGAAGCTTGCAACAAGTAGTCTGTGGTCAAAAAATGCTCATGTGCATGGTGAAGAATGCTTTATGGGCACATAGAAGGTGCACATTGTCTGCTTCAAGTTTCATGCCAACAACATTAGAGGCAGGGATGTGCAGAAGCTGGTGGCAATTCAAGTGTGTCATGCTTATCAATGTTGACAATTGGAATTGGATGAGAGTAGTGTATGTATCTCACTTTAGTAGTGAGTTGTATGAAAGTTTGGAGGCACTACCACTTCCAAAGCTAAATGATGTGTTTTGGTCCATACTAGATTTGCATACATTTGAGGCCTTTCATTTGAAGATGTCCCATGATGTTGCGGCTATAATGAAGGGGAGCATGGGAAGCAAGGTTGCACATGTGCAATGGTTCCTACTAGTGACGTAATAGATGATTTGTTTGTGTTAGCAGATGACATGCGGCGCACTCTTGCAATATACGTCTTCTGATCTCCCTTTGCTTTACTTCTGACAAGCTAAATAGATCTTGGATGGGATGAAAAATGGTAGGGTGGGTAAAATATCACCAAATACATAGTCAGTCAAGAAAGTGTTGGATTTCGTTACCATCTAGCATGGCAACAGTTATACATGAACTTTTACTATGTGAAGTATAGACATGAAGGGCAGCAGTGGGTGGCAATGGATCAAATTGTGATTCCAGACACGGTGAAGATGGAGGTCTTGTTTAGGGGCAAAGTGATGCTTACGTTTGAGGTCAGAATATGTATCCACAATGTCATCCAATGGGAAGAATTTGTCATCAATCAATTTTTGAAATAGAAGTCCTTTATTATAGAGCCCACCACTTTGTTGGAAGAATATAGTTGGGTAATGAATACAATTGCTTCCTAAGAGAAATGGAGCTCGTTTGATCATTTCTAACGACATGTTTTGAAGGAACTTCCCAAGATCAAACGGTTGTGACTAGATTGTCGTAAAATTCACCTCTGAATCACTTGCAACTTCCTCTACACTTGTACCATCCTCGGTCTCTATTGAATCATCGTTGGGAAAGTCAGACTGAAATACAAAATATATGGATTGGTGCCCCAATCTTTGACCCAAAGCCATGCTCAAGAGTTCAACCTGTTACTATAAGAAACCCATGTTTTAGATGATAAGCTTAATTTTTTTAAACAAATTTTAGGTGATGTTCAATGCAATAAACCCGTCAACATTGATGTTACATTGAATGTTTTTGTTGACATAAAAACATGGATTTGTTGCATTGGACATCACCTAAAATCCATTTAAAAAATTAGGCTCATCACCTAAAACATGGGTTTTGTATAGTGTGTAACCTAATCTAAATGATTCCCGTAACTAAGTTGCACAAAGACTACCTTGCAATATAGCTTGTGGTTGCAATACTCAATCAACAAGAAATCTACAACAGTTGATCAACAAGAAGGCAGCGTTTTGGGGTTCTCTCAAGTATTTTGTGTGAACAACTAAACAATGTCTACCAAACACAACAACTTGTGGCTTGAGCATACTAAGTGAGAAAAAATTGAGAAAAAATTGAACTAGGCATGCAATGAGAAGCAAAGTGTAAGATAAACCAACCTATGACAATCCAAATGCCAATCAAAAACTGGAATGTACACCATTAGAACTATTTTGCTTGTAATGAAATGGCTCCCATTTGGGCTGTCATAGGCAAAGTTACCTTAAGTGTGTGCTATCACTACTACAGATTTCAACAGATTTCTGTCAAATTTTGACCGGATCAACACGACCAAAACAACAGAAAAACTAAATTTTCTAGTAGTGTACAACTTCCAATAATCTAGAACATGACAAAATTCAAAACTTTAATATTGAGAGCTTGGTTGTGTTGGAGGTGACATCTTAGAATTTAATAGCAGACATTTTGTGAAGTCCTATCAGCCATTGCCACTTGTAATTTTGATTATTAATCTGTGTTGTCTCCTATCAAATATGTCATCATATATATCATACCCTTATGCCATTGCATTCATGTTTCAATATGTAGATTGTTATCCCATAAGGTAGAATTGCACACCATGTACATAATGAGGAATTTGCCCTTACTCCATTGGTGAAATTTTTCTTTGTTTTTCCACATAAAGAAATGTAAGAAATGGCGAAAGCAATTGAAATTGCATTTCTTTGACAACAAAGTATGAGTTTGATATAAATTTCTAAAGTGTCATTGATGAATCCATTATTGTCACCGAAGACATCAATTGTAGCCAATAGTTTTTTTCATGCATGGAAAAATTTGATTCATATCATTTCAACAAAAGATTGAAAAAAAACATCTTCTATGAAAAATAACATATATTAGGATTCATATTCAAATTGATTTTTTATAATTTTCTTTAAAAAAAAGTAAACTCCATTTGGTTTAGTATAATCTTCTATTCAACAATAAAACATATTTCAAATTTTTGTTTCTAAATTCTTAGCTCAATTTTTCAATATGAAAAATTGAAAATTCAATACTAGTAGAGCAAAATTTTTAAGTTATGATGATACAAAGCCCAAAAATGTAGGAGAGCAATGTACCCAAAAGAAAATTCTTTACTTTAAATGCAAATATCTTGCTATGTACATGGGCAAAGTTTTTGGAATTCCTTCCATATAGTTATACATTAGGTTAGCAATATTACCAGTATACCATATAGTTATTATGTATACTAAAAAAACAAATTAAAAAGTAATTTGCACTTTGCAATAAAATTTACTTGAGTTTTGAATGATTTCTAATGGATACTAAGGTAGAACTACTCATTACCACCATTTACCCAATTCCCCCACCTACAGGTTCCTCCCATTTCCGTCACTGGCCCATCTTATTACCATAATCTTACTCATCCATGATCATGATGGTGATGCACTAGTGAGCGGACACATCAGCCGGCACTTCAACAATGGTCTAGTCATGCTTTACCAAGGGTCTACTCACAGTTTTACATTTCAGCTTTGAAAAATCACAAAAAATTCAATTCTTGTCAGAATGTCTTTATTTTTTTTTGCAATTGACTTTTCTCAAACAATTCAATCTCTGAAAAATATGAGAGCTCATAAATAGCTTCTCTAAAGTACCTAGATAGCAAATCTGTATGGTAATGGGTAGTTCTACCTTATGCCTTAGAACTTTAGGAGGTTCAAAAAAGCTATAGCAAATGTTTATACTTTAAGAATATATGGAACCTAAATTATAATGGTTGGATATCTGAGATAAGAGCAACAATGGTTGGATATCTGATATAAAGGTAACTATAATCATCACCAATCCCAATTCAATATAGTTACTATAACCAAATATAAATTATCTTTTTTCAAATTTGATTGGCAAGAAAAGAAAGATTTTGGTGTATTTTAGAATGAATAATTTAGATATCATGGGAATAAATTTTGAATTTTCAAAACATTGTTTGTAGGTATAAAAAAAACCTTAGATACCATGTAAATTGAAATTAAAAAACAAAAACAAAAAAACATTACTTTTCTTTCTATCATTTTGGATTCAAGTATGCAAGTTCACTTTCCTTCCAATGAATAAAGGTTTATTAAAGAGTTGGAAGTTCTAACAACATGTGTCAAATTGGCCTTAACCAAGTCAAAAAAAAAATCTGGAAAAGGTTTATTTCCGTCTTATTGAAATACTAAACATCATTAGAAGTGGCAATACCATTCAGAAGTAGAGGAGTTCTTTGGGCTTCCAAGGAAAAAAAATGGGGAGGGTGGAAGAAGTCTCAACTCCATCCAAACAAATTTTCGGGAAGGGCGGGGGGTGCTTCGCTAACCCAAGGAAAAAAATGGGGAGGGTATTAGAGGGTTTTCCCCTATATATAGAAACATGCAATCAGAAAATCAATATTCTATATCTATTGCAATTTATAGTTGGAATTTTGCCTACCTCGCAAAATTCAAGACTACAAGTATAGGAGGTTTAGAATGGAGAAAAAGGTCAATTTGTCTATCGTTTGTATATCTAAAGTCACATGTTTTATGGAATTGTATAAATTTAGTATTCTTTTAAGAGTTTAAGATTCAACTAAAATAAAAATAAATGATTTATTCTTTCATCACTCTTATTCCCCAATTTGATAGTCCATCCCTTAATGTTATTGACGGATGTATGGCGTCCTAGTCCTATCTAATAGAGAATGAGGGTTTGGCAAATTGTAGGGCATGACCACAATTTGTAATGCAAAATGATCTATCACTTAATCAATTGCCAAGTTATATAATTATATATAGTACTTCCTTAATTACCGTGATACTTTTATCCTTGGTTACTTGTCTTCACCTATCTTTATTAGACTAATTGCTAAATTAAGATGCATAATCCAATTTCTAACCTAAGGTAAATTATTCTAACTAATGCTGAGCATGGCTTGAAAAGATGACTTGCCTGTCAATTTAGATGAAGTTCATCCACTGGCTCATATGATTACCAACATATTTATAATACAAATTCCAATGACGAATTGTTATACAACCATTCTCACATCAAACATGTTAAACCTCACAACTCTCATCAACAAGTTGTCTTCTCAATTTAACCAACTAGTATTATATCCATTTGTAAATGGACCAAACTCTCAAGTTGAAAATTGAAGCTTAAACACACATCCTCCCAAGCACAATCGTCAACTTATAATTTGTTCAACCGTGTAAGGTAGTCTGCTCTAAAAGCGATCAGCTTCTTCAAATAGTCTAAAATGGATAGTAGGTGGTTCTTAAATGGACCTCTCAAGCCATTAAGAGAATTGAGAGAAAAAGCATTATTTATTACAAGAGCCAATTGTTGGTCTTCATTTATTGAAATCACTTTAGAAGTTGCAAGTGGTCGGATTTTGAAAGATCTAGGGTCACAAATCAGTGCCTACAACAATTTCTTTTGAAAATTCACAAGTAATTCAAAAATGATTCAAAAAATATGAAACCACTTGTGTGACGTTCTGCATCCATTTTTCTTTCTTTGAAAAATGATCCAAAAATATTCCTATTCATAGAAACCTTCGAAAAAGGGGGAAATGGTCGCTTTAAGGCCATACTACCTTACTAATACATTCAGTCCAAATAGTCCTAATAACACCGACTAGAACTCTGTCAATTGGATACCCTGAAGTTGTTGGTAAGAGGAAGCCCAATCTCATACCCACATATTTATCTCACTAATTGATCCCTTCACACCCAAATCGCCAATTTTTCTGATTTAACAAATTGTAACCCAAATTCACAGGATGTGTTTTCATGACATCAAACTTAACAATTTGACTAAGGTAGGTACACCCAAAACCGCCACTTTTTGCTACTGAGCCTATTTTCTATTATTAGATTGATCAAACTTTCATATGTTCTTGTTGGCAAGTGAAAGGAGGTTCCAACACACCAAAGAACGTGGCATTTGGATACTGTATGCAAAAGTTATTAAGGAACAAAGTTTGGTTCTAAAAGTGTTTCTTCCACATAGGTACAGAACTGATTTTGGAGATGTACATATAGTATAGATGGCGGTGTAAGGTCAGTGGCACATTTGTGTGTACCTACCTTATAGGCCGTTTCCATATGAAGACGGAATCCACACTACTTGGTTAATACAAGTTCACATAACTATTCACTCAAACTTAAAACTCATCAATTTGTCTGTACTGGATTTCTGTAAATTACTCACAACTTCTTGGTCATTGACTGCATCATCATCATGGACAACAGGGCTTTTTTTTCCGACCAGTGTCCCTCCTGTTGGCCTCACTACAGAGGTCAGTTTTTGGAGGGATGAAGCCAGAGAGGTCAGATTTTTGACAGTTTGGCAAAATTTCGCCAGAAAAAAAAGAAGCCCCAATGGACAGTTCTTTCAATTTGCTAGGACCCATTTGCTCAGTATTTATTCAAATTGCTAATCTAGAAATTACCAACACACTCCTACATTGAAATTCTCCCCTGTTCAACTGAACACAACCTGACCCTTAATCGATTTGCTCTGAGGTTGCTGTACCGTCCCAAATTGCTCCAAATTCTGTCATTACTGGTCGAGTGGTCGACTTATTAATAAAGGTAGGTACACCCAAATGTGCCACTGACCTTACACCGCCATCTATACCATACGTACATCTCCAAAATCAGTTCTGTACCTATGTGGAAGAAACGCTTTCAGCACCAAGCTTTGTTCCTTAATAACTTTTGCATACAGTATCCAAATGCCACGTTCTCTGGTGCGTTGGAACCTCCTTTCACTTGCCAACAAGAACATATGAAAAATTTACCAATCCAATATTGGGAAATAGGATCAGTAGCAATTAGTTTGGGTGTACCCACCTTACTTCTCCTCAACACTCTAAACTTCTTAGTACACATGAGACAGCTGTTATGAACACAGTCCTCCTGAGCTACCAGAAGTAGTCAGTTTGTACACAAACTGAGGTCAGAGCATCAAGATTCAGTCACTCTACAAATTGTGTAATACAATAAACCCAATAATCTGTCAACTACTGTAGCAATTACGACCCACAAGTTCCAACACAACTGTACAAATATATTTCAAACTGGCACTCCTTCTGCCTTCAATCAATTCGTCTTGATTCACACCTCCCTGCTCCAATCATCCCATTCATAGTGCAGTCACAATGCCGAATCAGTTTGCCAATTAAGAACATATATAGCACACCCACAGCACAAACAACCAACAGAACACTTAAGTTAAAGCCACCCATAACTGATAACTTAACCCCTGAGCGCCCCTGCGACGGGATCCTGTCGCTCAGAATTTGCTTTATGAAATGTCAACCTCATTTTGACCATTATAAATTTCAAAAACAGAACGCGAAAAATTCTGTGGACTCTTTCCATCAGTAGAGGAGGTAGTGAAGTCTTATTTTCTACGATGAATTTCCATGGATCTGAAAATTGAGTCACCACCGCCAATTTATATGGGAAGAGGTCACCAAGCTCCTCTCTTCACTATCCACGGGCTGGGCGCCATGGCGGATATGATCCTCAGGAGTATTTGGCAAAGCAAATATTTACCGAAGTACAAAAAATTTGTTATTAAAAAAAATAGAGTTTTTTTCACTACATACGCACGGCTTCCCACTATGAAGCATACAATGCAAATTATAATCAAATTCTACACAATTATAATCGAATTTTTGCATGGATGCAGCACAATTTCTCAATTAATTTTTTTAGTAAGCCAAAATGCTGAAATGCTTAAGTTATCCATTTTAGGTACAGAATCCTTTTTCAAAGGGTTTTTAATTTTGTACAAGCTTGTAAAAAGATGTAATTAGGCTAGATTAAATTAACTCTGATTTGAAATGCTAGCCCTTCAAAGTAGCTTGAATAAAACTAATTAAGTTAGGTATGATTTGGATTTGTTGCATCCCTACATATTTTAGTGAATCATAGTGATTCAATTAAGCTCAAAGTAAATTAATTACAGTTAAGGTGGAATTACCCAAATACCACCATTTACCCAATTCCGTCACTTACATTTATCTTCCATTTCCATCACTGACTCATATATAACCACAGTTTTATTAATCATTCATCATGATGGCAATGTACTTGGGGAGCAGACACATCAGCCTACACTTCAACAATGGTTTGGTCATGCTTCAACAAGGGTCTACTCACAGTTTTACATTTCAGCTTTGAAAAATCACAAAAAATTAAATTCTTGTTGAAATGTCTTCATTCTTTTTGCAATTAACTTCTCTCAAACAACTCAATCTCTGAAAAATATGAGAGTTGACAAATAGCTTCTCCAAAGTACCTAGATAGCAAATCTGTGTGCTAATGGATAGTTCTACCTTAAGCATGACTTGAACATTCACACAGTAGACAGTCCAGTGGCAAACTGGTGTGCGTACTCAGGTCAGCCGGACTAATGAGAGTTATGAGACATGTAAGCACTTGGCGTGCTTGCAACGCCATTGAAGGCTCTGTTTCATCATCTTCACCTGTGGCTTAAGAAGTAAACTTGGTGTTTAGTAAACTTAGCCTCATTTCAAGTGTACTTGTGCAAAAATATTTGAAATTCTAGAGCGTTGCAGGAGTGTCTGTTGCTGCTTGAGCTGGAACCAAATTGAACGCGCTGCTTCACCTGAAACATCCCACTGCAACTTGCGTTGTAAGTATATGTTCTGGAATTCAACGCTGCTTGTACTAGACGAGGTACTAGAAGTGTGATTAGCTTAGTTATGGATTTACTTTGGCCATGTTCTGATCGTACCCTGCTTACTTTTTTGGTTTGATGTCGCATGCTTTGCATTTCACGCAGAGATAGTCTGCTACCGCACGGTTGGCTCTAGGTTTGTGTCTGAATTTGGCATTGTTTCTGAAGTCTTCTAGCATTGTCAGGTACCTTTAAAGCGCTACAATGACAGAGTGCGGAAAAGATAAGAGGAGCCCACCTGCAACCAAGTAGTCCTCGATGAAGAAGTCGTGTCGCTTAAGGACCAATGACGAAGATGAAATTGTGGAAGATGCTACCGCAGCGCATGGGGTTCATGGGACCATCCATTCCGAATTTTCGGAACCCTTCTACCTTGCATTAATCTCTGAGTCACTGAAGGAATAGATGGTAAAGCTTGTTCCGTTTCTTCTTGGTCGCAATGCCGTCTACAACGAGGAGTTCTTCGTGGACGTGGTGGGGCTTTGTTGAGCATCAGCAAGTTGCCAACCATCCACGACAGTTCGATCCTGTCGAAATGGCCTTCCAAGTGTAGGCGGTACGAGATAGTGGACTGCCTAGACCCTACTGAAACAACCCTATTATGCAGTCAGTGGTTCAAGGTGTATGTGAGACTCCAGACAATAATTACTTTTCCTTGAAGTTCTTGCTGGGGTGCTACTACACGTTTGTGTTGAAGGAGGTGAAATCACAAGAAAAAGGCAGCCCATGCAGCCCTTAAATGAGTGGTTTTCAAGCCTCCTACCTTTCCAGATCCCAGGAATTTCATGTACATGCAAATGTACAGTACAGACAGTCTTTGGTCATTCAATTGCGGAGTCGACTTTCGATAAGAGTCGACTTTCGAACTCAGCCTCTTGAACACCAGAGTCGGACACAGTCAGGAGGTTCAATAATGAAGGGTTTTGTTTGCTGCGGAGAACCCAATTATACTGAACCTTAGTGTGTGTTTTGCGATCAATTTCTAGCTATGCTGCAAGGGTTGCGTAGGTTTGCAGCTGCGGAGTTAGGTAAAGCTTAAGGACCCATCCATCTCAAGTGAATTAATTAACGTCCAGGAGAGCTTCCAGCTTTAACAAGCTAGGTGCCCATTCGGTGGAAGTATTTCTTTCTCCTAGCTCAACTTTCGTCTCCATGGACGTTTTTGATTCATCAGTCTGGCATTGCACAGTGTACATGATAATTAGTGGTTGAATGATCGATGGCGTTTGTGACGAAGCATCAGCTCGTGTAGTTGCTAACGAATCGACACTCAGAAGAAAGTTTTTCCATTTTGTGTTGGATAGCTTTGGACCGAAGCAGCGCAAGGAGGCTTTCATTTCACAAAAAAATTCACTACATTGCAGTGAAGCTTGAGTAGGAGCTTTCTTGAAACGGCGTGGGTCGGTGATCCAGGAAGAGAGCCTCTTGCGGCGTTGCTGCTTGTTCATACGAACGGAAGTGACGAGCAACAACACAACAAAGGCATGTGGTGGAGCTCTACATCACCCACACCAATCTCTGAGGAAAATAGGTTCAAATCAACAGGTATTTTTTGTTGCTTCTGGATTGAAGGGCCGGTGGAGGAGGCTTTGATTTGATGAAAACTACATCCATATTGAATGGGAAGAGGTGTGAGTGGGACCTTACTTGAAACTTGAAACTTGAGTCAGCGCTGCAGGTAGAGAGCCACTTTTTGCGTTGCTGGTTGTTCATGTTCATACAAACATGCGGCATTTGTTGAAATTTGGACATTAGAACTGTTTCCTTTCATGGTTGTAACTTTTGTTTTGCAAAGTCTACATCGACTCGTCTGCCTTGAAATTCAGGTTTAAGAGAACAGTACGTTGGTGACAATGATGGACAAGCTCGCATCTTTTCCGGCGAGTCCTCTCATTCCTTGAGTATTTACAGATTTCCAAGTTTTTATGGCCTCTTCTTCTGGTCCCCTACAGCGTGCGGATGACTTAGTGACACTTAGATTGCACAGGTCGAATCCACAACATTGACATAAGAACGAAGCTATGCACCTAAATTGACTCAAGAACCATATATAATTCATTTTACCCTGTTTTGTTCCATGGCGACTGTATGCTAGTCCAGGAAATGAGTGAGCGTGAAAGATGATACTCGCATGACTCTGAGTGGCATGCAGCAAAACATCTGAGATAACAAGCTCCCTATTGAGATCTTTCAGATACATTGCACCCACGTTGCCTCAATTGCGTTACAAGCTACGTGTCAAGAAGGCAGTGGAATACTAGCAGTTTAATTAAGCTTGTAAGCTCAACCCAAATGCACGTAATGTCGGCTCAAACTTTACGTTTGTTGCTTCAATCCGCGCCATTTAAAGTGACTGTCGGATGGAATTGACCTCGTCATCATGACTTCCTGGCCAACGATTTTTTTCAGCAGGATCGAGTCATGAAATCCACTTCTGTCCTCTCGATCACAGAGCTTCTTAATGTCCATGCTGAGAATCCTATCTGCTGTCATTGCTGAATTCACGCTGTATGCTGGTACCTGACACTCTGACTGCGTGCAGTGGTTGCATCGTATCACAGGGTCGACAACCCCTCCCAACATGAGAACGCCCACGAGACGTAATTATGTCAAACAGCAAACCTCCAGCCTTAAGAATGGCGCAACGTGGATGTTCCCCTGTGCAATCCCATTTCCATCTCGCAGCGCCATTGATGCTTCTGTTGCCCTCTCTTTTGGTCACAAGAGCACCTGCAGGCGCTTGTTCCCCAAACCTCAGTCCACAACAACCAGAACCAGAGTCCGGAAGATCCATTCTCACCACTTCGGGAGAATCCGAACTCTTACTTCCCATCAAGGCGATCCTCGACCCCTTCTCCTCCTGGAACGAAAACAATGCCGTGAACTACTGCTCTTGACAGGGCGTGATGTATATTAGGGCAATGCCCGAGGAGGAGGGCATACATTGCTTGATGGAAAGGGCTGACGAGGAGTCTGAGAAGCTTAAACCGCAGGAACAAAGTTGGATGAAATACAGGATGAACAGAAACAATTGGGATGAACAGAAACAATCGGGATGAACAGAAACAATACAGGATGAATACAAACAATTGGGATGAAAAATGCATAATGTTTGGTTATGGAACAAAGTTGGATGAAATACAGGATGAACAAAAATAATTAGGATGAAAAATGCATAATGTCTAGTTACAAAACAAAGTTGGATGAAATATAGGATGAATAGAAACAATTGGAATGAAAAATGCATAATATCTAGTTATGGAACAAAGTTGGATGAAGTACAAGATGAACATAAACAATTGGGATGAAAAATGCATAATGTCTAGTTACGCATGCAAAACCATGCAATCAGGCATTGCACTTTGATTATTGCACTAAATCTATCCTAAACATGAACGGGACATTTTTTCCTTCCTGTGGTTTACGTGTAACACCACAAACCAAACATGTGGTGTAGCTTAACATCACAAACACCAATTTCACAAGAAGCATCTCGTGCTTCCCTTTGCAACCTCCATTGAAAGTGTCCCTAGAGTGACATTATTCAATTGTGCAATTGTTTGACTGTTTTTTTTCTAAATGTCAATTTCATGACCAAGCTATGAGATGATTTTGAAGACCTAGGAAACTTCCACTTTGAAAATATACAATAATTACTTGTCTTATCCAAAAACTATAATAATTTATTTTTTCAAATGAATGATTTTCAATTGCCAATACTGATTTTTTTTCCTCCTTAAAAATACTTGTTTTGACTGTTTTCAGGTGCCTGTTTTTATGTCAGAAAGGGACTTGAATCGGCATGGTAGGTTGAAGAATGGTACTCCACCAACAAACAAGAAGTTGAAAAACAACAACAGCCAGGGTGCCTTGACTTTAGAAGATGGGTCTGACTGACAAGTTGACGTCGACAAATGCCTGACACTATGCTTCGACAAATCCAGTTGATTTTATTTATCTTTCTTCCTCTGGAGCCCAATCTCCAAGTTCAAATAGTAGTTTTTATTTTTTTGGTCAAACTTCATATAATGTACTAATGTAGTTATAAAGAATAACTTATTAACCGTAGAAGGCCCAAGGCCATTTCGGGTATGAAAACATCCTTGCTTTTCAAGCCTTATAAGTCTATATTTTGCTAAGGTATGAAAATCTCAACCGTACAATCTTGTAGTGTACATATTGTAGATGATGTGGATCAAATTTGGAGTCATTTGACCGCACGGATTGAAAGATTGTAATGTTTTAGTGTTGAAAAAAGATGCTGAAATTTTCCTAAAAACACATTTGGAGGTGAACTTTGATTTCTAAACCTACTCATATGAAAAAAATTTAAACTAAAATGTGCTTTGAAATCAACATACAAACTCATTGGTAGAAAAAAATTCATGAAAGTGACTCATTGTGTTTGCAAAATGACTTTGAAATGTCAAAAATATAGCCAAAAAGGGTGCAAAAAACACATCTAAGGCTGAACATACTTCTACTAAAATGCTTCTTAGTCACTCGTTACTTCTTTGATTAATATAAAATTTTAGCCACACAAACTAGGCAAGTATGTGCAACTTTCCCAAAAAAAAAGTTTTGAAAATGGACACAGTATGAAGAAGTAACAAGCCGCCGAAGTGCATACTAACCAAAATATGTTAAGGTTTTGAACTTCGAATTGCTTCCAAGCATTCGAAACAACTTGGATTGCTATGAATATTTTACCACAATAACTAGACTTCTAGAGGAACAAAATCCAACAAATTTTATTGAAAACAAACATTGGATGAAGGAGATACAAGCCTTCAAAGTTGCAGCCATGACAATGCAGTGTGTTGAACTCAAAGTAAACCTGTGAACTTTGAATGTCTTTCACAAACTCAATTCGTCTTGGATTGATCTGAAAATTCTACTACACAAAGTAGACTAGTATGCACAACTTTTCCAACAAGTTTTACTAAATTTGGTCATTGGATGCAAAAGTTACAGCACTTTGAATTGTACTTCCAAACTATGAACGGCCAGAATCTGTCCCCTTGGGCGGTCTACGGTTAAACATTCATTGTTCACCACTTGAATGTGTTGATGGTCCCATTTGACTTGAAAAAATCAGTGCAAAGTACCCAAGAGTGAGAATGGTCTTCCGAAAAGGATTGAAGTGATGTAGCTTCAGACGCACACCAAAGTCAAAAGGAGATTTGAAATAAACTCTGGGTTTAAAAAATAAGTCAAAAGGTGATTCTTTGGAGCATATATTCGTAGGCTTGCAATGTTGCTTGGGGATAAAATTCACATATTCAACGATATTGAATATTCAAAAGTTCTTATATTTTTGAGATTCTTATAGAAAGAATGATTCACCTTGCTTTGAAACCTTTTTTTCAAGCCTTCTAAATAGTCTTTTGAAGACCTACATTACGCTAAAAATTGTACAACTATTTTATGAAAATTTGATGAAATTTCATTATTACCAATTCTGAATATCCAAGAAGTTAATCTTCTTAAGAAAATTAGTAAAAAGAATTCATTTGTACATGAATTAGAAATTTAATCCATTTTGTCAAAGTGAATTCAAATTTCAAGTTTAATTGTCAATACATTTATTGTGTTGAAACATTGTTGAACCCGTCAAACAATTTTTTAAGATCTGAAATGTCATAGAAACCTAAATATATATATATATATTGATTTCAAAAGGTGTATACATTCAAAACATAAGAATTTATGAGAGTTTAGTGTTGTTTTTGATAAACCTAGAGACAATACTTTTGAGATTCATAACTTATTCATATGGTCTCCAAATAATTCTTACTAAAATGCTAATTGGTATCCTATTTGAATTGCCCATGAGTATATAGCCTCAATTGTGATTAGTGACGATTGCAATTGCAAATACATAACATTGTTTACCAAATGAATGAGGTAGGAATCCCTTTTGTATCCCTTTTGAAAAAGCTTTCCCTAAATTGGCCCAAATCATATTCTATTCCTTCTTCAATCAACCACAATTTTTGAATTTATTGGTAAACTCCTCCTAGGTATCAAGGGAAGGATAGCACTTTTCCATGAAGAGAAGCTACCATGCTGGGTAGTAGGGTTTTTTTTTTTCATTTTATATGAAGTACCAAAGTAGTGATATAAATTTTTTAGTGGTGTTCCAAATTTTTGCATTCATCCACATATTGGATAGAAAATATCACATTAGGACATATTACATGTCTATAATTATGTTTTCATCCTCAATTTGGCAATTTCATCCAAGATTTTTTGTAATTTGAAATTTTTTGGCAAAGAATTGTAAGTTGTTTTTGGCCATTTTTTAGCCATATTTTTTTTTCTAGTGCAATTTGGCATGAGAAAGTAAAAAAATACACCCTACTAGGTAGTATACAATGTTACATAAGGTAGTGTGCTCTTAAAGTAATCTTCAAAGAGTTGATTGCATTTGAGGGATCCGGGATCTAAACTCCTTGAAACAATTTTCAGTAAATTTTTGTAGGAAGAAAAATGGAATTGGCTCGATTCCACCCAAGTCATTTCATACTCTCTAGGATAGGAGCACCCAATGGCATTACTGTATCCAATGGTGTCACTTTCTAGGTAAGGTAATGATTCTAAAAAGGAAATGTAGGTAGACTTATTATTTTGGTCAATAAAAATAAGCTATCTATAGTTTATCTACATTTAAGTTTTGATATGACTATCGTGTGTAGAAAGTGACGCCATTGGATACATTGACCCCATTGAGTGCTCCTACCTTGGACCTTAGAGAGAAATTAGTTACAAATTTTCAAAGTCCAAATGCAGTGGTCAACTAAAAGTGTCCCCCTCCTGAAATGTACACTTTTGGTGCATCGAAGAAATCAAAATGTACATCTGCGTGACAGGACGCTTTCAGAGCGAGCGAGCTAGCTAGGGTCCTGTGAGAGCAGTACTTCCCTTGAGCTTAGAATGGTCTTCAAGTCCGTACCCTGGCTAAGCTTGTGAACAGAGTTTCCAGAGCGCAGGGATTCCACATGCAGCTGAATCAGCACTCAAGCTCTGGCTGTACTGAAACTTCCAGACAGTCTTTCACCATCCACTTGCGGAGCTGAGTCGACTTTCACACCCACAGACGCGCGGACACCGTCACTAATTAAGTTCAGGGTTCTGTTTCCTGCGAAAACCCAAACCTGCGAAAAACCCAGGTAGGATGCTCTACAAGCGACCATTCAACGGCTGGCCAGCCTTTTTCATAGGGTTCCGTGGACAAAAGTATTTTTATATCATTTTCAGAGAAAGAAAAATAGACATGCAACCTAACACAAGTGGTTTTGTATTTTTCCAAGCATTTTTGAATTACTTACAAATTTTTAAAGATTAAGGACAATCATAGGCACCTATTTGTGACCTTAGGTCTCCCAAAATCCGTCCTCTTGCAACTTGTAAAGAAATGTGCAAAAATCAAAGACTATGATTAGCTCTTGCAATAGAAAAATAATTTTTTGTAGAATGCATTCAATTGCTCAAGCCATTCATTGAAAGATCAAACCATCTCCATTCTCCCCCCATGCTAAGGTCCGTCTGTAGGAGAGGGTTCGTTTTACAGCACACTATCATACCTCAAACCTCAGTGTCAGTGTTTTTGCGACCAATTTCTAGCTATGGTGAAAGGGTTGCGTAGGTTTGCAGGAGCGTTGGAGGTGAAGCTAGAACCCATCCAGCTCAAGTGAATTAATGTACCTCCCGAAGAGCTTCTAGTTTGCCCATTTGGTGAAAGTACAGTATTTCCTTCACCTAGCTCAACTTCCGTTTCCATGGACGTTTTTGATTCATCAGTCTGGCATTGCACAGTGTGATTAGTGGTTGAATGATAGATCGATGGGGTTTATGACGAAGCACCAGCTAGTGTAGTTGCTAACGAATCGACACTCCGAAGAAAGTTTTTCAATTTTCTGTTGGATAGCTCTGGACCGAAGGAGCGCAAGGAGGCTTTGATTTCGCAAAAAACTTCACTACATTGCAGTGATAGTGAGGAATTCGAGTAGGAGCTTTCTGGAAACGGCGTGGATCGGTGATCCAGGAAGAGAGCCTCTTGTAGCAGCGTTGCTGCTTGTTCATACCAACGGAAGTGACGTGCAACAACACAGCAAAGACATCACGTACAATTTCACCTACACCAATCTCTGAGGAAAATAGGTTCAAATCAACAGGTATTTTTTGTTGCTTCTGGATTGAAGGGCTGGGGGCCGGGGGCCGGAGGAGGCTTCTATTTGATAAAAACTACATTCATATTGAATGGGAGGAGGTGTGAGTAGGATCTTACTTGAGTCAGTGCTGCAGGTAGAGAGAGCCTCTTGTTGCGTTGCTGGTTGTTCATACCAACGTGGTTTGTTAATTATTGAGACCTTTGTTGAAATGTGGGCATTACGACTCTTTCCTTTCATTGTTGTAACTTTTGTTTTGCACAGTCTACATCGACTCGTCTGCCTCGAAAGTCAGGATTAAGACACTCAACTGTGCGTTGATGACAGTGATGGACAAGCTCGCATCTTTTCAGGCAAGTCTTCTCATTCCCTGCGTATTCTCCCTGCCCTTTAGGGTTTTAGAAACAACTCCGCTTCGGGCGCTTATTATCACTCTGCTCTGGCACAACTCTGATGCTTCACGCATCTGTTCTTTCGCTCAAACCTTCCTCTCCCCTTCTTCGGTTAAGATCGGCCTTCGGGCGCTTGTACCTGCCTCGGGCGTTTAAAATCAGTAAAATTCTCACCCGCGATCGGGTTTCATCCATTCCCCGAGTATTTACAGATTTCCAAGTTTTTACGGCCTCTTCTCTCTCTGGTCCCCTACAGCGTGCAGATGACTTAGTGCCATTTAGATTGCGTAGGTCGAATCCACAACATTGACATAAGAACGAAGTCATATACCTAAATTATTTCAAATTAAGCAGCCGCTGTCATTCCTGAAATCACGCTGTATGCTGATACCTGACAGTGGTTAAGTTGCATCATATCACAGGACCGACCCCACCACCCAACATGAGAACGCCCACGAGACGTAATGTCCAACAGCAAACCTCCAGCCCCAAGAATGGCGCACCGCGGATGCTCCCAATCCCATTTCCATCTCGCAGCGCCATTGATGCTTCTGTTGCCCTTTCTTTTGGTCACAAGAGTACCTGCAGGCGCTTGTTCCCCAGACCTCAGTCCACAACAACCAGAACCAGAGTCCAGAAGATCCATTCTCACCTCTTCGGGAGAATCCAAAGTCTTACTTTCCATCAAGGAGATCCTCGACCCCTTCTCATCTCTCTCCTCCTGGAACGAAAACAACGCCGCGAACTACTGCTCTTGGCAGGGCGTGATGTGCAACTCCACAACCAGACATGTGGTGGAGCTTAACATCACAAACACCAATCTCAGAGGAAGCATCCCGAGCTTCCTTTGCAACCTCACTCACCTGGGAAACATCACTCTGTCGTACACAAATCTCACAGGAAACTTGCCAGCGGAGCTTAGCTTATGCAAAAACCTAGACTACTTGCACCTGGACCACAACCAGCTGACGGGAGTTCTTCCTAAGGAACTAGGCCAGTTGCAGAAGCTTCGGGACATTTATGTCTATAACAACAATCTTACTGGAGGGATTCCAGTGGAGTTAGGGAACTGCTCCAGGCTTACGGCGTTCAATTTGCAGTATAACGAGCTTTCTGGACCCATTCCTGGGTCGTTGGGAAACTGCAGTCAACTCGCTTGGTTTAAGATGACTAATAACACGTTGAATGGGACGTTGCCTAAGGAGCTTGGGAAGTTGAAGAAGTTGCAAGGGCTGTATCTGGGGAACAACGAACTCGAGGGTAGTGTACCTGAATCTTTTGGTCGAATGGAAAGCCTGAGTTTTTTGTATTTGTACGGGAACCGATTGAGTGGCGCCCTGCCAGATGTGTTCGCCAATTTGCAGGCTCTTCAGTATGTGGATCTCACTGGAAACAACTTCACGGGCGGGATCCCGACTTCTCTCGGCGAGTGCAAAAATCTTGCGCTCTTGCACCTCACGGACAATAGCTTCAGTGGGGAGATTCCGAGGTCGTTAAGCAATTGCACCAACCTTGTGTACCTCGACTTGAAACAGAACAAGCTTTCGGGCGCCATACCTGGCGAGATTGGGGGGACACAAAAAAACTTATCCGTGGTGGACTTTCGAGAGAATTTGCTGACAGGAGAAGTTCCATTCGCGTTTCTCAACACCAGTACTTTGTTATACGTCGATTTCAGCAGCAATTTTCTTTCAGGACCTTTACCAAAGTCCAACAGGGAGCCTTTCCTTCCGCTTCTTCGCGTGCTGAGCCTCTCTAACAACAGCCTCTCTGGACCATTTCCCTCCTGGATATGGAAACTCTCCGCAATTCAAATTCTAGACTTGGCGTTCAATCGCTTCACAGGCACTATTGCAAGCAATCTCTCGAGTCTCACAGCTCTCAAGAAACCCTCAAACCAGTCTTCTTTGGATGGAGCCTTACAACCTCACGGAGGATTCCAATTGACAGTGAAAAACGGCTCCTACATTTACAACTTGCTGACGAAGTCGGTGACGGTGATCGACTTGTCCAACAACAGCATTGAAGGGCATTTACCCTCTGATTTCGGAAGCTTGGGAGCGCTCTACAGCTTGAGCTTGGCGAACAACCACTTGACAGGGACGATTCCAAGTAGGATGTCTCTGATGAAGCAGCTGGAGAGTTTGGACCTCTCATACAATCAGCTCACAGGGCCGATTCCTCCGGAGCTTGGAAACTTGGATCAGTTGAACTCCTTGACGCTGGCCTATAATGATTTGTCGGGGGAGATTCCGAGCACGAATGGCTTCAACTTTAAGAACGAACGCTCCAGCTTTGAAGGGAACCCGCTCTTGTGTGGTGTACCTTTAGAAGCTTGCCCAAGTCACACAAGTACTCTTTTTTCGGATGTGGTGTGGAGTCCTGGTTTTGGAGTGGGACTGGTGCTGGGATTTGCGAGTGTGGGGTTGGTGGTTTCGCTGTGGCAACCGGCTCGGGGGTTCGTTTTTCATAAGGAGGAGCGGGGCCGAGCTCAAGGATTCTACTATGATGCAGCAAATCATGTAAATTGCGTATCTGCGCACAAGACTTAACCTGGTATTGTAACATATGGTAGCTCATGAACTCGGCCCCAAAATTTTGTAGAAGAGGCTGTGTGCATCACTTAATTAGCGTTATGTGATGCGTGAGGAGTGTGATTTGGGGGCATGTATAGAGCTCTCAGTGGAGCTTTTTCAGGACAAGAGACGATCATGGAATGGAAATGGAGATCTCTGGGAGTTGATGAGATCCAATTACGTTCCTAATGTATGTACAAGTTGCTTATGTGTTTTCAGGCCACTTTTGCAGGCAACCTCATTTCCAGTCAACGGTGATTTTATTAGACTTAAGGTATGTTCGCACTTGGTGTTAAAAAGTGTTGTTACTGAGGGTCTTAGGAATGAATTTAAACCTAGTTTTGGACCAAATTCACATTACAAACATCACCCCTAACACCAAGTGTGAACCACGTACTTTGAGGCAAGGTGACACCACATTACATTTCAAAATGGAAAGAAGCTTCCCCTCAAGGATTTAGAATTCTAGAGGCTTGAGCATATTTATTCCAATTATTATTTCATATTTTGTTCCAATTTTGAACATGATTATTCGAGTGGTTCCAATTTCTCAATTCATAACAAAAATTCAAAGCTTAAAGTGGGTTTGCATGACTTTCTTCAGTCTTGTGCTTGCACAGGGAGAAAAGGTCAATGAATGAAGAACAATACAAGCTACCTATCCTTGCCCATTTAGAATCCCAGACTTTAATAAACCTAGAACCACTCAAAAGCACTTAAACAATTTCCAATTTTTTTTGGTTCACTCTTATGAATTTAGAACCTTTTTTCTACTAAGGTAGCAGCATCCATAACCGTTACTGAACCTATAATTGGCAAGTAGAGTGCCCTTAAATTGTCTCCAAGAGTACCTTGAAACTATCACCCATTCTTAATTTTGATTGGTACACTCTTAATTTTTTAGATTTTGTTGTGAGAATCAAGGTAGATTTACTAGAGTGCGGTATAGGGTGCCCTAGTGAGTTCTACTTTAAAAATTCATAGAAATTAGATGCCTTGTCCAAAAATTCTTTTTTCTTTTTGAATATTCATGATTTTCAGTTGCTAATATTGCAAAAAAAAATTCTAGAAAAAGATGCCTTTAATTGCTTATTTTGACGGTTATGGGTGCTCCTACCTTATAACCTTGGATGGGCAAGTTTGTTAAAATGGTGGTATTCCATGTGCCATTTCAACATGAAGGATTAGTGAGGTAGTTTTGTGTTGTGCTATGTAGTTGGTTGGATGTGATGGTGGTATGTGGCAAATTGAACCTCTGAACATGAGTGAATGAACCCGTGAATGAATTTCTAGATGGGACTTGTAGGAGAGACAATGGCTATAGATTTAGTTACTAATAGATAAAGTCTTGAACAAATAATTGCTAGAATGTGGAATATTCATAGAATCTTTGATGATTGGTGTAGGTGTTGTGCCCTAAATTGGGGGAACTACATTTGGTTTAAGTGTTATGGTGGGTAGAAGTTTGGATGTTCAAATTTGCATTGTCGTGAGAAAAACCGTAACTTCTTAAACCCTTGTACTTCTTTATATGTAAAGCTTTCTATTCATACTAAGAACACAACTACCCACACTACAGTGTGAGAGTTATTGAAATTTTTTAAAGTTTTTATGAATTCAAGGATTGAATTAAATTATCTTCTATTCTGAAAAATTGTAACTTTTACTTTGCATATCCAAATGCCTTGACGCATTCTGCACCAAATTACAGTATTTAAAGCAAATTAACGTAGGATGAAAGTAATTATGCAAACTATTCCGTTAGAAAGTGTGACATATGCAAAATTAGGGTTAGAAGCTCTTCTTTCTCTCATGCAATTGTGTGTGTGTTTCGAGAGCTCTTGGAAAATTGTGGAAAAAATGATCAAAAGTTTTAGAAAATTATGAAATTGAATTAGGGTTTGAATTATAGCATTAGTTGAATAGCTTTTAACTTGCTTGGAGAGAGGCTTGCTGAAAATGATGAGAATTCTTGGACTAAATTAGGGCTGATTTCTTACTACCTTGGGAGATTAGGAGGGAATGTGAGAATTTTCAAATGGGAGAAGGAACCATGGTCTGGCTTGGTTGTATCTGGCTGTGTCATTCACTTTGTTCCCCGAAATCTAGGCCTAACAACGTTGTAGAGGAGAGAGAAAGGCTCGGGGTTGCAGATTAGGAGATTACGATTTGCCGAAGCGGTTTTAGGGTTCAGTTAGTTTAGGGTTTTAGGGTTTAAGGGTTTAAGAAATTAGCTCTACATAGATCGGGATTGAGTAACTGGACGGGTATTCTATCACAAGGTATGTACTTATCACTTCTTTTTGAATCCCACCTTGAATCCGATGCAAGAACCTTTGTTCATGCCCTTGAACTTCAGATGGCATCACTCTGTGTTTTGTTGCCTGAGTTATGGAAGTTCCTGGATCCTTAGTTCTGCTTTTAAAATAGCTTGAATTTCTCAAAGCAGAAGGGTACAGGAAGAGGGGCGCTCCGGCAAATCCTGAGACGAGTGAGAAGGGAGCATTGCTGCCAGCAATTTAGTGGTTCTCGTGTTTGAAGGTAATTAGTTATTTTGGTGATGCATTTTGATTCAAGCATCTAGTTTGTCTTTGACATTTTCCAGGGCTTCCTGTGGATTGAAGTGCATGCCGGCACAACGAAGTCGCCTAAGCGCAACTTGGAATTCCAAGAACGCGATGGCTGCATTGCAAGGGATTGCAAGGAACAACAATGTCGTCATTATCAATTGTCACAGCATCCAAACAAGTTTGCGTTTGCGTATGAGATTGTTGAGCAACTGAGTTGAGTTCAGTTGAACGAAATCAGCTGCAGCTTGGTGTTTATGTGAAAGGTGGTTTGTGCAGGGCAAGTCTTGTTGACACCGTACTAGAGAAAACTTCGATTTTTGAGGGCGTGGGTTTTAAATACGTGAAAGAAGTGTTGCCCAATGGCACCCTTCACTTGATGCATTTTCAAGCAAGAGTATGTCTTGCTTGTCCAGTTTGAGTCAAAGCCCATTGATTTCTGATCAATTGCAATTTCAGTCTTTGCTTTTAGGGTTTTGACCTTGTCGTGCAGCATGAAATACAAACGGTCGGGAGAAACATACTATTCATTCAGACAACGGTTTCAGATACGCTTACTCCCCAGGTCTAACGTATGAAGTTTTCAGTAGGGAAATCTCAGTCCGTGCTTAACTTGCTCTTATGTTGGCAAGCATGGAGATCTTGAATCACTAGGACCGAGTTGTTAAGATGTTGCATCTAGAAGACTAATGTAAATGTCAAATGATGATATTGAAAGCATCAAAGACACAGTGGAAACTTCTCGAGGGGATGGGAAATATCGATTTTCACCTTAAGCATCTGCATTAATTGACTTACTTGGCTACAGAGTTCATATGATACCGGAGTTTTGAGAACTTCCAGTTGACACAGGGTTGAGTTGTTTCTTCCGATCCTGCAGCTTCTTGTGAAAGGGTCTGCTAAGCAGGGATTTAAAAAGAATTCGAGTACATGTCTTCACGGATGGTCGACATGTTGCAGACGGCTCAAATCTCAAATTTGTCCAGATGCTCGAAGACTCATGAAAAGAAGTGCGTGAGGAAGGCTGCAATGCATTGATTGCTTCGAGTGGTGGTCGGATGAAAGTTACTATGGAATCTTTTTCGTGCCTGGTTCAAGTAAGTACTCAAACATATAGAGTAGTGATCCCAGAACTAGTTTATGGAATTTAGTGCAATATGGAATTTAATACAAACATGCATCAACTTTGGCTACCTTGACAGTGAGTAGTATTAGGGGTTGTCACACCACCTCTAAGAACCAAATTTTCTTGAAGAATGAGAAGTAGGTGAGAGGAACAAGGAGCCAATGAAGAAGCCGCATACATGGAGGTGGTGTGACACCCCTTTTGAAGGCAACTGGTGTGGAGAATGAAAATACGATAAAGAGATTTACTTGCAAGTAGGTTCTCTGGAAGCATTCAGGTTCTTTTTGTTATCTTATTGCGGTGCTGAGGATTGGGGAGGGAGTTGAATGAGGAAGCCTGTGCAGCTTCAGGAGAGAGGCAGTTTGGGGGAGTGAACCTTGTTAAGAAACGTAGTGTGAACGCTCTCCATAATGCATGGTGAACTAGTCAACAAAGTAGTTGGTGGTATTTCTTAGCCAATACGGAGAGTACTATTTATTGTCTCTCTCTTATTGTATATACTCTCTATTACACAATACAAGAGTTTTAATTATCTCTTGCATACTTTGGTGTTTGTGTTTTATGTTTGATGTTCTCAACACATTATCAACACGCTCTCATACTTTTGTTTTTAACTTTCCTACTTCTGATTTTGGTTTTAGTTTATGGGTTGGTTTTAGAACCAATACCCCCACCCCCTTGTTATTTTCTCCACCCTCTGGTCTCTATACTCCCCCCGGCCTCTACTCTGCTGCTCCACCCGGGTTCTCCCCCACCACCTGCGCTTCCCTCAGCTTCCCACCTAGTCTGCCCACCCCTACTCTCTACTGGCCACCTCTGCAGCACCCCGCCGTTCCCTCTCCCGGCCACCTGCCGCTCTCTTCACCCCGGCCTGCCACCCACTTCAGCCCCGGCTTCACCCAACTAGGCTCCCCCTCTCCCTTCTCGGGCCCTGCCTCCACCAGCCAGACTCCCCTCTTCTCTCCCTCTCGGCCTGGCCTTGCCTCTCCAGCCCTCCCTCCTTGGCCACCACTTCGCCCCCTCCCTATCGGCCTGGCACTTCGTCCCCGGCCTCTTCCCAGACAGCACAACACCCACCTCCAAACTGTGTTTGTCTAATTTTTTTATTTATGTGATTCTTCCCCTCTCTTCCTCTCCTGTGCCGCTTCTCTTCTTGCTTGCACAGCCCCTTCCTCCCTTCAAGCTTACTTTTTGTTGTCATTTTCAACTTCAAAACGTTTCCAAACGTCCCTTCTTCTTTCCCTTCCCCTTCGCCTCAAGTTTTTTTTGCTGATCTCTTCCAACTCCAAACCCCAAGCATTTTATTTTAATTTATTTTAAATTTTATTTTTGACTTTTGATAGATAATTTATATCTTTATATTTTTCCTCCTATTTATCTTTATCTTTATTTATTTTATTTTATTTTACTATTTACCACTGATTACTTACTATTTATTATTTACTAGTTTATCTTTTATTTTGATTTGATTTTATCTTTATTTTATCTTATCTTTATCTCCAATTTCATCTTTATCTTTAATTTTATCTTTATCTTTATCTTCCTATTCAAACCCTAATTTTCTATTCAAACCTAATTTTTTTTTCTCAAACCCTAATTTCTTTCCGAAGCTATATTTTTCTTCCTTCTTTTACATCATGACTACTTCGACATCTTCTGTCGCTACATCTATGACTATTTCGGTGGCTGCTACTATTATTGAGCCACCAAGGTTTCAACCTCTTCTTTTTACACAACTGGCAGCTGACGGCAGCAATTATTAATTATGGGCGAGGACGGTTAAAGCGCATATATTTGCTGAGGGACTATCAGACACTATTGTTTTTTACACTATTCCTACTGTAAGTGCCACTGATTCCACTGTTCCTCCTGCCACTGTTTCTGCTTCCACTTCTTGGAAAGCTCTACTCTTGCTTTGTCGTCATGTTGTTCCTTCTCTACAACATTAGTATTTAGAGATTGAAAAACCAGATGAGCTTTGGCAGAAGCTCAAGTCTCGGTTTGACCATCAAAAAACGATGTTCCTTCCTAGAGCTCTCCACGATTGAATCCATTTACGAGTATTGGATTTTCCAACACTTATTGTTTTCAACAATGAATTGTACTACATCATATCGCAATTACGGTTGTGTGGTCAAGCCATTACCGAACAGAAAATGATTGAGAAAACTCTCTCAATATTCCCATTGGTTTCTGCTATACTTGCCCAGCAGTATAGAAACATGAAATTTGAGAATCACTTAAATCTCATGTCTCTATTACTTCTTGCTGAAAAGCAAAACAAGATCCTTCTGCGCAATGCAGAGGCCCACCCTATTGGGACTACGGTACCAGAGTCTTATGCTGTCAAGGTTTCTCATCTCAAATGTAAGACACAAAAGTTTAAGAAACATCGTTAGAAACAGTCCAATAATTATAGTCATAGTCATGCGTACAAGAAAAATACCAATTCTTCTTCTCAAAACCATGGTAAGCGTCAGTCAGAGATGTGTACTTGCCACAAATGTAGTAGAATTGGCCATTTGGCCAATGTTTGCCGTACAATAGACTATTTTGTCAAGATATTTCAAGAGAACAAGAAACTTCGAGCTCAGGGTCGTGAAGCTCATACAATGGATGCGTCTATGGACCCGTATGGAGCTGAAGATTTTGAAACACATGTTGCTGAGGATACCTCCACTAGTGAGTCTTGTGATGCGCTCCTTGACTCTGCAACGACATATACTATTTTGCAAGATAAACAATTTTTTGATGTTGATAAACTTTCAACTTGGCAAACCAGAAATTTAATAACTATGGCTGGATCGAATGTGTTTCGTTTCCAGGAGGGACCAGCAAAGATGATTTTGCTTGAGGACACCACCATAACATGCATGCGTGCTATGTTTTCTCCTTCTGTGCCTCGAAGCCTGATCAGCTATCGAGATATCCGCACCAATGGTTTTCATCTCTCGACTAGAAATATAAATAGGCGAGAGGCTTTGATTTTTGTACAAAACAATAAAGTAGTGGAAATAGCCTTTGCTGCGGCTAGTGGCTTGTATCGGATTCCAATCCGACCACCATCTGTATCTAGTTTTGCTTCATCTTCTAAAGAAAATAAAATTTCACTGTGGCATGGAAGACTGGGTCATCCAAGCTCCACTTTATTTCAGAAAATTCTTTCATGTGTACTTGGTCATAATTTACAGCCAGCTGATGTAAATTCAATGACACTATGTCAAGCATGTGTACAAGGCAAATTAATTGCCAGACCATCTCTATGGAAGCTGCCTAGTGAATTACCACCAATGCTTTCGAGACTGCATGGTGATATTTGTAGTCCTATAACACCAATGTCTAGACCATTTCGATACTTTTTGGTTTTGATTGATGTAGCAAGTAGACAATCTCATGTCTCTTTGCTATCAACTAGAAATTTGGCTTTTGCCAACTTACTTTCTATGCTTATCCGATTCAAGGCTCATTTTCTTGATTATCCAATCAAAACGCTTCGGATGGATAATGTCCAAGAATTCCGATCCAAATCTTTTGAAAATTATTGTATTGCCACTGGGATTGATTTGACATATTCAGTTCCCTATGAACATGCTCAAAATGGATTGGTGGAGTCTTTCATCAAGCGAATTCAACTTATTACGAGGCCTTTGCTTTTACATGCAAATTTTCCGGCATATATGTGGGGACATGCAGTTCTACATGCTGCAACTTTAATTCGGTTTCATCCTTCATCTGTAGAGATTGCTTCATCACAAGAACTTCTCTCAAAACGAGTTTCTAATGTATCTCATTTGCGAGTATTTGGATGCTGTGTTTGGGTTCCAATTGCAGAACCTCAACGTCATACTATTGGCGCTCATCGCCAAGAAGGCATCTATGTTGAATTTGACTCTCCCAATATCATTTGATACATTAATCCATCTACTGGTACATTACTTCGTACGCATTTTACCAACTGTCGGTTTGAAGAAGACGTATTTCCATCTTTAAGAGGAGGAACATTTATTCTAAAGACTTCTATTGGTCTCACATTCCAAGCACCTCAAACACTTACATCAACTCCTGATCCACGATCATCCTTGGCTGAAACTGAAATTGCCAAGATTTTGCACTTGTAAAAGATTGCGGATCAGACATCTGATGGTTTTAATGATGCGCCACGGATTACAAAAACTCCATTGAATGAAGCTCGAAATCTTCCTGCTCGAATTTTTGTACCAGAAATTACAACCATTACTATTCCTCAATCTCTTAGCAAACGGACACGAGGACTAGACAAACAACCACGCAAACGCAAGACAATCTTTGATGCTGCTAATCTTTCTCTACCTACAGCAACCACTTCCAATTTTGTTCATCCATCTACTTCTAAAGGAGAAATGTCTAAATCGAACATAGAATTATCTGTGATGTACTGCGGTAGTAGTCACGTATGGGACAGAGCAAGTATTGACATAGATGAAAATTTCATTTCTATGATTGTAGAACATCTTTCTTGCGAGAAAGATGATTCCGAACCGCGTACTATTGAAGAAGCAATGAATCGCTCTGACTGGTTCAAGTGGAAAGCTGCTATTGAGGAGGAGTATAAATCTTTGCGCAAGAGACAAGTCTTTGGACCTATCGTGAATAATCT
Organism: Climacium dendroides; assembly: GCA_950106755.1. NCBI lineage: Eukaryota > Viridiplantae > Streptophyta > Bryopsida > Hypnales > Climaciaceae > Climacium > Climacium dendroides. The sequence continues at coordinate 12,921,137 of OX467091.1, read as the reverse complement.
TAATTCACGACCTCTTGGATACAAACTTGTTTTTGTACGCAAACGAAATGACAAAGGTCAGATTATTCGCTACAAAGTTCGTCTTGTTGCTCAAGGATTTACACAAAAATTTGGCATTGATTATGTTATCACATATTCACCAATTATGGATACTATTACTTTTCGATATCTCCTTGGCATGGCGGTACACACCATCTTTGAGATGACACTTATGAATGTGGTAACCGCTTATCTATATGGCTCACTTCATACTAATATATATATGAAAGTCCCACATGGACTTCAATCTACAAATTCAAGTGCAACTATTCTAGGCAAATATCATGGCGTTAAATTACAACGTGCACTATATGGTCTCAAACAATCTGGACGCATGTGGTATCAACGCCTACGACAATTTCTTATTGAGAATCATTTTATTAATGATACATTGCTTCCCTCTCTCTTTATCAAACGAGACAAAGATGATTTCGTCATCATTGTTGTTTATGTTGATGACTTGAACCTTATCGGTACCAAATTTGTATGTATTGCAGCTACTCAACTTCTTGTTTGTGAGTTTGAAATGAAGGTACTTGGCAAAATTGCATTTTGTATTGGTTTATAAGTTCTTCATTTGAAAGATGGTAGCATTTTTTTTTCTCAAACGACATACATCAACCGAATCTTGAAAAGATTCAACATGCTCGATGCCTATCCTCTATCATCACCTATGGTATGTCGGAGTTCAAAGGGTGAAGATCCTTACCATTCTTGCGAGGAGGAGGAGGAAACATTGGGTGAAAACTATCCATACCTCGTTGCGGTTGGAGCACTTTTATACTTAGCTACGTCTATAAAGCCTGACATTGCATTTGCAGTTAGTGTTCTTGCAAGGCATAGTGCTCGTCCTACACTTCGACATTGGAATGACATCAAACATCTTTTTCGTTATTTGAAAGTAACTGAAGATTTGGGACTACACTATACTCGATCGCGAGATCCAACATTGGTTGGATATGCTGATGCTAGATATAGATCAGATCCTGCAACATCAAAATCTCAAAAAGGCTATGTTTTCTTGCGACATGAAGCTACAATATCTTGGAAATCAGTAAAGCAAACTATCACGGCAACATCATCGAATCATGTAGAAATCATTGCTTTACATGAAGCATCTCGAGAATGCATCTAGTTAAGATCGATTGACAAGTTCATTCCAACAAATTGTAGATTATTTTATGATAATTCTCCAACTGTTTTATACGAAGACAATAGTGCTTGTGTTACTCAAATGCAAGCAGGTTTTATCAAAGGTGATCGTACAAAGCATATTGATCCAAAATATTTCACTTATACCAATGATTTGATTACAGACAAAATACTCGAGATCAAGAAAATTGCATCAGTAAATAATCTAGCTGATCTTTTTACCAAGGCCCTTCCAGCATCTACTCATCGTCGACTTGTCCATGATATTGGAATGCGGCGACTTGATCTTTTAGAACAAGAAATTCAATAGATTTTCATTATAAAATTTATTGATCTTTTTGATATCCTCCTATGGTTTTTTCCCATTGGTTTTTACTATGAGAATGGATTGATAAAGGAGTTGTACTCTTTTTCCTTCATCTATGTTTTTATCCTTGAATATAACCAAGGTTTTCCCAGATAAGGTTTTAATGAGGCAACAACCGTAAAATCTTACGGGAATTTTCGAATAGAAAAGGTGGGGTCGTGGTAAGAACCACGGTTTGGGGTTCAATGCTAGAGCTTGTTAACCATCTTGGAATGTACAACATCTTGTCACATTCACAGCTCAGGGGTGGGATAGCGGGTCGACTGTTATTCCTGCCTCACTAGCATACTAAGCCGTGAGTCTCTCGAACTAGTCAACGCGGCCGACAAGGATCGAATTGCGGACCGATTGTTTGACTACCGACGTATGAAACCAGCCGACCAAATCCACGACTTGGCGACTGTGTTCGGCATTCAATTGATTTTATTGCCTTCATCGACCAACCCGCATTAATTTTATTATTTTATCCTTATTATATCGAGCGAGGAGGAGTGTTAAGAAACGTAGTGTGAATGCTCCCCATAATGCATGGTGGACTAGTCAACAAAGTAGTTGGTGGTATTTCTTAGCCAATACGGAGAGAGTACTATTCATCGTCTCTCTCCTATTGTATATACTCTCCATTACACAATACAAGAGTTCTAATTCTCTCTTGCATACTTTGGTGTTTGTATTTTATGTTTTATGTTCTCAACAAGCCTTATGTATATATGTTTTTTTATGTAATTACTTAAAAGTTTCTTAATCTTCATTGCCTAATTAATAAATATTTAAAATTTAATCAAAATTTAAATAAAGTAATTATACTAATATATAAAATTTTAGCATCTATACAAAAATTATAACATTTTAAAAGAATTTGAAGAATTTAATTAAAAAATCCATTAAATTTTTTTCATAAAATAGATTTTAAATTTAAAAAAAGGATTTCTGAAAGCTCCTTTAATTTTTTTTAGATTATCTTTTTGGTATTTAAATAAAATAAAATATAATATATTATCAAAAAATCATTCTATTACTCTAATTGGTATAGTTAGTTAGTGTGGATCTTTCCTTAGATAATACTTTAATTGGAATTCATATGGAAAGGTTTGTATTTTCATGAACATAGACTGGGTGCTCAAGGGTTAACATCATCTTCAATTCAATTGTTAGCCTAATAAAATTTGTGTGATACTTTAGGACATCCAATAAGTAAATTACCTTGATAATGTTGGAGGATTATGAGTATTTATTGTTTTCACTATTACATTAAAAAAACTTTCAATCCATTTTTAAATTTGTGACAACTCAATATGTACTTTAGAACTTCAATAGGATAGATTAAATTCAAAATTCAAAAATATGATTCAAAGGCTTCTATTTCATACTTCTAACATCCTCCTAGACACATAAGCACTGCGTACTTGGCCTACAAAAATTTTAAAAATACAATTCAATAAATTATAACGATGCATGGTTCAAGTGAATGAAATTAACATGAAGTATTATAATTTCAAGACGATTTTCAAGGTATGAAGTGAATGAAATTAACATGAAGTAAAAGAGTCTTTCAAAGCACTATTTATAATACAATCACCTTTACTTAAAATCATTTTACATCACAAAAAGGTTCACCTTCACATATATACACTACTACTTACATATACTAAATTCTAAAGGATATATTGTTGCTTGTAAATTTCATTTGTAACCATGCCTCGCCGCACTAGACGATCTCTTCTTTTTGAAGACCTTGAAAATCGTCTTGCAGCACGGACAATTTCTATCTCCATGGATATGATAACATCATTCACTGATTCAGATGAAGATGCTACGAATTTCTCCTTCTCTAATAGTGGTGATGAGTCCATGTTGGATACTGAATCTACAATTTATAATTCTATCTTATTGCACAAGTACTTTGCAAAGAATGAACGATGTACATTTCTCTTACAATTTACAGAATGCATATAATTGCTTTGTAGGCAGCAAGTAAGTATGGTTGCTTGAAATTGTAGTATCCATTACAATAATGCAACTGTAACTTATAATTGGAGAGTGTGGTGAACAAAATAGCATTTAAGTGGCAAGTACATGAAACTAGGGGCGTTTATAACCAAAGGCACTCGATAATCCTTCACAAAAAGTAACCCTGCACCACATAAATTGAAGGTCATAGCAACTACATCCTCTCAATTATGGAAACTCAAAGAAGAACTACGACTTGCATACACTACAACAAAAGCAGTGTCTTATGACTGCAAAATATGACTGCAATGAGTTGTAAAATCAAAAAATACGACTCACGCAGAAATCACTGTAGATGACTCGGAATATGACTGACTCCAATCGTTTAGAAGCAGTCGCTTCAGACATCAATCATATTGGCAGTCATATTTTCCGAGGGGTATAAATACCCATTTTTAGCCATAGTATGTCAACATGGCGTATACTTTGACTTTCCTAGGGGAGTCTTGACTTTTTCTTGAGTTGCTCGGGCAAACAAAAAAATCCTACGTGGAATATGACTACGGTCAGTCATATTTTTGGATGACGTGGAATATGACTGCGGTTAGTCATATTTTTTAATGACATGGAATATGACTGCAGTGAGTCATATTTTATGGAATATGACTTTTGTAAGTCATATTTTTGGCTTCATGAAGTTGCAAGTAGCTTCCAATGTCTTTGTTTCAGCTTTTGATGCCTACATATACAATCAAAGAAATAAGAGGTTAGTTTTTAGTGATTGAACAACAAAGCTTAACCTTCAAAGATTTACAATCAATACAAAATATGTAGCTCAAGTTTAGGATAGGAAGAATAAGATTGATGATGGAGGAAACAAGAAAAAAAATATAAGTACTAAGAGATAACAAGAATCAAAAGTTAAAATGCAATAAGGAATAAGAAACAACAACTAAGCAACAACTAAAACACAATAAAAAACAAGAAGCAACACAAAACAAGAAACAACAACTAAGACACAATATGAGGCAACAATTAAGACATAAGAACAAATAAAAAGCACCAACTAAGATACAAGAAGAAACAAGAAGCACCAACTAAGACATGACAAGAAACAACAAGAAATGAGAGTATAGATGCAACAAGAAGAAATAAGAAGCAAGAACTACAAAACAAGAGGAAACAAAAAAACAAGAACTAGAAAGAAGAAAGAGTTCAAATGCAAGAGAAAGAAAGAATTTAGATGCAACAATAAGAAACAAGAAGCATGGACTAGAGAGCAACAAGAAACAAGAATTAAGATGCAACAAAAAGCAACAACAAGTGAGAGCTAAAAGACAATAAAAAGTAAGGAAGAAAAGCCACAAGAAGTGACGGCTAGGATTTCAAAACCCTAAAAAGTGGCAGCTAGGGTTTCAAAACCCTAAAAAGTGGCGGCTAGGGTTTCAAAACCCTAAAAAAATGACGGCTAGGATATCAAAACCCTAAAAAAATAGTGACTAGGATTCAAAATCCAAAAAAGTAGGTGACTAGGATTTCAAAATTTTAAACAATGATTTCTCTATATTTTTTTGGAATTGCCCAAATTTTTTTTGAATTGCCCAAAAAAAAAAATCACTATTATATGAAAATATTAGTGATAATATGACTCAATGTTCCCAAACATGTTCCCAACGTTCCCAAACATGTTCCCTACGTTCCCTATAAAGTACTTTGGTATTCCTAATGGCCGTATAGTATACGCTTGTGAAGTACAAGGCGTAAAAATAACTGACAGTCATATTTCTCCCCGAAGTGTTGGCCTTCAAGAATATGACTGCAAGCAGTCACCAGTCATCCTCAGTCATAATTTTGCAGTCATAAAACACTGCCATTGTTGTAGTGATAGGAGCTTCTCAAGCTCAACTTGGAGGGCTAATTTACGATTTCGTGTGTCTTGCTGTTCTTTCTCGAGCTGTAGTTGAAGAGCTAATTCTTTATTTCGAGTTTCTTGAGTTTGCTGTTCCATCCTTCAGAATTCTAGGTCCAATTGGTGTGATTTAAGAACAAACTTCTGCTGAAGTTCCTCTCTCATGAGCTGGAACTTTTCCTTGGATTCCTCTCTCAGAAACCTTAGTTTCTCACCTTGATGGGCTACTTGCATTTCCAATTTTTTCTCCATTAGCACGCGGTTTTGCTCTTGAATGGCTTGTACAGATTCTTAAAATGACTTTGGTTTCTTCTTCTTCTCTTTCGGTTGCTTTTTGCAAGTACTTTCGCACTGTGTTTCATCTGGTTGTGCAAGTACACCTAACATATGAACATCGTAGTGTTGAAACAACGTTAGGATGTTCAATTTATCGGAAACACATGAACCCTAGTTCACTAGAATGGTTCAACGTCCTAAACACAAGAAACTGACAAGAGATCTTAAGAAATGAATAAGAAAATTGTATGCAAGTGAAATAATGTAGTGCACAACCTTCCACTGCAGACCAAAAATGCACTAAAACAATAGATCAACTGAAACCGTGGGCTTGTCTATTGTGACCCCCATCCCCCCTACTTAATTGATTTTGATTAACACCTAATATGCTTACCAATAATGAACTTTCGAAGCCTTCAGTTTCATAAAATAATTAAATGAAAAGTAGTGAAGTAGTTTCCAATCATAGAGAAGAAGGCCTAGGTATGCAAGTCATGAGTACTTTAAAATTCTTCAGAAGTTTGAAGGCAATCTATTAAGATTCTTCATGTTCATAGCGTTTTGATTTGCAGTTAATAAAGAAATAAAAGATAGTAGAATTGTGTACCTTGTGGAGAGGGGGTTACTGAGATTCTGGCTACCCAGAAATTTCCTCCTCTAAATCTTGATTGTCATCAGCATTGGAATCTTCTTCCTCTGAATGATCATAAGGCCTATCATCACCAACCGAATCATAAACTCTGTCCCCAGTGGACATACTAAATAGAATGTCAAGTACATTCTCGTCCATGCCAATCTCACCAATGTATGGTGGATTAATTTCTAAAACAACACTTTTTTGTTAGAAATTCAACACTTTTTTGTTCTTAAACAACACATTTTTGTTCAAAAATCAACACTTTTTTGTTCAAAAGTGTCCAAATCAACATGTCCAAATCAACACGTCCAAATCAACAAAAAAAATCAACACTTTTTTGTTGATTTTTGTTAATTTGATCACTATATTTTTCTACTAGTGTTTCAATCGCCCAATGTCCATGATAGTCAACAACCCTTGCAATGCTTCGTTTCTCAAAAACGACTTTCCAATCCATCAATATAATCTGTTCGATAACTTCTCCAGTGAGGCTAGAAGAATGATTGCTTCCACTGCATCCTTGGAAGCTAGTGCCTCTCTATAGGCTATGCAATGTGTTCTAAATAAATGTAATACCTCTCTCTTCAGTTTTGTTGCAAAATCTTTGTGTACACCAACTATAGATGCAGCCCCATTTGTAGCAAGTCCAACAAGGTGTGTTTGATTCAAATTATATTTCATTCTAGTCTTCTTCCACGCTTGAAATGTGAATGCTGCTATACCATCTGGATTGCCTGCAAGGTTATGGAATTTGGTTTTGGGTTGGCCAATACCATCATTTTCCAAATAAGTGATATAAGTAATCAAGTATGACTCCAAAGCCCTATCGGTAGATTCATCCACTATAATAGAGAAAAATAGAGAAGTAGTAACCTCCTCAATGAGTTTGTCTTCAAGGACATTAGCAATGGCTAGTAGAAATTCCCTCTCAGATATTGCATTTGCATAGCTTCCATGGTCATCTATTGCACTCATACTTGGCATCTCCATAAATCTTACAAACTTCACAAGATTTGGAAAAATAGATGTAGGTATGGTAGAGGAAGCCAAAAAATAAATCATTTTCATGCAAGAAATGATTTTAGCCTTGTTAAAATCCAATGCCTGTTGCACGTGTGCCTCTATAGATCTTGCAATTTTTCTTTGCAAACCCAACCATCTAGTACGAGCATAGACATATTAGTTGTTCAAGTTGTGTTTCAGCAACCCAGAGTTCTGCAAATTCAATGATCATTTTCCAACCCCCCCAAGGTCCGCTTGCTCTGAATTTTCCACAAAATATACATTTCAACGGAGTTTGCCCAAAACATCAATATCTCTTATCCAAGGGTACTTGAATTTCCATTCACTTCTATAATTTCTTGATTTCATACTCCCTTGTCCTTCCATATTTGTCTCATGGTCCAAAATATCCATAAGTGCTTGCTCCTCTGTTAGGGTTTTATAATTGGCACATCCTTGAACCACCCTAGCACTCTCCTCCTTCACTTGGTTGTTGTCTTTGAGAATCTCCACATTTTCTCCATCCACCTCATTAGATTCAACATTTAAATCCACTCGAGGTCTCTTAATAAACCTTGCAAGGGTTGCTTGCTTCTCCTTCCTCTTAGCCTTCTCCATAATCTTAGCCCTCTCCATAATCTATATACAAGAAGGTTAACAATTTAAACATAACTTCCAATCAAATGTTGAAAACATAACTTCAAATAAAATGCAAAAAATATAGTTTTAAATGAAATGCATAAAACAAAACTTGAAATGAAAACTTTGAAACAAAACTTGAAATTAAAAGCTTAAAAGAAACTTTAAATGAAGTGATCAAGACATTAATTAAAAGTAAATGCTCAAAACATAATTCAAAATCACATGCTAAAAAATTAGCTTCCACTATAATGCTCAAACTCTAACTTCAAATCAAATGCTCAAGAATACATGAAATCGAAATCACACATACAAAAAAAAAAGACGAAGTTCTTCATCCCTAAACCCTATATCTTTCATGAATGAACTTCAGTTCAATGCTCAAAATTCAATCTTTATTTTATTCACCCCAAAATTCGATGTTATATCTTTTTGAACCTCACCAACATTCTTTTTTTACAATCTCACACACAACATCCTCCCAAACTCCCGCACCTCCTCACTCATCAATTGTCACCAATTGCAAACACTGGTCACTAAAAAACATCAAATCAACAACCACATCAAAAGACACTCCCACTGTGGCACTGTCCCACACTTCCTTACTCACACAATCTCTCGCAGTCTCGCACTTCCAAAATCTTCCACTCCACTCCGATCACTCCGCCTCCATTTGTCACGGACATAAGAAGATAGCGGAAGCCTCTTAGGAAACTCTGTACTTCGTGGAACCTTCTGGAAGTTTGTGGAAGCTCCTCAAGAAGCTTCCTCTTAGATAGAAGCAGCTTAAGAAGCTTTCGAGTTTGTGGAAGCTTCTCAAGAAGTTTCCTAGTAGATAGAAGTAGCTAAAGAAGCTACTAAGTTTTTAGAAGCTTGTGGAAGAAGCTCCTCAACTTCTTTCGACCTCTAATTCATAGCGCCTAGTCTCTATTCGAACTTTAAACTAGTCTTATGTACTTTTATTGTCTGTAATACATCTGCATCTTGGACGAACTCTTGTCTTGTGTCTTTCGGAGACTTCTTCTCTATTCCGTCCCGTTCTATTCTATTTCGTCCCTAACAATTTGTCGAGACTGCCTTCAACGTCATCAGAACTTCGTTTCTTTCAAATAGAGTGCAGATTATCCCTCTATTTGAAGTACACAAAGTGTTTTAGAAGTTGCAAATTATCCACTTCTAAACTGGTGTCGTTGCTTGCGACTCTTCATTCTTAAAGGTCCTTCTATGTCGTTAGTATAGAAGTTTATGAATCTGAATAGACCACCTATTCGATAGTTCAATTCCAACCTTGATATTCGTGTTATCAGTAAATTCAAGCAAGAGCTTAGAGAGATAATTGTCAGTCGGTTTGGTGAGGTAGAGTTTGAGAGACTATTAACTCTTCTTACTCCATTTATTGTCTCGATTTTGCGAGATCGAGTAGTCATTATCAACGTGTTCTATTAGAACTTTACATCTATGGATGTAGTAAGCGAAGCAATTATGGAGAACTCGAAATTTGATACTATCATGACTGCTTTGACAGCTATGAATATAGATCGTGAGTGCATGTTCAAACAAAATGAGGAACTGAATTCAAGACTATGTAGCTTGGACGCAAAACTTCAACAATCAATTGATCCAGTCCATGTATTAGCAATACAAATTGATAATTTGCCAAGCTCATGTTTACAAGTAGTAAACTCATTGATAGAGTCTAGAGTTAATCTTCTTGACAAATTTGATGGTACATGTTCAAAGTTCCGAGGCTTTGTCAACCAAATTCGAATTTCTTTGGCATTACGACCTCAACGATATACAACAGACGTAGCTCGCATTGGATTTGTGAGGGCCTTATTGTCCGGGCACTCTCCTGGTTTGTATCACTTTATGAAAAGAACTCTCCAGTTTTTGACAGCTTTAATACTTTTTTAGCTGCATTTGAAGAAGCATTTAACGAACATGACAAAACACGTGCTGCGACAACAAATATTCGAAATTTGAGACAAAGCCGCCGACCAGCATCAACATATGCTTTTGACTTTCGCTAGTTGACTTGCGATATTAATTGGGGAGAACAAGCACTAGTAAGTCAATTCTATTATGGCTTACGCGATGAGGTGAAGGATTTGTTACTCTCTTTGCTAGATCCTACGACGCTTGACGAAGCAATTTCTTAAACTGTTAAATGCGACAACCGATTATTTGAGCGACAACAAGATAAACGAGCATGGACCTTGCCACGACCATATGCCAACTACGCTGCTACCGCTTCTACCGGAACTTCAAATAAGATATCTGAAGTTGAAGACATGCAAATCGATGCAATTCGATTCAAGCCATTAACTGAATAAAAGAAGAGATGTCGGAGAGAAGAAGGACTATGCCTTTATTGTGGGGAAGAAGGACACAAGATTGATAACTGTCCTAAAAAGTGACAATGTATTTCTGGAATTTGGAGTGCAAACATTCAACGAAAAAACGACGACTTCTAGCTACAGTAAGGACCGTGCAGCTGGATTCAGCACCACTTTCAAAACCTTCAAGTCCTGTGCTATCCACAAATCATAGTCCTTACTTTATAATACCTATACAATTACGTCCTTCGTAAATTAAAACCTATACCTTAATAGATTCCAGAGCCTCCGCATGCTTTATCGTTAGTTCAAAAGATAAATGCGGTACATGTTGAGGTCATTGATGGAAGACCCTCAGCTTCCGGTAGCGTTATCCATTAAACAACCCCGTTACAAACAACAATAGACAACCATAGTAGCCATATAGTTTATAATATTATCCGTTCTCCTTCAAGCCCTATTATTTTAGGGCTCTGTTGGCTTAAAAGATATAATCCTCATATAAACTAGTCTAATCGTAGTATAAAATTTATTCCTCACAAACCTTCTATGTCCAAGACTTTAGAAAAACAAAAAACTTCTTCCGTACGTAAACTAAAAAAACCTCTATTTCTTGGAGCTCGAGCTTTTGTGCGCGTTGCAAAGACCGGAGCCGTATTTGCAGTATATGTAACACCAACAACAAACGATAGTTCCAGTACAACAAAACTTTCAAAGCAATATGAAGATTTTCAAGATGTTTTTGAGAAGAAGAATGTAGACATGTTGCCCAACATCAGCCATATGATTGCGCCATCGAGTTAGAGAAAGGTGCTCAACCATCGTTTGGACCTATCTACAACTTATTTCAACATGAATTTTTTTTAGCCGAGTTGATGAAAACCTTGCAAAGAACGTAATTCGACATTCAAAGTCTCCAGCCGGTACTCTAATTCTCTTTGTGAAGAAGAAAGACGGATCTTTATATATGTGTGTTGACTATCGGAGACTCAATAAGGTGACAATTAAGAATCGATATCCGTTACCACTTATAGGTGGACTTTTGGACCAACTCGGCCAAACAAAAATTTACACCAAAATTGATTTAAGGGAAGCTTACAATCTGGTGTGAATTAAAGAAGGCGACAAATGGAAGACTGCTTTTCGAACAAAATATGGCCATTTTGAGTATAATGTAATGCCTTTTGGGCTGACGAATGCACTAGCCATTTTTCAATATTTAATGAACGATATCTTTTGTGAATTTCTGGATATTTTTGTCATTTGTTACGTGGACGACATTCTGATATACTCAAAAGACGCAAGCCAACATGAAAAACACGTGAGGCTTGTTCTGAAAAAACTTTGAGGTGCTGAATTGTATGTAAATTTTAAAAAATGCGTTTTTCATGCATCTCAAGTTGAATTTCTTGAATATATTATCTCAAGCGACGAGTGTTGATGGACCTGAAGAAGATTCAAGCAGTTCAAGATTGGGCAACACCCAAGACTGTACGTGATGTCCAATATTTTTTGGTTTTGCAAACTTTTATTGTATGTTTATTAAAAACTATTCACAAATTGTCGCTCCTCTCACACGACTTACTTGTAAGGACACCCTCGATTGGAATTGCGAAGCAGAAAAAACATTTCAAGATTTGAAGAAAGCGTTTACAACGGCTCCAATATTAGTCCATCCCGACTTTTTAAAACCTTTCTTTATGGAGACAGTCGCCTCGGACTTTGCCTTAGGTGCAGTATTATCACAACCTGACGAAGACAGAAAACTCCATCTTGTTGTTTTTCACTTAAGGAAGTTCAGTATTGCAGAAATCAATTATGAAATCCACGACAAAGAACTACTTGCGATTGTAGATTCTTTTCAAGATTGACGTCATTTACTTGAAGACACTGTTCATCAGGTGACAATCAATACTGATCACAAAAACCTTGAATATTTCATGTCTACTTGTACTCTGAATTGTCGCCAAGCCCGTTAGAACATGTCTTTATTCAGATTTGATTTTGGCATTATCCATCGACTTGGAAAACAACAAGGGCTATCAGATACTAGCTGAGGTAGCTAGAGTCCCAAACTATAGGTTCCGAACTGAAGGGAATCTTGAACTGCAAAGGATCCTAGTCGACGAATCGCAAGGTGCCACGAGGAGGTCCTGATTGAACTAGGTCCCGACTGAATTAGGACAAGGAGCTCAAACTACAAAAGGGTCTCAAACTGAACCAGAGAGGGAGCTTGAACAAGAAGGGGATTTTCGACTGAATTGAAATGCTTTGAAAACTAGTTCAAATTGCACACAAGCTATAGCCTTAAACAAAAATTAAAATTGCTTTTTGAGAGAAGAATACCATAGAAATAGAATAGGTAGAAGTAGGATATAGTTTAGAAATAGGAAGGTGTATTTTGAGAGAAAGAGATAGAATATAGCAAGGAGAAAAGGAGAAATTAAACACCTAATAGAACAACTCCTCATTGCAAAATACAATTAGAATAGGGGCATAAACACTTGGAGCTCACTAAAGCTAGAAAATAAAAACAATTTGGAAAAACAACTTAGAAGTGAAGAGATTGTAGGAAATTTCAAAAATTAGCAAAAATAAAAAATAAAATAAAATAAAATGGGATTAGGCAAAAATCTTAAAGAGTCAATTTTGGCCTCTTAAATATTGAAAGGATAGAACAGTAATTGACCTTAGAAGATAGGAATCAACCATCACTTGTTAAAGGTCAATTATTGTTTAAATATTCCAAGTCAACCCTTGAAATATAATAATGGAGTCTGAATAGTTCTTTAAAGGAAAGAAAGAAGTGAAAAAAGAAAAATAGAGTAGTATTTTTAAAACTTTAAGCTTGTAATTTCTATCCAACTTTAAGCCATGGGTAAAAATATCAATCAAGTTTGGAAAATGGTGAACAATGGAGCATTTCAAGATGCGTACAACTACTTCAACAATGAACCCAACTCCGAGATAAAAAATTGAAATCTTACTTTACTTTTGAATTATCAAAAATAGGTTAAATTACCATATGGCTGAATTACCCATAGAATTCAAAGCATAAAGATTAAGTCTTTATTCAATGTTAGTAAGATCAAATGGTAGATCTTGCTTAGAGGTTTTCAAAAACATCCCACATTTAGAAATCCGACTTAAAATAAGAAAAATAAAAGTGAAAGTAGTTTAGAGTCAAAATTGATTGAAAGTTAGATAGAACCAAAAGCTTTGGAACAAGTTGAGTGAGTCAAAGGAAAATTATTATTTAGCATCCAAATCCAAAAGAAAAACTTAATTTCAAGTTGTAGTGGATGAAGTTTAAAGAACTAATTAGCGGTCAAACTTCATTCATCAATAACTTAATCCAATTAGCAAGTATGAACCCAATCTAGAATCTTAGAATTAGGAACTACAAGAAAAAAATGCAAACTTTTTAAAAATAGTAAATTGACAAAAGTTAGACTGAGGCCAAAAAAACAAGAAAGGCTAATCTAGAACTTGAAAAATATATTAGAATGATAACTTAGAACCACAAATTCATAGAAGAAGATAATCAGAACCCATAGGAACTCCAAACTTAAAAAAAAACTAAAAAAAAAAAAAATATTAAAGAATGAAGTTCTAAGCTAGGATTAGATGAAACTTCAGTAGAATTGTCGATTTAAGACCAAACTTCAAAGTTAAATAGCAAGAAATATTTTAAGTATATCTTCAAAATCTCAAAGTCTTTTGAATTAGGAAACTAGCATAAAACCGCGGATGAAGTTTGATGAACCGATTTGCGGTCAAACTTCATCTACTCATATCTTTTGCTAAGAGTATTCGATTAGGGTGAATTTTATAGTTTTGATAAGGAGAATTAATCATCTACAAGATGGCATACTTAGGTTGTGTCCAAACCATCTTTTGCAAAATAACCTTAGCAGCATATTAAAATCTACAATCAATTGACAAACAATAGTTTAAATCTTGTTTTGATTGAGTTTTCGTATATTTAAAGTCTACTTAGGAATTAGAAAAAATTCATTGCTTGAAAGGCACAATGGACCGACATTAGAACACCCATAAGATAAAACCAATTAAAAAACTTGGTTGTGTTTGTTGATTTACCAAGGGTGGGTAAATAAATGCTCACATGCAATAAGACCAAATCTGCATGGAAAAAGGTGCTGATCAAGTCTTATAGCCAGATTTGGTAATATAGTTTGTTTATTTCTGTGATCAAAGATTCAACGATTGGACGATCAAAGCAAAAGAAATTTGAGTGTCAACCTCAAATTTGAATTATTGTTGAAAAGATCCACGAGCAAGTTAGCTAGTCCAAAGAGTTGTGGAAGATAAATTGGACAAACTGGAGCAGTGAGAGAAATTAAATTTTTTTTTTGAAATTGTGAATTAGTTTTTCTTTCATTGAACCAAGAATTGCAGTTGAAATTGCATGCAATTTAGCAATCACTAATAACAAATCAACAATCTCTCAAAACTTAAATTTAAAATTGAGAAATCCAAAATTGAAATGAATCTAATTTGAAAAACAGACGCAGCAGTTGCAACGTAGTGTCGTATTGTGAATTTATACATAATATTAATTTACACCGATATATTATTATAATAAGATTTTATGATTCGGGGAGAAGAAACTTGTTGATGATGCTTCTAGTGACTTTAAAGTAACGCTTATAACTAATAGTGAATTATATAAAGAGTTCAACCTTGGATTAATTTCATCAACTTGAGTTAATATTTTTGAATCCATAGAATTTGTGATTTGTTGTGGAGTTTGATTTTCAAATGTCAAACTGGAGGGGTTTTATGGAGTCGTAAAATCCCGAGTTTCAACCAGAAGCAGAGTTAGAACTTTCTTTATCTCAACTACTAGATCAACTGATTCAACTAATGTTAATGATACCTCGGCAAATCCATCCATGAGAGGAAGGTGGACCTTCTTGACCACTGAAACAACCTCGTGTAGAGCAACGTTGGCACGGCAATCTTAAAAGAGATGCCCGTGCTTTGGTGATTTTACTTCAAGTCAGTTGTGTTGAACCAAGCATTCAAGATGTGACTTTTGAAGGCAGTTTTAAAAACCTTAATGAAGAATAGTACTATTGCATGATTAAGCCAATTAGAGGAAGTTCTGGCCACCAACATTGATTGAAAGAACTAGTGAATCCTTTAACAAAGGCCGAACGAGCAGACTATGTAGTTGCTATTGTCCAACGCATTCTGAAGTTCTTGCAAATGAAGTAGTATTCTTCTTTGACTTCAATTTTCACCTTTGTTTAATTTTTATTGTAGTATAGTGATCATTTCATATTTTATAGTTCATTCATATATTTAGAATTGAAGAATAGAGGTTTAAATAAGATTTACCTATTGAAATTTAACTTTAGTGGTAGTTTGGACCTTTGGAGGTGCAATAAACCTTTTAGAAGGACTTTCTATGACTAATGAGGGTTTGAAGACCCATGGTGATTGTACATGGATTGCCCTCCTACCTTAAGACTCTAACTCCTATCACTTGCAACACTCCCACAACTTGCAATACTTCCATCATTTTATTCCTCAATTGCAACAGACTTCAGAGGCCATTTTGGCATAGTAAAAAATAAATTTTTTCAAAAAAGTTTGATCTAAGAAAATGTGGGAAACCAAACTAGTTTTCACCTACAAAATTCCATTTGAAATTTAGAGTCTCCAATCAAAAGTTATGAACAAAATTCAGAGAGGGGTTCAAAGGGACATTTTTTATGATATTTTCAAACATCATCTCTGAATTTTGCTTATAGCTTTTGATTAAAAACTCCAAACCCCAAACGGATTATTGGAGATGAAAGTTAACTTGATTTTTCAACTTTTATTAGTTCAAAGTATTTCCAAAAAAGTTAGTTTACTATGCCAAAATGGCCACCAAATTTTGTTGAGTTCAAAAACCACTAAATTCAAGTGGATAAATAAAAAAATCTACCCCCTTTGTTCATGTGAGATTTAAGATGGTGTGTTGGTGTAGGGCTTGAGGCTCTCAAGCTGGAGGTTGGGGGTTCAACCCCCTCCACCGGCATGGGTTGCCTGCCACTGCCCGGATAGGGCGAGCAGCAAAAAAATTAAAACTTTAGGGGGGTTGCCCGCAATTTTTGGGCAGCCCCTCCAAATTATTCTTCTTATTTTTTGGATTTTTTAATTTTCCAAAAATTTGTTCAAAACAACAAAAAAATCAACAGATTTCAGTCAAATTTTAATCGGGACAACGCGATCGAAACAACAGAAATGATCAACAGTTTCTAGTTGTTTTAGTCGCTCATTTTTCTACTCGTGTTTGAAGCATTAGATTAGTCTTTTTTAGCTTTCTAAAAACTTATTTCTTGAAACATTTGAAACATTTTAGTGAAAGTCATAAGAGTTTGAGTGAAGGAAGATTTAATGCCTTTCTATTTGAAGAGTTTGGGTGAGGTTTGCAGGTTAATGCATTTGGTGCATCCTATTTCCTTTTATTTTCTTGCTTAAGTGTTGTTTGGGGAAGAGGATTCAGTATGAATTTTTTAGTTTTTGTTTTGGTATCTTCTTCCGTAGCGGACTTTGTCCCATTTTATGTTCGTAGCTAGGTGTTTTCAATTTTTAATTGTATCGTGGTGGTGAGGTCGGGTTAATGGTTGGCAAGACCATTGAGTGTGTATCAAGTGGGTGGTGCTAGTTTTCCCTTGTGGTGAGGTTGGAATGATGACCAACAAATCATAAAGTTAGGTAGTGATGCAGATGCAAGTTGCCCTTACCCTGTAGATAGTTGCAAGTATCCAAGTAGTCATGAAAACTACTTTGAAATGTTTGTATTTGGGAATTTGAGTTGGCGATAGATACCAATGAGGTTTGTAAGCCTAATCGGCATTGGATACTATTAAATGCCTCGGGTCTTAAATGCAAACAAGATTGTTAGTTTAAGCCAATCTGTGTTTTGAAAACAAGATTAGTCTTAGAGAACCTTATTCCCTTTCTCTTTCTTCGAACCTTATTACTCTCAGTTACAGCCAAATATCATGTATATTTTCATAGTAAAACCCTCTCACCCTAACAACGATCTAGTGTAATCAGTAATAACTTTTGACATGCAAAGAATTAAAAAGTGTGTCTAATACCATTGGAAAGAGGA
The DNA here is from genome assembly GCA_950106755.1 of Climacium dendroides. Classification (NCBI taxonomy): domain Eukaryota; kingdom Viridiplantae; phylum Streptophyta; class Bryopsida; order Hypnales; family Climaciaceae; genus Climacium; species Climacium dendroides. Next base: position 12,903,695 of record OX467091.1, on the reverse strand, counting down.
AGAAAAATCAGTCAAAATGAGTGTTGGAATTTCTTGAATTGAATAAAAATTTCATAAGTTATTAGTCGTTGAAGTTGCAGGTTACGATTTGATGAAACTAGGGATTCAGCAATCTATAGAGGTCATACAGCTTTAGACTGCGCTTGTGATCATAGGCTCAATCGTGTAGTTATAGGATTTGAATTACGTATTTAGGCCCTAAGGAGGCCTATAAGGTTGATTTTCATGATTTTAAGTATTGTTTTGAATGGTTTTTGAAGTTGGTTCCTCAAGGACTTAGGTCCTTTAATTGAATTTTACGAAATTTAAGTTTTGGTCATAGATTCTAAATATTTGGTCAATTTGTAAATTGTTTCAATGTTACATTTGCCAAGGTTTTAGGTTTATCTTTTGAGCAAACATAAGAATTGAATCAATGTTTTTATTGCGTGTAGGTACTAACTTTGTGGTCATTTAAATCATTTGACCTAAAATGATTTGACCAAAAACAAAAGTGGGAAGAAAAAAAAAAAAAATAAGAAAATTTTTATTATTGGTATAATTTTAAACTCACCATACTTTGCATAACTGAGAAATATTTGACGTAGAATATTGAATCACTAGACATTCTTACATGTACGTGATAGTTGCGAATTGATTGAACAAATTTGACCTAAACATAAAAATGAATAATTAATGAATTATATGTACTATTTTATGAGTATTATCTTATTATAATTAAGTCTTAAAGCATGCACCATGACTAAGACTCTTATACATCGTGTCTGCATTGATTGATAAAGGATTGTTACTAAATTTTTATCTTGGGAAAAAGAGTGAAACCCTACTTATAGATTATTTTTGAGTTAAAAGATATATATACATACATATTTTCTTATATTCTTGAATGCATGTGACTTTAGCTATAACACGTTAGACTATTTGATTATTTCTACGATTTTAAAAGCCCTATGCTATAATCTTGGATTTTTTAGAAGTTAAGCAAAAAGCAAGACTACAATGTCATATAAAAACATATTAAAAGATCCTCGTATATGTCATTGTTAGACATCTAAAAGAAATTGAAAATAAATTGATGATGTTGTCCATCTAAAAATTAGCACGCGGTTTTCACCAAGATGTGCACAAAAACGTAAAGGGTGAAAAGTTGTTATATTTTTATTTAGTAAAATGTGCAAGCTTTCTATATTATAACTCACAAGATTATTTTTTACTTTATGTGTTGTTTTTATTTATTTTTCACTATATGTAGACCTTTAGATTTGTTTTAATATATAAAATCACCCCCAAAATTAGTACCTTTGTATTAACAATTTTAGTATAAATTTATCTTAAAACTAAAGGTTGAGATGAATTAGGGGATACAAGTAATGAAGACTAGGAATCTTAGTATTACTATCTCCTGAAAAAATGCAACCCCTGCCAAATATGCACACAACACCCTAAAAAATCTTGAGCCATTGATCTTTTAAAAAAAGTTCTTCTTTATCACCGTTAATCCAATTTAATACAAAATACAAATATAAATAGGGTACAAATATAAATATAAAATATGGATGCAGATGTAAATATGAATATAGAATATAGATACAGGTACAGATAAATACGGATGTGGATACAAATACAAACAACATATCTTATATCGATTGAGAACTTGATTGATTCTTAAGAATTATATATAGGTAAATGGTTGAATTAGAATGGGGTTGGGATTAAAAAAAATTTAATGTGAGTTTAATTGTTTGGAGGATTTTAATAATTAGAGGATTAAATTTTCTTTAAAGATTTTGTGGGGATAATGTGACCTGCAAATGACTATGAGCTATGTGCTCAAAATATAGGTATAGACTATATTACATATTGGTGTTGAATATAGAATAACTTGGTGGAATTAAAGGACTTTTAAACTTCAAAGTTTTATAACATGTAGAAAGGTGAAGGTGTGAAGGTTTGTCTCAACTTTTTCATTTAAAAAAATTAATTAATTTTATTTTTGATATTATATATATATATATTTGTTATTTGATTGTATATTGAAAATTAAATGTATGTAATGTAGATGCATTTTGTTGTTTAGAAGAATCAAAAATTTGAAGATTTGAATGAAAAGTATCAAATTTTTGTGCAGATGATTATCTTTGTATAAACCGTAATATAGTGGTAATACAAAACAAAATCACTCAAGAAATTATTCTTATTGTAAAATTCTTATCATTTGATGAGATGACAATGAAGGAATATGAAGAGTATAAAAAAATAACATCAACTCTCATAAGCATGAAAAAGGGTGAAAGTCATATCAAATGCGATAGACCTCTTAGAACAAGTGACATGTATAAAGTTGGGTGAAAAACAAGTATAATTTTCTTTTAAAATATTATCGTAATAACATTATAATTTTTTTATTTTTTATTTTTAAAATTATTTTATTATTTTAATGATGTTAATTTAATGTATATGATATTATTGTATAAAAAATAGGTAGGGATAGAAGGTTAAATATTGGACATTTGTCTCAAATAGTTAAGTTCAACACAAATGTTTAAGTCTATACAATTGGGAGGAATAACAAATGTTATTATCTGAAGTTTTTTATATTTATGAAAAGCATTTCTAAAAATTAGCGCCATCCATATTCAAGCATATAAAAATAAAACTACAAAGTTCAAAAGTCTCAAGTTTATTACAAACAAAGTTTAACATTTTATATGCTAAAGAAAATGCATTTGTAAGTAATTTAACATATACAATTAATGATTTTAGTAATTTTTTTTCTAAGAATAAAGATTTTAGCTTTTATGCTTGTGATATATGAGTACTCACATCTTTTGGTGATTTAAAAAATAAAAAAATGGTTTTAAAAGTAGAAGAAATAAATTTTTCTTAAGTAGTTATAAAATTTGTGTAGATTTAAATACATGTGATGGAACAGTAAAAATGACTTGGCGTAGTAATCAAGATTTTCATTGTATTGTTTTATTAATAACTGGTACTAATTATACAAGAATAGGATCATCTATACAGATTAGTATTGCATCAATAAGTAATAAGGATAAAGACATTATTGTTAATTACTTCATTGACTGTGAAGACATATGTAAAGAAGTTAAAGACTATTATATAAAATTCATCTCTTACTAGTTAATTTCTAAAGTTCTTTGTATGTAATTGTTATATAACATTCATTACATTAATTCACAATTTCTTAAAACATTTAGTGCGTTTATTAAAGATACCTATGTTGGTAATGATAAGCATCTTATTACATTTATATTTGCTCATACATGATACATTTGTATCAAGGTTTGTTTGTGAATATGTTCATCTTGCTTTTTGAGTGCTAAATTTTAAAAACCAAGTTTGACTATTGTACTATATGTAGAAAATAATATGATTGCATTAAATACTTAGTAAGTTTGAAAATGTGACATTATGAGGCCAATTAACACAATAATTTGTAATATATTTATAGCAAGTTTGAAGCATAAAATTGATTTGCATTATTAATTTTTTATGTTTTATATTCAACCCTATTCAAATTCATAGATATTATTTTCAAAAACCAATATTGATACTTTCAAAATATTTTGATATAACCAAAAACATGTATTTAAGCCTTCAAGAATCAATGTCTTTTTAGGGACAAATGGATTTTAAATAGGTTCTTATAATTTCTTTTTTTAATGAATTTTTTTGAAACTTTCTCATAAGATTAAAAAATGAGTAATTTTATAAGATTTTTTTGTATTGTAGCACAAGTGTCTCAATTTTTTAATATATATTATGAATATTTTTTCATAAATAGAGAATTCAATATTTTTTAGGATTTTATATTATTTAATGTAATCTTCATCTAACTTTCTAGTCCTTTTAATTTCTTATAATTTTTACAGAAGCTATTTTTAAATGTTTTAATGTTGACACCCTTTGCATGTAATACAAGAGTTTTGTACCTGGGTTTTGGTGTTGTTTATTTTGAGCATTATTTTTAGTAAATTTGTTAATGCGTAAGTTTTTTTAGGTGTATAAATATACTTTATGAAAAAGAAAATGACTTTGTATAGTTCCCAATTTGAAGAAGAATATTTTTTGTTGTAATGTAGTCGAATGGTTGAAATAATTTGAAAAGCATGTATGTCTTAATAGTCAAAAGCAGAGCAGGTGAATTTTACTTCAATTCTTGACCATAAGCAAAGATTGTTAATTTCACTTGATTTGAAAATCACAAAATTGTGCTAATTTACTTGCTTTGAAAATGATTTAAGTGACAAGCATAAAATGTTTTTATGAATTCCACCATTGAAAAACTTAAGCCCTAAATGTCCAAAGCACAAAATTCTAGCTTAGACATTACTTTGAAGTTGCATAAAAATTAACCCACTTATTATTTTCAATAGTTGGTATTTTGAAAAAATCTTGTTCAAGTCTAGTTCTAGCACAAGATCACCAATTTTGAAAATGAATGATTAAAATTTTTTTATTTAACATTTTGTGCAATGGTGTTCATTGTAAATCTTGATTTTTTTAGTATTGAAGGTTCTTGAAAATGAGTTTGAAGTACACTAAATCTTTGTAAGTGTTTATTTATCCACCCTTGGTAAATACATGAACACAACTAGGTTCTGAAATTTATGGTTGATTTTACCTTGAATGGGTGCCTAATGTCGGTTCATTGCGCCTTTCAAACAATGAATTTTTTCTAAGTTTCTAAATTTTTACAAATTCACAAAGAAATCACAAAAATTACCTTAGTTACAAAGATTAATTCTAAACAATCTAAAATCTTTAAGCGTTTGTGGTTTCCTAATAAAAGTAACTACAATTTAAAATTTAACCCTCCTAAGTTGTGGTTCAAATCATGCCACTTTTAGAAACATAAGACTTGCAAGATTTGGAGATTCTTGTAAGAAGTTATGACTAGATGAAGTTTGAGTCTTTAAAAGGCTATTTAAACTTCATTCTCACTTTTCAATACCTTCTCTATTTAAATGGATTGTGAATATTGAACCTTGAATTTAAATTACAACCTTTTACTCATGTTTCAAATTTGGACTTGAATGAATGATTTCCAACTAACTTCATCCAATTCTTGACTCAAATTTCATCCTTCTATAACTATCGGAGTTTTGGGTATTTTCTTAAAATCAAAGTAATTTTAAATTTTTTAAGGTTCTTTCTATCCATTTCTAACTTTAAGTTTCTACTTGGTTGTCTTTAAAAGATTTTAATCTACTTCCTATCTTGTTTCTAAGGTTTAGAATTTTTTTTGTTAATTTACTGTTTTTAGATTTTGGACTTTGATTCCTTGTAGATCCTAGTTTTATTTATCTATATTGCTAGAGTACTTTAGATTTGGACTTCTTTGGTGAAAATTATGGGTGAATGAAGTTTGACTCCTAATTGGTATTTTCAACTTCATCCACTGTTTTCTACCAATCTACAATTCAAAATTAACTTTCATTTTTGCTTTTGACTTTTAGATTTTTAATACTACCTAAGTTTCTATTCTTGTTCCTTTTGGATGAAATTGACTCATTTTCATCCACTATAATTCCTAAACTTCATCCACTAATATCTTCCTTAATTTGACTTCGATTTCTAAGTGTCATGTATTTTTGAAAATCTCTAGACAAGGTCTATAAGATTTTTTATATAGAGTTGAAATATCTAATCTTAACACTTTGACTTGCACTTGTAATTCAGCTAAGTGTTAAAATGGCTAATTTAAAGAATTCAAAGAGGAAAGAAAAAATTAATAACTCACCTTGAAATGCACTTCATCTAGAAGGTGGTCAAAAATACCTTCAAAATTCCTACCATTTACCATAATTGAATCTTTCTTGTAATTTTTCTCACAGCTTGAAAATATGGTTTCGATACAATTTTTGAAAGTTTTGAATTTTTTGCCCCTCCCTATTCCTTTTTTTTTAACACTATTGCACTTCAATTAATTATTCTAATGGTTCAACTTTGGGGGAATAATTGAGTTTGAATTTTAAAATAATAATTGACCTACTACTTCTTTAACTTAATTATCATTCTATCTAAATTCTAATGGTTTTAATTGCTCCTCCAGGAATTCTTTTAAAATTTTATCAACTTCTAAACTTCACTTCAACTCCCAAATGGACTCTTCATTCCTCTCACTTGCAATTTGAAATTTTATTTATTTGAGTTTGAAGAGCTTGAGAGCTATGAGAATTTTATGGCTAATTGTCTAATTTTTGTGTTTACTTCCTTTTCTTCTACTTCTAAGAGTTGCTTTGAGGCTATGGTTGACTTTTATCAATTGAACTATTCTAAATTCTCTTTTTATTCTTCATTTTTAGAAAGACAATTTCTACCTCCAAATATCTTTTTCAAAATTTCAAAATGTGAGTTTATTAAATTACCATGGCCTAAAGCTTCAACCTCCTAATCTAGCACTAATTATATACTGTGATTTTGGTTTAGCCATAGTAGTTCGTACTACAATTTTGAATTAGCTCATACTAGCACCCTATTGGCTTGGTACTCATTTGTTACTACCTTTAATTGGATTGCCCCCTTGTTGATTGCTCCAACTCCATCCTATCTGCTTCGACCCCTTTTGTCTTGTTGGTTCTGACTCCACTAACTAATTTAGGATTTTGTATATTGGATCTTTTAAACCTCCCTTTCAATTGTAAATTAACTCAATGCTTAATTTAACAAATTTTTGGAGATTTTTGGAACATTAAGGATGAAATCTTGGTTGATTAATCTTTAAACTTCTATGGCAAAAGGATGGAAAGGATGGAAGCTAAGTTCTAAAGTTATTTTCACTATTTAAAAGTTGCTCATTAAATCTTTTGGAACTAAACTTTGAAATTTTTTCAACTAAATTTTGAGATTTTAAAAACAAAGAAGGTAAAAACTTTACCATCTTAGAATGTTTTGACAAATGCTAATGCTTCCTAGACCTTTAAAAGTCAAAGCTTTGCTGTGAGTTTCTAAAAATAAGAGGATTTCACTTCTAGGGGAACCAAAGCTTTGTTGTGGTTTTAAAAATATATTAAAATTCTATCCACTCTAAAACACTCAAAATCAAAGTTTTGCTGTGTTTTAAAAATCACCCAAATTTTGCGACAATTCTAAGGTCAAATATCAAAGCTTCACCGTTCCAAATGGAAAAAATAAAATATGGAAAATAAATGTGTTAGTACAAACGCCAAACTACCATATGTATTAGTATAAATATTAATACAAGCTAAATATGTAAATACAAGTTAGTACAAATGTGTCAATCTACAAAAATATTCAAAATCAAGCACTAAAGGCCCTCATAAGTAGCATCACCAAGATATGGAGTTTTCTTTTTAAGGTTAATACAAGTGTTAAAAGATATAACAAAATTTTATCAAACAACCAAATTGGTGCACAAAAACTCAATTAAAACATACAATGAGTTAGCAAAGCTTGAAGAGACCCCAAAGTCCTTCAAAGTTTGTACAAAAACACAAATTTGGAGATTGAAATGCTCCAAAAACAAACATATTAGCAACTTGGCATAATAAGGCCAAAAAGTTCAACCAAATGAACCAACATATATAAAATGTTAAAATGATGGCCACAAGGGATAACAAGGAGTTTAAAAATAAACCAAGGGATATTTTTATAGGAGAAGGGGTGTCCTTGTATACTCTTCCAAGTACACCTCCCCTTTCTCATTTTTCCTAAGGTCATCCTATCACTTGAAGTTTTCCACCTAATCTCTTTTTTTTACTTTCTATCCTAATTTAAAATTTTAACTTTTGAAAATTAACTCCAAGTTGCAAATAAATTGCCCCATTGTCTTCAAAAGGCCATTTTAATCTAGAAGAATCCCCTCCCTCTTTTTCAACACCAAAAACTCAAAAAATTCTAGCGCCAATTAAAAAACCCAAAAAAGGTAAAAATTCAACTTTTGGAGTTTGACTTTTAATAAAAAGTAACTATACTAGGCTCTTTAATAAGTGTAAGGGAGTAATAAAAGACCTAAATTTAACCTCATTCCAATTTTGTATGCTTCTAGAATGCCGGTCAACACCACAAATTTTCTTCAATTTCACTGATCTTAAAGAATCCTGTTGATTTGGGTGCTTCTAGCTATTGAAATGTCTTGAAATTTGTTGGAGCGTGTTATTAATAAAAAAAAAGCTATTTTAATTTTTAGTGAGATTTTATGGCATTTAGAGTAATTCCAATGTATTTCCCATCATAAAATTTGGCAATTTGACTATTCGGAAGAATATCTTTTGACTATAAAAAAATTTCAAATTTTTTATAGAAACTCTCATAAAATTTCACAAAAGATGTGCAATCTCATATTTTTATTTTGCACATTTGAAGAAAGAGAATCAAATCCTGCTATTTCTTTCAAATTTCAGTGAACAAGGAATCTTTCACATGAAATTTGTTTTGGCAAACTAATTGTGCCATTAGACTTGTGGCATAATTTTTACCTTGAATTACCATACTTGTATCATAGATGCCTTTCATTGGTCCATCTTGAATTTCTTTACCTATAGACTAATAATTGGGTTTTTTACTATTTCATCAATATAATGGGGAAACTAAAATCTTTCTTTGGAAATCATTTGTAGAATTCTTATATAGTTCTTTTAGACCCATTTAGCCAATATGTGTCATATGCATAGTAGGTTTAGACAATTTGGGCAATTTCTACTTAACATGCTTACAATGTACAATATGTAGGTTTCTATCCTATTTACATGTGGAAAATATGGTATTTTGGACCAATTGCCACATTGGCATGTGACATACCTATTTTTGTTTTATACTCTTTGGTTTTTTTATATATAAACTACATTGAAAATTGTAAAAAATCTCCAAAAGACAAATCATGAGTCTCAAGTGACAAAAATGGGGACTCACAATTTTGAAGAAAAAATCACATTAGAAATTAATTCAGAAAAAGTGTAAAATATATTATGAAAAGTGATAAATTGATGCAATTATACATATAACACCTTGATGATCAAACATTATAATCCTTCAATCCTCAAATAATATATTTTTTTATTTTATCCCATGTGATCTCTAATAAGTCTGGTTTGAATTAATATGGTTATAATTTTTGATAAATGATAGCTTCCATGTGCCTACTCCTAATATGACAAAGTGGCGACTACTAGAGAAAGAGGACGATCAAAAGTAGAAAATGACGATAGTAATGTACTGGAGAGGATGAGGGTCAAGTAATGACAAATACACATATTTCGGAGTGCTCATTGGATGTTTTTCGGAGTGCTGAAGAATTTGCAGAAGAGCATGGTGATCAAGGACCCTAAGACCACTACCCGTATGGCTATGATGATTACGTGTAGCTGACAACTCTTGGTCGGAAGCGCAACATCTCAAGGAAGCTGACTTCATCGATACCGATGCCCACATTCTTTGCACTCCTGTGAGAGTTGCCTCTACTGTGACAATCATCGATGAGTTATTTGTGGTTATCACATTTTAGGACACTCACACTACTCAGTTCTATGATTACTCTGGATATGAAAGACTACTTCTGGATCTATATGAGCAAATTTGCATTTCCAAAATCGTGGATGACTCGATGGATTTTCGGACCTTGAGTTTTGCTCATTGTGTCTACGACATCAAGTGTTGTTGTTCAGGTTATAGCAGACATTGGTAAAGATGGAGTGGATGAGTTCATTGTTGCAGCATCCTATTTCTTTGACCGTGAGTAAGCACCCTTGTCCCTTCCTTCTTTCTTTTCCGCCTTGTGTTTAGATTTATTTCCAATGTTGAAGTTGTGTCGTTGTTGTGAATTCTGCACTAGCAGTCTTGCTGGAAACAATTACTTCACTGGTGTTAATATCTGATTATAATTGTCCCCAAATGTGTGATCATGGTAATGTTGCTGCTTGGACTGGTGATGGCCAACAGTTCATTTGAAGAGTATTGTTGTCCAGGTGATATCATCCACCACTTGTGCATTTTTTATTCCCTGACAACCTCGTTCTTTTTTTCTTTTAAACTAAATGAATTTGTCTATGGTTATATTTTTACCCCTTTCTGTGATGTATTGCATCTGCTACTTGGTTCATTTTCGTCCAAACCATTTTCCACCTTCTGTTTTATCATTATCTGAGGCAGTAAGTGATGGTGGGATTGGGTTATGTAGGGAGCTACTATTGGAGATGTTAACCTTTAGAGTTCCAAGGCCTTTTCTCCATCAAAACCCACTCAAAATTGTCATTTCTATTGCAAAGAGAAAAAAAAAATTTATAAATTATTTTTTTATATATCTAATAGCAAGATCTTGTACTACACTAGTATAAGAATGCTTGAAGAAAAAAAAATCAGAAACGTTGACCTTGTAAATTGTAAGATATTTTCATTTAAAGTAAAAGAAAATATGTTATTTAACACCTTGATAGACTATATTTCTTGGCTTTGAATCTTCTTCATTAAAAAATTTTGCACTATTGATTTTGATTTTCTAATTTTTTATATCAAAAAATTGAATTGAGAATCTAGGGAACCAAATATTACAAAAAAACACTTAGTTTTCATTCAGTAAAATCTTTTTTAAGTAGAAATAGGTTTAAGATTGAAGGGATAACTAAACTGTTAATAGCTCTATGATGGAATTGAATCACAATAATCCCAATGGTGAGATTGTTCTAGCAAGCAAACTTAGCCATATTTAACAATGTTTGCTGAAAAATTGTAAAAATTGCATTCAAAAGGGGATTCTATAAGTTATTTTTTCAAGAAGATGCTTTGATTGCCAAAAAGCAAGATTGTTTGTAACTTTCTTGTCACTAGTCCAAATGGAATGAATCAAAACTTCAGATGTAGACAAAAATATAATCTTTGAGAAAAAAAATTAAAAACTAAAAAAATTCAACTCTTTGGAATTTTTTGGGGTTGCCCTTCAAGCTGCATTTTGGACTCATGGTGACATAAATTTTGTTCTTGGGCACATATTGAAATAAAAAATTATATTCCCAGAAAGCTAATTTCATTTCCTATCTTCAAGAAACGTTTTAGAAAATCTTGTCAAAAATTGAGATCACACGAGCCAACCAAAAAATCTCAAGAGTCCAATGTAGGGACTTTGGGACTTTAGGGATTAAAAATGGGGATGGTTACACACATGTGGTGATCCCTACTACCTGTAAAATCTTTGTTAGTATTCTAATGGTATTCTAACAGTTTTCAATGAAGAATATGAAGCAATCCTGCGTGTTTGATTGCCACAGAACTTCTAACCCTAAGCCCTGATTGTTTGCATTTTAGAAAATGAACAGGTATTCAAATGGTTTTCAATGAAGAATCTGAAGCAAGAGATTCAATAGAGCAAGAAACTCAACAATGCCCATCAAAATGAAAGCTCACATGGAAGAAAACTCAATGATGTCCATCCAAAATGAAAGCTCACATGGAAGAAAACTCAATGATGTCCATCCAAAATGAAAGCTCACATGGAAGAAAATTCAATGATGCCCATCAAAATGAAAGCTCACCGGCATGATGGAAGAAAGTTAGTATGGTAGAAAGTGTCTATTCCTGATAACTTAAGCATTCCAGTATGTGCAACATGCGGAAATTTGTTGAGAAACTGAGCTCAATGAGTGCAAAAATAAAGATGAGGAAGAATGCAAAAAAAAAAGAGTTTAGTTCTTCAAGAATGAATATTTTATTCAATATAAATGTGGATTTTTTGGTTGGATCCATTCCAATTTGGTAGACTCACCTATTCTTGGTTAGCTTTGGCACTTCTCCCTATGTAAGAACAGAAGAGAGATGAGTGGATTAGGAGGTACAAACAAAGAATCTTTCTCAATGAATACTACATTCAACTATTGTTCACAATAGGTCAACCTCAAAAACCATGAAAGGGGGGGCTATCCGAAATAGGTACTTCTACCATATCCTTATTATGGGTGCTAATTTGTATCAATTTTGTCCCTACTCAATTCAGGTTTTTTTCCTTATCAGACTTTAGTTGTAGGGAAGAAAAAACATAAGAAATTCATTTTGTCAATATTATGAAAAATTGTATAGGAATTGTCTCTATTGTCCAAAATATGCCATGTTTTGGTTGTTTGGAAGTTACATACAAAACATTGTTTTTGTCCCTTATCAAACTTTGGTTGTAGGGAAGAACCAAAGAAGAAACATAAGAAATTCATTTTGTCAATATTATGAAAAATTGTATAAGGATTGTCTCTATTGTCCAAAATATGCCATACTTTGGTTGCTTGGAAGTTACATACAAAACATTAATGTCTAAAATTAATGTCAATTTCATATTTAGAGGACCAAAACTATTTCAAAATATTCATCCCCAAGCAACTAAAGGTCAAAATCTTTATCAATATTTTTAATTAACAAATCCAACCATGGGATCCTTTAGTTAACTTGTTCAAGTACATGATTGTTCAAAAATTTGAAAGTGAATATTCCCACTTATTGCAAGTTCAATGTGCCTAAACTTTAAAATGTAACCTTTTGTAGCCCTTCTAGAAGGTGAAGTTTTATCTTTCAACATATTTAGAAAAAAACATGCATGTCTTATAACTTGTAAATTTTAGTTAATATATTGAAAAATGGTTAAAAAACATATGTAAAAAACCTTAACCAAAAGAATTTCCATATTCATTTTTGAAAAAATTATAAAGTGGAAGGTGTTACTAAATGAAAGAATTTGAAAATTGTTAATCCTTATCATGGTCAAAGAATAATCTAGTAAACAATTAGTATCCATTATTTTAATTTTCATTTGAAAATTTTAGAAATTGAGAGCAAAAAGACAATTTTCCATGTTTTTTCTACCTTCATTGCTCACAAATAAAACTTTTATTTCACTATTAGGATTTAGGATTGAACAGTTCAAAAGTTTTAAAATAGATACGATTCGAGCTACTTAACCTTGCGCACAGGTCCCGGACTGTAAGTTTGCCCTGCGCCACGACCTTCGATGCGTCGCATTAATTCTGTGATCCAGACTGCGAAAATCTTCTTTGGAAATCTATCCTGAGAACTGGAATACCAGTTTTAACGGAAGCAAAGACAGAAAATGAAAAATACACTCGAAGTTCACTGCACTGAAACCTTAAACTTCCCGAAATTCCGACTTCATTACACAGACAGTTATTCAAAATAATGACGAAAAGAACAAGAGGTCCAAAGGGCTGCCATTACGCAACCTGCGAAATTGGAGGCGGCATGGCAGAGATTTCGAGAACTCAAAGCAGAACTTGTCGCAACCCAAATGGAGAATAAGCATCGAGGCAATTCCCTGCAAATTAGACGCTTCATAGACGAGTTGGATTAAATTTAACAGTGGATTTAACACTGGCATAGAAAAGCGGTCATGTATAAACCAGAACTGCAAATACTTACAGGGCCAGCGGGAGGGAAGCTACTCTCATTGACCTGTCTTCAACTATCTACTGCAATATATGGAATTGTCCATTGAGATAAACAGCCATGCCTTCTAAAAGAGACTACATGCGTCCTGACTCACTAGGTTTGCAGTTTTCTACGTCGTTTATCGGGTCCATTGTTGAGCTTCAAGAACAAATTCTCAGAAGCCCTCCAGAGAACTTGGAGGCTCAAAAAACTCGTGGTCCAGTGGCTGGTAACGAATCCCATCCAGATGCGGAAGAAGTTGTGGGCCCGTCAGAAGGCACATCGGTCCATGGGTCTGCTGCAGCTGAGTCTGAGTTGGTCACACTTTCCCAAGCCCCTCCCTGAGAAACTCCTTGTGAAGCTCCTTGAGAAGCGCCCTCAGAAGCTCCTTGAGAGGAGACGCCCGGTTGAGGAGGATTATCCCACCTACTCCTGGAAGAGCCTCCACTCTTAGCATCCCAGCCGTTCCCAGAGGAAGGCTCGGAACCCCAGCTGCTGCTGCCCCCAACCTGCTGACTTGGTGGACGCGGCTCACCAACCTTGTCCCAACCTGAACTTTGACTTACACGACCACTGTTCCAGGAATTGTCCTGTCTCCAGCCTCCAGGTCCACTACCCCTCGAATTCGCACCCACTCCCCCCCAGCTGTTTCGAGAATCATAGCCGGAGGCACCGGACTCGGAAGGCCTCCGAGAGCCTGCGCTGTAACCATAACTGCCTGCACTGTAGCTGCTTGGGCTTCGAGGAGGAACCATAGCAGCCACTGCTCTCCTCGGAGCCTCAGGTATTGGATCGTTGAAATGTTTCTGGAAGTAAGCCACAAGCTTATCGATGTTGTCAAAGTTGTGCTTCCGATAACGAAAGCCCTTCGAAGATAGAGATAGGTACTCGTGATGAGGATTCACAGCCCGAATGTAGGAGAGCATGAACGCCCCAGGATGTTCATGAGCAACAGAGAAATAATAGGGAATGCGCTTGGGATTTGCCGCTCTTTCAACACGTAGTAAATCGTCAATTTCCATCTTGGTCCCTTGCTTATACTTTCGATACCGCAGCATCTCACGCAGATAGCCAACTAGAGGTTCAACATATCTAGCAATAACCTATATATGACACAAAAACGGTTAGAGGAAAACGACGACTGAATCCAACTTCATTTCAGGTTCACGATTCAGAAGAGCAGAAGCTGAAAAAATCATCGAAGGAAAGAAGAGAAGCCGCAAACCTCGTCAAGATCCTCATACGACTCCTCTCCGATTGTAAGTGTCTTGCCAAGGCTTAGAAAGCTTGTGAGGTCGCGACTCTCCTTGCCCCCCTCAGCAATATCTATGTGTGTGAAAACATCATCGTGAATTTTCAAAGTCATTGAAAGATGGGTTGGACCCCTGCTACTAGGACGAATGATAAAATCCCCCACATCCTTCTCAGCAAGTGCCTGCAAAAAGTTCTCACATTCAATGACTTCGAAATCGATGCCTTCTCTTCATTAGGTTAGTGGAACAGAACCGCATAAATCTATTTCTTGTCACAAACCCAAAAAACTAGGGCCAAAATTGCCAACAGTCTTTCCGGATAAAGTTCGCCCACACATTCAGAAGTCCGTCAGTTGTAGATCAATTACAAATGCTGGATTGTGGTAACAAGAACAACATACCTTTATGGCATCATCAACTGAGACATTCTGAAAATAAGGGTGAACAATCATGCGAGGCTTGAAGGCCTTCTTTTTCTCCTCTTCTTTCTTTTTGCGAACCTTATCTTGCTCGTTCTGCAAGAAAGAGTTGTCCGGTGAAAAGTACGGGTCGGGTTGCACCCTAGGCCGCCAATGGTTCCCTCTAAGATCACTCCCTCTGCAGCAAGCAAAAAATGAAAAAATTTAGAACTCAACTCCAAAGAACAGGAGCATTTTACTGACAAATAGACATGAACCCGAAGAAGGCCTAAAGCTGCAGCTGAGAGCATTATGAATACGTTAAACATGCAAATTACAAAAAGCCAGAATAAGCTCTCAGAAACTCAAGACCTCGATGAGCAATTTTTCTCAACAAATGTATCCATAGAACTTAAGAAACGTAGTATCGACATTGATATCAGGTAGAGACTGAGCGGCTTACCTGCAGGTCAAATCCACTAAAAATTTGGCCAACTTCACTTCTTTCACTCGACAGGTTACGATGCTGCCTTCTGCAACTTTCTCACTGGGATCCACCTCACGATCATCAGAAAGGTCCTTCTTGTCTATGAAACCGAGTAACCCAGATTCCAAAACACAGATAACACGGTTCTGTTGCACATTCCTCACAGTCGCATGCACAATGCGACCACATGACAATGTTTCTTCGGTTTCACCGCACAGCATATAGAACTGGTCCTCTGCAGATGGCTCTGCATAAGGTTTGCGCCAATCTCGGAAGCCGTGTTGAAGCTCCGACTTAATCAGACTGAGTGTAGGAATCTTCTTGCTTTGTGCACGTGCGAGTGCACTACGAGCATATTCCTCTACATCCATGGTGTCTAGGACCGAGGGATTTGTCATAACATGCTCCACAGCCATCTCTAGCATATCCTCATCAACTTCGTCATCATTTTGTTGAGCCTCTTCTTTGAAAGCAGCCTCAGCCATGTTCTTTGCAGTCTGATGCAGTTCAACCAACACATTATATAAGTATTTGCTCGTATACATAATAGCTACCAATTTAAAAATAAAAATTTCAGAACTAATAAGCACTGGCACCCAGGTCTGTCGGTTACCAACCTCGTGCCCCAGTATTTTATGGTCCAGGTGACAGGACTAGAAGTCACAGCCACAAACGGGTGATGATGATATAAGAAGTGTCTTTAATACGATAATGGTCATTTGGATTATAACTATAAGCATACCTGATAAGCCTCAGGATGGATGCGAGTATCGTCAAGTGGATCCAAATGCTGCATCCCTGAAGCTGCTTGTCCGCTGCCTCGAACTCGGATGAAACCAGCAGAGTTAATGAAAACCTTCTTGTCCATAACCCGTATACTAGCATAAAGATCTTTTCGAGTCCCCACACGCCCGGCACTTTGGATGGCTCTTTGGATAGCCCCGGCTTTTCGAGGGCCAAGTCCGGCAACAAATTGAAGAGGGCCAAATATCCAATCATGTGAAGCTGCCAGGTTAATATCGATGCCAACCTGAACATACCAGGGCATGCAACAAGTCCTGAGTAAAGGGGGTGAACATGGATGAACATGGGAAGATTGTGAAGGATCAGTACAACTGACGGGTTTCATGATGAGCACTTCTACTCATCCAATCCCAAGAAAGATGTCTCATGGACCTCGCGAGCAGAGTGATGATACAATTGATGTCTCAAGCCTACTGCAAAATATGACACATAAGTAATTCGCACCAAAAAGGGAAAAAGCAAATTGCAAGAGAAAGAGACGGTGCTCACCTGATTAACCACAGTAACCATGACACGCTCTATGGCTTCATATAATTCCTCATTTGTCAAGCAGTTCTGCATTGGGTGCAGCCTGAACGAGAGAATTTCCTTCGTAGGACCACATAATGAAGCAACCATAGTCACAGGATTTTGCAGGAACCTACCCAAGGCAACTGCTCGTCTCACAATACCTGCAAAACGCATAAATAAATGTAATGAATTGAGACTACTGTGCCCAGTGCGGCTGAGAAAAATTGTACATCAGACCCAAACACACAAAAAAACGCCACTTGACAAAAATATAAAAGAATCTGCCAAACTTACGACATAGATGGTGATAGAAACAAAATAAAGTTCTAACGAAGCTAGTAAACAGACACCACTCGGCAAGTCTAGTTCAAGTGGGTCCCTCTCACACCATTAAATACATAGCATCAAAAACAAATAAGTCAAACGACTCATATTGTTGAGTTCAGGCAAAGCAAAAAGGAGACAAACCTAGGTGCAAAACCAGTTAATTCAGTGGTTATTAACTGCCGCGATTTGCATGCCTCGAGCTTCCCAAGTGTATGATTAATTTTAAATTATCAAAAGAGAAGATAAGAACCTGGATGCCCGGGAAGCTGCTCCTGAGAAACTCTTGAACTCTCGTACAATGAAGGAATTGTCTCATCTCCATAAACCACTTTAATCATATCTAGTCCTTCTGCTAAGTCACGAGGATGCTCCTCGACTACCTTAAAAATCACCTGGATACATAAAGTTCGAAAAAAGTCAGCCAAAAGTGTCAATCGTCGTCACCCCCAACAGCCATCCAGACGGGTGCTTTCTTAATTCGGGTCAATTTGCTAGGATTCACTGTAGCCTACGACCCACTCAAGCTATTCAACTGTTGCTAGTTGCCCAATGCGGAAAAGTGATTTATCACAAGGGAGAATAGTTGAAGCCAGAAAAGGGGAATATCGAAAAGGGCTCTGCGAGCTCCAAATCATACGACTGGACGATGGAGGTCCAGAGCTGGAACCTCCAGATGCTCGATAGGCAAACGTTCTTATTAAACACTGTAAGGCATGCTCATAAATGCCTCTATCAAACCTAGAAAGGATTAGGAATGATCATTTACCACACATGGGAATACTTGAAGCAACAAAAATCCTGAAAGCATCTCCAAATGAAAAGTTGCAAATGAACATAGAGCATCCTTACTTCAAAAATGGTGTTGCTTAAATGCCGACAATGCAGGTTTGCAGCACCCAGGACACAAACATGAGGTTGGTATTCTCTCATAAATTGAAGTAAGCGATTTTGGTCATTTTCTTTCCTCTTTTTCTGTTCAGGACTTGAAGCCCTCATGTTCAGGTATCCAGTGTGCAAAACGCTCATTACTTCTCCAGCTGTATCTAGCATCACAAAAGTAGTTGCCGGGTTGCCTGGGCCCCAACAACATGCTAGCACCCGTAGTGAAGGGCCATCATCCATCCTGTTATCAAGTCCCCAACAAATTCATTAAGCGCTTCCTAGAATGATGACGAAGAGCTATTATAATGAACATAATCTCATAATCGTAAGTAACAACATTTCAGATTCAGGTAGATAACCAGATAATAAAGAGTCTGATGAGAAGCGGACGGTACTGATCTTTGGAGAACAATACCTCGGCATGGCCAGTTTATACTGAAAAATCAACTACTTGGTTAATAAGAATAGGATGGGATTCACCAGTGCGCATCAAACTACACTGCCAGAAAAGTAGATGACGCAAGGGGGGCAGAATAGGAGAAAAGTGCAGAAACCTTCATCACACCTTTCATCCTGATCATTAGCCTTCTCAGGAACGAATGGAGCAACGGAAACTCTATTCCATAGCTGCAAACCACACTGCGATGAAAGCCACTGCTTCGCCCTTGTGGTCAGCAACATCCGAGCCTCTTTTTCCATAGCTGGGAGCAAAAGCGCCACTATGGCATCCCGTAAAATCTGCTTTCTTTGTTCATTCCACTGTTGAGCTGTGAGGCTAACGCCGTCGCTCAAATACAATGCTTCGCAATCTTGCATCAGGGATGCAATTTGTTCTTTCGGCAAGCTAACTGTGACCTCCAGAAGTTTCTCTTCAGCAGCTTTCTCAATAAGAAGCCACTGAGCATCATTGAAGGCAATGATTGGCTTGTTTAATAGCCACTTCACACCCGCATATTCATGGAATGTATCAATCGCATCGTTCCCATCTGACGTCGGTCGAGTGCTGACCACTGCCCTCTCTAAATAGAGACCCCGAACATGCTCACGCACTGCAGGCTCTGTACTGATTTCCACAGAAACCTGGATAGTACATATAAGGATGTTAGGAATTCCCTGCCTGACTGTTGCATATGGTATAACTTACCATTACAATTGTTGCAGGAGTTGCTCGTTCGATTCAACCAGCATAGTGAACATTTCAAAAAAGACACCCTTCTCCAAACAGCTAGACATCTATATCCGATGCCGGGGAACGTTACCCGTATCAACATAAATACCGAAACCCAAAGGGTCACTTACCATGTGCCTAGCACCTCGTAGCACAGATCCAGGGTCCCTAAACTCATTTGCCGATCTATTCGATGCACAAAACCTGGCCGCAAGCTCATCTGGTGAAACAGGTTTATCCTCAACATCATGCCTCTGCATAGCAAGAAGAAAACCTTCAGAAAAATGATTGCTTCTGGAGCACATTACGGAACTCGCCCATTAAAGACATGCATCTCTCTCTGGGGCAACTTCTATGTCTGAAGACTTTAGTGTATTCATAAAAATCAAAGATAATGAGATCAACCCCATATTTTGTAAGAAATCATTGAAACCATGCTTGAAATTCACTCCATAAGGTTTGCGATTAATGAAGGTCCCTAAAGTAGAAACTACATGAAGATTTCAGAGACAAGGCAGCCCTTCATACAAATCGTACAAACTCCAGATTAAAAGAGGTCTTTGTACATGCCTTGTACGTGGCCAACAGATTTTCTCCGAAGAGATCTGGCGCCAATCCGAATTCCTTCGCAAGCGCACCCAGATCTGCTTTACGACAGATACTGTAAAGTGACCGTCTCTTGGGGCGCTTGAATCCACCATCCACAACTTCAATCTCATCAGGAGGAAAGTGGAGATTGAACTTGGCATCACAATCATCTACAGCTTGATCAGACTGGGCATCTGCAAGTGCACGGAACATCTTATCAACAAGCTCTTCTTTCTCGGTGTCGTCTCTAACATCTGCAGGAATACGCTTCTCATAAGCAGTCTGAAGCGCTGTCTTCCGACGCTGCAGCAGCAGCCATTTCTTGTCCCACTGTTGAATAGCCCAGAGTGCCTGCAACAAACCCACATATCAGCCCGAGAAAGCCGGAAGAGAACATGAAGAAGGAAGTCAGACACGCCCCGAATCTCAACAATCATAACCAACAGTATCACGCAATTAAATCAACGAGTAAGCAATTTGAACTGGCAACACAAAACAAAGCTTAAATCTTGCCAATTTCCTCCTCCAAATGGCTAGTCCCAACACACTGAGCCCTATGAAAACCAAACAAACATCATCAGGGAAATTACAATCTCTACAAAACAGGACATTGCAAATATCAGTTACTGATCAAAGATTAAGAAAGCGGACCGCATATTGTTGAATCACAGGCCTTTCTTTGTCTTCATGATCATCCGACGGCTCTTTCAGAAGATCAATGCAGTCTTCCCGCCGATACATTGCAATAAATGGAATCTGTAGTAAAAATATAAAGAGGTCAAGAACCCCGACAACATCGACATCCCTTGCTGTCCTCCCGTTTTTCCATTCCAACTGCTAATACTGTGGACACTAACAACAGTTTTTAGAAACGTGATAGTTTAAAAATTCTATTCATATAAATAAATGTCCGCCTTTAGTAAAGCATACCTCGAATTTATCATCATGTACAAAGCGCAAGACGTTTGCAATTTGTCTAGAAATGGAATCTCTGTCGCTGGCAAGGTTCTCAAATTCAGGACGGGCAGGTACTGCAAGGTGACCAAAAGCTCTGTCAAATATCCATTCAGCTGCTTGTCTAATTGCCATGTCTGAGGAAGTTAAGGTACCAGCAGTTTCTTCCAATATCTGCAGTCCAAGATTGAAAAGGTGAGCTTAAAAACTGGCGGACCAAGCATATTTCCAGATGGTTCATATGCGAAGAAATGCGGAGAGTAAATCAACGCTAGACCAAGGGAAACTTCCCAGGCACACCAAAAATTCTCTTAAATAATACATCAGCGCAACCAGTGGGTGAATACACTTGCCAGTAAAGAAAAATTTCAAAAAGCAAGGAAACAGAAAAACGACTGCAAGGAAAGACACGTACTTGAAGTCTTTCAGGAATGTCTGTTTCTCGTAAACGGTCATCTCTTTCTGTTAAGAACTTCTCTTCTAGCAAACTAGGTTCAAACTGCTTCTCCAACAGCTTCTGAGGTGGCGGCTTTCGGCCACGGCCGTAATCATCGTCATCCTCATCATCATCAGCTCTTTCCTCGTCATCGAGACCAGCTCGTGTATCCCTCTCACGCCTTCTTCTCTCCTCCAGCAAAGAACTCACATCTCCAAAAATCTCTTGAGCTTCTTGTAATGCTAGAGAATTTATTCCAGGAGCTTGTCTGAATTCTTTCCTCTTAACTTTCTTCTTCCTGTGTCTAAAAAACACAGAAGATAAGTACAAAAACTCAAGTTGAAAGTACAAGCTGACCGCACACATAAACAGAGTTCTCTAACGTAATCAACAAGACTGGGCATGCAATACAAGCAACAAACCATATATGAAAATTCAAACTGAAGGTGAGGTGTAACGGGCAATACTTAGAAGGCTCTCCATGCTCGTCAACTTCTTCTTCGTCGACAATGAAATCAGCCATCTCGTCTTCTTCTCCCAATTCCTCTTCTTCATCCAATTCTTCCTCTTCCAACACGTCCTCAGCAGCAGCCCCTGTCATCAAATAAACAGAAAATTCCTCACTCAACGCCAAAGACTGAATAAAAACCTGTGAAAGACAACTTGAAGTTGGAACCAACATTCACCATAAAAAATTCCACTGCTGAACATACCATCGTCTTCTCCGAACAAAGACCTTTTGAGCTCCTCTTCGGCTGTGCGACCTCTCCTACCACTTCCATCGTCCTCCTCGTCCTCATCTGAGAGACCAATACCACCGGATCCTTTCTCTCCACCAATTCCACCTTTCTTCAGTCGCTTAAATTTTGTTTTCCCATCCTGTACAAGGAATAGGACACGTGCGTCCATGAGAAACAAGAGTACTACTAAATCGTGAAATTCAAGCGAAGATTTTTAAACACTCGACGAATTGCTCCACACAGCTTACAATAGTCATGAAAACTGGTCAATCTTTAAAATCCTAAAAAACTAAACCGTTCCTGCAGACCAGTGCAATTTTTTGTTACACGAGACAGAACGTACTGCTTTAGGCGGTCGATGAAATCCCGTGACGTTCGCTTCTTGAAGCAGATCGTAATCATCCTCATCAAGCTCATAGGTCTCCTCCCCTCTGCAGGTAACCGAGTCAGGGACGAAAGAAAACACAAATGCGGTGAATACGATCGATGAGACACAAACAATACAGCCTCAGTGGAGGAAGAACAAATCGCCGGCCGCTACATCTCTTCCAATGATTTCCGTCCAAACCACACGAAAGTCCCATACCTCTTCTTGCGCTTCTTTTTCTTCGCCTTCACCTCTTCGTCGCTACTCTCCTGCGGTTCTTCTTCAGGATCCTCGTCCTCTTCCTCATCAACTATGAAACCGTCTTTCTCATATTCATCCTGGCCCTCCTCCTCGTACTCCTCCTCATCGTCGTCACCGGAGTCCGCCATCTCGAATCGATTTCCTTACAACCCTCGCGAAACCCTTGCGAAACCCTAACTGGACAACTTAGTTCAGCTTGTAGATTGCTGAGTGTCGGGAATCGTTCGCGATTGCTTCCATTGAGTTATTTCCACTGATGTCGCTACTCTTGTCGCAAATTCATCTGAGCGAGCTTCAGAAACGCTCCGACGGAGGCCACACGGGCCGCAGCTCGCAGTTGATTAAACACAGACAAGGCATAAAAGTGCACTGGTGAAGAAGGGGGACGAAGAACACGAACACGACTGAAGCAATATCACACTCTATCTAGTAGGCAAAACGTAGATTTTGTCTTCCAGAATTACTTTCTTTAGCGTTGAGGGCTCTTGGATATGAGCCTCAAATACACTAAATCTTGGAGAAAAATTCAATTATAAATTCATTTTAAAAAATTGTAGAGTGGATTTTTTGAGAAGCTATATATTGATTGGGGTTACACATGTTAGGCCCTTCATCTTCATATTTTTTTGGTGACCAAATTTTTAGATTTGACATATGAAAAGAGGATTGGAAGACTTCAAATCAATTTTGCAATTTTAACACCCTCATAATCAAATATTATAATCTTTCAATCCATAAGTGATATTGTTGTGTGTGTTTTTCCTATATGACCTTTGGCATGTCTAATTTGAATTTGTATAGTTAGAATTCAAAAAAATTGAGACAACTTATCAAAATGTTAACTTTTTGTTTAATTTTGAACAAATTCCTAAAAGCTCAAAAAGACCTTGGACATTTAGGAATTAAGGTAGGAGGTCTATAAATTGCCCACCTCAAAGATGAAACTAAATTTTAGGGGAGGTGAAGCTTCTTGAAATACTTTCAAAAAAAATTTGTTAAAAAACAAGTGGAATTGGCATCTAACCCAAGTTGTTTCATATTTTTTGGAACTTTGTGGAATTAGTTATGAAATTTTGAAGTTGAAATGGCATAGGACTCTAAAATCGCCCACCTCCTAAAATGTACATTGTACATTGATGAAGGCTAAAAAAGAAACATGTACAAATAGTATACATTTGAGGAGGTGGGTGATTTTAGAGTATACGCTTTTAGAACCTTCTTCCTTATAGCTTGTCTTTGAAAGGCTAGTCTTTAGAGGTCATGACTTTTGAATGTATTGTAGTTGAATATCAATTTCATCATATAATATTTCTAGCCGAATTAGGAGTTGAAATTATTGGAAAATTATTCTTCAAATATTTTTTTAGTATAAGAAAGCAAGAGATTTATAAGAACTTTCACAAAAGAGAATTCAATTTTCTGAAAAATGATAATCATTCATCATAGATGCAATGGATCTACTATTTTGTAGTGGATGTGCTATGCAACTATGGTAGAAAAAAAGTGAGAGGAGGCAACACTAGTGTATCAATAATTTTAGTATATTTTTCTAAACTAAGGTAGCTTCTCAAGTGAATTATTTTTTAAATAATTGGCAATGAGTCTTTTAGCTCAAGAGTGCCCTCAATTTGTAGCTAAGCCCAACTATCTTGATGGGTTTGACTACAATTCTAGAAGACTTTAAATTTGTGCACTTTTTTGATGCAAAGAACAAAAAAATTCCTCATCATTCTCTCCCTTGGACTTAAAATTTCAAGTGTAAAGTTATAATCTTTGGTCTTCATATTTTTTAACGTTTCTATTAGCTAAAAAAATTTGCTTTCAAAACTTTGTCTCTAGTTTAAAGTGTGCCAAAAAGTCATCACATCCACAAGGTGGATTATGAGGATTTTTGAATTGAAGATGTTGAAATTTCAAATATTTATGTAATATTTATATGAAAAATAGTATTTGGAAATAATACTTGGAAGCCATTAGAAGAAATTGACGACCATTGGCAACCTATCTCATCCTAAATGAATGTAATTGAATTCATGCAAAAAAATGATGAAACTTCAAACTTGTGGAGCTTGAAAAGACACATAAAAGACAAAAACAATTATGATTTCACTATTTTATGACTTCAATTGACTTTATTAATAAAATGTCGTTGGCATCAACAATAATAACATTCCATGATGGACCAAGATATATGTCGGATTGTCGGTAGGGAATCATCTCTGAGGCAATAAATGTTTTTTCTTTCCACTCGCATAGATAGAATGATGTGAAAACCTCCCCCCTATAAAAGAGTGATTAATTTAGTATTAAACCGAAAAGGACAAGTCCTATTACCATAGTACTTTGCCAAAAATGATCCAATTTTTAAACCAATAACAACATTCTTCATTTCTACAATAATCTTGAAAGTCATCCATGGTCTAAATTTTGTAATTCTAATGTCTTTTTACAAGTTAATTAGCTACTTTATGATTCAAAATGTAAATTCAAAATTTTTAAATCTTATAAATAATACATTCTTGCAAATTTCATGAGTTTTTTTTCTTCCAAAAAGTTTCACAAAGAAGTCATTGCCTACATATAAGCACACTCTATGATCACTCATATGAGGTGAATACTAACCTAAACCCAAATGTGTACCATGACCTATAGAATTTGATTGAAAATGTTTCCAAAAGTACAAGTAACCATTCATACTTAATTTTAATTGCAATTGGTTGACTATTGATTCACTAAATTTTGATTTTATGACCAAGCTAGGTGGTGTTTTTAGGTGCCTAGGAAGGGCATTAGGAACTTCAAGGCATGTGAATATGGTACACTGAAATGGCATTGAAATATCCTTTGTTGTCAAAAAGGCATCAAAATAATTTGGCTCAACTTTTCTGGTGGGAGCCTCCACTTTGAAACTTCATAATAATTACATGTCTTATCCAAAAATTCTCTATATTTTTTCAAATTCACAATTTTCAATTGCTTATAATATAAAATTTATTTATTTTCTTAAAAAAAAAGTGCTTCCAACTAGGTTGAATTGCTTATTTTTTTATAGTTTTAGGTAGTTTTAATTTACAGACAATAAATCCATACACATACATATAAACTTAAAGGTCATCAATGACATTTTAAGTTCATTCTATAACAATAAGAGGATCGATAATAAGCACATAGATGTTTGGGATGCCAAACATTGTCCACGGAGGTTACAATTTTATACTCTTAAGGTAACTACACCTAAGATGGACCATTCCTCAAAATCAACTCCTATTTCTGAAGGGAAAATGAATGGGGAGGATACCAAAAATGAAGCGCATGACAAGGACAAATGTAAGGTGAATTTCAAGTAGTGTTATAGCTCTATTAATAGCACTATGAAGGTGACAATTTTAGAAGTGGACAATTTTATGTACAATTTTTGTTGCTTTAACTTCTTCTCTTGTGTCATCCTTCATGTGCATCAAATGCATTTTGACATCACCTATATGACACTTTTAGCACCCTACCCCTTGTATCTTTGAAAATTTGTAACTAATGCACACCCTTGTTCACACCGTGTCCAAAAATTATGGAACCACTTGCATTTTGATTCATAGTCCTCTCCCAATGTGCAAAAATTATTGTTCATTTTTTTAAAGCATACTACCATGCCACAAAACTTATTCGTGCAATTTTAGGTGTACTTACCTTATCCAAACCACCACCACTAACCCAAGTTCCTATGATACTACTTTTCAACTCATATTAAGTTATGTACTTTGTGTCGTACATTACTTTGTTATGATTCAACTCTTCTGTTGACTGTTCAATCAAAAATCAGAAGTGATATCATTCATAAATGCTGCAATCATAGGGGAAAAAAATAAAATCTTTTCACTCATATTTTGATTGAAATTGATAGCATGGAGGTTTTCTGTACAATAAATAATCTCACATGATTGCTCCAATGTCCCTCAAAACAATGAAGGCAAATTCTTACTTCTGGTTCAGTCCTTGAGTTCATATGGATTTATCATTTTTCGCTGGTAGGAAGTGGCATCAAATTTTCAAATCTATTTGATTGAGTGCAAAAGTAAATTAAGCAAAATCATACAATGAATACATGATCAATTTTTAAATTTTTTTTTAAAATTTAAATTTTTTTTTTAACTTGATTGAAATTCAACCAAGGTTGAATATCACTATTTCATCGTATCATTTTAATTTGAAAATGGGAGA
Organism: Climacium dendroides; assembly: GCA_950106755.1. NCBI lineage: Eukaryota > Viridiplantae > Streptophyta > Bryopsida > Hypnales > Climaciaceae > Climacium > Climacium dendroides. The sequence goes on along the minus strand of OX467091.1, from coordinate 12,876,907 downwards.
TCAAAAGATTAGGGATTGGAGACACCCACCACCACCACCGAAGAGAAAATATTCGAGAAAATTCCATCGTGGGTCGGTGACATTATTAGGTACAATTGTTGGGGTAATTCTATTGATGCGCATCCAAGTTGTGAAGGCTGCGAGGCAGGGCATACCCCCGGTCTTACCGGCGAGGTACCAAGGCAGTGGCAACACCCTTCAAGCGCTGCTCAATGCAACATGGCCAGCAGCTCAAGGACCATCGGCGACGTTCACCTTCTTTGCACCTCAAAACAAAGCTGTCAAGGTAACGTATTTGGAATCGGAAGCAAAACACCATAATTGGTTGTAATTGAACGATTGTGGGCTCCATCATTTTTTTTTCCAAATTATTTTATTTCCCCAACAAAATATTGTGGATACAGCACAACTTTTGAAATAAAATTGCACAGGCTAAAGGTATGTTTGCACTTGGTGTTAAAAATTGTTGTTCGTGAAGGTCATAGGAACGAATTTAGACCTACTTTGGATCAGATTCACATTTCAAACAACACCTCTAAACACCTAGTGCAAATGTACCCTAAGTGTAGGAATTTGAAGAAGGGGTAATGGATGCAATCATTTATTTAGCATTTGAGTTGCAAACAGTCAAAAGTTGTATTAGTTAGTTGTGGCTACTAAAATAATCAAAAAAATTATGCAATATTTTGTTGTACATAAAGTAATTTGGCCTGTGCCAGGCCAACTCTAGATTATCCAGAAATTCTTTAGCTTTACATGTATCTAATGAAATGTACTTCACAAGAATTTTTTGGCCTGCAATTAGGCTAATCCAAAATTGACTTGTCATAGGCTGAGTTTTCTTAATTGATATATCTTCAACCAAATCCCTTTGCTCACATCGTAACAAAAAAAAATACAAAAAAAGAAGAAAAAGGATTTGGATGGTTTATTTTAGGATGTGAAAATCCACGAATCCATTGAATGCTCTTTCGGGAAAACTTGTGACATGATATTAGGGTTGCAAAATTGTGTTTTTTGTTTCCTTTTCTTTCCAATCTTTCCAATATTTTCAAATACAAATATATTTTTCAAGTGGTTGCGGGTGGGAAATTGGCACAGAAATATCCATGCCTATTCACAAACGTCGAGACGCTAGCCGGGAAGACCATTGCGATGAGCGTGTTGCAATACCACATCATTCCCGGAAAGGCCTGGTCGTACCAAGAAATGAAGAATCTGGCGGTGAACACGGACTACATCTCGGCCACTGCTTTCACGGGACACAAGTTGAACATCACCAAGGGTGGGATCCGGCTCAACGGGTACTCAACCATCGTCGACCCGGATCTGAGCACCAAACTCTCACAATCCATTCAAGGCATCAGCACTTTGTTGGTGCCTCCGGGACTCATTGTAAGTTGTTGTGACCAAGCATCTTAGTTATTCCATATTTCTTCCCCCCTCTGTCGCACGAAATGATTCTCCACTTTGAAAATAATCGTGTTTTTTAAGGTTGTTTTGAGTAGATTACAAAAAATACTTCCTTGTGGCTAATTTTATGCAGGTTGCAATGAACTCATGCAATGTTCTTCACTGATTTTAGTGATATAGAATTTGGAACCTTTCTTAATTATTTTATGTTTTTCACAATATGGTCAATGAAGTTGGCTCATGAAAATATCAACAAATTTAGGGACAATCGTATCGGGACAGAGGGAGTATCTTATTTATTTAGTGGCAGATTCATTTGAGTGGATATGGTAGTACGTGTGGTGGAACCAACCATAGTTGATTCCGCACATGTTATGGAGCAGTAGAAGGCAATGTAAATTTACTATTGTGTAGAAAGATAGAAATGATAGAAATGACAGACATTGCTAATTTTTCATGCTTTTTTTGGTTGAATTCAAATCACTATAAATTTTGGAAGCTCAAAGTTGGCCTCAACCCATATCCAATGTGTAGACTCTTTCAATTTTGATCAATCCAAAACTCATTTTCTGTTCACTACTTCCTACTTTCTTGCTCATTATATCAAGATGTGTATCATGACCTTATTAGTTCTAACCTTGAAAAAAAAAATCCACGTTTGGGTTAAAAATCTGTTTTAACCTTGGTTGGAAATCTATTCTAACCTTGGTTGGAAATAGTTGCACCAAGATTCTTGGTTGGAAATAGGTGGATTTATGATAGCAGGCAGTTGTAAATAAGTTAAGGTTAAGATTGCTTAGTAAATAAGTTGACATCAAATTGAATTAATTCCTACTTCTAATTGATGTGTTAATTCAAATAATTATTTAGTTTAATGTTTGCTCTTGTATTGGTTGATGAAAGAAAGCAAGTATGGGAAAAGAAAATGAAAAAAAGAAGAAAAAGAAAATTATTTGATGAATCAATAGCAAGGTGTGCAAAAATGACGAATTGTGTGTTCAAATGCAGATTGGATGTGGACCTCCAGCCCCTGCAGTGAAGGGTTATGGAAACAGCAGCAGTTCATCTTGTAAGCATAATAATAATAAGTGTCATCACACAGTCATATGAATTGGTCATTCATAACATTGTATACCAGACTGGGGGACTTCCCTTTTGCTTCCGCAGGGAGTGGGCCCCCAGCAAGGAAGCTTTCAAAGGCCAACACTGTTCCATAAGCCAATCTACATTCTGCATTTTAATTAAGTTCACCCCAGGCATCTTGGGGGGAATTATACCTCATGTGTCAGGGAGGTAGGGAGCCCAGCTAGCAATGTTATGTTTGAACTTTCAAGCCGGTAATAATAAATATTGGTCAACATGAGACAATCTTAGACGTTGGGTGCCTACTTTCCCAGTGCATAGAGGTGTGCATGGGATTTTAACCGGAAAAATCATTTGTTGAACCCATAAATGATGTGGAGGATGTTTTTGGCTGATGAATGACAAAAAACTCTCCATGTAAAACAGAAGTGTAACTATTCATCCTTCAAATTTTATGTAAAAAGGGAAGGTCTTCTACAATAGTTTGTCTTTCAATGATTGCTTTTCCATTTTTTTTAAGACGACAATTAACATGGTACCCAAATAGATGATTTCCACAATGACCAGCTCATCTTTTAAGGGTTCAAAAAACACCCAAAGCATTCATTGGAGGTCAAACTATGGTGCCATTAGATGAGTTTTAGTTGCACTAAAGGCCCATTTCAGACTTGTTCTTTGTATTGGGAACCAACCATTGTTGGCCGGATTCTTAAAATATCAAAAAATAAAATAAAATACTAAAATAAAAATCATTAATTAATTTTTTATTATTTAATGTGGCAGTCGCTTTGCCACATCAGATTGTTGTTGTGATTGAGTTTTCTTGCGTTCCTATAGTCTGGGAATGTAGGGGAACTTATAGCCTTCCAAAGAAGTCAAATCCCATCTAATGAAGACCTCAACTTTTCAAACAAAATTTCAAGGATGAGCACCTACACTTTTGTCTTGCATAAAAGGTCTCTTTGTCATCCATCAAACATTTAGTGTCTACAACATTCTTCTAAGGTTAAAGATTTGCAAAACTCCAAAACAAGGGGCACCTTCACAAACACTACACATTTGTGCAATAAGCACTCATATATTGAGTCACAAATGATGGTTGTAATCTTTTACAATATTTTTCCTTGAAACACATGGATGATTTCCATTGACATGAAGAAAAAGTACACAAAATCAAAGGACCAATCCTTGGTGGGAATTTTTTTGGAGTTTTAAAAACTAAAAAGCAAACAACACAAGCATCAATACAAATATAATTTCCACTTCAATTAAAAGCGCCCATCTTAGGGTGAGCCAATTTCAAACTCATCTTGAAATGAGATCCTTATCAAAGAAGTCTAATTGGAGTCATATGTTGTCAAAACGTCAAAGGAAGGTACCTTTTTTGTTAAGATAGAGACCACAAAGCATAAAAAAATATTTTGCATATACAATATTCTTGATCATAAGTGTGTTTTGTGACACTAATTATTTGCTTGTTGAGGTTGAATTCAATAATTAAATTAGAATAATTCAATAACATTATAAAATATTTCATTAAAATTTATTAACTATTATATTTATTTATCTATTTACTTTTCATTTTATTCAAAATAACGATTGTTGGCTATTGTGTGTTCTTTGTGGTTAAACAGTATCAATGCAACTGGTTCGAATGAAATATGTGGACATAGGCATTTCACTATTGAGTGTGATTTCAAGTTTTTTAAATTTTTTCATGCCACTATGATGCCACATTATGATAAGGAAGATTAAATAATATCAATGGATTTGTTACATGTAAAATTTCAATATTTCAATACATGAAAGCTAAAATCAATAAGCTACTTCCACTTCTTTTAAAAAAAAGATTAATTACTTTGTTAAAACTTGACAAAGTTTATGCATACACTAGATGTCTTTTATATGAACCAATGTAGTCATTGTATGTAATGGCATTTCAAGCACACTAAACCAAGTAAATCCAAATTATTTGAGTAATTTCTTATTGTTGTAGGAAATTGTAATGTAATGTAAGAGGTAAATAAATTATTATTTTGGTGATAATAAAAAAAATTACACTACAAACCACATGTCCTATAATTATGCATAATTGTTCATATTTTTAATTTATTGATAAATTTATTGGCAAAGATATTTATCTAAAGCCTTATCATAAGAAAATCATAAATCAATTGTGACTACTGATTTTTTGGATTGCTTAGATTTGACATGAATACTATACTTGGCTAGCAAGGTTGGCATTTCATACCAAATGTTTAATTAAATTTGGAAAATTAAATTTTAGAAAATGCTAAAAATAATAATATTTTTTTAAATTTGTATTTTTTCCAAATCATTTTTAAATTTTTTAAATTTCCTAAAATTTTAGCATCTCTTTGTGGAATGGTCAATAATAAAATTTCATAGATTATAAGATAACTCTTTACTTATTTCTCAAGTCTTTAGATGCCCCTAAGATGCTCCAAATACATAGACACCATTTCAACATTAAACTTTTCTTATTCCTAATGATTGAAGTCTTTATTTCTATTCAATTTAGCCATTATTTTTTATTTTTTATTTTAAAAATATAAAAATTCAAAACTTGCAATAGACATATGTTTTTATAAACAAAAATAATAAAAATTTGAATAGATACATAAATTTATGAGTTTTCTAACACTACATTCCATTTTCTACTTGCCTTGATCATGAAATTAAAAATGTTTATTTTTGAATGATTGTATTTTTCAATTCAATGTTTTCATTGCATTAAATTATTCCAATTATATATTTTTTTAAACACTTGAATATTTTATACTTGTATAGAATATATGGTCTTAGAAACTTGAAATGATGTCTAAGATTTTATTTGAATTTACAATTGAAACATGGGTAAACATCTCAATCAAAGAAACTCTCAATTCACAATGATTCTATTGAAAAACATCAATCTTTTTATTTTTATCTTCCAGTATTTCATCTTCCCTTTTCTCTTCCTATTATTTGTTTTTATTCTTGTCTTCTTGCTTCCATGATACTTCTAACTCATCCAAAGTAAGAGTCCACATTTTGTGTTCTTGAAAAATCAAATAGGGATTTCTATTGTAAAGAACAAATTTCATTTTGAAGCCATCTTCTATTAAAAACTAGATGTTTGTGGTCTATTGGAAGTTGAGTTACTTCCAATAGCCTTTCTTTTAAGTGTTTGCTAGTTTCCTCCTTGCAAAGAAATTTCCAATGCTACCAAGAACATGTCGAGTAGGGGATGCATGGTTCAAGAGATCTCACCATAACAAACAAGCAAATAGAACAAAACAAATAGACAACCTAATTTAAGGTATGGACTAGAGTGCCTTGTGTCATTGTTATAGTAAAAAAAAGTAATTTTCTAATTTTTTTAATTATTTAAAAACTTCAAAATTCAATAACTTTCACACTATAGGTCCAAATGCTACAAAACAAAGCTTGTACACCCCTCTTCATAGTGAGCTTTTTAAAGGTACTAAGAACATGACTAGTGGATGCACAATTCTAGAAATCTCATTGTAACAAAAATAAACAAACAACCTCATTTAAGGTATGGACTAGAGTGTCCTATGCTCTTGCCACAATAAATAAATAAAAATAATTTTCAAATTCACAAAACCTTCAAAGTTAAATAACTTTCACATCATAGGTCCAAATGCCATGAAACAATGCTCGTGCACCACCTCTTGTAAAGAGCTTTCTAATGGTACTAAGAACGCCACCACTTTGGCCAGATGCCTCATGGTTTTTTAAATCACAATGTATCAAACAAACAAAATAAAACAACCTAATTTAAGGTATATAGATAGATGACCACTCCCACTCCCACTATTTTTTTCATGTAATTGTTTATTAATCCCTAAAGGACCAACTTAAGGACTCCACTTTGTTTTTTTTGAGAACTTGGGCATGCTCTGTTGTCTTTACTATTTGCAAATTTTTCATCAAAATTTTAGTATGGATGCTAATCATCCTAATCTATATGTGAAGCTTTATTTCATGTCATTCCAATAAAATTGCAAATGTTATAAAGTTTTTTTCAATTTCAATGTTAAACTAGGTAGCTAAAATATATTTCAAATATTTTTTTGATTAATTTTATTGGATTTCATAGATTGATACCTACTCAAAAACATTTGACCATTCAATTTCAAATAATCATGTGAAAGTTTTGAGGAGTTTTATTTTGCTAGCAAAGAAAGTAGAAAAAACATATAAAGTTGTTTTTTGAGCTCTATTTTAAAAATTCAAATAAAAAAATTGAAAGGATACCAATTTTTTTTATTAAAACATTCTCACCATTGGAAATAAAAATTCTCAATTTCTTATAAAAAATTATTACTAATTTAGTTTTTTCTTTTATTTAATACCACAATCTATCTAATAATTCTTATAAAGATGTATATGAAAGTTTTTTTGGTTAAATTTTTTTCATATGTTTTCAACCAATTTTCCATCACATTGACTAAAATGTAAGAATTATGGGACTTATATGTTTGTTTCTTTTAAATGTTGAAAGATAAAACTTCACCTTTGGGAAGGCCTAGAAAAGACTACATTTTGAAGTTTAGGCACATTGAACTTATAATTGGTTGGGATATTTACTCAAACATTTGGAAGGATGTATTTCATCAAGTTAACTAAGGTTCTTACAATTTTGGATTTGTTAAAATTAAAAGTAGATGAGTTGATTTGGATATATTTTGAAGTTGTTTTGGACCTCCAAATATGAAAAAACTTTAGAAATTGAAAAAATTCATGTTTTTTAATATGGAAAATAATTCTTTTTAGCATAATTCATTTTTTTGAGAAGGTTATTGTCATTTTTATGATTTAAATTTAATAAAAAAAAATGTAATCTATTTTTCTTTATACATTACACTTTTGAAATGATCAAGATTTATTTTTATGATTTAAATTGAACACAAAAATGGATATTTAAATAAATTAAAATTTACAATGATGGAAAAAATTGAGTACAAAGTTGGAATGTTTTCATTCAAACAACCATACTATAAGCATCAATGGACAAAGTCCAATTGAAAGTAGATATATGGAAATTGTAGTGTGCGACATACTACATATTACCATGGGAGTTCGAAGAAAAAATTAGTTGTGATTTAAAAGAAAGTCAATTTCAAAGTGGGCCATGTCTAAAACTCAGTTTTGTTCAACCTAATTTGGAATTACTTTATCTTTTCCCATTTTTTCTTAAAACTCCAAATTTTTTTTTGTGCCTTAGCATGTTGGTTTATATCATTTCAAATTGTTGTACATAAAAAATTTAAGGAATTTAACATTTATAGAATTAAAAATATCAATACTTTGACAAGCATGCAAATGATGTTGGTTCTCACAATATTTGAATCTTTTTTGGAAATGAGAGCATGGATAAGGTAAACTCCCCTATGACATGCAAACCACCATGATAGGCACCTAGGGAACTATCCATTAGAATATTACACCAACCCATGACAAACTTTTTCTAATAAATGGGATTAGGACTGCATTAGATGATTTGTAACCATAATTCATACCTTGGGAGATGGTCATGGAGTTATTAATTAGTGATTGTTATAGGACACTTATACTTTTGTAGTGTAAACTCATCATAAAAAGTTTTTTTTTTTAATTCCTTCATGTCATGTTTATGTTAGGAAATCTTGTAGCTATGTTAGAAAATATTATAACTGCTTTAGGTGGTAAGATGACCATTATGGAAACACTTTTTGCATACTTCATCCAAAAAATAAAATTTCAATTGCTTCCTTCATTTCCTCGTTCATTTCTCACATTTGTCTTTGTATGGGAAAAAATTTAAATATTTTTTGCTAATGGTAATAGAACAAACCACTCAATCTGCCTATCATAGGCAAGTTTACCTCAGCATTAGCCATTGTAGACTAAAGAGTACAAGCTGCAATATGGACTATTGTTACATCTTAATGCCTTTGCATTCTAAATGTTTGTTGAATTGGGCAATGCATTCAATTTATATTTCATAGCTATACAATGCATTTTTAGGTTCAATTTGTTTATCTAGAGACTAGAGTTCATGATGCATGTAATTGATTCAACAAATTCAAAAATAAATAAATTATCATTGTGAGTCTCCCCTTTACCCAAAGGCAAGGGTATGTAGCCTTGGTGTCATTCCTCATTTTTCTTGAGATCTAAAGTAGAACTCCACATGAATAGATTCATAATCCTATAGTGCCAACCTTGATATAATGTTGGAGTTATTTCTCTCTTTTTCTCTCTTTTACCTCAAGAAGTTTGGATAGCTACTTTATTCAATACAATCAACCTTCTGTTAGTATTACCTCCATAAGTGTGAAAATCTCATAATTATGTGTTATAAAGATTGGTGCTCCTATAAAATATACACTATCACTTGTTAAGTTTTAAGTGTTAAGTGATATGAAATATTTAGCTCCCTACTTTATTGACTTGACATTGATAAGTGATAAACGTTGAAAAGGTTGAAAAAAGTTGTATATGGAATTCAAAGTTGCCAAGAGTGTACTTGAGACTTTGAAAACAAATTGGAGCAAAAAACTACTGACATCATATGATTTATTAAAAATATCCAAGTACTTCAAAAGCAAGTATAATCTTGGAATGTAGAAGAATCTCATTAAACTACTATAGATTCTTTCTTTCAACTAATTTAGATGGGGATTTTGTTAAAGTGGCAATCATTCCACAACTTTGACACTTTTATAGTTTAGATTGTGTGGTTTGAAATCTATATCTATACATGTTCTAAATGGTTTGGAAAGTGCAATTTGAAAATGGTGTAAGGAATATTGCCATTTTAACAAAATTTCCTATTTAATTGAATGATGATTCATATTTCTCGTACTTTCATCTTTTATTTTTTAAAATATTATATAATTATATTTAAGTATTACTAAGGTTTTTGAGTTATATTGGCTATTTTTCTTTGATTCCCACATTGAATTGATTTCTCCAAGTACAAAGTCCAATTACTTTCTCTATTTTTTCCTCAAAAATAAAATTTTATAAAGTTTTTCATTGTAATTATGTTGATATTTCCTAATTGCAACCATTTTTTTCCCAATTCCTTTGGTTAATTTTGAAAGAGTTGTTGATTCTCCCCTAATATAATTTAATTATGGAGGACTACTATAAGAAATATAACTTTGTTATACAGGGTTGATTGTTAATTAACAATCTAATGCTACAAAGACAAAAACTCTCATTCTATAGTAAAGCTAGGCTTTTTTGATTGTTTGTTTGTTATGTTGAGATCTCTTAGACTATACATATCCTAGTTGCACTCTTGATACTTTCCTCAGGATACTTTTCAGAAATTTCTCTATGAGGAAGGGTGCACGGGCTTTGTTTTGTAGTACTTCGACTCATGGTATAAAAGTTATTGCTTTTTGAAGTTTTTAGGAATTAAAAAATTAAAAAATTACTTTTGCTTCTATTTTGACTATAGCAACGACACACTAGCCTTATCTTATACCTTATATTAAATTGTTTATTTTATTTTGTTGTTACAGTGGAATCTTTGGAACCATGCATCCCTTGGTCATGTTCTTAGTACTATTGGAAAGGTCTCTACTAGGAGGGGTGCACAAGCTTTATTCCATGATGTTTCTTACTGTGTGAAAGTTATTGAAGTTTTGAAGTTTTTATGGATTAGAAAATTAGAAAATTACTTTTCCTTTTCTTTTCTTATACTGTGAGTAGGATAGAATGCACACTACAGTAGCATGTAGGATAGCTGCTTGTTAACTCAGTTCAGATCCTTTTCAAATTCCTTTCTCCACTGAAGTTCATTGGAAAAATGTGCTCGACGATTCCTCGAAGATGCTCCGGAAAAGCGCCACCAGCTGATCAGACGCAGTCAATGCCCCAACTGCACTGTTCATCAGTAAACAGTGTATTGGTCGGACCCTCAACTCACCTCCATTTGGCTGGATCGATATACTCAATTACTCATAAGTCAAGTTACTTTCTGAAGGACTGACGGATCGACATCTGAAATTCTGAACATGCCGAAATCAGTCAATTTTGTTTCCATTGGTAGTAAAGGCCTAGCTAGGCAGCCGATAAAAGAGCTACCATATTCTTAAAAAAACATTCCACGCACCACCCACCTCTCTACATGTTCCAGCGAACGTCCACTTGTTCCTGAACTGATTTCCCGGCCTACTTGCAGCCAGCGCTGCGTTGCTTGACCAGTTCATCAATTTCCTCCCTGTCACGCCACTGGCATGAAAGTGATCTAGATTGACCCCTGCCAAGAATAATATATCTTAACTTAAGCGTACAGTATCTTACATACCTGGAGTGCCTGCCTCCGTGTGTTGTCCCCAAAGCAGCAGGCTTCAATTTCAAGAGTTCGTACAACTGATGGAGAGATTGGAGAACGTACTGAAGCGAGACTTTTGTAGTCGTTGTTGCTATTGTTGTTGTTGGCTAGTCGAGGAGTGAAGAGCCGGTTGTACCGGATTCACCTGGTCTGTCACTCTATCATTGAGAACAGATCTACAGTGTAGTGCTGCAAGCCCAGCTGCAATTGTCTGCGCTTTAGAATCAATTTCTACAAGTCTTCGAGTTTTGTTGCGACTAATTCTTGATTAATTAATTACTCCCCTGTCGTCTCGACACCGACGAAGCTTGTCTTCACTGCTAGTCACAGATTTTTAGCTAGTGGTACAAGGATCAGCCTGAGCTTGAATTGTAATATATTGCTGGTATTTCAGAGCATGAGGCTCTATCATTGTTCATAGGATGACGAGGTTTGGTCCATTCAAGACCATGGGAATAGCTAGCATGGTTTCAGATGCCGCTCCAGCCCAAGTTTCAGATTCTCTACTTATGTTTACCGTCGGTGAGACCTGAATTTCATTCATCACGTCTTGTTACAGTTTCGAGACTTCTAAAGATAAATTAAGCTCTTCTTCTGCACGCTGGTGCCAGTGAAGAGTTACGTTGAGAGCCATGCCATTGGTGGCTATGGTAAATGCTGCTCCGGAGCTAGAATCCTTAAAGGCGAGCGCAAGGGAAGCGCCCATGGCGATGGTGCAGCCGCTGGTGGAAGCAGGGATTAAGGAAGTGCCGGCGAGGTTTATCCAGCCTGAGGACCAGAGAGCTGGACCCTCGATAGGAAACTCCCAGATTCCTGTCATTGATATGTCGCTGCTGGACGTTGGCGAACGGAGGGATGAGGTCCTGGCCCAGATGGCTGCGGCTTGCGAAGAATGGGGCTTCTTTCAGGTACTGTGACTACTGTCATGGGGAGATTGATTGGCTCTGGATCGAAGGGGAGGAGACTTTGCATCGACAGATCTACAGAAATACCTGACTTGAAAACCAAGGAACTTTAAAGAATGAAGAAATGGAAAAGAGAGCCACTGTTCCTTACTAGTTGTTTCGTTTCTAATGCGACAGGGGCAGAGCCTCCGTAACTCCTTGTTCACTCTGGTTCCCGGATTTGCCATTCCCGGTTCGCAGTGTTGCCAACACTGAAACTTTGAATGTGAATGATTTTCCTTGTTCGGCGGCTTGACATCTTGCTGTTCAACTCCGTTCCAGCTTGTGAATTAGAGTTTTTACACTCAACAATTCATGTCAGCGTGGTAATTAAAATGTGGATGGGAATTAGAATCAGTATGGCAAGCTGTTGACGGTACACAAGTGGGAGAAGGCGATTACCATGATATAGTTTTAATGATGTTCTAATGAAATGTTGTTCCAGTGCATTCATGCGGTTAAATGCACAGACTGTGGAGACACCGGGAGAAACATATTACCCTGTGGTAACCAGCAAACTAAATTGGGTGATTACCCTGCAATTTAGCTGCTCAAGTGCTCCCCCCGGGGAAGTGTGTCTCGAGGGTCTGTGACAATCATATAATTTAACATCAATTTCGTTAAATTGGCGGAATTTCACGACTTCGTCTCATTTCAAGGCGCGAGGCCCGAAACACAAATTTTTTGTGCAGATGAAGGTCACAATTTTTGGCTCCCAGAAATTGACGATTTTTAATGACATTGGCCAGGATGTTGTTCCGAGTGTCGTTCTCAGTTGCTCTCCCCAGCCAATGGTAGTGACTGCCCACTCATGATGTTTCAAGTAGACCTTACAAGTGGGTGTTTCTATGAGGGATTGCAGGTTATCAATCATGGAGTGCCACCAGCTTTGATGGCAGAGTTCCTGAAGGTAACGAAAGAGTTCTTTGCAATGAGTGCAGAGGAGAAGGAAGTAAACGCCATGAAGCCTGGGGAGACTGTGGGCTATGGACGGCTGTTCGAGACGAAAACAAGTGTGGTCAATTGGATTGATCGCCTCGTTTTGTGGACTTATGGTGACCGTCAGAAACTTGCCGAGCCCTGCATGCCATCAAAGCCCGAGCAATTCAGGTAAGCTACACGCGATCTGTCCAGCAATTCTAATTAGAGAATCGTCAATTTCGATTACATTTAGATAATCGTCGCATTGTAATTAGGTTATCGTCAAATTAGTTGAACTTGCGCAATGCTGGGGACCCAAAATTGGGACATTCATCTGCACAAAGATCTAGAAATAGGACTGGTGTAGAATTGTGTTACAGGCCGCAGTCCCTGAAAGGCTGAAAGTGCTAAAAGTCTTGAAATTGGTGATGTTTATTTCAGGCTTTACTAAGTCCAGATGACTGAATTTGAGGCTTTACAAAGTAAGTTACTGGAATTGAATTAAATGTGGAATGAAACCTGGAGAATGAGGAATGCTTGTTCTGTTGCAGAGAAGTGGTGGGCGCCTACTCCCAGTCCGTTTTCAAGCTGTGTAACAGATTCCTGGAAGCTTTGTCAGTAACGCTGGGCCTGGAGGCGCATGTCTTAGGAGAGCGTGTAAATGCCGAAGCTCTGGGAGTCCGAACTTCCTGCAACTATTATCCCCCATGCCCGCAACCAGAGCTCGTGCTGGGATTGATTCCCCATGCCGACTCCAGCATCGTCACCCTGCTGCAACAAGACGGCCGAGTGCCTGGACTGGAGATTCTGAAAGACGGGCAGTGGTTCCAGGTGCCGCCGCTCCAGGATGCCTTCGTTGTCAACGTGGGAGATCAATTGCAGGTGAAGTCCTTCACTTTCATTAAGTTTTCATCAATTTTTAAGCTGCAAACTTTGGACTTTCTGCTGTGTGACGACGTACAGTCTTGTCTCACAACCCTCTTGTTTTTAAGCCAGATAGAACTATCTACAATAATTCATCCAAGCTTATGTGCATGGATCGTCAATACCGTTAACTTGGCGTGATCCTGCGCCAGGAATTGTGACACGAATCCCAAAGCTTTTAAAACTAAGTCCGGTTAAGATTTACGTTTTAGGCCTGAAAGTGCCAAATTTTATGGAATGCCGCTCATTTTAACAAAATTGACGTTATGGATAGAATCAAAATTTACGAGTGCCAAGGTTATTTTTTCTCATAGACAGATGGAAATCATGATTGTCTATGTATTTAGGAGAATTTTTGTACTTTTTGCGTATTTTCAGTGTCAAGACTTGAAGAAACCTTAATTGCAGATTAAAAATTGCACTTTGAAGTGTTGAACCATAGGCTGATAAAATGAATTTTGGGCACTGGTGGTCTGCAGATTATCAGCAACGCCAAGTACAAAAGTGTGATGCACAGGGCTCGCACCAACACGACAGAGGGCAGACACAGTTTCCCCAACTTTTTACTCCCCATCGAGGATACCGTCATTGAGCCCTTCCCGGAGCTGCTGTCTGAGAGGAATCCCCCTCTTTACAGATCTCTTACCTACGGAGAATACGTCCGTGGCTTCCACTTCAAATCCTTCGCAAATAATCGTCATATCGACAACTTCTTGCTGCATCCTCCCAAATGATCAATTAATTCCACAGGAAGACCCTGACACAGTCATGTAAACTGTTGGTCATGTAAAGGCAGCTCGATCAAGACCAAGTGGTTGTACTGTACGTGCATCACTTTAAGCATTCTTTCATACGAAGGAGTGTTTTTTTGGGGGGAAGATGTGTTGTATAGTAAGGAGAGCTTTGGATATTTGAGTCGAATCTATTGAGACAATTTTTATTTTTTACTTTTTATTCATCAGTGTGTATTGAGTTTCTTATGCAATTCCAGAGTGGGGGGTTGTTGACTGTGCGTTGTGAGTGTCTGACAGTACAGAACTCCATAATTTGTATTCGATTCCAAGCTTTGTATTGAAGCATAATCACTAATTTGGTGACACCACATGAACATTTCAGAATTGATGACTCGTGCATCAGCTTTTTATGATGATGAGGTGTTACATCCCAATTGCATCAGTGATCAAGCTTTCATTCAAGAGAGGCTGAAGGTGCATATTTTGTGTTAATGAGACATACCATAAGCATTTCAAGCTTGTTTCATCAAAGTATTTTTACAGTAGCCTCTCACCTCTCTAATAATGACATGTTTGGGGAACCCCAATTGTAAAGCGGTGTCGCGGAATCATTCCTGAGCACCAGATTGGGCTGTCCCAAATCCAACATAAAGTGTTGCATTAGAGAGGTGAGATCAATCAATAGTTTCAGGTCAATGAATAGTAACTGAAAAACTCACTAGTAAGTTCAATCCCACCCGTCCATCATGGAGCCTTGCATAGTCTCTCGATCAATTCTTCCCTTAGAACTCTTCCTCTTCATCACTGAAATCATTTTTCTCATCAACTAGTGACACCCAACTTGCTCCAAATATTGTGCTCTAGCTTTCGAACCACCGCTCCATGCATTGTGTGTCAGGACAGGGCGTATTTTTCCAAAGACATGAAGGGGTTATTTAGTTTCCAAAGACAAGAAGGCAGCTACAGTAGAAGGCTAGCTACCTGGACAATGAATCCAAAAAATTGGTGTGAGGCTGCAAAATTAATTTCAAAAAACTAATGTAAATATGAGGCTGCAGGATCACATTTGTAGGAGCTGCTGATAATTTCGGCTCGAGCGATAGAAGTGTTCGTATTGCACGTATTCACGTATACACTGCGTTTTGCGCTTCTTGGCGATTAACCACAATGGACTTCTCTTGCTTCCGTTGCTTCCGTTTGAGGTAGAGGCTCTCACTTTGATACCAAGAAGGCATCTTTTAATTTTGGACAGTGAGGTGAAACAGTGATGAGCACACACAATTGGGTAGATTGGCACTGATTTGAGCTGAAAATACAAGGCGCGCGCCCCATTTTCAGGTACATGCCGTAGGTTAGCAGCAAGCAGCACTGATTCGGAAGTCCACACTATATTTATGCGCCCGCGCCTAACTCCTGTCAAACCCAAATTACTTGCCAACCAAACACCGTGTTTCCCTGCACTATTTTCCACTATTTTTTCTGAAATGACTCAGTTTTGTTAGCCTATTTCAGTTGTAAAAAGCACGGCCAATTCCAGGTATTATGATGCAGTAATAATAAAAGAAGCTATAATACGAAGTGATTATTTTTCACTGATTCAACAATTCTGAGTCTCTCTTTTGTGGTGTTTAATTGCAGTATAACCTGCTTCAAAATGCAGCTGAGATGGGTGTGATTGCAATTCAAGATGTCCTTGAAAATGGCGCACACCGTATTGTTGATCCTCCTGCAAGCCACAATTCTACTCAGTCATGTGCAAGTCGCCGTGGCCGTGGTGTATATTGTGGGAGGACCCGCTGGATGGAACTTCGCCCCCACAGCTTCCTATTACTCCGACTGGGCTTCTGAAAACACCTTTGTGCCTGGAGATAAACTAAGTAAGACTCACCTCAAATTGGAAACTTTCAGTGATTTTCGGACATTAATCGTAAGGATGTGCACAACGAGGAGGCGGAAATTAAAAAAGTAGGTCAATCATGAGCACAATTTTATATTCATTTCGTAAAAAAATTGTTGAAAGTTGTGCACAAAATATTGTCACTAACACATAAGAGAGTCATAGACAGAGAGGTCTTCCCTGGATTTACGTCATGCTTAGCTTGCCTCTCCCCCTTGATCAATGATATTGTTAACGAATTCTTGAAATAATCTAATTTTACTGAAAACCAAGTTAAACTTCCATCAGTTACCAAAGGTCGGGAGACATTCTGAATGACTCTCCAAGAATGACACCGAAACTTTGAATCACACCGAAACTTTGAATCACACTTACGGTGTCGTTCTTTTGAGGTAAGGGTGTCGTTTAGGATGCCATTAAGTGTCGTTTACTCATTCAATGTGTCCATTTCTTCATTAATCTATTCATTCTTTGAGCGCCTTTCCTCTCGATTTCACAATTCGTCACTCCCACACATGAAGCTTGCGTCATCTTGGCCACGAGTTTCTTCTTAAAAATGTCCCCAAAACTTCGCCATCAATGTCTTAAACCTCAATTTGGGATGTGTTGGTGCAGGTTTTAGGTATGATCCCGCGGACCACGACGTCCAGCAAGTGAACATCAGCGACTACGCGACGTGCAATACCTTGAACCCCATCAAGCAATACCAGTCCGGTCACGATCTCATCACTTTGGAGCAACCAGGCACATACTGCTTCATCTGTGGATTCGCTGGCCATTGCGAAGGAGGAGGAATGCTCATCAAGCTGGTGGTGACGGGATCCACAACAACGCTAAGTCCACCTCCAAATCATCCCCCTCCACCAGTACCGCAAAAACCTCCTCCAAATCATCACCATCCACCCCACCTACAGTCTCCCCCCCTCCCCCCACCCCATTCTCCACCTCCTCCAAATCCTCGTCCACCCCCTCCACAGCCATTTCCCCCAGCATTTCCACCCAACGCTGGGCAATTCTACCCTTTAGCTCCAGCTCCAGCGTTAGCTGGTCCTCCAGAACCGCCTCTAAGTTCGCCTCCTCCTCCAGTTTTAGCTTCACCTCCACCACCCCAGTCGCATTCCCATTCCCATCCAAAGCCGTCACGACGTCCACCAGCAACACGAAATCCTCATCACAACCAGACGTATGGTTCCCCTGCAGCTCCTCCGCCGATGACAGTCCCTGAAGCTCCAGCTCCCGCTCCGTCGAATTTCGCACCAGCTCCTGCTCCTTCGAATTTCGCACCAGCTCCATCGCCTTCGGATGATTTTGATACTGGAAAGATGGGTCACCAGTTTAACCCGGAGGTGTTTTTCACTTGCTTGGTCGTTGCAGGAGTTTTTCTTTTCTGGTAGCAATTGAAGGTAGGTAGGTTCAGTGGATGGATTGTTTCGGACGTGAAAAGGAAGGCGGCAACGACAACTTCGTTAAATTAATTGGCGTACGTAATTCCATTAAAATGGCGTAAGGAAGGAAATAAAATGGTTTGGGGAGCAGGTACAGGAGTTAGAAAGTTCAGCTTAGAGGTGCACAATGTTGAGGAGGAAATGCAATTTGCAAATTCATTCACATATCTATCACCGGATCTATCGGCACAGCAAACTAATTTGAATGTCAAAATGACGCATGGACTACTGACAATTTAAACCTTGCACTGGAGTAAGATGTGGTTCAGCCAGTATGTGAAATTGCATTGTTGATGGGATCTGTTAAACAATGGTCAGAGTTTGGCATTTTTTTTCTACTGAGCTTGCTCGTTTGTTTGTTGTGCAAGGTTGATTCATGCTTTGGATTTGGCGGACTAATGACGATGGTTTGGGGCATTTTGTTGCGATGATTAGGTTGTGTTTTATTGTCAGATTACAAGATTGCTTTCTTACGCATGCTTTGGGATGATAATTGTTACCGAGTATAAGAGCAAGTCATGCAAAAGGTACCCCTACTCACGGGCAATCAACTGGTTCTTCAACTTGCTAAAAATCGTTATGAAAGCAAATCTCTCTTCTCAAAACTCAAATGCCTTGGACACATTTACGAACAGAGTTTTCTCATCTACTGTTTCCAAAACTTTCGGACAACATTCCCAATGGCCAGTGGTCATATGGAGGCCTCTCCATGATACATGGGGGAACCTCCACATGAACACTGATCATAGGAAAACTTCCCCAGGAATCATGAGGAAGATGATGTCTAAAAGTTTTTTAATAGACTAATTTGACTATAAACCCTATTTACAATTCTAACGACACAAGTGCAAAGTTAACACAGTAAGTTTCAAAAAGCATGTGCAAAAAGCATCAGATCAAGTTTCAACGCTTGCTTTGTGATGGAAGCCGCGCGCTAAGCTTCCATCACAAAGCATAAGAAAACAGCACTCAATTCTTGTAAAAAAATCATCGTGCGGTCTAGTGTAAACAACTCCTCAGCTCGAATCACAGCTGGAAAACTGACTGTAACTACTTTAATATACACACAGACTGCAACTTCACTTCCAAGTTCCAACAGTCAGTGGCAACACCAAATTATCCACAGCAGCAGCACCACCCTAATTCTAATGGAAACAATTAACATAATTTGCAATTTCAGGGTCGTCTTGGAAGTAGGCTCTCCTCTCCTCTCTGCCCGGGGGAGCCCCATGCGCCTCCGTCTGACGAACTTGTGCCGCCGATGGATACACTACTGGGGGGTAAAATGCCTGCGGAGCAGACGGTGCAGACGGTTCATATGGCCCCGGTGCCGCCCGAGGTATGTGTCCTGGTTGCACCAGATGTGCTTGCTCGGGGGGGTAAAGTTGGGGTGGAGACTGAGGAACGGACGATGACGGCGAGCCCTCAACTGGGTATCCTTGAAAGTAGATGCTAGGCATGGACTGTGCTTGGTGGTGGACGTGACGCGGTGGACTGGACAGATGTGATTCTCGCAAAGGCGGATACATAGATGGCTTCGGAGTGTGATCCTGAGGATAAGAGTTTCTTCGACCAATCTGGAGAAGAATGGCAATAAGAAGGTTAGCCTCAAACGGCAATTCGGCAGTATTCCGGCACTTCCAGAACTCGAGCCCTGAAACAGAAATCACGTCTATTCCTGTCCTAGTTTTTAGAGCTCTGTGTAGATGGTTGTCACAATTTTTGGCATCCGTGTTGCGCCAATTCAACAAATTGTATAGCAATTCAAATTATATAACAAATTTAACAAATCTCATATTCAGTAGAATTGGAAGGAGTAAACTGTGCTTTATCTGAACTGTGAAATCCGAATTGTAAGCACTTGGAGGGTGGGAAGGACCCTCTATCTTAACTCTATATCTTGATTGCTTCAGTACTCTAAATACTGAATTCTAGATAATGAACATAGTGTTCCAGGGTGATGCTTCTCATTCATGCAAGGGACTGTTAGATTCTTAAAAAAACAATCGTTTATAAAAGACCAATTTCATTTCTGAAATTGAGAAAACTAATTTATTTTAACGAAGATGGAAGTTAACAAAAATGCCAAAATCCAAATGAGGATTTGGGTACATTCTTCAGGATGGAGAGGCTTAACTAATAAGCACCTAAATTACAAACAGATCAGTTACAGTTACTACATTGTAACTCTGTTGCAGTGGACTTACATGAGATTTGGTGAAAGTGGCAGCCACTTCGATGGATCCAACACTTTTATTTTTCACGAGCAGATTTGCTGTTCGAATAACCCCCTCCCTCGGATCGGATCGGAGACCCTCCTCTATGAGCAACGGCATCTGAATCCTGCAAAACACAAGGCGGGGTGACCGACCATTTTTGTTAAAATGGCATGATTCCGTATTCGAAAATTGTGACATTCAAGTCAGCAGTCACCAATAAACAATAAGACTGATAGAGATCTGAGGCTCCAGAAGGGCATCTGGAAATTTCTTGAGGAAGTTTCCATCTAATAAATACGACAATGTAGATCATCAATCAGGAGATGTAGTCTACCTTATTCAGTTCTAAAGCAGCTTCAAACACAATGCCATACGGACCTCGGAAGACACAACAGGATTTTCAGTAAACTCAAGGATTATTTACAGCATGTTTTTGCACTTACTTGCATTCCCCGACCTTGTTTAATCCATTATAGACCTCAATTTCAAGTACATCGGCTGGGTCGGAAGAGTTGATTAAGAAAGTGAACTTGTTGTCCGCGTGCCACATAAATTTGTTTCCCATCCCTGACACACCCCACGAAAGCAATGTACATGACATCAGGAAAAAAGGAGGCTTAAGCCGAGTCATAATCTCATCCTTTTTCAGAGAGCCATAGATCTTCAAGACTGAACAATCTTCATCGAGTTTAGAGGAGAGAGACGACAGGATTATCGACTGACGAATGTGATATTCAGTTGCAAGTGCAAGTGTGACTCTAGCTGAGTAGGAGCAGAGTTGCCGTCATGTTTACTCACCATCGAGGATTCCACTTGCTAATGTAGTGTGCTTGTAGGTGAGCTTCGCATTCATTTTAGTTGTCTTTGCTGCATAAAACATAAAATAGTGGTTCAGTACCTTCACCAATATCATTGCATAAACTTAATGTACGAGGAGTTAATTAATATATGGGTTCTGTAGTACAAATCAAAAGCATAAAAAATAGCATATAAGGTAGACACTCAACCCGATCTCTCAAGCAATGACCTTACTACCAACAAAAGAATCTGAGCAGCTATTCATATACTCCTGAACCCTATTCATATACTTAGTTGGCCTTCAATTAGCAAGACTCTGTAAGCATGACTTGTCTAAATCTCCAGGGTCGTTCATCATTTAACGAGGCTCGTTGTCTACTATCGCACCAGCTTTTAAAAATCACACTTTCATGTGTGTAGAAATGCTTTTCAAAATGACAAAAATAGCATCCTCCACCTAACTGATTTCAAAAGTAGTGGAGCTCAAAGGCAAACAGAATTACATCCGAAAATGGAGATGAGCCCCTTGATGTTTCCTTGCTTAAGCACAACATTTAGGTCTCCCGCCTCCCCCTCAGCCTGTCCACAACAAGGCAACGATCGATGTTCCCCGATTCGTGAGGAGTAAATTCTCTAGAAACATCAGAATGCATTCCATAGAAACTCACAAAATTGCACAGAATTCAAATCACCAGGTTTGTTGAATTGGCAAAGTTCTAAGAAATTGGCTCTTTCCATGATTGTCTGGATCCTCAGATCTATTCGAACCCTAATTCATATTATTCCCAGTTTTTAGAGATTCGTGCAATTGAATGCCACAGTATTGGCACTTTGAAACGATCCAATTTAACAGATAATTACTTAAGCCTCCTCACCTTCTGCTGTTTAATTTGAACAGTCAAGATTAATTCTCCGAACGGCTTCTTGTAGCCACCAGAAGCGACCAGTACTGGCAAGGTCTTCTCTTCTGGGTCTTGCTCCGGCTTTAGATTTGCAAGCTCCGTGAAGGAAAGTCTGCCAGGTTGTCTCCACAAAGATTAGGCCTGCCCTGTTTGTCAACCAGAAGTGAAACTGAACTAACAAGCAGGCTAAATTCTGATCATTTTTCTCCTCTGAGAAATTGAAGGCATTAGAAGAAACTTTGTAGATTGGGAGCGCAAGTGTCGTTCAGTTCCCGATTAGGTGATCATCCATGCGTCAGAAGTCATAAAACTTATCAAGATTCAAATTCTCATCAAAGTTTTCTTTTTTTCATACAGTAAATTTGTCCTAAACCGAAGTTCTCCGGACACTAACACAAACCCAGGCTGTTGAGAGAACATTTTAAAAACAACGAAGGGATAATTCAACCAAGCGGAAGGGTGGAACAACATCTCAAGGTTGTTTTTAACGTCAATTTAGTTAAATTGGCGGACTGCCACGGCTTAGGGCACCGCCTGAAACGTAAATATATACCAATCCTAGCTAGTTTTTAGAGCTTTGTGCAGATGAATGTCAAGTGCTATAGAAACCATGTCAATTCAATGAAATTGGCGATTGGGCGATCTTGATTCTTTCCACATAATGAGGGGTAGTGCAGTAGTGAATACAGGGACCTAAGAGACGTGCGGAGTCAAATGAAAACCTGTGGAATTTCTTCTAACGACACTTACTTCGAATTTCCAATACAGGTGTGATTCCTGTTGAACAATTCAAGGGTGATGCACTCAGACTCGTCCTCGTAGACGAAATGACACACATTGGTTCCATCCCCCGCAAATACAGGATTCTGTCCCATATCTGCAACCATCCCAATCCAAGCAATCCATAAATCAACAGGCATTACACAATTTGGGTGTGTATTTAACGTACTATGGTACTATACCATCAAGTTCATAACTCTAGTTATATAATAGGACTGGATCAAGCCTGGAGTACTTCTGACATTTTTACTTCTTGTAGATTATCAAACCCTAAACCTAAACGTCGGCACTAAGCTCACTGAGAAAGCCTCCTCTACAGAACGTACACACCAGAATTCACGCATCAAACAGAAGTAGAATCTTCAGAATTTGGCAAAAGGAAGACTGGATCATACCTTCTACTGGACTGGTTGTGTGGACGGTATTTTTGTAAGAAGCTTTTGCGTATACCCTCGTTCGAGCTTCTGCATTCATATGAAAACACCACCTTTAGTTAGTTGTTAATGCAGATGTGGAATTTCGGAAAAATGAATCGCCATGTTCGACAAAATGGCAAAAGTTCAAGAAATTGGAACTTTTCCCTGAGGTCTATGCTAAATAATCTGGAAGCTCAGATCTATATCAAATGTTCCTTGTTTTTAAAGCTTTTGTGCACTTGACTGCCACAATTTGGCACTTTCCGAAACAACTGAAGTCGATTTAACGAATATAAGAGAAGTGGAGGAAAATAACACATTTCTATTCCCAACCAAAGTAACCTCAAATTCGTTAAAATGACGGATTTCAATATCATTGGGTCACCCCAGTGAGACCTCGGAGCTATACCAATCCTAGTTCTAAGAGATTTGAGCAAACGAAGGTCCTGATTCTAGCGCTCTCACTGAAACAGGTCATTTCAACAAATACGACCACCTCGTATGTGGATTTCAGAATTTCAGCAAAATTGGAGCAGTTTCAGTCGGTTGACTGAAACCTCACATCTCGCCTAGTCCTAGATTATAAATCACTGAACACTTGAACGTCACAACTTCAGTGCTCTGAAACACGCCATTTTTGCAAATAAAACCATAAAAACTTCATATCAATGCGTTTGGGTGTGGATTTCAGTGAAAACTGGAGCATTTTCAGCCAACCGACTGAAACCTCAGACCTATACCAGTCGTCATTTTCAAAGCTCTTAATCCCGCGCTTTGAAACAGGCCATATCAACAAATATGATGGCTCTTAATCGTCGAAATGGAGAATTTCAGTGCGATTGGAGCAGTTTCAGTCGGCCGACTGAACCCAAAAACTTGCCCAGTCTAAGTCCTCAAAAGCTCTGGCATGCGTACTTGATGGTCGCAACTCACTATTTCAACGATTACGACCAAACAACCAAAGAATGCAAACAAGCCGACTTACTCATACTGGTGCAGGCATTGATTTTGACGGCCCTAATGAGCATCAATTGGAGATACTTCACCATAGTTCCTCCTCTTAGCTTCAACCTGCAAATTTGAAAAACCAGGCAAACCCAAATCAGCTAGATTCCGAAACCAAAAGCTTTACCGACACAACCGCAGAAAACATTCAAGACGTCGTTGTCAAGACCACAGCATGCCCGAGAATTGGAATCCCATTCGCTCACAACCCTAATAACCTGCCCAACAACCAACCGTTCCACCGACCTGAAACTGAAATCTGTCGGTAGCAAGCTAGAACTAGATCGAACTCCGCCAGTCGAGATAAATTCGATCAGCCAATTCAAGCTAGGGCCGTGCAAGCTAGCGTCGTTAGAACCTAGAATCGATCTCCTTCACTCCAACTTGATAAGACATCGATCGATGCGAAGTTCCAAAAGCAAACCTGAAGCAAAACCTGAAGCAAAGTGAACTTGATCGAGTTTCTATTCCTGATAATGCAACAATGCAAGGAAGGAAGGCTCTAGAGAACTACTGCAGAGAGTTCTCACGCGGTATGGAAGAGGAAGTTCGAAGCCAACTAAGGTTTATCGTCGGCAGCAAGTGCAGACATTAATAGGATCGATTGACATTAGGATCGATTCCGAAACTAGCTAGTCGGTTGCCTTGCCTTGCCTGCCTGCCGAAAATACTCGGCGTCGGGTATTGCGCGGAAGGAAGCACTACTGGCGGAACCTCTTTGACCTCTAAAGGAACCACATTCATTGCAGGATATCGGAAACATCATGGTAGAGCTAAATCTAGGCTTTTATATTGTGTTCAAATATTAAGGTTGAGGTATGTTCTCACTTGATGGTCAATTTCGTTAAAATGGCGAAATTCATGTACTTTGACAGTTTTTTACAGTGCAGAGCAGGTGGTGTGAAGTGTACAAACATCCTAGATGCCTGAAATCTATACCATTCTTAGATGTTTGAAATCTATAGTTGTGATAGACGTCACTTTTACAATTCAGAGCGGGCGGTTTGATATCTATAGTAGTCATAGATTTCTTATATCTATAAAAGTTCAAGATTCCTGAAAACTATACCTATCCTAGATGTCACTTTTACAATTTAAAATAGGCGGTCTAAAAGTGGCACATGGAATGCCGCCACTTTGACGAAATTGCCCACCTTGGTGTTTAAAGAATGTTGTCACTAAGGGTTTCAGGAACAAATTTAGACCTACTTTTGGACAAGATTCACATTGCAAACATCACACCCCAAGACCAAGTGCAAACATACCCTTATGGTTTCTAGTACGTGATATTAGAGTTAAGCCCTAAAGGACCATCACTTTTAGAGGCCCATGGAGTTAAGCCCTAAAGGACCATCACTTTTAGAGGCCCAAAATTGCTTCAAAATATTCATCCTCAAAACAAGGTGAAAAATCTTCATCAATAATTATATTTTAGCAAATTCAACCGTAGCATCTTTTAGTCAACTTAATCAAGTAAATTTTCCTAACATTTCAAGCAAAGATCTCCACCAATTGCAAGTTCAATGCACTTGAACTTCAAGATGTAGACTTTTTTAGTCCTTCCAAAAGGTGAAGTTTTGTCTTTCAACATTTTTAGGGGGAAAAAAACTTATGTGTCTTATAATTTGTGCATTTTATCAATATGTTGGAAAATGGGTTGAAAACATGTGACACATTTTTTAACTAAAAGAACTTTAATATTCATTTTTGAGAAATTTGTACAATAGAAGGGGGGATTGAATAAAAGAAAAAACTAATATGCTAATAACTTTAACAAGAAATTGAAAATTATTAATCATAATGGTTAAAATATTCTAGTTCACAATTAATAGCTTATATTTTTATATTAATTTGAAAACTTTTAAAATTGAGAGCAAAAGATTATTTTGTATGTTTTTCTTACATTCATTGCTTATAAAATAAAACTCCTTATAACTTTTACTTCTTTATATTTATTAGAATATATGTTTTGTTGTGCAATTTGACATTGTAAATTTGAAATTTTAAAAAATACTTTCTAACTTTTGCAATATTTATTGAAATGACAGGAAACAAAGCTTCACATGTAGATTATGATGATTACCATCTATCCTAATACAAAATTTTGAAATTATAAAGTCAATAGACATGCCGAAGTTCCCAAAAAGTGCAAAGTAGGTTCTTTAGTCCATTAGAGGGTAATTGTAAAGGTCTTCCTCAACTATAACAATACTATAAGAGGAAGGTTTAACTAAGAATGGTACAATTTAAGAAACACAATATCAATTCTTTTTCCCAATTTGTGTACTCCAAGGAGATTTATCCTATGTTTTTTCAAACTCTAACTTTTGATCTACATTTAGTGCACACTTTATAATTAGCTCTATTATGAATTGCCCATCACTATAGAAAAAAATCAATTTGTTTCACACAAAATTGTCATTGTTATCATTGTTGTACCAAAAAATACAAATAATTAGTAATTGTAGAAAAGATAGTTCAATAAAATTGAATTTTTTTTCAAGAAGTACAAATAGAAATGGAGATTGATGTAAAGATTTATCAATTCATTATTTTATATTTTACACCCCAAAAATCCTTGCTAATGACCTTCAAGTCAAATGCCACTATATGGCTAAATTTATCCTTTTTAAAATAACAATATATAAAATTTTGATGTTTTTCACTTGTGAAAAAATATATTCTCTATTGATTTCCAAATTGGATGTCAAAAACAAAAACAAAAAACATAACTTTTTAACCAAATTCTGGATCTTTGTAAAAATTAGATTCCCTAGAAGGTCATTTGATTTTTCCATCTAAAAAGAAAATTGAGAGAAAAAAATACTTGATATTTCACTTTGAATATCCAAACCGCCCTAAAACCATTTTGGATTTAAAAAAACTTTAGAGGTTAAAGGATTTTTGGGGATTGTTGAAGATACATACAAAGGTGATTTAGATCCCTTCTATAAATACATACCTCTTTATTATCACTTTAATCAGTATTCAAACTCTTGTAGCATACTGTACCTAGTGATTAAGGTCAACATTCCCTGACTAATAATTAATTAGAGTTGACAAGTGTGATGTTAAATTACATATTCCAAAGCACATGCAACAAGCTTTGAGAGCCATCATTTCATTTTAAAACTTAGCAACTATCCAATGCAACCTCCTACTTTAACCCCTAAAGTCCCAAGGCCAATTTTGTGTCAAAACCACTTTAAACTACCACTTCTACTACGTTCACCTACAAAATAAATTTTGAAAAATATTTTGAAAAATCTGACCATAGGATCTTGTTCTACACTTATCTTAGATCATGTGATAATTTTTTTTGTGATTTTTGACCGTACAAATTGAAAGATATTAGCATACAAAGTGAAAGAAATGAATTTCTTTCAAGAAGTTGCTATAATTGCCCGCAAAACAAGAAACTCCATAACTTTCATATCTCTAATCCAAATGGAATGAATCAAAGCTTCCCATTTACAAAAAAAAATATAACCTACAAGAAAAAAAATATCAAAATTTTTATTTCAATTTCTTGTGGATTCTTTTTGCTGCCCAATCTCCCTCATTTTGAGGTTATTGTGGCATAACTTTTATTCTCAGGCACTAATTGAAATAAAAATTATATTCCCCAAAAGCTCATAAGTTTTTCTATCTTATAGGAAAGTTCAAAAAGTTTCAGTAAAAATTGAGATCATAGGAGCCTGTCCGAAATTCATTTTGTTCCCCGTACGGACAATGGGACTTTAGAGGGTAACAAGATTCCTTACGATGTGACAATAATTATAGATGGTGATATCATACACGATGGTTTCATTTACACTCACGTACCCAAATTGGATTTCCACATCAAATTCTCAGGGATCCACATCACCTCACCCCAATCACAAGAAGACATGTGACACTTCTTCGGGTTTTTTTACAAAAATGACTTAATTTATGCCAAATCTGACCTTCACGTAGGGTATTTATTATGGGGTTAAGCAAGTGGTAGGCGTGTATACTGTAGTTCTCCCTCTTGAATGGGTGTCTGTAGAGTTTTAATTTTTAAATTTAAATTTTTTTGTGGGGACCCTCCCTGGGAACAGTCGGTGACACCATGCGGAGTCTATTCGAAGTCATCTTTTTGTGGCCACTAGGAGACTCCAGCTGTTGGGCTTACCATTTTTGTACAGCCCTAGGTCTGCAATTGTCAACAAAGCAGAGTACTCAGTAAGGTAGGTACACCCAAATGTGCCACTGACCTTAAACCGCCTTATACCATATGTACATCTCCAAAATCAGTTCTGTACCTATCAGTTTGTTTGTTTTTTTGGCTTTCTGGTGCCAGATTGCACTAGAAAAAAAAATCTGGCTAAAAAAGGTTATAAAAAATGCCAAAAAAATTAGATGAAATCGCCAAACAACTATAAAATTAAAAAATATATTAGATGAAATCGCCTAATTGTGGATGAAAACCATACTATACATCCAATAAGTGGATGAATGTTGCAATTTGGAGCACCACTATAACATTTTATATCGCCACTTTGGCACTTTTTCAAAAATGAAAAAAAAGCCCTGGTACCTATGTGGAAGAAACACTTTTAGAACCCAACTTTGTTCCTTCATAACTGCTTTTGTATAGAGTATCCAAATGCCACGTTCTCTGGTGCGTTGGAACCCTCCTTTCACTTGCCAACAAGAACATATGAAAAGTTGACCAATCCAATATTAGGAAATAGGCTCAGTAGCAATTAGTGGCGGTTTTAGGTGTACCCACCTTATTGTAACTTAATTGGGATCGGATTTTTTCTATTTGCCAGCACGGTACACCTCCAAATGTCCCGGACCCCGTAATTTTAATTTTTGGATGATAAGCAATCAATTTTGGTGTACTAAGGGGAAGCCACCCATAACCTGTAACTTAAGCCATGGCGGATATGAGCTGCAGCAGTATTTGGCGAAGCAAATATGTTTACTGAAGTACAAAGATAGAAATGGCGTTGTAGTAGAAAGTTTGGTGGATTTACAGCTTGAACTGAAATTACTATGAATTTCGAAAGCCTGAAGTTGGGCTCGACCCATGTCCAATTAGAGTCTGGTAAAATTGATCACTACTGGGAGAGTACTTGTAGTTAACTCTGGCACACAGAAAGGAGGCACAAGTTTTGTAGCAGTGCGGGGACCACATTGGTTACAGAACTTAGTTTCTTTGAATTCAAAATTCATGCAAATGAGTCCCACCCTCTTCTGGATTTGAGACACCCTACTGATTGCCTATGGGGCACTAGTTGGTAATGGGTGCCCTCCACCTTATGTGAGCCTCTATCTTTACTTTCACACACCAAATAAGAGCACCTTCTGCCATCCTCCAAATAACCAAGATCTATCAATTGAGATCTGTCCGATTTTGAGGCGGAATGGCCACTTGTATCCCCAACATGACAATTTACTAAAATATACTTCCAACCAATTACAAGTCACAAAACTTGCAAAAAGAAAAAGTAAGCTATCATTTATTATGACGATTTGCTAATCCGAAGAGAAAATATAGCTTGTAGAGGTCCGTGTAGAGGGGTTAGTGATCCCTTGAAATTTTGGCTTATTTGGTGTGTGAAAGTAAAGGCTGAGGTTGATATACACTAAAATTGATTGCTAATCATCCAAAAATTATGGGGGGTAGGGTGGGATATTTGGAGGGGTGGATATAAGCATGATTGAAGTATCTCAATCAGGAACCAAGGAACAAAAATGAAATAATTTTCAATTAGCCTATTTTACAAACAAAAATGAGATTAATTTTTTTTAAACCAATTGGTTATTGTTACAACTCATATAGACAAATCATTTTCATGAATTAAAACTTTTTTAATTTTTAATTTTTAATTTTCTTATTTATTAAAATTCGGCAAAGATGATATGATATCAATAGAAAAATACATATATATACAAGAATTTTACCATGATTTTTTTTTCTTATTTACTACTTTACAACTACTTTTTCATATTTCGAATATGAAATCCTAAAAAATCTTCAATCTTGAGTTCCTTTTAGATATAGTCCCCCTTTGATATTTAAGATGATTTGAAAATAATAAAAAATAGTTAAATATCTCATATCAAGTTATCAAATTACTAAAGTTGATTATTAAAACATCATAAACCAACAAAGAAATTAAAAAATACTTTCTAATAAATATTTATGTTCCTTTTTGATTCCTGAATGAAAAATTGACATTGTGACATAATCCTTAATGGAGCTACAAGAATCAAATTAATAACTTTAATCATCAATGACAATTTTTTGGGATGATTCTTTATTTTATTCTACTGAAGAAAATAAATTTGAATTAAATTAAAAAATTTACAACAAGATTTGTAACTTAATCTATATTAAAGAAATGAATTTTAGTGAATTTTATAATGTGATGACGTTTATGGGGTATCCCAATTATGCTTGTATCTGGGTGCAAGAGATGCTTGAAGTCATATTTGAAGGGGTCGCTAATCCCTCTACAAGCTATACTTTCTCTTAGGATTAGCAAGTTGTCATAATAAATGATAGCTTATTTTTTGTTTTTGCAGATTTTGTGATTTGTGATTGGTTGGAAGTATATTTTAGTGAGTTGTATTATTGTAAATACAAGTGGTCATCCCCTCTAAATTGGACAAATCTCAATTGAAAGGGCTTGGATATTTGGAAGATGGTAGGAGGTGCTCTTAAGATATTTGACCATAAATACCATTGTTTATGAATGAGGCATAGGTCCTTTTGGTATCGTTGAAAAGAAAACCCTATACATGTAGAATCTCTCTTAGTGCATAACTATCACTTATGCAATTAGTAAGTGGGCCCAATTTCAAACATTTTTTTCAAAAAGTAGTATAGTTACAACCAACATTAGTTAGGTGGCTATTATTACTCCTCTTTAAATGCATAAACCTATCTTAGTGCATAGTCCTAACATCATGCACTAAGACGAGTTTTACTTGTTGTAAACAAAATGGTCTTATTGATAACTCTTCAACCAACCCTAGTCTTTGAATTAAATATAAAGTCCTTCCAAGCAAGTATCTTACAAAGCATAAGACCTTTCTAGCATAGAAGGAGACTATTGTCTAGTTAAGGTAGACACATCCATTCCCGTCCCTTTAAGAACACCTCCCTCATGTACCAATGGTGCATATTTTCTTTCTAAAATGTACTCCATCGGTATATGATGTAGGGATGGAAATGGGTGTATCTACCTTATACAATGTTGTATGGATTGCAACCAATTCTAAATTAGAGTTTTGGAGGGAAATTTCATTGTGTTGTAGTTTGAACTTTTTTCAATGAACTAGTGCAGTTTAATCTTGAAGAAAGAAGACTTATCACTAAGGTAGTGAGCCAAAAATGATTTGATTTTTGGACCAACAAGTGCATTTTATGTTTCTACAATAGTCTTGAATCAAAGACAACCATTAGAAACTTTTTGATCCCATTATTTCCTACGGTTAACTTTGGAAAGATGCTGGCCTATAACCATAGTAGTCACTTAAGATGATCTAGTTTTTGAACCAACAAGTGCATTCTTCATTTCTACATTGATATGGAAAGTCATCCATCAGGCACTTTTACTCCACCCTATCATTACACAATTAAGATAGCAATACCATAACCTTATAACGACACAAACCCATTGGCCAACATCCTTCTAGGGTTAAAGCAACAAGTACATAAAATGAACACTTATTTTTTGCATCATTAGCAAATCAAAATTGCATATAAAACCACCAAGTCTTAGAACTTGGAGTAAAGTAGCACTTGAGTAAATTAGCAAAGTGGCTCTTTATGGGTGCCTTTATTCATGCATCACTCTTTGTTGCTTCAAGGTTCCAAATGTGTTGTTTTCTACTAAGTCTATGATCCATTGTAGGGGCCAATAGCTTATTGCTTTTGAAAATTTATAACATATTCTTTGAATAGTAAAAAATTCATATTCTACTTGCACCAACTTCGCTAAATTTTCTAATCTATTTGAACAAAAAAAATTCACTACAAGGCCACACAAAAGATACAAAAACTCTTATATTGTTGGTTAAAAATAATATTAGTGACAATAGTATAGGATGACAATAATAAAGTTGCTCCAAAAACTATTCTTAATGAAGAGTTTGTTGGAATTAGTTCAACTAGCCATAGCTCAAGGACTTTAGAAGTGAGGTCTATCCTTGTTGCCTCTTTTTGGAAGTAGATTCTATGTTACAAAACTATATAGGATTAGTTTCTAATAACCAATACCAATGATTATTGTTCAATATTTTGTTCATTTGGGATTTAGGGGTTATTGCAAGAAAGACCAATTCTATTTCCCATCACAATGAGGGATATCTTCTTGTCATCCTCTATAACTTTTGAAGTATAAACCTCATGAAATTAAAAATTTTATTGGAGATGTCTAACTTAATGGTAATCAAATCCCTTATTTTTTAGAAATTAAAAAAATCATTTTTTTTCTTCAAAAATCACTATTGTTTACTTGTCCCAATATAAGGTTTAAGATTTTTTACTATGTAAGGAGTCCCCAAATTTAATGATATGGAGTTGAAATTTTCATGGTCTATTTGCATAGTAGAAAAGCATATTCCTACCAAATAAAATCTAAAAATATGTTATTTTGTATCCTCCACATGAGTGCAAACAACACTCCCATTGTCCACAATTTTTGAACAATGAAGATGGTTTTAAGATCAATCTTTTGGTAAAATTTCATCACTATGAACTCTTCTCAAATGGAATTTTTTATTTTTTTACACAAATTTCTTTCCTATTTTTCACAAATTAAAATGTGAAACTACTATGACACTACCTATTTTTGTGAGATTTTCCACTTTTCTAGTTCTCCTACTTAGATAATTTTTCTATGATTTTCCTTCCTAATGTAACTTTTTCTTAAAGATTTATATATTAAAAATATTTTTAATTAAAAAAATCTAATTATAAGTACTCTTGAAAAAATGAGTATTGTACAAAATGCTACAAAAAAAGCATGGTCTTTCTTGCAATGATCTAGATATAACATGGCAATAAAATAATGGTTTTAAATTTTGCCAATACATGCACACATTGGAAAGTTTTTTGAGTTCTATGTATAAAGATATTGCAAAAAAAGTCTTCAATTCACCCATGTCTATGGAATTCTACCCAATGCCACCACGTGTGTATGTCACATAATCATTATTGCATGTGGGATTCACAATCCCATGCTTTGCCTTTTTCAATTTCTCGATGGTATATTTAGTTGTTTCCAAGTATATATGTATCAATGTCTAAATAGGCCAAAATTGGCCAAATAGTTGAAGAAGAAAAGGGACCCAATCTCATTGTTGAACCAAGCCAAGGGATAGGTAACTAAATGACTTTACAATACGGTAGAAATTCATATACCTTTGGTTCCATATGTGTGAGGCATAATAATTTTTTTATGTTTTGTGTTGCTTGTGATGAAGCTCTTGTATTTCCATCTTCCTTGACTTGTCTACCACCATGCCTTCAATTCTGTCCTCTATTGCCACACTACATTGCCTTTGCTGCCATTGAAGGCCATTGCTATTTGCTGTCTAATGGCATTGGGGGTAGGGTTCATGCATCTCTTCCATCTTGCCTTGTCATCTCTTTCTTGCTAGACTTCAAATTCATCCCCACACTCTTGGTTGTCAGCTTTGTTCTTACATTCTTGCTTTTTAGCTTCAGGCCCCATATACAATTTGGCTTTGGCTATCGCGGCTATAGCTCAAATTCAAGATTGAGGGTGCACTTCTATTGTCACCACTTGAGCAACAAAGTTGCCTTGCTACCTTGTTTCATAAGGATTACAAGGAGATTCATCGCAAAGCTTAAACGTTACAGTTTAGCAACATGAGTCGTGCAGTTATTGTTATTTCATGGGTTCGCACGTTAATCGCATTGTTATCGCATCATTACAGTGCATTGTTTTGCATTGTTACCGCATTATTACAATACATTACTTGTAACTGCATCGTAACAATGTGAAGCAATGCACCGTAATTATGCGATAACAATGTGATTAATGTGTGAACCCATAAAACAACGATAACCACACGATAATTGCTGCCAAACCGTAGGTTTTAAATTTTGTGATGTTGTGATTATATGTAGGAAAAGGCTATGATTAGAGTGCCTTGTTGTCATCGTTGTCTTCTTAGTCTTCTTGCTTTTATTCAAAATAGAAGGTGCATTGTTCTTTGTCAAGGTGTTCTTTGTTGAAGTTGTCATTGCCATTGCAATGGTCCTCTTGATGTTCTTTGGAGTTGTCACTATTATCTTCATTGTCGTAGGAGTCCCTATAGTCACCATGGTTTGTGCACTCACTATCCACATCAAAAGGAAGTTCTTCATTACGCAATATTTGATGCACATTTGATTTTCTCAAAGTAATTGTAGTTTTATTTTCCATCACAATGAAGTACATTTCTTTTTTGTAACCTTATTGAGATAAGAGTATGTAGCCATCCCTATTTGTTGTTGTGCAGGCAAGAATGAGGCACCTTGACTAGCATTGGAAACAATGATGTTGGAGTCTTCTAATCATCATACAGTAGTTCGTGGTTGTAGAACTCAAAGGTTGTTGATATATTTAGGAGCAATGGTGACACCTTTTTTGTTTATCCATAGTAAAGACTTGTGCTTTTGAGGGTTGTGTTTGAATTTAGTTGTAGTGGAATTTACTGCACCATAAAGCAACCCAAGGTTGCATTTTTTACTTGCATTTAATTCTGAAGGTGCTAAAAGAAACATTTAGATAATGCACCAAATTCATAATTGCAGCATATGAAATTTTAAAAAATTAAAAGGAAATTAAAAGAACAAAAACAAAAAAATAAAAACAATTTGGAAGCTCACCTAAAGCACTATTGAGGTTGTCACCATCAATGTCCTTTCATCGTTATAACTAATGCATTGCTATCCCATTTGTATTGATGTTGTTTGCACTCCCTTCTTCCATATGTTGTGTTTGTTGTGACATTGCTTCTTTGTGTGGCAGTATTTGGTACATTATTGTTTGAATTAGGAAAAAACACAATTCACAAGTGCTCATAAACTTCAAAGCTAAGGCCTTGTCAATCTCCTTCAAGTTGTCATGGGGGATCCCAACCAAGAATTGCAACTACATTATGGTAATACAATTGGCAGCAACTCTTGTTGGATGATTGTTTTATTTTGACAATATCCTACTTTTTGCCACTCTTGGTTTAGAAGTAAAGAAGTCTTTGTTCATGCATGCAAGTAGAAGATGGACTTGAGCCTTTAAGGCACCATGTTGATTGTATGCTCACTGTCACATGATTGCAATAGTTGGAATAAGTTAAGGAAGAATTGGGAGACACGGGAGAGAAAAAGATGAATCCATATTGATAGGTAGGTTCTTTTGGATGTTGTGTTGTAGTTTGATTTTAGCTTGAAACCCTCTATCAACATATGCAATACATGGTAGAAAAGGTGCATTTAATTCTAATTTGTTTCTTTTTTGTCTTATGGGGGCTCTAAAGCCACATGAATGAGGGCATTTGATTGGTTTTTGTAGTTTTAGAATCTTAGCTGTGCATTTAGGATGTCTTTAGAATATTAGCACTAAAGAAGACCCTTAATTCAGTTTGCTTTGAATTATCTTCATACATTTTAGTGTCTTTTGGGCTAATAAGGGTTCTAAAGCCACATGAATGAGAGGTGATGAATGAAGTCACACGAATTAGGACATGTAACTAATTTCTATAGTTTTAGAATTATAGCAATGCATTTAGGACATCTATAGAATATTAGCACTAAATCAAATAGAAATTCAGTTTGTTTTCAATTATCTTTGCACATTTTGGTGTCTTTTGGGCTATGAAGGGCTTGGTATTCACTATGACAATAGAAGAGCCATTCAACTAAATATGGCTACCAACTACCACCTCCTAAGGTCAATTTCTTTTGTTGATTTTAGAGTCTATCAATGTTTATGTTGAGCCTACTATTTTTAGGTTTTATTTATATCTAAATCTAACAAACCTGATTTTTTAAGGCTGGTACTTGTTCCTTGAAGAATTAGAGCATGAATCCATGACTTTTTCTATAGGAGGGGCAATGTTTTGAACATCCCATCTGGCCACTAAACATTAGTTTATACATTCAAATATCATATTCTTCAAAGCTCAAAGTGTAGCTCACAACTTAAAAAATAAAACAAAGGCATTCTACAATATTTTTTAGTAATTCTTCATGGAAAATTGTCGTAACTGTTTCAAGACACTTACAAGAAAATTAGATTGTAGAATTTTTTCATTTCTTGAAGTTGGATAGCCCAACCAAGCAAGGAATCGACCAAAAATGGTTGCTTGGACATTTAGGGGTTAAGGATGTTTTGGAATCTAAGGAGTCTTAGGCTATTCTATTTTTGGATGGATGCAAGAAGAATAGTCATTTTTTGTACTATTTGGAAAAAAATGGATAATTAGTAATAAAACTATAAGATAATATCAATG
Organism: Climacium dendroides; assembly: GCA_950106755.1. Lineage (NCBI taxonomy): Eukaryota > Viridiplantae > Streptophyta > Bryopsida > Hypnales > Climaciaceae > Climacium > Climacium dendroides. Next base: position 12,840,563 of record OX467091.1, on the reverse strand, counting down.
TAATATTAAAATAAAAGATGGATAATTAGTATAAGTAACAAATTACCAAAATTTGATGTCTATAAAAATGGAGGTAAAAAGTTATTCACAAAATAGAATGACCAAAAATTTGAAGAAAATAGACACTTTGATATTTTAATTTGTTAAAAATAGGAATTTATTTTTGCAAACAAACTGAAATTTGTTAGTTTGTTAGGACTTGATGGTGATGCACAAATGTAGAGGACATAAAGTATTATATTTATAAATGTCTTTAAATCCTTTATAGATTATAAAAATTTTAGCTCTAGATCATTAATTTTTTGTACTCCCTAATTCTTAAAACCCCTAAACCTTGAATTGTGACAAATTAGCAAAATTGACATTTAAATATATATATAATTTGAAAAATAAGAAATATGATTGCAATCAAGATAGTTAAGGTCATCATGTTCATCCTTCAAAAGTTTTAGTGGATGACAAGTTTGTCACCCTAGATGTTATGGGAAAAAAAGACCACTTTCTTGCAATCATTGTTTTTTTATTGTTAATTGTTAATTCCATATTTTTTTGTATAACCTTCACCATTAGAGGTAGGTGGTATGAACAATCCACATGTATCATAAATACCAATGTTATTTTTCATAATATTAATTTCTTTGTATAGAGGGCATGGTGAAATTGAAGCAAACAATACTAGGTGGATATGTTTGTTGATTTTTGAGCTTTGTCCTATAGAGATGAAGGGTTGACTTTTGTATTTTGAGGTACAAAAGGTGGTTTTGGTATATATGTGTTTGTGACGAGGTTTGTGATGTTTAGATGTTGTGTAATGGTGTTTTTGAAGAGTCAAAGTTTTAAATTCAAAGAATGGAAAAATGTGATTAATGAAGTGTATGCAATTTTTGTAGATTGTTAGTGGTTCTATTTTACTTGAAGTTTTGTTCAATTTGTTTGTGATTTTTAGTAAGATTTTCTATATTTTTATTTGTTTGTAGAAATATATTTGTACATGTATGTTTAGGAATAGTAGCCTATATGGTGTTTTGTTTATATACTATTTTTGGTTTGATACTATTACTATTATAATATTTAATGGGCTTGTTTAGAATGCTAATCTAGTGAAATGGATTGCTTGCTTGGTGAGTATTTTTTATAAGAGTAGTAGTATTGAACTTTTGAGTGTTTTTTAGAAAGCAATTCACAAATTCTATTTGAGTTTAGGCCAAGGATTTGCCAAATTTTTTCATTGTAGTAAACCACATAATGGACAAAATAGTAGTAAAAACTACTTAGAAATAGTGTAAACAAGTGCCTTGTTTATTTTGCACTTATTGTCACATGAACAATCTATAAAAATCCAAAAATTTATGCTTTAAAGAATAACTTATTATGAAGGCAAATGATTATGTAGGTAAAAGCGAAAATCCAAAATATGTGGAGCTTTTGTGACAATGCTTGAAGTATATGATACAATGCCTAATAAAGAGCCAAGATATTTGTATCCTTTGCACACATGTATTGGTAGTCAGATCCAATAAATGGTTACACACTTTACTCCTCTCATCCTAGTATTGGTAAGTTTCTTCATTATTGATATATGAATCTAATTTTAGAATAATGTAATGATATCATGCTTGTCATAGTTTACTTAGTTGCATATCTTTTAAAATCTTTTGAATTTTTTTCCCTATATCAATCACTATTAATAAGAAATCACAATATGTTAAGAGTAATGATAAATACAAATAAGAGTCATAGATTTATCATATGGCACTAGTAGAATCTTGTGTTTATCTAGACATGAGTTGTCTAACTTGACGTTGTTCACCTAAATGTTCAATGTAGCACCCCCATGTTTTTATGTCAATATTATGTCAACATTGACATTCACTAATGTTCACTGTAACATCTTCAATGGCATAAAAATATAGGGTTGTTACATTAAACATCTAGGTAAACAGCATCAAGTTAGACAACGTTCACTGTAACATCTTCAATGGCATAAAAATATAGGGTTGTTACATTAAACATCTAGGTAAACAACATCAAGTTAGACAACTCATGTCTAGATAAACATGAGATTCTATTAGTGTGGGAGTTGTTACCTATGAATACATAATTTTCAAGGACACTCTTCACAACTTAAAGAATTAAAAAATACTTAGAGCAGGAAATAGGAAAATGGTAGTCAACTTCTTGGATATGAGTGAATGGATTTGTACATAGGCACCACACTTTATTAAGAGCCATCATAAATACAAGAGGTCTAATTATACAAGAGACCTAATTTAATAGTGCCTATGAAAATGGTCTCACCACATCAATAGCTACAATTGAGCCACTAACAAAATGACATTGCAAAGGTGGTGAATTGCACAACCCTCTTTTGTCACTTTCATTGTCATATGGCATAGGACAATTGGAAAGAAGGAAGGAGGTTTAGAGTCATACTCTTGTTCATGATTCACTTTCCAAGATTGTTATCACTTTACAAGAGAGGTCACTTTCCAAGATTGTTATCACTTTACAAGAGAGGGTTATGTCTTTGACCAATTTACCTTTTCACAGCTAAACCATTTGTGATTCCATCAAGTGACACACTTAACCTTGAAGCGTTGAGGGCATGGAGGCATTGTTTTGTCCAACTAACTTCTCATACATCCAATGTAATACTTGAATGTTGAAAAGACAACCTTCCTTAATGACCAGATCAATGAAATTGTTGTAAATGATATTTCTGTACAAAGATGTAAGGAAAAATGTGCCAAAATTTGAAAAAGGATCAAGCCATTTGAGGGTTAATCCTTCCTCTAAAAGCTATGGTTTCCCACACAAGAGAGCCAGATGCTCTAACCACACTTGTTTAAGCTTACTAGTGTACAAGCATCTGAATTGAGAAATCCATCACAAGGTCTACACTGGATTGTCACGAACTCCAGAAAGTGATTATTGCTCCCTCCCAACGGCAAACTCTGGAGACTTGGTAAATTGGGTGAGCATTGGCAACCGCAGCGACATGATTCTCATGACTTGGGCACATCCGACTACCAGCCTTGGATTGGCAGTCAAGGAGCAGGTTAAAGGGAAGACAACATTGTTGTCAAGGTCCTTGTATGACATCAGTTTGACCCTCCACTTTCAATACCAAGGCCTCACTTACCTAACTACTCCAGAGACCGCCAGTCCAAGAATTTGATTACTATGTTGAAAGAAGAGAAAATAACTTGAAAGATCTTCTCAGGAGCCTAACTGCTCTGCTAGCTCTGTGTGACTGGCCCTTCAAAAGAACAGCCTCCGCCAGTGAGGAGCGAAAGAAACGGGAGTGAAAGGAACAGAACTGGCACTGACAAGCGTGAACACTGCAATTCCGAGGAAGATGAGAAGCCAGTGCCCTCCGTAATCCATGAAAGTCGACACCACTCCCCTTTGCTGGTGGATGTTATAATACCGGTTGTAAGGATTCCACAACGAAGACGAAGGCGAAGACCACGGCCTCCATGATGCGCCCCAAGGAGCTCTGTGATCGATCACTCCCCCAAAGGCGCCACTCGGGTAGCCAGACATGCCTGGGGCTCTCATCATTCCGTGTCGTCCATAAGCATAGCCATATCCGTGGTACCATGAATCCCCAAAGAACTGGAGAGCGATGATGCCCAGCACGGGAATCCACAGCACGCCTCCTGGGAACCTGGAAGAGGATCGCACTGCGGTGTAGTATGCCATGGTGGCATCTGGAGTTCTCATGTATGGCATGGCCGTGATGAGCACGATCACGCCCAGAATTGTTGCGGGGATGCACGGTGATGGCCCTTGCGTTTGGTAATGGCGATTCCTGTACTCTCGAGGATCTCCGTAGCCTCCGCGCGGTGCATACCCTCTCATCATCGTGGCAGTTTCTTAGACCTGCACCAGCACTTGCAATCTATCCCTTTCTTAAACCCTCAGCAGCAATTGCAATATATCATAGCAAGTCAAAAGCACAACAGCAACACTCGGGAAAGAAACTACCCAAATTTATACCACCCTTAAAGGCTCATGCAACCATGGTATCACCTCAAGTACTATCAACATCGCCACGAACTCCTCCCAACATTAACCACCACGGCATTCCACACTTACTACAAAGTTCACAGCAGAGGAGGCTCGATCACAACCCCATACGATCAAAGCTCCAAACCCAAACGCAGGCACAGGAACACACAACAATTCTCCACCATAGCAACAAATGGTGGGAGCTTTGTAGTCAAATCGATCACCCAGGCAAGTATGCATGGTGAAAGTCCCCCAAGTCAAGTCCGTCGGTAAACAGGACACAAGCCATTGGCGACGGACTCCGACTGATGGGCACTGAATTCTCCAGAATATTCTGAGACGGAGAAGTAAGAATACTGACGGAACTATAAGATTGGTATAGAGGTCTCATTGCCACCAGGAGCTGGTGGACCCCGGCGGTGGCGGATCATAGTCCGACTGAATGGGCCGGATGTCCCCAGCCAGAGTATCCAACTGGCGCGGTGTCATTCGTTACACCTAGTAAATACCATGGAGAGATGCTCAAGGGAATGCCAAGTTCAATCTCAACTGTCAATAAAAATGCACCAGATTTGGAATCCGTTAATACAATTCCATCAGAAACGCGCCTTGCAGTGTGGTGGTCTAACGGAATCGTCGCGAGAAGCTGATACGGTATTGATACAAGTGCGTGACTAATGAGTTAATGAATGGTATTCTGCAACCAATAATCCTTTAGAAATTATCGGTAACACAGCAATGAACCATCATCACTAACAGTCTTGTTTGGATGATCCATTACACAGAAAGACTACAAGATGACAGTCTAGCAGGCATGCAAAACAGTTTCCAGAAATACTCTGTTTCTGAATAATACCAGTGTTTCCTTCGTGTTTTACAAAGGAAACACTGGCATTATTCAGAAACACAGAGAGTAACTGCGTACAACATACCCAAAATTCTAATGTTATGTCAAATATAGACAATAAGAAGTTGACGACTTTGGTGGTGTACCCACAGGTAGACACCTCACGATCTGTGACGCAAGCCGTGTAGATTGCTAAGTAGAAGATAGGACTTCAGTAGCTCCGTGCTTCCGCTTACTGGCAACAAGAATTTAACTAGTGTTTTAGAAGAATCCCACACGCAACAGTGGCCTGATACTATTCAAATTCGAGCACTATGGCATTCAAAGGAGACACAAAACAAAACAAACCAATTTTCAATCATACCATGCGAGTACCATTACATTATATATATGAAAACAACACAAGACATGGTCTGCACCTGAAGCTAATAGAGCTGTGTGGTCGTTCTCCAAAATAATTCAACATGCCTGGATTATATAAGAAGTGCAGAAACATTTTTCTTCCGACTGTAGGTCAACTACATCTTTGCTCCACACATCAGATGCTGCACATTATTTGTGAAGGCCAGAAGCTGACTGCATCCCGTGGGCTGCTCGTCAACTCATCTGTCCCTAAGAAGATCCTGTTAAAACAAATTGGATACTGTACTATGATGCAGCAGCGTTCTTTTCATCCAGTTCTTGTAGCAGATCTCGTCTCATCCTCATTGCTTGCCTGTCTAGTTTGATCTGCTCAATCTTGCTCTCTTGACGTTCTGCCATCCAACGAAAGACGTAATCACCACTCGTGATCAAGCCATACGTCACTGCCACCATCGCGGCAAAAGTGTATGTCCTCACCATTGTAAGCGACTTCTGCGGTTCGTGTCTCCTTCACAAGGTAGCGTCGTATCTGCAGTGGATTTGAGACAAGAAGTACATCATTTGGATGGTCACAGAGGAATGATTTCATAACCTAAATGAGGAACTTGACAACAATCATGACGTCAATGAGATGAAATTTAATAAATGTGACGAAAAAAAGAGTCTGTCACCAACAGCATTCAATTCTCATTATAATAGAGAGGAACCTTGCAGCGACGACGAAAACTAAGATATCAAAGTAAGGGTGCAACGAAAAAATGTTTATACCACAGCTTGAAGGGAAGAAAAGGACAGCAAGAAACTCTAACCTAATTAAACGCGAGAAGGACAAATTAAAAGTCACTTTACAGCAGAAGGAACCAGAAGGAAATAAACGATTTCACGTCCACAACGCTATCAAGAAGCAGACCAAAACACTGCATACATGTACAAATGTAGAGCGGTGCTTACAAAACTATCAAAAGAAATAACAAGCCTCTATCCAGCAGTAAATCCCAAACGTTTAATAGAAGGTACGACAGGTTGACTAAAGATGCAAAAAAAAGACAGTGGCATAGCAGAATCAGTCACACCAAATTTCGTTCTAATATGTAACAATGAAAACAATTGTAATCGAGAGATTAAAAAAATCCATAGTTTATTGATTTCCAATGTCCCCATCCAAAAACTCTCCCACGCCTCCATTCCCTTGATTTGCCTTGTAATTTCTATTATAATTGCTAAGGACACAAAAAGTTGGATTGCATAGCCCTACTCCCTCTGAAACTCAACAATGCAAGCATTTATATATTTCTCTGTCTGTGCAACAGTCAGACAATATAAAACATAACAGAAAACCCTGAGATCAAGAAATGCCGAGAGGTATTGAGAAATGACGGAAATGAAAATTCCGGGAAGAGAGGATAGGAAACGGAGAAGTGGAAGAGAAGATTTTTAAAAAAATTCTTGAACACCAGACTAATGTTCGTGAAGCAGTGGCAATACTTGACTAATGCAAATAGATGTGATCACCTCATCACCGCATTGCAAAATACTTACAGGACCTATCGTACGACAAGTCCAACGCATAACCTAAACTCCAAATTTATACAACACGTCTAACCCAGCGAGAATTCTCCGCACATTCTCCCTTAGTCGCCACCGTCATCCATAATGAAACGGAAAGTAAGTCACAAAATACAGGGAAGAATACAAAGGCATGAAGGTGTAAGGGACTTCGACGCTTACAAAGATCCGTCGCTAGCCCCGCAGAGAAACTCCGACAGATGGAAAATGGAGACCTAATACGATAGCAAGGCGCACCAGGTGGTGCGAGAGGAAGTTCCCAAACGGAGTTCTCAAATGAAGTTCCCAAATGATTTCCGGCGTTCGCATGTTCCCGACAGGAGAGCTTTGCCACGTCGGATTCTTTATTGGTGGGTGACACGTGGTCGTATTATAGAGATTTGAGAGTCAGCCCTTTTCTGGGGCCAGGTTGCACAATTTCAAATAAATTTCTACTTTTTGCCTCCCAAAGTAATCTTTTTTGCCAAAAATTTCCATTTCTATTAAAAATGTCGATTGCCAGATATGGATGAAAAAGTGCATAAATATGATTTAAAAGTGTGTTTTTTTCCCAAAAATGAATGAATGTAGATATACAATGCTTCATTAAATTTTTAATGATTGCCATCCTAACAATTTTTCAAAAAGAAAAAAGAAAAAGAAAAAGCAGTTGTTGAGAGTTTGAGTGGTCATTGAATGCAAATTCAAGTTTTAAACATCTAGAGTCTTCTCTAGAATTGATGATTTGAGAAAAATCATCATAAAATACTCTTTGAAAGCATACTTTGGAATCGATGAACAAATAAAAATGTAGACTTTGAGTTTTAGATTCCATTCATATTGTTAGATTCATCAATGCTATCACTAATATTTTCTATAAATTTTGAAAGGAAATTTTCAAAACTCCTTTGAAATTCAATTACAAGCAAAATATTATCATTTTATGAGTATAATTTGTTGGAATGGATTTGAAATGAGGTTCTCTTGATATGGTGATTTTTAGAAATCTTTTTGTTCTTTAAATTTGTAACTTCATTTTTGCAAGTCCAATTTTGAATTAGAGTCAATGCAATTTTGACTTGGTCAACCACTTGACACACTTCCACATTTGTAATTTTAGAAAAATATATGTACTATAGTATAATCAAATCCAACCATTAGTTAGGATAACAACTTGATAAAGTATCTATGCAAATTAGGATGACTTTCATCCAAGCAATAATGAGAAAGAAAAGTAATTTGCATTTTGTTTATCGTCTAGAAATTGAACATCGGAGTGCTTCAAGGTAAATTCCACAACTTGAAAAAAAGAAATAATTTATAATGTGAGGAATTAGAAATGATTTAGGAAATGGAGGTTAGTAATTCATTTGATAGAGAATAAATTGGAGCAATCACATTTGGAAAATACAATTGCATGCAACATCTATTTGCATTTACATACAAATATGTCTATCAATCTCCATATAATACATGAAAAGAATTGCAAAAGATGTGTTCCTTTGCACTTTCACTAGTACAAAACCATGTTGTGAAAATCAAACTCTAAGTGACATTTATATTTTTTGTGATGTGAAAACGTCAAATTCAATACAAAATTTGAATTTGTATTGAATTTGACATTTTCACCTCACAAAAAATACAAATGTCACCCAAAATTTGTTTTCCACAATGTGGTTTTATACTAGTGCTTTAACAACATTGGCATTTAGGAGGGGAGTAACACATGTCATAAATGGATAGGTCTTTTTTGGAAAGTTTGTCATAAAGAAATACAACATATAATATTATATATATAACAAAGTTTTTAGTACTTTCATGTATTATGGTTAACAACATATTTTTTCTGAGTCTTTTTTCCATCTTCTATTGTAGACATTGACATCAACTACCTCTATGTAAGGTAACTACATACATCCCCAAATCAGCCCCCCTCATGAATGTCAACCTCTACTTTTGAAGGTAAACTTAATTGGGAGGGTACTCCAAATGGTGAGCATTAGAAGGACAAGTGCGAGGTAGAGTTGGGGGTAATTTTGGGTAGTGATTGATTCTATTTTATAATATTTGTGGAGGTGTCAACCTTACAAATGGTCAATTTGGGATACACTTTTTTGGTTTTAACTTTCTCTCTATGACATGTTTTAATACTACTAGTGTCATTTCTTAATATACATCCAATGGATTTCGGCATTACCTACATGACACTTATAACCTCCTACACCTTGCATCTTTGAGAATTTATAACTAATTTACAATGCTTCCAAATTACGGGCCCGCATACATTTTAATTCAGAGTCATCCACTAATGTCCAAACGTTGTTATTCATTTTCTAAAGCACATCAGTTAAGCCACAAAGCTTATTTGGATGATTTTAGGTGTAGTTACCTTAAGTGGTGACCAATCACAAAATAAAACACAACTAAACTTATGTAAATTTCAAATAAAAGATTTTGTATGTGCTCATGTCAAGTGTTTGTTTTTTGTATTAAGTTTGTATTTTCACACATTGAATTTGTATTTTTCAATGTTGATTGCTTTGTATGAATCATGAAAGCAATGTTTACCAAATCTAAAGGTCCTTGAAGTGAATCTTTTATAGGTTGCTAGTGCTACAGACCTATATTTATAAAATATTCATTCATTCATGCCAAAAATATTCTATACATTATCAAGAAACTCTAAATTCTCACAATACCAACAATGGATTGTTATAATTTTTTGGGCACTCATTGTCTATTCACTCCTTATCTAATTCATTATATACAATTATTTTCTTCACTTTAGTATTTCTATCCTCAACAATCCTAAAATTCTATTTATATTTTGCTTTGACCAAAACAACTCTTAGACCTAAAGGGTTAAGTGAATAGACTCATTGGTGCATTGTGGGGAAAGGAAGACAAAACAAATTTGTTTACAAACAAAATATGATGAGCTTTGGTGTCATAGCTATCAAATATAGTAAAACCTTTCTAAAGTAATAGGGCTAGGATTGGTTGACAATAGTAAAGTAGAGAGGTTATTACATTAGAAAGGGTCACTTGCATTAATGATGTTTGTATGTGGCCCTAGTTTGGATGTACAATTAATATTTCCTTAGAGAAGTTTATTACTCTAGAAAGGATTGCTTTAGATGATTCTATTGTATCCATAAGATCTTCTATAAAATGGCTCAATTTAACTTACTAGAATTTGTAATGAAGCTGACAAAAGATTCATTGTATGTAAAAATTATAGTGCTTGATTGGAAAAAATTCAATTTTGACTATAATGGACAATTCCTTTCATCTTTGAGTTTTCATTCTATAGGGAGATTCTAAATAGGGAGATTTTCAAAATTAAAGAGAAATGTCAATAAGTTATAATACCCATGTTTGAACATTTACAATATTTTATGCACAAATTTTGCACAACATCCAACTCTTGAAAGTTTTAGCTTGCAAGTAAGGTAAACCACCCCATTCCAGATCAAATAGAAGCAAGTCTATTGTGGACAAAATTATGTTAGTGGTATACATTCAAGTTTTGAAATGTACACTACTAACATAATTTTGCCCACAATGGACTTGCTCTCATTTGGTCTGGAATAGGGTAGTTTACCTTAGAGACACTTTTAATAACAATAAGTGTAGCAGCAACCCAAGCATCAAAGTGAATAAGCTTATAGTAGAAACCAAATGAACTTTTCAACATTTCCAAAGATGCTTGGGGGGTGCACTTAGTTATACTACAACAAATCACGTGCAAACAAGTGGTTTCTAATAAACTATAATTTTAACTTCAAATTTTGAGCATTGTTTACTAATAACTATAGGATTCTACTCCCAAAATTTCAAACTCAAGTAAAATATGGAATGATTTCTAAAAGAGGTTAAAAAAGCACTAAAATGGCATGTTTTTTTAACTCAAATATTTTTAGAGAACACATTTAGATGACCATTGCATCAATGTTCAACTCAAAATGAGCTTTCAATAGAGAGTTATTTTTAGGAATTTTTTATTCATTTTTTAGACAATTTTTCTTATATAATATAGGGGTGTGAAAGATATTTTTTAGTTCTACGGTGTATCTTGTTACTTCAAAATTTGGAACTAATTACTATTAACAAATGAAAATATCAATAATTCAAAACATAAACTTTCAAAGTACAAAAATCTATTTAAATTTTTTTCATTTAATTTTATTTAAAATTCAAAAAGGATAGAGGGGGTCCAAAGTTTTGTTTGCACGCTAACATCAAAAAAAGGGGGGAGTGCACCCCCTGGGCAAAGATGTTGATAGGCTATCCATAAACATTGTAAGATAGGAGGTCTTTAAATTGCCCATTAAAGAACTAAAATTGAATTTTGGGGAGGTGAAACTTCTTGAAATATTATTCAATAAATTTCTTTGAAAGACAAGTGGAATTAGCATCTAATCCAAGTTGTCTCATTTTTTTTGAGCTTTGTGAAATTAGTTATGAAATTTTGAAGTTGAAATGGCATAGGACTCTAGAATCGCCCACCTCTTCAAATGTACATTTTTTGTACATTGCTAAAGGCTATGAAAAAGTAATATTTAGAAATTGTGTAAATTTGAAAAGATGGGCGATTTTGGAACCTATGCATTTTTAGAACCTCTACCTTATAGTTCTACTTTTGCCATTTACTAAGAACAAACTCAATGTGTCCATCGTAGGCAGAATTAGGAGTTTGTCCTCATACCCTTGTTGAAATAAAAAAAATCCTATATAAAAGATAAGTGTGAGAAATGTCAAGAGTAATTGAAATTATATTTTTTTTGACAAAGTATGAATTAAGTGTATTCATAATGGTCATTGTACTCACTTCTAATGGAGTCACAATAATTTTTAACATGGCCACAACATGAAGGCCTCAAAAGTCATTTCAAGCAATAAATTTACATTCATAAGGTAAAAGTTCCTATTGTATTCACTAATGATTCCATTATTGTCACTTAAGACATTGATTATGGCCTAAGTCTCAATTATTGATTAAAAAATATTGTAATTGGTCATTTTCAAGTCTTATAGCATTTGGGCCTTGCATGACAAAGATACAAGATGCCGAAGTTCAAAGACCTTGAGGTTACCTTCACCTCCCCTTCCTCTGAACCTCCTTGTACTCAAACACCAATCAATCATTCAATTCTTACTCAATGTAAATGAAATTTGGATCACAAAAACTAGACAAAATTCTTCAACTTTCAAAATAAGTCTCATAGCATTTGAACCTTGCATGACAAAGATACAAAACGCCAAAGTTCAAAGACTCTAAGGTTACCTTCACCTCCCCTTCCTCTGAACCTCCTTGTACTCAAACATTGATCAGTCACTCAATTCTTGCTTAATGTGTATGAAATTTGGACCACAAAAACTAGACAAAATTCTGCAACTTTCAAAACAAGTCTCATAGCATTCGGACCTTGCTTGACAAAGATATAAAATGCCAAAGTTTATAGTAGTTTAAAACACCTAATTTCTTTCAAATACTAAACTAATTAGGAATGCACACAAATTTCTGAACACACCAAGATCACTTTGGAGAATTGAGGATTTGTGAAGAGCTATGTTGATTGAGAGAGAGGAATTGTTTGGAATACTTGAATTTCTAACAAGCGGAGAGTTGCAACGGCATTGCAATTTGCACGGGAAAAACAATATTTTATTGAAAGTAGTTTTTGACCAAAAGCCCAGTTTCTTGTCCGGGGGGTTGAGGCTGGATAAGAAGCTTGGCCTTTGGTCAAGAACTCTTACAAAAAGTGTTGCCACCTGGGATGCCATGTCATTTTTTCATCCATGCTTGAAGTTCTCCACCAGACAAGAGTTGGCCGTAGTGTAAACCCATTCTGGTCAAGAACAAGATTTGCTCCATTTTCCTAGAATTCTTGACTAATGCACTTCTTGACTGTAGTCTAAACCGACCTTTTATAAATAATGCCACCTTAAAGAAGGCTATCTAATGTGCACTATTATAGGGGTGAGAACTTATCTAGTTGTTCCTACCAAAAAGGATGGATGAAATATAGAATCTATCTATAAGTTGTTCATAACTAATGCAATATGTACATCATCCACATTTTAGACGTTGAAGTTTTTTAGGAGGTAACTCTAGAAAGACATGCACTGTAGAAATCATTCATCTTTTTGTATACTCTGAGAATCAATTGCTTTAAAAATTTTAGTTGTATAGCTAATAGATTGGTATGTGGTAAAATTATCATATATGATTATAGCACCCATTTTCAACACTACATTCTAAACCAATCTTAGAAATATGTACATCTAGAATTTTCAAAATGTATGGTCATAGACATGAATGAAGAAAATGGTTTGTGGTGCTCATTGGAATCCCACTTTTTATAATCAATGGTATAGCTTTCTATTGGTACCTTGAAAATTCAACTTTTCTTTTGAAAACATCTCTAATTGTATTTGCATGTTACTTTGCAAAAATTCAATTTTGGCTTCTTGTATTGGAAAATATACTCTCTCTTTTATGCTATTGAATATAGTTGCCTCTAACCAAAACCTTTCAAACATTTTGTTGACAATATGGTTGGGGTAGGGTTTGGAAGAACTACCTCTTTCATTGTCCTAGCCATGTTTTCTAAGAGATAAAAGTAAATTTCTTATTGTTTGTTATGTTGTTGATTAATTTTGTATTTCTTAGTCCATTCCTAACCAATTCAAGTTCTATACTTCCAAACTAGTAACCATTTGTAATAAATAATGAATTCATGCATTCTTTGCTAGTTTTGAAATAAGGGCAATGAAATGGTCAACTCTCCTTGCTTGAATAATAAATAGAGCAACAACATTGCCTACTAAATTTTTTGTAAGACTTAGAATATTATTTTATACATGGTTGAAGGGGCTATTTCTATGCTCTTTTAACCCTCATTATATATAACTATAGCTTTCCATTAGATCCATAGAAGAATTTTATGGGAAAACTTTAATGGATTATTTGCATGTCTTAGGCTTTTAATCTAATTTAAATGCATGAATAGTGCATATGCTATCATGTGAATGAATTTTTTGGATAATACCATATTTTTAGGCTTTAGACAACATCTTTGACAATGATCAATTAACAAAGAAAGGTGGGAATTGTGTAATTTTATGGATTTGTTCCCTCTCCTTTACAAGCTCATTTTATTTTAGAATGACCAATTAGTTTTTAATATTGATCCATGTAAGTGGCCCATTTTCCAAAAAAATTGTTAAGATGGGTGAACATGGAAACACTCTCTTAGACTAAGGCAAAAGACCAACAATATATCAAATAAGTCAACCCTCCTTGAAGTATAGGTGGGGTGAACTACCCCCCTTGTTCCACTTCTTAGGAAAACATTGAAATTTTTTATTTTTTTGTGCATGATAAAATTTGCTAATTTTGAATTCATATTTGCAATCATAGGCTCCAAATTAGGTAGGAGAAATATACAAGGTAAATTAATCAAGCACAAAATAAGGGGTATTTTTTACTTATACCCTTGGAATGACTTGGAGGGGCCGAGCAAGGGGGGCTCTTCACTCCAACCTGAAGCTTGAAGTATTGGGGGGATGAAATGTGTGCAGTTAATCCATGACCTTGCTAAAATATTCTCTTAGGTATATTTAAAATTGTATTTTTGTTGAAGTTGAGTAACTCTGTCAATCTCTCTAAACCACTTTTTCTTCTATAGTGTGATGCAACAACATTTTAGAGTTGAGCAAGCCAAATGGTCTTAAGGCCAATTACAATCCTTACACATCTAGGAAATTTCATGCATAATGCACTAGTAGAAGGCAATTTTTCTTCTACAAAAAAAAGTTCATCAACTAGCATTAATGAATGAGACTCCTTTTGCTTTTTCATACTACAAAACTTGTGATTAGTTGATGGACAAAACAAGTAAGAAGATAACCAACATTTGCCATTTTAGCTAGTTCTTCCATTTTTTGGATGAAAAAGTGCACAATCAATGTATGAACCCAACAAATTATATTCTCTAGGGCAAGGCAAGAGTTGCAATTTTTTTTAGGCTCCGTGAATTGCTACTTTTTTTTCTTTTACAAATAGTTCACTAGATGAAGATTCTTATTGCTTTTGCAAACGATGATGCTCACCATTAGTTGAAAAGAAAAAATAGCCAGTTATGGATGGATGGGACAAACCCTCGGTAAAGATTCCAACATGAAAAAGCTTCTCTAGCGGTTTACTGTAGGAGCTGCCCAGCTGTAAACTCGTTGAGACTCCTGCACATGCAAGGGTGTGGCTGAACAAGGAATTCGAACTTGCAGAAGGTTCCTCGGGATTTGCCAAGTTGTAAATTTCGTAGGGACAAACAACAGATTCAAACATGGACTGACAAAAGCTTCCCGAGGGATTTGCCCAGATGTACGCTCATCGAGACTCCTGGCCATGCTCCGGCCGGGGCCATCCGCCATCCTCGATCTAATCCATTCCAGCAAAACACTCCCACGAGTTTTGACAGCATGAGTTCTTTCCGCTGATACCATTCATCACGCTCTAGCTAGATAGTCCATTCCAGCAAAAACAGTCTTCCGACCCACGAGTTTAGACAGAATGATCGAGTTCTTAATTTCCTGGTACGGTCGTACCACTGGCGAACTGGACGACTGCGTCCGTCATGCTCTTAATTATTGTAAGAAGAAGTGCAAGGCGCGGCACGAGCATTCCGTCGAACTTACCCATCACTATTGCGATCACTGCGTCCGCCACAATAACTACAGTATCGATCCAAAGCACGTCGACGACTGTGAAATTACTCAAATTATGCCTCTGTTTGTTGCTGAAAGTGGCCGGCAGTCCGATCCTGCTCGGCTGTACTAGGCTCTAATTCTCCGGGACCATCTCCTAAATACGCACATACCCCAGCTAGATCAACCCGAAATGCTCGGACTAGCTATATTGCCACCTCTGCAGTCCGCACCAACCAGGCAGATTGGACACGGATAATGAGCAATTTTCATTTCCAATAGGCGCAACGCAGTCACGAGGAAGATGCTCTGCAATATTCTCCATCTCATCCACTTCAGAAGTTTGGTATACGCTCATTAGCGAAAGTGCGAACTATAACCGCAAAATTTTATTCCCCTAGCTTAACTAGATTCCTGAAGATGCCCGCCACCGTCATGAAGTCGTAAGGTAGGCGAGGTGATCTAAACGTGACAAGCAACCTCTGGCACACAGGTACATTTTGCTTTTTGTTCAACGTACGGTTCACGAGGTGGTCGGTTTGAGTAACCACTGCGACACTGCGTTTCAACATCGAAACTTCGTATCTAAAGTAGGAGGTCTATAAATCGCCCACCTACGGGTTGAAACTGAATTTTGGGGAGGAGAAACTACTTAAAATATTCTTCAGTAAATTTTCTTTGAAAGGCAAGTGGAATTGGAATCTGAAGCTGACGCATCAGTTGTCATCACGTCTATTATCCAACTTGTAGGGTGCATTATTTCCAACCTTAACTTGCAACTCAAGCTTGCAATGTTTTGTTTTTTTTGTCCTTGTTGAGATTGGGACTATTACGGTTATGACACATGTCCCCAAGAAGTGACCAAGAAAGTAGGAAGTAGTGAGCAACGAAATAGTTCTTGAATGATTGGAATTGAAAAACTCTAAATATTGGTTATTGGCCAAGTGCACTTTTTGGCTCTCAAAATTCACGGTAATTCCAAATGCTATTAGCTCTTCAAAGGTCGCTTCTAAGATCAAACTACCTTAACCCTTGAAGGTTGACACAGATGTGATGGACGACAATTCTCTTGTGTATGATAAAAATGCAACTATTCATCCTCAGAATTAGGGGTGGAAAGGAGAAATCTTCTATAGTAGTTTGACTCTCAATAATTATTTTTAGTTTTTATAAACTAGATGATGTCACACAGTTTCAAAAGGGCTGATTTCCACGGTCACCAGCCCAACGTTTAAGGGTTAAGAGCATCCCCACCAGCTCTTCCGTTTCTCTATCTGTTTATTGGACATCAAATAGAGGAGACCTCGCGAGTTCTCCATATGAGCCTCTGGATACAGAAATGAGAAGAGTTTTACAGAAATCTGTATATTTTAGAGATACAGGTTTCGGATAAGAGTTGGTGCAGTGAAATTTCTGTATCTCTACATGCATATGAGGTCCTCTCCCTAAACCTTTAAGGATACGGAACTCACTGGTGGGGATGCTCTAATGCGGGCCATGCTCCGTGTGATTGAATAAAACGGTAGGGTCAACACGCAGAAAGCAACCTTGAAGTTGCTGAATACTTGCATCCCTTGACGAGGATTGACGAAAGCTAAAATTTCAGCAAGATACACCTGGCTGATCTGAAACAGGGCTAGGAGGGATATTACAGTAGTGATCGATCAGTTTATTGCCCAGGGATTCATGTCCAACTCCATCTGTCAAATGGCTGCAGTTGCGCAGTGAGATTCAGATTTTGCAGGCTTGAATTGGATCGATCCCAGCAGCTTAATTCCAATGGTGCACCAGACGAAGGTCAGCCATGGCCTGTCGATTTCTGGAGCTTGCTGGATGATGCTCATGGTTGTGTTGTGGAACGGTTCTTCTGCAGAGCTTCCAGCTCCTGTTGAGCGATGTCCTGGTGGCGGCTCTTGCCTTCTTTCGAACGCCTATGGTGTCTGGTCCGATAGATCTATTTGCAAGGTGCGTACGTTGTAACTAGACGAGTTCAGTGATGTTCAGTGAGTTCAGGTTTTGCAATTGCGCTCTGTCCGCTTTGATATGACTTCCTCTACAATAAATGTATAGGAAATGCTGTACTAGTGCCGGGGCGCAGGCTGCTCTGGGTGCTTTACCACGCACTCGATCCCAGTACCGGGATTTGGCCTCTCTCCTCAACAAATGCTACAATCACTATAATCCGAAGGCCAAACGTTACACTTCTTCTTCGGTTCTTTATGTAGAAGTTTCCAGCAGTCTTGATTATAGCACGTTGCAAGGAGACCCGCTTGCTGAAGTTTCAGTGTCCCTTTTCAAATTTGCAAAAGAGGAGAGAATGATTCGGTGAGTGAGTGCACAGCTTGAATCTCACAAGTTGGATAGATTCACAATGATATGATTGTGAGTCGAATTGCAGATCCCACTGGAAAAGAGCTCGATGGGGAATTTCATTAAAATGGCGATATTCCATGTGCCATTTTCAAAGTGTGCCATTCCCACAGTTCAGACTGGGCGGTCTGAAATCTATTAGTGTACTAGATTTCAGACCGCCCGGTCTGGACTGTGCGATGTCAAAGTCACAGAATATTCGCCATTTTAATGAAATTCCCCATCTCGGAAATTTTAGGCAACGCGTCTCATTTCAACAACGCCCTTGATCTCTTCTCACTAGAGTTGTCAGGAATACTAAAAGCCGTCTGAGGTATATATTTTTACTCCCAACCATGACCGCTTTCTGAAGTTTTCATCGCCGATGAATCTCTTGTCAACCAGGCAGCTTCCGTGGTCTACCCCACAACGGAGAAAGAGATCCTGCAAGCCGTGGCGAGTGCCGTGAAGAAGAACCAGAAGATCAAAGTGTCGACGACGTACGGGCACAGCATTTTCAAGATCCCTTGCCCAGGCTCCACCACGGGCTTGATCATCAGCGTCAAGAATTACACCGCCATCGTGAAGTTCGACACGAAGAAGCACACCGTGACTGCGCAGGGCGGGATTTTGCTTCGGAGCTTGGTTGATGCTGTCGCCGCTGCTGGCCTGGCACTTCCGGTGGCGCCCGCGTGGGACGGGCTAACATTGGGTGGAATTCTCAGCACTGGCGCTCATGGCAGCTCCCTGTTCGGCAAGGGGGGTGCTGTGCATGAGTATGTCATTGGGATGCGCATCGTCACGCCTGCGCCTGCGTATGAAGGGTATGCCAAGGTACGCCAATTAATTTCACTAACTTTGCAATTTCTCCATTGCGAAGAATGAAGTAGGGAATGTGAAAATGGAGGTATTCGTAACTCCTTTGAATCGTCGTGAGAAACATCAGGCCTCGGGAGTAAGAAGGGGTGTTATTTAATTTCCACAACCAATCTATTCTTTCACATTCATGGGGAATTTCATTAAAATGGCAATATTTCATGTGCCATTTTCACAGTGTGCCATTCCCACAGTTCAGGCCGGGCGGTTTGAAATCTATTAGTGTACTAGATTTCAGACCGTCCAGTCTGAACTGTGGGATGTCAAAGTCACAGAATATTCGCCATTTTAATGAAATTCCCCATATTCCTGTCATTACATAACAGCGGTGAGATCATGGTCTACTCCATAAACGTGAATTCCGTTAAATTGATTCGTTACATGCACAAGAATTTAATTTGCAACATGTGGCCGTACCTTTGCAATGGTTTTGGAAATAGAATTTTCAAATCTTGAGTTTTGGAAGACGTACGTTTCCGATTCAAATACTTGCTGATGAGTTACAGCCGCCACTTCCTGTTGTACTTCGCAATTTTAACTGAAAACTGCACGAATTGAATGGGACTTGTCGTAGGTGCGGGTTCTGGGGAGCAAGGACGAAGACTTGAAAGCGGCCAAAGTCTCGCTGGGAGTTCTGGGCGTGATTTCTACTGTAACGTTGCAGTTGCAACCTGCTTACAAGCGCAGCGTGACGCTGAACCTGACCGCGGAAGACACGGGGATGACAGACGAGATCCTTCGGGTGGCCAGGGAGGAGGAGTTCGGGGAGGCCACCTGGTACCCAAGCTTAGGACAGGTGATGTACCGCTACGATCACCGCGTTTCGGAGAACGCCGTCGGTAATGGTGTCAATCGGTTCTTCGCGTTTCAGCCCACACCTGTGACAAATATCGAGCAAGCCAGAGCTGTTGGTACGTACCCCTCGCATTCCTTTCATCATGGACATACTAGCTAGAGATTCGTCCAGCTACCCAACAATTCCTACTTATTAGAGCTTTGTGCAGATGAATGTCACAACTTTTTTTTGCAGAATCGTGCCAATTCTTCAAATATTGACGATAAGAGTAATGTTGACATATACACCATTGACAGATACAGCATATGAACCATTGATACACCGTTGAACGTCAACAGATAATAACGTTGACAGATACACCATAACTGGCGGTATTCCATGCATGATTTGGATGTTTACATTAGCTGTGCCGTTAGTCAGACATGTATGCAAATCAAATATATGCACTTTGTGTTTCATCTGCAACAACATTATGAACTGCTATTTAAAGCCAGAATAGATTTTCACCCCATCCCCTCTCGTCTCCCTCCTCCATGGCGCACTACGCCATTTCCGTGGAATTTCGCCAATTTCACGAAATTGACAGTACTGTGAATTAATGAAAGAGTGGATTAAGTGGGAAAGAACATCCACATACTAACAATTTTGTTCGTGTTGCCTGCAGTGGACACCGTGGAAGCAACACATGACCGACAGCTGAAATGCACGGCGGCGACGGCAAGCAAGACCCAAGAGCTAGCCGCCGGCAATGGCTACCAGAATGACGGCGTGACCTTCACGGGCTTCCCCGTCGTCGGTCCCCAGAACCTGATCATAACGGCGGGGGGCTGCCAGCGAATTGACCTCCCTCAACATTACTGCAGCTGGGAACCCAGGATCAAAGGCATCGTGTACTTCGACGTAGGCCTAGCGCTTCCACTTAGGAACTTGAAGGCCTTCATCGCCGATGTGAAGCTCCTCCGTGCCGCTGCACCAGCAGGGGCTCTTTGTGACTTGGATCTCTACGCTGGGATTTATATGCGGTTTGCTACGAAGACGAGCGCCTATCTAGGTACAGTGTTGGCCATTACCTGCTACCACATACCATGTTTTCGAATACTGTTTTTCATATAAGGTAATCACCCATTAAAATTCCAATATAGGACGTCCTCGCTCTTCGAGCAAGTTCTGACCATGAAGCATGCTTTCGAATTTTTTTTTTTTTTTCATGGAAGTTACCCATTTGAATTCCAGTTCCTCCTATGCAGTCGTCTAGCTATGCACGTAATCTTGACAGTCTCCGAGATCTAAATCTTACCGCGCCCAGCAAGGATTCTCCACATCGAAGTGTAGCTAAGTTTTGTAACAGAGAGGAAATTAATGTGCCATGTTTATCATACATTATCTTTGAGATTGGTTCATTAGCTATTTGGAATGCATACAAACTCGAAATTCAGTACAATCAACATTCCCTAAAGTCTGCGACCAAAAGATGTTACTCTAACCGCAGCAAGACCATGTATTGTGACTCCCATGCAGGTACTGCCCAGAAGGAAGACGTGGTGATGCTGGACATCAACTGGTCCCGCGGCGACAACTCTTCCCTCCCTCGCCTCGACACCGACATCTTCCAGGAGCTCGAGCAGATCGCCGTGTTCAAGTACGGCGCTCGCCCTCACTGGGGCAAGAACCGGAACTACGTGTTCGAGGGCGCCCGCTCTCGGTACTCCCACCTCGGGAATTTCCTGAAAACAAAAGCCAGCTTCGACCCGACAGGAGTGTTCTCCAGCGACTGGTCGGACGCTTTGCTCGGCCTTCATAATCAGGTTCCTTCCGAGTTCGGTCCGCACTGCGCCATTGAAGGACTGTGTCGGTGCCAGAAGGATGAGCACTGTGCGCCGCAGCTGAACTCGTTCTGTCGACCGGGCTTGGTGTACACTGCGGCTCGGGTTTGTCGCACGGAAGCGCAGCCGTGAAGAGTTGCCACGTGGGATCTATGAGGGGTCTCAGGCAATCGGGGGGTGACACGTGGACGTCGAGGTTCTGATTTTGGAGGGTTGAGTAGGTGGAGCTTGCGGGACCCGTCTCTCTTTAGGGTAGTTAGAGCGATTGTTTGGGGTGTGCATTGTATTGAATTTTAGATTTAATGCTTAACACCTAATGTCCACCTTGACATTTTAGGGTTAAAGTGGGGCATTCTGAAAGTTTGTGAACTATAGTTGTAAATCCATTTATCAATTAGGAAAAGAGGACTTTATATATTATGCACGACTTTTAGTATAAGCTGACAAGTCTAGAATCTTGATCCAACCACTATTCAATTAGATAATATTGTTAAACATTGTTAATCTCCTAAACATTGTTGGAGCCCAAGAATATTGGTTGAAAAAATGTAGGCCATTAAGGATTGACCACCTCATAATATACATACCTAGCTCTTCTTCAAGTTTAAAGAGAACAAAGCTTACTAATGAACAATGTTATGTATGTGAATCATCTAGCAATTTAGCATCCTGTCTATCATTTTAAGAAATTTCTAAATTATATCCAACCATTCTTTGGGGGACATAATATTCCAAAATTTCTAATCCGAAATGACCTTAAATTACTTAGGATGAAGGGGCAAGTGATAGGGACTTTTGGTTGGATCCTCAAGGTTTCTTAGTTCAAATCCCTATGTTGACCTTGTTCATTGGGTGAGCTTCTCTTTCCACTTGTGTTTTTACAAGGAAACCCATGGTGTGTAATTCCCATAATTTTTCAAGCGAGGTTGCCATGGATGTTGTGTCAAGTCAATCTTGCTACAGCCCTTAAAGGCCTTATGTTTCAAAAAAAAGAAGGAATTCTCCAAATTTCAACAAATATTTTGCTCCAGTTTAGTTTAAAAGTGCAACTATTCATTCTTGGCATATTGTGTAAAAAAGGGAGATCTTCTACAATCTTTTGACTTCCAATGAATGCTTTTGGATATTTTTGGACCAATGATTTCCAAATTCCCAAGGTATCAAAATGGATGATTTCCACGGGTCCCAATCCGTCGTTTAAAGATAAATAAAGCAACGCTAAGGTAATATGGCCTTAAAACACCCCTCTTCTTTAGACTATCCCTTGTAGGTAGTTGTAGAGTGGATGCGAGGTGATCCTTGAATGGACCTCTTTGGTCCATTAATGAATTCAAGAAAATTTGTTTTTTTTATTGCAAGAGCCAATCATTGTCTTGGGTTTCTGCATTTCTTTATAAGTCACAAGGGGACAGATTTGGGGACACCTATGGTCACAAATAGGTGCCTATGACCTGAATCTTTGAAAATTCATAAGTAATTCAAAAATGCTTGAAAAAATACAAAACTACTTGTGTTGTGTTCTGCATCTATTTTTCTTTCTCTGAAAAATGAGCTAAAAATCATTTTACCCATGGAAACCTGTGAAAAAAAAGGCGAATCAGCCCTTAAAAGGTCGCTTTAAGGCCATACTACCTTAACTGCAACATAGGAGATGAGTAATGCAGAACAATGACTGCCAGTGAATATTGGATAAATCAAGACCTCCGCAGCACGTGTAAGTCAAGACGCAGGAATCACAGGAATCAAACGACTCCACGAGCTGAGTTGCAACAAGAAGTGGCAGGTTCAAGGTATAAAAATCAAGAAGCAGACTAAGAGGATACACACAATCACTAGAACCATACCTGCAAATTGTCACAAGCACCCGTGCCACCAACAGGAGCTTTCGACCTCTAATAAGGTGTCTAATAAGTAGATTCTTCAAATATACTAAGGACATTTTAAAATATTTAAAAATATACTCAAAATATTCAAACATATTCTATGAGCACGTCTAACAACACGTCTATCATACTAGACACATATTCGACAAGACAGACAAGGAGTAATATTCGTCTTACAAGACAATGCTGGTCCGTATCTACATCAAACTGTTTCACATGTAACTTCAAACAACTCCACTAATGCAAAAGAATCGCAAAGTTTAAATTGAATTCACAATCAAGTTATCTTAACATGTACATTTTCATCAAAGGCTCCGAAGTCCTTCTCTCCAGACATGCAAGAATAAACAAACCCGTCTTACATAACCCATTCCCAGGCCTTCAAATATTCCAAGGCATCACCATAGCAACAGCTACTAAAGCTATGCTGCTGAAGGCCATGGCAGTACGGCACTGCTTATTGCAACTGTGATGCCCTTATCACTCCCTCCGTTTCCTCTCATGCAGGTCAGACAGGAGCCATTCTCGTCACAGAAGGCTCATCACTCTCTCCATTTCCCGCTCCATGACTCAACTACAAGAAATCTAAGTATCTACAAGCAAAGGCACCAGGGCATGTCTCAATGCCCTCACCTGACCCTTCACAGAAATTTTGAGCCCACAATACTTGCGAATTTTCCCAACCTCGGTCATTGCAATACACCCCGAGGATGTAAACTTGCAAAACCCACAGCATCTGCTGCTAAGCAAGGAACACAAGGAACACCCATCTCCGTCCCTTGACCTGAATCCATCGACAGTACAAAATGAGAATGTGTCAAAAATAGTGACAGGAAACTGTCAAATTGAACTCCATATTAGGGGATAGTCTAGGGTTCAGTTGATCATGCAAATGACCCTGTCAAGATAGCAGAAATGGACATCCATGCAGAACCACTCTTGATAATTCACAGAAAATACATTTTTAGGTCAAAAACAGTTCACGTTTACCCTTGAATTTCTAAATTTCAATTCCCTTCGAGAATAACAAAATTCCCAGAAGTCCACATACATGAAATCCTGGAAGTGATGGAAATAGCTGTTTCGCACCTTGCTCTGATCTGTGAGGGAACTCTAGGATCGTTGAATGGACGTCACTCTGCCGATGATGGCTCCAATGTTCTTGTTCAAAGTGCCCAGTCCGTTCACCAGCCGGTCCAGCTTGTTATCCACGCCCTCGATCATCTGTAGCTGCCGCTGCCGCGCGTCATCGCCCGTCAGCCCCGTGCGCTCCATCCTCTCCATGTGCTGCCGCAGGAGCTCCATGGTGAGCTCAGCGCGGATGTTGAGCGCCTCCTCACGCTTCTCCGACGCCTCCAGCCTCACAGTGATGAGCTGCTGCATTTCACGTACAATGGCGCAGCTGGTCGAATGTCGATGCTCATGCTGGCTTGCCTCACCATCATGCACTTCCTCGTCATGGCCGCCCCCACCCGCCTTGCCCGGCAGCTCTGGAAGGTCATCCTCGGATCCCGAGTCCACAAGCTCAATGTCAGGCATGCGGTTGGAGATGTCGCTCGCGACTTCCAGCCACACATCATAGAACTTCGGCTTCAGAAGTTCACGAACTGCCTTGCCGGAGTACACATCCGCGTTACTCTCGTGCGCAGCACGCTTCTCCAGGCGCAGCTTGTACTTGGTGCACTCCCGGCGCACCTTCCAGTACTTGCTCTCGCACTGGTTCTTGGTGAACTCCCTGCCGAACTTCTCCTGCATGGTCTTGATAATGGGGTCCCACTTCTTCTGGTTCTTCACCTTGCCGCGGCTCTCGATGAAGAGGCGCCGGTGCACGTCGTCGTAGGTTTCGAACAAGTACTTCACCATCTCCTCCGTCCATGGCACAGCAGTCTCGATCTCCTTGCGCTTGCGCTTGCGGCCACCCTTCCTATCTCCGTCGGAACTGAAGTCGTCATGCTGCTTGGAGGAGCGCTCCGGCTTCTTCCCCCGGTGGAGCTTGCCCTTGCTGTGATCCTCCCCCACGGTCTTCATGCTCGGGTGCTCCTTCCAGACTTCGCCTTGGTCCGTCCAGTTCAATGTCCCTGTATCTAGAGAGTAGTCCATGTCGCCATGCTCGTCGAATCCTAATGAAACACCATCTTTCCAAATCTCACGGTCTTTGCGCTTCGGGGCTCGTTTTGTTTCTACATCGGGGAAGCCGACGGGCGTGGCGGTGAAGCCCCCACTCCACGCGCCATAGCCGCTGCTATCGAGCACTCCGGGAGAAAAGAGAGCCAAATGCTCGCCGCTAGTCGACTGCATGGAAAAAGCGGGAGGGTCAGGACCCGCACCGGCACCCACTTCGCAAGGTGCCCTTCAGGTGGATGACGCCTCAGAAGCTCCTTATACAGGTCGAAAATTTCCTGCACAGCGCCCATTCAAATCATACGAGTAAGTGCACTGGACAGTGACTTGCATCATCCAAAATCACTCCATGAGTTAGGTGATTTCTTTTCACAACTACAGTAATGCCTCAGTTCCGAAGCAGGAGCTAATCCAACTGACCTAAGAACAATGCAATCAACCTTCCCAACGTGATACAGGTCAGAACAAGCATCTAAATACCACCTTCGAGATCTGAGAAGTGTTACAAAAGCATACTAAGAAGAGGTTCGAGTAAAGTCCTCGCTACCTTGATAGAAGAGCAAGTGGCTGGCCTACTGTAGACGTTCAACTGCTTGTTGACCTTTTTTAAAGCTCATCCTCTGTTTGTAAGACTGTTCAATCTGGAGAAGCCTGTACATGGACAACACAAAATAAATTGGTACAGTTAATTAAGTACCCAGCCTGCTCTATTCCTAAACAAAACGCACTCAAAATCCTTCTAAAATTTGAGAATCCCAAAGAACTCGGAAGAGAATCTTCATAACATCCAAGCGTATATCGCATACTCTGAGAAAGGTTGCAACCATCGTGTGGTGTAGGTGAACGACCTGACGGCAAACCAAGAGGAAACTAAGGTTAGTAGCCACGTTACGAGCATATCGTGCCTTGAAATTACTAGAACATACAAAACACGTACACAAAACGAAAGCTACCACATACCCTTAAATCCAAAGCAACGTCCATTCTAAAGGCCACAAGTTACAACCCAACACACGCATATTCTAAACTCACAACCCACACAGACGCACATCTTACCTCAAATCCTCAAAGAACCTAGTCCTCATCAGAAACTAACTCCCCTTCCACCACAACCCAAAGAATCCACAACCAAACCGATAATTCCACAGAACACTCTCAAAGAAACACTCGCTCGTTTCAAACCTGTCAAAATCTCACCCACAAACCAGCCACCCCCAAGCATCTCTCACCCCCACTACCCCATTCTACAAACCCTACCTCACCTCCACGAAACCGCTCAAATCCACCACCAAAGACTCAAAACCCACAGAAGCGAACAGAAGCAAAACAGAAGCAAAACAGAAGCAAACAGAAGCAAACAGAAGCAAACAGAAGCAAACAGAAGCGAAGCGAAGCCAGTCCAGTCTAATCCCAGTTCAGTCCGGTCCAGGATCC
Source organism: Climacium dendroides (assembly GCA_950106755.1). Lineage (NCBI taxonomy): Eukaryota > Viridiplantae > Streptophyta > Bryopsida > Hypnales > Climaciaceae > Climacium > Climacium dendroides. The sequence continues at coordinate 12,813,800 of OX467091.1, read as the reverse complement.
CACCTGTCTAGTGCACCCCGCCCTTCCGCCACCAGCGAGAACCTCCTTCTCGTCGCACCACCCCACCGACGCATGGAGAATGGAATCGCCCGACGGAAGTCCTCCCCACTTCCTTCTCCCCGAGTGGTTTCAAGCCAGTGGAACGGCTGACTGGGAAGAGAAGAGCGACTTGAAGACGAGGGAGGGGAGGGAGACGGGATTTGATGGCGATGGCGATCCTTGAGGGGAGGGCCAAGACAAAGAGCGAAGGGGGGCAAGGCGTGGCCTCAGGGGGAAGGAGGAGAGCAGGAAAAGCACCTTCTGAGGGACCAAGCCACCATCCCTGAATTTCCCAAATGTGGCTTTTCGGGAGGTGCCCGGGAAGCAGCTGCGAAGCTAGAGGCGTCCCGAGGAGCGCTTTTTTTAAGGAGACAGCTATTTCTTCTATACTCGTGGAATACTAGGGTGACAATTGGTGACACCTAGATGAGAATTAGGCGGCTCTTAGGGTACTTGGGTGATACTTGGTAATACCTAAATGAGAACTTGGAGGCTCTTAGGATACTTGGTGATACTTAGATGATAACTAGGGGGATCTTAGAATACTTGAGCGATACTTGGTGATACCTATATGAGAACTAGGCAGCTCTTAGGGTACTTGGGCAATACTCGGAGATACCTAAATGAGAACTAGGTGACTCTTAGGGTACTTGGGCAATACTTGGTGATGTTTTTGTGAAAACTAATGCGAAGCCACCCATAACCGATAACTTAAGCCATGGCGGATATGATCTGCAACAGTATTTGGCGAAGCAAATGTCTACCGAAGTGCAAAGATAGAAATGGTGTTGTAGTGGAAAGTTTGGTGGATTTACAACTTGAATTGAAATTACCATGAATTATGAAGGCCTGAAGTTGGGCTCGACCAATGTTCAATGTCTAGAGTCTAGCAAAATTGATCACTAGGAGAGTATTTGTAGGGTAATTCTAGTACACAAAAAGAGGCACAAGTTTTGTAGTAGTGTCGGGACCACATTGGTTACAGAACTTAGTTTCTTTGAATTCGAAATTAATGCGAACGAGTCCTACCTTCTCCTAGATTTGAGACACCCTATGATTGCCTATGGGGCACTGGTTGGCAATGGGTGCCTCCACCTTAGGTGGCTCATGGGACACTTGGGCAATAGTTGGTGATGTTTGCATGAGAATTAGGTAGCTCATGGGATACTCAAGGGTCATACTTGGTGATGTCTACATGATAACTAGGTGGCTCATGGGACACTTGGGCGATAGTTGGTGATGTTTGCATGAGAATTAGGTAGCTCATGGGATACCCAAGGGTCATACTTGGTGATGTCTACATGATAACTAGGTGGCTCATGGGATACTCAAAAGTAATACTAGGTGATGTCCACATGAAAACTAGGTGGCTCATGGGATATTTAAGAGTGATACTCACGGTGATACTTGGCAATGTCCATATGAGAACTAAGTGACTCATGGAATACTTGGGTGGTACTTGGCGATGTCTATACAAGAATTAAATGGCTCATGGAATACTTGGGTGGTACTTGGTGATGTCTATACAAGAACTAAGTGGCTCATAGGATACCTAATGAAATCTATACAGGAATTATGTGATACACAGATAAATTTTAGCTATTGGTCTTGTAATATAGTAGTAATCTAGTTATATTGTCTAGAAACAAACTTGGAAGAAAAAGAGGCACATATGTATAGTTTGGAGTATACACTTTTGAGTCCAAAAGATACTTTATACGACCCTACAAACAATGACCTTAAAGTATAACTATATAAAATATTCCAAGAATGTACTCTTGAATGATTTTGTAGACCATATATGACTTCAAGAAAATATAATTATTAGGTTCAAAAAATACAATGCACCATTTGATTGGGCTTACATAGTTTTCTACTTTTTGTTAGTGTTCCTTACTTGAGACAATAAATTAAAATTCCTTTACAAAAAATACCCATTTTTTTTAACCAATTGGCAAAAATTCACCTTTCAAAAAAACACAACTTCCGAGTCCAAAGTTGTAGAAAAGGCAAAATGAAAACATGACTGACTTGCAGAACATTCAAAAATTAATGGGGAATACAACAATTAGCTCTAATATGCCCTGTGCCATTGCCACAGTCAAAATAAAAGTAAAAGTAATTTTCTAATTTTTTAGTTCATAAAAACTTTGAAATTCAATAATTTTTACACCATATGTCCAAACACCACAAAACCAAGTCTATACACCTGTCCTCGCCAAGGGCTTTCCGATAGTACCAAGCATGCGACTGGGGGATGCATGGTCCAAGAGATCTCAACGTGACAAAGAAACAAACAAAACAAAACAAACAAGCAAAACTAATAGCCAAATTTAAGGTATAGATATTATAAGCACCTTTAATAATTCTAGAGTACCTACTTACATCTAGGTTCATAGGCTCGCATTTCTAAACTCACATGCTATTGTCACAATATTTTCTAACATAGCTACAATACGAAGGCCTAAAAACCCACTTCCTGCAATGAATTTACATTCAAAAAGTAGAAGTTCCTACTATCATGATCACTAATCACTCTATTACTATCAATTGAAACATTGATTGTGGCTTAAATCTCATTTATTGAAAAAAAACACTATACAATAATGGGGTCATTTCCTAGGTTTCTAGGAATGTTTTTTTTTTTAACTTAATGGGCTATTTTACCTTAATAGAAGATTGTACTCCAAAAAGGAATTTAGAGAAAAATAAGCTTCAACAAGAAAGCTTCTTTTTTTCAAAAATTTGATGAAAGCAATATCATCCCCACATAAGCCACCAACCATGAACAACTTGGGATGGATGAAGAATTTTAAAGATGGATGATTAAAAAAAGGTTATTGAAGTTTACCCAACAAAAGAACTCAATAAAAATTTGTCAAACTTGTCATGACACTTACTTACTTGGCATTGTTGGATGGGTTGAGAAGGTGTAAATGGAGAGAAGATGGGTTTCAAGTCTTGCTCTTGGTGGATGGATGGATCGATCCAAGACAAAACTCTTGAATGAATTTTTTTTCCAAATCAAGAAATTGTATCATTGTAGTATAAAATATATTCATGTTGCAGTGCAACTATAGAACAGGAACTCAATTCTTCATGTTTAGAAATGTTATAGTCATTTAAATGTATATTCACCCCCGAAAAAATTATTAGTAACTATCATCCAATATTAGCAAAATGATTTTTTGAGAAGAATAGGATTTAATGATTTCATTGACATATTTTCCCATTTTTGTAGTATTAAAGTAGTTAGTGTTAGAAATGAATAAGATTTGGGGACAAATTTGCCTCTCCAAAATTACTAGTTCCTAGCAAGTGCTCCATGTCAAATTAACCTCTAGAGCACTAAATTGTCTTTTTTTAGCAACGTAGCAATTTTGGGCAACTCACTACGAACAAAAATTTTATTCTTTTTTGCTAAAATTTTCACACAACATTTTCCCAAGGAATAGCTTCAAGGACTAACAATTTTCATAAATTTTGACTTCATGGTTAAAAAGTTATTGCATGATATGTCATTTCCACTGCTTAATGAACAACCCAAGTGGCTCAAAATACTTCTTTAAAAATCACTTTGTAAAAAAATAAAAAATCCGAAATTGGCTCTCTAGATTTATATATAAGTGGGAAGTTTTGAATCATTCCATATTAATTAATTAGATGAAAGTTATGAAGAGTTTTAGTTTGCAAATAGTTACGTTTTTCAAAAACTCCATACCTATTTGCAAACTAAAACCCTTCAGAAATCTCATTAATCAAAATGGAATGATTCAAAGCTTTCAACTTATATATAAATCTAGAGAACCAATTTCAAATTTTTATTTTTTTAAAAAGTGATTTTAAAGAAGTATTTTGAGCTACTTGAGTTGCTCGCTGAGCAATGAAAATGACATATTGCACAAGAACTTTTTAACCATGAAGTCAAAAGTTATACAAATTGTTAGGACTTGAAGCTATTCCTTGGAAAAATGTTGTGTGAAAATTTCAGCAAAAAATAATAAAAATTCCATTCATAGTGAGCTACCCAAAATTACTACGTTGCCAAAAAATGTAGTTTAGTGCTTTAGGAATTAAGTGTACAAGTTGGCTTATATGACATTTTTAATCTGTCTATTTCTAGCCCTTCCAAGATATTTGGCAAAATACATGTTTGGTTATATTGGTTAAAAACCCAATAGAGTGTGTGAGTTTGGTGATTTATTGCTCTAGTCAAATGATTTTTAACTTATCTAGATCGATCCTTCTAGAAATAAGTCAACACAACAAGGGCACACAATCATAGCTATTCACTAGAAGAAAACCTTGTTGAAGTCAAAAGAATCTATATAATTTTTTATTTATTTTTTAATATAAAAAAATCAATTTTGCGTCAAAAATATTGTTTCAATTTTTTTTTGTTGGAACCCAATTACTAAAAGCACATATACATCAATATAAAACTATATTTTGATTGTGGAATCCATGGTTGTCAACTCCTCATGAGGGACTTTTACAAAGGGTTAACTTTGGAAGGATGGGCCTATGACCATTGATTTCAAGTATCATTGTCCATCACTTTCTTTGCTACCATTTTGCAACTAGAAATGAATGAAAAATCCTATATTTATTTTTTAGAAAAAAATTGAAATTGTTGTGATTTTTAAAGAGTAATTGAAGAAAATTCATATCAACTATAAAATATGCTTGAAAAAATAAAAAAATGTTCACTATAGATGAATATTATAGTGTATAACATCATGGTATAAACCAAAGTTATTGTATCATTCTAAAATTAAAAAATCAACAAACAATGGTTATAGGTTGAAAGTTCATATTGCTATAAAATATTGAAATTTATGAATTTTTCAAAGTGTCCAATTGGAATAAAAACTTTAATTGATAGATAAACTTCATTTTAGTAATTGGGCTCAAATTTTAAAAATATCATTTTTATGGCTAAATTCACATTAAAAGTTAATAGCAAGAATTGTCCAAAATACATTGTAAGGTTAATCTATAGATTTGTCATCTTCTTCTTTAGAAAAGTTCATAATATTATAATGATGGAATTTACAATATTATTCATTGCAAATGTATACAAGGAAACTTCCCAAAAAATTGGATGCAAATTTTTTTTCCTATCCTATGGTCTATGGTGAAGTTATTCCAAAGACGTTATGCATCCCATTACGGAAAATCCAGACCTAAAAGAGGTTGCCAAGTCTACATCCCCGCAATGCAACTACAAAAAAATAAAATTAAAAAAAAATTAAAAATATATATATATATATATATATGTTTATTTTTTGATTTTTCGAATCTAATGTGGCACAATTGGTGCCACATGAGTGCCATGTCAAATTGACTAAATTTTTAATATGTTTTTTTCAAAAAAAATATTTTAAAATATTTCCCGTACTTGCATTATCAAAGTGCTCAAAATAAAAAAACTGGCATCCTTTTCGGGCTGCAAAATTTTCCTAATGTTAACATCGTTTCAAAGCAAAGAATGTTATGTGAAGTAGAACAACTTGATGCCATCAATCGCCCAATTCCAACATCTACTAGACCCTCCCATTTACATCAATCACCGATCCATTACCATAATCTTAACAACCCTTTAGCATCATGGCAATGCACTTTGGGGAGTGGAAATATCAACATATACTTTAACCCCTAAGCGCCCCCACCATCCCCCCCCCCAAATCTAGCCTCTCCAATTTGAAAAACGTTTGTATTTGACTATTATAATCTTTTGAGTGGTATAGTCAAAGGACATGTCATTTTTCCCACACCTCCGGGGCTCTCTTGACTACCAATCGGTACGATTGAATCAGGTGTATTTCTTATTAGGAGAAAATTTGAATGGAATGAATTTTGCAAAGGTTTGGATTTCACTCAATTTGCTTTGGGCGCTCCAGGGGGTCTACCTACTACCCACCCATGCTTCACCAAATTTAGTCCCAACAAAACTTTGAAAAAGCACATAAAATTCATTTCTTGTTAGAATGTCGTGACTCTACTTACAAGTGGCTTCTCTCAAACTTCTCAATCTCTATTTAAAAAAAAGTATGTGAGTTGACAAATAGCTTCTCCAAGGTAACTTAGATAGCAAATCTGCTTGGAAAGACGGCACGTTTTCCTTTACCCTTTATTTTTAAAGAAAAACATGGGTGGCGAAGGGTCCTTGAGTCATCCAACCGTGTGCCCTCCACTTCTACGGTACGGTCTTTCTCTAACTTCATGCTGACGTCATGCTTCTGACGTCATGCTGAAGACTCACGATGGAGACTTGACTGTCCCTGACACATCGTATACCGACGATTTCTACGGTACTATACACGTTTTATTCTTCTTATTTTTTAAGTTTTTTTTCCTTGTTGCAGCAAAAGGAGTTTTCTTTTTCTGTTGTTTTTTTGGGTGGGGGGGAGAGCAAAAGAGGAAACCTGCAAGTCTTCTTTTCGCTTTTTGCTTTTTTAAACACTGAAAGAGGAAACCCTCAAGTCTTTCCTCTCTTTTTTGTGAAACAAAACAGGAAAGCCTCAAGTCTTTTTTCTTTTTTTTTCCCTCCTTTCTTGTGAAACAAATGAAGAAACCTTGCCTCGAGTTTTGGTTTCCATCTTTCTTTTGACACCAAGTGGGAAGAAGAAGACCGTCAACTGTAGAGATAACTTAATTAGTAACACCCAGTTAGCAAAGGCACAACTGTTTTTAAAGTGGTGTAAGCTCATATACAATTGTATTGCACAAATTTTATCAAAAAAAAAGAAAAGATATTTTGTAGTGACACTAATCTTTGAAGGTGATAGTAATTTTGCACCCTCGTTAATAGGATGAATTGTTGTAGAGAACTAAATGATGAGGTATGATGATTGAAAAGTGTTTTTGAACTCTCCTAATAAATTTTCAATGAACATGTATTTACCAAGGAATGTTCAAATTTTGATAATTTCAAAAACACAAGGAATGTTCAATGTGCTTATCAAGGAATGTTCAATGTGTACACATAGAAAAGAGTACATAAATTCTATTAAATCAATTTTTGACTTCTTCTATAACTTTCACATGACATTTGAATGTCATTTTTAGATTTCATTTTAATTTAGTTGCAATTTTTATATAAAAAATATGACTTTATTGATTTTCAATCGTGGATGTTAAACAATTTCTGGTTTAAAAAAATACAATCTTAAAATAAACTATCATTTTTCAATCACAATTTCTAATTGTTATTACTTATTGTGAAAAACAAAGAAAACTGTGAAAGATTGTTGTTTTATTTGATACTAGTGTGCCAAGTGTCATTGCCACAACCAAAATTAAAAAATAAAAATAATTTTTTAATTTTTTAATTCATGAAAACTTTGGAATTCAATAACTTCCACACTAAAGTTCAAATGCCACAAAACGCAGCTTGTGCACCCGTTCTCACAAAGAGCTTTCCAACTGTACCAAAAATGTAATTGGGGGTCACACCATTCTAGACATCAACCTCATTTAAGGTTCAGAAGAACTCCTTTTTTGACAAAACATGAGTTTGTTATGATTTTTTGAAGTCAAATAGGGTTTCTGACTAAGAAATGGTTGCAAGCATTTCTTTATCAGAAACTAATCAGATTTGTACACGACACGAAAGTTTCTCAAGACATACACAGAATGCGCAAGACCGGGGGTGATTCGAGAGGATTGAAGGACGGAGTAGTTTAAATTCTAATTAGCTGAAGCAGCTCATGACTCAGGGAGCAAACTACCATTGACCAAATGGCTCAGAACAGAAAAACAAGCGTCCTTGGTAGCTTCCCGAAAACTGCTTCCCGGTAATGCCACCGACCAAAGCAGAGAATCACCCTAAAGATTCAAGACTGCTAGATGCTACGTGAACTTCACGACACTTGCCAAGATGATTCATGCCCAACATGCTCTTCAGCGCACTTTCAAAAAACAGAAAATGACATAAATTTTAAAGATACTCAATGGCAAGAAAAAAAACACTGAGGTAATTGACTTCTTTGACTTCGATGATAACAGAACAAAACGCCAGAACACAGTAGAAGTACTATCATGTTGCAAAGTTTTCATTGATAGAGGCATTCATGAAGGATCGCTCATTATCATCCAACCTTCTCAAAACTCGAGCTTGAATGACCACTACATAGGAATTGCAAACTAAGTTGAGAGCAGGAACTTACATCGATGACTGCAACTGTATGCACTTATACACCAACACAAGGATTGCTCCGTGTGGTAAAGGAAAAGCCTTGAGAACTCCACCACCTAACCAGAGTGCCAAGGCAACAATAGCAGCTACAGCATGATACGCCTTTCCCAAGACTCTGGTGGAGACTATGAGGGCAACAATAAGAGCGAGACCTTTCTCTCCTCCCATTAACCACGCCACTCCAGAAGCAAGCCTGTAACCTACTCCAAAGTCTTTCCAAAGGGCCAGTGCACTTACAAGTAGACTCAGAGAAGTCTGGGCACCCAAGGCATGCCACATTGCCGAAACCACCCATAGAAACAACAACCCCTCCCTTCCAATACGTTCCAAATCCAATTGCTTGATGTCTTCATCTTCTTCTTCAGGGGGTTTGCCACGGTATGAATAATTTCTGGATGGTTTTTTCTTGATGTTGCTAAACGTGCCACTAGTGGGGTAGGTGTAATAGTAACTCTCCATATTAGAATACTCGCTTTCATAGGAATACACTGAACTACTCCAATCCTCATTCTCATACGGGGCTCTTCTGTAACGAGATTTGTGACGTGACCGTGACCACATGTCTCTCTCTCTTCTTTGATATACCTGTTTTCTTCGAGATGCCTTGACTTGCTCCTGCAAAGAGCTATCGTACAATTTCCTGCTTGTCTCATCAGATAAAACCTGAAGACAGTTTAAAACCAAGTCATTAGAGGTAGCACTCACAGAAGATACTTGAAGTACGGAACCCATTTACGTGGGGTCCCCTTCCCGTGGTTGAAAAGTCAACCATTTACAATCCAGGTGGCATCCAAACACATGAATTGTAAGAAATAAGATACTTCTAGGATCTATCACAGTCAAATATGCTTTCATGAGATGCACCATAAATGCAGTACTCATTGTTCAAGGGTAGCGTAGGCTCAAGATTGGGTCCTTGCTGAAGTTTGAAATACAGCACCCAAATACAACATACTTGAAATGGAGACGAGACCAAATAAAGAAATCCATTCTAATAATGGGATCTACTCAAAACAGATGAAAGTCACGAGAATGGGTTCCTTACTACACAATGGTACGGTTTATATGAGTTGCGCTCTCATTTCCAAATGCAAAATATATATTTACATGTATCGAGTAAACCTTCAACCAAAAATATGAAGTTATCAAGCGATGGAAAGATTATCAGAGATATACATATAGGCAGGTAACGCACCTCATATGCCAGACGAACGCTCATAAATCTTTCATTAGCATCCACGTCTTTATTCACATCTGGATGCAACTGCACACCATCAAACGTATAAATACTTATTCCTGAGTTCATTACTCAATCTCAACATTTTCAGTTTATCCTCTAGGCAATCAAAACATTGTGTATACTGAGACGCCTGCGAAAAAATAAAATTGCTCACATCTGCATAGATGAACATTTATTGATCTACACATTGTGCTTAGGATCAAGCAAGATTGCATGCAGTGAGAAATCTAGCTGACAATCGGCAAGAATTTCAGAAAACTTTGGCAATGCCAACGCGATTCAAGAAGACAGTGGATTTTGAACCTGGCGAGCGAGCTGCCTGTAGGCCAACTTAATAGCGGAGGCTGTCGCTTGGCGGCGCAAGCCGAGCACCTTGTAATGATCCACCACATCAACTTCCTCTGAGTATCTCCTTTCTTGCCTCCCGCCATCGTCTTCTCTTCTTGCAGCACAAATAAGCCTAGACTTGTATACGTACCACCTTCTAGATAAATTGAAAGGTTTTCTCTCGATTTCTGTCAACCCTTTAAGACTCGTAAACCTGCATGATAACAGTGGCTAAGGTACAAAGAATGTAAGCAGTAAAAAAGATCTATGAAGGTGGAAAATTCTATTACATGACCTTGCTACGAAGTATAAAGAACTGCGCATTGTAGTGTTCAAGTTGGAATTGAGGAAAGGAAATGGCCATCAACTTTGGGAAAAAAACAAATTCACCCTAACCCTATCCCAAAATCCCTCGAAAGCTCTTAACCCCTAAATGACCAAGGGTTTTATTGTTCGAACATGACCAATTCGATTCATCATATTGTGAAAATAACGGAATTCAGATGGAGCCGAATTCTATAACGCCAGAATTAGTAAAGAGCATTGCATGCGTTGGTCCAAAAAATAATCCAAATTAGAATTTCAAAAAGCTAGGTTAAATACCCGAGCTCCAGTCGAGCATTCCAGCATCCTAATCCACCCCCAATCCCCAAGGGCAACGACGAGATCAATCTCGGCATACGCCTCCAGTGTCCCGAATTTTCATGAATTTCGGCCGAATTCGTGGAACAGACTTGACCTAGACTGCCATGCTTCCTCTTCAATTTCACAGAAAGATCGCACGGTGATGGCTGTGAGGAATTGGAAAATGAGAGGAGAGGGGAGAGGTCTGAAAAATGATGCGACCAGCAAGGAGCGATGGCCCCCATGGCCGAAGGGCAGCACGTTCAGCGTCGAATTCGGCCATAGGCCGCCATCGCCATGGCTATGGCGGAACTTGAACGCGCAGAGGACGACAGACGGCAGCTTGCTGCCGGGTCCGTCTGTTTTCTCTAGCGCCTTAGCGCCTGGCTTGAGCGATTATGTACCTCTAGAATTTGTAGCAATTGAACGATTTCATCCATTGAAAATGGGAGAATCTATCACCAAATATATTCCTCAAAAAAATTTGTAATAGTTCAAGGGATGAAGCACTTCTCCCCCCCCCAAAAAAAAATTCTTGCTTACTCAGGTCACTTTAACCCTTAAATGTAGACAAGGACATTTAGCATTAGATAGATGACAGAGAATCCTTCCAATAGGATAGAAGTATAATTATTCATCCTCAAATTTTGTTGTGAAAAGGTGAGGACTTCTATAGTAGTTTGACTTCCTATGAATGCTTTTGCAATTTTGTAAGCAAATATTCATGCAGTAAGCAAAAGGATGACTTCTATGGTCATCAATCTATCTTCTAAGGATTAACCCTTGGAAGATGTGACTTCCCAGAAAGAATCCTTCGAGTAGGATAGAAGTATAACTATTCATCCTCAAAATTTTGTTGTGAAAAGGTGAGGTCTTCTATAGTAATTTGACTTCCAATGAATACTTTTGCAATTTTGTAAGCGAATATTCATACAGTAACCGAAGGGATGATTTCTACAATCATTAGTCTATCCTTTAAGGGTTAAGCCTTAGACGACACGACTCCCCGTGACCAAGGTAGTCACCAAAATGCTTGGATTATTGAATCAATAGGTGCATTCTTTGTTTTTACAATGACAATCAAATCATCCATCATTTTGGCCTTAGTGTCATTTAAGGGTTAATTCATAAAAGATACATCACCCCATGACCAAGGTAGTTACCAAAAGTGCTCATATTACAAGACCAATATGTGTATTTTTTTTGTTTTAACTCAATCAACAACAAAATCATCCATTGTCCACTTTTTAGTTTGAGTGTCATTTAATGGTTAATTTTGTAAGGACATGGCCCTACAACGAAGGTAGTAACCAAAATACTCTAATTATTAAACTAGAGATTTTGTACCCTAAAAATAAAAAATGAGATGCAAATTAGTCCTTAGCACTTTATAATAACAACTAAAATTATCACATATTAAGGTTTTTGAGCATGGTTCTTATTATTGAATTGAAAGAAAAATTGTTGGATCTTTTTAATAGTTATAAAGAAATTCAATATTTGTTTAGAATGCAATCTTTGGACACTAAATGAATGAACTATGAATTTCTTAGTGCTAAAAGTAAGTGCACCTAGAATATATCATGGGCTCCTAGGAACATAGATTGTAAATTTTAGGCATGAATTTAGTTGAAGCAATTTTACAAATAAGTCATGGATAGGGACAATTTCCTTAAATTTATAACAAAGTTGAGATGCTCCACTTGAATTTGACAAAGAAATAATTTTTAGACTGTTAGAGAAAGCTTTGCATTGACAATTATTTGGCATTTAAGGTAAATGAACCTATAATCGCTAGTAATTGCATTGTTGCTATTATATAATAAAAAATAGTTTTACTAAAACTCAATGGCAAATGAAAAAAGACTTCAAAGTACTATAGTATATATTCTTTATGCATACCATAAATTGATAGTAGGCTCTAGTATATAGACCTTGTATATCAATTTTAGGTGCACCATAAATTGATAGTAAGCTTTAGTATATAGTCCTTGTGTGTCATTATTGGAATTAATATCTTCATTATATGTAAGAATGTAGAAGTGACAAGTTTGGATACACTTGATTTATTGTAAATATATGGAAAGAAGTTCGAACACAATTTTACTTAAAAAAACATACAATATTATATAAAAAAATCAAAGATGATGTCATCATACTCCTTGAGAATCATAGAAGATCATAGAAATCATGATTATCTTGTGACATGCTAAAAATAATTAAAATTAATTGGAATTTAGGATGTATATAAAAAATAAATGAATAGAATAATGTAACTAATCCTCCATAGTTATAACATCAAGACATTCTCTCTCATTGGCAATTAGTCTTCTCAAAATTTTGATCAATTGCAATTAAAATTCAATCTTTCAATTTTGATGAATTTCACACAAGGCAACCTAATCAAGTTAACAATCAAATCTAAATTTTCGCAAGAATGCATCCTTGTTAAGTTTAGGGATTTGTCACCTTCAAAAAATTGTTTTCAATATAAACAATCTTTAATATAGTTGGAACACACACATCAACAACAAGCATCAATATAAACAATCTTTAATATAATTGAAACACACACATCAACAACAAGCATCACATAGTATTGCAGCAAGCAATAAACATTGCATTGAAAAATCAAGCTCTAGATGGAGTAAACAAAAAGATAGAGGGATGCCAAGGCAAACATGAAAAAACAAAGAAAACAAAGAAGATCCTACACAAAGTACAAACAAAAAGATGGAGGGATGCCAAGGCAAACATGAGAAAACAAAGAAAACAAAGAAGATCCTACACAAAGTACAAGTGAAGCACCATGAAGGGCAACTTGACAAGCCTTTGTCTATATAACATCGAAGCCACAATGAGGTAGGGTTACACCTACTGAATTCCTCGATTGCTCAATTGGAGGTATATAAAACCTCACTAAGCAAAGCACTAATAATCATCATTCATAAATAAATAAACAAAAACCAGCATGAGCACACAATATGGTAGAATTAATATGGTAGAATTATAGAATGACACCTATTCAAAGACTTCTCCTATTTGTAAGGTATATATAGCCAAAACCAACAATTGAGAAACCAGTTACCGACACTATTTTACAAAATCCTGCATTCAGGTACATCAGATGATCTAGAAGAATACTTAACTTGGTGTCGGGGTTGGGGGTACTTAAGAGATTTTTTTAGAGATTTTAAGCATCCCTGTCCTCATCATTCATGGAAGTAACTGGAAAAAAACAATTTTTACACCAGTTATTACACCAGTTACCAACCTCGTTGCATCTAACTGTGCAATCCAAAGTGGCGGCCATTTGCTATTGTCGCAGGTTGATCTCAAAGACTTGGACTCACAGCTACCTATATCTTTCCTCTTTTTGTCAAGATACAGTCAAATGTCAGTAAGTACCCTAAACCCTAAGCATGCTACTCATGGAATATTAAAAGAGGAAAATGCAGTAGTTCAGTCATTTTGTCAGCAAATATGTTAAATCTGTTGTAATTAGCCACAAACTGGATTGTCAATACCAAATGAACAAAAACATTATCTAAGCTTCGCCATAGTTGGTAACCTCAACCTAATTGTAAGTTGGAAATCCTCACTGGGAGGACACTGCACCATTCGGTAGTTAGTTAGGCTCTGCCAGAGGCAAACCCTAAATTCGAGCCCTAAAAATTCAACTTCGAGAAATAAACTCCAGTAGTGATACGTAAAGAAAGAAACAGACGACGCCGATTGGCTTGAATACTGACCGGCGGGGGGAAGGGAGGGATGATTCACTGTACAAAACGCTATGGCACAACAGACAGGAACAGTGAAAGTCTTTAGGAAGCAGGAATGCAATAATCAAGGAAACCTCAGCTGCAGAGTGAAACAAGAACACGAGGTCTCTGTAAATTAGAACTTCCATTTCAGGGGAATCCAAGAGGCACCACAACAATGCATCATCAACTCTCCTAAAACCCTAATCCAAGGTCCGATGTCAAACCCTAAGCAGTCAAAATGACCGCACCCCCGGCCTCCTTGATCTTCTTCTCAGCCAACTTGGAGAAGAACTTGGCCTTCACGACCATCGGCTGGGTCGGCAAGGCACCCTTTCCGAGAACCTTGAAGAACCCATGTTGAGTGACGTCCAAGAGAGGAGCGCTACTGTCTCCATTCGCCTTCTCCTTAACGACCGCCGGCACCAAAGACCACAACTTATCAACGTTGACAATAGGGCAGTGGAACTTGTTCATCGTCTTGTGGAAGTACCTCATACCAACCTTGCCGAAGTATCCTGGATGGTACTTGTCAAAGAGAATCCGGTGGTGGTGCATACCTCCAGCATTACCACGACCTCCCGGATGCTTGCGGTGCTTACCCACACGCCCGTGCCCGGCGCTCACGTGTCCCCTTTTCTTCCTGTTCTTCTTCAGTCGGGTCGTCATCGTGACTTTCCTGGGGTTGTCTCTCGGAGCTCCTCCGAGTATACCACAGGAAAGCAAACAAAGAGACCGATGTCGCACAGAACCTCAGCCTTTGTGAGCTCCGAACCCTAATTTTCCGTCGGACGGCCCAGATCCATCACGCGATGGCATCGCATCCAAGCCGTTCACAGTCTGCAATGGATACCTACGGCTCCGATTACGAGATCGTGTCCGATCTTGATATTTGAATGAATGAAAAACGTCTGACATTCGTTAACCCCTTCAATAGTTTGATGAAAACCTAAAGCTTGCAATACCATCCACTTAAGCAATTCCACATATTCATATGTGGAATCAATATACGAGACTATTTTTAACATATTGGCTATTGAAATCACAATTTTTCTCTTTCAATATAAATATTATAAGCTTTTAAAATATATATTATGAATTTTGAAACCCAACTTCATGAAGTATAGAAAATAGGTTTTTCTATTCATGCACACATTCTGAATATTTTGGACTACTTGCATATAGATATTTTCAAGATCAGTTTATAGTTTAAGTTCATTTTAAACACTTCCACCTTAATAATTCATTTTAAGAACTTCTTTAATTTTTGAATCAAATCAATTTTCATTTTCATTAGTTTTGGTGATTTTTTGTTTAAATTTATTAAAAGTGAAAAAAATTAAAAAGTGTCAAGCATCATCATTACTACAAAAGAAAGTAACTTTGAAATATTAGTAATTTTCTACAACAATTATGAACTAACATCCAAAATTTGAATTGAAATGTAGAATTGAGTAATTAAATAAAAGTATAATAGTATTATTTTAAAGAAAATGATACCTAAAACATCCATTAATCATCCATTAATCATGTAAAACTACATGAAATTATCTTAAGTATTTTTTCAATTGAAAGAAAAAAAAAAGTAGAATTATTTCAAATCTACATTGGATATTCAAAACTTACTATAGTTATCCTCATCTTTTGTCAATTTTTCATTAACATCCATTCAAAATTGATTTTTTTATAAGCCTACCTAAAATTTCATGCATTCATGGAATAGTTAGACATTCTTTTAGTGGTTAAAGCATCCTCAATCCAACATGGTAAATCGTCTAAAATCTAACATATTGGATGAGAATTAACTTTATAATATTCTCGACTATATTGTAACATTGATCCCATTATTGTTTCAAGTATATATCTTAGTATATTATTTTACGGTTAGATTTTATTTAAATTTAGCAATTGGTCACCTAAAATTGAGATCCATCCATCATACTAACAAATAAACTATAAATCATTTAGAATCTGTGTATGATTTTTTTATTTTTAAAGTTTCAAGATGAAAAAAGTCTTCTTCCTATTTTAAATTTTTACAAAATGAATCTAAAAAAAATACATGAATCACTAATATTTATGTAAGGTAGGAAGCTTGAACTCCGATCGGGCATTTTAAACCACTCCTACAAAAGCATTATGAATAGTACTATGCATAGTTGAAATGGAGGAGATTTTTATTGGTCACACATTACCGTTGCATGTGTGCTTATAGACTTTTGATGAACTAATAAGTGCTATCATAATGAGCAATTTAAGCACATGATTCAGTTATGTACTTATGCACTTTGTGTAAAATATGCTTATATGTGCAATGTAGGAGTGCATTGAATTGGGATTAGAGTGGAGAATGCATTATTGTATGGGAAGACATGCTGCGAAGACTAACATGAGTCTAATAAGAATCGTTGTCATTACTTTTGGGATTCACTTGTGTAATTCCAAATCATACTATGATTAATCATATCTTTTCTTTATGAATAGGTAAAACATGATTAATATAGTTGATTCCTTTGCCCTTGGTCTAGGGATAATTCCTCCATAGATACTTGGGAAGAAGTTTAGTTTTAAATCTAGGCGATACCATTG
This sequence comes from Climacium dendroides, assembly GCA_950106755.1. Classification (NCBI taxonomy): domain Eukaryota; kingdom Viridiplantae; phylum Streptophyta; class Bryopsida; order Hypnales; family Climaciaceae; genus Climacium; species Climacium dendroides. The sequence goes on along the minus strand of OX467091.1, from coordinate 12,797,020 downwards.
GTACATTGGTTTTGTGTTGGTTTTAAAGAGTAATGCTTGACAACAGACTGACACAATATCCGAGACCTTTACAAAAACAACAAATAAACGTACTTGTACACCTCTTAAGAATCAGTCAAGCATATATTATACTCCAAATATATCTCTGACATACACTCGCCTCTACAACATGCCGGTTGCAGAGTACACCACAACTCTTAACACAGAGCACACTATAGCTTAGCCTCACGCACACTACGTGAAGCAAACATTATGCTGAAGAAGAGAGCTCCTCTGTCTACAATGCACAACTTAACACCTGTGTTGCATAGAGGTTAACGGTTACCCTCAAGATCAAGAACGCCCAACTGGTTCATCCCATGCAGTTGCGGAATCATGAATCAGAGCTCGTCCTTGGTTGCTGAATCATGAATCAGGGCTCGTCCTCGCACTTGGATGATGCAGGTCATCCATTGTTGTTGATCATTCAATATTTTGCAATGTTGATAGGAGGGAAGCGAGCTACTAGTTGCATGTACAAAGTCAACAGTGCAATTACAATTGGCAACTCTTGACTGGATGATTGTATGTATCACAAGTCAAGGGACTCCTTGTTTTGGGGGAAAAAAGAGATCCCCCAACATTTGTTAACAATGTTATGGGAATAGGGACCTACAAACATTTGAGTTTGGAAATTTTTTTAAATTCATGTTGCGTTAAATTTTTTGATTAAATTCACTACTACTGTTTTTTATTTCTCTTCTAGCCAAAAGAATTTATGAATGTTTTGTTGCACTCAACTCTCTACATATAAGGATTTTTCCTTATGTAATAGACTTATGAACCTCCTACTTTACAACTACACCTTTCAATATCATCCATGTTGAAACGTGTCATCAAAATAATATAAACCAAAATTTTCATAAATAAAATACTTGGTTTAATTTTGGAACTACTATAAAAAAAACCTCTGTATGAATAATCAATCAGCAAATAACTCATTACCAATGAATTTACTTTATATTTTATTAAATGGTTAGTTTCAATTATATCCATCAAATTATAGAATTTAATCCCTATATGCCTAAGGGACCAAATTTAGTGTTGACAAAAATTTGAAGTTAAAGAAAGTATTGGAATTTTAAAAAATATTTTTCCATCAAAATATTTTTTAAATATCATAATTTTAATTTTGATTTTGGAAAAAAAATTGTTTAAATAGTCAGTAAAAAAATCTGATTTTTTGTCAAAATAAAATTTTGATTAATTCAAGATTTTGTGCTAGCTTGCTAGGTGTGCATTATAAATGATCTTGATTTCCTAATGTTAAGGGGTGCTTCTTGGACATGGGGCCTCATAAACATTAGATTTCGGAAAAAATTTAAGATTAAAAAGTCATTCAAAAAATTATAGAGTAGGCTTTGAGAAGCAATAATTGATTATGGTTATACATGTTACATTCTTTAACCATTTATACTTTTTCATGACCACAATTTTAGATGTGATAGTAAAAAAAAAATTGAAAGATTTTGATTTACTTTCATGTTTTTAATACTCTTAAGATCAAATATTATAAACTTTCAATCCATATCTAATTTGATATTTTTTTTTCCTTAAGTTTTTATGGTTACCATTTTTAAAAACTAATAAAGCTTATAAAAATTTGACTTTTTGATTTAGAGCAAAGTTCAAGGAGCTCAAAGAAGGCCTTAGGCATTGGAGGTTCATCAATACATGACTTTCATTCTGATTTTTTTTCTAAATTAGAGTTTGTTTGATGTGAAGGAATCTTGAATGTTGCAAAAAGCATTTAATTTTTTGTAGCTGCTACAAAAACACGTCATTCATTACCATATTAGATGATGGTTCAATTGACTTCTCTAAACCTCAAATTTCTATGTGGGTTTTTTTGATAGAGGGGTTCCCAACCCTTGCAATTGAACAAATTGTAACAAATTTGCATAAAGAGATTCAAATGACCAACAAGTCATAAGTTAACTTGAGACAATGAAATTCTAGTTGTTGCAAACTTTCAATTGACAAGAATTGTGTTATATGTCATCTTGATGCGGACATGTCAAAATATGATGTATAAATTCCATTTTGGCAATTCTCTACTAAATTTGCCCCTCACAAATGGTATTGTTTTCTATCCTAATTTCTCTTGGAAATGCTTTCATCAAATTTTTTTTATGGTGATGCTAAATTTGAGGATTTTGTTGCAACTTAGTAGGCATCTAATTTTTCTAATTTAAGAGATTAATATAGTACTTTCAATAAATATGATGAGAACCAAGGGTTGATATATCAAGACATTCCTATACTTTTGCAAAAAAAAAGTATTTGGTTTCTTACCATATAATAGAGTTAATTGTAAAATCATATAAACCCTGTCTTTATGGTGCTTCTTGTAATATCTATTCTAGATTGCATTTAAATTCTTAAGTTGCTTATTACCGAGTATTAAATAATTTTTTGACTTTTTGCATATTTTTTCTTATATCTTCATAAATATATATTTTTTACCTCAATTTAATCTTTTTTGTCATATAAAAGTGTGATTTTTAAAAAGTCAAACATTGGTTTGGATGAATGAAAATTTTGTGGTAAATAAAGTTTATATAAGTTTGCAACCTCTTTGTTCATCATCTACAATTGAGATGTTGAAGAACTAAGGTGTAAAATGTTTTGGAAATGATAATGAGCAAGGCATGGCTTACTCCATTTGAATGTCATCAAGGCATATTGCATACAATCTAATCACATCGAGTTGGCTTCTTCTTACATAGAGGTATCAAGTGGTGCAAATTTAGACCTCCCTTTAAGAAGAAAACTTGATGTGATTTGATTACATGCTAAAATGTCTTGTTTTCATTCACTTTGGTAATAAGTCTTGTCCTTTCACAATTAATTTTTGGCAATGTTGCATTCACTAAAAGTTGGCTTGAATGAATGGCTTTGTACGGGTCTAGAAGATGAAAAAAATATAATTTTTCATCCATTATTTTGTAGGAGGTGTTTGTACATATACTTTGAGAATGGTGTTGACTATTGCCTCATTGTGGTATTTTTTAACTTTTCTACATAAGAAGATGTTTAATCCTCAGATCACCATGTGGTGTATTTTGACATCTTCATGAAAATAAACTTTCTTAATATGAATCTAGCTACCAAAATGAAGCTTATTAAGTCTAGTTCCAACTCAAATTTGAAAATTTGAAAAGACCTGAAATCCAATATAATTTTATTGCAATTTGAACTTTGGATCTATTACCTAATTTTCTAATTTTAGAATGACACAATAAACGTTTTGCACCATGATATTTTAAAATAATACGAGAACGGAGCCCATTGCGATGCGACTGCAATGCAATACAATAGGGGCGCGATGAAAAAACGGGATGAAAAAAGTAGGATGAAAGTGTGACCGTTTTTGTGATAGGGGTCATGACCATCTGTACTTAATATAATAGATGTACACCTATGGAAAAAAATTCAGATTTTTTGAGTATATTTGTTCTTGGTTTGAATTTTTTTTCACTCTTATTCAAAATAGTCATAGTAATTTCAAATTTTCACAATTAAATCTGAAAACTTATAAATAGAAGACATGTCATTAAGTTACGTACCTGAAAATAAAAATAAAAATAATTTTTAAAAAATCATACCTAGTTTCTAATGGGAGCATATAAAGAGAAGTTTTAAAAAGTGGACATAGGCCCCTTTATTCAGGGTTACGGCGATAGGTTAGGTACCTGTCTATTCTCGAGCTATGGTCCCAAGCTCGTGCTTCTTGGCTATGGCGAAGCTTGCCGGATCGATCGGAAGGGCGGCTCGGGCAAGCACTTGAAATCGTATGGACGGATTGTGTGCGAGTTGGAATTTGCTTTGCTATGGCGCCGTGGAAATGGTTGTTTCCGGAGGGGAAGAAGCCGCAGGATTGCCCGTTTTGTATTCTGGCCTCGGGATCGGCCGAAGGCCGGACTCCCAATGTGTTGTTCCAGGTCCGGAAAACTTGCAATCTATAACTCTCTCTCTCTCTCTTGTTCATCTTTCAGCCTTTTCGTATATGTGTATATATATTTTTTTGCGTGGATCCGAGACAGAAGGATCGAGGAGTCGCTGTAATTTTGGAACTCTATGCAGAGGTAGGGTTAGGGTTTAGGGTGACTATATTTGAGATGGAGAATTCCCAGGCTTTTGAAAGTCGGAGGATTCACCTTCTCTCTCCACTTTGTGTAGTCAGAAATTATGAACTAAGCTTACCTGACACAGCCAACTTTCGTATGATCATAGAGAGAAGCTGTAGATGCCTCCAAAGGTTCAGAGTATGTCAGTGCTCGTTCTGACTCCTGTTGCTCCTTTTTCTCGTCCATCCTTGAACCTGGCTCTTCTCCTAACGGACCATGGGATTCGTGGTCCAAAATGACCAATTGGATTGATCATATGTTGAGTCATATAATTTGGATCGGCGCAAATTTCGTATCACTAGAATCAGGGTAGAGCTTTATTTGTGTTGGTAAAATAAAATGGGAAAAAAAAATCAATAATTGGACAAAAAAAATTCTCCACATGACCTACGCAAAATTGCCAACGAACATAAGGCGCAATTTTAGCCCTTTGATTCCTTAGGGATTAAGTTGGCTGGCACTTCGTTAGGGTTGCTCTTCTGCGTCGAAATTTGTTGTGGCTGTTAACACATGTTTTGATAGACCTCATGAGAACTGTCAATAATACTGATTGTATTGCTGTAGCATGGCGCCGTCTCAATTCTGATGCTGATTGTATCTTAGTTCCTTTAGTCGTCTTTTGCGACAAAGTTTACACCACATTATACGAAGCTGGTCACCAACTGCATGCAATTGATGAGCAGTTCAATGCGCAGCTGAAGTGGTATGGTGAAGAGTAGCATGCGAAAACTTGTGATCAGATTGGATACGTGGTCTTGTAGCAATACCCTCAGGAATTGGAAGTTGAGCGTGTCATTGTGTTTTGACAAAAGTGAACCGCTTTGACTACAGGATGAGCAAATAGTTGTCTTCGTTGATCGCAATCCGTCTGCCTATAGGTGGGTGATTGCATCGGTAAGGCCCGATCCTGTTGAGTGCACCGTAGTGCAATAATGCTAGAAGCTGATCTGAAATTCCTGCTAATGTTGGTATGTTTCAATCATTCTGTTTCCTATATTTTAGTAGTTTTATTTTTGTACTTCCACATGACATGTGCACCAAAGCAGTAGTCTAGAATTGCAACTGGATTGAGTTGTATGGGGTAACCGCCGACAGACGCACATGTGTTCTGATCATTAATAAATATTGATTATAAATTAATAAAAATACAATTTCTGATGGGATCAATATTTTTAACTAATGGATTATATGCATTTCAACATTATAATATATTATAAAGGGATCAGTATAATGTTATAATATTATAATGTTGGTATTTAAATAGGCATTGAAGTTTTGTAGATCTTCGATGAAGTTTTAGGCAATTGGATTCGTGTCAGTGGAACCAATGATAGAATGTCTGAAAAAAGAAAAGTCATTGCTTTTCAAAATTGTCTAGCTTTGCCTTGATATTGCTGAGGAAATTGAAGAGAAGAAAAAGGAAAATTCAAAAATTATTTTAGATTGTTTGCAGTTCGTCTGAATCCTTTTCTGCTGGTTGACCCGTAGGCATTACCTTGTGGTACCGAATAACCACATCAAGACTGTCAAAGATCTTCGACCGGGCGAAGCAGATTATGCCTTGGGTAAGCAATCAACCTGAATCTAGAGTAGAGAAGTTTATCCTGCGTGTCGCTTGCGAAATCCTAACTGTGGAGAACGCCCAATTTGGCAGTCGCTATATATATATCACTAAAGGTAGAGTCGCTGTTTGCGTCACTTTAAGCACTGAAATTAACACGTAGGAGTGATTTTGGGGAGATCTCTGCAGAGATGTGGAGAGTTCACTTTGGGTGCAAGTGCCAGATTTTGTATGAGTTGCTCATGCAGTTTTAGAGTGAGCGGTTGTAAATCATTAAAAGTGATACGAAATAACCCTATTTCCTCTCAAAGATAACTGGTTGCAGACAATCACCCAATCTTGCTTACACCCAACTTCTTAATTGAAGGCCATGCAAGTTCTGGTTTCTGATGGTATAAGAGATGGGATCTAACGGTTTTTAGTATCCTCTGCCTTACATGTGCATTTGATAATTTCAGTATCTCATATGCTCAAGCTAGGAAAGTCAACGTTACAGCGTGACGCGCCCGATGCTCCTAACTACAGGTTCAGACTGCTTACTTTTGATGGATTCCAGTATGTTTTTTTGTGATCGCCTATACCCTGTCCTGATTTTAGCGTGCCAGTAAATACTTCATCGGTTTGCTTGCTGTCTGAGAATGGCCTTCATCCCAACTTAGCACTTTATTTGCAGATTTGGCTTTCACAAACCTCCTTTCAACAGTGTCGACCATCTTCATCTTCACTGCATGGCCCTTCCTTACAATTCTGTGTAAGATCGTGGTCTCTCTACCAGCTTTTCATATGAAAGATTCCCTTTTTAGATTTACAAAGTTGTTCCTGGTAAATTATTGTTAATCTACTAGAACATCAGATCAAAACTACAATAATGATTATTTAACGTCAAGTTAATGTTGACATCATGTCAACAGTTGCCAATATAACATCAAGGACACTAACATTGCACTCACAATTAGTTATCAGCATTGGCATTACAAGAACATCGACTTAACCTTACCTCAACCTGACTAATAGATGAATTTAATGCCTATGACCTAAATTTTAAAACTTTGCCATTCTTTTGTGATATTTTTGTTCGAAACAATTGTGTTCCACTTGGCTTGGATGCAATGAATGTGATTCTTTTTATCCTCCCAAAGTTATTACTGAACTAAGAATTTGATGTTTTCAGATGGAGGCGGATGAAATATGTTGGTTTAGGTTGGTGGGGTGCATATGTTAGTGTTGAGCGAGTACTGCAGTACTTGGATCCTGGGAAGGGCATGAAAACAGGGGTTCCGTTGCGTGACCAACCAGAGGCTCCTGTATGATTAGAGACACCTCGTCAGTGTCTTCCCCTCGAATTCTGATCCTGAGAGCCTGCTCTGACTCGCCATTATGTGCGGCATTCATATATAATTGCACATGCCTCTGGCCGAGCAGCATGGGGGATCATCACCAGTTGTAAGTCGCTGCCTTGGTCCAGAAATAAGTGTCCAAATTGAGACTCATGTCTTTTCAGCTCCTTAGATCGGAGTAGGTCATTTCGGGACTTTCTTCTGTCCAATTTTATTCATGTTTTGACGAACACATGCAATGTGCTTCATCGACCCTCATGATATAGGATTTGAACCCGTTTGAATTATGACTTTTACAGTATATTAAATGAAATTGGTGTCAGAAGTTTCAGACATTTATTTTCCAGACGGAGTACGCTTCGCCTGCTTGTCAAGCTGGTAGCGTTGGAGCAATGCGGTTTGGGGTCCCACTCTGATTGTATGTTTTTTATATAATGAATAAAGTATCATTCGCCTTGTGAAGTATCTGCCGTCATTTTGGGGCATCGAGAATTATGCGCTGATATTGTACGTTCCTTCTGTTGATTGAGCAATGCAAATTCCTGTGCGGCGGTTGTCATTTCCGAGGAGACGAGAAGAAAGGACAAAAGATAAGGAAGATGCACCTGCTCTCTGCTGCTAACCTAGAAACACATACCTCGACGGTTAGAAAACCATCTAGGGTAAGGTAGAACCACCCCATAACCAATCAAATAAGCAATTGCAAATATTTCCAGAGGTGCTGAGATAGAAATGATGGGGATTGCCAAAAATTTGGTAATTTTATTGCTTGAACTAAAATCACTATGAATTTTGAAAGACATTTGGTCTGGACCAGTTTCCAATGTATAGACTCTTCCAATTATAACTACTTTCCTAGTCAGTACTTCCTACTTTTTTTGCTCACTACTTTGAAACATGTGTCATGACTTTACTGGTCTTAAATTTGAAAAGGAGAAAAAAAACATTCCAAGCTTTGGTTGGAAATTTATTCCAACTCAATGGTTGGAAATAACTACACCTACAGGTTGGTCTACGTGTGGACCAGTAGGGGTGCCACCTGTGTTTGCTTGTGTTTCAAGTTACTTTCAATTGGGAGAGAGAAGTGTTATGTTGTACACTTGTACTCCAGAGTACCCAATTTGGTAACAAACCTGCTAATTGTGAAGCCCACTTGTTTAGGAGGAGAATTTGTACTGAGGAATCAGTATGGTGACAAGTGATTACCAAATATTTGTGGGCAGATGCTAATGAATCAAAACCAAATTTTTACACTTGAATGAGTCCAACTTTTAACTTGGATTTAAAAAATACTTCTGCTTGGGTTTGTACCAATCTGTGAATTAATGTCTGTTTAACTGTTAAAGGACAAGCATCACTGTTTACCATGGAAATCATCTGTTTGGGTACTATGTGAATTGTTGGCTTAAGAAAATGAAATAGCACTCATTGGAAGACAAACTATTGTAGAAGACCTTTCTTTTTCACATAATATTTGGAGGATGAATAATTGCATTTTTTTGTCATTCATTGGCCAAAAAAACATCCTCCACGTTGTTTATGGGTTAAATTGGTCATTTCAAGACTTGTAGGTAATAGTAGAGCTCAAAAAAGTACATGTGTACACCTTGCCAATTGTATTGTACAGTGGGGGATAGTTCATTTACAGATTTTTGCATCCTAGCAGTTTTCAATGACCTCTCTTTTACACATAAAATTTGGAGGATTAATAGTTGCAATTCTTTGTCATTCATTGGTGAAAAAATGTCCTCCACATCATTTATGGGTTAAATTGGTCATTCTAAGATTTGTAAGTAATAGTAGAGTTCAAAGAAATACACGTGTACACCTTCATTGCAAATATATGTATAATTCTATATACAATGATAGTTGTAGAGCTTGCCAATTCTATTGTACAATTGGATACTAAAAGCTTACAAACTGCCTTTGGGAGCCATTCAAATTTTTTTATACAATGTGGATTATAATTAGTATTTTTTTGGTAAGAATAATTATCATTGCATCCTTACACAATCTTGATAAAACATACCCAAATTTCAATTTCAAAAATCCCAAACTCTATTTTTGATGAATTATTTCGTTTAAAATTCATGATTTTACATTATCATTGATTGAAAATCATTGGTGATGATTTTTTGAGTTTTGGTTGTATAGATATGTAAGAAACATCTATATGCACATCTTTCTTTTCCACAAGAATCTCCAAAAAAGCTTCAAAAATCCATCTATAGAAATTTTGTAAAATATATCTCTCTTTATTGTAATTAGATTTTTCTATTTGCACCTCACATAGTAACTAATTTTGTCTGTTTGAGCATAAAGGTACAATTACTTTGTCAAAATCAAGTAAAAATATAGAAATATCCATTTCTTCAAAGTTTGGTCATATGACAGTTTTCATTAAATTTTTTATTGATCATATTTTTGTTACTTAAGGGGATGTTTTTAATATAAAAGGTGTGGGTATGGATGTTTCTTACATATCCATGCAATCGAATTAAAAAATTTGTGACCAATTTTATTCAATAGAATATTATACAAAACCACAAAATTTGACTTAAAAAATTCATCAAAAATGGAATTTTGCTTTCTTGAAATTGAAATTTGGTGTGCTTGATTGGAATTGGGTAATATATTATGTACAAATCTTTGAATGGCTCTACAAGGCAATTTGTAAGCTTTCGATACCCGACTATATAACACTTTGGATGTTTTTTGTACTGTATCTACCATCTTTTGGTACCACCCTTCACCAAACTTACTTGCTTGCATTTGATTGGGTTTGTTTGAAATGAAAGTTTGTAGTTGTAGTAACGATACTTCATTCCATACCACTTGAATTGCTTGTTTGATTTTTTGCTTGTTTTTCACCCCATTGCAAAAAATCTTTGACTACTTTCCCAAAGTTTTCTATGAAATAGTAGATACAATATAAAAAAATTCAAATTGTTGTATGATTTTATATTATTCATTAAAGTGAAAATTGACTGAAATTTTTGTTAATGAACCATACCCCACTGTATATTCAAGTTTTGCCCTCTTTGAAGTTATTGAAGTCTTTCCTAAGGTAATTTCACCTTAAATCACATGCTTTTTAAAATTGCACATGTTACATTCTTGCCTAAAATGTACTTTCAATATTCATGAAAGTCTGGTTGTTTATCCTAAACCCTATTTTCACACTAGTAGAAAATTTAGTTTTTTTGTTGTTTTGGTCGCGTTGATCCGGTCAAAATCTGACAGAAATTTGTTGAAATTTGTTATTTTACAAAACGCATCAAAGCCAACAGATATTTCTACAAATATTTTTGTTTGTATACATCAAGAGGGTTATGAGTCCTAATTCCAAACAATACCTAATTCAAAAGTAGTGCAATAATTCTTGTACAATAACAATAAATACTAATATAGTGTCAATTGTTGAGAAATTAGTGTGGGGCAACCTAATTTCACTATTTTTGTGTAGCATTTTTTTTGGTGTTTGTTCTAAATGTGACTTTCAAATGCATATTATTGTTCTCATGGATAATTCTCATGGATAGTTCTCATGGATTGTATGGTGTCCATTTGTGGTCCCATTTGTTGAAGTTAGGTGAAGTGTAAAAATTGTACAACTTTCCGAGCCCAACATTTTGTACATGTTTTTACAGGGCAGTGATCATTGCCACAGACCGATCTGCACACAAGTATGACACTGTGGGCACAAAGCAAATTAATTTCTTGGTCCTCGGTCCTTGGTCCTTGGTCCTTCGCCTGAGAATATTTCCAAAAACTTCTCATAGCAAATATTAACTTTTTGGGCATTGTAAGGTAGTGTGCTGTAAAATGGACCCTCTCCTTCATATGGACCCTAGCTTTAGGGTGAGAATGGAGATGAGGTAATCCTTGAATGGACCACTTCAGCAATTGAATGCATCTAGAAAAAATTATTTTTCCAATGCAAGAGACAGTCATAGTCTTTGATTTCTGCACATCTCTTCACAAGTTGCAAGTGGAAAGATTTTGGGAGACTTATGGTCACAAATAGATGCCTGTGATTTTCCTTAATCTTTGAAAATTTATAAGTAATTCAAAAATGCTTGGAAAAATACAAAATTACTTGTGTTAGGTTCCATGTCTATTTTTCTTTCTTTGAAAAATGATACAACAATACTTTTGTCTATGAAAACCTATGAAAAAGGTCGCTTTTATAGCATACTACTTTACTCACTTAAGGCATTGAGTACACCCAAGCAATCGCACCTTACTTGAAAACTGCCATCATTACTATGTGTACATCTCTAAAATCAAATATGTACCTATGTGAAAGAAATGATTTTAGAACATCTACAAAAAAAATTGATCCTTAATTTATAACTTTTGCATGTGGTATCCAAATCTCTTGTTTTTTTTTGTTGTGATGGAACCTCCTTTCACTTGCTAATGAGAGCACTTAAATAGTCTAATAAGGTGGAGGCATCCATTTCCAACCACTGACTCATACCCAACCTATTGGATGCAAATATTTCCAACCAAGGCTAGAACATATTTCCAACAAAAACTTGGAATGTTCTTTCCCTCCTTTTCAAGATTAGAACTAGTAAGGTCATGGCACATGTCCCAAAATAGTGAGCAAGAAACCAAGAAGTAATGAGCGGGAAAATAGTTCTTAAATGCTTGTAATTGGAAGAGTCTAGAAATTGGCTAGGGGTCCAATGAAAGCATTTTTTGCCTCCCAAAATTTACAGTAATTCCAATTCAAGCAATAAAATTACCTAAATTTTTGCAATCCCTATCATTTCTATCTTTGCACATAAGAAGATATTTGCCTTGCCTTGTACCACTACAGATCACGTCTAGAATACCTTATTTGATTCGATATGAGTGTCTCCACCTTAATAGCAACCAAGCACAATAGTGAAAAAGTGGCCGCTTGAGGGTACCCACCTTCGTCGTATGATTTGATATCAAACTCGATGGTTATCAAAGGGTTTCCAATCTCTTGTGGAATTAACCCCTTAAGGATGTTGTTGTTTTCTGTACACTCTCCCTTGTTGTAAACAAAAGGGGGAATTGAGTATCACGTGAATCTCATTCAAGCTATAAATTTTAGACCAAGTCACAAACATACTACTTGGTCAACCTAAAAAAAATTTAGAATGTTCGAATGTTCAAAGAGGATCAAATAAATTCAATATACGGACAACATACACGAACTCTTTTGGAGGGCAACATCCCTTAAGGGGGTTGCTATTGCATGAGTGCAATGAGGGGCAAACCCACGCAAAGGCCCCCACGACTGGACGGACATATTCAGCGTTTTCGTGGAAACCAGAAGTACGACTTGTCCCATTTATGGTAGTTTTTTCGCCACCCAAATACTACTAGACTGTGTCCTTTCAACTGGTCTGTGGATTTTTTCTAAAAAAATTTAAATTTTTTTTTGACCACCAGCCAGGCCTCTTGAATGCCTTCAGAGCACTCAATTGGGTTGATTTCACACAAAAGTTTGGGTTGATTTTACACAAAGTTTTGGACTTTGCAGGCTTGAAATCAAAAAAGGCAAATATATAAAATTGAATTAAGTATGCAATGCAGTGCCACGACCCATGTCACAAAGTCCGTCACGTTTTCATATATATATATATATATATATATATATATATATATATATATATATATATATATATAGACTATTTGTTATTTAATCCAATTCTTACAATCTAAAGATCAAAATGGATTTAATTACTTGCAACAACATTGTCACCATAGGTATTGAAATTTTTCCATTTCATACTAATTAAAGTTTATTTTTCAAAATTCAATTGTATAAATTTGTACTAGTCTATTGTAGAAATGTGTGGAAATTTTTTTAGAAATGTTGACTGCATGGATTGAAAGATTATGACGTTTGAAGTCAAAAGAAAAAGTTTTTTTTTTGACCTTGCTTGACATGGCCATCAAACTTCAACTCCTCCTAGAGTGTTATTTTTCACTACATATAGTTATTTTTAACATTTCATTTTGTATACATGTAAATTACATACTTGCCAAATTTCAAAAGTAGAGGAGGAATTTTGCACATGTTGCTTGAGTTGCCTAAAAAGTTTAGGACAACATAGCTTTTGACTTGGGCACCCAATTGGGAAAAAATAAAATAAAATTCCCAATAAAGGGGGATGTGTTCACATCTTGTGTCAAAATTTAATGAACATCAAACCCAAATTGACTTCATGCATAACTACCCAAGATCTCTTGCGTACGTTGAACGGTCACTTGGTCCTTTGTGGGTTAAGGTAAGACCTCAAGATTGGATATGAATATTAACTTCTTTTTACTTTTCTTTGTATTGAAATGACAATTTTGGAGTAGTTTTTAGTCAAACAACATTATCATGAACCTTTGGGAGTTGATTACCAATGACTTTCAAATACCCCTAACATTGTTTTGCTAATTGATAAGTTATTAACCTCTTTTCAACAATGTTAGGATAAACCAACCCATGATAGACAAAAGGCCCATTATAGACATTAGGAAACAACCCATCAAAGTCTTGCATCAATTCATGGCAAAAAAAATTCGATAAATAAGATTTGTACTACATAAGGTTGATTTAAGGTGAAAACACCTAATGTTGTACTTGCACCCACTCTTGAAAAGTAAACTTCCATTGAACAATATCCTCCAAAGGTGCCTCCAACTACACTTAATTGTTTACTTTTACGTTCTTAAGTGTTTCCACCTTAGTGGCCACAATGAATATTTTAGGTGGTAGAATAATAAAGTAATTAGTGACCACAATAGGAATTTCCACCTTTTAAGTGTAAATTCATTATACAAAGTAACTCTAATAAGCCTTCATGGTGTGGCCATATTAAGAAATATTGTGACCACTTTAGATGAGTAAGATGACAACCATTATATGTACTTTTTGTCGGTTCTAAGATAGCCTCAACACTCTTTTGGGCCAATTAGGCAACACACTTCAAAAATTCATTATAAATTCATACTTTGTTGAAAAAATAATAATTTCAATTCCTCTCACCATTTCTCTTACAATTCATTTTTTTAACAATAGCATGAGGGCCAGTGATCTCAAAACTAGTTCATGGAATTTAGTGCAACATGCTACCTTCAAGACAAACATGCATCAACTTCGTCTACTTTGAGAGTGATTAGTATTTAAAAAAGAATAGAAAAGAAAAGATTCTGCAAGTTGTAAAGGATCATAGGGAGTACTACAACCTAAACCGACCAAGGAGATGCTAATTCCAAGGTGGACGAAGTTGCAAATTGGCTATCGAATTCTATTGGTTGTTGCAATCGTGGCTAAAATCTAGTTTTTTTTTCATGGATTTTCTCCGATGTCAATTTAGCTAGCGAAAACTTTTAGTAGCAATGGGGTGAATTTTTTAGCGAGTTTTTTGAACCGGCTAATGAGGGCCAACTCAATAAGGTAGAAAGGCACCCATTGGCCGTCACTTTAAGAACTCCCTCGTGTATCAATGGTGCACATTTTTCTTTCTAGAGTGTACTCCATTGGTACATGATGGCAGAATTGGGTGCAAAGGGTGGGAAATGGGTGCGTCTACCTTTCTTAGTAGTTCACGGGCTTCGTCAATGTGACCAAATTCCAATGTTAGAATTCATAAAACGTGCACGACACAAACTTGTGTATGGAGTTGAGGGATCCCAAAACTGGCTAAATTTTGCTTGGTTTCTACTTAATTTTTTTCATGCCCTCGGTGTAAATTCAAAAAAAAATCTTCCAAAAATGAACATTTGGCGAATTACCCTGAACCCATTCTGGGAATCACTGTGTTGTACTTTTGAGCGGTGGGGTGTCTTTTGAACGGTCCCGGGGCCTCCGAGATCCGTCAGTGTGACGCAAATTCCAACGACAGAATTTCATTGGTGAGCCCGAATGCTTGTCTGAATATCAACGGGCTTCGATTTTTGGACAGCCGTCGCTCATCAGGATGTGTGCAACAGGGACATGAAAAAAATGGAGTCAGTCAATCATACAGACGGAGCTTCTCATTCCTTTCATTGAAATTGTCCAAAGCGAGGCATATAATATACTCCCTCTGTCCCAAAATGATCTTCCTGTTCCCCTTTCATTTTACTCACTGCAATGAGCTTGGTGTTTCATTTTGAAAAAGGGCTCCGAAACTTAACCTCTGAGCGCCACAGTCCAGGGAGATTTTTAGCTTAATCGACTAAAATCCTACATTTTCTGAGACCAAACGGTTGCTTGAAGCATTCTCTCAGCTAGACCTTTATAAAATAGAGAATATTCTCTGATTATCCTCTTAAATGATCGGGTTTTTTCTGAAGATTTTGAAATCCATTTGGAAATTCTCAAAATCAACTAGCTAGCTCGTAACTAAATGCCGGTACTCCCCGTACATTGCTGAGCGCCCAAGGTAGAGGAACCTATTTCAGACAGGCCCCCATTCTGGTTTCGAAGAATCACCTATTCTGGATAGCAATTGAATGCACTGGTTATTGAGAAAGATTCTTTATTGGTACTTTCTTGTTCAATCGTCTCTCTTCTTTCTTGGCTTAGGGAAAGTGCCAAAGGTAACCACAATAGGTGAGTCTATGAAACTAGAATGGGTCCGGATGGAAAACCTATTTTTAATTTCAATAAAATATTCATTCTAGGAGGAAAAAATTCTGTTTTTTTGGGTATTCTTTGGCAACCTTATTTTTGCACACCCTGAAATAATACGCTCCATGACTTTCCCAAATAATACACACTGAAATGCTTAAGTTATCCGAAATAGGTACTTCTACCTTAGAGCAAATTCAGTGAAATTCAGACCTATTCGACTTCATTCCGCTCAAGTTTTCTCCTAAGAAGAGATCCATGTAATCCAACCGTACCGATTGGTAGTTAAGAGAGACCCGGAGGTGTGGAGAAAATGACATGTTCTTTGACTGTACTACTGAAAAGATTATAGTAGTCAAACAAGAATGTTTTTCAAAATGGAGATTTTGACCTCTCAAACGCTCGGGGGTTAAAGATGGGAGTACACCAAACCTTGAGGTAAATGAGCCCATTGCGTACGCAAATGGGAGCAAGCCCATTGTGGACAAAATTATAATAGTGGTGGACATCCGAATTCTAAAATGTACACCAATAAGATAATTTCGCCCACAATGGGCTCCCTCACCTTACTTACAACTTGAAATGGATTGAATAACGCTATTTTCAACATAATGTCCCACACATTTTGTCCAACTACATGATTGTTTGGGGGACGAAGGGAATATGATTACCATATTGACATAAGCACTATCTAAGTAGGAGATTTGCAAAAAGAGTGTGTTTATGTCATTATGCTTATCTTGTTTCCGTGTGATTAATATTCTCACGATTATTTCTAAACATTTTTTAAAAATAGTATTCTCAATTTATTAAAGTTGATGTATATGTTGTGTGGACAGTGGATCAATTGTGAAAGCTTATTTGAGTGTAGGGTGGCCCTTTCAATGTCACTAGTTGGTTTGAAAAAATGTCTCACTATAACCTATGTATTTATAGCAAAAATAAAACCAAGCCTTGCATAAATTATGGAATTTGACATCTAAATATAATCATAGCCTAATTTGGTTGAGTTCGGTTTTGTAAAGGTCTCATGCATCAATTAAAGGTCCTATCACAAGTTGAGTTTGAATGACACTTTTGAGACCACATACAATTCATTAAACCTTGAAGTAGAATAGAAATAAATTCTTAGGGAGTTGAAATTTATTCTTGTACCTATTGAGTTTTCCATCTCAATGATGGCTTGTAGAAAATCCAACTCACTTGTAATTTGCACATTCAAAAGGTGAATTTATAAAACTCAACCAAAAATTCTAATAGAGATTTATTTGCATGGAAGGCCAATGAAATTTGTATTGTACTTTCAATTTGGGAGAGTCTTTTCTAATTTTTTTATTTTTCAACAATAGTATTTATAGATGTTCAATTCACATTGTTCAAAAGATATGCTATAATCCATATTTGCATTCACATGTACATATTTGTATTCATATATGTATTTGGATGTATTTGGACATTAAGATTCTAATTAGTAATCAATCATGTGCTTCCTAATCTACATGATGCTCCCACCTAACACAATTGTATCTTTGATAATACTCACCTTTCTCAAACAAATTATTATATATATTGTATATCCTAAATTTTTATGATTAGCTAAAATTTCACCTTATATAGATCAGTGCAAAATAGTCAAAGACTTAATCACAAAATTGTTGCCGAAGACACTATGATCCACATGTGTGCAACAACCACAAAATGATTGCACAATCCCTAAACAACATTTTTTTGGCAACATAGCAATTTTGGGTAGCTCACTACGAATAGAAATTTTTTTCTTTGGAATTTTCACACAACATGTGCTTGAGGAGTAAATTTAAGGCCCAACAATTTTCATAATTTTTGAATACATGATCAAATAATTATTGTATGATACGTAGTTTTCAATGATTGGTAGGTAACTCAAGCAACTAAAAAAACTTTTTTATAAATCACTTTTTTAAAAAATAAAAATTTGAAATTGTTTTTTAAGATCCATATATACATGGAAAGCTTTGAAACATTCCATATTGATTAATGAGATGAATTTTATGAGGAGTTGTAGTTTGTAGGTAGTTTGCAGATAGTTATAGAATCTCTATTCTAAAATAAGCTTTGAAGTCTTTTATTTAACTCAATTTTCAATATTTTTGAATATATTTTTTTTAAAAGGTTAAAATTGTTCATTACAACATTACAACCATTGGAATTGACATTTTTCAATTCCATAAATAAATTGTTAACAATTTAGTATTTTGAATCATTCTCTACTTTTTTCTACTTACTATTTTTTCCTATATGTTGTACAATTTCAAATGATTTGAAAATTTTCAATCATGTAGCCAACTTGCCTTGAAAAATGAATTTAAAGAAGAATGGCCATTCTGGGTATTTTTTTTACAAATGTGACCTTGTGAAGTGCAATTACTTGTTTTTTCACAAGGCCTAAAAAAGAATTTGTGTCACTTCAAACACTAATATCTTGCAATTTACATGGTGAAATTTTTTGAAATTTTTCCTTCATCATTCCAAATCAACATACTACAAGATCCTACAGTTACATGTGTCCAAAAATGTTTTTTTTTCTATCTAAAACTTGGTACTTGTACTAGAAATGGTAGTTTGGGACCATTTTTGGTGGAAACACAGTCAAATACCTCTAGTGGTTTAACTTAGAAGGATAAAGCCCTACTACTAAGACAGTGAGCTCTAAAATATCACATTCTTATATGAATAGGTGCACTCTTTACCTCTACAGTTTTTAGGTAGTCATTCACTGGACACTTTGAGTCATTAGACACTTTCAATCCTTTGCACTGGTTGAGGGTTACAATTTAACCCTTAAATATCGAGGCGGATGTTTTGCATCCGATGGATGACAAGAACTTCTCCTGTAAAGGACAAAAATGCAACTATTCATCCTCGGAATTAGGGGTGGAAACTTGGGAAATCTTCTATAGTATTTTGACTCCCAATGATTATTTTTTTTTTAAAAAACTAGATGACATCACACAGTTCCAAAAGGGCTGATTTCCACGGTCACCAGCCCAACGTTTAAGGGTTAAGTGATTGTTTTTTATAAAAAAAAATGTAAACTGAACCTTTGATTTTAATTGAAAAATTGATCAATTTTTTTATTGAAAAAACATGATCCGACAGGTGGAACGAAAGGCGCACTTCCTTCCTGCATTGATCTTATCGGTTGCTCCAATTTGGATTAACTTAACTTAGCCCAGACTATTAATAAATTAGCTTGACCAATGACCAGCACCCGGAACCTTCTAGAAGATTCCTGTCGACCGACCTACAGGCTCCAAGCTACAAGAGATTCCAGGCAAATTCATGAGTTGGGACTTGGGCTTGGTGTTAACTACCCTTGAAATACGAGCTCGGCACCATAGAAACCATCCTTTTTGGTTTAAATTTTTGTTGAAGAGAACTTGTTAGAGGTCAAACTACTCGAAAAGATCTCTCCTTTTCATATGTGAAATTCCAAAGATGAGCATATGCACTTCTGTCTTACATAGAAGGATTTCGTGTCATCCATTAGACACTTAGTGTTTGCAAGAGAGTTACAAGGTTACGTTAGCCCCATCAGCCTAAGGGCCCCTTTACATGTATCGGTCATTGGGGGGATTGCATAGCAAGTGCTACAGGAAAAAATAGGCAATGCACTTTCATGTGGCCCTGGTGGTGGAGAGGGAAATAATTAGAAAAAGAAGTTACACGTCTTAGATTCACTAGTCTTCACCAACGAGGTTGTTCACCGGTATCGGTGAAATGTCAACTCCTCCTTTTCCAACTTGCCTACCCTGGCAAGATAATCGGTGGAGCCACTTTTGTCTTCTAGCTTGAATTGGCTGTAAATTTGTCCACTGGGCGAGCATGGACAAGAGGTCCTAAGATTCTTATGAATCTCATTGTCGAGAAGGATCCATCACAATTCTCAAAGCTCCAGAACTCTGTAAACATATCCACTAGTGGTTCAAGAAAAGTTTTTAGTGTCGAAAACTAATTTCGAGGGCATGTCATAAAATTACCCTACTAGTTTAGGGTATTTCCATAGGTTTGGCAAAAGTCCATCAAGTCAAAATATGGGTTATTTCTTCAACCAGCCTAAGATGGGTGCTAAGGACTAATAATGTTTGATGAATTACTTTGGAAAAACTATAGGGACAAAGAAGGCACCTATTCATCCAAGTATTTGATAATAATTAAGTGACTAGCTACCTTGGTATTAGGAGCATATTTATACTATTAAATCCCATATTTATACTAAAAAAATCACTTTCCATTTTGACCAAGTTAAGGAAAAAATAAATTCTAAACACTCTCAATTGGTTGAGAGATTATAAATGGTTTCAAGGTTGACCATTAAGTGTACTCACACATTTTTATTATCTTTGTATGTTTCCGAAATCCAAACGCCCCCTTCCCATCTGAATTCACTCAATCTAGATTGCACTTACACCTCATCTTATAACCTTTCACATTCAAAAATTTATTACTACACCACCATCTCTCTAAAATTTACTTTATCATTTTCATTTTACTTCATAAATAGTTGTTGATGTACAAGAACTTAATAAATTTGAGGAGGTGGACGATTTTAGAGCAAGTACGCTTTTACCTTAATGTATGTGCATCCAAATGTAATAGGAGTCATTTATGAACATTCTAAAATGGAATAAAAATTCACTAATCCCAATAGTGAGGTTGTTTTAGGAAGAAAAATAAACCAAGTGAAACTTTTTGTTTTGAAAAATTGAGATATTGCATTTAGAAATGAATCCTACAAGTAATTTTTCAAGAAGATGCTTAGATTGCCCCCCAAACAAGATTGTCTGTAACTTTGTTATAAGAAGTCCAAATAGAATAGATTGAAGCTTTCTATGTTGACATAAATACAATCTATGAGATTTTTTTTTTAATTTCAAAATTTCAAAATTTTTTGGCTACCCCTCTCTCCTATTTTGAGCTTATTTGGGCAAAAATTTTGTTCTTGGGTACCGATTGAAAAAAAATTATATTCCCATAAAGGTAATCAATTTTCCTATCTTCAAAAAAGACTTCAAAAAATCATGACAAAAATGCAACCCTTAGGTACTTGTCCAAAATCCCATTTGTTCTTCAAAGGGACAATGATCCTTTAGGAGTTAATATGAAGAAGAGAAGGGTTACTATAATTTACAAGAAAATCCATCTTAAAGCAAATAAATAAAGTAACCACTCTTAATTGTGTCCAAATAAGTAATTGAGCATTGTTATTAGTGTTAAATTGGCTAAATTTTTGTTGGATTTTTTTTGGAAGTCAAAAGTGGATTTTGAATTCTCTTCTTATGCATTTTTCAAAACCATATGAATAAAATATTAATTAATTTAGTGTAAAAATATGTGTATCCCAATGAATCCCTAGGCTTTTATAAATACAAACAATTCATTTTATACAAGAATCTATACAACAACATGACATTGTTAACTAACCTAAAATATCCCCTCTTGGAGATTGGAATAATTGAGGGAGCAAAAGGGGACCCCAATGTTGGATAATAAATGTTATTAAGGTTGATTTTAAAAAGGGGTCACGATTAGGTGTAGTTACCTTGCACACATAGTGTGATGAATAATTGTGATGAACTAAATTGGGAAAAATTGCAATGTTACTCAACAAAACTTTACACAATTCATGAAACTTTTTTTAAATTTCTATGTTGTAACTTTATGACTACAAGTAATGCCCTCACTCTTGAAAATATGATGATACTAAATAATGATATAATAGAGAAGAAATAAGGAGCTCTATAGTATTGTAAATTGCATGAATTTTCATCCCTAATTTATACTCCTTATGCCTCAAAATAAATTTGTAGCCTTTTGATTAGTTTTCCACTAGAGACCATGGATTCATTTTAAAGCAAAGGTAATAGCAACCAAACAGATGGTAGCTACACTACACAAGGTCTTCAATATGTTTAGCACTAACTCACTTTTTGAGTAAGTTCTTCATTAACTTTCCCACATGTAGTTTTTGTCAATGCATTACTTCTTTCCAATTTTCTTATCAAACAGGATTAGAAAAATGCTTCTATTTCAAATTTCAAGAACTATAATCTTGCATTTACTTTGTAACAGTTTTTAGGTAAGATTTCACAACAAATTCTTTAGTTGTTGTACATTATCTTATTAATGCTAGAAACATACCATAGTCTTTAAGGATTTATGAAAAGTTGAGCTATATTTCTGAATCAAGCTTTCATTCTTTTTCAAATTTCAAATTGTTAGACTTTACAATACAAGGTATCCAAAGTATGTTCTTTAAATGATGGAGAGGTAGTGTTTAGTCAAGTTGAATCCTTAAGCACATAGTTCTTCATTCCTCAATTCTACAAATTGAATGTATTTTACATCTTCATCCATTTTCAAATGTCATGGCTATTGCACCAACATTCTAGCATCTATCCTCAACATTAGTTCTATTGATTCTATTACACATGGGTCTTTGAATGTATTACCAACATAGCCATAAAAACACCACTACAAAAGTACAAATAGGATTATCAAATGTCTTCAATTTCACAATTGGCATAACATAGTTGAAATGTGATACTCTTTTATTAATAAATGGTTTTGAGTTCTTTCTAAAGATGGTTCAAAGATGCACTCAATGACTTTGTAACATTATAAGTATAACCAAAGAATGCACCTAATCATCCAATAATTGAATCATTTTTTAATGCTACAAAAATTCTCCAATAAATATAATTTCTTTGGGAAAATTCATGATTTTCATTTGTCTTCAAGTATAAAATAGGCTCTAGTTGTAACGCCAATTTAATTGATTCTAACTATATACATCGTTTTTGTTTTTTTTCATTTAAAAAAAAATGAAAAAGTAGTGATATAAAATGTTATAGTGGTGCTCCAAATTTCAACATTCATCCACATATTGGATAGAAAATATCACATTAGCACATACCACATGTCTATAATTCGTTTTTTCTAGTGATTTCATCCAAATTATTATTTTTGGTGTAGTTTGGCACCAGAAAGCCAAAAAAAAGAAGCCCTAATGTACATTAGCTTCATTAATGAATTTTGGTAGATCTTCCTAAGAGTATAAAGTACTAAATGTAGGTTCCTTTTTGGACAATATTTTCATATTTCAATAATCATTTTGAATTTACAATTTTTTCTATAGAAGAATTGAATTGAGGATCTAGAATTTTTTTTTAAATAACTTAATTTTCACTCATTAGAAAACTGTTAAATAGAAGTAGGTTTAGAAAACCAAACCATTTATAGCTAGAATTGAAATACACTAATCTCAATGGAGAGATTGTTTTAGCAAAGATATCTTAACCTTGTGAATTTTTAAGAAAAAAAATTGTGAAAATTGAATTCAGAAATGAATCTTATAAGTTATTTTTTCAAGAAGATGCTCTAATTGCTTAAAAAATAGAATTGTCTATAACTTTCACATAGCTAGTCCAAATGAAATGAGTCAAAGCTTTCCATATAGTTAATAATACAATGTACAAGAAATCAATTTTAATTTTTTAATTTTAATTTTTTGTGTTTTTTTTCTATATGTTGAATTAAATTTTGGCCGTATTGAGCTATAACTTTTGCTCTTAGGCACCAACTGAAATAAAAATTATATTCTTAAAATCTACTATGTTTTATTACCTTTACAAAAAGTTTTAGAAATCACAATGAACATTAAGAATATATGAGTTTGCCTAAATATCTATTTTGTCCCCCAAAGGATTAATGGGACTTCAAGGGTTAAATGGTTGATCCATTTCAACATAGGCTTCATTTAGGTCAATCTTTTTGACAATAATTGATCCTTAAAAAGACATTTCATATTAGAGCTTGGTCAAGCTTCATTGGATATATATATTAAATTTTTTAAAATATTTTTCATATGTAGTAGTACATGTCTAAATTTTAATCTCATTTTTTTATAATTAAAAACATCAAATTGAATTTACATGATTTAAAAAATATATTTTGGTAAAAATATATTAATTAGAAGATTCCTTTAAATAGTATAAATTTTTTCAAAAAAATAGAAATAATAGTGAAAAACATCATGGTATAATTGATGTTCTCTTTAAGCTTATACCAAGAGAAATTCGATAAAAAAAAGTTTACAATTGGTGTATTTTGAACTTTGTATCTTCAAAATGTCACAAAAATTATAATTTTAGCAATTAAAAAAAATCAAATGGAGTCAAAAAGAAGATTATTGTAGCTACATTTTCTTAGCCAAGCATACAAACATTTAGAAATCAAGAACTATGTGAAAATTCATGCTTTTACTTTGAAAATGTCGTTGGTCTTGCAATGTATTATAAGGATTAATTAAACCTTCCATCATAGAAATTTCAGATTCTCTTGAGGGCTAGCAAGGCTTGACAAGGCAGTCTAATTTGGGAGCCCTACTGCCTCACCTTGTGTGAATATCATAATTGATAAAGAGTATATCTCCATTTCTTATTTTGTAGTTGTAAAAAGATACTTGCAATGCCTTTAGTTTAACTGTGATTTTGTGGTTGTTCAATGTGGATACAAATGATAACATCTCTTTTAAATATAAAACAATAATTGCCACATCCCTCCTCCATTAAACTACTAATACTTGTTAATCAATGCTATGAAAATTGGGTGTATCAATGAGGAGCAACAATAGGGAAAAAGTTACTGTGTAGTCAAAATAAATGTAATCCAAGGATCCCCTTTTGGCACTTCTCAGTAGCCTTCCAGAGAGTCTAGATTTTTTTTAAGGTAGCAGTATCTATAACCATCACTTCTAGAATCTTGGAAAATCTTGGGGAAGTGAATACATGTGATTACAAGGATGTCCTACATTTGAATATCAGATGCTACTATGGTTATTAGATGCATTTACCATTGGCTCTTCAAAAAATTTACAACTTATACTCAATGTCCAAATGAAAGTGCACAAGAATTATTTTTATCTTGCTAGTAGGATGTGTATTAGTAGACGTCATGTCCAAAAACCTTAAATTAATAGTTATGGGTGCAACTTCCTTATCCCTCAAACCTTAAACGATGATCCGGTCATTATGGGAAATCATCTCTTTGGGTACTGTGTGAATTGTTGGCTTAAGAAAATGAAAAAGCACCCATTGGGAGACAAGCTCCTGTAGAAGACGTTTCCTTTTTTGACAAAATTTGGAGGATGAATAGTTGCACTTTTGTTCTGCATGGAGAGATTCTTTGTCATTCATCGGATGAAAACGTCTTTGGCGTTGTTTAAGGGTTAAATGACACTGTAGCCATTTTCCGGCCGATGAATAATAAGGTAGTAATATCTTTTTGTGTAGGACAGAAGTGCGACTATTCACCAACCAAGTTTTGTGTGAAAAGGGAAAACCATGCATAGTAGTTTGACCACCAATAAGCACTTTTGATTTTTTTTGAAGTATATGATGTCACACGGTGTGAAAAGGGATGATTTCCACGGCCACAGGCCAGGCGTTCAAAGGCTCTTTCATGCTCTTTCTTCTTCTTCTTCAGTTCAGTTCTTCTTCTTCAGTTCCATGTTTCATCCACGGAATGTAACCAGTGAGCTTCATCACTCTCAGCTGCAAGGATCCGTCGCTTTGCGCAGTGTCCCACATAAATGAAAAAACAACAACTGATTGAAGTAAAAGTCTACGACGGGTAAGAACAAGACAAAGTCTAGATCACACCAATTCCAGCTACCACGGGCGCCCTTCAATTTGCTTCTCTTTCCCTGGCGATGAAGGCGCCACATGGGGGGGGCCGCGAAGACTCGTTCAACGACCCTGCACCCTCGCCAACCAGCCACATGGAGTGGCAAACCCATTTGCTTAGAAAATGCCGGCTAAATTTACACAGAAGATATCAATTTTCCATTCGCAACTGACTGAATGCCGCCCTTTTCATGGAAGCAGTTGAATCCACCACCCTCTTTTCCAGTAATTTGCGGTGGTTTTCCTCCATTTTCAGTGTTTGTTTCTGAATCTCTGGCTCAACAGTTTTTTTTTTTTACCATTCTTCACAATGGAGATTGGAGACAGACGGACTGGGTGACTTTTTGTGCCAGAAATGGAAATGGAAATAGAGAAAAAAACCCACCCAAAACAATAGTTATTGATTGCCACTCCCGCGACATTACATTCCAAAATTTGTGTTGTGGGAAAATCCCTGTTTTCCGGCCCATTCAACTTGAGTTTCTCCGTTTGCTTGTTCTCCCTCGTAACACTCACCAGGACGCGCTTTTGTGTTTGAGTGAGTGAGTGCTTTCCCTCACTTTCACAAGCTTGCATCAGTCACACAATTTGGGCACCAGAGCAAACTTGCGAGACATTCTGAAAATTTCAGCAGGGGAAGCAGATTGCTAAGTAGTAAGGTAGAGTTGGCGTTGCGAACGCGACATTGGTTCAAGCTACGGAGGCCTTGGGTTGGGTTTTAATCCTTGAGGTTGAGTTAGTCAGGGATTTGTAGATCGTGACGTTAGTCGAATTCGTTAAAATTGCGTGTTTCGATCGCAAGTAGTGTGAATTTGAGTGCCCAGAGCTCTAAAAATTAGTAAGGCTAGTACACACGCCACGGGAATACGATTTTCGATACCTGAGTTCGAGTTTGTGAGGGATTTGTAGACGGTAAGGGTGGCCAAGCCTAGCCATACGAATCCGCTGAGAAAAAATGGCGTGTTTCGAAGCGCTCTACTTATGAGATTCAAGTGCTCGAAAAACTAGGAGTTTTAGTGGAGATTGCCAAGGGGACTGAAACTGCTCCGATTTCGCCATTTGAACGATAATCAGTTTTTATTTGTGTTGATGCAATGTCGACGACGTGTGGAACGAAGCAGCTTCACACGATCACAGACGTGGACGTGCAATGGACGTGCTGATGAATTTGGAAGTAGGCAGAAATTGTTGAAAATCGGTGAGTAGTAACGAAGTGATCGTCTCAGTCTAGAAAAAAATTCCTTCCAATTGTCTGAATCGGCGAAATCACGAAGAAATTTACAGATCTGTGGCAGATTTCGATCTCTACTTTTTTGAGAGATCGAGTCGTCATCAAGGTTTCTCTCTATGAATATCTTACGGGTGCGATGTACCTCCTGGAGCTTGTCAACTCGGCGTTCGAAACGAGGCGACCCACAGGAAACCTGGAGCTTGTGGATCTGTCGTTAGAGAAGAAGTATCACCCGCCGGAGCTTCCTGTGGCAAAACGGAAGGAGCACAGCAATGGCCACTCACAGAGTTCTCGCATGATCAATGGTAATGGAAATGGGACTCACACGAAGATGGAGAATGCTAACAACAACAACAGCAGCGACAGCAGCAAAAACAGCAACAACAGCAACGGCAGCAACAATGGTGCGACGTTGAAACGCATTGCCAGGAAGCCAAGTCGCCGCCCTTCACTAGAAGATTTGCCAGCCGACCTTTACATGGAGCCTCTACCACCTCTTCTTTCGAAATCTCCAAACAAGGCTCGTCACCGATCGTCATGGGTGCCCGAGGAGACCCCCGTGAATTGGTTGCAGCAAGATTTGGCTTCAGGGCGGCAGGAATTCGAGCAAGAATGGTGGCCATTCTGCATTGGCAGCCCTAGCAAGCAAATCAGGAGGAAAACCGCCACAAATAGTTGGACGTCGACGTTCGAAAGCGTGTTCGCTGACGGTGGAATTTCCATTCGAGTGGAACACCATCCGTTGGAATTGTCGACAACAGAAGAGGAAGAAGAGGAAGAAGATGAAGACGAAGACGCAAGCGAAGCTTCAAACTCAGGGGATTCCATCTCAGTCTCGCCCGAGTTTTGTGAAGAAATTGCAGAGAATGCAAATGTGAACGACTCTAGTGACGAGGATTTTCCACGAATGTCACAACATTTGGAAAGCGTAGAGAATGACGAGCCTAGTGAGCTGCCATCTACGCAAACTGAAGCAAAGAGTGCGATTTCATCGCAAGAGCTGGGGGTTGAGCAACCAGAGGTGCAGGATTTGAAAGGGGTACCGATTGCTGCACCTCCGAGAAGTTCGAAGTCGGGCGAAGATGCAGATCTGGCGAAGCTGCCGTCGTTGTCGCCATCGCTGTCAAGTCCGGTGATGGAGAAGATGGAGGCGCTGGCTGCGTCGTTGGAATCGATGTATTCATGGATCCAACCAAAGCTTGCGATGACTGGTGCGCAACGAGAGTTGCCTGAAAGGGGCTTGCGGTATTCAATGCCGAAGGGTAACGATCTCGTTCAAGAGGAGCTTTCGTTTCGGCTGTGGGAGTGCGAGGAAACACCGACACGGAGGGAATCTCAAGACGAGCAGGACAGCGCAAGGTAGGGAACCCATTCAATCCATTCCCGTTCTTCTTTCAAGTTGCTTGAGTGATTCTTATTCTTATTAGAATTGAAAAGGAGAGTGTTATACCTGTCCCCATTTTCAAAGGGATTCAATGTTCCAAAATACATATTACGTCGACCTTGTACGCATAAGGATTGCTTCAGATTGAGGCTGAAGAAGAAGCTGAACGAAGATTTGAACAATCCTGTAACCATCGTCCTAAGCTCAAGAGAGTTCAGATCCATCCTATTGGAAAATCTTCATCCTAGTCCAAAGAGAATAACCCTATACCAAGACCTAATGTTTAAAGATGAAACTATTTCTAGATCTCTAAGCTCCATTCCTGTTCTAAGCTTTGTCTTGCATCTGGGCCGTGTCCTAGTTACGAATGTTTTGAAGTTTTGACTCGGGCTTCAAAAACTTTGAGTAGTCCAAGTATAAAGTTTCCAGTCTCCTCTAATGGCGTCCTATTCACGACGTAGTAATGGAATTGGGGTGGGTTCACAGGTATGGATTCCCTACCTCGAACGGTGTTTTGAAGAAGCAGTCACCACTCAACGTGGATGCTCTTGCGAATCTAAGAACCTTGGATGTCCGTTCGAGAAGAAGAGGAGCAGCAAATACACCATGCAAGGTTATTCCATCCAAAGTGGAAGTCGATTCTGAGCAGGACTATCCATCCCCGTCCTCTTTCACATGCGGTCTTTCACCCACATCGTTGTTTTCTGACGACCAAGAGCCTTTTCAATCGAGCATCTCTAGCAGCGATGACAACATGTTCCCCTCGTTCCAACCAGTCCGAGGGCGTGGTGGCTCTCGTGAAGAAATTAGGTTGAGGAACCATTCCTGTGACATTTTTGTTCTTCAATGATATCCATTATTAGAACATTTGAAAACGTGTCAGGATTTCAATGCACTAACACATTATTTCAACGCTACATACATAAGTTATGAAAGTAGTGGGTTTCAATTTTGAAGTACTGGGTTGTAAAACTCCAAAACTTTGATTCTTCAACTGTGGTTTATGTCATATTTGCTAAATTCTCTGTAAGTTGAAATTTTCAGCTGCATTGTAATATTATATATTAATATTGCAAGGGTTCCCTTTCTCCTCTTCGCTTGAGCTTCTGACTTGTAATTACTATTCGAATAGTAGTGACCCTGCTCTGCCTTGAGGTTCATGGTTTCTCAATCTTTCAGTATATCTGGACCCGAGGCATCTCGGTGAAGCATATACATCTTGTCCACGTCCGAAATGATCCCAGTATATAATATTATGAGTTATTCCACTTACGGCGTTCTGAGGGAATTGGGATGTGTTGACAGGAATGGGTTCCGCAAGTCGCCTCGGTCAGTGCTCTCGCAGGAGCCTGACGAAATCTCTTGTGAAACCTCGGATAACTCTGAAGCATCAGGAAAGAAGCATCATCAGAAGCAACAACAGACATCATCAGCTTTCACGTACTTGTACAAGGACGAGTCTTCAGACTTGGAGTCACCCATGCATGCCAAGTTCAGGCATCAGTTGCAGCAGCCGTTTCCAGCTTTCACATATAGCGTTGGCAAGGATATGGGGGTAACATCTGCATCCTCATCCTCATCCTCATCCTCGTCTGAAGCAGATGAGGATGAGAGTGTGGTTGCAGGATCGTTACACGAATTAGGGTTCTTTCAAGAAGCGAATGAGTGGGAGCCATGGCTTGTACATGATGGCGGGGTTTTGTACGACTCCGAAGATTTGGAGTTCCTCTTGTCTCCAGATTCCAAATGGAAAGATACAACGAAGATTGTACCTGTGCCCGAGGAGGCTCCGTCTTTGCGTAGTCTGCAACTAAGGTAGGAAATCCATTCTCGCGACTTGAGGGCATTCGCATCGGTGCTGTATCTGAAAAAACTGGTAATTTATCGCTTTAGTTTGCCAGTCACTTGATTCAAGAATGTTGTCCAGATTTCCAACAAGATTTTGACTAGAAACTCCATTTGCAGCCAAGAGATGCATTGTGTATCTGTGTCTCGAAAATGCTTTCCAAAATTACAAATTCTTCAGTCGTTGTACATTATCCTATTCACTACATTCTAAACTTGAATTTTGCAGTTTACTTATGATCTATTCATGGTCCACTAACGGAAATGGAGGTTTGCAGGATCGGGTTCCCTTCCTTAACCCAATCTCCTACAAGCGAAGAGATGGCAGAGTCGAAAGATGGAAAGACTAAGCATGGAAGTCCGAGGACTAAGCATGACAGCCCCAAGACCAAGCTCGATAATCTTAAGACGAAGCGTGACAGTCCCAAGACAGAACTTGAAAGTCCGAAGACCCGTCATGACAGTCCCAAGACCAAGCTTGATAGTCCCAAGATGAACCATGACAGTCCCAAGACCAAGCAAGCAAGTCCGAAGACCAAGCTTGACAGTCCCAAGACTAAGCATGACAGTCCCAAGGCCAAGCATGACAGTCCCAAGACTCAGCGAGAAAGTCCCAAGATCAAGAATGACAGTTTGAGGAGAGCGACATCTGAAAAGAAATGGGTGCCATATGTAACCAGCAGCCTCCACGACAACAATCCACCTCGAGTTCGCAACCCTACAAGAGGAGGATCACAGGCGGACAACCCCAATTTTGACAAAACCACATATCTGGTTAGATAGTTCCACCGAAATCTTTTTGCAATTTGGCCTATGAAATTTCCGCCATTGTTGGAACTCTCTTTATCATAAAGTTTTCGAAATTCATACCAAGAGTTCTAAGAGTTCTACGACATTAGCAATCTCCCCATGGCATGCAGGTTTGCAAATTTTCACCCAAACCCTAACTGCTCGAACTGAAGATAGAAAACTGACACTCAATCAACGCAACTTCCAAACCATATTCCTACTTTTAAAAAATGTAGGTCATGATGTCTTCTCGCCATCGTTACCTCCCTTAAAACCTCCCTAAATCAATTCACGAACCACCACTCACCATTTAGCATCCACATAGCATGTGAAACTCTAATACAGTACAAGTGGTCGGTGTTGCAGGGAAAAGCATCAGTCACCAAATCATCCACAGACAAAACTCCGAGACGCACAGTAAACTTCGCACCAGACCTCGTGAAAGAGATTCCTCACTCACAATCAATAAACCCAACAGCAACAGCAACAGCAACTGCAACTCAAGATCGTAAGCATCATCATCATCATCAGCCGCGAGCAAATCCAAATATGCAGAAGACGAAACAAGAAGAAGCAGACATGGATTCTTTTGTTGCGCCCCCGAGTAAGGTGAAGTCAAAGACCTGGGAAACCGAGGCAGAAGCCGAAGAAGGCCCTTCCATCATGAACACCCGAAGGCGGTGGCGGAGAAACCGAGACGGCGAGGAGGATTCCAAGGCCAAGTCGTCCCTGGGTGGCTGGGGATCCACGAGCTGGAGCTTCTCCGAGTCGAGATTCTTTCGAAACAAGGAGCGAGTAGGAGTGCCGTCGTGTATGGGGAGGCTCGTATCGTGGCCCCGTAGATTTGCAGTCAAGGTGAAGAGCAGCGGCAGGATTGTGGACAGCGATGACGATGAGTATGGTGATGGTGGCGAGAGAAGCTTTGCTGGGGAACGCAGCTTTGGAAACTCCTCTCGGAGAGATGCAGAGTTGGTGAGGAGGATTTTGAAAGGGAGTCACAAGAAGTATTCGAATTTGACGGGAGAGGACATTCTCAAGGAAGATTTTGAGAGGTTGTAATGGAGAGATGTTGCATCATCCTCAATAGCGGGTGTCAAAGACAGGAAGGTGGCTTGGTGAATGGAGTCACCGAGACCTTCAGCGAGTTCAGGAAGCGGGGTACTTGTCCCCAAACGCAGCGCACAAGCCTGGCAACGAGCTCGCTGAAGAGACTGAGATGCGAGCTTGGTACATACTGATCTTCTGCGGTGCGGACTTGGAAGGTGCGTGTAGGTTTTGTGACTGGACCTGGAATCTCTCAGTATTCAAAATAGGGACATCTTTTGCACTTCACACCCACAAGTGCATTCCCTTTGCCCTTCAACAAGTTCGTGGATAGAGTTTGTGACAATTCTCCTACCATCACATCGGAATCCTAAGAAGGGTGGACAAGAAACCATACAAAGAGGGAGATGAAGCAACCTTCTCTCAATCATGAGTCATTTGATGCACTTAGGTGTGCACAAGTTGCGATCAGTCTTTAGAATTTTCAAAGCCTACACGCCCCCGAAAAATAGGAGGCACTTTGATCTCTCTCGGAAGGTTGTTCAAATATTGAGCAAAAATTTGATGAGAGAAAAAGTGGTGATGCATATATAGTGGTTGTATTGGAATGCAACCATTGAGGTTTTGTTAGCAACATATTGTTGGTGCCTTTCTATGCATTTTGCATTGAAGATGATTTAAGGTTATTCTTGATTATAACTTAATAGGTTTTGATATTTTTCATATCACATTTTGGTAGTTGTGAGAACTCTTCTCCTATAGATGGAGACCCATAAGGTAGGATCATTTGAATTGAGAAAAAAATTCTCAAAGTCAATTTTTTGTGTTTGTGAGGTCTCAATTTTGAGTCTCATACAATATTGGCAAATTATTGCCAAATCTCAAGCAAAGCCCCCACATTGCACTTAAAATGGCATGCAAAAGTTATAAATGGTCAAAGTTGCAATGGTAGATTTGGAGAATCTGTACCCTAATTTTAGGGTTCTTCACTTGAATGATATGCAATGAGCATCTGTAATTATCTAAATATTTCAGGGCAGAAGTGATCATACTTCATGGAAGAGGCTAGCACTTGCCTTCTTGTAGTTTTTGGTACCTCCAGCATAACATTCTAGAGTAGTAAATACACTCGCCAAAATTAGCTGAATACGCACATGAGGTTAGCTCAAGATTTTGCACAAAAATAATCAAAATTTCTTTTCTGAAGGTGTTGAAGCAGCTCCTCAAGACGGTAATGATTACTTCCAGCTCAGCTCAGTCACATTACTTTCATTCCAGTGTGGCAATAAGTGGGTTAGTCATTTCAGGACTCTGCAACAATTTATCCATCGATACGGTCTCATGTGTGAAAACTGAGAGTTGCATACCCACAAGCCACACTTCGCCACATAACCGGACACAGTGATTCAGAAATACCTGAAAGTTTGTACAACTTGAATAATATTACTTCCTGATATATCATTAGTGGTACAAAACAGATTGAAGAATCATCATAAACCTCCCAATCAACTCTTATCAAAAAGCCAGTAGTAGTAAAATCTCTTCTTAACAAGTTAGAGAGATTCTGCTGGCAGACAGCCTTGGCATGGGAACACTGCAGATCTTCCTCGTCACAGTAGGCTGGAAGAGAAGAACACCTGAATTGCATACGTAAAACGAGGGTAGCTGCAATGGTGTTGATAAATGAACAGGATATACGTCAACCCTGTACCTGATAAACACCTTTCAGATATTGTTGTCTGAGGAGAACTTATTGCACTTTATAAAGAATGAATCGTATTGGAATGGGATCCAACTACTTTACACTCCCAACTTCTGGGAGAATCGTTCTGTGAGATTAGCTATCACAAACCCTGCAAAAACCTGCAGGAGTAAAAATAATGGTAAGGTATAACTCTTGAAAGTTCTCATAACAATCTACTCTATATAGAAGTAGAATAACAGTGATTCAAATAGTGTGAATAAGCCTTGCAAACTAGCATGAGATGCAAGAGCAAAAGTTGTTCTTAACTGGAAGTCTCACTATCGTAGAAGCAAAGCAGAGCAGCTATAAGCCGTACCTGAGCAGAACCAAGTATGTAGATGAAGGAATAGTGGCGTCCATGCACTAACATGTCAGCCAACATTGCTAGTGGGATGGTCAACGACATGCCGAGTGTGGCAACCAAAGGATTCGTCCACACAACAGACATGGCCCTGCATGTTTACCAAGACCTCAAATTAATCTCAGAAACTTTTTCAGCCATAGAAATAATCTGTTGTTTCACCAATTGGTACGCAATTGTGCATTCATCAGTATTCTGGAAAACAATCCTTACTACAAAAAGAAAAGAATGTCAGCAATTAAGGCCAAATGTGACAAGAGAGAAGAATTTTACCAGAAATAATCTGACAGAACGCTCCCAACCAAGCCATTCGCCAGAACAACCTCATCTACTTTCAAGGAGGTTGGTACACTGAACGCAGGTTCCAGCCCCATCAAGTGCAGAGGCCAAACTAGACACCCAACAATCCCAAACGCTTTACACATCGGCAAACAACCATAACAATTATAGACATTTTATTTCATAGCATCTTAAGGGAATAATGCAGAGACTGAGAAGATATACATCACCAACAATGGCTCAGACCTGAGGCGCTAAAGGATTCGATACCTCAAAATCTTAAGCCAATAATATAGAAGATGTAGATTATCGTATACTTACTTAGCCACCAGGCGCCAAAGAGTGTGAAGAGTCCGATGAAGCCAAACAATTTTTGCATGTCAACACCGTGGCCCTCTTCTCCTCCATACTTCTTCAACATCACTGCAAAAGACAAAGATTGACGGGAAAAATATCTTAGATTGAAAATATTTTCCAAGCTATCACAGTTCATCTCAAGCTAGATAAGAGCGGTCACTGAACACATACCTGTAAAAAGACCGTACATTACAGCTGACAGAAGGCCTAGGAAATCTCCTGCCAAAGAATGTTGATCAAGACTGTCACAAACCACTGCAGTGCCTTGTTACTCTTTGTTCGTGCAAAAGGAAATGATCAAGGATTATAAACCAATAACTTTAGCAGGATCCATAACATCAAATAAATATATAA
This sequence comes from Climacium dendroides, assembly GCA_950106755.1. NCBI lineage: Eukaryota > Viridiplantae > Streptophyta > Bryopsida > Hypnales > Climaciaceae > Climacium > Climacium dendroides. The sequence continues at coordinate 12,762,247 of OX467091.1, read as the reverse complement.
CCCCTAACTTTCTACGTGTGCTAAGAGAAAAACATATCAACCGACAACTAAAAAGGGACGGGACTCAAATTTTAGATATAGAACTTCCTCTAGAAATCGTAGCCTGTCATTGTAAAGCCCAAACCAAGGGTACTGAAAAGTAATACCTAAGATAAGATCGCAACTTACTCATTCAAAGAATCACTGGTATCGTTAGTGGACCAAGTCTTGCCCAAAGTAGTCATGGCCACCCCAGTAATGCTGACTAAAACTGCCACAACCTTTGCCAGGTTGAGAGAATCCTGACCCAGAAGCACTCCGAATAAGAGAGTAAACAGTCCTGCTGTTGATGACAAAATCGTTGTGCTGGCCACACTTGTAAGTGCCAATGCAGCATTTGATAAGTACTGCAACAACACAGAGGTACTGCCCGTTTTAGCACATCACGAACGCAACAAGAGTCTTTCAGATCTATTGCGCAAGCACAACGTTCAACACCTTTAAGGTAGATGATACTAAAGCTATTAGGGACCTGATCCAGTCTCCTATACCGACGCCTGTTACCAACAACAAGTTGTCTATTCATACACCTGACTGACCTTCCGTTAGCAAGTGGGATGTAAGCATGACTTGGCTAAACGTCTATGGCCGTTGATCTTTGAATGGAAATAGGACTCTCTATTGTCACTAATAGTGGTCTACATCCTCACACTTGAAATTGCATAAGATGTTCGTACATAGTGATGAAAATAGATCTCAGCGGATTTGGCACTTAACCCAAAGTGATCTCTCCGCAGCTCCAGACTGCTCTCCCAATAATCACTCTCCTACATATTGGATAAAATGCTTAAAGTGACGCAAGTAGTGTCCTCTACCGGGAATTTGTGTCCATCCACAACTCTGATTCATAGATTTGAGGTTTCGAAAATTGCATACCTCGGTCAAAAGCCACAGAGGAGCCATGATCATACTGATCTTGGCAATTTCCCATGTTGTAAGAACGATGGAGTCCTTCAGATCCTCTAAACTGCTAGTCTTGTGCAAAAACGGGTGATCAGACTCTGGGTCAGAAGACTGAGAGTTGATCTCCTTCATCAGGATCATCTTCTCCAGGTCCACCTCGGAGCTCTTGTGCACACCATTAACCCGCATGGGAGACCCCGGCAAGGAAGACGATTTGACCACCCCATTTGCCCGCCCGGGCGACAACGGCAAGGTAGATAGTTTGATGGCCTGGTCAGCTGAGTTCCTGGATTTCGACCTATGTTTACTTTGGTAGTACGCGTAGATATAGTCCTTCAAGCACGACACTGGTAGGTAGATGACTAATAACGAAGCTCCTAAGTACGTGAGTACAAAGGGATGCTTGTAGGCTTCAAATATGCTCTGCCACGTTACCACCGTTCTTAATTTAGTACCACAAAGGAAACAGTTTACTCCAGAACGAAACCAGAAATGTACCACCGCTCGAACAACTAATGACAAGAAATTGAACATGTTCTCAAATGACTGTCTGTGAATACCCTGATCAAACTAGTTCCACTTAGCAAATTTCTGGTGTAATTCTGTTTGATCCGTCATCCCATCACGATACACCTTTTAAGAGTGCCAAAATGAGTATCAAAACTTATGGCAAAAGATAACTGAGGGATTCACATGATTCCCAAGTGCATCTCACCACCTAAACAGAGGATTTCCAACAATACCAACTTGGACAATAAAAAGTATAATTAGGAGCTTTAGACTAAATAGAACTGTTCCTCGATTACTTCTCATAATAATCCTTGCCCTGGAATGTAAAATGAGATTCAGAGAGAAATCAAGTACTCTAAGAATTACATTGAAATTAAAGTGGTAGTGATAAAAGAAAAGAATTGTATATATGCCAGATCTAAGGAGAGTTTTAGGGGGGACTAGCATGTAGAACATAAGACCCTCCATAAATCACAAACCCCACGGAGTACAGAGATTAGGGTTTGTATTAAGCCCGGCAAGCCCGTTCTACTTCTGATTGAATAAACAAAAAATCGAAAAGGGTCCCCCATGGGATCACACTGACCGTTGGTTTTTGTAAATGGCCTAGAGTCAGCTATTCTACCAGAAATCCTAGGGCATTTTGAGGAGAGTGCGTGATAATGCTTTCAACACATTGTGGGAGAGAATTTGCAACGGTCTTCCGCGTAGACGAGAGGATGCAGGGGACAACCTGAAGCATAATTTTAACCTGTTCTTAGAAAAACCTCAGCAGTCTCAACTGACGAAAGAGGAGCGTGGCCAACAAACCAACCTGTGTAACCTCAGCTGAGGTGACCCATATCAGAACGACGGAACTGATCAAAACTAATCCAGCCTTGTAACGCCACCCCATCCCAATCGCCGCCCCGGCTCTTCCTCACGCAGATCCACGCCCTGCCGAATCCCCCAATCACTCAGCTCTTTCCGACTTCCCACTAACCACACCAAAACCCACAAAAATATTTCACTTCATATTACATATCATTACAGTAGTTGAATTTTAAATTGATAGGTATGCTTAACGCGCTCTAATGATACCGCCTTATAAGCTTTGAAATGCATCCCCACGAGTTTTCACAACTTGGCATATGAAAACTGTCCAATCAAACTGTACACAACACTGAGAGATTCTGCTCATATGAAGGGAATATGCAAATTACAGAGTGTCATTAAATTTTTTTGAGAATACAGTCCTGAGACCGTACATCCATGGGGAAAAAATCCAAATCTCTAAATTTTTTCCAAATTCCATCGTCTCAGAAGTAGAAAAAGACAGAAAGATAACTCTGGCCCAAAATAAGCGTTAATGAAGGGACTGTTAACGAAGCCACTATAGACCTAGATAGAAGTGCTACCGGCGCTTCCATTCAGCCGCATCACAAACTCGCACGCAACCGAATTCTGAAAAATAATAAAACCCTGAAAAGATGAAAAAAATTCACAAAAACACACGAATCTGGAAAAAAGTCAACACATCTCCCTCCCCCCCTCTATGAGATGACCCTCTTCCCCGGAGCTCAACTTCGACACAAAAGCTGCCTCACCTTTCCGAGATCAGATCTGGAATGAAGCGCAAATCGTTCGCTAGGTCACAGCCTTCTAAACGAAAGAAACTGCGCAGAGAAGCTTTCGCGGTGTCGTAAAAACAGAAGGAACTAGTTGTTGGAATGAAAATGAGACGGCGATGCGCGTCGGGGCGATCTGGGAGGCGGATCGGCGCCCACACAGTGCAAATCGGCAAATGGAAGAAAGGAATTGTTGCGTCGCAGAGGAGCTCGGGACTACGAGGGACGAAGGTGGGGGTTGTGACCGGAAGTCGGCAACTGGAGATATTATTCCGACCGTAGGTCGTGGGTGAATGAGCGTTCGTTTTGAAGTTCATGAATCGGATATTCAATCGAAGCCGTTAATCGGGTATTGGTAATAATGGGGTAACGACTTTGAAAATTCTCAGTGTTAATGACCAACCCGTTAATTTGGGATTCACTCTGAAGCATGGTGTGATTTTAATACTAAGGTATCCTCACCCTTTTGCAACACCAACCATTTGCCACCGACTAAAATATTAAAGTTCTTCACAACCACTCGTTGATCCAAACTATGACTAAGTATTTATATAAGTTCAAAAGTAGATTTTAAAATGAACAAGTGAAGTTGAAGAGTTAATTGAAGCAACTATGTAGTTTTCAAAATGAACAACAGAAGTTGAAGAGTTATTCGAAGGAACCACATACTTTTCAAAATGAACAAATTGAAAGATGAAGAGTTATTTGAAGCAACCAATGAGAGTTGAAGCATTTTGTATTTCAAGGATGTTTGATTTAAATAGTAGTCTGGTATCAACTATAGGTGTATTTACAACCTCAACTTTATAAATTTGTAGTATATTGACTACATTTATACAAAATCTAAAAAATTTCAAACCAATTGTATACTTTCATCTTCTAACATTGTACCATGATATTTTTTTCTTGAATTGTATTTAAAATTGTTGGTTTCAAAAGAAGCATCTATTTTAGGTGAACTTGTAGCTTACACTATGAACCATGATAATTACATTGAAATAAGATATTTTGTATCCACAATTGCTACTAATTGCAATTGAACATATGTACTTTGAGATGACAAAGTTTGATTTTTATTGAATCTTATTGGCAAGTAAAAGAGGATTTCAACACACTTTAGTATGCATTATAATTTAGAACTTATGAAGAAATTACAAAATTTCAAAATGCAACAAAACATTGAAGCAATATAAATTGGCACTAAATTTTGGTATTTAGATGGTGTATATTGTCAAAAATAATATCTTCATTTTAGTAATGATTTTCGTTGCATTTCTTTATAATAAAAAAATTTATAAAGCACGTTCAGTAATAAAAAATCCCTAAACAAATGTTGAATTTATTGGATGACAAATTGCATGGAGTGCAAAAGAGAGATGCATTATTTTCTAAATAGAATAAACATTCAATAAAGTTTTGATGATTTTGCCTTTTACTTAGAATAATAGTAAAGAAACCATATGAGAAGTAAATTGTGTCTTATCACATTATTTAGTGTATGGCAACAAGACAACTAATATAAATCAAAAGTAAGTTGGAACATCAATTGAAAGGAAGATTAAACATGGATACATACAAATAGATGACATTCACATGTTTAAGTTTAGGGATTGATGTGAGCTAAAATTGCATTTGCTCTAAAAGCATCTCATAATGCTAAGGTAAAATTTTGAAATTTTTATTATAGTAAAACATTTAAGAGTGGAGATGCTTTTAGAGTACCATGTGATTCCAACTTCAAATTTTCATTATTAAGTCTACAAAAGCATTTTAAAAACATTGTGACTAAAATTAGCTTACATGCACCTACAATCGGTTTTGATGCTTTTTTTCAAAATTGAATTAAATGGAGTCTCTACTTTAACACCCGAGAGCGAAATTAGGTCAAGTTCAAACTAAGGCCTGCAGTGGGAACGGGTCTAAGGGTTTGCGACTTCGCCATGTTTGTTAGGGTTTATGCTTCCTTGCAATTGGGGAGGGCAGTCTCTGGAGCTCCACTGCACTGTCGCCCCTTCTTCTCACTGCCAGCCGTTTTGCATCCTGTGGGCGCCGGTCCGCCTGAACGACGCGCATCGCCGGACAGTATTGAAATCATCTGCGCATTGCAACAACAGCAGCAGCTATGGCGACCGACACCGGCCTGGAGTCTCTCATCGATCGTATGTACTGCATTCTCATCATTATGCATTCTTGTTTCCCTCTAACCTTACTCAGTGCGTTTCGGGGTTCCGAATGTGGATGGAGTTTGAATGTGTCGGAGACTGGGAGCGTTCAGGAGCTTGGAGATTTAACACATCTTTATTGCGGGCGCCGGTCCGCCCTAACGACGCGCATCTGTTTTATTGACTCTTTTCCAGCTTTGCCCAGTTGTTTCCGACTTGCATCTGTTTTATAATTCGTAATGGCCTCTAATTAAGAGGAAATTCTGTCGAATTTAAATACATTTGGATAATGTTCTGGGAAAGAGCCCATCTTATGAGAAGATGGGTTTTCTCAGAGTTTTCTGCAAACTGTCGTGTGGATTTAGAGATGATTTCCAAATTTTGAATATGGAGGATCTGTTCATGGTTTTCTGAAGATTTTTTTGTTTTGTTTCTGTGTATGATGGATACCGCAGAGACCATATCCGTGATAACCAACGATGGGCGAAACATCGTGGTATGTAGCAATTTCTCAAGGATTCGTCCTGTGTAGAGTTCGAAGTGCAGTGTCTCATTCCTAGGTCCATTGTTGTTCATATGTGTTTTAGGGGTTACGCACAGAGTTTACACGAGATTGTCCATCTCTTGGGAGGTGCTCCAGATATCTCGTTGCTGGTTACACCTGCGTGAAAACCTGCAGTCTTCTTAATCTGTTGATGTTTATACAGGGTGTGTTGAGAGGCTTTGATCAAGCCACGAACTTGATATTGGACGAATCACATGAGCGTGTCTACTCCACAAAGGTATGTATTTGGGTATCGTCAGCATTTGATGATGGCCATAAGGTGTACATCTTTAGTTGTAACGTGTTGACCCTGAGTTGAAATTTTTCACTTCCAATTCTGGCAGACCCATCTTATTCAAGGTCGTTTTGTCTGTGCAGGCTGGCGTAGAGCAGGTTGTGTTGGGTTTGCATATCATACGAGGAGATAATATGTAAGCGCCTCGTAAATTCGTAGTGGTTTTGTGGGCCTTTGCTATGGTCCTATCGAGTACTTCATGTCCTGATAGAGCTTCTATTGCTAGTTCACTTCAAGCAGGACCTTGACTTTTGGATGAACGTTGAGTCAGCGTTTAGTCCTCATCACATTGGTACGGAATATTTCGGTTGGTGCAGAGGTGTGGTTGGTGAATTGGATGAAGAGTTGGACTCCAATCTCGATTTGAGTGCACTACGAGCACATCCGCTGAAAGCTGTGCAACACTAGCCGTTCCTGAACATTTAAGGTTTGGTGCCCAAGACCCTTGATCTTTTTAAAATTTGTATTGACTTGAGATTGTAGACAATGTAGCTATTTTGTACTTGTCACTTTGGTCATTGTTATTATGGAGAATCTCATTCTGCTAAGAAAGGAATTTTTGTTTGTTGATATATTGGGGGTTCTTGTTCTGCATCATCGCTCATGAATATTGAAAAGATTTTGTGGTTTTATTGGTGTTGAATAATAGTGATTGTGTTTGTTTGTTAAGTTTCTAAATAGAGTGATTTCAATTGCCCTTGAAATGCTTCGAAGGGAAGGTCTTATGTTAACGGTCTTATGTTAACGACTTTGTGATTTGCAGTGGTTAACTTGTCAGGGAATGAACTATCCGGACTTGAATTCAAGTGAGACAAGCTTGAACAGAAGGCTACGTACATCATAAAAATATTTCATATCTAGTATGCCCGACATGATATTTGTAACTGAAGATCAAGCTTTGAGAGTAATATGATGTTCAAGTATACCGATAAAAGATGAGTTTGAGAGGTGGTGGTGATCAGATCAGCTTTGTAGCTTGATGATATCAACAGTTTTCCCTATGGGTAGATTAGAAATGCTTCAATCAAAGTTAGGATAGAAATCTTTTAAATCAAAATTTGTATCTGTGCTGTGATTCAATACACATGTATTTTAGCTCTCTTTTGGATGTTATTTTTTACACATGATGTGATTGAATGGATTCAAAGTCAAAACTTGTATTTGTGCTGTGATTCAATACACATGTATTTTAACTCCCTTCTTGATGCTACTTTTTGCACATGATGTGTTAGAATGGATTCAAAGTCAAAACTTGTATTTGTGTTGTGATTCAATACACATGTGTTTTAGCTCCCTCCATTCTATCACAAATGCTGTTCTAGAATGGATTTGAAGTGCAAACATGCATATTTGTGGTCACCAAGATGGTCACAGTGGTAGTGAATGGAACGATGAGAATGTACTACCAAATTGTGCAATTCATGCTATGAATAATATTACATTAATATTGAATCTATAAAGTTTTCCCAATGGATTTGATTTCTACAAAGCTCAAGGGTAGGCATCAAGATATATGAAAGAAATCATGAAGTATCCATTCACACTCTATGATCAACAATTTATACTTAGTCTCAACCAAAAGATAATGATCGAGATAATGATCATTCCACAACGATAGTACAAAAAAACAGATAATGATCATCCCACAACTGTAGTACAAAAAACCTGAAAAACAACAACAAAGCAAAGTGTCCAACTATCCAACTAGTCTACATATTGCCGCCATACAAAAATCTTGACAAACAACAACAAAGTAAAGTATACAACTGTCCAACTAACCTACATTCCACTGCCATTGTAAAATGCATTCACCAATTGTGAATTGTAGTTGACATCGTATGTCGTAGGTGCCTGTTGTGAGCTTGTAGGGGTGCTAGAAGAGACCTGCATAGGATTGTCGTCGTTAGGGGTGCCGGAGATCCGAAGCATGTTGGTTAAAAACTCCGATGAGACCCCCGCCGCTTGCAAAGAAATCGCCATGTTATTCTCCATAGGATGGTGGTGGTGGAAAGAGACTGATCTTGGCAAATTCGAAGCTGCATTGGAAAAACCATCCATGCTCCCAATCCATTGCTGTAGTTGTTGGTTGTGTTGGCTTTGCATGTTGTTGTTGCTGCCTGGAATGTTGCAACTGGAAGCATTTGATGGTGGATAGTAGTTGTGGGTGGAACTTGGTGAAGGAGAAAGTTGTGTCCCGGGGTTGCAATTGGCCTGAGATGTGGGCCAATACGACGTCCCAAAGGAAATTGGTGGCACAATGTATTGCTGGCAAGTTGTACCTTCCGACAAATGACTATTAACAACAACGTTGCTGCCACCGGGTCCAGAAGGACTTTGGGTCATCTCCGCAGACAGCCTACATACAACATGCACATCATGATTCAAGGTTTGGTGAAAACCACAAGAACCATTTCACAAGCTTGAAAACGATGAAATTCCCATGGCAAAAGCTTCAAATTGATTTGTAAATTGCATGAACCAACGGCACTTACGAGGACCACTTCCGTGGCATTTGTTGCTGCGACACAGAACTCACGATTTGTTGTGCATGCTGAAACTGCTCCTTCTCTCGCTCTAGAATTCGCCAATTCAATTGAATAGTCAAGCAATAATTTATCATGAAACCAACGTGAAGAAACACAGGTGAACATGGAAATGCAAGCCAACCCATTCAATTCAAAACGTACATAATAGAGACCTAGCTACTACAATAATCACAAGCAACACAATTGCATTGAATCAGCACCTTGGCGATGCCGATTCATGTGACCTCCGAGCGCCTGCGACTTCTCAAACTTCATCAAGCAGAAGCGACATTCGTACTCATTCTTGCCTCCAACTAGCTTGCCATCTTCGTCGACTGTAGCTCGTCGTCTCCTGGACTTGCGGTTCGTCTCCTGCACAACACCTACATCTGCAGAAGAAGGCACCCCTCCTACCGCGGCCCCTGCCGCGGCCCCTGGCATGATGAATTGGAGTAGCTAGCGGAGCCTGCAGAACAGACAACGGAACTACACACAGCGGAACTAAAGTCCGCAGCGGAACTACACAAGCGGAACTACACAGGAACTACACAGCGGCAGCAGAACCGCAGAAAACAACAGAGAGGCAGAAAACAGAGACGAAGAAGCGCAGCAGGTCGAGCGAGAAAACAACAGAGAGAAGAAGCGCAGCAGGTCAAGCGAGAAAACAACACATGAGAAAACAACACATGAGAAAACAACACATGAGAAAACAACACAGACGAAGCAGCGCAGTCGAGCGCAGAAAACAAGAAACGAAGAAGCGCAGGAGGTCGAAGCTTGGATAGGTCGCGGAACTCCAAACCTTCTAATTCCATCTGCATGCGACTGTGTGGATGAGATCCTGACTATTATCGTTCTCATTTCGTCGCCCTCGCCTTCTTCCCACTGCCAGCCGTTTTGCATCCTGTGGCGCCGGTCCGCCTGAACGACGCGCATCGCCGGACAGTATTGAAATCATCTGCGCATTGCAACAACAGCAGCAGCTATGGCGACCGACACCGGCCTGGAGTCTCTCATCGATCGTATGTACTGCATTCTCATCATTATGCATTCTTGTTTCCCTCTAACCTTACTCAGTGCGTTTCGGGGTTCCGAATGTGGATGGAGTTTGAATGTGTCGGAGACTGGGAGCGTTCAGGAGCTTGGAGATTTAACACATCTTTATTGCGGGCGCCGGTCCGCCCTAACGACGCGCATCTGTTTTATTGACTCTTTTCCAGCTTTGCCCAGTTGTTTCCGACTTGCATCTGTTTTATAATTCGTAATGGCCTCTAATTAAGAGGAAATTCTGTCGAATTTAAATACATTTGGATAATGTTCTGGGAAAGAGCCCATCTTATGAGAAGATGGGTTTTCTCAGAGTTTTCTGCAAACTGTCGTGTGGATTTAGAGATGATTTCCAAATTTTGAATATGGAGGATCTGTTCATGGTTTTCTGAAGATTTTTTTGTTTTGTTTCTGTGTATGATGGATACCGCAGAGACCATATCCGTGATAACCAACGATGGGCGAAACATCGTGGTATGTAGCAATTTCTCAAGGATTCGTCCTGTGTAGAGTTCGAAGTGCAGTGTCTCATTCCTAGGTCCATTGTTGTTCATATGTGTTTTAGGGGTTACGCACAGAGTTTACACGAGATTGTCCATCTCTTGGGAGGTGCTCCAGATATCTCGTTGCTGGTTACACCTGCGTGAAAACCTGCAGTCTTCTTAATCTGTTGATGTTTATACAGGGTGTGTTGAGAGGCTTTGATCAAGCCACGAACTTGATATTGGACGAATCACATGAGCGTGTCTACTCCACAAAGGTATGTATTTGGGTATCGTCAGCATTTGATGATGGCCATAAGGTGTACATCTTTAGTTGTAACGTGTTGACCCTGAGTTGAAATTTTTCACTTCCAATTCTGGCAGACCCATCTTATTCAAGGTCGTTTTGTCTGTGCAGGCTGGCGTAGAGCAGGTTGTGTTGGGTTTGCATATCATACGAGGAGATAATATGTAAGCGCCTCGTAAATTCGTAGTGGTTTTGTGGGCCTTTGCTATGGTCCTATCGAGTACTTCATGTCCTGATAGAGCTTCTATTGCTAGTTCACTTCAAGCAGGACCTTGACTTTTGGATGAACGTTGAGTCAGCGTTTAGTCCTCATCACATTCATCGGGAAAAAATCTAGAATAGCAACAGTACTCATGCTCTAGCCCTAATCCCAAGGGAGTGGATGGTGAAGGAAACTTTGAATTTGAATTTGAATTTCTGTTTCTGTTCTGTGTGATTGGAAAAGCAATGTGGGATGTGAGGAGGATTTTATTCGGTTTGGGACGTGGCTGCGGTCGCTTCGGCAGGGTGTTATGGGTGCTTGCAGGGACTCAATTCCTGCAAGACATCATCAAGACAGACGCCTGAGGTTAATTTCGTGGTGACCGACGAAACCCTCGGATTCGGTGGTGAATGATCATTCCTCTTCAATTTCTTTCCTTCAGGGCTAGCTCAAAGTTGGTGTCGTTGTTGGGTTATCGTGCTCTGGTTCGATTTTTCCATTGAGTTCTCGGTTTGGGATCTGTTTTTCTGGGTGTCGTTTCAATTTGGTGGGTTTTGGTGCATTGAGCTGGAATGCCTGTGAATTAGAGCTTGCTCACAGGAGCAGAATTGCAGATCTTCTTCACAGAATTTGGGATCCCAGGGTATCTCTTGCCATTAACTGTCTTGCTATTAACTAAACCAAAGTGTGCATCAGATTTCTCTGCACACTGCAGCATGCAGTACTAAGTTACTGGCGTAGCATGTCGGGCTTTGGCCATCCTCAGTGCATTCCTATGCTGAGAGTGTTCTATTGTACATTGCTCCTTGCTGATCGCTCCTTGCTCCTGCGTAGTATGCTCCTGCTCCACTCCTGCTCCTCCTGTCTTGGATGAGTTGGGTTTAGGGTCGTGCCAAGTTCAAATCCTGCCAAGGATGTAATGAAATGTGGAGTTTAGTTTCTAAACTGGTTAGAATTTGATACCATAGGACAAAAACCAGGAGATTTTGATAATGAGAGGATGCAATTGGTACCCTAAACTCCCCCACTCCTACCAAGAGGAGACAAATTACTGGCCCAGCTCACAATACCAATGCAGCTCGAAAAACTTCCCAAACATTGGTACAAGTCCCTCAACAACCAACCCTAAGGCGATGGCCGCCTTGTCCAAAAACATACATGCCTCCAGCACCGTTGGTAGTAGCCTTGGATTCTAAATTTCAAGCAATTGAAGTCTGAGAATTTCATGGCAAGCGACGGCTAATATCCAGCACCGATTTATGGTCTCCGGTTGATTGCTGGTCCTACCAATTTTTTGTGCGGTTTTGAATCTTCCACTTCGACATTCCAACCGGTTAATTATTTTCCTAAAGGAACCAACAACAGATCGGTTAACAATGAGCTAACCGGTGGTTCTCCCCCAACATTAATTGATCCACAGAGACAATAATAAAATACCTGCATTCGATCATGTGTATGTGGGCCACTTGCACACCCAAAATACCACCCAAACAGTTACAAGATTAGCACGCAACTTGAAGTTGTATGATGAGAACACGGTCCAATATTAAATGGTAGATGGCGATTGCTGTTTAAGTTATTTCCATTTCTCAGTCCTTCCTCACAACAGTGGTAGCCATAGACAATACACGTCCAATGAAGAAAAAATCACGCCGAGCCGAGCCCCAAGAATGTAAGCTTAGCAAAAGGCTTCTCCACTCATTCTTGAGACTGCTTTCGCTGTTGTGGCGCTCCTCCTCACCCCTTCTTTAAGGCAGCAGAGATTGAGCACCCCACTCTCTTCTCCCATGGCACCCAGCTACAAACGAATCCGAAGCAAGCAACCCTGCCACCATGTCTCCCGAACAATCACCGTGCAATCATACTCGCTTCACCCAATTCTAAATATTTGCGTTCAACATGCGTACAGTGACGCCCACCTTCAAACCAATTTCCACGGCGTGCACCAGAGCTCCTTCCCTTTCTCAGAGTGTCTCGGTTTGGCCTGAATGTTCAGGACTGCTCTGCGGCGCTACGAGAAATGGGCACGGACACGGGGAATCGGGACATGCGGCTTGTGCAGGACGGTCAGTTGGAACCCTGCCTTTGCTGTCGCTCGCACGCGTGCTTGAAGAGATTCGCCAGCTTCTCCAACTCACTTGCGATCTGCAGCTGTTGCCGGTATCCGCTTGTGGGCTTCTCGGAAAGGTGCAAGAGGACGGCTACTTCGTTGTATAGTTGGCGTACTGAATAGGGAGTATTTATTGAAAGTGCGAGCGAAGTTCACAGCAGTGTTGGAGAGGGAGATTGCGATAGCTTTGGCGTCGACAGATTCCAGCCTTACTTCCGTGGACTGTTTAAAGAGAATGAATTGACGATCACGGATTTTCACCTGAGGACAACTTTGCCTCCGACATGAAATTTTCCTGAATCGATGAAGATCGCGCGAGCTGTGCAAGGAGCACGCCAATAGTCCGGTGTTCCTAACAATGACTCAGATTCTTCGGGCTTCACCGCATTTTTGCAAAGCCTTCCGCCCTTGCTAACACCAACGCAGACTATGACAACCTTGGGACTTGGTCAAACTCCTCCACACATGACGGATATTGGTAAGATCTGGACTTTCAAGTTCATTTTGCAATCACCGTTTACATTGGTCATGGGGGCCGCATCCTTCCCGGGTTGAAAACCACAATTGAGATTTGGAAGCAGGCACTATAACGAGTTCAACTGATAATAATTTGAACGACTAGAATAGCAACCACTCACATTATACCACCAGAAAAGATACAGAGGAATTCTTCCCTACAATCAGGTGAATAAACTATGACAGATACCATACACAAGGAAGAGGGACGCGGAGTTGACTGAAGCATAAGTAAGGTCGCGAACGGATCCCACAACCATTTCACAATCGAAGTATTCCACATATGACCACAAGGTATAGAGGTCTATTCATATATCTCTCCCCTACCAGGAAGACCTGAGCACCTACTCAAGTCTCCAGAGCTCCGGTCCCTACCAAACAGAACCGTGCTGCTGAGATTTATAACAAGCCATCCAAAGTGCTAACCCCATGGCCACGTGACTGCCAAAATGAGAAGTGACTTCCTGCCTCTTGCACATCAGCCCGACTCCGAAGCGCCTACTTGGATCTCTGTCTCATCTTTCGGCGCTTGCGTTTCAGTCTCCTCATGCGTTTTTTCTTCCACTGATACAACACATCCAGTACGCAAACAGTGAGCAACGTAAAAATGCATCCATCGAAGACCCTACCCTCACCTCACACCAAGCATTCCTCCATGAAACCCAAACCCCAGGAAATATAATCGCCAACTCTTATGAAAGGAGCCAGCATTCAGCATAAGACGGACACAACCCTATCTCCCCACGAACAGAAAAAGGTGCAAAGCAAACATAAAAAAACATCCAGTACGCAAACAGTAAGCAACGTAAAAATGCATCCATCGACGACCCTACCCTCACCTCACACCAAGGATTCCTCCATGAAACCCTAACCCCAGGAAAAATAATCGCCACTTGTTACGAAAGGAACCAGCATTCAGCATAAGACGCAACCCTATCTCCCCACGAACAGAAAAAAGGTGCAAAGCAAACACGCAGCATTCCAAGCCTACGCAGATAAGAAAGAGAGAAATTATACAAGAGAACGCTCCTCAGTCCCCACAAGAAGCAGACTTGGCAGAAGAGAAAGCGGCCAGCCAGAAGACGACTGTAAAATCTAAGTGAATCGTAAGAGGAGATGGGAAAAGAGGAAGTGGACAGTACCTTGGCCCTCATGGTTGACAAACGCCGTTGAAGATGCAGCCGCAAGCAAGTGAGAGAAAGAGGGGAAAGAGATGGGACGGAGCTGCCATATGAAGGAATAGCTTGACGGAGTCCGCCCGTCCGTGAGCGCGAGCCTCAAACCCTAGAATCTGTGCACGTGGCGTTCCAGCGTGGCATGCCACGTTAGCATATCGTCGAAGAAGAATTAATTTGAGCTACCGCACCAGCAGCCAGTAAGGTGCGTACACCCAAAATCGCCCTGTGTGTAAAAGCGCCAGCTAGAAAAGGCACTAAAATGGTCATTCATTTACATAGGCAGTTTTAGAAGTTGTCAGGGTTTTTATGAGAGAATTCATGTCAGATTACGAATATCATTAAGAGTCTTTAAGTGACAGCTAAAGCATTTTAGAGGATGATGAGTTAAATGTCAGTGATGAGAGGATGGTGTTACACTTTGGTAGTTTCTTCTGCTACTTCTTTATTCCTCAAACTTCTTTATTTATTTTTCTTTTTTAATGGCACAATGGCTAAGCATTTGTGTTCCTTCTGACATCCTGTGACGGCCATATTAGGCATGGCCATGCTCTTTTCTAATGTAGTCTATGAGCTCTTTAAGTCACCCTACATGCAAAACTTTGCAAGCCTACTATACTCTCATAGATGCCACAATGACTAAATTGATTGTGCATCTCTTCCTCATGAACACATCTCTTTGATTTTCTACATGAACTAGTCACCATTCAGCCTTCACAAGAGCCACAAACCAATTTGTGGCGCTTTTAGGTGTACCCACCTTAGGGGTAGTCACATCTTCTTCACACCCGAGTTGAAGAATGGAGAACACGATCGTGACGCATTGGGGTTCGATTGATATTGTCCTTTCACAGTAGAATATACTTAAGTAAAGATATCTTCCACACTCCCACTCTTCACCTCCTGAGGTGAAGAGTGAGAGTGCAGAACACTTAAGTTTATTCTTTTATACTCTCTTTTTTCTTTTTCAATTGGCACTTTCCCCTTTGTCACTGCATTTATTCATTCTCCACCCTAAACACATCTTTTAGGGGTGTCACACCTTCACCTTTGTGGCTTCCCATTGGCTCCTCCAAACCCTCACCAACTTCTCATTCTCTATTCTTCAAGTGCCAAGTGAAGAAGGTGTGACTACCCCTAGTGTAAGATAGTATGGCCTTAAAGCGACCTTTTAAAGGCTGATTCGCCTTTTTCATAGGTTTCCATGAACAAAATGATTTTAGCTCATTTTTCAGAGAAAGAAAATAGATGCAAAACACAACACAAGTAGTTTCGTATTTTTCCAAGCATTTTTGAATTACTTATGAATTTTCAAAGATTCGGGTCACAAGCACCCATTTGTGACCATAGGTGTCCCCAAATCCATCCCCTTGTGACTTATAAAGAAATGTGCAGAAATCAAAGACAATGATTGGCTCTTGCAATAAAAAAACAATTTTTCTTGAATTCATTAATAGACCAAAGAGGTCCATTCAAGGATTACCTACGCATCCACTTTACAACTTCCTACAAGACAGTCATACTACCTTATTGAAAATTTTGAATTCATATTTGGAATTAGAGACCTCATGACATTTAGGAGCCTTCTCATCTACAAAAAACATCCAAGTAGGGAATTAATCTTTAAAAGGTCCTTGGAGTCCCACTATACAACTTGTATTTAGCCTCATAAGTCTTTAATTTTGGTTTAATGTGAGAATCGGTGAGCTTCAACATCAAGTATTAAGATTGTGGTAGTAGATATATGGTGTAAACTATCCCTCAAGGTCTAAAGGCCATTTTTCTGTCAAAAAACACTCAAAACTATCATTTTTGTTATATTTTTGTAGAAAAATAATTAAAAAATATTTTTTAGAATTTAACTATAGGATCTTGTACTTTATTTGTCTAACATCATGTAATAATAAATTCATGAAGTTTGATTATATGGATTGACAGTCAAATTTATTTCATTTTATTATTTGAACACTAGCCTGCAATTTTAGATGACTTTGACCACCATTTGTGAAAGAAATTTGTACTATGGACTTTGAATTTAAAATTTTGTGTGGTGAAGGATTGAGTTGAAAGTATAGAAAAAATTTTAATTGATTTTCATTCTCTAAAAAATTATTAAGTAGAAGTAAGTGTAAGATTGAAAGAAAAACTAAATCATTAATGTTCTAAGATAATATTGAAACACAATAATCCCAATGGTGAGATTGTCCTAGCAAATGAAAATGAACATTTTCAAACAATTTTTTTTGAAAATTTGTAAAAATTGCATTAAAAAATGAGTCCTATAAATTATTCTTTCTAAAAATGCTCAAATTGCCCCCTAAAAATTTAATTTCAAGTTTTTGTAAATTTCTTTCTCTACCTATTGAATGAAAATTTGGCTTTTTGTGGTATAACTTTTTCTTTTGGGAACAAATTGAAATAAAAACTATATTTCCATGAAGCTAATATATTATGAGAAAATTTCAAAAAGTTTCACTAAAAATTGAGTTCATACGAACTTGCACAAAATCCATTTAGTCCCCCTATTCAAGTAGGTTCTATAACTCAAATATTGTCCCTATTCTTTTTGTTAAATCTTAAACTAGCAAAACCAATCAGAAAAGGTATATTAAGATGATTTGCCAAAAATCTTGAGAATCCTTTGAACCAAAAACCAATGTCATTTAACCCTTTGCCATAAAAAAATAATTTTAATGGTTCAAGAAAGAATTGCTTAAAATACATTTGTGGGAATGAAGGTTGAAAGTGGCATTTTCATATTGAAATCAATTGTTCACCACAAATCCTCAAAGAGTATGGGAGCTTGAAAATGAGAGCTTGACCACTTATTGCCAAAATGTAAAAACTATGTTTGATGTAGAATTTTAGACTTCATTTAGTTATAGTAGAATAACTTTTTTTCAAAAAACTTTGGACTAAAAAAGTTGGTAAATCTATGTAAATTTCACCTTCAAAATTCCATTTGATATTTCAAGCTTCCAATAAAAAGTTATGGACAAATTTCAGAGAGGGGTTGGATAGAACAATTTTCAAATATCCTCTCTGAAACTTGTCTATAATTTTGATTGGAGGCTTGAAATATCAAACGGATTTTTGAAAATGAAATTTAGATAGATTTACAAAAAAAATTTAATCCAAAGTTTTTTGAAAAAAGTATTTTACTATGCCTAAATGAGGTTTAAAACTCTACTTCAAATACAATTTTTACTTTAATTTGATTTAACTATGAGCGGTTGAGCTCGTACTACATTTAATATATATATCCCACATTGTTCGTTTTACCTCCTACCACCTCATATGCATATAAAGAGTTTCTCATGTCTTGAATGCAAATTATGAATAGCTTACAAAACATATTAAGGAAGTTGGTACATTGGTTTCAATAAGTTGAATGTGATTTTTTTGAAATTTTTATTCTAAAATATGTACTATATTACTAACCTAGTTGAGGGCCAGGGAGAATTGACCCCCTCATTGCCCCAGCTAGGGTTAATTGTGAAAAAAAGCCCCCTGTTTTTTTGCCATGATTTTTTACATTTCTCCACCGCCCCTAGCTAATTTGGGGCCGCTGATTGCAAATCTGAATTCAGAATTTGCAAAAAAAATTATCTGATTGCAAATAAAAAATTCCACAGCGTTTTCCCCAGAGTTAAAACAGGGCAATGAGGGGGTCAGTTCACCCTGGCCCCTAGTTGAGTGCATTGTTTCTTATTGTTTGATTCTGTTACTCAAATTAATTGCAGTTTTGCTCAGGTCCCTAGGCAAGGGAGCTTCAATTTGCTGACAATTTGTGACATGTGGATAAATCATTTGGGGGATGAAATGGTGTAGTATATTCCATACCATTCCATCCAAGGGAAGGCAATCTTTCTCACTACTATTGAATGTTATACTAAGTTACAATGTAAAGGCCCAAAATACAAGGAGGTTTTTACTTCTTCCTTTGATAGGGGACTCCACAATAGCTTATAGCATTGTCAAGCTCAAATTTTCATTAATAGACTTATTAAAAATGAAATAAGAGAACCCCAAGGTTCAATTGATGTTATTTAACCCTACAATAAGGAAATTGTGAACCTAAAATGTCCAATGGATGATCTCATTGTTACTTTATAGAAACAAAGAATGCACCTATTGATTGAATAATTATAGTATTTTGGTAACTACCTTGGACAGAGTTATTTTAACCTCAAAGTGATTTGTCGCCTAATTTTTAGATGATAACACATAGTTGATAGCTTAAGAGAGAGTGATTTTTATTCATCCCTTATTGGAGAAGTCTATGGATAAGTTTTGCTTTAGTCTATAAAGAGTGTGCCTCCTTAAGTTATATGGTGTGTATAATTTTTGAAAATGTCATAAACCAAAACATATCACAATTTCATGAAAATTTGGCTTACTTATAAGGGAGATGTACCTTGCCTCATATATAACTTGTAGGAGGCATTGTTTCCAATTAGGGTAGGATGAAATTTCCAACCAAATTTTAAAACTCTTTACTATAAGATATTTATGTTTGTAGTTTAGAGTAAGAATATATGGCTATAAATGAGTTTAAAGAGGATGGATGGAAATAAGTGGATTTTGATGATTTTTTAATAGTTGACTTTGTTGGATGAAATACATTTGTTGTTCATTGTATTGAGAGAAAGAACACCAAGCCAATATATTCCAATGAAGGGGGATTACAAACAAGTGTATGAAAGGAGTGTAAAATCCATGCAAGGGGGTGCCCTCTTGTACTACTCTACTACCAAGTGCCATGCCTAACCATATGTGATAGGTGTCCACTAGGAGGGCTGCCCCTCTCTAATAGCCCATTGCTTTAGCTACAAACAACACCTAACTGAGACCAATCCATATTAGGAGCTACCCCCAAACAATCTACCGCATACTACTCTCTTTTGTCAACGATCTAATGCATACTACTCACTTTCTTCAATACTCCTACTTTGTTTGTTGCCAAACAATGTCAAACCTATCTTTTTGCGAAGAACTTCATATTGCAGCTTGCCAAGTGCTTTGGTAAATACATCCGCCACCATAAGCTCTGTAGAAATGTACTTCATCTCAATTACCTTTTCTTCAACCTTTTCATGAATGAAATGATGTTGAATATCAATATATTTGCTTCGAAAATGATGGATTGGATTCTTCATCAAGGCAATAGCGCCTTGATTGTCACACATAATGCGTGTGCTCTTCTCTTGCACCAATCCAACATCACTCACAAGTTGCCTTAGCCATATGACTTCCTTTGTGCATTGGCTAATGGCCATGTACTCCGCCTCATGGCAGACAATACAATGGTGGATTGTTTCTTGGAATTTCAAGAAATTGCACTGCCTCTAAGTACTAACATATAGTCCATTGTTGACCTCCTGTCCATTGCATCTTTGGCCCAATCCGCATCACAATAACCCACTAATGCGAGGCTCTTGCCTCCAAGTTCCAACTTGGCATCCAAAGTACCTTGGAGGTATCGTATGACCCTTTTGATTTGTCACGCCCCTATCTTCTTGGGGTGCCCAATGAACCTTAGTGCGTAAAGGGGGACCTTGGGGGTGACTTCCCAACCCTTGCAATAGACTAGGTAAAGAGATCTGAGAGATTTTCAATCAAATAGGGCACAATGACGCCTTGCTTTTGAAATAGACAATAGAGTGTCATACATGCTTGAAAAGCTCTTGACAATATGCTTTTAATGGTGCAAAGAACGTGTAATTTGGAGTTCTGAACTAAAAATTATGGTCATCCAAACACTACTAAAAAATGGTGTCCAAGTCAACAAAAATTCAACAATTTTTTATTGACTGGGATATTGTATTGATCATTTCAACGATTTTTTTCTTGATTTGAACAAGCTAACAAAATGATTACTGAATTTTTGTTGATTCAAATAGTACAACGTCCAAATTAACAAAAAAGTTAACATTTTTTTTGTTAAGAAGACATGCCTCTCACACACTAATGATATAAAAGAGGTGAATTTAGTGACATAAGAGAGGAGAAGACAAACTCTTTATACAAATGGGGTGATAAAAGGTCAAAACAAATCATATAAGATAGTGAATCATTCATAGTCTTAATTCACATATCCCATATGGTTTGTTCTACCTTCTATCACCCCATTTCTATAAAGAGATTGTCTTCTCTACTTTTCTATTACCAAAGCCACCTCTCTTCTATTGCCAAATTCTAAGTTCTGGAAAACTTATCTCCTAAATTAGTTGTAAAGTTTAGCTTTCTTTTAATTAAATTGTAAAGTTTAAGTTTTGGTCCTGTTTATGTGTTGTTTTTGGCTTACATGGTAGTTTGTACTGAGCTAGTTCTTGGCTTGCCATGTAGCAACCATTCATCGAGCAAATTTAAAAATAAGTTAATATTATTATTATTTTTATTTGACCATCATAACAAAATGAACAATAGTTTTTTGTTAGGCACTGTCTAAGACAAGGCAACCACAAATACAAACTCCTTCAACACTTTTTTGTTAATTTTTTGTTGACATGGTCACTGGTTTTCTACTAGTGAAAGTTGACTAGGTTTCGGTGGCGTTCGGACACTTGAGGGCTAAGTGTGAGGGATTCTTAATGAATCCCATAAGAAAGTATGACATGTGGCATATTATTGGAAAGCTATAAATACAAGAAACTTAAAATGACAAGCATTACAAGGTTCTAAGACATGAGTCAAAAGTTATAATTAATAGAAGAACCGTGGTGAAGATGTAACTTGGCGATTTGGGTTGGAAGTGGGTGGTCTTTCACAACCTAAGGTTATCCAAGGACTTCCTTCGACCTAAGATGGGGGGGCTGCCGAATTCCACAGAGAGTACTATAGGAGGGGTTGGTCTCCCTCCTCACTCCCTCTTGAAGCCTTGGTGAGTCCCAGTGACTCACGGTTGATGGTGGTGACTTCACCACCACTTCAAGGCACCATGGGACACTTGTGTGTGTCCCGTGGCATCAGTTGGATGGAATCTCGCTCCTTGCTAGGCTTCCTTGGATGTGTCCCGAGTTGTAAGTGATAGTTACCTTTAGTGGATGAATGGCAAATGCAAAAATGACTAGCATAGAGTGGGGTGACACTCAAAAGTGGTTAGAACCATGTTGAGTAGTGCCACCATAGGTCCTTGCACATTAAGGTGGAAGTTCCGCTCCATGTTACTAGGTGACATGCCCGGTGTCATGATGGGAGTGTGTGCTAGTAGTCCCGATAACTGGGACTTGGCAAAATGAGTTGGAAATGCGGACTAACATTGTGTGTGCTTGGCATGTGTAGTGTTAGGTAGTTTGTGACCAATTGATGTTGTAAGCGGGTTAAGGTGAACCTAGTGAGCTATTGAAAGCTGTAAATTGTCATTTGGATCATGACATGATTGCTGCCCAATGCTTTTGGACCACTCTTAATCATATGTTGGCTCACCACATTCATTGCAAATGCAAGGTCAGGCCTTGTGGCCACCATGGCATACATTAAGTTTCCCACCATGGCCTTGTATGGCACATCTTGTATTTTCACCTTCACAACTTCATACTTTTTATCCATGAGCTTGGGCATTCTTTCCTTCACATCAAGATGTGTGCCAATGGATTTGCACCCCTCTATATTGAAGCGCTTTAATACGCCTCAATGTACTTACTTTGACTCATGGTGATGGTGTGAGAAGCCCTTCACCTAGTAAACTCCACTCTAAGATAATAGTGTATCCCACCAAGATCGCTCATTTTATATTGGCTCTTCAACATGGCCTTCACTTCCACCATCTTGGTCATAGTATTGATTATGATGATCAAATCATCCAAATACACAATGACAATGATCAAATACGCACTTGTTTACTTGATGTAGAGAGAGTGGTCCATATGACTCCTTGTATAACCCTCCTTTGCAAACAATGCATCTACATCCATATACCATGCTCTTCTAGATTGCCTCAACCCATAGATGGCCTTTTTAAGTTTACACTTGAGGTGTTCGCCACCTTCCTTATTCAAAACCCTTGGGTTGATCCTTGTAAATCACTTCTTCAAGGTTTGGATTGAGAAAGGCCGTGATAACATCCATTTGGTGTATTTCCAAGTCCATGGCTACTCCAATTGCCACCATGCATTGAATGGTGCAAAACTTAGCCACGGGAGCAAAAGTTTCATTGAAGTCTACCCCTTCAACTTGAGAATATCCCTTAGCTACCAATCTCGCCTTGTAACATACAATATTGCCTGATGCATCTTTCTTGGTACAAAACTCCATTTACATCCAATACTTGTATGATTGTTTATAGACTCGTAAGTGTAAAATGCTTGCCTATACAAAGTCATGTATTGTGTTGCGCTTGAGTCAATAATCCACTTGAATATGTCGATATTGTTATATCCATCGTTGACCATAAATCCAAAGTCCTCCTCCACTTTTTTCACACTTATCTTGTTTGTACTCTCTTTCTTGGGCAACCTACAAAAACGTGCAAGATGGTCAGGCTTACCACAATTGTAACACGTACGTGTTTCCTTGCGTGGTTGTGAGCTCCCTCCTTGGCCATATCGTGAGTAGAGTGTTGCCCCTCTATAGTGGGGCTCATTTTCCTTCTTCTTGGACACTTCATGCATCAAACTTGTTGTGATAAAATCAAGAATGAGATCCACCATCGGTCTTGTCTCCAATGCCGTATGGGGAGGACACTTTCACTACATTTGAGGTACCTACATGTGGAGGAGTGATTTTTTGACCCCCTATTTACTTTTGAATAAACTATAATTTCATTGTAAAATTTTGAGCTTTGTTTAACAATGATTAAAGGTTTCTATTGACAAAAATTTCAATTCCAAATAACATAAGATATATTGTCTAGAAAAGATTGAAAAACGAACTAAAATGGCATGTTCTCCAACTAAAATATTTATAGAGCTCACATGAAGATGACTATTGCATCAATATTCAACCAAAATAAACTTTCAATAGAAAGCTATTCTATAGATTTTTTTTTTTATTTTTCAATTTTTTTTTATATAATATAGAGGTGTGAAAGTTATTTTCAACTTTATGGTGTATCCTTTTTCTTAAAAAATTTATAACTAATTACTATCAGCATAAAAAAATATCAATAATTCAAAACATAAACTTCTAAAATAGTAAAATCTATCCATAATTTTTTTTTAAATTAAATTTTAAGATGTATTACATGTATTACTTTTTCCGCCGCACGTAGGTTGCTAAAACGTGGATAGTGTCCTCCCTGTGCAATGCTGTGATGAAATACTCATATAAAAGTGGCAAACTCTCAAGCAAAATCATGACAATATCTCCATTTGTGATGGGCACCTCCAAACAAGCAAGTTGATCTGCAAGCGCCTTGATCTTGTTGATGTGGTCAAGCATGTCCTTGTTCTCTTGCATCCTGTACATGAAAAACTTGCGCCAAATAAAGAGTATATTGGACAAATTTTTAGTCTAATGGATGTTGCAAAGCACCTTCCATGCTTCCGTGGGTCCTTTGCATGTTCGAACATGTACAAGTTGCCTGTCCACAAGATTGCAAGCAATCACGAAGAAGGCCTTCTTGACCCTTCTCTCATAGGACTTCTTCACTTTTAGCTCGGCATCATATTCAAGAGCCTCTTCAATGCCCTCCATGATCTCCCACAAGTCTTTCTCAGCCAAGATCATCTCCATCTTGAACTTCCATAGGCCAAAGTTGTCTCCATTGAACTTATCAATGACCCTCACCCCATCTTCATCACTAGTGGCCATGGTGGATCCCTCCCACTGCAATTAGACTCTAAGTGGTCCAAATCTCTCCAATGCACACTCAAGTATTCCAAATCACTCCAATCAAACCCCAAATGGTTCAAATCTCTCCAATGCACACTCACATACTCCAAGTCACTTAAATCAGATCCCAAGTAGGCCAAATCTCTCCAATGCACATTTACATGCTCCAAATCACTCAAATCAGACCCTAAGTGGTCCAAATCTCTCCAATGCACACTCACGTACTCCAATACTTTCAAATTAGACCCCAACTGGTTCAAATTTCTCCAATGTACACTCAAATGCTCCAAATAATTCAAATAAGACTTCAAGTGGTTCAAATCTTTCTAATGCACATGTAAGTGCTCCAATACTCTCAAATAAAACCTCAAGTGGTTCAAATCTCTTCAATGCATCGCTTGCTCCCACTTGCTTGAATCCGAGCTCTTCATGGCTTCACCCACATTGTGTGGATTTCTCGCATAAGCCACATTGGCATGGTCCACTTGCTCTTGAGGCAATATGCGGTTCTTCCACCATTCTCTAAGCGGTCTCCGCTCCCTTGTAGGATATCTTGACTCTTTAGAAGTATCTCCCTCCTCATCTTTACTTGGTGCCAAACTCGGAGATGGATTTGTTTTCTCCTTGGCTGTCGGTGGTGTCTCCTTATGGTTCTCCTCATTCTTGGGTAAAACGTCTATGCTTAGAGATTTGTTCATCTCAAGCTTGGTTTCTTCATTGCTCCCACTTGGAAACATTTCCCAAGCATCACTTAGTCCTTGCTTGTCTTCTATAAATGTAACATCTCGACTCTTGATGATCTTCTTGGTCTCCAAACACATTAGTCTATACGCTTTGGAGCCTTCACAATAGCCCAAAAGCAAAGACTTGATGCCCTTGGCATCAAGCTTGGAGTACTTGGGACTCAAATTCAAGGCGTAGTCAACGCATTCAAAGATGCACATGTATCCAATGTTGGGCCTTCCTCCACTCCATGCCTTTTGTGGCATCATAAATGCACCCGCACTCATGGGGCACCTATTGCGTGTATAGACCGCATTGGATATGGCTTCTGCTCAAAAATCATATGTGAGGCTTTGAGCATGCAACATAGCATGAGCCATTTCCACAAGTGTACGGTTGGCACGCTTTGCTACACCATTTTGTTGTGGAGTATAAGGGGCTAAAGTTTGGTGTTGAATGCCATACTCTTTCATAAAAATCTCAAAAGCCTTGGATATGTATTCTCCTCTATTATTCGACCTCAACACCTTGATTTTATGCCTTGACTCATTCTCCACAAGTGCATTCTATACCTTGAACCTCTCCAACACATCACTCTTACACTTGAGCATGAACACCCATATCTTTCTTGAAAAATCATCAATGAAGGTCACAAAATACCTTGTACTACCCATGGAAATGGTCTTCATGGGGCCATACGCATCAGAATGCACAATCTTCAACACCTTGGTTGCTCTTGTCGTTCCATCACTTGGAAATGGTTGCCTCGTTTGCTTGACTTGAATGCAAGCCTCATACTTCAAATCGCAAGAGCCCTTCTCCACTTGCATGCCTCCAACCATGCTTTAAAGGCTCTTGACACTCTTTTCATTGAGGTGGCCTAATCTCTTGTGCCATAGTTGTAAAGAGTGTTGGAATGCTCCTTGAGCCAAACACGCCTTACTTGTGCTATTCACGCTTTTGAACCTCAATTGATATAAGTTGTCTTCTTTTGGTCCTGTCACAATCATCTCTCCATTGGGTGCACCCAAAACATAGCCCTTGTTGTTGAATTGCACCTTCAAATCTTATACCACCAATTTGCTCACCGAAATTAAGTTGGCATGCAATTTGGGCACATGCAAAGCATCTTCGATGCAAATTGCCCTTAATTGATCCTTTACATTCACCTTCACCACGATACAACCCATACCAATGGCATTCACCACACCATTGTTACCCAAATACATCTTGTAATGAGTTTTGATTTCTAATAGCAATTCACATGAATGGGTCCATAACCTATTGAGAGAAAGAACACCAAGCCAATATATTCCAATGAAGAGGGATCACAAACAAGTGTATGAAAGGGATGTCGAGTCCATGCAAGGGGTTGCCTTCTTGTACTACTCTACTACCAAGACTAACCATATGGGATAAGTGTCCACTAGGAGGGCTACCCCTCTCTAATAGCCCATTGCTTTGGCTACAAACAACACCTAACTAAGGCTAGCCCATATTAGGAGCTACTCCAAACAATCTAATGCATACTATTCTCTTTCGTCAATAATCTAATGCTTGCTACTCCCTTTCTTCAACACATTGCAATGGATGATGGATGACTATTGGATGGAACTAAAAATTCAATTGTTTATACCTTAAATCAAAGGTAGAAAGACTTTAAAAAACTAGGGATTTGTGTTTACATGGCATTATGAAATGATTTCAAGGAAGGTACCATTTCCAATTAAAATTTGTAATTTCTTTCAACCATTACTATGGTCAAAAGTTGACTAAATTTATTCCTATGCTCACAACAACACTTACAAGTTCTATTACAGGTTGCCATGTGAGAGAGATGACATGTTGTTAGTTGAAAGAAATAGATTCAATCCATAGAAGTTCCAATTAACTATGAGCTAAAATCTTGGATTTTTGACTTCGTATATTAGTATATGAAACTTCAATTTTGTGCGTTGACCCCTAAAGTCCCCGGGGGATGCACTACAAAGGAAATTCATGGGTGAGGAGCGACCAAACCCTAACTACCCATTTCTACTTTTCCTAATTACTTTCTAATAAACTATAATTTCAACCTACAACTTTGAGCTTTGTTTAACAATGTCTATAGGTTTCTATTGCCAAAAATTTCAATCCTAAATAACATGTGATATATTGTCTAGAAAGGATTGAAAAATGAACTAAAATGGCATGTTTTTCAACTAAAATATTTATAGAGATCACATGAAGATGACTATTGTATCAATATTCAGCCAAAATAAATTTTTAGTTGAAAGCTATTTTATAGAATTTTTTTTTCATTTTTCAAATTTTTTTTATATAATATAGGGATGTGAAAGTTATTTTTAGCTTTACAGTGTATCATTTTTCTTCTAAAATTTGTAACTAATTGTTATTAACATAAAAAATACCAATAATTCAGAACATAAACTTTCAAAGTAGGAAAATCTATTCATATTTTTTTTAGAAAAAAAAAAAAAAATTGGATATAATATAGGGGGTCCAAAATTTGGTCTCTCCTCACCCATAAACTTCCTTTGTAGTGCACCCCCCGTGCTAAAGTCCCAAAGTCCTTGCAAGGCATGTTTGGATTTTGAATAGGCCTTTGTGATGTCAATTTTAGACATGATCTTTTGAAACTTTTTTTGAAGATAAAAAAACACATTAGCTTTGGGGGATATAATTTGTATTTCAATCTTTGTCTAGGAGAAAAAATTATACCATTACAAGTCCAAAAAGTAGTTCTAGGGGTTGCACAAAAAAAATCACAAAAATTTGCATTTAAAAAAAAAATTCCTTTTAAAGATTATATTTTTGTCTACAAGTGAAGCTTTGATTCATTCTATTTGGACTAGGGATGAAAAAGCTATTAATGATTCAATTTTTTCTACTATCAAGTTTTTTCTTGTATTTAATATTTTTCTTAAAGAATGAAAATTATATTATTAAATTTTTTTTTTTCCTATATTCTTGACTCAATTCTTCATGATAAACAAATTTTAATTCAAAATCTATAGTGTAAAACTTTTAAGTTAAGAAGATTCCAAACCTTGTATAGTAGTTCACCATAGTATCAACAAACATGATTTGTTCACTTTGAATGAATTTATTTTGCAATCTATGTAATCAAAGTATCTAACATTTTCTCTACATATTTTCACATTAATCTACTACAAGGTCCTACAGCTAGATTTGCTAAAAAGTATATTTTTTGAATTATTTGTTCTTTGTACTAGAAATAACAATTTTGATCCATCATTGACAATAACAGGTCTTTGTCCTTTAGTGGTTAAAGGAAAGACATTGTATCCACTACCCATAATTTTACCATGCAACAAAATAGAAGAAAAAGGATGCCAAGCTACCCCAAACCTTTCTCCAAACAAACCCCACCTCCAAACAACTTCCAAATCCAACCAACCTTGCCAAATTCCATCCACATTAATTTTCATTAATTTCTACTATTTAGACTCCACATTCCATTTACAATATACACAACTAAATCACAAAGTTGTAGATGCACAATCAAAATTGAAGAAAATTAAAATCTTCACAATCTTCTAAAGCTGAGAGTTATAACAAATCAATTTCAAGCTATTATTATTGGCAAACTCTTTGTACAACACTACAGAGACAATTGCCCCTCTATTGTTCCGCAATTTATCATTGGAAGAAATACAAGAATTTTTTATTTTCCACCTCTTATAAAATATGAAAATTTAAAATCCATATTTGGAACTAAAGGCCCTGAATTAGCTATAAAAGGTGAAGAATTAGAAAATTAATGTAGCACAAACTAAAAGACAATTTTTACAATTAAATTTAGTTGGGACAATAATAGAATCAATTATTTGTAGTCCACCTCACTCCAACAAATAATTGTCCAAAATAAAGATTTGAGTTACAGGGACTAATTTACAATACCAAATTCTATAGACAACTGAACAATGACCACATGCATCATGGCAGAGACATTAATCCCTAATTGTCCAAGGCACCAAATTCTAGTGTCGACAATACTTTGAAGTTAAATAAAACCTTATCAAATTACTAGTTTTAGTATTTTATATTTTGAATTCATTCTTTTTGAAGTCTTTTATGAGCATCAAAAATCCAATTTTAAAAATGAATGATGATTATTATTTTGTTCTAGATTTTTTTTGCAAGGGTGTCCATTGTAAATCTTGGTTTTTTAGTGTTGAAGGCTTTTGGAAATGAGCCTCAAATACACTAAAACTTAGAGAGAAAATCACATTAAAAATTTATTTAAAAAAATTATAGAATAGATTTTGGGAAGCCATAAATTGATTGGTGTTATGCATGTTATGCCCTTTAACCTCATATTCTTTTGGTGACCAATTTTTTTAATTTTTGACACTTGAAAAGAGGATTGAAAGACTTCTAATCACTTTCATAGTTTTAACACCCTCATAATTAAACATTATAATCTTTCAATCCATAAGTGATAGTGTTGTGATCTCTAATATGTCTAGTTTGAATTTGTATGATTACAACTCTAAAACTTTTCAAAATGTTGTCTTTTTGTTCAATTTACAAAAAAATTCCAAAAAAAAACAAAAAAAACTTGGACATTTTGAAGTTGAGTTACCAAACACTGAAGTTGGTGAATTGACCCCGCAAAGTTGGTGCAACAACTCTAAAGATTGTTGATGATAAAGAGACACTAGCAGATGAAAGTCGTAGGAAAACGTACTCAACGTTGCACTTCAATTGACGAATCTCCTCTCTATCACTTCTCCGTCGCTCCCCCCACTTCTGCACTCCTGAACGATGTCTTCTCCGTCAATTCTCCGTCGCTCCTTGCAGGTCCGTGCAGATCTCCCCGCAGGTTTCGATACTTTTTGTTTTAGTAAAAAGCTTCCTAATTTGGGGTTTGGATTCATGGCTAGGGTTTTGAGTTGGAGGTTCGGTTTGTTAGATGGGGATTTGTATATGTAGTTTGGTTTGATAGCTGGGGTTTCAAAATTGGGATAGTTTTGGACTTCTATGATTTACTTCAAGAACACGAATCAAAAGTTTTTTTTTCTTAGTCTGAAGTATCAAAAGTTTTTAGAAATGTAGAGTTTTGAAATTTTTCCCTAATTGTTCGTGCTAACTCTTTTTCTAACTAGTCCCGTGGATTTTGCCACAAGCTCACATTAAAAGAAAGAATCATCCACAACTTCCCCGAAGACGCTGAACAGAGATGGAGATTATTGAAATTATTCCTTTAGCTGTTGGTCTTTTGTTAAAAAGGGTCCCTAAAGAATTTAAAGTTTTAGGTCATCGAATAAATGCTATATTTGTTATGTTTGCTGGACGACGCTATTATGATCTTTTACTATTCATTTCTTCAAAGTCTCATGGTCCCAAAATTGCAGATTATCACCACAGGGTATTATTATGCACAAATAATATTGTATAAAGATATGAGAAAAAATAACAAAATTTTGAATAGCATTTAGAGGTTCAAAATATACACTACTAAAAATAAAATCTTGATTAAGTTTTATTTAACTTCAAAATTTTGGGATTGGTCCTTTGAGCATTTAGGGGTTAAAAAAACATTTCTTGAAGTAATACTTTGCACTTAATCAATAACAAAGCAAACATATTTGCTTTAGTTTAAAAAACTTGTATTATACAATAACATTGCATAAATTTTTATTTAAATATCACATATGTGTGTGATGACAATAATACATATTAAAACTTATGCAATCCTATGTAGTAATTAAATTAAATACAAATGAAAAAATAACAATGTTTTGAATAGCATCCTATATATTCCTATGATAGTATAACAAAACAATACAATTGTTTATATTAAGCATACCTCAGTAATTCAAACTATCAATGCATTTTTTTAATAAACTTTAAAAACACTCTAGGTTGTAATTGCATGTTCAATATTTGTAGAATTGTTACATAATAATTGAAAAAAAAACCCTAATCATATTTAAAATATAAATAAATAACTCATTGTAGCTTAAATATGTACTATAGTTTAATATTCACATTTAAAGGAATTTGAAGTTTAAACATTTTTTGCACATTCCATCAATTTTTTAGTAATTTAATATCAAATGTAGGGTTTAGGGTTTAGGATTTCAATGTGACCAAATTTAATTTGTATTTCATTTCCATACATGAATGCTACATTCAATGTTTGCAACATTGAAAAGAAGTCTTTGAATAAACGTTTATAGTTTTTAGAATCCAATGTTTTAATTAATGAGGAGTTCTCAAGCGGATAGCTAGGTGGGTACCTTGAATGTTCAATGGGCAACCATTATGAGCTACCGTCTGCCCGTCCGCTTGCCCACCTACCTGTCCGCCCATTTGTTAGCATGAAACTTTGTTTGTCATTTCACTCATTTGTGACTTGAGTTTTTGGTGCTTTGGGGCGTGTAATATACCATTGGAAAGGTCTTCTTAAGGCCTTTCTAGTGGTATATTACATGCCCTAAAACACCAAAAATTCAAGTCGCAAATGACAAAAGAAGTTTACTGCAACTTTAAAGGGGCCATTTGCCCAGCTACCATCCACCTATGCGTGCGTCCGCCTATTTGTGCGTTTGCCTAGCTGCTGTCCGCCCATCCATGCGGCCTCCAAGGTAGTCGGCTCGTCCGCATCTACATATGCCGTTTGTGTCTGCCATTCACATTCGCATCCATCGTCAACCTAAAACTACTTCGGCAGATGACCAATTCAACGGATGCTAGGGCGTCCATCTAAATGTTTGCTCGACCGTCCGCTGTGTGAAAACTGTTTGATGCGGTGGACGGTCAAGCATCCTTTGCATTGGACGGCCCCGATAAAGCGAACCACTTTTCCGCCCATCCACAAATGTCCGTCTACCTATCTAAGTCCGCATGTTCACTTGTCCGCAACTAGCCGTCCGCCCGTCCGTAACTGCCTGCTTGTTCGCTGCTCGTTTGAAAAAATCATTTTGCGAATGTCCAAAGATGTCCGCACTTCAACGTCTACGTCCGCTAGACGTCCATCCATGACGTTGGACGTACGGACGTCTGTACAACCCTATATGATGCACAATTACGGAACAAGAAACTCCACGACCGTGTGATCGCGTTGGAGCACTGATCGAAGAATGGCAAGGTCGACGAAATCAGAGTGATGATGAGAATAAGGATCTCATCCACGTCCGCATGCAACATAGAATTGGCAAGTTCCGAGTCCCGGCTAATCACGCCCCGCCACCTATCTAAATCGGCTTTGATTTCTTGTGCCGAAATGTTTATTCTTTCCCGCGCTTCTACGTCTCTGTTGTTTTGTTGAAGTTGTGGTTCCGTTGTGTATAGTTCCGCTGTGGTTTCGCTGTGTGTAGTTCCGTTGCGGTCTATAGTTCCACTGTGTACTTCCGCTTGTGTAGT
This sequence comes from Climacium dendroides, assembly GCA_950106755.1. NCBI lineage: Eukaryota > Viridiplantae > Streptophyta > Bryopsida > Hypnales > Climaciaceae > Climacium > Climacium dendroides. The sequence goes on along the minus strand of OX467091.1, from coordinate 12,729,931 downwards.
TCCGTTGTGTAGTTCCACTGTTCCGCTGTCTGTTCTGTAGGCTCCGCTAGCTACTCCGGTTCATCATGCCAGGGGCCGCGGTAGGAGGGGTGCCTTCTTCTGCAGATCTATGTGTTGTGCAAGAAACGAATCGCAAGTCCAGGAGACGACGAGCTTCAGTTGACGGTGGGGGGGAGACAAAGATGGCAAGCTAGCTGGAGGCAAGAACAAGTACAAATGTCACTTCTGCTTGATGAAGTTTGAGAAGTCGCAGGTGCTCGGAGGACATATGAATCGACATCGCCAAGGTGCTGATTCAATGCAATTGTGTTGCTTGCGATTACTGTAGTAGCTAAGTCTCTAGTATGTACGTTTTGAATCGAATTGGTTGACTTACATTTGCACCTTCATTTGTGTTTCTTCACGTTGGTTTCATGATAAATTATTCCTTGACTATTCAATTGAATTGGTGAATTCTAGAACGAGAGAAGGAGTAGTTTCAGCATATACAACAAATCGTGAGTTCTATGTCGCAGCAGCAAATGCCACGGAAGTGGTCCTCGCTATCAATGTAATATTGCTAATAGCATGAATTGCACAATTTGGAAGTATAATATATTTTCATCATACCATTTGCTATCGCTATGACTATCCTTGTGATTGCAAATATATATGTCTACACTTCCAATCCATTCTATCATAGCATTTGCAAAGAGTAACATCAAGAAGGGAACTAATATACATGTGATGCTGGCTTTCTCCATCATAATGTCCGTCAATGTCTGTCAGAATGCATCCAAGGTTTAAACGCATTAGGATTTATATTAGTTAAATTTATTTATTTGTTTTTTGGTGGCTTGTCCGTTGGCTAAACAGAGAAGTCATCAAGCTCAATGGATGAGCCATCTCCTAAAGTAATTTTTTTTCCAAATCCTAGCAAACACTGGAGTTGAATCTTGATGTTCCATTTGTCATCTTGACATCCAAACATGATGTTGCAAACCCTAGCCTGCCATCAAATGCTTCTAGTTGCCACATCCCAAGCAACAACAACATCAATATGTAGAACCAATACAACCAACAATATTTTTCATTTTGCAATTTTAACATTAGGGAATTTACCAAATTAAGTCTTTTTAAGGTCTATCATGCTTTCTAAAGTGTGTAGAAGAAACCATATTTGCTTTTTAAAAAACAAGATAAAAATCCACTCTTCTATAGAGATACAATTGAAAAAAAACAAATAAAAAATTCCAAGTCAAAACCTTTAAATTGTTTTCTAATTTTTTTACATTAATAATCAAAATGTGATTTTTTATTAATTTTAACTTTCACTTTGTAATTGGTATTAAGATATTCCAAACATTTGAAACTTTTGAATCATCTAACTATATCTATTAGGATTAAATTTATTCATTTATTTATTTTTATACTGAACTTTGATTGAAGATATCTCAAAATCTATACAATCAAAGTTTGTAAAAATTAGAAGGCAAACTAGTAATATGGAAAATTTTGTTGAAATGATGATATTCCATACACCATTTTTTCATTAATTTCCTTCTTTAGCTCTAAAGTCTAAAACTAATATAGATTTAGATCGCATGGTCTAATGTAAAAGTGCCAAGTTTGTTGAATATTGACATTTTAATAAAATTTTGGTTTAATTTGATAGTAATGAAAATGATCCTATATCTAAAGTTTTCAATAAAAAATAATTTCAAAAAAAATTCTATTTTCATTTCAAAATGGTGATTTAGGAAAGTACCTCTTTTGGGCATTTGGAGAATAATTACTTTAATTTTATATCCATTTTTCAGCTCCTTGAATATGACAAATCATATTTAGTACTAACATTTAATTTCATGTATTCTATTAATTTTTGTATTGCATTTTTTTTTTAAATTGCTTGGCTTCCATAAATAACAAAAGATATGAATTGTCAAACACACAAAAATTATAAAATAATGTGAAGCTAAAGGTAAAGTATTGACAAACATTTTTCAAAAATAAAAATAAATATTAAATTTAAAGCATCAACTTAATGTTGAAGTGTTGTATAGCATGATGGCTATAGCTTAATGGATAGATGGTTTTTTGCAACAAAATTTTTAATTTTCTTTTAATTTTTTAATTTTTTATAAGATTAAATTCCAGAAATTCAATATTTTTTTGCCTCTTTGGTTGGAACACTATAAATTTTTTTCTTTTGTGCATGCACCCTTGTTGAGGGCATTTTACCAACATCCCAATAGTTGCCAAGAGCTTGAGATTATGACAAATAAACAAACAAACAATTGCTTATTATAGAAAACTATAATTATAGTTAGCTTTTGCATTCATTTGATTATCAACTTCTTTATCCATCCTTCTATCCACCCCTCTATCTACCCCTCTATCTTTAATTTTGTAAGAATTCATTACAAAACTTACTTCAAAATGACTATTTTAATAATGATTTTTCATTATGCACATTATGTTCTAAAAATGTAGTTTTAGTTCCAAAGTCATGCATGTTTTTAGAGTTACATGGCTTTGTGAACTCATGATCCATAAGTTTAATCACTATTACTTTGTTTTAGGAAATTTTGTTTTTAGAGTTACATGGCTTTGTGAAAATTATGACCAATAAGTGTAATCACTATTACTTTATTTTAGCAATATTTAGGAAAAAGACAATTAATTAGCTTTACAGCTAAAGTTAGTCAAGTAGGTAGTTACAGATGGCAATTATTAGCTAGAATAATGCCAAAAAAAGAAGGTGGAAAGAATGTTATGGTGGAAGTAAAGGGCAAAAATAGAGAGGATATAAAGCCAAAAAAGATAGGAATTGGAGTGAAAAATAAGAAAAATAAGTAGCTTTGGATCATATAATAAGGTAGCATGTTAATAGAAATTATGCCTATGCTCTAAGAATTGCTTTTACTGTTCAATCATAAATTATTATTAGAATAATGAAAAATAGTCCAATAATGAATTGGTGACAATTGGGATTTATTGTTGCACAATTTTATAAGTGATTGAGTACTCAATTTGATTTGGAAATAGATCATTTTGGTGTAAATAATGTAGAGTTATGAGTGGTGGGACACTTTGTCCCATCCTAAGGTAATTATGTGCACCATGTTGTTCAAATTTAAGGTTTGCATACCTTCATTTTTGGACTCCATTTGTACCATTGATGGACAATTGTTTGACATTTGATGGTAGCATTTATGGCCTTCAATAGCCCCCTACTACTGTGAGATTTTGAAAATCATATCTAATTCAATTTAACTCTAAAAATTATAAATCAAATTGTAATGAATGTCACTCACTCTTTTCTTTCTTTGTAAATTTGTTAGAAAATGTTTGGGTACACATAGAAAAGATCCTAAGTCAATATGCTCTTAAAAGGGCAGTTTTTGCTCCTCCTACCTTGTAGGAATGAAAAGAATAGAACAAAATTTAGCTCCAAATGGCATGAGATTCTATTCCAAGTAAAAAGAAGTCATATAGTTTCTCTTCATCTTTTTGTGGTGAGCCTAGGATTGCTTTGCAAGAAACAACGACATTCTATCTATTATAATGTCTAAAACGTCGACACAAGCTCTAGTTTGTCTTATCAACAAATTATTAGAATATATATAGAATATTTAGGAATATTAGAACATATGCCTAGAATATTCAATCATGTATTTGAAATATCTAAACATATTTGTGAATGTCTAATATGTTAGACAAATGTCCAATAAGATTGTTCAACAAGGGTAGAAATATATGATCAACATGGCCCCAAATTTGTTTGATAAGACAATGATAGGTGAGCATGGAATAAATCAACAAAACCAAATGTTTTGATTTTTTATAAATGTGTCCTGAATTCCCTTACTCCAAGGTCTATGACTAAAGTATAGAATTTACTTGATTAATTGGGTTTTCAAAGTATACACAAGTTTTAATACCAGTAATTATGGGCAAAAAGAGTTTACGCGTTCACTGACATTCATATATAGGGGATATCAAATGCATAGCTCTTGATTTTAACCACTAAATGTCCAATCAACCATTTTATTGTCTCTACTTAACTTCAACGTTTGCTTGGATCCCAATTTTTTCATGTATTTAGTCAATTTATCTTTCCAATTCTAGAAATTGAAAAAATTCCAAATTGAAATAGAAACTATACATAAGAAGTTTCATTTCATTAATTAATTGGATTCAAATTCAAAAGACTATTTTAATGTCTACAATTCATATCAAGAGCAAGGATGTATAAATTGCCAAAATAAATTATAAGAACATCCATTTTCTTAGCATCTTCTTTAGTAGAAAAGGTCAATAATTCCTCAATAAGGAAATTTTCACTACCATGTGTAATAACCAAATTCAATGAAATCTTCAAAATTTTGGATGAAAATTTGCAATCCTTAATCCAAAATTTTGCATTTGAAATCATCCATGAGTCACTTTGGGGCTTCAAATGCGCTTAGGGTTGACTTATTAGGGTACATTCACACCAAGTGTGTCTTAAATGCAAAGTGTAAATTTTAAACTAGTGATGTTAACAAGAGTTTAAAATATAATCCTAATGAAGATAGATCTTCCAACCAAGATTGAGAGTTTGTTCACATAAACAAGGGAGTGAGCAAGAAACCAAAAAACACCACCTTACAAATGGAATTTAAATACCTTCTTCATTCCCTTTTTTACATCTAATTATTTTGAAGACTATAATTTCATGAATGCAAATTAGTAACTTCAAGAGTTTATCAATAAACCTAACCACCATGTCATGTACAATGGGGTACCAATCAAAATGTCGTTTTTGAATTCGTAGTGAGAAAAATTTCAGTACTGCCAACTTTGAAAGCCTTCCAAGAGCTCAAAAATTGGTATTTTACCACGAAATTTTACCACAGCATCATCTTAAAGTTAATTATATGTATGCCATTTTTGAAGGCCAAAAGATTTACCGAAAAAAAGTTATTCAAAATCTACCAACATTAGTAGCTGTGGAAATTTTTTCACTGCTGCCAACTTTGACAGCCTCCCAAAGATTGAATTATTTTTTTTGACATGAAATTCTTGGAAAAAAACCCTCTTTATGTTAATACATATGATAAAAATTTCAAGGCCAAAAGATTAATACAAAAAAAGATATTAACAATCTACCAACATGTGTCATTTTGAGAAACATTGTGAAAACCGTTTCACTACTTCAACTTTGACACCCTCCCAAGGGCTGAAAAATTGCTTATTTACTATGAAATTTTTTCCACAAATTGATTTCTATGTTAATAACATTTTTGACAAGTTTCAAAACCAAAAAATTTATACAAAAAAAAATATTCAAAATCTACCAACATGTGTAGTTGTGAAAAACCATTTCACTACTTCCAACTTTGACACCCTCCTAAAGGCTGCAATTTTATTTATTTACCATGAATTTTTTTGTGCAAGATCCCCTCTATGCTAATAACATTTTTGCCAAATTTGAAGGTCAAAAGATTTACATGAAAAAAGAAATCCACAATCTACCAACATGTGTAGTTGTGGGAAACAATGGGGGAAACCATTTCATCGCTACCAACTTTGACGCCCTCCCAACAGTTGAGAAATTGTCTATTTACCACGAAACTTTTGGCACAACATGTTCTTTATGTTAACAACATTCATACCAAATTTCAAGGTCAAAAAATTTATACAAAAAAAATTATTTACAATCTACTAACGTGTATGTCCTCCATTTGTTTCAATCGCTACTTTATAACCTAGAGGGCATAGAATGACATAGTTGAAGGAGCTTTGTACCATTGATTAACCTCCACTCTCTTTCAGTAACTACCTTCAAGTCATTTAAATTTTTTGGACATATTGGGCCATGTTGCACAACATCTTTCAAAATCTTCCAAAGGTTCTCAATTGAATTGAGATCAGAAGAATTTGCAGGCCAATCGAGCTTCTTCAAGAGGTGTGTTTGTCTCCATTCTTCACATAGTTTGCTACAATGGACAGGTGCGCCATCTTCCATGAGCAATCCCTATGGCATTCTATTCGTAAAATAAAGCAACTCGCCATTGTAGACCACTTCAACAAAATCCTTAGCAGAACATCTATCTTTGGGCATAAAAACAAGTTGTGACTTTTGCCCTCCAGCAAATGCACCCCAAATCATCAAAAAAGTTCTCCCACTCTTAAAAGTTGGAACTATACCGTGAACTATACAACTTGATGAATAGCACTCATATGCATTTCTCCAAACATGAACTTGTCTAGAATTTTTTTCAACTTCAAAGGTAGACTCATTTGTCCAAACAACTCTCTCCTATTCTTTTACACTCCATCCACAATACTTTTGAGCAAATGCCAATCGTTGAGACATGTGACCAGGTGTCAAGAAAGGTTTTTTAACTACAATTCGACTGAAAATGCCACTCTCATGTAAGGCCCTTCGAATAGTCGATCTAGACACTTGAGTAGAACATATATTAATGATCTCAGAGAGTGTCGAGCGATGATGAGTTTTTGAAACACCTATAATAGCACGGACATCTCTATCACTAAGCTTTTTAGCATGACTTCCACCACAAGGTTTGCACTTATAGGTTCCATCTTCTCAAAATTTCTTCACTACCCTTTGAAATATTCTAACATGGACTCCAACAATAGCTGCAATGTCAACTCTTATCTTCCCTACCTCACTCAAACCTACTATGTGAGCATGAGTTTCATCTGAAATAGTCATCATTCAATGACCATGATCTAGCCTCACTCACTGAGCACATATATAACCTCACTCAGTCATCAGAAACAAATCTCACATACCCTCAATCACTCACCATGATCCAACCTTATTCACCATATGCATAACCTCACTCAATTATAAAAAAAACTTACATACCTTCAATCACTCACCATCATCCAGCCTCATAGCCTTCATTCATTCACCAGACCTCACCAGTCACCACATGTAAGTTATAACCTCACTCACTCTTATAGAAAATCTCACATACCTCCATATATCCTCAGTCACTCATTCCATGTCTCATCCACTTAGTTATCACATAGCCTAGACTTGCTCAGTTAATTCATCTTTCACGCGTTCAATTACTCATGTTCACAAAGTTTCAATCCTATGTTTAGAATATAATCACCCATCACTTGCTTCTCTCATCATCTCACATCCCACCTCCTATAATGCTCTATTGTAAATGCAAGCATTCTTATTGAGAGGAAAAAGCTTCCTCATGCATGTATGGTCTCCAATTTTTAAACAAGTGCATTCTTTGAGATGTGGCAAGTGCACACAACTAGATTTGGCTATCCTTGATTTTATTGAGAAGCATTTATGATTAGAGATTGCATCATCTGGAGAATTTCAATCTAGAAGCATGAGTGTCTAACATACTTCAACAATTTCAAGGTCTTTAATAAAATGTATATCACAACTACACACATTGGTAGATTGTAAATAATTTTTTTTGTATAAATTTTTTGACCTTGAAATTTGGCAAAAATGTTATTAGCATAGAGGGGATCTTGCACAAAAAAATTCATGGTAAATAAATAAAATTGCAGCCTTTAGGAGGGTGTCAAAGTTGGAAGTAGTGAAATGGTTTTTCACAACTACACATGTTGGTAGATTTTGAATATTTTTTTTTGTATAAATTTTTTGGCTTTGAAACTTGTCACAAATGTTATTAACATAGAAATCACTTTGTGGAAAAAATTTCATAGTAAATAAGCAATTTTTCAGCCCTTGGGAGGGTGTCAAAGTTGAAGTAGTGAAACGGTTTTCACAATGTTTCTCAAAATGACACATGTTGGTAGATTGTTAATATCTTTTTTTGTATTAATCTTTTGGCCTTGAAATTTTTATCATATGTTATTAACATAAAGGGTTTTTTGTTCCAAGAATTTCATGGCAAAAAAAAAATAATTCAATCTTTGGAAGGCTGTCAAAGTTGGCAGCAGTGAAAAAATTTCCACAGCTACCAATGTTGATAGATTTTGAATAACTTTTTTTCGGTAAATCTTTTGGCCTTCAAAAATGGCATACATATAATTAACTTAAAGATGATGCTGCGACAAAATTTTATGGTAAAATACCAATTTTTGAGCTCTTGGGAGGCTTTCAAAGTTGGCAATACTGAAATATTTCTCACTGTGAATTCGAAAACGACATTTTGATTAATACCCCATTGTACTACATTGGATTAGGGTAAAGAATCCCTCCCCATCTCTACACGGCAATGGTGCACACACTTTAGTTGAATTTGAAATCTTAATTTATCCATGATACGAATGCATCCTATATATTCAAACATCTATTAGGTGAATGATTAATGCTTTTAAAAAATGAACTTCATCAAATTAAAGTTTGCTAAGGAAGCATCAAAAAAATGTTATACTATATCAATGAATTTTTTATTTAAAAAAATAGAGGACACAAAATATTATTTAAATATTTTAGAAAAGATACAATTATTCATTGTAATTTGAAGTCCCTAAAGTCCCAACAACATTTTTTTTCAAAAACTACGTAGAACTTTCATTTCTAATGTAAAGAACAAAAATTTTAAACATTTTTTTCTTTTAAATATCCAATCATAGGATCTTTTACTATACTAGTATAAAAATGTCTAGAAAAATTTCAAAAACTTGAATTGTATAGATTGCAAGATATATGTGTTCATAGATATGAAAACAAGTTTTTTTTCGCACCTAGCTTCATTGAATTATTAGGCTTTGAATTCCCTTAACTTAAAATCTTTCCAATAAAGATTGTGAATTAGAAAAAATTTATGTTGAAGAATTGAGTTGAGAGTTTGGGTAAAAAGCTATGTACACACACTATTCCCCCTTGATGTTCACTCATTAAATAATTGTTAAGTCAAAATAAATATGAGATAGAAAGAAAAAATAAATTTTTAATAGCTCTAAGATGGAATTGAAACACACTAATTTCAATAGTGACATTATTCTATCAAGAGAATTAAACTATGTGGAATTTTTTTTGTTGAAGAATTGTGAAAGTTGAGTTCATAAATGGATGCAATACACTGTTAGCTAACATTGCCCACAAAGTAAGATGCTCCATAACTTTCACATAACTTATCCAAATAGAATGACTCAAATCTTTTTACATAGACAATAATATAATCTACAATAATTTATTTATTTAAAATTTTTAAAATTAAAAAAAAATTCTTAGCCACTCTTGCCTATTTTTGATTTGGTTGGCAAAAAAATCATGCCAAAATCATGTCACCTTTTTCTTATAGATAGGATGCAAACATAATGTTTTGCACAATATACATTCTAATGTCAAGTACATGAATTTTTTTTGGGTGGTCCTCCAAACCAAAGGCTAAGCTTAAGCTTCAGAAGATTTGCACAATGCTAATGCTTGCAAAGTTGCCGATAGTTATCAGATGTGACAAAATATTTGCTATCATACAATTTTCACTTGAATGATCTGCAGAAAAAACAGTAAAGCAATAGTACATACTGGCCTTGGAAAATGGATGGTTCTCTTCTTTGCCTTTTCTCGAGCTTGTGTGTGAACTTTAACCCCTAAAGGATTTTGACTATGTTTTCAGCAAAACTACTCCAAAAACTACCATCTCTAGTACAAGTACCAAATTTTTGAAAAAAAATTATTTTTGATACATCTAATTGTAGGATCTTATATTAATTTGGTTTGAGAATATGTAGAAAAATGTCCAGAAATTTTCACTGTGTAGATTGCAAGATATTAGCATTTGAAGTAAGAAAAATCCTTTTTTTGTCCCTGCAAAAACCCGGGCAGCTGCACTTCTTAAGGTCAAATCATTATGAAAAAATGTTCAAAATGGTGATTACTCTTTGGATTCATTCTTCAAGGCAAGGTGGCTACATGCTTGAAAATTTTCAAATCATTTGGAATTGTACAACATTCAGAAAAAAAATAGAAAGTAGAAAGAAGTAGAAAATGATTCGAAATACAAAATTGTTAATGATTTATTTATGAAACTGAAAAATGCTAATCCCAATGGTTGTAATGTTTTAATAAACAATCTACACTCAATTATTTATCTTTTTCCAAAAATATTAAAAATTGAGTTAAATAAAGGACTTTGAAGTTTATTTTAGAGTAGAGATTCCATAACCACCTTCAAACTACCCACAACTAAAACTCCTCATAACTTTCATCTCATTAATCAAAATGGAATGATTCAAAGATATCCATGTATAAATAAAACTAGAAAACCAATTTCAAATTTTTATTTTTAAAAAAAGTGATTTTTAAAGAAATTTTTTTGCTGCCCAAACTACCCGCAGAACAAAGAAAACTACATATCATACAATAACTTTTTAACCATGTAGTCAAAAGTTATGAAAATTGTTGGGCCTTAAAGCTACTCCTTGGACACATGTTGTGTGAAAATTTCAGTGAAAAAAAATGAAAATTCCATTCATAGTGAGTTGCCCAAAATCACTATGTTTCCAAAAAATACTGTTTGGTCCTTTTGGGGTTAACCCCTGAGCGCCCAGCGCGAATTCCAAAAACAAGCTACAAATTGCCACTCAAGTAGACCCCACCAATTAAAAAATAAGATCCAAGAGACATGACTGTTTAGATTGCAAGAGAGGTAGAGAGGGCATCTTCGAAGAAATTTGTGGAAGTTTTTACCATACAACCTAGGACATTATAATGGTCAAATGTCTCATAGTAGGAGTCCACATTTGGGTCGCTAGGACGCTTAGGGGTTAAAGATTGTATAGACTTCTACAAATTAAGTGCTCAAACCTTTAATAAACCAAAGAAACCAGCATCCGCAAAGGAAAGTACAGCCTCGGATTTTGAGAAAGCCATGCAAAACTAGAACAATCTCAAGTTTTTACAATTTTTAATCACTTACAAATTTTAGTTGCAAATGCAATGGTTGACTAAGACAACTTTGGTTAAAGATATACATATACAGACTTTAGTAAAGACTAGAGCATGCAATGTAGCAATAGAAGTGTAGAATAGATTAGTGTAGTGATGACCATATTTGTTATATTGAGACTTTTTGCAGATTTTGAGACAAAATGCTAGATATTATAAATTTATTTACAAAAATAATAATTGAAACCAAGAATAAATAATTTTCAAATAGTGATTCTAAAATGAAATTCTAAAAGTTGGCGTTGTTATCTATTTATAAAAAACTACTAATAAAAAGATAAAGCAGTTTATCTTTGAGTTAAAGATAAAAATGAGACTGCAAACAGTCTCAATATAATGAATATGGCCTTAGTGTAGGAAGTGTAATAGTATAGGCACCGCGTGGATATTTTGCATGTATTTATAGTATTTGGAGTACATGTCTAATGCATTGTATTGAAGTTAAACCAAGAATGGAAAGTTAATAGAGGTATGTGAGATTTATATTTTGTGAATAAATCATTGAGTGAATTGCAATTGTTGTATATATTCAAATTGACAAGTAAATGGTGTAATGTTAAAGTAATTGTACTAAACGATGACAAAAGATTGTATCATTTAAGCAATAAGAGTATTTGAGATCATAGCAATGAATTCAATAATGTATGTGGAAGTTTGAAATGAGTGAAAATGGAGGCCCCATTCCAAAATTTGTTTGTGCTAGTGCATGATACAATGTATCTACACATTTGGAAAATTAGAGGATCATATTTTTGAAACCACTTGTTTTAGCAAATAGTAACTTGTATTATGAATGCACTTGGCCAAATGCAAGAATGTCTAATTCAATGTTTAATAAATTTGTGCCAACCTTTTTTTCCATTTATGGTTGAAAATACAAAGTATTTATTTTAAAATTACAACTTCACAACTTTGCTAATGCATTTCAATACAAAACTAAACATTCTAAATCAATTTTATAATTTATCACTTGATTGTTATTATGCTTGTAGTGTGCATCAATCCACACATTTGCATACAATCCAATTTTATACTCCAATACTCCACAAACATGTGTTTTCACAAACATAGAATGTATGTTCTTCATAGTTTCCCTCATCTTTGGAAGTACGGTCATGTTTTGGTCCATGCCATCTACTATCAAATACATATATAAGTCTGGTGTAATCATTATTTGGAATTGAATGGTTCAATTGTTTTTTTGCATGTATTAATCTATGCAATCAAATAAAATTAACTAATATTTTTTAGATTATATTTGTATTGTGCAAACTTGATATTGAAAAAAAATTATAACTTCTACCAAATTTGCTCGAATGATGTGAAACAATGCTTCAAATGTAGATTTGAAGCTCCCACTACAAATAAAGCCTACCAAACTTCTTGTAAACAAATAAATAAATTCCATGAGCAATTAGGGATTACAAAATTTTATTATATTATAATTAAAACAAGACAAAAAAACCACTATAATTGTTGAGCCAAAAAAATAACAACCCGAAGGGATTGTCATTTTTATTATAGAATAGTGGTAAGGGTTTGTTCACAAGGAATTTTATGACGGAATAGGAAATATAACAAATAAAATACAAATTATAAAATCAATCACATACACAAGTACAAATTGACTTATATAGTTGTAATTAACAACCAATCCTTGGTTTACAATAAGACAACATAAACAAATTGTCAAACTTCACAACAAATTGAATCCAATCCTTGAATTCAATTAATACAAAAATACAATTAAATTTAGGCTTTGTAAATGATCTAGTCCATGGATTAAATACAAACAACACTAATTGTTAAGAAATTGGAATTTTATTATGAAGTTTCCACTGATACAGACAGACAAATTGCCACCAAAAGAAGACCAAGACAATGAGAGAGAAATCACTGTATCAACTTATCTAATTATACTACCAACTGTATCATCCAAAGAGATTCCAAAATTTTACTACTATTCATATCCTAGCCAATTTACAAAGTTTCATATCCATTGTCTATTAGTCTCTAGTCTCTATTTGCCTTACTACAAAGGATTTAATCTAACTATTAGCTTCATTTTACACTATACAAGGCAATTAGTCAAAAATAAAAAATCTAAAGTGACTACATCCCCTACTTTAGAAGATTGACGTCCTCGTCAATCAAATTTGGAATACTTGTTTTGGTCAAATGCACTTAATAAACTTGCTTCTATTCAATTTGTCCTAAGTTTTTATTTTTTATTTTTGTCTATATCTAGAAGCTTTAACATATTTCCAAATTTGATCATTATTTAATTCTTTTTGTTGGTTTATGCTATGATAGGTACAAAATATTGATAATACGTTTGTAGTTGGCAGGATTTTTAAGCTAGTGAGATTCATAAATTTTTACTTTAAATATAAATAATTTCATTGATTTCCAATCAATAGTAAATACTTGCCAATATTCCTCATTCTTTATCTTATATATCTTTACTTCAACAATTATAGCTTTTTAATTCAATTGTCTTGTCCATTTGTCTTCTTCCTTCTTTTGATAAAAATTAAACAACTTATTAACTTCTTTATTATTCCTTGAAATTTACATGACTCTAACCTAATTATAATCCAATTATAATGATGCCATCCACCAAATTTTCATATTCTTTGGTTTTGTTGAATTTTATATACTTTGACCAATCTTTTTATCAAATTATTTTTTTCTCCTTACAAGAAATAATAATATTATATGAAGCCTAGTGCATTTTTGTTGTATTATATTAAGCAACATAGCCTTTTTAAACCTATGTTGAGGAAAAACTTCTACACCCTTTGTCTCATCTTCTTTCATAGTCATAGTCATAGTCACATATTGATTTTTTTCTATTATAGGTTGAGATTTAGCATTTGAAGAAGAATAAAATTGTCTAAATATTAATGATGGAAAGCATGTAAAAAGTTTTAATTTTTACACTTGAAATCAAAGCTTTAAGATCTAGTAATGTATTTTTTTTTCATCATAGTCTTTACTTCTTGAACAACTCAATTCTTTTGTACACTTCTAATGATTCAAATTGCAAATTGATGTGGTTTCACATTGATTATGAACTTCATGTACATTTTCAAACTTACAATAAAACTATTGTCAAACAATAGTATACATATTTTGATAAACTTTAGACTTTAATTTAAATTGTTTTTGATCCATTTTGAATATAGAACATTTAAGACCAAAGGCCTTTTTTACTAATTCATCTTTATTATAATTTTCAATTATTTGATCCCATAATATGCAAAGATACCTACTTTCATCTTTTTGTGATTGTTCAAATTCAAATCTTAGACTATCTTTAGTTTCTATTTCACCTTTGTAATAATTCAACATGTTTCTTGAGTCTTTTACTAATTGTGTTGTCTTTATTCTTTTTGCTTGCACATTATATGTATAGGCATTAAAATGAAGTTGTTGATTCTTCAATTTTTCTACTTCTTTTCTTAATAATATTACTTGACTTTTAAATCGATTTGAATCATTTTTAGCAAGTTGTAGCTTAATATTGAGTTCATTTACATTGCTATTCACTTTATCATTTTTAATTTTAATGCAATTTATTTCTTTTACCATCTTTTCATATCTATGATCTTTGGCTTTAGTAATAATTTGTTGAATTGCACATGTTCTTGTTAAATTTTCAATCATTGACTTATATTCACAAAATTGTTGAAAATACTCATCTCTTTTGTTTTTTATATCCAAATCTTTATAAATAATCATTTCCTCTTTAGCAGTCAATGTTATTTTATAAGAATCCATTGTATTTTTTATAAACTATGAAAAATGACAAAAATCATTTTTAAAGCTTTCAATATTATTTTGAATTTTTAACAATGCTTTGAATAAAATTTGAGCATTGGCCTTTAAAAATGTATTTTTAACTTCATATTGAACTAAGAAATTATTTAAATCTACAATTTTTTCTTGTAAATTACTAATTGTGTTTGAATAATCTTTGTTTTCTTTAAATAACCTTGTATTTTCCTCAAGGATAAATTGAGTTTGAATTTTATATTGAAATGTTTTTCCACATTGATCTTTTATACATTTTAATTCTTTCTTTAGACCTTTGATTTCTTTACAAGAGTCTTCAAGTTTCTTTTCCAAATTAGGAACAACACTATATTTGGTGATTTTATGTTCATTTAAAAGAATGTTGTATTCACTTCTTAAGGTTTCAAGTGTTTTTTGTGCAATAATTAAATTTTCAATTTTTGCATGATTTTTTTTTATATTTAACGCATTGCATCTTTTCCAATCATCTTTACAACATTGGAATTCCTCACTTATATTTTTTAAACCTGCTTTCAATTGATTACACTCATCATCCTAATTTTGAAGTTGAAAACATAAATTTTCTTTAATTTGTTGAAAATGATAAATTTCATTTTCATGCTCAATATCTTTATCTTGAAGCTACTTTAATAAACTTTCTTTAAATTGGTAAAGGTAATAAAATTGACTTCTATAAATTGATCGAAGCATGGCAAGGTTGATGAAATTAGAGTGACGATGAGAGTTAGGATTTCATCCACGTCGGCATGCAGCATGGAATTGGCAAATTCCGAGTCCTGGCTAATCACGCCCCGCCACCTATCCAAATTGGCTTCGATCTCTTGCGTCGAAACGTTTATTCTTTCGCGTGCTTCTGTCTATTTGTCTGTTTCGTTGAAGTTGTGGTTCCGATGTGTGTAGTTTCGTTGTGGTTTGTAGTTCTGTTGTCTGTTCTGCAGGCTCCGCTTAGCTACTCCAGTTCATCATGCCAAGGGCCGCGGTAGGAGGAGTGCCTTCTTTTGCAGATGTAGGCGTTAAACAGGAGACTAGCAAGTTCCGAGTTCCGCCACCTATCCAAGCTTCGATCTCCTGTGCTTCTTCGTCTCTGTTGTTTTCTCGCTCAACTACTGCGCTTCTTCGTCTCTGTTGTTTTCTGCCTCTCTGTTGTTTTTTGCAGTTTTGCTGCCGTTGTGTAGTTCTGTGTAGTTTTGCCTGTATAGTTTCGCTTGTATAGTTTCGCTGTGTAGTTTCGCTGTGGACTTTAGTTCCACTGTGTGTAGTTCCGCTGTCTGTTCTGCAGGCTTCGCTAGCTACTCCAATTCATCATGCCAGGGGCCACGGTAGGAAGGGTGCCTTCTTCTGCAGATGTAGGTGTTGTGCAGGAGACGAACCACAAGTCCAGGAGACGACGAGCTACAGTCGAAGAAGATGGCAAGCTAGTTGGAGGCAAGAATGAGTACAAATGTCGCTTTTGCTTAATGAAATTTGAGAAGTCACAGGCGCTCGGAGGTCACATGAATCGGCATCACCAAGGTGCTGATTCAATGCAATTGTGTTGCTTGCAATTACTGTAGTAGCTAGGTCTCTAGTATGTATGTTTTGAATTGAATGGGTTGGCTTGCATTTCCATGTTCATTTGTGTTTCTTCACGTTGGTTTCATGATAAATTATTCCTTGACTATTCAATTAAATTGGTGAATTCTAGAGCGAGAGAAGGAGCAGTTTTACCATGCACAACAAATCGTGAGTTCTGTGTCGCAGCAACAAATGCCACGGAAGTGGTCCTTGTAAGTGCCACTAGTTCACGTAATTTACAAATCATTTTGATTTTTGTCATGGGATTTCCATCGTTTTCAAACTTGTGAAATGGTTCTTGTGGTTTTCACCAAACCTTAAATCATGATGTGCATGTTGTATGTAGGCTATCTACGGAGATGACCCAGAGTCCTTCGGGACTTGGTGGCACCAACGTTGTTGTTAATAGTCATTTGCCAGAAGGTACAACTCGCTAGCAATACATTGTGCCACCAATTTCTTTTGGGATGTCATATTGGCCCACATCTTAGGCCAATTGCAACCCCGGAATACAACTTTCTCCTTCACCAAGTTCCACGTACAACTACTATCCACCATCAAATGCTTTCAGCTGCAACATCCTAGGCGGCAACAACAACATGCAAAGCCAACACAACCAACAACTACAACAATGGATTGGGAGTATGGATGGGTTTTCCAATGCAAATTCAAATTTGCCAAGATCAATCTTTTTCCACCACCACCACCCTATGGAAAACAACATGGCAATTTCTTTGCAAGCAGCAGGTGTCTCATCGGAGTTTTTAACCAATATGCTCTGGATCTCTGTCACTCCTAACGACAACAATCCTATGCAGGTCTCTTCTAGCATCCCTACAAACTCGCAACAGGCATCTACGACATACGATGTCAACTATAATTCACAATTGGTGAATGCATTTTACAATGGCAACGGAATGTAGACTAGTTGGACAATTGGATAGTTTACTTTGTTGTTGTTTGTCAAAAATTTTGTATGGCGGCAATATGTAGATTAGTTGGATAGTTGAACACTTTGTTTTTTTTGTATGGCAGCAATATGTAGACTAGTAAGATAGTTGAACACTTTGCTTTTTTTGTATGGCGGCAATATGTAGATTAGTTGGATACTTGGATAATTGAACACTTTGCTTTGTTGTTGTTTTTTAGGATTTTTGTACTAAAGTTGTGGAATGATCATTATCTCGATCATTATCTTTTGGTTGAGACTAAGTATAAATTGTTGATCATAGAGTGTGAATGGATACTTCATGATTTCTTCATATATCTTGATGCCTACTCTTGAGCTTTGTAGGAATCAAATCCATTAGGAAAACTTTATAGATTCGGTATTAATTGATATTGTTGATAGCATAAATTGCACAATTTGGTAGTACATTCTCATCATTCCATTCACTACCACTGTGAATATCCTTGTGACCACAAATATGTATGTCTGCACTTCAAATCCATTCTATCATAGCATTTGTGATAGAATGGAGGGAGCTAAAACACATGTGTATTGAATAACAACATAGATACAAGTTTTGACTTTGAATCCATTCTAACACATCATTTGCAAAAAGTAGCATCAAGAAGGGAGTTAAAATACATGTGTACTGAATCACAGCACAAATACAAGTTTTGACTTTGAATCCATTCTATCACAACATGTGCAAAAAGTAACATCCAGAAGGGAGTTAAAATACATGTGTATTGAATCACAGCACAGATACAAGTTTTGATTTAAAAGATTTCTATCCTGACTTCGATTGAAGCATTTCTAACCTATCCATAGGGGAAAACTATTGATATCATCAAGCTACAAAGTTGATTTGATCACCACCACCTCTCAGCCTCATCTTTTATTAGTATATTTGAATAATTTCCATATTACTCTTAAAGCTTGATCTTCAGTTACAAATATCATGTCGGGCATACTAGATATGAAATATTTTTATGATGCACGTAGCCTTCTGTTCAAGCTTGTCTCACTTGAATTCAAGTCCGGATAGTTCATTCCCTGACAAGTTAACCACTACAAATCACAAAGTCACTAACATAAGACCTTTGAAGCATCCTTGAAATCAAGGGCAACTGAAATCACTCTATTGACAAACTTAAATGAATAAATACAATCACTGTTATTCAACACCAATAAAACCTCAAAATCTTTTCAATATTCATGAGCGATGATGCAGAACAAGAACCCCCAATATATCTATAGATAAAAATTCCTTTTTTAGCAGGATGAGATTCTCCATAATAACAATGACCAAAGTGACAAGTACAAAATGTCAAAATAGCTACATTGTCTACAGTCTCAAATCAATACAAATTTTAAAAAGATCAGGGGTCTTGGGTACCAGACCCTAACCCTTGAACCCCCCACAACCTCAAATATTGCCTCTCCAAATTAAATTTTTGGGTTGTCGGGCTCTCGATTTCATCTATATAGTCGAAAGTCAAGTACAGTGGGGTCAGGTACTACTTGGTGATGAACCGGAGTGGTTTTGATTGGCATCATATATGAAATTGGAAGTAGGAGCCGACACATCATTGGGGGGGGGTATAGCCATAAATTTGCACTTCAAGAAATATGGTTGTTAGAGCCTCACCGAGACCACTGGTGATGGCCAATGCGAGGTTGTTGTGAACCATTTGGCTCGCTGTTGAGGACGACTCTTCTCTCCACGAAGCCACGAAGGCATTCCCACAATCCATGTGGAGAGCGGTGAGTTTAGTATTTATGAGTGCCATTGCAGGACTTGAGTGCTTTACTTTGCGATAGAGTAGTGAAGTATCATCATGTTAAGATTCTACAGAACAAAATGTGCTCCATTTCATGAAGTGGGATGTAGGTGATGAGAGAAAGCTACCATTAGAGATAACTCAGTGGACGAGTAGCGTTGATTGTGGATGTACCTCGCGGAGAATAAATGACGGGAGTGCAAGAGAGGCTTCGGAGTGTCTAAGTAACGGAGAGACATGACGGATCAATACAATGAGCAGTCCCTAAACTCACCCCGGAAGTTGCAGGAACCTGATCAAAGGGCTTCACTTGAAGAATTGGCCACCATTGAAGCAGTGTTGGAGGGTTGGACAATCGAATGTCATAATGCTACGCCGAAGCAGGTAAAAAGGATCCAATTGTGCTTGCAAGAGGATTTCCTCCTCACCCTCAATGAACCTGCAGAAAGACACTATTGGCCGGCTGAACCCAAGGGCAAGTCGTGGTACTACTTATTCCATTGACATTATTTCAGAGCGCTGAATGTGGTGCACCGAATTCCCGAATCGCCAATTGTGGATTACTTCATTTGCATGAAATGGTAGCCAGATGGAGGTGGAGAGGGCAACGGGGCGGCTTGAGAGCATGGAGGTGTGGGATGTGGTGGACGATCAGAGATGATGCAGGAATATGGAGTAAGACGAGGGGCCCCTTATCCACCGTTTGGGTGTAGATGGCAACTTCGAAGCAAGCGTGGGAAGTAGATTCTCAGAGACATCCGCGTGACTGTCAATGGAAATTCTCATTCCTTGTATTAGAGAATCAAAATGAGAGGGAGGCTTGGGGTGGATTCATTTGAGGAGGACATGGGCGTGGGAGAGGAGGCCGAAAAGGGCGTGGGTGGGGTGGACGAGGAGGGTGTGCAAGGAGACATGCAAAGGGTCGAGTACGGCCGCTTCATCTTAATCTCAATTAGGAGCCAGTGGAAGCGAGACTTGATCTCAATCGTTTCCCTTTGGCAAATGAATTTAAATTAGAGGAACATCACAAACTTTAAACCCTACGGTTTGGCAACAGTTATTGTGCGGTTATCGTTCTTTCATGGGTTCGCACGTTAATCATATTGTTATCGCATCATCACGATGCATTGCTTTGCATCATTATCGCATCATTACAATGCATTACTTATAACTGCATCGTAACGATGCGAGGCAATGCACCATAATGATGCGATAACAATGTGATTAACGTGCGAACCCATGAAAGAACGATAACTGCACGATAACTGTTGCCAAACTATAAGGTCTAAACTTTGTGATGAATGGTGTTTGAATTCGTCGGGGGCAGGATTCGACGGTGCAAGAACAAGCAGAGGACGAGGATGTGGGCGTGGGTGTGGGAAGGAGAAGGCGACAATAGCATCAAAAAGGGGAGGCTATGACTGCTCAACGGAGCATGGCAGAGGGCGTGCATGTAGGCGAGTGTAGAGAGTAGGCCATGGCATCAATCAGTAGTAGAAAATCGGTGACCAAATCAACAAATAGTCAACAATTTTCTGTTAACTTGGGTACTGTATTGTCCATTTTCACAAATTTTTGTTGATTTTGCCCAAATTAACAAAATGGTCACATTATTTTTGTTGATTTGAATAGTGCAACTAAAATCAACAAAATTTTGTTAAATCTTTTAGAATATTTTTGGAATTTTTTGGAATTTTTTGGAATCATTTGGAATCGTTTGGAATCATTTGGAATCTTTTAGAATCTCCTGGAATCTCTTGGAATCTCTTGGAATCTTTAATTGTACAATGTAGATTTTTTTTAAAACTAAACATTAACAATTCGGTATTTCTTAAAGTCAGCATACTTCAGGGACGGTTTTGACTTAATAAATGACCTTTTTTCAAGAAACTTTGAACTAATAAAAGTTGGAAAATCAAGCCAACTTTCACCTCCAACAATCCGTTTGAGATTTCGATCCTCCAATCAAAAGTTATGGACAAAAATCAGAGAGGGGTGAAAATGAATCATTTTTTTTACATTTTTAAAAACCCTCTCTGATTTTTGTCCATAACTTTTGATTGGAGGATCTAAATCTCAAACGGATTGTTGGAGGTGAAAGTTGGCTTGATTTTCCAACTTTTATTAGTTCAAAGTTTCTTGAAAAAAGGTCATTTACTAAGTCAAAACCAGCCCTGAAGTACGCTGACTTTAAAAAACAATGGGAAAAAAATGAAAAACTAAACAAATAAGATTTTATATACACTTTAAACATGTATATGTATAAGTGGTGCATTGGTTTGAGTCTTGGGCCTCAACCATGAGGTTCAAGGATCAAACCTTGATGGCAACGTTTGCCACGTGAATTGCCAACGTGGCATTTGGACTGTCCGCGTGGCATTTAAGTAGCTTGTGTGGCATGCCATGTGGATAGTTGGGGGTGCCTATGTGGCATTGCCATGTGTCACCTTTTATTCATTTTTTTTCAAAAAAATAATTAAAAATAATAATGTGACCAAATTAACAAAAAAATTAACACTTTTTTGTTCTAAAACAACACTTTTTTGTTAGAAATTCAACACTTTTTTGTTCTTAAACAACAAATTTTTGTTCAAAAATCAACACTTTTCTGTTCAGAAGTGCCCAAATCAACACGTCCAAATTAACAAAAAAAATCAACACTTTTCTGTTAATTTTTGTTAATTTGGTCACTGTATTTTTCTACTAGTGAATATAGGCAGGTAGGGGCCGCTCTCCGACAACACGTTCAATTCAAGCAGCCCAAGAGCGACGGGCCCGAATAGGTGGTCCCCGCCCCCTATTTTGCCAGAAGTAAGGTCCCTGCATGCGCTTCAAAGACGACGGCCATTAGCAAGGCGCTCTCCTATGTGCAGCCCTGCTTAGCAATCTTAGTGCGGTACTGCAACTTCATCTCCTAGCTCGGCGTTAGCACCACCGACGTCGGCAGCACATCAGCCTTAAAATATGAGTGCAACCATTCTTTACAACATTCTTGGGTGATTGCAGGAGTGTTTGCAGATGGCGAAGGGTAGAGTAGGCCGCCACAATTTTGGCTATATGTGTTTTCTTAGCAATTTTGAGTGGACATGTGCACTATATATGCACTTAGGCGGTTATTGTGAACTACTATTGCAAAAACTTATTACTAGGCATTCCCGATTCTATCCTCAAGCATAATAGAGGTAGTAACAATAAAGATGTTATCCTGGGTATGAAGCCGACGGTGACATCACCATCTGTATTGTCGCTTTTTCTTGTTATACAATACTTCTTATATTGTAACGACTCTGTGATGATGAATTACTTGCCATGATTTCGGATTCTTCATTGACTTGATTGTATTCTCTTTGTTTTCTGCTATGCTTGCATTTCTTTATGGTACAAAGAGGAAATTCCTTCGTAATGAGTAATGTGACACCAATTTTCCGCTTTACTTGTGAAGCAATTTGAATTGAATGGAGTATCAGGATCTATGAATTCAACTGTACATAGGAATTCAATCAACTGTTAGTGTCTTCTTCAATAGTCTTCTTTGGTAATTCTCCAGTTTGTCAACAACTGTCCATATGTCAATTGGTTCGAAATTTGTAAGACATTAGAATGTACTTTTGTAATAATATTTATTTTATTCCAAAAATCCTATTGATAACTTTCTAGCTAACTTTGAGCTTTATTTAATTGGATTGGCTTTGGGTGGTGTAAATAGACCATAGTGATCGATAAGAGCCAATTGTTAATAAATTGGTAGATATGGACAAATTGAAAGATATAAAAAGACTTAAAACCAATAGGTGGTAATTTTTCAAATCGCTCTTCTTCTTTTAAGTAGGAAAACTTTTCAATAGGCAATTTAGTTGTTCATGGTGTTAGACACTCTTGCTTGTGCTAGGAGGCTGGTAGTATCATTTTGGCCTTTGTGCCTTTGTGTTTTTTTGGTTGTGTTAATTGAAGTGGATGTTACTTTGAATGTGTGTAATTTCCCAATTATTTTGCAATTGGTTGAGTTAGACAATCAGTTACATGGTTACTATTAAAGTTGTGGTGAAAGTTGTGTGTATGTGTGTTATAATTTAATTTCTATTGGCAGACATGTTAAGTTGTTTACCTCCAACACTAAGGCTATGGGGTGAATGTGAAATAGAGAAAGGACAATCGTTGTAGTCCAATTGGAAAATGGTGAGGATGGATTATATTATCATAGGCTTCAATTGACTAATTAATTAAGACTAGTTGATTCGTAAATCAAAAATCCTACTTGGTATGAATTGTGACAGCTTAACGATTAACATAATTCCCATTAACAAGTCTCCCTTGTGTTCGAATCTTAAATTACTACAGTTTTTTTCAAACTTGATAAAAAACTAAATCTACAACTTTTTCTTAGCCAGACACCAAAATTTGTTTTCTCTTGGTCAAACAATTGTAAAGCATCACAAGAGAAGAACATCTTTTTCTTCTAGGAATGACTGACTAAGAGAATGCACATTGAGCAATGACTCTTCTTTTGGATGAGAAAGTATCACAACCTTATTGAGTGCTAACAAAATCTCAATATGTATATTGGAGCGGTTGCTTGGTTTTGTCATGTCAAGGCTGAATAAGTGCCCCCAAGCCTGGTGTAAAGCAACCTATAGTACTGCCATCATTCGAGCAGTCATTCAAATAGTAGGAGAGCAATCACATGCTCTAATGACTTTTCTCTTACGTCAAGCCATATGATAGATTAAGTTTTATTCATATGTAGGCGTATTCCCTTTTCTCAAATTGAACAGCTTGTGGGGAGCTCATGCATTCCTGTTTTTTACAAGAGAAATGGTCAAATTTTACCTTCATTGCTTTACATTCCTTAGAAGAGGTAGCGCAAAGCATTCTATAGAAGTGCTGTTGAATTACATGTGACGAACTACCAAGTTTGTCACTATGAATGACATGTGAGATTTGCTTCTTCCATAGTTGGCTGTACACTTTGCCTAAGATCAAGTTCAAAGCATGAAATTGTTGTCAACCACGCGCCGAAACTGATGTCGTTCTTCCATACATCTCACGAGGGGTGCACTACAAAGGAAGTTCATGGGTGAGGAGCAACCAAATTTTGGACCCCTTATATTATATCCTAAAATTTTATTTTTTTTCTAAAAGAAAAATATGAATAGATTTTTGTACTTTGAAAGTTTATATTCTAAATTATTGATATTTTTTATGTTAATAATAATTAGTTACAAATTTTAGAAGAAAAAATATACACTATAAAGCTAAAAATAACTTTCACACCCCTATATTATATAAAAAAAAATTGAAAAATGAAAAGAAAATTCTATAAAGTAGCTTTCTACTGAAAGTTTATTTTGGTTGAATATTGATACAATAGTCATTTTCATGTGATCTCTATAAATATTTTAGTTGAAAAACATGCCATTTTAGTTCATTTTTCAATCTTTTCCAGACAATATATCACATGTTATTTAGGATTGAAATTTTTGGCAATAGAAACCTATAGACATTGTTAAACAAAGCTCAAAGTTATAGGTTGAAATTATAGTTTATTAGAAAGTAATTAGGAAAAGTAGAAATGGGTAGTTAGGGTTTGGTCGCTCTTCGCCCATGAACTTCCTTTGTAGTGCATCCCCCGAGATACATCCGGATAGGTGCGCTTCTCATCAAATTAACCCATTAGTTTCAAGATATTCTTTCACATGCAAAGCTCTATTTTGCTAACTCATAGCTATCATGAGTGATGAGGCTGAACATTGTGTCGTATTCGTATTCATGGAGTGCATGAAGGTGCCTAGGTGATCAATCCTAGCAAATGTAGAGTACTATATGGATGCAAAAAGTCAATGTGCACTTCTTATTCCTTTTTTTCGGAACAAATGAAACGACTTCTTACTCCTCTTATGGTCTGCGAATATGGTACCCAAATGTCATGTATATGCAATGGATTGAGTCCTTTCTTTCGAACAATGTAGAAGTGCTGGTTAGGTCAATTCCAAAGTTTTACAGCATTGGTATCATTTCACATGGGACAGGGTGTGTGATAAGTGCATAAAGAAGGTAAGTTGGTAAGAAGGTAAGTTGGTAAGGTAGGGCAAAAGGCTTTGTCCTAGTCCTTGCTCTTTGTACACAATGTGCAAAAGGCTTCATCCTAGTCCATGCTCTTCGTACATAATGTGCAAAAGGCTTCATCCTAGTCCATGCTCTTCATACACAATGAAGACCAAGGATTGTCTTTGCAATGAAATTCCGTTTCACTTGTTTCTACAAAAATAGGATAAAAGGAGACCGACATCAACGTCTACATGGGATGTGCTAAACAGGGAAAGGGATGCTATCCAAAACTTGCCAATACAAAGAAGGCTACAAAATGCCTTTGACGCGGTAGCCCAAGTCCAATGATGGATGTAGGAAAATGGCGAGGAAGATTGCATTCTTAGCATCGATGACCACTTTTCACAATTGGTGGGACCCTTGGGGCCAATCTCTATGTACCCATTGCCGAAAGTTGTGTGGGTGCCCCTTGCGGTGTTGGGATACAATTTAGATGATTGGGAGGTCTACGAGAATTTGTGGGGGAGCTGCAACAACGTTGGCAAGAAAACGGTATCCCATACTACTTTGTTTTGTTTTGTGGAGGCATTGGAGGGTACAAGGTCCGTGTGTCAGATTGTCATGTGGTAGCCCGATCTACAAGCATATAAGAAGTCCAAGTTGCCAGTCCTTCAACATGTCCCCAAGACATGCCCGATGATGATGATGTGCCCGAATTTCCCACCCAACGATTGGATGAGGACTTTGCATCACCACTGCATCATCATCGTCCTACACACTTGGACATGGAAGAGGAAGAGCATTGTGCAGTGGCCCAATTCGGTGATGAAAGTGAAGAGAGTTTGGAATCTTCTTGGAAGGCTGATTGGAGGGATTTTGTTGGAGATGCCTCATTTCTAGACTACAATTGCTTTGATTCCGAATTAGAGCAAGGCAACATAGGGTTGCAGCATGAGATTGGTTTCTATGAGGATGATGGAGATTTGGATGATTTAGACTTCTGTGCTCGTTATCATGACGACTTCTGGCAGAGCCCTGAATCCACATTGCTGAGGGGACCGCGTATCATTTCAAGGACCTTGCCCTGGTCTGAAAGTTAGAGTCTCTCGTCCTAGATGCGTTGCTATTGATTTCTTCAACTTGTTCTTTAGTGACATGATAGTGGAGTGGATAGTGGAGCAAACAAATTTGTATGCCTCTTAGCAAGGTACAGGGCGCTCTCAACACACTAGTGGGGGTCCTCTTTGGGTTTCCACTTGTGCACTAGAGATTTGGGCATTCGTGGAGGTTGCCATTTTGATGGGTATCAAGTTGTTGCCTACTATTAGGGACTATTGGAAGCACAAGGAGCTTCTCCATTGCTCTTTGAAACCTCGTGTCTTCACATGAAACCGCTTCGAGTCTTTGCTACAATGTCTTCATCCGGATGAGGGGGCATGATCTATACGGTAGGTGAATGGTGTACAAGAAGCCATTCCATCCACGTCCCATCAAGTGGAGTATCAAATGCACATGCGGGGCATGGATGTTGTGGATCAAATGCGCACGGACTATAGTGTCCAATTCCATTCACACATGTGGTGGCACAAGCACTTCTTCTTCATCGTAGATAGTTGGTTGAACAATTCGTGGGTGTTATTAAAGCATGACCGGATGACACGGGAAGAGAAGGTGTATCGCAAAAGACTATCCTATCATATAGAAGTTGTTGAGATATTGATTGGTCCTTAGCTAGACCCCCCTTCATGTGCAAGGTGGCATGCCTTAGCTACCATGGGGCAATCCACTATAGTAGTTTGAGGCCTCACCTATGGCGACGGTGCATTGTTTACAAACAGAAGACACAATTTCGTTGCACTACATGTGGAGGTGCCCACATGTGTGTGGATAGGTGTTTCCTCAAAGTTCATACACAAACGAAGTGGGCATTGTGGATAATGCAACATGCATGCCATTGATCATTTGGTGGCAGTGCATGAAGCAATCAAATCTTTTGATTGGGTCAAAATTTGGCAACGGCAAGGGTGTCTGAGGCGACAAGTGAAAATCCTCTCTCCACACTAGCCACATTGGTAGACATAGTACCTCCACAAGCTAGGCAAGCGCTAATGAAGTGCTGCCAAATATGTATTAGTTTGGATGTGAATGATTAGGTCAAGGACATGACTTTATTTTTTGTTATAAGCATGTTTGGGAGGTGAGATGCATTTGTTTATAAAACTCTAAGTGTGTATTGAATCTTCCATGGTTGATTGTATGCAGTCAATAAAAGGTGCTATCCTAGACTCTTGAGCGCTAGAGTGTCCCTATGATGTCTTGCATGTGATTTATAGAATAATAGCATTTCTTATATATTGTGTTCTTTTTTTGAAATAAATGTAAAGAATTTACCATGGTGCCTGTTCACGTCATATGCATTTGTTCATGTCACAATTGAAACGAATTTGAAGCTCCCACAACACAATATTATTATGTACAAAGTTTCCTTTCAAGCAAGTGTCACTAAATTGAGGCCGTTGGATTGATATTGTGCTGAGCAAGTGTAGCAAATTCTTTCAATTGTCATTTTTGTAGTAGAGTGTTTTATTTTGAAACAAGGTAGACTAAAATAACCACCATTGCATTGTTTAGTATATCGTGATGGTTTGTTAGGAACTATGCATCATGAATTTGATTAGTTTACTGACTCATGTCAAAGTCATTTGATTCAATGTTACAAAAAGAAATTGAATCTTCTCTTCATTGATGTCATACTCATGTTATTATAAGAAATTTTTTATAAGACAAAACCATTTTTATTTTATTCACAATGAGAGTAGTCAAAATTGGATGTGGTATTATGTGTGTTTCATTCATTTGTGGAATGTGAATGAAGTGAAAAGAACATAAAGTTGCCACATTCTGTATTCCAATTTGATTTCTTTTATGAATAAATAAAACGAAAAATAATTGAAACAAACTTGAATTTCTCATGGTAATCATTTTATATTTGGGTATATTTAGAAACTATTGGAACATGGAAGAATGTGATGCATTTTTCCCTTCAAGTTCTATTTTTATCTTAGCAAGAGAAAGGAAAATCAACACAACACTATGTTTGTAGAATAATGTTTTCTATTTTCAAACACATCAATGGAATTTCTCAAAACCGCATAATTTATGTGCCTCCAATGTTTGTTTGCAACAAGTGAGTATGAGGCATTCAATCTATTACTTTTTATTCCTCATATTGTGATTTCCCTTCAAAACAATAGGAAATTCAATGTGTTCCACTATTTATTTCAACCTTTTTTTAAATAAGTGAAAGGAAATTGAATCTCTTTCATTATTTTTTCTTATTCATTCTTTTTCACCAAGGGGAAGGAAATTGAATCCCATGCTTTATGTATTTTAGATCGATTTTTAGGAACCAAGGGAAAGGAAATTCAAACCATCGCTTTATTTATTTCATATTTTTTTGAACCAAATAATTGAGAATTCAATGCAACGCTTCATGTATTTATTTATTTATTTTGAATGAAGGAATCAAAAATGTTATCATTCACTTTGTTTACTTCATAATCAGAGAAGAAAAGCGCATATGGCAATAGAACCCCTTGCATTATTTAGGTAATTTTTATTTTCTCCAAATGAAGTCTCCCAATAGCGCCTCACTGTACCCCTAGCATAGCAAGCTTGGGCCAACTTCCAGGTTTCAGGTGACTAGTACTTAGCCCTTCTCTACACGCGAGAATTCTGACATGGCTGTGGTGCAGCATTGGTACTATTAGGGTTTGTCCACCTTGTTAATCGTCCTGTGTCCTACTCCTGGTGAGCAATATTTCAAAATGTGAGGACACGCAAATTGAATGTAATCCTCTGCGCGCAAATGGTATCAAGTGGCCATGAATTTTGGTAGATCAGAAGCAATACTTTTTCCCTACCCCCTACCAAAATTCGGTAGCCGGGGCCCCTTTCCTCCGGCCTAGGTGGCGTGCCAAAATTTGAAACAGTGCCAAAATTCCCTCAATTTACAATGGTCAATGTCACTTTGACTATTATAATCTTCGAAATCCAATGGTCAATCCTTTCCGAAATTTCTGAGCTGTTGCGGAGGTAGTCCCCATCTCATATTCAGGGGTGAAATTTTGTAGATTTCATTTAAACAAACACGACAGCACATTGTTTACAAGGTGGTCCAAAATGGCCGGAAACTCGTGATTTTACAAGGGGTGCTCAGGGGTTAAATGTTGAGGAACGGCTAGTGTTGCACAACTTTCAACGGATGTGCTCGTAGTACACTCAAATCGAGATTGGAGTCTAGCTCTTCATCCAGCTCACTAACCACACCTTTGCATCAATCAAAATATTCCGTACCAACATCAGGAAAATGAAGACATTTGCAATAGTATTGCAACAATGCGGTGGCAATTGCAAGTATTCGCAGTACCAAATAGGACTATTTCAAACAACTTTCAATATTGACACATTATCTTCTGTTGCAGTATTGCTTTTGGAAAGGTCTTGCAAAAATATTGAAGTTGTATTGAATAAAGTAATTTATGTTAGTAAACTTGTTGCAATATTAAAATTGGGATTCATTTTTTCAATACTGTTTCATTTTTTACTTATTATTGTTTTTTATTTATTTTTATTTTTGAATTGCAATTGAGACAATATACTAGCATTACTACTTCAACATTGCAACAATTTCTAAATGATTCAAGTTTGTTGTACTACTGTTGCTATTTCTTTTGGTGTTAGACGCGGTTATATTGTTGTAGAATTGTTTTAATATAAAAACTGGCTTGCAAGCAATACACTTTCATTATTAAA
The DNA here is from genome assembly GCA_950106755.1 of Climacium dendroides. Classification (NCBI taxonomy): domain Eukaryota; kingdom Viridiplantae; phylum Streptophyta; class Bryopsida; order Hypnales; family Climaciaceae; genus Climacium; species Climacium dendroides. The sequence goes on along the minus strand of OX467091.1, from coordinate 12,700,074 downwards.
ATTTTGATTTGAATCCAACTACAAATGGTATTGTTATGATTTAAACTTCAAATTCATTATTGTATTATTATTGAACTGTTTCAGAAATGCAATTATATTGCTTCAAAACCAAATGTTTAAATAGACTAAATTCATAATTTTTCATGTAACTCATACTTCTTTTAAACACCAATATTTAAAGTTTCATCCCTAGAGACTAATTTCAATTATTTACTTCAAATCTCAAATCTTTTTAATTATTTATGGTTAAAAAAAAGATTGATATTCTTTCATGGATTGCCAAATTTTCATATTTGATTCACCATATCAATGATATTTAATGCACTACATTAAAATTACAAAATTTTGGTATCCGTATTTAACCCTTGAAGATTTTTTACTATGTTTTCCAAAAACTCTCTAACAATGCCATTTCCTATACAAGTCCTACATTGCAGAAAAAAAATTAATTTTGGACATATGTAATTGTAGGATTTTGTAGTAAGTTGCTTTTAAAAGATGTAGAAAAAGATTCAGAAATTTCCACCATGTGGATTGCAACATATTTACGTTTACATTGACAAAAATCCTTTTTTGTTTTACTACACTAAAATTGGTCAATAGTGTTGGCTACAATAATTGTCAACAATAACACTAACTGTGATTTGCAAGGTTAGTGTTAGAACATTATTTACCCATTCTAACACTATTTTACCTCTATAGTAAAATTTGGTCATTTCAACATTTCTACAAGAGTGCATTTAGTGTTAGATGGGAACAAAATATAGTGTTGGGGTAAAAAACAAGGTTTAGGGTAAATAGTGTTGGGGGTAAAAAATAGGGAATAACACTAATTATTACCCAATACTATTTACCAATTTTAGTGTACATAAAAAATAGGGCAGTTGCACTTCACAAGGACTCATTTTCTTATAAAAAAGTGTCCATGTCGGTGGTGCTTCTTTGAATTCAATCTTGAAGGCAAGTTGGCTATATGCTTGAAAAATTATAGATCATTTGGAATTGTACAACTATTGGTTAAATAATGTAAGTAGAAATAAATAAAGAATGGCTTAAAATAATAATTTGTGAAGAATTAGTTATGGAATTGAAAAATACCAATTTCAATGGTTGCAATGTTTTAATATGGAATCTGTATCCTATGATTTTATTTTTTTCAAAACATATTGAAAGTTGAATTAAATAAAAGACTTCAAAGTTTATCTTATAGTAGAGAATCCATAATTGCCCTCAAACTAAAATTGCTCATAACTTTCATCTTATTGATCAAAATAGAATGATTAAAAAGATTTCACGTATATACAAATCTTCATTAGCAATTTCAATTTTTTCCTTAGAAAAGTGATTTGATTAGTTCAAATGCCCACCTAGGGATTAAAAACTACATATCATACAATAACTTTTTAGCCATATAGTAAAAAGTTATGAAAGTTCTTGCGACTTCTAGCTATTCCTCGTCTCCTTGTTCCATGAAAATTTCAAACAAAAAATAAATTCATTCCATTTGTAGTAAGATGCCCCAAATGTCTATGTATATTAGAATTTAAATATTATGAAGTTTTTCTACATTAAATTTTAGAACATACTCCAGCAATTTAAGCAAGAGATTTTTTGGTTGGAAGAAATAATGACTAAGAATTTACTAATTTAGCATTGTACATGGAAAAAATATTTTGGGATACTTTAACTATAAGGGAAAAATCCTTGGAAAATTTACATGTATGTTGCATGCTATATAAGACACGTGTATGCCAATTTGTGGGAGCATTGGACACTTTTAGATTTCTTCTTCATTTTTTGATTGTTTTATTTCCTAATTAAAAAGTAAATAAGAATTGACCTTTGTATGTCAAATTTCATATGCCAAGATGCTTGCTTAGGACTCATTGTGAGTGTGGATTTATCTTGTACATTTTCCAAATACAAAATTCATGTATTGCAAGAGATTTGGGTAATTGTGACTAATGTGACTAATGCTTAAACGGGCATTAGTCACATTAGTCACAACTAATAAAAACGCCCAAAACTTTTGACTATGAGGGGCAAATCCTTGAAGAAATAGTACAGAGATGTCATGGAGATTCGCATGAATGGTGTTACAAACCCTATTGCCCTTCTTGCAATTTGTTTGAAGGTAGTGGGCAATGTAGGATCATGTAGACTTTGACATAATAATTATAAAAAAATTCTTTATCCTAAATCGTAAAGGGCATTTTTCTTTGCTACAACTACTAATTTTAGTAGTTGCAATTGCATGTATCATGTTCACAGCCACTTTACAATGCTACTAAAGTAGGGGGTTCTAGAAGCGCTCATGCTCTAAAATGATCCACGTCCTAAAATGTACACTATTTGTGCATGCTGCTTTTTCATAGCCTTCAACAATGTACCGACAATGTACATTTTAGAAGGTGAGCTATCTAGTCCATATGTACTTGTGGACCTATTAAACAAAATTTAGCTTTAAATACTACAACATGTAATTCCTTTGTACATTTACAACTACTTGCAATCTACTACATTTATACATTCAAAATGGACAAATTCAGCCCTTTTGTATAATTGAAAATATTTTCAATGTATGACAGCAAGACTATCAAAATGCTGACTTCTGGAACTTTTAGATCTGTTACAGTAGTGTTGCAATATTGAAAAATATCACTAACAATACAGCTACAAATGTGAAATGTAGATTCATTTGCAACAGATCAATTTATAACTTGAATATAATATAAATATTATTATTGAAAGTATCTTGTTTGTATTCAAATTTTATACCTCTACAAAATTGCATCAATATTGCAATTTTTGACTGTAAGTAGAACTGTTGCAGTTTGCAACAATATTAGACTGTTAAGTAATACAGTCTGTATTGCAACAATGCTGCCACAGCCCACAGCAATGAATTTCTCGGGAAAGAGGAGGGCATCTTCAATTTCCCCGACCACAAGCTCATCGGCTTTCGTCACGGAATTACAACTACCCCGGATCGCACTTCGCAGCTAGTCAGGGGAATCGGCGAAGCGCACAAAAGCAAGCAAGAGCAACTCCACGCGAAGAGCAGAAAGAAAATAAAACACGTGAGGAGCGGGAAAGACACTAGACCTGCAAACGCTGAAAGGATGTTGCGTTGCAATATGAAGGAATCCAAGCGCACCGCAGCAGAGATGGCAGGGTCCGGGCGGATTTTCTGGGGCTTGTGCCGGAGACGTAACTAATCTGACTTGCACGTTCTGTGTACGTTCAAAGTGGACCAAGCTTCTGAAAAACTGGTTCCTGCTACGCTTGTTGCTGCTCCGTCATTCAGCTTCCAGTCGGCGTTGAGGCCTTCGTTCGTACTTGTCGCTAATTAGTTAGCTCAAGTTCATAGAGCTTCAGCTGGGAGCACATATGTCAACTGGGTTGGAGATCGATCGAGCAACTAAGCTAGTTGTAGTGAAGAGAGGAGCACTGGAACCGCGGCGGGCGCGAGCAGCAGCACAGGCAAGTGAGGCGACACCGGCGAGCAGGAGCACGAAAGCGAAAACAAAATCCTGGGCTAGCGGTTGAAACCTGACAAGTTCATGTTCAAAAGCCTTTATGGGCAATTTCGTTAAAATGGCGGCAACATTCCATTAAAATGGCACACGGAGTATGGAAAATGGCACAAAAAAATCACCGCCATTTCAATGAAATTGACCATCTTTGCTTTGTTACACATTATTAGAGAAAATCTGGGCTCTCTACCGGACCGATTGACTCTCGCCAGCAGTGCAAATACCCAAATATAAATATATATATATATATATATATATATATATATATATATATATTTTAAAAATCATGTATCATGTGATTGCCCATATTCCAATTTGAATTTAAAAAATTTATTTCCCTATATTTGCACTACTAACCAGAGTCAAATGGCCCTCTACAGAGTCCAGATTTCCTCTAATGTGAAGATATTGATAGGACCTGCAACCAATGGAACCCTTACAGTGCGAGCAATGATGATTGACATGATCTTGTAACAAAACGTACACAGGAGTCAGCGGCTGACTGGATTCTGACATATAGTTGAAAGCGCTGCCCCTGCTTGGAATGCTCGTGTTCCTAGCTCGTGGTCCTCGTGCTCCTGCTACCGTTCCGGCTCCTGCTCGTCTGGCTCGCGCTCCTGCTGCCACTGCGGCTCGTGCTACTCTAGCTTGCTCGCGCTCTGATCTGCTCCCGCTGCAACTCCGACTTCTACAAGCCAAGCTCTCTACTATCAGTCTCAGAATTCGGTATGTTCTTAGGCCTCTGCACCACCTTGCGACTTTTGCGTCATTTAGAACCTTTGAATTCGGAAGGGAACTTGAAGCTCCCTCCTTTGTTTTGTTACAATGCAAGACCATGTTTGCCAAACCAGGCGATCGAAAAGTGTTCAACTCTCTCGATCAGGCACTCCAGATCCAGAGAAAACGCGTTCGGTGTTTTAATCATTGACTGCATTGTGTAGCCAGTGATGTTGTTGATGTTGATGTTTACTTTGAAACTTGCTGCGTTGTGTAGTTGCCTGGTGAAACACAGGGATTGGACTTACACTTCCTCACAATTTCTAATAATGTATGTATCCAGTCTAATTCTTAAGTTTGAGATTGATACAGCAATCAGAAGCTAAGGAAATCGGTCCGGAACTTCGTAAGCATGAATGTCGTATGAAGACGCATGAAATGATTAGAACAGACTTTCAAGATGCCAACGATTGTTTGAGCTTTCTCTCTCTGTGACGCGCTGCTGAATTCTCGGGAAGATTCTGCTAGACATTGATGCATGCTCAGATCTTTTTTATCTACCAGTAACGTGTGTTAAGTTCCGTTTCCGCCTGGCCTTATGTGAGGTCGCTCGCACTTCATTGTTTGTTCTTGTGTTCCCACTCACACGTTCGCAATCCTAGCTGGAATCTGAGGTGGCCGGAATTCAACCAATGTTGATTGTCGCTTGCAGGTAATCAGCAATGGAGTTTTGGAACTCGTGGTTAGCCGACATCAAGTTACAAAAATACGCCAAACTGCTCAAGGACAACAACCTCGAAGAGAATGATCTGGTCCTTTTCAACCATGAACTTCTGAGCAGTGTTGGAATCAACAACGCAAAAGACCGTCTACACATGCTGCAAAAGAAGAAGGTAACCTTATACTCGTACCTTGAAACAACAGATTCCAGTACGTGAAAACCGTCCTATTCTGAGTCGCATGACTGAAAAAATCAACCACATAACTATCCTAACCCGAGCTAGCTAGTTTTAATTACAGCTTTCAACACTTGAAATTCCTAGTTATAAATGCTTTTATGCTTTGGACACGAGAGAGTCGATCCTATTCTAGCACAATCACAGAAGGCTGTGATTGCAATAGTTTTTGGCTAGCTATGACCGCCAGAAACCTCTTAAAACTTTTGCAATGGGTTAGTACAGCATTGTGCAATGCATTTGCAACTTTTCAAGATTGCAGCAGTTTTTGGATAGATACATGCATTCGTTCCCGGCCATCCATACCCAAGACCTCTGCAATAAGTTTGCAGCACTTAATTTCGCAATGGTGTGCAATAGACCACAACGTCAATTTCATTAAATTGGTGCGATTCTGACATCAAGAATTGTGACAGATGCATGTGTACTTAAAGGTCTCACATCTAGGACGAGTATGGACTTTGGACTTTAGGGTTTAGGGTCACCCTGAAAAGTGACAAAGTGATGGAATATCGCCAATATAACGAAATCGACGTTCCATTCACGAGTTGAAGGCAAAACCACGTACTACAAAACCATTGCAAACAATAACTGATCGATAATGTGTTGCTACTTCCTGTTGTAGTACTGTAGTTTTTAGAGCTTGAAACTCACAGCTTCAGCTTCTACTGAAGAAACAGTATTTACAGTATATATATGCCTATCACGCAGGTCTACTTGCAGCACCACGTACACACCAACCGTGCCAAGGAAGTAAAAGCCATCGCGGCCGAAGCTCAGTCCGCTATCATCGAGCGCTTACAAAAATCCTCACCTGTAAACGAAGACCGTCTCCTGCAATGGATGAAGCAAATCTGGCCCAGCGACCGTGACTCTCTAATACGAAAAGGCTACTTGAAGCCCACGGCCCCTGAACAAGGCTTAGTCTTAATCAAGGAGTCTTACCGCACACCCACAGGCATCAAGCTCCTGGGCGAGGCGAAGGACCTATTGTGGGCATGCTTGTTCGGTGACGAGAGCGCCAATGTGCACCTCCAACGAACTCAAAGGGAACTGCTGGTGATCACAGTTCCAGGGAAGAAAGCCTTTCCGTTCAACTTCTTCCAGGCAGTCACGGAAGTCGGAGCTGCGGGGACTTGGAGGGATCCGGATAATGTCAGTAATGACTTGGATGCGCCGAACATGTTGTTGCAAGTGGAGTTTGGTGATGTGGAGAGTGAAGTGGTGGGGGATGCGATTGTGGTTTGCATTCATGTCTTGAACTTGCTGGAGATTAATGAGCAGATCTTGTACGCGAGGTGCTCGAATGTGGAGCAGAGCACGTTGTTGCCGGAGTTGTTCTTCCAGAAGAAGATGGCCGCTCGTTGAGACTTCCATGCATCATGAGGTTGAAGGTTCCAGTTCGTGTAAATCATTGAATTGGTTCTGTGTGAAGAGTTTGGGTTTGGGTCGTTAATCGCAGAGAGATTCTATGCGATTCAAGATAGATTCCATGTATTTTTGATGGTTTTCGTTATTTCCTGGAGTCTGCTGAGCGATCTTTTTTTACCTTGTTGCATCCATATTCCATTCCAAAATGCCTCCTTTGTATTCAAATTGTGAACTTGCTGGAGATCAAAGAGCAGATCTAGTATGCGTGAGGCTCCAATGCCGAGCAGACTGTTGCAAGAGTTGTTCCAAAAGAAGATGGCCGCCAGTTGATTCTTAGATCGTGAGATTGAAGGTTCGAATGATATTCCTTGAATTTTTTTTTTTGTGGAGAGTTTGTCCCAGGCTGTAGAAGAATTTTGGGTTGGGTTGTCAATCGCAGAGAGATTCTACGAGATTCAAGAGAGATTTCATCTATTTTTGATAATTTTCTTAATTTCCCGGCGTCTATTGATGTTTACCTTGTTGCCTCCACCTTCAATGCTACCTTAGTTGTATTTATTTTATCAATTCGTTGGGAATCGACGAGTAGCTCTTGTGTGCGGGATGCTGGAATGGCGCGCAGTGCAGTCAGTTGAATTTTTGTAACTGGATGAATAGTTGACGGAAGTTGAAGAGTTAATTCATTCATTAGAACAGTTCATCCGCTCTGTTCGACCTTGAGACGATAATACTGTTCTCATCGAGAAAGACTGTCAGTGTTGTGTTCTCTACGAACGTTTTAGATTTCGAAAATTATAAAGTTCAACGGAAAGGTTTCAATGGATCTTTCTTTTAAATTTCAATATCCATGAGCTCTATACTTCAAAAAGTTATGATAGTAGACATGAGAGACTTGCAATGTGTGATGCCAAAACAGTACTGACATGGATTCTGTGGAATCATCTTGAGCTGAAATCATGATAACTTTGTGGACTTTACACAATATAGAATTCCTTGGAAGAAGGTCACTTCCAAATCTCGTGATCATCACAATGATCTTGAATGTCCTCGCAACGTACTGTTCTCAGTGACCTCGATCATCCTACTTCTGAATGCTCGTCTTCGTAATCTCTGTTCAAGCTCCTGAAAATTGCTATCAGAATGCTACGAAGTCGCTAGCTAATTCGGAGTCATGCAATTCATTGCAAACGTAATGTTGCCCAATTGCTCATTCAAAGCTATTCCAATTCATAAAAGAATCATCTCAAACATAATCATGTTGCCTATTTTGCTAATTCAAAGTCATACTAATTCATTTGCAATTAATAATGTATAAACGGAACACTCACTGCCCATTAAAAAGGTGGAGGCGGAAGAATAGAACTGGCTTGTCCACTGCTGCTGGCGGCTGCCACCAGAGCCGATTCCAGTTGCTTGTTTCGTTCCTGCAGCTCCAGGTGAGACGATTTCAAGGTCTCGTACCGGCTTTGCAATTCAGCTCGACCTGCTTGTGTATTTTGAATTTGTACTTGCAGGTCCTTGATGTAGATAATCGCGTCGTCCAGAATGGAAGCTTTGTCGTTCTGTTCATTGCAAGGAAACGATATGGAAGATTAGTTCTTAAAACCATGGGATTGCGAAGAAGCATCTGACCTTTGTTGGATCTTCAAGTTGTTAGAAGTCAAATGAGTATTGTAGATTCTCTTTCACTCTTCTACATTTTTTGGATTCCATGTGAACAAACTATGAATTTTCAAAGTGGTGAAAATAGGTGTACCCAAAAGTGAACCTACACGCTCATGCATGAATAGAGGCAGTACATTTTGGGCAAGAATCTGCAGAGGGTGGTTTTCGGAAAGGGGTCACAATTACAACAGGTGCAGGTACCTCAGTTGTTGCCAAGAGAAAACAAAAAGCAACGCATGTTGTTCTCTGAGGTGTATTGAATTCACTATATCTGTTTCATGTTAGGGTGAGGGCGAGAAGAGCCACGGGAAGTTCCAGAAAATGTTAAAGACTTTTCACCTTCGAAATGATGGGCACCAGTTTCCTCAAGGCTGCGAAATTCTCCTTTTGTCTCCTCCTGCGCAGTCTCTCGGACAGCATGTGATGCTTGGCTGCCTCGTTATCGTCTGGAAACCTTCGCCGTCTCGTCGTCCCTCTTGATGATGTCCCTGCCTGAGGTTCTTGCGGTGTTGGCTGAAATGGAGAATCTTCTGAGTAACTATATGGAGTATGGACTGTATGCTTCGATGGGCAATTTCATTAAAATGGCGAAATTATTCTACTTTGGCAGTTCTTACAGTTCAGAGCGGGCGGTCTGAAGTGTACAAAAGTCGTACATGTCTTAAATCTATACCATTATTAGATGTTTGAAATCTATACCCGTGCTAGATGTCTCTTTCACAATTCAAAGCAAGCAATCTGAAATCTACAGTGGTCTTAGATTTCTTAAATCTATAAAAGTTTAAGATTCCTAAAAACTACACCTATTCTAGATTTCACTTTTACAATTCAGAGCGGACGGTCTGAAAATGGCACATGGAATGCCGCCATTTTAACGAAATTCCCCATTTCGATGCTCACATTTGAAAACAATTGATCGAGGTACATGCTAATCACTACAAGTTACGTAAAATTCTTCAAATCAATTCTCCTCTTCCCTTGTGCTTACTTATTCAAGACAGAACCAAGCCGCTACCCAAGATTTAGTGATCCTCTGACAATTCTCTTCTTTGACGCACTTCCGCCAATATATTGAGTCTATCATTTGAAAGCAAACTTTCTTTATGGTAACTCATGGTCCTAAAGGTGTTACCGTACGTAGTGGAATACATGCCGCGTGGTTCTAAAGTTTTCAAAGCTGCCACATGATTTTAAAAGTTTGCCTTACGATTGCTGATATCACTTGTTCACATTATTTGTGATCGAGTTAAGATTCCTCAGTAATGCTGCAGCGAGAAGAAAAGGCTGCAAAGCCCAACATGCACTACACAAGGATGTTATGGAGAAAAGCTCGTAGCAGTTACGTATTGCTGTTACCTGATCACGTAGATCATGCGCTGGCATGTCCTCGGGGCTGGAGCTGGACGGCCCATGACGAGATCCTTCCTGGTCGGGCACCGGAAGACGGGGTTGATTGCTTTGTTGCAGATTGTGACGTTGTCTCAGAATCTCGAAGCTACGACGCAGAAGCCCCTGGTTTGTACCCCTCTCCCTCCTTGGAAGGACGTGTGTATGTTGCCAGTACCTGAATCCGTCATCCGGCAGGTTCCCAGGTTCCAGAGAACCCATCAAATCTCTGATAGCTTGCTCAACGTCATGCAGATGAGGTGCAAGACCTGGAATTCCTGAGGTGTCCACGGGCTGAAGTTCGGGACTGTGCGATGGTGTTTCTCTGGTATCATCACCGAATTGAAATTTCCCCTCTTGTTAGAACAATTCATAAAATAGAACACTTACAGTGCTCTACTTTGAAATTGCATAAAACTTCACTTCGAAATTGCATTAAAGAAACATCTAAATAGTGACAAAAACTTGATCTCATCAGATTTGGCACTTACACCCAAATTGATCTCTCCATTTGAAGCTCTACAGTAATCTAACAATAATCACACTCCTACATATCGGTTTAAAATTCGTAAGGCTTACCCTCTTGCAGATGAGCTTGCACAGTTATGGGAGTTGTGGCGCTGGCTGGAGAGTGCCATGAGGGAGATGCTCCGCTCCGGGGAGTCCACAGAATGCTTGACGGAGGTATCTTCCAGGCTGCTCAAACTGGAAGAAGTGGTGCCGGATAGGGATCTGTAGGCCTCAAACCTCATCAGCATTTGATGACTCGCCGCAGAAACTGGTAAAGAGAGGTTCGATGTTGGACGCATGTGTGATGTTGTGGGCGATGACATCCACGTTGGCTCGGTAGGAACACAGCTGGTAAGCCCTAATTCCGCGTCACCCGGGTGTTGCAAAAGCATGTCGTCGATGTTCAAGCTAGGCGCTCTGTTGCAAACACGAAGAGGAACCAATTATTTCCGACTTAAACTTGGTGCGATCCAGCCTCAGAGAATTACCATAGAATTTGGAACTTGGAGAGAATGTGTGGTGACAATTTGAAAATGTATCATTGGAATGCTCATAGTGATCTAACTCTGAAGAATTGGAAATTAAGATTCTCTTCTCGAAGTCTAAAATTTCTGAAACAGTCAAATTTTACTGGAAATCTGGTGTTTGCTACATTAGTTACAACTAGGAAGATTTCAGAAGAAAACATGTAGCTGGAAATGTTACGTTGCAATACCTTCTTGTCTGCTCGTTGAGCTCGAAGTCCTGGTTCAGAAATTCATGTGGCTCATAGCTCAACAACGGAGCAAGAGGCGATTGAGAAACATGTGGAGGAGCTTGGGCATACCCAAGCACTGGCAAGATGTGTTCCCACATCAAGTCACGGATTCTGTTCATGAGCTGCATATCCTCAGCCACCTGTGTTTATACATGACACTTAAGTCTGAGAACTCAAGGATTCATCAACTGAAAATTTCCATGCTGCTAGATGATTGAAGAAATCTCAAAGGGGATCATACTCTACAGATTTTCACAAGATTTTTACAAGAAAAAAAAAAAAAACAGAAAAAAAAGCTTTGTTGTGACACTAATTTGCAGGTGCCCTATAAATCAGTGTAGAGATATACCCGCAAAACTCTCAAGAAAATATTCAGGAAAGTACCGAAATCAGGTACTACGTGCTCACATTTTTAGAAGTTCCAAGCTCCAGCACGGTCTCTGCCAATGGAATGTATACCGCAGTCTGTATACAGGAAAGATTGTCAGCGCTCTATCAATTACTGTAGAAGGAATCATAAACCCCTGCCAGGTGCCAAGTTTTCTAAAACAAGGAATGGGAGTGACTAATTGCGGATAATTGTGACAAATTCTAAAGTAGAGGCAAACAATTGTTTCTATTCAGAAGATAAGCTTTGACACCGCACCTCAATTCTGGCGCGTTCCAAAAATCTGGCTTGCACTTCGGATCCTGCATACTGGTGCACCGATGGCCCATTCATCCAGAGGTTCCCCTGTTTTGCATATGCCATGCCTACAGACCTGCAAATTCACATATGAGACATTTTATCAGGCAAACAATAATGAAAGAATTTGTATATTGTAGCCATATCTGTGGTGTACCTTTCAGACTAAGAATTTTCTGACTTTGTCAAAATAGAATTGAAAAACAAAATAGGGTCTTCAATTGGGTTTCCCATCAAGATCAATCAACAACTGAATCTTCTCTGAGAAACACTATCCTTTTGAGAACCAATTCCAATACCTCAAAATTATAGATAATGAGTACATGTGAGAATAGCATGTTTAAACTAAACCCCAAACTATTTTGATCTGTAATTGACCTAAAAAACCAACAGAAGCTTTGATGCTAGGGTTTAGGGTACATATGATGGACGAGTATGTTCAAACTACCTAAACATCAAAGCTTGTGTTGGTTTTAGGTCAATTACAGATCAAAATTTTGAATCTTTCATAACTATTGCTCTTAAAATCCAAATGGTTTTTACTGTGGTGCGTTGGAATCCTCTTTCAAAATGCTAACAAGAACTATAGAAATTTGGCCAGTCTTGTAAACAGGAACTGTACTCAGCGTGGTTTTAGGTTTTTCCTACTTCCAAATCTGTGGAAATGACACAGCAAGATCTTACCCTCGGCCTGGAGTGAATGTGCACGTCTTCAGCAAATTGAAAAGATGAATATTCCAATCTTCTGCGTTGCTCTGGGCAGGTGAATTCCCCGAGAAGTGACCCTCTGTCCATTCCAGGATCCTGAACAAAATGTGCAACAAATTCAGTACTCAAATTTTTTAGCCCTGCTTCCCAAACTATACAAAGCATTGAGAATTAGTTTCCTAAGCAGCAACGCAATTCACATCTGAGGTCGTAGATCCATCAGTAAATTGAGTATCAATCTATGCTCTAATCATTCTCGAAATTTTCTGTCCCTCTTGAGTAAAATTGCTCTACTTCAGAGGGTCAAGAGGCGATTCTTTACATTAGAAGACTGCTTACATAGCTCTGAAGTTTATTAATCACCGATCATGTAATAAGAGACCCAATTAAAGGCTTTGGATTGAATTGATTCCTTTTCCTTTTCTTTTTTTTGGGACTTGAAAGGGGAGTGGGAAGGGTTAACCTTGACTGGGGATTGAAAGACCAAAAAGCCACGTAGGACCAGTGCAGGTGCTCCAATAAGCTGTGCAGCTTCTTCTGCACATGCTGAATTCCAACTTGTCTGGACGGCCCTGGATTGCCACTGCTGGTTCCGTAACTCATTTTCAAAGGGATGATTGAGCTTCTGCAATCCTAGTCAGTCTCCAAGTAATGAATTTACGAGCCGAATTGGTTGTACGCTCTTGGGAAATCTCACTGGTAGTACTCTCAATGTGAACCTGTCGAATTCTACGTAATTTTGACCTAACCGAGAAACAGAGAGTCTTTGATTACATCGGGAATTGGAAACCCAAAGCCTCACGCAAATGGGCAGTGAAGCTGCATTGTCAGCTACTTACTGCCCTCCACTCACTTCTCGGATCTAGCTTGAGAATTCAGTACCTAGGCCCCGTTCGATGAATTGAACTTTGACAAGTGCACAGTGGAAAGGCTGGAATTCATCAATTCCGCACTCAATGTAAGCGCTAGCATAGCAGTCAGTGACAACCAAAGACCCCAAAACTACCACTCGGACTCACTTTCTGGACAAGGTGCTGCTAACTCAACTCATCGCGCAAAATTCAACACCTAGAACTCCCCTGGCTGGATTCAACTCTTCCGAAATGACTTAACGAGTACACTAGCTAGTGATTCAGTGATTCAATTTGCAACGTCTTTCTAAAGCGGGGGTTGATTGATTGATTCAGTTGCGACCCAAACTCCTTCGATCTTTTCTACTCGCTTGATTGTTTCAATTGCAACCAAAACTTGACCACCACCCAAACTTAAGCTAGAACGAGCAGGTCGAGCGATCACACACTCGAAACTACTACGAAGCTTTTCGCAACGTACAACAAAATTGTGTGCCTGTTTCCAAAAAAAAACACAATAGCTCGGACCGAGGATTGAAGCTCAAGCCTGCGCGAGAGTCAGAGCTTGTTGTCCGTAGTGAGCACAAGCTTTGATAAGAGCCCCAGAGCGCGACTGACTGTCTTCTGTGTCCAGGTGGGAGTTCCAAGGTGTCTGGCGCCCGGTCTGGTGGTTTTGAGAGGGAGATCCAATTTTGTAAATTCGAAATAGGCACGTTTCCTGCTTTCGCGTGGGTTCTCACTGCGCATGTGATGTGACCTACATGCTAGGCTTCCACAACGAAACGCTGACGAGGACCCCGACCCCCCATGTTCCGGTTCTCTGGGCACTGTAGAAACCTCTCTCTTCCTATCAGAAGTGGCGGTATGAGAAAAAGGAAGACTGGAAAGGGCTTTGACTGCTCTTTCTTTCTTTCTTTTTTACACAAGTAAAGGAACCTTCAGTGTAAGAAGAAGGCTTTGACTGCTCTTGACGTCATCCTCGAAACCTCGGCGTGTTACCGTTCGTCTCGCCGTGTTGAATGAAAGCCGCTGAGCGCTGCTGCTGCTGAGTGGAGCTCGCGAAAGACGTAGCCCGTAGGCGTGACGGAGCTCGCTGCCTGGTCCCCTCGTTGACTGGTTACGTGATGCGAGTCGTTCGAGTCCGTCTTCCGAGACGGTTTGGTTTTCCTCACGTGGGTAAAAAATACGACCCATATCTCATATCATTGTTAACCAACCTTAATTCCATTCCCCTACATGTGTGGGTGTGAACTTAGTTATAACTTGTAGAGAACTTTGCCTTTCAAGGCGGTTTTGTTTCCCTCACGTGGATATAAAAAAATTGACTTGTATTTCATAACATTGTTTACTAGCCCAAACCATTCTTCCTTCGCAGAAAGATGAATGTTTCTTTACATATCTCAGAGTAAACTTAGTTATAATTTGTAAAGAACCTAGTCTTCCAAGGTGGTTTTGTTTCCCTCACATGGGTATAGAAAAATTGACTTGTATTTCATAACATTGTTTATTAGCCCAAACCATTCTTCCTTCGCAGAAGGATGAATGCTTCTTTACATACCTCAAAGTGAACTTGTAAGTTATAATCTGTAAAGAACCTCAACTTCCAAGGTGGTTTTGTTTTTGTCATGTGGGTATAAAAAATTGACTCATATTTTATAACATTGTTTACTAGCCTAACCCATTCTTCCTTCATGGAAAGATGAATGCTTCTTTATATACCTTAGGGTGAACTTAGTTATAATTTGTAGAGAACCTCGTCTTCCAAGGTGGTTTATTTTTCCTCACGTGGATATAAAAAATTGACTTGTATTTCATAACATTGTTTACTAGCCTAACCCATTTTTCCTTCGCAAAAGGATGAATGTTTCTTTACATACCTCAAAGTAAACTTAGTTATAATTTGTGAAGACCCTCGTCTTCCAAGGTGATTTTGTTTCCCTCACGTGGGTTTAAAAAAATTGACTCACATTTTATAACATTGTTTACTAGCGCAACCCATTCTTCCTTCGCAGAAAGATGAATGCTTCCTTACATGCCTAAAAGTAAACTTAGTTATAATTTGTAGATAAGCTCATCTTCCAAGGTGGTTTTGTTTTCGTCACATGGGTGAAAAGTTGACTCCTATTCTTATCATTGTTAATTAGCCTAAACCATTCCACCTTGAAAGAGGGATGAATACTTCTTTACATACCTTAGAGTAAACTTAGTTATAATTTGTAGAAAAGATCGCCTTCCAAGGTGGGGTTTTTTTTCACGTAAGTAAAAAATTGACTCATATTCTTAACAATGTTAACCAACCTAAACCATTCTTTCTTCGTGGAGGACCCTAATTTGACCCCAACTTTACTATAGTGTTTTAGAGGCTCAAACAACTTCAAAATACACGTATCCAAAGCAAGCCGAGCTAAAATCTTCATTTATATTTATTCAAAACAAATTTGATTATAGAATCCTTTAGTTAACTTGTTCAAATACATCCTTTCCAATTTTTAAAGTAAAATTCACCACCAATTACAAGTTCAATGTGCCTAAATTTTTGAAAGTAATTTTTTTGCCCTTCTTAAAGAATGAAGTTTTGTCTTACAAAATTTTAAAGAAAAAACAAACATGCATGTCTCATACCTTGTGCAATTTAGTCAATATGTGAGAAAACGGGTTGAGAATATATGTAAAAAAATTTTACGAAAAAATTTCATATTTGTAAAGTGGAAGGTAGCATCCAATGTAAGAAAAGCCTAAAACACTAGAATCTTTTATAAAGAATTGAGGATTGTTAATCCCAATGGTGAGAATGTTCTAGTAAACAATATGTATCCTTTTTTATTTAAAAATTTTCAAAACTAAATGTAAAAGACAACTTCATATGTTTTTTCTACTTTCATTGACCGCAAAATAAAACTCCTCGTAACTTTCACTTAATTATTTGGAATTGAATAATTCAAATGTATTTGAGTAGTTATGAATTTATAAAATTCAAAAAAATTAATGAATTTTTTTTAGAATATATTTTTAGCTAGTAGTTTTGACATTGAAATTTATAATAAAAAAAATAAAAATAAAAATTCTAACTTTTGCAAAATTTGTTGGATTGATGCAAAACAAAGTTTTTTACATAGATTAGAATGATTAACATCCATCCTAAAAAATTATGCTAAATTTTTTTATTATAAAGTCAACAAATCTTGCTCAAGTTATCAAAAAATCAAAGTAGTCTCTTTAGTCTTTCAAGGGTTAAAAAAAATATTAAATAGAAGGTGGTACTTACAAAGTCCAAAATAGGCTCTTTAATCAATTATGGATGAATAAAGTCACAATTTTTTGAATTAGTATGGGTTGATATATTATTGTAATGTATTAATTTTCACAAGAATAAAAAATTTTAGTGACACAAATTTTTTAGGTGACACTAATTTTCCTCCTTTACTACTAAGATAAATCAATGTCCTATAAAGGAGTTTGGTTTGAGAGTGGGATTGGTTTGAAGGTTATTTTCAAATAAGGACTTTAACTAGGCAAGTTCATCTATTTTGCTTCTTGTGAAGGTTTAGGTGTGAATTTTACAAGGATAAATGAACAAATGTTGTATAAAAGAGAAGCATGGGTTATCAACACTGATTACTAAACATTTGCATTTAATGTTGATTATGACTTTGCTCAAAGGGCCATAGAATATGAAGTTGTGTTGTTAGTGCTTTATGTTTGGGCCACATTAGATCACGTCTACCTAGCAATCAAAAAAGTAGGCCAAATGTATTATGATAAGTTGAAAAGTCAATACAATATCATAGTATTGTTAGGGAGGTCTTTGTGTAACTTTAGTTTAATTCTTCAATTCTAGTACAAGGTCTCATTGGCATAGGTCATAATGGACGAATTGTAAGTACAAGGAATTGACTCTATTTTAACCTGTAAAGTCCCAAAGTCATTTGCTCATCCCAAAAATCTATGAGCCCATGAGTCTAGAAATCTACACTATAGTTACCATCTATAGTATAGGTGCCTATATTATAGATTTAGATAAGTTTCTATAATCTAAAAATTTTGCACAATTTTATACTATAGAATCTTTTCATATTATAGTATATATATATATATATATACATATGTACCAACCCTAAATTAATCTTTAGCATTTTTACAAGGATGCAAATGATTTCAAATTTTTCAATTCATAGAACAAATGTAAAAAATTGCCCTTCATTTTGCAATTGATTAATTTTATATTTTTCTTCCTCCTCTAGTCCAAATATGAATTCAAATCTACCATACTTCATTGTAAATAATAATTTCTAACCTTTTTTTGAAGTGATACTAAAAGTGAGCCTATATTCTTGCAATAAATGGTAGGGTACAAAATAGATCTCATTTGTTGCTAGGTCTTCATTAATAGGCATCAAAGAAATGTTGGATTCAAAATTTCTCAATTCCAATCACTTATTCTTTGAACAATTGACTATTTAAAAAAAGATTTTAAATGTCTTCTTGGATTTTGGAATCTTTTATTTATTTCTTTTTTTCACCTCCAATCAAACTATCTTTCTCGGATTGCCCTAAGCATTAACATGAAATGCAATTGCTACAACTTAGATACCAAAGAATCCTCATTCCATAGGTTTTACACTTGTCCATGAATCCTAAAAATTTGGGATTATGCCCAATCTATACTTTATCATCTAAAAGGGGTGCAACTAGTCATTGGATCTTATGAAAGACTAGAATTTTCCCAATGCGTATTTGGCTCTTCTACTTCTAAACAATTGCAAGACCTTAAGATCATTTGGACCTTGCTTTGTAGTTCTTCACTTTGGATTATCTAGATTTCATGGAACAACAAGGTCTTACTCATAAGCAATGACCTCTAGAATTCACACATTCAATGATCTAGGATGCTCTCTTTGACTCAAGTCGTGCGGCCTAATTTAAAGCTCAATTTGGGGGTTGTCAATGGCCACAAGATGTGGCCAACATTTGGGCCAAGTTTGATTGTATTTGGCTTAAATCCTAGTCCTAGCTAGCTGGATTGGTACTAGCATCTCTTGAAACAAAAGGGGTCCTCCCTCTTATTTATTCTCTTAGTTTGTTTTCTTCACTTTTCCTTTTTTGTCTCTTATTTCTTCATTCATTTGTTTAGCCCTCATGGCTATTTTGTGTTTCAAGTTTTTTTAATGCAAAGGTTCTTTCTATTTCTTCAAAAAAAATGTCTTTCTCCACCTTTTTTCTCCTCCATGTCCCATAGTGTTTACACTTTATGTTACAAAAGGATTTTTTTTATCAATTATATTAAATCAAAAGTTAATATTTTTTTCACCTTAGAGACAAATGCAAGAACTAATTATTCATGTCAACATTATCTAATTTGAAAAATTGGAATTCATAATTGGAATCATAGACTCCAAAGTAGCTAAAAGATGTGATGAAATATAAAACCAAACACAACAAAATAGGGTGAAAAAAAATGAAGCTTTTGCACCTCCACCCTTGAAGTTTTTTTGAGTCCAGTTGATATGGTAAGAGCCCTTTTTCTTGTGCAACTTGAAGATTCAACCTTTCAACAACGTCAAAGCAATACACGTCAAAACCACAATGTGAAAACCCAATTCATCATTCAACAAGGTAGGAGGTCCATAAAGCACCCACCATTGAACAGGAATTTAATTTAGGGATGTTAAACTTCTTGAAATTATTTTTTTAGTATATTTTCTTTGAAAGACAAATGAAATTGGCAATAAAACCCAAGTCGTTTTACATTTTGGGGAGCTTTGTGAAATTAGTTACAAACTTTTGAAGTCAAAACATAGCAGTCACAAGAAGCATCACCCCCACCTCATAAAATGTACACTATTCCTACTAAAAACCATAAAAATGTAAATTCTTACAACATCGTTGAAGCAATCAAATGTAAATCCTTACAAAATTACAATATAATGATTGAAGTAATCAAATGTAAATTCTTACAAAATTGCAGTATAATGGTCAAAGCAATCAAATGTAAGTTCTTACAAAATTACAGTATAATGGTCAAAGCAAATCAAATGTAAAACTCTTAATATTTTTTGTACATTAATGAAGCATTCGAAAGCAAAATGTACAAATAGTGTACATTTCAAGAAGTGGATGCCTTGAGAGGCCAAGGACTTTATGGACCTTCTACAGGGTTCGGCTACCTTAGTTGACATAACTAGTGGTGGAAATGTTATCCAAGTCATCATTTTCATATCTTATTATATTCTAACGAATTTCCAGTGAGGCAACTCTTCTGGACTTTGGGTGGTGCGCAAGTGTGAAAGGAGTTTATATTGATCGCTCGACATCTGTGTCGACCCTTTCACACAGTCACCATTCGAAGTGGCTTTATGTGGTCAAACTTCTGAGTCCGAAGCCTTCCAGGAATAACTTAACGAGGCCAGGCCGGACGAGTTATTATATTTCTGGGGTCTCCATCAATGTTTGGGGAGATTAGTATTATTGGGGGAAAAAAAAAAAAAAAAAACATTTTGAAGACATTAAAAAAAAATTTGGTGAAATAAACCATAAGATTTCTGTTTAGAGAGAAAAATTTGGACTTAGTACTTGAATAAATGGTTCAATATGGGAATTAAAGGAAAATAGATGGGGAATTTCATTAAAATGGCGATATTCCATGTGCTATTTTCACAGTGTCCCATTCCCACAGTTCAGACCGGACGGTCTCAAATCTATTAGTGTACTAGATTTCAAACCGCCCGATATGAACTGTGGAATGTCAAAGTCCCAGAATATTTGCCATTTTAATGAAATTCCCCATTAGTTGGTAAAACTCAAAAAATACCTTGAACAGAATGCTTGATTTCCATGATGATGATTTGGAGGAAATGTTTTTGGAATGTTTTGTAATTATATATTCTTCAATTTTGAATGGATGGAATCACTAGAGAATCTTCTAGAAGAATTTCAAAGCAACTAGGATGGTATAACTACATGGTAATGAATGTACATAAACTTGAATGATGATGTTTCATATCTATAATTCATAGAAAGATGAATTTAAGTAAATTCAAAAATATATATTTTTGAATTTATATAGATTCATCACTCCAATTGAGAGATCTCAAGTTACAATAAGTCCTACAAAAAATTGAAAGTAATTTGAACAAAGAATTTGAGACAAAATTGAACAAAGAATTTGTTGAAACTTTAGTTTTTAGCAAGTATGCTCACGCAACACAAGCATAGCACAAAGAGAAACAATAGTTGGTTACTATTGATCCAATTTATTTTCCAAAATAGCTAGCTCAAAATGGAAACCATTAGCAAATTTCCAATATGCACTTCTAGAACTATTTAATATGCTTAAATTTATTGAAGTATCCTACTTCATAAGTATGCAAAGGAACTAATTACGTTTAGGATCAAACATATACCTATCAATACCATTTCAAGGTTACAATTGTAAAAATCATTGTATTAAACTCCTAAACCTTGCTTTTATTGTTTTCATCCAAAACTAACACTAGGCTATATTAAATCCTTAGTACTCAACCATCCACCGGGGACATGATGATTGTTATGAAATGTAAACTTCATCCAATTAGTATTCATCGATAATAGCTCCAAAAAAATTCATGTAATATATTAATGGAAAGGAGAAGAAAACTCTTCATGAATAAATGATATTTATGCATACATTGGAAGAGTGTATTATATTATTTTATGAATTTCAAAAGTAGCTTGATTATATTAAGTTTGAGCTATTAGGGACTCATATAAATATTTATTATAATTATTATTTATACTTAATACATAATTCTAATCCTTCACTAAAACCAACATATTTATAATTCATAAATTTCTAATATACTTGATTCTAGTTTTTATGTACTTCAACAAACATTTTGCCTAGTCGATTTACTTCAAACATAGAAGGTCACAAAGAATAATATCTTTTTACATATTCTTTTACATCATATGACTCATTTATATGTAAAGAATACATCCAATAGTCTAAATTGGACCAATATTACAAGTAACAATAATTAAACGTTTATTTATTTTCATTTGCAAGTTGAAGTGATTTTTTTTTCAACCCAAGCATATTCAAAAATTTAATTCATTTTGAGTTTGGAAGAGAAATAAACCTTTAACTCTCACCACATGTATTGCATGTTTGGTTTATATTCTTTGTATAACACAAACCCTTCTATTCATGAAAAAACCTTGGAGATTTTATTTTTTGTGAATCTGATTTTGAGATGAACCTTCTAAGTCATTGAATTTAGACAAATATTTGAAAGAAAACACTCGGACTATTTTGAATTCACACTTTGGGCTTTGAACCAAAGTGTTTTGTACCCCATTTGGTTTGAAGTATTGAACCAATGCAACGAAGCCAAAATTTTCACTAAAATTGAGTGGCATCCTCAAGGTGAAGGCACACAAAAACGCCACTTTCTAGGAAAACTTCACTCAGAAAACAACCACCCAGGTTCAAACTCTTACTTCTTTCCAACAAGAAAATCAAAATTCTTCTCAGTCTTCTCATCAAAATGACAGAGCTTGAATCAAGTAAGCCGTAAAGGAGTCGACCCACTTCCGACCGTCAACCCATTCTTACAGTTGAGGCTCCTCCATTTCTGATCAGCCATATTGTGGGTCTCAACTCAAGTACACCATGGCCAACAAGAGCAACAAAAATGTCCACGAGGTGCTCATTGAAAGCATAAAATGATCACTATATGTACAATGAAAATCACATTCAATGATCACCTACACCGGTTGTGTAAACAACCTACGGTTGGAAATTGATTTGCCTACAAATCGAGAATGGGACAAGTAGAATCTTCACCAGAAAAAAATTCATGATAACTTTGTTGTTGAGGACGAAAAATGTCAAAAATTATAAAACACTATTTTTCTCTACAGATAAAAAAAAAGAAAGAAAATTTCCTCAACCTTCCCCATGACCACAGATAGGCTGAAGAATTGCTTGAAGTGGTCATAACATTGCTAACCAACTTGGTTTCGTCCCCCCAAGTGGAGGTATAATTCCCTCCTATATACCTGGGGGGAGAGTTTAGTTATAATGTTGCACAAGTCATTGGCTGGGCAGAGGTGATGTAGCACCAAGTTGTCAGAGCTCGGTATGTCATTGGCAAGGCTACTGTTGAGGGCTCCTAAGGGTCCCCCAGGGAAGGTTAATAATGTTATGGTTGGAAATAGAACACCGTCCTTAACCCAATTGTAAATGGAAAAAAATCTTCGGTACCTACTCCGCCCATCCAGATTCACATGGCCTAATCCGCTCGAACTCCTCCAAAGACTATTCACTCCGCCATGCATTCCACTTGAAGCTGATTTGATTTTTTCTCCAAAGACTGAGCTGATATTTCTACTTCAGTTTGACCCAAAGACCTTTTTTTTCCTACGGAGCCGACGACATCGACACGAGTCCTACCGACAAGCTTGCTGCGTACGGCATCATTCTACTGTACCGTGAACTTCGAAAAGCTCGTCAGTCAGTAGTAGCTACAGGAATTCAGGGCTGGATCGATCTAAAGAAAGCTTTCAATTCATTCCCTTTCTTCAGTCGACCCACTCCACTGCAGACAATTGTCAGCAGTGCCCACATGAAATAGTAGTTCCTGAGTTGATTCCGTCACTTGATTCCCGTCTGCGAATGTAGGCGACTAGGCGCTATGATGTTGCTGTTGCAAAAGAGAGTCGCTAAATTCTTCTGTCGGATACGGTAGTTCCGGTATTCCGGTTGAAAGCCATGCGGTGGACTGGGAACCCAATGAAGAAAGAAGAGCGGCAGTCAAGTCAGTCTCCGGGGTGCTCCAAGAAAACAGGAAATCTCCGGGGTGCTCCAAGAAAACAGGAAAGAAAGTGGGAATGAAACTTACGGAACAACAGTGATGATTCATGAGGAACGCGGTGTGGAATACTGTCGGTAGAGCAACACGACGCAGTACAGTAACTTGCTCTTCAATACCTTGTTGCTATACGCCCAATAGTACGGCTCACACGTGGGGTGTGAAGAGTTTTGTAAAATTGGGACAAACATGGTGTTGCAAGTGAAAGTGACATTCAAGAAATAAGTGGACGGTTGTAGAAAGCAAGGAAGGTGGTCAAGAACCACAATGAGTTCAAAAGAGGTAGTAACTGTCTATTTTGCATTAACATGCATGTACAAAGGTGCTTCCCTTCACTACAAGGTAGATTAGCCTATTGTGGTCAGAATTAGGAGTTCAACCACGTACTGTTGCTGAAATTTTTCAATTTTTTTCCCACGTATAGGTTAGTGTGAGAAATAGTGAAAGCAATTGAAATTGTATTTTTTCAACGAAGTGTGAATTCGTTATGAATTTTTGAAGTGTGAGAAATAGTGAAAGCAATTGAAATTGTATTTTTTCAACAAAGTATGAATTCGTTATGAATTTTTGAAGTGTGAGAAATAGTGAAAGCAATTGAAATTGTATTTTTTCAATAAAGTATGAATTCGTTATGAATTTTTGAAGTGTTCAGCCCAAAAGAGTTTGTAGATCATCTCGTGACCAACAAAATCTGACCCCATGATGCTCATGTCATTCACCCAAAGCAGTTATGAATATTTTCTAAAAAGGAAGGACTAAAAAGTCATTTTTGACATTGAATTCCCTCTAAAAAGTTGAAGCCTCCTAATGGGATCACTAATCAATCCATGACTGTCATTTCTTACATGCATTAAGGCCAAAATTTCACATAATGAAAAAAAAGCACTCCCTAGTTGACCACAATGGGTTATGGGTCATCTGACCACAATGGTCTGGTTTACCTTATGTACCTTCGTCTTCTAGATTGTTTTGGTTTAACCCATAAACAAAGTTTCAAATGTTTTGTGTCCAATAAATGATAGAGAATGCTTTTGTGTAGGACAAAAATACAATTATTTATCCTTGGAGTTTTGTTGTAAAAAACAGAGGTTTTCAACAATAGTTTGACTTCCAATGAGTTCTTTTGTAAGCATTTTTTTGTAAGCTAGTGATTCCCATGGTATTCAAAGGGATGATTTCCATAGTCATCGGTTCGTCTTTTAAAGGTTAACCTATAAATGAAGTTGTGGACATTTTGTGTCCAATGAATGATAGAGAATGCTTCTGTATAGGACAGAAGTACAACTATTTGTCTTTGGAATTTTATTGTAAAAAGGGGAGATCTGCTACAGTAGTTTGACTTCCAATGAGTGGTTTTCTAAGCATTTTTTGTAAGCCAATGATTTCCATGGTATGCAAAGGGGTGATTTCCACAGTTACTAGTCCGTCCTTTAAAGGTTAAATATGGTTTAGTTTGTATTGCATTAATCATTTGCAGTTGCATTATTCTCTTAAAAATCCAATAGCTTGATGGACATAGTATTCACATTCATGGTATTCAATTATAAGTGGGATTTCCACATTGTTTTTGAATTCATATTAAATTCACAAAATAACAAAGAGAAGAGTACAACCCCAAATAGATACATTTACTTGTAATTTCTCGTGGCATACTATAGTGGTATCAAAATTATATACTTTGTTAGACACATATTTCATTAGAAAACATATTCCATTAGATTAATTGCAACCTTGCAAATTTAAATGTACATTCCATTTCAAAGCTCTCTTATGGTATTGAAGTCTTTCCTACTCCATCTTGTGTCCAAAAGAAGAAGATAAGTCAAATGAAGCCATATGGAGTTTCGCTTTTCATATGAGTTGTTTGATAAGCATTTTCTCCAATTGTCTGTCTCTAATCATCCTTTTGAATGCAGAATATCCTACATACTTGAATTCTATTTAAGGTTAAGTAGGAGACTCTTGATTTGATTAATAATAGTATTTTTCATATTCTTTTCAAATTGACAACCCTATGAGGCTTTGTTCCAAAAGTTGTTCCACTAGTTGTAGTACAAGGTACAATGTATTTGTAGTTAATGTGGAAGTGAAATTAAAATAATAATCAACTTTATCTTCCTAAATGAATCCCAAAATAAATTTATTGAAATGATTTTTGCAAAAGACAAATTGAAACTATTTCAATTGGCCCTTGATGTGTGAAATTGGAAGGCTATTGGTATTGACATATAATTTGTATAAACCTTAGAACAAAATTCAAATGAACATTGAATGTGAATTATGTGAACTGTCATATTAGTATGAACTATCAATTTTGGATTTCAACCATTAGCCTTGGCAATTAAAAAAAATTAGGTGAACTTTTGTTGTATTTTTTCTTAAACGATGTTTTAAATGGTGTATTGCATTTATATCTAATACACTCAATAAATACAATAAATTCCCTACTTTGGAATATGGATCTTAGACAATTTACCAATCTTTAGTAACATAATAATTATTAAAATATAATAAATTATTATAATTAATATAGAATAAATATTAAAAATATAAAATATAAAATAGTGCAAAAATACAAAATGCATATATTTTATAAATATAAATATGCAAAGAACCTATAGACAATAAATAGACAATGTTACTGTAAATAACATATTGAAGACTCTTTTTAAAAATAATATAAGGGTGAAATAAGGTACACTAAAATTGGTAAATAGTGTTGGGTGATAATTAGTGTTGTTCCCTGTTTTTTACCCCCCAACACTATTTTTCAACTTATGTATAAATAGTGTTGGGGCACTTAATTGCTGTCATAAAAATCTGTCCCTTCCTTGCAAAACTGTAATTTTTGCCCCCCGCCGTAAAAATCTGTCTCTTCCCTACAAAATTGTAATTATTGCCTCCCGCTGTGAAAATCTATCCCTTTCCAAGAAAACTGTAATTTTTGCCTCCCACTGCGAAAATCTGTCCCTTCCCTGCAAAATTGTAATTTTAGCCTCCTGTCATGAAAGTTTGTCCTTTCTCTGCAAAATTGTAATTTTTGCCTTCCGCCGTGAAAATCTGTCCCTTTCCTAGAAAACTGTAATTTAGAAAACCACTCATTGGAAGTCTATAGAGCTAAAATAGTGTTAGAATGGGGTAATTTTCATCTAACACTAACCTTGCAAATCACAATTAGTGTTGCCAACACTATTTGCCAATTTTAGTGTAGTGAATTAAGTTTGTTGGCTTTAAGTTGTGGCTCAATAAAAATTGTGAATATAATTTTTCTACAACAACATATATCCAATGACTTCGAAACAAGATTAGACTATGAAATCCAATTCATGAATTTTATCTAATGGGGTATAATTCATTATCCCATTCCTTGAAGTTATAGAAGAGTTGAATCATTTGAATTATAATTTCAAATTTCAAATTACTAAAATGAATTAAAAAGAAACTTATTACAAATACCAAAATTGACAACACATTTACACATCTACAAAGTATAAAACTATCATTAGATCTCAAGATTGTTGCAATATGCAAATACAATTAACAAAAGAAACACAAAAAACAATATTTAAGTGGAACAACCTATTTGTAGATGCAAACATTTAGTACATCTAATGGGATCCCAAGATCATGCTTGACTTACAATTTGTGTTTACAATTCTTCTCCAACAAAGTGAATTGTGATCTATTGTATTTGTGTCCATACATTTTGTAATTTTCAAGTGGTAGGAAATTTGCAATAAAGATTTCACACTTTTTAAGCAAGTGTAATATATGACTAAGAAAATCACTATGTTCATATATCATTATATTCAAAAAATTGTGGAAGGTCAACATACCTGTCTTTATTAATATTGAGATGCATTAACTTAGCTTGAGTTGTTAGGCAAATCATTCCTAGATCCTATTAAAAAAAAAGATAACTTAATGAGAAATCCCCAACTGAAGCAACAAAATTGATACTATTATTAGAATAATTGTTGAAACTAAAATCACATAGACTGATTGGAGATCGTAATCTAAGAGGAATTGACACAAAATTTTGGAGTCAATTCAATCAAAATTTGCTAAATGACAAATCACCAACTACATTTGTAAACCAACAAATTTGACAATTTCATCAAACTTAAAATTGCAAATAGAGTACAAAAAAGCATACAAATGTGTTAGCAAAAAATGACATTGTAGTTTTAACAACTCCCAATTTCTGCAACATCGTACATTGAAGGTCATATCAAAGAGAAAGTCACCGTAGCTAAAACATAAAGTTTAGTACAATCCATCACCTACAAAGACAACTAAGATTGAAGCAAAGTGAAGTGAAGCCGGAAAGCTAAAAAAGAACTGTGAAGATAATTTATACTGTGTGTTTTGATAAACAAAGCAAAGATAGCTCAAAAGTTATCAAAATTTGTATTGGAGCTATTTTCAATCAACATATAGATCTAAGTTGGTGATAAACATACATACTTTTAAATTAATTTTTAAGCTACGGCTAAAAGTATCAAAAGGTAGCATTTTGTAGAACTATTTTCATTTGACTTTTAACCTTGAAACTATTCTAAGTTGGTATTCAATTTATCTTTAATAATAATGTTTAATGTTTTTTCCAACTCAAGGATTGAATAGTTTAGAGAAAAGGTTCAAACATCATTCATTCAAGGGGAGGGAATAAGCTAGGAATCTATGTCCAGGGTTCTGTTTTGCAACCACTTGCCTTGGAATTCCATTTCAAGTAGATTCCAAACTGAAATTCACGATGAGTTGATAGAATTGTTCCCAAGGAAGGAATGTAAACAAGGTTGTAGATAGGAAATGGACTTTGATGGATTGAGATAATTGTTCTGGAGTGTAAACAAAGTTGTAGATGGGAAATGGACTTTGATGAATTGACAGAATTGTTCCAATAAAGGAGTGTAAACAGGGTTGTAGATAGGACAGAAAATGGACTTTGATGAATTGACAGAATTGTTCCAAGGAAGGAGTGTAAACAGGGTTGTAGATAGGATAGGAAATGGGACTTTGTAGTAGAACTGACTGACAAGTTTAAATCTCACATGTGAATAAAGTTAGTGGCAATGGAACAATTGAACGTTGACGAGAAAATTGTCGTCAGAGAATTCTACACTTGGGGAGGTCAAACATAACAAAACCTCCACCACCTGTTAGTAAATTCTGCACTTACCTCAAGTTGTGGAACTTGCAGACCTTGCAGACCTTGCGTGAAAACCACGACGTGACGGACGCGACGGACACGCGACGGACACTTGGAGAGCAAGCGCAAAGCTCGTCACGCAATGGGAAAAGGTCCGACACTGTTGCAGTCAAAGCGCTCCTGTCACGGCACATTGAACACATGCGCTTTAAGTTAGTCGTGGGACTTCAGGGAAGGAACAGTTTTTGTTTATGTTTTCTTTGTATTATGGAGAAGGAGCCACAGTTGTTTCTTCAGTATTCACGTCCATAAATGAACCACCTAAGGGCTGGAACTGAATTTTGGGGGAGGTGAAACGTCTTGAAATATTTTTCAGAAAATTTTCCTTGAAAGGCAAGTGGAATTGGCATCTAACCCAAGTTGTTTCATAATTTTTGGAGCTTTGTGGAATTAGTTACAAAATTTTGAAGTTGAAAAAAAGTGGTCAATAATGGTCATCAAAAGCAACCACCTCTTGAAATGTGCAGAGTTGGTACATTGAAGAAAGCCAAATTAGTCATGTTCACTTTTAATGCTCGGTTGGAATTTGAGCCTTCTCATGTGCTATGTTCCCATAGGCAAAATGAAAATAATATAGTGATTTTCTAATTTTTTAGGGTTTAGGAATAACTCAAAAATGTAAAACAACTTTCAACCTGTAGGTCCAAATGTCATAAATCAAAGCCCATGCACCCCTTCTCACCAAGGGCTTTCTGATGGTACCAAGAACGTGATTGGAGGACGTACAATTCGGGAGATCTTAACGTAACAAACAAACAAATAGCCTGTCTTATCCTTGAAGCATTAAACTGCATTTTTTTTGGCAACATAGCGAATTGAAGCAACTCACTATGAATAGAGTTTTTGTTCTTTTTTGTTGAAAGTTTTACATAACATGTTCCCGAGGAGTAGTTTCAAGGCCTAACAATTTTCATAAATTTTGACTACATGGTTAAAAAGTTATTGCACAATATGTCATTTTCATAGCTTGGTGGGCAACCCGGGCACCTCAATTTTTTTTCTTAAAATAAAAATTTGGATTTGGTTCTCTACAATTATATATAAGTGGGAAACTTTGAATCATTCCATTTTGATTAATGAGATGAAAGTTATGAAGAGTTTTAGTTTGTGGGAATTATAGATTTCAAAGAATCCATACCCACACGCAAACTAAAATTCCTCATAACTTTCATCTCATTAATCAAAATAGAATGATTCAAGAAAACCATTTTCAAATTTTTGTTTTTTTAAAAAGTGATTTTAAAAAGAGTTTTCTGAGTTGCCCCTATTGCTTGCTGAGCAATGACATATCGCACAATAACTTTTCAACCAGTTATGAAAATTGTTGGGCCTTAAAGCTACTCCTTGGATACATGTGTGTGAAAATTTCAACAAAAATAAAATAATATTTTGTTTGCAGTGAGCTACCCAAAATCACTATGTTGCCAAAAAAATCTATGGTTTTTACCTTTAGGGATTAATGGATGGATGTTATACTTGGTGGTGAAACTTGGTGATATCTCTATGAAAACTAGGTGATACATTGATAAATTAAAAATACAACAATAATTTAGCTATTTTGACCCACAAAAATGAAAATTTCCTTTAAAAAAAATAGCCAACATCTTTGAGTTGTAGTCAAGTGGTGAAAAATCATGCATAAAGAAAACTTGGGGGCCAGAAGAGGACTAAAGTTAGAGAGAGGAGGACCAAACCTGGAAACTGCAACTTCATTTGATCAGTTGTGCACAACCTTTGGAGAGAATTGTCGATGAAGTTAGTTCATTGTTAGCCGATGGAATTCAAAACAATATCGGTTGCAATTTGAAAACATCGGGAAAAACCCAAGTAGTTTGTTTAGGCATTTAAATTCCTGAAAGCACCAAAAAAAATAAGATGAGCACCAAGCTTGAAGGAAAAATTTGAAGTAAAATTGGATGATGATACCATGTTGTTCCAATTTTTGTAAATAGTTTGGATGAAATTGCCAATTTTAAATGAAACTCATTCAAATATGTTGATGAAAATATAGTTCTATCCAAAATATAGATGAATACTAAAATATTTGGCTACATTATTTTATAGTATGTTGCCACTTCAAGACTTCTTCAAAAGCCCCCAAAACCTTTGGAAAATCCTAGTGAAAAAATCAATAAAATTTCTATTTAGAGGAAAAAATAGAAGAAAAATTGGACTTCAATTGGTACTTGCAAAATCGGTCCAATATGAGAATTAGAAGAAAATAATCTTATATGGCTC
The DNA here is from genome assembly GCA_950106755.1 of Climacium dendroides. NCBI lineage: Eukaryota > Viridiplantae > Streptophyta > Bryopsida > Hypnales > Climaciaceae > Climacium > Climacium dendroides. The sequence goes on along the minus strand of OX467091.1, from coordinate 12,669,634 downwards.
CTTAGTTAATCCTAATATTTGAACTAACTAATAAGCCTCTCTTGAGCATCTAGCAAAGCATAGTACCATCCCAATATAGGAAGCCTGACTATTGCCTAGTTATACAATGTTATGTACATGTTCCACATGGATTGTTTTAACTTCCTACTACCATACTTCTACAAAGATCTTATCTTCTCATCCCTATAATAACAATTAGTGACTTCTAAAGACATGTGAGAGACTTGCAATTAAGGTAAGTAGTCAAATTTAAAACAAATTAAATTTTCTAAAGTTAGAATTATTATTAATTTGAAAATTTGGTATTTATTGCAATTCTAACGGTGTAGAAAAACGGACAACACTATGAAATATAATACTTTTTTGACTATTCAATGGAATGGTTACAAATCTACTTCAAAAATTAGACTTGGCATTCTTGGTTGGCATTATGGATCTTCTTCCTTATAATGTCCCTACAGTCTATATTTGGCCTACATTTTAGTCTGAAAAAATGTAAGACAAATGCAAACTAGGAGGCCTATAAAACAAACAATTATCAATTAATTTTCAATTTGGGGGAGTTTGACTTCTTAAAACATTGTTTAGTAAACTTTGAATGATAAATGGCATTGGCAACTAAACCACATCGTCTCATATCTTTTGGACCTTAATAGAATTGGCTATGAATTTTGAATTTTGAATTTTGAATCACATAATGTTCTAAAAGCATCTTCCTTTGATACGATCATCTTTGGTTACATTGGCTAGGGCAATTAATACATTGAAGAAAGCTATATGAATGTTTGTGTTAAAAAACAATTTTAGAAACCTAGTTGCTTTATGGACCTCCTACTAAAATAGGGATGTCCATTAATGTAGGAGGTGCTAAAACAATTTAGAATCTAATTGTTCTTTAGCACATATTGCATTTTTTCTTGTACTAATAGTGAATATGTCAAGGTGAGAATGCCTCTAAAGCCTTACATGATTCCAAATATTAAAATTCATAATTAATACCTTGAGAATTCAAAAAATATAAAATAATTTGTAGTAGATGCAACTTCCATTTTTCTTTTATGAAAAATGTACTGAAAATATTCTTTACATTCTTAAATTTTTTTATAAGAAATATGAAAAGATTTCAACAACTATAATATCAAATTCCAATCAAAAGTTAGAAAACTATTTTTTATTTGGTATATTATTATGCACATTCTAATACATATACATATGCATATACATATATACATATACATATACATATATACATATACATATATACATATACATATATACATATACATATATACATATACATATATACATATATACATATATACATATACATATATACATATACATATATACATATACATATATACATATACATATATACATATACATATATACATATACATATATACATATACATATATACATATACATATATACATATACATATATACATATACATATATACATATACATATATACATATACATATATACATATACATATATACATATACATATATACATATACATATATACATATACATATATACATATACATATACAGATATACAGATATACAGATATACATATACATATATACATATATACATATACATATACATATATATTGAAGGAAATTTGGTATTAGATACATTCTCAAGGCATTCTCAATCTTGATTTATTTATCAACTTAAACAATTCCTTCTTACCAAATAAGATAAGAGTGCTTAGTTTTGATCTTCTCACTATAATACATTAAGACCATTTATTGCATAAGTTATTTCAATTTATTAGTGCATAATGCAAGATCCCCTCACACTAATTTGGATGAATGTCATCTAATTAGTATGAGCATTTGAATGAAATTTAGATGAAATTTATATGGATGTTGATGGAAATAGATGGCTACTAGATGAATTTAGATTAAAGTTGGATGCAATCACATTAATTTAGATAATATGGAAATAATGTAAGCCATGTTATATTGATTTTATCTAAATATGGTGAACTTCCATATTTGTGTGCCTCTCAAATTTGCAAAATTCTCAAATTACTATCTATTATTATTATTACAGAGTACACTAATTTAATCAATTATATATGCAGTAGAAAGGATGTTGCAAAATACAAAGCTAGAGATGTCACAGCTTCATGCCAAAGGCTTATGTGGGCAACATAAACAATTACAATATGCTAACTACTACTACAATCCATCGACAATCTACTTCCCATTTGATAGAGTTTGAACACCACTACAACTTTGTTACAATATAATCGTTCCATTTAGATTTTGGCCTAAAATATAAACCCTTTGACCATGATAATCTTCAAGTCTATTTATGTACACACCTATAATCATAATTAAAAAACTATAGTTTAATACTTGTATGGTGTCCAAGAAATTACTAAGTAAAAAGAATCCTCTTTTAATTTTTTCCAAAATCCAACAAGAATGAAGACATGGATGTAATATTTGAAAATCGAACTTAACCAAATAAATTGTGTTTATAAACCATTGTTGAAGAGTCTTTCATTCTAAACTTGCTTAAAGACATGACAATTCAACCGATTTCTCCCTGACTGTTGATGAATTGAAGAAAAATGCCATTGCATACCTGAATTTTGACCCTCTGTTTATGCATCATGTGGGAAGCTATAGTTGAATAGGACCTGCAAAATCGCCTTCACTGAATCAATTAATTTGAGCTCTAAACCAAATTCTGGACAATGCTGGAGCAAAGCCTACCCTGAATATACATGGCTTCTTACTTCAAACCGGATTGAACAGGCCTAACGGCATCCCCACCCTAATTTGTAACCAAAACTTGTAAACAAAATTTTCATTCAGAAGTTTTTTTTGAGCATTTTGAGAGCACTTCTTCCTCCACCAGAGTTGACGTAGTTTCTACATTAAGTTACTTGCCTGGTAGAGGACATGATAAATTTGAGAAGCTTTAACTAAAAAAGACAATATTGGTATGCGGGTGTCAGACCTTGTAATTCTGGCTGCACAATTTGCAGGTTTGTTACCAGCTTGGGCCCAAATCAATTCTTCTTTTCTTCAATGTACTGGACTCTTTCAATAAGTTGTGGGAAGTTTTTTTCTAAGATCGCTCACCTCCTTCTGCAGGCCATCTCTGGCACCCCTCGAAAAATACCTGGAATTCGTGTCGAATTTGGTTGGTGTTTTTATCTTTTCATATGAGTAGAAAAAGATGGCAATGCTGCAGAACCATGTAATTGCTTCAAATTGGTAGAGTGAGTGTGGTTCACTACAGTACAGATATTAGCACTCAAACCAGAGTTTGAAATTAGCCTGCAAGCTTGCATCGAGGAATGTTCACCACCAGGACTACCAAAAATCAGACGAAAGACTTGGAGAGAAGGCAGAAAATTTCTTAGTTGATGAAAACCAAAACTTGGAATTGCTATACCGGTCAACAGATCCAGAGGGAACTGACGTCGGTGAGCAGTCGGACGATCACAACCTTTGTAACTGCTGAACCTAATTGCGAGAGAGGACAGAATTGCAGACGATAGGAAATTGCGAAGGTTAGAGAATTTCATAATTGCAATAGCTTAGAAAATACAGAATTTCAAAGGCTAGGAAATTTCTTAGTAAACTGGAACAAATCTACTGTCACAAATTGATCAATTCAGCACGAAGCAATATTGATTTCGAGAAGGTTAAAGTCTATGCTTTGCATAATCACAACAAACATAAACCTTAAGGTTTCATAAGCATGAATTTGGGTTATTAGTATCTAGATATTTAGTAGAAGACTCGTCACAACTTTCTTCTCATTTGAAATTATGAGAACACGTGGGCTACATACGTTAAATTTCAGCGCACGTTAAAGTAGCCCACTTCTGAAAGACCACGTGTAGCCCACAGCAACTATAAAATACGTTAAAGTAGAGAAATCCAAGGTGTGTAAACCCGAAATTTGTTTTTTGCAACAAGCGAAAACACAAAACCACAATACTACGTGCATTACTATGATACAGCACTTTAAACCGTATCACTTGAGCCTTATCCCTTGGAGTGAAAATCCCTTGTTGTCCGAAACTCTTTGTTCCAGTCAATGGCACAACAATAAAGGGTAACAAATAGCACCATTACGTCATAAGCATGAGAAACATGGCATACATCTGAAGGACAGAAATTTTAAAGTAGCGAAATCCGACGTATGGAACCAGAATTTTGATTTGTGCAACGCTGAAGCAAAGCCTCAAAGCCACAATACTAGGTAAATTACTTTCACACAGAACTCTGCACCGTGTCACTTGAGAGCACTAAGTCTTGATGCGGGAATCCCATGTTCTCAAGCTCTTCGCACCTCAGGATGTCTCCCGATCATGAACGGGAGACATCCTGAATCACGTGTAAGGAACTTGCAAGAACTGGGAATCAAAGAAAGATCTAACCATGAATGATCATTCTCTTCCTTTTTGCTTCCTATGCTACAACACTGTTCCAAAGATTTCCTTATTTCACCATTGAGATTATGCTTGAGTAACTCAAAATCTGGAGCCTCGTATTGTTTTCCACAACCAAGCTCTAGTTTTGAGTTACGTAGGCCATAGTGTACCGCATCCGGCACTCAACCAAGATCAATGATGTTGAGCAGCTGCACATCTTTGATAGTGCCAAAGCGAAGACTTGTATTTCGCAAAAAGAGGTGATCCTCAAATAAGACTCCAAAATTCTACATGAGGTCAAATCTTTATGACAAAAGCATGGACTCAGAATGGAAAGAAAGAAGAAAACCTTGCAGTTGAAGTCGGGCTCTAGAACACCCCGACTCCTTGTCAACTTCAGGAGTGTTCTTAAACTCTAGAAACATCCACCAACACAACATCCGAAACGCATTTCAACAAACTGTGTAAAATATTCTCAGCCACCGACTATAGAAGCAAACTCTCACTCTGCCACCCAAACCCAGAAACCAGAACCCATTTCATCTCAAACACAATCAAAGAGAATCCAAGCACTCAAATATCCAATGCAGCTGCACTAATTAACTAGCCCCTCCCTCTCCGCCCGTCGAAAGCGCGCCACATTGTCAGTTCAAACGAAGAAATTCTTCCAAACCAAACAAGGAAAAAACAGAGGGAATGCTGCTTGTACGTGGAGCGCAAATTAGTGAACTATCGGAACAACGGAGTTGAGCATGGGAGAAAAAATCCGAGTTCGTGTGAAAAATACTCAACGTCGAATATTGCAGCACACTCAACGATTGCAATGACGGATATAACCCAATATAATTCGAAGTCCGGATTGTAGGGTAGAGGCAGCAGTGCAGGTGGGTGGCAATCCAATTTGTACGTTCAATTCTGTCCGTCATTTTGAAAGGAAAAAAAAAACATGGGTACATTAGCGGGCGGAATTTTTTCAGCTAAGCGCAATAAGTTACCTGTGGAATTGGATTGAAGCTTCCTGATGGAGCTAAATTGAGAGTTCGGGTGGGTTTTGTAGAATTTAAAGTTTGGGAATCACGTGGGGAGGCGGCATATTCTTGCGTCGGTTGACACGGGCGGCTCGTGTTTCAGTTCTGTTCACACCTTGGCCACTCTGACACCTATTCTTTGTCTGTTACTACTTACTAGTAAGCAGGTTTGGGTTTTTTTGGCAAAATTTCGCCAGACTGTCATAAATCTGACCTCTCTGGTTTCATCCCTCCAAAAACTGGCCTCTGTAGTGTTGCCAACAGGGGGACACTGGTCCAAAAAAAAAAGAGCCCTACTAGTAAGGTAAGGTGGCACCCCCAACAAATGCAACATTGACCCCAAACCACCATCATCACTTTGGATACATTTTCAAAATCAGTATGTACCTATCTGGAAGAAACGACTTTAGAACCTTTACCAACAAAAAATTTGACCCTTCGTAACTTTTGCATAATGTATCCCAATGTCGCGTTCTTTGATGCGTTGAAACCTCCTTTCACTTCCCAACAAGAAAATCAATGAAAACTTGACTAGTTAATTGATAGTAACTAGGCACAATGGCAAAAGGTGGTAGTTAGGGGATTACCTACCTTGAGGTATGAGCACTTGTAATCGTCACTAATTACAACTTAATATGGTTACTAAGGTAGTATGTTCTAAAAGTGTCCATGCTCCAAAAGCAATCATGACACATGGATACATTTTATGTTCTTCAATGTATCAAAAAGTGTACATTTCAAGAGGTGGTCGCTTTTAGTGACCCTTACGTTTCAACTTCAAAAATTCATAACTAATTCGACAAAGGTCCAAAAAATATGAAACAACTTGGATTAATTGCCAATTCCACTTTTCTTCCTACGAAAATTTACTGAAAATTATTTTGATGAGTTTAGCTTCCCTCCAAAGGCAATCAGATCTTAAATGGTTGCTTTAAAAGTAGACTACCTTATTATAGACATAAATCATTGACTCTGGACTACAAGGGAAGAGGCTTTGCATTAACTAAAGTTACGTATGAGGTCATTTGAGTATGTACCTTACTTGAAAAGTGTGCCAATGCTATAGGGACAAAGCCGATCGTTGTACAACTGCTTATTTTTATTGAATCTTAGTGGCAACTCAAAGAAGTTTCCAATGCTTTTTAACCCTTAAGTACCCAAATCCATTGATAATGTAAAAAAAAGATGTAAAAAGTGGGAAATTGATGATGAATAATAGTGAGTTTTTCCCCCTTCTTGTGGGATGCAATAAAGTAACCAAATGATTTGTTGTAGTTGCATCTATTTGCTTGAAATTGAAGTAGATTTCATATCAAGAAATTTTGGACACGAATCAAATAAACAATGAGTTTTCAAAATATTATCCTTATGTGTACCAAAATCCAACACAAAGCTCTCAACAACTCTCATGATTTGATTGTGAACATTTAATACAATCCATAACTAGGTTTTCAAGATGCTTTTTGGTCCAAATATAAATGTTGCATTATTGGCCAACATCTCGATATTCATTATGGGTATACATATCTTTCAACTGTTGCAACATTTGCACCACTCTCATTGCATTAGAATTAAAACAAAGTATTTTCTTTAGTTTGTTAGAATAGGATTCAAACTTCAATAATATTGACAAAATTTGGGTGGAGATGTAGAAAGAGGAATTCAAGACCTTAGATAAATCATAGTGTATGCCCATTCCAAAATTCCTTGAGTAGAAATGAGGTCAATGTATTTCTAATATTGTTCAAAATTCTTACTAAATTTGATTCCCAATGAATTTTGGCTCCAATGAATGTATATATAGATTAATTGAACGGCAACTTAATAAATATGTTAAATGTTCACAAATGTGATTGAATTTAGCAAAAATTATATTTAAAATTGGCTTTATAGCTTAAAAAAAGAATTTCAAAATCTTAGTTTTGGATTTATATATTAATGCATATAATTATTACCAATAATTATTGCATAATTACTATCATAAAATATAAATTACTTTTGACGGACCTTATTGATAATTGAAAGAAGAGTTCAATGCACTTTAGCATGCATTATTTGAGTACTATATAAATAAGTTATGAATTTTTTATACTATTGTCTCTAAGTGAACTGAGAACCAGTGTAAGACTTTTAGACTCTCATATTTTGACTGTGTATATCTTGTGTAATAAACTAATAATATCTAGTTATCTTACAACAATTTTGGTCCAAGTGTAGGTTTCACATTTTGAATAGGGTTGATTATAGGTGTATAATTATAACTTAGTAGTAGGTTTAGCAACTTTAGTTAACCTTGAAATGTTGTTGCGGACTCTAAATGTCACATAGATGTATTGATAGAGAATCCCTTTAAATATGTAAGATAGATGTACAAATGTTCATTCTGACTTGGAATGTGTGTTTTTTGGTCCTTTACGAGGTTGGTACTATTAAGATTTTGACACATGTCCCGAAGTAGTGAGCAAGAAAGTAGGAAGTAGTGAGTAGGATAGTAGTTCTTGAATGATTAGACTCTAAACATTGGCTACTGGTGAAGTATACTTTGGGGCTTTTAAAATTTACAATAGATTCAATTTGGGGAATAAAATTTTGAAATTTTTTCTATCCCCATATTTCCTATCTTCCTACATGGAAAAAATTTCCACCACTTCATATTGTAAACAATTTGCTCCAAAATTGCTTAACCCCTAAAATCCCAAAGTCCCTACCCATGATTCTTGGAATTTTATATAGGCTTGTGTGTAATCTCAATTTTTGACATGGTTTTTTGAAACTTTTTTTGAAGATAAAAAATCAAATTAGTTTTCTAGGCATATAATTTTTATTTCAATCGGTACCTAGAAACAGAAGTTACACCACTACGAGTCCCAAAAGCAACTTGAGGGACAACTCCAAAAAATTACATAAATTTTAAATTTTTTTCAACATTTGAAGTTTTGATTCATTCTATTTGGCCTAGTGATGAGAAAATTATGAACAATCTTGTATTTTGTTCAATCTAAACATCTTCTTGAAAAAATAAAATTCCAGACTTCATTTTTTAATGCAATTTTAAGAATTTTTCAAAAAAAAATTGTTAAGCAAGGTTAAGTTGCTTGCTAGAAAAATCTCACCATTTGGAATATTGTGTTTCAATTCCATCTTAGAGCTATTAATAGTTTAGTTATCCCTTCAATCTTGAATCTACTTCTAGTTAACAATTTTTTAATGAGTGGAAACTAAGTGTTTTTTGTTGAATTTTTTCCCCTAGATTCTCAACTCAATCCCCCAACATAAAAAATTGTAAAATCAAAATCAATATTGTAAACATTTTAAGTTAAGAAGATTCAAAGCCAAAAATCTAGCCAATCAAGGTGTAAAAACTAACTTGTTTTCTTCACTTTGAATGCAAATATCTTGCAATCTACATAGTCAGAGTTTTTGATATGTTTCCCATGCATTCTTATACTAGTATAGTACAATAGCCTGTGGTTAAATATGTAAGGAAAATAATTTTTGAATTGTTTTGCTCTTTACAATAGAAACAATAGTTTTGAGTGGATTTTGAAGGAAAAAAGACCTTAGGACTTTAGGGGTTGATTGCTAAAATGATTGGCTACTAGTGCCTCAACCTTAGTACCAAGCATGCCTCCCAATTGAAAATTTTCTAGAATCTCTTGTAGCCTCGAGCCTATTGGTTGGACCACATAGATCTTCAAAAGAGTTTGGGTACTGGTAATTGGTGCTAGGCAAAGTCAATCCAAATTAGACCATACGATAAAATCAAAGTAGGAAATTTGTGTAAAAAGGGGAAATTTGCACAATAGTTTGACCTCCAATGAGTGTTTTTATTTATTTTTATTTTTAAGCAAACAATTCACTTAGTCCCCCAAAAGATGATTTCAAAATGAATGGGACATTTCTTGGTGGGTGTTTACGCCCGCAAAATCACATGATTTTGGGACCACCTTCAGTTCCAGTCAATGCATGTCTTTTTCATTTGGACCTAACTTGACTTAACTTCTACGTTGGTCTGAACGGTATTTAACTGAGAACTGACCATGGACCATCAGTGGTCCATTGGTACGGACCATGGGACCATCCCACACAAAGCAGTCATAATTTTCTACTTTCCTCTCTCTCTCAATGGACAAACTTAAGGTAGAACTACCCATTACCATACAGATTTGCTATCTAGGTACTTTGGAGAAGCTATTTATGGGCTCTCATATTTTTCAGAGATGAAATTGTTTGAGAGAAGTCAATTGCAAAAAGAATGAAGACATTCCGACAAGAATTGGATTTTTTGTGATTTTTCAAAGCTGAAATGTAAAACTGTGAGTAAACCCTTGTTGAAGCATGATCAGATCATTGTTGAAGCATGGGCTGATGTGTCTGCTCCCCAATGCATTGCCATCATGATCATGGACTAATAAGATTATGGTAATAAGATGGGCCAGTGACGGAAATGGGAGGAACCTGTAGGTGGTGGAATTGGGTAAATGGTCTACCTTACCTGCACCTGCTTCCTATTTTCTAAGAGTTTCTGCTTGGGTTTGCACCAATCAACATTTTTTCTTTTACTGTAGAACTTGTGTTCCTGGCAGCATGCCATTGCATTATATTTGGAGGGACATCAAGGTATTAATTTCTTTATGTCAGAACTGGTGGCAAAATGTCAGGAAAAAAAACACCTTAGTACCAATTTGTGAATTCATGGTTGTTTAATCCTTAAAGGACGAGCGGTCACCGTGGAATTCATTTGTTTGGGGACCGTGTGAATTGTTGGCTTAAAAAAAATTGCAAAAGCATTCATTGGAAGGCAAACTACTTTAGAAGATCTTCCTTTTTCACACAAAATTTGGAGGACGAATAGTTGTACTTGTGTCCTACATGGAGAGATTTTTTATCATTCATTGGCTAGAAAATGTCCTCTGTGTTGTTTATGGATTAAATTACTTGGCATGTCTTTTTTCCCACCATTGTTCCTCTTTCAAAGTTGTTCATAACATTTAGTAGCATGCATTGTCACTATCTTTGGCTTTTAGTCAATTGTAGTAGAGTTGAACCACTTATTACCTACTAGGGATGGGTCCCCGACTTGTAGAGTACCACTATTTTTAGTCAAGCAAAACTTTTTTGTGAACCACGTTTGGAAGATTAGTTTTAGGGCCTCGTGCTATGTGAGCCAATCCGGTGTAAACCATGCTAGAAAATAAGAAGTGAACACCAATTGTCTTGTCGACCTTAGTGAGCGGAGAAGCCAGATTTCAAGTTTCACCAAAATAGGTGGACAACTCCATTGGTTAAGATTGGGACAATCTCAAGGCAATCAATACATGGGGGGTTCTTACCCAATCTCTCCCCATCTTCAAAGTCCATATAGTAGGACAATTCCAAGCTTGGTCCTTGTAGCTCCCCTTGCAAACCTGACTTGTTTGGCTTATATGGCAAGAGGCCCTTAATGACATGCATGATATAATTGTATGAAGTTGCGAGGAACAATTCTTGAATGTCATGTGTTACAACACAACCAAGAGCACAACAATGCTAGCATGTGAGCCTAGAAATGCGAGCCTATGAGCCTTGCAGCTAGGTGTAAATAGGTACTTCACAACTATTGAAGGTGCCTATAACATATGTACCTATAATGTAAATACCATATAACCATAAAAGGTGCTTATAATATATGTATCTATAATATAAGTACCATATAACCATAGAAGGTGTTTATAACATATATATTTATGATACAAATATTTTATAGCCATGAATGGTGATTATAACATAGGTACCTATAACATAGATACTTATAATATAAATATTCTATAACCATAAAAGGTGTCTATAATATAGGAGCTTAAATTCCTGAACTTCTAGGCTCATGGGCTCAAGATCTTAGGCTCACATGCTAGAAATCGTGTGTTATGGCATGTATTATTTTGAAATTTGTAGACATGAGCACGAAGTAATCTCCCCCTATAAGTGGAATTGTAGGACTTTAGATGTTAGATATTGGTTTAGAACACTTTTTCCCTCCCAAAATTCACAAATTTTTTAGTATTGCAATTAAAATTCCAATCTTTTTTGCAATTACAATATTTTTTATTACCCTATACGAGAAAATTTTCCATTGCACTCAACTGCTAACCATCTATTACATAGATACTTAAGTAATTAGGTATGGGTGGTCCAATTCATAGTTGACCCATTTCTAATTATTCCCATTTTGGCTGTGTAGGTTGTTTTCTTTGTATGTAAAAAGAAGTAAATAGTAATCAATTATGGCAAAGTTTTCAGTGCAGTGGTGGCACATTATAATTAGCTACAAGACTCTCAATATTGCAACCACCCCTAGGTGGATTTTGCACCCAACCCTTGATTGGAAATAAAGTCTATTTGACTAGAATGGCTCAAAGAAAATCTTTAGTTCAAAAATTTACAACAATCATGTTTTGGACAATAAAATTGTGGAAAGTGATGGAATCCTTCCAAACTCTATTTTTATACATGGAAAAATTTTCACATTCCAAAAACCTACGTTGTAGATGCATATAATTGCTTAAGTAGTTGAAAATGGATCAGTTACCTTGTAGTAACTTATGTGGTGTGAAATATTCCACACCCAATAGTATTTATCGGTAGCTAAATGGAATAGGCGGAGGCTCAATGTGATGAGAAACAACATTTTTTTTTTCATATTTTATGAAGTGCCAAAGTGGCAATATGAAGTGTTATATCTATTTTCCAAATTTTAACATTCATTCACATATTGGATAGAAAATATCACACTAATACATACCACATATCTATAATTATGTTTTCATCCACAATGTGTTGATTTCATACAAGAATTTTTTTAATTTGAAGTTTTTTGGTGATTTTTGGCCTTTTTAATACCATTTTGTTCCAAAGACATGGTGCCAAGCCTATTACTTTGGTACAAACGACTGCCAATTTAACTGCCCCCCTAATGAGTGAGCAAGGTCCTTCAAGGACAAACAATAGGCATGAAGGCTACTGAATGTTATATTGGTCTCATAAGTTAACATGCATCTATTTTGTCTTCCTAGGTGATATTGCCTAATAGTTAGTAACTTTTTTACTTATCAACAACAATCTTCACCAATCTATTCTTTAAGATAATAGATTGGTTGGTCTTGTTTTACAGTGGAAGCACCTAAATTCATCAAAATAAGTGATTCAATATAGTTGGAGGTACTTTTTCTTGAAAATAATATTTTTGCAGTATTTGTAGTTGAAAATCATGAATTTAAAAAAAAAATAGATTTTTCAGATATGGTATGTAATTTTTATAAATTTTCAAAGAGGAAGCTCCTTAGACCACTAAAACTATCATATATGTGGATCTAAAACCAAAATCTCAAAAAAACTATAGTCAACCAATCATAGTTAAGCATAAAAATGGTTTAATGACATTTCTCAAAGACACTTTAATGGAAGTCTAGAGATAGTTTAATGAAAATCTAGTATATATAAATGGGGACAAGGACAAAAATTGGTGTTTTTGCCTTATTTGTCATAATTTTGTAGTAGTACCATAAGGTGGGCATCCAAAAATGTACCACTAACCCTAAATCACCATCTTTACTCTGTGTACATCTCCAAAATCATTTGTATACATATGTATTCTTTAATGCATTGAAACCTCCTTTCACTTGCCAACAAGAAAATGTAAAAATTTAATCAATCCGGTAATAATAACTAGGCATAGTAGTAAAAAATGGTGTTTTGGGGGGTACCTACCTTATATCTTTTAAATGTGAGGCCTACATGTAAATTAGGAGGTCCATAAAGCACTTGGTCTCTAAAAGCATGTGCCTCTTGAAATATACACTATAATTTGTTCATGTTTTTTTCATTATACCAACAATGTAATAATAGTGCACATTTAAGGGAGTGGATGCTTCAATGATCACTACTTTTCAAGTTTTAAAAATTCATAACTAATTCCACAAACCTCCAAAAAAATATGAAACATCTTGAGTTAGATGTCAATTATATTTGCCTCTTGAGGAAAATTTATTGAAAAGTATTTGAAGTAGTATACCTCCCCAAATTAGTTTTCAGCTTCTAATGGGCACTTTTAATTATGAACCTCTTACCTTACATGTGATTATATGCACTGCCTTTAGTAAGGTCAATAACTTTGTTCTTCATACAATCTGAAATCCCTTGAAAAGAAGAAATATGAATACTTATGAACAAGTTTATAATTTTACATGATAAATTGAGATCTTAAGATAACTACACCTAAAATGACACAAATAAGCTTTGTGGCAAACCAATATGCTATAGAAATTGAACAACAATTTTTGCACATTGGTGAAGGATTGTGAATTGAAATACAAGTGGTTCCATAATTTTTGGACGCATTGTGAATTAGTTACAAATTTTTAAAGATGCAAGGTGTAGGGTGCTAAAAAGTGTCATATAGGTGATGCCAAAATGCATTTGATGCACATAAAGAAATGGCACTAGAGAAGAAGTTAAAACAAGAGAAAGTGTATCCAAAATTGTCTACTTCTAAGGTTGCCACCTCCACAATGCTAGAAATAGAAGTGCACACTGCTTGGAATCCACCTTACTTTTGTCCTTGTTATGTGCACCATTTAGGGTATTCTCCCTATTCAATTTCCTTCAAAAATAGGGGTTGATTTTAAGGAGATGGCCCACTTTAGGTGTAGTTGTTGTATAAGGATTTAGTGCAAGAATTTGAATAGTATGAGACCCCTTCACACTTATGAATTTTAGATGAATGTAGACTAATAGTGCAAACATTTGAATGAAAGTTGGACAAAAAAAGATGAAAATGGATAGATTTGGGTGACATTACATTAGGATGAAAATTACAATATTGAGATAGTATAAAATAGTGTAGATTGCATTAAATTGATTTGAAATAAAACACTACAAATTACCATATTAGTATGCCTTACACTTTTGCATCATTCTAACAGAATTAGTCCAAGGTGGACAAAAATGTCCTCAAGCCTACTACTCTAAAGATAGCAAGACATTTGATCTTGAGGAATTTATTTGGGCTCTAGAGGTCTATACCAAGGCATTTTTTAATTTTTTACAAAGTGCAAAAGTCGTAATATAAAATGTTGTAGTGCTTCAAGTTTTAAAATTCAACCACATATTGGATAGAAAATATCACATTAGCACATATTCATACTTTTATTTTCATCAATAACATAGTGATTTAATCTAATATATATTTTTTAATTTGAAGTTTTCTTGCAAAAAACTTCATGGTTTGTCACCTTTTTTTTCTAGCGCAATTTGGCACTTTTTTGCCAAAAATCCAACCTTGGTCTATACCTCAATTTCTATTGCTATTGACAAACTAGGCTCAATCATTTGTTTTGATGGTGAAAACACCTACCAACCACCAAGGACAAGGGCCATAAACTTCTTGTTGTGACTCACTTGTAGCAACCAACCATAAAGTAACTACACCTAAAACCAAACGGTATGTATTCTTGTCTAAAATATATTCCCACTATTCATGAAAGTCTAGAATTGATTTTAGAAACATCCATTTTTAGAACTTTAAAAGTTTATATTTTATTCATATGGTATCTCAAAAATGTATTCTAAGAGAATTCAAAATCCCCTTTTGACTATTAGTAAACCCCCATATATACTTCTTCAATATAACATGATGAAACCATGATGAATTGCTTATTTGTTTGGTTTTAGGTATAGTTACCTTATATGTTAAGTAAGTCATAAGTAAATCATTAGTGTGGATTTGTGTTACAATTGCAACCACTCCAATGTCCAAATTCTAGACAATGAACAATCTTATATTCTTGTTTCTTTCTTGTTGTTACTTGGATGAAAGTTGTTTTAATTTATGGAGATACTTTATCAAGTTTTTGTCCTATCTATTGGTTGGATTTGGTGAGTCTAGAGTACATATTTTTCTAAAATTACAAATATGGAAGTATGTTAAGTGGTTGACCAAGTCAAAATTGCATTGACTCTAGTCCAAAATTAGATTTGCAAAAATGAGGTCACAAATGTAAAGAATACAAAAATTTCAAAAAACCACCATGTCAAGAAAACCTCTTTTAAAATCCATTCCAACAAGTCTTACTCAAAAAATGACAATATTTTGCTTGTAATTAAATTATGAAGGAATTTAAAAGTTTTCCTTTCAAAATTCATAAAAAATTGGTGATAGCATTGGTGAATCTAATTGTAAAGATGGAATTTAAAATTCACAATCTACAACTTTCATTTGTATATCAATTCCAATTTTTTTTTCAAATAGTACTTTATAATGATTTTTCCTAAATTGTTAACTCTAGAAAAGACTTTGAACGTTTAGGAGTTAACTTGAGTATACTCATGCATATTGGTATGTCTTGTGCGTGCTACCACAACCATAATAAAAGTAAAAGTCATTTAAAAAAATTTAATTCATAAAAACTTCAAAACTCAATATTTTTTTTGCCTTGAGTTAGAATGCCACAAAACAAAGTTTGTACACCCCTCCTTGCTATGGGCTTTTTGATGGTACTAAGAACGCAACTGAGGGATGCATAGTTCTGGAGATGTCAGTGCAAGATATAAAACAAAATAAACAAAACAAACAACCTCATTTAAGTTATAAGGTGGTCTTCTCTAAAAGAGCCCATGTTTTAAGACACATAGGTACATTGTACCAATAGTATATAGTCACGTCCACTTCATTTACGAATTCTATCTTGTAGTCAGTTTTCACTGAAAAGTTCAAGAACTTCAAAAAGCCATATTTTGGCCAAAAATAGAGGGATTTCGAGCCCACAAGTCGTGTTGAAATCCTAGTGAAGAGTAGTTTACAATCCGTACAAATATATACATGTAACATACGTTATTATAGAATGTTTTTGATTCATTGAGCTTAGTACCTACCATCTATTTTTTCCCCCTTGCTAAAATGACAGCTTGAATGATGAGGCATGTTAGCTATCAAGTTTTGCAATTGCTCAAGAAAGACATCCTCCCAAATTACTTTGATGGTTTCAATCATCTTTTTTTTTTGTGGTGGCATAGCAAATCTTTAATTATCTTCCACAAGTTTTCTATTGGGTTCAAGTCCGGAGAATTTGGAGGCCACTCTAGTTTTGGGATCTTGTGAGCTTGCCTCCAAAGCTTCGGAGCTTTACTACGATGCACAGGAGCTTCATCTTCCATGAAAATGAGTTGTTCAGGCGATTCATGCATGAAATAAAATCCACTTAGAGTACTTTTGTAGAGATAAACAGTAGTTCGCTCACCTTGTAGCATGAAGACAAGTGGGGATTTGTCAAATCCAGTGAAAGCACCCCAGACCATGATCGATGTTCTCCCTGACTTAAAAGTGGGCGCCAAACAACGATCAACATACTTTTCATGCACTTTTTGCCAAACCTGGATGCAGCGACTCTCTTTGCCCAACTCAAAAGAAGATTCATCAGTCTAGATGATGTTTTTCCAATCATCGACATCCCAATGTCTAAACTTCCGAGCAAATGCCAACCTCCGCTTCCTATGCACTAAACTTAAATAGGGTTTCCTTCGAGCAATGCGATTTCCAAAACCAAGACGCCGAATGTACTTACGGTGTTTCAGTGAATACCAAATATTTCTGCAAGATTCGCCAATGTGAAGCGCCGATCGGATATGATGAGCCGTGTTAGGTCTTGAAGAGAATGATTAGAGAATTTTGGTGGCCGTGGTTTCGGTCTTCCCGTAGTAATGCACCCAAATGCCTTCTATTTTGTTAAGACCGTTGAAACAGTGGAACGGGGCATTTCCATAATGAGAGCAATGCGGCTAGATTTCATGCCACCCTCACGCATTCCAACAATGAGAACCCTCTCATGATCGCTCAACGTATGTGTGTGCATGGCAATCTAGAAAAACACGACATGGAAAATGTTTGATGTCGATGAAAATGCTTAGAATGATAGTACAAAATGCAGTAAAAAAGCAAACCATAAAACCATCAAGAAGAAGCCAACATAGACAAACCAACAATGGTTATTGAATAAGCATCCAACAAAGATCATGCACCCCAAAGTTCAGAAATTAAAAATCAAAATGGAAATCGGAATTGAATTGGGAAGGACTTGCCAGGGGCATAGTTTGGATCCGAAACGGACAGAGCAGGCGAGAACGGACAAAATGAAATGCGGCGTGGTAAAATCGGGGGTGCGGGCGCAAGGAAGAGCAGAAACGATAGTGAATACAAGAATGGAAAATTGAGAGCCCAAGGGAGGCCATTGGCCAGTGGGTCCATCATGAAGAAAGCGCTTTCGCCGCTAGCGTTTGGAGCACCAATGGAATGAGAATTTTTTAGTGGAAAATTGAATAATTGGAATGCGGCGTGTTGATGCGGAGGAGGGACTGGACTAGGAAGGGTACCATGGCACGGAAGTAGGGACACAGAGACCCATTGCTGCGCCAACACGGAGGGCTAGATGAGCGGACATAGTCGTTGTCATGGAGAAGGGGGACGTCTAGAATTTGTAAATGAAGTGGACCTGACTGTACATTTCAAGAGGTGGTTGCTTTTAGTGACCATTATGTTTGAACTTCAAAAATTCATAACTAATTCCACAAAGGTCCAAAAAATATGAAACAACTTGGGTTCCATGCCAATTCCAATTTTCTTCCTACAGAAACTTACTGAAAATTGTTTCAAGGAGTTTAGCTTCCCCCAAAGGCAATTAACTCTTAAATGGTCGCTTTAAGAGCATAGTTCTTAAAGCGTGGGCCACCTGAGGTTGAAGGGTGGGCCACTAGTTGCGAGTTCTGTAGTGCCGGCATCCTGTGTATGACACATTCTCCATCGCAGTATTGTACAGTACAGTACAAGCTCTGTCTGCCCTTCGTCACGAGCTATCCCAAGCTTCTGCCATAGCCAGAAGACCAGCTGCGGAATGTCTACCCTGTTTAATTGCCATTCTTCACGCGGTCGTCGTCGAGATTATTGTTGCGGCTTATGTTTTCTTGCCGGATTCCGAAGTCTTGCTTTCTAAGCCAGTCGTCATCGTTTTCTTTTTTAGATACATACAGCGCAGTCTACTTAACCATGCCAGGAATGGTCGCTATTTGCGCGCGTGACAATTTCCATAGCTGAGGACTTTGGAGATCGTGCTCGTTGGAAGAGGAGCTGTTGAGGCTAGCTTGGACCTGTTGAGGTGCTTGTTGAGGCTTATGTCTTGTTGCAGGATGCCGAACTTATGTCCTTAGAAACACAGCATGTTCGTTTTCTTAAGAACATATGATCTTTTTCAGAAGAGATAAACCCAGCGCACGCACTCTATGGTACGTTAGTTTGCCAGGTTTGGTCGGGTTTTGCGTTGCGTGGCAATTTCCATAGCTGAAGACTTTGGAGATCTTGCTCGTTGGAAAAAGAGATGGTGAGGCTAGGACCTGGTGAGGTTCTTGTTGAGGCTTATGTCTTGTTGCAGGATGCCGAAGTTTTTCCCTTAGAAACACAGCATGATCGTTTTCTTAAGAATACATGATCTTTTTGTAGAAGAGATAAACGCAGCGCATTCTACGTTACGTTAGTTTGCGAGTTTGCTTGTTACTATCTTGACAATTTCCATAGCTGAAATCTGTGGAGGTCACCAAGGGAGAGGAGCGGTGGAGGTTCTTATGAGACTTGTTTTTTGTTGCCGGATCGAAGTCTTGTTTACTTAGAAACACGTTATCATTTTCTATTTGAGGTAATTAGCTGCAGCGCACACTGCGTTAAGTTAGTTTGCGAGGTTTGGTTGTTACTTGACAAATCCAGAGATTTAAGACTTTGGAGGTTACTTTGGAAGAGGAGTTGCTCCCAGGCCTGCGTAGGGTTGATCTTGAATCTAAAGGAGTGTGCGACAGCGGTTGAGCGGTTTGACCTTCTTTGCCATAGCCTACTGTATGAATTCGTTTCTCTGCATATTGACACGTTGAAATAGAGAATTTAATGAGGAGTGAAATCGAAGGTTTTCTAATTTTTTCAGCCTTGAACTGGGAGCCTACATTGTGCGTACAGAACTGGAAACATTGAGGTGGCAAGAGAGTTCGATTAGACGGTACTCAGGTATTTCGGTACAGCATCTCGTTGGTACGTAAATAGGCGGCAGAGAGATTCTTGGTTGAGAATTCAGATCAACCTTGAAATGGCACGAAGAGGTTCGGTTGGAATGCTCATTTCAGGGACGTTATGTAATTGGTCGTGTCAACATCGGTATCGCTCAAAGCGAGCAACTGCACGCTGATGAGGGGCAATTGCAAGAGACGGCCTCTTGATTGGAATCTACACTGTCGTGAGGCAGAGCTATAGTGGCGATGATTGAGTTGAAGCACACTGTGTGTGTCTTCATCTTTGTCATCATCAAGGAAGTAATGGAGCTGGATTGGTAGATGACTCGTCCAGCTGGACAAGAACAGAGGTAAGTTTGCACATTAAGGCTTGAATGTGATGAATACTTGTAAATGTCGGCGAATTCTTTCTAACCGGAACAGAATTAGGTCTTGGATCGGTTGTTGTGGAAATAGAGAGTTCAAAATACCATTTGCGAAGCTTAATGTCACAAACAGCCTCTGAATCCATTGAGCTTCCGGGATGTGGTTAGGGTTTCTCACAGGTCAGTGATTGTCAACAAATAGTAGCAGATGCGAGAGAAACCGAGAAATGAAAAAGAATGAGCCACAGCCGATGAACGCCATTCAACTCCTGGTGAAGTTGCTAATCATTATCAGCCTATGGCTGCGAGCTACACAGCTTGTCGTCTGCCAGCAATCCAGTAACGGGACGCAAGCGACCATCCCCCTCGGAGAAAGTCTCGTTGCAGGCGACCTTAACCGCACGGCTTGGGTGTCATCACCAAATGGCAATTTCTCCTTTGGCTTCTATGCCATTGACAGCGGAGAGGCTCAAGCCAGCTACAAGCTTGGCATCTGGTACACACAGCTGCCAGTACAGACCGTCGTGTGGGGATTGGTGGAAAATGACGGTCCGTTCGGTGCAGGAGCCAAAATCACACTCACCACCAGCGGCAGCCTTGAGCTTCGCAGTTCAGATGCTTCTCAAGGTTTCATATGGTCGAGCAACACAACTGGTCTAGAAGTGGACGGCGCGACCTTGAGCGACTCTGGGAACTTCATTCTGCTAAACAAAACTGGTGAAAATATATGGCAAACCTGGGATTCTCCTTCTGATACTCTATTGCCAGGACAGTCGCTACCTCAAGGAAAATCCATTACGGCTACGGTGAGCCCGCACATTTCCAGCGCTGGCGTGAGCCCGTACATACTTACCTTCAGGGCAGACACAGCTGTACATTTGGTGCTGTACTTTAACCAGACATCTGATTACTGGAGCACTGAAGTTGCTGCGGGTACTCAATCAAATGCAAATAGTGTTTACTTTGATGCTTCAGGGGATCTCCAGTTGCGCAATGGCTCAGGAGTTTCAACTTCGTACCGGAGCAGGGATTACGGGACGGGGCCATTGAGGAGAGCGATGCTGACATCAAGTGGTAATTTGGAGATATTGAGCTGGGACGATTCGGCGTCGAGTTGGACAGCAACGTGGGAAGCTTTCCCCAATGAGTGTGAGATTTACGGGTGGTGTGGTAAAAATGGGTTGTGTGCTTATTCGGAGACGGGACCCGTTTGTTCGTGTTTGCCAGGCTATGAGTTCATCAACTCTGAAAGCTCGCGACAAGGATGCCGCGTGATAATGGATTTCAATTGCACAGCAGGACTGAAGATGGTGGAGTTAGAAAACACATTCCTACTGGATTTCAATTCCGACTTCCTCCAAAACAGCGCCAACAGCGAGAGTTGCGCGCAAACATGTTTGGTCGATGTGAACACCGTGGGCACTGCTTGTGTGGCCTCCACTCTCGAGAATGCTGGCACTGCTTTCTGTAAGTTGAAACGGACGCAATTCTTCAGTGCGTACCGATCGCCGTTCATCGCAGCCCAGAGTTTCGTCAAGCTCTGTGTCGATCAGGAAGTGACTCTGGACCCTCTCTCTAGTGGCCCCGACAATTCTCGAAATACCAGCGGACTTGTCGCGGCCCTTGCGTGCGTCTCAGCTCTTGCGGGCTTTCTTCTGTTGGTACTAGCGTGGCCGTACTTGAACATGAGCAAGAAAGTAACGGCACTCGGGCGCCGCTCGAGGCGTCTACCATCCCCAACTCCTGATTACGTCCCCGGCGCTCCAGTAAGAATATCATTCAGGGCGTTACAGAGGGCTACCAAAAATTTCAGTGAGAAGCTCGGGGCCGGGGGGTTCGGGACGGTCTATAAAGGTGTGCTTGAAAATGGTACAGTCGTGGCCGTGAAACAACTGGAGGATGTTGTTGAGCAAGGTGAGCCCCTGCATTGCGTCCTTCTGCCACTTTTAATCGATTGCTGCGGTTACCTTTAATGTATCACTACCGTTTCGAAGCTCAATGAGAATTTCAGTGCTCAAGAATCAGTCGGAACCATGAATGCGATGCACCACATTAACTGCCTTCGAGCTTCGTAATCTACCCACCACCTGTAGTAATGTCCGCGCTTAATGTGCAGGTGAACGAGAGTTCCGAACTGAGGTTTCGGTGATCGGCAGCACACACCATGTCAATTTGGTCCACCTCCATGGCTATTGCACGGAGAAAGCGCACAGATTGCTAGTTTACGAGTATCTGAGCAACGGTTCACTCGACCACTTTCTGGTGCAAGGAGGGGACGTCTTGACCACCTCGAGCAGCTCCATGAGCAGCGGGAGCACGGCTTCTACCGCAATACAATCCCGAACGACATTGGACTGGAAGACACGATTCTCCATCGCCCTCGGAACGGCACGCGGTATCATGTACTTGCACGAGGAGTGCCGCGAATGTATAGTCCATTGCGACGTCAAGCCCGAGAATATCCTCCTGGACGAAAGCTTTTGTCCCAAAGTTTCGGATTTCGGCTTGGCGAAACTTCTAGGGTTACGAGGCCGCGAGCGTCACATTACCACCATTCGAGGCACACGGGGCTACCTGGCTCCGGAATGGGGCGCCAATTTGCCATTGACTGTCAAGGCAGATGTATATAGCTATGGCATGGTGCTCCTTGAGCTTGTAGTCGGGAGGAGGGCAGTGGATGCCACGGCAGGCGACTCGGAGCGCGTTCGGTTTCCGACATGGGTGTACCGTGACATGATCGCCGGCAGCCTCGTGAAGAACTTCAAAGATCAAACTCGGAATCTCGGGAATCGGTTGGATCTCAGTCAATTTGAGAGAACAATTTTCACTGCCTTCTGGTGCATTCAAGATGAACCTTCGGCGCGACCGAGCATGGGAAAAGTTGTGCAAATGCTCGAGGGCATTATTTCTGTCGACCTTCCGCCTGAGCCGCTCACAATCCGAAAACTCTAATTGCAGGTGATCTGGCCCATTTCGTGCATCATCTATTCAGACTGGTTTCGTCATGCTCATGACATTCGGTAGCTTCGATACAATGTCGATTGCCATTGCAACCAGCTATGATTTGTACGATCAGCGGTACGCAAGATATCAAATCACGCCAGAAAAATGATTGATCATCATGATTAACGATGTTCATGTCATCTCCTTATTCTAGATGTGAATCCTCGCATTCCAGTGTAACTCTGAATCACGTCACTCCAGTTCTTCCTCAACCTGCTCAACAAAAGATTGAGGCCGATAGGTGCCGTATCTCACGAAGTGGTTAAAATTCTCTTCCTCGCAAACGACTTTTTGATCCCCAACCATCCAGAGGTCTAAAATTTCTTCGAGTGTAGAGCATTCAATTTTCGTTCCGAAGCGCACCCGAATTGCAATCACCAGCCAGGAAGACCCCCGCTTCTCGAATCACCTGACAGGAGAGCATTTGTTGGATGAACACCCAATCACTTACGTAGTATAAGAGAAGAAAGACGAAAGCGCTGGAGTTGCACAACTAAGTTATAAATCCTTGGTATGAACGCCACCCTTTGTAATCATCTTACCAATACATTCTGCCAGCTTATTCCTTGCACCTTGCAAAGGCACGAGGAGGAATATTCATGAACAGAGTTTCTGTATTATCACTCACATCTGAAACCCTAAATCCTGCCAGTCAACCCTCGTAGACCTTTCGGTAAATAGTGTAGAACTGTGAGCTCGTGCCGTCGTGCGTCTTTGAAATTTCTGTGTGATCTTCGTCTTTATTAAGGTTGGTCTTTCTCTCTCTCCAGTCTTCCGTAACCTGCACTTGATTTCTGCTGCTCGTGACCCTTGACGCGAATTTCCGAAGTGAGAATTTCTCGAGTTTCACTTGAAGCTCCTTATTTTCATTCATGTGCTCTGGTTGTCTAAGAGTTTTAGCTAGCCATCACTTGACTTAGCGCATCGTTTTCTCAATTATCTCCGGTGGTTGTGTTTGCAGATTAGGAGTCACACAGCGATGAAGATGGTGTCCGCGAGTGTCCTCGCCCTCCTCCTCGTGGGCGCCACTTTCATGGCCGTGAGTGCGGATGTGGTGGTTCTCACGGACGCCACTTACGCGGACAAAGTGAAGGAGCAGGACACCCTGTGGTTCATCAAGTTTTACGCCCCCTGGTGCGGTCACTGTAAGAATCTGGCGCCGACATGGGAGCAGCTCGGGAAAGCGCTGGAAGGGGAGGCCGGGGTCGAAGTGGGCAGCGTGGATTGCACCACGAGCAAGGCGACGTGCACCAAGGCGGACATCCGTTCCTACCCCAGCCTCAAAGTTTTCTACAACGGTGAGGAGGTGAAGAAGTACCAAGGCGCCCGGGATCTGGAGTCCCTGAAGACGTTTGTGCTCCAGGAGCATGCCGAAGCCGTTGCCAAGGTCGCCAAGGATGAAGTGGCTGATTCCTAGAGGTAGCCTATCGTGCACTATTGGGTTATTAGGTCTCTTAGTCGGTGGTCGGTGGTCAGCTCTAGGGTAGCATGATTTCATACTGAATAATGTTTCGCAGTTTGGATTAACTGATATCGTTAGTTACTCCACGGTTTGTAATCATGAGCTCCTTGAGGGCTTGTTCAATTATCGTTTTGCTTTTGCTCTGGGTTTTCAAGCTTAATGTCTTTGAAAATCGATGATGTCTAGCGGAAAGTATTTTCTTAGGTGTTGGTCGCCTTCACTTTCTGTGAATTGTTATTGTACTTAGTTCATGACGAGGGCCGTTGCCAAGGTCTCCAAGGGTGAAGTAGCTGCTTCGTAGGGGGTAGAGTATCTTGCATGGTTGGGTTATGAGGTCTCTTTCTCATTGTTGAGCTCGAATCTGGCATGATTTCATGTTGGCTAATGTTTTGCAGTTTGGATTGCTGGTCGCGTCAGTCACTTCCACCTAGCTAGGTTTATAACCACGAGTTTCTTGAGGGCTGTTTTTGTTTGGCTTTGGAAGGTCAATTGTTGAGATTTTGAGAACCGATGATGTCGAGGGGAAAGGATTTCTACTTCCGAAAACACGCCTGTTGATCTCCTTCATTTCTGTGGATGGGGTACAGTTCGTTCTGTAGTTCTGCTGTGTTTTGGAAATGTCTAGCACTTGTACCGATGGCTTGACCGAGCTATTTGTGCTGACCCTATGATAGAACCACCCATTCCCAACCCCACCCATTCCTAACCAGGGATCCTACCCAACGTGTAGGGTGCAGCTATTTCCAATAAGGTTGGAACAAATTTCCAACCAAAGCTTGGAATGTGATTTTTTCTCCTTTTCAAGGTCATGACACATGTCCCAAAATAGTGAGCAAGAAGCAGTGAGTGGGAAAGTAGTTCTTGAATGGACTTTATATATTCACAGTAATTTCAATTCAAGGCATAAAATTATTAAAAGAAAACTGCAATTCCTGTGATTTCTATCTCTTCCTACATGACAGAAATTTTGATGTTGCCTTATGCTGCTCCAAACATGTACGGAATTGCTTAAGTGGTTGACTATGGATGATTCTGCCATATCTATTTGAAATTAAGCTACGAGAAATACACGAAGCATTGGTTTGTGTACGGCAATGTTTACCTGAGTTGTGGCATTGGAGACCATCTCAATCCAGAACACATGTCACCTTTCAGGTCACAGATGCGAGTATGTTGCTTGGGATGCTCTGAGTGCACACTGAGATAAATTGCATGTAAAGGCAGAGGATGTTGACAGACGGAAAATTTCTCAAACTGATAACAAAGCAGCTTTACTGTCGGAGAGTCGGTCCCTTTTTGTAGTGAGCAGCTTCAAAGGCCATACAAAGCCATTAATTTTTGCATTTGGTTTTGGTAAGGTTGACAGAGCCCAAATGGACACGAGCAACCCCTACTGTGCTCAATCTCATTCTATTACACCCTATTGTAGTGAAAAGAGTACTCAAGTTCAACCCTTAAAGGACTTTGGAAATTATCAATTTTTATGACTGTATGAAGTATTGCCTTAAAAACTATAAAAGCACTCATTGCAAGACAAACTATTGTAGAAGACCTCCCCTTTTTTTGCAATTCATCCTTGAAGTATAACTTCTGTCCTACATAGAGAGATACATAGAGAGATCCTCTTGTCATCCATCAAATGCAAAATGTCCGCCTCAACGTTTAAGGGTTAAACTATGACAATACAATGTGAAATTGTGTTTGAAAAGGGTTGATTAGTAGCAACTTTAAAAAAAAAGCATGTGGCAAGAACACATGGCAATTTGTAGATATTTCAAAAATGAATTGACTACTATCTGTGAAATATTCCTTCATTTAAAGTTCTTTTGCAGAACAACATTTGTAAACATGATAAGGTTAAATATCTATAGATATTTAACCAAACGGGGCCATATTAACTTGTCCCTAAGTATTCCAAGGATGAAATTCTTCTATAGAAATAGTGAAAGATTGTTTGAGACCACTACTTTAGAAATGTGCATGCAAGAAAACCTTGTTTATACCATAGTAGACAATAAGGTACTCCCTTCATCCTATCATAAATCTGGGTTTTTAAAATATACTTGTCCCAAATTAAATTCAAAATTGATTCTTCATAACTTGTTGGACAACAACTAAAACTAATTCAAACACCCTAAAGCAAAAGAATTCTTCAAATACCATGCTCCAAAGACTATATAGCAATTCAATCCTTGCAAAGTAAATCAAAACACAACCTTTAACCAACCAAAGGCAAAAAATTCAACCCACAACTATACAAAAACTACTACTATCAAATCTCTTGTTGAGAATTTCCTAGATTTGAATCACAAGACATTGTCTAAATTGAACATAGAAGACTTCAATGGACATCACTACACCAACATTGCTTGGAAAATGATCAAAATTAAAACCCATGGAGTTGTTTCCAAAAGGACAAAAATTTGTTGATTTCATTACTTGTTTTCAACACGTGTAGCTTCACTATTGACTTCCATTCTTTCATAATTAGTGAGGTTTAGTAAAAGCTACAATAACCATGCAATCCTTTGAAAATAGGAACTATATCTAGACATTTCTAAGAAACCCCAAATTTATTTCAAGATAGAGGGCTATAACGGTGTTATATAGCTATCTTTAATTGCCCTAGCCCATCTTTCCTTGCATTGTAGGTTCTAAATCACCGCTTTAAAAGTTGGCTCTACGTTGTTATCTTTGGAGCACTCAAAAGTCCCCAAAACTTGACTATGCAACACATTACGGATTATTTCCTTTTAGAAACCTGGACAAATCACGTATTTAACAAGACAAGTAGCATCCAGCTTATATAGAAATTTCAAATCCATCAGCTCATTACGTGTGTCCTAAATAGGCTAACAAGTGTTTCTTATACTGGAGCATTGCGAGCGGAGAGAACGAGGACAGTGTAACATGAACATGAAGCATGTAATGTTGGAGAAACAAGAAAGACAGGACGAACATCAGATGTCAGAGGACAAAGTGGTGCGACTTAGAATGATACAAGTCACCATTCTTGAGATCAATAATATTGTAGTGAGACGCATTGATTAGGGAACGATGGGTCAGTTCGATAATATTCTTACAATTTTTGGAGGTGGTTGGCAACACTGCAACGCGGTGAGGCAGACTGCAACGCTGTGAGGTTTACTGCCAGTATTTACAACAGCATCGGAGAATCTCTGCATCGCCAAGACCCAGCTTCGAGAAGAACTTTGAGGAGGAATCCTTATACAGAAAGATTTTTTCTTGTTTTCATGGATGCCGTTCTGCTTATAATCATCAAGTATGTAAACTGGTGGCTTCTTCGTGAGCGTGCGTGATGGGGGGCTTCGTTATCAATAAATTAGCTTAGTGTCGAAGAACATAGTGACTCCCATGCTGAGAAGCTCTTGCCACAGCAGTTTACAAGCATATGGTATTTGGATCTGCACAACATATTTTCCGGTGCTGCAGAAGTTGCAGAAATGCCGTCGAGTTTTGATGTCCTTACGAGTGGAAGGCCGTCGACATGATGCACACACGTACAAAATATAGGGGTCGCTGAGAAGAAAGTACCGCTCTCGGAGAGTGGCCGCAGCTCCATGGCCAAGCATGCAATCTCTTTCCATTTCCCCGAACTTGAGCCCCCCGAGGTCTTTTCGATTCTTTACTGGCTGCCGAGTAAGGGGATCCACAGGGCCGCCACTACCTCGGTACTTGATCTTATCTTCGACCATGTGATCAAGAGGTTGGTAGAATGTGGCCCCTAAGCTGATGAGAGTATTCAGCCTTTTGCCTGTGGCGCCGTTGCACATCGATTCGCTGCTTCCTCTTTGATATCCACACCTGAACAGGAAGATGACATCAATATCGTGTTTATATGGAAGTGTCGACTCCAAATTCGCAATTAGAGCAAATGTTAAGTGTCTACGCTCTGATAGAGACGAAAATGTTTGAGTGGGTATGTAATAGAGTGAGGGCTTACTGGTGTAGCTGATTCATGAATTTGTGGGCCGGTCTTCTTTGGAAAGGAGTGACACATTGTCGCACTCCCCTTGCGGCCACCAATTTTCCAAAGAGGCCCTCGAGAAGCTGTCCTACCGTCTGTCGACTTGGAAAAGCATGAGGATTGATGATAATATCGGGTACAATGCCCTGCTGCGTGAAGGGGAGATCCTCTTGGTTGAAAACAGCTCCTATCACTCCCTTCTGTCCATGCATACTGGTAAACTTGTCACCAGCTTGAGGTCGCCTTGAGTATCTCAACCGTACTTTGGCAATCCGGTGTCCATCTTCGCCGCTGGACAGGAGAACCTGGTCAACTCGACCATTTTCATGGGCTTTCAGTCGCTGGCTCGTGTCTGCAAGCGTAGGGGTCCCAATTTCAGCTGTCAATTTTCCTATGATGATGTCCCCTGTCTCAAGGAGCTCCCCAATCTGAGGAAACCCATCGTCCTCCAGTTTTTTAAGAGATGTTTTTCTTAACTTCCTTGTGTCGGACATAGTTCTGGGCTTAGCAAAATGCTCTATCACGTTGTGTCGCTCTTCTCCTTTGTAAGTCTTGAAATGCATGGACCTGCAGATATCAACATCAGAAATGCAAATATCTATTTTTTATAGTTGCTCATTTGCTTAATATAGTTGCTCAGTCCTCATATTTGGCATCCCTTCCAGAAATCTACTCACCGAAACAAGCCTCGATCAATGGAAGCTCGATTCATGACGATGGAGTCCTCTTGGTTGTAGCCGTAGCACTGAATGCTGACAATTGCAACCTGGCCATTTGTAAGCTCCGGTTTCTGCAGGTGGTCCCATGCGCGTGTAGTGACAAGGGGTTTCTGAGGGTAAAAGAGCTGGTGTCCAGAACTATCCGACCTGCCCAATAAGTTTGAGGTGTAGAAACCCATGGCCTGCTTGCAGTGCTTTTCTGATTGATATAGATTACGAGATGCTTGGTTATGCTCCAGAAACGGAATGACTGAGGCGCCTAATCCAAAGATGTAGGAGACATCAATTTCGCAGTGAGTGTACAGAAGAGCATCCGAGTGTTTTCGAGCTGTTTCCAGGTCGTCTCTATTTTGAGCAATCAATGCTCCTTCCTCCTCCTCCGTGCCCAGAAGTTCGACCACCTCTTGTTCCAACAGGTAATTCCAGCACGCATCTGAACTCTCTCGCTTGGACATGGTTTGGAGGGTTTTCAACTGGTGCTTCGACATGGCCAGCCTTTGGTCTTTCACAATCAGAAGTGGTCGAAGCAGTCTACCTGCATCTGTGTGAATATGCACCGCTTTGGCTTTTGAATCTCGCGCTACCTCAATCTGTGAACGAGCGAGTGACATTAGCGTGTCAAATCAACATATTTTGAAGCCCGCATATAACTAAATATGGCGTCTAAACATCTACCATATACGTCAAGTAGGATTAATGCCGTTCGAGCTAACTGACCTCTCCATGAATAAGCTGTCCGCGTCGTAACTGCTTCAAAGTAGCAATAATGGCCGCAGCTGAATCATAGTCATGAAAAATTCCAACCCAAAGTCCATTCACTAAAATCTTCTCTGCCATAAATACTCTGGAGGGAGCGACTTTCTCCAGAGGTTGCATTCCATTATCTCTCAAGGCACGCAACACTGGTTCCTCTGGCGAATCCGAGCTCACAACACAGGTAAGTGCTAAAGTTTTCACAATTCCACACTCCGCCCCATCACTGGTTTGCACTGGGCAGATTCTCCCCCAGAAAGAGCGGTTTCTTCACATTCTCCAGCACACCACCCCAATTTCGTCAGGAGACGACCAAGCTAGGAAATAAGCTGAAAGATCCAACAAAAGTTTAAATCTAATCATCTTTGATCATCTCTAGGAGTAACAAGGGCCGCAATCGTGAGAAATCTTTACTTACGGATGTCTTGCGGAATCGGTTGGTCTCGCTGGGGCAGGCAGGTTGAGACGAACTTGTCGCAGATGGGAGAGAGTGGCCATGGGATTCATCCTCTTCAAAACGCCGACAACACCCGAACTCTTGAGCCCCTCATTTGTGTTCCAATTTCCCAAGATGAACGCACTCTGCATCTGCTTTGTTATAATCGCCTCGGAGACGTACTGCTTCAGAGGGCCCAGCTCCATGTCCTTCACCAGGTAAGGCTGGATTCTCCTCTTGATGTCGCGCTGCAAGTGCGCCATAGCCTTCCGAAATTGGTGGCTCAGCAGTTGTCCGGCAAGATCAACCCTCTTATTCTTGAAATTGTCTTTGTCCTGTTCTGGCCGTCTGCCCAAGAAGGTCGAGCACAGCTGATTCACCATATAACCCAGCAGGTATCCCTTCCTCGTAAATCCCCCTTCCGCATGTGCAAAGAGCTGGCCGAGGACAGTTTTCCCAGCCTCCACTGAAGGCGCATGACTGGAGTATCGTAGCTTCGTGCCCAGGAATCTGATTGCAAGAACCTGATCCCTCACAGACCTCGGAGTTATGATACTTGCGGGTCCTGAAATCCTAGCCTGAAACTCCGTCAACGTCAGGTCGGCATGGCCAATAGAGGGAAGGAGTAGTTCGTAGAGCTGATAATCGGCGGTATCGTAGCATATGCTTTCGATAAATTCTTTGTCGGACGACTTTCCGAGGGCTCTGTACAATATGACTAGAGGGACTGGCTCCGTGATTCCTGGTATGCCCACAGAGAATGTGATTCTCCCCTTCTTCACCAGCTTCACAAAAGTCTTTCCCCGAATCGCTTGGTTTGAACTGAAACCTCTCCATGTCGGAGCGTATGTCGCTATCCAAGTACGTGTCTTCTTCAGGTAGTTGACATAAATGTCTTGGTGCGCCTTTTCTTCTTGAGCGATCAATACCTGGAATCAATTCGAAGTCAGAAGCACAACTTTACCTGGTTTTAAATTTCAAATTATGGCGTCAGATCTTCAACGCCATGGTCAACAGACCACTGCTAATATGTCTACACAGGCGCGTCTGATGATGCGTCTTGCATGCCAGAAAATATGAGTCAGGAAGTCTAAACTCACCTTTTCAGAACCCTTGATAATGAAGTACCCCCCTACATCAAACGAGCACTGTCCTTTCGCCACTAATTCTTTCTCCGTTAGTCCATGAAGATGACAGAAACTTGAATTCACCATAACAGGAATTGTCCCGATGCACATTGTTTCTGTTTTGGTATCAATCTTATCCTCCTCTTTGAAGGTCTTTACGTGTCCCCTGTCGTACACCTGCAATAGCGGCACACGCGCAAGATGTGAAACTCAACCAGATTTGCTTATTCAAGAGCCTTGGGGGTGTCTTCAAATGACGAAACAGGTAGGCTCGACGGGAAGTAGTTAGGTTAAGCCATTGCCTGATTCTGCGTGATTGCAGAGAAAATTCCAATCGACAAGCAAAACAGAAATCCTCCGAAGGCTAAAGGACATTTATTATTTCGCTCACACCAAAGTTGCCACCGTCATCAAGACAAGCTCCATTCCAATTGATGAACAGAGTGTACCTCGAGTGTCATAGTTACGTAGAGATGTGATGAATACGACATGCTTCGAAGTCGAGCTTCATGAGGCAGCAGGTCCACTATTTCCTTCTTCCCTTCGAGGGTAATGGTGGTGTACGGCTTCCCCACCGAAACCTCCCCATACAATATCCGAGCCTTCTTCTGTACTCCGATCCTATTAGGCAGTGTATCAAGGTCCGGATAAAGATCAAGAGATTCAGCCTCATCAAACATGGTTGTCAAACCATACTCCAAAAATTCATTGAAAGATCGCAGGTGATGCTCCACCAAACTTCTCCCCTTGAAAAATACTTTAGCCACTGCGCTGCGTGCTACTTCCTCTTCCGCCTTGGAGAGTCGAACTTCAGAATTGTGAGGATTCCTTGCCGGAATCCGTGCAGTAAAAGAATGGAACGTTCTCTCGGGAGGTTTCCGACGGTGACTTTGGTCAAGAGAAAGTACAGTACTTCCCTCTGGCACGACTTCAAGGGGATTGTTGAAGTCTTCTGGATAAAATGGCGTCGCGCAAACTGGTGCCGGAACGCTCCGCGAGTACATCATGGCTGATTTGATCTCGTCACCTTATGGAAATTACGAGACTACGTCGAACCACGTCTTCCTTGCGACTGCTTCGACATTTAGCCGGTGACGAAGTCACTCTTCATAAATTTGCGACAAAATTTAGTTGAACGTGAACAGTAATAGGTCATATTCTGGAAAAGGAATCTCGATCAACCTCCGACAACATGTGCATTTGAGCTCCACGGTTCTTCAGAAATCCGTGATGGTGATTACGTTTCCACAACGATTATACAAGAATCACTTGAAAGTTGCTGTAGAAAGGACAATTATACTACAGTGTCTGCCACTAACTCTGTTGCGCAATTCAAATTAAGAGTACCATTGCGAAACTCGCAGTACACACTAGACTAATAATTATCAAACTACGTCCACATTTGCAGGCACGCCGCGTTTCATCATCTGTTGCCTTGAAACCTAATCCTTACTAACCAAAGCAAGACATAGAAATTGGAGTGCATATCACATACCAGAAATTGGCTCACCTTGCATCTGACGCTCAGCAACTATTCTTTGCTGTCTTTCTCACTACAGAAATCACGTACATGTAGAAATCATAAATTCAGAAATCATAGTTTCTCACGAAGATGTTACACGAGATGCTGAGGAACAAACACTCGTGCTAAAATCTCTGCACCATTGCTAAACTCGCAGTAAATTTTACCCTCTCATCAAACAAGTCCGCCTCTGAGCGTGTTGATCTATTGCCTTACAAAAATTCAATCACTACTAACCAAAGCATGTCTCGTACTACCTGAACATTAAGCTTGCACCTGACGCGCTGCAACAAAAGAATTCTTTTCTGCTTCGTACCAGAGAATTTCAAGAAAAGCAACGCGCGAACTGAAGGGAGGAAAAATCTTGCAGCAGCAGTTAACTTACTGTCCGACGCTTCGCTGACTGTCGAAGCTTGGAAGCCTTGATCGTTCGGAAGGCTTGCCTGAACAAGCTGGTCGAAAGCTGAACATCCTTTCGGCAGCTGTGGATCGAACTGACAGTAACTTACAATCTCATCGGCGCAAGGATGTCGGAAAACTGAAACATATCAAATTTCTGTCAAACAATACAGAAAACAAAACAAAACAAAACAAAGCACTTACAAAAATTTGTTCACCTTCCTCTTTGGATTGCAGCTTTCTGAGGTTAAATGCAGATTCCGGTCCTGGAGTTGTTCGGTATTTCTTGGCGGCTTCCATTAATGCAATAAATTTCTTCTCCAATATCATACCTTATCTCCGTGACTTGGCTGCTGGGAAGTGGCGGGGAACAGTGGGAAGCAGTGATCCCAGAACTTAGTTTATGGAACTTAGTGCAATAAGGCTTTAATATATTTGATTCAAGGGACCAGTGATTATTTAATTCTTTTTAGTACCTAATAGGTTGTCTTAACCCTTGAGCGTCAGACTCTTCTCCAAAATTGACGAAGATTGGAGAAAATCTTTATAAAGTGCTATTTGGAAGAATATTTTAGATGTGATATACAAAGGAAAGTTGTAGATTTTGAATTTTAGATTCCATCTGTACGGTTAGATTCACCAATGCTATCACCAATATTTTTCTATAAATTTGGAAAGGGAAATTTCAAAATTGCTTCAAAATTTGATTACAGGCAAAATATTATCATTTTTTGAGCAAAACTTATTGGAATGGATTCAAAATGAGGTTCTCTTGACATGGTGATTTTTTGAAATTTGTGTGTTTTTTACATCTATGACCTCATTTTTGCAAACCTAGTTTTGAACTAGATAGAGTCAATGCAATTTGACCACTTGACACCTTCCATATTTGTAATTTTAGAAAAATTTGTGTTTTAGTAACACCAAATCCAACCATTAGATAAGACAAGGATTTCATAAAGTATCACCAAAAATTAGGATGACTTTCATCCAAGCAAGAACGAGACAGAAACAAGAACTTCGATCTGTTCATCGTCCCAAAAATAGACGTTGGAGTGCTCCAGGGTTAATCGTATTGTTTTTCTAAATATATTTGATTCAAGGGACCATCATCAAGGTACCGAAAGGGGTTGGGGAACCATTTTGCTTGTTTCTTTTGTTTGAATTTTGTCATTCTAACTTGCCTTTATTCATTTAACTATTTTTGAATTTCTTGATTAAAAATGAGATACTTCTTCTATCTTTCAATACCAAAGAATGTTCCATGAGATACTTAACACATGCAATACTCATGTATTTTTCAATTAAAATTGAGATACTTCTTTTGTCTTTTAATATTAAAGATTGTTCCATGAGATATACATGCAATGCTCAAGAATAATGAGTCTAAGCTCAATGTTTGGAACTACCCATACTAAATCAAAATTCCAACTTCAACAATATATAACTTATTCAAAGAGATATCCAAATGATGCATATGCCTGTGCATTGAAATCATCTTAATAATGGTAATAAGAAGCACCAAATCCAATCCATGCCAATAATAAAAATCACTTAAAATTGATGAAATTTGTGCTACAAGAATAGGACTTGCATTCTAAAAAAGGTGATAGCTTAGATAATTCACTTTGTGTACTACAATTCACAACATTTGCTACTTTGCAAACTCATAAGCATTTTGAATCCATAAACAATGAAAATTTTGTAATGTCACATGTGGACTACAAAATTGTCTTTAGAAATGTTGACATCTCACAATGAGAACAATGAATGCTCACAATAGAAACACTATGAAATAACTTAGTAATCAACTTTTTATAGAGTAATCCAAAGCAAAGAATCATGAAAAGTTTTGCAACACCAACAACACCAAGTGCTAGTAATGAAGGAAAGAGCTAACCCCTATTCTATTGCTAACCACTACTCTATTCAATCATAGAGAATTATTCATTTCAAGAAAAATTCACAAAGCAACCAAACTACTCTATTCAGTTACTCTATTTAGTTATACTGAGAATTTTTCATTTTTATGAAAAATTTGCAAAGCAACCCAACTCATCTACAACTTACACTCTTGCTCAATTCATTTGCCCAAGCTAGACTAGCAAAATTGTGAATGTCAATGATTCACTTGACCTCACTATTATGGAGCAGTATGTCAGATTGAAGATGTCAATAGGTTCAATCAGGTAAGAACCCATTCTCGTATGTTGAAAAGTCACCCATTCACACTGCAAGAACCATCAAAACACCCAAATTGTAAGAAATGAGAAACTTTTAGGTTCTGTCACAATCAATTATACTTCAATAAGATACCCTGCAGATGCAATATTAATGATTTAAAATTATTTTAGGATTGTGATTGTGACTTCCAACTTCAAATTCCAATACTTCATAACTTAAATAATACGGTATCTAAATAATACTCAGAGTACGTATTTAGTACATTGGAACCCTCTCAACATGGACATGAGAACCAAGCCAAATATCCATTCTAATAGGAAAACACTCACAGCCAATGGAAAGAGGTTCCCTACCGGCTCAGGAGCAGGAATCAATCACTTGGCAAGAGAGGCCAGAACACGGCGAGGAGGAATAAATGACTTGCGAGCGTGTTGTGTCGCAATATTATCTAGTAACAACACATCACCATGGCGCCATGGAATGGACACGCTCTCTTCTGTCAGGATTTGTAAGCATGCCATGACAGCTTCCTTGGGCAAAGGCGTACCATCTCCAAATGTGACTGCCTTAACAGGATCATTCCGGGCGTCCTCCCACCCTGTGTAGGCTGCCACCATGCTGTTGAACCACACCGGACGCTGTCGCAATTCGTCCGTCTTCACTGCAGGGATTGGGCCTGATACAGTTTTCACTCCATCTTGTAGCCACTCCAAACGCATACCTAACTTTGCAGCCCTGTACAACAAAAGTACATACACTATGAGCAACCTCATGGGATTCCACATATCCATTGGAAGCATAACCAGTAAAGGAACAAATTGAATTTCCTGCAGTAAAATCTACTATGCAAGAACCAGAATCAATACTACAGTTACGAAGAGCAGTGCCTTGAAAAGAGGGGTATCAATGCATGAAGGTACTCATTCAAGAGATTAGTTCATGCCTTACATCTCAAGTGACATACAGGCATGAACTAATCTTCAAAATAAAGGGACATACGTTCTTGAAATACGACCAATTTTAAGAATTGGTGGATGGCAAACCTTTTCTCAGCTTCCGTGCGGTCCTTGGTCATGAAGGTAGATTGCCAACCGCGTCCGATTGGAGAAGAAGGATCATCTCCTTCACCAAGTATGCGTGTATAGAGTAGTCCGTTTTGAAGAAGCTTCTTGACAAATTCAGGCCATTCTTTCTCCATCCTTCGGTAAGCTAAGTGGCTTGGCAGTATAGGCGTCTCCCCTCCTTCCGCTGGCTCAACCTCACAGTAGAAAAATACTTTTCCAGGATAATCAGGCACCTGAAGAAGACGTTTTATCAATTCCCATATATTAGAGATCAATTCGTTAAGTTGAATTTTCATATTGTGCTTCTTCTAGAATAAAAGTATTATTATTTCGATAATTCACCAGACTGTTCTAGACTACTTGAGCTGTTACAAACGCATTTCGTGTTATCAGTTCAAATAGAGGTATACAATAGAAGATACAGAGGTCGATAATAGTTTATCTAACTTCAAAATAGTGGAGGAATCAAAGAGAAAAAAGGCAATTTTTGCACCTGAGCCATCTCATGGTGGAACGGAATCTTTTGATCCGGCGGAGACTCATTCGAAGTGAAAACACGGCCAACGACACTCGATCGAGGAGCCGCGCCGCCGACGTACGGCAACTCCTCATAATCAAATGCCTTCACAACAGCATCGAAATCGGCCGCAGTGGACACATTAAATCCGCGGAACAAAATGGCGCCACTCCGCTCAATCTGGCTCTCCAACCACGCCTTGTTCTTGGCGATGGCCTCCACAAGAGACCCCGAATCGGACTGCACTTGCGGCTGCAACACCTGCGGAAACGGAATGCCGTTCTCTATCACTCGCTGCTCCCTCACTTTGCCTTCCGCAAAGAAATCTTGCCCCGCAATCACCCCCATGATTTCCTCGATTCGTCTATCACCTAAGCACTCTGCCTTCAATCCGCAGACACGAAATTTCTCAAAATTAGACAAACAATTGTCGTTAATTATCAAAAACTCTCAAAAGAATTATGAAATTCACTCTGAAGGAATGACCTAAGACAGTCTAACAAGAGAATCCAACCACAGGTTAACATCAACAGGGAATCGCAATATCAGCTACAATACAGCGTCGCATACCTTCAAAAAAGAATTTGCAAAATTGAAAGAATTAATACTTCCTCGTCTCAATTCTCCGTCGAGGTAATCCTTACGCACTCACTCCGTATATTGCTATCGACTTGCTTGCACCTT
Organism: Climacium dendroides; assembly: GCA_950106755.1. Taxonomy (NCBI): domain Eukaryota; kingdom Viridiplantae; phylum Streptophyta; class Bryopsida; order Hypnales; family Climaciaceae; genus Climacium; species Climacium dendroides. Next base: position 12,631,889 of record OX467091.1, on the reverse strand, counting down.
CTTATCATGAGCATGATACTTCTTCTGCTTCTTCAGCTCCTTCATGCTTCTGTCCTGATTCGGGAGCCACTGAAGCTTCTCTCTAGGATGAGAACGATTGGATGGATGAATGAAATATCACCAATCGCTATTATTCATCTAGACAAAGATGATAATTGGAGCGTACAGTGAACCTGGACCATCTGAGGTGGAGGACTGTAGTGGAGATAAACCAAAGATATCGCTGCCATGTCAGGTTCCAGCGAAGCCTTCCCTCCGTAATTACACATTTCTATTTTATATTGAGAATTTGTGTATCCATATATCCCCAACCTCATTTTCAACTTCAATTATTTTGAGTTAGGAATTAACAATTTCTCATTAGTGAAAGCATCTTTTCTAGGGGTTTCATAGAAAGGTGTTTACTTCTCTTTAACAAAAATATAAAATATAAAAGGATTTTGAATATTTGATTTGTGATATCTATTATTAACACCCCAAGTTGTGGTGTTTTGAACTTTTAGGGAAGCTAGAACAGTTTGAAAATCTTTTAGAGAATATTTTGCAAAAAAGCTCAACAACTTTTGAAATTTGGCTTATATATAACTAATAAAATATGGCATAAAATCATCCAAAAAAACAAACAAATTTTAGTCTTCAAATCTCATTCTAAGAGGAGACAAATTTTGTTAGCAATATTGGGGGAGTTTCAACAAAAAAAACATTTTCTTCTAACTTCAAATCCTCTTATCTTGCAATCTGTAAAGTCAAAAGTATTGCAACTTTTTTCACATATTCCAAATGTTTATCTCTAACTTTTTATTATTAGGATTACAAATAAAAAATTTCTTCATTGCACAAGAAATCATCAAAAAATGACTTGTATATTGTCAATTCACTTAACCTCCTTGCATTGCAGGGTGATTTATTGTAAGCTAAACATCTCAGTTGCTTCTACATTTTTTCACAAGTGAACCTAACATCATATAGTTATAAATGGTCAAAATCCTCTTTTCTATGTAAGGTAAATCAACCTATGATAAGCAGACTGATTGGTTTGCCTTGTTGACATATTTGAAATTTTTAATTTTTTTTTCATATATAGGCAAACATGAGAAATGGAGAGAGAAGTTGAAGTTTAATTTTTTTTCACAAAGTATGAATTTGTTGCAAATTTTTAAAGTGAACTGGCCAAATGGTTAAAAACGGTCTCTAGACTACCTCCAAAGCCATCAGTAATTATACCCATGGTGGTCATCAAACCACCTAATGTAGTTATAATATTTCCTAACATGGTTGAGATATTTTTTAACATGGACATGACATAAAGGAATAAAAAAAGGTAGTTCACGCCTGGGGGGTGCACTGCAAAGGAAGTTCATGGATGAAGAGCGACCAAATTTTGGACCCCCTATATTATATCCTAAAATTTTATTTTTTTTCTAAAAGAAAAATACGAATAGATTTTCCTACTTTGAAAGTTTATGTTATGAATTATTGGTATTTTTTTATGTTAATAATAATTAGTTACAAATTTTAGAAGAAAAAAGATACAATGTAGAGCTAAAAATAACTTTCACACCCCTATATTATATAAAAAAAAAATTGAAAAATGAAAAGAAAATTCCATAAAGTAGCTTTCTACTGAAAGTTTATTTTGGTTGAATATTGATACAATAGTCATCTTCATGTGATCTCTATAAATATTTTAGTTGAAAAACATGTCATTTTAGTTTATTTTTCAATCTTTTCTAGACAATATATCACATGTTATTTAGGATTGAAATTTTTGGCAATAGAAACCTATAGACATTGTTAAACAAAGCTCAAAATTGTAGGTTGAAATTATAGTTTATTAGAAAGTAATTAGGAAAAGTAGAAATGGGTAGTTAGGGTTTGGTCGCTCCTCACCCATGAACTTCCTTTGTAGTGCACCCCCTAAAAGTTCACGTAATGAATTACACTAGAAAGGTGCAAGTTCTTAAAACAATTTCTAACATCTCCATGACCATCACACAAAACATTGATTTCAGTCATTAACCTACCTAATGAACATCACAAAGTTTAGACCCTACGATTTGTCAATAGTTATCATGTGATTATCGTTGTTCATGGGTTTGCACGTTAATTACAATTTATTGTATCATTACAATGCATTACTTTGCATCGTTATGATGCAGTTGCAAGTAATGCATTGTAACAATGCGATAACAATGCAAAGTAATGCATTGTAATGATGCAATAAATTGTAATTAATGTGCAAACCCATGAAACAACAATAATCACATGATAACTATTAACAAACTGTAGGGTTTAAACTTTGTGATGAAGTCTTGTTTACATTAATTAGAAAAAACTTGACATAGATTGATGGAAAACTGTAATGGGTTGTCTGATAAATGTTTGTATTAGGGAGTTCGCTTGTCATGGGCTGGTTTACCTTAGAGCAAAATTTGCACTTCAAGAGGGTCTAAAGTCCACTGACCTTGTTTCGCAAGAAAAAAAATTCTTTCTCACTTCAAATGTTATAATCCATGTGATCAAATGGGCTGAAATTTTTTCCCCACATTGATCAAACACTTTACTTCAGTTTTCTACAATTGGAGTTTCAAAAAAAAAATCCATAGTAAAAAATCCATAGTAATAAATCCCTATTGGTACTTCACGGGTTAACTCCTCAAGGTTGTTGCCCTCCAAAAGAGCTAGTGTATGTTGTCCATATATTGAATTTATTTGATCCTCCATTAACACTCAAAAATTCCCAAAAAATTCTTAGTTAACCAATAGTATGTTTATAACTTGATCTGAAATTTATAGCTTGGATAGGATTCATGTGCTACTCAATCTTCCCTTTTATATACAAAAGAGGAAAGCGTACAAAAAGTAGCAGCATCCTTAACCCCAAAGTGACATTCAATATCCAGGGTTCAAAAACATCACTGCTTTTGAAGCTCTATAGGTCTAGATATCTTCAAGTTATACAAATCTCAACCGTACAATCTTGTAGTGTATATGTTTTAGATGATATGTACAGAATTTGAAGTCATTTGGCCATATAGATTGCAAGATCATAATGTTTTAGTGTCAAAAATAGATATTGAACAGGATGTTGAACTTCAAATTGAATGAAAATGGACTTTGTATGAAGAAGAAATAGGCTGCTGAAGTTCATTCTTTTCCCAAATTGCCAGGATGTTGAACTTCAAATTGCTCCCAAACATTCACAACAACTTGGATTGACATGAAAATTTTACCACAATAATTACTTCAAGGGGAACAAAATCCAACAAATTCTATTGAAAATGAATGTTTTACGAAAGAAATCCAAGCCCCAAAGTTGTAGCCCTAAATGCAATTTGGTGAACTCAAATTGAAGTTGTGAACTTCAATTGACCCCCCAAAACTCAGTACATCTTGGATTGATCTAAAATATTTGCCACACAAACTAGAGGGGAGAACACAACTTTCCCAACAAGTTTTATTGAATTTGGACCTTGGATGCAAAAGTTACAACACTTTGAATTAGACTTCAAATTGTGTGAAGACACTTTCTGTCCTCTTTGTCATTTTGGGGTTATCTACAAAATGAAGGTCATCTACTCTAGTTTCTACTCCAATTTGAATTTTGAAAAAATTCCTACTATTGAATATTTTATTGCAATTTGAACTTTGAATGTATTTTTAATGTCGATTATTTTCTAATTATAGAATGACACAGAAATTGAATTTACACAATGACTAACATCATTGTAATATACACACATGGTAAAATTTCAGATTTTTTGAAATAATTTTCTATTTGATGTGATTTTTCTTCACTTTTTCTTCTTAAATTCTCAAAAAAATCAATTTTCCACAAAAAAGTCTAAAAAATTTGTGAAGTACAGAAGACATGTAATTTCGTCTCTGAAAAATAAATGTAAATTTTTTTATACATATCTAGTTGCAAAATGACAACAAACTGAGTGATGGGCAGTGAAGTGAGGGGTTAAGGGGTTAAACAAAACAAAAAATTCCAATTCTTTTCCATACTGTGCAAAAAAATTTGAATGGCAGAAGAGGCAATTTGTAAGATTATTGTACCCAGCTGTACATGAGATCTGCTCCAGGCTCCATTCAGTTCCCAAGTAGCTAATTATCTATGTGTCACAAAGTCACGATGCCAACAAGGTGTTTCTACCACATAATAAATTTATCATTATGTAAACCTGGAGTTCTTGAGGGATTGTGCAACAGGGAATACAGGGAACTAAGAGTCTTACGGACTAGGGAATTCTTCTAACTTGACGTAAAGTAGAAGAGCAGCGAAACCTTTGACCAGCACATGCCCCTGTTACTCCAAATGCAAACTCAAAACTGGTATGTATTACAATAAATTTGTTCTGTAATGTGGGATGGTGATTGGCATAGTACTATAATGACATCTACCATATGATGCCATCTCTTCAATGTTATTACGTTAATGCAAACACAGAACATGAATCATTGCCAGTAGAGTATTAAAAGAAAAACATTCCAAGCGCCTATGCATGCAGCAGTTTCTGAAGGATGAGAAATTCAAAAGAGGCACCTCACTTTCGGTGCAGAAGAAGAGGATTGAAGAAGTGTAGAATACATGGTCCATCGAGCAAAATTGTGAATATCTGAACTACAATGCAATCACAGGCTATTACCCAGGGAAGCTATGAGTCATCTCATGAGTTTACCAACTAAGTCCTGAATAACCTTGCTAGTAACCTAAAAAAACTTCTGCGGAAACAGCGCACTCAGGCATTTGCCTTCAAGCTTTTCACAATAAGCTCCCGAATGACCTCGTTTGCTGCAAGGTCTACTGCAGTCTTACCTTGCGCATTTCTCACAGTGCCGTCAGCACCAGCTCCGATAAGCTCCTCTACCTTCGGTTGATCACCCTCAGAAGACGCCATCAAGAGAAGGATATCGACAGCGGCGATACCTTGATCGAGCAGGGCATTCATCTTATCATACGTGCCTTCGGTTGCCAGCATTCCCATGTAGTTGAAATACTGTAACAAGACAAGAAATACATTAAAAGTACACTCAAACCTCTTTTAATCTTACCACCTAGGATCTGAAATGAAATAGTTTAAGTATGTGAGAAGCAATCGTAGTGTCACAAGGTCTGCACGATATTCTACAATGTAATCTTAGAGAAGGTCATTCATACAGAGGAGTGAGTGAGGTGGAAACTTTTCTCAAGGGAGACCATATGCGGGTAGACTTTTCAATTAAAGTTATCGACAGGCACAAATTTAGACTAGTGAATGTAATAATGTGCAACAACTGCAGAGCGAAAGCTTACCCATGGTTTTGCTCACCCTAATTGCAAAACTTTGAAAAATTCAGAACATTCACACAATATCCAAATACTACGTACTTTAGTGTGTCGAAATTCTCTCAAAAATGGGGACAAGCCACACATGGAAAAAATTCCATTATAGTAAACGAAGCCACTCAACGAAAAAAAATGGGGAGAAGCCACGGGACTGAATTCTCTACCAGATACAAATTTCCGTCATAAACAGAAAAAGAAGCTAAGAACAGGGCTATATCTAACATGCAGCTACGCTCCAAGAGTCTCAGGCAAACGCACTGCCTTGCTTTCTGGGTAACAACTTACTCAACATTCTGTGTAGATGTACATAGCTTCTCCAACGAAGCGAAGAAAAAGACCTAAACATAAAAGCGGTGAAATTAGCTAAACAAGCCATCGTGAAACCCTAGACACCAATCCGTGCAAAAATGCGCTACCAAAATAGGTTTTGAACGTAAACAAACCTGCTCAACATCGTCCTTGTCGAATTCGTCACGATTCTGGCTCCCATAGATTCCCGCCGATTTGGAATCCGCCCCGTTGGTCCCGAATTTGAACCAGGCCGACACGCGACTCCCGTTCTGCACTCCCAATCGGCGACTCAATGGGACACTTCCGACGGCACGGCTCATGAAAGAAGTAGAAAGCGACCTGGGGCGCGTTGTGGCCGGCTCCACGGATGCGAAGGCAGCTGGCACAGCCAGCGCTGAAGTCTGCAGCAGCGCCATAGCTGGTGAGGAGTGTCGATTCTTGGGGTAAACTTGTGACGAAATGGGGGATGTAGTGCTTTTGAGGGAACTCTTAGTTCGTCGATGCTGACGAGACGGAGGTGCGAGAGGAAGCTGGAGGAGCGGAAAGCTTGGAAATGGATTGCGAATGGATAAGTGGGTGGGTGTGACGGGGCTGTCCAACTCACCTATTTCTCTGACTGGGGATTCGTTGGACGTTGTTCACATATGTGGAGCCAATCAAAAGCTAAGGTATATGATCTATTTCAGGGTTATTTTATTTTATTTATTTTAGGCAGCTATAAGGTAGCTGACCCATTTCCAACCACTTAACCCTTAAACGTTGGGCTGGTGACTGTGGAAATCAGCCCTTTTGAACCATGTGACATCATCTAGTTTTAAGAAATAAAAAATATTCATTGGGTAGTCAAACTACTATAGAAGATTTCCCCTTTCCACTCCTAATTCTGAGGATGAATAGTTGCATTTCTGTCCTCCACAAGAGAATCTCTTGTCATTCATCGGACGCAAAACGTCTGCCTCGACGTTTAAGGATTAAAGCAGTTAGGCATATTTGGAGCACACGTTTTTTGAGTGTGAAATTTTTTCCATGTATTGAAATAGAGTTTGGAAGGATTGTCTATTTTTCTAAAATTTTATTGTATAAAATATGAAATTTTTAGTGAAAAATTCTCTTTGACCTACAATGTAATATAGACCTTTCAATTTTTGACCATAGGTTGATTGCAAAATCAACCAAGGATTGATTTGCAATATTGATAGCCTTACAACCAATCATAATGCGCCACAACTGCTCTTTGAACTCCAAAACAACTTCAGAGAAAGAAAGCACAATTAATTTCATGGAAAGAAAGTAACCTATACATTGGAAATAGGGCGGCTACTATAATCACTAGAAGGATGAAGCGATTTACATCCATGGAGGTGAATGAATCCATTGCAACATTATTGTTTCAATGGTTATACAATATAGTATTGAAAATATATTGTTGCAATATTGCAATAATACAAATTCAATAAGAATACATTCTATTTATTGAAAGTATACTTATTGTTGCAATATTGCAACAATATGCTTTCAATACTCTATTTAATAATTGAAACAATATTGCATTAGTATTGTTGCAATAGGGGGTACTTTTCCAATGGAAACTTGCAATCTATGGATGAAATTTCATTTATTCATCCAAAACAATATACATTCATAATGAATAGAACGATGCTATCTCAAATTTGGTAGCAAATTGGTGATTTCATCCACTGAAAAGCAAGAATATTTTGTCCAAGATTCACTACTGAAAAAATTGTTGCTTTTCAATGGAAAATTAGTCAAATAAAAAACCTTGACTTATTTCTAACAATGTTAAGTGTTTTTACATACATCCAATTGAGCTATAGTGGGGGGATAGTTTTATCCGCTTAGGAAATAGAAATAATGAAGATTGCTATATTTTTTGCTAATTTTTCATCAAGTTTGGAATTATTAGAATTTGAAGAAGTATATATTACAATTTGACTTGTTCTTGATGTGCACTATATGATGGTCAACTTTGGTAAAAATTTAATCATTTTTGTAAAAAAATGCACATGTCATCTTAAATGGTGTAAGATGATGTGGACCCCTAAGAATTTGGCATGGAAATTCAATTTCAACACCTAAGTGTCAAATTAAATCTTTACATTCGATATAGGCAAATCTATTTCCAAGAAGTGTAAAACTAAAAGATGTTCTTCAAAGGTGTCAATATGTTGTTCATCACACAATAATGAAGTTGCTAAATCACATCATATTCCCCTCATTCACAAAAATAGGTTACCTTATCTTGCACAAATAGGGCTTGTGTTGGAAATAGGTTGTATACCTTATATGGGAATAAAATTTAAGTTATTAAACAAATGAATTAGGAAAAAGATATAGTTATCCGGGAGGATGCTCCAATTTGAAAAATGCACTCATTCATATAAAAATTTGATCATTTTCAATTGAATATTTCATTGATAGGGCTTGTCCTTCCTAGATTCAACTGGGTCCACAAGTATGTTCAAGATGCTTTAACCTCTTAGTGCTATTCCAATTCTAAATAATGAACAAAGAAGTTTCAAGGGCTTTTTTTTACCACAAAACTTCTCATTCATCCAAACCAATGCTTGACTTTTACGGTAAAAACACCCATTCCCATCCTTATACCCAATTCCATCATGATGTATCAATAGAGTACATTCTTACTAAGAAAACGTGCACCCTTGGTACATCATGATGGAATTGGATACAAGGGATGGGTTCACCTTAAAAAAACTAAACTTTTTGTATGACAAATTTGATGAAGTTGAGGTAAATAATACTCCAAAGAAGTACATTTTTATGAAGATATATAAGCAAAAATATGCAAAAATTCAAGAAAGGATTCAAGTGCTTAAAGGTTAAGTGTGCTACAAGCTACATTAGTGTACATTAGTGTGGCAAGAGTGCAGGAGGCAAGTCTGTAGGCTACTCCAGAACGTCATTTTAGAGGCCAAATGAAACAGGTATGAGTGAAAATCAAATCTGTATCAATTCCAGATCCTCAGTGTGAAACAGAGAAACCGTCCTCTCAGAAAATTGTCATCCACGATTTGAAATTTTCATGGATGCAATGGATTTGACAAGTGTAAACTGCACCCAATAACGTAGGCAACAGTTGTAAACATACACAACCAGAGCAACTTGTTACCCTCAGTTTTGGGAGACAAATCGTTCAGTGTCTCTTCTGCACCTAATTCTGCCTCATTCTCAACTCTAAAGTCCTCATCCTTTTGATCAGGACGTGTAGGAAAGGCCGTATGATCCGCTGTAGGAGTCGCCGCACTTGCATCTGAATAGGAGCTTCGTTTCCAGCGATGCGATTCCAAGGCTTCCCGAGCTTCAGAGGACCTTGTTGTCAAGCTCTCCAATTCCCTGTCCAAAACAGCCGCTCTTGAATCTTCAAGGTCTTGGCCCTCCATGTGTTTCCCAGCCACACCATTCTCCTTCCCCCTCGGCACTCGAACATCTCCATTGTCACCAAAGCCCCTGGAAAAGGTAAACTCCTCATCACTAGAATCTGTGGGATGCAAATCTGTCTGTTCTCTTCTGGGCACGGCTCCATTTCCTTTCCTAACCCTTTCCGAACGATCCACCCTTCTCCTTGAAGCAGCCCCATTCGTTCCTGGAACTCTAGCATCCCCGTTCCTGGATGAAGACTTCGGACTAGTAGTCACCTCAACAGTCGAGTCCTCCCTTTCGGTCGAAACGATTTCTGTTTCGTCATCAGTGGTCACAATCTCGCCTTCACTCTTCCGTCTGGCTTCTTCCATGAGACTTGCATCTATGGCCTCACCAAGGCTAATTCCGATATCTTCCACACTCTCGGCACCTGCGTCACCGTACACCTTAATGTATGGCGAGAGTGAGCCTTCCTTTTCGTCAATGTCCTCCTCCTCTTCGTCCACATAGGATTTGTAAGTCAGTGCAATGCGTACTCTGCCGGGCACCTTCTTGGGCCCAAACGGCCCATCTCGCTTCAGCTTCACCCACATGGTACGTGGAACGCAATCCTAAGACACCCACAGAACGGAGGTGAGTTAGCTGGAAATCCAACTGATCGCACCAAATTGGACTGCATGACTCATACAAAGAAAGGAGTTAAATACTCGTTCACTGTCAAATGGGGAAAATCCCTAAGGTAGCGAAACAACTTTTGCAGTTGGTAGGCCATAAGTGGATTAAATGTTCCTGAGAAAAACTTTGAGAAGTCGGAACTTATTTATACAGTATACTAAATAATATGAATCATCAGTACGCTGGAATTCTCTTGAAAATTGGAACATGGCCAAAATTAAAACAATTCCTCGTAGTAAGAGAAAACACTCCGGAAGCAGTGGCAAAAAAAGGGATTCCTACTTTACTGCTATTGAAACGGTTGACTAACTCAGAAAAACTTCAGAATTGAGACATTCAAATGGTCATCAACATTTGAAATTAACGTTTGAGGTAAGTATTGACCTGAAGCTCGGCCAGATTGAGCTGACAGTACCCTATATTGGGGTTGAGAGTCATGGTGCTGTCCTTAATGCGTAGCATCAGGCTCTGTCTCCTGGGATCCTCTACCAACAGCAAGAAATCTTGATTCCAGATTGGGTCCTTGTGACCAGACGGATGTGAGGTTTCCTTGTTCCGTTTGCTCTCTAAAACCTGGTCTCCCAGTGTGAGAATACAATAAGGATTACTCCACCCTGTAAACCCACGTATTGGCAAGTCACGAGCATCGCAGATCGTCACAGAAAGCTCCCCAACAAAGGCCTCACTCGGGTCATCTTGAGGAACCGCAGGCTCTGTGGCCGCCGTTTTCAGTAGATCCATCACACCTGACGCAATGGACTCGTCCATGGCACCTGACTCCACCGAAGCTTCCATTGCCTCCATGGAATCCATGACGTTCTGGCCCTGCGGGAGGAAGTCGAAGGTAATGTGCCGTGGAAGCACCAACAGACGAGGGAGGTCCACTGTCAAGAGCTTCGACAGAAAATTGTTCAGAAACGGAATAGAGAAGAGGTTCACCACTCGGAAGGGAGCCAAGACGAGCTTGATGGTCGGCAAGCGCACAAAGGCCAGAGAGAGAGTCCCCACATAGGGTTTCACTGGAGCCAACCGCAGCTTCAGCCAAAGCTCCGCATCCACATCCAGGTCATACACTCCCACGGGAATGGAAGTTTCAAGACCTGCACGGCCGAGCTTCAAGTTGAGCAGGCACCTCGCACCGCCAGCGTACCGAAGCCCAAAGTGATACTGTAAGTCATTCGCTCGCCTGACAATCAGACATACTAATTCAGAACAAAACTACAGAAAGTATACATAGTCAAAGTCTGGAAGAATAAAGCGTGGTAACGTAGTAAAGCCTAACCCCCACCCAGCTCTAGCTAACTGGAAATAGTTTCTAGGTGCTCGCACTGTCAAAGTAGCGTCAGTTAGCAAATTCATCCTGCTAACTAATCATCGTTAACTTTGCATTAATTTCTATTGGGCAACTCAACTCCCCGAATATGGACAAGTCAACTAATTCTGCCCATACTATTAATTTGAAGTGCTAAGCCTGCCCGCACCAACCAAGCAGTGACAGTTAGCTAACTGAAACTCTAACTCTATGCTACTACAAGGCACACGGGAGATAAGTTAATTTCCAGCTACTAACAAGTCTTAAGCTAGCTAGTTGGCGCCACTAATTGGTATATGCAAGGCCAAATCATGCACACCAATTTAGGAAAAGAACGAGAATATAATGGATAAAATGGCCAGAAGACCAAAGAATCCAAACTTGGATTATCCCTTGGACTTGCTTCTATGTTTCGTGTATTATCAGAAATTTGTCACATAGTAACTCACCTAGATGCTCGGCGCTGTACAGTTCGCACAATGATGGGCTCATAATCCAAGTTGAGTTCCACAATTTTCACCCTCTTGACCCAATTGGGCTTCCCCAAGTTGTCAATCGCCGGTTGCAGAAGCTGAATCAGCCACCCTTGCAGACTCCGCCTGTACACTTTCCAGACTTTGTGAATCACCATATTCACCCATTCGACCGATTCCTTCTGCCCTTGATTCGACCCCATCTCTGGCATGGTGGCTGTGCCGCGTTCCGCCGACGTCGCCCTAAAGTAACGCTCTTCCAAACACCACAACCGGGCTAAAACGCCCGCAAACAGGAAGGCACAAGCGGCTCCAATCAAGGCAAATAGAAAATCTCGAATTGGACCAGCTCCTGGGAGGAAGGAGATCGAGCGCGGAACAGCTTGCGCATGAACCACGGTGCTGTCTCTCCTCTGCTTCGAATTTGATACTCTAGTGATCTCTGGCATAATGAATAAATGGGACCCCGTTAAGGGAAGACACTGGAGGTTTAGGTTTCTACCCATCCGACATAGCTGAGAACTTGGAAAGCTCATGACTCTAACCCCATGACACTTCGTTTTCTTACGAAAACTAGAACATAATGGCGCTGTTGTGGGTGTATGGCTCATCGTTTGGGACAACTGGTATGTTTGCGCCATTGCGAACCCCTCGCCAAACTGAATCAGCTTATTGTTGAGGCAGAAAATGAATCGGTGCTATAATTGAATACGAGACCTAGTTCGTGACTAAGAAACTTTTTCCCAAATCATGAACCCTGCCCAAAATCACAAGAATTCTACAGGGTTCAGGGTAAAGTTCGGCTGCTTTAGCAATACTACCCTGCTTTGGCACAAAAGCCTCCGCACATCGAAGAATATGAGCCATGAGGGATAAAAACGAAAACCAAACCGAAATTACCCTAAATTTGTCCTACGAACACAATACGACGAGCGAAACAGTCACGTGGACGGCGCGCAGGGGGTGGGGGTGTTCAACCTCTCGAGAAAATTCGTTGAGCAAATCACTTCTATACAAAAAGAAATCCAAGAAGCCTCCAATTGGGGCCAAAAATCAATAAATAAAATCGCACAACTCAAATTCCGAGCTGGGATTTCTTAAAGTTCCGGGGAGAATCCCAGATGACGACCAAACAGATTCCGCCGAGCCTGGTTGCCGGTATCGTAACATTCAAATGCAAAGGGGATTGACCGACATTCTCAAACCCACGACACAATAGAAACCCACGCTTGAGCTCCCCTGTCACATGAGGTTGACTCATTAATTGCGGCGCCCCTCCAAACCTCTCAACCACACATCGTTCTCTCCGCCGAAGTAGGTCACCTCCATCGAAATTGCAGCGTCCGCCACTACTCGCTACTCAGAAATCTCCAACACAGGCCAAAAAAACATAGCATCCCGAAATCCGCAAGTTATGGCACATCAAAGGACTCCTTCATCATTATTACGTCCAACGCAAACCCAGCTCCCCCTCCCCCTAATTCTTGCACGGAATCCCAGCGAGCCGCATCACATCTCGGCTGCAACTGAACGCGAGGAAGCGCAGATTGTAAAGAGAAGCTCTTGGACTATTCCCGAAGGGGGAAACAATTCTCCCTTTCGTAGATCTCACACGAATCATGTTCACTACTCCTACACCTCACGAGAGATATCACTCTCGGAATCCACTCCAACCGATTTCCTTGCAGTGGACCAGTCCGTGAAAAGTTCTTTTCGTTTTGTAGATCATTGACCGCATTCAGTTGGGGGTCATCTTTGACGAGAGAAGGTTGAGAATCTAGGAACGCACATGATTTCTTTGGGTAGAGGTTGGATGTGTGAGTAGCGTGGAGGTGATTGTAACTGGTGACGGCAGAGCCTGGGCTCAGCACTGGGAGGCTCTAGTCCACAGAGGTGGGACCCATTTGAGGTCTCCGACACGTGGGTGGAAATGGAGTACGTGGCAGTTTGTCCTTGTGACACGTGGGTTATTGTTTGCAATCCGGTTTTTGAAGTGTTGGCTGATTTGCCAAGGCCTGCTATTGGGTTTTATTCATCACTGGTGCAGCGCCTCAGAAAGTGTTTTGGGGTAAGTGGAAAGCCCCTATCAAGAACCTTGAAATATGGTTCATGTGGACATCTTTAGTAATTTGAATAGCCTCAAAATATTAAAAAAAAAAACAAGAAATAAAATTTAAAAAACTTGCAATAATGAAGATTGTATGTCTGAATTCCTCTCATTCCATGAATCCCTTCCCCCCTTCAAAAGCTCCATATCTACATTCCACCTTTTCATTACCATGTAGATCATTGGCTCAAGAAATAGCAAAAGCATTCATTGGCAATCAAGCTACTATAGAAGACCTCCCCTTTTGAAAATTTCAAGAAAATTTCAAAAGATGAATAGTTTTTCACAACAAAATTTCGAGGATGAATAGTTGCACTTTTATCCTACCAGAAGGATTCCTTGTTATCCGTAGGATGCCAAACATCAATATCAATGTTTAAGGATTAAAAGCAAAGATAATATATTGGAATTAGAACTTAGTGCTAAGATTCATTCATACTCCTATTTGATTATATTATGCCTTTAATGATTCTGATATGCTTTTATGACATGAAATTTTCAAGATCAAACTTGGGATGTGGATTTTGAAGAACGTATCTTTCCCCAAAAAATCATAAGAGCTCATGTTCTAATTTGCAAGAAATTTGCAATTGAATAAAATATAGTTCCAAATTGGAGGACCAAAACAGAGGCCTTCCGAGTCCCCCTTCAAAGCACAGTGGAGCTACAAATCTCCCAAGTGTGTTGAAAGAATTCGCTCGGGCCGAATGACTTACGAAAACTAATCGGTCTTAAGTTATATCCACACTCGAAATACGAGAGGCAAGTTCCACCATCCGACCTCACAGGGAAGGATATTTTTAATTACAAGTCCAATTCCTCTAAAGGTCTTCAAAATAGCGATTCAACTTCCTGTCACGAAATGGAAAACCCTTGTCTTTTACCCACAATCTGTGCGGACAAAACAAACTCTAGATTTTTCTCAACTATAAAATCGAATTCTTTCTGTTCAGTCAAAATACATTTCACTGCTTCACCTCTTTTCTACATAGTTTCATAGTTTGCATTAGAATCCAACACAAGCATCTTGTGATCTATTTCTGTTGGTATGCATGGATGAAACTCACCAAGTTGGGAGATCCGCTACTGTAACATACAATAGGGCCTCTGTACCCCTTTAACAGTCACGTAAAACTCCGGTAAATCCCAAATACCATACCGCTTCTTCTAGTTTCCCACCCCGAACATTCGAGAAATAACTTACGAGTTTCTTGATTCCACCATAAATAACACATCACAACTAGGCTCAGTAACCAAGAATTGCTAAGAAACCAAACCAAAGAATTCTACCTAGAATAATCATCGTATCAATGAGGTGCCTCCATTGGGGCTTCAGGTTCAGCAACAATTGCAATTGGCTCAGCATCAATCACCATTGGTTGAGCTTCAGTCACCAATTGTGGAACATCAACTGCTAGTTGTGAACCTTCAGTAGGCAACTGTGGGGCTTCAGTAATCGGCTCTGGAGTTTCGGTCGCCAGTTCTGGAGCTTCAGTCGTCAGTTCCGGAGCTTCAATAGTCAGTACTGGAGGCGACAGACCGAGAGTGTCCCGCAAATCAATGAGAAACTCAGCAAACCCTTGCGGTAGAGGCATTGTCCGCAGGAAAGCTTCAGCTTTAGGCAAACGGAACGCTGTTGAATTCTTCAGAACAGCCCTCCCTGGCCTTTTGGTGGCAGTTTGAGTAATGACATCAGAAGACAACGGCCACGCAGTGATAGTACTCTGTGTAGGAAGTTCTGAATCCGAGTTGTGGTACGCCAAACTCAATCCCACCTGGAGAGAAGCAAAAAGCTTAGTCATAATTGTTCTAATCAAGAGCAGAGAACCCCCCAAAAGGACATAATTGCTTATATAAAATCAAGCGGCGCAACATTTAAGAGTAAAGATGATCCAATATTCTGTATGAAACTACCAAAACATCAAGAGAGAACCAGAGCTTATCCAGAAATTACCTGGCATTGAGGTTCTTTTAGCATGATCTCAATTAGCGTGTATGACAAGCTATGGTAGAGCTGCCCTATAAGGTCTCCTTTGAGTCGCTTCAATTCGTTGACCTGTCGAGATATCCATATAGGTCAAGTACCGAACAAAATTTGGAAACAAAGAAAGGAAAAGAAAATGCAAAACCTAGCAAGCACTCGTCCAGAAAACATCATACTATTTGCAAACATGGCTCTCCAATTCATGAGTTCTCCCTTAAGCAGGACACTTGGACGCACCTGTTCACGTCTTGAAACATAAGCTTGTAAGACATCGCCCATATAGTCAATAAACATTTTGGGACTGTTACTCAGATGCTGCTTTTCAAGCTCTCGTACCGGTAGAAAGAAGGGAATTGTGTGCTCAATGACATGCAGTTTATCCATAGACGAATTGCTCTTTAACACACAATAGTAGCTCTCAAAGTTCTTATCTTCGTAAGCTGTGTCGAAGCGAATAACAATTTGTCCCCCATGCACCCCACGTATGACCTTCTGATTAATGAGGAGAGTCAAGTCCTCTTCACCTGAATGAACCCCTTTGCGTTAGAAATGTAGATGAGGCTATTCAAGGACGGTACGAAGCAGACAGTAAAAGGAAATATAAGAGAATCTGCCACAGCCTACCTCTACGACCGTCACCGATTTGAGGATCCCCGTTGGCTTCTTCATCATCTTGGCCACTACCAGCAGCATCGCTGCTATATAATCTTTCTTGAAGATCTTTGATTACACTGTCGTTCCATTCATCCCCTTCCAAACGCTTGCCTTCGGTTTCCTTTTCAAATTCTGCCTGTACAATAAGTACATGACACAAGTTTTACCTTCTACTTTTAAAATTGTGAATTGAAACCGAATACGGTAGTAAAACGAAATAAGAGACAATGCGCGGTTAACGGACTGCACAGAGCGTCTCGCTGATGGCGGCGATCTGGTCGGACATAAATGAAAGTTATACACCGTATAACTTTCAATTATGACCGTAGCAAGGCCAAGATTACGACATCAAAGAGCATTCTTAAGTGAGAACGGGTAACTACGAAACCCTACCGACAGGCACCGAGGTTCAATGAGGCCACTCTAATGTAAATCAGGTCATTTTAGAGGCTCACGCCGATTAATTACAAAAAACTTAATCTCATATTTCGACAAAAGCCCAGAAACAATTGAACTCAACCAGAGCTTAATAACAAGGCCACCATCACGACACGAACTCAACGACGACGTCCACGTCACTCGCAAATGACTTCTTGAGCAGCCTTTCCAGAACTAGGGTTTACAAAAACAGGGCATTTCAAAAAGGCTGACCTGCAGTCTCGACACAAGAGATTTCTGAGGTGGACTCGGACTGGTGAGATGCTCTCGCAACGACGTGTGCCTCTTCTGCAGATGTCCTAACTTCCTCCGAATTGCATCCACGGACGAATCCTGCTGGTACTCCGCCTCCTCGCCATCGTCCCCCGCCAACGCCCGTGCCTGCTTCGTAAGTTGCTCCAGATGCTTGGGCGTCGTGTCCGCCAGCACGCGCTTGATCCTCTGCGCGCTTCTCCTTTCTCCGACCTTCCGCTTCTCTTTCTCCTCCGTCATAGCTCCCGTATCGGCCACACTCTACTACTCCATCGTTTACCTGGAGGTTGAAAAAAGTTTGAAAAAAAAATCCTGTAGAATAAAAGAAAAAGATTCGCTTCCTTCTTACGATCCTCCGATATATTGGCACACCTACACAGAATATTGTACAATTTTGAAAATAAAATGGCTACTTGCACAAGTCTCGGCGGCTATGGAAATCGCGCTTCGGGGCTTTGTTTCCCTCCGAGCACTGCCTGGAGACGAAATGGTAGTTTCATTCGTCGGTGTCAACGGTCTTCATCTACACGTGAATGGATGATAACTCTTTAATATCGCCGGCCTTCTTTAATACCACATCGTCTGTCATCCCACGGCAGTAGGGGAAAGTATCCCGATTGCAACAATATTGTTTCAAAGCTTGAACAGTAGAGTACTAAAAACATACTGCAATAGTATATTTTCAATGGATAAAGTACACCCTCCATTGAAATTGTATTGTTGCAATACTAAAAATAGTATTAGTACTCTATTGTTCAAGCATTGAAACAATACCGTCGCAACGGGGGGCTTTTTCCCGATGTTGGCTACCCTGCAATGGATGAGATTTCTTTTTTCGTCAACCTTCTCAAACATGTTCTTTGTCCTTCACCCCAACTCCTAGGCAGTGATCCTAGAACTAGTTTATGGAATTTAGTGCAATATGCTACCTTCAAGACAAACAAGCATCAACTTTGGCTACCTATTCTAGATGCTAATTCCAATGTGGAGGAAGTTGCAAATTGGCTATCAAATTCTATTGGTTGTTGTAGTCTTGACTAAAATTTTTTTTTTTTCAAGGATTTTATACAATGTACATGTAGCAACTGAAAACTTTAAGTAGCAATGGAGCAAATTTTAGCCAATTCTGTGAATGTTGCTCTTGGTAGTACCACCCATCCCCAACCAAAGACCCATACCCAACTTGTAGGGTGTAGTCATTTCCAACATAAGCTTGGAACAAATTTCCAACCAAAGCTTGGCTCCTTTTCAAGGTTGGGACTAGTAAGGTTATGACACATGTTCCAAAAGTAGTGAGAAAGAAAGTAGGAAGTAATGAGTGGGAAAGTAGTTCTTGAATGATCAAAATTGAATGACTTTAGACATTGAATATGGGTCCAGACTAACTTATGCCTTTTGAAATTCATAGTAATTTCAATTCAAGCTATAAAATTACCAAAGTTTTTGCAACCCCCTCATTCTAACATTGCACCTCTAAAAATATTTGCTTTGCCTTCTGCTACTCCTAATCATGTCCATAATTGCTTATTTGATTGGTCATAGGTACCTTCATTATACCTTATTATATAAGAAGAAGTTGCAAATAAATGTGACAAACAATAAAAATTGTAATAAGTATGGAAAAGGTAGTTTGGTGTATTTTTAGTTAGTAATGAAATCAATTGTCTTGTTGATAGTTCTAAAATAAAGGCACATATTTTTGCTCATCTATTAGGACTTGTTTTTTTAAGATAGGAAGTGCAGTAACCACCCACTTAAGAGCATATTGACTTAGGATTTCTTCTATACAGATCAAAGCATTTTCTAATAAATTTCTAGGGAAAGAAGGGAAGAAGATACATCCATCACAATTTGGTTCATAATTTTTGGACTTAAATTGAATTAGATATGATTTTTTAAAGCTCATAGCAATAGAGTGCTATTGAAGTTTATAAGTACTGTTATTAAATGTCACAAAGTTGGACAGTAATGGTGCAAATAGAGTTCAAAAATGAAGGCATGCAAATCTTTAATTTGAACAGTATGGTGTATGTAATTTGTCTAGGATTGCACAAAGTGTCCCACTACTCATAACTCCACATTATTTACATTGAAATTGTATCTACTTCCAAATCAAACTCAATCCCCAACCACTCAATAAATTATACATCAAAATCCCAAATTGGCACCAATTCATCATTGCACAATTTTTCATTCTTATAGTAACAATTCATTGTACAAAAATAGACATGGACAAGCTACCTTATACAAATATTTTGCATTGTTCATGGATTTAGTGTAGAATGGACAAAATCTCAACATATTAATAAAGAAATAAATGAGATGGGACCTCCTCAATGAAAAACAATAATATGCCATGAAAAAAGAAACATGGACTTTTTTTGCTGTGAGCTACATTTTGTTGGCTACACCAACAAAAGCTCTAAAAGCTCATTAAACCAAAAGTAAGTCAAAATTGTCTATAAAATGAGGTGGGATAAAAATAATAATTTATTTATAATTATTTTTCTATAATTGTCACTTTGTGAACAACTAGAGAGTTTTACAATATTTGTAGCATGAATTTTTTTAATATATTTTTATAGAGAAAATATGGTAATGAGCCTACATGGCATGTGATGAACCATTGGGAGAAAGACTCACACATTGTGAACCTAAGGAATGAATACCCATTTTAAACTTTGACTAAATATCAACAACTAAAATATGAGTACAAATAGGGAAGAAAACTATGATAAACCAATTCCATATTAAAAGAATGTATTATGAGAACAATTGTCTATATGTGAATCTGCCATTGCAGATGTTCATTGTATACAATTTAGCATGTGGATGCACTTGATTTATATGTGATCCCAGTATCAATTGATGGTGCTCTATTCAAGTGAACGTGGGAAGTGAATCTCTCTTCATTTTTGGTTCAAATCTCTCTACTTACATGTCAAACACTCCTCTTTGTAATTGCTATAAAAATAAACGCTATTTCTTCATCCAAATTCCAGTCAGGTTCTGCTGAATTGCAATAAATGGTGATTGTAGCCCTTGTCAGTAATTAATTGCTTGTTGTTGCTCAAGTATAGCATACCAGTCGAATTGTCGAAACTTGGAAACACTTCAATCTAGATTATACTGTTACAAGCTCTTGTGCCATCTAGTTGCCTCAGCGACTTCAGCAAAATCAATAATTTGACAGTCACACTCTACGTCATAAAAATTCGACGAAACACCCCTACCCTATTTCCCTCTTTCCAAACATAGTTCGCACGTGTTATCTGAAATAAGCCTACGCCAACCGATCACTAACCACGTAATAAAAGTCTATTTTCCAGGATAAGCCGGGAGCATCCCAGAATTTGTTCCCAAACTAAGTGATCACTTTAAGGCTGGGCCGTGTCTATCAAAAATGACTAATATTATGAAGGTCACATCAGCTTGCTATCTGAACAACGGCGGTAGAACTGCATGTAAATCAATGTCCAGCGGCTCCAGGTTCCTACAATCAGCAGATGTTGTCCGAATGTCACGAGGTTAGACCCAATCATGACAAGGCATAGTTTCTATCTTTGTGTGACTCGAATACCTATTGTAAGTACTAAAAATAAGAAAGATCATCGTGCAAATTCAAGAGGTTTATTTTTATGAGATGTTGAGCCCTACAGGTGTGCTGAAATGTGAGCCTGATATTTAATACTGAATATTGGTCATGAATCAGATGCCTCACAAGAGGTGCAATGCCTACAGAAAACACGAGTTACCGGAAAGCGCACCTGGAGACGTTACGGCCGCGCTCAACTATACAAGACACAAACCATAAACGGCGAATAGTTGATGTCTCTAGTTGTATAAAGAAGCCATCGGTGTCCCCATGTTTCCATTTCCTTGACCCAGATCCTTTCCACACCTGTCACAGCATACTCAGGTGATGATTGTGGAGGTATTTTTATGAAAGCAAACCCAGGTATATTCACCATGAACTGAGGACTCTTGATTCTGGAAACTATGCGTCTGCAGTGATAGAAGAGGGGTTACAAATGCACTCTAATTTGCAAAAAAAGGCAAGGACAGCACCAAGAAGATCTACGAAAATGATCGCGAGGTTACCTGAGGAAACGCAATACTTTTCTTTGACACAATAAGGCAAGCAGCACTGGATGATGAATCAACAACATACTGCCGCAAGAATGCCGCACAGCTGTTTAAGGTGTCAGGAGATTCAAATGCCTGAAACACCCCCATCATTAATTAGCTGAAACTACAAGTGAACACTTTTGAAGAGGGATCTCCACAGCATTACAAGAGAATCGAAACATCATATACCTACAGGATTCGGCAGACCAGAGCGCATCCCAGTGCAAACTTATAGCATTGATGTTACTGCTACAAAAAAATGATCCTGGAATCGCCCCTAACCTGTAGAATAAACGTTCTCACCCGAGGAATGAAAGAAAAAATAAAAAAGAGTGTTCCTAAGAGAGTTAAAGCCCATACCTTTTCCACAGCAACATTAGGAAGAATCTCCTTGGCTACATCTTTACCCAAGCAGAAACGCACATTAGCAGCTACCTTTCCATTATCACTCCACTCTGCCAATGCTGTTTCGATTGTTTCTTTGGCAAAACTTCGTGTTTCGTTAGAGGTTGCTGCAGGAAGGGCCTTCTCCAAGACCTAACATCCCCAACACATCAATTAGTCACCATGAAACGAGCAATGCCGGATAAAAACTCATATCTCTATGCCGGGAATAGAGCACGTACCGCGTCTAATCGTACTGGCTCCGATTCAGAAACAGCTGAAGATCCGTTGGCTTTGGAGGCTGGCTTGTCCTGCTGGTTCCGCTTCTTCTCTCGCACCAGTTGTGTCAGCCTTTTCACCTTAGTAGCAACTTCCGAACTCTGAGGATTTTGAACCAAAGCTTCTCGGTATGTGGTCAAGGCCTACAATCAAAATCACAAGAATGAAATTGAATTTGTCGATTCTTGACAGCAACGTCTATGCATACAAGAATTAGGTCATTGGAGCGAAGTTTGCAAGGGAGAAGACCTAACCCATACAGGCCACAACAATCACCTCTTCATAGCGTTCCATAGCCTCCAAGGCACATCCTTTCCTGAAGAAACCCTATCCCGTCCACACAACCACCCCTGTTCTTGTTAAACCCAGGCTCCTCTAGTAACCAGAAAACCACTTTAGAACGCACAATGCATCAGTGGAAAGTAGCCACTCATGGTTTTAGGGTTTAGGTCGACCACTCCAAGCATGCCAGAAATTGAAAACCAGGTGCACGGCTATAGAGGTACACACACTAGACCTAAACCCTAAATTGAACAGGATTCGTCAAAGCAAAACCAGTTCAACAATGCACAGTCCCGAAAACATCCGAAAAAAAGAAATCACTAGCAGAAGAGACGGACAAAATAAAAGGAGCAAGACCTTCTCCCAAGTAGGTTTCAACTTGATCGTCATCTCTGCATCCGCGAGTGCTTTCGTCAACTTCACCAAGTTCAAAAAAGCCGCCGATCGGTTGCTGCACACAAACGATGGAAAACTCACTGAGCCGATCACTGAGCTCATCCACGAAAGGAATTAAAACAAAAATTAGGGCACGTCCTTATTACCTGTAGAGGGCCGCATTGTCGGGGTCCAATTTGATGGCCTGCGTGTAGAGAGCCGCGGCCTTGAGATAATTGGCGGCCTTGAATTGCACGTTTCCTTGGTCCTTCAAGGACGCCGCGGCTGAGGGAGTGGCCTCCATCGATGGAAGGAGCCAGAAACAGCAAAAAAAAGAATTCGGTAGCTTCGAATGGTGTGATGGCAAGAAATGAAAGGAAGTTCAGCCAGAGACTCCCACGAGGGAAATGGTAGCAAAATGGAATGGAGAGGATTTACAAAGCGAGAGGGACTGGATGGGCACCCAGACAGACAGTCGGCGAGAAGAGAGAACCAAAGCTCGGCCCTCGGAATTCGGTGCCCGCCGTTGCCCATGCACTGATTTGTCCTATTACCGTGCCCGGCTACTGGTATGAGCAACTTCAAGCCAAATATTTAATTAATGTCGGAAAAATCCATTCAACTTTAAATAGGAATATTCTTTCAAAATTTGAGTTTTCACCTTTAAAAAAAAATTCAAAATAATAATTACCGTAACGTTTTGGCATTTTTTTTAATTGTTTTTGTCACTAGGTTACCTAGGTATAGTGGTGAGGAGGGAAATTAGCATCACCTAGAAAATTAGCATGACCAAAAAAATCAATCATGTGGAAATTGATATGATACAATAATATTTGAACTTGCACTAATTTAGAACAATGTGACTTTAGTAAATTACCGTCACATGGCACTATTAGGACAAATCAATGTAGTTAGAAATATATCCATTGAGTCTTAATCGCATTGTTATGGTATTGTTTTTTGTACAAAATCAACACTTAGAATACATGCTTCTCAATAAGGCATAATTCTTTTGTATCAAAATTGTCCTAAGAAAAGTTATAATTCTGGATGCATCACATCATTGGTTTTCAACAATTATGCATCCAATCAAAAATTGTTAATTTTGAACAAATGAGAATTAGGATCCCTCTAGAGTTGTATGAGCATTCTTCAAGGAAACATAGAAATATATTATCCCCTTTGTTCCAAAATAAGAGTCCTATTTGGAGGGTTTTCTTGTCCCAAATTAACCTTTAAAGTCCCAAGACTTTTTTTCTTTCAAAAAACACTCAAAATTGTTATTTCTATTACAAGGTCCAAAAGTCTGGAAATTTTCATTTTTTTGGTATATCTAACCATAGGATCTTGCACTATACTAGTATAAGAATGTGTAGTAGAAATTTCAGAAACATTGACCGTATAGATTGCAAGATATTTGCATTTAAAGTGAAAAAAACAAGTTCTTTTCCACATTTTGTGACTAGATTTTTTGGCTTTAAATCTCTTTAACTAAAAAAATTGTAATATTGAGTTTGAGGTTAAAAAAAAATTTGTTGAAAATTTGAGTTCAGAGGGGGGATAAAAAATGAAAAATGAAAAACATTTTATTTTCATTCATTTAAGAACTATTAAGTAGAAGTAGGTATGAGATTCAATGAAATATTAAATTATTAATAGATCTAAGATGGAATTCAAATACCATAATCCAAACAATGAGATTGTTATTGCAAGCAAACCTAACCTTATTAAACAATTTTTTTTCAAAAATTATAAAAATTGCATTCAAAAATGAATCTCATAAGTTATTTTTTCAAGAAGATGCTAAGATTGCCTAAAAATATGATTGTTTATAACTTTCACATCACTAATCCAAGTAGAATGAATCAAAGCTTCAAGTGTAGACAAAAATAAGACCTATAAGAGAAAAAATTTATTTAATTTCGATTATTTGTGGATTTTTTTTTCTACCCAATGAAGTGAAAATTCTATTTAAGATGACATAACTTTTGTTCCCAAGCACCAATTGAAATAAAAATTATATTCCTTCACAGCACTAATCAGTTTTACTATCTTTTGAAAAAGTTTTTAAAAAATCACCAAAAATCGAGTTCATAGGAACCTTCCTGAACTCTCCAAATGTCCCTCGAAGGAACACTTGGGACTTTAGGGGTTAAGTCTCCCCTATGCCTTGCATAGCCTCACGAGCACATTGAACAATGTATACATCACAAGGGAAGCAAGTAGGTCATTCTTTAGCACATTCTAAGTGATTTGTTTCTATATGCAACACTTCATTGTCGTTGCCACCATTGATTTTTATTATTATTGTGTGCCTTGTGCCATTGCCACAATCAAAATGAAAGTGAAAATAATTTTTTAATTTTTTAATCATAAAATTTTGAACTTCAATAACTCTCATACTACACATTTAAAGGCCACAAAACAAATCCTATGCACCTTTCCTCCAAAAGAACTTTCCAACAATACCACATACACAACCAGTTAATGCAAGGTCAAAAAGATATATAATTTAGTATAACTTAAGATCCAAAATAACTCAAAATCCATAACTTTCACACCCAAGGTTCAAATGCCATGAAAAAGCCTATGCATCCCTCCTTGCAAAGAGCTTTTTGATGGAATCCAAAACGTGGCCAAGGGACACATGGTTTAGGAGATCTTAGTGTAACAAATAAAATAAATAAACAACCTAACTTAAGGTACCAATTTACAATAACTACTAGAGAACCTTGTGCTAATTTTTAATTTATAAAAACTCTGAAATTCAATATGAAATTCAATATGAAATTCAATATAATCTTTTAATTATAGACAAAAGAGTGCAAGACTTTGTTGCAGTGTAAAAGGTTGCGTTCTTGGTATGAATCAAAAGAGCTTTGTGCACAAAGAAGTGCAAGCCAAGGCTTTGTTTTGTAGCATTTGTGACATGTAATGTGATGTGAAAGTTACATTTTTTTAAAAATAAAATAATATAATTCAATTTTTTAATCTAAAATAATTTAGAAATCCATAACTTTTGCACTAAAGGGTTAGATGCCACAAAACAAAGTCCATGCATTTCTTCCTTAGAGAAAGCTTTCCAATGGATTAGTACTAAAAATGCAATCAAGGGGACTCAGTGTATCAAATAAACAAAACAAATAACCTAGGCATATAATACAAAATTTTGGAATATTTTTAGAATATTAGTGTTTACTAGTGTGCCCTCTATTGCTGTAGTGTCCTCTACAATCAAAACAAAAGTGAAAATAATTTTTTAATTTTTTATTAATAAATTTTTTGAATTGCAATATCTTTTTTGCCATCAGTCAAAACGCCATGAAACCAAGCCCATGCCCCCCTCCCCGTAAAGAGCTTACCAATAGTACCAAGAATGCAATTATGGGACTCACAATTCCAAATATCTCACTGTAACAAACAAATTTATTTAAGGTATAGACTAGTGTGCTCTAACAAACAAACAAACTCATCTAAGGTATAGATTAGGGTGCTCCGTGCCTTTGCCACAATCAAAATAAAAGTCAAAATAATTTAAGAACCAAAAATAATTCAAAAATCCATAATTTTCCCACTATAGATCCGAATGCCACAAAACAAAGCTTGTACACTCTTTCTCATCAAGAGCTTTCTGATAGTACCAAGAATACGAACAGGGGATGCATAGTGGTCAAGAAATCTTACAATAACAAATAAAACAAAACAAACAAACAACCTACCTACCTTAATGAATGGATGTAAAAAAATAGTTTATTGCTGTAATTCTTTTTCACTTGATATGTGTGGTAGTTATAAAGTAATGATATGATCATGCTATAGTATAATTTTACCATACGTCACGTTCTAAGTAGCCTTTTGGAGGCACTATGGGATCAAATTGCACCATTTCAAAATCAATGTTTGTTTTTCACCACATAAAATTAATCTTTGTTTGCTAGAAAATTTCCATCCATCCATTAAGTTAGGTCATATTTTTTTGTTTTTTTGTTTATTACATTGAGATCTACCAGACCATGCATCTCCTAGTCACATGTTTAGTACCATCAAGAAAGCCTTTAATGAGAAGGGGTACAAGGGTTTTGTTTTGTGATATTTGGAGTCACGGTTGAAAAGATATTGAATCTTAAAGTTTTTATGGATTAAAAAATTAGAAAATCACTTTTATTTTTATTTTGACTATGACAATCACATAGGGCACACTAGTTTCTATTAAAAATATGGATGAAGTTGCCAAATTTAGATGAAAAAGTACATGAATATGATTGAAAAGTGATTTTTTTCCAAAAGATGGATCAATGTAGAAATACAAATGCTTCGCCAAATTTTTAAGTGGTTGTCATCTTTTAAGTAATCATCTTTTTACTTTCTCAGAAAGTAAAATTAAAGGTCCGGTTTCAAGTAGTTTTCATTTTTTAAGAAGTGCAAAAGTGGTTCTCCAAATTTCAACATTCATCCACATATTGGATAGAAAATATCACATCGGTACATGTCACATATCTATAATTCAATTTTTGTTCACAATCTAGTGATTTCATCCAATTTTTTTTTTAATTTGAAGTGTTTTGGCGATTTCAACCAATTTTTTTGGCATTTTTCTTAGCATTTTGTAGCCAAATTATTTCTTCTCTATAATTCTATTTTCATTCACAATATTGTGATTTCATCCAATTTTTTTTTTTAATTTGAAGTGTTTGGCGATTTCATCCAATTTTTTTGGCATTTTTCTTAGCATTTTGTAGCCAAATTATTTTTTCTGGCACCAGAAAGAAAGGAAAAAAAAGCACTGGTTCCAAGGCCAATGGACGAAGGGTTTTGCCCACTGCCACCGGGTGTCCCGTTCTGAACCGCGCGGACCTCACTTGTTTTTGGAGTTCATCTGCTTCTTTCCGAATTGGTTTTCGCAGAGCTATACTAACTTACCTCTGTTATGGCCTTCGCCGCTTTCATTTCATTGTATGGAGCTTTAGGCTTTCAATCCTTTCCTCTTTCTTTTTTAGGATATCTACTTGATTGAACGCAGCGCACGGATTGAATCAGCAAATCTTCTCGATTCTCTTCTGCCAGGCTTGCTCTTCATGCACTTCTAAAATATCGACACTTGTTGGCGAGCGTTCACGAAGAGGTACGTTGACTAGGGTAGGGGGTTGAGAGCACAGTTATGGCTGTAGTTTTATTTTCAAATTTCCACATTCTCAGAGGTTCGAGATATTGAAAACGCTGCGTTGCGTGAATTAGGGTTTAGGTTTGACAGCATGGTGATGAGCACGTAGTTGCATTTTAAAGAAAATCATTTTCGAAGGCACAGGGCATCGAAAACGCTGCCAATCGTGGATTAGGGTTGAGAGTTGAGAGCACGCCCATGAGCACGTAGTTCCATTTTAAACGTTCCTTTATTAGGAGCTACAAGGCATCGAAAACGCTGCGTTTCGTGAATTAGGGTTTAGGGTTCAGAGCACGTTCGTGAGTGCGAAAGTAGTTTTAATTTCATACTTTTGATTTTCTCGAAGGTATGGGGCATCGAAAAGAGAAGAAGAGGAAGGAGAGACGGAAACGAAGAGAAACTGATTCGGAGGATAGTGAAAGGAGTGATTCACCGAAATTTACTGAAGAGGAGCTTCGGGAGTACGAAGCCAGGAAAGCGCACAAAAAGGCCGTGAAAGTGGCCAAGAGGTTGAAGACCTCGAGCGTCTCAGGATACTCCAACGACAGCAATCCATTCGGCGACTCGAACCTCACGGAGGGCTTCGTATGGAGGAAGAAGATTGAGCGGGATATCAACCATGGTCTAACCCCGTCGGAGATGAGTTTGAAGTCGGAGAAGAAGAGGCAGCGGGAGCGAGTGGCCGAGATTGAGAAGGTTAAGAAGCGGAGAGAAGAGCGCGCTATGAACCAAGCGCAACATGAGGAGGAAATGGCCTTACTTGCACGTGAGAGAGCCAGAGCTGAGTACCAAGACTTTCAGAAGAAGGAAGAAGAGTTTCATTTTGAACAGAGCAAAGTGCGCTCTGAGATTCGGTTGCGAGAAGGTCGAGCTAAGCCTATTGACATCCTTTCCAAGAACTTGAACTTGTCCGAGGATTTCGATCCGGATCTGAGTGAGCCGTACAAGATTTACAAGGGCTTGACAGTGAAGGAAATGGAGGAACTTCGTCAAGATATCAAAATGCACCTCGAGTTGGATCGTGCTACGAATACGCATGTCAAGTTTTGGGAATCCATGAT
Organism: Climacium dendroides; assembly: GCA_950106755.1. Taxonomy (NCBI): domain Eukaryota; kingdom Viridiplantae; phylum Streptophyta; class Bryopsida; order Hypnales; family Climaciaceae; genus Climacium; species Climacium dendroides. The sequence goes on along the minus strand of OX467091.1, from coordinate 12,603,302 downwards.
GATTGTTTGTGACTGGGAAATTTCTCAAACGCAGAAGAGGGATGCACTTGACAAGGCAAGGCTACGTGGGGAGGATCCGCCTCAGGAGCTTCAAGAGCTAGGCTTGCATGGTGTGGATGATGAAGTAGATCACATGCTGCAGGGGCTCAGCGTGGCGGAGCTAGATGATTTGCAGGATCAAACAGAGGCTAAGATGCGCACCGGTGAGGCGCATGTGGTGGAGTACTGGGAGGCCGTTCTGACGCGACTCCACATCTACAAAGCCAAGGCTCGGTTGAGACAAATCCATAGTGAACTTCTCGGCAAGCATTTGAAACGAATCGAATATATCGGAGATGAGTGGATTCCTAGAGAAGCTCGAGATATTGAGAAGCTTGGAAGTCGAGATATTGAGAAGCTTGGAAGTCGAGATGTTGAGAAGCCTGAAAGCCAAGAAATTGAGAAGCTTGAAAGTGACTGGGAGAAGGAGGAGGAGGAGGAAGAAGAGGTTGCAGTCTCACCAGAGCCCGTGCTGGAAGAAGACGAAGAAGACGAAGGCAACTACTCTCCTGAGCCGACGCAAGAGGTGGATGGCTTTGAGGTCTTGGACCCTGAAGCAGATAAAGCAGAGTTGGAGAGGAAAAGAGCTGAGGTTTTGAACGAGCAGCAGCGGCGGTTACAGGAGGCTGCTGCGACAGCAGAAGAAGACCCTCTTGAGCTGACACCTCTTGAGCGTGCCTCGGTGATGAAATCCATGGGCGGAATGGAGGACGGCGATACCATGCTTGGTCCCGGATCGGAGGTAAACCTCGAGTCGCAGGTGTATTGGTGGCATGACAAATATAGGCCTCGGAAACCGAAGTATTTCAACAGGGTGCACACGGGTTACGAATGGAACAAGTATAATCAGACTCACTATGATCATGATAATCCTCCCCCAAAGATCGTGCAAGGGTACAAGTTCAACATTTTCTATCCTGATCTTGTGGATAAGATTAAGGCGCCGACGTATTTCATTGAGAGGGATGGTGGCACTGGGGAAACATGTCTGATTCGCTTCCATGCTGGCCCGCCGTATGAGGACATTGCATTTCGGATTGTGAACAAGGAGTGGGAGTACTCTCACAAGAAGGGATTCAAGTGCACGTTCGAGCGGGGCATTTTGCATGTGTATTTCAATTTCAAGCGGTATAGGTACCGTCGCTAGAGGGATGCGGAAACAGATTTTAGTGCACCAGGGCACCGACTTTTGCATGGGGCAGAGAGCCCTTTTCAAGACAGGTGCCAAATTGTGTGGTAAGTTAGAAATTAGATTGTACGGTGTTTAAACCGAGGAAACATTTCTGGCTGTGAGGCTCATTATATTGTAAGGATTCTTGAGCGTTTCAAATAGTTTTGTAAGTGTTTTTCTCGTGTGCAAAGTTTTCAAGTTGATTTTGTCTTCACCTTATATTCTTATTTAATGGTGCTCTGGACCCTTGGTTTCTTGAATTTGGGCTTTATGCCACAAAGCAATTAGCTGCATTTGAGCAGTATTGCATTTTGAACTGGATCCTTTTCAAGATTCGGAATTTCCAAGTTCTTTGTCAGTCTTCATTGTAAACCACCCATCAATGCTTTTCCATTGGCAGCTGAGGTCAGCAAAGCTTGCTTTTGCCTGGTTGACCTTCTGTTCTGTATCTTGTCCGGTGAGCAGTAATACAAGGGTAAAGTTGATTGGAAATCATTTTTCTTTGTTCGAATACCCTCGTCTTTTTAACCCTCAATATGAGAATACTCTGTCAAATATGTGATTCACCAGGATATCCCTTGATTGGAGTCGGGGCTTAAATGCATTTACAGGCATTTCCCGTGGTTGGGCTTGATGGAGAGTTGGCTGATCGAGAAGAGCTCTTCTGCAGTGAAGGAGTATTCCATTTCAGTAGACCACTTCATCCATTCTTTGACATGCAAGCTTAAACTGGAAGCCACTCCTTTCTTGAAGACGATGTTTGCGTTCACGTTGTAACTTAAACTCATCATCAACAAAATCACCTGTCTTGACTTGCAGTTACTGCATTTTGAGTTAAGAGCGTATTTCTGTTTAGTAACATATCCATCTTTGGAACACTCCAGGATTTGGAGATTGTGTCTGTTTTTTGAGGGACGTTCACCAGGAATAACTTCATTCTTGAAGAGTGAAATTGGAGCGTGAGCCACCGCGTGCAATTGAAACTGGTGTAAGTCAACCTTGAGCTCCAAATGGTGAAATTTCTTCAGTTCTTAACAGAGGATGCGTCTCTCCATCTTGTGCCCCACCTATGTAACTAAGGGCATGTTCACACTTGGTGTTAGGGGGTGATGTTTGCAATGTGAATCTTGTCCAAAAGTAGGTCTAAATTCGTTCCTAAAACCCTCAGTAACAACACTCTTTAACACCAAGTGAGAACATACCTCAAGTCTTGAGCTTACACCCTTGTGTACTGTACAGTACAGTTGCCTATAATTGGCGAAGCAACGCAATGGAGTGGCTTACCCTACTCGAACAGGATCAAGGAGTCTCGCTGCAGATGACGTGAAATTCTCTCAAGTTTTTTCTTATGTTACATTCCTTCAATGTCGCTGATGACCTACCAATTGATGCAGACAAGCTCTGCTACAATTTTCAGTAAAAGAGTTGGTGCTCAATTTTCAATAAGCAACTGGTAGTCCGATGCTACAGTATTCCCCCATCGAATCCTGGTTGCCATCAGTCTCTGGAGGAGCTTCATAGACTTGAATTCCAGTTCTTTGGCAGAATTCTCCAGCACCACGTCCACACTGGCCTCCTGCAAGCTGACCAGGCTGCATTCCAGGCTCTTCTGCACCGACGCCTTGTGGTTACAAGACTCACGGAGCTGGGAGGTGACATGTTCCAGCCTGGCGGAGGATTCCAGCAAGCTGTCGTGCAGCAACGACATTTGATACTCCATGTCGTAGTTACTCATCCTTGCTTGTGCCAGTTTTTCAGTCATTTCAGCTCGGTCTCGCTCCAGAGTCTTGAGCTTCTTGTTGCTCTGACTGAGCTGCTTTTTGGTGCTTCTGAGCTTCTCCTCTAAATCGTAGTGCAATTGCATCTGCTTCCGTAACTGCTCTCCCAGTGATATAATGATGTGGTTGCTGGACTGGTCACTACCTTCTTTTCTTTCCTCCTTTTTCCTGCAGACTGCGCAGTGGTGGTGATGCTTCTCCACAACGCGGTGACAATGTGGTGTTTCGCATGTGCACTTGGAGGAGCCTTTTGACTTCCGAAGCTTCTCTTGAAGAAGGTTCAATTTCTCGTGCTGGTGATTGAACTCCTTTTTGGCTGCATGGAGAGCAGAGACTAACATAGCTTTCTCAAAAGTCCAGAGCTCTCCTTCTCGTGTAAGCTTCGCCACCATTGCCTGCAGCTCACTCCTCTCTTTCTGCCATGAGTCCATACACTGCTCAGGATCATGAACTGCACATGATGAATTTGTTTTAGCACCAACCTATCAAGTAGCCCTTTAGCTAACAGAATTTGTTCCGCAAGTGCCCGAATGGTCAAGAGTGGCTGCGTTCATATCTTGAGTTGAAATTAATCATTTTGGAAGCTTCAAGGTAACAAAATGTATCAATAGAAAGAAGAAACTATACCCTACACTTTTGAACGATGCACAAATGTCGTGAAAATTGCTATTTTCCAATATTAGCTATTAAAGTGAGCATTCTGTTTTACCTTGGACTCTCAAGGGTTAACTTACAATTAGCTAATTATGGGTCTTAACATCCCAGTCAGGTAACCTGTTGTGCTCTGTGTGATGACCACTTTGGTACACAGGTGGAGAGGGCCCCTGAAATAGAATGGAGCTTACCTGTACTGGTAATTGGTTGCCAACAAGGTCTCATGTACTTTCTCTTTGATGTCTGCAGGCCTGAAGCTTGAGCTCTGTGTATTTTAGACGGTGTTGTGCCCACTTTGGTCCGCTCGTGCGCATGTTTCGCTTTCCTCAGGTCTTCTTCCAGAACAGTCACCCTTTCATCTTTGAGCATCAATTCGTCTTTACAAAACTCCAGAGTGGACTTCATCTTCTGCAAGTCCCGGACGAGAGTCTCAATCAGCTGCGCTTGGGAGCCCAAGTCCACTTTGGACTTCTCCAAGGCCCTCACCAGCAACGTCAAATCTTCCGTGTGCTTCCGCTCCGTGTCGTCCACTTGCTGCTGCATGCACGCCTGGCTCTTCGTCAAGACTTGGACGTGCTCGTTTTTCAGGCTCAACTCGTTGTGCAGGTCGTTGCAACGCTTCTCCATCTTCAACAGCTGGGCACATCTGTTCCTCAGTTCGTGCAGTTTCTCATTCTTGTGGAGCAGCTTCTTCTCCAACTTCTTCTCCAGAGCTGAGGAGTTCGCCGGTTTCCGAACCTTGGGCTGCTTCCAATTCTCTTTGGCAGTCGGATGCAAAGGAGATTTCTTGACATTCTCCTCGTGCATCATTGTTGGCTCCCCAATATTTGGCAAGTCACCCATATTAGGCCAATCCCTTATTTCAAAAGTAATTCTGGAGACGCCACCTACACACGATTCTCTCTTGCTCTAAATGTAGCTCAGCTTCGGTAAAGATTGCAACAACAGTGTAAGGGAGGATTTCTGTAGGAAATCCAGCACTGGGCAACGCAATTTAGCAGTTTCCCACACATACCTTCAACTATGACATTAACCCCTAAAGCGCTGAGATTCCATGGTTCTGAATGACCAATTGTATTGATTATATTGTGGAAATATAATTCACATGTGGACAAGTTTCATTTCACCAGGATCGATGAAAGAACACTGCATTGTGTGTTGACCAAAAATTTACTTACAATTGAACAGAACAAAGTCCTCACATGAACCTCTCAAATGCGTTAAAAAACATTATGAGACCCCTATTTCCTTCCAGATTCTGGGCAATCCACGCATATTTTATTACCCCTCGTTGCAATTAGTTGCCGTGTTCACGGAATACTGTCGTTCACTAAAATATTGAAACCAAATAATCCCAGTCCTCTCATCACCATGTCGAATCAACAACAGGCTTTGGAATAACTCCACATTTGTAAGAAAATCCACAACCACAGAGTTCAAAAAATCTGGGTACTTTAGAAAGGCAGAAATGGAGAACTGGGATCATGATTTTTTTCCTCTAAACTTAATAGCGGTGATACCCTGCTGTCAGGTTTCATGAGAAATCCGTCCAGACTCTAAAACGACGGTTCTTTCAGACAAAATAAGTGTCATCAATTGAGTTACAAATTCCCCAACTCAGAAGTAAGTTTAATTCTACACACAAGCTGCTGCAAGGAGCAATAAGAGTCCATTGTTGTAAAGCTTCATCACGGAGACCTAAAAGCAATAATAAAATCACAGAAACAAGGCACACTTTTGCATAAATTATGTAATAAAACAGAAGCACATTCAACATTGAAGCATTCAGTGCAACCCCTGCTGCTCGTAATGATCCTCCTCCGAAGTTATTTCAAGTTGGTGCCACAAAGGAGACTTCCGTTATTTTCGGAAGAATGAGTGAGTGCGTGTGAATCCGGCGAAGACTTCCAGGCGGTCTTGTGAGGCACATCCCACTGAGTCTTGTGGTGGCAGTTGAAACTCACTTTTTAAAGGAATATTTCTCACTTGGTATGAAGATTGATTGTTATAAAGTAATGACGGTCACTACTAATAGCCACTGAGTATATTTACTACTTGTTTGCAATAACACCATCATGGTGTTGCATGAGAAAACGCATTATTTTCTTTTAGTTTTGCTAGAATAGGATTTTTGAAACTCAAATTGTATTTCCAAAATTCAGATGGAAAGTTTGTAAGGATGAAAAACGTGAATTTTTTTTGTTTGGATGAGAAAGTGAAAGATGACATCGTGACACAATTTGCATTTAATATGATATATTATTTACAATATAATTTTTTAGACAGAAGAATTAAAGCTAATATTTTTCATATGGAATGTGAATGTCTGATATTTAGTAGGGAGATGTTAGTATTATAGTAGGAAGTAGGTTGATACTTATACAATTCTATAAAAAAAAATGAATTTTCTTGGAAATTTTTAATTTAAGAAAAATATATCTTTTGTCAATGGTAAGAAATCAATTTTAAAAAAAGTATTTGTAAATGTGGCATTTTAATAATAATAACTTTTGAAATGATTACTTTTTTACAACACTTGGTAAAACTATCATGTGTCTTCAAATTACCCTATCTATATCATCAAGGAAAGATCCAACAAACCCAATTATGTTGCAAGCTAATTCCTTTTAATTTTATCCTTTAATGTACACCTTAATACAAGGGCCTAGAATTGAATTTTGCATATATATGTATATGCAAAATCAACAATTTGAAATTTTTTTTTGGTATACAAAAAATATATGTTTAATAATAGGAATTGTAACCACATGCTTATTTGATAGCATTTGGGTCATTAGGTGTAGTTACCTTACTGTAAGCATTTTAGAAATGAGTCTTCCTAGAAATTCCTATCAATGTCTATTTCCAATTGAAAGTATTAAATCTATTACATTCTATCCAAGTAGAAAAATAATGATCATGTTATTTTAGCAAAACTCCAATAAATAAACTGGTTAGACAAATATATGTCCAAAATCATAAACAAGTTTCGCTAAAGTTCAATTTTTTGTTTTGAATAGTCAAGAAACTATATAACATTCTTGAACTTAGAGGCACGGGGCCCTTTGTGATTCATGAATCAAGGCTTTTTTCACTGTAGAAATCTTAAATGCAAGCTTAGCCATTAATTGTACGTGGACCAATTTAACAAAATTTATTCTTGTTGCACATACACTATAGAAGAACATCCAACCCTCCCTATACAAGAAATCAATATTATGTATTTACATTGCTCTAACTCAAAGCTTCTGCTTAATTTGTCAAAAGTCCAACTTTCTAGCAATCCTAAGTTTTTTTCTACACTCTTAACCCCTAAAGATCCAAGGGGGACATACTTCCCAAACCACTTCTATACTACCTTTTCTCAAAAGCAATATATAATTATTCTTAGAATCATTCTAATGAAAATTTGTTTGTATGTTTTTGCTCACTATAATCAAACTAGTATTCTCTCCACTTTTCAAAGAATTTGATAATATGGATTTTGAGGTATTTACAATCAAAGTTGAGTTTTTGATCTTGGGCAAAATGACTTTGAGGTGCCATATTTCAAAAAAATCACAAAGGAAAAGTTTACCTTTCTTAACCAAATGAAATTATGATTAGTTGAAAGCATACGTGCCAATTTTCACAAGAATTGGGACAACAAAAAATTACTTTAAAGCCTTGTATTCAATCGACGTAAACTAAAAAAACAAGAATTTCACTTGACCATGCTCATCCACTATTTACTCCAATCAATCAGCCCATATCCACTTGCACTACCCTTAGAATGTTTATTCTTTGAATGACCTCCTATTGGTTAATTTTCTCTTCCAAGACAAACCATAATCAACATTTCTCGAAGTGTTTAACTGGAGATTTTGTTAAAATCATAAGGTTTGGGGTATAAAAAGATAAATTGAAGAATTACATGAGAAAAATATAAAATTTCAAAAAATCCACTATTTTGGAGGGATCCAAAAAGCTCTTGAAGTTGGGTAGGACCATGAAATGGTTGCTTTTGAGATTACCCCCCCAAACGCTTAAACCAAAAGGGAAGGGAACATTCATCCTCAAGGTAAAGATAAAGACAATATAAATTCTCATTTCATGGGGTCAGCAAGAATTAAACCTTTGTAGTTCCTTAACTATGTTTTACCAAAAAAGTATTCCAAAATCATCATTTCTATTGCAAAGAGGAAAACTTTCAAAACTTTTTTTTCTGCATATCCAATAATAGGAACTTCCACTACACTAAGAATGTATGGAAGAAATTTTAGAAATGTTAACCATATAGATTACAACATTTTAGAATCACAAGTGAGAATATATTTTTCTTTGCTCCTATTCATACTACTTTATAAGACTTTAAATCTTCTAAATTCTAAATTTTTGCACTACAAATTTTTGCAGTAAAAAAACTTTATGGTCAAAAATTGAATTGAGAGTCCTATGAAAATAAATTCAAAAACGCACACTTGAAATTCATTCTTGAATTATAAATTATCTCAAGTAGAAGTAGATACAAGACTAAAAGAAACTAATCTTTAGTAACTCAAAGATGGAATTGAAATGCGTCAATCCTAATAGTGAGATTGTTCTAACAAACAATCTTAAGAAAATGAACCTTTTAGGGGAAATTGGGGGGAATTGCAAAAATTGAATTCAAATGTAGATTCTATAAGTGTTTTTTTTCAAGAAGATGCTTTGATTGCCTGAAAAATAATTCTCTTTATAATTTTCAAATCATTATTTCCAAATTATCTAATTTAAAATTGTATACTTCGAGTTGTCTATGATTATTTTTGGTTGCCTCATTTTAGCTATTTTTTCTTTGGATGGCATAATTTTTGCTCTCAATCACCAATTGAAATAAAAATAAAGCTAATCTACTTGCTCATTTTTAAAAAATTCAAATTATCATACCAAAAATTAAGATTATAGTTATATGCCTTTACATACATTTGTCCCTCAAAGGAACAATGATCTTTTAGGAATTAAAATAAAACCCATGCAAAGATAAGTATTCTTTCTATGATAAAAAGTCATACCGTATAATCTACAAGGGGTGAACAAGGAACAAATGACCTCGCCTTCCCCACTAGGATCTATTTAAATACCTTTACTATTGTACCTAATGGTTAAGATTAGCAAAATATTTTTTTGAAAATAGGTTGCAATTTCTTAAAGATATATTGTTTCAAATTTTTGTATCAATAAAAAAACTATCCTTTAATATTTTTAGGCATCTATTGAATGACATTTACCAACTTATTTGGCAAAGAATGTTGAACCCAACCATTGGATATAGTATTCTCTTTCAATGTCTAATTATTTTGAAGATTTTAATTCCATGGGTGCAAATTATAACCTTCAAAAGTTTGGGATAAATTGAAGTTTTGTCCCCTCATACAATTCAATTGAGTTTGAATTCTTAACTTCTTGTATTATATAATCCTTACTCGGTGTTCATGAGTGTATTCGAAAAGTCTCTAGTAGGGAAAGGAATGTACATCATGAACTTTGTAGGCCATCAAAGTAAGTTATGGCCTAAAAGTAACCTAGCTAAGATATTTTCATTTTTACATACATAAATGGATTTAGACCCCTGCCTAAAATTTAAGAAACATCAAGTGAAAATGCTTGTCACATCTTTGAAGCTAATGTTGACAAAAAAAAATTGTCAACATATTTAAATGTATTTCATCCATTTTATATAGCTCCCACAAAAAGGTTAACAATCCATCTATGTACACTAGGTTTGTAAGGGATTAAATACTTATGTAGATGATGGGTGGTTTGAAAAGTATACTTCGTCCTATTAATATTATTGAAGAAGCTTTAAGAAAATTGTTTAGCACATCAATGGAAAGAAAATATTTTTTCTACAATCTACATGAATCAATGACACAAATATTTAGGAAGATTATAATTATTTATTATGATTTAAAAATAATAATCTCATTATCTTCATTTAGAACACTTATGAGGTTTAATTTTTCAATTGATATTGTCTATTGATATTTGATTGATTATTGATTATGAAAGAATATGTTGAGGCTAGCCCTTTAGTATTTCTATAACTGCTATGTAATCAATGAGTGCTTGAAAATTAGAAATTGTACTGCTTTAAACTTTCAATTACAAATCTAAAACAATATAATTTTTAAACAATTTTGTATTTCAAGCTTAATAATGTTATTTTTCAAAAAATGCGTCCATGAAGTTAATAATAGATCTCCATGTCTTTCATTTCTCATACCTTGATTTGGATCTCAAACCACTTATAAAGATTGTTCATGGTATAATTCTTTGCACACAACCATGTGTTTAAATCCAATGTGGTTTTATAAAATTATTAGAATTTTTCCAAAACCATTGGGAATTATATATGACAACAAGGCACATGTATAACATGCCATTTTTGCAGTGACAAGTGCACACATATCTAAACTGGTTCAAAATCACTTTTGAAAATTTTCCCTCATACCTAATACTTATTTAACCCCTAAATGCCTAATCAACCATTTTGTGGTCACTATCCAACTTCATGGACTATTTGAATATCAAAAATATAATTTTCTTAAAATTTTTATATTTTTTCATGTAGTTAAGTTATCTTTCTATAGCTAAAAGAAAACTTTTGGTTTGGACAAAAATCCACCTTGGGTGATTTTTCAAAGTCAACACTCCAATAAATGCTCATTGCAGATTGAGGAGTGGGAGAGAAACATAGACAATTAGAGTCCATTCTAAGAAAAAAGTCCATGGGTGTACAAGTGCGTAGGGGGCTAATTGGAGCATATAGTGAATGCACATGGTCAATTGAAATTTTTGTTTTTCTAATATACCTCACTTGATTGCAAGGCTCTAAAAACAATCTTCCATTGCCCTAATCCTTGTAAAAATTAGCATTGTCAACTATTCATAATTGCATTTGGTCAAAAAAGACTTCTTCTTTTGTGCAAATTTGAGAATGAGAAACAAGAATCATTACGTTTCCAAATTTTTTTTCCTTTCCTTTCTTTTCTTTCCTTCTTTCTTTCTCAAATTGAACTTTGATTGATGATATCTTATTCAAAGTTTTGAAACTTTGAGGGTTTAGTAGCTTGATAGTGATGAACAATATTATATGGTTAATTTTTTCAAAAAACAATTCTAGAAAAATTTATACATACATTTCAAAAACAATTGTTTTAGAGGTGATTTGGAATGAAGCCCCCTGTCTAGTATGTAGGGACTAATTAAAGCACTTAAAAAAATTATTTTTTACTTTTGATATCACTCCATATAAACATTATGATCATTTAACCCCTAAACGTCCAAAGTCTTCTCCATAATTGATGATTTGCAAAAATCTATCAAAAAACATTATTTAGAAGAATTGTTTTGGAATTCACATACAAATAAAAGTTGTAAATTTCGAGTTATAGATTCCATCCATATGGTTAGAATCACCATTGCTATCACCAATATATATTTTTTTGATAAATTTTGAAAGAGAAATTTCATAATTCTTTCTAAATTCAATTACAAGCAAAATATTATAATTTTTTGAGTAAAATTTGTTGGAATGCATTTGAAATGAGTTTTTTTTGACATGGTGATTTTTTGAAATTTTTTTATTATCAAAATCTATGTCCTCATTTTTGCAAATTTAGTTTTAAACTAGAGTCAATATCTGGGCTTGGTCAACCACTTGACATTTTTCTACACTTGTAATTTAAAAAAATAATGTACTCTAGTAACACCAAATCCAACCATTTGATAGGACAACAACTTGATAAAATATCTCGACAAATTAAGATGACTTTCATCCAAACATAATTAGAAAGAATTAAGAATTTCAATCTGTTCATTGTTCAAAAATTGGGCATTAGAGTGCTTAGGGGTTAAATGCATTGTTTGATGATCATCAATTTTTTGTAACAAATACATCCTAAGGATATGTGTACAATTAAGTTAATTACAAAATGTTTCATATACAAACAATAGTATATGTATTTCAAACAAAAGATCATGCATTTCACAACTTCATACTACAATCCCGGAGCACTAATGGATTAAACTCTAAACGCTTGACACATCCATTCATTGAATGATGAGTAATGAGTTTCCAACAATGTTTGTTTGTCTTAATAATTTCTCATTCTTCCAAAGTAATATTTAATTTATAATTAATTTTTAAAAACAACAACAAATGAACCATTTCCATTAAAAAAAAGAGTACATCAAACCAAAAGACTTAGTCTCCGAAGGGTTCAAAGACAACCTTCTTCTTTTGTAACTAATTTGATGAAATCAAGATAAATAATATATTCGTACCATGATACAAGCAAAAATGTGCAAAGTTTTAGAAAAGAATTCAAGCTTTAAACGGTTAAATGCCAGGCTATTTTTTGCTTCAGAGAAATAATGCAGCATTCGGTATAAATAGATAGAGTTTGCCCTTTTAAAGTTTGAACTGTAGCCAGTAAACTGCGTCTCCAACAAATATGGCTCCATAATTCAATGCGTGTCAAAAAAAAGAATCCCTCTTCATAATGACCTTCTTAATGGCAATTGACCACTTGCCTCGGTCACTGGTTGCGAGTTTGCGGTGCATCTTTACAAGATCCTCAGTTTTGGAACTCAAGGTCGCCAAGTTACATTGGATACTCTCCTCCTCGAAAAAAGCTCCATAGAAATTGCAAACACTTATGAATCACAGCACGAGATAAGCTCGATTTTTTTGGAGAGAAAGCAATTGATGCTGTGGAGGGAGAAATCATATTGTGGTTCTGGCTTTTCACTTACCACTTTACCAGTATAAGTAATTGTAATACTGCATCAGGAAGGAGAGGAACTAAAAAATTTGGAACTGAAAATCTTCATACTTCAAGTAAATCCTTCACTAGTCTTGTAAAAACTAACAAAAAATATTCATACTTCGTCTCTTTCGGGCCAGTTCTAATCCTTATATGCTTAATAAGGGCTCCTTCTCTTGTTTCAAAAAGAAAAGAGAAACCCCTCCCGAGTTGCGACATGAGGAAATCGGGGGAGGGGGGCCAAAATGGAACAAAAGTTACCGTACTCACCTTCGTGTTGCGTGTCTGCGAGAATTTGGGGTCCCGCCCATTTGCGGCTTTCCAGTTGGCTGGCCTTAAAAGCCATGCCGAGCAAAGCGGACCAATTCGCAACAGTTGTTGCTCTGAGATGAACGCCAGGAAAGAGTCCAACAAGCTTTGCTGTTCATGAGATGTGGGGTGCCCCCAACAATCACGGTCGTCTATCCAGGTCGAAACGGGGCCCGCTCCCGCCGATTGCAGCACGAATTTGAACTGTTGATCATCTTCTTGGCATGTAGTGGCGGGCATCATCATGCAAGCTCTTGACGCTTGCACGCCTGCGAATGTTGACGTTGACAGAGTTCCTTGCGGAGTTGGGTTTGTGATGGTCGGTTCTAGTGGAGGTGCGCTCAAGTCCAAACAGGTGGGCGGCGAGGTCGGTGAGGATTGCGCATCTGGTGACCGATCACGGTTGCAGTAGGCAGGTTGTGGAACAAAGTGTCATTTAGTAATGAGTTCTTGAGGAGACGCTGGATCGAATTGGCGAAGTTTTGATGACTTGCGCGAGTATTGTAGCTAGCTCATTGCTCCATTGGCTGCGGCTTCTCCAGCCTTCAAAGTGGATATTGGTGAGAGTCTACTTCAATCCTGCATTTTGAATTAGTGATGCTCTGTTTTCCATATCAGTCGAACTGTGCTCTGTTTTCCCTGTGAGTCAAATTCTGTTCCTTTTCCAAATTCGAGCTCAGTATTCGTTTGCAATGAAAAAGATGTTATTGCTTCTGGGTTTGCTTTCCCTCAATGGCGAGATTAACTCACAGCAGAATTTGAAATAATCAGGTGAGTTGGGAAAAGCATTCGTCGATGTCAAGAAGTGCAGAGCGTGCATGTAGATAGCATACCTTAGACGACGATGATGCACTTGATGGTCAATAGTCGGCACATGCTGGCCAAGAAGACGACCTCGGGTAATGAGACACTCAACGAATGTCTCGCCAGCTTTACTTTGGACAACGAGGAGTCGGATCTTTATAAGTCGCAACAGATCCTTAGCAACGCGCCACGACAAAGCTGTCAATGTCCAAACCCAGACATTTTGCCCTCTCCCAGAAACTATGGCGAGGATTTTGAGCATGTCGCATATTCAGCGAATGGCGATGGCGACGGCAGCGACAGAAGATTGAGGAAGAAACCCCTTGGTGGAAACAGGGGACATCGCCGCTCGGCACCCCTGGATGCTCTGCAGATGGACACCATTTGCCTTGGACCTACCTTGACGTCTTCTTTAGCCTTCAAGGAACCCCGAAACACTTCTCCCATGCCTGCGAAGCTTTCGGCCGATGATTCCACAGGAAAATTTGCGTACATATCCCTGGATGGGCGCCTCATCAATGCCAACCTCGCCACCAGCGTGACCGCTGTTGGGGGCAAGCTCAGAGATGAGGAAGCGCGAGCTTGGGAAGATTTCGTTCCCGTGCAGCTGGTTCTGATCGTTGCGGTAGCCGCTGCGGTCTTTGCTGCGGCGAAGCACAGGAAGATAAATGAAATTGATAGACTTCTCAAGACCGTCGAGAATCGGGTACTCCGCAATCGCGAGCACTGCATGTCCCGCATTTTAGCTGCCATTGCTTCTTTTGTCAACATCATCATGTCGTCCTTGCATACATTCTTCTGGACGTTGGTAACGACACTGGGAATCTCTTCATTGTGGACGCTAAGGTGGACCATAGTGAAAGGTAGACTAAAACTTCTTCCCTATATGACGTGCTCACAGGAGAAAGAGCTCATCTCTCTCAGCCAAGAACTAAATGAGATTTGCAAGCTAAACAATACGAATGCTAGTCACCTCTGCAGAGATCATCTTGAACCCTTTTCTGGTAGTCCTAAGACACCAACAACACAGAAGAAAGTCGGGCGCAACTTCAACGGGGACAACGGTAGTGGGAAGCTAGACCTTCAAGAAGGTTGGAGCTCCTCAAAGTGTGTGGCTCAAACCGTCGTGGAGAGCTCTATTGATATGTTCAGCATTACTACTTCCTCGATAAGCGATGAAGTGAGAGCTAAGGAGGAATCCAAATGGTATGTTAACCCCATGGTGGAATACTCCCAGGACTCCGACGACAGCTTCACTACGCCTGAGCGTTGTAATTCTCTATTTCCGACTTGCAATCCTGCTGTGCAAGGCTCAATTGAACGGACGGTTTCAAGGTCGTCTTTTGGCAACGGGGAGACGGATATTTCCACAGGGCTTCTTCCGCCCAGCCTTTCTCCTTCCGATTTCGACAGCTATCTTCTTAATGAAGCGCAGGCAAGAATTAAAAAATATGAATTTTTTTCTATCCTGTTTTTATTTGTCTTTTTGTTATGTTAACTGCGTAGTACTTCACGTCTATGCATAGTCTTTTTACTGAGGATATAGATTCCGGTTCCTTCCGAAGGTTGGTCAACTAAATGCTGAGTGTCAAAGTTTCTCAGGAATATTATGAATGAATCTCTACAGTAGAAGTTGCAGAATACTGTCTGGAAGTTCGGATTCCTTCGATCATATTTTTCTTTATCGTCCCCTTGGCTGAATCATTGAAGATTTGTTTGAACAAGTGATCATTCCGTGATACGCAGGGTTCTAGAGGTTGTAATGACATATCAAAAATTGAAGAAAATATAGTGGCTTGGAGGCAATACCTGGAGAGAAATCATGGTGCTGAAGCGGTTTTTGAAGGAGATGAAGCTAAGAGCCCAAACAAGTTGAAGTTGAGTGATGAGGAAGATGTTACCGACTTGGCAAAACAACAGTCAAAAGAGGTCGAAATCGCAGACTTGAAGAGGGGCCAAAAGGTTAGAATATTTTCTGGTTAAAGTGACTACAGACAAAAAAGAAACAACTGATATGAGTCCTTGTTGCATGAATAAACATCCACTTGTGTGTCAGTCCAGAGTTTATCCCTGCTTGTCTCAGCTAGAAAACACCTGTATAAACGGGTTGCTTTTTGAATATACCAGTACTTGGACTCGATTTTTGGATCTAAACGCAACTGAAATGTCATGCACAGAATCTGGAAAGAAAAATTAGCAAAAGTGAGTAGAAGATAATAACCAGTGTTAAACTTTGTGTGCCCTGCTTATAGATATGAATCACCAAGTAAATAGCATAAATAATACAAATGCACAAGACAGGTAGAACGAGAGGGATATGGTAATGCTGAGGGAGCAATGACAATGCAAAGACTATTGTCTAACAAATTTCTGGTGGCAGGTCTTACTTGAAGCCAAAAACAGAGAAATAGAGGAACTGAGAGAAGTCCTCAAAAGCCGCGATGCTGAACTCGAGAAGCTTCTTGCTGTTGCTGAAACCACCAGAACCGCTAATGCAGATGTAAGTTTCTAACCCGGCCGTTAACTGCTCGTCTTCAAGAGCGATTTTTTTGTCACTGATTCCGTACGATGTTTCCTATTCAGAAACAGCTTGTGATCTCTGACAGACTCAACTGAGGAAAGGTGTCAGACAATGACTTCAAGTTGTGGATATGTGGTCACCAGAGGATAGCGATACTGGAAGAGCTTTGCAGGGACAAGGACTCTACTATTTTTGATCTGAAGCAGGATATTCAATCTCTTGAGTGGAAGGTACTTCTTTGCTCCCTAGTATTTTCATCTCCAGAATATCGTTGTTGGAGCCATGCGCCTGAGTTAACTTTGAACATCACATTGTTTCAAAACTGCAGGTGCAAAAGTCTCCAACTGTTTTGCGAGGTCGGCGGTATTCCGCACCTTTCATTCATTCCTCGAGCAGTGACCGTGGTACTTCACAGAAGCAAAGATTCTCTGACAAGTGTAATCTAGCATCGGACCCTAATAGTAATCATGTCCTTCAACACAGAGGACGTTTTAAGAAAGGAGTCCCAAGCAACACGGGTCACTTGCCTCACTTAAACCCTCAAAGGCTTGAGGATCTTGCGGATGATGGAAGGTCAGAGCACGGATATGATCAAGAGCCTTCTCTGGATTACTCGTTTCTACTTGGGTCACCAAATGGAGACGATTGTTCTGTAAACTCACTCGTATATTCTGAATCTGAGGTCGGTCGCCGTTTTGGAAGCGAAGAGAGTGGCTCGTTGGATGATTCAAGGTCCAAGGATCATTTTTCTGGGATGAAAGGCCCCTTGAACAATTGGACGTTCCCAAAACACAATTCGATGTCATCTGGTAAGAAACACTCACATACAGAGAAAGATTAGGTGTAGATATTATTATAGTTTTCGTGCCAGTTGGATCCTTTGATTCGGCATCAATTAATAGAATGCTTCTGATATTCATCTGAAAACAGATTTTCGAAGAGCCTCAACGTCATTCGAGAGTAGTGCCCGCAGCTTCACTCGAAGTCAGAGCTGCAAAAACAACACATCTGCGGAGGAAAGCGCTTTCAAACCTTTGCATAGAAACCTATCCGACGAGATGAAGAAGGTGATGAAGAACCCGAATAACCCTGGGAGCAGTCCACAGACCAGAAACTTGAAGGACTTGGGGTCCGCAGTTGTACAACACTTTAGGTCATCGTCATTGAACAGGAATTTCAAATCCAATAACCCTTCTACTTACGAAACATCTGGAGGATTGGGATACAATGGATCATCACAAAGCCACAAAAATTCTGCAACGAAACGGAAGCAGTGGGTGTGAAAAACAATACGGTTTGCCATCGGTGCAATTCCTTTTAGTTTCGTTGGTGTTGAACGCGTGAACTCTGCTCATGTAAGCCATGTACATATTCTTAGAGGGATTATGTCAATTAATCCGTAGTCCTTTTTTGTGGTAGAGCCTTTGCTATGGAGGGCCTCGCTCCTTTCCTGGAAGCATCTAAAGAAAAGCACTCCGCAGGAAGTAATCATTCTTTTACATCGACACAGTACATGTATAGTTGATGCTGAAGTGAAGAATCGACAGTAAATTATATTTAGATTAAAAGAACGTATGGATTCCGCAGTAGTGTGCAACGCGATTGAATAGAGTATTGAGTATCTCTATGTTACAGTATTCATTTTATTAAAAGGTCAAGCACTTCCATTTTTTTCAACCTAACGACTCTGGTTGTCTGCAATTGATCAATTTCAAGGAATAGTACCATACAGTGAAAGAAGTACCATTATCAAGAGCACAACGGTGATTTTCCTTCGCTAGTTACGATAACACCAATTCCTGAACGGTAACCTACGGCTACCTGCCAAACCTCATCAGAGAACCGAATAAAGTCACTTCTATCGAGTACATAGAAGAGAATTGTAGCAATATCCCTGGGAGTAACAAGAATCACGAGGTACAAACGTCTGAAATGCGAGGAGACATTTGCTGCCAACACAAGACATACATATCGGAACAGATAGATAACGACCGAAGACCATGATCCTGCAGAAAATTCAAACATCAATCTGTTTTGAGAAATCGAAGCAGCATTAGTGTAGTAGTTTATATTAAGTATAGATGTAAACACGATAAACATTAATCAATAGAAATACTATCAAGTCCCTCAATACTACGAAATCTCTCATCACACATGTGCTTGAGGTTCTAATGTTTCACTAAGTGGCTAGCCTACCGTAATAGACTCCATACCGGACCCCAACACTACCAATTACCTTCCATTCAGACGTTGTATAATGTAATTTGTACAAAATCACCTCATACTGCCATTATTGTCTCTCTATTTGTCAACCGTTTAAAGGAACACCACAGATTCGGATGATTTGAGATGTACCTCCTGGACGCAGTCTTGGCTATTCTTAGTACACTGCACGTAAACAGACGTCGAACGACTTGACAACCTGACGACCCGCTCCCAAGCAATACCACGCGTGTCTGAAATTCACTATATACAGAGGTTGGCAAGGTTGATCATACACCGCGTATGGTTGTCGTTGATTCTATGTCGTTGGCGAGGTCGCTTGATTGGCCTTGTTTGCCACTTCAAACTGAGCGGCGTACTTGCTATGTTTATTCATGACATCTCTTTCAGGTGGACTATTCAAAAATGCATTGTTGCTCCGTTGCCACCTGCGACCATTCCCAAGAAATCATTGCCAGTGCACAAAAAATCAAGAACCTGAAAGCTGATAATAAAAGGTTAACAGAACAATCAGAAAATTTTCAAAAACAAGTACAGATTCACTTTAAACTAATGATACCTTCTAATTCTCTACGAGATTAGACATCAGAATTTTTTTTAAATGAAATAAAATCTCAAATGAATGTATGGAGAGTACCAATCTGGACTCATTGAAACTGGCATTTCCATTTCTTCGACAATGATCCTCGGAATGTCAATGTTAGCCGTCCCGCTACCCTGCTCAACAAAATCGTGAGAGCCCGTGAATATAAAACATGAAATTGAGGTCCAAAGATCATAATGAAATAAATCTGAAGAAATTCTGCTAGCTGTCAAACTGGAAATGTACGAGTGAGTCATTTATCTGAAGTTCATCTTCATCGACTCAACCTTAGACGAAGCAAGTAGATATTTAGACGAAAATGTAGATATTTAGCTCTATTACTAAGTACTTTCAAATGTGGAAATGTACCGTCTCAGACTGACTGGCATCCTTCTGTGCCGATGCCTCCGTCAAGTGTTCCTCCATAGCTGATTGCCTTTTCCGCCAATACTCTTCGATCTCCTCCTTCGTTAGCGAGGTCTTGCTCCGGTTCATCACTACACGTGATTTCTCCAAGTACTTAGAATTCCAAAATTCTCCAAAATTGCAAAAAGAGAACCATAAATGCTCACTAATCTACCCGGCTTGCGTTGTCTCTCATCAAGGTCCTTTAATTGTGGCAATAAGAAAGTAGATCTCCGCTCCTACACTACCCAGACTAAGAACTTCGTTCCACTCGCATGCATGTCGTCCTCAACACAATAACGGACCTCACGAGACTTAAAGATGTATCACTAAATTATCTTGCTCCGACTTATCACTACACAAAATTTCTCGAAGCACTTAGAACTTCCTCTCGAAAAAGGCAAAAATATAACCAAGGACGTTTGCTGCTAGCAAGCTAACTAACCGGCTTGCGTTTTCTCAACAAGATTCTTCAATTGTGACACTAACAGGATGGATCTATACTCCTACACTGACCAGACTAAGAGCTTCGTCCTACTGATATGTCGCAGATCAACACACTAACCGACCTTGCTAAACATATATTCTCACACAAGATTTAAGATGTACAACTAAATTACATAGATCCAACACAGAACAACGCAGTGAGCGAAAATAATGTCTTAAACTTTTCTCTTTCTCAACATGATCTCTTAATTCTAACACGGTCTCTTAATTCTAACACAAAGCAAATGACATAGAGAATCGCTACTCCTCCCTTACCAGACTTACGACCTTCACTCCGCCGACATGCATGTCGCACCTCAAAATAGTCACTGATCTTCCCACACATGTAGATTCTAATATGAGTCTTAAGACATACAACTGAATTGCACAGATCCGACACATGCAGAGTGCAAATGTCTTACACTGCTCGTCGTTAAAGGGTTTTTTGTTCCATCCTGCCATCAAAGACCCCATGGCTGCTTGAAGATCCTGAACAAACAAACACACGTGAACCGCTTGTTCTACAACAAACAATCTCCACTCGCAATTACTCCCCGCACAACCGCTTCAAACGCCACCAGAACCTAGTACGTCTTCAACTCCAGTACTGTACTCCTCTCCGCCTAAAGATCACAAGAGATTCGGTACCCGAGCATTTCCCGCCAGTTGTGCAGGAGTAGATGCCGGCAGGTGCATCCAGTTGTATGACGTGGACTGAGCCTGCGTTTTCCAAGCTCGCAAAGTTAATAAGTTCGGATTAGGTAGAACTTCTTCCTCAACCGCAGGAAACCATTAAAAAGATTCCTCCGACGAGCTTTGCGCCTCACTGACTCAAATCCGCAATAGAAACTCCGTCAACTTGCCGATTTTCGGCTCTTGTTCTGCGAAAATGCATAAAGTGGTGCTGGCGATGGCGTGCTGAATGTACTCTTGCAGATCATTTCTAATTTAGATTCCAAGGATGCAGAAAAGTAAGCTCCGCGTTCACGGGGACAAGTGGAGGGGGAAGAAGCCGCAGTGGCATAGTATGTGAAACGGGGAAGAAGATGGGAGGCGCCTTGGGAACTGCGGTTCCCGAAGGAAGCGGGAGATTATTTTGAATGTCTACCATTGGGTGTTTTTTTTTATGGCGATTTGGTGCAAAATTGCACCAAATTTTTTGGCCTGGCACCACACCTATGGAATAAAGAATAAAATAAAAACACCCCTGTAAATTTCCAGAAAACTTCAAATTAAAAAAAAAATCTTGGATGAAATTGCCAAATTGTGGATGAAAATAGAACTATGGATATGTGATATGTGCTAGTGTGATGTTTTCTATTCATTATGTGGATGATTGTTGAAATTTGGAGCACCACGATTATATTTAATATCACCACTATGGCACTTCATGGAAAGTGAAAAATGAAAATCCTATCTACCAAGATATTTGTGGATGTGAGATGCCTTTTATTTAGTGTTCAAAATTCATTCAATTAGTACATATGGTACTAGAGAGGGTTTGCATATGGTATTGTGAGTTCTACTCATACTAATTGAATGAATTTTGAATGATGAGGCATAAGTAAAGGTGAATAGTGACATTTTTTGGTCATTTTGGAGGAGCATTGCTAGTCAATGATTTTTTTTCTATCTTTCTATCTTCCTACTTGTCCATATTGGTTATTTTTGTCTTGCACAATCAATGCAAGAAGTTCATAAACAAAAACTACTATACAATACAGGAATGTAGCCTACATATAACACAATTGTTAAAATATCAATAGTAATGAATATTCCAAAGTATTCCATAAGTAAGCTATCCATAATAGCTATAGTTGCACCTAAATTCAATCCTGAAGCATTTCAACGTCCATTTTTTGGACAATGAACAAATTTAGATTCTTGTTTTTGTCTCATTCCTACTTGGATGAAAGTCATCCTAATTTTGGATGATACTTGATTAAGTTCTTGTCTTATCTAATGGTTGGATTTGGTGTTACTAGAGTACATATTTTTCTAAAATTACAAATGTGGAAGTGTGTCAATTGGTCAAATTGTATTGACTCCAGTTCAAAACTTGATTTGCAAAAATGAGGTCATAGATGTAAAGAATACAAAAATTTCAAAAAATCATCATGTCAAGAGAATCTCATTGCAAATCCAATCCAAAAAATATTACTCAAAAAATGGTAATAATTTGCTTGTAATTGAATTTAGAAGGAATTTTGAAATTTCCCTTTCACAATTTATAGAAAATTATTGGTAATAGATAAAACTTAAAATCTACAACTTTTCTTTAAATATCACTTCCAAAATATTCTTCCAAATTATACTTTATAATGGGTTTTTTTTCAAATCATCAATTTCGGAGAAGACTCCAAACGTTTAGGGGTTAAGAGCTATATGAAAATTTAGTGACTTGTTAGTGGCTACAAGAACTTTGAAGTTTGTCGGAGTAGCATATTAGTAAACTCACAGATTTTTATAATATCAAGATTAGATATCAATCACGATAAGCTTCACTTGGCTAAATGCCTATGATCTTTCTACTTTGAACAGAAATGAGATTGTCTACTGTCACTTGTCACTTCTAGCAGTGATTTACAACCCCCTCCCATTATTGCAATTGCAAGAAATTCATACACAGCGATCTCAACAAATTTGGTCTCGACAGATTTAGCTCCCCTATACAAAGATCTCTCCACTGCTCCATGGTTCTACCAAAATACACCTCCTAAATATTTCAAAATGCTTGAAGTGAAGCGAATTTAAACGTCAATAACTGGAGTTCGGGGTTCAGTTGCTAACCTCACTGGTCAACCTGAATAAGCTTAGGTTCGGTATCAGACAGGAAATGAGAGCCGTGATTATGCACTCCCACAAAAAGAGAAGTGGGTTACCAATATTACGGTACACGATCAACCTCAATCCTTCCCACTCTTGATGGTATTTAGAAGTATCTTCATCCGAGCAAGTTGATTTTGTAATCTCGTTAATTCAGGGACGGGAGCATTGTCTCGCACTTTAGTCCCCCAACACAAAAATGTTTTTTCTTCTTTGATCCACCCCATGTGGTTACTGATTTTTGAGCAAAGTCCTTGCGAAGTGTGAATAGCAGCCTCCAATTCGGCAAATTGTTTCTCAAGCTTTGTTTCAGAGCTTTTCATGGGTGCAATGGAGGGTGCAAACTCGTCGGGCAAATTTGCCTTGTTTTCCTCTTCCGGCGGATGCAATTTTGTTTCCAATCCATGGCTGCCTGTAAAAGTATCCAAGAGCAATTCAGCAATGTTTCTGGGGTCTGTATTCTTTTGGCAACACTGCAAAGCATAGCTTTCCACGCCTCACTTCACACTTGCTTGAAGTCTCACAAATTCGTCTCATTCCTCACTACTTGCTGCGTTCTTAACTTTCAGCGCATTATATCTCTTCAAATTTTCATTATCCTGTGAGGTGAGTTACAGTATGATACAAACATAAATATACCGTAGAAACACAAACACAGCATAACACCTTCAGATTTTTCAGTCAAAAGGTTATCCGAAGTTGATGGGAGAACTTACCTATATCATCTACATGTTCAATTGCAGCGGGAGTAATGATGGGAGGCTCAATCTGAAACAATTTTACCACCGCAGAAACCATCTGCCTTGCAGCTTTGATTTCAGCTTTGCAAATCTCCCGCAAGTCCTCCAGCTCTTGTCTAGTTCCTCCGATCTCAACCTGCAAGCATTCCCATCACGAGTTCAAGCAAAAAGTCCCGCTGTTAATGCGGAGAAGAGTCCAATTGCAGTCTATGACTTATGTTTTGTGTGAAGGAGGCACCACAACGAATGAAAAAGGTGAAAATTCAGGTCCTCCAACTACAGATGAAATCATAACAATGTTGTGCTGGAGACTTCGAAGCTCTGCTTCACATGCATTTTCAAAACTCTGTATCATTTTGATTAGGCCTTCAGATCTCAAAACTGTAGCAGGTTTGAATCAAAAGGCCGTATGAAGTAACATACCGGTTCCCCAACACCAAGACGGAAGCTATCCATTAACCAGTTTCCCAAGCCAAAATCCGTCTCAGCATCATGTCCACGTTCAATCAAGCATACTTCAAGATCACATCCGCTTCTGCTGGTAATGTTGGGTAATGTATCTACAGGCCTTTTCGTTCTCTTCCGGGCTACGTCAGTGTCCATTGCGTCGCTTGCGGAGCCCGCTCTAAGCTCAGGGTGCTGGCTGTCAAAACAGGGAGCTCGAATCGGCTCGTTCCTCACTACTTGAATCCCCTCAATTCGCATCTGAAATGTTTGATGCAGAACAAACAATATGAAATGAATTACGCCATTCGATTTTGTTCCGTTACACAAGCCAAAAATAATCCAAATAAAACGTCAATTACAACTTGATCAAGCTGGAAACCAGGAGATTTTCGAGGGAGGGATTACGTGAATACAATGTGAGAAAATGAAAAAAAAATGGGGTTCACAATCATGTAACGAAGATACGATATCTTTAATCAAGGTAGATTGACTAATATAATGAGGTGCTCACCATTAGATTTTGCACAGGGTGTGAAATCCTTTCCACGTCTCTCGTTGAATTATCTGAAATCACCTTGGTCCCCCGACCAACAAATTGCATCTTTCGGAATGTAGCGTACCAACCAACAGCATCCCTTGCATCCCCAAACTCTCGGTTCGAGGGATTCCCGCTTGAATCAGCCGCAACTTTAACACCCTCAAGAGAAAAGAGCCAATCTAGAAATTGGATATCTAGATCAACAATACCGAACATATCCACCGGCCATACACTATCGTTACTGGTGAGCATAGCAGCGACACCTGCACCTGCATCCGAAGGTTGCCGTCATTGATCGTCATTGGCAAGAAAAGCATGTTGTGAACCTGACATGTACACACTCCCAACACTCTCGGGTTCGAAACTACATCACAGCCTAGTAAATCCACCCACCAACATTGCTGAGGACTTTGCCCTATTTCTCGAAGTTATCACGAGCACAGAAGCTAGTAAAACAGGTTCTCCAGAAAGGGACTGGAGCCGCGAGTAAGCAATATATGGGAAGGATGCATTCAACCTTGAAGTCTCGTGCTCGAATAATGCAAGAAAACCTCTGCTAAAAAATGAGAATAGAATACCTTTCGGTTCTGCTGGAGAAGGCCTTAGTATATTCGCCATAGGACCATTGGAGATGAATTTTATTAGCTTCTTGATATTGCGCCCTGGTACGCCTCCGGGTCCAACAAAATGATGCCTCTGCAGTAATGACTCAACCTGACACATACTTCCTCCTAACCTTACCCCCCCAATTTTCGCAATCACTTGCAGCTTGCAACTATCAATGTCTTGTCTATTATATGCTATAAGCGTCTCCACATTTATGTCCAGGAAAGGAGTTGTAGGGGAGCTGTAACCCTCATTTTCTCTCACTTTTCTTTCCACTGGTGTCATGCTGCCTCTCTCCTTCCCAATCCAAAGGACAGGATACAAATTATATGAGTCGGATGCACAGCTTGTCAGTTCCTCTAAACGTGGGTCCTCGGGTGGGTCCTTTCCAGCGCCATTTAGACGTTGCTTCTCCATACTAGACTCTCGGCTGGAACTAGTACTTGACATGATTGAACTGTCGGGGCTTCCTAAAATTGAATCACTGGATGAAACATGTTCTTTCGCTCCTTGCACAGACGGAGTTTCGCTTTGAAAAGCAACGGGTTCAGATTCAGCGCATTCGATCCTGATGTCTTTCCAGACGAGTTTGGAGGTGACCATTGCTGCCCCTGCCAATTCCTTATGACTGACGCTCAAGATAATATCCCAGCTTAGGAGCTTTGCCAAGGTTGGACCATCCTTGCTAACTCGGTTAGGAACTATCGCTAGTAACCTGAATTCAAGAGAGCTCACGCTCAATACCACCCCCGTATCAGCAGGCGCCATGTCCAGCAATTTTTTTGCACTATTTTCGTCAGAATTGATTTCAATCTCTTTACGAGCAATCGATTTGCTCATCTCGCAGATTGCCTCAACAGCCCTCCCAGCAAGTCGATACATTTTTAAAACAAATGTATATTGCTCCTGTGACATATGCGCAACACATTTTTTGCAAGAAAGTCCGAGTCGAACAATTCCTCCTGGAGGTAAGAATGTCATCAAAGGTTGCCCGTCGCCTGATAGCAACGCAGCTTCAATACCGAGGTCGGAAGTTTCAACACAGTACCATAATCTTGCCGCCCAATCGGTTTCAGTGGAAGCGCTTTTCTGAGCAGAGTCATCGAGATTTTCGGTTTCTAGTGCGATTGCTGCATTTGACGCTCGGAACACCCACCTTCAAAATAAAAACGAACATTAAGACATGATTGGCAGCAGCCTCTTTCCGGTGAGCTAGAAGTGGAAAATTATCTGTACCTTTGATGATTCGACTCCGCTGGCTGGCCCTTCCATATGCTGCTGCATGCAGGATCGTTGTCAAGGTTCAACACCCGGAAGCTCAGAAATGGACTATTTGCCATCGTGAAACCTGAAATATGGATTCGTATACCAGTAAAAGGTCCTCCTCTATCAGTTTCGTCCATCAATGCTCCATTTACAGGAATAGTAAGATCGAATTCTTTAAGAGTTAAATACACAGCATGCAATGATCTGTCTGGTAGTTTCACTGCAGATTCCAAAACAACTGACTCTGCAAAAAGTAAAGCAATCCGAAGGCACGTCGCTTCCTGGAGAATAATCTGTTGAACACAATAGAATGTCAGTTTACTTGTAATTTCCTACAGCACACAAGAACTCGAAAGTTCAATAAAAGTGCCCAATGAAATATTCCTTGTGGTTTAAAGTAGAAAGAATATCGGTTCCTAGTAGACGTGTATTTTTCACTACTCAGAAAGCTGACAGCGAAAGCATCGGCAATAACCACAAAGACATAAAGAGAAAAATATATACCCACACACAGAAAAATATTACAAAGTGGGTTTCTTATATTTCATCAAATGTTGCCACAAATGTAGCCACAAATGTGCATGCAAGATGACTTGAAAAAAAACTTTATTTCTCCACAACTTACCTTGAAAGGTTGGCATTGAACAACCAATTGTGAGGTCAAAGCAGGAGGTACAGGTGATGGTGTAACTCGAGAAGAGTACATGCATAGCATTGACGGTGTCTCTTGTCTGGACATTAGCCAGCTCTCAAAAGGATGAATTTTGGGCCATAACTTCTCACTAGCTGCAATGAAAAAGAAAACACTTAATGGCAAATACAATATCAAAGTTCATTCACGACAAGAATACAAACAAACATCCTCAGGTGAAGATCAATGTCCTTACCAAACGCAGGAACTGGAAGTTTGACATTCGGATGAGTAGTCCTAATGATTGGTCGCATGAGCGTGCATGAGGGTCGCACTGATATGTCTCTGCAGAATAACGTATCTGTTCAGATGTGAATAATAAAAACTTGGAATGTTCTAATCATTCACTGCAGATCAACCACGGACGCATGGCATGCCCAATTCGCACCAATCCCTGTGACTCGTAAAAAGAAGGCATCATATGAATTTTGCACAAAGAAATCGCAGAGGATATTAACTACAAATTACAAACCACAAAGTCGTGTAGAGGGGAAGCCCATGTTATGAACAGCCGTGATACTCAAAATAACTCAACGAAGAGGGTAGTCACTTTCAGCGGAGGGTTTATAAGTACCTGAGAAAGAGAGATCCTACCATAATCCGCGTCATAGCCCTGATACTTCTCTGCTCGACTATACTTGCCTGAAATTGTGGGATCAAACATGACAACGCGATCAGATAGGACTTGGCTGATCACCACTTCTATTCTTGGAAAGATAATGTCCTGGGACACATTCATCGTCAACTGAACTTCCAGGACGGAAACTACTAGAAATGTAGTTCTTGTCGAAACAAATCAAAGACCAATTTGCAAATTATTAAGCAAGACTTGCATCATCCCCAAAATGTGTAGGTTCCTGTATCAATCTCGAATATGAAATATCACTGCCAGACTAGAATCACACCGAAATGCACTTAGACTTACTCGAACATACTGGAAGTGCTCCATCAGAAATTCCAGCTGGAAATCTGTAACATCAGGTAAAGACTTTACACAGGAATAGCAATATGAAGATGAAGGTCACGCAGATGTCATTATTAAAGCACCACGGAAACTATTCAGATATCATAAAGCATAAACTTTGCAGATAGACTGAATGTGATCCTCATCCATGCTATTTCGAACTCGCTACGAATGACATGGTGAATGTGAATTTTGCGCGAGATGTTGGATCACTACTTTTCACCACTAATAGATAAAGGACTCCAAGGGCTCAAGTTTTTCGATTCAGACACCTCTAATCCTAGACCTCTAATTTCCACAATGTACACGAATTTAACCACAAATAGTAATCAGCAGCAGCTTATCCTTGTAGAATTCGTCAACGTGCCAAGACCAAATTTAGAAAGAAAATACTCTAAATTCTAATTTTTATTTATTTTTAATCACATCTACTCACAATACGTGCACAATCCATAATAGGTTCAGAAATCATTCACAATTAATTAAACTATGCTTAACACAGAAATCCAGTGACCTGTCTCGAAAACATACAGGTCTGACTAATTTGCTACGATTGTCTAATAAGAGTCGCTTGAATTCAGAACGATGAAAAAAAATGGCACTTTTTACAGAGAATACAGCAGCAAGCTTACCAACATCCTTGATACTCAAAAACATGTAATCGACTTTCAAGCCAAAAACTGTTCGACCTGCTTCGTCCGCAGACTGCAAAAACACCAAGACACTTGGTAAATGATCAATTTAATTTCCTTGAGCATCCACCTTCGGTATGTGTTAAACTAAAAGTCTGGGGTGAGCAGTAGCGTGAAGGTAAGTGTTCTTCTCATTTCATGGATGAAAGACTTACAATATTCATGAACTGAGAAGGACACTTACGTTCCCCCTTATGAAACCTCGCCACATGAAGGGATGTAATATGAGGACATAGAAAGCAGCAACTTACCTTAAAACTCCGTACGTTCGCCTCTTCGCGGTTCAAACAGATTGTCATACCAGTCAGAAATCGTAGCAAAGCCTGCAGACCTACATGTCAGAGAACAATGTCAGATTTCTCCCCATTGTAATCTTTGGAGATCTGTCGAGTCTGGGTGATGATGCTCAGGGTTTTGCTTGTCACTTATTATAGAAAGCAAAATATCAGCTAATGCTACTGAGTTCAACAATAGAGGCATTGAAGAAAAGAAATCAAATTTACCTGATTCACTTAATCGGGAAGACAAGATTTCTGGAACGTGCATTTGCAACTCGAGTCCAAAAGGGAGATTCATATCTGTTCTTTGAATCGTAATCTGCAAGTATTCAATTAAATACTGAGATTTTGCACAACATTAAAAAAACTCCTTTTATGGAGAGGGGATGAAGAAAGATCCAGTGCTAAAAAGAAAAGGAGCTAAAACTATCACATATCTTCCAAAGAATCTGTTGCAAGCTGCTGTAGAGGTTTTAAAGAATCTTACAAACGCACATCCTGACACATTGTCCAGTATCCGCTCTCCTCTCCGCATTCTCTCCCTCTCGTGATCCCAAGAGGAGTTCACCGGATTATTGCTTCTCAAGTGATCAGATGTAGGTGGAAGCAAGTCAAGAGACAGAGACTCCCAAACAAGTTTCTGAATCAAACGAGGCAACAAAACATTTTAACAGTAAGGTAGGTGCATCAGCAAGCTGTTGTCAAAAAGTGCTCAATTGCAAACAGAACTGATGCTTGGTAATATAATCTTCACTAAGCGTACATAGGAGAGAAATTGCAGCAAAAGAGAAAGCTATGCACCTCGCAATGAAAGTGTTCAGTCAGTCATTCTAGATAAATCACCTTGAAGACATAAATTGCTCCTCTGTTCATAGAAAAATCCCTTGCTTGACTGAGCGGAACAATCTGGTCATCCAATCAAGTCAGATTCAGCGAGAAGAAACCAAAAAATCATCAAGTCTTTCGAATAATCACATCTCGAGTACGCGTACTTTGCGGCACACATTGCTGTCCCCATACCCACGAAAAAGCTTATCACAGACGAATTACGCAGCCAGAATCACCTGCCATTTTTCATCGGTGGTGTATAATTCCAGATTTGTTATAGTAATCGAGGCCACTTCGGGAGTTCTACAAGGAACAAAAGAAATCTCAGCTCTCATATCCATTAGCATTGACATCATTGAGCAAAGTCTTTAATGCTGCTGGTAAAGACCCAAAGAGCCGGGTGTACAAACACATGATACCCCGAGTAACTCCCCTTGTGCCATATTCGTCACATTTAGATTATTACAGATACACTATTACCAATAAATCCAGAGTACCACTTTATGAAATACTTGGATAAGACACATATCTTCAAGGAAAGAAAAATCTCAAAGCCTCTCACTTTGTAGCCGTCCCTTCACGAGGCGTTCCTCCCTTCGTTTCAAGCATAACGTGAACCCTTCCTATCCTTATTGTCATTCCATCTGCAAGCTGGAGACGAACGAGGCATAAGGTACACTGGTGGTCTTACATAACCCCGACAACTTCTATATCTTCACCACAACACCAAGAAATGTCACAAGGCACAAAATGCTATGTATACATAAAGAGCTCCGCTCATTCAAATAAAATAGCAAAGACTTTTACATTTAAAAAATATTGATGTTCATGTCTACTTGAGGCGCTGCACTAAGAAGATATTTCGAAAGATGATCACCTTGTCAGAGTACCCATAGCCATATCCATCACCAGAAGCATCTGAGGCTAAGTTCCTGCAGAAAATCGTCATTGCAATAATTAAACCTGTTCCAAAGAAATAGATTCAAGATTGTGATATCGTTGAACTGATAAGAGACTCAAGGTGTAGTATAGATTTTTACCCTGGAATGTAGCCAAGATCACTGTATAACTGTTCGGATATTACCAGATCCAGCACGTCAATGTCAACAACAATCGGCTCTCTATGCACATTCGTGATGGACGCGACCTGCGGCGCCAATCACACCACAAATCACCAGCAATAGCGTCAAAGCAGAATAAATTAAAAAATGAGAACCACAATAAGAAGTATTCATAGTAGCTCGTCATCCTAGTAATAAGAATGAAACAGTGCCTTCAACTCGTAGAACAAATTGAAAAAGAAATTTAAATCACTCATTCAATCCTTTCTATACTGGTCCGACCACTGCATGCATGGTCAATGCCAACCAGTCTAAGAATCCCATCTGACGTTAAGTTGCTATATGTTCACTTTACTCGTAGACATATCGTGTTAACTGATTAGAACGCTTGGACCCGGATTCTGGAAACACACCCTTAGCTCCAGATTGCGAATCCGAGCCTCAGAAATCCTTAGAGTTGGCGGTAACCCTAAGCTCGCATGAAGAGCATCGCCATCGACATCTGACAAAATTCACCAAATCAACCTTGATCTTAGATTGGAGCCTTCCAACATACCTCTCTCATAAGATATCTTCTAACTAAGCTTAAAAAACCCGCTACTACCTCGACAAGTGCCATACAACGAAGCAATATCGCGAAGAGAGTTTACAAGCTAGCGCTGAAACTAGGACAAAAATTGAATGCAAAACTGCCACCATCGACTCAAATATATGTGAGTTTAATTAACCAGGATCAAACAGTCTAATCCATTGCATGCTCTGAAACATACTGAGAACACGAAATACACATTCATTTACAACACAAATATCAGCCATGCTTTAGGGCGTCAGTCATGGTAGATCAATAGCAACCCGCGCGCACTATTTGGTAATAATCAATCGATAATATAGGTACCTAAATCATAGAGCTGGAAGCTGCGTCCCAGAAGCCTGAACTGTTCCCTGTTGAATGATTTCAGCCAGTAACGAAACGTTGACTCTAGACCTCGAAGCAGCAAGGATTCCATTTGTAAGGGAGCACAAAATAGCTTCCTCGTCCAACTTGCGCAACCTAATCCTCTCTACCAATTACACAGAGCAAATAGTTGCCGAACCTTACAATTTCTCACCCTACGACTAAATTCCACTGAGTAGAAACCTAATCCTGAGAAAATAACGAAGGCTACAACATCTCAACACCAATTAGGTGACGGCATCGGCATGTGCCCGTCTGAAACTCCCCTTCATGCACCTCTTCGAAACGACATTAGCACGCTATCCAACTTCAATTACTGCCATGACGAATAAAATCGCATGAAGAGCAAGCCACCAAAATTGATTATGCGCTTCTCCCTCGCTGCACCTGTCCAAAACGGCTTCCACGATAAATCCTACCAAAATAAAGAGCTGGCTCCGCACCAATATCCAATCCCTCAATAACAAACTCCACAGTCACGTTCTCCAAGAAAGTAATACAATCCAATTTTCACGACCTAATTAAGAGGAGACGGTGACGCGACCGACCTCCTGCTCCCAAGAAAATTCGAAATGCAAAACCTACAGATGCAAAATTGATGAAACAATACATCCAAGTAAACTGCAGAAAGTTGTTAACACGATTGAAAGCTTCAGAAGTGGTAGAAAAGCACAATTCTACTCAATTTTCACGACCAAAGAGGAGATCAGATGAAGAGACGGTGGCACCGACCGCAACCTGCTCCCACAAAAATTCAAATTAATTCAAAACCTACGATTTCAAAATTGATCAGAAGCACATCAAAGTAAACTGTTGACCGATCGACAGCTTCACACTCCCGCCGCCGCCGCCGCAAGGCTCACATTCAAGAGATATTCCTCAGAGTTCGAAAATGGCTTCGGTTTTGAAATGGAGACGAACTTACAGAGTGTCGGAGGAGGCCGGCAGACTGCACCATAGACAGCAAGGGGAACAGTCGCAGAAGCACCCCCTCCAAGTGGCGTCCCGTTTTGATGCCATGTGGTGAAAAACGCTGAGATGGCAGCGGATCGTAAAGGAGTCCCTGCCAATGGGAATGCACTAATTATTAGGGAATAAGTTCTGCCTACTTGGCAGGGGTATTCCACGTCAGATTCCATTCATTGGGTCCTTTTCGCTGATGTGGCAATAAAAGTCAGCGTCTCGGCAACCGACCCAACGGGCACTACATTTGAACCAGACAGTTGGCATAATTCGTGCCACGTCAGAAGTTCATACTCTCCTCCCAGTCAGAGGTCATGTGCCATGTGGACAATTAGGCTGATGTCCTGGCCAATTGCATTGCACAGATTGTGCCCAGCTGGCAAATTTTGTTTGAGGGCGGAGTTTCGGTGCCGTTCCTTTGGAAAATGTGCTTACGTTGCTTCGATCGACATGCGGTTGCCAATTTGTGATTGATGGTTGTGTTTTTGAGGTTAGGTGATGAATTGGTAGAGAATTGATCCCGGGAGATCGAGGTCGTACAATTTGAATTTGTGGATATAGAAGCTTTCATCGCAATAGGTTTTGAATTTGGCTGGAGGTTCTCAAGAATGGGTTGGTTCGCGCCGAGATCGTCTTCATTGCGCGTTGTTTTGCAGACTCACATGCTTTTCCCTTCGCCAAAATTCTGTGAACCCTTTTCGGGAGCTTTGTTCTCTCTCAGTGATTCGATTGCGCGGAGCTCCACATCAAAGTCGGACTCTGTTTTGAGGTCACAGGAATCGCAGGAATTCGATCGGCCGGCAATAACTCCGCAATTTTGTTCGGGTTCTATTTTCTGGGACCGCCTGTATGCAACAACGCCGAAGAGCGTATCACGGTGTGAAGAGGCGGCGCACGAATTTGTTGCCACGAGTTGTAGTCACGGATTGTTCCCTGGAGTTAGGGTTAGGGGTTTATGTCAAATTGCGAGGGGGTTTTCTAGTACAAGCGTGCAGCAGCAGGTGGATGCGAAATGCTGGTCGTGCGAAGAAAAATCTACTGCGTCTCCATTTTTTGTTTGCTCTTCGTGCAGGGCAGTTCAACCATTGGATCAAGATGTCGACTTCTTCCAGCTCCTCTCCGTGTAAGTCCTTTTCTATCCCGTTTTCCATTGTCCTCCCTTACTATATTTTGGAAACAGATGTTAAACATAACTGATTTCCAGGATTTATTAGAGTTCTCCTGTAATTCATAGTAGTACGAATGCAGAGATTCCCTCCCATAGACTCTCTCCCTCCTTTATTTACTGACACAAGACCAGAGCCCTTTCTTTGCCCTCCTTAATGGATAACTAATTTGCATGAGAATTCTCAAGTAGTGGCGCTTTCTTGCAAAAACTATGTGCAACTACCTCAAGTATGTTTATAATCGACTGTACCTCGAAGGTAGTGCATCCATTACTATTGCTTTCATCTATTTTGAGTGGTTTCCATTATAAGAATGGATTTTATTTATTTTGGACTTGTCCTCATTTTTTAGAGGATTTTAATGCACTTAAATTTGTATTGATTGGATAATGTATGAATAAGTCATGGGAAGCATCTTTGATTGAATTAGAACCTAGAAATATCAAGCAAATGACGCTTGCATTGGAAATTGTTGAATTTTTAACCCACGAGAAAGGACCCCATGCAATTGGGTTCCCTACTTTAATCACCCATACAATTGCTGGATCACGAGGAGCTAAATCGAAAATGATAGCAATGCATCTTACCAATGATTGTGTTGGGGTGAAGCAGGGACAGAAGCTTTATACAGGATCCCAAGGTTCTGGAAAAAAAATACAAGCAACTCCAGAAATTTTTGCACCCTGATCTGTCAAGTGGGAAATCAGAGGTCTGTTGAACTTTTTAAATTGTTGGTTGTTGTGGAATATTTATTGAATATATTAAGTGACCCAGTTTATCGTCTTTATCTCGTAAGAGACCAAGGAATGACGTTTTTAAATGTCCAGTTTCACTGATCCTATTTGAAAAATATTATTCAGATGGCCCTAATTTTATGTCACGAGAATTTAGCATGTGTTGGTCATTAATATATGAGATTGAGCAAAGAAAATCCCTATTTGACCTAGTTAAAACTGCTAAAAATAAACACGAGGTCCAATTTGGCCTCTTGGTCCTTTAAGGATTAATATATATTCATTAAAGTTTTCTTTCAATCGTGTAGAGGGAGCAAGGCTACGCTGCGGATCAGTCAACCCAAGTAATTAAGGCCTACTATACTCTCTTGGGGCCCTTGTCTCGTGCTCAGTACATGGTTAGTTTATCCTGAACCAGAGCTCTATAGTCACTCCCTTCCACTCTCCTTTTTAAACATAATGCTCCATATTTCCTGAGAATCATGTTAAGAAACTTGTGGAAAATGAGTTCGTCAAATCTGTCCTAACTTTAATCTCTGATAGCTGAAGCATGTGAGCTTTTGTAGTTTTGTACCTTTCGGATAGGTTACGAAACTGACACTACCATTAATCAAATGGTCATTTGAGAGGTTTCGTATTCGAATTAGTGTGAAAATCAGCTGTGTCGTTTACGATTTCTGTCCTATTTATGTCAATATAATGAATTTAGAATAAGAAATACTAATGACTCGCAATATTCGTTTCTGCTGGACAGTTGAAATTGAATGGTGTGAACGTTGATGAGGAAGGCACAATTCATGACCCTGCACTGCTCATGGAGGTTTCTTCCTTCATCCTTTGCAAATCTAAATAATTATATTACATCTGTATTTCCTTTTAGGCCTATCATTGCTAGGTATTATCAAGGTGTCATCTCTATATACTAATCTAGTCTTCTCCATGAATGGAATACAGATCTTGGAGGTAGTGCAATATAAGTTGTGTGTCTGCAACATAGCATATCTATTTTGCTCTCTGCAGATTCCTAAAACCGCACTACCATGCACAACTTTGCAGCATTTTCTTTACTAAGATGCTGCACATTCTTGTTTAACTGTACAGATTATGGAGCTACGAGAAGAAGTGGAGGCGGCAACTGATGCCGACGAACTTATCAAAATAAAAGAGGAGGTATACTTTATCCTTCTCTTGCTTTTTTCTTTTTGCTTAAGGTAGGCAACCCATTCCCGTGGGTTTAAGTGGTTTCCAACATTAGACTGAATTTTCTCCATAAATTATGTTTGGAGTTGTTTCAATCTTTTAGAGGATCACTTAGATTATTTGGATACCGTATGAATAAGTTAAGAATTGTTGAAGTGTGAAGTAGTAGGGTCCCAGTCGCAAACCTAGATCATCTCGTGGAAGCATGTCTGATTGTGATAGAATCTAGAAGTGCCTCATTTCTTACAAGTCATGTTTTGTGACACTGGCATTGGAAATGGGTGTCTTTTCAACTCACGGGAAAGGGTTCCCTACCTTGTAAGGACATCTTCCCAGATATGTAAAGAACCTCGTTAGGCTTGTGATGGTTTCGTTCAAGCTGGTGTGGCGTTGTAGTTCTGCTAATCTGGTAGTTTGTGTTTTAATGCAGAACAAGAAGAAAATGTTGGAGTGTGAGAACGCTTTAAAGGCTGTGTTTCAAAGTGGGGATATTACGAATGCTGTTCCGCTTGTGCAACGCATGACATACTATCATAAGATAATTGAAGAGATTACTAGAAAGCAGTGATCTGCAACCCTTCTTCTTACCAGAGTCATGGCCTTCTGACGCTCACTGGCAACTCGTGGCGTTTGAGCTTCTTCAACTGAAAATTGGGAGTCGTTACGGTCCCGAGAGCTAAGAGCGTTGCGGGTTGAGGTAACCACACCTAATTGCGACACTATAAGCAGTGCGCACAGTTTCTATCATTTAAATGGACAGATTTTTAAATATTCTTATGAACAAATCAAAGAGGATTCGACGCGTCAAAGAATGCGTTATTTAGCTGCATTCCATATGCAAAGTTACAAGGGTTCAAAGAATTATTGGTAGATGATCTAATGAACGTGAGTTCTAATGCTAATGTTGTAAGATGTAATATTAAAGTAGTGCACGTGTACAAAATCAATATGTACTCATTATGCAAGATTTTGTGAGGGACGTTAGCTTCGAATAGAAGAGCTTGAAACTTGGTCACAACCTGCAGTTTGAGCACGGTCTGCGGCATGGCTTCGGAGATGTGGATTCTAAACATTAGATTCCTCTAATGTCTGCAGTACCATCTGAAAGAATTGGTACTATACCAAACACCCCTTACATTGTGGCTGTCCAATTGTAGTGGATGCGCAAATAATCTGGTCTACAACATAGACCGAATAGAACATTTTCATTTGATGCATCTATACCAATCAGGAAAGCTTTGATTTTGTCCATTCTCATTTGCAAGGCGAAAACTTTTCCTTGCATGCGTTACGTTTCAAATAGAAAATTCCTATAAATTTTGGTTACATCTATTGGACGCTCAATTTAGACGATGTAACTTAGATTTCTTACGACTACGTATAAGAAAGTATCCAAAAATGAAAGCAAGTGGAGCTGCCTAATTTATACTTGGGTCTTCTAGATAGCTGAATGCAGGAGGTTCAATCTGACACCATTGTAAGAGGTGGATGTGATTTGTAATGAATTATCATCAATTGTGTTTCAAATATCGTATATTTTGTCAACTTGACAACAATCCTAGGCGCCAAAACTTGTGGCATTCACGTATACATTGAAGCTCTATATATTTACTATTCAAGTTGCTTGACCTGAAAACTGCTAAATTTGTAAACTTTTCCTCGAAATTGACTTTAAATTTAGAAGAAGAGCTAACACTAACA
Organism: Climacium dendroides; assembly: GCA_950106755.1. Classification (NCBI taxonomy): domain Eukaryota; kingdom Viridiplantae; phylum Streptophyta; class Bryopsida; order Hypnales; family Climaciaceae; genus Climacium; species Climacium dendroides. Next base: position 12,565,884 of record OX467091.1, on the reverse strand, counting down.
CAAAACCGTAGTAAGTACTCTGTCTGAAATAACTGGGATCCAACGATTCAAGTCCTGGTCTTATTGAATACATCACTTCAAGGGATGCAATCCTGAAGGTACGTTACATGAGATTGGGTCAAGTTATTGGAAGTTCGGAATCATCCCCTAGACAGTAATTAACCCTGGAAGGACACACAACCTTACCACCAGGGTAGTTGACCCCAAATAACCAAATTTCTTGGATGAATCGGTGCATTCAATTCTTTGTTTCTACAGTTTTTTGAGAAAGAGTCATTCACCGGACACTTGTTATCTTTTGTAGCGTTCCTTGGTAAAGAAACGCCTCACAGACGGACTCTGGAAGTACTTATGACACTGAGATTGGAGCAATTTAAAACAACTTTTTATGGCTCCGTCCCTGAAGGAAATGATGAGGAAATTTTCCTGCTGCTGCCGGCAGTGCGTCCTTTTCTTGCAAATCAATTGTGGCGTTCCATGAGTGGGAGTCAGTGGACTGGAGAGCTTCGAGTAAATTAAGTTTATTTATGACCGAAATAGTACTAACTTACTGGTGTCCGTCACTTCTGCAGTTTCCTGCAACGGACTTCACGTGGGACCGATCGATACGAACAGGCCTTGCATGCATGAATTTACGCCAGCTGGAGTTTTCTTTTCTCCGTCTTTTCATGAGAAAGTTTGAACGGCAATATGGCATAATAAGACGAAGTTAAGAAGTTGTTGAATTGGTTCATTTATTGGGGCAGTCCGTCGAGCTGGCATCTGGGGCTGTCAGTTTTTTGTGGGACGTACCATGCTTGCAGTGTGAGTACCTTGCTGCCTGGGCTCCCATGTGGCTGTGGCTGTAAAAGATTGACTGCAGTGCCGTGATCGATCTCTTGCAGATAAGCTTAAGAACTCGTGAACGGAAGCGAAAGTTGAATGGCCACTGCAGGAATCCAGACTGTCCCGGCTCTACCTGTCCGTTCATCAAAGGAGGGTACGTACAGTTTGGACGCGAATTGGAAAATTCTTTTGTTATATATATATATATGCAAACGGAGGACAAAAGGGGAAAAGGGAAAGGCCGAACTGAATCGAATGAGGGAGGGAGAGAGAGAGAGAAAGTATACGGTAATCTTCATCGAGGTCAACGTAGCCTGCGGCTTGAGAATTGAAATCAAACAAACATGGTCTCCATCATTGGGTTGAAATTTGACACTGTCTAGTCGGTTCGACGACGGTGTCCACTACGATATGATTCGATTCAATGAACTTTTCAACCGGTGTTTCTATGCTACCCATGGTTGCATGATCATGAACCTTCACTTTGGTTTCTTTTAATTGTCAGTACATGACATGTGACTCTTGGCTTTCAGAGACATGCATTGAATTTGTGCATGTGTAACTTGGCCTCATCAAGTACTACCTTTGTTGCACTAAAAAACTCCAAATCAAGGATATTTTGACTGCTGAGTAAGCATTGGTTGTATTGAATGACGGTGTGGGAGTCAGTGCCAAGCAAACAAGGAGCATTCCTCTTCTAACAAGCTTTGTCTTGCCCATGTGAGGTAAGGTAAACCAGCCTAAGACAGTCCAAATGCCAGCCAACCTATCATAGGCAAAAAAAAATCTAGTGATGCACATTTCAAAAACTGGAATGTACATTATTAGTACAATATTGCATGTGATGAGATGGCTCCCATTTGGGCTATCATAGGCAAAGTTACCTTACCTTGTACTTGCTACTTCTTCAAATAGAAGTATTGATGGATTTGATGACCTCTTGGATGCTTTGTAGATTTATTCATAAAGGTTGCATGTGATGAGATGGCTCCCATTTGGGCTATCATAGGCAGAGTTACCTTACCTTGTACTTGTTACTTCTTCAAAGAGAAGTATTGATGATGGATTTGATGACCTCTTGGATGCTTTGTAGATTTATTCATGAAGGGGGCTAGGTTTCCTTGTAGTGGTATTTAGGTTGGGGGCATATATTTCTACAATCTCATTACTACCACCAACCTTTAAATCATCAAGAATAACGAGTTGGCAGCATTCACAAATGATGCTCAAATTCATAGCATTCACAAATAATGCTCAAATTCGATGCTTTTCAATGCTCAAATTCATAGCATTCACAAATAATGCTCAAATTCGATGCTTTTCAATGCTCAAATTCATAGCATTCACAAATAATGCTCAAATTCGATGCTTTTCAATGCTCAAATTCATAGCATTCACAAATAATGCTCAAATTCGATGCTTTTCAATGCTCAAATTCATAGCATTCACAAATAATGCTCAAATTCGATGCTTTTCAATGCTCAAATTCAATATTTTCCGCAAAGATTTTGGATGCTTGAACAATGTCACCTTAGTTAGAGATTAGAAATTTTGCAAATGATTTAGGGGATTGTATTAAATGTCACCTTAGTTAGAGATTAGAAATTTTGCAAATGATTTAGGGGATTGTATTAAATGTCACCTTAGTTAGAGATTAGAAATTTTGCAAATGATTTAGGGGATTATATTAAATGACCGTGTAGGAGTTACAAAGACTAAAACTATAGTTATTTCCTCATGAGGAAGGTTTTTGGAGGGTTTTAGTGGGACACAAGGAATAAGTTACAATTCCAATACAAATTTGGATGATGAGCTTGTGTTGGCAAGTTTGTCATGACAATTAAATATGACTTCAATGCATAATGGGCATGTTTCATATTACACAAAGTTAGTGGTTTCTTCAATGATACTAACGTGTCCTATATTATTGCCACAACAATATAATAAAATAAAAATAAAAGTAATTTTTTAATATTCCAATTCATAAAAACTTTAAAAATCAACAATTTTCATCCAATAGATCCAAACATATGAAACAAAGTCCATGCTGTATAGAAGAGGAATGATTCCTTGTTTGTCAATCTTTAACATCAAGATGCAATATTCAAGTGCACACAAAGTATATTCTAAAGTATTAGAATCCTCTTTCAATTGCTATAAAGCTTTAACAAATGTTTAAAATCTTATTAATTGCTATACTGAATGATTAAGTATGAAAATTTTGATTTCATACGTGGGATCAACTTTATAAGAGACTTAAAATGAACTAGATGAAGTCATCAAATGCATAATCAAACATTCACAATAAAAGGGACAAGTTACCATAGCTTCCTAGTAGCTACAATAAAAATATATATATAATTAAAAGGGGGCCTAAGTTTTGGGAAAATTACTAACCTAGTTTGACCTATATATGTAAAGATTACCTAATTCATAGAAATTCCATTCCTTCCATACAATCTTGCATCTCTTTTTTGTATATGAATAATTATAAACATTCATTGCAAAGTTTTTTGCATTGCCATTCCAATGCATTTCTTTTTTGTATGTGAATAATTGTAAACATTTGTTACAAAGTTTCTAAAGTACATTTACTCACAAACAAAACATGTCTTTCACATACAACATCCTTTCCACACAAAGTAGAAAGTTTATGATTGTCGATGCAACTTCCCTTACACAATATGTCTTTCACACGCAACATCCCTTACACACAAAGTAGAGAGTTTAGGATTGGATGCAACTTCTCTTACACACACAATCTTGCATCTCTTTTTGGTATATGAATAATTATAAACATTCGTTGCAAAGTATTTTGCATTGCTATTCCAATGCATTTTTTTTTTGTATGTGAATAATTGTAAACATTTGTTGCAAACTTTTTTGCTTTGCCATTCCAAAGCACATTTACTCACAAACAAAATATGTCTTTGACATGCAACATCCCTTAGACACAAAGTAGAGAGTTTAGGATTGGATGCAACTTCCCTTAGACACGAGGTAGAGAGTTTAAAGTTGAGAGGTCAAGACAAATTTTTTGATAAATGCAACCACCTTTGACAAAGGTTATAACAACATTTCCAAAATTGCATACTTTATCTTAAGTTATAACAACATTTCCAAAATTGCATACTTTATCTTAACCCTTAAAGGAGAACAAGCTGGTGATTGTGGAAATCATCTTTTTTGGTACTCTAAGAATCATTGTCTCAAAAAATGCAAAAAGCATGTAGAAATCATCTTTTTTGTACTCTAAGAATCATTGTCTCAAAAAATGCAAAAGATGTTTGACTATCTAAAACCTCCCTTTTTCACACAAAATTCCAAGGAAGAATAGTTGCACTTCTTCCCAATGTAGAAGGATGAATAGTTGCACTTCTTCCCAATGTAGAAGGATGAATAGTTGCACGTCTTTCCATTCCAATGTAGAAGGGCTTCTGTCATTCATGGGCCAAAAAAACGGCCGCAGGCGTCCTTTTTAAGGGTTAATCTTATTTAACTGTTTTAAGCATCTTATTTAATAGTTGGGCAGAAAGTCACCCAATCTGCTGGGAAGCTGCAGAAGGTATCCCACAAGGTGAAAATACATTAAACAATTCCCAGTATGGAAAGCTTCAAGCAGTACTCCATCTCGAGAACTCCGCCAATTTCTAGACCCTTCAGTTAAAGCTACTGTAACTTATCAGAAGAAGCGGCGGAAGCGCAAACCAATCTGCAGTCAAAGTTGTAGTTCACGCCGAGCGCCACAAGTGGCATATTTTCTGGAGGTTTTAAGCATATTCCTTAAGAGGTAAACTGAAAAGTTTCGAACTCAGTCCACAGGTTCGTGGTAATCTGAGTATCTTAGATTGGGTCAATGAGTACTGGACCACCTGCTCAAGTTATCATGCAGTGGCTGAATTCAGGAGTTCAGCACCACTAACCCGGACCGACCATGCCTTGTTGAAGGATTCCCGGCGTATGTAACGTAATAGACCTTTAAAAAATAGTTTCCATGTTTGCAAAAGCTTGTTAAAAAAGGTTTGAAGCTTATTATCTTATGTATACAGTAGTTACTGTGCACAAGAGTCGTACTAGCGGGACAGTGCCACAGTGCCTCAGGAGTCTGACACACGTCCGTTCTGCGGTGGAATGTTCGACGGAATCCTGATATCCAACATTCCCACACAACTTCCACAATTTGGAGTACACACAACATGTTATCCGCGTGGCAAGTAATCATGGCTTCAAGCATCAAAAAGAAGAATAACGACTGTGTCACTGAACTTTTCAGAGAATATTGTATGGACACAATAATCGACACACATCAGGATGAAGAAAAAAAGCACCTGAAAGAAGCGAAACCTCCGATCATCACAAGATTCACAACATGCTCAATATGAATCGTCAGTTGCAATCAGAAATAGCTTCTCCACAGAAGAACAATCAGTTGAATTTGCGAAATAGAAGGAGAAGAAGACAGAAATACCTCCAGAGGAAAAGGATCGTACCTTCGCAGAAGGGAGGACCGTACCTTTGAAGGCAGATATTTCCGGTAAGTGCAAGGAAAAGAGAATACCGTCCAATTAACAGGAAGACTAAGTCGAATTGCCAAAGTTGAACAAAAAGCAACAAGAAGGACGACCGCGAGTTGACACACATATAATTCATTACAATTCCGCTTAAACAACATCATAAAGCCGAAAACAGATCCTATAGATATATACTTAGAACATCCACTACTAACGAAAACAGAAACCATAGCTATCAACGCTAAGTATATATCCACTATTAACCAAGGTGTGGAACCCTAAATCAAGCCAAAACCAAAACTATGACGTCGTAATCCTCAGTCCAGTTATTTATGGTATGGATACCGAGACCATCCGCAGTCAGCGGCTAACCCGGATCTGCCATGAGGAGCTACATCTTAACGTTGCAATCCACCCCGGAATTGCTTCAGGTAGCCGTGCTCAGATAGCCAAAATCAGCCCCGGAAGCTCCCGTCCTTCCTTAGACTTCCAGAGGTGGTTCTGCCACAAGGGCACGCACGGGTGATGCTGGACCTCGTGCGGCGTGGGTGTGGTCGGCTTCAAATCCGTCACCAGAATCGCGGTGTTGAAGTACTCGCGCAGCTGCGTGATACGCTTATCCTTGAGCGTCCATATGTGCACCCAGAACGTCTTTTTGCGAGACGACGAGGAGGGCGCCTCCCCTTCCACGAAAACCCTGTTGCCAATGCTCCGAATGTGCGGGCGCTGGAACGCAAAGGTGTCACACGAAGTAACACCAGTGAGCAAGCGCATCATGTGCTGCTCGCTCCGGGGGCCATAGAACCACCACTCCAGATCCTCGTCCACTAACTCGCCCACCTTCGCTGCATCGCCCGATGCTAGCGCGGAGTATAGCTGTCGAACCAGCCCCTCGTTGGCATGCTCCAGAGCTCCTCCGCTCTCCTCTTCACTTTCTGCCAGCTTTTCCCAAACGCAAATTGCGAGCGCCCAAACCCTAAAAGGGAACGGAACTCAAACCGACCAAAGAAAACCTCGGAAACCGCAAAATTGTGACACGGAAGAACAAAATCTGCGCAAATTGAATTGCAAACGCTGAGCGCGCAAAGATCAGCCAAGAACGAGAGGGTCTCGGAGTGTCCAAACGACGCTCTCGCGAAACCTCTTATAATAAGGAAACCGCCGGAAGGTACCTCGTCAGCTGCACTTTTCGGTAGTTACGCGGTAACGCATGACCGTGGTGGGACCTGGTAGGTCGAAAAGCGCGGTGGTGGCACGGTGGAAGGCGGCCAGCAGCGCCGCCAGCAGCACAGTTGGTGGGCTGGAGGGGTACTGGACGGGTATCAGTTGCGGGTATCAATATTCACAAGGTTCTACACCAAAGGTTTTTTTGTTTTGTTTCATTTATTCCAGGCGGTAGAAAGCGCCCCTGGAGTGACAAAGCTATTTACATCCACGGAAATGGATGAAACCTACAATGTATGAATGAAAATCTATTTATTCATTCAATAAAATATACATTCATCCTAAATTGAGCGACCTTGTCCCAAGACTTAATAGCAATTTAGCAATTTCATCCACTAAAAAGGAAGAATCTCTAGTCAAATATTCCTTTTCAAGAAAATGAATTGCTTTTCAACAAAAAATCGCTAAAACAAATTCCTACTCTACACCCCTTAATCCTGAAAGAAAAGGAAAGGACGAAGCGTATGATCATGTAGTTCAACTCAATATACTATTGAAGAAAATGTTTCACTTTTTTATTTTTCAAAAATGGAATTAAACTAGAGGTGAACCTCTTTAGGGGTTCTTCTATATTTATATTGGTATTTGATCACCAAAATTCTCTACAAGGCCTAAAATTATTTTTTAAATCTTTTTATTTTTTAAAATAAATTTGATTATCTAAATCATTTTTTACTTTTTTTGACTTGACTAAATTTTTATTTTTATTTCCTATTTTTATTTGAAATTTTTCTTTTACTATCTCTTGTTATTTTTAAAAATAAATTTGATTATCTAAATCATTTTTTACTTTTTTTGACTTGACTAAATTTTTATTTTTATTTCCTATTTTTATTTGAAATTTTCTTTTACTATCTCTTGTTATTTTTAAAAATAAATTTGATTATCTAAATCATTTTTTACTTTTTTTGACTTGACTAAATTTTTATTTTTATTTTCTATTTTTATTTGAAATTTTTCTTTTACTATCTCTTGTTATTTTTTAAAAATAAATTTGATTATCTAAATCATTTTTTACTTTTTTGGACTTGACTAAAATTTATTTTTATTTCCTATTTTTATTTGAAATTTTTCTTTTACTATCTCTTGTTATTTTTAAAAATAAATTTGATTATCTAAATCATTTTTTACTTTTTTTGACTTGACTAAATTTTTATTTTTATTTCCTATTTTTATTTGAAATTTTTATTGTACTATCTCTTGTTATTTTTAAAAATAAATTTGATTATCTAAATCATTTTTTTACTTTTTTTGACTTGACTAAATTTTTATTTTTATTTCCTATTTTTATTTGAAAATTTTCTTTTACTATCTCTTGAAGAGAGATAAGATGCGACGCACCTGCCAAACAACCCTCCCTCCTTGTCTTGAAAATCCTTAGTTGTTCAGTGTGAGGAAGAAACAAATTAAAGTACTCCCGATGTCATTAATCACAACCTCCTCTTGTAGCATACCATGAAATTGAGCAAATATGAAAGCATTTGTTTTCCTTTTTCTCTTGTTCTAAAACAATGAATGTAATACTATTTTTTTGAGCAACGTTTTGCTTAAAAGCAATAAATAAAAATTTGAAGGAATATTTGACAATATATTCTCACTATTTTCACTTGATTAAATCATTGATTTCTTGCACATTTTAAGAACAATATCACTCTTTTTTGGATGAAATTAATTTAGATTCATCTACATTTTGCATGTTTTATCCATTTCTATAGCTATAAACAATTGCATCACTCTTCACTATCTAATCTATACCATAAATTAGTTTGTTTGTTTGTTATAGCGAGACCTTCTAGACCATACGTCCTTAGTTGCATTCTTGGTATCGTTGGAAAGCTCTCTTGAGATGGGGTGCATGGGCTTTGTTTCGTGACATTTTGACTCACACAAGAAAAAATATTCAATTTCAAAGTTCTCATGAATTAAAAAATCAAAAATTACTTCTATTTTAATTTGGTTGTAGCAATGGCACATGGCTTACTAGCCCATACCTTAAACAAGGTTGTTTTGTTTTGTTTGTTATAGTGAGGTCTTTTGGACCATGCATCCCCGGTTGCATTTATGGTACCATTAGAAAACTCTCTACAAGGTGCACAAACTTTGTTTCGTGGTATTCCAATTCACAATAATAAAATATTGAATTTCAAAGTTTTTATAAATTAAATAATTATTTCTACTTTTTATTTTGTAACATACTATGGCAACAACACAAAACACACTAGTCTATCTATAAGGTAACAAGCTCTCAAATTGCACATGCTCTCAAATCACCCATGTCCTCAATTGTACACTATGTATACATGTTGCATTTTCATAGCCTTTAAGAATGTACAAACAATGTATATTTTAGGATGTAGGCAATTTTAGAGCCCTATGTCATTTCAACTTCAAAATTTCATAACTAATTCCACAAAGCTCCAAAAAATCTGAAACAACTTGGGTTAGATGCCAATTCCATTTGCCCTTATTAAAAACTATTTCAAGAAGCTTCACCTCCCCAAAATTTAGTTTCAACTCTTAGGTGGGCAATTTTTGGACCTATTACCTTACTACCTTAAATAAGGTTCAGTTTGCTTGGTTTGTTAATTATGGTGAGATCTTTTGGACAGTGCGTACCCTCATCGCATTCTTGGTACCATTATAGTAGAGGTGCCCATTTCCAATCAGGTACCTATATACAACCTGTAGGGTGCTCTATTTCCCACCAAGGCTAGGTTCGATTTTCAACCAAGCCTTGGAAAGTGTTCCAACTAACAAGGTCATGAGACATGTCCCAAAGTAGTGAGCAAGAAAGGAGGAAGTAGTGAACAAGAAAGTAGTTTGGCTAAGATTGGAATTAGAAGAGTCTAGTGATTGTCTACGGGCTGACAACACTTTTTGCCTTCCAAAATTCATAGTAATTTTCGTTCAGTCAAGAAAATTACCAATTTTTTGCAATCCCAGTCATTTCCATCAATGCACCTCTAAAAATATTTGCTTTCCCTTGCAACACTCCATACCATGTAAGGTAGGAGGCTCGAAATATGAGCAGGTATTAAGAATTGCCCATACAGGTGGTTGTGAATGGATATGAAGTGGTTCTTAAATGGACCTTTGTAGTCCTTAAATGAATGGAAAGAAAGAAAGCATTGTTAATGACAAGAGCCAGTCATACTCTTTGCTTTCCCATTTATCTTCAAAAAGTTGCAAGTAAATAGTTCATGGAAGCCCTAGGGACATAAATAGGGACCTATCCCACATCTCATTTGAAAATTCATAACTAATTCAAAAATGATCCAAAAAAATATGAAACAACTTGGATTAAATGCCAATTCCTCTTTCCTTTCAATGAAAATTTCCTGAAAAATATTTTGAAAAGTTTCACCTGCCCAAAATTCAGTTTTAGTCCTTAGATGCTTGCCTTATGGACCGACTACCTTACAGAATTGCTTATTTGATCAATTAAGGTAACAACATCCATAACCGTTACTGTACCCATAATTGGCAAGTAGAGTGCCCTTAAATTGCCTCCAAGAGTACCTTGAAACTATCACCCATTCTTAATTTTGATTGATAAACTCTGAATTTTTTAGATTTTGTTATAAGAATCAAGGTAGATTTACTAGAGTGTGGTATAGGGTGCCCTAGTGAGTTCTACTTTAAAAATTCATAGAAATTAGATGCCTTGTCCAAAAATTCTTTTTTTCTTTTTGAAATTTCATGATTTTCAGTTGCTAATATTGCAAAGATATTTTTTTCTAGAAAAAAGTTGCTTTTAACATTACTGAATTGCTTATTTTGACGGTTATGGGTGCTCCTACCTTATGGGTACCTTCACCATAGAAAGCTCTCTAGGAGGGATGCACAGATTAAATGAAAGAAGAAGAAAAAATCCCTGGCAGGGTCAGTGATTCCTTTTTATTTGGTCTCCGGCCAGTGTACAGAAAGTGGGCTGCTGACGTGGAATTCTTATCAGACAAGTAGGAAGGGAAACTTGACACTCCCACTGAGATGCCAGAATTTATTCTAAAAGGGGGCCTATCCTACGACTTTCCCTATTGGGGAAGAATCTTTGATTTTGAGGGGTTTGCCATTCTTGTCGGTCTTCTAGAATAGTGAAATTAGGTTGCGTTAACAATGAGGTTGCCTTACCCAAGAAAAGTCTATGTGGAGGAATACAATAGGAATAACAATAATGTTGCCTACACTACTTTTTAATGGTAGAGTAGGAAAGGAATGGCGGAGTTGGGGTGTTTTGAAACAGACAATAGCTGCCCTTGTTGTTGATTTGAAAAAAAGGTTCGATTTGCTCCTACTTGATTAAAAAGAAGTTCCAAAAGTAGCTGTTTTAGGTGAAGCTATGAGGTGGACGCTACCCATTCCTACCATCCATCCAATTCCACCACCTAGGGAATTCTCCCATTTGTGTTAGTAATCCACCCATTACCACAATCTTACTAACCTTCTATCATAATGGCAATGCACTTGGAAGTTGACAAATAGCTCTGGGGGTGCACTTAGTTCTACTACAACAAACCACATGTGAACAAGTGGTTTCTAATAAACTATAATTTTAACTTCAAATTTTGAGAATTATTTACTAATGACCATAGGATTCTACTCCCAAAATTTCAAACTCAAATAAAATATGGAATGATTTCTAGAAGAGGTTAAAAATGCACTAAAATGACATGTTTTTTAACTCAAATATTTTTAGAGAACACATTTAGATGACCATTGCATCAATATTCAATTCAAAATGAGCTTTCAATAAAGAGTTATTTTTAGGAATTTTTTGTTCATCTTTTAGACAATTTTTTCTTATACAATATAGGGATGTGAAAGTTGTTTTTTAGTTCTACGGTGTATCTTTTTACTTCAAAAATTTGTAACTAATTATTATTAACAAATAAAAATATCAATAATTCAAAACATAAAAATTTCAAAGTAAAAAAATCTATTCATATTTTTTCATTTAATTTTATTTAAAATTCAAAATGTATATAGGGGTCCAAAGTTTTGTTCGCACACTAAAATCAAAAAAGGGGGAGTGCACCCCCCGAGCAAATAGCTTCTCCAAAGTATCTAAGGTAGAGCCACCCATCACCAACCAACATTCCATTGGCAATCAATAGAGTGGTCAAAATGCAACAAAGGTTGGGACTAATTTCCAAACATGAGTTCTTGATTTTCGAACATCAATTCCTCCATTCTTTTCATGACATGTCTACTTGGTTTGGAGTGCTAGAGTGAACAAGAAAGAGTCTCTTAAATGAGCGGTTTTGGAATAGTCTACACATTGGACATAGGTCCATACCAACTTTTGCCCCCCAAAATTCATAGTAATTTCAATTCAAGCAATAATATTACCAAATTTTGGCAATCCCCCTCATTTTTTTATCTCTATGCACTTGGAAATATTTCATTTGTCCTACTATACTCCACATCATGTCCACAATTGCTTCTTTGGTCGTTTATAGGGGATCACACCTTAACCCTTAAACGACAAGCTAGTCATTGTGGAAATTGTCTATTTAGATACTGTGTAAATTGTTGGCTTAAAAAAATGCAAAATTACTCATTGGAAGACAAACTACTATAGAAGACCTCCTCTTTTCATGCAAAATGTTGAGGATAAATAGTTGCATTTTTGTCCTACACTCAAAGATTCTCTATCATTCATTGACCAGAAAATGGTTGCAGCGTTGTTTATAGGTTAAGGTAGAATTACCTAGCATTGTTTATAGGTTAGGGTAGAATCATCCATCACTAGAAGAAACCCGCGTTTAACTTGATGGATTTTTTTGCGCATCATGTTACAATTTCATGTTTTTATGTCAGAAAATCCAATTGTAATCAGAATCTCTTTAATTCAATTTTACAAATGACTTCTCTCATACTTTTCCATCTCTTGAAAAATATGAGAATTGACAATTAGCTTCTCCAAAGTACTTAGATCTCAAAGTTGTATGGTAAGGTAGGCACACCCAAAAACGCCACTTTTTGCTAGTGAGCCTATTTTCTATTATCAGACTGGTTAAATTTTCACATGTTCTTGTTGGCTAGTGAAAAGAGTTTCCAATGCACCAGAGAACATGGCATTTGGATACTATATGCAAAAGTCATCAAGGAACAAAGTTTGGTTCTAAAAGTATTTTTTTCCACATAGGTACAGAACTAATTTTGGAGATGTACATATAGTATAAGGTAGTATGGCCTTAAAGTGACCATTTACCGACTGGTCCCCCTTTTTTGAAGGTCTTCATGAATAGAAATATTTCTGGATCATTTTCCAGAGAAAGAAAAATGGATGCAGAACGTCACACAAGTGGTTCCATATTTTTTGAAACATTTTTGAATTACTTATGAATTTCTCAAAAAAAACTTGTTGTAGGCACCTATTTGTGACCCTAGGTCTTCCAAAATCCAACTGCTTGCAACTTCTAAAGTGATTTGAGTAAATGAAGACCAACAATTGGCTCTTGCAATAAATAGTGCTTTTCCCTCGATTATCTCTCAATGGCTTGAGAGGTCCATTTAAGGACACCCCCTACTATCTATTTCAGACCGAAATATAAGGAGTGATTTGAAGAGTCCACTCGCTTTTAAAGCAAACTACCTTAGCCAACAATTCCAATGCCTATACTAACTTAAACATGTAGATCGAAAACTCCCAAGCCGGCATAGAGACCAATTACCTTGTAGGGATGAAACCTTGTGCAGACTTATAGAGAACAAGAAGAACAATGGATAGAAGAAAAAAATTGGCGGAAGATCTTGAAGGAGCCAGCATGCTATCCTCCTCCACATTCAAAAGAGGACTCTTTGTAGGGAATGGTAATCGTGTAGCTCAAGACTGGCATGTCACTTTCTATAACAGTAGACTACCTTAGATGGCGGTTTAGGGTCAGTGGCACATTTGGGTGTACCTACCTCGATGGGTAGTTCTACCTTACCGCATTGCAAAATTCCAAAATCCGATCGCTTGCAACTTCTAAAGTGATTTGAGTAAATGAAGGCCAACAATTGGCTCTTGCAATAAATAGTGCTTTTTCCTTGATTCTCTCTCTCTATGGCTTGAGAGGTTCATTTAAGGACCCCCTACTATCCATTTCAGACCTAAATACAGGGGGCAATTTGAAGAGGCCGCTTGCTTTTAGAGCAGACTACCTTAGATGGCGGTTTAGGGTCAGTGGCACATTTGGGTGTACCTACCTTACCGCATTGAAATGTTTCCAATTTTCACTCAATGTAGCAAACAAAATTTTTTTTTTTTATAGAAACACAAACATAAACAAAGCAATTGTCGGGAATTGTTGTCCATTCCAATGGAACTTCATGCCTACTGACTGACCCTGCGTCTCTCAGCCCATCAATGGCGTTGCCTTGCTTGGCTGGCCAGCGCTCGGAGCCTACTCAGCCCAGCTGCCTTTCGTTGAATGAGCTCGCAGCTTTCGACTGCAAAGGCGGGCCGTAGGCCGTAGTACTACTCAGTACTCTTGACCGTAGCACACTAATAAATCATGCCTACGAAGTGGGTCCAAACAAAAGTAATTTGGGGTTCTCGGGGGATAAAAGTAAAAAAACATGCTTCCTACTCTACACTCGGATCAGATTCGTTAAAAAATAAATCAAAATATAAATAAATAGGGTATGACATGAAATTTTCAGAAATTATAACATGGTGTATATGAACATTGTAGAAAATATTAATGAAAATAATATGAAATCTGGAAAAAAAAAAAAAGATTGTAGAAAATACTATAGTTAAAGTTGAATAAAGCCACCTCAAAGTGTGGAAGCCTCACAAAATTTAGGAAAAGTTGAACTAATGGCAATGTAGTATAGTTAAGCTATAGTGCCTTGCACTATAATCCATGAATAATTCAAAATAAAATCAAACGAAAATTTATAAATTCTAAAAGCAGATAACGAAGTGAATATTTGACCAAAAAGAAAACATTTCGTATGGGGTCCTACGAACTTGACCCCAACGTACGGTAGTGTTTTCTTCTTCTTGCAGTAAAGGTATCTTTATTTGTGTCAAAAAAACAAAACAAAAAACAAAACAAAAACAAAACATGTCCCCTATTTTGATTTGTATCTAGGGTATGTTTTAGACCTACCCTTACTAATTTGGGGTCTTTGATTGTAAATATGAATACAAAATTTGCAGAAAAAAAAAATTTATGTGAAAAATAAACAAATTCCTGCATTTTTCCCCATGGTAAATCCAGCTTGTTGGTCCCATTTTGTAGGCAGGGTTTAACGTCCCACTCTTGACCTCCTTTGGATGTGACGAAAGACAGATGGGCTGTGTGTGTGTTGGTCTCCTTCTTGTGGAAGAGCCTTGCAATGTTTACTGAACGTGGCACAAAATAGGGGGCAAGAATTTTATTTTTATTCCCCGAGAACTTCCATGACCAATCAAATAAGCAATTGTAGACATGATCTAGAGTAGTGCGAGATAAAGCAAATGTTTCTAGAGTTGCATTGACAAGAATGAAGAGGATTGCAAATTTTTTTGGTAATTTTATTGCTTGGACTACAAATACTATGAGTTTTTGGGAGGCAAAAAGTGTTGTGGACCCATTCTGATCATTCAAGAACTACTTTCTTGTTTATTGCTTCTTACTTTTTTGCTCACTACTTTGGGACATGTGTCGTGAGCTTAATAGTCCAAACCTTGAAAAGAAGGAAAAAAAACATTCTAAGCTTGGTTTGAAAGTCTGTTCCAACCTTGGTTGGAAATACTGCACTCTATTGATTGTTGATGGGGTGTCGGTTAGAAATGGGTGCCTTCACCTTACTTGTCCTACTTCATGGGATGGATTTAGCATCCTACGATAAAACCATCCCATGGTTGCCCACTTAAGTGATTCGTTGCATATTTCTGGAGCAATAGAAGTCAATGTAAATTTAATGCCCTGAAGAAAAATAGAAATGATGGGCATTGCCAATTTTTCGTGATGTTTTTCATTGAATTCAAAGCAATGTGAGTTTTAGAAGCCAAAAGTTAGCCTCAACCTATTGTTAATTTGAGAAAAATTTGGTTTGCTCACACTTGATTGACTCACACTTAATTCGGAACAAGTTCCAATGGTAGGAATTTTAGGTGAATCTATAAAATAAGAATGAAGAATCTAGATGAAAAATCCACATTTATATTGAATAAATATTAATTCTTGAGGATTTTTAAATAAATAATTCTTTTTCATTTTTTCTCATCCTTGTTTTTGTACACATCGAGCTCAATTTTTTTTGAGGAATTCTCCAAATTTTATAGGTTGAAATGCTTATTTTAATCATTTATGGTATTCCTACCTTAGTTCGACTTCCAATGAGTACTTGGGTGTATTTTGAAGCAAATAATTCACATGGTACTTCAAATGATGGATGATATCCATGGTAACTAATCCAATCTTCTAGAATTAATTTTATAAGGGCATCATCAATGCCTTTGGAATTTGTCCCTAGAAATAAACTTCTAATTTTTGACCAAATGATTTATATTTAGGACATGAAATATAAGTCATTGGAAGTGCATCCCAAAGTACTTTGAATAGGTACAAGAAAATTCAAATTGAGACATTGGACAATGAAAATAAACTTGCTTCAAAAGCTAGCTGAATTTGGCAAAAAATTATCTTGGTCTTGGCAAAACTAACCATTTCCAAAGCATGTTTCACTTCAAATCAAGTGCTTCCAACAAAACATTTAGTAGTATGCACTATCATTGCCTTGACTCTACATTAGATGGTGTAGAATATCCCACATCCAACAATATTTCATTAGAAGCTAAGTGGACTGGTGGAAGCTCAATGTGATGAGTAGGGTGCGTGAAAAAAAGTAAGCGGGCATGAAAACTATTTGGAATGTTATAAATGATAGAAATTTCTAAATTATATAGCAGTGAAAAGATAAAATTATATTTCGTTGGGTAATATACTAGTCTTATTGAAGATGTCCCAAAAGCATCTTCAATGCACCTTGCATTTTGGCTTGGCAAAAGCATTACTAACTTCTAGGTATGTAATGATATAATTGGGACTTGAGAGTATTATCATTTATTAATTTAATACCAATTAAAAATTAGTAGTGATTTTCTAGGTCTACATACGATGTATGGTGGATTCAAGAAGCTCTAAAAATAAGACCAATGATCACACAGTTGAATATTAATCCTTTAAAGATAAACCTCCATAAGGGGCATGATTTTAGAGTCAATCTAAATTTCACATAGTTTTTTATTTTCAATGTCTTGGAGTTTGACTAACAAAATGTAGTTCCAATAATCTACCTTTTAGTCCTTCTTATTTTTTCCCTAAAATTTTAAAATTGTAATTTTTTTGACACTAATCTTTGAAGGTAGCCTCTTGAAAGTTTAAAATACCATTTTTGTATTTTTCTATCAAATTTCTCTTATTGTAAGCTCAATGAATATGACAACTTCACAAAGATGTTTATCATTATCATCTCCAATTTTGCTAAAATTTCATACTATTTAAACAAAATTTGTAATTACAATAAATTTCATTTTTATATTTTTATATATGAAAAATGAAGTTAAACTTTAGATATTTCCTCCTAAATGAGAAAAATATCAAAATTTTGAAAGGTGTATTTTAATGTAGAAAAATAATGAAATTTGACCAAATGGAAATATGGAATCATCACAATAGTGTAATTTTCAATTTTTTTACATCACTGATGCATACAATAATAGTGTAGAACATCACAATATAATCCAAATTTTTATGTCATTCTATATTTCAAAATGTGGCCATAGTTAACTCTATTTTCAAAGTAATAAATGAGGATTCAGATGAAAATCATATAGCTTTCAATATGAACAAGAATTGTTTGATTGTTCACAAGCCATTTTTTGTCTCCTAGTACCATCTAACAAGATTAAGGTAACTAAATCTATTCCTCATGTGTATTGTCGATTTGTATAAAATATAAAAAGCAAAGTTGTGTGATTCAAAAATGTTGTAATTATTTCCATCATTACAAGTATCAGTTCAAGGTGTTGCAGGCAATTAAACTTCAAAATTCCATAGAAATTTTAAAATCTTTGAATCTTGATTTTCTTCTTTGGATTTTTAGTATTTCTATTTGTTAATAATCTACTAAAAAACTTCTATTCATATTTGTATAAATTTTTTAAGAATAATATTCATTTTTACAAATTGTCTTAAACATAAACATGCGCCTTATTATCTTAGCTTTAAGATTCTCAGTGCATAAACTAGGACTTGACAACTATAACTCGCCATAATCCTACCATTTTTTAATCAATTCAAGTACTATTGAACTCTTGACTAAGACTACATGGTTAAGAGAAAGATGAAATTTAGAGATGTATAGGCCTTCAAATCTTGCTCCAAGTACTCAAAATTGAGTTACTATAATGTCTTCCAAGGATTTGACAAATAAACATATTAGATTTGTATTTTAGCTAACATGAATTGATACTATTATTGTTTAAAATCTTACCACAAAGTTTTCAAGACAATAGAATTAATCATAAAGTCACCTAAAACCCTTGCTTATATGGTGCCTTATTTGATGCTTATTCTAAAAAGCATTTGAATTTTAATCCAAATTTAATTTCTTTTGGGATGATGACAAGGTATGGTTGTATGCAATCTAATCACATCCAACTATCTTCTTCCTACTAAATGGAGATTGAAATCCTACACTTGCAAGATGAGGGGTCAAATTCAAACTTGAACCACTTGAGGTATTCATTTGTATTTGATCCCTTCCTTTTTGCAAAAGCAAAACTTCAATCTCCATTTAGAGAGAAGAGAATTTAATATGATTAGATTGCAAGCAACCATGCCTATATTTCATTTCCCCCCAAACAATTGAACTAATCCTTACCTTGTTGTCATTTAAAAAAAATTTAATTTAGCATTCAAATACTTTCTAGAATAGGCATTGAAAGAGGTACCACATAAATGGGATTTTTAGGTGACTTTTTGATTAACTCTAATGGAAGAAAATACAAGGAATACACTTCTTTTTTCAAAAGTATTTCAGACAACATCGACTATTTCAAATTGACATAACTATTGGTAACGTAGGAGGTCCATAAATTGCCCACCTAAGAGTTGAAACTAAAATTTGGAGAGTTGAACCTCTTGAAATGTTTTTTAGTAAATTTTCTTTGAAAGATAAGTAGAATTGGCATCTAGTCCAAGTTGTTTCATATTTTTTTTTGAGCTTTATGGAATTATTTATGAAAATTTGAAGTTGAAATGGCATAGGGCTCTAAAATCACCTACCTCCTCAAATGTACACTATTTGTACATTGCTAAAACCTACAACAAAGAAAAATGTACAAATAGTGTACATTTGAGAAGGTGGAAGGTTTTAAACTTGTGCACTTTTAGAAACTCCAATCTTAGTGCTTGAGAAATTATTCAATATAAGTTTTAGAAACGAGTCAAGTTAGGGCTACTTTACACTATGGCCGAAGGTCAAGAATCCGTCGATTTTCTCTAATCAGATTTTAGAAATCTAGAACGTTGGCCTCTCAACCCTTTACACTAAAAGGCACAGTTTAAAGGCCGTCACCCTCAAAATTGACATCATGTCAAAAAATTTCCCATATTGCAATGGACTCTCAAGGTGAGTTTGGATTGTGCAAAAACAAAACCCAAACTCTGGTTGAGAGGTTGTTGAATTTTGGAAAAAAATTTAAAAAAATTTAAAATTGACAAGATTTCAACCATTAGATCTTAGTGGATTGTTTTTTCAAGATAGAAAGTAGGATGTGCCTTCTTCTTTTCTCTCTCTCTCATGCATCTTAATAGAAACTCACATAGAAACTACTCAAATTTTTTGTAGCTTTGTATTGTTTGTTAGCTCTATCATTTTTTTGCAAGTAGAGAAAATGGACAATTTCACTGAAAACCTTTTCTTTTGTAGGAATTGTAGCCAATTGCCTTTGATGGGGGCAAATTTTTTTTTGGCTCCAACTTTTTATAGAGCATTTCAACCCTTTTCAACTTAAATTAGAAAAAAAAAATAGAAGAGAGTCAGGAGACAAATGTTGAAAGGTAGAAGAGAGTGTTGTTGAGGGAGGAGATTATGAAATTATAGGATCCTCCCACTACTAGAAAATGCATGTTTTATAACTGCAAAAATATAACTGAGGATGACTAGCGATTAATCACAATCATATTTTGATCTTGTACATCATGGGTGTATAGTATATGCCTGTTGGGAACACCAAATACTTTATAGGGAACCATAGAGAATGTATTTGGAGATGTGGAGTCGTATTTTACAGTCATATCTCCATAATGATTACATTTTTTTTTTGTCTTGGGCAGTCTAAAATAAATTTGGTCAAGGAAATTGTTGAAAAAATGCCCAGTTATATTTTTGGTTCAGTTGTATTTCCATTCATATTTTTTGGGGTAGCCTTCAAAAAATATGGGCAATCCAATAAAAAATATGGTCAAGTGATTGTTTTAGAATGTTGAAACCCTAGCTGCTATTTTTCTAAGATTTTAAAACTCTAACTGCCACTTTTTTAGGGTTTTGAAAATCCTAGCTGCCATTCCTTTAGGATTTTGAAAATCCTAGCCACCACTTCTTTAGGATTTTTGAAACCCTAATTGCTACTTCTTTGGGTTCTTCTTCCTTGTCTTGTGTTGTTTTTTACCTTTTATTTCTTGTTGCTTCTTAGATGTTGTCTTTTGTTGCTCTTTAGTTCATAGTTTAACTCTTCCTTCTTCTTGTTTTTTAGTTCATGCTTCTTATTTTTTTTTGTTGCATCAAAATCCTTTCTTCTTCTTGCATTTTAACTCTTGTTTTTTCTTATTCTTTACTTCATATACTTCTTGTTTCTTCTTCTTATATCAAAATTATTTTTTCTTATTGCATCAAAACTTTTTTTTCTTCTTAGCTTTTAGTTTTTGCTTTTAGTTTTTTTGTTGTTGCATTTTAACTCTCATTTCTTGTTGTTTCTTATTGTCTCTTAGTTGTAGCTCCTTGTTGCATCTTAACTTTTGTTTGTTGTTATTTCTTAACACTTACTATTTTTTCCTTCTTTTTCACTCTATTATCATTATTATTATCCTATTTAAAACTTGTACTACATATTTTGTATTGTTGTAAGTTTTTGAAGGTTGAGCTTTGTTGTTCATTCACTAAAAAATAACCTCCCATTTCTTTAATTGTATATGTGCAGACATAAAAAGTTGAAACAAAGTTATTGGAAGCTACTTACAACCCAATAGGACCATCTTCACACTATTGTAAGGAAAATAAACCCTATTGGTTTGTTTAAATGCTTCATTGTGATATATATGTTTTGTATTAGTGACTAGCAAATATTATTGAAGAAAATTACATTTTTTTTACATGATTGTCTCTTATAATTATATAATGCTCATAGTTATGCACGCCAAAAGGTGACTTTACACTTTTAAAAACATGATTGCAATCAATTATAAATTACCAATCATATTCATGTGAACTACCACATCAACCATAAGTATGACTCACAAAAGTCATATTTCACATTAGTAAAAAATATAACTAATGAGAGTCATATTCCACATCATTCAAAAATATGACTCGAGAGTCATTTTTCACATTAGCAGAAAATATGACTCACAAATGTCATATTCTACATCAACTATAAATATGACTTACAAAAGTCATATTTCACATTAGTAAAAAATATAATTCATGAATTATATTCCACATCATTCAAAAATATGACTCGAGAGAGTCATCTTTTACATTAATAGAAAATATGACTTATAAGAGTCATATTCTACATCAACAAAAAAAATATGATTCATTGTATTCATATTCCATGTCAATCAAAATATGATTTACTACAATCATATTTCAAGTCATTCAAAAATATAGTTCATTGCAGTCATATTCCACATCAGCCAAAAATATGACTATATGGAATTATATGCCATGTAGGCTTTTTTTCCTTCTTC
Source organism: Climacium dendroides (assembly GCA_950106755.1). NCBI lineage: Eukaryota > Viridiplantae > Streptophyta > Bryopsida > Hypnales > Climaciaceae > Climacium > Climacium dendroides. The sequence goes on along the minus strand of OX467091.1, from coordinate 12,544,367 downwards.
CCGAGCAACTCAAGAAAAAGTCAATCCCCAAAAAATAGTCAACATATATGCCATGTTGGCAAAAATGGCTAATTATGGCTAATTATACTCTTCAACGTATATGACTGCTAATATGACTGATGTTTGATATGATTTGTCGGTAATGGTAGGATTCAGTCATGTTTCGAATCATCTACAGTGATTTTGGCGTGAGTCATATTTTGAGATTTTTTGACTCATTGCAATCATAAAACATGCATTTTCTTGTAGTGTCCAAAAAGAGAGTTGCTCTTAAGCAAAAGGTTGTTCTGAAGGAAAAATCAGCACCCCATAAAAAGGTAGCAATGAAAATTGAAAGAGAAGTCGAAGGAAAAGAGGCAAATTGAATGTAAGAGGAATCGGAGGTGCTTCAATTGATTGTATTGAAGGAAGAGATGGAGCCTGAATTCATCATAAACAACAAAAAACAAGGTATGAATTTGAAACCCTAATTTAAATTTTTCCACAAAAAAATTGGATTGAGGATTGGGGCCAATTAGAGGCCTAAAGGCCTTAGCCTTTGCTTGTGCTCAGTCCCTAGGCCCTCTTTCCCCCCATTGCAAGGGCAAATGGAATGTTGCCGGTGGGGTTTGAGACCTACTCTCTACCAATACAATGGAGAAACTTTGCATGATATAAACAAACCCTCCACCTACTTCCTTTCCATGATGAATGCCACTTTCTTTTTTTATTTATATCCTACAAAGTCCTTGTTTTACAATGAAAGCATGTCATGTAATTGTTCTTCCAATGCCATTTTTGACTATTTCTTCATGTTTTTTGAATCTTTTGTTAGTACTTAGTAGGAATAGATACTTGGATGAGGCTTCATGCTTGAATGGTTGTCAAGCTACCTAAATTCAACTACACTACTATGACATGTTGTAAGAAATCCAAGGCAATTTTTGATGCTTCCAAAGAAGACAAAATGGCCAATGGTGTTTCTGGCAATAATTGGCAAGAGATCAAATTCTATGATGCTTTAGATGAGTGGTATCACCAAGCCGGGCAAATCATGAAGCATGTCTCCACTACAACCACAGATAATGTACAAAGTTAGACCAATTTAACCCTAGATGTAGAAAGTGTACCAACTCCATCAACCATTTCTACACCACCATCAAAAGATAAACAAAACTTTCATAATAAAGCCATTGATATCTTTGAGAAAATGGCAGAAATTAGCATAGGTTTGATGAAAAACTTTGAGAGAACAAATGAGCTATTAGAAAGAGTAGACTACCAATTTGATCATTTAATCTATAAGCTCTAAAGTATGCTAGTCATATTGGTTTCAACTTGTAACTTTTTTTTTTGCTTCTTTAGTTCAATCCATGGAAAATTCATCATTCTCTAGAATGTACATATTGTAGAGATATACAGGTGCTGTAACAATTTTAGGCACAATCCGGAGTGGCATGTCAATTCTTTTCAATAATATGCGCCATCTTCCTTTTAGAATTCCAAATGCCCTTTCTATAGCCATATGGGTGACTAATTTATGAAATTCCAATGTGCTTTTCTTCTAGGCAATCTTTCTCTCTCTCTTGAATGGTGAGTAAAACCAAGGCCTCATAGGATACGCAACATCACCAATGAATTTATAAGGTAAAAGTGCACCTCTCATCGTCTTCTTCCCAATTTCAAATTTTTGAAATAAGGTCCAATCATGAATCTGTCCAGTCCATCCAAAATTGTAATCCCAAAATTTACAATCAACATCTACAACTCCTTGAAATAAACATGAATAGTATCCCTTTCGACAATAATATGTGATAGGGTCATGAGATGGATCTATAATAGGGATGTGACTACCATCTATTGCCCCTAGAATAAGTAGAATACCATGTAGTACTTCAAAACCTTTTGCTATTTGTTTCATCCAAGCAAGATTTGTTTTTTTTAAAACCAATGGTCTCAAATGAATCCTAATAGCTTCACAACAATCTCTCATAATGATAGAAGTTGTACTTGATCCTACTCCAAATAAATCACCAACAATTTGCAATAAATCACCTGTTGCTAATTGAAAATGAGTTATTGCAATCCTCCGCTTTACACTAATACTCTCTTTGAAACGAGTGTATTGTTTTTCAAAACAAGCCCTAAAAGAGTACAAAGATATTGGAATGTAGATGGACTTACCCTTATCCGCTTTAGAAAATCAGGATCTAAAAATGACCCCATACAATGCATGTTCTAAAATACCTCCATATCTTGGAATTTGCCAACATTTCCTCTGAGAATTCACCCTACATCCTTGGGCAATAAAAACTGCCATCATCATCATTTGAGCATTTTGTTTAAAAATTATTAGCTTTTGCAATGTCAAAATACCCACGATGACATACTTTATGACCATGAAAACCAAAAGTAGAACAAAAATGTGTTCCTTTTTAGAATCCATGGTTAGAGAGGGTGAGAGGAAAATTTCAAAAATTTGATGGATTATTCATGTGAAAGAGATGGATACAAACCAAACAAATGTTATGGGTTTGAACTTTGGTAGCTTCATACTACAGCCATTCAAGTTGAAAGGCCGTGGAAGTTTATTGTCAAGGGTTTGGGCTTTGGGCTTGGCCTTTGGAGACTTCACACTATGGTTGGCCAAAGGCTTCAATTCCTATCATTTATTGCCTATTTGAAGCCCATTTCTTTAGACTCACTAAAGGTTTGGCCACTCACTCCCACAGCCTCTTGACTTGGACGGCCATAGTGTGAATTGGCCCTTATTCTCAGTGCAAATACGTACGGATCTAGACTTTTGACGTTTACCCACTTTCACAGAATTGGCCTGCTCGTCAGTTCTCCAGTCTTTGTGTTGCTACCATCAGACAACCATTACAGTGTCAAACAAGAAGACTGTGTCCAACATAGTAAGGCAGAGGAAAAGACAACAGATGGAAAGAACAGGCACAGGCAATGAGTGCACAGTATTGCAAACAAATTACTACGGAGTAACTTATTTGAAACCTCTGCTAACAGAGATTATGGAATGACCTCCACACGCATCCTGTAGCACACAACGCAGAAAAAACGTAGAAATTAAAATATACTCGACGACGTATCAGTACCTCTCCAATACACTCTGTTGTCAACTCCTCTGCTATGTCCATCAGGGAGTTCAAAGCCCGTGACCTTTTTCCACATTGGAATAATTACACATATGCACTATCTGAATTCTGAAATTAGTTCAGTACATAATCCATGCTTGAAAACTAACTCCTTTGCTTTCAAGCGTACTCAACCAGTTTCAATATTACTTAATGATGGGAGAAAAAGGGATTACAAGTCACTTACTTGGTAGCGTGCACAATTTTTCATCAAGGGCTGAGCTTCTGTTACAAACCCGCCCTAAGAGGGCCATACAATGAAATAATCTAATTGGAATCTCTTGGTACGTTCATTACTCTACTAATAGATACAAGGAATACCTTGAGACAGCTGATACCCTGGCGGTTGGATCAGGTGTTTACAGGTGGTTGTTATTTGGTTGCGAAGGAAGCACCGCTATCAACTACTAGACGCTGATCTCTCATGTAATTTATCCAAGAAGCCCAATATTTATTTGACGATAATGTAGCGCTACTACCAACCACCACCAAACCACGTCTTGCACGAGTAAATGCAACATTCATACGCCTTGGGTCAGTCACGAAACCAAGGCGTCTTTCCTCATTGCTACGGACTGTGCTGAACACAATCACCTGCCATATTCACAGTTGCAACACAAATAATTGATATGTAAGGAAAAACGCAAGCAGTTGATCATACAATGCTTTCTCACAAGAAAATTCAATGCTCCGAGTACTTATTTTCCTTTTAATACTTTTAATTGATCTACCCTACTAATCAAAACCTAAAGGTCGATGCTAGGTTATGATTTTTTATTGGAATAAAAAATACTAAATAAATATATAATGAAAAGAAAAGAAATGGATAATAAAATGTACTGAAGAAATTAGAAGCAGTGGAGGAAAGAAGGAAGCGAAAGGAAGCATAAATGACCATATTTACGTTTTGATTCATACCTCCTTTTCTCGACCTTGAAAGCCGTCCACAGTCGCAACTTCCACATTAATAAATTTAGCAGGGTCTTGCTTTTCCATGATAAGTAGAAGGTCTCGCATCAATCGAACCTGTGGAATGTCAACAAATTTAGCCTTCGACATGAGGGGATTCGAGTCTATCCGCAGGTAAACTCTAACAACACAAGATCATACGCCGCTTTGAAGTAAAATCGTACAATGTAAATTCTTAACTAACTGAAGGCCTTGTGCTTGACCTTAATGTTATAAGATTACACAAACTTACGAAAGATTAACGTCCATCAGTTTTATTTGGTACACTATAGCGTTGAGTAGAATATACCTGAGCAGCATATGGAGAAATAACACCAATGTCCCCTGAGATGTCGGAGTCACTGATCAGCCGTTTCACGATGTCCATGACTACATTTGCTTCTTGACGGTTTCGCCACGAGTAGCCTTCTGCAGTTGTTTCCTCTTCGCCATCGACAGAGTCTACGAAGAGGAGGGGTTTCAAAGGATTGGGCCACAGCAGCCTGATAAACCACACCATATCATCAACAGATCAGTAATACAAAAATTAATGATTATTCATGATTCGCAACAAAATAACAACTCCAAGGACGTCGACATATACTTCGATTATTGTATCCCGAATGACGCGAATCTCACCCTTTTGGTGCAGGTCTATCAGAGGGTGAAGGCTGAGAAACAAGACGATCTTCGTAAAACGTGTGAGATGGCCAAGCTGCCACTGCAGGATGCATCCTGCAATACGATTAATAACGTTACGTTAGCGCATCCTAATACATCTCTGATGGGTTCAACTTTGAGAAAATCAGATAACAAACTCCGCACAAGTAAAATCTGGAAGCTAGATTTAAGGAGCTAGCTAACACTTTCTAAAGTGTTACAGAGGCCTTGCATTTTGTCCAGCCCATCAATAATCATAGGTGCTTAAGAACATATGCTGCAGGACGCTCAGATGCTGTTATATATTCTCCATCCACCAACCTTCGAACGCTGCAAAATTATTTGCATTTTGTAAATATGGACACTAAATCTGAGGATTTCTCATGGTCAGGGATGCACCTGTATTGCGTATCCAGCAAGTAAGGAGTAACACCGCACTGCTGAATATGCTCAAATAAGCTCACAGCCAAGCCAGTCTGACCGCCCCAATACGCACCCGACGAAACTAAAGTTCAGAGCGACTAATGCGTGAGCAAGTACAAGCTAGTATTTAAACTTTGTGGAAAAAGGTTCAACCATTCGCCTCGTCGAAGCCAGGCCAGAGTTTCCGACGCTGTTTTAGGAAAACAAAGTGCAACAATTTTTCTTGGATGCTACTTGAAAGAAATGGTTAAATCGACAAAAACCTCAACAGCCTGTTGTGAGATAACAGTAGGAGGAAGTTGAGCGGGATCTCCAACCAACACCACGCTGTCAGCTCCACTCCTCATCAATGGAATCAAACAGGATGGTTCTGTAGCCTGATGCGTATAAAATTGAACACCACGAATGTAAAAATTATTTCCATCCAATTCAAATCAAATGAAAACAACCAACAAGAATCTCGAACTGTAAAGCACAGAAGAAAACTTGCTGCCGAAACGCTCATGGGCCTAAAGTAATCTTCAAATTCTTCACTCACACTGTAAGTCTAAGACGAGAGATATCTAAAGAAGGGTAACAGACATTCAAAGAAAAGATTCCAACAAAAATCACGAATGTAGCGCAATTGTACACAATTACGTGGTTGCAACGCACTTGAGTAGCTTCATCAATGACACACAGTCGAAACCGTCTATCCTCCAAAACATCGTCCCCAGATCCCACGCATGTAGCGGTAACCACATCAGCCCTGCAAAAAGAAATGTCACGTCATTATAACCAACCAATAGCAGGTATTTATTTGCTGAATAACCTAGTAAGACTTGAAAACGGAAACCAGAAAAGGCCATATTGAAAGGAGTCCAAACCAGGCTCATGATAACTTCCAATGGAAAGAAGGATTACTTATCCAATATGTCTTTTATAGCCTGGGATTCCAAATCCATAGCATCCTGCCACATGGATGTCGCTTGTTTCGCACTCGTTAGACGTTTCTTACTATTATTAATTTGCCTTGTCTCCTGTCTCTGAAGGATGGCAGCTTGTCTAGATTCGGCAGCTTTGAGCATGAGAGGGTGCTTCAAAAGCAGTGCATCAAGTGTGGCATCTCGTAGCATTTCCTTCACCTGCCAGATAGGACATATAAACATGCGTTCAATAGATCAAAACCTGTTAGAGGGCTGTCAAATTGTACGATCCTTCCAATCAAGGACTATTTGTGAGCCCAAGTTTGTGAGGCAGCTAGTTGAACGATAGGAGAGTGGAAGAAACGAAAACCTTAACAGGTTGACCCACGCGAACAACACGTAAACCTTGATCCAGCAAGCCCTCCAGGAGATTATCCACTGCCACATTGCTGCAAAGCAGGTTCACAAAGTTGAGATTTTAACAGTGAGGAAGCATATCCATATTGACATGAAAATACAGCAGAGGATGCAGCAAATTCTCTGTTTTGTCTGAATAGTGAACTACTGGGACAGGTTTCAGCAAGAGACCCAAAGTGCTTATAATCCTCAAAGGCCTTGGTCTTTATACAAGAAACTTAGCAAGAAAATACTTGAATAGGAATATATCATAACTCTTTCATGAGGAAAAACATAAGTTCAAATCCAATGTAACCAAGTCGACCGTGCATACCTATCAGCACAAGCGAGAACTTGACCTTGCTTGCTACGACAGAACGCGGTAATGAGTCTTACTAGAGTTCGAGTTTTTCCTGTGCCTGGTGGCCCCTGCCAAAGCGTGGTCCTTTGATTCAAAGCTGCTTCAATGGCAGATTTCTGACTGCTATTTATTTCATTCCCCATAGCTTGCAATAAGGTCCTCACAGTGCCCTTATGTGCACCAAACATCTTTCCACTTATTCGAGAAGGAGGGCTCTTCGCTACGCTCAAACTCTCCTGATTGATGTAGGTATCAGGAGGTAAAGTCTCGAATGTAGAGTCTTCACCCAATCTCGATTTTGTTTCCTCGACTCCCATAATCAAGCCTCGCACAGCCATAGTCCCCTCTCCAATCATGATTGATTTTTCTGACTCGGTGGACTTCTTTGAGGTTGCTTTTGAGGAAGCCACAGGCGGTGTGGGCAGGACGAGAGACCCTTTAAGACCCTGTCGGAGCTCAGGAGAGGCAAAACAATCGATTGCTAGCATACACCGTTCATAAGAAATTCGATTGGCCGAAAGATCCAAGCGCCACTTTAACGACACATTCAGACCTTTCGACTGGTATGATGGTATTGCTATCTTTAAAAATCTGCCCGCACAACAACGGTAAATTTAGGATCTTCATGAAACGTTTCCACTCCAATAGATAATTGCGAATCAACATCAGTTCATTTGATCTCCACACGACATAACAAACAGGTAATCTTTGTGGCTTCGTATACCTGATTAATCCATCACGTTTACCAGGTTTTCAAATGAAAGAAGGCAACTGATCCTTGAGAGGAGCAAGAAATAAGGAGGCGCTCGTTACCTGCGAGCTCGCTCCATCACAACCCCCTCTATAACGGCATCCTCATCATCAAGCGGATTCTTTCTGCTGATAACAACCATGTCCCCCTGCATCAGAGACACCAAGAACCACAATTATGGTATTCCGAATTACGGAAGAGAAATAACTTCATGTTTCAAAAAACATGCGAATATGAATCTGCAGAGAGCCAATGGCTTACCTGACTAAACTGATGGTGAGAAGGTAAAATACCGCCTCTCTCTTGAGGGCTAGAAAAGCGAAATATCAGATCCCTGTATAATTCAGGAAGGAGAGCAGTTTTCAGTGCGTGGGAACCGAGCTGGTTTTGAGCTTAAAAAGGGAAATATATCCTTCCGTGCTCTAGAAACGTTGAATTGCTCTGAAACTCTAGGTGTCTGAATTTCTACTTTGACAAGCTAAAAGTCGTCATCAGTAACTCGTCCATTCTATTGTAACAAATACCTATACAGACGGCCCTCTGGACGCACGGAAAGGTCAAACAATGCGAAACCTTCGTTCTGCAACCGCTGTTTTGACCATTGTCTCAATCTTTTCTTCATCGCCTCCAGTTCCTCATCCTAACATACAAAAAGAAACCAAATGGTTGGTGAGAAGGATAGTGTAATAGGCGACTGCACTAATCAGAAATCGGCACAATTCATGTTTCGACGCAGTACTTACTCTCTTGATGTATAAATTATCAAGTGGTCGCAAATTCATTCAAGAAAATTTTCAATCACATAATCCGTCTCCAAAACAAAGTATAATGCCTTGATGGAACTCACAATATCATCAATTCCTGCACAATCCAGAACATCCGTTCACAAAATTTGAGCTCACGAACTTATCTTCACTATTTAACCCAAGTTCACGCTTGCATTATGCTTCAGGAATAATGGACTAAAGTGTCGTATTCGTCCGTGCGCCGGTACATTTACTCGATTCAAGGTTGCCGAAAAATGGACTAAAACCGTTTAATTCTGTCCTTTGATTTCTCGTTCGTTAATAATTTAAACGTTTGATCTTTTTTAACGTCTTTCAAGTATATGTACTTACAGCTTAAGAAAAAAGTCTTTACAAGCAGAATCGAAAAATCGCAGCCTAAAACAATTAAAAGCATCGCAACTAAAAAATGGATTAAAAGGCAAGATTCTGTTATCCAGTAACCCTGTCTCTGATGGCTTGCTATACGATAAACCTCCGGAGCCAGATCTAAAATTCCGGTATACAGTTTGCGCTAGTTGTCTTCGCAAGGATTCAAAATAACAGTACGTGCTGAGGTGAGCACATACCAGTTCTGCTGTGAGAGCCGTCGCAAATCGGCTGCGGTAGAGCTGAAGAGCTTTTCGACGCAGCTCTTGCTTTTGGCCGCGTTGCCTTGTAGCGCCCTCCGGCCTCTCCCTGCTACGACATTGCACGGGTAGCGATTGACGATGATAGTTTTCATCGTTTCGTAATTTCCTCGTTAGAACCGCAGGCCGATGCAGGCAGGGACTGAGATCTATTCCGCTGTCGAGAGCTGATGATCCTCCTACCAAACTCCTCGACAAGAAGAGCGCCATGAACATGAGTTTCCACTGCTCTTCAAGTTCTCATGACTAATTATAAGAGCTGCATTTCCAAGTACCTATAACATTCTTAGGTCACCATCTCCTGCACATGTCCAGAACAAAATTGCCAGGCCATCACTAAATTCACTTTTCCAACAATGCGACCAATTCATTTCGTTATCAACAGGTGGAAGTAAATCTCGTTGCAGAAGTTTTTCATTTAGGATTGAGAACTTCACGCATTTCAATCGAAACAATTAGAAATCAGGGCGGGACGGGATAAAGTGAAATTGCTGAAATTGCACGCAGACGGATACGATTAGTTTAACATTTCTGGAATCTTTGAAACGCAAATTGAATGATGATCAAAACATACCTTCATAATCCAGTCGCCTTCCTTCGAAATTCGCAAGAGAATTTGACGCGAAGCCGGCAAATCGATCCAAAGGCATGCTGATAAGAAGTCGTCCTTCAGAGTTGATTTCCGTTTTCCTTTTCTTTTCTTTATTCTTTATTCTTTTCTTTTTCTTTCGTTTTTAGTTAATCCCCTCGACAAAGTGTGGAAGGTTCATTGTTGGATAAGCTTAAACTCTTTCCGAATGATACCTCTCCTACAAATTTCACCAATGAAATAGATTTTCTTTTTGTATTGCGACTCTTTTGTGTAGAATTGTAATGAATTATTTCAAACACCTAAAGAAAATCTTGTTGAAATTGATGTTTTTATGTTACAGAAAAACATAACCGTCATAGAAATTGTGTTGAGAGAAACAAGGTTTTCTTCTAATGAAATTTATCACAAGAAATGGTTACAAAATGTTTTAAGGGAGACTCCAATACATTAGGAGGATTTTTAAATTTAATGTGTAGTACATTGAATTTACAAGGTTTTGACTAACCTTAATAGGACATATTTCACTTTGTTTCTAATGCAATTGTCAAAATTGGATGAACTCATGATTAACTTTAGTCCTTTTTGTCTATCTTTTAACCCTTGAAGGACCATTATCCCTTCGGAAGACAAATTGGAGTACCTACAATCTCAATTTTTGTCATGAATTTTTGAAACTTTTTTGAAAATTAAAAAATTGATTATCTTCATGGGAATATTATTATTTTTTTCAATTTGTGCTTGGAAACAAAAATCATGTCCAAATAAGCTCAAAACAAGGGAGAGCCAACAACAAAAAAATTCAAAAATTTGGATTTTTAATTTTTAATTATTTTTCTTATATATTATATTTTTGTCTACATGGAAAGATTTGATTATCTTACCATTGGAATTAGCATGTTTTAAAATTTAAGTGAATAAGGTTCAAAGTCAAATAATCTAGTTTTGCAATGTACAAAAAAAATTTGTTTCTTTAAACTTTAAATGCAAATATTTTGCAATTTGTGTGGTCAAAATTTCTGAAATTTATTCTACACATTTTCATACTAGTTAATTATTGGTTCTCTTTTAAGATTTACATTTAACTAGTATGAAAATGTGTAGAATAAATCCTATAGTTAGATATGAAAAATAATAATTTTCAAATTTTTACTCTTTGCAATAAAAATGGCAATTTTGAGTGGCTTTTGGCAAAAGAAAGGCCTTGGTTCTTTAGGGGTTAAATGTTTGAATTGAGTAAAGAGTTGCATCCGTAGAGATCTAGTTAGTCCAAAAGAGTGAATTATATTTTGTTAATTATTAAATATATGCATTTATAAGAAGTCAAAGTAGAGAAACATAATGTGTTTGATTGATTTATGGTTGAATTTTTAGTCAATTATTGGTTCTCTTTTAAGATGAACTTCAAAAGGGAATACTTCCTTATTTTCAAGCCAAAGTTCTCTAATTTGACTTCAACACACTTTTTCTTAGAGTAGCTAAAATAAACTTGTTATTACACCAATGGTCAAGGTTGACATATCTTGTAGAAGATTTATCAATTTTTTCCGGAAAACAAGTTCTTATTTATATATATATATATATATATATATATATATATATATATATATATATATATATATGTGCTAAAAATAGATAAATTCCTCAAGATGATTTTTCCCATATTTTTTTTCTTGATTAGGTTTGAAGTTTTGGGTGAGAAGAATTGTTGGATAGCTAGGTTTGACATGTTGATAAGAACATCTTCAATGGAATATTCTAAAGAATTCATTGAATATATTATTATCTTTTATTTGGTGTAAAATAAAAATTGTTTATTACTATTATTAAAAGCATATCATAAACCTCTATGATTAAACGCAATTAAATTTGGATTTGAAAATTGAACAACTGAAGGAAAAACTAGTGAAAATAAGATAAAAGACAATAAATTTAATGTGTTATGATAAATCATGCTTAAGGAAAAAAATGCATAGAAATGGCAAAGCAAATTTTCATTAAATATTGTGCCATTCCCATATATTTTCTTTCTTAAGCATGATTTACTATGGCACTTTAAATTTGTTGTCTTGCAACTCACTTTCAATGGGCTCTATATTTTAATTGTCTAACTTTCAAATCCAACTTTTATTGTATCTATGTGTGTGTTCAAAAAGTTTTTTTAAATTTTTAAGAAAAAATGTGCTTACATTGATAGTAATTACAAGTTCTATTTGTACACCAAGCAAAAGATGGTAATATATTTAACGAATTGTTTAGCAACTGTGAAGACGGGCAGGGGCGCAAATTTCTAGAGCCGGTCAGGGCAGGCGCTTCCTTCAAATTTGAACCCGGCCTGCCCGCTGCTCTTCTTTCTCCAAGTCTTCTTCTCGTCCTTTCGTTCTTCACTTTTTCTCACTTCTCACTTTTAGGGTTTTGCAACCACGATGAGGGTGCCGCTTTTGTAATCCATCTCGTTGCTGCTGGTTACCGTAGTTCTGATCGCATTCTGGTAGCAGCAGCTTCTGGAGCTTCCGGAGATCATTGGAGTTCTTATTTGAAGAATTTTTAAGTGTTCTACCCTGAGCACTTCGCTTGTTCGACGCTTCCTTTGCTTTTTCCTCTTGGGACTGTCGCTTCTGTGGCTTTGCCAACGGCGTCTGGCGTGGCGACCGTGGTTGTGGTTGTTTTCCATTGCTTACAGTTGTCGGAGATACGGGATTTGGTGTGCTCTGTTAAATTGTTGGCGAGTATTTGCATCAAGGTGAGGGACTCTTCTTGGTTTGTTGGACTCTATTGCTTTTATTTTCATTTTTGATTAGAGGAGATTAAACCGACGGACATGACCTAATTTCTTCATCGTTACACTGGTCTTGCCTGAAAGTCTGGTTTGGGTTCGTGTCCCGATTGTACTTAAGAAGCAATGAGCTCGCGACGTTCGATGCTGAAGTGGCAGAGAGCGTGGTTAAGTGATATACAGTGTCTTCGCCTACGGGTTAATGGTGTTGAACACAATTTCTGCGAAACGTGCGTCGGTCTAGTTTTAGGAAAAACTCAACCCAGTAGGCGTCCTCTTACCCGCCGCTGCAAAATGCCCAATATGCATGGTGGTTAGTCAGGTGGGTCCGTGGCAGTAGGGAAAGCAGGCCATGCGCTTTGGGAGGGGGGACATTTAAGTTTCAATTTGCCCTAATTTTTTGATTTTGTGTTTAAAGTTTCCGATTCTGTTTATTACGTCCGAATTCTTTGTGAGCGCTCTGCGATGGATACTGCGTCCAATGCTGAGCCGGAGCACTCCAGTGGCGAGGACACCAAATCGAATGTCAAACCCAAGGAAACGCGCTCCGACATGCTCTCTCGCCATCAGTACGTGTTTCTGGCGCATTTTGTTGCCATGGTTGTCCTCTGATTGCTTTAACTTTAATGATGAATGCATCGATAAAGTGACACGGAGCAAGTGTTCAATCCGAGGTTTAGAGATTTAGTGTTTGGTGTAGGATTTGGGTTTTCGGTTCTTCGCGGCAGCTATGCTGATGTGGTGGTGGAATTTCTTTAATCGGGGTTGATGTTGAAATTTTGTTAGGAAGGAGATTAAGGAGTTGCAAGGTAAGGAGATAGCTCTGAAGAAGGCAGCTGCTAAAGGTAGCAAAGCAGAGCAGAAGGCAAAGAGGAAGTCTGCCGAGGATGAGGTGAGTTCTGGCGTGAGTATGCTATGTAAGTAAGATTATGACAACCACTCAAGGTCTCAATCACATTATGCTCCCGACTCTGAAGTGCATTTCTTTCTATTTCAATCTCCGGAGCTATATCTAGTGCCAATGAACAGAAGTACTAGATTGAGAGGGGTTGGTTGGAAGTACACTCTCTTATTCCTCTCAGCTCACCGCTTGAGGTGCAGCTCTTCAAGTGTTATGTACTAGAAAATTACGGTTGCAGTATAGTTACCTGTTTGTGCTAATGTTGTGGTTGTAGATGTGGGTAGTATTGTCACCCTATATGTACACATATATATTGCAGTGCAGTAATGATAACGTGCTCTTTAGTGGGTATTGATATGATTACGGTAACTTCAAGATTCCAAGTATGGTTGGCAGTGGTGTTTCCTGGATCTGGCCATTTGGATAGGTTTCAGATGCTATGAGCTAGATTGCATTTGCTTCCTTTCTCAGTTTCTGCTGATGAAGGCTTTAATTCTCTGTTGTTGGTCATGGGTACAGATTGCGAAGTTGGACGCAGTGATGAAGGCTCGCCAAGCGAAGGAACTTGCTTCCCTGGGTTTTCAGGGTGACCAAAAGGAGGAGGCTGCCAGTATAGACACTCTGGTGAAGGCTATTGCAGGTGTGAGCACAAGTGGATCCACAGAGCAAGCGAAGCCCTCCAAAGGTCAGAAGTTTCGAGAGAAACGTGCTCAGCAAGCAGCTGAACGGGAGAAGAGGATTCTAGAGGAGAAAACCAATCTGGTTGATCTGAGGGTTGTGGAGGACCAACAACTGAATAAGAAACTTGCTCCTCTTGGCTTTGGTTTTAAAGAGATTAAGCCTGATGGTCACTGTCTGTACCGTGCAGTCGAGGATCAACTTGCTCTGTATTCACATACCTGTCCAATGTTGTCCTATCAGCAACTTCGGGAACTGGCAGCTTCATACATGCGAAGTCATGTCGACGATTTTCTACCTTTTATAGGTGGAGACCTGGAGAGGGAGATTGAGGGCAAGGATCCGCAGGCTAAGTTTGAAACTTATTGCAGGTAGAGGCATTAAACTCTCACCACCAGCGCCACCATCTTTTCATTCGTTTCGTTTCATGTTAGAAGTTCTGCAGAGGTTGAATGCACTGCTACATTATTCTTTGGCTCAGTTCCTTACCCGTAACTATCCCTTTCTATGAACTCTAGGGAGGTGGAGACAACGGCATCATGGGGCGGCCAGCTGGAGCTGGGGGCTTTGGCGCAAGCTTTAAGGAAACACATTGTAGTGTATTCAGCTAGTGGACCTGATGTTGAGATGGGTAAAGAGTACGTAAATGAAAATCTTTCAATTAGAATATCATTTCATAGACATGCATTTGGATTAGGAGAACACTACAATTCAGTGGTTCCCATTCCTCTTCGCTGAAGACTCACCTGAGGTCAGTCACCAATTTTCTTCAACGCTCACGCATATTTATTAGACCGCAGTGAAAGGGGTTATGCGATCTCTTGTCAGTCCTGTGAACCGTAAACTGGAAGTTCTGCGATAAGTGCAGGAGACTACGACGACGAATCGCCTTCATATACCTCGCCAACGGACTATAAATTATTGTAGACTTTGATTTGGGGTCTGGAACAAATATACTCTTACTTCATATTGATCTTGAGAGTTATTTTTCATATGACTAAAGTATGTAACGGCAGTGCTTAATTGTGCAAACTGTACTTGTAGAAATGAAATTAGGTGTGATCAACCATTTTATCCAACCTGCCTGAACTCTTCAAGGTCCCTGCATCCAAAAAGTGCATGTGGGGATTGGGTGAACTTGATTGTAGCTTCAAAGTATTTATCCTTGTTTTTGATTTAAGCTTAGAAAATGAAACCTATTAAGTTGTCTTTCTATTGCATTTTAAAACATTGAAAAATAATAAAATTTCCATGATTTATTGCAATTAGAATCTACTGGTGTTGGAATCCCGATATCACAAATATTGTATCTATTTCATTCGTGTTTTGATCTTTAAAAAATGATTTTCAAA
Source organism: Climacium dendroides (assembly GCA_950106755.1). Taxonomy (NCBI): domain Eukaryota; kingdom Viridiplantae; phylum Streptophyta; class Bryopsida; order Hypnales; family Climaciaceae; genus Climacium; species Climacium dendroides. Next base: position 12,529,082 of record OX467091.1, on the reverse strand, counting down.
TTTAGACTACTCATTGTTTCTCAGTTTGATCTTGATTTTTGGTCAAAGTCCCCAATGATTGTAATTGATATAACTTCAAGCACGATTAAAGTTTTAATAAATTATGATCACTTGATTTTTTGACCAAAAATTCAATGAAATCAATATATATGGAAAAGGTGTTTATTCACATTCAAAAATGATCAAAATTCTATTAATCAAATAGAAAAAGAAACAATCATTTGAAAAGTTCATAAATATCACAATCTCATGAAACAAAAATATGTTGTATGATAAATCATACTAATGAAGGTGGGCCTGCTTGATGTGGCGTACGGGCCCAACCTTCATTAGTATGATTTATCATACACGATCTCACGGCCCTAGCTAGCCCACCTTCAAAGGCACGCAACCTACACTAAATAGTGAAATTAGGTTGCCTGAACAATTAGGTTGCCTTACTTAGGAAAGTTGCCTCGTGACTCACCATTTGTCGAGATGGAGGTACAAGCAATTCTCAAAACTCGAGTCATGAACTAGTGCACCAACCCATGCAACACACATGGTTCCTACATTATTGCATCCATCTACACTAACTGTACATATTTATACAGTGTGGAATGTTGAGAATTTAGTGTGGGGCAACCTAATTTCACTATTTAGTGTAGTAGACATGAGCCTATTAATGCCAAACCGGCAATGGAGTACTGCGGCCCCGACGGAGTAACTTCGTGATGGAGCATGACTACTATGGAAACTTGCCCTAACGGACGCGTGACGATAGGGGATGTTGTAGCCTGCGTAGTTTTAGGTCCTGCACCTTTTGAGGGGGCTAGCGTATTGCTAAAGTTGAATGAATGTAGTAGGACGGGGTGAGGGGAAGGAATGTTGTTTTAGTTAGCTTCAGGGTTTTAGGATAAAGCAGGACTCTAGGTACACTGTAGAGTTTATACAAATGGTCAAAAAATTAAATGTATTTGAAGGTTGGTAGTTGAGGGAATGGTAGCCATCTTTTTCAAGCAAGAACAATTGTGCTGAGTGAAAAGAATAAAAAAGGGGTTCTTCATAATTATGCAAACTGGACTTCCCAGGAATATCGTTTGCTTCGTTGCAAAAAACAAAGTAGAACGGGCCATCCTAGAGGACCAGGAAGAAAAATGTCTCCAAAGATTTGAACACATTGCCAAGAACATTTACCATAACATTTCAAAAGTAGAAAATGAAGACTTCTCCAAAAAAGAAGACACATTGTTGTGCGCAAAACTAGAAGTAGTCGGCTCTCAACACCAATCTTTCATAGTAGAAGAGAAAGACTAGTTTTGAAAGTAGCAGGACCTCGTCAACAAAAACATGTACGTGCTGCAATCTGAATTGAAAAACGTCTCGATTTCTGTGTGCAGGACACGCTGGTGTGCATAATGGCATTAGGATTTCCAGTAGCATATGAGGGTTAAGGTCTCTGTGAAGGGCCCTTTTGGGGGTTGTGCATTGGGTTTTGGAGATGCTTAGTTTGGCATCTGTTCGCAATGGCAATCTATTCTCTAGGTCAAAACAATTACTTTAGTGTTTCTTCACTTCTACGGTCGTACTACGTGTTGCACTCCATGCTGTACAATCCTAGACGACATAGGTAGCATCTGAATACAATACGCAGTAGAGGTTGTGCATTTTTTGGGCGACTCTGACATTATACGCAATTTGTTGAGCACTTCAACAAATGTTTGAATACTCTGAGGTTTAAGTTGCTCATCTTGAGAAGCTTGCCTTTGCAGACTAAGGTATTCATATGCGCTTGAAATCAGTGTCAAGCCAACACGTTCATTTGGGCTTCACGCATGGTTTCCACTGATGCTTGTATTTCATCGGCATCTGAGGAGGAGAAGGTCAAAACAGATGCTGCTTACGATCCTGAGCGAGAGTTAGACGAAGTGTAGAACTTCAATCCAGGCCTCATTAGATATGCAGAGATGTGGCTTCCACATGTGACCAGTGGCAATGGTGCGATTGTTCAATCCGAAATAGTAGTGATCCCATGGAATAGATTGAAGGACTTTGTGCATGGTGAAGAACAAAACCCTGATTATCCAACAACTTTCAACCGACATGTAAAGAGAAGAAACGCCCCAAGATCATTGGGAAAGCCGCGAGTAAACACACCTGTACAAATTATCTGGTTAGTGCTTCACCACTATTGTCTCTGCCATCCACCAATCCTTAAAACGCATGCTTGTAGCCAAAGTTAGTACATATTTGTAGAGCAGGACCTCATGAATCAACAAATGCTAAAAACTACATCTCTAGGAATTTGTGCAGTCGGGTTCTGCAAGATTGATAGGAAGCGTCACCCCTTCGAAATGTTGTAATCAAATGTCTGATATCTAAATTAAATAGAGCAGTGTATAATGGCTGGTGTCTTAGTACCGTTAGTTGTTTAGGGTATACCTCTGTCATGAAAATTGGTAGTACATATGCATAAATGAGCACACATCATTCCATCCAATGTACTAACCTAACAAATTATCTTATACCGTTAAAAATTCCACGAAATTCCTAAGAGAAGCTTGTCTTCAATTGAGAGCTCTCTGATAATTGGATTCGCATGCGTGTCCATCACTCTCATTATATAGCGTCTTCTTTCTGTGAAAATGTTGCAGATTCCATTGTTATTTTGGTCTGCAAGACAACTCTCAAGTGGTCCCGTAGAACATACAAGCAGTGCTAGATTCCACCATCCGGAAAAGAAAACACGCTACTGTGGAAAGAAGTGGAAAGCAACGGGAAAAAAAGTAATTCTGGAGTACAATGTTTTTCCCACAATCAAGAAATCTGCAAGAAAGCAAAAACGAATTGGTAATTAAAAAGCAGAGTGGATGAGTACTGCTTCTTTGCAAAACAACCATACCAGGACCTCACCATCTGCCAGCATTTACCGACCTTCTGGAATCCAGACATACAAACAAAGACAGAGAAATAGTGCACGAAGTGAGTGTTTTCGGATTCAAAGACAGCTTGGGTGTTGCACTCTCAGACAAAATGAAGCACCACATCTCAAACTTTCTTTGGCTTAACCTCTCACCCTCTCAAGTAATGGTGCAGCACAAGACCTTTGTGAAGAACCTGGCTATGCAGAACGAAGATGTGAGCAGGAACACCTTTATACAGGCGCAGGACGTTCGAAACCTTACAAAGATTTGGGATGAAATACTTCTAAAATACTCTAGCAACCCTAAAAGCGTGAAGATGTGAGTAGACGTAAATCAAGACTCTGTATTTTGCTATAGAGAGCACGGTCTTCTTGATCTCAACAACACAACACACCCTTTACTTATGGAATACAAACTCTGTGGTAATTGGAAATGCTACTGAAATTTGGTCACAAGAACGCCCTCTCTATTGATGCCATGTTTGGCACATTTGAAACTTGGGTAATGTTCCTTTGAAGTCTATCATTTCTTGTGTCTGGATGAAATGTTTTTTTTGTAGTCTGCGTTAGAATAGTTTGCAGTACAGGACGTTCTTTTCTGTAGGACATGAGAGGTTTTAGAGTATAGGACAATAGCCTAGAACTTCCCTTAATCCCTCATCACCGGAGGTCCAACTAGGCTTAAAAACTGCTTGCCTTTGCAAGTCTGAAAATTCAAAATTAGAGGAAGGTATGAAGATCTCAACCGTACAGTATTGTAGTGTGTATGTTGTAGATGGTATGGAACAAATTTGGAGTCATTTGATTGTATAGATTGAAAGATTATAATGTTTTAGTGTTGAAAACAAATGTTGATTTTTTTTTTTAAAACACATTTGGAGGTGAAATTCGATTTCTAAACCTACTCAAATGAAAAAACTTTAAGCTACAAAGTGATTCAAAACCAGAATATATACACTTTGGTGAAAAAAAGTATCATTTGAATGAATCATTGTGTCCGCAAAATGGATTTGAAATGTCAGAAAACAATTAAAAAAGTAACAAAAAATCACATCTATGACTGAACCTCTTTCTACTAAAATGCTTCTCAGTCACTCATAACTTCTTGGATTGCCATGAAATTTTAACCACACAAACTAGACTAGTATGTTCAACTTTAATAATAAGTATTATTGGATTTGGACATTGTATGAAGAAGTTATAGGCTGCTGAAGTTCACTGGAATCCACCAATATTTGGATTTTGAACTTTGAATTGCTCCCAATTATTTAATTGAAACAACTCGGATTGACATGAAAACTTTACCACAATAATTAAACTTCACTAGAAACAAAATCCAACAAATTTTATTGAAAACAAACATTAGATTACAAAGATATAAGCCCCCAAAGTTGCAACCATCAAATGTAGTTTGGTGAGCTCAAATTGAACCTATGAACTTCGATTGGATCCCAAAACTATTATACATCTTTTATTAATTTGAAAATTTTATTACACAAACTAGACTAGTATGCACAACTTCTCCAACAAGTTTTATTAAATTTGGACATTGGATGCAAAAGTTACAGCCCTTTGAATTTGACTTTTAGGTTATGAGGACGTTTTTTTGTCCCCTGTGACATTCAGGGGTTAAACAAACTCACCGCCCAAGTACAGCTAAAGCCTTGATGTCAAGTCATGGCAATCTCATCATTATCACTCTAAGCCTCTTTTGCAGTATCCCTTGTATATAGTGATGGTTTTTGACAAGTGGAGAAATGTAATTCCTGTGGGTTTTTTTGTGATTTTACGATGCCGTGAGGACCTCCTCTATGTTTTATAGGAGCTAAAAAAGGCGTCAACTTAATTGGGCCCTCTCAACAATTATTGTCAACAACGTCCAAGTGGAAATAAATGTTCTTAGGTATGTTGATGGACCCTTGTACTATGTACATTCAATTACATGAGTATACAATTAAAACTGTGTCATGGAACTCTTGTGCTCAAAAAATATAGAACCCTTCTATACTAAAAAAACACATCAATTTCAAAATTGACTTATTGTCCTTTGCATGGCCAAATCTTCAATCCAACCTTCTTCCTTTTTCACTACTACTTGTTTAAGTTAGTGTATCACTTCTTCTTGGTATTCTTGTGGTTGTCTTGATGTTGAATGTAGGTTTTGCAATAAGGTTCTATTATATTTTGGTGATCTAGCACATGCTTGGCTCCAAGGAGTATGTTCTGTTTTCTTTGGTAACTTCACCCCACTCCTTGATTGACTTTAGCTACCTTCTTGATCTGCATTGCTTACTTTGGCTTGAGCTTCAATTACTTATGATTTGGATTGAGATTCAATCCCTTTTGGCTTTGGGTCAATGCAATTTGACCTCTCCAAATTTAAAACCCTATATTTAGCTAGAGCCTCACTCTTTAGTGAAATGGATTGAGATTCAATCACTTTAGGCTCTAGGTCAATGTAGTTTGACCACCCAAATCTAATTTAAACACTCTGTTTAGCTTTAAAACTCAAATCTCTATCTCTAATTTGGAAAAATTTCTCTCTAGTTTGATTTTGAATTGAGAGAAAAAGATTCTAAATCACTTCCCTAGACTTTAGCTTATTCACTGTGGTCCAAAATTCTAAGCCAAATGGAAGAAATCAATAAACAAAAAAAAAACAAATTAGGATCCCGTTGGATATTGTCGCAATCCAAATGACACTTTATAGCTTCCAACAGCTCACTAGGTTCATTACAATCCATTTACAACATCACTTGGTCACAAACTATCTAACACTGCACATGCCAAGCACACACAGTGTTAGTCCGCATTTCAACCTCATTCTATCAAGTCCTAGTCACCGAGACACTCCCTTTGTGATACCGGGCATGTCATTTAGTAACATGAGGCAGAACTTCCACCTTAATGTGCAAGGACCCATGGTGGCACTACTCACCATGGTCCTAACCGCCCTTGAGTGTCCCCCCACTCCATGCTAGCCTTTTCTGCATTTGCGACTCATCCACTAAAGGTAACCAACACTCACAACTTGGGACACATCTAAGGAGACCTATTAAGGAGCGGGACTCCACCCAACCAATGCCACGGGACACACACAAGTGTCCCATGGTGCCTTGAAGTGGTGGTGAAGTCACCACCACCAACCATGAGTCACCAAGACTCATCAAAACTTCAAGAGGGAGAGAGGAGGGAGACCAACCCCTCTTATAGTATTCTCTATGGTATTCAGCAAACTCCCCCATCGTAGGTCGAAGGAAGTCCTTAGATAACCTTGGGTTATGAAAGACCACCCACTTCCAACTCAAATCGCCAAGTTGCATCATCGTTTGGACTCCCGAACTTCCAACCGGCGTAACTTTGAGCTTAGAGCTCCAAATCCAACATGCAAGATCATTTTAGACATCTACGCGATGAGTAGATGTCTATATACTGCTCACTTGTCTCATTTAAATAAGTTCTTGCAAAGTTATGACCCTCCAAAGGTTCGGATTCACCGAGGGAGGCATCATGTCTTCACCACGGCTCTTCTTTTGGCCATAATTTTTGACTCATGTCTTAGAACCTTGTAATGCTTGTCATTTTAGGTTCCTTGTGTTCATAGCTTTCCAATGATATGCTACATGCCATACTTTCTTATGGGATTCATTGAGAACCCCTCACACCTAGCTCTCAAGTATCCTAGTGCCACTAGACCTAGTCAACTTTGAACGCCATAACTTTTAGCTTACAACTCCGAATTGCGCATTTTTTACACCATTAGAAGTGTATTATCAAGATCTTTTCAAGAATGTATGGCACTCTACTATACACTTCAAAACCAAGGCGTCATTGCACCCTATTTTATTGGAAGTCTCTCAAATCTCCCTTCTTAGTCTATTGCAAGGCTTGAGAAGTCACCCCCAAGGCCCCCTCTTACGCACTAAGGTTCATTTGGCACCTCAAGAAGATAGGGGCATGACAGATATCTTCCCGGTTTGATTTTTGGTATCTAGATGATGTATGTGAAAATGATAACAATCAATCTATCTAGCGATCTGGTAATTAGATCAAGTAATTTACCGGGTTGGCTCTGACTAGCTGAACCTACTAGGCTGGCCCTTAATGGTTGAACCTAACCAAGCTAGCTGGCTTTTGCTAGCTATTGGGTTATAATTTGATTTTTCACAAAATTTGGCCGTTGCTCACCACATTGGTTTTAAACCAACTTTTGCAGACCCTTTCAATACAAAACAAAACCAGAAAAGTTGTTAGTGAAGACGAAGCTTTGCCGTTTGGGGAGTTTTAGGTCCCAATTTTAAGACAAGAAATCCAAAACAAGAATAGGAAAATTTGAACCAAAGGCAAAACTTTGCCATTCAGAGGGTTTAGGTCCAAATTTTGGTCAATCTCTATTAGTGGGTTAGTAATAAAATATGAGGTTTGGTTCTCACCAAAATCTCTCAAAATAACATAAACATCATTAGGACCACGAATTCCAACGTCTAGGCTTTAGGGGGAATTTGCAACAACCAAAGGCATGAAATTCCTCTCCAAAAAAACTCAAGTGGAAGTTTGTTGATAGACCTTAGACTCAAAACACCAAAACAATTAGATTAAATCAAGCTCCAAGGAATTCTAACTAACGGTATCGCCAGAATTCAATTAGAATGTCCTTGGAATTAATACCAAAAGAACTCAATAACAAATGCCACCCAACACAAAGTTAGTTCACACTACAAGGATATCTATGTTTTTATTGACAACAAATTAACAAAAATTTGTCAATTGCTTTGTCAGTGGAAACATCTTGATTTGGCCAATTAGTTGACAAAATTTTGTCATTAGTTATTATCAGAATTTGAGACCTTTTCAACCTAGTTTTCATCCATGATGTCAAAAAAACTAATGATTTCTAGGCTCATGGCCCAAGTTTGCCACATTGTTTCTAAACAACTGACTAATTAAGTTTTACTACTTAAAACCATTATCTATCAAAATCAAGCTTTACATTTAGAAACATGCCTCCAAATGCCTCTTATTGCAAGTAAGGTGAGTGGAGAAAACAATTCCTTTATACATAAAGGGTGGTGGTAGGCAAGGCAACTCATATGGGATATATCAATTGTAGGAATTGTGTTCAAAGTGAAATTTCAAACCTCACTTAGGCATAGTAGAATATATTTTCTTAGAAAATTTTGAACTAAGATAAGTTGGGAAATCAATTTAAGTTTTACCTCCAAAAATCCGTTTCAGATTTAGATTCTCCAATCAAAAGTTATGAACAAAATTTAGAGACAATGTAAACTTTGAACACAATTCCTGTAATTTTTAACAATGAGCGGTCAAGCTCTCATTGTTAAATTATCCCAGAGTTTTTGAGGATTCTTGATGGACAATACATTTCACTATAAAAACAACCTCTCTATCCTCCAATCTTACAAAATTTAATTAATAGAATTCTCATCATTTGATAGCAGCATATTGTCAATACATGCTTGTTGTCAATTCGGATAGTTTTGTATCAAAGTGTTGACAGAAACAAAGAATTGATAGGAATAGGTTCACAATTGAGAGCTACTATCATTTCCGATAATTTCGTGTTAAATTCTTGTCATTTTGGACCCCTTTCCCTTGTAGTGTCAAAATTGCTTTAAAATACCAAAAGAAGACAAGCTTAAGACTAAGAGACCCTCAAGTCCTTTGTAATGAGCTGAAAAATACAATAGAATGCTTGAAAACACAATGAAATCTCAAATTGCAATGAAAAGCAAAGAATCTTGGCAAATACCAAAATTCCTTTACAATGTGGCTGCGTATGGCGCAAACAACAAAATGAAGAAAAGGGGTGCAAAGAGAAAGGAGGGGAGGTCTTTTATACGTTTCCAAGGCCTCCACCCCTTCCCAATTTACTCTAAACTACTTAAGTAAAATGAAAATGAACTAAAACTAACTATTACTACACTACATTCTATCCTACTGCTGATGTTGCTATTACTTTTGGAGAAAAGGTCCAATTACAAAATGAACTGCGCCATTGGCTCAAGAAGACCCAAATTAGCCTAAGAACCCTCCAACCCCCAATTTCTAAGCTAAAATTATTCACAAAAGACAGCATTTTCCAACCTAAAGAAAAAAGTGAAAAAATCAACTTTTGGAATTTGCCTCTCTTGGTAATTTTGACTAGACAAGGTTATTCAAAAGATCCAAGAAAGTAAAAAAAGAGTCCGAGTAAACCCAATTTGGACTTCATATACTTTTGATATGCTAGTCAATGTTTTAAATGTTTTAAAATTCCGTTGAAAATCTTTAATGCCACTAGTTCAGGTAGTTATTGAGGTTGGAATGTCATGGAATTTGACTGGGTGTCTATTTTGGTTAAAACACACTATCTTAATTTTTAGTGGAATTTTATCAATACTTGGCACTACAACAATGGTAGTGTTTTATGACTGCAGAATTATGACTGAGGATGACTGGCGACTGCTTGCAGTCCTATTCTTGAAGGCCAACACTTTGGGGAGAAATATAACTGCAAAATATGACTGTCAGTCATTTTTACGCCTTGTACGTCACAAGCGTATACTATACGGCCATTAGGAATACCAAAGTACTTCATAGGGAACGTAGGGAACATGTTTGGGAACGTTGGGAACATTGAATCATATTATCACTAATATTTTCATATAATAGTGATTTTGTTTTGTTTTGGGCAATTCAAGAAAAATTTGGGCAATTCCAAAAAAATATAGAGAAGTCATTGTTTAAAATTTTGAAATCCTAGTCACCTACTTTTTTGGATTTTGAATCCTAGTCACCACTTTTTTAGGATTTTGAGACCCTAGCCGTCATTTTTTTAGGGTTTTGAAACCCTAGCCACCACTTTTTAGGGTTCTGGAACCCTAGCCGTCACTTCTTGTGGCTCTTCTTTCTTACTTTTTATTGTCTCTTAGCTCTCACTTGTTGTTGCTTTTTGTTGCATCTTAACTCTTGTTTCTTGGTGCTCTTTAGTTCATGCTTCTTGTTTCTTATTGTTGCATCTAAATTCTTTCTTTCTCTTGCATTTGAACTCTTTCTTCTTCCTAGTTTTCTTATTTTTGTTTCCTCTTGTTTTATAGTTCTTGCTTCTTTTTTGTTCTTGTTGTATCTATACTCTCATTTCTTGTTGTTTCTTGTTATGTCTTAGTTGGTGCTTCTTGTTTTTTCTTGTGTTTTAGTTGTTGCTTTTTCTTTGTTCTTATGTCTTAATTGTTGCCTCATATTGTGTCTTAATTGTTGTTTCTTGTTTTATGTTGCTTCTTGTTTCTTGTTGTGTCTTAGTTGTTGCTTAGTTGTTGTTTTTTATTCCTTGTTGCATCTTAACTTTTGATTCTTGTTAACTTTTAATACTTATCTTCTTTTTCTTGTTTCTTTCATCATTAATCTTATTCTTTCTATCCTAAACTTGAGCTAAATATTTTGTGTTTTTGTAAGTCTTTGAAGGTTAGGCTTTGTTGTTCAATCACTAAAAACTAACCTCTCATTTCTTTAATTGTATATACATGCATCAAAAGTTGAAACAAAGACATTGGAAGCTACTTGCAACTTCATGAAGCCAAAAATATGATTCACAGAAGTCATATTCCATAAAATATGACTGACAAAAGTCATATTCTACATCACTGCAAAATATGACTCATCTCAGTCATATTTCATAAAATATGACTGCCAAGAGTCGTATTCTACATCACTGCAAAATATGACTCACCTCAGTCATATTCCATAAAATATGACTGACGAGAGTCGTATTCTATATCACTGCAAAATATGACTCACTTCAGTCATATTCCACGTCATCCAAAAATATGACTAACCGCAGTTATATTCCACGTCATCCAAAAATATGACTAACCGCAGTCATATTCCACGTCATCCAAAAATATGACTGACCGCAGTCATATTCCACGTCATCCAAAAATATGATTGATTGCAGTCATATTCCACGTCATCCAAAAATATGACTAACCATAGTCATATTCCACGCAGGATTTTGTTGTTTGCCCGGGCAACTCAAGAAAAAGTCAAGACTCCCCTAGGAAAGTCAAAGTATACGCCATGTTGGCATACTATGGCTAAAAATGGGTATTTATACCCCTCGAAAAATATGACTGCCAATATGACTGATGTCTGAAGCGACTGCTTCTAAACGACTGGAGTCAGTCATATTCCGAGTCATCTACAGTGATTTCTGCGTGAGTCGTATTTTTTGATTTTACGACTCACTGCAGTCATATTTTGCAGTCATAAAACACTGCTTTTGTTGTAGTGTGGGAAGTTTCTATGATTTCCCAACTTAGGTAAAAAAGGTTGACTTCTCATGGAGTCATATTTCATAATTTAAAAAATTACGAAACTTTTTGGGTAGCTTCCAGAAAGTCCCAAAATCCTTTGTGCAAAGTTACAAGATCCAATTGCACTTAGGGAAAGAGAAACAGAATTACCTTTCTCAATTTTAATTCCTCCGGAGAGGAATTATCTCTATACAAGGAAATCTGGGCAAACTAATTCTACCATTATTCTCCAAACATGTCTTTAAGCTAAAAACACCTATCCTCAATCCTCGACCGCTCTTTCTTGAATTTTAGGAATATTCTCCATCAAATGGGCAATTTCCACCAATTAGGCAATGTCTACCAATTACAGAATTGAATAGAAACTTTCAACAAAAATGCCTTGATATAGATTCCTAGTACCACGGAAGATACTTTTAGATTTTATCCTCTAATTCTATCTTTCTGTCGTGGTCGGTTGCTGTAAAATCAAATTATTCCCAATTTTGAGTGATTTGTTATCAAAATGCCAATCAGGCTAATTTCTGTTAAACTCTTAATCGGATTCCAATTCACCAAATTAGATTCTAAATCAAGAGTTTGGAAGGTTTTAAGCACTTCCATATGTTTAGGAATTTAACACCGTATTTGTATGGAATCCCTCCAAACACAATGCTAACTCTTTTTTCTATTTTTTTGTTAATAATTAAGGGTAAATATGGGCAAAAGCGAAAAAAAAGAGTTGAGTCCTAGGTGACAATCTTGGGACTCACATACCACTTTAACTTTTCATATTGAAAGTACCATTAAGGTTTGTTTGATTGCAAGATCAAAGACGAACTCCCCCAAAAATGATTGTGTCCTTTTTTTATTTAAATAAAGCATGGTATATTGTAATGTATCTATATAATGTTTTTTTTAATGCAACGGGCTCTCCTGATTTGTTCCCCCCTAAAAAGCAATTATATAATGCAGCAAACCTTAAATTCAAAAGCCCTAAACTGGTATGTCCGTCATCCACTAGTGCGTCCATCTTCCAATGTGGCCTAGTCCGTGGTTGGGCCCATGTGCTACGTCAAGCGGGTCCACTTTCGTTGGCATGATTTAACGCGTTGCCAAAAATATTGCATTGAATCTTAAATATAATTTAAAAGGCTAAATTGGGTTAAATAACAAAGTTTGGCCTCATAGCAATGGAATTAGTCTTCTAGGGATTTACCTCTAAAGTTCTAAGACCTTTTCTTCATCAAAAACACTCAAAATTGTCATTTCTATTGCAAAGAGGAAAAAATTTAATAATTGGATTTTTTATATCTAATCACAAGATCTTGCTCTAAAATATTTTAATGCCTAAATTCCCAAACAACATTTTTTGGCATTATAGATATTTTAGGCAACTCACTACAAATAATAATTTAGTTTTTTTAGTTTTTTAATTTAAAATTTTCACACAACATGTGGTTGAGAAGTAGCTTTAAGGTTCAACAATTTTCATAACTTTTGACTACATGGTAAAAAAATTATTGCATGATATATCTTTCTTCTGAGATTGGGTAGTTTTGGTAGAACTAAAAAAATCACTTTTTTTAAGAACTAAATTTGAAATTGGTTCTTTATATATATATATATATATATATATATATATATATATATATATATATATATATATATAAAGCTTTGAATCATTCCATTTTGATTAATGAGATAAAAGTTATGAAGAGTTTTAGTTGTAGGTAGTTTGCGTGTAGTTTTGGAATCTCTACTCTAAAATAAACTTTGAAGTCCTCTATTTAACTTGATTTTCAATATTTTTGAAATAAAAATAAAAATTATAGGTGTATGTTGTTTAGTACAACATTACAACCATTGAGATTGGCATTTTTCAATTCAATAATTAAATTCTTATCAATTATTCAATTTAGTTTTTTGAATCAATCTCTATTTCTTTGCACTTACTATTTTTTTCCTATATGTTGTACAATTCCGAATGATCTGAATTTTTCAAGAATATAGCCAACTTGCCTTGAAGAATGAATTTAAAGACACACCACCATTTTGAACATTGTTTCATACAAATGTGACCTTGTAAAGTACAACAGCCCGGATTTTTGCACGGCCAAAAAAAGGTGATTTGTCACTTTAAATGCTAATATCTTGCAATCTACAAAGTGAAAATATTTGAAAATTCTTCCTTATCTTCTCAAACTAATGTACTACAAGATTCTATGGTTACATGTGTCTAAAAATGTTTTTGAAAAAAATTTGGTACTTGTATTAGAAATGGCAGTTTTAGAGCAATTTTGGTGAAAACATAGTCAAAAACCTTTCACTAAGTAGATTGCAAAATAATCGTGTTTAAAGTGAAGAAAATAAATTTTTTGGCACCTTGGTCAACTTGATTCTTTGGCTTTTAATCTTCTTAACTTAAAGCTTTTACATTACTAATTTTGATTTTCTAACTTTTTATGTTGAAGAATTGAATTGAGAGTTGGAAAAAAAATCGAGAAAACGGCAATTGATTCTCATTCTTTAGAAAATTGTTGAGTAGTAGCAGGTATAAGATAGAAGGAAAAACTAAATTGTTAATAGGTCTAAGCTGGAATTGAAATATTCTAATCCCAATGGTGAGATTGTTCCTAAGTACCAATTGAAATTTTAAAAAATTGTATTCTTAAAATGCTAATGTAATTTCCTATCTTCAAAAAAAGTTTCAAAAAATTATGTCAAAAATTGAGGTCATACAAACCTACCGAATATCTCTAAAGTCCTACGAGAAAACTTTGGGACTTTAGGGATAAATATCAACATTGAATAAATATGCAAAAATATGTGTATATATATTTATGATAAACTAGCAATAGAGGAAATCATTAGAAGATGTTCTTGAACATATATTATTAAGAAAATTTTTAGGCTTGAAAAGGCCGCCAATTTTTGATTTTTGGCCTCCTGGTGGTGTAAATACAGAAAAAATAAAAACATATTTTTTATTTTTTTATTTTTAAAAAATGTTAATAAAAAAAGTCAATCTGATGTGGCATTGATGTGGCACCAAATCCAGATAGTGCCACATCAAATTCAGGGAAAAAGATATTCTATAATTGCACTATAGGGATGTAAACTTGCAGCTTCTTTGAGACTTGAATTTTTCTAATGCATTTTATGAATACACCATTTGGAGGGATGTGCTATACTAAATTTTATGGGTGACCTTGCAATCAATAATTGGTGACTTATTTATGCAAGCTTTAAAAGTGAACAATGTTGCATTTTGGTAGTAATGTTTTTATTTCTACTTCAACTCCCCTTCTTTTTTAAAAAGCATTTGCTAATAAATATTTATTATATCTTTTTTCAAATTTTAATTGATTTTGCTTAATTGCATTAAGTGATGATTATAGGTGCACATGCCTATAAGAATAGCATACAACCAAAGTGCACATGATTTGAACACTACATCCTAAAAACATTCAAATGTGTTAGATTGTCAAAAATAAGAAGCGTAATTATCTCCTATGTCATTAAGTAACACTTTTGTACTTCCCTTGTGTCTTTGTTTGAAGTGAATTTCTAATATGATATTCATTATTTTTTTCCTTTGAGTATGTTTTAACTTTGGTTTAAAAGGTTCAAATCAAGTTAAGAAATTTGACCATTTAGATAAATATCCATTTAAAATTCAAAACATACTCCAACTTAATGTGATTTGTCAAATCAATTTACAAAACACAACTAATAAACAAATATCTCTGAACTACTATCTAAATATAATACTATAACTTTGTGGATCAAGATAGGGGATATCACTAAGAGATCTATCAACAACTACTTAATCCCTAAAAGACTAAAGAAAACACTTTGGATTTTTTGAAAACTCAGGCTTTATTGGCCTTAAAATTTGAAATTTTTACATGAGATTTAAAAAAATGGATGCTACTCATTCTAATATACACATGAAGCTTTATTTCAAGTCATTTCAATGAATATTGCAAAAATTATAGTTTTTTGAAATTTCAATGTCAAAGAAGTATTTTATTAAAAATGATTAATTGATTGATTTGATTTTACGGATTAATACCTATTAAAAAATATTAGAACCATTCAATTCTAGATAATGAGGTGAAAATACAAGGAGTTTTCTTTTAGAGACAATGAAGGCAATCATAAAGAACTATAAAATTGTTTTTTCAAATTCAATATTGAAAATTTCCAAATAAAAACAAAAAAGGATGTTTATTGTTTATTAGAACATTCACACCAATGGGATTGATAATTCTTAATTTTTTGTAAAAGTTACTAGGGATTTATTTTTTTCATTCATTTAGTACCAATTACTTTATATTTTTTACAAAGATGAATAAGAAAAAATTTTGATTAAATAATTTACATATATTCTCAACCCATTTTCCAACATATTGACTAAATTATACAAGTTTTGGACATATTTGATTTTTTTCTAAAAATGTTGAAAGACAACTTCAGCTTCAAGAAAGGCTAGAAAAAACTAAGGTAGCCAACCCCTTTCTAACCAACCAACTATATTTGCTTGTTCAACTCCCATGTTTCTAATTTGTTGTAGTTTAGGTAACAACTCATGTTGGTAGTTTAGAACAAGAGCACTATAAGTGTTCAAAAGGTGTACATTGGAAAGCATACAATGATAATAAGATGTACATTGGAAGCTACAATTGAAGCATTATCAATTTTGTAATCAACCTATGGTTGGAAATATGATGACCTATATAACAAGAATAGGTTGAATGGAATCTTCACAAAAAAAATCATGGTAATGTTATTTTTGAAGAAGAAATTGTAAGAAAATATGAAATCCTTCTAAAATCTATTTATCTAAATAGGAAAAAATTTCCCCTCACCATATCCATATCGCAAATATGCTAAATTGCATATGATCAAAAAGGAGTTAGCTATCTTATTTTTTGAAGTTTAGGCACGTTGAATTTACAATGGATCTAAAATTTTACTCTAAAATTTTGAGAGGATGTACTTGAATAAATTAACCCCTAAAGTCCCAAGGCCATTTTTGTGTCAAAACCACTCTAAACTACCACTTCTACTACGTTCACCTACAAAATAAATTTTTAAAAATATTTTTAAAAATCTGACCATAGGATCTTATTCTACACTTGTCTTAGATCATTTGATAATTTTTTTGTGGTTTTTGACTGTATAGATTGAAAGATATTAGCATTCAAAGTGAAAGAATTGAATTTCTTTCTAGAAATTGCTATGATTGCCCGCAAAACAAGAAGCTCTGTAACTTTCACATCTCTAATCCAAATGGAATGAATCAAAGCTTCCCATTTACAAAAAAAATATAATCTACAAGGAAAAAATATTAAAATTTTTATTTCAATTTTTTGTGGGTTTTTTTTGCTGCCCGGTCTCCCCCATTTTGAGGTTATTGTGGCATAACTTTTGCTCCCGGGCACCGATTGAAATAAAAATTATATTCTCAGAAAGCTCATAAGTTTTTCTTTCTTATGGTAAGGTTTCAAAAAGTTTTAGTAAAAATTGAGATCATAGGAGCTTGCCCAAAATCCATTTTGTCCCCTATAGAAACAATAGGCCAGGGATTAACTAAAGGATCCTTCACTTGAATTTATTAGAAAACAAGCAACTACACTACAATCAGCTTTGACCTTGTAGCATTGACATACTTTTTGAGTGACTACTCAAAATTCCTCAAAAATAGATATCACCATTGCAAAGCATCCTCCCCTTTAGTATAGAGCCAATATATCTCTTCTATAAAGATAGGTGGTATGTTTTGTTTTGTTTATTTGTTTTGTTTGTTTGTTTAGTTAGTTTGTTTAGTTTGTTACGTTGAGATCTCCCGAACCTTGCGTCCCCCAATCATGTGCTTGGTACTGTCAAGCCCTCGACGAGGAAGGGTGCACCGGCTTGGTTCCATGGCCTTTCGACATATAGTGTGAAAGTTGTGCATTTTTGAGTTATTTTTGGTTCTAAAAAATTAGAAAACTACTTTTTCTTATATTTTGGTCGCAATCTTGGTACCATCAGAAAGCCCTCGGCAAGGAGGGGTGTACGGGCTTGGTTTTGTGGCATTCTGACTCACAGTGAGAAAGTTATAGATTTTTGAGTTGTTTTTGGTTCTAAAAAAATTAGAAAATTATTTTTACTTTTGTTTTGATTGTGGCAATGCCACAGACTCTAGTGTGGATGAAAATTCTAGGTTTGCTTTTAGGTATGAGTTTTTTGAAGCAGTTTTGAGCCTAAAAACATCATAATATTATTGTAAGAGAGTTATGCAACAAGTCCACTAACCATTTTAGTTTAAATACACTTTCTTGTCTCATTAGCCCATAAACGACGTAGGACATTTTTTGGCCAATGAATGACAAAAAATCTCTCCATGTAAGACAAAAGTACAACTATTCATCTTCCAAATTTTGAGTGAAAAGGGAAGGTTTTCTACAGTACTTTGTCTTCTAACGAGTACCCAAACAGATGATTTCCACGGTCACCAGTCTGTCATTTAAGGGTTAAAGAAAAATGACCCCGGAGTCTTCAAGAAATGAGATGAGCTTCAATCTTAGCATACAGGCTACTATACAATACCGTGTATCACCTTCAGTATCTAGACTGATGTGATCTTCAAACGCTCTGAATACCAACATATTTTACATCTGCAATTTCAGGGCTTTTTTTTCTGGCGAAATTTCGCCAGACTGTCAGAAATTTGACCTCTCTGGTTTCATCCCTCCAAAAACTGGCCTCTTAAATGCTGCCAACAGGGGGGACACTGGTCCAAAAAAAAAGCCCTGATCTGCATGACTACATCAAACAAGGATTACAACTCTGCCGAGCGAATTAGCTTTCAGGCTAACTATAAAACCCTCTCCTTTCGCTTTCATCGTCGCATGGCGCACTGCAGTTGGAAAAGAGGAGGATTGAGAGGACTTCACAGCCCTAGTCCTCCGTGAACCCAACAGATCTCCACGATTTAGCAACCCCGATTTACTCTGATCCTGATGTAGTCTCAAGGAGAGGTATCTATTATATACTCTACCGTACTAATGTCGATGGTGATTTAGAGTTGAATCATCTTCCCAACAATAACTGCGATGACGAAGGTACGCCCAAGGGACTTATTTGTTGGCCAGACGCTTCCGTTTGAAGAAGTATACTACCAAAGCCGTTGCCACTCGAAAGAAAACACAGTACATTGCCAGGACGAACATATCAATAGGGATGCGACCGTGGTCCAGGCTTCGGTTGAACTTGAGAGTGGTCCAAACAAAAGCATTGCCTGCGTCGTCTAGGCGCTTGCAATCACATTGTAGACAAGCAGATGGGTCATTGAGACAAGCCAAGTTACGACCTGAATTCAAGCACGTTGGTTTGTTGGTGTCGCAGAAGAAAGTGATGGAAGTCAGAGAATTCAGTACCCACTGGATTGGGTTTGTCCAGAATATCCAGATCACATCCTTCAGAAGCATGCGTTTTGGAATCACGGAGCCTCCCGTCGATGTCCAAAAACCAATGATGATGGGAACGAGAACAGCAGCTACCTGCACAAAATTAAACTCAGGACTTAATAAACAATAACTAGATGATTTATTCAAATTGAAATTCAGGGAGAAAAGACATACGTACCTGCGGAACTGGACTAATAATTACAATGAATATGCCCAGAAACGTAATGGCCAGGCTGAACTCGAAGAGTATGAAGTAGAATTTGAAGAACTGAGCAGCTGAGTGTACTGCGATTTGCGCCATGAGGCAAAACACAAAACAGACGATCATAGTCGACACTGCCAAATATGGTACCTATCAAAGTTCATCATTGAAAAACATCAGTCAAAACACTGCACAGAAAGTCAAGACTGTTTAGAGAGATCAGGTGTACACTTCATGATATCCCGCAGCATCTAGAGAAATAGTAAATACAAGTTTCAATTTTCAAGCAATAACGAAGTTATTTTGCTGGAAAGTACTGCTAATCTAAACAGCTGTGATCTCGCCTGGTATCATTAGATGCACATTACCTCCCCAAAAGTCCACGCCAGGTTATGCATAAAAACATGATATTGATGTGTTAATTGTTCTCTCTCAATCGCAACTCCCATCCTCAAGATTTGAGGAATAACATTCTGCGCATTGCTGATAGCCAATAGTACACACAGTATGAAGAGACTTTGACTCTTAACATTCATGTTAACGGTCGTATGAGGATCGATGTTAAAGTAAATAGAGCCCAAAATAAGTGCCAATCCAAGGGCGCCTGTCATTCTCCCAAAGTTGTAGCTCGTGTTGCGCCAGTAAATTCGCTGCATTCTCAACACGGTTTCCAGGGCAAGAATTGAAAAAGGGGCACGGTAACCAGATTCCAGCAATTCAGGCCCGTTGAGTCCTTTGGATCGGCGAAGATTTTGCAGCTCAATATGATTACGAAGGGCCAGCTCGCTGACTCGATATTCAAAGGCATAGTCTCTGTTCCCTTTGCGGTCCGCAGCACCATCTCCAATCAAGTCAAGAGTGTAAGTAACTGGGCTTCTGTTTGGAGCGCATCGTGGTGTGCCAGGAATTGCTTCAAAATAATTCTGCGTAAAATCAAGTACAAGTTAGAATGACTTTGACAGTGAACTCAAATAGTCCATAACCAATTACTTGAAACAGTAGTCAGTAATGAGGCTTTGGGGAAGGAAAGGTAGAGAATTACGATAAGAAGCTCTCCATTGGGTCCCGGTGGACCAAAATATACGGTTTCGCCACCTCTTTTCAGAAGTTGAATGCTACTGAAGGATGAACCAGGAGTCGGGTGCTGCATGCATGCTAGTACAAGCTTCCCGGTGTTC
The DNA here is from genome assembly GCA_950106755.1 of Climacium dendroides. Taxonomy (NCBI): domain Eukaryota; kingdom Viridiplantae; phylum Streptophyta; class Bryopsida; order Hypnales; family Climaciaceae; genus Climacium; species Climacium dendroides. The sequence continues at coordinate 12,509,052 of OX467091.1, read as the reverse complement.
GCAATTGCCTGCAAGAATGTACCCACAGAATTTGCAAAATCAGTAACAACTTTAAATCTACTAAAGTATGATACTAATGGACAACAAAAAGTACTTGTTCACAAGACACAAAAACAAGGACACTGTGCAGGGCAGCTAATAGATTCGAAATGAGAGTGCCATCTCTAAAACCATTCAAACGCTTGTAAATCCCATCAGGCATGACATTACCCAACGAAGAGGCCTGCGTCAATAAATTCAAATTTCAAATCTTACCCAACATTGTTGCAATATTTATATTTAATCCTCAGATTAAGCAGTGTAATTGTCGTAAAATTTTATCGGAATATCAATCTACGAATAACAGAAGTTCATGGAGAGACCTACCTTCAGGCATTCCATGATATGACGCGAAGCATGACTGTCAAGTCCTCTAATGGGATCATCTAGAAATAGAACGCTTGGGTTGCCAGCAAGTTCCGTGGCAATAGAAACCCGCACAGCCTGCTCTTTGGATACCTCCTCGTTTCCCGATGACGTCAGTATGATATTGGAGATATGGTTGATTTTCATGAGATTCATCACCTGCACTCAGAATATTCCATAACCATGAAATAGTTCCTGCTACTGAAAACGGCACTCGAAAACCCCTTTCCTGATTATTGAATCCTACCCTTATCAACCCATGGAACCCATTGAGCCATAAAAGATATGGTTATATGGTTAAGAACGTCTAAAGATGTGCTTGTGTCAATTGATGTCCCGTTTTACCGCAGTCGGTTTATCGCAAGCCCAAAAGCCTGTTGAAGTCATAGAATAACTTAGGTACCTCACCAACGGCAAGTCCTAAACAATTCCTCACTCCTCATTAATACAGTTTCATACTTGTCGATGCATACAGTATTCAGAAACGGCCTTAAAGGTATCGATACAACTTGACTTGAAGTGAAGTCTCAGATGAAGAAAACAATTACCTCCTCAGCAAAACATTTACGTTCTTTAACTTGAACTTTCTTGCTCAATCGCATGGCGGCGCTGTATTCTATGTGTTCTCGAACAGTCAAATATGGAGCCAAAGCCATAATATCTTCCACAAAGCCCTCCACATGAGCGAATGTGTCACGATCTCTAGGGTACCCATTCACCAGTATTTGGCCTCCGATTCGTGCGAGAGATACCTTCCGCCCTGAACCACACATCACTGACAATGTAGAAAAAGAAATAACGACCAAACAAAAGATGGCGTGGCAATGGACATGCATCCTCAGATCTCCCAAACTACACAATAAACAGCCTCCAATATTTCCTGGGGTGGTACAAATATCATTGAACTCACAGAAGAAGCTTATGTGAAAATGGCCTATGCTCCTACGACAAGGACGAAGAAAATTTTTAACTCTGAAGAGGTATCGTGCAGGCAGACAACGTGACTTCGATGTTTAAACCTTCTGTCGTAACAGATTACAACAACTAGATTCAACGCTCGTACTACGCAATGTTATCCCCTGAAGGTTTACTGAGGATCACTCGACCTTCGAAAGAAAACATTTGCAGAAAGCACAATCATCCGAGCTGTTGCAAAATAATCCTCACATATGTTGGAAACCAAATTACTACCACGTAACCACCAAGGAGTGTCGCCAACCAGTCTGGTCGTACATCTTCCTATATTTTGATCCTTCGATACATTCACTAACAGTAAACCGATGATCGAAGCTTAAATGACCAGGTACGGTAACGTAGAAAAAAAATGCAAATGAATTGCTTGACCCTCGAACATTTCCGACATACCTGCTAGGCAGTTCAGTAACGTTGATTTTCCAGCCCCAGATCCTCCTAGAAGTCCAACCATCTCTCCAGGCTTTCCCCAACCGGAAACATAGTTGAGGACAGTTTTCGTCTGACCAATGGAAGGAATCATGACGTCGTAAGTTAGCTCATGCCAGGATAGTGTGATAGGAATTGACGCGAGGGAAAGCTTGGGCTCGGCTTGTCCCCACTCTTCGTCTACGGTCTTGACGTCATGTTGTTCGTCACTCGAAGAGAGTTTCATCTGCACATCCATTACAGCTAATATTTATATTAGTTGCAGCTTCCATTGAAATGATTTAAGAGCAGGAAAGAACCAGTGGATCAAAGTAGAAATTGACATGAATTCTCACTAGACCCAGTTTGGCTATTCAAAAACAGCTTACGAGTAGACCAACAAAACAGAATCCAGTTTGGCTATCACCTCCATGTATAGAGAGAGGGTTTGTGGAACGTGTCGCTTTCTAGACAGAGCGTAGTAAGCTCCGAGGTTCAAGAACACAATCCATCCCAGTATCACAGCAACAGCAACAGCTATCCAACTGTTACTTGTGTAGAATTGTCCTCGAGCTAAATAGGCATGGCCTACTGTGTTTGTTGGTCTGCCAATACACTGGGGAAGGTTTGCGAGGTTTGGCACTTGACTACAGGGTAGGCTGTAGCTTTTTGAGTTATATTCGTTGATGACCAAGGCCGTGATGGCCCACTGTAGAGGGTCAATGTAATATGCCCAAAGCCAGTATTTCGGAACTGAGAAACGAGGGACCAGAAATCCGGCAAAAAGAATGAATATTGCTACGATGATACCTGAAATATCATGACAGACAATACGACAACTTTAGATAGCGAGTAATCCCAAACGAACACAAGAGACCACTAGTCTAATAATGAAAAGAAGTGGTAAAATTTATCGAGAGATAAGCTATCATGCCAATCAAGCTGCTTTGTGATGACAGCAAACATGAAGTGCCTCGACTGCTACATTCTAAGAAAGAAGAAATTTATGAGCGCAGATTAAATCTTTCATCGCTGCTTTTACACGCTGAAGCTGAATTGAAGGTGTCAAATACAGCCGTAAAAATACCTATTACAGAGTTTGCAGCATCACGATCAGGAGCAAAGTATGCCATAAAACGAACCAAGGAGGCTCCGTTGATGGTAGACAGAGTCATAATCACATAATAAACCCAAAAGTGCCAACCGCCATCGTCCACACTCAGACCAGCCATAAAGTATAGTATAACTGACCACAAGGTAGCCTGTCAAAAAAAAGGAATACAATTAAGATTTCCTCTTAAGTGATGATGCCATGCACCTGTGACTGAAAACTTAAAATACTGAAGTGCATTACAGATGGGGAACTCTTATGCATCTATCTACTTCAGTGAAGGAATTAATGTAATTGCACAATATGAACAAACAGGGGTCTTCCTTCAGAAATGGGAGCTCTCCTCAACAGCGTTTTTTCCATCAATGTTTTTATAATTTTTCCTTCCATCTCGTGAATACAAGCAAATAGTTGTGAAAACTGAAAAATCTCTCCAATTAACCTCAAAAGATGATGACGAAGATATCAGAAAGACCTACAACAAGTACAGGCAACGGCACAGTAGGATGCACGTTCAAATTCAGCCAATGACATCACAACTTGGACTATATAAATTGAAAGCTCTTGTCAGGATTAAAATAGTTAGAAAAGTTACAGCAACCAGGTCAACGTGAATGAGAAAATAAAGCATCCAGATGGAACTCCAACCTCAAGAAGAGAAAAAGGCAGGCTCCCAATAATTTTTGCAAATAGGAAAGACTGAGGGCGGAAGAAATGGGCTCCTTGTTGTTTGTAGTAAATTGCCCGCTCCTCTAAAAGAGCTGGAAGCTGTCCCAAGTTGATCAGGGTCATGTTCAATACAGAGATGAAAAAGACACCTCTCTTTAAATTCATAACGAGCTGTTTAGGGTCGCTTTTCACTCGAAAAAATACAACTCCAGAATACACGCTCATTATCAGAACCTGCAAAAACATAGACAATCACTTCTGCACGGGTTACCTTCTTGCTGCTCCTCAAAGCAGAAGAGGTGAAAAGGAGGGGGGGAATGAACAAAGAGATCCTTGTTACAGAGTTCTGATCTTATTGCCAGCAAGCAATGTGTGCGTGCAACTATAGATTTAGTCTCATTTCAAAACCTGAACAGAAAAAAAATTCCCCACTAACCATTGAAAACTACTACGCACCAACTTAGTATTCGGGTGCCTGCAATCTAATGTAAGAAATGAAAGAAGCCTTCAATTCTTTCTGTCCAATATCGAGCCCATCTCTTGCGCTAATAACTGAAACTGTTTCCTTTCCAAACACAGGCCTGTTTCTGCTTAATAGTCAAAGAATTTCCTGTGCAGGTTACTCACAGTTTGAATAAATTCGGATAGAATGATTCAAGAGGAGTCATCAGTACTTTAATTGCATCTTGATAAGCATACCTGTGCTAACCGTAGTTGAAGCCCCATTTTGTTACGCCAGGTTACTTTCATTTCTCTTTTGAGAAGAAGCTTGGATTCTGACTTAAAGTTCAAGACATACTCATTCTGAAATTGAGCAAGATAAGGTCCTGTCTCCTGAGAACATCCAGTACCTAAGTATTAGTTGAACTCGAATGCATCACAAGAAGACATGTAGGTCATTCATCTCTGCGGATATACATGTATCATGGATCATTCCAGGTTTTGGTAAGTCAATCAGAATCTACGCAGTCTTGCCACATCCATAATTCAGGAAGTGAAATAAATCATTGGTTCCTGTTGAGTTGGGGACATGCAAGTCCTATGGAGTCTTTGCAAGTGAGGAAATGAGGCACCTCAACAGGATCCAAAGGCCTCTCCAGCTGCAACCGAACCGGATCTGCGACTGCATCGATAGCCTCAGCGAGGTGGCCTTCCAAAGGGCGGTTAGTTTGAGGATCGTCCGTCTTGAAGTACTTGAGTAATCCACCAGCACCCCCAACGGCAACAACTTCATCTCCGGGAGAAATACTGGACGTGTGATCCATAGAAACCTCCGCAAGGCTTCCCCCTTTCTCAATGACCCCTGCCACCAAAGTGGGAACAGGACCACTCGAATCACTGCCATTTTTCGGTCGTCCTTCCGTGAAGCCAAGTCCCAATGGCTTTCGACCCTACACATTGGAAATTCATGCTCAGATTCAAAACACATGTCGATTTTCAAATGAATGATTACTTCCAGCGCTATCGACTTGAACCCATCTTAAACTCACTGAATGGTAAAGAAAGTAATCCTCAGATCTAGGGGAAAAAAGGAAATCGGCAGTTAGCAAGTGCCACTCTATGAACAAGAACAAGCTAAATCCTACAAACCAATTAATCTTCAATGAACTTCACACCTACAAAGTCATCAAATTGGCTCTGCGAGACCGGTAGTATTTCCGTTCACGTTAACTGAAAGTGGTTCAGAAACGGGAAATTAGTGTGAGTCGTCTAACAAAATGTAACTAGCCCTAGTACTAGACAGTTGGGGTGTCACACTAACCTCAATTGACAGTCACAAAGATTCGTCGAACAATTTCTTAGTGAAAGAAGATAAAATTATGAAATAGGCTTCTATGAAGCTGATGCAAGCACTAACACAATGCAAAGCCTAAATAATTAAATTAAAGAAGGTGTCATCGTATCTGATACCTGTGCCCAATGCACCTGAACTAAATCAGTATTGTCAACAACTCGACGGATGTCCCTGAATGTCGGAGACGAGTGGAATCGAGCTATAAAGTCTTCGCGATTTAAACGTGTACATCCTGATTTCAGATAACGGACTCCCTCGGGGGTAGTGACATCCGATAAAAATTCACCTGTGCTCATATGCTTGGGCATGAAATATCTGGAGCATATGAAGTGAGATTAGATTTGACAAACACATTCGCAGTCTCTGTAGATGAGATTTACCAGCTCTGGCTCGCAAAAGGCAGTATGTCAAGCAGTGTCAGTCAGCTTACCCAAGACTCTGAAAGTATGGTATTGCGTCCTCACGCGGTCCTTGGTACATGACGTGGCCACCATCCAGAAGTATAACGCGATCAAAAAGGCGAAATATTTCCTCAGAAGGGCGCAGAATAGACGAAAGAACTACACATTGGCGAATTCTTGCGAAGATGCGAACGCTTGTCACCAGATCCATAATACAAGAATCCGACCCTGTTCACAATTGAATCAACGAGAATAACAAATCATAATCGGCTCCAGTAATAAACAAAATGAAGCCTATGTTATAGAAAACTTCGCTGCAAATTACACTCCGAATATGGGAAAGACTACAAAAAGCACGGCAAGATGAACTGAACTGAGACGGTGTGTTAGGAACAAACCTCCCCCAGCGTTCAACTGGTCAAAAATGTAGATAGCATAAGTTCCAGAAACCATTTCAGCAGTAGTCAAACGATGGCGCTCTGATTCATTTAACGAGGGCATCATTGGACTTCCAACGGGCCGGTCAGCAGCACGTTTCAAACCCAGCATGCTTAAATTCAATTCAAGCTTAGGGTCTTGCCCGTGCTTGAGAGCTTCGCCCATGAGCGTCTTAAGATCCTCATTGAAGTGCTTAGCCCTGAGAGCTTGGGAACAATCCTGTGCAAATTCAACGGTCTCACGAACGGTGAGGGAAGGCAGATGGATGTCCACAGAAGACGCTAGAGCTGCCAGGCGTTGATATTTTACATCACGAACATTTTTGTCGTTGTACGTTACTGTGCCTGTAAGCGAGCTGCCAGGACACGTTGGGCGACCTCCAATGAGGTTGAGAAGAGTGCGTTTCCCTGATCCTGCAGGCCCTGATCAATCCCGCACAAATAACAATGAAAACCTAAATGAGATTCATGGAGCCAATAGGCCGAGTTCAGTGGGCGAACTCAGCCTGCAGGTCAGAGCAGAAAACCAGTTGATAAGGTTAAAGAGGCTCTCTTAGGAAAGAAACTGAACTATGCTTTGAGTTTCATACCGATTGGAAACGAAAACGACCCAAGGAGAGGAAAAAACCCGATCCCACTCGAGATATTCCATCCAGAGTCTAGACTGTATTTAATGAGGCAAGGAATCTGAAATAAATTTACTGCATCCAAATACATCCTATCCTCACATTGTAGTAGCGCTTCATTTACAGACGGAGCAATATCTTCGTCATCAGTAAAGGGAGATAAGGATTGAAAAGTGATTCTGATGAAACAAACGACTCAGCACGCAATTGAACGTCAGGGAGTCATAAACATACCTACGACAAGGGTAAGAGTACCAGGCATAAGATACCCGGTCACATTCTTCAACAACGTCATATGCTCCACAGGAGCTCGATTGCAAACACCTATAACCTGGGGGAAAACGTATTAGGAAGATCTGCTCTGCAAAACACTGATGTTAACAAGGGAAATACGATGACTTTATGTGGCTTAGCCCTGGTGAATTGCATGCTTCGTGTTTCACATAAGATGCAGTGACTCGGGGATGGTTACCTTAGTAAACATTGTCTCGTAGCCTTTCTCAACCTTGACGTCCATCGAGTACGTCAAGTCTTTGAATTTCACTACCTACAAAGAGAAGGATAAACATAGTGTAAAGACTACCCGTTCAAAATATAAGCTGAAAGTAGAGCCACATTCATGATCGTAATATATAAATAGTGGCAAGAGTAACTTAGGCTCAACCTGACGGGGAACAGGAGGCAAATAGGGGTGAATCGACAAGAGATACTTCAGTAGCCCTTCCTTAAGCAGTAAGTCCATGCCTTTCAATTCCTCTGTCGCAATAAATTCCTCTTGATTTTGAAGGCCAGCGAGCACACTTGAGATATTCTCAGCGTCTTCCACAAGTCCATGTCTCAACAGAGTCTGGTGATATAAGCTCACTAAATGAATAAGAGAAGCCTGAGGGGCTTCTGCCAAGGTCGCATAGAACTCTCGAGACAAATCCAAGGATCCTCCTTCTCCCCCTCTCCCTAGGGATTCCTGCCGCACACCTGCTCCTCCAAACAAATTGCTACCAGGCGTTTCAAATCCAGGGGTTGCTGAACCCAATCTGGAATGTCCCCCATACGCGCCATCCTCAGAGGCCTCGGAAAACTGGAAATGATCTCCGTCTCGTTCATCACCTTTCATAACAAATGACGAAATTATATTGGGAAACTAGATCAAAATCACCACAAGCGAAAATACTGCTCGCATCATATTGATTTTCGGGATATTCGAAGTCACCTCATTGGAATCCCACTGAATATGCCCAAGTAATGACAATCTTACGGAATTTCAATACAACCTCCCGAAGAACCTTGTGGAGGGAACGCAGTCCCCAAAGCGCTGAAACTATGACAAACGCAGTTACTGTTGAGGGACTGAACAATAGAGATTGGCCATTATGATGACTGCAATACATTTGAAAGTATGCAGACTAATGAAAGCTTTTAGATAGGGAGGTGTTGGCTTTACAGCCCTATAAGAATTCAAGGTAAGCAATATGTTGGCTCTGAGCACAATACACTGTAAATGATAGTCTGCTTCTTTTGGAATTACCCTGTGGGCTGACTAAATCAAACCATTTCTAACTAAGAAATGTGTCATCATGTAACCTTATTTGCAGTAGAATTCGTGAGGAGACCTACCCACATCTGATAGAAAATCTCCACATCAACGCTACTTATGTTAAGCTATTCTTGAAAGTAATAGATGGGATAGTCTCTACCTGTGCTATATCGGACTGCTCCCTGCGTTGAATCCTCTGTCTCTCCATAACTGTCATGCGAACGTCTTGCTGACTGCTGTCTATCAAATCTGAAGGAAGGCGTTTGTCCAAGCCCTCGACAGGCTTTTGCTGCTGCAATGCTCGAAGACCTCTTCAAAGTTAGGAGACTCACAGCGCGATCTTGCCATTCACCCAAGCCCTCCTGGAGTAAGTCTCGAGGTTCGAATGTCACACCACCAGCGTCAGGACCTCGATAATCTGAACTCGCTGGGGTCGGCAATGGTTGAATTCGAGCTGAAGATATGGACCTTCCTCTCTCAAGAATTGCCTCTGAATTCTCGAAGAAAGATGGTCGTCCTCTGTCACGGCTTGAAGCCGCTCTAACAAAATTGCTAGAAATCCTTGGCTGCCTTTCAACAGTACTTGTAGAATCCGAGCTTGGCCGCGAGGCTCGTGCACCATCACCACCTAGATCTTTCGACACGCCGTCAGAGCCTTCAATCTCTGCCATGCTGATCTGAACAGCTCAAATAACTTCTAGGTCAGCCGTGAAAATTTTTGCACAAAGAAATAGTCGGAAAGAAAATCCTTTGAACGAAACGAAACCAAGTCTAGAAGCCAACCTCCACAATCACACTGAAGAGAGCTCATTTGGATTTCTTAGCTACACAAATCAAATCAAGATAGCGATCCAAATCCTGACTACACTACCAATAATTTTGCCTTGAAACAGCACGTGACATCAACCACAAAACAATGCACAGAAATCGTAGAAGTGAAGCTGTAGAGAAATCAGGAAATCCGAAAATCACAGAGCTAGTGAAAGCGAACCACAGGAAAAAAAAACTAATAACCTTTTTCCTCATGTCTGAATCATTGACAAGAATCCAAATATCAAGCCATAAAAAATTCGCTCAAGTGTCTGCCGTCCTCCACGCGATACTCTGTCAGACACCCAGTCTAGGTTTCAAAAACCTACCTGTCAAGGTTGGAGGCAAATAATCGTGGCGTACAGAAGCAGTTTTTAATGCGACATTGTCGTGCACAGATTTTGTTCAACTCCAACTCGATCCTGAATCGTAATAAAATCTTGGGCTGATAACAGAAGACAAGAAGTTTTTAAGTAGCCTCCCTGCAACATCCACACAGCTCTCATAAATTAAATTCTTTTTGTCCCGCAACATAACAGAAGATCAATCCAGACACCTAACTATCCCTTCCCCTGAGACGACTACTTCTTATCTATACCACAAAAGGAGCAAACTCGTTCTGCTGCTTACAAATCTACACGTATCCTTGTCCTCGCAATGTTCAATCGGCCTCCTCAGCTAGACCCCAAATGCCTCCTCCACAATAGGAGTCTAAACATGACAGTGAACTTACAGCTGCACCAATTGCAATGCCGGTAACCATTTCAAGACATCGGCCACTCAAAAGCACTTTAGTCCCCTTCTACAACACCCAAGCTAACTCTGACGAAACAAGATTACAATAACAAGTCTCATAACAGTAGCTCAGATTTGCTCTTAGAAGCCTCCAAAGCCAAAACTGCAATCGTCACACAACCGTATAGCATTCCGCCAAATCATTGAGCTCGACTGCTTAATAATTAAAGGTGCATCGAGATTCCAACACCTTCACTCCTATAAGTCATTCACTGTGCAGGTACGTTTACACTTCAGTGCACAGTTGTATATCACAACGAAGTTCCAATTGCCGAGATATCGAATCTCTCTCTCTAGAAAAGAATTCTGTTTCTTTCTAAATGACAGCGCAAAGTGACAATGACAGGATACTTGTAGTCCCTAGGAAGATAATGTGCTAACACGAAACCGGCATACAACACCGTTGCTCGCAGTTGTTTTTTCTTCGACCACGACACAATAAGAATACCTTTGCATCCTTCCCGCAATCCCGAAAATCAAAATGCAAAGAGAATCGAGACAACAACAGCAATATCGCAGAGTTAACCACACCTACTTGAACACTAGGTCTCTGCATTCTTCACAGTCTTCCACGTTCCTTCACCAGTCAAAATCCGTGGCCGAAGGTCAAAATTCTCCAGCAAACAACTAAAAACTCTCCATAAAAACAAAACAAAACAAAGCTAATACCACTGTCTCTACGATTCATTCCATAAAGCTCGACCTCTGACATCTCAAACAGTGCGCATCACACAATCCATCACTACTGGCACTGCCAACTCCACGTGAAACAATACTTTCAAGAGTTCTCGCCAGCAAGCAGACAGCAACAAAATCGAGACAACGACAGCAATATCGCAAAGTCAACCACACCTTCTAGTAAAGCTAAACACCGCATTCTTCACATCCCTCCACACTCTCTAGTAATTCTAAAATCCGCGTCCACAGATCGAAAACTCTCCAGACCAGCAAACAATCCTGAAAGCTCCACAAGAAACAACAAACAACAAAAACAATAACACTTCCAAACCTCTACAATTTGTTCCTTAAAGCTGAACTCCTCAATAGTGCATTCTTCGCATCTCCACACGGCTCCCTCACTATTCCAGATCAGCGTCGCAAGCTCGAAAATTCTCAAGCAAAAATCTTTGCACTCTCCATATAAAAAGCAAAACGACAACAAAAACAGAGAACACTGCAAACCTCGACAATGTGATCCTTAAAGGCTGGACCTCTGACAGATTCTCAACAGCAAGCATCCCCATCCGCCACAGTACTCCACGTGAAACACGAGTTCTCGCCGTCAGCAACGAAACAGAAAACCGATCCCAGAAACGCGCTGTCTGAACCATCACAAGTCCTCATCAATCTCGCAAATCTCTTAACATAGCAACATCCTGGTTGCCTGCCACCAGCAGTTTCGTGTGCTCGTCACGCACCACCGTCACCAGCACAGAACGATTCCAACAGTAAAAATAACAGAGCAAAGCCAGATCGTCCAGTACTGCCTTTTTGCGTGCGCAAAGAAGGGAAATCTAAGGACATATACGTCGGAGATTCCTCCCGACGCAACTAAGTAGGAAATTGCCGACAAATGCAGGCTGCAGTCGCCAATGCAGATTGGATTGTCAAGGCCCCGCAAGGCCATGGCCACCGCCCACTGGGAGCAGAAGCAGCAACGACCCCGCCATCGCCAACCTCATCGTCTTTGTCGTGTTCACACGTTCGTATTTTAAAGTAAAGTCATACGCTTTACCCCCTAATACTTGCAGGTTTGGAGGCTCCATTGGAATAAGGTGTGGCTGGAACCCTGAACTAAGGTAAAGCAGCCCATTGTGGTCAGAATTTGGAGTCGGCCCTCATGCCACTGCTGAATTTTTTCAAATTTTTTCCCAAGTAAAGACAAGTGTGAGAAATAGTGAGAGCAATTGAAATTCTATTTTTCAGACAATGTATAAATTTGTTATGAATTTTTGAACTGATCTATCCAAAAGAGTCAGTAGGCTACCTGATAACCAACAAAAACTATATCTAATATGTTCATCTTAATCACCTAAAGCAATCACAATAATTTCTAATGTGGAAGGCCCTGAAAAAGTCACATTCTACCATGATTTACACTAAAAAGTTGGGTGCTCCTAATGAGGTTACTAATCACTCCATGGGTGTCAGGTTAGGCATTGATTATGGCTTGAAAAACTGTCATGGGGTCGTTAGGTGTCCGCTATGGGTCATCTGACCGCAATGGGATGTTTTACCTTAACTGCAGTTAGAGTGATGGAGCTTTTACTATAGAAATAGAAGAACCCCGGTTAGTCCTTTTGAGAGCTGCGGTTTATTTCTATATGTGGTACAAATGGTACCCCGGTCAGTCCTTTAGGAGGTTGCGTATGTGCTTTCCTTTGCAAGGAATACTCTGTTCCCGTAGATTCCTGCACGTTTTCCGACAGGGCCCTCGCTACAGCGGAGTACTCAGAAAAAGAAGCTGCCAAGTCCCTTCTGAAATCCAATTCCATGTGCCCAGTCATTCGAGCATAGGCCCCCATTGCGACGGGAAAGTGGCGTTGACAAATAATATTGGTTTACCAATAAGAGAGGGATTTCTTTTGCGGCATCCTTGAAAATGGGGCCCTCTCGTGACCATGATTTTGTTGCTGGCGCTGCCGTGTTGGGGGTCCCCAAAAGAAAACTTAAAAAAGATACAAATAGAAAAGTGATTTACTTGGAAAAATTCAAAAAATATTTCCGCTAAGGATATATTTTTTCCTTTTAACAATGGAAATTGCCCATGTTTCAAAGAAAAAGGGGGCCTTACATTGGAACAAAATTCAAGGGGCCCCCTTACATTGGAACAAAATTCAAAGGGACCCTACTAGGAACAAAATTGTCTTTTTGATGGCTCCTCAACCAACCGCAATTTTGGAATTAACTAATCGGTAAGTCTTCTCCAAGGATCTAGTAAAGCATAATTTGTACATTTGTACCTGTGAGGTTATGGGAAGGACCATTGCTTGGTTATATACAATATTATTATATGCATTACCTTGAAATTTCTGAGGTGGACTAGAAGTGACCTATGACATGACCTAGTGTAGAAATTGAAAGAATCAATTCCACTTCTAATGTGAGTTTTATTGTTGCGTGAGATTATGTGTTATTAGTTAGTTTTGTAAAGAACTGTAATTGTTTTGGTTTTAAAACTAATAATGAAAATAAATTGATAGATGTAATTTTTAAAATTAAATAGAATTAAATTTCTCTTTTAAATGATAAAAGTAGCCATGAAGAATAGTACGAAAACTTATGAAGTAATCGTTTAAGGTAAAATAGCCCATTGTGGTCAAATGACCCATTGCGGTCACCTAGAAAAGGACTCCATTGTGGATTTTTTCAATATATGAGGTATAGGCCACAATGCATGTCTTACATGACAGTAATGGAGTGAAAAGTGACCTCATTAGGAACTTCTAACTTTTCAATGTAAAATTCATTATATAAATTGATTTTTTAGGCCTTCCATGATAGAAAATATTGTGACTCCATTAGGTAGTGAGATGAGCATTATGGATTCAGATTTTGTTGGTTATGGGGTAGTCTACAAACTCTTTTGGGCCATGATGCACTGAACACTTCAAAAATTCCTAGCAAATTCATACTTTGTTAGAAAAAATATGATTTCAATTGCACTTGCTGTTTCTCACACTTGTACTAATGTGGGAAAAAAATGAAAAATTTCAACAACAAAATGATGTCAAACTCCTCATTCTAACCACAATGGACTATTTTACCTTACTTCTTTTACATCCCCTAAAAAACTAGACAATGATCTTCAAGTCAATTACCACCATTCATCTCTAAAAGACCAAGTTTTCAAATTTTAAACAATGGATGGACACAAATACATTCCAAATACATCAAAATACATTTTTTCATCTATTTTTTTTCTCTAATATTCTTGTATTACTCCCTTTGTTTCAAAATAAATCTATGGTTTCTAAATATTCCTTGTCCCAAATTAAATTTGATGTTTCAATGGTTCAAAAAATGAAATGCTAAACTAGCTTGATGATGTTCATGATCAAACTTGGATCATCAAAGTTGAATCACTGAACTGAATTGTAGTTGAACCACAAGAGTTGATTGTTGTTGAATTACAAGTTTTGAAAGCAATTTCATGACATAAAGCTCATCGAAGTTGATTGACAATAGTTGATCAAAGTTGACTAATACTAGATCCTCCAAATTGAATCATAGGAACCCCTCAAAGTTGAATGTCCATCACCTAATCAAAATCCACTATACTGCAGTAGGCAGCAAATTGATTAAAATTTATTACACTGGAGCCAGTTGCAAAATAGGAGAAAATTGACAATTGGGGGCCTACTAGGTCAACATGTTTCACGTGACTTTGAACTTCAAAACTTTCACTCCTATTGGAGTTGACAAGAAACTACAAGAACTCAAGGACAATTTGGAATTTGAGTAGGTTCATATGATTGAGCTGAATTTTTACTTGATTTTCTTGAAACTTTTAGAGGACATGTAATTTTGCAAGAGTTTGCACTTATATAGTTTTTGTTTCAATCCGACGCCGAGTAAAGAAATTATATAGGGATAGGTAAATTTTGAATCAAGGAGCAACATGGGCTGTCAATATATGGTTAACTAAGGCCAAAAATAGATGCATAGATTTATGGTTTAACTAAGCCCTTAAAATTTCATGTCATAGTCTCAAGGCAAAAATTCTAAGATCCAAAAATTAAATCTACAAATAAACATGAAATATCAATGTCATTTGACAAATTTGCCATCAAGAAAAAACTTCTTGGCAATATGTAAGATTTGCTTCACTAACATTTTGGTAGAGGTTATTTTTATAATGAAATCCATTGTTCATCATGGATTGTCAAAGGATATGGGATGATTTGAAGATGAAAGCTTGACCACTCATAGTCAAAACTTAGGAATTGTATTTGAAGTAGAATTTGAGACCTCATTTAAGCATAGTAGAATAACTTTTCCAAAAAAATTTAATAAGAAAAGTTGAGAAATCAAGATAACTTTCATCTCTATAAATTTGTTTGAGATTTAAATCCTCCAATCAAAAGTTATAGACAAAATTCAAAGAAGATGCTTGAAAATGTAAAAAGAAATTGCCTTTCAATCCTTCTCTAAAATTTGTCCATACCTTTTGATTGGAGTCTTGAAATCTCAAACAAATTTTTGGACATGAAAATTATCTTGATTTTCCAACTTTTCTTACTTCAATTTTTTTTTCTAAAAGGTTATTCTACTATACCTAATTGAAGTATGAAATTCTATTTTAAACACGAGTCTTACTTTTGACTTAACTATGAGTAGTTGAACTCTTACTAATTCTAATTTATATATCCTACATGAGTTGTTCTACCTCCTACCACTCCATATATATAAAGACCTTTGGTTCTCCATTAAAAATTAAAAATAAATTAAAAATATTTTTGAAACAATGCAAAATTGTTCTCAATGAATTTAAATTTAAATTTATTATACTCTAATATTCAGCCTATGAAATTACATCACATGATATATCTCACTTGGTACCCTTTCTTGATGCAGTCACTACGTAGATGTCTTGAAGGAGGGTGGATGTAGGAAGTCAAACTCACAGTTTTCAATGGAAGAAACAGACCAAGAAAGCAAGTGAACCCATTTCTAAAGGTTGCCCAAGCCTTTGCCTATGTATTATTCACATAGTCCTTCTAAATTCTATAGGAAGTAGAGGATTTGTTTTTTTTCAAAAAAAAAATTAGAATTTATAAAGCATTAGTATATATTTCAATCCACCATTTGGATTTTCAAGTTTCAAAATTATATGGTGGAAAATATGCTCTTAAATTTTATTATGCATTGTGAACTCTTGGACATTGTTGCATTGCAAGATTTTATGCTCTGCATCTTTTTTGTCTTGAAATTTTTTGAAGACATGACTAACATCATTTTGACTATGATAGATTCTTAAATTCAAAATCTATAGTGTAAAAATTTCCCACAATCAATGGTCAAAGGTATCTAAAATTGTCAAGCATAGTGAAAAAAAAAAAAAAAATTCCCTTCAAATGATAATGTCTTTCAATTTGTATGGTCAAATGTCACAAAATTTTAACTTCTTTTTTTTCTACAAGTCTACTATAAGATCCTACAATTAGATTTCCAAAACAAACATTTTTTTAAAATTTTCATGAACACAATAGTAGGGGCAATTTTGAGTGTTTTTTTACAAAAAATGACTTGGTTCTTTAGGGGTTAATTAGACTATTCTAATAAACCTCAATTTTGTTTTGGGATAGAGGAAATAGTTCTTTAAAATATATATGGTATAGATCTTGAAGGCTTTTGATTTGCAAATATCATTATACATTTAACAAATACCGGTAGGTTTGGCCCCCCAAAGTAACCTTTTAGTTGAAAAAGTGACCCTTCAATAACAACAAAAAAATTTTAAAATAAAATAAAATCTTCAAAAATTACTATAATTATAACTTAACATTAATCAACATTTTTTATTTGGACTATTGGCCCAACTCACTAACAACCCTGTAGCTAGAAGGGCCAACCCATTTCCGACCATTTAAACAATTACACATATCTGGAGCATAGGTTTCTTGAGTGGGAAAATTTTCCCATGTATAAGAATAGAGTTTGAAAGGATTCTATAATTTTTCAATTCTTTTTTGTCAAAACATAATTACCATGAATTTTTTTAGCTAAAGATTTTCTTTGACCTATACTAGTCATATGGTTGTTAGTATGTGAGCTTAGAATTTTGAGCCCATAAGCCTAAGAGCCCACGTTCCTATATTTTAAGCACCTATATTATAGGTACCTTCTATAGTTATAGAATATTTATACTATAGGTGCTTATATTTTAAGTGTCTATGTTGTAAGTATGTATGTTACAAGCACCTTCCATGCTTATAGGGTACTTATATTATGATTATGTATGTGATAGACACCTTCAATAGCCACAAATATCTACTCACACTTACGTTCAAAGCTTGTAGGCTTGCATTTTTAGGCTCAGATGCTAGTCATATAGGTCTTCTTACTTCCCCAAAGTGAATGTGTTGCAAATTTGACTAAGGGTTGGTTACAATTTCAAGAAACTTGTAGCCAATCACAATATGCCACAACTGCATTGGGAACTACACCATAACTTATTATTGCTCTATTCACCTCTACCTGCACGGAAAGAGAGCACCCTATTCTACCAAAATGGGGGATCATGAATGGATTGGCTCCCATAGAGGCCCCATTCTTTTTCTAATGTTTTGGCTGGGAACTCCGATGGATTCTTCCGAGACGCTGCCCACCTGCCCACCTGCCCGGAGGTTGCAAAAATTCAGTGGAGCCACACACGCTCTGTCATGCTCCCGCTTCTTTAAGTTAGCTCCTTCATGCGTCTCAGGTGAGCTCTCCGTCGATCACTAAAGGATGAAGCTATTTACATTCATGGAAATGAATGAAATTTGCAGTGGATGAAATTTCATTCATACATCCAAAACAATGTACATTCATCCAAAATAGAGCAATATTGTCTCAAGATTGGGTAGCAAATTAGTGATTTCATCCATTGAGAAGCGAGAATTTTTCATCAAACATTCCCTACAAAGAAAAAAACATTGCTTTTCAGTACAAAAAATCATTCAGAAACACCCATGCTTGGAATGGCATTGAAAGTTTACTATAATTAATGGAGAATTTATGTTAAAATGGTGCCATTCCGCAAACTTTGGCACTTTTATAGTTTAGACTACGTGATTTGAAATCTATATTGGTCCTAGATGGCACTTTCATAGTTTAAATTGAGTGGTCTAAAATTTATTCTTGTTTGGGATGGCACTTTTGTAATTTAGATTGTATGCTTTGAAATTGGCGTATGGAATATTGCCATTTTAACAAAATTTCCTACTATTACTATTATTATAATTATAATTATAATAGGTAATGGTCACAATTACAACTACAAGATTGTTGAATCACACATGTTTCCACATAAAACTTCCAACATAAACTTTGGGTTAGTATGTCATTCAGACACTTTGTTGGCCTCTTTAACCATTCAAGTATTTCTTATTAACCCCTAAAGCGCCATTGTTCCCTCGGAGGATAAAAATGAATTTTGGACAAGCTTTTACAACCTCAATATTCATCATGATTTTTTAAAACTTTTCGTGAAGATAGAAAAGCACATTAACTTTCTAGGGTTGTAATTTTTATTTCAATTGGTGCTTGGTAGCAAAAGTTATGGCATAAAAGGTCCTTTTTTTTTGGTGTGGCAAGTTGAAAACTCTTTACAAAAAAAAATTAATTTTAAAAATTTGTTTTTCATTAATCGTAATTTTAGTTATATGGGAAGCTTTGATTCATTCCATTTGAATTTATTATATATGTAAAAGTTATGGACAATCTTATTTTGGGGGCAATTAGTGCATTTTCTTAAAAAAAATAACTTTTAGGATTCATTTTTGAATGCAATTTTCACAATAAAAGAAAAAAAATTGTTTGACAAGGTTAAGTTTTCTTGTTAAGATAATCTAAACTTTGGGATTATTGTGTTTCAATCCTATCTTAGAGCTATAAACAATTTAGTTTTTCTTTTGATCTTGGACCTACTTCTATTTAGCAATTTTTTAAAGAATGAGAATCAAGTGGGGGGTTTTGGAAATTTTTTTCCTAGACTTTCAACTCAATTTTTTAACATAAAAAAAAATTTAATTCAAAGTTTGTAGTGCAATTTTTTTCTACAAATGGCAATCAAAGTCATTTGAAATGACACACCACCATCCAAAAATTAAAAAATTTCAACTTTGAATGCTAATATCCTCCAATCTATATCATCAAACTTCAAGAAATTTTTACCACATGATTTGAGACTAGTAGAGTACAAGATCCTGTGGTTAGATTCTAAAAATAAAAATAAATAAACTATTTTTGGAGATGAATATAGCAAAATTGGCCTTTTGAGTCGTTTTTTACAACAAAAATGACCTTAGGACCTAAGGGCTTAAGGCCATTTAATACCTCCTTAACCCTCAACCCTTGAGCATCCCAGAGGCTAAAATATGGCCTATCTATTTTGAAAAACATTCTTGTTTGACTACTATAATTTTTTGAGTAGTACAATCAAAGGATGTGCCCTTTTCTCCATACCTCCTGGTCTCTCTTGACCACTATAATCTTCTAGTAGTACAGTCAAAGGACGTGTCCTTTTCTCCACACCTTCGGGTCTCTCTTGACTACCAATCAGTACGGTTGGATTATGTGAATCTCTTTTTAGGAGAAAACTTGAGTGGATTGAAGTCGAAAAGGTTTGAATTTCACTGAATTTGCTCTGGACGCTCAGGGATTAAACACTTCAATCCTTTTTCAAATTTCAGCACATTTTGCTTATATCTTAGAACAGAAATATCATTTATAGCAATTTCATGAAATTGGTCAATAACTTTTCAACATTCAAGTATTACATTGGATGAATGAGAAGTTAGTTGGATGAAACAGTGCCCGAGTGTAAGTCAGTCCTCCATTCATCATCCAGAATATGGATGTTGAAGAGCTTAATTTATCTTTAGTTCATGCTTGGAATGCCAGCCCACTTTTCTTCAATTCTCCTGCTTGGCATGAAGTTTGGGCAAGTTATTAATACCGCGAGAGAAGCTAAGACATGTTTTTTCTCTCTACTGTGATGAACTCAGTCAGTATACTTGTGCATCACTGACGGTAACTTGCATGATCTAGCTTACAACCAACACATGCACTGCGCTGTACAGTACCACCGATTGAATCTCCTTCGATCCCACTCGGAGCATTCTTCAAACGTAACGTAATTCTTCCTTCAAACTTGTCGACGAAGGAGTTCGATGATCAGTCTCGCTTTCAATCAGTCTCAACATTCAAGAATTGCGAGAAGAGAACTGAAGAGCGTGAATCCACAGCAAAGAGAGATTGCGGGGAGAAACTGCAGTCTCGCAGCTACAGTAAACCTTTGCGTGGCCGCTCCTCGACGCCATGGAAGCTGGGCAGATTCATGGAGGAATTTGCAGTTATTGTCTGGCAGTGGAGTGCGGGCAGCACGGAAGAGTGTCAGAGCTGGGTCCCGGCGAGTATGGCATGTGATCTCGTCCTACTCAGCTTGGCCAAGCAGACTGTGGATGCTCTAAAAACGTACGGTGGAAACACCCCCAAACGTCAATATAAGCAACTCAGCATAATTGGAGGCACCTTCTCCTAAAACTAATATTTTTGTAGTACTGTAAATGAAAAATCATGAATGTTATGAAAAAAAATTAGACTTTTTGGATATGGCATGTAATCTCTATTAATTTTCAAAAGTAGAAGCTCCCTAAACCATTGAAACCATCATATTAGTGAATCTTACACTGAAATCTCTAAAAAAATCAATAATCAACAAATTAGAGTTAAACATAGGGACAATTTATTGACACATTTGAAGAGACACATTAATGAAAGTTTAGGGATACATGAATGGGAATAGGGATGCTTTGGGGCGTTTCTATCTTAACCCATAAATGATGCAAAGGGTGTTTTTGGGCCGATGAATGACAAAGAATCTCTCCATGTAAGACAAAAATGCAACTATTCATCTTCCATATTTTTTGTGAAAGGGAATGTCTTCTAGAGTAGTTTGTTTTCCAATGAGTACTCTTGCAATTTTTAAATTCAACAATTCACACCGTACCAAAACATGTGATTTCCATAACGACCAACTTGTCGTTTAAGGGCTAACCCTTAAATGCCTAAGCCTTTCCAAGCGTGTTTTGACCATGAAAAAAGAGCATTGACTTATATTTATCCCCAACATTGTGTTTTTTTCAAAATCTAACCGTATAGATGTTTTAAGAGCTTGCTTATTAGTAAGCCTACCAGTTTTGAGTGCAAGATTGCATAGGAGTTGTAAGATTATAACAAGAAAAATATGTGTTTTCTATTTTTACTATGTTGTCCCTCCCCACAATGTTTCAAAAATTTACATATAAAACCTTTTTAGAATTGGAGGTGACATGAGCAACTACAAATAGCGTTAGCACACTAAAATGCACATCCAAAAAACTTAATTTCACATGAAAAGCTATCAAACTCATTACACAATCTACCTTGCAATTGTTGAAATGCAATTTGTTTTATAAGTAGAAATCATAAATTACTCCAAATCAACACTTATGTGTTTAAATTTTTAATGGTGAATCATAAAAACACTTTACTCTTTTCATTGGGACCATTTTCAAAGCAAATGGTTAAGTACAATTTCTTAAATCTCAAATCAAGTGAAATTGACAAACTTTACTCAAAGCCAAGAAATGAAGTAAAATTTGCAAGCTTTATTCTCCACTACTGGTACATATGTGCCTTTGAAGACCTCTCAATATTCATATATATACTTTTTTCAGTGAAAAATGAAAATTTTCAATAGTTAACCCTCAAAATTGCCTGAGAAAAATATTAAAATGGTCACAAGAATTTAACTACCCATCCAAAAATGAGCCTGAAATTTCAGATCAACTATATATGGTCACTTCGGTAGTTAGGGGTTAAGAGACCCTTTTTGTCCCACTTCATTAGCAAAAGAATGGGGCCTCAAGAGGACTACTAGATCTGGACAAGTAGTGTAGATATTTTTTAATTTGCACTCTATGCACTGTTGATTCAAATCTGATGGTCCTCTTGAGGCCCTCATTCTTCTGTTTAGTGCATGGCCATTTATATATCAAAAGTTCACGTTTGAAACTTTCAAATGTACAGTATTGATACCAAACTAGTGGCTCAAATAGGGTGGCTTCTAAATTGTGGTGCAAAATAGGGTCTCCCACCTCAATAGTAAAACTCAAAACAACTAAGTATATGAATAGGTGGGTGAGTGCCGTGAGGTAACAGAAGTTTAATTTGGCAAGCATGGTCACATGGGCTCTCCGTCTTACTAGCTGTGCACACAAAGAGGGCAGTAACATGTGAGTTGCTTAGCTTCTATTTAAGCTCTGGCATGCATTTGTGTTGTTGAATTCTCCATCACCCTTCAGCATCAGCACCAGTAGGCTAGCATGAGCTGTTAATGGATTCATGATTTTTTGGTGAAGGAAGAGGATGTGTGGGGACCTAAGTTAATAAGTTTTACGCTAAGTTTCAGGTGCCAGTTGTTGACTGATCATTTAAACAATTTTAGAGCAGATCATGGACACTATGAGGTGGTGGAAAAATTTTCCCATGTAGGAAGATAGGAAATATGGGGATGGCAAATTTTTCATAATTTTATTCCCAAAATTGAAATTGTTGTGAATTTGGGGAGCCCATAAGTACACTTGCCTTGTAGCCAATGTCTAGAGTCTTTCAATTCCAATCATTCAAGAACTACTTTGCTGCTCACTACTTCCTACTTTCTTGCTCACTACTTCGGAACATGTATCATAATCTTGTTAGTCCCAACCTTGTAAAAGGACCCAAAAAGAAAAACATTCCAAGAGTGAGTTTAGACTAAGGTTGGAAATAGTGCACCCTACAAGTTGGGTATTGGGCATGGTTGACAAATAGTGCCTCAACGTTACTATGACATTACAAATTTAATTTAGTTCAACTTTGAGCTATTTAGTTTTTGTTGTGAAACAAATGTAGTTTTTTGTTAGTTATAAAAAATTTAAAAATTGTCACTAGGGACAAGGTCTCTTGGTTTGTGTATTGTTTTCCCTTGCAATGGAAACCATCCATGTATTTCAAGGGAAAAAAATGTAGCTTCAAAGTTTGGAAGTTTGTTGGTGGGGGAACAACTCGGGGAACAACAATAATGTTGTTCTCCTTTGAAGCACTTGACATACTCCATTTTTTCTATTGGTGCATCCCATTTGAAGCACATTGTTGGCAATGTTTTTAAAGCTTCACCACCAAGGAGTGTCAAGAATGACGACCTGGCAAAGGGGTTTGGGAGGGCTCAATAGAGGTCATGGGTGGAAGGCAAAAGAAAATTCTCCACCATCCCTCACTATGGAGGCCTTCATTCATTGATTTCACTTGATTGATCCCACCTTTTGTTGTTATTTTTATTGATTTTGCTTAGTATTTCTGAATTGATCAATATGACTATGTGTTGCCATGTTCAAATTAGGTTTGACAATAGGATCTTGTTGAATCCATGTTCCTACATCAACAAATAGGACCTTCAAATGTTGAGTAGATGACCCAATTATTGAAGATCCCATGATTTAGGATCAAGTTTATATTAGAAGAGTGACAATGGAGCACAAATTTCTAAGAGTGCTTGCTAAGAGTCATATATTGAGGCTATGCCCAATGTACCTAGATGTGTGTGCTCTTATCCTTTTACTATTTTTTTATTCATCAATATTTTATGGAATTACCGCAAGTGGGAACATGGTTGAAAGGCATCTTAAGAATTAAAATTTGTCCAATTTGAACACTTTCAAATCCACCATGTTGTTTTCAATATAAAGTCTTTGATATGAGTTTTAATGTAAAACCTCTTTTGGGACATTATCTTTTATACTAACATGAAGTCATGAAGTCAAAATTATAAATTCTCTTTAATGGGATAATTGATTGAATTCTCCCATTGATTTGATGTAGATCATCAAAAACTTGATGTAATAGGTCTTCTTCTTTATTTGTTTTTGAATTATAATATGAACCTACAATCAAAATTTTCTTAAATCACATGTATTTAAGACAATTGAAATGAAAACTTATAATAATTAAAGAAGATTATTTTAGATTTATCAATGCTCATATTTTTGTAATTTTCTACTCAATTTTATATTTGAAACTCATATTTTACTACAATGAAATTGAAAAATATGTACGGTCAATTAATCTCAAAGTTGTTGAAATCAATGATTTTACAAAAAATTGATTTATTAACCTCAATGACCTCAAACAATTCATTTTGGATGATAAAAGATTAATCAGCCTTTAATGTTCAAAAGAAAAAAACTAGAAAGTTTCCAATATTTTTAAGCCAAGTGTAAATTATTTATATTTGTTGAATACTCTCAAACTTGATAGAATTATCCTAAATGTTTCAAAAGTCATCCTCTTGATAGTCCTTAGTCAATTAGTTTACTTCTAATACTAAATTGCATTTGAATTTTTAATCAACTTGTATTTTTTTGAAATGATAATAAAACATGAATGCCTGCAATATAAACACCAGGAGGTTTCTTCTTCAATAGATGTTTATCACTACAAAAAAACAAGGTCCGTAGTCATTGTTGTGCTTGTAGTCATTGTGAACAAGTCATTTATACCCTTGTTTTTTTTTTTTTGGGGGGGGGGGGGGGATATGAGAAATTAGCCAAAGCAATCAATAGCCACTATTATGAGTAAGGTCAAACAACTCGTTGTCGTTAGTCACCAAATTCTAACATTTGTTAGATCCTACCATTTGTGTCATTCACCTAGCTAAAACTACAATCTTAGCAACCTTTTAGTATAAAAACAATGCACTTAGAGAAAGGAGATGTTAGCATGTGATTTAGCATTAGTTTAGCTACGCTTTACCAATTAACTCCAACAAACTTTGAACAATTAAAAAAAATCATTTTTTATCACAATATCTTCACTCTACTTCGGCAAATGGCTATCCTTTCTAACTTTTCAATCTCTAAAAAATGTGTGAGTTAACAAAATAGCTTTTCTAAGATATCTAAATAGCAAATCTAAGAGGATATGTTGATCTACCTTAAATAGTTTGAATTGACTATGTAATAACAAGTTGTCAATTTAAGAATCAAGTTTAATATGTTTGCACCAAAGAAAATATTGTAAGAGCATCTCGACCAACAAATGGGGAAAGAGTGGTAGTTTTGAAAACTTATAAAAAAGTGGTTGAAGGGCCCGCTTGTATATGTGTTACGTCCTCCACCAACATGGCCTTGAGAGAAGTTGATTCAAAGGCAACAACCGAAATTCCCATATACCAAGCTACAACTAACAAAAAGAAATTTTGGCTAATGTGGAAGGATGAAAGGTTGATAGGAGTCTCGGAATATGTTGGACCAACACTCTTCACAAAGTAGTCAAAACTTGAAACTTGGAGATTTTTTAGGTTATATTTGCACTTGGTATTAGAGGCAATGTTTGCAATGTGAATTTAGTCCATAAATAGGTTTAAATTAGTTCTTAAGACCTTTAGAAAAATACTCTTTATAACCAAGTGAGAACATACTTTTAGGGTTGCTTTAGACTACAATGGAGAAGTGCACTAGTCAAGAATTGTAGGGAAATGGAGCAATATAATTGAAGTAAATTTCATTCTTCACCAAATTGGGCTTAGACTACAGCCAAGACTTGTCTAATGGAAAACTTCAAGCATGGATGAAAAAATGACATGGCTACCAATATGGCAACACTTTTTGTAAAGGGAGTTTTTCGGAGGCCAAGTTTCTTGTCTAGCCTCAACCCCTTGGACAATAAACTTGGCTTTCAAAGAACTCCGATTTTATTAAAATATTATTTTTCTGACAAATCTAATAGGATGGACTCCCCCTCATGTGTCACTCACTTTGCCATGCTCAACTCTCCTCATTATAGCATAGCTACTAGTTGCAAAACTTACAATATATCATTATTGTATATATAAATAAAGGTAAAATTCTTAAGTTCTAAAGCCCTAAATTGTATTTTTTTTACAACATAGCAATTTTGGGCACTTCACTACAAATGGATTTTTTATTTTAATTTTTGAAATTTTCACACAACATGTGCCTAAAGAATATCTTTCAGGCCCAATAATTTTCATAACTTTTGACTTCATAGTTTAAAAGTTATTGTATGATATGTATTTTTTAGCGAAGTGTGGGCATCCCAGGCAACAAAAAAAATTCTTTAAAAATACTTGTTTTAAAATAAAAATTTAAAATTGGTTCTTCAAATTGATTGATATATATACATGGAAATCTTTGAATCATTCCATTTGGATTAATGAGATGAAAGTTACGAGGAGTTTTAGTTTGTGAGTAGTTTGTGGATAGTTATTTTCTACTCTAAAACAAACTTTGAAGTCCTTTATTTAACTCAATTTTCAATATTTTTGGAAAATATAAAACTTTATGTGTAGATTGTTTATTACAAAATTACAACCATTGGGATTGTCATTTGTCAATTCTATAAATACATTGTTAACAATTTAGTATTTTGAATCATTATCTACTTCATTCTACTTACTATTTTTTTCCTATATGTTTTACAATTCCAAATTATCTAAAATATTTTAAGCATGTACTCAATTTGCCATGAAGAATGAATTCAAAGAGTCACCACCATTTTGGACATTTTTTCATAGAAATGTGACCTTGTGAAGCGCAGCTGTCCATTTTTTGGAGAACCAAAAAAATGATTTTTGTCACTTCAAATGTTAATATCTTGCAATCTACACAGTGGAAATTTTTGAAATTTTTTCCACATCTTTTCAAACTAGCATACTACAAGATCCTATGGTTACGTGTGTCCCAAAACGTGTTTTAAAAAAAAATTGGTACTTATTCTAGAAATGGCAATTTTGGAGCATTTTGGTGAAAACATAGTCAATAACCTTTTGGGTTAATTCATCATATTGAATAGATTTAGAACTTTGTATTGATGTAAAATCCACTTACAATTTTTCTTGCCATTGAAGAAGATAAGTTATTTATATACATATGGGGTGGTAGGACATAAAACAACCCATGTGGGATATGTAAATTTAAATGAGTAGGAGCTCAACCACTCATAATTAAGTCAAAAGTAGGAATTGTGTTTGAAGTAGAAGTTTAGATCTCATATAGGCATAGTAGGAAAAAAATTCAAAAAACTTTGAACTAAAAAAAGTTGATAAATTGAGTTAAATTTCATCACTAAAAATCCGTTTGAGATTTCAAGCCTCCAATTAAAAGTTATGGACAAATTGGAGAATTGATTTATTAAACAAATTATTTTTAATGAAATTTAACTTGATTTTTAGCTTTTTTTAGTTCAAAGTTTTAAGGAAATTATTCTACTACGCCTATAGATTTCTTTCGATTTGACAATAATCAATCAAGCTTTCATCTTCAAATAATTCCATACCCTATAAGGATTCATGATGGACAATGGATTTCAATATAAAAATGAAGTCTCTGCCCTCAATTCCTACAAATGTCAACAAAGCATTTCCTTCATTTCAATGACATTGGTGAACTAAAATTCAACCTTACGTACTTTAAAATGATTCCTTCAAATTCAATACATAGTGGGCTGATGTAAAAATATTTCTACACAAAGTAATACTGGACAAGTAAAACACATGTTTTCCAACAAGTAGTACTACACAAAGTAACTCACAAGTAGACACATGTTTTTCAAGAAGTTTGATTGAATTTGAGGATGGGATGCCAAAGTTGCAACCCCAAAACATACATACAAAATATATCCACGGGGATTGTTGGCTGGTGAACTTCAGTTTGCGAAGTTGTCCACAAAACTTCTCTAGTTGGTTGTTGGTCTACACAAACTAATATTGGACAAGTAAAACACATGTTTTCCAACAAGTAGTACCACACAAAGTAACTCACAAGTAGACACATGTTTTTCAAGAAGTTTGATTGAATTTGAGAATGGGATGCAAAAGTTGCAACCCCAAAACATACATACAAAATACATCCACGGGGATTGTTGGACAGTGAACTTCAGTTTGCGCAGTTGTCCACAAAACTTCTCTACTTGGTTGTTGGTCTACACATAATAATATTGGACAAGTAAAACACATGTTTTCCAACAAGTAGTACTACACAAAGTAACTCACAAGTAGACACATGTTTTTCAAGAAGTTTGATTGAATTTGAGGATGGGATGCCAAAGTTGCAACCCCAAAACATACATACAAAACACATCCACGGGGATTGTTGGCCGGTGAACTTCAATTTGCAAAGTTGTCCACAAAACATCTCCATTTGGTTGTTGGTCTATACAAAGTAATATTGGACAAGTAAAACACATGTTTTCCAACAAGTAGTACTACACAAAGTAACTCACAAGTAGACACATGTTTTTCAAGAAGTTTGATTGAATTTGAGGATGGGATGCAAAAGTTGCAACCCCAAAACATACATACAAAATATATCCACGGGGATTGTTTGCCGGTGAACTTCAATTTGCGAAGTTGTCCACAAAACTTCTCCACAGTTGGTTGTTGGTCTACACAGCAACCGGCCAAGAGTTCTTGAAGTACTATTTTTTGTTGTTGTTGTCGTCTTTCCATCTTCTCCGACATCCTTCCCACCAGATATGCCTGAAACAACCATGTCTTGACCAAAACTTCTTGTAATGACTGACCGGTGCACTTCTCCACAATAGTCTAAAGCAGCCCTAAGTTTTGCTTTCTGAGTGGACTGAACTTTGTCAAAATGTGCTGGCCATTGCCTGTAGCGAAACATTTGAAATCAAACCGGCCTTCCCAAAAAAACATTGCAAAGTCACAAAGTCTCCACAACTCGTAAGTTAAGCTTGCAGACGGCCAGGCGGCTTGCAGGGCCAGCTGATTATGCGGCTCCGTGGAGATGCTCCACCGTCATTTCATTTGGCCTGCCAATTGAAGTGCACGCAGTCCGCGTGGTCAATGGTTTTCATTTTTTTCAGGTTGAATCCGTCTGACCTCTGCCCTCACTCACTGTGGGTGTTGTACCGAAACTACAATGATTGACGCTCCCTTTCACAGGCTGCACTGTAAGTGAGCAGGCAGACACCCCAAACAGACTGAGGTGCCCAGACAGACTTGGTCCCTGTATGTATGCAGTGTCCTTTGAAAGAGACAAGCTCCACAAGTGGTACATGGGGGGATGTGCAGTGTTCCGGATAAGCTTAGTATTTGTTTTTGAGTTCATAACATTGTTAACTCTTAAACGTCGGACTGCAGTGGCCGTGGAATACAGTGGTCTGTGAACAGTGCGCATGTTTTTAGCTGACCGGAGGAGAAGGCACTGTTCCTGCACTCTGAATGAAGTTGGTGAAAGCCTGCATTGCCTGTTGATCTTACAGAAATTGCCAAGCAGGGCAGCAGGGGGGCTCTAATATCGTCCTAGTGAATTACTGTGACATCTGTTTATACAGTTTGCAACATCTGAATTTTCTTTTTTTAAAAGCTTTGAAAGACCCTATATTTCGGCCTGCGTGATGGAACATGTTTCTGTCATTGCGTTTCACCCCCCAAAAATGGATGAAAAACACCCTTCTTATACCCATAGCATAGATTTTTGTCATTCATGGGACGTCAGACGTCCTTGTCGACGTTCAAGGGTTAAGCCACTCAATATCCTCTCCCTAGCTTGAGGTATAATCCCCCCCAAGATGCCTAGGGAAAGAATTCAGTTATAATCTGAGCTTTCTAATTGGCTCCTGGAAAATGTAAGTTTGTTGAGTGTTGGCATGGGGGAACGGGTTTGGTGAGTTGGCCCCAGCCATCACCCCCGGGAACTCACAAAATCAACATGCATTCTAGGGAGGTCATGATTTTGTGGAGCGGGTGCCTTTTTTGTGGAAGTTGTAATTCATTTATCATGGGTAATTCTTGACGTTGGGGGGTTTCGATTTCAAGGGAGCAAAAGCCCCCCCCCAAAAACAAAACAAAACAAAGGTTAACAATGTTATGTTTGACCCTTCAATTTAACTAAGTGAAGTTAATGTGCCCTTGTGCTATTGCCACAACCAAAAGAAAAGTAAATTAATTTTTTGATTTTTAAAAATAAAAAATAACTCAAAAATCTATAATTCTTTCATTGTATGTGCAAATGCCATGAAACAAAGCTTGTGCATTCCTTTTTGTTGAGGGCTTTTTGATGGTATCAAGCATGCAATTGGGAGACACATGGTCCACGAGATCTCACCGTATCAAACAAAATCCATATTGAACTATTTTTTAAGGTATTGAGTTTGGTTTATTTTTCTAATTTTTTTACTCTAAATATAAAATTTATAGATTTTTTCACTAGTTTTTGACTAATGTTTTCAAATTGCAAATGGGTTTTTTCCCCAATTCTATTAGCTAAATTTGAATTAGTTGTTGTTTTTTCCTAATTACTAGGGATGTTAGTTTGAAAGCCTCTATAGTCCCAAGGCCATTTTTCTATCAAAAACACTAAAAATTGCCATTCTTGTTGTTCACCCAAGAAAATCAAAAAGCATTATTTTCTTGGAATTTAACTAGAGGATCTTGTACTTCACTTGTCTCAAATTATGTAGTAAAATTTTCATGAAGTTTGACCATATGGATTTGAAGAAATTGGCATTCAAAGTTGGAAAAAGAAGTTTTTTTGAATGCTAGCGTGCAATTTCAAATGACTTTGACTACCTTTCAAATGTGAATTTTTTTTGGCAATATGAACTTTGAATTTCTCTCTCTCTTTCTAAGAATTGAGTTGAAAGTCTAGGTAAATTTTTTCAAAAAAACAAATGTTCGATTTCCATTCTCTAAAGAAATGAACAAAAAACAAAATTGTTAATAGCTTTAAGATGAAATTGAAACACAATAATTCTAATGGTGAGATTGTTCTAGCAATCTAATTAAACCTTTTAAAGCAATTATTATTGAAAAATTATTAAAATTGCACTCAAAAGTGAATCTTACAGATTATTTTTTTGAGAAGGTACTTAGATTGCCCCCCAAACAAAATTCTTTGTAACTTTCTCATCACTAGTTCAGATAGAATGAATCAATTTAATATCTTACAATCCAAGGAGGATGTACTTTCAAAATGGGCCAAAATTGCCAAGACCTTGAGCAATTTGTTTCCTCATTTTTTCCTTGAGATAGGATAGAATGTAACCATAGGATTTGAAGATAACATTGACAATAAGCAATTTGAAAAAATTCAAATTATTTGACCACAAAGTTTAGTAGATATTTGAGTTTGGAGTTTTATTTGGGTTAATGGAACTATAAGGTAGTGCACTTTGAAGGAGCACATTGTAGTGAGAATATTTTGAAATGATGACCTTTTTATGCTCAGTGAAAAACAAGAGAATTGAGAATGTTCATCTAAAATTTCACAACATTCCAAGTATTTTTTAATTTATGGTGGAGCTTGCAATGCATGGTGGCCAATATACAAGATTTGAAATGTTAACACCTAAAGTGTTGAGGCATATTTTGGGCAGAAATTGTGAAAATTGACACTTTGAAGAGCAATGAGAAAAAAAATGAAAAAATGAAGTTCTTAGAAACTTTGCCACATTGATTGAATGATTATAAAATTTGAAGTTAGAAGAAAAAGTTATTTTTCAACCTTGTTAGATATGGCCAATAAACTCTAACTCCTCCTAGAATAAGATTTTTGTATAACACATGGACATTTTTTTTGATAGTTGCATCTTTGGTAAGTAACATACTAAGGTCTTGCTAAATTTCAGAAGTAGAGGAAGAATTTTTTACATACTGACTGAGTTGCTCCCAAACTTTGTACTTGAGTCCAAGACAACGTAACTTTTGATCCATGCATCCAATCAGAAAAAATTATATTCCCACTAAAGGGGCACATGCTCACACTTCCTGTCAAAATTTTGTAAACATCAATGTACTAGAGAAGCTTCCACATGCGGCAAATTCTGCAATGTGGTGAGGCCGCGGGCGAGTCCGAAGGGCGAGCTAGCTGGCCGAAAATCTTTAGTATTAGGTGACTTCCTTTGGATAATCCAAGTGGTACATTTTTGTGGGAGTGGTTCAATTTATCTCAAAGGTGGCCAACTACATATGTTGATTATAGTAACTTCTTCTTTCACTTGTATTTCCATTGTGAGTAGAGATCTTTGAGAGCTTCCAAAAGTCTTAAATTAAGATCCTTCACATTTCTAGTAGTCACAATGAAGAAAACAAATTTTCCTAAGCGTTCCCAAATCATAGCATTGAGTGAGCAATGATTTTTACAACGTTTCATAGCCAACCATCTTAACATTCTTCGTAGCACAATTGGTCACATTTTAGCTTAGTTCAGAGAAGATGGGGAGGTGTCTGATTGTCCCAGATCAAGGAGACCATGTCTCTTGAGCATTTGGGATGAGAGGCTTGCTATGAGGACTTTCAATCAACCAAAATTAGGAATTGCGGCAATTGTAGGGCATAGTTTGAGAGCTCAAGGTCTTCGTCTATGTGATGAGATTGTCCGTTGAAGTTTTTGGAGGTAAAGGCTTAGGGCTAGAGTGAAGAGGAAGAAACCATTGTTGAAAAGAGGTATAAGCAGAAGCATTTATTGTGGGCAAAGGTTTCTGCAATGTAGAAAATTGGAGTCATGTCATTTGGTCAGATGAGTCCAAGTTCAATGTTTTTGGTTCAGATGGTCGTCAATAGAAGTAAAAATCCTATATACAAAGTCCCTTTGTAATTGTCATGTACAACATAAGATTAAACATGGTGGTGGTAGCATTATGGTATGTGGATGCATGAATTGGGCAGGTATAGGAAACCTTTACTACATTCTCAGAGGGTGCACTTAGTTCTACTACAACAAACCATATGCGAATAAGTTGTTTCTAATAAATGATAATTTTAACTCCCAAAATTTCAAACTCAAATAAAATATAAAATGATTTCTAGAAGAGGTTAAAAATGCACTAAAATGACATGTTTTTTTAACTCAAATATTTTTAGAGAACACATTTAGGTGACATTGCATCAATATTCAACTCAAAATAAACTTTCAATAGAGTGTTTTTTTAGGAATTTTTTTTTCATTTTTTAGACAATTTTTTCTTATATAGTATAGGGGTGTGAAAGTTATTTTTTAGTACTATAGTGTATCTTTTTACTTCAAAAATTTGTAACTAATTATTATCAACAAATAAAAATATCAATAATTCAAAACATAAACTTTCAAAGTATAAAAATATATTCATATTTTTTTTCATTTCATTTTATTTAAAATTCAAAAAGTATATAGGGGCTCCAAAGTTTTATTTGCATGCTAACATCAAAAAAAGGGGGAGTGCACCCTCCAAAACTACATTGATGGCATTATGAATTTGCAAGTTTATTTTGACATTTTAGATTTGCAGTTGTTGGGTATTATTGAGAGACAAGGTCTTGATGAGGTAGAAGTCATTTTCTAGTATGATAATGACCCAAAGCATATATTTGGTTTTCTACAATGATAGCTAAGTTAACAAGATTTTTCTATGATGGAGTGGCCACTACAATCTCCCAACATAAATCCTATTGAACACTTGTAGAATAAAGTAGATAGATGCTTAAGGTTGTTTGGTGATTCACCTTGAAGTAGAGATGTCTTGTGGGAGAAGATCCAAGTTGTTTGGTAGAGCATTAAAGTAGAATTTGTATAGAAAATCATCCGTACAATGCCAGCAAGGGTGGCTAATCTTCAGCTAAGGGTAGATATACATGTTGGTAGACTTATAGTTGTTGTACATATGTAGCATTTACTACTTTTGAGCTTTTCATTTTGATTTTTCTTTGTGTTACCATGATTTCCTACTTAATCAACATATGTTCTTAGCCATGCTTTTTGCATACTTCTTTCAATTTCTTTTCACAAATTTTTCATAACATGTTCTTGACAACATGTGTAATATCTATGATGAATTTTGTTTACTATTTCTTGCTAGTCCAAAAGCTTTTGTCCAATTTTCACAGTCATAAGTAGTGGCCAAATACTTTTGTGAGTCATTGTATGTACCTTGGTTATAATCTCAAATCTTTAGATGTATAATGCAAAAGTTATGGCCAAAAAACGTTTCTCCCTATAATGTAATTAGAAATAATACTATAAGACTATAAGTGAAGGTACATGTGGTAGTTGTAGACATTTAATAATTTTTAAATTTTTTACAAAAAAATTATTATTTTTAAATAGCCCCCAACTAGATGTTTACTATAGCCATTTGGGAGGTGAGTAGTACTATTTTTGATCCAAAAATGAGAATTTGAAGCTCAAAATTGGAGTTCTAAAAATTTTACAAAATTTACACAAGCCCATGAAGAGATTTTCTAAAAATAGTAAATTGTCCACCCTCCATATGTGCTCAAACTGCACTACTTTTGAACAAGTGCAAAGAACACAATTTTTTCTCCAATTGAAAGATGAAAATTGTTGAGAAGCAACATCTTCAAGTTAGAAAAATGTCCTATTTTTTTCTTACTACTTTCTAAAAATCAAACATCAAAATGTCTATTTTAGGGGAATTTATTGTTGTGAATTTTTTGTGCATAGATTTTAGAAATACATTTTTTTAGATCTGAATTTTTAGAGACATGCTATTTTCAATGTTTCACAAATTTTCATTATATTAATTTTTAAAATAATAATAATTTCAAAATTCACAATATTAATTGAAATAGGCCATTTTGAGCTAAAAATGGCAAGTGCTTCTTGCAACAATCCAATCCACATTAACCCTTATCATTTTAAAACTTGATTGTGAGCTTATATATAAATCTAGCTTGCTCAAATTTTGAACCAAAATATGAATATATATAACATTGTTAACCAATCTAAATCATTCCCTCTTAGAAATTGGAATAATCCCTCCTTAGATCCTCGGGAGTGAATAGTTTAATTTGTAGAGAGCCATTGGCAAATTGTTTGGCTAAGAAGTTGCATTGTTGCAACACTAGTGTCATTGTTTGATTAAGAAGTTATAAAGAGTCATTGGTTGGTTAGAAAGTTGCAACATTGGGGACTCCTACTTCTTCAGGGAACAAAAGGAGATTGCAGTGTTTGATATGTATGCAATGTAAGGATATGTCAATCATGTGAAGTTGTCCACACATTGGCCCCTTAGAGTTTAAACAAAATTAATTCTATTTTTTCTTTGAATTCCAATGCAATACTAGTAATAAATTTATCAAGACTAAGTTTATCAACTCTACTTCAATTTTTAAAATTCATTTTAGAAAATTAAATATTTTATTTGCAATTAACCATGCAAATTAGATTGACTAATTATAGAAATACAAAGAAATTTGGTTTACACCATTCATAATGTATGACACTTAATTATATACATAGCAAGTTGTGGAAAAAAGTCCACAGAAATTTCGAATTTGAATTCACCAAAAACAAAAAGGTGTTTATTTTAGCACAAGGCATGTGATTTCACCAATGAAAAAGAAAATAAATATTGAATGTCATTCATAAATACCAGTAGTCACAATATGAAAAATTCAGACTGTTAAGTTCAACATTGTGGCTGTAACCCAGTCCTTTTAAGGTTAACAAAATGGATTCATGTCAACCAAATCAATTACTTGATTTCATCTCATTTGGTGGTCAATTCTATCATGAAAAAGATTAATAAGTGTTCAGAGAAATTAAATCTGCCCAAGAATATTGCCAAAGCATCAGTCAGGCAGATGGCATGCCTATGTACAATCTTGGCAACTGCATAAACAGTACGGTTAGGGTTTAGGGTTTAATTTAGTTGTATGAATGGTTACACACAATGTAGTTTTGAGAACCAATACACCAAGTGGTGTGTGTTAACACATATCAGTCCAGCGTGATGGGAGACATTGAAGAAGTGAAAACAACAATTATAGTTGTGAAGAAATCAGTGATGGGAGACATTGAAGAAGTGAAAACAACAATTATAGTTGTGAAGAAATCAGTGAATCTACGAGTAATACGTCAAGGACTGCAGTTCAAGGACTGTGTCTAGCTGCTACAGAGAGAGGATGGCTCGGTTTTCTCCCCATTGTGTAGCCGCCCCATTGTTGTTGGATTGATCCATCACCCTTTTCAGCCACTGGTGATGGCAAGGTTATGTATATCTCACACAACCCTATGACACTACCAGCAGCCATGGCTCCTATGAGCATGTATCTCTGGCGATCATTGGTCACCATCACTGCAAGTGCACCACAAATGTAGGCAGCGATACAGAAAACCAAAGCCACTCCCAAATAAATCCGGACGCGCCTTATCCTGTAGACATTTTCAACGCAGAGCTCGGCCAACAAATTGATATCATCGACGGCAACATAGTTTGAATCAATTTTCCAGCATCCAACCAAACAGTTTCTGAAACCTCGTTTTTCAAGAGACTCTGTGGTGAGGTGTTTTTCCGCTGGCAAAATTCCAGACTTGGATTCACTCGCAGCTGTATACTGGGCTAACTTGGTATGAAAAAAGGGTCGGAAGAGCTGAGCACAGCCAACCATGACTGCACCCAAAGCTGTGCATGCAATGAAGAAGGATAAGGTGGCCAGTAGCATAAAAAAGGAAACCAGGAGTGACTCTTGAAGCTTCCCATTGTCAAAAGAACCTGGTGGCTGCAAAATGGCAACAAAAGTGATGCCTGCCAACAGAACAAGAACAAGGCCATATGCATCCAGCTGCTTCACCAACTCGTCACGGATCAGTTTCACGACCTCAACCTGCACACAAGTAAGAAATTCAATGGCCTGAGTACTAACATGGCATTCACACAACAATTGGGGAGGAGTGCTGCCACAAGGCACAACAAAGACAGAGCCCCTCAATTGTACACCAATTTTGCATTCCTTCCATAGACCAGACACAGAGTACGTACACGTTCCGATCCCTTAGCTACATGCTACCCACCAATTGAAAGTATGGTAGTTCAATTCACTTAATTGTACATAAGCTTACCTCTGGATTTTCATCTTCCAATGTCCTGTCAAGAGCGTCCGGATCAAGGTGATTCGCCTCCTCATCGTGATAAGACTGACTGTGTATTTCACCATTCTCTCTTGGAGATCCATTTTGATTCAGATATTCTGCAGGTTTACTTAGGGTCATTCATTTATCATGTGTATCCAAATATCAGTCCACTGGAAAACAAACTCACTCACTACAGTAGTGTTGTTTATTTTATTTTTCCCTGACACCCGCCAAATAAAAAATGTCCTGGTATTGGAATCATCACTGCAAGTTTTGCAAACTCGTAAGCAAATTGGTTTTGGTGAATGGCTTACCAGGGTCCACCTGTTCAGGTTCTCCAAGTCCTTGTTGACGAGCGCTCCGCGTCAGGGTCTGGGACCTCCGTACTCGTGAAACAACTACGGTAGCACGAATGGCGCGACGCCATTGTGCCGATGTCTGCAACATACGTGAAGGCACAAACTCTTAAACGTTCATACTGAGTATATTCGTGCAATCTGAGAAGGCTGGGCTCTATAGAAAACCACCATAGCTGAAGTCGAATTAATAGTTCGTACCTCTCAACTCAAGCAGTACCCAGAAATTATACACAGGAGAAATGCAATACGGAAGTTGGACAAGCTTGTCCTTTTGTTTCCAAATTCCATTCCTCGTGCATCCACTGTATCCTGTTATGGAATTCTTCAAAAATTCTACATATGGACATTTTGGATACCTTTCTCCTTGTGTGGTTAAACATACGAATATATATCCACGGTGAGCCCACCCCACTTACATCAGAGACAAGCGTCACCGGGAGCGTCACCGCAGGAGTGCCACTGGAATGAAGAGCCATCACTAAATCTCACTGATGTTGAGGCTCACCCAGGTTTGATCGATACAACTGATTAGCGTTGTATAAATCCTCACAGTACTTCGAATGCTCGATCGATCACCTTGGACCAGCCTTCGAGGATCTGATAGACTTACATTAATGCAACCTTAGCGCATGGTGCTCTAGATCTAGCAGGCCAGTACAAGGTCCTCGAGGAGTGCAAGAACTTCGAGTATGAGAGCGGAGGTAGACAGTACGTACCAGTAAGAAATACTCATATATTCAACAAGACGAAGATGATGATGGTCGTCCCGAAGTGAAGGTTTCTAAATTAATTTTGAACAAATTATTTAAAGGTAACCCCATCGCAAGTACATATAAAACCCCGCTGGTACAGTATTGCTCGACTTGTTGATCTACAGAGCTAATTATTAAAATCTGGTTAAGCAAAATTAGCACTGTCGATCAATCATACACTACTGACTTGGCAATAGCTAGCTCACTTCGATCAATTCTCTTAGAGAATCCTCAATGCAGGCATACAGTCTTACTTCACTCAGATTCTTGCAACTGATTTGTCCATTCTATTTACGTCTCTCACTGTTCCACGTCTTTTTCCATGGGACAATTTGATATAGAAGTTGGCAGTCATGATAACAGTCACTGTTTTTCTTCTTCCCAAGAAGCAAATTTTTTTAATTATGAAAAGGAAAATCGGTAATGCAAAGTCGTCGTCAGTGGTCGGATCGATCGTCTCTGACTGTTTTCTTGCTGTACGTTGCTGCCTATTTGTATCGTCTTACCATATACTGTAACGAGATGGTGGAACCCGAATGAGGGTTCGTTGAGGCATGCCAGCTTGTACCATATAATGCTTACCCGGAAAAACTACCATATAATGCTTTCCTGCAAAAACTACCGTGTAATGCTTACCCGAAAAACCTACTCCCTTTGTCTCAAAAACAAACCGTGTTTGCCTCTCTCTCCCCCTATTAATTAACCATTGATAGAATTTTAAAAAGAACCCTCATTTGCCTCTCTCACCCTACTACTTAAACATTGATAAAATCTCAAGAAGAAATATGTATTTGCTTCTTTATTGTACCCTGCTCTATGCTCTTTGTGAGTTAGATTTGATTTTTGTTTACTAATTGTACCAAAAATAACAATGTTGT
Source organism: Climacium dendroides (assembly GCA_950106755.1). NCBI lineage: Eukaryota > Viridiplantae > Streptophyta > Bryopsida > Hypnales > Climaciaceae > Climacium > Climacium dendroides. Next base: position 12,470,482 of record OX467091.1, on the reverse strand, counting down.
GAATACTAGGATTTGTTTTTTCAATAGATGGAAGAACTTGCATAGCTAGGTTTGCTTGTCCTTCATCTACATTTGCACTAAAAATGCTTCATAATGACCACTTTCTATGAATCGGCACTGATGAAAAAACACCCAAAAAGTCACACTTTTGACTTTTTTTTTTTTTCCTTTCAAGGCAATTTTAAATATAAAAACTATGTATTTGGATTTGGAATAGTTCAAGACTAATCTTTGACACCTTTCAGTTGCAATTTATTGCTATGATTTCTTAATCCCAAAGAAAATCAGAAACATGGATTTCTTCTTGAGACAGAGGGAGTACCATAAAATGCTTACCTGAAAAAACTAGAGAGTAAATAACTCTGGAACGCTGGGATGGTCACCACGGAAATCATCCTTTTTTGGTGCCATGTGAATCATTTGCTTTGATTGATTGGATTACCAAGAGCACAAGGACACCATTGGATTGGAGGTCAAACTACTGTGCAAGGCCTCTTTTTTCACACAAAATTCCAAAGATAAACATTTGCCGTGACATTTGCACATAGAACATAGAAGGACTCTCTGTCATCCATCGGACATCACAAACTTAGAATCCACAACAACATTACAAGATTATACCACGAAAAATAGCTTTTTTTATTTTTTATTTTTTGACAAAAATAAAATGAAACACTACAATAGATGTTGGCATCTAGAACTGCCCACTATTTAGAGATGGATGAGATTGCTCTTGAATGATGAGGTGAAAAAGAAAGAGTTGAGTTAAGGAAATGGCTGTGGTCCTACCCTTCGTCAACCAGTCACAGACCGCCATGTGTCCAGTTATGTTCTAGTTGCCATTCAGTCCCAGAGACCGGACAAGATCGATTGTGGTTTTAGCTAATGGCAATGCTCAATTGGCACCATAACATTTTTAGAAATAAATCATATAAGAAACTTCAAGGAAGGTAATAACTATGCAAAGAGAACAAGAATCCATACTAACAAGAATCATACTTAATTCATTTTTAAGGAATGTAAATGTTAACTGTCAAATCAGTTACTTTAATGACCTTCCAAAGTGAACTTTCATTTTTTTTGCTTGGACACATAAGGAGTTCACTTGTTACCTGCACTGGCTTGATTGATACAAATAGTGTGATCAAACTTGAGATTTCCTGGAGGGATTGTATTGAAAATGAAGGAGTGTTTTAGTGTTTTCAGTTTTAGGCTGTATTTCTGACGAACTCTTCGTTTCTTCCAGGTATTTGGCCCCGGAATATTTCATGTTTGGGAGAGTGAACGACAAAACAGATGTTTGTTTATGCATTTGGTGTGGTGCTGCTGGAGCTCATCACAGGCAGGAAACCAATTGATCCAACCAGGCCTAAAGGGGAAGAAAATCTCGTCAATTGGGTATGAGTCTTGGAATCTCTCAACGCAACTACAGGTCTTTCTCATGTATTGTGCTTGTAATGTAGCTTGCTTAATGTACGATGGACAGGTTCCTTTTTGTGGCTAGAATGTACCTCTCACATACTTTCTAAAGCTAAAAAAAATTCGCTATCAGACCATGCGTTAACTTTTGTTGGAGGGCAAAGTTAAGGCATGTGCCGATGGCGAAAAAGTTTACTCTATAATGTGCCCTCGGGATACATTCTAAACACTTAAGGTGTATGTCCATATTATAGCAGACTAGTTTATGAAGATGACTTCTAATTTTTTTGCTTGATGTTTGTTACCTACTGTATTATGCAAGAATTTTAAATGGACGTATGCATTGTTGCTGAAACAGTCGAGTAAGGTTCCGATTGGGATATTTTTTCCTGGATATTTTCAGAATGAGAGAAGTGTCTTTTCACAATGAAGCCAATACGAATTCTTTTGTCAAATAGTATAATTTGATAGAAGGTTTATTCGAATCTAATTAGTAGAAAAAGATATGACCCCTCACAAGCTTCTGTGAATACGAACTGACCTTATGGTTTTTGAAACAGGCAAGGCCTTTGTTGGTGGAGAGAGCATTGAACAGATTAGTGGACCCCCTGCTAGGAGGAGTCTACGACATAGCTCAGATGAACATGATGTTAGTAGCAGCATTCCTTTGCATCCAACAATCTGCTCAACAAAGACCGCAGATGCGTCAGGTATATTCATCACCCCTTTGCTCTTAACTTCAACTTTAAAAAAAAAAAAATTATATATGAAAAGAAGGATGAAAAGAAGTTCATCAAGAATGTTATGCACTTGGGCATGTCGTGCAATTTTCAATTTTCAATTTATGTTGGATTTAAGAATCAGTACAGTGTACATTATCCCTGGATCGTCGGGCTGGTCACCGTGGAAATCATCTCCCTGAAATTTAATGAAGTGCAACTTTTGCTCTGGCTGCAGGTACTGCAAGTTCTTTCCGGGGACCAAGACAAGATCCCGAGCATGTGCACATCCAAGTTGGACGTGATGTCCATGTCCGACCCCGAAGAGGTCGACACCAGTAACGACGACACCCATATCCGGAGTCACCTGGCTCTTGCGATGCTGGGGGTGGACGACGATGCAACTTCGCAGTGCAGCGTGGTGGACATCCCCCACTCCAACAAATATCTTGAGGAGTATCTGGAGGGCCGGTTCAGCAGGTCCACTAATTTCGAGGATTGAACAGAACGGGATAGCTCGATCGAAACGGGGGAGCGAGCCTCCGATCCATGGGCGGTACTCGATCTGTCGACCGTGAGACTGATCCGATCCGACCCGACCCGACCCGACGGACCCGACTTGTATCAATTTGAACCCACTCCACCGCAACTGTAACTGCAACTGCGGCCCCGTCCATGATAGCAGTATCAATTTGGTTGGTTTCCGCAAACGTGGTGCTCCATGTCATTATTCAACTTTTCTCGTACTAACGGTGGATGACCCACAGGAACCAAAATTTCATAGATTCATTCGTGACTTTAGAAACCTCTGTACCATACACAAGAGAGAGAGAAAGAGAGAGAGAGAGAGTAGCAATTTCTTCCGCCTTCTTCAAGAGATTCCTAACATGTGGAGCATGGAGAAAGAGCGCGAGCTAGAATCGGCTACCAGGCAACGACATTGAACTCGTGACTCCTATTTTCTGTACAATAATTCGGAGGTTCAACTGAGAACCTCGTGAGGTTCGTAACGTAGTTAGAAGAGACAGTTTTGGTTTTGCATTAATTTCGTGGTAGTGGAGGTTTCCGTACATCAATCAAACACCTGAGATTTTGTATATATATATAAACATATGTAGAAGGTGGTGCTCTATAGATCGTAAGGTAGGGATATTTTTTACCAGAGACAAGGGGATGCACTCTCATGTACCTCCTTGGTCAACGGTTTTTGGATTTTGGTTTTCTCCATGCAATATCTTCCGCCTTCTTCAAGAGATTCGTAACATTCCACTATTTGAGATAGACAGTATGAAAATATTCCAGACAAATATTAACTGGACATTGTCATATACAAAACTTGACCATCAAAACCTGACTGTATAATTATTTGATTCAGTCATAGCGAATTACACAAATAATATGATTATTGAATCGGTCTTATGCAAAACCTCACCACAACATCATGATCATATGGTGTGCTTCAGTTTAGTAGTATATTTTGGTGTTAACATCTGAGTCATTGGCAGGAGCCTTTTTGTAGGGTCTGGTTTTAATGCTAAAGATATTGAATTCACAATCAACACAATATACTCAGAATGATGTGAAGGAAGTACCCTTTGAGTAATTCAAGTAAAGCAGTACAGAGTAGCAAGTAATCTGTTTGCTGAAAGATATATTACATAAGTTACTGTCCCACATTTTACATTTTATATTCCTAGATTTTAAAGCTGTTGCTACTTGTGACAGCTGATGGACACTCTAATGGGCTACAGTTTGTTGATATGGGTTTATAGAAGCCATAAAGTTTATAAGGTCTGTATCCTGAGACACCTTAAACTTATAGGCTAAAGTCTTTAAACCCTTCAACAATGATTTTTCTATTTGTCACTATGACTATGAAGCAAGGTTGGTGGTGCATTTTATAGAACCAATCCTCGAGTTCTTAAGAAATCTCTATGTCCATTGAGTCCTTCTCTCCTCCTCCATTTGTCTATGGAAGCAAAAGCATTGCAAGTTCTTTTGGGTCCCATTTTATCCTTCAACCATTCGCCTCGTGGAAGTTCTTTGGGCTCATTTGGATTCTTCTTCTTTTCCCATTTGCGAGCGTCCAAGGTCGAGTCATCGTTGCAAGGAGAAGAAATGACATATCCTTTTAAATCTTCCGGTTCCGCAACAAAAGAATGTCCGGCTCCATGGAGCTTTGTATAATCAACTACAAAGTCTATGAAAGTAGGCATAAGGGCATTGAGTGAAATAAGTGTACCGGTGGTAGTCATGGCTACTATTAATGAGCAACTTTCAATCTCTACTTCAAATTTCCTAACTTGGGTGTTGCTTTGAATCTTTCACAAGAGACGAGAGCTTTGAAAAAGAGAGTAATTTTGTGTTGAGCAAAGTAGACAATGGTACAATCCACATGAGTTTTTCGCTAGGTAGCAAAAAGATGTGTGAGCCATTTGAATGTTGAAAGCACTTTGAGTTTTGGGTTGTGAAGGTTTCTCTAATTTATAGGTAATGGCTTGAGCATGCCTTTTACATTGGTCTTTTACATTTCATTGTACATTGGTCTTTTACATTTCATTTGACATTGGTCTTGTACTTTTCATTTGACATTGGTCTTGTACTTTTCATTTGACATTGGTCTTTTACTTTTCATTTGACATGGGTCTCTTACTTTTCATTTCACATTGGTGTCTTACTTTTTCATTTCACATTGGTCTTTTCCTTTTTCTTGTATACTGGTTTAAAGTAGGGTAAGATCAATATGTTCTGTGGGAGGGGAGTGGCGGACGTTTCTCTTCCATAGGGAATTGGCTCCCTCCCCAACCAAATTGACAGTAAGTTTTCATCATCAGAAAGTGAGACAAGTGAAGGGAGCTTTGGACTTGAACCCAACTTGCTCTACACACTTTACAAAAAACATAAGCTTACGGTTGGTCGGTTGGTCGGTCCTCTCCAGCCACTAGTCCAGTGACGACTCCAGTCCGTAGTAGTCCGTAGCAGTCTCATCAGAGTTTTTGCCCCTCCCAAAGCCTTTGGAGACTACCAAATGAGAGTTTGTTTACCTCAGATCTCACAATTGACAATTAGTGCACTATGAAAGGAGAGTCTTTCCAATTTTTAATCTCATTTCTTACTTATTTGGGTGGGATAGTACAAATGTATTGGTAGAAAACAAGGAGAGGGGGTAGTGTAGGTTTAGTATTTGATTATTTTCTAATTTATGTTTTTGGAAAGAAACTTGGATATGGCTGATTTGGAGACGTTTAGATCTTGATGTATTGTGTAGTCGGATGTTGTGTGGACTAGGCCTTGGAAGTTCACAATGGTGATTGTGAGAGGTTTTGTATTCCACATAGATTGGTGGATGTTATTAATAAGGGTGTTAGAAGTGCCTTTTTGACCATTGATTCAAACCTTTAGATGGATTGCACAGTTCAAAATTTTTTATAGCAATTTTTCTTTGCAAAGAGAATGGAAGTCACAAATGGCTTACTTTGATTCATAATATTTGGAGTGTTCTTGAAATAGTTGTGAAGTTTTGGAGTTTAAATGGTTTAGGGCCTCTAAAATTGGTTGATTCTACAAAACACTAGTTCTATTTGATGTGTTGTCGTCCAATATTTGTGATTTTTTTTGGAGCACTTGAAAATTGAAAACTCTATTTTTAAAATATAAAAAAATGGAGATAATTCTATCAAGACATCTTTGGAGATTATACTTTAGAAAAATCAAGCCCAAATTATTTTTCTAATAGGCAAACTACCACAATGCAAAAACTCAAGAAAATAGATATCATAAAGTTCAAATTATTAAAAAATAGAAAAATTAATAAAATAAAAATTGAAAGATTTTGAGAGGGTTGTTGCAAGAAACACTTATTTTTGGCTCAAAACAACCTATTCCAGTGAGTGTTGTAACCTTTTATAAGTTGTTTTTTAAAATGAAAAAATAAATATAATTTTTAAAGCATTGAAAATAACATGTCTTTGTATTAAAAATCAAAAAAAATTCTCTAAAATTTATAAACAAAAAAGCACAATAGAAAATACAAAGAAAATGGAGATTTTGATGTTTGATTTTTAGAAAATAGTATTTTTTTTTAAATATATACTAGCGGTTGGCGCTTGCTATGCTACGCATTCATCATTAAAATTTCATTAGAATTTTTATGTATTAGATAGAATGTAGAGCAAGAATTTCAATAAATATTCAGATAAAAATTACTAAAATGTTCATATACTGAAATAAACAATAGAAATTTAATGAATGATCAATGAAGAATGAAATACATGCAATGATGAATATGGTAAAAGATACACATACATTAAAATGCATTAGAAATTTGACTCAATTGTTACAAACAATGGCAACTGAAATAGAAGAATTTAATGGAAGAACTTGTAAATTTTAAAAGCTTCATGAACAATTTAATTCAAAGCTCACAAAAGCACAAAATCATTATGATGCAAACATTATGAGCCCCAAACCACTTGTCTGAGGCTAAAGGGACAAAAAATGGGACAAGTGTTTTTTTCAATCATAAACCAAAGAATTTTTAAGAGACTAAATCCCAACAAAGAAATGGATACCAACGATGATGTCTAGAAGTGTGCACACAAGGAGATTTTTTTTTGTACGGTCGCATCAAATCAAAAGTATCAACATAGACCTTAAAACTCATTCTTGGATTATAAATTTTAGGTATTCCAAAGTTTTTTAAACCATGAAAATCCAAAATGTGCAAAATTAATTTTTAATAGAAATTATATTTTCTTAAATTAAAAAATAACATAAAAAATGTTCTATAAATCTTTAAAAAAAATTGGAATCCATTGTCTCTATACTTTAAAAATTATGGTAGAAGATGTAAGATTCACAATGTGTGAAGCCAAAATGTTACAAGTGTTTAGTGTAATCATCCATATATACTTTGAAATGTTTACTAATAGTAATTTAAAATTTTTATATTTGCCCTTGAATTTAATGGATACTTTTAAGACCTCCTATTATTATAAATAGGTCTGGATTGGCAATCATTTGAGTTGTAGCGATGATTTTCTACTATCCATCTTCTTAGTTATTTAATCCAATGGTGTCTTAACCCCTAAAGGACCAAAGTCTTTTTTTTGCCAAAAAATATTCAAAACTGCCATTTCTGTAGCAAAGAGTAAAAAACTTTGAAGATTGCCTTTTTTTTCTTCTACATCTAACTATAGTATCTTACACCAAACTAGTATGAGAATGTGTGGAAAAAATTTCAGATATTTCGACCGCACAAATTGCAAAATATCTGCATTTAAAGTGAAAAAAACAAAGTTTTTAGGACATTGCAGGATTAGATTATTTGACTTTGAACCTTTGTAACTTAAACTTTTTGCACTATAGAGTTTTGAGGTTTAAATCTTTATGGTGTGGAATTGAATTGCAAGTTTAGGAAAAAAAAGAATTTCAAAAAAACTTAATTTTCATTCTTAAAAAAATTGTTAAATAGAAGTAGGTATGAGATACAAGGAAAATTTAAATTATTAATATCTCTAAGATGGAATTAAAATGCACTAATCCCATTGGTGAGATTGTTTTAGGAATCTAACTAAACCATTTGGAAATTTTTTCTTTGAGAAATTGTAGAAATTGCATTCAAAAATGAATCTTACAAGTTATTTTTTCAAGATGTTCTAATTGCCCGAAAAACAAGATTGTCCATAACCTTTCTGTAATTTTCCCATAAAATCCAAATGGAATAAATCAAAGCTTTTCATGTAGACAAATATATAATATATGAGGCAAAAAATTCAAAAATTCAAATTTTGAAATTATTTTTTGTTGCCCCTTCTCCCTTATTTTGAGCTTATTTGGGCATAAGTTTTGTTCCCAGGCACCAATTGAAAAATAATAATATCCCCATGAAGCTAATTAGTTTTTTCTATCTTCAAAACAAATTTCAGTCTTTGAATTTCAATCTTTCACCAGACCTCACCACTCACTACATGTAAGTTATAACCTCATTCACTTTTAAAGAAAATCTCACATACCTCCATATATCCTTAGTCACTCATCCCATGCCTCACCCACTCAGTTATTACATAGCCTAGACTTGCTCAGTTAACTCATCTTTCATGCACTCAATCACTCATGTTCACAAAGTTTCAATCCTCTGCTTAGAAAATAATCACCCATCATTTGCTTCTCTCATCATCCCACATCCCACCTCCTATAATGCTCTATTGTAAATGCAAGCATTCTTATTGAGAGGAAAAAGCTTCTTCATGCATGTATGGTCTCCAATTTTTAAACAAGTGCATTCTTTGAGATGTGACAAGTGCACACAACTAGATTTGCCTATCCTTGATTTTATTGAGAAGCATTTATGATTAGAGATTGCATCATCTGGAGAATTTCAATCTAGAAGCATGAGTGTCTAACATACTTGAACAATTTCAATGTCTTTAATAAAATATATCTCACAACTACACACATTGGTAGATTGTAAATATTTTTTTTGTATAAATTTTTTGACCTTGAAATTTGGCATGAATGTGTTAACATAAAGAGCATGTTGTGCCAAAAGTTTCATGGTAAATAGACAATTTCTCAACTGCTGGGAGGGTGTCAAAGTTGGTAGCGATGAAATGGTTTCCCCCATTGTTTCCCACAACTATACATGTTGGTAGATTGTGGATTTCTTTTTTTGTGTAAATCCTTTGACCTTCAAATTTTGCAAACATGTTATTAGCATAGAGGGGATCTTTTGAAAAAAAATTAATGGTAAATAAGTAAAATTGCAGCCTTTAGGAGGGTGTGAAAGTTGGAAGTAGTGAAATGGTTTTTCACAGCTACACATGTTGGTAGATTTTGAATATTTTTTTTTGTATAATTTTTTTGGCTTTGAAACTTGTCACAAATGTTATTAACATAGAAATCACTTGTGGAAAAAATTTCATAGTAAATAAGCAATTTTTCAGCCCTTGGGAGGCTGTCAAAGTTGAAGTAGTGAAACGGTTTTTACAATTGTTTCTCAAAACGACACATGTTGTTAGATTGTTAATATCTTTTTTTGTATTAATCTTTTGGCCTTGAAATTTTCATCATATGTTATTAACATAAAGAGGTTTTTCTTCCAAGAATTTCATGGCAAAAAAAAATACTTCAATCTTTGGGAGGCTGTCAAAGTTGGCAGTAGTGAAACAATTTCCACAGCTACCAATGTTGGTAGATTTTGAATAACTTTTTTTCTTTGAATTTTTTGGCCTTGAAATTTGTCATACATATAATTAACTTAAAGATGATGTTGTGGTAAAAATTTAGTGGTGAAATACCAATTTTTGAGCACATTATCATTTATTTGGACAAGTGCAAGACACAAGATCCTCCAAAGCATTCAATGACACATTTGCAATTTTGCATTGAATTGTGCAAATCATTGCCAACAAGATGGCTTAGAAAGAGATGTATCGAATTTGAAGAAGCCTCCCATAGTAGGAGAGTGTGCTATCTTGCATTTACGAAGGTCCAAAATCCTTGCGAGGTTTGCAATGATGGCTCATCTCCAGTGATAAGCCCTAAAACATATTGCCCTACTTGTGGCAATAAATTCATGTGTTGGCGGAAAGGATGCTTCCAAAAATTCTATGAGAATCTTCTTTGACAAGATGTTGAATAAGTAAGTGTATTACGATTTCATTTTTTACAGTGCCAATGTTTGGCCATTTTTCATTCACTTGCAAATGCCTACTTAGAATTGAATTGAAATGAATGACAAAAAGAATTCATATTTAGAATTTATGATAATTCTAACATAATTCATTCTAAAGAACTAATAATTTCCAAAGACTTTGAAGTATTTTAGAATGCTCAAATATTGTTGTTCATGGCCTTCTATTATTTTCTCTTGTACTTGTGGAAGATATGCATCACTCTGGATTGCCAAGAATTTTTTTGCAAGCTCCTTATGCAAGCACTACTCTATAGTCCAATGAGTATGCCTCATGCTTTTGAATGACCCTTGTAAGGTCTCCAACTCTACATGCATGATATTCTGAAATTTATGGTGAAAGATCGTAGATGCTAGTTGAATCGAATAGATGAAGGGCCTACTATGAAGGCGGGGAGCTCCAGCATTTCCAATGTCAAGAACTCCATTGGATATGTAGATGGAAATATGCTAGGTTTCATAGGGAACAAAATGGACCCGTTTTTTTGAATTGCCAAGTGGCATTTTCCATTTAGCTAATACCATACGCCTTTGAAATTGTATAGACTTTAGGGAATGTTGTTTTTTCCAATTTTTTTTTTGGATCTTTTGAATCATGATTTCATCTTTCAATCTATTGTTGGGATTTGTGAAATTTCAGAAATGGGGTAGAAAATCTCATAGCAAAAAAAAGGTTGTATTGTCATTTTTTACAACATAGTCACATTGCAGGATTTTTGGGGGAGTGTTGTAAGTCTCTAAATCATTTGAAAATTGGTGTATGTATTTCTAACATGATTTAGAATACATTAGATTTTTACATTCAAAGTTTATAGTGCAAAAAAAAATATAGCACAAGGCAATTCAATGGGGTTCCCAAAATATAAAATACTTGCTAAATTTTAGAAGTAGACTGAGGAGGAATTTTATTGTATACTAACCAAGTTGCCTCCAAGTTCATACTTGAATTCAAGACAACATAACTTTTGATCCATGCACCCAATCGAAAAAAGAAATATTATTCCCATTGAAGGGACACATGTTCACACACTTTGTCAAAATTTTGTGAACATTAGTCCCAAAATGACTTTGTAAATAAGTACCCAAAATCTCTTGTGTACATTGAAAGGTTACTTAGTCCTCCCAAGGTTTTAATTAGTTGAGCAAAGGTTTCAAAACCATCAAATTTGAGTACAAAAGTTGAAAAGTATGTAAGGTAGGAGCACCCATAACCATCAAAATAAGCAATTCAGTAGAGTTAAAGGCATCTTTTTCTAGAAAAATATTTTCGCAATATTAGCAACTGAAAATCATGAATTTTCAAAAAAAAAAAAAGAATTTTTGGACAAGGCATCTAATTTCTATGAATTTTCAAAGTAGAACTCACTAGGGCACCCTATAACCCACTCTAGTAAATCTACCTTGATTCTCACAACAAAATCTAAAAAATTTAGAGTTTACCTATCAAAATTAAGAATGGGTGTATAGTTTCAAGGTACTCTTGGAGACAATTTAAGGACACTCTACTTGCCAATTATGGGTACAATATGGTTATGGATGGTGCTACCTTAGTAGAACATAAACTGTTTCTGAAGTTTAAAAACAATTCTTACTAAAATTTAAGATGCTTATTTCTATAGACGAGTCTCTACAAAAAAAATAGATTTACTAATTCAATACAAAAAGTTTATCAATGCTCAAAATTTCATGACAAAACTCACAACTTTATCATCTCTAAGATGATCTCTTGACATAGTTAAGATCCATTGTAATCAAAATTTACACATTTTTATGTTTATGTTTGAACATATTTATATTTAAAAAAAACACTAGAGCTTGCAGGGGTTGAAAACTGATTCAGAAGCATTTGAATTTTTGTCAATCTGACTTTAAAATTGCAACAGGAGGCCAGTTTCTTCACCAACAGAATCTTGCATACGGCTGCAAGGGAGTGCCAGCATGCAGTATTTTCTACATTCATCCATCTTCTGGACGAAAAAACAACTTTCCAACATATTCATGCACTTTTTCATCCAATTTTGACAACCTCATCCACATTTTATAATAGGAATGGGAAATTTCTAACAACAAAAGATTACTTTCTTTTGGCAAAAAGTAGAAATATGGGCAATTTCATAAAAATGGCAAAATTCCGTTACTTTGACAATTTTTTACATTTCACAACAGGCAATCCAAAGTATACAAACATCCTAAATGTTTGAAATCTATACCTTTCTTAGATGTGTGAAATCTACATCAGTGCTAGATGTTACTTTTACAATTCAGATCATATGATCTGAAATCTATATTGTCTAGTCCTAGATTCCTTAAATCTATAAAAGTTCAAGATTCCTAAAAACTATACTATCCTAGATGTCGGTCTGAAAATGGCACATGGAATACCGCCATTTTAATGAAATTCCCCATGATTAATTTATTTTGAAATGGTGCATGCACCCCATGTTCCCCCAAAAAGAAAAGAAGGTTGCCAGGATGTTCAGATTTCAGAAAAAAAACCAAATGAATAATCTCAATCCTCCTCTCTGCCCATGCAATGATCAACTGCGCACACATCAACTTATTAATACGTTCCTCCAAAATGCTGCTGACAGAGAGTCCGTGACTTCCATTTGCAGCTGGTGTCAGACAGGTAATTCAATTCCTCCGATCCATCAACAAGAACATGATTGCGCAGCTCTACAGATCAATCAAGAAATATATGTACTAATGAAACCTCGATCAGAAAGTTCAGTTAGCATCAGGTATGGTACGTACTCGCCACTCCAGTGCCCAAATGCAGAGGAGATCGATGACCTCACAGAAAAAATTCCACTTCACTTATGAGCTAGCGAGAGGGTACTTGAATGCCTCCCAGGATGTTCACATTGTTATTCGCAGCTCGTGGAAAGCGTTTCTACAAAGTTAACGAGCACAACTTCCTCCTGTTTGAAGAGTGCGGTGCGTAGCAGCCCTGTGTGCATCATAATTTTGAAACTGTGAAAATCCAATCGATCGTGTAGCAAGGTTTCAAGGAGCCTCATGAGAAGCTAGCAAGGAGAGCAAGAGGAGAACAAGGGGATCCGTGAAGCTCCTCCTCATTCATAAGCTTAGTATTCTTGAACAGAGTTTGATTCATCCTCTAGAACTACCTCTTAATGAATCCCATAACTGAGTACCATATCACCTGTGCATATTAACAAAGTATGGAAGTTCAAAATTAGTTTCAATTAGTATTGTGTACTCCCGTTCTTGTGTGCTGTAAACTTTAGGAGGAGGAGCTCTAATATTAGCAACAAGAGAAAAGAATCTGTTCCTGCAGAACGCTGGTTTAATTTTGCACTGGGTAACACCGAGTCATTAAGAGAACAGGGTATGTGATATTAGAGGATGGTGATATTAAAGAGGTCATCTTCGTCCATAGTGAAAACTTCCATTTGGACCAATGGTTATGTAGTTAAGATTTGGTGCGGGAACAGAGTATGTGATATTAGAGAATGGTGATATTAAAGAGGCCATCTTCGTCCAGAGTGAAAACTTTATCTGGAGCAATGTGTTTTTTTTGTTTTTTTTTGACCAATGGTTATGTGGCCTTCCTTTCAAGAAGGTTATGAGTTTCTTCACTCCTTCATTTTGGGGGCTTCAATTGAAGGAGGCCAATTTTGAGTGTGTAATTTTTGTATGCAATTTTTGTATGTGTTAGCTTTGCACGACGGATGAAATGAGGTCTTGGAAACATTGTGGCAGTGTTTAGGGGCATTTTTAACCCCTGAATGCCCATGACCTGTTTTGAGCTTCTTCAAATTTGCTCTAAACTGAATAAAAAGTCAACATTTTGATAAGTTGTATCAATTTCTTTTGAATTGTAATTCAAACTAGACATGTTAGAGATCACATAGGAAAAGAAAATACAACAATATCACTTATGAATTGAAAGATTATAATGTTTGATCGAGGTGTTAAAACTATGAAAACCTTTCAACTCTCTTTTTGAATGTTGAATCTAAAAAATTGATCACCAAAAAAATACTAGGTTGAAGAGCCTAAAGTACATAACCCCAATCAATTTATGGCTTCTCAAAATCTACTTTGTAATTTTAAAAAATGGATTTCTAATGTGATTTTTTCTCCAAGATCTAATGCTGTATTTGAAGCTCATTTCCAAGAGCCCTTAACACTGCAAGAAAGTCAAGATTGCAATCAGGACACCCTTGCACAAAATCTTGAATAGAAAAATCATAATCATTCATTTTCAAAATCAGATTTTTAATGCTAAAACTAGACTTCAAACAGAATTTGTCAAAAATTTAAACTACTAAAAATAACAACTTAGTTGGGTATTATTTAACTTCAAAGTATTGTTTGACACCAAAATTTGATGCCGTGGACATTTAGGGGTTAAACACATGTACCCTTTATTTTTTTCTTTCCTATAGGCTTGAAGCTGCCCATTAAAAAAAAAAAAAAAAAAAAAAAGGCAATTGGGCATTTAATTGCCTTAAAGAAAACACTGATCTGGAGCGTTTCAAATGTTTCTTCGTGAGGAGTATGTATCGGAATACAGAGTTGTAGATTCCTGAGCATGCTGTTGGGATCAGAATTTGTCTTCGAGTTTCCCTCGCCGCGAGTAGTTCAGTCCAATCTTTCTGCTTCTTCCCTTAATCTTTCATGGCACCGTCTTTTGGATGTCGTTTCTATCTGCAGAGTTCCTCTGCCGGCGAGATGATGCGCTCCTGCGTAAAATTTCCCCTAATTTTTTGAGAAAGCGTTCTGGGGCGATTTGAGTGATTTCGTGTGCACGTAGTTTGTGAGTAGAATGACGAATTCTGATGGACAGAACCTCCTATTCCGATTGCTTGTGATAGTTTCAGTGATGGGCTCGTCCTTCGCCCTTCGCCCTGATTTCCAAGCTTTGAAACTGGAAGCTCGTCTCGTTTGCAGACCCAACGCTACGGGCACCGGCAAGGACTACGACACTATTGCCATCCAATCCAGCATCGATCGTTGCGCCGAGCAAGGAGGCGGGATAGTGCAAATCCCCCCGGGGAGGTACCTCACGGGCACGCTCCACTTGAGGAGCAACATCACGCTGTGGGTGGAGGAAGGGGCGACGATCGTGGGCAGCACGCGGCAGGAGGATTTCCCGTTGGAATGGAGGAGATGGTACACCATCGTGGCCGAGGATGTGGAGAATGTGGAGCTCACTGGGGGAGGAGTGTTGACGGGACAGGGACAGAAGTTCGTGAAGGAATTCAAGACGGAGAAGAATGTCATGGTGAGCTGGAATGTTACGGGTGATTGTCTCGGGGATGAGTGCCGGCCACGACTGTTGGGGTTTGTGAATTGCAAGAATGTGCATGTCTGGAATGTGTTCCTTGAGGATCCTGCATACTGGTGGTATGTGACATCCCCATGTAACTTTCCCAACCCTAAACCCTGTTACATTTCCATCCGCAGCACATGTGTAGAATTATGCATTTAAGGGTTACACTCAATCCTCTCTATTGACACTGCCTCACGGGGCAAAATGATCTTTAGTTAGCACTCTGACGCATGTTCACAACTTTACATGTGGAAGATGTGCATGCAACATGCCAGATTCTTAGGATATACAGGAAATATTCAATTTCAGAGTGTAATTAGGAGGCTTGAGTGCAGGGGTTTGCAGAGTCTGCATTTTCAACTGGACAACTCTGTCGTTTGTCTCGAAATTCGGCCCTGGGTGATTCTAATTTTGTGTCAAAAGTACTAGGTCAGCTTGTCGAGGTTTCAAATCACGTTTCTTGGAGTTCTCCAAGATTTGAAGCACAAACTATGAGTTCTTACCCCCTAAATAGGTGTCAGGTCTTGCTATTACTGTGGTCCGATTTGTTGTTTTGGGACCAAATTGGACACAAGGCAATTCTTTTTTTCCCAAAAGTGTTAGCTCCTTTTTAGAGTTTTTGGTGATGCTGAAATTTCCTCCTTCTGTAGTCCATTTCTGAAATCCTCTAACTTAGCATTGAAATTGTCTGGGATCCAGTTACATTCAGGTGGGTTGTGATCATTTTGAAGAACAATTGTGTGGGATTTTGTGAATTTTCAGCTTGCACGTTATCAACTCGGACATAGTTTCTATACACGACGTGTCGATACACGGCAACTTCAACTCCCCGAACACTGATGGCATTGACATCGACTCCTCCAACAACACCATGATCAAGGATTGCCACATTGACACTGGTGATGATGCTATATGCCCGAAAACACAGGTTGGCCCTCTCTACAATTTAACGGTGAGCAACTGCTGGATCCGAACCAAGTCATGCGCAGTGAAACTGGGGAGTCAGACGTATTATGATTTCCGTAATCTTCACTTTGAGAAGCTTATGATTGTAGATACCCACAGAGGACTAGGGATTCAACTCCGAGATGAAGGTACCTACTTATTCCTACAAAACCCAGTTCGACCTCATGTTCTTTTTGCAGTTTCGAGTAGGTCGTTTGGGTACTCTTTTTTGTCCAATTTTTGTCCAATTTTATTTGTTTTTTGACCAGTAAATGCAATGTATTTCAAAGATTCTGTCGATCAATAGAATCTAGTCCCATTCGAATTCTAATATTTTCACAAAGTGATCATTTGAAATTAGTCCTTGCCGTCAATGTGATCTTAGTCCTTGCCATCAATTTATGAAAGAGGATTGTTGAACTAATATAGAAGTTTGGTTTCTTATCATACTTTCTTCTGTGTTGGTTTTGAATAGGTAATGTCAACAACGTCACTTTTGCCAACATTCACATGAGCACTCGTTACTATCACCCCTCGTGGTGGGGTTTTGCTGAGCCTATTTATGTCACAGCATGTCCTCGGACAGTAGCTACGGTGGTTGGCTCTGTCAATAACGTGCACTACATCAACATCACGACCACATCAGAGAATGGCATTTTTCTTTCAGGCTCGGAGGAAAGCTTCTTGAAGGGGCTACACTTCAGTAACGTGAATGTCACGCTCGTGAGGTGGACGAATTTCACTGCTGGTTATCACGACTATAGACCTGGATGCCAAGGTCTTGTGATGCACCGCATGTCAGGCTTGTTCATGGAGTATGTGGAGGATGTCTGGATGCAGAAGGTGATTTTACAATGGAAGGGATGTGGTATGGCGGGCTGGGGCTTGCCATTTGATATTACTCCCTCTACCGTGCATGATATGCACTTGGTGGACTATGAGAATGCATATGTTGCTTGAACGTCTCGGATTCAAACATGCCATATTTTACGTGTCGTGTTGGCCTACTCCTAGATGAATTGTTTGGTAATCTTGGCCATCAAGGGACAGGCTGTGCAACCTCCTTGCTTCGGAAGTTCGGAGGGGCGTTTCATATGCTGGGATGATGCAGACCTTAATTCAACGGCCATTGTAAGCTGGAGAATCTGCCACAAAGCTTGATATGTTTTACGACGGACACTCGGTGGTTCTCAAGGAGATGTTGTAGGGTATATTCTTATTCACATGTTTTCAGCGTATCTCAAGCTCACGGTCTCAACGTATCGCCTGGAGGTAAGCGTTTTCCACCGTCAAATTCTTCTTTTATTTGTGCACCCTTGCTGTCATTGTGGGCGTGGCTGGATTGACAAGAAATGAAAAAGAGCTTTTGTCAAAGGAGAAGTGGCAGACTTCTCAAGGAGATGCTTCCGTGCTTTGCCATTCATGGGGGTCCGAAAAGTTTCTTTGCTATCGTATTCATAAGATACCCTTTCACTGGTACAAGTGGTCGAGTCATCAGCCAGATGCCAACTTTTTCATCCTCTTCTCGAGAAATGTGAAAGGAAAAGGATGTGCTTGTCTGCAGATGTGCCTGCCGCTCACGTCTGATGATTATAACAGCTTGAGAATGACACCGTACACTTTGGCAACTTTGCAGATTCATGGTGCTAATCCAGAGATTATTAGTGGCATACGTTAGAAGAGGATTCTAAGTGAAGAAGACTCTCACCGGTTTTGGGATTCCGATCGAGGAAGGCGGTGTGCAATACAAAATTTGGTGTGCTGTCAATGGTACAATGGTAACCTCCATTTGAAGACAGTGGATTGATTATTACCAGATGAGCCAGAGAATTACCTTTGCGAAGTTCATGTGTGCACTGTGGACCAAAGATTAAGGAGGACATTCTGCCATGAATTGAGGACCTGCCAGCCTCTATTGTGCAATTCTGAGAGTACTGGTAGTAGTTTTCATCTACGGATTTGGTATGCTGTGCCCATGCAGCTGAAATATCGGTACCCTTGCAAGGAGGCTATGTTCCCCCTGAATTGAGAGAGTGCCGCACTGAGTGACCAATGAGTTGCTCCCAGAAGGTTGGCGGTGCACCGCATGACCTAATAGAGCATGATAGTAACAGTACAGAGTGAGTTTCGAACTGCGGGTACCCGAGAGTACAAGGCTGTGATATTAGAGAAGGTGACATTCGAGAGGAGTGGGTACTATTCCTCCCTTGTAGACTCTGATGTCATGTAAGGTCCTAAAGCGACCTTTTAAGGGCTGATTCGCCTTTTTCACAGGTTTCCATGGACAAAATGATTTTTAGCTCATCCTTCAGAGAAAGAAAAATAGATGCGGAACACAACACAAGTAGTTTTGTATTTTTCCAAGCATTTTTGAGTTATTTATGAATTTTCAAAGATTTGGGCATAGGCACCTATTTGTGACCATAGGTGTCCCAAAATCCATCCCCTTGTTGTGAAGAAACCAAAGACAATGATTGGCTCTTGTAATAAAAAAAGCAATTTTTCATCCCAAAATCCATCCCCTTGTTGTGACTTATAAAGAAATGTGCAGAAACCAAAGACATTGCAATAAAAAGAACAATTTTTCTTGAATTCATTAACGAACCAAAGAGGTACATTCAAGGATCACCTCGCCTCCACTCTACAGCTACCTACATGACGGTTTGAAGAAGAGGGGCGCTTTAAGGCCATACTACCTTACTTCTGAGATTCCTTACGATTCCACCTCATGAATTCATGAATTTGAGGGCACGTGCAAAGAAAACATGTGGCAATGAAATCTTTCAGAGTTTGTACGGTACAGTACAAGAAGATCGACAAATGACGTCACAGACTCTTGGTTACGAAAGTGTGCGAGAATTTATTTTTGTTGTCAATGACCAACATTTTCGAGAAGAGCATGATAATGCTTGAGCCAGAGTTCAGCACGAGAACGTACACAGAAATGGATTGTAAGTTATGCCCCTACTGCAATGCAAACTGTTTCAGGTACTCCAGAAAGCTCAGTCCCTAGCACTTGGAATTGCAATGCCCTGAAAAATCAAAACTACACTCAACCCTCTCTAACAACACTGTCTAAAGGTACTCAAAGTCTTGAAGGTGCTATTTGCACCCATCGAATTATTAACAATTTTCAAAATAATTTTCAATTTTCCAAGTAATTTCAAAATAATTTTCAAAGTAAAAGAGAATAGTAAAGATTGTAATCTGCACGACAATTAATTTTTGTGTTTCTTGCTCACCTCTTGAAGGTTAATTTACCCCTTTTCTATGAACTACCTCTCATCTCTGGGGCGATTATTTATCTTGAGTTCACATGAATTAAGTAATAAATTTTTCTTTCTAAACCCATGAGGTCAAAATTTAAAACGCAATTTACATACTTAATTGATACCTAGTATTCTCAATCTACTACAGACTTTCCAAACTGATTCCCTCAATTTCGAAATACATATCTCTCCCTCCACGATTCTTCTTCCACGTATCATGCTGCGTACCTGCTACTTCACTCACAAACGTTCTGTTACTTACCATATGAATTCCAATCAACTACGGAGTAATATATAATCGATTTCGAAGCTTCTGCTAAGAAAGTCAAGTCGTTGGGAAAAGAATCCAAACTAAAACAATAGAACTATATTCACAATTAGCTTTCCTCACGGGTACATGTATTGTCTAATCTGATCAAAAAGAGAGTGCTTGAAGAGGCTCAGGAACTCCTCCAGCAGGCCTTTTTTCCTTCTTACAAGTCACATGGAGACATGTTGCCATGCGATGATTCACTTTCCGTACAATCACCGAGGCGGAAGCATCAATGCAGCAATCCTATCCAATTATGCGGTGCTGTCGAAATATCAACACCTCCAAAAGATGGCTTCACGTGTACTGCCGTGCACAAAACTCTTGAGGTAGTAGAGTACGTACCGTCCATAGAGTTAGTTGCTACCTAGGAGTTTCTGGAAAATTTCTAAACAGAAAGCACGTTGTGTATGTACTCACCAGACTATTACTTTGCAGGATGATTGATGGTCCTGCGTTAGTTTGAGAGCTTCGGTCGCTGAAGTTAAGGACCTTGAGAGTAAAGTCTCCAAAGATAGTCTCCGTACAGAGTCTCCAAAGTTGTTTGGCTTCCAAAGATTCTCACGCATAATATAAGTGAGCTGTAAAGAATGCCTGGCATATCTGCTGATTTAAATTAGTGTCGTTACAATGTTGGGTAGTGGTTGCTCCAACGTCACTATTGCTGATGCGTCATCCTACTCCATTGGTTTGTCTAAGAACGCCCAAAGTGTGACAGAGCCCTGGACAGTACAGTGCACTGAAGACATATTCGTTCCGTAGAACTTGAGAGTTGTTACAATATAGTCAAGAATTGAATGTCGGAGCTTCAATCGTGTTAAAGGAAGTCTAGAATTAGTGTAGTGTTTCGGGCATGGGGGAAGCTTGTTGCACTAGCTTCATTTTCATATTACCCTGCCCGGAATCAGTCAGAGGATTCTGCACATGCATCATTTTGGGACAGCGTAAGTGCAGTTTCGCCGTCCTGTCAGGCGATGGTCCTGGAATTTCCAAACGTGGAATTGCAGGTCACGTACACCACACAAGCCAGGGGATGAGTATTTAGCTGCCCTCTTAATTTCAGTCAGGTCTCTGACAACCATTGAGCAAGAGGGAGAGACTCGTATGTCATCAGCCACGGAGAGGCGCATATTTCATCAGCTAGAAGGAGTTTTCACTAGTCGGACTTACGTTGGTTTCCTCAAGATCGAGCCAGAGAGAGAGAGAGATTTATAATTCTATGGCTTCAACAAACGACACAGCTGATGTTTCGGTGACATCGGGTGGGATTGTAACAGGCGACAATCCCATTCACCATTCTCTCCTGCTTCTCATTGTACAAGTTGCAATCATCATCGGTTTATCACGCTTCCTTGGGCTCCTGCTGCGGCCCTTCAAGCAACCGCGTGTTGTCGCTGGTATGCTCCTGTGGCCTTTGGATGTAAGTATTGCTGTTAGTTTCTTTCTGAACTTACTGTAGAAAACCTTGAGGAAGCGCCACTGTTTATTCGATCTTGTCACGTGCCACCAAAATAGCCCGCCATACTGTAAATTAACTTTTTTTTCTTTGTTATTTACTGTATTTGATTTGACCTCAGGACCACAATCAAAAGATAAGAAGAGAAGCTTTAGAGTGAAATTCAGTCGATCAAAAGGGACTTGGGAGGGTGTTGGGATTTACTGTTTTTGCTAATTGGTGTTCCAATCTTTTCCATCTAGAAATATACTAATACATGGTATTTGAATTAGCATTCAACCTAAGTATAAATTAATGAGTCATACACAAAATAAAATAAACTCTGATACCAGTAACTTAGGGTTTGCAAGATGGTTGAAATGACTCTTCTCAGTTGTTGATGCAAAAGGTCATTGGACTGACTGTGCTCACTTGTGCAGAAATTTTGGGAGGAATATTGTTGGGACCAACAGCCTTCGGCAACATTCCCGGCTTTGCAAACACTATCTTCCCTCAAAGCTCTTTGACTGTGCTGGAGACTATCGCGGAATTGGGCCTCATCTTCTTCCTTTTCCTCGTGGGATTGGAACTCAATATCACAAAAATTCGCAAGTAGTGAAAACTCTCCACTGACTTTTTCATCTTGCCCCTGTTCTTCTCTGTCAGCAGTCAGAACCAAAGCTCCAAATCGGGACTCATGTTTGTTTTTGCAGTTTCGAGTCGGTTATATGGAGACTTTCTTGCACATGTATACAATTGTCTTCGCTGATTCTAAGGATGTAAAATTTGGCTCCATCTAAATTATGGTTTTCACAAGATGATTCAAATCGACATAGTTGGGAGGCAGGTTTGATTTCTAATATTGAAGCAATTAGAAATTATAGCTTTGGGCTAACGAAAAAAGTAAGGGATTGCCTCACTTGGACGTTGTTCACGGCAGGTCGGGAGTAATGACAGTATGGATGGCAGCAGCAGGCATGATCCTCCCGTATGGACTTGGGACAGTAGCATCATACATCATATGCAAAGTTCTTCTGCCGGAGTTCGGTCAAAACTTTGGAACCTTCACATTGTTCCTTGGCGTGGCGCTCTCAATTACTGCGTTTCCCGTTCTCGCCCGCATTCTGGCAGAGCGCAAACTTCTCAACACTGAGGTATGCCAAGCTAAGATCTATCTCACTTAGTCGTTGATCTGACGAAATCTCTTCAATTCGGTAGTGTAAACTGCACAAGAATGTCAGCATGAGAACGCTGTGAGCTTGAGCTTAACCCCTGCTGCAGGATCAAGAGGCTTCGAGCTTCTCTTTTGTGGTATTTTAGAGTACGTCATAAAAAGAATGTGTTGTCCATTCCTATTTTTATTTTGACCAGCACCTGCAATGCTCTTCATTGATTCTGGTAATATGAGTTTGGCCACATCTTAGTTATTGTTTTTTTATGGATTTGAATCAAATTGATCACTTTAAACCATGAAATCTCAATCTTGTTGGACTTAATCACTTGACATCCGTGAACTGTGATAAAAAATCAGTGAATCATTCTTAAGGTTGAACGAGCTTACCCAACAGACTAGTCTCTTCATTTGCAGATTGGTCAAATGGCGATGTCGGCAGCCGCAATAAACGACGTGGTTGCATGGGTCCTTCTGGCTCTGGCAGTGGCTGTAACGAACTCAAAGTCAAGTCCACTGGTGGCACTGTGGGTGGCACTCCTCGGCATAGCCTTTCTTGCCTTCATGTTTTTGGTCGTTTCACCGATTACGTATGCACTGGCCCATTACAGGGAGCTTCCACCGGAGCCTGTTGTGGCAATGATTCTTTTGCTTGTACTTGGTGCGGCGTTTCTCACTGATTTAATTGGCATTCACGTCATATTTGGAGCCTTCGTCTGCGGGCTCATCATCCCTAAGGACGGCCCATTCGCAGGTACTTAGATTTGCTTCTCCTCTGCATTACAATCACGATACAAACAGCTCTAGGAGTTCGTGTCACTGACACAAAATTTTAGAAGCTCTATTTGGTGTTGGTTTCAGGTATCATAAACTTGGAATAGGTGTACATCTTCATCAGTCAACAGAGAATGCAACGAATTTGCTGTTCAAACTCAACTTACAGTAAATTAAAAGGATTCTTTCTGTGCAGCAATATTGATTGAGAAGGTTGAAGATTATGTGAGCATCCTCTTCTTGCCCCTCTACTTCGCATCTTCTGGACTGAAGACGCACCTGTCTGCAATCAACAATGGAACTGCAGGTATGAGGTCTTTCTTATTATCCATTTTGTTGGAACTACAAGAATCACAAGAAAGTCAAGGATCTTCACTAGCTAACGGACCAGTTATGAGCTCTATGCTTTGAGTATGAAAGAAGTCTCAAGTGAATCTCACGGCAAAAACACCCTAATGCTTGTCTCACATTATATAAATACCAAATGAATGGCAAACAAAGACAATAGATCTGAAATAGTGCAACGTTTCTGGTGCAGTGTTGATACTTATCATGGTGCTAGCAACAGCATGCATAGGAAAAGTGTTGGGGACATTTATTGTGGCCAAGCTTTGGGGTGTGGAGAATCGCAAGGCTTTGGCCCTGGGCTTTCTCATGAACACCAAAGGTCTTGTGGAACTGATAGTCCTGAACATTGGGCTTTCAAAAGGGGTAAGTGAAGTTAGAGCTCTTGCTTTTTCCTCTCAGACTTTAACACGTTTTCTACATCTTCAGGGTTATCATGACTAAGAAAAGTATGTCTTAAAACTCTATTACCAAGTCTGTACAACAAGGTTTTTGTGTTGACTAACCTTCAGTGTTGCACAATTTAACCTGCAGGTCATAAATGAAGAATTGTTTGCAATAATGGTGATCATGGCCCTCGTGACCACCTTCATAACAACGCCAGTTGTAATGTGGATATATTCACCAGCTCGTGATATTCCACCTTACGTGAGACGAAGTATCGACGCTGGGGATGATAAGGATGAACTACGTATGCTGCTTTGTCCTGTTGGGTCATGGAACATACCTTCCATGGTAAACATGATTGAAATCACAAGAGGGAAAGACTTCAAGTCACTGAGAGCGTATGTGCTTCACCTGATCGAAAGTTCGGAACGATTATCGTCTATCCGGATGTCCTCGTCGTTTTCCAAGCGAGAGGTGATGTACTGCACCCTAAACCCTAAACCTCCTCCTCAATTCACAAGAGTAGCAACATCGTCCTAATCAATATCTGCAAAATAGTAGTCTGAATTAAATAAGAAAGCCTATATTGTTAGATGAAGAGTAAATTAGGTGCACTCATTGAATGTGTTAAGATTGTCACAAAAGATAGCAATGGATTCTATTGAAAAGATAGGCTGGTGCATTCGAGCTTGATTTCCTTTGCAATAACAAAATCCACCTGATGTGTGCTTTCAGGGCAGTTCAGAGTTGGACGCAGTGGAAGTAGCATTCCAGACCTACTCCCAGCTGAGCCGAGTGAGAGTGAAAACCGCTGTCGCCGTCAGTGCTTTCCACAATATGCACATCGACATCTGCAACACCTCATGCGCCAACCGTGTGAATTTCCTGTTGCTTCCCTTTCACATGCGCCAACGGTACGACGGAAGCTTTGAAACAGTCATGTCGGGATTGAAGGAAGTGAACATGAAGGTGTTGCAAAACCCTCCCTGCTCAGTTGGACTACTTCTTGACAATGGTTTGGGTACCACCTCAGTCAGCCCCCCGACCAATTGCTCACAACAAATTTACGTCTTATTCTTCGGAGGCTCGGATGACCGGGAAGCCCTAATGCTGGCACGCCGCATGTTGCAACATGGCAGTATCAGTCTCACAGTGATCCAGTTCGTGATCCAAGGCGTGGGGAACCATCACCTGGGCAACATTCGAAACATTTCAAGCCACCTGTTGATGTCACACTCGCAAACTCGATCAGTTGCTAAACGAGTCTGGGCCGGTTTCACATGGTTAGCTTGTGAAGTTTTGAGTTTCTTCAAGGCGCCATGGATCAACACCCAGAGATCCGTCCCACGCAAGCAAGACAATGGAGACTACTTACCAAATGGGCAGATGGATGCAAGCAAGTCACAGTCCACGGAAGAAGCTCGCATCTCCATGGACATAATCGAGTCGCAAAGTGAGAGACACAGGAATATGCAAGCTCTAGCTCCGATCTTGGAAGCTGCAAAAGAAGTAGAAGACGATGATGACCTAAAAAGCAATAGCGAGCAAAAAATCAGTTGTAGAAAGTTGTCACTCAAAGTGATTGAGACGCAAAACCTCGAGGACTCTGTGCTTGACGTGTTCCATTCTGCGCAACCCAATGACTTGATCATCACTGGGTTGCACTTGCATCCCACCAGCCCAGTCAAGCAATCCTGTGCCTTCCCTGCTGTGGAGGATCATGGCCTCGGGCCCTTGGGAGATTTTTTGGTGTCCAAGAAGCACTTCCACATGCACGCGTCACTGCTGCTGGTCAAGCAGCACAATTTTGCCAACCACTTGAGCTCCAGATCTGCAAATGGTCCCGATGTTCATCGAAACCTAAACCCTGTTGTCGGAAAAATGGAGCTCGGGTCTTCCATTTCCTCCGTCGATGCTTCCACTCCATGTGAGAACAGAGACGGTTACCACAGCGAATGTGGGTATTCTAGGGCAACCCAAAGCAGTGTCATGAGGGCACTTCATGATCTGGGGGATTCTTTATCTTCACCATAAGTGCTGCCTTCTGTACAATATGAACTAGTTAGGGCTTGACTGTATAGTGTACAGCATAGAGTTACTTTCAGATAATCATGGAGCTAACGATCTACACAACAGTGTCAACTCTAATTCGCAGCATTCAATAGATCGAGTTGGCTTAAGGTAATGCTTGTCAGATTATACTAGATTAATTCAAATTTAACAGTAGATTCCAGTTGCACATGCAAGGATACGTGCAACTGTCTTTCCTGGACACTATGGCAGTCGTGGAATCCAAACACATTTGTCTTAACTTACATTGTGAAGAGTGGGTGGCATGGAACTTTTTCACAGTTTCAAAGTTTGATGCATATGTACTTTTGGATCCACCTTTAAGTGGCATCAATGCATTGAAGGCAGGGCTGCCACGATTATGGAAAACTTCAATCAGAAGAATAGTGGCAACGTTTGCAAGCTGCTGCTGAGGAGGATGTGAATGTTGTGGAAGGCATTCAGATCCCCTAAAATCACACGTGATATGGACTATATAGTGCTCGAGAGCTGACATTATGAGACGTAATATCAATTGCAAGACTTAATCATTCGTACTTTCAGTTGATTTAAGGATTTAGAAACAGAAGGGTTATGGCCATATGGGCATTCCATTGGTTGCAAATTTTTTGAATCAGATTATTAAGAGAATTTAAGAGGGATTAGTATTATGGGCTCTAGCCATCGTCCCACTGTCACTTAAACTTCAAAAATCTGCTTTAGCATTATGCGTTTTTACCTTGAGAGAAGAAAGTCAGAGTGGTCTCCACCATTGCTGTACATACAGGATGAGTGAATTTAGGGTTGAGAGTGTTTGGAATGAGCTACCATTATGTATCCTCGAGCTCCGAGGTACGTGGTCTCTGCAATGATCAATCGAGGGTCTAGTTGCCCCCTGAATTCAGCGCTTCACTCAATTGCAAGCAAAGTCCTTAATTCAATCAAGTACTCCTTCAAGCGTTCACTGTGATCGAATGTCCCTGCAATTTTCACCAATGTTACTAAGAGTTTCGACTTGGACGAATGGAATTGGTATATTATTGATCAAACAGCTGATTGTGTTTGCACCTGTATTCTGAGCAAGTGTGGAACCTTGCAGGTATATATATGGACTCGAAGAACTTTGATGAAAGCTGCTGCACTGCTAATTGACAGGTGAGAGAGACCTGAGATGAGGAGTTGGGATCACGAAGGTCTGTATTTGTAAGTGGACGAGATTGGCATCTCGTGGTCAATTGAAGAAACGTGGTCGTTGCTTTGGGTCTCTTGACTGGACAATTGGGCATGTGTGCAACTGAAGAGCGACTTGTGCTAATGTTGTGGTTTTCTGACATCGCGGGGCAGTTTCAATTATTTGGGGAAGATTGGCGAAAAGTGCATGGAAAAGAGGGCAGTTCAGAGTGGGTCGGGGATTCTCGTTGAAGTTTGCACCGAAAGGCCGCGTGCTGGTTGGCCCTGTTGACAGTGGCTGGGCCCAGGCATTCCGGCTTCAGGCTTTTAGACCAGTGAATGTGTTGGAATTTGGTTGCAGCTGGGCTGCATGTTCTGTGAACCTTCTCAGCAACGGGATATAATTTTCAGCCATTTGTGGGAATTGAACATTGTCACTGTTTTGGATATGGCGTGAACAATCACAAAAACTAAATCAAGGGTCAGTATACGTCTAGACATGGAGGGTTGCACAATGTCGCAACCTAACTTTTTTATTTTCTCTCTCTATCGTGTTTTGAAACATGGAACCCGGAAAAAGTATACCTGGATTGGTACAGAAAGAAAGGAAAAGCTAAGAGTTAGGAAGACTATGGAAACAAGCCCTGAACGAACCGGAAAATGGAGCGGAACGGATATCGGAAACGAATCCGGTCTAGTCCCATGACCGGAAGAACGGATCCGGGATCTGTGCCCGGAAAATCGGAAAAAAGTAATGATTAGGTTTTCAGGGTACAAAAAAGACTGCTTTAGGGTTTGGACTATCATTTGCACTTGGGAGCGCTCGCGTACTTGCCACGCTCTCAGTTATTTCTGTCTGTGAGAGTGTACGAATGTGGTGTGAATTTTTGTGTTTGTAAGAGTGAAGATGTTTGTGAGTGTATGAGCTTCTGTAAATCTGTTTTCTTTTGTGCGGATGATTGAGTTCCTTTGTGCTGATAGTAGAGAAAAATTGGTTGCATATCTTTGAGAGTGGCCGATTGAGAACGAGTGAGCGCTACGAGAATCTATGTGAGGATTGGCACAAGAGATAACTCGGTTGAGACCGAGAAATGAATTGTGAGGAAACGGGATGTGCGGCCAGAAGAGAAGTGAGGTAGTAATTTGGAGAGGAGACGGATGCCGCAGTTAAAGCGCACTAGAAATCAGGGACAAACGAGTGCACACAAGATAGAAATCAGGGTGAGAAAGGTAGCACCTTTAGAACCCAGTAACGAGCGGGAGAGAGCGGAGTTAATAGAAGACCTCTCCGCCATGGGATGTGCAAGTTTCTTTGGGAAACCCTAGGGCTTCCGGAGTGAAGCCATAGTTAGGGAGCTCATAGAAGGAGCCCCTAACCAGTTTGATAACTCCCTTCGACCGGCTCCGCCCATGTAGACACGAGAGATTTGGAAGAGAGTTTATGAATTCAAGAAAGGCGATACAGCACAGGCCAGCCGAAAGGGAATTCTTCTTCTTGCACATGCTGTCTCTTTTGTATTTTCTATTGTTTTTCCTTGTTTTCCCAAGGACTGGCCGGATGAGGGAGGGAGAGATTGAGTATAGATGAGCTGATTGTAAGAGGAGCTTCTCCCCTTGGTGCCTTCTTGTAATTGCACGTGCATGTGGACAGGTTGTAAGTGTTGGGAGTGAGTCAAGACACCTCAGTAGATTTAGAGTTCATTATTCCGGGTGAAATAGCCAATATTAGGCTAGGTAGTAAGAGAGAGGATTCTCAAATTGCGCTAGAGCTACCAGATGGGATATCTGAGTTAGCCTCCGATCACTTGAGAAGTCTCGCCATCTGAAATAGTAAACAAAAGAACTCTAGATTGCACTAGTACGGGCGGACCCACTTGTAACCACCTTAGTTTTGCACGGATCTGAGAAAACATTAAGGTCGTTGTAGTTGGTAAGGATCGTACAGAGGATTTTTGTGTGACCTACAGACTGAGATCATTCCTAGTTTGCTGTGAAAGATCAAACTGGATCCTATTAGAATAGGAAAGTAGAGTAGCTGAGTGAATCTTCCGTCACTATAAAGACCGGAAAGAGAGGAGGGCCTACCTCTCTGAGAACAAATGGCAGACCCCTCTGAAATGCCAACAGAGGTTAAGCGAAACCGGAACGGAAACCGAGAAGAATGAGGTTCTCGGATGTAGTAATAAAGATCCGGTCGGGAGTGTGAGTTCCAGTTGGGTTTTAGTTGGTTGTGTGAATGGATTCTAATTCGGATTAGGTAATAGCGTAGTCCGGATTAGCAAACAGTAATAGAAAGGAATTGTCCGGTTTTGGGGAAAAAGGTAAACAGGGAGAAAGGAGAGTACAGTCAGACCTCGATAAGTGTTAGAGGTTGGGAGCATACTTTTAATTAACACTTAGACACTAGTAACACATAACACTTATAGAGGGTGATACCGATCATTTGTAACACTTATAAAAAATAACACTTAGAAGAATTAAAAAGGTAAATACATAACATTTATAGAAAAAATGGATGAAATTATAAAATATTGATTCATTATTCATCTAAGTCCGTCGAAAGAATGAATCAACAATACTTTGACAAGTTTCTGCTATACGCCAAGATTCTACTTCCTTTTCTAGTGCTTCAATATTCCTAATAGATAACATGGTGTCATTAGGTCTTTGCTCTAGAAACTTCTTCAAAGTTTGAAGAGCACTACCTACATCTTTAAAGCCTACAACCTCTTCTACTATATCGTGAGGATTAGCTTCATCAGGATCACTATCTTCGTATTCACTACCTTGTTGTTGAGATGGAAGCATTTCAATAATTTCTTCATCAGTGGGCTAATAAGGGTTATTCAAATCAAACTTGAGCTCATAATTTAAATACTCTTGAACATTTATGTTAGGAGGCTCAAGCTCAGAGGATATCAAACTTAGTTGTTCCAATACAGAAGCAACCTCTTCTACCTCTTTCCTTTGCTGCCTTGTCTAGTTGCCTTTTATTTTTAAGTTTATAAACTTAAAAGTATACTTATTTTTTACTTTATGAGCTTAAAAACATATGATCTTTTAGTTTATAAACTTAAAAATACATCTACCTATCAATTTGTTTCTAGAATGGACATCTAGAGTCACTTTGCAACTATAAACTATTACTTTACTTCAAAATTATCTCCCCCCAAGCGTGCCCCCAAGCGATGGCTCTTACAAAAAGCCTTTTTTTGAAAACTTATCACTTACTGAGGTAAAATTAACAAAGTTGGGAGCGCAACATTGCATAACACTTAACACATAACACTTACTAGTCTTAATTTTAAGGGAGCACAAATCTCCATAACACATATAGAGTTTTAACACTTATTGAGGTAACACTTATCGAGGTCTGATTGTACTTGAATTGAGAATTTTCCCTAAATCACTTAGTAACATGAAACACTTCACAGAGTCTCTTGGGTTCGATCTTTAGAGTCACTTTATTATACTTTAAAGAGGTTTTTTGTGAGCATAATAGGAAATTTCACCTACCTTGTGCTGCGACACACGAAGCTCCAAAAGTGTATGACAGGGTTTTGAAGAATTCAAAGTGCAGATGCCAATGACAGGAGCCGCTGAAGTCGACACCATCCACGATGCCGTCCACTCTGTATTCTTATCCACACCAATTCCCATGCGTGCGGAGCTTGAAGCAGTGAGGGTCCGAGTGAGATGGAGCATAAGCTTAATAAGTCAACATTCTTGAATTTCAAGGTAGGGACTCTTTGCTTTCCATGAATCAAGACTCCTTTCATGTGGAATTTCTTGAATGTGTAAGCTTGTTCATTTAATGTAACAC
Organism: Climacium dendroides; assembly: GCA_950106755.1. Classification (NCBI taxonomy): domain Eukaryota; kingdom Viridiplantae; phylum Streptophyta; class Bryopsida; order Hypnales; family Climaciaceae; genus Climacium; species Climacium dendroides. The sequence goes on along the minus strand of OX467091.1, from coordinate 12,439,674 downwards.
GAATTTCTTGTTACACTGCTACTGTAGAAGGAACCCTCCCTTCCCATTCAAGAATGTTATGACTGGCGATTGATGCTTGAATGCAGCATCACACGGTTGTGCGCGAAAGCAGGAATGTGGCGATGAGCCATGGCTACCCTGTTTGAGCTTTACAAACGCACCAGGCTACGACTTGGGACTGGCATTGGGAAACGTTTTAGGGTTTTGGTCCGACCTAGCGCTACATTCCGACATGCTACCGTTTGCCCCAACCAAAGAGGGGCACCAGCTTGTGGCTGCTCTCACTACTGCCAACAGGTATTTCCCTTCTTACACTTGCCTCGATTTTTGTCATATATTTATGGCTAATTGCGAAGATGCAGCTCCATCGTTGAATTGAGGGGCCTGAATGTTGGCAACAAGCGCTCACAATTGGAATATTGTTGCATAATTTGAGTAATACATTGGCGTGTTTGAAGAGATGCCGAATTCTAAATTCTGTAGCGGAACAATGCAGGGATGTGCAGGTTTACGAAGTTGTTTCTGACTCATTGTTAGGTCATTGTTAGGAATGGATTACTAATTTGGGATATGTGGTAAGGTAGAGGCTCCACTAATCATACAAGTGCGCTTTGAAGTGTGCTCATTGTGGAAATACTTGATCTTTTGACTTCTGTTTTGTTGCAATTGTTTGTAGCTTAACACAAAATAAATATACAAAATTTTAGATGGTGCAAGTTTCCAGATTGGTATAGGAAAAGGTTCAAAGTTCACTTGTATGGAGAATGGAATCTCTCAATTACTGTTTGGGGAACGGAAACCTTACATTAATGCGTGAAATCTTGGAGACTGCATTGTCTCAGGTTCCTAGATTACCTTGTTGCTGCAGGCAACAGTATCCCGTATACTTGGACGAAATACGCGGAACTGCAGATGGTGTGGAGGTGCCGTTTCTTCAAGTGAACTCCATCATCTTTACCAATGCATGCATGCATGCCTGGTTGCATAAAGAAAGTCTAACTCATTGGGAAGGAGTGAGCAATGGTGGTCTTCTTGCAGGTCTTGTTAATCAATATGAAGAAGGAAGTAGCTTCATTTCTGCCTTCTGCAATACAGCGTGCGCAAGTGGGCAAAGCAGATCAATGCAGCACCATCATGTTGAACACTGAGTTGTTGGCAGTGATTATCCATAAGACGCGGACATTTCTCTTCTACACCACGCGTAATGCTCAACAAGTGTACTTGTGCTATGCATTGGCCTTGAAACTTCAGCTTGTCCACAATGAGAATCGTTTGAATATCATTTCAGAGTCATTCTTTTAGGAGTTTAGGGTTTAGGGTTCATCACCTCCCACTTGAAAACGCAATCTCCCTTTTCCTGTAGAAAACCAAGTCGCATTACGATGGCAAGGCTTATGTTAGAGACTCTCTTGAATGGACACAATGTGACTAGGTTTTGTGTAGGGGTATTTCTACTATTGATCACATCTTCTAGTGTTATGGTTTTGGATTCTCCACCTCTGAACGCTCCGTTTGTCGGGTGCCAGATATCTGGTGCATGCGGAATTGGAAGATGGATTAACATTCGTGGCTTACACGTATGTTGGGGAGCAACTAGCTTTTGGATTCAACAGTCACGGTGTTGTAAGGTTCCTTGAATATTCTTCTTCATACTCCTTTGTGTTTGCAATTCTTTTTGGAGCTGTGATGTGGTATCATGAATAGTCCATTTTTTGTGCAGGTTTTCACTTTGAATGCCGTGCCGTTGTCTCCGGAGGAAGCTGTGGCAGGGGATATTTGCCACAACTTCATAGCAAGAGACCTGCTTGAAGCTTCTAATCATCTCGATGCACTTCAGGTACTGCTTGGTTTTCCAATCACTCTATGCGTAACTGTCGAATTGACCAAATACAATTGGCCTCTGTAATCGGATCAGGCATGTGGTCTATCTGACAATGGTTGAGTGGCCTATGACGGGGATGACCTGCCAATTACATTTTTGTAGTGTACCTTAGGAAGTTCACAACATCTGGGCTATGAAAGGGAGGGGTAGCTTGACCATGTTCTATTGTTTTTCCATCCATTAATGATCTTAGTACCTGTCTCTACAGCAGGTATGCTTGCTGAACAGGGTTGTGGGGCATAACTACAACATTATGGACATCAATTCAGGGAAGATGCTCACTGTGGAAGCAGCATCGAAAGGGAGGTGGTTTACAAAAGAAATTGGAGGAGACGCCTTCTTCCATGCGAACATGTACATTAACCTCCATGTCGACCAGGTAAAGAGAGTTTCTCACTCTTTGAGTGTGGGTTTGGATGTGATAACCAATGTGGGAGGGTTGCTGGTAGGGAGCCACTTTTTAGAGTATTCTCATATGTTCTGCTATTACGAAGTTTGTTAAAACAATGAAGCAAGCTCGTGCAGAGTTCTAGGAATTTAGAATGGTCTTTGTGTGGAATTGAATTTGGGTTTTGAGAAGACATGCAATTTTAGCTTGAACAATTTTAGCTTGAAGTGTGCAGTACCTACGTACAGGATGGCTTACAGAGATTGGCGACAAAGCGCCTCCTCAAATAATGTGACAAGCAACAACAAAACAACCGCCGAATTCCACAAAGTCTTCAGAGCTAAACAATGCAAATTGGAAACGCACAATATTCACGCTTTTGAACACATATTATTCAATTTCATAAATCTCCAAATTCACCGTAACCTTTGCAGCTGTACATCATGAATACGACATAGGATATTGAATACAGACAATTAGTGCAAAGATAAGATATATTGTAGTATATTTTTGTGCGGGATCAAACTTTACTGGTAAATTTTTCATATTACCTAAGGGTATCAAAAAAGGGTATTATGGGTGGATATCAAGAAGATATGGAATATGGACATAGATCAGGTATGGAAGGTGGTCGGGTATTGTCTTGGATTTGACCGGGTATCTAAAAAACTACACCAAAATTGGTAAATAGTGTTGGCTACACTAATTGTCAACAATAACATTAATTGTGATTTGCAAGGTTAGTGTTAGAACATTATTTACCCATTCTAATACTATTTTAGCTCTATTAATGGCGGGAGGCGGAAATTAGAGTTTCTTAGGGAAGGACTAGAGTTTGACGGCAGGAATTAAGTGCCCCAACATTATTTACACATAAGTTGAAAAATAGTGTTGGAGTAAAAAACAAGGAACAACACTAATTATCACCCAATACTATTTACCAATTTTAGTATAGTTCAAGTATCGGGGTTTGGTAAGCAAAAATTGGGCGCTAAGGTTTGGCAGCCAACACTTCAGTTTTGCGTGTGTTTTTTGCACCTTGTTTTTGCAATTTTTTGCTTTGATTTTCCAAATTTAGGGATAGTATTTTTTTCATGCTTCGTCGTACGGTATTGTTGGAGAATTATGACACTTTGAGTTTAGGGTTTAGGGTTCTTTTGTTGAAGTTGGGTTGCTTCCTAATCATTTCTGGATGTAGAATTAGAGTTGTGATGCGGATTTCGTAGAGGTGAAGGATTGCTTGAGGTTTTGTTCTTCTATTTGTAAGTTCCGGTTCTCTCCATGCTGATGATGTAATTGGTCAATGTGACTTGCGCTTCAGTTGTCACTTGTGCCTTTGTCCTTTTCCATTGTTGATTCATGAAGCTTAGTCAAGTGCCTGCGAGAAAACAATCCAAAAGCTTAAATAGATAAGCTTAATCACTTGTATATGAGGCCTGATTGTGTAACATTTACATCATGTATATGTGAGGATTGATTGTGTTTTGTTCTCTTAAGATTCTTTTGAAAGAGAGCGAGTTTGTATAAATGTCGTTACTTAGGGTTTGATTTGTATGGAATTCTGTAGAAATGAATTATAAATCCTAGTTTACACATTTGTCTTGGCTAGGGGGTGGATTGTTCTTGGAGGATAGGTTAGCAAGGATATCGGTATGAATGATTGAGTTGTTTTAGGGTGTTGATGTTGACAAATTTTTGTGCTTAGAATAACTCTGGATAGGAATTTCATCATATTTCTATTTCAACGATGGTAGTTTGATCCAATTTGCGTAGTTTCCATTCATGAATTTTCTTTTTCACAAGTACAATTTGTTTGGTCTCTGGGTTTTTCATGGATCTGCACCAGCCTATACATACACTTAAACATGTTGACCAATTGGTATTATCTAGATTTAGGTGCATGGAAGTTAAACATTTAAAGAAGAAGCAGCTAAAGGTTAGGAGCATTGCAGGAGGTTAAGAGCATTTCAGCTTTGTAGCAAACATCATAAAAGCTCAAAATTTTAATTGCTTTCAATTGTTGTCCACTATTTTCCATATCTCTAGGTGAATAAAATGCCTTCATTTGGGAATGTTGTTCTTTAGATAGTTTTTGGCATTCTAGAAGTTCAATTAGATTTTGTGACGTATTTCAATGGGGTGCTCACTGTCCTTGTATCATGCTTGAATTTGCATTATACAAATTCTGTCAAAGAAATAATAGAATTACATCTAACCTTAATGCATTAAATTGCAAAGATTTTTTATCAAGACGATTCCTACCTTGCATACAAATGTATAGTTCCTAGTTTGATTGCTAATTAGGGTTTGTAATCAATGCGAGGCTATGTTAAATACTTATAAAAAGATTTCGATAAAATTGAGGATGCTCTAAAGGTTTTCATGAATATGTTGTTGGTTCAAAATGTAATCTACTTAGATTTCAAGTGACTTCAAATATGTTGCGTGCAATTTGTTTTCTGAACTACTTCATTATTATTTTTTGCAAGGATTTCAGGACGAAGTCGACATTGGTGCATTAGAAAAGTTCATTGTAGTGTTCAATTGACATCAAGGAAAATTACAATTGTGGACACAAGTGAGAGCATAGGTTGTCTTTCAATTTGTTTGTATTGCCTTTCCATTTCTACCTCTTCTTAGAACTGAACTTGCCATGTTATGTCATTACTGTGCAAGACTTCATAGTCCTAATATAGGGGTGTTTGTTTTCTAAGGATGAAAAGGTTATTTTTTACAAGATATGCACTATCTTTCCTATGGAGTTGGCAGATGATTCATTGTATAAGTCGCACTCTCATCCGCTGATAGGATTTCCAACTATTAAAATTCTAGTTGTCCAATGTATAATTGAGGACATTGGGACATTTTACATCAAGGCGTATGAGAAACGAGTTATTGGATAAAGTAGGATATACTACCTTGGGGAATACAATACAAAAAACTATGTGGGGGTAATTTTCTTGGGTACGTTCAAGAAGGATGTTACTTATGAGAATAGGTTCTTACCTGTCTATGGTGGTAAAGTTGATAAGCATGCCTTGCCTATGAGTAGAGAGAGAAATTTCTTATTGATTGATCCTCTTGATGTTTTCAAAATGAACATTTATATCAATTTTCCTCATCCTCTTTGAGTGAAAGTAGTTTTAGTCAATGAGCTATTGGATGTGAAGTATAATCACATGCCCCTTCTACCACCACCACTAGTTGGAATGAATGGCCATCGGTTTGAGGGTACAAGCACTAGAGAAGGTTGTCTTAATTCAACTTTAAAGGCAACATTTTGGGAGATACACAGAAGGTACCATAAGGAGAGATACAAGGCAAGTAGAAGGCAAGCGGCAATGTGGAATACAAAAATTGATGGGCTGAGGGTTGAGGGAAGGTTGACGGGTGGTGGTGAAGTTGAGGTTGTGGGAGCTAACGAAGAAGTTGATGTGGTTGGGGATAACAAAGATAATACGGTTGAAGGTGATGAAGGACAATCTATTTATGTACTTTGGGGGATGATTGGCAACTTTCAAATTGGGTTTGATATCCCATTGTTACTTTCGGATGTGTTAGACTCAGAAGAAGACTTAAACTTTGACGATGAATGGAAGACTGTAGGTAATCAAGAGGCTTGTCTATTAGTAATAGTAATGTTGATACCACCAACTCAAATGTCTACGACCATATAACAACTTTGATCAACTTAGATACTTACGACTATATAGCAATTTTGAGAGATATTGAAAATAAGATTGGTGATTGTGAGATTGGCGACATTTAGTTTTTTCTAGCTTAATTCCTAAATTTTGCCATGTAGATTAATCACCGTTGAAGGGAGAGTTTACGGAAGTATTTTTCTATGTATTAGGAGAAATCAGAAATGTTGCTAAATTTGTAATTCATTGTACAACTTGTTCATTGGATCATATACTTTGTATTGGTAGTGAATGCTTTGCATGATTCTAGTATATATCATGCAAGCAAGCTTTGAATTTAGGTAGGAGGCGTGGGTGGAAGTAGAATACCAACTATATCTAATTTGTGCACAAGATATATCATCACAAACTCAAATGACATTAGATACCAAGATATTTCAAAGTTTTACTTCACTGTAGAGCAATTAGAATTTTTTAGTCTATGTTCAAAATGAGGTGTATGGCTCAAACAATCTCTCGAAGTCATCCGTCAGTACAAAGGGGCATGAGTCTTTTACGGTTACTTCAGAAGACTGTTTTCTTATTGGCACCCACAATGGGGCTCTTTTAGTGTTCTTTTTGGAATTTCAGTACCCTAAAAAAGTAAGATTCTTTGCTTCTATTCAAAGACACATTCAATAGATAGCTAGCTATGTCTGAATGAAGACGTATTACAATTGCAGATCTCGATTGCCAACATCAATCGGGACGTATTATTGCTTGTGTTGGTAAGTTATTTCTCTTTATAAGTGTTTATAGTTTTATTGTATCCTATTCTTTTACATTTTGATGATGCTTAGTATAATCAACGACTGAGTTTCTATATGTAGGGTACCTTTATATTTGTGGGTAGAATGGCCTTATACGTTTAGATTCTTTTTCATCTCAAGTAAACTTTGTTCCCTCTAAACATTGAATCGGCGTTCTTTTTTAATAATGCAATGGATAATGTTGGCTCTGATGAACTCAAGTTCAGCTTGGAGAAGGGTTAATATTGAGTATATTGAAACTACACAATCCCATGTGTTGATGATCCTAAGACGATAGATTTATATCAAATTGATCAATAATAATATTAATGCTAGATTATATAATTATTATCATTTTTTTAATATTAATATTATCAATAATTCAAGGTGATATATTAATTTAATCTAATAACAATCATAAGTTTTTATTAAAGGAATATTAAGATTTTTGTTTTCAAGTGACAGTTCTACAATTGAGCCGGACAACCATTAGCAATTGATTACAAAAGTCAAGTTGTAAAATTTCAATCTTATGATGTTGATTTACAACTCAATCCCAGGAAGACATGAAGTTGATTAACAATTTGATGACAAGTGATAGAATTCGCATCTTGAACCCTAGAGGATTCGCTTCTTTTCATTGCTAAGAGGAGAAAGAAACAACCTCAAATTGATGAGAAAAGTTCAGTATTTTGGATTGAAAGAGCTATCGATTTGGCATATTCCAATTTCTAATTCGCCTGGTTGCACCTAGGCTGGGTGTTAGCACCAACGCTTATGGAATTACTTCCCAACCTTCTTCTTTCGTGTTTCATTGGATCTATTCTTGTTGGTTCAACTCGGAGTGCTTCGGCTTGTTTTCAGTTCCATTTTCACTCATTATCCACTTCATTTCAACTCGATTTCTATTCATTTTGAATTCATTTTGAACTTGTTTTAGCTTGTTTTCCATTTTAACTCGTCTTGACTTCTTCAAATCACACCCAATGAGTTTATATCCATATTTTCTTCCTTGGTTTAATTCTACAATTAATTTTCAAATTTTTCAATCTCTTTCTTCAATTTTCATGTACTTAATCGCAATCTATAGATTATCATGCGAACACAAATGTTCAGCAATCATGAGAGGGGCTTGATCACAGAAATGAGACATGGGATAAAATCTAGTCGAATTGTAGAATTACTAAGAATGCATTGTTCTACTATTTCTATTGTTTTGACAAAGTAGAAGAAATTTGGGTTGAATACCACCACAAACACCAAAGCTATCTGATGTACAGTTAGGGATCTAGTACGCCTCATTCATGGAGATCTTCAGCTAAACTTAGTATCACTTGTGGAGACTTTTGGAATTCACATAAACACCATTCGCAAGCACATTCGACAACTTGGATTTGAAAATTGAATAGCTATAAGGAAACCCTACATTAGTATAACTTATAGAAAACAAAGATTAGCATTTGCTCGTAGATACAAGGATTGGACAGCCAAGGATTGGACAAAGATTATCTTGATAGATGAATGTTCTTTTGAATTGAATAAAGACTATCGACAAATTCGAGTTTGGAGAAAAAGTCATGAAAGATATGTTGACTGATGTCTTGCGCCAACATTCAAATTAGGGAGAACATCCATTATGGTGTAGGGAGCATTTACAGGCTTTGACAAAAGTCCTCTCGTTTTTTTGCTACAAGGGGAACAAACAACAATTGCTTTTGTGAAACATGACTATGATAGTGTTTTCTTTGATTTTTATTTCATGCACGACGCATCACATAAACTTTTCCTAATGGAAGATGGCGCTTCTATACATCATGGTAAGCTTCCCAAACTTTGGAGACAAGTATATGGCATACAAAAATTGCAATGGCCTGCAAATTTGCCCGACTTGAACTCCATTGAGAATCTTTGGAAAATCATGAAAGACAAGCTTTGTTATTATAAGAAACCGAGCAACAAGGAGGAAATGAGTGCACTCATTCAAGTCATTTGGGATGATGTTTTTCTTGAACAACTCCAATAGCTGATACAAACCATGCTTTATTAAATGCAAGCCATGATTTCAACAAGGGGGGATAGCACTCGGTGGTAGACAGTTTGCACATTCATTGTACAATGCTTCATCATTTTGAAGTTTTCATGTACATATTTCTTGTGCTTATAAAGTACTCTCCACTAGGATCCCACTGCAACTTCTAGTTTGAAAATCGGAATGTTTTTGAGCATGATATAGCTTTGCCTAGTTCATGAACTTTTTTGTGCATCACTACCGCAGTCAAGAGTTCGTAAATGAAGTGTACCCAACTGTACAAAAAATTGCCATAGTTATTCTCGACTCAACGTGAAGCACATAAAAAGAAAGTCCTCTAACAAGTAAGTGTAGTCTATTGCAGACTATCTATCCTAACAAACACACTAGAAGAGAAACAAAATATATTTTACACATAAAAATGATATCATCAACTCGACGATAAGTTCTAGAAAATTGTACCCCATGGTAATCACAACAGCCAAACAAAGAAAAGCAACAACCGCGGACCAATCTCTTAGCTTATCATTGATACGATAATAAGATAATTAAACTAACCGCCAGCTTTATCTAACAAATTATGGGAGCGATGTTGCTTACCATAGACAACATCAAGAGCCTGACGTCAAAGATTGTTATCCTCGAGTCAAACTGACGTGCTGGGAGAAAATTCAAAGGAGCTAGCATTCCAGAAACTTATTAAATGAATTGCCTCTTAGTGATGACCTCTTTGTAATGAAATTGCAGAATTTCCTGCACAATTCTCACACCGTTATTCAATATAGCACACTTGTCATTGAGCAACCAAACTGCGTCATGAATACTCAGTTAGGGAGAACCAAGCAGGGTGCACACATTCCATGCGAAACATCTTATGATTTGATGTGATGTGAAGTTCCTAGATCATTCCCTCGACGTGCATTCAATTACGGGATGTAAACTAGCGCCGATCACGATCTTACTTACCTCTGACTTGAGATCGAGCGACCAATTTCAGGCGGTGATCAATACAGCCCCCACAGACCGACACTCAAATACCTCCACATGTACAAACGTTTCTGGGATGCAAGCCATCCAGCAACTCCAATACTTGAAACACGCACTTCACCCGCACACAAGCTCTGGAAGCCTGAAATTCATTTCGATGTTCAGTAGAAACGAAAATACGAACTGATCAATATTGACTGCAATCAAGTGTGAATAAGGTTGCTTGGGATTCCGCTCTTGTGCTCGCACTCAACAACGGACTGGATTATAATGCCATGATTCAACTGCAAAGAAATGACCAGCGTTTAGACAATGCAATTGATGTGAGGTGGGGGTGCAAGTGGTCACTGGCATTCCGGAAACTCTTTGAATGATTAGTTTGTTTCAATTCCTCGTGCTGGCTGCGGATTTCAATTGGAAATCACAATGCCCAGCTGAACAGCAGTTAATCAATGGGGTTGCAACCAATGCAACACACGAATGGACCTAGATAGCTAACTATGAAGAGTATCAAAATGATCCGATTTGAACCTTTCTACACTTGTCACGAGTACACTGATATACATGATCCGGACCAAAAATGAATTCACTCAAAATGCTAGCCCGTCGATCGGGACCTCGCTCATTGATTGGCAGCGGCCCGGAGCACCAGCACCTCCAGCGTCAGTCCCGGTCCGAAGCCGATGAAGAAGCCGAAGTCGCTGCCCTCCCCGAGCGTGGAAGAACCCATCTTCAACGATCTCTGCCGAATCTGGTCCAACACGAACAACACCGACGAGCTCGACATGTTGCCGTACTCCAGCAGCACGTCGCGGCTGCCCTGCATCTTGTCCTTGGACAGCTGCAGCTTGGCCTCCACCTGGTCCAGAATAGCGGGGCCTCCGGGGTGCACGGCCCAGAACATCTCGTTCCACGCAGGGGAGCCCACGCACTTGCGCGCCTCCGTGAGAAACTTCTCGATGTTCTTGGAGATCAGCCCGGGCACGTCCTTCATCAAATGGAAGATGAGCCCTGCTTCCGTGAGATGGCCGTCGATGGCGCCGTCACTTTCGGGCAAGATGGTCTCCCCCGCCCAGTGGACCTCGAACAAAGCCTTCTCCACTTGCGGCTTGGGGTCCGACCCGACCACGTACACGCCCGCGCCATCCCCGAAGAGCGCCGAGCCCACCAGCCCGTCCAAGTGATTCTCGCTCGGGGCACGGTACGTCACGGCCGTCACCTCGCTGCACACGGCCAGCACGCGCGCGTTCTTGTTGTTCTCGGCCAAATCCTTGGCCACGCGCAGCACCGAGGCGCCGCCGAAGCAGCCGGTTTGGTACATCATGACGCGCTTCACGGTGGGCTTCAGGCCCAGCAGCTTGGCCAGCGCGTGGTCGGCGCCGGGCATGTTCACGCCGCTGGTGGTGGCGAACACGATGTGCGTGATGTCGGACTTGCGGCCACCCCACTCCTTGATGGCCTTCAGCGCGGCCTCGGCCGCGAGCTTCGGCACCTGCACCACCACGATGTCGTGGCGCGCGTTCAGCGAGGGCTCCATGTACGTGCATATGCCTGGGTTGGCCTTCAGCACCTCCTCCGTCAAGAACAGGTGTCGCTTGCGGATGCCCGACTTGTCGCCTGTGGAATGGGATCACACATAAACCACGTCAATTTCATTGAAGGCACCACCCCACGAGCATCCTACTTCGAATTCATCCAACTCTGAAAATCAATTTGGAGAGGCTTGCATCAGAATTCAAATTATTTTCCTCCAATTCGATCGCCCACATTGAACTAGTCGATGGGATTCATCGGCAAGCAATTAGGTCAGGTGGGTCGGAGTGAGTATTCCTGCAACGGGAAAGGGAATATTTATTTAGATGCGGCTCTGGATGGTCACTTACAGATGCGCTTGAACTTGGCCTTGAGCGCCTCCTTCTCGCTGCAGTTGGTGATGTTGAAGAAGAAATCCGGGTACTCCGATTGCAGAAACTCCGTGGGAGGCACGGCAGTGCCGATGCCCAACACGCACGCGGGCCCGTCCGCACGAGGCTGTCCCCTGGGGAGCGCAGCGCTCACCGCAGTCTGGGAAGCCATTGCGACGAGTTCGCTAATTAGTCGACGGACCGAAAAGTGGGAAGTGCGTGCGCTTCGCGTTCCAAGTCTCCCGTCTGGAAGTCGACTTCTCTGTGATTCAATAGATCCGATCCGAATGAGAGCTTAGTAACTCACTTGGAATCGAATCCAGGGCCTCTGTCTGTGACTAAAGTGTACTAGAGAATTCTTGGATTGTGCTGTCCAGTAAGTAAGTTGCTGGAGTGCTGGGGATTGATGTTTGCTGTTGTGAGGATTGGATGTGGGGTTTCAGGCTCTTTATAGTGCGTGTGGAAAGCAACGCGGAGTGCAAGTAGTCTGCGGCGTCACGTGTTGCGTAGTACTGTAGCGTGGAATTAGTGCTGGGAAGTCTGGGTCACGAGTTCTGCGGGGAAAAGGGCAGGAAATGGCCCACCAGGGGAGAACGGGTAAACGAGGTTAGTCTGGTCAGCGTGCGGCCAATTCCTTATCACGGAGTAGAGCATTAGAATGTCGCTTTGTTGTGGTTGACATCCCATGTTTCCAATTTCTCGTCAGTTCTCTCTTCAAAGTGTGATGAGGCGTCTTTACCACCGCTGTTTGTTTTCTTTTCCTTTGTATGCGATTGGACTGCCATTTGCACCAAAATAATGAGCCTTGCACCATGCTTCTGGAACACATACAATATTGAAAGGGCAAAAAAATTGCCAAGAAAATTCAAATGAAAAGGAAAGACTTGGATGAAATCTCCAAATTGTGGTTGAAAACAAAATTATTGATATTTGATATGTGCTAATGTGATATTTTCTATTCAATATGTGGATGAATGTTGAAATATAGAGCACGAGTATAACATTTGATATCACCACTTTGCCACTTTGTAAAAAATGAAAAAAACACTTGGCTTTTTTATTGGCTCCGTCCCATGGGAATGACATGTTTACCCAACCATTGCAAGTCTCCAATTTCCTAAGGTAAACCTGAGCTACCTAATCCTTACACCTTTTATTTTTGTGAAATAGGTGTGTAATGAAGTGTCACCAATATGACCTCAAACTTTTGACTTTGAATGGCTCTTAATTTACAAATGGCGCTTCATGGTTGTAAAGTAACAAGATCTTTAGTGAATGGTTATGGGTCATTGTCAAGGCTCTTTAACATACACCAATTGAACACTTTCAAGTTTCTTCCAATCTTGACTTTGAATATTTGTAGAAAATACAAAAATCTTCCAACTTCCAACTTCCTACTAAAAACCCCATTATCTCCACGAAGATGGAGCATCACATTACGTTTATTCCACTAGAGTAGCTTCTAACAGGGACAAGATCCTTATTGTTTTATTGTCCTTATTTAATAACTTGTTCTATTGTCGAATTCCCTAAGATGGTGTCGTTGACTCCCTGATTTTGAATAAATGTTAAGGCCCAAGAATGGTTGATGGATGACTTTCAAGATTTGGTTTACAATTTGGATCATTTTGGGCACAACATCATGGTTAAAGGTCCCATCCTTTCATAGTTAGTGGATAAATTGTAACTTCATTGAGTTCACTATATGCTTCATTCAAACAAACAATTGATATTATTTTTACTTACTTTGGTAGCGCCCCTTGTTTCACTAATAAGAAGATACAAAAACATAAAAATAATTCTTAAAACATAATAACTAGATTTAACCCCTAAAGTCCCATTGTCGCTGTACATAACAAAATGGATTTTGGGCAAGCTCCTATGATCTCAATTTTTACTAAATGTTTTTGAATATTTCTCATAATTTAGGAAAACTTATGAGCTTTCTAAAAATATTATTTTTATTTCAATTGGTACAAGGGAGTAAAAGTTATGCTACAACAACCTAAAATTGAAGGAGACTTGGCCAAACAAAATCCACAAAAATTGAAATAAAATTTTTAATATTTCATTTTTTATAAATTATATTTTTTCTAAATGGAAAACTTTGATTCATTCTATTTGGCTTGGTGATGTGAAAGTTATGGATCTTCTTGTTTTGCGGGCAATGATAGCAACTACTTCAAAGAATTTTTTTTCCTTTCACATTGAATGCTAATATCTTTAAATCTATATTGTCAAAAATCACAAAAAATTTATCATGTGATCCAAGATAAGTGTAGAACAAGATCCTCTAGTTACAATCTAAAAAGTATTTTTTACAATTATGTTGTAGATGAATGTAATAGAAGTGGAAGTTTTGAGTGATTTCGACAAAAAAATATGGCCTTAGGACTTTAGAGGTTAAATGAAAACCAAACTATAATGTGTAGAAAAGAAACTAGATGCATGGCCATGTCATTTTCTCATCATTTTACATGAATTCAATAATAATTATCTCTTCAACTTATGGTGGACTTGGAAAAAAATTCAAAGTTGCTATACTATATGATTTTCATAACCTTTTTGAAATTTGATGTAAGAATATAGATGCTAACAGTGGATTTTAGAAGTGATCTATACAGTTAAGTTTGAATTTTTAAAATATAGATCTTTAAACAATCAACTTAGATGAGATCAAATTCAAAAATCATTACAACTATAATTTTTCATCTTACCCCATGATTTTGGGGTTAGTTGGCTAAATCTATGAGATTATTAGGGTGGCACATATTAAAGTTGTTATTTTTATCATCTCCACTCAAAGTCATTACAACTTTCTATATGCATTGAATGCTTTAGCAAAGGAGAAGACTAGACCTTTTGGGTTCAATTTTGTATTTTAAATAGGATATAAAACACATTCATATAAATAATAACTATCAACTTCATTACAAAAGAGGTAGCTTTGGGCTACAATGTTCCCACCACCTTCTTGGAGGATTGGCTTATTGGATGGAATTTGGACTTGAACAAAATCAATGATACTCATATGGAGCATCCTACATTTAGGGGTTAATGCATCTTTCAACTATATTTGAAATTCTCATATCTTCTTCAATAATCTTGGGAAAATTTATCATTCAAATTAATTTAAGAATTTCATCTTTGTAGCAATGAACAACAATCACTTTTATGGTAATAACTTCCATCATTTATTTGAGATTTTGTGATTAGTTTTTTTCAATAATTGAAGGCATAAAAGGGTGAACACTTGAAATGCTTGCTCATTTTGCAGCATTTGACCATTTGGAAAGGTAATATTTGGGTGCTATGAGATTCTGGAAAAATATATTTAAAAATATAAATAATGCAAGAAATACTATAAATTAATACATAATTCTCAAAATTTCAAGCCTAAGAAAAATAATCTCCAAAAGTTATGTACAAAACAAGTTAATGGAAAATTTCATCCAAAAAGATGCTTTGATGTTGAAATTGTTAGAAAATACTGAAAAACTTTCCAAAAAATAGAGCATAAGTAGGCATTTCTATAATCTTTGTGCAAATGAGATTCAACTATTGAAATTATGGATACATGTTTTTGAATGTCTAGAAAGGCATTTGCAAGAGAGCCTTCCTTTCGGACAAAGAAATTACTTTTTGTATAAATCCCTAGATAAATGGATGAAATCCTAGTGGAAGTGCCTTCATTCTAAATTTCCAAGTGAGATTTATTGTTTTGAATACTCCACACTACTAAAAACCATCAATACCACCAAATTCTACTTAATAAAACAAGAAAATGATATTTTAATAGAAAATGATTTTTTCATTTAAAAAATATAGAATGCATTTGAAATTCTATAATACTCTTTCACTACTAATTTCAAATACATTGACTCCATGTTCCAAAAGTTATGTTTGCATTTGAGTTGACTGTACAAAAAATACATATTGCACTTTATAATGTTGCAAATTGGTCAAATAAGGCTTCGAATTGCTATTTGGGACCAACAAAACAACTGCAAGTAGTAATTTCCCCTACATCCATGCATTCATCCATCAAAAAACAAATCAATCAACATTATTTATTTCAAATTTTATGCCTCTCTTTAAGTGAGCTTGATTGAAGAGGAGGAAGCTCTAGGAAGTGGAACAAAGGTCCCCACATGGTCTTGGCCCTTACTAACTATCCACAAAATAACAACCTCACACTCAAGAAATGTGAGTGAAAAAGTGCCCATTGCTACTCCTTGAAAATGTCTTGAAAACTCCACTTTTCAATACTCCTAAACTATACTTTGAAAAGAACTTCCAAATTCAAAGTTTCTTGTGTTGTAGGGATGCATCAAACTTAACTCACCACATAAAACAAGCTTTAAAAATGTTATTTCTAGTGTTAATCTAGAGCATTTTGTCAATAGGAAGATCATTTGGGGACGGAGGGAGTACAAGAATTTTAGCTTTCACCCCAAATGAAATTTATATGCTGTCCATTGATTTTAAATATCTTTATATAATTGTAGAAATTGCATATGAATTTGAAATAATATAATTGTTTTTGAAAAATAGAGATAAGATCAACAAACTTCTTGGAATCATTAATATATTTCTTGAGCTCATACAGAAAAATTTGATAAAAAATAAATTTTTAAATGTAGTATATATCCCACTTCCAAATTGTTGCCTTCAATGGCTATAAGAATGGCAATTTCTATGATCTTGGAAAAAACAAGAATGAAATAAAATAATAGATTGAAGGAACTATTTACTATATTGTGACTTGGCCTTTGTCTTTGAAATAACAAAATGTGTTTTAATTATATTATTAATGGTTCAAGGTAGTGATGGGCAATTTCGTTAAAACGGCGAAATTTCGCTACTTTGGCAAATTTTAGAATTTAGAGCGGGTAGTTTGGAGTGTACAAACATCCTAGATGTTTGAAATTTAAACCTTTCTTAGATGAGTTAAATCTACACCTATGCTAGATGTCAATTTTACTATTCAAATTGTGTGGTCTGAAATCTATAGTAGTCATAGATTTTTTAAATCTATAAAAGTCCAAGATTCTTGAAAACTATACCTGTCCTAGATGTCACTTTCACAATTCAGAGTAAGCAGTCTAAAAATGGCACATGGAATGCCGCCATTTTTAACGAAATTTCCTATAGTGATTTGTTTATTTATTTTTGATGAGTAAACAAATACTCGTTGTTTATTACTGAAGTTTTCAACACAATTTTTATTCATTTTCTAAAATTTTCACTATTTGTTTCTTAAACTATTTATAAAAATTTGATTTTGACATCAATTAAGTAATCAAAACTAGAGATCATGTCATATTAGGGATTTTAATGTTGGAATTTGCAACATCAAAATCACAAATTAATGCATGTTAAATTTTGTATTTGACCTTGAAAATGACTTTGGACACTTAGATACACGGTGAAGTTTTTAAAAGTACCTCCCATCTTCTCATGATTCCCTCCAAGGATTGGAAGACGAATTGGATCGAGTTGAAGAACATTATCTGTAGCCACCAAATAGATGGGGTGCATGCAAGCAATGTCATTCTTCCACTAGCCGAGTACATTTTGGGTTGTTTTAGGCAAAACTTGTTTAGGCAAATACTCTATTTTTTGCTTTCTACTTATTAGTAGATTCAAAATTAGAATCACTTAGTTAAATTGTTGGAATATATTCTCCATAAAATTTGATGTGCACCAATTATAAGATCGATGTAGTTGATTTTCAAAAACAAGGAATTTTCTATCCATCTTGGATGTGAAGTTTCATACTTCAAACTTTTTGATCATTGAACAAAATTGTAGCACAAAACTTGAGGAAATAAATCTCGTATTGAAGAAGTAAGAACATGCAAATACATGAAGAACAATTTGACAATAAATACTTCATATTCATTCTTGAAACTTTGCATGAAGGTAAGGATAAAATAACTTATAAGAAATATTCCATACTAAATGGTGAAGGGCATCACCAATCCAACACAATAAACTACCAAAAAATTAGTTTGTGTTATTACTTTTAGATTGGGATAGAGTTCGGACTTTAAAGTGTTATCATTGGATATGAAATTTGATACTACATATAACGAAGAAAAGAAAATATGGATTTGAAAATTTGTCATGCGATTTGCATGAGTTTTCTTTCTTTAGCCTTACTTGTCATGGCACATTAAATTTTTGGCTTTGAGCTTGCTTCTAATGGATTCTATTTTGGTTGTCTAAAGTACAAATTAGGATTCATTTTCCTTTTCTTTCTTGTATTTGATTTTAATGCTCTTCCAATAATAGTGCTTTGATGAAGCTTTGTGCCAATCAAAAATAGTAATACAATTGTTGAATGATTCCAATGAACCGCATTGTTTTGATGGCTTTGAAATCATTTTAGAAAATTAATTAGAAACTTTTGATCCCAAAGATTAAAATGGTATTGGTCAAAAATGTTTGGGATGTAATCTAAACCCTACATGTTGATACGTTTTCAAACTGAAATTGTCATATTCTAATCTAAATCTTATTTCTAAATTTCAAACTACCATATTCTTGTTTTCTAGTCTAAACCGTATTTCTAAACTTCAAATTGTCATATTCTAGTTTTCCAATTTAAACCTTGTTTCTAAATTTTGATCACTCATTTACCCATGCCATAAAATGCATGAGAGAACATTTTGGATGATTTTAGAGAAACCTCAAGGATAATTTTTTTTTCATTTAAACCTTGTTTCTAAATTTTGATCACTCATTTATTCATGCCATAAAATGCATGAGAGGACATTTTGGATGATTTTAGAGAGACCTCAAGGATAATTTTTTTTTCATTCAGATTGATTTAAAGTGTTGAATCCAATTTCAGTGAAAGATGTTCAATATCCTCTCCTTGTGATCATTTTTACTTTCCTACATAAGAAAATGGCATTTTCATGGATCTCCATGTAATGGCAAATTTTCACACTTTGTGCTATATTCTCTAATTTTGAATTTAAACCATACAAAATACTTTTTTTCTAGATTTGAATTTAAGCTATAAAAGTGATGGTTTCTGAATTTGAGACCAACTTAAGGAAACAAAGCTTATCAATTCTAATTTCTATTGGAATATAGAATATTTTGGAAAATTCCTAAATTTGTGTACTTCATTGTATTTGAACATGAGGGCTATTACCACTGAGTGCTAATTTCCTAACTCCACCTGTCCATGGTGCTTTACTCTATAATTTAGACCCTTGGGAAATTTTTCAGATTTTCTAAGCATCTCTTTGTATTTGATATAAATATTTTTCCACGTCTTATTCAAAAGTCCACAACAATTTCAAATTTTCACAAAAGCTTTGAATTCTTACAAGTAACTTCAAAAACATCACCGAAACATAAGTGAATGCAAAAATTGGGAACGGAAGGGTTCAATCGGATATAGATGTGTCTGAAAAAGACATCCCATCGCCGAGAAGGTTCTCGGAACCTGCAGCCCAGCTGCATCTAAATTTCGACACATTCCCTGGTCGAGGGCGTGAAGTCGGAATGCCTGGGCCCAGCCACTGCCGACAGGGCCAACCAGCACGCGGCCTTTCGGTGCAAACTTCAACGAGAATCCCCGACCCACTCTGAATTGCCCTCTTTTCCATGCACTTTTTCAACAGTCTTCCCCAAATAATTGAAACTGACCCGCGCTGTCAGAAAAAAATCACAACTTTAATAGCACAAGTCCCTCTACAGTTGCACACATGCCCAGTTGCCCAGTCAAGAGACCCAACGCAACGAACACGTTTCTTCAATTGACCACGAGATGCCAATCCAGCTCGTCCACCTACAAATACTGACCTTCGTGATCCCAGTTCCTCATTTCAGACCTCTCTCAATTGATAGCAGTGCAGCAACTTCAATTCGAGCCTGCAGTCCATATATTTTCATATCTGCAAGGTTCCACACTTGCTCAGAATACAAAAGGTGCAAGTTCCACAATCAGCTGTGCGATCGATAATATACACCAATTCCATTCGTCCAAGTCGAATCTCTTGGACTTACCATTGGTGAAAATTGCAGGGAGGTTCGATCAAAGTGGACGCCTGAAGGAGTACTTGAACTAGGAACTGGCTTGCAATTATTTGAGTGAAGCGCTCAATTCGGGGGGCAAATACGATATTCGACTTCATGGCGTCGTCCCAGAGCCACATGAATGCGGGATGCGAGTCCGCCTTGAAGAAACCGACGACATGCCCCAGCTTCTGCAACGAGGCTTCCGAAGCCGAGGTTTCCCGAGCCGACCCGCTGAACTGGGCCAAGACGGCCGCCAAGTTGCAAGGGAATCATCTGGACGAGATCAAGCAGATGGTGGCCACGTACTTCGACTCCACCGAAGTGGCGATTGAGGGCGTCCATCTCACGGTGGGACAGGTCACGGCCATCGCACGCCGGCCCGACGTGGCGGTGGTGCTGGACGCGGCCAACGCCAAGGCCAGAGTGGACGAGTCCTCCAACTGGGTGCTCACGAAGATCATGAACGGCGGGGACATCTACGGAGTGACCACGGGATTCGGCGCCACCTCGCACCGCCGCACGCAGCAAGGCGTGGAGCTGCAGCGCGAGCTCATCCGCTTCCTGAACGCCGGCGTGGTGGTGAAGGGGCACTCGCTGCCCGCGGAGACCACGCGCGCGGCCATGTTGGTGCGCACCAACACCTTGATGCAGGGCTACTCCGGGATCCGTTGGGAGATTTTGGAGGCCATGGAGAAGCTGCTGAACGCGCACGTCACGCCCAAGCTGCCGTTGCGTGGGACGGTCACCGCCTCCGGGGATTTGGTGCCCTTGTCCTACATTGCGGGGCTGCTCACGGGCCGACCCAACTCGCGAGCTTGCGCTCCAGATGGCCGGGAGGTTTCGGCGCTGGAGGGGCTGCGGATGGCGGGCGTGGAGAAGCCGTTCGAGCTGCAGCCCAAAGAGGGCCTGGCGCTCGTGAACGGGACCGCCGTGGGGTCGGCGTTGGCCTCCACGGTGTGCTTCGACGCCAACGTGTTGGCGTTGCTTGCGGAAGTGTTGTCCGCCTTGTTCTGTGAAGTGATGCAAGGGAAGCCGGAATTCGCCGACCCCTTGACGCACAAGCTGAAGCATCACCCGGGCCAGATGGAAGCTGCAGCGGTGATGGAGTGGCTCTTGGACGGCAGCGACTTCATGAAAGCCGCGGCCAAGCTCAACGAGACCGATCCCTTGAAGAAGCCGAAGCAGGATCGGTACGCGCTGCGCACTTCCCCTCAATGGTTGGGTCCCCAAATCGAGGTGATCCGCACCGCCACGCACGCCATCGAGCGCGAGATCAACTCCGTGAACGACAACCCCATCATCGACGCCGCGCGCGGGATCGCGCTGCACGGGGGCAACTTCCAGGGCACACCCATCGGCGTGTCCATGGACAACATGCGCCTGGCGCTGGCGGCCATCGGCAAGCTCATGTTTGCGCAGTTCTCGGAGCTGGTGAACGACTACTACAACAACGGCCTGCCGTCCAACTTGAGCGGGGGACCCAACCCCAGCCTGGACTACGGCATGAAGGGCGCCGAGATCGCCATGGCGTCGTACCTGTCCGAGATCAACTACCTGGCCAACCCCGTCACCACGCACGTCCAGAGCGCGGAGCAGCACAACCAGGACGTGAACTCGCTCGGCTTGGTGTCCGCGCGCAAGACGGAGGAGGCCGTGGAGATTCTCAAGCTCATGAGCTCCACCTTCCTGGTGGGGCTGTGCCAAGCCATCGACCTCCGCCATGTGGAGGAGACCATGCAGTCCGCCGTGAAGCAGGTGGTGTTGCAGGCGGCCAAGAAGACGCTGTTCATGGGCCAGGACGGCGCCCTCCTGCCGTCGCGCTTCTGCGAGAAGGACCTGCTGCTGGTGGTGGAGCGGCAGCCGGTGTTCTCGTACATCGACGACGCGTCGTCCGACACGTACCCGTTGATGGAGAAGCTGCGAGGCGTGCTGGTGAGCCACGCCCTCAAGGACGCCTCCCGCTCCGTGTTCGAGCAGATCCCGGTGTTCGAGGCCCAAGTGCAAGAGCGGCTGCGCGTGGTGGTGCCGTTGGTGCGGGAAGCTTATGACAGCAAGGGCCTTTCGGCGGTGCCCAACCGGATCGAGTCTTGCAGGACGTACCCGCTGTACCAATTCGTGAGGTCGGAGCTCGGGACGCAATTGCTTTCGGGCTTGCGAAGTGTGTCTCCCGGGACTGAAATTCAGAAAGTGTTCGAGGCGATGTCGGAGGGGAAGCTGATTCGACCTCTGCTGCAGTGCGTGCAAGGCTGGACTGGCGCTCCTGGCCCATTCCCCTTGTAATTTCCTGTAGCTCATACAGTACCAGGGATGCTCTCGTTCCGTTAGCCAGTGTACATTCACACATAAGTAGAGATTTAGATATCACTGCTACGTACAGTAGTCGGAGTAGTCATCGGCACACAATTTTCGAGTCACAGGTTGTGACTCTCGTGTACATTTGATGAGCACTGGGTTCCACATTGGGCCGTGCTTGAGCCATTTTATAACATTCTTTGGACGCCGTGCAATGGGCGTCGACATTTTCAATTCAGGACCTGTGTACATGGAGCTAGTTTGTCAATATGCTTGTCATTGGAATTTTCATAGTGTATTGTGTCCGATGGAAGTAGTTCTCAGGAGTTGGTGTTTAGACCAGTTTCGTCGTACGAAGATTCCCTTCCTTATTGGAACCCGAGTAAAGTTGCATCTTCGAATGGACCGACAGAAGTGGGAAGAGCCAGGGAGAAAGTAAAGGAGTATCCTGGTCTGATGCGCTTGGAAATGGAAATGAATCGACATCCATCTGCTGTCCAGCTCACATGCTCACGTTTTCATTTCCAATTCGGAATGTTAACGGTCATCGTGAAAGAGAGGAATCCACTTAACCATTTCGTGCACAATTGCGCAATTGATCAGGTGTTGATGACGCTAAGTCGTATACCAGCGAAGGCAAGTACTTGCAGCTAGCGGTGCCATAAATAATCACGCTGTCTTGCAATTCAATGCTTCGTTCCCCTGACATTGCGTCCCAGATTTGATGACCTGCGGTCATTGAATTCATTCAGTACTGCAATATCGAATTGTCGAGCACCGGCTGGAGATTCAGCGACCTAAATTCAGTGCACTGATCACAGTTTTCAGCTTCAATATGAATCTAATTCCATCACAGCTATTGCACTCCAGTGCGTAGACTATAGATCAATGTTTGCATCACTACTAAGTTACCCATGGTCTGTCTGTCAAGGTTGTTTTAGCTCAGACATCGCGATGGAGGGTTCCAAGCAGAAGGTGCTGGCTATGACGGGCTTGTGCTGGTATGGCTTCCGACGTGAGCGCGTGGCATCATCGTGGCAGCCCCGACTTCAATGCATCGAGGCCACTTACATGGCGGTCGGGATCCCAAAGCACATATGCATCAACTTTGAAACCGTGAAACAGTTCCATGCCACTCACTCTTCACAATGTAAGTTCAGATAAATGTGTTTGGATTCCACGACTGCCATAGTGTCCAGGAAAGACAGTTGCACGTATCCTTGCATGTGCAACTGGAGTCTACTGTTATATTTGAATTAATCTGGTCCAGGCTCAGTGTAATCTGAAAAGCCTTCAGACCACGGAATGTGTCGAAATTTGGTGGCAGCTGGGCTGCATGTTCTGTGAACCTTCTCGGCTATGGGACACAGTTTTCAGCCATTTGTGGGAATTACTGCAACTTACTGCAGATCTATATGGTCTCCATATCAGACTGAACCCTTCCGTTATGAAAGGACGAGCCGGGGACCAATTTTCTGCATTCATTTATCTTTCGGAGATGTGTTACATTGCATGTGTTTCTCAAGTTTCTTGTAAGAATTCAGAGCTTTTCGTAAAAATTCGAAATTGCTGTGGATATTTGAATAAAAGGTGAGAAAAATTCATATCAAATATGTTTTAAAAATGTGAAAATTTCTCCACATGTGTATACGTTATAGATTGAAACACCATGTTGCAGTTTTCTTTCTGTAGTGCCATTCTCAAAAATTAGGAAAATCAGCAATAGGTCCAAAGTTCACAAATACAGAAATTAAATATACAAATTTAGGAACTTTTCGAAAAAAAAATTGTATACCAATAGAAACTAGACTTGATAAGCTTTGTTTCCTTCATTGGTCTCAAGTTTAGAAAAGATCATTTTTATGGCTTAAATTCAAATCTCGGGGGGTGCACTTAATTCTACTACGTACAACAAACCACATGCAAACAAGTTGTTTTCTAATAAACTATAATTTTAACTTCAAATTTTGAGCATTGTTTACTAATGACTATAGGATTCTACTCCCCAAATTTTAAACTCAAATAAAATATGGAATGATTTCTAGAAGAGGTTAAAAATGCACTAAAATGGCATGTTTTTTTAACTCAAATATATATCTAGAGAACACATATTTAGCATCAATATTCAACTCAAAATGAGTTTTCAATAGAGAGTTCATCTTAGGATTTTTTTTTCTTTTTTTAAACAATTTTTTCTTATATAATATAGAGGTGTGAAAGTGTTTTTTTTAGTTCTATAGTGTATTTTTTTACTTCAAAAATTTGTAACAAACTATTATTAAGAAATAAAAATATCAATAATTCAAAATATAAACTTTCAAAGTGGAAAAATCTATTCAAATTTTTTTCATTTTATTTTATTTAAAATTCAAAAAATATATAGGGGTCCAAAGTTTTGTTCGCACATGGTTTTTAATGGACGCACTAAGTCCCCCCAGATTCAAATCTAGAAAAAAAATCATTTTTATAGGTTAAATTCAAAACTAAAGAAAAGAGCACAAATTTCCAAAATACACTACACAAACATCTATGGATTTGCCATTTTGTTGTGTAGGAAAGTCAAAAATATCAGAATGAGAGGATATTACATATCTTTTATTGAAATTAGATTCAAACAATTCTCCAAATTAATGTGGCTGCAAAAAAAATTATCCTCGAGGTCTCTCTAAAATAACCCAAAACATCCTCTTATGCATTTTATAGCTAATACATCTAGATTTTCAAAAAAGTTCATACTTAATGTTTTGTTTAGATTTGACAAGTCTACATACTACACTTCAAAAGTCCCATATTCCTATTAAAAATTGAAAGTTCTTAAACCAACTACATGAAAGTCTTCACAATCAAGTTGTTAAGTATTTTGAGCAATTTTTTTTAAAACATGCATACAACCATTTGTGTCCTAGAGCCTTTGTAATGCTAACATTTTCTGAAAACATTTATGTGACCAATTTATTGAGTCACTCATCCATACATCTACCCAAAATAAATGTTGGATTGATTTCATAAATGAAAAAAAAATTAGACTTCTATTTTGTTCTTGCAATTGATTAATGATGAATGAATTTAATAATCATAATTGCATTGTAGAAATTTTACATCACATCCACAAGTATTTCTCCTTGATGCATCTACACTTATTGTGTAGTAATATTATTTTTCAATTTGGAAATTGTCAATGCCACAATTGTGGCAACCTATCCATGTTCCAACCTTTATGCATATGAGAACTTGTTACAAGTTGAGATCTTCTCAGATATCAAAATTCAAAATAGATGGGAGGTGCAATATTGGTACCTTAAAGCAACAATATATTAAGAGTTTAAGTGTCTTGCGAATGATCATATGGTGAAATTTATGTTTAAACACATTAGCAAATCAATATAGTGAAAGATTTTGTAGGTGGAATCTAAATTTTTTTACTCTTCATGACTTAAGAATATATTTTATAAATTTACAAAAGCAAGAAACTACAAGCTACTATAATGGATCATAGACTCCATAGGATACAACACATTTTGAACCTTGAAACAACATGAAAAAGTGGTAATGCATGAATAGAAGCATCTACAAATAGCCACTTTGATTTTCTATTGAAGTTCTACATACATGACATCGAGGTAATGTTTGGGGAGAACCATTGGTGTCTTTGGAAAAATAACTTGTTGGAGTGTGAAAATAGAGGATTCAAAACTGAATAAAAAATTGGTAGGACTAGAAACCAATCGGTTTGCAAAAATAAAAAGTAGATATGTAGTTGCTGTTCCCTAGAAATCTTGAAATCATCAAATTTCAACCACTTGCAATTCACAATCCAAGGCTAAATACCGGAACTACTAGAAGCCAGAGCGTTCTTGGACAAGACATGTATTGCTTTAGGGTTGGCCGTTGAGAGGCTTGGATTGCTCTCCTGCTCCTCCTTCGCTTGCTCTCGCTCTTACTCCAGCTCCGTCTCCTACTCAGCTTACTCGCACTCCGGCTCGCGCTTCAGCTCCGGCTCTTTGATACTACAACCCAAGCTCTCAGTTATCAGTCACACAACTTGGTCTGTTCTCAGAATGTCTTCAGGTGAACACATATGATTGGCAACTTTCACATCTCACGCTTTGAAACACATGTGATAGGAGACTCTTGAGTCGTGTGCCTACGACACACAGAAGTTCCAAGTGTGTCAGTTTTTGGTGATGCATCTTGTGTGTTAGAAATCTTGTGTTGTTACATTATGTTGTGTAGAGGATTTTAAAGAGGGAACCTTACATAGTGTCGGTTTTCTTCCTTCCAGTCCCACACTTCATCATATGGGTTGCAGTGATTTCGCTCCCAGGTTTGTCATTATGGGGTCTTGGATTTGCTTCTGGTTCCATCCGAGATTGTTCTATTTACAGCTCTTGAATGAAATTACTCTTCAGCGACGACTGCAAGTCAGATATCTCTGAACTCAGTTGAATGATTGCTCTTTGTGTATATTTTTTGAATCGGTGATATTTTCGTTGTAAGAGCACTAGCATTGGACAATGTCTGGGAAGATCCGAGGGGATCAGTGTGAGGCTATGAGCCATGAATGAATGCTATTTGCTATTGTACCAGTAATAATAGGAAACCCACAAACTTTTTTCAATTGTTTCCTTGAGATTGATATGGTACAAAAGAAGGAACAAGAAGAACGAAGGCTTTATTGTTCATCAATCTGCAGCACGTCGTCAAACACATGATTGACTACGTATACTTGCACTTTGAGAGAAGACTCATTCTGCATGTAATAATTTGAACTTCAGAACTTATTGCTTCTGTTGTATTGAGGTCTGTTGAAGATATGTGATTTGATATTTGAGCTTGTTTAGGATTTAGTTTGCTTTGTATTTTAGATGAACAATGATGAGTGTTTGTTTCTCGGTGATCTACCCCACCCACCCCACCCCTGGACTGATACTCAAATACCTTTCGAGGATGCTCGCCATTCAAAAATTCTTTCGTCTGAAAAACGCACTTCACTCGAACACAAGCTCTGCAAACCTAAAATCAATCCTGAGTTGAGTAGGAACGACAGCGTGAGCCGGTCAGAATTGTCTGCAGTGTTCGAACTGAAAATTCCGTTGCTTGGGATTCCGCTCTGGTGCTCGCACTCAGCAACGGACTGGATTATAATGCCATGATTCAACTGCAAAGCCATGACCAGCGTTTAGACAATGCAATTGATGTGAGGTGGGGGTGCAAGTGGTCACTGGCATTCCGGAAACTCTTTGAATGATTAGTTTGTTTCAATTCCTCGTGCTGGCTGCGGATTTCAATTGGAAATCACAATGCCCAGCTGAACAGCAGTTAATCAATGGGGTTGCAACCAATGCAACACACGAATGGACCTAGATAGCTAACTATGAAGAGTATCAAAATGATCCGATTTGAACCTTTCTACACTTGTCACGAGTACACTGATATACATGATCCGGACCAAAAATGAATTCACTCAAAATGCTAGCCCGTCGATCGGGACCTCGCTCATTGATTGGCAGCGGCCCGGAGCACCAGCACCTCCAGCGTCAGTCCCGGTCCGAAGCCGATGAAGAAGCCGAAGTCGCTGCCCTCCCCGAGCGTGGAAGAACCCATCTTCAACGATCTCTGCCGAATCTGGTCCAACACGAACAACACCGACGAGCTCGACATGTTGCCGTACTCCAGCAGCACGTCGCGGCTGCCCTGCATCTTGTCCTTGGACAGCTGCAGCTTGGCCTCCACCTGGTCCAGAATAGCGGGGCCTCCGGGGTGCACGGCCCAGAACATCTCGTTCCACGCAGGGGAGCCCACGCACTTGCGCGCCTCCGTGAGAAACTTCTCGATGTTCTTGGAGATCAGCCCGGGCACGTCCTTCATCAAATGGAAGATGAGCCCTGCTTCCGTGAGATGGCCGTCGATGGCGCCGTCACTTTCGGGCAAGATGGTCTCCCCCGCCCAGTGGACCTCGAACAAAGCCTTCTCCACTTGCGGCTTGGGGTCCGACCCGACCACGTACACGCCCGCGCCATCCCCGAAGAGCGCCGAGCCCACCAGCCCGTCCAAGTGATTCTCGCTCGGGGCACGGTACGTCACGGCCGTCACCTCGCTGCACACGGCCAGCACGCGCGCGTTCTTGTTGTTCTCGGCCAAATCCTTGGCCACGCGCAGCACCGAGGCGCCGCCGAAGCAGCCGGTTTGGTACATCATGACGCGCTTCACGGTGGGCTTCAGGCCCAGCAGCTTGGCCAGCGCGTGGTCGGCGCCGGGCATGTTCACGCCGCTGGTGGTGGCGAACACGATGTGCGTGATGTCGGACTTGCGGCCACCCCACTCCTTGATGGCCTTCAGCGCGGCCTCGGCCGCGAGCTTCGGCACCTGCACCACCACGATGTCGTGGCGCGCGTTCAGCGAGGGCTCCATGTACGTGCATATGCCTGGGTTGGCCTTCAGCACCTCCTCCGTCAAGAACAGGTGTCGCTTGCGGATGCCCGACTTGTCGCCTGTGGAATGGGATCACACACAAACCACGTCAATTTCACTGAAGGCACCACCTCACGAGCATCTTACTTCGAATTCATCCAACTCTCAAAATCAATTTGGAGAGACTTGCATCAGAATTCAAATTATTTTCCTCCAATCCGATCGCCCACATTGAACTAGTCGATGGGATTCATCGGCAAGCAATTAGGTCAGGTGGGTCGGAGGGAGTATTCCTGCAACGGGGAAGGCAATATTTATTTAGATGCGGCTCTGGATGGTCACTTACAGATGCGCTTGAACTTGGCCTTGAGCGCCTCCTTCTCGCTGCAGTTGGTGATGTTGAAGAAGAAATCCGGGTACTCCGATTGCAGAAACTCCGTGGGAGGCACGGCAGTGCCGATGCCCAACACGCACGCGGGCCCGTCCGCACGAGGCTGTCCCCTGGGGAGCGCAGCGCTCACCGCAGTCTGGGAAGCCATTGCGACGAGTTCGCTAAGTCGACGGACCGAAAGGTGGGAAGTGCGTGCGCTTCGCGTTCCAAGTCTCCCGTCTAAAAGTCGACTTCTCTGTGATTCAATAGATCCGATCCGAATGAGAGCTTAGTAACTCGCTTGGAATCGAATCCAGGGCCTCTGTCTGTGACTAAAGTGTACTAGAGAATTCTTGGATTGTGATGTCCAGTAAGTAAGTTGCTGGAGTGCTGCGGATTGATGTTTGCTGTTGTGAGGATTGGATGTGGGATTTCAGGCTCTTTATAGTGCGTGTGGAGACCAACGCGGAGTGCGAGTAGTCACGTGTTGCGTAGCAGCGTGGAATTAGTGCTGGGAAGTCTGGGTCACGAGTTCTGTGGGGAAAAGGGCAAGAAATGGCCCACCAGGGGAGAACGGGTAAATGACGTTAGTCTGGTCAGCGTGCGGCCACTTCCTTATCACGGAGTAGAGCATTAGAGTGTCAACTCCGTGGCTTTCCTCGTTGAATGTCGCTTTGTTGTGGTTGACATCCCATGTTTCCAATTTCTCGTCAGTTCTCGGTTTCTCTCTTCAAAGTGAGGCGTCTTTACCACCGTTGTTTGTTTTCTTTTCTTTTGTATGCGATTGGATTGCCATTTGCACCAAAATAATGAGCCTGGCACCACGCCTCTTGCACCACGCCTCTGGAACACACATAATATTGAAAGGGCAAAAAAATTGCCAAGAAAATTCAAATGAAAAGGAAAGACTTGGATGAAATCTCCAAATTGTGGGTGAAAACAAATTTATTGATATTTGATATGTGCTAATGTGATATTTTCTATTCAATATGTGAATGAATGTTGAAATATAGAGCACCAGTATAACATTTGATATCACCACTTTGACACTTTGTAAAAAATGAAAAAAAACACTTGGCTTTTTTATTGGCTCCGTCCCATGGAAATGACTTGTTTACCCAACCATTTCAAGTCTCCAACTTCCTAAGATAAAACTGAGCCACCTAATCCTTACACCTTCTATTTTTGTGAAATAGGTGTGTATTGAAGTGTCACCAATATGACCTCAAACTTTTGGCTTTGAATGGCTCTTAATTTACAAATGACGCTTCAAGGTTGTAAAGTAATTAGATTTTTAGTGAATGGTTGTTGGTCATTGTCAAGGCTCTTTAACATACACCCATTGAGCACTTTCAAGTTTCTTCCAATCTTGACTTTGAATATTTGTAGAAAATACAAAAATCTTCCAACTTCCAACTTCCTACTTAGAACCCCATTATCTCCAAGAGGATGGAGCATCACATTATGTTTATTCCACTAGAGTAGCTTCTAATAGGGACAAGAGCTTTATTGTTTTATTGTCCTTATTTAATAACTTGTTCTATTGTCAAATTCCCTAAGATGGTGTCGTTGACTCCCTGATTTTGAATAAATGTTAAGGCCCAAGAATGGTTGATGAATGACTTTCAAGATTTGGTTTACAATTTGGATCATTTTGGGCACAACATCGTGGTTAAAGGTCTCATCTTTTCATAGTTAGTGGATAAATTGTAACTTCATTGAGTTCACTATTTGCTTCATTCAAACAAACAATTGATATTATTTTTACTTACCTTGGTAGCGGCCCTTGTTTCACTAATAAGAAGATACAAAAACATAAAAAAATTCTTAAAACATAATAACTAGATTTAACCCCTAAAGTCCCATTGTCCCTATACATGATACAATGGATTTTGGGCAAGCTCCTATGATCTCAATTTTTACTAAATTATTTTGAAAATTTCCCATAATTTAGAAAAACTTATGAACTTTTTGAAAATATTATTTTTATTTCAATTGGTACAAGGGAGTAAAAGTTATACTACAACAACCTAAAATTGAGGAAGACCTGGCCTACAAAAATCCACAAAAAATTGAAATAAAATTTTTGATATGTCCTTTTATATAAATTATATTTTTTTCTAAATGGAAAACTTTGATTCATTCTATTTGGCTTGGTGATGTGAAAGTTATTGCTACAATCCAAATGACACCTAATAGCCTCCAACAACTCACTAGGTTTTCATTTCCAACTCATTTGCCAAGTCCTAATCACCGGAAGTACTAACACACACTCCCATCGTGACACCGGGCATGTCACTTAATAACATGGGGTGGAACTTCCACCTTAATGTACAAGGACCCATGGTGGCACTACTCACCATGGTCCTAACCACCCTTGAGTGTCACCCCACTCCATATTAGCCCTTTTTGCATTTGCTACTCATTCACTAGAGGTAACCAGCGCTTACAACTCGGGACACATCCAACGAGGCCTAGCAAGGAGCGGGACTCCACCCAACCGATGCCACAAGACACACACAAATGTCCCATGGTGCTTTGAAGTGGTGGTGAAGTCACCAACAACAACCATGAGTCACCGGGACTCACCAAGGCTTCAAAAGGGAGTGAGGAGGGAGACCAACCCCTCCTATAGTACTCTCTGTGGTATTCGATAGAACCCCCCCGTCCTAGGTCGAAGGAAGTCCTTGGATAACCTTGGGTTGTGGAAGGCCACCCACCTCTAACCCAAATCGTCAAGTTACATCACCGTTTGGACTCCCGAACTTCCAACCGGTGTAACTTTATGCTCAGAGATCCAAATCCAACATGCAAGCCATTTTAGACATCTATACAACGAGTAGATGCCGATGGACTGCTCACTTGTCACATTTGGACAACTTCTCGCAATGTTATGGCCCTCTAAAGATTCGGATGCACCGGGGGAGGCGTCACGCCTTCACCATGGCTCTTCTTTTCGCCATAACTTTTGACTCATGTCATAGAACCTCTTAATGCTTGTCATTCTAGGTTTGTTGTGTTCAGAGCTTTTCAATGATATGCCACATGCTGTATTTTCTTGTGGGATTCATTGAGAACCCCTCACATCTAGCCCTCAAGGATTCCGGCGCCCCTAGGACCCAGTCAACTTTAAACGGCCATAACTTTTAGCTCACAACTCCAAATTGCGCATTCTTTGCGCCATTAAAAGAGTATTGTCAAGAGCTTTCTAAGCATGTATGACACTCTCATGTTCACTTCAAAAGCAGGGCACCATTGCGCCCTGCGCCCTGTTTGATCAGGAGTCTCTCCATTTTCCCTACCTAGTCTATTGCAAGGCTTGGGAAGTCACTCCCAAGGTCCCCCCTTGCGCACTAAGGTTCATTGGGCACCCCAAGTAGATAGGGGCGTGACACTCACCCCCACCAAATAGGATCGATGCCCTCATCGACATTACTTCTTGTCGAAAGCATTGAGTCAAAAAGGGTAGCCATCCCCCTCAACACTTTCATTGCGTTCTAGGTAGCTAACCCCGCAATGACCCAAGTACTCATTTACTTAGTTTAAATGGATAAGTCTCCAAAGGTGGCACTAGATAAGCCCATGGTTTTGGCACCCTGGATGGCAAACATCCAAGGATCTAGACCTACACTAAAGGGACTTATCTACTTTGAGACTCCCCCGGTTTGCTTTTTTTGGCTTTGAGTTAGGCTCAACTAGCCTATCTTATTTACTTAACTAGGAAGAACTAATGGCTCATCAATTTCTACTTGGTTGCAACACCAAGACCCCTCTCAAACACTTAAGTTATCAAGTGATGAACTTTGCAAGCCTAGAGATAGTGCCAAGTCCTGCCCGACTTGTCCTTTGAGTACTCTCCCGAGGCATGGATGATCAATCCATGTGTAGACAATGGTTCACTCCCAAAGGGCACTTTTGTAAGCCCGTGCCACTATCTTGCTCCCGCCCGAGCAAGTCCTAAGCTTGAAAGTCAAAAAGGTTTAGTCCCTTGCAACTTTCAAGCCAAGGCCCCTATTTTGTAGCATTCTCAAAATTGATTTACATATCATTCCATCCTCTTCTACTGAACCAAACATCAATGAGACTAGGACTCATCTCATAGTGCTAATGTCAATCAAGAGCTAACTCACATACAAAGAGTCATTTCCAACATTGCAACTTTATTTCAAGACAAGTACACAATAGACAAGCGCATAAATGCATTGTTTATACAAGTGTTGTGTTTCTCCCCCACTAACAAAGGTTGATGTCCTCATCAACTCCTACGCGGCTTTTTGTTGGATTGTCTACTTTGTTCAAATCAGTCCACCACCTCTGATGCATGAACCATATCTTTGGCATTCACCCAAGTTGCCTCCTTTTCATGATACCCCCACCATTTCACTAAGTATTCCTTGCCCCTCTTTTTAGTGTTTCTACTCTTGAGAATCCCTTCCACCTCATACTCAAGGTGTTCCCCAACTAATTCAAGGAGAGGCCACAACACTTGCTTGCGTTCCGGCCTCAAGGTATCTTCATGATATGGCTTCAACAATGAAACATGAAAAGTTGGGTGCACCTTGATTTCTTGTGGCAATTCTAACTTATAAACATCCTCAAACAACCGCTTGGCGATGACAAAGGGACCTGCATACTTGGCCATGAACTTAGGTGTTAGTCCTTCTAGCAATGTAAAGTTCTTCACATTCAACCACACCTTTTGTTCCACAGCGTACTCCACATGGCGTCTCCCTTTGTTCACTTGTTTGATGTATCTCTTTTGTGCTTTGTCTAAATGCAACTTGATCTTCTCAAACATAGCTTCTCTATGGACAACAAAGTCTTCTGTAACTTGGCTTCTTTCAAACTCTGATTGCAACCCCTCCAAGGCAAGGTCAGTAGGCATAAATGGCTCCACACCATAAGCCACTTTGAATGGCGATTCTCCTGTAGCTGCATGTTTGGCTTTGTTGTAATTAAACTCAGCCAAAGCCAAATACTCCGTCCAATCACTTTGGTCAGCACTCACATAGTTTCTAAGGTATTGATTCAAGACCCCATTCACCCTCTTTGTTTGTCCATCTGTTTGAGGATGAAACGCCGTGCCACTAGTAGAAAACGCTGAAATTTTTGTTGTTTCGGTGACGTTTTGGTCACCGAACAACAGATTTCTGTTGAAATTTACAGATTTCTGTAAATTTCAACAGAAATCTGTTGTTTGGTGACCAAAACAACGTCACCGAAACAACAAAAATTTCAGTGTTTTCTACTAGTGTACTAAATGAAAGCTTGGTCTTCATTTTCCTAAACAAGTGCCTCCAAAATGCACTTGTGAATTTAGGATCTCTATCAGAGACAATCACCCTAGGCAATCCACTATGCCTCCACCAAGTGTTGAAAGAGAGTGTGGCCGTTTGAAATGCAGTTGCCACTCCTGTTATTGGCGCCATCCTGGCCAACTTGCTAAACCGATCTACCACCACAAAAATGGCATCAAACCCGTGTGACTCCGGTAAGCTAGTGATGAAGTCCATGGAAATACATTCCTATGGACCATTTGGAATGGACAAAGGCTTAAGTAACCCAACTTGTTTTTGATATGAAGCTCGGTTGGCTTGACAAGTGACACAAGTCTTTACATAATGTGCAATGTCTTCTTTCATCCCAGGCCAATAGAACCTCTTAGCCACAAAACTTATGGTGGCTTTCTCACCTCTATGACCTGCAAGAGGCTTGTCATGCTCCTCCTTCAAGACTTGGAACCTCAACTGCTCTTGGGGACATACACCCTACCTTGCTTGAATTTGATTAGGCCTTGGTGTAATCAAATCCCCTTCACTTTCTTGCCAACCCTCAAATCACTTAGGAACTTTTGAGCCTTTGGGTCTTTTATATAAGCCTCCCTTATTCTCCTAGCTAAGTCACTTTCCCCCTCATACATTAACCTTAGTATTTGAATAGAACTTGGTTTGAACTCATCCTTTCGGCTAAGAGCATCGGGCACCACATTTTCTTTGCCCGGTTTGTGAATCAAGTCCACATTCATAAGAGCCAAGGTGTCATACCACCTCAATTGTTTAGCTGTCACTCTAGCCTGGCTCTCAAAATACTTCAACGACACATTATCGGTGAACACCTTGGTTTGATGAAGACCAAGGTAATGTTGCCATGTCCTCAAACAATGCACCACTGCAAACATCTCCTTTTCATGTGTTGGCTACTTGGTTTGAGTCCCATCCAACTTCTTGCTTTCAAAAGCAATAGGCCTCCCACCTTGCATCAACACTCCCCCAATTGCAAAATCACTTGCATCCGTGTGTACCTCAAAAGGTTGATCAAACTCCGGGAACTTCAACACTGGATGAGAAGAAAGTTTGGCCTTGAGCTCCTCAAAAGCTTCCTCACATGGCTTGGACCACACTATGGCTTGGTTCTTTTTCAACAAGTCAGACAAAGGTTTGGCAATCTTAGAGAAGTCTCTAACGAACCTCCTATAATAATTGGCAAGTCCAAAAAATGACCTTACACCTTTTTGGGTAGTAGGTGGTTTCCACTCCTTGATTGCTTCTACCTTCTTTGTATCCAGCTTGATCCCCGATCCAGACAACATGTGGCCCAAGAAGTCAATCTCCATCAAACCAAACTCACTTTTCTCCCCATTTGCATACAACTTGTGTTCCCTAAGCTTTCCCAACACAATCTCAAGGTGCTTGGCATGCTCCTCCGCCGTCTTGGAGTACACCAAGATGTCATCAATGTAGACAATGACAAATTCATCCATCTCTTGATGGAACACGGTGTTCATAAGGGTGGTGAATGTTGAAGGGGCATTGCTGTGGGAATCCTACATAGGGCCTTAGAAGTTTTTAGGAGAAATTAAGGACATAGTGGGTTCATCTAGATAAATTTTTTTGTCTTTTTGCTATAAAAATAGAGCAAGGAGAGAAAAGAACCGGAACCAGAAAATAAAAAAACCTTAACTCCATAATAGAGTTAACGAGTACTCCTGAAATCCGAAACCGGAAAATCAATAATCGGGAACGGGATTGATTTCAATCAGTATTCTAAAAGATATGGCTCAGTAGAAACTGGAAACTAGAAGTTAACGGTCATCCCTGGATAATGATGGGCAAAGTAGTGGATTGGAGAATTTCACGGCAAAATTCCAACAGTCCTTTTAACGGTCCAGTGACTGGAAACGTCAAAACCAACAATGGAAAACGGGAAGTAGGAAGAATTCAATGTCAGACCTTTTTCCAGTTTCTCCAGCAAGTTATAACTTGGGAATTGTTTCCGTTAGGGTTCATAGTTGGTTGGAGAGTTTCCGGTTTTTGTTGGCAAATTAAGTTTCCGAGTGAACCAGTGCTACAGTACGAGCGACTGCTGCGAGGATTAGTTGGAGAAGTGAAGGGAGAGCACTACAACCATGTCTGGGAGTGAGGCTGAGGAAGAGACCTCCACCACGAAGATATCACTTAGAAACATTGTTCCGGTTATTCCGGAAGATGCGGGAGAGAGAGCCAACCTAGTGGAGGATCTTAGTCAGATGGGCTATGTAGGGCTGATAGAAAGGCCTTGGAGTTTCAAAGACGAAGTGATGGTGCGGGAGATATTGCATCCACAATTGAACGAATGGAGGAAGACCGTGAGGGCGCTTCTGGACAAGTGGACCGCAGGAGTATGGCGGGAGGTTTATGGTTTTGCCCGAGGCGGAGAGGGCATGGCTTCCCGGACAGACAAGACCACAGTGGGTAAGTTCCAGAACACCCCTCATACAAAGGATAGATACACGGTGAGTGACTGCAAGGATGAGCGAAAGAAAAGGGTGCTAGAATTTCTAGTTCCGATTCTCATTCCGGATAGAGGAAACCGGATGACCATCACTTTGGGGAATACAATATTTGGTGCACTGTCCGGAGACAGGAAGGTAGATTGGGGGCTAGTCTTGAGAGATTATGGCACCAAACTATGCAAGGGAGTGGGAAAGACTAAACCATCTAGCATTTTCCCATTTCTTTTTCATTTGTATCATGCCCAAGATTGTATGAGGGCGCAAGAGAGGTAGGAATACATAGTCCAGGAGGTCAAACTGGCCCATAGGATGAAACCTGACTCCGATGATGAGATGGAAGAGAGAGAGGTTAAGAAAGAGGCTTCCGGTTCGTCAAGAAAATCGGAACTAAAAAAGAGGAAAGGGAAAGAGGTCCAGGTAGAGGAAGAAAAGGATCTAATCTGGAACAGAGATCCCTTAGGGTCAATTATAGGAGAGCTCAAGAAAGTCCGAGAAGAACATGGGAAAGAGCGAAATACCTTGAAAAAGGTATGTAAGATGTTGGGAGATATTCCTAGAATAGAGTGTGTAGAGCAAATCCAGAACTTGATAGAGGATGCTGAGGGAAAATCCGGAAAGGCGAAGTATCAGGATTTAGCGGATGAATTATTGTCCCTGAAAGAAGAACTGAGTAGACAGAAACAGGAGAGTGAGCGTAACCAGAAGTATTCAGTTCAAACGGAGGAGACGATTGACCGGATTAGGGAGTTCATCACCTTTCCGGCAGAAACATTGAACAAGGCTAGGTTATTTGATGAGAAGGTTTTGGAAGGGGTAGGAAAGCTAGGGGACAAAGTCATTAATGTCCTAGTATCTTTCAACTCCAAGATGGAACAGCTACTTGTTCAATTGAGAGAGGTTATGGGGGAGGACAATCCACCTCCCCATTCGGAAGCAAAATCGGAAATGGTTGGCACAACAGAGGCGACTCCATCCAAGCCACCACGGCCGGAGACCAAGCAAACATCCTCGATGACGCGGGAGAAATCCAGACATTCATCCGAAGATGTGGTGATAGTCATTCCTACGAAGGAGACTGTTACCCCGGAAACCGGAACTGCACACACACAAACACCCGAATCAATCTTGCGGAGAGAGGTGAAAGTGGAAGAGGTAGATTTAGGGACGTCGTAGAGCAAAATGAAGGCCTCTCCCACTCCTAGCCAGGCGAAGGTGAAGACTCCAAGGCCTCCATCAGTAAGAAAATCAACCCGGGCAAAGTTAGAGGAAGAAGAAGAAGAAGATGAGGATTCGGAAGAAGAGGAGGACGAGGAAGATTCCAGTTCTGAATCCGGAAATGAGTCCGAACCATACTCTGATCCGGATCAGGAACTAACCACACCAAAGAAGAAGAAAGCCAAGACCAAGGCTCAGTCCTCCAAGGCCAAGAAACGGAAAACTGTTTCTAATTCCGTCCGAAAGCAACCATCACGGAAGGGCATCCTGAAACCAAGTGCAACACCGGAGAAGCGACAGAAAAGTTAGAGTAGGACTGATAGGTAGATTAGAATCTCCGCTGAAAACCCAAGTTTTGGGTAGAAAGTATTTTTGTAAATCATTTTTAGCAGGAAAGGTAGAATTGACTTCCTGGATCCGGATTTATCAGAACGGGAATATTAATGGCTAGTTCCAGGATTATAGTAGTCAACGTCATTTTTGTAGATGAGGAGGGCACGTGTTGATTCAGGAAAGGTAGATTTTGATTCCCATGGACTGAGGAGTCCTATGGGTTGTTTAGTATTTAGTTAGCCGGTTATTGTTAATCCGATGTGCATTTCCATACTTTGTTTTCCTAGCATTGTGCAATCCAAATCAGCTTTCTGGTTCACAATTTGAGGTGGCGGCGTGTGCTTTGGTGGTGGATAACCATTGATGTATGTTCTGTAGAGATTGCAGGAATAGATAAGGAGGGAGTGTGCCCAGATATTAAGATTTGTCCGGATTCTTGAAGAGAGACTACGAGCGAGGGTGTTTTCTGGACCCAAGTGTGACTGGTTCGTGTTTCTAGTTGAGTGTTGATAGTCCCGGATGTGTGTGGAGTGTAACTGTTGACTGTTCCAGAGCAGCTCCCGTTTTCCCGGTCGATAGGTTTAGACTTAACCGGAATCTCGAAAGGAAAGTAATAACTCCCTAAGTCAACCATTCTGGTTTTTGCCAGGAATCCAGATTAACCAATAGGCCGTCGTTGTAGTCCAAGTTAGTATTCTAGTCAACTATGCCTTGCATGACCTGCTGATCCCGATAGCTATCCGGTTCAGGTGTGAAGGAGAGTTTGGCCAGAATTAGGCTTTATTGTGTTGTGTTTTTCTTCTTCTTTTTACAGTGGATCTCTTGTCACTCTAAAACTTAGAGGGTAGGTTTTAAGCTTCCTGCCTCAAATCCAATACGCGGATCCCTCTTGATTCAGAGGTTAAACTCGATTCCGGTTACCAAGAACGGGAAAGTCGGACTAGCTACCCCCTTTTCAGTTCCAGCCTGATTGTAAATAGATTGTAGATAATGTGTGAATAGGAGAAGTTAAAGGGTGAGTATGGTAATAGAATAGAATAGTTAGACTTAACCGGATTAGAGTAGTGGTTCGTGGATTTGTTGTGACAAGGCAAATCCTTCTCTTCCGGACAAACAAAGATTCCTCCAACTAAATCTTTGTGGGAACGATAAACAGGTCACTTTAAGATCATTTCCGGTCCTAGAGAAGCAACCTAACTTTCCTGTGCTACGACAATTGCATAGACCAAAAGGCATCACCAAAAACTCATAGGACCCATATCGGGTCCTACATGCCGTCTTTTCAATGTCTCCAAGTACAATTTGAATTTGATAGTAGTCTGACTTCAAATCAATGCGGCTAAAGTACACCGCCCCTGCCAACCTATCAAAGAGATCATCAATTCGAGGTAAAGGATAGTTGTTCTTAATAGTGATCTTATTGAGCGCCCTATAATCCACACACATGCGAAGTTTTCCATCCTTCTTGTCCACAAACAAGACTGGCGCTCCATAAGGTGACTTATTCTTGTGAATGTATCCTATAGCCAAGAGCTCATTGAATTGGTGTTTCAACTCTTTCAACTCCCTTTGATTCAACCAGTAAGGTGCCTTGGATGGTGGTTGTGAACCAGGCACCACCTCAATTTTGTGATCCACTTCTCTTTCAAGAGGCAAGGCATTAGGCAACCCTGTTGTCAAAATATCCATAAACTTATGGATTACACTTGTTACATACTTTGGAGGGGAGTTGGCCCTATCAGCCAACTTCTTTTCCCCTCCAACTACACCAGTACACATAACAACCAAGAATTTAGTATCACTAAGTTCTTCTCAAACTACTAGATGGATTTGAGTTCCTAACATCTTGGGTGACTTAGTTATTTCTAACTCTATCTCTTTGCCATCTACATTGGCAACCACCTTCAAAGATGGCCGCGTTCTTATGTCTACTTCATAAGTATCTAGGAAAGTATTTCCTAGGATGAGGTCTACCCCATCCATATTACACACCGTGAAGTCCTCTACAAAGGTGAACTCCCCACTCTTCACTTCCACATTTGTTGCCACCTTGCTTGTCTTCATCTCAAAGTTCTGGCCCAACGAATTGTTAGCAATTACCATACAATTTCTATTGTTTCATGGGTGCGTACGTTAATTTGTAAGTTATCACATCATTACAATGCACACGATTACTGCAAAGAAGTGGCACTATTTTGTCATCTGTATTAACTATATGACCTCTATACGATAACCATAGGTGCATTAATGACACAAATTATGCACAAAAAACTATTATCTTTGTCGTGCGTTTTATCTACGTTAAAGTACACGAAAAATTCATGACAATAGCGTTATTGTTATTTGTACAAGAGTAACTCTTATTAAATGTTATCAATGTTTGAAAAAGTATTGTCAATGTTAAACTGTTGATCACCCTTCTAATTAGTAGTAATTTTTTCACTTAAATTCATTTCATTTTGTTTATTAACTGATTAGTATAATCTAATAAATTATAATTCACATCTATATAATTGCACCAAATGTTGAACTAAATCCATGACTAGACCAATAAGAAACTTGATGATGTAGTGATAGAAATGTACAATTGTACCAAATGTTTGAATTAAATCCATGACTAGGCTGACAAGAGACTTGACAACGTAATGATAGATTCACTCCAATGGCACTTGGTGAGGTTGGAGAGTGGAGAGATCCTTTTTATACTGAAATTCATTGTTTGTCATGACCACTCAAAGCAAATGGGATAACTTAAAGATGAGAAGCTTGGTTGACCACTCATTGTCAACTTGAAAACGCAGGAATTGTGTTAAAACCATAATTTTGAATCACATTTAGGCATAGTAGAGTAACTGTTTTTGAAAAATTTTGAACTAAGAAAAAGTGGTAAATTACGCCATGTATCATCTCCAAAAATCCGTTTGACATTTCAAGTCTTAAATCAAAAGTTATGGACAAATTTCAGAGAAGCATTAGAAATTGTCAAAAAATATTCCCTTTCAACGCCTCTCTGAAATTTGTCTATAACTTTTGATTGGAGACTTGAAATGTCAAACGGATTTTTGGAGATGAAATATGGCTTAATTTACCAACTTTTCTTAGTTCAAAATTTTTCAAAAAAAATTCTTCTACTGTGTTTAAATGAGGTCTGAATTTTTACTTTGAATACAATTCCTGTTTTTCAATTGACTTAGTACTAAAATTGTAAGAGATAAAAAAATGCAATGTTAGTGCAATAACTATGCATGGACTTGATGTTGTGTGATTATTGCACTAACTTCATATATCTTAAATAGGTACGAATGTTGCACGAAGTTAGTAGCCCATCACTAAACCACTGAAATCGTGCATATTTTGTCAAGTATAGTTATCGTGCAACTTTAACACTTTAGACTCAAATATGAATGATATACCTAAACTATACTATAATCATGAATGACAATTTCATATTGTAACAATATTTTCAAATGAATGAATGTAATATGAAAACAATGCTTGACGATAATCATACGTTTACTATTGACAATTCGTGACAGGGGAACTTTGTGATGTTGTGCGGCTTGCCTTTGGCAAATTGCACTTTGATGGGCTTGCAAGACTCCTTGATTTGCAAGCCCAACTCCATAGCAAGGCTTGGGCTTACGAATGAGTGAGTTGCACTTGTATCCACAAGGAGTGAAACATCATGCTTACTTATGGACCCTTTTAAGAACAACAAGCGGGGACTCAACTACCTTGAAGAACATGCTCTCCAATGTGAGAGCGTGCATTTTGAACACTCACCTTAGGTTTGGTGCAACCCCGGGACAAGTGGCCCTTCTCTCCACAATTGTAACAAGTCATTTGGCTCACATCCCTTTTAGTTTTGTCACCCCTTTTGTCAATGCCCTTAACTTGTCCTTCTTTTGGCCCACTTGACTTGGCTCCATCCCCACCATACTTGCTCTTCATCCAAACATGACGCCTCAACTTACGTTTGGAATGTTTGCTTGACTCACCTGTTGAAGGCCCATTTTTAGCCTTCTTGTTTTGGCCTTCATCATCACCAATCCTTTCAGCCAGCTTCAACAACTCCACACAAGTCTCTAGAAGTTGGGGCATTCTAAACAATGCACGTTCTGCCCAACTTTGCAACCCATTGAAGAAAATGATTTTCTTGGCTAGCTCATCTAGCCTTAGAAGCACATTCAAGTGTGCATTAAACTCCCGCACATACCCCCTAAGACTCCTTGTTTGCTTGAGTCTTATAAATACCACTGCATCACGAATGTCTTGGTATTCGGAGGTGAAGCGGTCGCTAATGCGTTCCTTGAAACCAACCCAAGTCAAGTTATCCACCACCTCAGGACTTTCTCCACGAAAGTGAGTCCACCAAAGCAAAGCATGATCCTTAAGAAAGGTCACCACGATGGTGATCTTGTCTTCTTCAGATGCTCTTTGAGCTTCAAAATACAATTCCAATTCCACCAAAAAGTCTTTCACTTTGTGGGCCTTACCAATGCCTGTGAAAGAAGATGGCATGTTGGTTTTGCACAATTTGTGAGAAGAAGAGGTAGAACCCTTCTCCTTTAGCTCTTTGATTTCACCTTGCATCACTTGAAATGTTTTGACAAGTTCTTCAAACATGAGGTCACACCCTTTCCGTTTGCGATCATGTTGAGGTTTTCCGGGACTAGTGGCGGTGTCACCTTCCTTGGCACTAGTTTCCACATTTCCTTCCTCAATGGGAGTCAATTCTTGTCCCATTTGCTCCAAATCAAGAGAATCCCCTCCTTGAGTTTCCTCCAAGGAAGATTCATTAGCCTCCAAACCTTGACTACGTGTTTGGCGCCCTTGTCTTGAAGCTCCAGCTTCACTTGTCTTGGCTCTCACCATGGCTCCAAGGCTCACTACACACCAACGTAGCCCTACTCTAATACCAAATGTTGCGACCCAAATGACACCTAACAGCTTCCAACAGCTCACTAGGTTTATCCCAATCCACTTACAGCGTCACTTGGTCACCAACTGCCTAACACTGCATATACCAAGCACACACAGTGTTAGTTCTCATTTCCAACTCATTTGCCAGGTCCCAGTCACCGGGACTACTAACATACACTCCCATCGTGACACCAGGCATGTCACTTAATAACATGGGATGGAACTTCCACCTTAATGTACAAGGACCCATGGTGGCACTATTCACCATGGTCCTAACCGCCCTTGAGTGTCACCCCACTCCATACTAGCCCATTTTTGCATTTGCTACTCATTCATTAGAGATAACCAGCGCTCACAACTTGGGACACATCCAACGAGGCCTAGCAAGGAGTGGACTCCACCCAACCGATGTCACGGGACACACACAAGTGTCCCATGGTGCCTTGAAGTGGTGGTGAAGTCACCACCAACAACCATGAGTCACCGGGATTCACCAAGGCTTCAAGACGGAGTGAGGAGGGAGACCAACCCCTCCTATAGTACTCTCTGTGGTATTCGATAGACCCCCCCGTCCTAGGTCGAAGGAAGTCCTTGGATAACCTTGGGTTGTGGAAGGCCACCCACCTCTAACCCAAATCGCCAAATTACGCCACTGTTTGGACTCCCGAATTTCCAATCGGCATAATGTTGCGCTCAGAGCTCTCAATCCAACATGCGAGTACATTTTAGACATCTACGTGACAAGTAAATGCCGATGGACTACTCACTTGTCCCATTTGGACAACTTCTCGCAAAGTTATGGCCCTCTAAAGATTCAGATTCATTAGGGGAGACATCATGCCTTCACCACGGCTCTTCTTTTCACCATAACTTTTGACTCATGTCATAGAACCTATAGTCATATAATCTATAGAGGAGATATGTGAAACTGAAAATTTTGTTAATTTTTCTATTTTTCTATAGTACTAGCATGATGGCAGGCTTAAAACCCGGTTATTACCAGTTAAGTGAATTCTATCGTCGTTTATCATCAATGGTTGCGAAATGGATGAATGGATGTAATCTATTGCGGCGATTACCAGCGGTTGCAGCGAAGTGGGTGAAAATCAATTGTTCGTGTTTTGGAAGCCTGAGTCTAGAGAGGGTATCCAGAGCTCCTGTGCGGTGCGGCCGACAGTGGTGTTTGTGTGAGCGATAGTTGTGATCGTGTGAGTGTGCGTGTGCAGGAGCGGAATCTATTGTACTGTTGTGGTTGTGCCTTAGTGTCAGATCTATAGTCATTATAGCAGTGGATGTGTTAATGTGCTATAGTATTGGATTCAAGGTTGTAGTAGTGCTGGATCGATAGATGCTACGGAGTGAAGTTGGACAGGAATGAGGAGCTATTGTAAAATTCATAAGGAAATATAATGCGGAGTTATGAAATGAGTGTGTTGTGTTCTATTGTGTGGAAATTGTGTGTGTTAATTTTTGGGATGTGTTAAGGCAAATGTGATTTTTCTTTTCTGCTATTGTGTGATGTGAATATTTGAATGTATTGGAATGGTGTGAAACTATTGTGAAATGTGTCTGTATTGAGTGTTAAGTTTATAGATCCAAACATGGGTGGGATTTCTATCGTTATGGTTGGATGTGAATGCATATCTGTATTTTCTTTTAATCGTTTTATCAATTGTGCATAGACTAGTTGCATGGTCTGTCAGTGGTGTATGAGCATGAGTCTATTGAGTATCTT
Organism: Climacium dendroides; assembly: GCA_950106755.1. NCBI lineage: Eukaryota > Viridiplantae > Streptophyta > Bryopsida > Hypnales > Climaciaceae > Climacium > Climacium dendroides. The sequence continues at coordinate 12,394,962 of OX467091.1, read as the reverse complement.
ACGATCTGAATGGAGAGGTTAATCTATAGGGCAGTGTGATTCGGAGCGCATGGTTTAAAATTGAATCAATAGAGTTGAGAGATGAGTGGTTTAAAAGCAACTCGGAATTTATGCAAATTGAAGAAATACAAGTGTTGTAATTACTTGAATTATGTTAAGCTTGAGTGTAAAATTAAAGAAGAAACTGCTATAGTTGATAATGTAAGTGGAAGTCCTATAGATGAGAAATTGAAGAGAACTTGCACTAAGGAGAATCAATAGTTGGTGGACAGCGTACGTTGCGAGGAGCAATAGAACGATATGGAAAGGAATCAATTGGAGATGCTGGATGTTTGACTATGCGAGAAGATCTATAGAGCCTACACTAGCGCAATTGGGTGGCTATCGAGAGGATTGAACCATAGATCTGAATCGATAGACCTTTGTACAATTGATAAGTTTCCAACCTGAATTTAATTATAATAAATTAAGCTATATCTATGGTGAGAGTAGGATCAGATCATTTTCCCTATCCATCAATTGTGCACAGATTTTGGATAATGGATTAAATCCGTTATTTTCATTTGATTATCCATAGCACCTTGCCTCCTTGAGAACGAACTTTAAACTATAGGAATTCCTCAATGGTTCATCCATTGTAGAAAATCATCTACATTTTGGCACCTCTACCGGGGAGGCAATGAATTAGCGCCACATGGGTAATTTTATTTTTAAATGTGTCAATAGAAAAGGGGAGATAGTGATTTTTCATGGAATTTAAATGAGCCATAGATGGAGTTTGAGTCCGAAAAATACAGTGAAAATAGAAAGAGAGAAGGCCGCAAGGGCTGAGCGAGCAAGAGTGAGAGAATTGCAAAATTTAAATCAATTGGAAATAAGTGATAAATCAGAGAATCCTATTGCTTCGCAACCTATGACTGAGGAGACTGAGTTGACAATAGAACCAGGTCCTACAATCCGGGAGGGTGTTCTTGATGCATCAATTGTTACTACGAGTACTGTAGACCTATTGAATCAGTCTCGTAATCCTAATGAATCTATAGTTAAACCTAATTTATTCCAGGAAGCATCTTCTATTGGACCCTCTTCTAGTTTTGGAATAACACATACCTTTTGCGAAGGTATTTGTGTGTCCCAATTGCCAATTCCAGAGGGAACATTAGGTGAGGAAGTTAAACAAAAAGAGAGTGTAAAACTAGATGATTTAACATCTATTGATATTAACGAGAGTAGAGGAAGTGAAGCGGAGAGTTACCATAGTAGTGAGAATAATTTGTCCTTGAATAAAGGCAATATTTTTACTAAGACAACTATTTTAAGTTGTATAAATCAATTATTTGAAGAATCTATAGATAATAAAAAATTGATCTCCTGGAAAGACGGCAATAGAATTTTACGTACACCTAGTGGGTCCACAGCAGATCCAATAAGTGATTTGGAGGATACCGAGAGAGAGGGCAATAGTTCTTCTACTCAATCATCCCATAGTAGTTTACAATCTATTGATAGTACATCAATTGAGTCTATTGTAGTGATGGCCGCCCTAGTACTTCTAGTAAATATGAGGGCTGGTCAGCTTGAGGACCGGCCCATTTCTTTGGTTCCATTGCCTAAATTTCATGGGCATATCGGAAATGACCCAGATAAGCACGTCAGCAAATTTTTAACCGCATGTAATGCGAATAATGCTAGGACCGATGTTCATTGGTATGCAATTTTTCCAACAACATTGGAAGATCATGCTCAGCAATGGTTCCATAGGCAACCGTTGGGTCATTTTGCCGATTGGCAAGCTTTACGGGATGCTTTTATAGCACATTTTAGACCTATAGGTTATGATGAGCGATTGAGTGAGGCATTGCATGAAATGCAAATGAATACCAACGAAACTATAGATAATTATTATGGGCGAATGGAGGACCTTGTCCTTCGTTTACCTGCAGGTCATGGATTCAATGACGCCATGAAATTAGGAATCTTTATTAGAGGGTTAATTCCCTTTAAATTAAAGGGCTATGTAAAAGAGGTTTCACCGACCACGTTACTAGAGGCCTACAATAGAGCTAAATTGTATGAAAACATTTGGAGTAATCCTGAGCTATATGCAATGGTGCCCCAAACACCTATGGCCTCAACAATTCCTATACAGTCAGTCCAGTATGTCCCGCCGTCAATGCCGCCTACTTATACTCAAGGTCCACCGGCTATGCCAGTGAATCCAGTAGTGGCACCATAGACGGGGACTAGCCCAAATCCTACAAATGTTATACAAGAATTGACAAGTCTTATGCAAGACTTAAAAGTGAATTTAGCAAAAGCGGGAAATCAAAAAGGGCAACCGGTAAATGAGAGAGCAAACATGTGGTGTACCAATTGTAAGGGTCAAGGACACCTTAATATAGATTGTCCTTCCCCACAAGGAATAATTCTTAAATGTTTCCATTGTGGTGGTAATCATGATAGTGATAGATGTAATAATAGAGGGAAAAATGGACAAAATAGGAATCAACAAAACCAAGTAGTCTATCAAATAGATAATGATTATAATCCCAACAACAATAATTGGGGGGGTAATAATGACAATTGGAATAATGCTAGTGGGGGTGGTTGGAATAGAAGACCCAGATATCCTAGGTCTAATAATCAAAACTTTAATAATAATCCTAATTACAATAGTAATCCAAATTTTAATAATTATGCCCCACCTAATAATGTAACTCCCAATTTTAATCCTAATAATTTCAACGGTGGTGGGTATAATAATAACCCCAATAGATTTATACCGAGAAATCCAACCAACCAAAATATGGGGTGGAACCAGATGCCTTTTAGAAATCCCAATCAAGGCAATCTCACTTATGGCGGTAGAAATCCTAGTTGGGATAACATAGTTTGTTTCAATTGTAACTAGCGTGGTCATATTAGAAGCAATTGTACAAATGCAAAAGCAGATGTCCCATATGTGCCCTTATGTGGCAATTGTAAACAAAATGGCCATACTGCTGAAGAGTGCAATGGTCCTAGGAGAGATGGTCCTCGAGATAATTACAATAATAATAATTCCAAAGACAATAGTGCTAAATTGGTATTATTACCTGATGATTATCCAATGAATAATAATTCTAAAAGTTCCAATCAAAATAGAAATGTTGGGTGGATTGATGTAGTTAAAGAACATGAGGATGATAATTTTAAGGGTAATTTTAAATTGAAAAATGTCCATGGAGTCTGTACTCGTGGCATGAGGGCTAAGCAAGATTTGCTGGACCCACATGCCATGCAGACAGACAATAGTTCTTCCACGGATGTGAGTGAACCAATAGAACCGGTCAAGAGGAAAACAGTAACTATAGAGACAGTCCCTGAGGTTATTCCAAATAAGGCAGATCAACCTTCTTTGTTGGGAACTATAGATAAAGGCTTGAAATCTATAGAGTGGACCCCCAGGCAGTCAACTATAGTTCCAGAAGAAGTTAGTAACTCATCTATGGGTATGCCTAAGGAATTATGGCCAGTAACATCATCCATAGATAAAGCCTTAAATTTTAAATCAGCTACAATAGAAGCTGGTCCTAACATGATCAATTTGGGTCATAATCCCAATTCTGTGAGATTACCAAAAGCATCTATAGAACCTGTTAGAAGAACTCCTATTAGGAGTGAGGGCTTACAACAATTGGATAAAGGGGAGACAACTTGGAAACCACAAATTGTATCAGAGGTTCCTATTAGTTCATCTATAGAATTACCCATGAAATCGTTAAAGGGTAGGAAAGGAAGGAAATTAAAACCAATAAGTATAATGAGTGGGATAGAGCCCTATGATATATTGACTGACTTAGGGAAATCAAAAGCTGACATTACATTACAACAATTGTTGGCAGTAGCACCTCAATGTCGTTCCCTTCTTCAATCGTCTTTGATTAGGAAGAGAACGAGATTTATAGTAAATGAAGTCTCATTAAGTCCTGACCCTGGTGCCCCAACAATAGATGTACAAATTGATGGGTTACTTATACAAGGAGTGCAAGTAGATGGCGGGTCAAGTGTGAATTTGATGAATGTGGATACAATGTCCAGCTTACAATTGACCGGCCTACAAGAAACTAAATTAATATTGCGTATGGCTGACCAAAGTAGGGTAAAGCCATTAGGAATATTACCTAAGGTTCTTACTACTATATCAGGCCTTGTTTATCCTATAGATTTTCTAGTCTTTCAGCCAAGTACACCAAATGTGTCATATCCTTTATTGTTGGGACAACCTTGGTTGTACCAAGCCCATGCCAAGGATGACTGGAATAAGGGCATTTTAACTATAGGACAAGGTCGTAATAAAATTAAATTGAATATATACCCTTCTTCATACCAGGGAGAAACCCAATGGTATTCTTCTAATGTTACTAGTGATGTGGGCTATAGTACAGATATGGAAGAATTAGAGGCCAATAGAGTCCATCTAAAGGATGCTCGAGGGTCCATTAACAAATCAAAGAAAATGATCTATAGAAATGTGAGTCCAGGGGAATATGTGATCCCATGTTCAATAGATGATGACTCTGATAAAACAATAGGGGCTTGGTTAATTGACAGGACAGTCTATGGGGTGAATTCATCGGAAGAAGAACCAGTCTATAGTTCTGATGATGGTGATCTCAACCACAGTGATTTTATGAATTCAGTCCCTATAGCTAAGCATGTACCTCAAGATGAATGCTGTGATCTATTGTTAAGCGAGGGTGAGATTCCTAAAAAAATTCAAATTAGTAAACGATTGTCTAGGCAAGAACGCAGATATTGGGAGAGATTTTTTAAGAAACATATCTCTGCTTTTGCATGGACCTATAGAGACCTTCGAGGGGTTCCCCCCGAAATATGTCAGCATCATATTAATTTAAAAGAAGATGCAAAGCCAGTCCGGGAAAAACAACGTCGATTGAATCCTAAGTATTCTTTATTAGTCAAGGAAGAAATTGAGAAATTGCTGGAAATGGGATTTATTTACCTGGTCCCCTATAGTGAATGGGTCAGTGCTATTGTTATTGTCCCTAAAAAGAACGGTAAAATTAGAATATGCCAGGATTTTCGTAAATTAAATGAGGCAACTAAAAAAGATTATTTTCCATTGCCCTTCACGGATTCTATTTTAGATGTCGTGGCAGGCCATGAGGTGTATTCTTTTTTAGATGGCTTTTCTGGCTACAACCAAATACGGTTAGCCTTGGAGGATCAATTGAAAACAACCTTTACCACCGATTGGGGCACATATGCCGCAGTGGTAATGTTGTTTGGGCTATGCAATGCACCGGCCACGTTTCAACGATTGATGATGGTGGCTTTTCTTCCATTTTTGCGGAAATTCATGGAAATTTTCCTTGATGATTTTTGTGTCTATGGTAAAAAGTCAGACCATGCTGATCAATTGGCCCAATGTTTTGAGCAATGCCATAAATTTGGCATTTCTCTCAATGCTAGTAAATGTCAATTTGTGGTGCCCTCCGGTAAACTATTGGGTCATATTGTAAGTCAAAAAGGGATTGAGTTGGATCCAGATAAAATACAATTGATTAAGGATTTCCCTAGACCACAAACTGTGAAGGAGGTAAGGGGATTCCTTGGCCTAACTGGATACTATAGAAGAGCTATTGGTTCATATGCATCTATAGCTTCTCCTTTAACTAAATTACTAAAAAAATTGGAAGTAGGTGCTAGACCCACTTGGGATAAAGAGTGTGAAAATGCTTTTAATACATTAAAGGAAAAATTATATAATGCCCCGGTGTTGGTTCCACCGGATTGGTCAAAACCGTTTCATGTTTATGTCGATGCTTCAAACGTAGCTTTAGGATGTGTCTTGAGTCAAAAAGATAATAAAAATTTAGACCATCCTATTTATTATGCAAGTTGACAGCTAATAGCCGCTGAGAAAAATTACACTACGACTGAGCGTGAGGCATTAGGCATGATTTTTGCCGTGCAAAAATTTCGCCATTATTTGTTAGGTTATCCTTTTATTTTCTATGTGGATCACGATGCCCTTAAATATTTAGTAAATAAACCAGATTTAAGTGGCCAATTGGCCCGATGGGTTCTATTGTTGCAAGAGTTTGATTTTTCAATAGTGGTAAGACCGGGAAAAAGCCATGGAAATGCCGATCAAATTTCCCGGTTAGAACCATTAGCCATAGAGGCTTTGCAACCTTTAGATGATCAATTGCCGGATGTGCATATTTTTGAGGTTGATGTTATACAACCAGAATATGCTGAGATTTTAAATTATTTAAGGTCTAATATTACACCTAATGGGCTTAGTCCCGCACAAGTGAAAGCTTTTCTATATAAATGTGGACCTTACACCTTATTGGGGGAAGTATTGTATAAACAAGGAAAAGATGGCATACTAAGAAGATGTATCTATAGTAATGAAGTGCCTTTGGTCTTAGAGGGCTGTCATATCGATGCATGTGGGGGTCATTTTGCGGGAGATGTTACTGCTAGAAAGGCTTTAACATCTGGGTATTGGTGGCCCAAAATGTTTCATGATGCTCACCAATATGCCCGTAAATGTGACCCGTGTCAACGTGTGGGACGCCCCACACCAACGACCGCTATGCCATTGTTACCTATATTAGCCTTAGCCCCCTTTGAGAAGTGGGGGATAGACTTTGTGGGCCCTATAGCACCGGCCACTAGAAGGGGTCGTAAAAGATATATTTTGGTTGCCACTGATTATGCCACGAAGTGGGCGGAAGCTATGGCAACTAGAAATGACGATGCTCATACTGTGGCTAGATTTTTATTTGAAAATATAGTTTCTAGGTTTGGGTGTCCACATGAGCTTATTAGTGACCGTGGAACCCATTTTCTTAATGAAACGATAGAACAATTAACTAATACATTTTTAATAAAACATAGGAAGACATCGCCTTACCATCCGAGAGCTAATGGGCAGATAGAGAAAACCAATGGGATACTTTGTAAAATACTGACTAAAACAATAGCTGAATCCGCCACAGATTGGGATGACAAATTGTGGGGAGCATTATGGGCCTATAGAGTTGCCTATAAGGTAACCACTAAATTTACCCCCTTTCAATTGGTATATGGTCAGGAGGCCATCTTACCTATAGAATATGAAATTCCTTCATTACGAATAGCTATTGAAAATAGATTAGATGAAGACAATAGTTTAAAAGTTAGGTTGGCCCAATTGGAACAGTTGGATGAGATGCGAAGGGATGCTTATTTAAATACATATGCTATGCAAAAGCGTCGTAAGTCTTTTTATGATAGTAAATTGGGGGCTAAAAATTTTAAAGTTGGAGATTTAGTTCTATTGTATGATAGTAGGTTCTTTAAATTCCCGGGGAAATTGCAAATGCATTGGTTGGGGCCTTATGAAGTAACAGATATTAATCCCAATGGTTCTGCACAATTGAAAGATTTTGGAGGTAAATTCTTGCCTACCCGAATCAATGGATATAGACTTAAACTTTATTATAATTAAGCCGGGGTCGGGTTATCCTAGAAAGGGGAGAAGGAATGATTAATATTTTTCAATATGTTTTAGGTTGGTTAGTGATTTCAAATTTTTCGAATTTTTGAGTTTGAATGGTTGAGTGAGTCAATTTGGCATTATTAGTCATTTTGGAAGGCGGAAGAAGATTAATTTTCAGAATAAGCACTCAATTTAATTAAAATTCATAATCATACATATAGAATAAATATAATCATACTCTCTATAGTGCATGACTTGGATTAATTAAGAGTGGCGAGAAAAGAAAGTATGGGATGGGTTAATAAGAAAGAAAATGAAGAGTGTGACAAACATATAGAAAAAAATAAAAATAGAAAAAAATTATAAAAACAAATATAATAAATCAATAGTCAGTAAGTAAGGAGACAGACCTTGTAGCTATAGTAATAGGTACAATAGAAGCTTACTATAGTTCGGCACTGTAGAGCACTATAGACTCTGGACGAAAAAAAAAAAAAAAAATTAAAGAAAAAAAAAAAGAAGAAGAAGAAAAATTAAACTTAAAATTATTAAAAATTAATTAATAAGAAAAACATGATAAAATAAATAAATTAAAACTTAAAGTTAAAATAAATAATAATAAATTACAAAAATTAGCAGAATATCTATAGTTTGGTAGGGAAGAGAAGTTCAGCTATAGATGTAATCAATAGTAATGATGATGGTATCAATAGTGAGAAGCCCTATAGTTCTGTATAACTATAGTTCGGTACTGATTCAAGACTATAGATATGGGTAGATAAAATAGCTAAAAAAATAAAATAAAAAAATAAAACATCATAAAACAAGAGTAAAAAGCATAATATAAAATTAATTAATTAAAAAATAATAATAAAAAGAAAAAAAAATGAACAAAATAGCAAAAACATGATAAAAATATATATTGAAGAAAAAAACAAAACAAAACAGTATGCTAATAATTATTAATCAATAGGAAAAAAATATCAATAGTCTGATAGAAGAGAGCTAGTGACTATAGATCCAATCGATAGTTTAGTTTAGCCATAGTAAAGGATATGACGGTGAAGCTATAGTTCAGTATTGACGATGACTATAGATATTGCGAGAGAAAAAAAAAAAGAGAAAAAAAATTTAAAATTTAAAATTAAAAAAAAAATTGTAAACATAATAATAATAATAATTCAAAGAAAAAATGAAGAGAAGAAAGAAAGAAAAAAAAACAAGGAAAAATATGAAAAAAAAAAATGAAAACATGATAAAAAATAATTTTTATAAAAAAATAAATTAAATTAAATTAATACAATGGTATAGGAGGGAGTGGTCAGTTCGTGAGTTATTTATGGGAGATCCCTATAGTGCAAGGTTTAAATGCAAGTATTTATTTTTCAAATCTATAGGACATGAATGAATGCAATCCTGGGAGTTCGAGTGGGAATTGACAGACCAATAGATGACAAGTATCTGCCATCTTTAGGAAAGTGAGGATTTGAACTATAGCGATAGTGGTTGTAACAACCTGAGAGGGGAGTGATGGTCTATAGTGTGGGAAGAGGGCTGAAGCTATAGTGCAAGGTGAAGTTGGGAAGATTATTGTAAGCACTATTGAAGCATCCAAGAGCATCCAAGTGTAGAGAGTCTATAGTTTCAGAATCTGAGCAGTGGGAGTGAGCAACGAAGCAATTATGAGTGAATTTCGAGAGTGTGAGATTTTCGAGCGTGATTGTCAGTAATCGATTAGGGTTGCAATGGAGGGAGCGTCGCAGACACCTATAGAGGGGGTAGAGGATCTATTGCAGGTTGCGTCGGAGGTATCGATGGATACTATGGAGGAAGAGGAGAATGATTGTCTACTGATTGGCACTCGTGAGGGTGCGATCACCTGGAGTCAAGTGAAGAAGATCAAGTTGGAAGAAGGGCCGACATCTGCTGCCGCTTCTCCATCAGCAATTGTGAGTCCAAGAGTTCAATCATGCGTATCAGCTGGGACGGATGGGAGGAGCTTGATACTGATTCCGGGCGTGAAAGTGAAGGAGGAATTCAATGTGGAGGCCATATTACGAAGGAAGCCATCCAAGTCGGAACTATTGGCCAAGAAGTTGAAGATGCAGGAGGAATTGGAACTATTGGACAAGGAGATGCAGCAACAAACGGAGGAGGAGCGTCGCATTGCTGAATTGGAGGAGAAAGTGAAAACAATGGAGGTAGCTGCAGCGCAGCGGGAACAATGGTTCAAGCAGTGATGGGAGGAGGTTGGTGCAATCCACCAGCGGGAGAAGGACGATTGGAAGGATGTGTTGGGAACCTGGAAGGCCGCCAACAAGCAAGTGGAGGAACAATTGGAAAAGCTGAAAGCGAGCCATCAGCAGGAGAAGGAACAGGGGGGCCAGGTGCTTCTGAAATGGAAGAAAGCCCATACAGACCTGGAGCGCCGACATTGTCAAGCTCAGCATTCTTGGAAGGAGATGGGCGCTATAGTGGACCAGCTAAAGGAAGAGATACAATCGGAACGCCAGAGGTCTGCCCAGTTGGAGCAGGAGAAGATTCAATTGCAATATCAGGTCACGCAATTGCAAAAGCGAGTTCCGACCGATAGTGACTCGGAGCACAAGGACGCAGAAGGAGTATCTATAGATGCTGCGGGTTCTGCCTCAAGGAGGAAAGGGATGCTGCCAATTGAAGATCTATTGAGCTTAATGGAGAATTTGCCACCGATGCAACGCATAGAGCAGGCCTATCGATGGGACTGTGAGGTGTTTTGTTTGGCATTGGGTGTCCAGAGAGGCGATTGTTTAACTCCCTTGCGTTTTGAGCGATTGTGAGCAGAGAGTCAGGTTTATAGAATGGAGAACCTTTTTGCAGAGATGCTGATGAGGCAGGAGTTTATGGTGGAGGACCCATTTCATGCATATTTATTGATGGGGGATGTGGCTGCAAGAACTTTTCTCTATTGTAATGAAGTGGAGCGGCAGTAAGGTGTGAGGAGAGTGTAGGAGCAAGCTATGGGTGCAGAGGGCGAAGTCCAATTTGTAGCAGCTGGAATGCTCCCATTATGGAGGGATTCGATAGTCACGAGAGATCGTGGGACTCCGAGGCTATTGATGCGTGGAAAGGCCGACTCAAACAATTGCTGCCAATTTTTAAGGATGAGGAATGGGTGGTGGAGATGATTCGATTGTGCAAAGAGCGGGTGGTGCGGGCAATGCAGCTTGATGTTCATCCATTGGTATATTTTTATACCTATAGATTTCATGAAGGCCATTTGAAGCAGATGGTCTCATCAATGGGGCCTGCGGCATTGCTACCGTTTAACTTGGAGAACAATAGCAAATGGAAGAATGCGTTTCAGGTGGTAGTAAGGCCGCCCAGTCTCTATGGAGTGGGGCCAAGTTTGGACGATTGGAGTCCAATTTTTGAGACTACAGTAGAAGACAATCGATTTCTCGGAAGATACGAGAATCTTTTTATCAAGACGGACCATCAACCAGAGTCTCTATCGTGGGAGGCACTATTGTGGATCGGAAAGGATTTTGGGAGTCAGACAGAGTTGCTATTGCATCCAATTGAAGTTTTGATTCATCAGGAGCATGGAGTGCGACAACCGGGGCTGCCACTATTGGTGTCTCGAGATTTACGATTGTGCAATGTTCCGAGATGATATCTATGGAGGGCAACAGATCGGTTAGATACACCATGGTACAATTGGTGCCTTATCGATGGTACCTGGGATTCGGTGGACAATTGCGTGGAAGGCTTTATGAGGTTCTTCTTGAAGCATAGGCATCACAAAGACCCTGTCTGTTTTAGGCAAGCAGTGTTTTGCCATGCCTTGGCTCACTGGTGTCGCGAGTTTGACATGATCCTGGATCTGCGGATTGGAGGGCGGCAAGGGCAGGACGGTTATATCTATACGAAGATCAAGTATATGCCTGCCAGGCGGTTACGATTGTTCGAATTGATGTGTACCATGCATTTCCTGCAGGGGGCACATAATGTAATCTTGGACGAATATAAGGGCAGTCGTTATGCAGCTATGGATACTTTTCACTGCCTCCAGAAGAATCAGGAGTTGTATCGGCGTAGGATTGGGTATCAGCAATTGCACAAGAGTATGGATCTTCACAATTGGAAAATCTTGCAATTGGAAAGCGGCGAACTATTGAGGATGCCGCTGGAGTGGCACAATAACAATTCGACTTGTCAATCGGATCGTGTTTTGGGGGAGGCGTCTACCTCAACGGTGAAAGCCGCCAAGTAGTGTGTGGGGCTGTGATTTCCAGGGTGCAATTGAGTCAGTTGATGTTGCGATTTTGAGTGGTCAGTGGGGAGTCGGAATCTATGGATGCTGTTTAGTTGGTTGTGAATATTGCAGGTGCCTTAGATTAATTTTTGTGTTGCGGGGACGCAACTAGCTGGGAAGAGGGCTATGTAGTCATATAATCTATAGAGGAGATATGTGAAACTGAAAATTTTGTTAATTTTTCTATTTTTCTATAGTACTAGCATGATGGCAAGCTTAAAACCCGGTTATTACCAGTTAAGTGAATTCTATCGTCGTTTATCATCAATGGTTGCGAAATGGATGAATGGATGTAATCTATTGCGGCGATTACCAGCGGTTGCAGCGAAGCGGGTGAAAATCAATTGTTCGTGTTTTGGAAGCCTGAGTCTAGAGAGGGTATCCAGAGCTCCTGTGCGGTGCGGCCGACAGTGGTGTTTGTGTGAGCGATAGTTGTGATCGTGTGAGTGTGCGTGTGCAGGAGCGGAATCTATTGTACTGTTGTGGTTGTGCCTTAGTGTCAGATCTATAGTCATTATAGCAGTGGATGTGTTAATGTGCTATAGTGTTGGATTCAAGGTTGTAGTAGTGTTGGATCGATAGATGCTACGGAGTGAAGTTGGACAGGAATGAGGAGCTATTGTAAAATTCATAAGGAAATATAATGCGGAGTTATGAAATGAGTGTATTGTGTTCTATTGTGTGGAAATTGTGTGTGTTAATTTTTGGGATGTGTTAAGGCAAATGTGATTTTTCTTTTCTGCTATTGTGTGATGTGAATATTTGAATGTATTGGAATGGTGTGAAACTATTGTGAAATGTGTCTGTATTGAGTGTTAAGTTTATAGATCCAAACATGGGTGGGATTTCTATCGTTATGGTTGGATGTGAATGCATATCTGTATTTTCTTTTAATCGTTTTATCAATTGTGCATAGACTAGTTGCATGGTCTGTCAGTGGTGTATGAGCATGAGTCTATTGAGTATCTTACGATCTGAATGGAGAGGTTAATCTATAGGGCAGTGTGATTCGGAGCGCATGGTTTAAAATTGAATCAATAGAGTTGAGAGATGAGTGGTTTAAAAGCAACTCGGAATTTATGCAAATTGAAGAAATACAAGTGTTGTAATTACTTGAATTATGTTAAGCTTGAGTGTAAAATTAAAGAAGAAACTGCTATAGTTGATAATGTAAGTGGAAGTCCTATAGATGAGAAATTGAAGAGAACTTGCACTAAGGAGAATCAATAGTTGGTGGACAGTGTACGTTGCGAGGAGCAATAGAACGATATGGAAAAGAATCAATTGGAGATGCTGGATGTTTGACTATGCGAGAAGATCTATAGAGCCTGCACTAGCGCAATTGGGTGGCTGTCGAGAGGATTGAACCATAGATCTGAATCGATAGACCTCTATACAATTGATAAGTTTCCAACCTGAATTTAATTATAATAAATTAAGCTATATCTATGGTGAGAGTAGAATCAGATCATTTTCCCTATCCATCAATTGTGCACAGATTTTGGATAATGGATTAAATCCGTTATTTTCATTTGATTATCCATAGCACCTTGCCTCCTTGAGAACGAACTTTAAACTATAGGAATTCCTCAATGGTTCATCCATTGTAGAAAACCATCTACAGAACCTCTTAATGCTTGTCATTCTAGGTTTTTTGTGTTCATAGCTTTTCAATGATATGCCACATGCTATATTTTCTTGTGGAATTCATTAAGAACCCCTCACACCTAGCTCTCAAGTGTCCCTGCGTAATTGGGACCCAATCAACTTTGATTGGCCATAACTTTTAGCTCACAACTCCAAATTGCGCATTCTTTGCGTCATTAGAAGCGTATTATCAAGAGCTTTCTAAGCATGTATGACACTCTCTCTTCCACTCCAAAACAAGGCGCTATTGCGCCCTATTTGATTGGGAGACTCTCCATTTTCCCTACCTAGTCTATTGCACGGCTTGGGAAGTCACCTTTAAGGTCCCTCTTTGCACACTAAGGGTCATTGGGCACCTCAAATAGATAGGGGTGTGACACTATTGGAGGATTGGCTTATTGGATGGGATCTGGACTTGAACAAAATCAATGACACTCATATGTAGCATCCTACATTTAGGAATTAATGCATCTTTCAGCTATATTTAAAATTCTCATATCTTCTTTAATAATCTTGGGAAAATTTTTCATTCAAATTAATTTAAGAATTTCATCTTTGTAGCAATGAACAACAATCACTTTTATGGTAATAACTTCCGTCATTTATTTGAGATTTTGTGATTAGTTTTTTCAATAATTGAAGGCATAAAAGGATGAGCACTTGAAATGCTTGCTCATTTTGTTGCATTTGACCATTTGGAAAGGTAATATTTGGGTGCTATGAGCTTTCGGAAAAACATATTTAAAAATATTTAAAAATATTTAAAAATATTTAAAAATATTTAAAAATATTTAAAAATATTTAAAAATATTTAAAAATATTTAAAAATATAAATAATGTAAGAAATACTATAAATTAATACATAATTCTCAAAATTTCAAGCCTAAGAAAAATAATCTCCAAAAGTTATGTACAAAACAAGTTAATGGGAAATTTCATCCAAAAAGATGCTTTGATGTTGAAATTGTTAGAAAATACAGAAAAACTTTCCAAAAAAATAGAGCATAAATAGGCCATTTCTATAAACTTTGTACAAATGAGATTCAACTATTGAAATTATGGATATATGTTTTTGAATGTCTCGAAATGCATTTGCAAGAGAGCCTTCTTTGCACCTATATGGAGGACAAAGAAATTACTTTTTGTATAAATCCCTAGACAAATGGATGAAATCCTAGTGGAAGAACCTTCATTCTAAATTTCCAAATGAGATTTATTGTTTTGAATACTCCACATTACTAAAAACCATCAATACCACCAAATTCTACTTAATAAAACAAGAAAATGATATTTTAATAGAAAATGATTTTTTCATTTAAAAAATATAGAATGCATTTGAAATTCTATAATACTCTTTCACTACTAATTTCAAATACATTGACTCCATGTTCCAAAAGTTATGTTTGCATTTGAGTTGACTGTACAAAAAATACATATTGCACTTTATAATGTTGCGAATTGGTCAAATAAGGCTTCGAATTGCTATTTGGGACCAACAAAACAACTGCAAGTAGTAATTTCCCCTACATCCATACATGCATCAATCAAAAAACAAATGAAATGACTAAACAAATCAATCAACATTATTTTTTTCAAATTTTATGCCTCTCTTTAACCCCAAAGTGACAAAGAGGACAGAAAGTGTCCTCATAGAGTTTTAAGTCTAGTTCAAATAGCTGTAACTTTTGCATCTCAAGTCCAAATTCAGTAAAACGTGTTGGTAAAGTTGCATTCTCCACTCTAGTTTGTATGGTAAAATTTTCAGATTGATCCAAGATGTATTGATTTTTTGAAAGCCAATCGAAGTTCACAGCTTCAATTTGAGTTCACCAAACTTCATTTTAGGGCTGCAACTTCGGGGCCTTGTATCTCCTTCATCTATTCTTCACTTTCAATAAAATTTGTTGGGTTTTGTTCCTTTTGAAGTATAGTTATTGTGGTAAAGTTTTCATGTCAATCCAAATTGTTTTGAATGTTTGGGAGCAATTCGAAGTTCGAAATCCTGCCATTTTTGGAGTATAGTGAACTTTGGCGGCTTGTTTCTTCTTCATACAGAGTTCAATTTCAATAATTCTTCTTGGAAAAGTTGCGCATACTAGTCTAGTTTGTGTGGATAAAATTTCATGTTAATCCAAGAATTAATGAGTGACTGAGGAGCATTCTAGTAGAAGAAGGTTTAGCTTTAGATGTGTATTTTGCAATTTTTCTTGTTGATTTGGGACATTTCAAAGCCGTTTTGTAGACACAATGAGTTAATTGAATGAAATTCATTTTCACCAATGTGTTTGTATAGTAGTTTTGAATCATTTTGTAGTCTAAAGTTTTTTCATTTGAGTAGGTTTAGAAATCAAATTTCACCTCCAAATGTGTTTTTGGGAAAATTTCAGCATCCATTTTCAACACTAAAACATTATGATCTTGTAATCTATGTGGCCAAATGACTTCAAATTTTGTACATGTCATCTACAACATGTGCACTACAAGATTGTACGGTTGAGATTTGTATAACTTGAAGACATTTAGATCCATAAGGCTTCAAAAGCAATGATGTATTTGAACCCCAGAAATTGAATGTCACTTTGGGGTTTAGTGAGCTTGATTGAAGAAGAGGAAGCTCTAGGAAGTGGAACAAAGGTCCCCACATGGTCTTGGCCTTTACTAACTACCCACAAAATAACAACCTCACACTCAAGAAATGTGAGTGAAAAAGTGCCCATTGGTACTCCTTGAAAATGTCTTGAAAACTCCACTTTTCAATACTCCTAAACTATACTTTGAAAAAGACTTCAAAATTCAAAGTTTCTTGTGTTGTAGGAATGCATCAAACTCAACTCACCACATAAAATAAGTTTTTAATATATTATTTCTAGTGTTAATCTAGAACATTTTGTCAATAGGAAGATCATTTGGACATGGAGGGAGTACAAGAATTTTAGCTTTCACCCCAAATGAAATTTATATGATGTCCATTGATTTTAAATATCTTTATATAATTGTAGAAATTGCAAATGAATTTGAAATAATAAAATTGTTTTTGAAAAATAGAGATAAGATCAACAAACTCCTTGGAATCTTTAATATATTTCTTGAGCTCATACAAAAAAATTTGATAAAAAATATATTGAAATGTAGTATATATTACGCTTCCAAATTGTTGCCTTCAATGGCTATAAGAATGGCAATTTCTATGATCTTGGTAAAAATGAAAATGAAATTAAAAAACAGATTGAAGGAACTATTTACTATAGTGTGACTTGGCCTTTGTCTTTGAAACAATAAAATGTGTTTTAATTGTATTATTAATGGTTCAAGGTAGTGATGGGCAATTTTGTTAAAATGGCGAAATTTCGCTACTTGGCAAATTTTAGAATTTAGAGCGGGCAGTTTGAAGTGTAAGAATGTCCTAGATGTTTGAAATCTATAACTTTTTTAGATGAGTTAAATCTACACTTGTGCTAGATGTCAATTTTACTATTCAAATTGTGTGGTCCGAAATCTATAGTAGTCATAGATTTTTTAAATCTATAAAAATCCAAGATTCTTGAAAACTATACCTATCCTAGATGTCACTTTTACAATTTAGAGTAGGCAGTCTAAAAATGGCACATCGAATGCCGCCATTTTAACAAAATTCCCTATAGTGATTCGTTTATTTATTTTTGATGAGTGAACAAATACTAGTTGTTTATTAGTGAAGTTTTCAACACAATCTTTATTCATTTTCTAAAAAATTTACTATTTGTTTCTTAATCTATTTATAAAAATTTGATTTTGACATCAATTAAGTAATCTAAACCAGAGATCAAGTCATATTAGGGTTTTTAATGTTGGAATTAGCAACATCAAAATCACGAATTAATGCATGTTAAATTTTGTATTTGACCGTGAAAACACCTTCGGGCACCTAGGCAAGCAGTGAAGTTTTTAAAATTACCTTCCATTCTCTCATGATTCCCTCCAAGGATTGGGAGACGAATTGGATCAAGTTGAAGAACATCATTTGAAGCCACCAAATAGATGGGGTGCATGCAAGCAATGTCATTCTTCCACTAATTCAGTACATTTTTGGGTTGTTTCAGGCAAAACTTGTTTTCAAAATACTTATTTTGAACAAGTATTCTATTTTTTGCTTTTTACTTATTAGTAGATTCAAAATTAGAATCACTTAGTTAAATTGTTGGAATATGTCCTCTATAAAATTTGATGTGCACCAAGTATAAGATCTATGTAGTTGATTTTCAAAAACAAGGAATTTTCTATCCATCTTGGATGTGAAGTTTCATACCTCAAATTTTTTGATCATCAACAAAAATTGTA
This sequence comes from Climacium dendroides, assembly GCA_950106755.1. Lineage (NCBI taxonomy): Eukaryota > Viridiplantae > Streptophyta > Bryopsida > Hypnales > Climaciaceae > Climacium > Climacium dendroides. The sequence goes on along the minus strand of OX467091.1, from coordinate 12,377,203 downwards.
GGTCTTGCAACTTGAGGAAATAAATCTTGTGTTGAAGAAGAACATGCAAATACATGAAGAACAATTTGACAATAAATACTTCATATTCATTCTTGAAACTTTGCATGAAGGTAAGGATAAAATAACTTACAAGAAATATTCCGTACTAAATTGTAAAGGGCATCACCAATCCAACACAATAAACTACCAAAAAATTAGTTTGTGTTATTATCTTTAGATTGGGGCAGAGTTCGGACTTTAAAGTGTTATCATTGGATATGAAATTTGAAACTACATATAACAAAGAAAAGAAAATATGGATTTGAAAATTTGTCATGCCATTTGCATGATTTTTCTTTTTTTAGCCTTACTTGTCATGGCACATTAAATTTTTTGCTTTGAGCTTGCTTCTAATGGATTCTATTTTGGTTGTCCAAAGTCCAAATTAGGATTCCTTTTCCTTTTCTTTCTTGTATTTGATTTTAATGCTCTTCCAATAATAGTGCTTTGATGAAGCTTTGTGCCAATCAAAAATAGTAATACAATTGTTGAATGATTCCAATGAACCGCATTGTTTTGATGGCTTTGAAATCATTTTAGAAAATTAATTAGAAACTTTTGATCCCAAAGATTAAAATGGTATTGGTCAAAAATGTTTGGGATGTAATCTAAACCCTACATGTTGATACGTTTTCAAACTGAAATTGTCATATTCTAGTCTAAACCTTATTTCTAAACTTCAAACTACCATATTCTTGTTTTCTAGTCTAAACCTTATTTCTAAACTTCAAATTGTCATATTTTAGTTTTCCAATTTAAACCTTATTTCTAAATTTTGATCACTCATTTACCCATGCCATAAAATGCATGAGAGGACATTTTGGATGATTTTAGAGAGACCTCAAGGATAATTTTTTTTTTCATTCAAATTGATTTAAAGAGTTGTTTGAATCCAATTTCAATGAAAGATGTTCAATATCCTCTTTTTGTGATCATTTTTACTTTCCTACATAAGAAAATGGCATTTTCATGGATCTCCATGTAATGGCAAATTTTCACACTTTGTGCTGTATTCTCTAATTTTGAATTTAAGCCATACAAAATATTTTTTTCTAGATTTGAATTTAAGCTATAAAAGTGATGTTTTCTGAATTTGAGACCAACTTAAGGAAACAAAGCTTATCAATTCTAATTTCTATTGGAATATAGAGTATTTTGGAAAATTCCTAAATTTGTGTATTTCATTGAATTTGAACTTGAGGGCTATTACCATTGAGTTCAAATTTCTCCACTTGTCATGGTGCTTTACTCTATAATCTAGACCCTTGGAAAAATTTTCAGATTTTCTAAGCATCTCTTTGTATTTGATATGAATATTTTTCCACTTCTTATTCAAAAGTCCACAACAATTTCAAATTTTCACAAAAAGCTTTGAATTCTTACAAGTAACTTCAAAAACACAAGGAATGGAACACATCTCCGAAACATAAATGAATGCAAAAAATTGGTATCCTTTCGGAACGGAAGGGTTCAATCGGATATAGATGTGTCTGAAAATGATATTCCATCGCCGAGAAGGTTCACAGAACCTGCAGCCCAGCTGCATCCAAATTTCGACACATTGCCTTTGAGGGCTTGAAGTCGGAATGCCTGGGCCCAGCCACTGTCGACAAGGCCAACCAGCACGCGGCCTTTCGGTGCAAACTTCAACGAGAATCCCCGACCCACTCTGAACTGCCCTCGTTTCCATGCACTTTTTCAACAGTCTTCCCCAAATAATTGAAACTGACCCGCGCTGTCAGAAAAAAATCACAACTTTAATAGCACAAGTCCCTCTTCAGTTGCACACATGCCCAGTTGCCCAGTCAAGAGACCCAACGCAACGAACACGTTTCTTCAATTGACCACGAGATGCCAATCCAGCTCGTCCACCTACAAATACTGACCTTCGTGATCCCAATTCCTCATTTCAGGCCTCTCTCAATTGATAGCAGTGCAGCAACTTCAATTCGAGCCTGCAGTCCATATATTTTCATATCTGCAAGGTTCCACACTTGCTCAGAATACAAAAGGTGCAAGTTCCACAATCAGCTGTGCGATCGATAATATACACCAATTCCATTCGTCCAAGTCGAATCTCTGAGACTTAACTTCGTTGAAAATTGCAGGGAGGTTCGATCACAGTGAACGCTTGAAGGAGTACTTGAACTAGGAACTTGGCTTGCAATTATTTGAGTGAAGCGCTCAATTCAGGGGGCAAATACGACATTCGACTTCATGGCGTCGTCCCAGAGCCACATGAATGCGGGATGCGAGCCCGCCTTGAAGAAACCGACGACATCCCCCAGCTTCTGCAACGAGGCTTCCGAAGCCGAGGTTTCCCGAGCCGACCCGCTGAACTGGGCCAAGACGGCCGCCAAGTTGCAAGGGAATCATCTGGACGAGATCAAGCAGATGGTGGCCACGTACTTCGACTCCACCGAAGTGGCGATTGAGGGCGTCCATCTCACGGTGGGACAGGTCACGGCCATCGCACGCCGGCCCGACGTGGCGGTGGTGCTGGACGCGGCCAACGCCAAGGCCAGAGTGGACGAGTCCTCCAACTGGGTGCTCACAAAGATCATGAACGGCGGGGACATCTACGGAGTGACCACGGGATTCGGCGCCACCTCGCACCGCCGCACGCAGCAAGGCGTGGAGTTGCAGCGCGAGCTCATCCGCTTCCTGAACGCCGGCGTGGTGGTGAAGGGGCACTCGCTGCCCGCGGAGACCACGCGCGCGGCCATGCTGGTGCGCACCAACACCTTGATGCAGGGCTACTCCGGGATCCGTTGGGAGATTTTGGAGGCCATGGAGAAGCTGCTGAACGCGCACGTCACGCCCAAGCTGCCGTTGCGTGGGACGGTCACCGCCTCCGGGGATTTGGTGCCCTTGTCCTACATTGCGGGGCTGCTCACGGGCCGACCCAACTCGCGAGCTTGCGCTCCAGATGGCCGGGAGGTTTCGGCGCTGGAGGGGCTGCGGATGGCGGGCGTGGAGAAGCCGTTCGAGCTGCAGCCCAAAGAGGGCCTGGCGCTCGTGAACGGGACCGCCGTGGGGTCGGCGTTGGCCTCCACGGTGTGCTTCGACGCCAACGTGTTGGCGTTGCTTGCGGAAGTGTTGTCCGCCTTGTTCTGTGAAGTGATGCAAGGGAAGCCGGAATTCGCCGACCCCTTGACGCACAAGCTGAAGCATCACCCGGGCCAGATGGAAGCTGCAGCGGTGATGGAGTGGCTCTTGGACGGCAGCGACTTCATGAAAGCCGCGGCCAAGCTCAACGAGACCGATCCCTTGAAGAAGCCGAAGCAGGATCGGTACGCGCTGCGCACTTCCCCTCAATGGTTGGGTCCCCAAATCGAGGTGATCCGCACCGCCACGCACGCCATCGAGCGCGAGATCAACTCCGTGAACGACAACCCCATCATCGACGCCGCGCGCGGGATCGCGCTGCACGGGGGCAACTTCCAGGGCACACCCATCGGCGTGTCCATGGACAACATGCGCCTGGCGCTGGCGGCCATCGGCAAGCTCATGTTTGCGCAGTTCTCGGAGCTGGTGAACGACTACTACAACAACGGCCTGCCGTCCAACTTGAGCGGGGGACCCAACCCCAGCCTGGACTACGGCATGAAGGGCGCCGAGATCGCCATGGCGTCGTACCTGTCCGAGATCAACTACCTGGCCAACCCCGTCACCACGCACGTCCAGAGCGCGGAGCAGCACAACCAGGACGTGAACTCGCTCGGCTTGGTGTCCGCGCGCAAGACGGAGGAGGCCGTGGAGATTCTCAAGCTCATGAGCTCCACCTTCCTGGTGGGGCTGTGCCAAGCCATCGACCTCCGCCATGTGGAGGAGACCATGCAGTCCGCCGTGAAGCAGGTGGTGTTGCAGGCGGCCAAGAAGACGCTGTTCATGGGCCAGGACGGCGCCCTCCTGCCGTCGCGCTTCTGCGAGAAGGACCTGCTGCTGGTGGTGGAGCGGCAGCCGGTGTTCTCGTACATCGACGACGCGTCGTCCGACACGTACCCGTTGATGGAGAAGCTGCGAGGCGTGCTGGTGAGCCACGCCCTCAAGGACGCCTCCCGCTCCGTGTTCGAGCAGATCCCGGTGTTCGAGGCCCAAGTGCAAGAGCGGCTGCGCGTGGTGGTGCCGTTGGTGCGGGAAGCTTATGACAGCAAGGGCCTTTCGGCGGTGCCCAACCGGATCGAGTCTTGCAGGACGTACCCGCTGTACCAATTCGTGAGGTCGGAGCTCGGGACGCAATTGCTTTCGGGCTTGCGAAGTGTGTCTCCCGGGACTGAAATTCAGAAAGTGTTCGAGGCGATGTCGGAGGGGAAGCTGATTCGACCTCTGCTGCAGTGCGTGCAAGGCTGGACTGGCGCTCCTGGCCCATTCCCCTTGTAATTTCCTGTAGCTCATACAGTACCAGGGATGCTCTCGTTCCGTTAGCCAGTGTACATTCACACATAAGTAGAGATTTAGATATCACTGCTACGTACAGTAGTCGGAGTAGTCATCGGCACACAATTTTCGAGTCACAGGTTGTGACTCTCGTGTACATTTGATGAGCACTGGGTTCCACATTGGGCCGTGCTTGAGCCATTTTATAACATTCTTTGGACGCCGTGCAATGGGCGTCGACATTTTCAATTCAGGAGTTTCTTCCAATGCCACCACGGTTGTTTCTATAATTTGCATGCATTGTCGTCTCTTGATTGAGTTTGTTCTGAGGGGTTGGTAATTAGGCCAGTTTCGTCGTACTAACATTATGTTCCTGACTGTAACCCGGGAAAAGTTGCATCTTCGAATGGTCCGACAGAAGTGAGAAGTACGCGAGGGGGAAATTGAAGGAGTTTTCTGATCTGATGGCCTGGAAATGGAAATGACTCGACATCCATCTACTGTGCAGCTCACATGCTCGCATTTTCTTTCCCAATTCGGAATCTCGACCCATATTGATGATTAGACTTGATATCGATTGGATTTTCGTTACCTAATGCACAATTGAGCAGGCGTGGTTGACGTTTATTTTTTATGACTTCGTGTTAGTATTTAGCTTCAGTCAAACAAACAAGGAATTATCCAGCACAGTGCGACAATGGGGAATGTTCAAATAGAATTGTTTCAACGCTTGAACATGCCACCGATCAATTTAGCTCGGGGTCAGTTCTCATTCTCATCTTCGATACCGCCTCCGTGTTCGGTGCTTATCATTGCTATCCTCATATAAATTCTGTTCAATATCATCTATTCTTCCAAGCTAATGTAAAGTGAGCACAAGCTTTGGACTGTATGGGCTTAAATTCTTCTCCTGGATGGCCAGCACTCGTTTCATCAACGTAACCGCCTCCGCAAACCTACTGATGACGTGCATGATGGACGTTGTGCAGTTGCATGCTTCCCCTGCACAAGAATTATTTAGTGCACATGAGTGCATCTAATTTCTACACCTGATTGTTTCCAGGAGTGGGTTATACCAAGATGATACAGCACTTACGCAGCGAAGGAAGCCACATTTATCAGAGTAGAAACATTGTATTGACGAACCTGGGACAAATTCAGTACGATTAATTCTCCAATAGCTTATGCTAGATACCTAAACCTGATTACCCTTCAAGTCAATCCTGACGGTCATCTCTCTCATACCGGACGAGAGGTTTCATTCTCAAATCAATCGCTCGAAACTGATTGACCAGCCCCAGACAGTGCATTTCCCGGTTTCTTGCATAATTCGCTGCGCCTCTTCGTTGTCTTGCAAAGCCACGGAAATTGTAAAACGATGGAACTGGTCTTCCAGCACTCGATCACCAAATTCGTCATGGATGTCCACCTTGCTGCTATAAACTAGATTGCTCGGTTTTTCTTCTGAACCTCTGCAATCAAAATATTTTGCATGGTCGAAACATCAGTGTGGTGCTAAACAATATGCGCGTGACACTAGTTAGACGGAAACTTCCCAAGTAAGTTATAGATCTATCCAATCATCCTCTCGTGTACAAGAGTACTAGTTGGTTCAGATACAGAATTCTGAAAGTCATTCATATCTACACCTTCTGCCACTGAAGCCCTCTGGGCAGGACTGTAAAAAAGCTGAAAGGCAGTGGAAACCCTTGACACCTCCTTTTGTCAAAACTCCGTCCATTCTTTTGAATTCGATTTTCCTGAAGGGGCATTACAATCGTTGGAAACCTGCAAGAGGAGAATCTCTTCTTTGAACAGGCTTCATGCATGAAGCACGTTCGACGAGTATGAATAGCTACGCCTTGCTCCGCCACAACTTGACGAATTTGTTGGGCAGTAACCTTTCTGCAAGCACCAGACTACAGTTATTGAACCCCGAATGTCGTAACGCTTGAGCTCAGTCCAAACACTGTCAACCCTAAATTCAGGCAAGTTTTGAGAGTTTTTTTCGACTTGATTTTCACTCATCCTGTACACAGCAATATATAGCGGAGACCACTCTTTCTTTCTTTTCTCAAGGCAGAATGCCAAAGCCGATTTTGAAGTTTAAGTGACAATGGGGCGATGGCTAGAGCCCACAACACTAACCTCTCTTCAATTCTCTTCATAATCTGATTCAAGAAATATGCAACCAATGGGATGCCCATACGTACGGTGACCCTTCTGTTTCTAAATCCTTGAATCAACTGAAACTTTGATTAAGTCTTGCACTTGTCATAATGTCAGCTCCCGAGCGCTACATAGCCCATATCACGTGTGATTTTAGGGGTTCTGAAAGCCTCCCATCCTCCTCAGCAGCTTGCAAACGCTGCCACTATTCTTCGGTTTGAAGTTTTCCACGATCGTGGCAGCCCTGAGTTCAATGCATCGAGGCCACTTACATGGCGGTCGGGATCCAAAGCACATATGCATCAACTTTGAAACCGTGAAACCGTTCCACGCCACCCACTCTTCACAATATGTGATAAAATGTGTTTGGATTCCACGACTGCCATAGTGTCCAGGAAAGACAGTTGCACGTATCCTTGCACGTGCAACTGCAGCCTACTGTTATATTTGAATTAATCTGGTCCAGGCTCAGTATAATCTGAAAAGCCTTCAGACCAGGGAATGTGTCGAAAGTTGGTTGCATGTTCTGTGAACCTTCTCGGCAATGGGACGTTATTCTCAGCCAATTCCTCCAACTGCAGATTCAAAATTGCTGTGTTTTTTTGAATAAAAGGTGAGAAAAATTCATATCAAATATCAAATATGTTTTAAAAATATGAATATTTCTCCGTGGGTGTATATGTCATGGATTGAAACATTGAAACAGTGCAATTTTCTTTCTATAGTGCCATTTAAAAATTAAGAAAATCAACCATTTGTGGTAATAGGCCCAAAGTTCACAAATACACAAATTAAATATACAAATTTAGGAATTTTTCAAAATTTTCTATATACCAATAGAAACTAGACTTGATAAGCTATGTTTCCTTCATTGGTCTCTACTCTTAAATCTAAAAAAGATCATTTTTATGGCTTGAATTCAAATCTAGAAAAAATCATTTTTATGGCTTACATTCAAAACTAGAAAAAAGAGCACAAATTGCAAAAATATACATACACGGAGATCCATGGATTTGCCATTTTCTTGTGTAGGAAAGTCAAAATATTAAAGGAAAGGATATTTAACATCTTAAAGAGCACAAATTCCCAAAATACACTACACAAAGATCCATGAATTTGCCATTTTTTTTGTGCAAGAATGTCAAAAATATTACAAGGAGAGGATATTACACATCTTTTTTTGGAATTGGATTCAAACAATTCTCCAAATTAATTTGGCTAGAAAAATAATTATCCTTGAGGTCTCTCTAAAATCATCCCAAATGTCTTCTCATGCATCTTATGGCATGGTTAAATGGATAATCAAAGTTTAGAAATAAGGTTTAGACTAGAAAACAAAAATATGACAATTTTAGCTTGAAAACGTATCAACAGATAGGGTTTAGATTACATCCTTAAATCATTCTTGACCAACACCATTTTGATCTTTGGAATTGAAATTTTCTAATTAATTTTTTAGAATGATTAGAGTGTCATGAAAACAATGCAAAGCATTGGAATCCTTCAACTATTGTATTAGTATTTTTGATTGGCATAAAGCTTCATCAAAGTAGTAGTATTGGAAGAGCATTAAAATCAAATACAAGAAAGAAAAGGAAAATTAATCCTATTTTGGACTTTGGGCAACCAAAATAGAGTCCATTAGAAGCAAAGCCAAAGCCAAAAATTTAATATGCCATGACAATTAAGGCTAAGGAAAGAAAAATCATGCAAATGGTACGACAAATTTTCAAATTCCACCTCCAGATTCTTTTATCTTTATTATAAGTAGTTTCAAATTCATATCCAATGATAACAATTTAAAGTCCTAACTCTAACCTAATTCAAAGATAGTAACACAAACTAATTTTTTGGGTAGTTTATTGTGTTGGATTGGTGGTGCCCTTACAATTTAGTATGGAGTATTTCTTATCAATTATTTTATCCTTTTCCTCATACAAAGGATCAAGAATGAATATGAAGTATTTATTGTCAAATTATTCTTCATGTATTTGCAAGTTCTTACTTCTTCAACATGAGATTTATTTCTTCAAGTTGCAAGCCCTCTATTTTTGTCAATGATCCAAAAGTTTGGGGTAAGAAACTTCACATCCAAGATGGGTAGAAAATTCTTTGTTTTTAAAAATCAACTACACAAATTTTACAATTGGTGGAATTTTTCACTTCAAATTTTATGGAAGGTATAATCCAACAATTTAACTAAGTGATTTTAATATTGGATCTATTAACAAGTAAAAAGCAAAATGAAAGAGTATTTGTTCAAAAAAGGTATTTTGAGAACAAGTTTTTGCTTGAAACAACCCAAGAACGTATTCCAAGAACGACATCACATGTGTATATGCTATCTACTTGGTGGTTGATGTCAATGTCCTTCAACCCCATCCAATTCCCACCCTAGTCATTGGAGGGGATGATGAAGGGAAGAGGGAATAACTTTAGAAACTCCTAGTCATTGGATGCCCAAAATCATCTTTAAGGTCAAACACAAAATTTCACACATATTAATTCTTGATTTTGATGTTGTTTTAAAAGTTCAAGGAGAATACCAATGTGTGAGGATAGAATATATGAACCTAGGAGCCTACATTATAAACACCTTTTAAAGTTATTGGTGTATATTATAGGTATCTATGTTATAGATTCTTTCTAAACATGTTATAGTTATAGTGTGCCTATCTCCTAGGTATATATGTTATAAGAACACCTTTAAATGGATTTAGGAACATACCTACAACTAGGTGCAAGGCTCGTAGGTTCATGGCTCTGTGTTTATATACTAGCATTGCTGTAGAAATTGCCATTCTTATTGCCATTGAAGGCATTAACTAGGAAGCATAATATATACTAGTATACTACTTTTGAATATATTTTTAATCAAGTTTTCTTCATATAAGCTTAAGAATTACATCAATAATTCCAAGAAGTTTGTTGCCCTTATCTCCATTTTTCAAAAACAATCATACTATTTCAAATTCACTGCAATTTCTTCAATTATATAACGATACTAAATAGCAATTGACATTATGAAAAATTCCATTTTGGGTGAAAGCAAGAAAGACTTGTACTATTTTATGGAATTTGTTGCATAGTCAACTCAAAATGTAAACATAACTTTTGGGACACAAAGTTAATAATGTACTTGAAATTAATAGCGGAATTGTATGAAGAATTTCAAATGTATTCCATATTCCATAAAAGAATCATTTATTATTTAAATACAATTCTCTTATTTCATTAGAATTTGGTGGTATTGATGGTTTTAAGTTTTATGGAGTATTCAGACCTATCCACTTTAGAAATTTAAAAAGAAGGTTATTCTACAAAGATTTCATCCTTTTGTTGAGGAATTTATGCAAAAGTAATTTCTTTGTCTTTTACATAAGTGTAGAGAAGGCTTTCTTGCAAGCACATTTCTAGACATTCAAAAATCTGTATCCATAATTTTACTAGTTGAATCTCATTTGCATAAAGTTTTCAGAAATGACCTATTTTTTATTTATTTAAATGTTTTTACTATTCACTAACAATTTAACAACTAAAGCACCATTTGTCCCTTCAAGGGACAAGTGGGATTTAAGGCAAGTACCTATGGTCTTGTTTTTCTGTCCTGATTTTTTGAATTTTTTTTCAAGATAGAAAAATTGATTTACCCTTTTGAGAATTTTTTTTTCCAATTAGTACCTAGGAACAAAAGTTTTGCTCAAAACAATGGAGAATAAAGGAAAGGGGGGGGGGGGGGGGGAGAAGGGGCAACAAAAAAAAAATTGAAATATTGAAATTTAAAAAAATAAAAAAAATAAAAAGTTCTCATACATTATATTTTTGTCTACATGGAAAGCTTTGATTTACTCCATTTGGATTTGTTATGAAAAAATTATGGACAATCTTGTTTAGTGAGCAATTAGAGCATCTTTTTGAAAAAATAACTTTTAGGATTCATTGGGATTATTGTATTTCAATTCCATCTTAGAGCTATTAACAATTTAGTTTTTCCTTAAATCCTTAACCTACTTCTACTTAAACAATTTTTCAAAGTGTAAAAATTATTTCTTTTTGAGGTTTTTTCCCCCCTAGAATCTCAACTCAATTCTCCACCATAAAGATTTCTAGCTCTAAACTTTGTAGTGCAAAAAATTAAAGTTAAGAAGGTTTAAAGTCAAATAATCTAGTCCAGCAATGAAATAAATAAAAACTTGTTTATTTCATTTTAAATGCAAGTACGTATCTTGCAATTTTTGTAATAAAAAATTTTGAACTTTTTCTGACATATTTTCATACTAGTTAGGTGTAAGATCCTACACTTAAATGTGCAAAAAATATAATTTTCAAAATTCTTTATTCTTTGCTATAGAAATAACAATTTTGAGTGTTTTTTGGCAAAAAAAGGGTCTTGGTCCTTTTAGGGATTAAACACCAAAGCATTTTTCTATGTTGGAATTTTTCATTAACTTGTTTTGTGCATAACTTTTAGAGATTTGTTTTTGTCTAAAATTTTAAGAATACATTATTTGAAGTTTTTTTATATTATTCTTATTTTATTTTATTTGTAAATACATTTTTTAATAAGCTTGAAGAACTTTGAATCTTAGCTTTCAAAAATGGTCAAATGCAACAAAATGAACAAGTATTTCATGCTCTCACCTGTTTTATGTCTTCAATTATAAAAAAACTAAACAAAGAAATTTCAAATAAAATATGAAAATTATTATCATAAAAGTGATTGTTGTTCATCACTGCAAAGATAAAATACTTCAATTAATTTGAATAAAGACCTTTCTCCAAGCTTATTGAAGAAGATATATGAATTACAAACATAGTTGAAATATGCATTAACTCCTAAACAAAGGGTGTTATATTTGAGTAGCATTCATTTGGCTCAAATCTAGTTCTCATCCAATTCAAGCCATTGAGTAACCTTGAATTTCTTTTGAATATAGATGTGCTCAAGTTTTCTAATTATAGCCATATCAAAGTAAAATATTAGTCTACGTAACCTTATGCATTTAATTATTTGTATAACTATTGCCAATTGGATTTGTAGATTATAAAAACTTTGCATAATCGTTGTTTTCTAAATGAAAAAATGGCATGACTATTTAGAAAGAAGATTTATGAATAAAAAAATGAATCTATTTTTTCTAGATTGAAAAATTAGACTAGCATTGAGAACAAATTCATTCTTCTTAGATTTTAGAAGGTATAATAAATAATGTCTTTCGAATTTATCCATCTTCAAATATAAGGATGTAAAATAAACAAAATATTAAAACATACAAGGACATCATTCCTTAAAATCCAACTATAGATGTCATCCATGTAACTTTTCTCAAATTTTTGGAACCATCCAAAGGAGTTTTATATTTTTACTAGTACTAAGACAAATTGTAAGCACAACTAGGAGAAATCCATGAACAACATTCAAATATGGAAAGATATTCAACATCATCCAATGCACCCAATGCATTCTTTTTTATATTTGAAAGAGTATGTTTTGAGGAACATATTTGCTTTTGAGTGATCCTACCTTATATGTTGCAAATCACCAAACAACCGCAAGCATTAGACCAATCTAGAGGAAGACCAAAAGTCGTTTCTTATTTTGTTTTTAGATCAACACCTAAACTCGTTCAATTAATTGCATAATCTAAATGATTAGATCTTGAGTTCATTTGGAGGGGATGACACCCAATTAACTCCTAAAGTTCTATGGGAATATAAGACCCAAATTGCTTCAAAATACTCGTATCCAAAGCAAGGTCAAAATTTTCATTTTTATTTTATTTTTTAATAAATTCAACTATAGGATCTTTTTTTTAATTTGCTCAACTATATCCTCCTAAAATTTTAGAGTAAAAATCTTTACCGATTGCAAGATCAATGTATCTAAAATACTTATTTCAAGCCCTTAATTTACAAAGGTGAAGTTTTGTCTTTCAAGAATTTTAGGAAAAACTTGTGTCTCCCAAAATGTATATTGAAAATGTATGAACAAAAATGTAATCCAAATTGCTAATAACCAATTCTTGCTCCGGGGATATTTGAGTAACACTCAATTTAACGAATAATAGTAAGGCTAAAGGCTCGCTAGTATCTAGGATTTCAAATCAAAACCTCGGCTAGTTTGAATTAGTTCCTGTTTTTTTTTGGCAGTTGAGGGAGTTTCTAAGAAGATTATTGACTATTTGACTCTTGGAGCATTAGCCGCCTCGTTATCCACACTAGAGGTCTCGACAGAGATGAATAGGGGTATGTCAATACCACCAATGTGGTTGACTCACCACTGGGCTTTTTTGGAAACGAGAATGCGTCGGCAGGTCCTGGAGTGCTCGTCAAGGGCACACGCGTATTCCTACGGGGTGATTATCACGACTAGCCCCTCCGCAAAGCTGTTATTAACACATTATAAAGTTGATGATTTCCACCAAGAATTTGATTGCCAGGCTATGCTAATTCCATACGAATTAGTACCGAAAAGCATGTACCTATAACTCCAGCAATGGCACCAAAAATCTGTCCATTACAGTTACGTCCGGAGGGTTGCTCGCACGTGAGTAGCGTTCGAGCCTACGTATCTTCCGGACCCGCCTTTCGTTGGGGGAAGTTACCTTACTCCTATGCGTACGATTGTACTTGCGACGAAACGCGGATGGTACCCATGCTATGGTTCCTTGCGGTCTGATCCCACATAAGGTTAGGGAGTCTATCCGAGCGATTGTTTTCAACCATCGTCTTCTCAAATGCGCCTTCATAGGCGCACAACACTAAGTAAACCAAGCCAACTAACATTACACACTAATGGTGGATAATCATATTTTTTAGAACTTTAATAAGAAATTAAGAATCGTCAATTCCAATGGTATAAAAATTCTAGCAAATAAAACATACCCTACGTTCTTGTTTTTACTTGAAAATTTTAAAAATTGAATTCAAAAAATGACTTATATATTATTTTGGCTTCCCAAGTGTGCAAAGCCAATTGTTCTCCATAATCTCAAAGGCACTTGTTTAATCCTATTGGGTTTAATCCTAAAACAATAGTTTAAAGTGAATCTTTGACAAAAAATGGAATTAGGATTCTCTTGGAATGTTTCAACCTACTGGACTTACTTCAATAGTGAATAAGGCTTGCCAAGGACTGCTTTTAGGTTGTGAATTCAAAGCATTATTCATTGATCAATTTTAATTTATATGCCATAATCACACAAACCTTGAACAAGGAATAAGCCTCATGCCTTGCTTGAAGGAGATATTTGATTCTCCCTTGGACTCCCCACTAGGCCATCAAATGTTGTTTAAACCCTAATGCCCCAAGGTCTTTCTTTTCATCAATAACCTCTTAAACTTGTCATTTCTATGTCAAAGAGAAATAAGCTTTACAAATTGTTTTTTACAACTAGAAGAACCCCATGTTCTTTTGGGTATTTTAATTCTATGTGGGGATGTTATGTGGGTGTCTGCAAATGTCTACATAGATGTCCAAAAAATTGCGTCAAGATTAACATGCAGAAAACTTCAAAAAACAATTTGGGGCATTAGATATATTTGATGAGACATCCATGAAAACATAGGTCGATGGGGTATTAGAAATGTGACATGTGGCTACCTTCTTAATGTCATGTGAGCACCACATGGGTGTGGGAAGCCATGTAGGAATTCTTTCAGCTAATATGGCAATAGAAAAAGCAATGTGTTATCCAATGAAAATGATGTGGCATGCCTAGTCAACATAGTTTTTTGCTATCTAAGAATTTGAATATTGTTTTGGGGTCATCAATTCAAACATCCAAAAGGTATTTCCAAGGGATATCCCAGAAGATCTCTATCTTCTAATCTTATTGATGGAAATTAACACTTCATATATGGCAAGTCAATCTTGGCAATGAAAAATTCCCCCGAAAAAAATTGAAGAATACGTGAGGCCAATAGTTGCAACCATTAATTTGCTATTGATACTTAATGTTGACTTGAATGCTAGTGATTTCACCCTTAGAGCACATGCAAGCCCCTTTGACTTGGTTTTGAGAGACTCATTGACAAATAGTGTTTTAGTTGCCTATCTTTATTGTGTTTGAGGCATTCTTAACAAGACTTGAGTGAGTTGTAGTTTCCAACACAAATGACAATAGACAAGCGATTATTCTTGCCCAACGTTTGGGAAACTAGGCCAATCCACAAATTTGTACGCAAACCACTTTCAAGTCCAGTTGGTGAAGCATGACAACATGTATTACTATAGTGTGAGTAGGTTCGTGGATTCCAACCAACCTACACTCACATACAATCATGAATACATGAGAATTTTCTCCATTTTAAATTTCATTTTTTCTAATGAAATGCAATGTCAGTACTTCATTGATGCTGCTGAAATAAAATTTGGTCTACTTTTACGTTCATGCACCTAAAGGACCGCCCAAGAAGCCCACTGACATTGATTGAGACCATTGATCTTTTGTAAGCAGTTTTGAGGAGGTTCGCATGGTGGAGGCTTTCTTTTGTCCATTTTTTTTTTCCCAACTCACGCAACGATCTTCACTGACTCCGGTGATAACTGATAAGAATATTTGGGCCCAACTGAACTCTGAATATCATCAATCGAATTCAGCTCTTGTGACTGCACCAAAGAATCGACTGTGGGAATTATAATCGACACAACTGTGACGTGCTGGGAGAAAATTCAAAGGAGCTAGCATTCCAGAAACTCATTGAATGAATTGCCTCTTAATGATGACCTCTTTGTAATGAAATTGCAGAATTTCCTGCACAATTCTCACACCGTTTTTCAATATAGCACACTTGTCATTGAACAATCAAACTGCGTCATGAATACTCAGCTATGGAGACCCAAGCAGGGTGCACACATTCCATGCGAAACATCTTATGATTTGATGTGATCTGAAGTTCCTAGATCATTCCCTCGACGTGCATTCAATTGCGGGATGTAAACTAGCGCCGGAGCACGATCTTACCTACTTCTGACTTGAGATCGAGCGACCAATTTCAGACGGTGACCCCACAGACCGACACTCAAATACCTCCACATGTACAAACGTTTCTGGGATGCAAGCCATCCAGCAACTCCAATACTTGATACACGCACTTCACCCGCACACAAGCTCTGGAAGCCTGAAATTCATTTCGATGTTCAGTAGAAACGATAATACGAACTGATCAATATTGACTGCAATCAAGTGTGAATAACGTTGCTTGGGATTCCGCTCTGGTGCTCGCACTCAACAACGGACTGGATTATAATGCCATGATTCAACTGCAAAGAAATGACCAGCGTTTAGACAATGCAATTGATGTGAGGTGGGGGTGCAAGTGGTCACTGGCATTCCGGAAACTCTTTGAATGATTTGTTTGTTTCAATTCCTCGTGCTGGCTGCGGATTTCAATTGGAAATCACAATGCCCAGCTGAACAGCAGTTAATCAATGGGGTTGCAACCAATGCAACACATGAATGGACCTAGATAGCTAACTATGAAGAGTATCAAATGATCCGATTTGAACCTTTCTACACTTGTCACGAGTTATACACTGATATACATGATCCGGACCAAAAATGAATTCACTCAAAATGCTAGCCCGTCGATCGGGACCTCGCTCATTGATTGGCAGCGGCCCGGAGCACCAGCACCTCCAGCGTCAGTCCCGGTCCGAAGCCGATGAAGAAGCCGAAGTCGCTGCCCTCCCCGAGCGTGGAAGAACCCATCTTCAACGATCTCTGCCGAATCTGGTCCAACACGAACAACACCGACGAGCTCGACATGTTGCCGTACTCCAGCAGCACGTCGCGGCTGCCCTGCATCTTGTCCTTGGACAGCTGCAGCTTGGCCTCCACCTGGTCCAGAATAGCGGGGCCTCCGGGGTGCACGGCCCAGAACATCTCGTTCCACGCAGGGGAGCCCACGCACTTGCGCGCCTCCGTGAGAAACTTCTCGATGTTCTTGGAGATCAGCCCGGGCACGTCCTTCATCAAATGGAAGATGAGCCCTGCTTCCGTGAGATGGCCGTCGATGGCGCCGTCACTTTCGGGCAAGATGGTCTCCCCCGCCCAGTGGACCTCGAACAAAGCCTTCTCCACTTGCGGCTTGGGGTCCGACCCGACCACGTACACGCCCGCGCCATCCCCGAAGAGCGCCGAGCCCACCAGCCCGTCCAAGTGATTCTCGCTCGGGGCACGGTACGTCACGGCCGTCACCTCGCTGCACACGGCCAGCACGCGCGCGTTCTTGTTGTTCTCGGCCAAGTCCTTGGCCACGCGCAACACCGAGGCGCCGCCGAAGCAGCCGGTTTGGTACATCATGACGCGCTTCACGGTGGGCTTCAGGCCCAGCAGCTTGGCCAGCGCGTGGTCGGCGCCGGGCATGTTCACGCCGCTGGTGGTGGCGAACACGATGTGCGTGATGTCGGACTTGCGGCCACCCCACTCCTTGATGGCCTTCAGCGCGGCCTCGGCCGCGAGCTTCGGCACCTGCACCACCACGATGTCGTGGCGCGCGTTCAGCGAGGGCTCCATGTACGTGCATATGCCTGGGTTGGCCTTCAGCACCTCCTCCGTCAAGAACAGGTGTCGCTTGCGGATGCCCGACTTGTCGCCTGTGGAATGGGATCACACACAAACCACGTCAATTTCACTGAAGGCACCACCCCAAGAGCATCTTACTTCGAATTCATCCAGCTCTGAAAATCAATTTGGAGAGACTTGCATCAGAATTCAAATTATTTTCCTCCAATCCGATCGCCCACATTGAACTAGTCGATGGGATTCATCGGCAAGCAATTAGGTCAGGTGGGTCGGAATGAGTATTCCCACAACGGGGAAGGCAATATTTATTTAGATGCGGCTCTTGATGGTCACTTACAGATGCGCTTGAACTTGGCCTTGAGCGCCTCCTTCTCGCTGCAGTTGGTGATGTTGAAGAAGAAATCCGGGTACTCCGATTGCAGAAACTCCGTGGGAGGCACGGCAGTGCCGATGCCCAACACGCACGCGGGCCCGTCCGCACGAGGCTGTCCCCTGGGGAGCGCAGCGCTCACCGCAGTCTGGGAAGCCATTGCGACGAGTTCGCTAAGTCGACGGACCGAAAGGTGGGAAGTGCGTGCGCTTCGCGTTCCAAGTCTGCCGTCTAAAAGTCGACTTCTCTGTGATTCAATAGATCCGATCCGAATGAGAGCTCAGTAACTCGCTTGGAATCGAATCCAGGGCCTCTGTCTGTGACTAAAGTGTACTAGAGAATTCTTGGATTGTGATGTCCAGTAAGTAAGTTGCTGGAGTGCTGGGGATTGATGTTTGCTGTTGTTTCAGGCTCTTTATAGTGCGTGTGGAGAGCAACGCGGAGTGCAAGTAGTCTGCGGCGTCACGTGTTGCGTAGTACTGTAGCGTGGAATTAGTGCTGGGAAGTCTGGGTCACGAGTTCTGCGGGGAAAAGGGCAGGAAATGGCCCACCAGGGGAGAACGGGTAAACGAGGTTAGTCTGGTCAGCGTGCGGCCAATTCCTTATCACGGAGTAGAGCATTAGAATGTCAACTCCGTGGCTTTCCTCGTTGAATGTCCCTTTGACATCCCATGTTTTAAATTTCTCATCAGTTCTCGGTTTCTGTCTTCAACGTGTGATGAGGCGTCTTTACAACCGGGTTTTTTTTTTTCTTCTTCTTTGTGATTTGACGGGAATTTGCACCAAAGTAATGAGCCTTGCACCATGCCTCTGGAACACACACTTAGTATTGAAAGGGCCAAAAAATCGCCAAAATAATCCAAGGAAAAGGAAAATCTTGGATGAAATCTCCAAATTGTGGTTGACAACAAAACTATTGATGTTTGATATGTGCTAATGTGATATTTTCTATCGAATATGTGGATGAATGTGGAAATTTGGAGCACTAGTATAACACTTGATATCACCACTTTGACACTTTGAAAAAACTACAACTTATGATTTTATTGGCTCCATCCCATGGGAATGACACGTTTACCCTTTCATTTCAAGTCTCCAACTTCCTAAGGTAGAACTAAACTACCTAATCCTACACCCTCTATTTTTGTGAAATAGGTGTGTATTGAAGTGTCACCAATATGACCTCAAACTTATGGCTTTGAATGGCTCTTAATTTACAAATGGCGCTTCAAGGTTGTAAAATAAGAAGATTTTTAGTGAATGATTATGGGTCATTGTCATGGCACTTCAACGTACACCATTTGAATATTTTCATGTTTCTTCCAATCTTGACTTTGAATATTTGTAGAAAATACAAAAATCTTCCAACTTCCAACTTCTTACAAAGAATTCCATTCTCTCTAAGAAGATGGAACACCGCATTACTTTTATCTCACTTGAGTAGCTCCTAATGGGGACAAGAGCCTTATTGTTTTATCGTCCTTATTTGATAACTTGTTTTATTGTCAAATTTCCTAGGATGGTATTGTTGATTCCTTGATTTTGAACAAATGTTGAGGCCCAAGAGTGGTTGATGAATGACTTTCAAGATTTGGTTTACAAATTGGATCATTTTGGGCACAATATCGTGGTTAAAGGTCTCATCCTTTCATAGTCAATGGATAAATTGTATCTTCATTGAGTTAACTATTTGCTTTAGTCAAATAAACAATTGATATTATTTTTACTTACCTTAGTAGCGCCCATTGTTTGTCACTAAGAAGATAGAAAAACATATAAAAAATTCTTAGAACATAATAACTAAATTTAACCCCTATAGTCCCATTGTCCCCGCACGGGACAATGTGAATTTTGGGCAAGCATCTATTATCTCAATTTTTACTGAATTTTTTTCAAATTTTGTCATAATTTAGAAAAATTTATGAGATTTCTGAAATTATAATTTTTTATTTTAATTGGTACTAGATACCAAAGGTTTAGGGACAATAACCTAAAAGCATTGGAGACTTGGCAAAATAAAATTCACAAAAAATTGAAATAAAAATTTTAATATTTCTTTTCTTGTAGATTTTATTTCTTCCTAAATAGAGAACTTTGATTCATTCTATTTGGATTAGTGATGTGAAAGTTATAGACCTGCTTATTTTGCGGGCAATCATAGCTACTTCTTGAAAGAGATTTTTTTCTTTCACTTTGAATGGTAATATCCTTAAATCTATATTGTCAAAAATCACAGAAAGTTTATCATGTGGTCCAAGATAAGTGTGGAACAAGATCCATTAGTTACAATCTAAAAAATATTTCTTATAATTATTTTGTAGGTAAAGGTAGTAGAAGTGGTCATTTTGAGTGATTTTGACTCCAAAAAATGGCCTTGGGACTTTAGGGGTTAAATGAAAATAAAACTATCATGTGTACACAAGATACTAGGTGCATGGCTATGTCGTTTTTTCATCATTTTTAGATTTTTTACTCAAGATTTTACTTGAATTCACTAATATTTATCTCTTCAACTTATGGTGGACTTGGAAAAAAAATTCAAAGTTGCTATGCTATATGATTTTCATAACCTTTTTGAAATTTTATGTAAGAATACAGATGTTGAAAGTGGATTTTAGAAGTGATATATACGGTTAAGTTTGCATTTTTAAAATATAGATCTATGAATAATCAACTTAAATGATCTCAACTTGAAAAATTCATTACAACTACAATTTTTATTCTTCCCCCATGATTTTGGGGTTACTTGGCTAAATCTATAAGATTATTCAAATAACACATATTGCAAAGGAGAAAACTAGACCTTTTAGGTTTAATTTCATATTTTAAATAAGATATAAAACACATCCATATAAATAATAACTATCAACTTCATTATAAGAGAGGTAGCTTTGGGCTACAATGTTCACACCACCTTCTTGGAGGATTGGCTTATTGGATGGGATTTGGACTTGAACAAAATCAATGCCACTCATGTGTAGCTTCCTACATTTAGGAGTTAATGCATCTTTCAACTATATTTGAAATTCTCATATCTTCTTCAATAATTAGTAGAAATTTTTCATTCAAATTTAAGAATTTCATCTTTGTAGCAATGAACAACAATCACTTTTATGGTAATAACTTCCATCATTTATTTAAGATTTTGTGATTAGTATTTTTCAATAATTGAAGGCATACAAGGGTGAAAGCTTGAAACACTTGCTCATTTTGCAGCATTTGACCATAATGTAAAAAATACTATAAATTAATACATAATTCTCAAAATTTCAAGCCTAAGAAAAATAATCTCCAAAAGTTATGTACAAAACAAGTTAATGGGAAATTTCATCCAAAAAGATGCTTTGATGTTGAAATTGTTAGAAAATATTGAAAAACTTTCCAAAAAATAGAACAAAAATAGGCCATTTCTAAAAACTTTGTGCAAATGAGATTCAACTATTGGATTTATGGATACATGTTTGAATGTCTAGAAATGCATTTGCAAGAGAGCCTTCCTTGCACCTATATGAAGGACAAAGAAATTACTTTTTGTGTAAATCCCTTGACAAATGGATGAAATCCTAATAGAAGAACCTTCATTCTAAATTTCTAAGTGAGATTCATTGTTTTGAATACTCCACTTTACTAAAAAACATCAATGCCACTAAATTCTACTTAATAAAATAAGATAATGATATTTTAATAGAAAATGATTTTTTTTATTTAAAAAATATATAGAATGCATTTGAAATTCTATAATACTCTTTCACTACTAATTTCAAATACATTGACTCCACGTCCCAAAAGTTATGTTTGCTTTTGAGTTGATTGCACAAAAAATACATAAAATAGTACTTCCTTTGGTCTAAAATAATCTTCTTTTTTACTTTAATTTTGTATTCCAAAATAATCTTCATATTGCACTTTATAATGTTGTGAATTGGTCAAATAAGGCTTTCAATTGCTATTTGGGACCAACAAAACAACTCCAAGTAGTAATTTCCCCTACATCCATGCATTCATTAATAAAAAAACAAATGAAGTGATTGAACAAATCAATCAACATTATTTAAAAAAAAAATTTGCCTCTCTTTAAGTGAGCCTTATTGAAGAAGAGGAAGCTCTAGGAGGTGGAACAAAGGTCCCCACATGGTCTATGCCCTTACTATCTACCCACAAAATAACAACTTCACACTCAAGAAATGTGAGTGATCAAGTGCTTATTGGTACTCCTTGAAAATGTTTCAAAAATTCCACTTTTCAATACTCCTAAACTATACTTTGAAAAGGACTTCAAAATTCAAAGTTTCTTGAGTTGTAGGAATGCATCAAACCCAACTCACTATATAAAAAAGGATTTTTAAATGTTATTTCTAGTGTTAATCTGGAACATTGGACTTCAAATTCAAAGTTTCTTGAGTTGTAGGAATGCATCAAACCCAACTCACTACATAAAAAGGATTTTAAATGTTATTTCTAGTATTAATTTGGAGCATTTTGTCAATAGGAAATCATTTGGGGATGGAGGATGTACAAGAATTTTTAGCTTTCACCCCAAATGGAATTTGTATGATGTCCATTTAAAAAAAATATCTTTATATAATTGTAGAAATTGAAAATGAACTTGAAATAATATAATTAATTTTGAAAAATAGAGATAAGATCAACAAACTCCTTGGAATCATCAATATATTTCTTGAGCTCATATGCAAAAATTTGTAAAAAAATATATTCAAATTTAGTATATATTATGCTTCCAAGTTGTTGCCTTCAATGGCTATAAGAATGGCAATTTCTATGATCTTGGAAAAAACAAAAATGAAATTAAAAAATAGATTGAAGGAACTATTTTACTATAGTGTGACTTGGCCATTGTCTTTAAAACAATAAAATGTGTTTTAATTGTATTATTAATGGTTCAAGGTAGTGATGGGCAATTTCGTTAAAATGGTAAATTTCGCTACTTTGGCAATTTTTAGAATTTGGAGCGGGTGGTTTGAAGTGTACAAACGTCTTAGATGTTTGAAATTTATACCTTTCCTAGATGTGTTAAATCTACACCCTACATGTTGATACGTTTTCAAATTGAGATTGTCATATTCTAATCTAAACCTTATTTCTAAACTTCAAATGGTCATATTCTTGTTTTCCAATCTAAAATTTATTTTTAAATTTTGATTAGTCATTTACCTATGCTATAAAATGCATGAGAGGACATTTTGGATGATTTTAGAGACCTCTAGGATAATTTTTTTTTGTCATTCAAATTAATTTGAAGAGTTGTTTGAATCCAATTTCAATGAAAGATGTTCAATGTCATTTCCTTGTAATCTTTTTTACATTCCTACACAAGAAAATGGCAAATTCATGGATCTCCATGTAGTGGCAAATTTTTGCATTTTGTGCTCTATTCTTTAGTTTTGAATTTAAGCCATAAAGATATTCTTTTTAGATTTGAATTTAAGCTATAAAAATGATATTTTCTGAATTTGAGACCAACTAAGGAAACAAAGCTTATCAAGTCTAATTTCTATTGGAATATAGAATATTTTAAAAAATTCCTAAATTTGTTACCATGGAATTAGGGCTAATACCATGGAGTGCTAATTTCCTAATTTTAGAATGGCACTATAGAAACAAAATTGCACCACCGTGGTATTCTATTTCAAAAAGTAGACCTTTGGAGGCATTTTGAGATTCTATAAACATCCTCCTCTATTTGATAATTATGAATATTTTTTCACTTCTTATTCAAAATCCCACAGCCATTTCTAATTTTCACAAAAAGCTTTGACTTCTTACAAGTAACTTAAAAAACACATGGAATGGAACCCATCTCCGAAAGCAAGATGAATGCAAAAAATCGGTCACACAGGCCAATCCTTTCAGAACGGAAGGGTTCAATCGAACATGGAAACCATACACATCTACAGTTGGAGTCATTCCCAGTCTATGTGTCTGAAAATGATATCCCATCGCTAAGAAGGTTCACGGAACATGCAACCCACCTACACCCAAATTTCGACACATTTAGTGGATGCCTGGGCCCAGCCACTGCCGACAGGGCCAACCAGCACGCGGCCTTTCGGTGCAAACTTCAACGAGAATCCCCGACCCACTCTGAATTGCCCTCTTTTCCATGCACTTTTTCAACAGTCTTCCCCAAATAATTGAAACTGACCCGCGCTGTCAGAAAAAAATCACAACTTTAATAGCACAAGTCCCTCTACAGTTGCACACATGCCCAGTTGCCCAGTCAAGAGACCCAACGCAACGAACACGTTTCTTCAATTGACCACGAGATGCCAATCCAGCTCGTCCACCTACAAATACTGACCTTCGTGATCCCAGTTCCTCATTTCAGACCTCTCTCAATTGATAGCAGTGCAGCAACTTCAATTCGAGCCTGCAGTCCATATATTTTCATATCTGCAAGGTTCCACACTTGCTCAGAATACAAAAGGTGCAAGTTCCACAATCAGCTGTGCGATCGATAATATACACCAATTCCATTCGTCCAAGTCGAATCTCTTGGACTTACCATTGGTGAAAATTGCAGGGAGGTTCGATCAAAGTGGACGCCTGAAGGAGTACTTGAACTAGGAACTGGCTTGCAATTATTTGAGTGAAGCGCTCAATTCGGGGGGCAAATACGATATTCGACTTCATGGCGTCGTCCCAGAGCCACATGAATGCGGGATGCGAGTCCGCCTTGAAGAAACCGACGACATGCCCCAGCTTCTGCAACGAGGCTTCCGAAGCCGAGGTTTCCCGAGCCGACCCGCTGAACTGGGCCAAGACGGCCGCCAAGTTGCAAGGGAATCATCTGGACGAGATCAAGCAGATGGTGGCCACGTACTTCGACTCCACCGAAGTGGCGATTGAGGGCGTCCATCTCACGGTGGGACAGGTCACGGCCATCGCACGCCGGCCCGACGTGGCGGTGGTGCTGGACGCGGCCAACGCCAAGGCCAGAGTGGACGAGTCCTCCAACTGGGTGCTCACGAAGATCATGAACGGCGGGGACATCTACGGAGTGACCACGGGATTCGGCGCCACCTCGCACCGCCGCACGCAGCAAGGCGTGGAGCTGCAGCGCGAGCTCATCCGCTTCCTGAACGCCGGCGTGGTGGTGAAGGGGCACTCGCTGCCCGCGGAGACCACGCGCGCGGCCATGTTGGTGCGCACCAACACCTTGATGCAGGGCTACTCCGGGATCCGTTGGGAGATTTTGGAGGCCATGGAGAAGCTGCTGAACGCGCACGTCACGCCCAAGCTGCCGTTGCGTGGGACGGTCACCGCCTCCGGGGATTTGGTGCCCTTGTCCTACATTGCGGGGCTGCTCACGGGCCGACCCAACTCGCGAGCTTGCGCTCCAGATGGCCGGGAGGTTTCGGCGCTGGAGGGGCTGCGGATGGCGGGCGTGGAGAAGCCGTTCGAGCTGCAGCCCAAAGAGGGCCTGGCGCTCGTGAACGGGACCGCCGTGGGGTCGGCGTTGGCCTCCACGGTGTGCTTCGACGCCAACGTGTTGGCGTTGCTTGCGGAAGTGTTGTCCGCCTTGTTCTGTGAAGTGATGCAAGGGAAGCCGGAATTCGCCGACCCCTTGACGCACAAGCTGAAGCATCACCCGGGCCAGATGGAAGCTGCAGCGGTGATGGAGTGGCTCTTGGACGGCAGCGACTTCATGAAAGCCGCGGCCAAGCTCAACGAGACCGATCCCTTGAAGAAGCCGAAGCAGGATCGGTACGCGCTGCGCACTTCCCCTCAATGGTTGGGTCCCCAAATCGAGGTGATCCGCACCGCCACGCACGCCATCGAGCGCGAGATCAACTCCGTGAACGACAACCCCATCATCGACGCCGCGCGCGGGATCGCGCTGCACGGGGGCAACTTCCAGGGCACACCCATCGGCGTGTCCATGGACAACATGCGCCTGGCGCTGGCGGCCATCGGCAAGCTCATGTTTGCGCAGTTCTCGGAGCTGGTGAACGACTACTACAACAACGGCCTGCCGTCCAACTTGAGCGGGGGACCCAACCCCAGCCTGGACTACGGCATGAAGGGCGCCGAGATCGCCATGGCGTCGTACCTGTCCGAGATCAACTACCTGGCCAACCCCGTCACCACGCACGTCCAGAGCGCGGAGCAGCACAACCAGGACGTGAACTCGCTCGGCTTGGTGTCCGCGCGCAAGACGGAGGAGGCCGTGGAGATTCTCAAGCTCATGAGCTCCACCTTCCTGGTGGGGCTGTGCCAAGCCATCGACCTCCGCCATGTGGAGGAGACCATGCAGTCCGCCGTGAAGCAGGTGGTGTTGCAGGCGGCCAAGAAGACGCTGTTCATGGGCCAGGACGGCGCCCTCCTGCCGTCGCGCTTCTGCGAGAAGGACCTGCTGCTGGTGGTGGAGCGGCAGCCGGTGTTCTCGTACATCGACGACGCGTCGTCCGACACGTACCCGTTGATGGAGAAGCTGCGAGGCGTGCTGGTGAGCCACGCCCTCAAGGACGCCTCCCGCTCCGTGTTCGAGCAGATCCCGGTGTTCGAGGCCCAAGTGCAAGAGCGGCTGCGCGTGGTGGTGCCGTTGGTGCGGGAAGCTTATGACAGCAAGGGCCTTTCGGCGGTGCCCAACCGGATCGAGTCTTGCAGGACGTACCCGCTGTACCAATTCGTGAGGTCGGAGCTCGGGACGCAATTGCTTTCGGGCTTGCGAAGTGTGTCTCCCGGGACTGAAATTCAGAAAGTGTTCGAGGCGATGTCGGAGGGGAAGCTGATTCGACCTCTGCTGCAGTGCGTGCAAGGCTGGACTGGCGCTCCTGGCCCATTCCCCTTGTAATTTCCTGTAGCTCATACAGTACCAGGGATGCTCTCGTTCCGTTAGCCAGTGTACATTCACACATAAGTAGAGATTTAGATATCACTGCTACGTACAGTAGTCGGAGTAGTCATCGGCACACAATTTTCGAGTCACAGGTTGTGACTCTCGTGTACATTTGATGAGCACTGGGTTCCACATTGGGCCGTGCTTGAGCCATTTTATGACATTCTTTGGACGCCGTGCAATGGGCGTCGACATTTTCAATTCAGGACCTGTGTACATGGAGCTAGTTTGTCAATATGCTTGTCATTGGAATTTTCATAGTGTATTGTGTCCGATGGAAGTAGTTCTCAGGAGTTGGTGTTTAGACCAGTTTCGTCGTACGAAGATTCCCTTCCTTATTGGAACCCGAGTAAAGTTGCATCTTCGAATGGACCGACAGAAGTGGGAAGAGCCAGGGAGAAAGTAAAGGAGTATCCTGGTCTGATGCGCTTGGAAATGGAAATGAATCGACATCCATCTGCTGTCCAGCTCACATGCTCACGTTTTCATTTCCAATTCGGAATGTTAACGGTCATCGTGAAAGAGAGGAATCCACTTAACCATTTCGTGCACAATTGCGCAATTGATCAGGTGTTGATGACGCTAAGTCGTATACCAGCGAAGGCAAGTACTTGCAGCTAGCGGTGCCATAAATAATCACGCTGTCTTGCAATTCAATGCTTCGTTCCCCTGACATTGCGTCCCAGATTTGATGACCTGCGGTCATTGAATTCATTCAGTACTGCAATATCGAATTGTCGAGCACCGGCTGGAGATTCAGCGACCTAAATTCAGTGCACTGATCACAGTTTTCAGCTTCAATATGAATCTAATTCCATCACAGCTATTGCACTCCAGTGCGTAGACTATAGATCAATGTTTGCATCACTACTAAGTTACCCATGGTCTGTCTGTCAAGGTTGTTTTAGCTCAGACATCGCGATGGAGGGTTCCAAGCAGAAGGTGCTGGCTATGACGGGCTTGTGCTGGTATGGCTTCCGACGTGAGCGCGTGGCATCATCGTGGCAGCCCCGACTTCAATGCATCGAGGCCACTTACATGGCGGTCGGGATCCCAAAGCACATATGCATCAACTTTGAAACCGTGAAACAGTTCCATGCCACTCACTCTTCACAATGTAAGTTCAGATAAATGTGTTTGGATTCCACGACTGCCATAGTGTCCAGGAAAGACAGTTGCACGTATCCTTGCATGTGCAACTGGAGTCTACTGTTATATTTGAATTAATCTGGTCCAGGCTCAGTGTAATCTGAAAAGCCTTCAGACCACGGAATGTGTCGAAATTTGGTGGCAGCTGGGCTGCATGTTCTGTGAACCTTCTCGGCTATGGGACACAGTTTTCAGCCATTTGTGGGAATTACTGCAACTTACTGCAGATCTATATGGTCTCCATATCAGACTGAACCCTTCCGTTATGAAAGGACGAGCCGGGGACCAATTTTCTGCATTCATTTATCTTTCGGAGATGTGTTACATTGCATGTGTTTCTCAAGTTTCTTGTAAGAATTCAGAGCTTTTCGTAAAAATTCGAAATTGCTGTGGATATTTGAATAAAAGGTGAGAAAAATTCATATCAAATATGTTTTAAAAATGTGAAAATTTCTCCACATGTGTATACGTTATAGATTGAAACACCATGTTGCAGTTTTCTTTCTGTAGTGCCATTCTCAAAAATTAGGAAAATCAGCAATAGGTCCAAAGTTCACAAATACAGAAATTAAATATACAAATTTAGGAACTTTTCGAAAAAAAAATTGTATACCAATAGAAACTAGACTTGATAAGCTTTGTTTCCTTCATTGGTCTCAAGTTTAGAAAAGATCATTTTTATGGCTTAAATTCAAATCTCGGGGGGTGCACTTAATTCTACTACGTACAACAAACCACATGCAAACAAGTTGTTTTCTAATAAACTATAATTTTAACTTCAAATTTTGAGCATTGTTTACTAATGACTATAGGATTCTACTCCCCAAATTTTAAACTCAAATAAAATATGGAATGATTTCTAGAAGAGGTTAAAAATGCACTAAAATGGCATGTTTTTTTAACTCAAATATATATCTAGAGAACACATATTTAGCATCAATATTCAACTCAAAATGAGTTTTCAATAGAGAGTTCATCTTAGGATTTTTTTTTCTTTTTTTAAACAATTTTTTCTTATATAATATAGAGGTGTGAAAGTGTTTTTTTTAGTTCTATAGTGTATTTTTTTACTTCAAAAATTTGTAACAAACTATTATTAAGAAATAAAAATATCAATAATTCAAAATATAAACTTTCAAAGTGGAAAAATCTATTCAAATTTTTTTCATTTTATTTTATTTAAAATTCAAAAAATATATAGGGGTCCAAAGTTTTGTTCGCACATGGTTTTTAATGGACGCACTAAGTCCCCCCAGATTCAAATCTAGAAAAAAAATCATTTTTATAGGTTAAATTCAAAACTAAAGAAAAGAGCACAAATTTCCAAAATACACTACACAAACATCTATGGATTTGCCATTTTGTTGTGTAGGAAAGTCAAAAATATCAGAATGAGAGGATATTACATATCTTTTATTGAAATTAGATTCAAACAATTCTCCAAATTAATGTGGCTGCAAAAAAAATTATCCTCGAGGTCTCTCTAAAATAACCCAAAACATCCTCTTATGCATTTTATAGCTAATACATCTAGATTTTCAAAAAAGTTCATACTTAATGTTTTGTTTAGATTTGACAAGTCTACATACTACACTTCAAAAGTCCCATATTCCTATTAAAAATTGAAAGTTCTTAAACCAACTACATGAAAGTCTTCACAATCAAGTTGTTAAGTATTTTGAGCAATTTTTTTTAAAACATGCATACAACCATTTGTGTCCTAGAGCCTTTGTAATGCTAACATTTTCTGAAAACATTTATGTGACCAATTTATTGAGTCACTCATCCATACATCTACCCAAAATAAATGTTGGATTGATTTCATAAATGAAAAAAAAATTAGACTTCTATTTTGTTCTTGCAATTGATTAATGATGAATGAATTTAATAATCATAATTGCATTGTAGAAATTTTACATCACATCCACAAGTATTTCTCCTTGATGCATCTACACTTATTGTGTAGTAATATTATTTTTCAATTTGGAAATTGTCAATGCCACAATTGTGGCAACCTATCCATGTTCCAACCTTTATGCATATGAGAACTTGTTACAAGTTGAGATCTTCTCAGATATCAAAATTCAAAATAGATGGGAGGTGCAATATTGGTACCTTAAAGCAACAATATATTAAGAGTTTAAGTGTCTTGCGAATGATCATATGGTGAAATTTATGTTTAAACACATTAGCAAATCAATATAGTGAAAGATTTTGTAGGTG
The DNA here is from genome assembly GCA_950106755.1 of Climacium dendroides. Lineage (NCBI taxonomy): Eukaryota > Viridiplantae > Streptophyta > Bryopsida > Hypnales > Climaciaceae > Climacium > Climacium dendroides. The sequence goes on along the minus strand of OX467091.1, from coordinate 12,347,484 downwards.
GAATCTAAATTTTTTTACTCTTCATGACTTAAGAATATATTTTATAAATTTACAAAAGCAAGAAACTACAAGCTACTATAATGGATCATAGACTCCATAGGATACAACACATTTTGAACCTTGAAACAACATGAAAAAGTGGTAATGCATGAATAGAAGCATCTACAAATAGCCACTTTGATTTTCTATTGAAGTTCTACATACATGACATCGAGGTAATGTTTGGGGAGAACCATTGGTGTCTTTGGAAAAATAACTTGTTGGAGTGTGAAAATAGAGGATTCAAAACTGAATAAAAAATTGGTAGGACTAGAAACCAATCGGTTTGCAAAAATAAAAAGTAGATATGTAGTTGCTGTTCCCTAGAAATCTTGAAATCATCAAATTTCAACCACTTGCAATTCACAATCCAAGGCTAAATACCGGAACTACTAGAAGCCAGAGCGTTCTTGGACAAGACATGTATTGCTTTAGGGTTGGCCGTTGAGAGGCTTGGATTGCTCTCCTGCTCCTCCTTCGCTTGCTCTCGCTCTTACTCCAGCTCCGTCTCCTACTCAGCTTACTCGCACTCCGGCTCGCGCTTCAGCTCCGGCTCTTTGATACTACAACCCAAGCTCTCAGTTATCAGTCACACAACTTGGTCTGTTCTCAGAATGTCTTCAGGTGAACACATATGATTGGCAACTTTCACATCTCACGCTTTGAAACACATGTGATAGGAGACTCTTGAGTCGTGTGCCTACGACACACAGAAGTTCCAAGTGTGTCAGTTTTTGGTGATGCATCTTGTGTGTTAGAAATCTTGTGTTGTTACATTATGTTGTGTAGAGGATTTTAAAGAGGGAACCTTACATAGTGTCGGTTTTCTTCCTTCCAGTCCCACACTTCATCATATGGGTTGCAGTGATTTCGCTCCCAGGTTTGTCATTATGGGGTCTTGGATTTGCTTCTGGTTCCATCCGAGATTGTTCTATTTACAGCTCTTGAATGAAATTACTCTTCAGCGACGACTGCAAGTCAGATATCTCTGAACTCAGTTGAATGATTGCTCTTTGTGTATATTTTTTGAATCGGTGATATTTTCGTTGTAAGAGCACTAGCATTGGACAATGTCTGGGAAGATCCGAGGGGATCAGTGTGAGGCTATGAGCCATGAATGAATGCTATTTGCTATTGTACCAGTAATAATAGGAAACCCACAAACTTTTTTCAATTGTTTCCTTGAGATTGATATGGTACAAAAGAAGGAACAAGAAGAACGAAGGCTTTATTGTTCATCAATCTGCAGCACGTCGTCAAACACATGATTGACTACGTATACTTGCACTTTGAGAGAAGACTCATTCTGCATGTAATAATTTGAACTTCAGAACTTATTGCTTCTGTTGTATTGAGGTCTGTTGAAGATATGTGATTTGATATTTGAGCTTGTTTAGGATTTAGTTTGCTTTGTATTTTAGATGAACAATGATGAGTGTTTGTTTCTCGGTGATCTACCCCACCCACCCCACCCCTGGACTGATACTCAAATACCTTTCGAGGATGCTCGCCATTCAAAAATTCTTTCGTCTGAAAAACGCACTTCACTCGAACACAAGCTCTGCAAACCTAAAATCAATCCTGAGTTGAGTAGGAACGACAGCGTGAGCCGGTCAGAATTGTCTGCAGTGTTCGAACTGAAAATTCCGTTGCTTGGGATTCCGCTCTGGTGCTCGCACTCAGCAACGGACTGGATTATAATGCCATGATTCAACTGCAAAGCCATGACCAGCGTTTAGACAATGCAATTGATGTGAGGTGGGGGTGCAAGTGGTCACTGGCATTCCGGAAACTCTTTGAATGATTAGTTTGTTTCAATTCCTCGTGCTGGCTGCGGATTTCAATTGGAAATCACAATGCCCAGCTGAACAGCAGTTAATCAATGGGGTTGCAACCAATGCAACACACGAATGGACCTAGATAGCTAACTATGAAGAGTATCAAAATGATCCGATTTGAACCTTTCTACACTTGTCACGAGTACACTGATATACATGATCCGGACCAAAAATGAATTCACTCAAAATGCTAGCCCGTCGATCGGGACCTCGCTCATTGATTGGCAGCGGCCCGGAGCACCAGCACCTCCAGCGTCAGTCCCGGTCCGAAGCCGATGAAGAAGCCGAAGTCGCTGCCCTCCCCGAGCGTGGAAGAACCCATCTTCAACGATCTCTGCCGAATCTGGTCCAACACGAACAACACCGACGAGCTCGACATGTTGCCGTACTCCAGCAGCACGTCGCGGCTGCCCTGCATCTTGTCCTTGGACAGCTGCAGCTTGGCCTCCACCTGGTCCAGAATAGCGGGGCCTCCGGGGTGCACGGCCCAGAACATCTCGTTCCACGCAGGGGAGCCCACGCACTTGCGCGCCTCCGTGAGAAACTTCTCGATGTTCTTGGAGATCAGCCCGGGCACGTCCTTCATCAAATGGAAGATGAGCCCTGCTTCCGTGAGATGGCCGTCGATGGCGCCGTCACTTTCGGGCAAGATGGTCTCCCCCGCCCAGTGGACCTCGAACAAAGCCTTCTCCACTTGCGGCTTGGGGTCCGACCCGACCACGTACACGCCCGCGCCATCCCCGAAGAGCGCCGAGCCCACCAGCCCGTCCAAGTGATTCTCGCTCGGGGCACGGTACGTCACGGCCGTCACCTCGCTGCACACGGCCAGCACGCGCGCGTTCTTGTTGTTCTCGGCCAAATCCTTGGCCACGCGCAGCACCGAGGCGCCGCCGAAGCAGCCGGTTTGGTACATCATGACGCGCTTCACGGTGGGCTTCAGGCCCAGCAGCTTGGCCAGCGCGTGGTCGGCGCCGGGCATGTTCACGCCGCTGGTGGTGGCGAACACGATGTGCGTGATGTCGGACTTGCGGCCACCCCACTCCTTGATGGCCTTCAGCGCGGCCTCGGCCGCGAGCTTCGGCACCTGCACCACCACGATGTCGTGGCGCGCGTTCAGCGAGGGCTCCATGTACGTGCATATGCCTGGGTTGGCCTTCAGCACCTCCTCCGTCAAGAACAGGTGTCGCTTGCGGATGCCCGACTTGTCGCCTGTGGAATGGGATCACACACAAACCACGTCAATTTCACTGAAGGCACCACCTCACGAGCATCTTACTTCGAATTCATCCAACTCTCAAAATCAATTTGGAGAGACTTGCATCAGAATTCAAATTATTTTCCTCCAATCCGATCGCCCACATTGAACTAGTCGATGGGATTCATCGGCAAGCAATTAGGTCAGGTGGGTCGGAGGGAGTATTCCTGCAACGGGGAAGGCAATATTTATTTAGATGCGGCTCTGGATGGTCACTTACAGATGCGCTTGAACTTGGCCTTGAGCGCCTCCTTCTCGCTGCAGTTGGTGATGTTGAAGAAGAAATCCGGGTACTCCGATTGCAGAAACTCCGTGGGAGGCACGGCAGTGCCGATGCCCAACACGCACGCGGGCCCGTCCGCACGAGGCTGTCCCCTGGGGAGCGCAGCGCTCACCGCAGTCTGGGAAGCCATTGCGACGAGTTCGCTAAGTCGACGGACCGAAAGGTGGGAAGTGCGTGCGCTTCGCGTTCCAAGTCTCCCGTCTAAAAGTCGACTTCTCTGTGATTCAATAGATCCGATCCGAATGAGAGCTTAGTAACTCGCTTGGAATCGAATCCAGGGCCTCTGTCTGTGACTAAAGTGTACTAGAGAATTCTTGGATTGTGATGTCCAGTAAGTAAGTTGCTGGAGTGCTGCGGATTGATGTTTGCTGTTGTGAGGATTGGATGTGGGGTTTCAGGCTCTTTATAGTGCGTGTGGAGACCAACGCGGAGTGCGAGTAGTCACGTGTTGCGTAGCAGCGTGGAATTAGTGCTGGGAAGTCTGGGTCACGAGTTCTGTGGGGAAAAGGGCAAGAAATGGCCCACCAGGGGAGAACGGGTAAATGACGTTAGTCTGGTCAGCGTGCGGCCACTTCCTTATCACGGAGTAGAGCATTAGAGTGTCAACTCCGTGGCTTTCCTCGTTGAATGTCGCTTTGTTGTGGTTGACATCCCATGTTTCCAATTTCTCGTCAGTTCTCGGTTTCTCTCTTCAAAGTGAGGCGTCTTTACCACCGTTGTTTGTTTTCTTTTCTTTTGTATGCGATTGGATTGCCATTTGCACCAAAATAATGAGCCTGGCACCACGCCTCTTGCACCACGCCTCTGGAACACACATAATATTGAAAGGGCAAAAAAATTGCCAAGAAAATTCAAATGAAAAGGAAAGACTTGGATGAAATCTCCAAATTGTGGGTGAAAACAAATTTATTGATATTTGATATGTGCTAATGTGATATTTTCTATTCAATATGTGAATGAATGTTGAAATATAGAGCACCAGTATAACATTTGATATCACCACTTTGACACTTTGTAAAAAATGAAAAAAAACACTTGGCTTTTTTATTGGCTCCGTCCCATGGAAATGACTTGTTTACCCAACCATTTCAAGTCTCCAACTTCCTAAGATAAAACTGAGCCACCTAATCCTTACACCTTCTATTTTTGTGAAATAGGTGTGTATTGAAGTGTCACCAATATGACCTCAAACTTTTGGCTTTGAATGGCTCTTAATTTACAAATGACGCTTCAAGGTTGTAAAGTAATTAGATTTTTAGTGAATGGTTGTTGGTCATTGTCAAGGCTCTTTAACATACACCCATTGAGCACTTTCAAGTTTCTTCCAATCTTGACTTTGAATATTTGTAGAAAATACAAAAATCTTCCAACTTCCAACTTCCTACTTAGAACCCCATTATCTCCAAGAGGATGGAGCATCACATTATGTTTATTCCACTAGAGTAGCTTCTAATAGGGACAAGAGCTTTATTGTTTTATTGTCCTTATTTAATAACTTGTTCTATTGTCAAATTCCCTAAGATGGTGTCGTTGACTCCCTGATTTTGAATAAATGTTAAGGCCCAAGAATGGTTGATGAATGACTTTCAAGATTTGGTTTACAATTTGGATCATTTTGGGCACAACATTGTGGTTAAAGGTCTCATCTTTTCATAGTTAGTGGATAAATTGTAACTTCATTGAGTTCACTATTTGCTTCATTCAAACAAACAATTGATATTATTTTTACTTACCTTGGTAGCGGCCCTTGTTTCACTAATAAGAAGATACAAAAACATAAAAAAATTCTTAAAACATAATAACTAGATTTAACCCCTAAAGTCCCATTGTCCCTATACATGATACAATGGATTTTGGGCAAGCTCCTATGATCTCAATTTTTACTAAATTATTTTGAAAATTTCCCATAATTTAGAAAAACTTATGAACTTTTTGAAAATATTATTTTTATTTCAATTGGTACAAGGGAGTAAAAGTTATACTACAACAACCTAAAATTGAGGAAGACCTGGCCTACAAAAATCCACAAAAAATTGAAATAAAATTTTTGATATGTCCTTTTATATAAATTATATTTTTTTCTAAATGGAAAACTTTGATTCATTCTATTTGGCTTGGTGATGTGAAAGTTATTGCTACAATCCAAATGACACCTAATAGCCTCCAACAACTCACTAGGTTTTCATTTCCAACTCATTTGCCAAGTCCTAATCACCGGAAGTACTAACACACACTCCCATCGTGACACCGGGCATGTCACTTAATAACATGGGGTGGAACTTCCACCTTAATGTACAAGGACCCATGGTGGCACTACTCACCATGGTCCTAACCACCCTTGAGTGTCACCCCACTCCATATTAGCCCTTTTTGCATTTGCTACTCATTCACTAGAGGTAACCAGCGCTTACAACTCGGGACACATCCAACGAGGCCTAGCAAGGAGCGGGACTCCACCCAACCGATGCCACAAGACACACACAAATGTCCCATGGTGCTTTGAAGTGGTGGTGAAGTCACCAACAACAACCATGAGTCACCGGGACTCACCAAGGCTTCAAAAGGGAGTGAGGAGGGAGACCAACCCCTCCTATAGTACTCTCTGTGGTATTCGATAGAACCCCCCCGTCCTAGGTCGAAGGAAGTCCTTGGATAACCTTGGGTTGTGGAAGGCCACCCACCTCTAACCCAAATCGTCAAGTTACATCACCGTTTGGACTCCCGAACTTCCAACCGGTGTAACTTTATGCTCAGAGATCCAAATCCAACATGCAAGCCATTTTAGACATCTATACAACGAGTAGATGCCGATGGACTGCTCACTTGTCACATTTGGACAACTTCTCGCAATGTTATGGCCCTCTAAAGATTCGGATGCACCGGGGGAGGCGTCACGCCTTCACCATGGCTCTTCTTTTCGCCATAACTTTTGACTCATGTCATAGAACCTCTTAATGCTTGTCATTCTAGGTTTGTTGTGTTCAGAGCTTTTCAATGATATGCCACATGCTGTATTTTCTTGTGGGATTCATTGAGAACCCCTTACATCTAGCCCTCAAGGATTCCGGCGCCCCTAGGACCCAGTCAACTTTAAACGGCCATAACTTTTAGCTCACAACTCCAAATTGCGCATTCTTTGCGCCATTAAAAGAGTATTGTCAAGAGCTTTCTAAGCATGTATGACACTCTCATGTTCACTTCAAAAGCAGGGCACCATTGCGCCCTGCGCCCTGTTTGATCAGGAGTCTCTCCATTTTCCCCACCTAGTCTATTGCAAGGCTTGGGAAGTCACTCCCAAGGTCCCCCCTTGCACACTAAGGTTCATTGGGCACCCCAAGTAGATAGGGGCGTGACACTCACCCCCACCAAATAGGATCGATGCCCTCATCGACATTACTTCTTGTCGAAAGCATTGAGTCAAAAAGGGTAGCCATCCCCCTCAACACTTTCATTGCGTTCTAGGTAGCTAACCCCGCAATGACCCAAGTACTCATTTACTTAGTTTAAATGGATAAGTCTCCAAAGGTGGCACTAGATAAGCCCATGGTTTTGGCACCCTGGATGGCAAACATCCAAGGATCTAGACCTACACTAAAGGGACTTATCTACTTTGAGACTCCCCCGGTTTGCTTTTTTTGGCTTTGAGTTAGGCTCAACTAGCCTATCTTATTTACTTAACTAGGAAGAACTAATGGCTCATCAATTTCTACTTGGTTGCAACACCAAGACCCCTCTCAAACACTTAAGTTATCAAGTGATGAACTTTGCAAGCCTAGAGATAGTGCCAAGTCCTGCCCGACTTGTCCTTTGAGTACTCTCCCGAGGCATGGATGATCAATCCATGTGTAGACAATGGTTCACTCCCAAAGGGCACTTTTGTAAGCCCGTGCCACTATCTTGCTCCCGCCCGAGCAAGTCCTAAGCTTGAAAGTCAAAAAGGTTTAGTCCCTTGCAACTTTCAAGCCAAGGCCCCTATTTTGTAGCATTCTCAAAATTGATTTACGTATCATTCCATCCTCTTCTACTGAACCAAACATCAATGAGACTAGGACTCATCTCATAGTGCTAATGTCAATCAAGAGCTAACTCACATACAAAGAGTCATTTCCAACATTGCAACTTTATTTCAAGACAAGTACACAATAGACAAGCGCATAAATGCATTGTTTATACAAGTGTTGTGTTTCTCCCCCACTAACAAAGGTTGATGTCCTCATCAACTCCTACGCGGCTTTTTGTTGGATTGTCTACTTTGTTCAAATCAGTCCACCACCTCTGATGCATGAACCATATCTTTGGCATTCACCCAAGTTGCCTCCTTTTCATGATACCCCCACCATTTCACTAAGTATTCCTTGCCCCTCTTCTTAGTGTTTCTACTCTTGAGAATCCCTTCCACCTCATACTCAAGGTGTTCCCCAACTAATTCAAGGAGAGGCCACAACACTTGCTTGCGTTCCGGCCTCAAGGTATCTTCATGATATGGCTTCAACAATGAAACATGAAAAGTTGGGTGCACCTTGATTTCTTGTGGCAATTCTAACTTATAAACATCCTCAAACAACCGCTTGGCGATGACAAAGGGACCTGCATACTTGGCCATGAACTTAGGTGTTAGTCCTTCTAGCAATGTAAAGTTCTTCACATTCAACCACACCTTTTGTTCCACAGCGTACTCCACATGGCGTCTCCCTTTGTTCACTTGTTTGATGTATCTCTTTTGTGCTTTGTCTAAATGCAACTTGATCTTCTCAAACATAGCTTCTCTATGGACAACAAAGTCTTCTGTAACTTGGCTTCTTTCAAACTCTGATTGCAACCCCTCCAAGGCAAGGTCAGTAGGCATAAATGGCTCCACACCATAAGCCACTTTGAATGGCGATTCTCCTGTAGCTGCATGTTTGGCTTTGTTGTAATTAAACTCAGCCAAAGCCAAATACTCCGTCCAATCACTTTGGTCAGCACTCACATAGTTTCTAAGGTATTGATTCAAGACCCCATTCACCCTCTTTGTTTGTCCATTTGTTTGAGGATGAAACGCCGTGCCACTAGTAGAAAACGCTGAAATTTTTGTTGTTTCGGTGACGTTTTGGTCACCGAACAACAGATTTCTGTTGAAATTTACAGATTTCTGTAAATTTCAACAGAAATCTGTTGTTCGGTGACCAAAACAACGTCACCGAAACAACAAAAATTTCAGTGTTTTCTACTAGTGTACTAAATGAAAGCTTGGTCTTCATTTTCCTAAACAAGTGCCTCCAAAATGCACTTGTGAATTTAGGATCTCTATCAGAGACAATCACCCTAGGCAATCCACTATGCCTCCACCAAGTGTTGAAAGAGAGTGTGGCCGTTTGAAATGCAGTTGCCACTCCTGTTGTTGGCGCCATCCTGGCCAACTTGCTAAACCGATCTACCACCACAAAAATGGCATCAAACCCGTGTGACTCCAGTAAGCTAGTGATGAAGTCCATGGAAATACATTCCTATGGACCATTTGGAATGGACAAAGGCTTAAGTAACCCAACTTGTTTTTGATATGAAGCTCGGTTGGCTTGACAAGTGACACAAGTCTTTACATAATGTGCAATGTCTTCTTTCATCCCAGGCCAATAGAACCTCTTAGCCACAAAACTTATGGTGGCTTTCTCACCTCTATGACCTGCAAGAGGCTTGTCATGCTCCTCCTTCAAGACTTGGAACCTCAACTGCTCTTGGGGACATACACCCTACCTTGCTTGAATTTGATTAGGCCTTGGTGTAATCAAATCCCCTTCACTTTCTTGCCAACCCTCAAATCACTTAGGAACTTTTGAGCCTTTGGGTCTTTTATATAAGCCTCCCTTATTCTCCTAGCTAAGTCACTTTCCCCCTCATACATTAACCTTAGTATTTGAATAGAACTTGGTTTGAACTCATCCTTTCGGCTAAGAGCATCGGGCACCACATTTTCTTTGCCCGGTTTGTGAATCAAGTCCACATTCATAAGAGCCAAGGTGTCATACCACCTCAATTGTTTAGCTGTCACTCTAGCCTGGCTCTCAAAATACTTCAACGACACATTATCGGTGAACACCTTGGTTTGATGAAGACCAAGGTAATGTTGCCATGTCCTCAAACAATGCACCACTGCAAACATCTCCTTTTCATGTGTTGGCTACTTGGTTTGAGTCCCATCCAACTTCTTGCTTTCAAAAGCAATAGGCCTCCCACCTTGCATCAACACTCCCCCAATTGCAAAATCACTTGCATCCGTGTGTACCTCAAAAGGTTGATCAAACTCCGGGAACTTCAACACTGGATGAGAAGAAAGTTTGGCCTTGAGCTCCTCAAAAGCTTCCTCACATGGCTTGGACCACACTATGGCTTGGTTCTTTTTCAACAAGTCAGACAAAGGTTTGGCAATCTTAGAGAAGTCTCTAACGAACCTCCTATAATAATTGGCAAGTCCAAAAAATGACCTTACACCTTTTTGGGTAGTAGGTGGTTTCCACTCCTTGATTGCTTCTACCTTCTTTGTATCCAGCTTGATCCCCGATCCAGACAACATGTGGCCCAAGAAGTCAATCTCCATCAAACCAAACTCACTTTTCTCCCCATTTGCATACAACTTGTGTTCCCTAAGCTTTCCCAACACAATCTCAAGGTGCTTGGCATGCTCCTCCGCCGTCTTGGAGTACACCAAGATGTCATCAATGTAGACAATGACAAATTCATCCATCTCTTGATGGAACACGGTGTTCATAAGGGTGGTGAATGTTGAAGGGGCATTGCTGTGGGAATCCTACATAGGGCCTTAGAAGTTTTTAGGAGAAATTAAGGACATAGTGGGTTCATCTAGATAAATTTTTTTGTCTTTTTGCTATAAAAATAGAGCAAGGAGAGAAAAGAACCGGAACCAGAAAATAAAAAAACCTTAACTCCATAATAGAGTTAACGAGTACTCCTGAAATCCGAAACCGGAAAATCAATAATCGGGAACGGGATTGATTTCAGTCAGTATTCTAAAAGATATGGCTCAGTAGAAACTGGAAACTGGAAGTTAACGGTCATCCCTGGATAATGATGGGCAAAGTAGTGGATTGGAGAATTTCACGGCAAAATTCCAACAGTCCTTTTAACGGTCCAGTGACTGGAAACGTCAAAACCAACAATGGAAAACGGGAAGTAGGAAGAATTCAATGTCAGACCTTTTTCCAGTTTCTCCAGCAAGTTATAACTTGGGAATTGTTTCCGTTAGGGTTCATAGTTGGTTGGAGAGTTTCCGGTTTTTGTTGGCAAATTAAGTTTCCGAGTGAACCAGTGCTACAGTACGAGCGACTGCTGCGAGGGTTAGTTGGAGAAGTGAAGGGAGAGCACTACAACCATGTCTGGGAGTGAGGCTGAGGAAGAGACCTCCACCACGAAGATATCACTTAGAAACATTGTTCCGGTTATTCCGGAAGATGCGGGAGAGAGAGCCAACCTAGTGGAGGATCTTAGTCAGATGGGCTATGTAGGGCTGATAGAAAGGCCTTGGAGTTTCAAAGACGAAGTGATGGTGCGGGAGATATTGCATCCACAATTGAACGAATGGAGGAAGACCGTGAGGGCGCTTTTGGACAAGTGGACCGCAGGAGTATGGCGGGAGGTTTATGGTTTTGCCCGGGGCGGAGAGGGCATGGCTTCCCGGACAGACAAGACCACGGTGGGTAAGTTCCAGAACACCCCTCATACAAAGGATAGATACACGGTGAGTGACTGCAAGGATGAGCGAAAGAAAAGGGTGCTAGAATTTCTAGTTCCGATTCTCATTCCGGATAGAGGAAACCGGATGACCATCACTTTGGGGAATACAATATTTGGTGCACTGTCCGGAGACAGGAAGGTAGATTGGGGGCTAGTCTTGAGAGATTATGGCACCAAACTATGCAAGGGAGTGGGAAAGACTAAACCATCTAGCATTTTCCCATTTCTTTTTCATTTGTATCATGCCCAAGATTGTATGAGGGCGCAAGAGAGGTAGGAATACATAGTCCAGGAGGTCAAACTGGCCCATAGGATGAAACCTGACTCCGATGATGAGATGGAAGAGAGAGAGGTTAAGAAAGAGGCTTCCGGTTCGTCAAGAAAATCGGAACTAAAAAAGAGGAAAGGGAAAGAGGTCCAGGTAGAGGAAGAAAAGGATCTAATCTGGAACAGAGATCCCTTAGGGTCAATTATAGGAGAGCTCAAGAAAGTCCGAGAAGAACATGGGAAAGAGCGAAATACCTTGAAAAAGGTATGTAAGATGTTGGGAGATATTCCTAGAATAGAGTGTGTAGAGCAAATCCAGAACTTGATAGAGGATGCTGAGGGAAAATCCGGAAAGGCGAAGTATCAGGATTTAGCGGATGAATTATTGTCCCTGAAAGAAGAACTGAGTAGACAGAAACAGGAGAGTGAGCGTAACCAGAAGTATTCAGTTCAAACGGAGGAGACGATTGACCGGATTAGGGAGTTCATCACCTTTCCGGCAGAAACATTGAACAAGGCTAGGCTATTTGATGAGAAGGTTTTGGAAGGGGTAGGAAAGCTAGGGGACAAAGTCATTAATGTCCTAGTATCTTTCAACTCCAAGATGGAACAGCTACTTGTTCAATTGAGAGAGGTTATGGGGGAGGACAATCCACCTCCCCATTCGGAAGCAAAATCGGAAATGGTTGGCACAACAGAGGCGACTCCATCCAAGCCACCACGGCCGGAGACCAAGCAAACATCCTCGATGACGCGGGAGAAATCCAGACATTCATCCGAAGATGTGGTGATAGTCATTCCTACGAAGGAGACTGTTACCCCGGAAACCGGAACTGCACACACACAAACACCCGAATCAATCTTGCGGAGAGAGGTGAAAGTGGAAGAGGTAGATTTAGGGACGTCGTAGAGCAAAATGAAGGCCTCTCCCACTCCTAGCCAGGCGAAGGTGAAGACTCCAAGGCCTCCATCAGCAAGAAAATCAACCCGGGCAAAGTTAGAGGAAGAAGAAGAAGAAGATGAGGATTCGGAAGAAGAGGAGGACGAGGAAGATTCCAGTTCTGAATCCGGAAATGAGTCCGAACCATACTCTGATCCGGATCAGGAACTAACCACACCAAAGAAGAAGAAAGCCAAGACCAAGGCTCAGTCCTCCAAGGCCAAGAAACGGAAAACTGTTTCTAATTCCGTCCGAAAGCAACCATCACGGAAGGGCATCCTGAAACCAAGTGCAACACCGGAGAAGCGACAGAAAAGTTAGAGTAGGACTGATAGGTAGATTAGAATCTCCGCTGAAAACCCAAGTTTTGGGTAGAAAGTATTTTTGTAAATCATTTTTAGCAGGAAAGGTAGAATTGACTTCCTGGATCCGGATTTATCAGAACGGGAATATTAATGGCTAGTTCCAGGATTATAGTAGTCAACGTCATTTTTGTAGATGAGGAGGGCACGTGTTGATTCAGGAAAGGTAGATTTTGATTCCCATGGACTGAGGAGTCCTATGGGTTGTTTAGTATTTAGTTAGCCGGTTATTGTTAATCCGATGTGCATTTCCATACTTTGTTTTCCTAGCATTGTGCAATCCAAATCAGCTTTCTGGTTCACAATTTGAGGTGGCGGCGTGTGCTTTGGTGGTGGATAACCATTGATGTATGTTCTGTAGAGATTGCAGGAATAGATAAGGAGGGAGTGTGCCCAGATATTAAGATTTGTCCGGATTCTTGAAGAGAGACTACGAGCGAGGGTGTTTTCTGGACCCAAGTGTGACTGGTTCGTGTTTCTAGTTGAGTGTTGATAGTCCCGGATGTGTGTGGAGTGTAACTGTTGACTGTTCCAGAGCAGCTCCCGTTTTCCCGGTCGATAGGTTTAGACTTAACCGGAATCTCGAAAGGAAAGTAATAACTCCCTAAGTCAACCATTCTGGTTTTTGCCAGGAATCCAGATTAACCAATAGGCCGTCGTTGTAGTCCAAGTTAGTATTCTAGTCAACTATGCCTTGCATGACCTGCTGATCCCGATAGCTATCCGGTTCAGGTGTGAAGGAGAGTTTGGCCAGAATTAGGCTTTATTGTGTTGTGTTTTTCTTCTTCTTTTTACAGTGGATCTCTTGTCACTCTAAAACTTAGAGGGTAGGTTTTAAGCTTCCTGCCTCAAATCCAATACGCGGATCCCTCTTGATTCAGAGGTTAAACTCGATTCCGGTTACCAAGAACGGGAAAGTCGGACTAGCTACCCCCTTTTTAGTTCCAGCCTGATTGTAAATAGATTGTAGATAATGTGTGAATAGGAGAAGTTAAAGGGTGAGTATGGTAATAGAATAGAATAGTTAGACTTAACCGGATTAGAGTAGTGGTTCGTGGATTTGTTGTGACAAGGCAAATCCTTCTCTTCCGGACAAACAAAGATTCCTCCAACTAAATCTTTGTGGGAACGATAAACAGGTCACTTTAAGATCATTTCCGGTCCTAGAGAAGCAACCTAACTTTCCTGTGCTACGACAATTGCATAGACCAAAAGGCAACACCAAAAACTCATAGGACCCATATCGGGTCCTACATGCCGTCTTTTCAATGTCTCCAAGTACAATTTGAATTTGATAGTAGTCTGACTTCAAATCAATGCGGCTAAAGTACACCGCCCCTGCCAACCTATCAAAGAGATCATCAATTCGAGGTAAAGGATAGTTGTTCTTAATAGTGATCTTATTGAGCGCCCTATAATCCACACACATGCGAAGTTTTCCATCCTTCTTGTCCACAAACAAGACTGGCGCTCCATAAGGTGACTTATTCTTGTGAATGTATCCTATAGCCAAGAGCTCATTGAATTGGTGTTTCAACTCTTTCAACTCCCTTTGATTCAACCAGTAAGGTGCCTTGGATGGTGGTTGTGAACCAGGCACCACCTCAATTTTGTGATCCACTTCTCTTTCAAGAGGCAAGGCATTAGGCAACCCTGTTGTCAAAATATCCATAAACTTATGGATTACACTTGTTACATACTTTGGAGGGGAGTTGGCCCTATCAGCCAACTTCTTTTCCCCTCCAACTACACCAGTACACATAACAACCAAGAATTTAGTATCACTAAGTTCTTCTCAAACTACTAGATGGATTTGAGTTCCTAACATCTTGGGTGACTTAGTTATTTCTAACTCTATCTCTTTGCCATCTACATTGGCAACCACCTTCAAAGATGGCCGCGTTCTTATGTCTACTTCATAAGTATCTAGGAAAGTATTTCCTAGGATGAGGTCTACCCCATCCATATTACACACCGTGAAGTCCTCTACAAAGGTGAACTCCCCACTCTTCACTTCCACATTTGTTGCCACCTTGCTTGTCTTCATCTCAAAGTTCTGGCCCAACGAATTGTTAGCAATTACCATACAATTTCTATTGTTTCATGGGTGTGTACGTTAATTTGTAAGTTATCACATCATTACAATGCACACGATTACTGCAAAGAAGTGGCACTATTTTGTCATCTGTATTAACTATATGACCTCTATACGATAACCATAGGTGCGTTAATGACACAAATTATGCACAAAAAACTATTATCTTTGTCATGCGTTTTATCTACGTTAAAGTACACGAAAAATTCATGACAATAGCGTTATTGTTATTTGTACAAGAGTAACTCTTATTAAATGTTATCAATGTTTGAAAAAGTATTGTCAATGTTAAACTGTTGATCACCCTTCTAATTAGTAGTAATTTTTTCACTTAAATTCATTTCATTTTGTTTATTAACTGATTAGTATAATCTAATAAATTATAATTCACATCTATATAATTGCACCAAATGTTGAACTAAATCCATGACTAGACCAATAAGAAACTTGATGATGTAGTGATAGAAATGTACAATTGTACCAAATGTTTGAATTAAATCCATGACTAGGCTGACAAGAAACTTGACAACGTAATGATAGATTCACTCCAATGGCACTTGGTGAGGTTGGAGAGTGGAGAGATCCTTTTTATACTGAAATTCATTGTTTGTCATGACCACTCAAAGCAAATGGGATAACTTAAAGATGAGAAGCTTGGTTGACCACTCATTGTCAACTTGAAAACGCAGGAATTGTGTTAAAACCATAATTTTGAATCACATTTAGGCATAGTAGAGTAACTGTTTTTGAAAAATTTTGAACTAAGAAAAAGTGGTAAATTACGCCATGTATCATCTCCAAAAATCCGTTTGACATTTCAAGTCTTAAATCAAAAGTTATGGACAAATTTCAGAGAAGCATTAGAAATTGTCAAAAAATATTCCCTTTCAACGCCTCTCTGAAATTTGTCTATAACTTTTGATTGGAGACTTGAAATGTCAAACGGATTTTTGGAGATGAAATATGGCTTAATTTACCAACTTTTCTTAGTTCAAAATTTTTCAAAAAAAATTCTTCTACTGTGTTTAAATGAGGTCTGAATTTTTACTTTGAATACAATTCCTGTTTTTCAATTGACTTAGTACTAAAATTGTAAGAGATAAAAAAATGCAATGTTAGTGCAATAACTATGCATGGACTTGATGTTGTGTGATTATTGCACTAACTTCATATATCTTAAATAGGTACGAATGTTGCACGAAGTTAGTAGCCCATCACTAAACCACTGAAATCGTGCATATTTTGTCAAGTATAGTTATCGTGCAACTTTAACACTTTAGACTCAAATATGAATGATATACCTAAACTATACTATAATCATGAATGACAATTTCATATTGTAACAATATTTTCAAATGAATGAATGTAATATGAAAACAATGCTTGACGATAATCATACGTTTACTATTGACAATTCGTGACAGGGGAACTTTGTGATGTTGTGCGGCTTGCCTTTGGCAAATTGCACTTTGATGGGCTTGCAAGACTCCTTGATTTGCAAGCCCAACTCCATAGCAAGGCTTGGGCTTACGAATGAGTGAGTTGCACTTGTATCCACAAGGAGTGAAACATCATGCTTACTTATGGACCCTTTTAAGAACAACAAGCGGGGACTCAACTACCTTGAAGAACATGCTCTCCAATGTGAGAGCGTGCATTTTGAACACTCACCTTAGGTTTGGTGCAACCCCGGGACAAGTGGCCCTTCTCTCCACAATTGTAACAAGTCATTTGGCTCACATCCCTTTTAGTTTTGTCACCCCTTTTGTCAATGCCCTTAACTTGTCCTTCTTTTGGCCCACTTGACTTGGCTCCATCCCCACCATACTTGCTCTTCATCCAAACATGACGCCTCAACTTACGTTTGGAATGTTTGCTTGACTCACCTGTTGAAGGCCCATTTTTAGCCTTCTTGTTTTGGCCTTCATCATCACCAATCCTTTCAGCCAGCTTCAACAACTCCACACAAGTCTCTAGAAGTTGGGGCATTCTAAACAATGCACGTTCTGCCCAACTTTGCAACCCATTGAAGAAAATGATTTTCTTGGCTAGCTCATCTAGCCTTAGAAGCACATTCAAGTGTGCATTAAACTCCCGCACATACCCCCTAAGACTCCTTGTTTGCTTGAGTCTTATAAATACCACTGCATCACGAATGTCTTGGTATTCGGAGGTGAAGCGGTCGCTAATGCGTTCCTTGAAACCAACCCAAGTCAAGTTATCCACCACCTCAGGACTTTCCCCACGAAAGTGAGTCCACCAAAGCAAAGCATGATCCTTAAGAAAGGTCACCACGATGGTGATCTTGTCTTCTTCAGATGCTCTTTGAGCTTCAAAATACAATTCCAATTCCACCAAAAAGTCTTTCACTTTGTGGGCCTTACCAATGCCTGTGAAAGAAGATGGCATGTTGGTTTTGCACAATTTGTGAGAAGAAGAGGTAGAACCCTTCTCCTTTAGCTCTTTGATTTCACCTTGCATCACTTGAAATGTTTTGACAAGTTCTTCAAACATGAGGTCACACCCTTTCCGTTTGCGATCATGTTGAGGTTTTCCGGGACTAGTGGCGGTGTCACCTTCCTTGGCACTAGTTTCCACATTTCCTTCCTCAATGGGAGTCAATTCTTGTCCCATTTGCTCCAAATCAAGAGAATCCCCTCCTTGAGTTTCCTCCAAGGAAGATTCATTAGCCTCCAAACCTTGACTACGTGTTTGGCGCCCTTGTCTTGAAGCTCCAGCTTCACTTGTCTTGGCTCTCACCATGGCTCCAAGGCTCACTACACACCAACGTAGCCCTACTCTAATACCAAATGTTGCGACCCAAATGACACCTAACAGCTTCCAACAGCTCACTAGGTTTATCCCAATCCACTTACAGCGTCACTTGGTCACCAACTGCCTAACACTGCATATACCAAGCACACACAGTGTTAGTTCTCATTTCCAACTCATTTGCCAGGTCCCAGTCACCGGGACTACTAACATACACTCCCATCGTGACACCAGGCATGTCACTTAATAACATGGGATGGAACTTCCACCTTAATGTACAAGGACCCATGGTGGCACTATTCACCATGGTCCTAACCGCCCTTGAGTGTCACCCCACTCCATACTAGCCCATTTTTGCATTTGCTACTCATTCATTAGAGATAACCAGCGCTCACAACTTGGGACACATCCAACGAGGCCTAGCAAGGAGTGGACTCCACCCAACCGATGTCACGGGACACACACAAGTGTCCCATGGTGCCTTGAAGTGGTGGTGAAGTCACCACCAACAACCATGAGTCACCGGGATTCACCAAGGCTTCAAGACGGAGTGAGGAGGGAGACCAACCCCTCCTATAGTACTCTCTGTGGTATTCGATAGACCCCCCCGTCCTAGGTCGAAGGAAGTCCTTGGATAACCTTGGGTTGTGGAAGGCCACCCACCTCTAACCCAAATCGCCAAATTACGCCACTGTTTGGACTCCCGAATTTCCAATCGGCATAATGTTGCGCTCAGAGCTCTCAATCCAACATGCGAGTACATTTTAGACATCTACGTGACAAGTAAATGCCGATGGACTACTCACTTGTCCCATTTGGACAACTTCTCGCAAAGTTATGGCCCTCTAAAGATTCAGATTCATTAGGGGAGACATCATGCCTTCACCACGGCTCTTCTTTTCACCATAACTTTTGACTCATGTCATAGAACCTATAGTCATATAATCTATAGAGGAGATATGTGAAACTGAAAATTTTGTTAATTTTTCTATTTTTCTATAGTACTAGCATGATGGCAGGCTTAAAACCCGGTTATTACCAGTTAAGTGAATTCTATCGTCGTTTATCATCAATGGTTGCGAAATGGATGAATGGATGTAATCTATTGCGGCGATTACCAGCGGTTGCAGCGAAGTGGGTGAAAATCAATTGTTCGTGTTTTGGAAGCCTGAGTCTAGAGAGGGTATCCAGAGCTCTTGTGCGGTGCGGCCGACAGTGGTGTTTGTGTGAGCGATAGTTGTGATCGTGTGAGTGTGCGTGTGCAGGAGCGGAATCTATTGTACTGTTGTGGTTGTGCCTTAGTGTCAGATCTATAGTCATTATAGCAGTGGATGTGTTAATGTGCTATAGTATTGGATTCAAGGTTGTAGTAGTGCTGGATCGATAGATGCTACGGAGTGAAGTTGGACAGGAATGAGGAGCTATTGTAAAATTCATAAGGAAATATAATGCGGAGTTATGAAATGAGTGTGTTGTGTTCTATTGTGTGGAAATTGTGTGTGTTAATTTTTGGGATGTGTTAAGGCAAATGTGATTTTTCTTTTCTGCTATTGTGTGATGTGAATATTTGAATGTATTGGAATGGTGTGAAACTATTGTGAAATGTGTCTGTATTGAGTGTTAAGTTTATAGATCCAAACATGGGTGGGATTTCTATCGTTATGGTTGGATGTGAATGCATATCTGTATTTTCTTTTAATCGTTTTATCAATTGTGCATAGACTAGTTGCATGGTCTGTCAGTGGTGTATGAGCATGAGTCTATTGAGTATCTTACGATCTGAATGGAGAGGTTAATCTATAGGGCAGTGTGATTCGGAGCGCATGGTTTAAAATTGAATCAATAGAGTTGAGAGATGAGTGGTTTAAAAGCAACTCGGAATTTATGCAAATTGAAGAAATACAAGTGTTGTAATTACTTGAATTATGTTAAGCTTGAGTGTAAAATTAAAGAAGAAACTGCTATAGTTGATAATGTAAGTGGAAGTCCTATAGATGAGAAATTGAAGAGAACTTGCACTAAGGAGAATCAATAGTTGGTGGACAGCGTACGTTGCGAGGAGCAATAGAACGATATGGAAAGGAATCAATTGGAGATGCTGGATGTTTGACTATGCGAGAAGATCTATAGAGCCTACACTAGCGCAATTGGGTGGCTATCGAGAGGATTGAACCATAGATCTGAATCGATAGACCTTTGTACAATTGATAAGTTTCCAACCTGAATTTAATTATAATAAATTAAGCTATATCTATGGTGAGAGTAGGATCAGATCATTTTCCCTATCCATCAATTGTGCACAGATTTTGGATAATGGATTAAATCCGTTATTTTCATTTGATTATCCATAGCACCTTGCCTCTTTGAGAACGAACTTTAAACTATAGGAATTCCTCAATGGTTCATCCATTGTAGAAAATCATCTACATTTTGGCACCTCTACCGGGGAGGCAATGAATTAGCGCCACATGGGTAATTTTATTTTTAAATGTGTCAATAGAAAAGGGGAGATAGTGATTTTTCATGGAATTTAAATGAGCCATAGATGGAGTTTGAGTCCGAAAAATACAGTGAAAATAGAAAGAGAGAAGGCCGCAAGGGCTGAGCGAGCAAGAGTGAGAGAATTGCAAAATTTAAATCAATTGGAAATAAGTGATAAATCAGAGAATCCTATTGCTTCGCAACCTATGACTGAGGAGACTGAGTTGACAATAGAACCAGGTCCTACAATCCGGGAGGGTGTTCTTGATGCATCAATTGTTACTACGAGTACTGTAGACCTATTGAATCAGTCTCGTAATCCTAATGAATCTATAGTTAAACCTAATTTATTCCAGGAAGCATCTTCTATTGGACCCTCTTCTAGTTTTGGAATAACACATACCTTTTGCGAAGGTATTTGTGTGTCCCAATTGCCAATTCCAGAGGGAACATTAGGTGAGGAAGTTAAACAAAAAGAGAGTGTAAAACTAGATGATTTAACATCTATTGATATTAACGAGAGTAGAGGAAGTGAAGCGGAGAGTTACCATAGTAGTGAGAATAATTTGTCCTTGAATAAAGGCAATATTTTTACTAAGACAACTATTTTAAGTTGTATAAATCAATTATTTGAAGAATCTATAGATAATAAAAAATTGATCTCCTGGGAAGACGGCAATAGAATTTTACGTACACCTAGTGGGTCCACAGCAGATCCAATAAGTGATTTGGAGGATACCGAGAGAGAGGGCAATAGTTCTTCTACTCAATCATCCCATAGTAGTTTACAATCTATTGATAGTACATCAATTGAGTCTATTGTAGTGATGGCCGCCCTAGTACTTCTAGTAAATATGAGGGCTGGTCAGCTTGAGGACCGGCCCATTTCTTTGGTTCCATTGCCTAAATTTCATGGGCATATCGGAAATGACCCAGATAAGCACGTCAGCAAATTTTTAACCGCATGTAATGCGAATAATGCTAGGACCGATGTTCATTGGTATGCAATTTTTCCAACAACATTGGAAGATCATGCTCAGCAATGGTTCCATAGGCAACCGTTGGGTCATTTTGCCGATTGGCAAGCTTTACGGGATGCTTTTATAGCACATTTTAGACCTATAGGTTATGATGAGCGATTGAGTGAGGCATTGCATGAAATGCAAATGAATACCAACGAAACTATAGATAATTATTATGGGCGAATGGAGGACCTTGTCCTTCGTTTACCTGCAGGTCATGGATTCAATGACGCCATGAAATTAGGAATCTTTATTAGAGGGTTAATTCCCTTTAAATTAAAGGGCTATGTAAAAGAGGTTTCACCGACCACGTTACTAGAGGCCTACAATAGAGCTAAATTGTATGAAAACATTTGGAGTAATCCTGAGCTATATGCAATGGTGCCCCAAACACCTATGGCCTCAACAATTCCTATACAGTCAGTCCAGTATGTCCCGCCGTCAATGCCGCCTACTTATACTCAAGGTCCACCGGCTATGCCAGTGAATCCAGTAGTGGCACCATAGACGGGGACTAGCCCAAATCCTACAAATGTTATACAAGAATTGACAAGTCTTATGCAAGACTTAAAAGTGAATTTAGCAAAAGCGGGAAATCAAAAAGGGCAACCGGTAAATGAGAGAGCAAACATGTGGTGTACCAATTGTAAGGGTCAAGGACACCTTAATATAGATTGTCCTTCCCCACAAGGAATAATTCTTAAATGTTTCCATTGTGGTGGTAATCATGATAGTGATAGATGTAATAATAGAGGGAAAAATGGACAAAATAGGAATCAACAAAACCAAGTAGTCTATCAAATAGATAATGATTATAATCCCAACAACAATAATTGGGGGGGTAATAATGACAATTGGAATAATGCTAGTGGGGGTGGTTGGAATAGAAGACCCAGATATCCTAGGTCTAATAATCAAAACTTTAATAATAATCCTAATTACAATAGTAATCCAAATTTTAATAATTATGCCCCACCTAATAATGTAACTCCCAATTTTAATCCTAATAATTTCAACGGTGGTGGGTATAATAATAACCCCAATAGATTTATACCGAGAAATCCAACCAACCAAAATATGGGGTGGAACCAGATGCCTTTTAGAAATCCCAATCAAGGCAATCTCACTTATGGCGGTAGAAATCCTAGTTGGGATAACATAGTTTGTTTCAATTGTAACCAGCGTGGTCATATTAGAAGCAATTGTACAAATGCAAAAGCAGATGTCCCATATGTGCCCTTATGTGGCAATTGTAAACAAAATGGCCATACTGCTGAAGAGTGCAATGGTCCTAGGAGAGATGGTCCTCGAGATAATTACAATAATAATAATTCCAAAGACAATAGTGCTAAATTGGTATTATTACCTGATGATTATCCAATGAATAATAATTCTAAAAGTTCCAATCAAAATAGAAATGTTGGGTGGATTGATGTAGTTAAAGAACATGAGGATGATAATTTTAAGGGTAATTTTAAATTGAAAAATGTCCATGGAGTCTGTACTCGTGGCATGAGGGCTAAGCAAGATTTGCTGGACCCACATGCCATGCAGACAGACAATAGTTCTTCCACGGATGTGAGTGAACCAATAGAACCGGTCAAGAGGAAAACAGTAACTATAGAGACAGTCCCTGAGGTTATTCCAAATAAGGCAGATCAACCTTCTTTGTTGGGAACTATAGATAAAGGCTTGAAATCTATAGAGTGGACCCCCAGGCAGTCAACTATAGTTCCAGAAGAAGTTAGTAACTCATCTATGGGTATGCCTAAGGAATTATGGCCAGTAACATCATCCATAGATAAAGCCTTAAATTTTAAATCAGCTACAATAGAAGCTGGTCCTAACATGATCAATTTGGGTCATAATCCCAATTCTGTGAGATTACCAAAAGCATCTATAGAACCTGTTAGAAGAACTCCTATTAGGAGTGAGGGCTTACAACAATTGGATAAAGGGGAGACAACTTGGAAACCACAAATTGTATCAGAGGTTCCTATTAGTTCATCTATAGAATTACCCATGAAATCGTTAAAGGGTAGGAAAGGAAGGAAATTAAAACCAATAAGTATAATGAGTGGGATAGAGCCCTATGATATATTGACTGACTTAGGGAAATCAAAAGCTGACATTACATTACAACAATTGTTGGCAGTAGCACCTCAATGTCGTTCCCTTCTTCAATCGTCTTTGATTAGGAAGAGAACGAGATTTATAGTAAATGAAGTCTCATTAAGTCCTGACCCTGGTGCCCCAACAATAGATGTACAAATTGATGGGTTACTTATACAAGGAGTGCAAGTAGATGGCGGGTCAAGTGTGAATTTAATGAATGTGGATACAATGTCCAGCTTACAATTGACCGGCCTACAAGAAACTAAATTAATATTGCGTATGGCTGACCAAAGTAGGGTAAAGCCATTAGGAATATTACCTAAGGTTCTTACTACTATATCAGGCCTTGTTTATCCTATAGATTTTCTAGTCTTTCAGCCAAGTACACCAAATGTGTCATATCCTTTATTGTTGGGACAACCTTGGTTGTACCAAGCCCATGCCAAGGATGACTGGAATAAGGGCATTTTAACTATAGGACAAGGTCGTAATAAAATTAAATTGAATATATACCCTTCTTCATACCAGGGAGAAACCCAATGGTATTCTTCTAATGTTACTAGTGATGTGGGCTATAATACAGATATGGAAGAATTAGAGGCCAATAGAGTCCATCTAAAGGATGCTCGAGGGTCCATTAACAAATCAAAGAAAATGATCTATAGAAATGTGAGTCCAGGGGAATATGTGATCCCATGTTCAATAGATGATGACTCTGATAAAACAATAGGGGCTTGGTTAATTGACAGGACAGTCTATGGGGTGAATTCATCGGAAGAAGAACCAGTCTATAGTTCTGATGATGGTGATCTCAACCACAGTGATTTTATGAATTCAGTCCCTATAGCTAAGCATGTACCTCAAGATGAATGCTGTGATCTATTGTTAAGCGAGGGTGAGATTCCTAAAAAAATTCAAATTAGTAAACGATTGTCTAGGCAAGAACGCAGATATTGGGAGAGATTTTTTAAGAAACATATCTCTGCTTTTGCATGGACCTATAGAGACCTTCGAGGGGTTCCCCCCAAAATATGTCAGCATCATATTAATTTAAAAGAAGATGCAAAGCCAGTCCGGGAAAAACAACGTCGATTGAATCCTAAGTATTCTTTATTAGTCAAGGAAGAAATTGAGAAATTGCTGGAAATGGGATTTATTTACCCGGTCCCCTATAGTGAATGGGTCAGTGCTATTGTTATTGTCCCTAAAAAGAACGGTAAAATTAGAATATGCCAGGATTTTCGTAAATTAAATGAGGCAACTAAAAAAGATTATTTTCCATTGCCCTTCACGGATTCTATTTTAGATGTCGTGGCAGGCCATGAGGTGTATTCTTTTTTAGATGGCTTTTCTGGCTACAACCAAATACGGTTAGCCTTGGAGGATCAATTGAAAACAACCTTTACCACCGATTGGGGCACATATGCCGCAGTGGTAATGTTGTTTGGGCTATGCAATGCACCGGCCACGTTTCAACGATTGATGATGGTGGCTTTTCTTCCATTTTTGCGGAAATTCATGGAAATTTTCCTTGATGATTTTTGTGTCTATGGTAAAAAGTCAGACCATGCTGATCAATTGGCCCAATGTTTTGAGCAATGCCATAAATTTGGCATTTCTCTCAATGCTAGTAAATGTCAATTTGTGGTGCCCTCCGGTAAACTATTGGGTCATATTGTAAGTCAAAAAGGGATTGAGTTGGATCCAGATAAAATACAATTGATTAAGGATTTCCCTAGACCACAAACTGTGAAGGAGGTAAGGGGATTCCTTGGCCTAACTGGATACTATAGAAGAGCTATTGGTTCATATGCATCTATAGCTTCTCCTTTAACTAAATTACTAAAAAAATTGGAAGTAGGTGCTAGACCCACTTGGGATAAAGAGTGTGAAAATGCTTTTAATACATTAAAGGAAAAATTATATAATGCCCCGGTGTTGGTTCCACCGGATTGGTCAAAACCGTTTCATGTTTATGTCGATGCTTCAAACGTAGCTTTAGGATGTGTCTTGAGTCAAAAAGATAATAAAAATTTAGACCATCCTATTTATTATGCAAGTTGACAGCTAATAGCCGCTGAGAAAAATTACACTACGACTGAGCGTGAGGCATTAGGCATGATTTTTGCCGTGCAAAAATTTCACCATTATTTGTTAGGTTATCCTTTTATTTTCTATGTGGATCACGATGCCCTTAAATATTTAGTAAATAAACCAGATTTAAGTGGCCGATTGGCCCGATGGGTTCTATTGTTGCAAGAGTTTGATTTTTCAATAGTGGTAAGACCGGGAAAAAGCCATGGAAATGCCGATCAAATTTCCCGGTTAGAACCATTAGCCATAGAGGCTTTGCAACCTTTAGATGATCAATTGCCGGATGTGCATATTTTTGAGGTTGATGTTATACAACCGGAATATGCTGAGATTTTAAATTATTTAAGGTCTAATATTACACCTAATGGGCTTAGTCCCGCACAAGTGAAAGCTTTTCTATATAAATGTGGACTTTACACCTTATTGGGGGAAGTATTGTATAAACAAGGAAAAGATGGCATACTAAGAAGATGTATCTATAGTAATGAAGTGCCTTTGGTCTTAGAGGGCTGTCATATCGATGCATGTGGGGGTCATTTTGCGGGAGATGTTACTGCTAGAAAGGCTTTAACATCTGGGTATTGGTGGCCCAAAATGTTTCATGATGCTCACCAATATGCCCGTAAATGTGACCCGTGTCAACGTGTGGGACGCCCCACACCAACGACCGCTATGCCATTGTTACCTATATTAGCCTTAGCCCCCTTTGAGAAGTGGGGGATAGACTTTGTGGGCCCTATAGCACCGGCCACTAGAAGGGGTCGTAAAAGATATATTTTGGTTGCCACTGATTATGCCACGAAGTGGGCGGAAGCTATGGCAACTAGAAATGACGATGCTCATACTGTGGCTAGATTTTTATTTGAAAATATAGTTTCTAGGTTTGGGTGTCCACATGAGCTTATTAGTGACCGTGGAACCCATTTTCTTAATGAAACGATAGAACAATTAACTAATACATTTTTAATAAAACATAGGAAGACATCGCCTTACCATCCGAGAGCTAATGGGCAGATAGAGAAAACCAATGGGATACTTTGTAAAATACTGACTAAAACAATAGCTGAATCCGCCACAGATTGGGATGACAAATTGTGGGGAGCATTATGGGCCTATAGAGTTGCCTATAAGGTAACCACTAAATTTACCCCCTTTCAATTGGTATATGGTCAGGAGGCCATCTTACCTATAGAATATGAAATTCCTTCATTACGAATAGCTATTGAAAATAGATTAGATGAAGACAATAGTTTAAAAGTTAGGTTGGCCCAATTGGAACAGTTGGATGAGATGCGAAGGGATGCTTATTTAAATACATATGCTATGCAAAAGCGTCGTAAGTCTTTTTATGATAGTAAATTGGGGGCTAAAAATTTTAAAGTTGGAGATTTAGTTCTATTGTATGATAGTAGGTTCTTTAAATTCCCGGGGAAATTGCAAATGCATTGGTTGGGGCCTTATGAAGTAACAGATATTAATCCCAATGGTTCTGCACAATTGAAAGATTTTGGAGGTAAATTCTTGCCTACCCGAATCAATGGATATAGACTTAAACTTTATTATAATTAAGCCGGGGTCGGGTTATCCTAGAAAGGGGAGAAGGAATGATTAATATTTTTCAATATGTTTTAGGTTGGTTAGTGATTTCAAATTTTTCGAATTTTTGAGTTTGAATGGTTGAGTGAGTCAATTTGGCATTATTAGTCATTTTGGAAGGCGGAAGAAGATTAATTTTCAGAATAAGCACTCAATTTAATTAAAATTCATAATCATACATATAGAATAAATATAATCATACTCTCTATAGTGCATGACTTGGATTAATTAAGAGTGGCGAGAAAAGAAAGTATGGGATGGGTTAATAAGAAAGAAAATGAAGAGTGTGACAAACATATAGAAAAAAATAAAAATAGAAAAAAATTATAAAAACAAATATAATAAATCAATAGTCAGTAAGTAAGGAGACAGACCTTGTAGCTATAGTGATAGGTACAATAGAAGCTTACTATAGTTCGGCACTGTAGAGCACTATAGACTCTGGACGAAAAAAAAAAAAAAAAATTAAAGAAAAAAAAAAAGAAGAAGAAGAAAAATTAAACTTAAAATTATTAAAAATTAATTAATAAGAAAAACATGATAAAATAAATAAATTAAAACTTAAAGTTAAAATAAATAATAATAAATTACAAAAATTAGCAGAATATCTATAGTTTGGTAGGGAAGAGAAGTTCAGCTATAGATGTAATCAATAGTAATGATGATGGTATCAATAGTGAGAAGCCCTATAGTTCTGTATAACTATAGTTCGGTACTGATTCAAGACTATAGATATGGGTAGATAAAATAGCTAAAAAAATAAAATAAAAAAATAAAACATCATAAAACAAGAGTAAAAAGCATAATATAAAATTAATTAATTAAAAAATAATAATAAAAAGAAAAAAAAATGAACAAAATAGCAAAAACATGATAAAAATATATATTGAAGAAAAAAACAAAACAAAACAGTATGCTAATAATTATTAATCAATAGGAAAAAAATATCAATAGTCTGATAGAAGAGAGCTAGTGACTATAGATCCAATCGATAGTTTAGTTTAGCCATAGTAAAGGATATGACGGTGAAGCTATAGTTCAGTATTGACGATGACTATAGATATTGCGAGAGAAAAAAAAAAGAGAAAAAAAATTTAAAATTTAAAATTAAAAAAAAAATTGTAAACATAATAATAATAATAATTCAAAGAAAAAATGAAGAGAAGAAAGAAAGAAAAAAAAACAAGGAAAAATATGAAAAAAAAAAATGAAAACATGATAAAAAATAATTTTTATAAAAAAATAAATTAAATTAAATTAATACAATGGTATAGGAGGGAGTGGTCAGTTCGTGAGTTATTTATGGGAGATCCCTATAGTGCAAGGTTTAAATGCAAGTATTTATTTTTCAAATCTATAGGACATGAATGAATGCAATCCTGGGAGTTCGAGTGGGAATTGACAGACCAATAGATGACAAGTATCTGCCATCTTTAGGAAAGTGAGGATTTGAACTATAGCGATAGTGGTTGTAACAACCTGAGAGGGGAGTGATGGTCTATAGTGTGGGAAGAGGGCTGAAGCTATAGTGCAAGGTGAAGTTGGGAAGATTATTGTAAGCACTATTGAAGCATCCAAGAGCATCCAAGTGTAGAGAGTCTATAGTTTCAGAATCTGAGCAGTGGGAGTGAGCAACGAAGCAATTATGAGTGAATTTCGAGAGTGTGAGATTTTCGAGCGTGATTGTCAGTAATCGATTAGGGTTGCAATGGAGGGAGCGTCGCAGACACCTATAGAGGGGGTAGAGGATCTATTGCAGGTTGCGTCGGAGGTATCGATGGATACTATGGAGGAAGAGGAGAATGATTGTCTACTGATTGGCACTCGTGAGGGTGCGATCACCTGGAGTCAAGTGAAGAAGATCAAGTTGGAAGAAGGGCCGACATCTGCTGCCGCTTCTCCATCAGCAATTGTGAGTCCAAGAGTTCAATCATGCGTATCAGCTGGGACGGATGGGAGGAGCTTGATACTGATTCCGGGCGTGAAAGTGAAGGAGGAATTCAATGTGGAGGCCATATTACGAAGGAAGCCATCCAAGTCGGAACTATTGGCCAAGAAGTTGAAGATGCAGGAGGAATTGGAACTATTGGACAAGGAGATGCAGCAACAAACGGAGGAGGAGCGTCGCATTGCTGAATTGGAGGAGAAAGTGAAAACAATGGAGGTAGCTGCAGCGCAGCGGGAACAATGGTTCAAGCAGTGATGGGAGGAGGTTGGTGCAATCCACCAGCGGGAGAAGGACGATTGGAAGGATGTGTTGGGAACCTGGAAGGCCGCCAACAAGCAAGTGGAGGAACAATTGGAAAAGCTGAAAGCGAGCCATCAGCAGGAGAAGGAACAGGGGGGCCAGGTGCTTCTGAAATGGAAGAAAGCCCATACAGACCTGGAGCGCCGACATTGTCAAGCTCAGCATTCTTGGAAGGAGATGGGCGCTATAGTGGACCAGCTAAAGGAAGAGATACAATCGGAACGCCAGAGGTCTGCCCAGTTGGAGCAGGAGAAGATTCAATTGCAATATCAGGTCACGCAATTGCAAAAGCGAGTTCCGACCGATAGTGACTCGGAGCACAAGGACGCAGAAGGAGTATCTATAGATGCTGCGGGTTCTGCCTCAAGGAGGAAAGGGATGCTGCCAATTGAAGATCTATTGAGCTTAATGGAGAATTTGCCACCGATGCAACGCATAGAGCAGGCCTATCGATGGGACTGTGAGGTGTTTTGTTTGGCATTGGGTGTCCAGAGAGGCGATTGTTTAACTCCCTTGCGTTTTGAGCGATTGTGAGCAGAGAGTCAGGTTTATAGAATGGAGAACCTTTTTGCAGAGATGCTGATGAGGCAGGAGTTTATGGTGGAGGACCCATTTCATGCATATTTATTGATGGGGGATGTGGCTGCAAGAACTTTTCTCTATTGTAACGAAGTGGAGCGGCAGTAAGGTGTGAGGAGAGTGTAGGAGCAAGCTATGGGTGCAGAGGGCGAAGTCCAATTTGTAGCAGCTGGAATGCTCCCATTATGGAGGGATTCGATAGTCACGAGAGATCGTGGGACTCCGAGGCTATTGATGCGTGGAAAGGCCGACTCAAACAATTGCTGCCAATTTTTAAGGATGAGGAATGGGTGGTGGAGATGATTCGATTGTGCAAAGAGCGGGTGGTGCGGGCAATGCAGCTTGATGTTCATCCATTGGTATATTTTTATACCTATAGATTTCATGAAGGCCATTTGAAGCAGATGGTCTCATCAATGGGGCCTGCGGCATTGCTACCGTTTAACTTGGAGAACAATAGCAAATGGAAGAATGCGTTTCAGGTGGTAGTAAGGCCGCCCAGTCTCTATGGAGTGGGGCCAAGTTTGGACGATTGGAGTCCAATTTTTGAGACTACAGTAGAAGACAATCGATTTCTCGGAAGATACGAGAATCTTTTTATCAAGACGGACCATCAACCGGAGTCTCTATCGTGGGAGGCACTATTGTGGATCGGAAAGGATTTTGGGAGTCAGACAGAGTTGCTATTGCATCCAATTGAAGTTTTGATTCATCAGGAGCATGGAGTGCGACAACCGGGGCTGCCACTATTGGTGTCTCGAGATTTACGATTGTGCAATGTTCCGAGATGATATCTATGGAGGGCAACAGATCGGTTAGATACACCATGGTACAATTGGTGCCTTATCGATGGTACCTGGGATTCGGTGGACAATTGCGTGGAAGGCTTTATGAGGTTCTTCTTGAAGCATAGGCATCACAAAGACCCTGTCTGTTTTAGGCAAGCAGTGTTTTGCCATGCCTTGGCTCACTGGTGTCGCGAGTTTGACATGATCCTGGATCTGCGGATTGGAGGGCGGCAAGGGGAGGGCGGCAAGGGCAGGACGGTTATATCTATACGAAGATCAAGTATATGCCTGCCAGGCGGTTACGATTGTTCGAATTGATGTGTACCATGCATTTCCTGCAGGGGGCACATAATGTAATCTTGGACGAATATAAGGGCAGTCGTTATGCAGCTATGGATACTTTTCACTGCCTCCAGAAGAATCAGGAGTTGTATCGGCGTAGGATTGGGTATCAGCAATTGCACAAGAGTATGGATCTTCACAATTGGAAAATCTTGCAATTGGAAAGCGGCGAACTATTGAGGATGCCGCTGGAGTGGCACAATAACAATTCGACTTGTCAATCGGATCGTGTTTTGGGGGAGGCGTCTACCTCAACGGTGAAAGCCGCCAAGTAGTGTGTGGGGCTGTGATTTCCAGGGTGCAATTGAGTCAGTTGATGTTGCGATTTTGAGTGGTCAGTGGGGAGTCGGAATCTATGGATGCTGTTTAGTTGGTTGTGAATATTGCAGGTGCCTTAGATTAATTTTTGTGTTGCGGGGACGCAACTAGCTGGGAAGAGGGCTATGTAGTCATATAATCTATAGAGGAGATATGTGAAACTGAAAATTTTGTTAATTTTTCTATTTTTCTATAGTACTAGCATGATGGCAGGCTTAAAACCCGGTTATTACCAGTTAAGTGAATTCTATCGTCGTTTATCATCAATGGTTGCGAAATGGATGAATGGATGTAATCTATTGCGGCGATTACCAGCGGTTGCAGCGAAGCGGGTGAAAATCAATTGTTCGTGTTTTGGAAGCCTGAGTCTAGAGAGGGTATCCAGAGCTCCTGTGCGGTGCGGCCGACAGTGGTGTTTGTGTGAGCGATAGTTGTGATCGTGTGAGTGTGCGTGTGCAGGAGCGGAATCTATTGTACTGTTGTGGTTGTGCCTTAGTGTCAGATCTATAGTCATTATAGCAGTGGATGTGTTAATGTGCTATAGTGTTGGATTCAAGGTTGTAGTAGTGTTGGATCGATAGATGCTACGGAGTGAAGTTGGACAGGAATGAGGAGCTATTGTAAAATTCATAAGGAAATATAATGCGGAGTTATGAAATGAGTGTGTTGTGTTCTATTGTGTGGAAATTGTGTGTGTTAATTTTTGGGATGTGTTAAGGCAAATGTGATTTTTCTTTTCTGCTATTGTGTGATGTGAATATTTGAATGTATTGGAATGGTGTGAAACTATTGTGAAATGTGTCTGTATTGAGTGTTAAGTTTATAGATCCAAACATGGGTGGGATTTCTATCGTTATGGTTGGATGTGAATGCATATCTGTATTTTCTTTTAATCGTTTTATCAATTGTGCATAGACTAGTTGCATGGTCTGTCAGTGGTGTATGAGCATGAGTCTATTGAGTATCTTACGATCTGAATGGAGAGGTTAATCTATAGGGCAGTGTGATTCGGAGCGCATGGTTTAAAATTGAATCAATAGAGTTGAGAGATGAGTGGTTTAAAAGCAACTCGGAATTTATGCAAATTGAAGAAATACAAGTGTTGTAATTACTTGAATTATGTTAAGCTTGAGTGTAAAATTAAAGAAGAAACTGCTATAGTTGATAATGTAAGTGGAAGTCCTATAGATGAGAAATTGAAGAGAACTTGCACTAAGGAGAATCAATAGTTGGTGGACAGTGTATGTTGCGAGGAGCAATAGAACGATATGGAAAAGAATCAATTGGAGATGCTGGATGTTTGACTATGCGAGAAGATCTATAGAGCCTGCACTAGCGCAATTGGGTGGCTGTCGAGAGGATTGAACCATAGATCTGAATCGATAGACCTCTATACAATTGATAAGTTTCCAACCTGAATTTAATTATAATAAATTAAGCTATATCTATGGTGAGAGTAGGATCAGATCATTTTCCCTATCCATCAATTGTGCACAGATTTTGGATAATGGATTAAATCCGTTATTTTCATTTGATTATCCATAGCACCTTGCCTCCTTGAGAACGAACTTTAAACTATAGGAATTCCTCAATGGTTCATCCATTGTAGAAAACCATCTACAGAACCTCTTAATGCTTGTCATTCTAGGTTTTTTGTGTTCATAGCTTTTCAATGATATGCCACATGCTATATTTTCTTGTGGAATTCATTAAGAACCCCTCACACCTAGCTCTCAAGTGTCCCTGCGTAATTGGAACCCAATCAACTTTGATTGGCCATAACTTTTAGCTCACAACTCCAAATTGCGCATTCTTTGCGTCATTAGAAGCGTATTATCAAGAGCTTTCTAAGCATGTATGACATTCTCTCTTCCACTCCAAAACAAGGCGCTATTGCGCCCTATTTGATTGGGAGACTCTCCATTTTCCCTACCTAGTCTATTGCAAGGCTTGGGAAGTCACCTTTAAGGTCCCTCTTTGCACACTAAGGGTCATTGGGCACCTCAAATAGATAGGGGTGTGACACTATTGGAGGATTGGCTTATTGGATGGGATCTGGACTTGAACAAAATCAATGACACTCATATGTAGCATCCTACATTTAGGAATTAATGCATCTTTCAGCTATATTTAAAATTCTCATATCTTCTTTAATAATCTTGGGAAAATTTTTCATTCAAATTAATTTAAGAATTTCATCTTTGTAGCAATGAACAACAATCACTTTTATGGTAATAACTTCCGTCATTTATTTGAGATTTTGTGATTAGTTTTTTCAATAATTGAAGGCATAAAAGGGTGAGCACTTGAAATGCTTGCTCATTTTGTTGCATTTGACCATTTGGAAAGGTAATATTTGGGTGCTATGAGCTTTCGGAAAAACATATTTAAAAATATAAATAATGTAAGAAATACTATAAATTAATACATAATTCTCAAAATTTCAAGCCTAAGAAAAATAATCTCCAAAAGTTATGTACAAAACAAGTTAATGGGAAATTTCATCCAAAAAGATGCTTTGATGTTGAAATTGTTAGAAAATACAGAAAAACTTTCCAAAAAAATAGAGCATAAATAGGCCATTTCTATAAACTTTGTACAAATGAGATTCAACTATTGAAATTATGGATATATGTTTTTGAATGTCTCGAAATGCATTTGCAAGAGAGCCTTCTTTGCACCTATATGGAGGACAAAGAAATTACTTTTTGTATAAATCCCTAGACAAATGGATGAAATCCTAGTGGAAGAACCTTCATTCTAAATTTCCAAATGAGATTTATTGTTTTGAATACTCCACATTACTAAAAACCATCAATACCACCAAATTCTACTTAATAAAACAAGAAAATGATATTTTAATAGAAAATGATTTTTTCATTTAAAAAATATAGAATGCATTTGAAATTCTATAATACTCTTTCACTACTAATTTCAAATACATTGACTCCATGTTCCAAAAGTTATGTTTGCATTTGAGTTGACTGTACAAAAAATACATATTGCACTTTATAATGTTGCGAATTGGTCAAATAAGGCTTCGAATTGCTATTTGGGACCAACAAAACAACTGCAAGTAGTAATTTCCCCTACATCCATGCATGCATCAATCAAAAAACAAATGAAATGACTAAACAAATCAATCAACATTATTTTTTTCAAATTTTATGCCTCTCTTTAACCCCAAAGTGACAAAGAGGACAGAAAGTGTCCTCATAGAGTTTTAAGTCTAGTTCAAATAGCTGTAACTTTTGCATCTCAAGTCCAAATTCAGTAAAACGTGTTGGTAAAGTTGCATTCTCCACTCTAGTTTGTATGGTAAAATTTTCAGATTGATCCAAGATGTATTGATTTTTTGAAAGCCAATCGAAGTTCACAGCTTCAATTTGAGTTCACCAAACTTCATTTTAGGGCTGCAACTTCGGGGCCTTGTATCTCCTTCATCTATTCTTCACTTTCAATAAAATTTGTTGGGTTTTGTTCCTTTTGAAGTATAGTTATTGTGGTAAAGTTTTCATGTCAATCCAAATTGTTTTGAATGTTTGGGAGCAATTCGAAGTTCGAAATCCTGCCATTTTTGGAGTATAGTGAACTTTGGCGGCTTGTTTCTTCTTCATACAGAGTTCAATTTCAATAATTCTTCTTGGAAAAGTTGCGCATACTAGTCTAGTTTGTGTGGATAAAATTTCATGTTAATCCAAGAATTAATGAGTGACTGAGGAGCATTCTAGTAGAAGAAGGTTTAGCTTTAGATGTGTATTTTGCAATTTTTCTTGTTGATTTGGGACATTTCAAAGCCGTTTTGTAGACACAATGAGTTAATTGAATGAAATTCATTTTCACCAATGTGTTTGTATAGTAGTTTTGAATCATTTTGTAGTCTAAAGTTTTTTCATTTGAGTAGGTTTAGAAATCAAATTTCACCTCCAAATGTGTTTTTGGGAAAATTTCAGCATCCATTTTCAACACTAAAACATTATGATCTTGTAATCTATGTGGCCAAATGACTTCAAATTTTGTACATGTCATCTACAACATGTGCACTACAAGATTGTACGGTTGAGATTTGTATAACTTGAAGACATTTAGATCCATAAGGCTTCAAAAGCAATGATGTATTTGAACCCCAGAAATTGAATGTCACTTTGGGGTTTAGTGAGCTTGATTGAAGAAGAGGAAGCTCTAGGAAGTGGAACAAAGGTCCCCACATGGT
Organism: Climacium dendroides; assembly: GCA_950106755.1. Lineage (NCBI taxonomy): Eukaryota > Viridiplantae > Streptophyta > Bryopsida > Hypnales > Climaciaceae > Climacium > Climacium dendroides. The sequence continues at coordinate 12,312,109 of OX467091.1, read as the reverse complement.
CTTGGCCTTTACTAACTACCCACAAAATAACAACCTCACACTCAAGAAATGTGAGTGAAAAAGTGCCCATTGGTACTCCTTGAAAATGTCTTGAAAACTCCACTTTTCAATACTCCTAAACTATACTTTGAAAAAGACTTCAAAATTCAAAGTTTCTTGTGTTGTAGGAATGCATCAAACTCAACTCACCACATAAAATAAGTTTTTAATATATTATTTCTAGTGTTAATCTAGAACATTTTGTCAATAGGAAGATCATTTGGACATGGAGGGAGTACAAGAATTTTAGCTTTCACCCCAAATGAAATTTATATGATGTCCATTGATTTTAAATATCTTTATATAATTGTAGAAATTGCAAATGAATTTGAAATAATAAAATTGTTTTTGAAAAATAGAGATAAGATCAACAAACTCCTTGGAATCTTTAATATATTTCTTGAGCTCATACAAAAAAATTTGATAAAAAATATATTGAAATGTAGTATATATTACGCTTCCAAATTGTTGCCTTCAATGGCTATAAGAATGGCAATTTCTATGATCTTGGTAAAAATGAAAATGAAATTAAAAAACAGATTGAAGGAACTATTTACTATAGTGTGACTTGGCCTTTGTCTTTGAAACAATAAAATGTGTTTTAATTGTATTATTAATGGTTCAAGGTAGTGATGGGCAATTTTGTTAAAATGGCGAAATTTCGCTACTTGGCAAATTTTAGAATTTAGAGCGGGCAGTTTGAAGTGTAAGAATGTCCTAGATGTTTGAAATCTATAACTTTTTTAGATGAGTTAAATCTACACTTGTGCTAGATGTCAATTTTACTATTCAAATTGTGTGGTCCGAAATCTATAGTAGTCATAGATTTTTTAAATCTATAAAAATCCAAGATTCTTGAAAACTATACCTATCCTAGATGTCACTTTTACAATTTAGAGTAGGCAGTCTAAAAATGGCACATCGAATGCCGCCATTTTAACAAAATTCCCTATAGTGATTCGTTTATTTATTTTTGATGAGTGAACAAATACTAGTTGTTTATTAGTGAAGTTTTCAACACAATCTTTATTCATTTTCTAAAAAATTTACTATTTGTTTCTTAATCTATTTATAAAAATTTGATTTTGACATCAATTAAGTAATCTAAACCAGAGATCAAGTCATATTAGGGTTTTTAATGTTGGAATTAGCAACATCAAAATCACGAATTAATGCATGTTAAATTTTGTATTTGACCGTGAAAACACCTTCGGGCACCTAGGCAAGCAGTGAAGTTTTTAAAATTACCTTCCATTCTCTCATGATTCCCTCCAAGGATTGGGAGACGAATTGGATCAAGTTGAAGAACATCATTTGAAGCCACCAAATAGATGGGGTGCATGCAAGCAATGTCATTCTTCCACTAATTCAGTACATTTTTGGGTTGTTTCAGGCAAAACTTGTTTTCAAAATACTTATTTTGAACAAGTATTCTATTTTTTGCTTTTTACTTATTAGTAGATTCAAAATTAGAATCACTTAGTTAAATTGTTGGAATATGTCCTCTATAAAATTTGATGTGCACCAAGTATAAGATCTATGTAGTTGATTTTCAAAAACAAGGAATTTTCTATCCATCTTGGATGTGAAGTTTCATACCTCAAATTTTTTGATCATCAACAAAAATTGTAGGTCTTGCAACTTGAGGAAATAAATCTTGTGTTGAAGAAGAACATGCAAATACATGAAGAACAATTTGACAATAAATACTTCATATTCATTCTTGAAACTTTGCATGAAGGTAAGGATAAAATAACTTACAAGAAATATTCCGTACTAAATTGTAAAGGGCATCACCAATCCAACACAATAAACTACCAAAAAATTAGTTTGTGTTATTATCTTTAGATTGGGGCAGAGTTCGGACTTTAAAGTGTTATCATTGGATATGAAATTTGAAACTACATATAACAAAGAAAAGAAAATATGGATTTGAAAATTTGTCATGCCATTTGCATGATTTTTCTTTTTTTAGCCTTACTTGTCATGGCACATTAAATTTTTTGCTTTGAGCTTGCTTCTAATGGATTCTATTTTGGTTGTCCAAAGTCCAAATTAGGATTCCTTTTCCTTTTCTTTCTTGTATTTGATTTTAATGCTCTTCCAATAATAGTGCTTTGATGAAGCTTTGTGCCAATCAAAAATAGTAATACAATTGTTGAATGATTCCAATGAACCGCATTGTTTTGATGGCTTTGAAATCATTTTAGAAAATTAATTAGAAACTTTTGATCCCAAAGATTAAAATGGTATTGGTCAAAAATGTTTGGGATGTAATCTAAACCCTACATGTTGATACGTTTTCAAACTGAAATTGTCATATTCTAGTCTAAACCTTATTTCTAAACTTCAAACTACCATATTCTTGTTTTCTAGTCTAAACCTTATTTCTAAACTTCAAATTGTCATATTTTAGTTTTCCAATTTAAACCTTATTTCTAAATTTTGATCACTCATTTACCCATGCCATAAAATGCATGAGAGGACATTTTGGATGATTTTAGAGAGACCTCAAGGATAATTTTTTTTTTCATTCAAATTGATTTAAAGAGTTGTTTGAATCCAATTTCAATGAAAGATGTTCAATATCCTCTTTTTGTGATCATTTTTACTTTCCTACATAAGAAAATGGCATTTTCATGGATCTCCATGTAATGGCAAATTTTCACACTTTGTGCTGTATTCTCTAATTTTGAATTTAAGCCATACAAAATATTTTTTTCTAGATTTGAATTTAAGCTATAAAAGTGATGTTTTCTGAATTTGAGACCAACTTAAGGAAACAAAGCTTATCAATTCTAATTTCTATTGGAATATAGAGTATTTTGGAAAATTCCTAAATTTGTGTATTTCATTGAATTTGAACTTGAGGGCTATTACCATTGAGTTCAAATTTCTCCACTTGTCATGGTGCTTTACTCTATAATCTAGACCCTTGGAAAAATTTTCAGATTTTCTAAGCATCTCTTTGTATTTGATATGAATATTTTTCCACTTCTTATTCAAAAGTCCACAACAATTTCAAATTTTCACAAAAAGCTTTGAATTCTTACAAGTAACTTCAAAAACACAAGGAATGGAACACATCTCCGAAACATAAATGAATGCAAAAAATTGGTATCCTTTCGGAACGGAAGGGTTCAATCGGATATAGATGTGTCTGAAAATGATATTCCATCGCCGAGAAGGTTCACAGAACCTGCAGCCCAGCTGCATCCAAATTTCGACACATTGCCTTTGAGGGCTTGAAGTCGGAATGCCTGGGCCCAGCCACTGTCGACAAGGCCAACCAGCACGCGGCCTTTCGGTGCAAACTTCAACGAGAATCCCCGACCCACTCTGAACTGCCCTCGTTTCCATGCACTTTTTCAACAGTCTTCCCCAAATAATTGAAACTGACCCGCGCTGTCAGAAAAAAATCACAACTTTAATAGCACAAGTCCCTCTTCAGTTGCACACATGCCCAGTTGCCCAGTCAAGAGACCCAACGCAACGAACACGTTTCTTCAATTGACCACGAGATGCCAATCCAGCTCGTCCACCTACAAATACTGACCTTCGTGATCCCAATTCCTCATTTCAGGCCTCTCTCAATTGATAGCAGTGCAGCAACTTCAATTCGAGCCTGCAGTCCATATATTTTCATATCTGCAAGGTTCCACACTTGCTCAGAATACAAAAGGTGCAAGTTCCACAATCAGCTGTGCGATCGATAATATACACCAATTCCATTCGTCCAAGTCGAATCTCTGAGACTTAACTTCGTTGAAAATTGCAGGGAGGTTCGATCACAGTGAACGCTTGAAGGAGTACTTGAACTAGGAACTTGGCTTGCAATTATTTGAGTGAAGCGCTCAATTCAGGGGGCAAATACGACATTCGACTTCATGGCGTCGTCCCAGAGCCACATGAATGCGGGATGCGAGCCCGCCTTGAAGAAACCGACGACATCCCCCAGCTTCTGCAACGAGGCTTCCGAAGCCGAGGTTTCCCGAGCCGACCCGCTGAACTGGGCCAAGACGGCCGCCAAGTTGCAAGGGAATCATCTGGACGAGATCAAGCAGATGGTGGCCACGTACTTCGACTCCACCGAAGTGGCGATTGAGGGCGTCCATCTCACGGTGGGACAGGTCACGGCCATCGCACGCCGGCCCGACGTGGCGGTGGTGCTGGACGCGGCCAACGCCAAGGCCAGAGTGGACGAGTCCTCCAACTGGGTGCTCACAAAGATCATGAACGGCGGGGACATCTACGGAGTGACCACGGGATTCGGCGCCACCTCGCACCGCCGCACGCAGCAAGGCGTGGAGTTGCAGCGCGAGCTCATCCGCTTCCTGAACGCCGGCGTGGTGGTGAAGGGGCACTCGCTGCCCGCGGAGACCACGCGCGCGGCCATGCTGGTGCGCACCAACACCTTGATGCAGGGCTACTCCGGGATCCGTTGGGAGATTTTGGAGGCCATGGAGAAGCTGCTGAACGCGCACGTCACGCCCAAGCTGCCGTTGCGTGGGACGGTCACCGCCTCCGGGGATTTGGTGCCCTTGTCCTACATTGCGGGGCTGCTCACGGGCCGACCCAACTCGCGAGCTTGCGCTCCAGATGGCCGGGAGGTTTCGGCGCTGGAGGGGCTGCGGATGGCGGGCGTGGAGAAGCCGTTCGAGCTGCAGCCCAAAGAGGGCCTGGCGCTCGTGAACGGGACCGCCGTGGGGTCGGCGTTGGCCTCCACGGTGTGCTTCGACGCCAACGTGTTGGCGTTGCTTGCGGAAGTGTTGTCCGCCTTGTTCTGTGAAGTGATGCAAGGGAAGCCGGAATTCGCCGACCCCTTGACGCACAAGCTGAAGCATCACCCGGGCCAGATGGAAGCTGCAGCGGTGATGGAGTGGCTCTTGGACGGCAGCGACTTCATGAAAGCCGCGGCCAAGCTCAACGAGACCGATCCCTTGAAGAAGCCGAAGCAGGATCGGTACGCGCTGCGCACTTCCCCTCAATGGTTGGGTCCCCAAATCGAGGTGATCCGCACCGCCACGCACGCCATCGAGCGCGAGATCAACTCCGTGAACGACAACCCCATCATCGACGCCGCGCGCGGGATCGCGCTGCACGGGGGCAACTTCCAGGGCACACCCATCGGCGTGTCCATGGACAACATGCGCCTGGCGCTGGCGGCCATCGGCAAGCTCATGTTTGCGCAGTTCTCGGAGCTGGTGAACGACTACTACAACAACGGCCTGCCGTCCAACTTGAGCGGGGGACCCAACCCCAGCCTGGACTACGGCATGAAGGGCGCCGAGATCGCCATGGCGTCGTACCTGTCCGAGATCAACTACCTGGCCAACCCCGTCACCACGCACGTCCAGAGCGCGGAGCAGCACAACCAGGACGTGAACTCGCTCGGCTTGGTGTCCGCGCGCAAGACGGAGGAGGCCGTGGAGATTCTCAAGCTCATGAGCTCCACCTTCCTGGTGGGGCTGTGCCAAGCCATCGACCTCCGCCATGTGGAGGAGACCATGCAGTCCGCCGTGAAGCAGGTGGTGTTGCAGGCGGCCAAGAAGACGCTGTTCATGGGCCAGGACGGCGCCCTCCTGCCGTCGCGCTTCTGCGAGAAGGACCTGCTGCTGGTGGTGGAGCGGCAGCCGGTGTTCTCGTACATCGACGACGCGTCGTCCGACACGTACCCGTTGATGGAGAAGCTGCGAGGCGTGCTGGTGAGCCACGCCCTCAAGGACGCCTCCCGCTCCGTGTTCGAGCAGATCCCGGTGTTCGAGGCCCAAGTGCAAGAGCGGCTGCGCGTGGTGGTGCCGTTGGTGCGGGAAGCTTATGACAGCAAGGGCCTTTCGGCGGTGCCCAACCGGATCGAGTCTTGCAGGACGTACCCGCTGTACCAATTCGTGAGGTCGGAGCTCGGGACGCAATTGCTTTCGGGCTTGCGAAGTGTGTCTCCCGGGACTGAAATTCAGAAAGTGTTCGAGGCGATGTCGGAGGGGAAGCTGATTCGACCTCTGTTGCAGTGCGTGCAAGGCTGGACTGGCGCTCCTGGCCCATTCCCCTTGTAATTTCCTGTAGCTCATACAGTACCAGGGATGCTTTCGTTCCGTTAGCCAGTGTACATTCACACATAAGTAGAGATTTAGATATCACTGCTACGTACAGTAGTCGGAGTAGTCATCGGCACACAATTTTCGAGTCACAGGTTGTGACTCTCGTGTACATTTGATGAGCACTGGGTTCCACATTGGGCCGTGCTTGAGCCATTTTATGACATTCTTTGGACGCCGTGCAATGGGCGTCGACATTTTCAATTCAGGAGTTTCTTCCAATGCCACCACGGTTGTTTCTATAATTTGCATGCATTGTCGTCTCTTGATTGAGTTTGTTCTGAGGGGTTGGTAATTAGGCCAGTTTCGTCGTACTAACATTATGTTCCTGACTGTAACCCGGGAAAAGTTGCATCTTCGAATGGTCCGACAGAAGTGAGAAGTACGCGAGGGGGAAATTGAAGGAGTTTTCTGATCTGATGGCCTGGAAATGGAAATGACTCGACATCCATCTACTGTGCAGCTCACATGCTCGCATTTTCTTTCCCAATTCGGAATCTCGACCCATATTGATGATTAGACTTGATATCGATTGGATTTTCGTTACCTAATGCACAATTGAGCAGGCGTGGTTGACGTTTATTTTTTATGACTTCGTGTTAGTATTTAGCTTCAGTCAAACAAACAAGGAATTATCCAGCACAGTGCGACAATGGGGAATGTTCAAATAGAATTGTTTCAACGCTTGAACATGCCACCGATCAATTTAGCTCGGGGTCAGTTCTCATTCTCATCTTCGATACCGCCTCCGTGTTCGGTGCTTATCATTGCTATCCTCATATAAATTCTGTTCAATATCATCTATTCTTCCAAGCTAATGTAAAGTGAGCACAAGCTTTGGACTGTATGGGCTTAAATTCTTCTCCTGGATGGCCAGCACTCGTTTCATCAACGTAACCGCCTCCGCAAACCTACTGATGACGTGCATGATGGACGTTGTGCAGTTGCATGCTTCCCCTGCACAAGAATTATTTAGTGCACATGAGTGCATCTAATTTCTACACCTGATTGTTTCCAGGAGTGGGTTATACCAAGATGATACAGCACTTACGCAGCGAAGGAAGCCACATTTATCAGAGTAGAAACATTGTATTGACGAACCTGGGACAAATTCAGTACGATTAATTCTCCAATAGCTTATGCTAGATACCTAAACCTGATTACCCTTCAAGTCAATCCTGACGGTCATCTCTCTCATACCGGACGAGAGGTTTCATTCTCAAATCAATCGCTCGAAACTGATTGACCAGCCCCAGACAGTGCATTTCCCGGTTTCTTGCATAATTCGCTGCGCCTCTTCGTTGTCTTGCAAAGCCACGGAAATTGTAAAACGATGGAACTGGTCTTCCAGCACTCGATCACCAAATTCGTCATGGATGTCCACCTTGCTGCTATAAACTAGATTGCTCGGTTTTTCTTCTGAACCTCTGCAATCAAAATATTTTGCATGGTCGAAACATCAGTGTGGTGCTAAACAATATGCGCGTGACACTAGTTAGACGGAAACTTCCCAAGTAAGTTATAGATCTATCCAATCATCCTCTCGTGTACAAGAGTACTAGTTGGTTCAGATACAGAATTCTGAAAGTCATTCATATCTACACCTTCTGCCACTGAAGCCCTCTGGGCAGGACTGTAAAAAAGCTGAAAGGCAGTGGAAACCCTTGACACCTCCTTTTGTCAAAACTCCGTCCATTCTTTTGAATTCGATTTTCCTGAAGGGGCATTACAATCGTTGGAAACCTGCAAGAGGAGAATCTCTTCTTTGAACAGGCTTCATGCATGAAGCACGTTCGACGAGTATGAATAGCTACGCCTTGCTCCGCCACAACTTGACGAATTTGTTGGGCAGTAACCTTTCTGCAAGCACCAGACTACAGTTATTGAACCCCGAATGTCGTAACGCTTGAGCTCAGTCCAAACACTGTCAACCCTAAATTCAGGCAAGTTTTGAGAGTTTTTTTCGACTTGATTTTCACTCATCCTGTACACAGCAATATATAGCGGAGACCACTCTTTCTTTCTTTTCTCAAGGCAGAATGCCAAAGCCGATTTTGAAGTTTAAGTGACAATGGGGCGATGGCTAGAGCCCACAACACTAACCTCTCTTCAATTCTCTTCATAATCTGATTCAAGAAATATGCAACCAATGGGATGCCCATACGTACGGTGACCCTTCTGTTTCTAAATCCTTGAATCAACTGAAACTTTGATTAAGTCTTGCACTTGTCATAATGTCAGCTCCCGAGCGCTACATAGCCCATATCACGTGTGATTTTAGGGGTTCTGAAAGCCTCCCATCCTCCTCAGCAGCTTGCAAACGCTGCCACTATTCTTCGGTTTGAAGTTTTCCACGATCGTGGCAGCCCTGAGTTCAATGCATCGAGGCCACTTACATGGCGGTCGGGATCCAAAGCACATATGCATCAACTTTGAAACCGTGAAACCGTTCCACGCCACCCACTCTTCACAATATGTGATAAAATGTGTTTGGATTCCACGACTGCCATAGTGTCCAGGAAAGACAGTTGCACGTATCCTTGCACGTGCAACTGCAGCCTACTGTTATATTTGAATTAATCTGGTCCAGGCTCAGTATAATCTGAAAAGCCTTCAGACCAGGGAATGTGTCGAAAGTTGGTTGCATGTTCTGTGAACCTTCTCGGCAATGGGACGTTATTCTCAGCCAATTCCTCCAACTGCAGATTCAAAATTGCTGTGTTTTTTTGAATAAAAGGTGAGAAAAATTCATATCAAATATCAAATATGTTTTAAAAATATGAATATTTCTCCGTGGGTGTATATGTCATGGATTGAAACATTGAAACAGTGCAATTTTCTTTCTATAGTGCCATTTAAAAATTAAGAAAATCAACCATTTGTGGTAATAGGCCCAAAGTTCACAAATACACAAATTAAATATACAAATTTAGGAATTTTTCAAAATTTTCTATATACCAATAGAAACTAGACTTGATAAGCTATGTTTCCTTCATTGGTCTCTACTCTTAAATCTAAAAAAGATCATTTTTATGGCTTGAATTCAAATCTAGAAAAAATCATTTTTATGGCTTACATTCAAAACTAGAAAAAAGAGCACAAATTGCAAAAATATACATACACGGAGATCCATGGATTTGCCATTTTCTTGTGTAGGAAAGTCAAAATATTAAAGGAAAGGATATTTAACATCTTAAAGAGCACAAATTCCCAAAATACACTACATAAAGATCCATGAATTTGCCATTTTTTTTGTGCAAGAATGTCAAAAATATTACAAGGAGAGGATATTACACATCTTTTTTTGGAATTGGATTCAAACAATTCTCCAAATTAATTTGGCTAGAAAAATAATTATCCTTGAGGTCTCTCTAAAATCATCCCAAATGTCTTCTCATGCATCTTATGGCATGGTTAAATGGATAATCAAAGTTTAGAAATAAGGTTTAGACTAGAAAACAAAAATATGACAATTTTAGCTTGAAAACGTATCAACAGATAGGGTTTAGATTACATCCTTAAATCATTCTTGACCAACACCATTTTGATCTTTGGAATTGAAATTTTCTAATTAATTTTTTAGAATGATTAGAGTGTCATGAAAACAATGCAAAGCATTGGAATCCTTCAACTATTGTATTAGTATTTTTGATTGGCATAAAGCTTCATCAAAGTAGTAGTATTGGAAGAGCATTAAAATCAAATACAAGAAAGAAAAGGAAAATTAATCCTATTTTGGACTTTGGGCAACCAAAATAGAGTCCATTAGAAGCAAAGCCAAAGCCAAAAATTTAATATGCCATGACAATTAAGGCTAAGGAAAGAAAAATCATGCAAATGGTACGACAAATTTTCAAATTCCACCTCCAGATTCTTTTATCTTTATTATAAGTAGTTTCAAATTCATATCCAATGATAACAATTTAAAGTCCTAACTCTAACCTAATTCAAAGATAGTAACACAAACTAATTTTTTGGGTAGTTTATTGTGTTGGATTGGTGGTGCCCTTACAATTTAGTATGGAGTATTTCTTATCAATTATTTTATCCTTTTCCTCATACAAAGGATCAAGAATGAATATGAAGTATTTATTGTCAAATTATTCTTCATGTATTTGCAAGTTCTTACTTCTTCAACATGAGATTTATTTCTTCAAGTTGCAAGCCCTCTATTTTTGTCAATGATCCAAAAGTTTGGGGTAAGAAACTTCACATCCAAGATGGGTAGAAAATTCTTTGTTTTTAAAAATCAACTACACAAATTTTACAATTGGTGGAATTTTTCACTTCAAATTTTATGGAAGGTATAATCCAACAATTTAACTAAGTGATTTTAATATTGGATCTATTAACAAGTAAAAAGCAAAATGAAAGAGTATTTGTTCAAAAAAGGTATTTTGAGAACAAGTTTTTGCTTGAAACAACCCAAGAACGTATTCCAAGAACGACATCACATGTGTATATGCTATCTACTTGGTGGTTGATGTCAATGTCCTTCAACCCCATCCAATTCCCACCCTAGTCATTGGAGGGGATGATGAAGGGAAGAGGGAATAACTTTAGAAACTCCTAGTCATTGGATGCCCAAAATCATCTTTAAGGTCAAACACAAAATTTCACACATATTAATTCTTGATTTTGATGTTGTTTTAAAAGTTCAAGGAGAATACCAATGTGTGAGGATAGAATATATGAACCTAGGAGCCTACATTATAAACACCTTTTAAAGTTATTGGTGTATATTATAGGTATCTATGTTATAGATTCTTTCTAAACATGTTATAGTTATAGTGTGCCTATCTCCTAGGTATATATGTTATAAGAACACCTTTAAATGGATTTAGGAACATACCTACAACTAGGTGCAAGGCTCGTAGGTTCATGGCTCTGTGTTTATATACTAGCATTGCTGTAGAAATTGCCATTCTTATTGCCATTGAAGGCATTAACTAGGAAGCATAATATATACTAGTATACTACTTTTGAATATATTTTTAATCAAGTTTTCTTCATATAAGCTTAAGAATTACATCAATAATTCCAAGAAGTTTGTTGCCCTTATCTCCATTTTTCAAAAACAATCATACTATTTCAAATTCACTGCAATTTCTTCAATTATATAACGATACTAAATAGCAATTGACATTATGAAAAATTCCATTTTGGGTGAAAGCAAGAAAGACTTGTACTATTTTATGGAATTTGTTGCATAGTCAACTCAAAATGTAAACATAACTTTTGGGACACAAAGTTAATAATGTACTTGAAATTAATAGCGGAATTGTATGAAGAATTTCAAATGTATTCCATATTCCATAAAAGAATCATTTATTATTTAAATACAATTCTCTTATTTCATTAGAATTTGGTGGTATTGATGGTTTTAAGTTTTATGGAGTATTCAGACCTATCCACTTTAGAAATTTAAAAAGAAGGTTATTCTACAAAGATTTCATCCTTTTGTTGAGGAATTTATGCAAAAGTAATTTCTTTGTCTTTTACATAAGTGTAGAGAAGGCTTTCTTGCAAGCACATTTCTAGACATTCAAAAATCTGTATCCATAATTTTACTAGTTGAATCTCATTTGCATAAAGTTTTCAGAAATGACCTATTTTTTATTTATTTAAATGTTTTTACTATTCACTAACAATTTAACAACTAAAGCACCATTTGTCCCTTCAAGGGACAAGTGGGATTTAAGGCAAGTACCTATGGTCTTGTTTTTCTGTCCTGATTTTTTGAATTTTTTTTCAAGATAGAAAAATTGATTTACCCTTTTGAGAATTTTTTTTTCCAATTAGTACCTAGGAACAAAAGTTTTGCTCAAAACAATGGAGAATAAAGGAAAGGGGGGGGGGGGGGGGAGAAGGGGCAACAAAAAAAAAATTGAAATATTGAAATTTAAAAAAATAAAAAAAATAAAAAGTTCTCATACATTATATTTTTGTCTACATGGAAAGCTTTGATTTACTCCATTTGGATTTGTTATGAAAAAATTATGGACAATCTTGTTTAGCGAGCAATTAGAGCATCTTTTTGAAAAAATAACTTTTAGGATTCATTGGGATTATTGTATTTCAATTCCATCTTAGAGCTATTAACAATTTAGTTTTTCCTTAAATCCTTAACCTACTTCTACTTAAACAATTTTTCAAAGTGTAAAAATTATTTCTTTTTGAGGTTTTTTCCCCCCTAGAATCTCAACTCAATTCTCCACCATAAAGATTTCTAGCTCTAAACTTTGTAGTGCAAAAAATTAAAGTTAAGAAGGTTTAAAGTCAAATAATCTAGTCCAGCAATGAAATAAATAAAAACTTGTTTATTTCATTTTAAATGCAAGTACGTATCTTGCAATTTTTGTAATAAAAAATTTTGAACTTTTTCTGACATATTTTCATACTAGTTAGGTGTAAGATCCTACACTTAAATGTGCAAAAAATATAATTTTCAAAATTCTTTATTCTTTGCTATAGAAATAACAATTTTGAGTGCTTTTTGGCAAAAAAAGGGTCTTGGTCCTTTTAGGGATTAAACACCAAAGCATTTTTCTATGTTGGAATTTTTCATTAACTTGTTTTGTGCATAACTTTTAGAGATTTGTTTTTGTCTAAAATTTTAAGAATACATTATTTGAAGTTTTTTTATATTATTCTTATTTTATTTTATTTGTAAATACATTTTTTAATAAGCTTGAAGAACTTTGAATCTTAGCTTTCAAAAATGGTCAAATGCAACAAAATGAACAAGTATTTCATGCTCTCACCTGTTTTATGTCTTCAATTATAAAAAAACTAAACAAAGAAATTTCAAATAAAATATGAAAATTATTATCATAAAAGTGATTGTTGTTCATCACTGCAAAGATAAAATACTTCAATTAATTTGAATAAAGACCTTTCTCCAAGCTTATTGAAGAAGATATATGAATTACAAACATAGTTGAAATATGCATTAACTCCTAAACAAAGGGTGTTATATTTGAGTAGCATTCATTTGGCTCAAATCTAGTTCTCATCCAATTCAAGCCATTGAGTAACCTTGAATTTCTTTTGAATATAGATGTGCTCAAGTTTTCTAATTATAGCCATATCAAAGTAAAATATTAGTCTACGTAACCTTATGCATTTAATTATTTGTATAACTATTGCCAATTGGATTTGTAGATTATAAAAACTTTGCATAATCGTTGTTTTCTAAATGAAAAAATGGCATGACTATTTAGAAAGAAGATTTATGAATAAAAAAATGAATCTATTTTTTCTAGATTGAAAAATTAGACTAGCATTGAGAACAAATTCATTCTTCTTAGATTTTAGAAGGTATAATAAATAATGTCTTTCGAATTTATCCATCTTCAAATATAAGGATGTAAAATAAACAAAATATTAAAACATACAAGGACATCATTCCTTAAAATCCAACTATAGATGTCATCCATGTAACTTTTCTCAAATTTTTGGAACCATCCAAAGGAGTTTTATATTTTTACTAGTACTAAGACAAATTGTAAGCACAACTAGGAGAAATCCATGAACAACATTCAAATATGGAAAGATATTCAACATCATCCAATGCACCCAATGCATTCTTTTTTATATTTGAAAGAGTATGTTTTGAGGAACATATTTGCTTTTGAGTGATCCTACCTTATATGTTGCAAATCACCAAACAACCGCAAGCATTAGACCAATCTAGAGGAAGACCAAAAGTCGTTTCTTATTTTGTTTTTAGATCAACACCTAAACTCGTTCAATTAATTGCATAATCTAAATGATTAGATCTTGAGTTCATTTGGAGGGGATGACACCCAATTAACTCCTAAAGTTCTATGGGAATATAAGACCCAAATTGCTTCAAAATACTCGTATCCAAAGCAAGGTCAAAATTTTCATTTTTATTTTATTTTTTAATAAATTCAACTATAGGATCTTTTTTTTAATTTGCTCAACTATATCCTCCTAAAATTTTAGAGTAAAAATCTTTACCGATTGCAAGATCAATGTATCTAAAATACTTATTTCAAGCCCTTAATTTACAAAGGTGAAGTTTTGTCTTTCAAGAATTTTAGGAAAAACTTGTGTCTCCCAAAATGTATATTGAAAATGTATGAACAAAAATGTAATCCAAATTGCTAATAACCAATTCTTGCTCCGGGGATATTTGAGTAACACTCAATTTAACGAATAATAGTAAGGCTAAAGGCTCGCTAGTATCTAGGATTTCAAATCAAAACCTCGGCTAGTTTGAATTAGTTCCTGTTTTTTTTTGGCAGTTGAGGGAGTTTCTAAGAAGATTATTGACTATTTGACTCTTGGAGCATTAGCCGCCTCGTTATCCACACTAGAGGTCTCGACAGAGATGAATAGGGGTATGTCAATACCACCAATGTGGTTGACTCACCACTGGGCTTTTTTGGAAACGAGAATGCGTCGGCAGGTCCTGGAGTGCTCGTCAAGGGCACACGCGTATTCCTACGGGGTGATTATCACGACTAGCCCCTCCGCAAAGCTGTTATTAACACATTATAAAGTTGATGATTTCCACCAAGAATTTGATTGCCAGGCTATGCTAATTCCATACGAATTAGTACCGAAAAGCATGTACCTATAACTCCAGCAATGGCACCAAAAATCTGTCCATTACAGTTACGTCCGGAGGGTTGCTCGCACGTGAGTAGCGTTCGAGCCTACGTATCTTCCGGACCCGCCTTTCGTTGGGGGAAGTTACCTTACTCCTATGCGTACGATTGTACTTGCGACGAAACGCGGATGGTACCCATGCTATGGTTCCTTGCGGTCTGATCCCACATAAGGTTAGGGAGTCTATCCGAGCGATTGTTTTCAACCATCGTCTTCTCAAATGCGCCTTCATAGGCGCACAACACTAAGTAAACCAAGCCAACTAACATTACACACTAATGGTGGATAATCATATTTTTTAGAACTTTAATAAGAAATTAAGAATCGTCAATTCCAATGGTATAAAAATTCTAGCAAATAAAACATACCCTACGTTCTTGTTTTTACTTGAAAATTTTAAAAATTGAATTCAAAAAATGACTTATATATTATTTTGGCTTCCCAAGTGTGCAAAGCCAATTGTTCTCCATAATCTCAAAGGCACTTGTTTAATCCTATTGGGTTTAATCCTAAAACAATAGTTTAAAGTGAATCTTTGACAAAAAATGGAATTAGGATTCTCTTGGAATGTTTCAACCTACTGGACTTACTTCAATAGTGAATAAGGCTTGCCAAGGACTGCTTTTAGGTTGTGAATTCAAAGCATTATTCATTGATCAATTTTAATTTATATGCCATAATCACACAAACCTTGAACAAGGAATAAGCCTCATGCCTTGCTTGAAGGAGATATTTGATTCTCCCTTGGACTCCCCACTAGGCCATCAAATGTTGTTTAAACCCTAATGCCCCAAGGTCTTTCTTTTCATCAATAACCTCTTAAACTTGTCATTTCTATGTCAAAGAGAAATAAGCTTTACAAATTGTTTTTTACAACTAGAAGAACCCCATGTTCTTTTGGGTATTTTAATTCTATGTGGGGATGTTATGTGGGTGTCTGCAAATGTCTACATAGATGTCCAAAAAATTGCGTCAAGATTAACATGCAGAAAACTTCAAAAAACAATTTGGGGCATTAGATATATTTGATGAGACATCCATGAAAACATAGGTCGATGGGGTATTAGAAATGTGACATGTGGCTACCTTCTTAATGTCATGTGAGCACCACATGGGTGTGGGAAGCCATGTAGGAATTCTTTCAGCTAATATGGCAATAGAAAAAGCAATGTGTTATCCAATGAAAATGATGTGGCATGCCTAGTCAACATAGTTTTTTGCTATCTAAGAATTTGAATATTGTTTTGGGGTCATCAATTCAAACATCCAAAAGGTATTTCCAAGGGATATCCCAGAAGATCTCTATCTTCTAATCTTATTGATGGAAATTAACACTTCATATATGGCAAGTCAATCTTGGCAATGAAAAATTCCCCCGAAAAAAATTGAAGAATACGTGAGGCCAATAGTTGCAACCATTAATTTGCTATTGATACTTAATGTTGACTTGAATGCTAGTGATTTCACCCTTAGAGCACATGCAAGCCCCTTTGACTTGGTTTTGAGAGACTCATTGACAAATAGTGTTTTAGTTGCCTATCTTTATTGTGTTTGAGGCATTCTTAACAAGACTTGAGTGAGTTGTAGTTTCCAACACAAATGACAATAGACAAGCGATTATTCTTGCCCAACGTTTGGGAAACTAGGCCAATCCACAAATTTGTACGCAAACCACTTTCAAGTCCAGTTGGTGAAGCATGACAACATGTATTACTATAGTGTGAGTAGGTTCGTGGATTCCAACCAACCTACACTCACATACAATCATGAATACATGAGAATTTTCTCCATTTTAAATTTCATTTTTTCTAATGAAATGCAATGTCAGTACTTCATTGATGCTGCTGAAATAAAATTTGGTCTACTTTTACGTTCATGCACCTAAAGGACCGCCCAAGAAGCCCACTGACATTGATTGAGACCATTGATCTTTTGTAAGCAGTTTTGAGGAGGTTCGCATGGTGGAGGCTTTCTTTTGTCCATTTTTTTTTTCCCAACTCACGCAACGATCTTCACTGACTCCGGTGATAACTGATAAGAATATTTGGGCCCAACTGAACTCTGAATATCATCAATCGAATTCAGCTCTTGTGACTGCACCAAAGAATCGACTGTGGGAATTATAATCGACACAACTGTGACGTGCTGGGAGAAAATTCAAAGGAGCTAGCATTCCAGAAACTCATTGAATGAATTGCCTCTTAATGATGACCTCTTTGTAATGAAATTGCAGAATTTCCTGCACAATTCTCACACCGTTTTTCAATATAGCACACTTGTCATTGAACAATCAAACTGCGTCATGAATACTCAGCTATGGAGACCCAAGCAGGGTGCACACATTCCATGCGAAACATCTTATGATTTGATGTGATCTGAAGTTCCTAGATCATTCCCTCGACGTGCATTCAATTGCGGGATGTAAACTAGCGCCGGAGCACGATCTTACCTACTTCTGACTTGAGATCGAGCGACCAATTTCAGACGGTGACCCCACAGACCGACACTCAAATACCTCCACATGTACAAACGTTTCTGGGATGCAAGCCATCCAGCAACTCCAATACTTGATACACGCACTTCACCCGCACACAAGCTCTGGAAGCCTGAAATTCATTTCGATGTTCAGTAGAAACGATAATACGAACTGATCAATATTGACTGCAATCAAGTGTGAATAACGTTGCTTGGGATTCCGCTCTGGTGCTCGCACTCAACAACGGACTGGATTATAATGCCATGATTCAACTGCAAAGAAATGACCAGCGTTTAGACAATGCAATTGATGTGAGGTGGGGGTGCAAGTGGTCACTGGCATTCCGGAAACTCTTTGAATGATTTGTTTGTTTCAATTCCTCGTGCTGGCTGCGGATTTCAATTGGAAATCACAATGCCCAGCTGAACAGCAGTTAATCAATGGGGTTGCAACCAATGCAACACATGAATGGACCTAGATAGCTAACTATGAAGAGTATCAAATGATCCGATTTGAACCTTTCTACACTTGTCACGAGTTATACACTGATATACATGATCCGGACCAAAAATGAATTCACTCAAAATGCTAGCCCGTCGATCGGGACCTCGCTCATTGATTGGCAGCGGCCCGGAGCACCAGCACCTCCAGCGTCAGTCCCGGTCCGAAGCCGATGAAGAAGCCGAAGTCGCTGCCCTCCCCGAGCGTGGAAGAACCCATCTTCAACGATCTCTGCCGAATCTGGTCCAACACGAACAACACCGACGAGCTCGACATGTTGCCGTACTCCAGCAGCACGTCGCGGCTGCCCTGCATCTTGTCCTTGGACAGCTGCAGCTTGGCCTCCACCTGGTCCAGAATAGCGGGGCCTCCGGGGTGCACGGCCCAGAACATCTCGTTCCACGCAGGGGAGCCCACGCACTTGCGCGCCTCCGTGAGAAACTTCTCGATGTTCTTGGAGATCAGCCCGGGCACGTCCTTCATCAAATGGAAGATGAGCCCTGCTTCCGTGAGATGGCCGTCGATGGCGCCGTCACTTTCGGGCAAGATGGTCTCCCCCGCCCAGTGGACCTCGAACAAAGCCTTCTCCACTTGCGGCTTGGGGTCCGACCCGACCACGTACACGCCCGCGCCATCCCCGAAGAGCGCCGAGCCCACCAGCCCGTCCAAGTGATTCTCGCTAGGGGCACGGTACGTCACGGCCGTCACCTCGCTGCACACGGCCAGCACGCGCGCGTTCTTGTTGTTCTCGGCCAAGTCCTTGGCCACGCGCAACACCGAGGCGCCGCCGAAGCAGCCGGTTTGGTACATCATGACGCGCTTCACGGTGGGCTTCAGGCCCAGCAGCTTGGCCAGCGCGTGGTCGGCGCCGGGCATGTTCACGCCGCTGGTGGTGGCGAACACGATGTGCGTGATGTCGGACTTGCGGCCACCCCACTCCTTGATGGCCTTCAGCGCGGCCTCGGCCGCGAGCTTCGGCACCTGCACCACCACGATGTCGTGGCGCGCGTTCAGCGAGGGCTCCATGTACGTGCATATGCCTGGGTTGGCCTTCAGCACCTCCTCCGTCAAGAACAGGTGTCGCTTGCGGATGCCCGACTTGTCGCCTGTGGAATGGGATCACACACAAACCACGTCAATTTCACTGAAGGCACCACCCCAAGAGCATCTTACTTCGAATTCATCCAGCTCTGAAAATCAATTTGGAGAGACTTGCATCAGAATTCAAATTATTTTCCTCCAATCCGATCGCCCACATTGAACTAGTCGATGGGATTCATCGGCAAGCAATTAGGTCAGGTGGGTCGGAATGAGTATTCCCACAACGGGGAAGGCAATATTTATTTAGATGCGGCTCTTGATGGTCACTTACAGATGCGCTTGAACTTGGCCTTGAGCGCCTCCTTCTCGCTGCAGTTGGTGATGTTGAAGAAGAAATCCGGGTACTCCGATTGCAGAAACTCCGTGGGAGGCACGGCAGTGCCGATGCCCAACACGCACGCGGGCCCGTCCGCACGAGGCTGTCCCCTGGGGAGCGCAGCGCTCACCGCAGTCTGGGAAGCCATTGCGACGAGTTCGCTAAGTCGACGGACCGAAAGGTGGGAAGTGCGTGCGCTTCGCGTTCCAAGTCTGCCGTCTAAAAGTCGACTTCTCTGTGATTCAATAGATCCGATCCGAATGAGAGCTCAGTAACTCGCTTGGAATCGAATCCAGGGCCTCTGTCTGTGACTAAAGTGTACTAGAGAATTCTTGGATTGTGATGTCCAGTAAGTAAGTTGCTGGAGTGCTGGGGATTGATGTTTGCTGTTGTTTCAGGCTCTTTATAGTGCGTGTGGAGAGCAACGCGGAGTGCAAGTAGTCTGCGGCGTCACGTGTTGCGTAGTACTGTAGCGTGGAATTAGTGCTGGGAAGTCTGGGTCACGAGTTCTGCGGGGAAAAGGGCAGGAAATGGCCCACCAGGGGAGAACGGGTAAACGAGGTTAGTCTGGTCAGCGTGCGGCCAATTCCTTATCACGGAGTAGAGCATTAGAATGTCAACTCCGTGGCTTTCCTCGTTGAATGTCCCTTTGACATCCCATGTTTTAAATTTCTCATCAGTTCTCGGTTTCTGTCTTCAACGTGTGATGAGGCGTCTTTACAACCGGGTTTTTTTTTTTCTTCTTCTTTGTGATTTGACGGGAATTTGCACCAAAGTAATGAGCCTTGCACCATGCCTCTGGAACACACACTTAGTATTGAAAGGGCCAAAAAATCGCCAAAATAATCCAAGGAAAAGGAAAATCTTGGATGAAATCTCCAAATTGTGGTTGACAACAAAACTATTGATGTTTGATATGTGCTAATGTGATATTTTCTATCGAATATGTGGATGAATGTGGAAATTTGGAGCACTAGTATAACACTTGATATCACCACTTTGACACTTTGAAAAAACTACAACTTATGATTTTATTGGCTCCATCCCATGGGAATGACACGTTTACCCTTTCATTTCAAGTCTCCAACTTCCTAAGGTAGAACTAAACTACCTAATCCTACACCCTCTATTTTTGTGAAATAGGTGTGTATTGAAGTGTCACCAATATGACCTCAAACTTATGGCTTTGAATGGCTCTTAATTTACAAATGGCGCTTCAAGGTTGTAAAATAAGAAGATTTTTAGTGAATGATTATGGGTCATTGTCATGGCACTTCAACGTACACCATTTGAATATTTTCATGTTTCTTCCAATCTTGACTTTGAATATTTGTAGAAAATACAAAAATCTTCCAACTTCCAACTTCTTACAAAGAATTCCATTCTCTCTAAGAAGATGGAACACCGCATTACTTTTATCTCACTTGAGTAGCTCCTAATGGGGACAAGAGCCTTATTGTTTTATCGTCCTTATTTGATAACTTGTTTTATTGTCAAATTTCCTAGGATGGTATTGTTGATTCCTTGATTTTGAACAAATGTTGAGGCCCAAGAGTGGTTGATGAATGACTTTCAAGATTTGGTTTACAAATTGGATCATTTTGGGCACAATATCGTGGTTAAAGGTCTCATCCTTTCATAGTCAATGGATAAATTGTATCTTCATTGAGTTAACTATTTGCTTTAGTCAAATAAACAATTGATATTATTTTTACTTACCTTAGTAGCGCCCATTGTTTGTCACTAAGAAGATAGAAAAACATATAAAAAATTCTTAGAACATAATAACTAAATTTAACCCCTATAGTCCCATTGTCCCCGCACGGGACAATGTGAATTTTGGGCAAGCATCTATTATCTCAATTTTTACTGAATTTTTTTCAAATTTTGTCATAATTTAGAAAAATTTATGAGATTTCTGAAATTATAATTTTTTATTTTAATTGGTACTAGATACCAAAGGTTTAGGGACAATAACCTAAAAGCATTGGAGACTTGGCAAAATAAAATTCACAAAAAATTGAAATAAAAATTTTAATATTTCTTTTCTTGTAGATTTTATTTCTTCCTAAATAGAGAACTTTGATTCATTCTATTTGGATTAGTGATGTGAAAGTTATAGACCTGCTTATTTTGCGGGCAATCATAGCTACTTCTTGAAAGAGATTTTTTTCTTTCACTTTGAATGGTAATATCCTTAAATCTATATTGTCAAAAATCACAGAAAGTTTATCATGTGGTCCAAGATAAGTGTGGAACAAGATCCATTAGTTACAATCTAAAAAATATTTCTTATAATTATTTTGTAGGTAAAGGTAGTAGAAGTGGTCATTTTGAGTGATTTTGACTCCAAAAAATGGCCTTGGGACTTTAGGGGTTAAATGAAAATAAAACTATCATGTGTACACAAGATACTAGGTGCATGGCTATGTCGTTTTTTCATCATTTTTAGATTTTTTACTCAAGATTTTACTTGAATTCACTAATATTTATCTCTTCAACTTATGGTGGACTTGGAAAAAAAATTCAAAGTTGCTATGCTATATGATTTTCATAACCTTTTTGAAATTTTATGTAAGAATACAGATGTTGAAAGTGGATTTTAGAAGTGATATATACGGTTAAGTTTGCATTTTTAAAATATAGATCTATGAATAATCAACTTAAATGATCTCAACTTGAAAAATTCATTACAACTACAATTTTTATTCTTCCCCCATGATTTTGGGGTTACTTGGCTAAATCTATAAGATTATTCAAATAACACATATTGCAAAGGAGAAAACTAGACCTTTTAGGTTTAATTTCATATTTTAAATAAGATATAAAACACATCCATATAAATAATAACTATCAACTTCATTATAAGAGAGGTAGCTTTGGGCTACAATGTTCACACCACCTTCTTGGAGGATTGGCTTATTGGATGGGATTTGGACTTGAACAAAATCAATGCCACTCATGTGTAGCTTCCTACATTTAGGAGTTAATGCATCTTTCAACTATATTTGAAATTCTCATATCTTCTTCAATAATTAGTAGAAATTTTTCATTCAAATTTAAGAATTTCATCTTTGTAGCAATGAACAACAATCACTTTTATGGTAATAACTTCCATCATTTATTTAAGATTTTGTGATTAGTATTTTTCAATAATTGAAGGCATACAAGGGTGAAAGCTTGAAACACTTGCTCATTTTGCAGCATTTGACCATAATGTAAAAAATACTATAAATTAATACATAATTCTCAAAATTTCAAGCCTAAGAAAAATAATCTCCAAAAGTTATGTACAAAACAAGTTAATGGGAAATTTCATCCAAAAAGATGCTTTGATGTTGAAATTGTTAGAAAATATTGAAAAACTTTCCAAAAAATAGAACAAAAATAGGCCATTTCTAAAAAC
This sequence comes from Climacium dendroides, assembly GCA_950106755.1. Lineage (NCBI taxonomy): Eukaryota > Viridiplantae > Streptophyta > Bryopsida > Hypnales > Climaciaceae > Climacium > Climacium dendroides. The sequence continues at coordinate 12,289,535 of OX467091.1, read as the reverse complement.
TTTGTGCAAATGAGATTCAACTATTGGATTTATGGATACATGTTTGAATGTCTAGAAATGCATTTGCAAGAGAGCCTTCCTTGCACCTATATGAAGGACAAAGAAATTACTTTTTGTGTAAATCCCTTGACAAATGGATGAAATCCTAATAGAAGAACCTTCATTCTAAATTTCTAAGTGAGATTCATTGTTTTGAATACTCCACTTTACTAAAAAACATCAATGCCACTAAATTCTACTTAATAAAATAAGATAATGATATTTTAATAGAAAATGATTTTTTTTATTTAAAAAATATATAGAATGCATTTGAAATTCTATAATACTCTTTCACTACTAATTTCAAATACATTGACTCCACGTCCCAAAAGTTATGTTTGCTTTTGAGTTGATTGCACAAAAAATACATAAAATAGTACTTCCTTTGGTCTAAAATAATCTTCTTTTTTACTTTAATTTTGTATTCCAAAATAATCTTCATATTGCACTTTATAATGTTGTGAATTGGTCAAATAAGGCTTTCAATTGCTATTTGGGACCAACAAAACAACTCCAAGTAGTAATTTCCCCTACATCCATGCATTCATTAATAAAAAAACAAATGAAGTGATTGAACAAATCAATCAACATTATTTAAAAAAAAAATTTGCCTCTCTTTAAGTGAGCCTTATTGAAGAAGAGGAAGCTCTAGGAGGTGGAACAAAGGTCCCCACATGGTCTATGCCCTTACTATCTACCCACAAAATAACAACTTCACACTCAAGAAATGTGAGTGATCAAGTGCTTATTGGTACTCCTTGAAAATGTTTCAAAAATTCCACTTTTCAATACTCCTAAACTATACTTTGAAAAGGACTTCAAAATTCAAAGTTTCTTGAGTTGTAGGAATGCATCAAACCCAACTCACTATATAAAAAAGGATTTTTAAATGTTATTTCTAGTGTTAATCTGGAACATTGGACTTCAAATTCAAAGTTTCTTGAGTTGTAGGAATGCATCAAACCCAACTCACTACATAAAAAGGATTTTAAATGTTATTTCTAGTATTAATTTGGAGCATTTTGTCAATAGGAAATCATTTGGGGATGGAGGATGTACAAGAATTTTTAGCTTTCACCCCAAATGGAATTTGTATGATGTCCATTTAAAAAAAATATCTTTATATAATTGTAGAAATTGAAAATGAACTTGAAATAATATAATTAATTTTGAAAAATAGAGATAAGATCAACAAACTCCTTGGAATCATCAATATATTTCTTGAGCTCATATGCAAAAATTTGTAAAAAAATATATTCAAATTTAGTATATATTATGCTTCCAAGTTGTTGCCTTCAATGGCTATAAGAATGGCAATTTCTATGATCTTGGAAAAAACAAAAATGAAATTAAAAAATAGATTGAAGGAACTATTTTACTATAGTGTGACTTGGCCATTGTCTTTGAAACAATAAAATGTGTTTTAATTGTATTATTAATGGTTCAAGGTAGTGATGGGCAATTTCGTTAAAATGGTAAATTTCGCTACTTTGGCAATTTTTAGAATTTGGAGCGGGTGGTTTGAAGTGTACAAACGTCTTAGATGTTTGAAATTTATACCTTTCCTAGATGTGTTAAATCTACACCCTACATGTTGATACGTTTTCAAATTGAGATTGTCATATTCTAATCTAAACCTTATTTCTAAACTTCAAATGGTCATATTCTTGTTTTCCAATCTAAAATTTATTTTTAAATTTTGATTAGTCATTTACCTATGCTATAAAATGCATGAGAGGACATTTTGGATGATTTTAGAGACCTCTAGGATAATTTTTTTTTGTCATTCAAATTAATTTGAAGAGTTGTTTGAATCCAATTTCAATGAAAGATGTTCAATGTCATTTCCTTGTAATCTTTTTTACATTCCTACACAAGAAAATGGCAAATTCATGGATCTCCATGTAGTGGCAAATTTTTGCATTTTGTGCTCTATTCTTTAGTTTTGAATTTAAGCCATAAAGATATTCTTTTTAGATTTGAATTTAAGCTATAAAAATGATATTTTCTGAATTTGAGACCAACTAAGGAAACAAAGCTTATCAAGTCTAATTTCTATTGGAATATAGAATATTTTAAAAAATTCCTAAATTTGTTACCATGGAATTAGGGCTAATACCATGGAGTGCTAATTTCCTAATTTTAGAATGGCACTATAGAAACAAAATTGCACCACCGTGGTATTCTATTTCAAAAAGTAGACCTTTGGAGGCATTTTGAGATTCTATAAACATCCTCCTCTATTTGATAATTATGAATATTTTTTCACTTCTTATTCAAAATCCCACAGCCATTTCTAATTTTCACAAAAAGCTTTGACTTCTTACAAGTAACTTAAAAAACACATGGAATGGAACCCATCTCCGAAAGCAAGATGAATGCAAAAAATCGGTCACACAGGCCAATCCTTTCAGAACGGAAGGGTTCAATCGAACATGGAAACCATACACATCTACAGTTGGAGTCATTCCCAGTCTATGTGTCTGAAAATGATATCCCATCGCTAAGAAGGTTCACGGAACATGCAACCCACCTACACCCAAATTTCGACACATTTAGTGGATGCCTGGGCCCAGCCACTGCCGACAGGGCCAACCAGCACGCGGCCTTTCGGTGCAAACTTCAACGAGAATCCCCGACCCACTCTGAATTGCCCTCTTTTCCATGCACTTTTTCAACAGTCTTCCCCAAATAATTGAAACTGACCCGCGCTGTCAGAAAAAAATCACAACTTTAATAGCACAAGTCCCTCTACAGTTGCACACATGCCCAGTTGCCCAGTCAAGAGACCCAACGCAACGAACACGTTTCTTCAATTGACCACGAGATGCCAATCCAGCTCGTCCACCTACAAATACTGACCTTCGTGATCCCAGTTCCTCATTTCAGACCTCTCTCAATTGATAGCAGTGCAGCAACTTCAATTCGAGCCTGCAGTCCATATATTTTCATATCTGCAAGGTTCCACACTTGCTCAGAATACAAAAGGTGCAAGTTCCACAATCAGCTGTGCGATCGATAATATACACCAATTCCATTCGTCCAAGTCGAATCTCTTGGACTTACCATTGGTGAAAATTGCAGGGAGGTTCGATCAAAGTGGACGCCTGAAGGAGTACTTGAACTAGGAACTGGCTTGCAATTATTTGAGTGAAGCGCTCAATTCGGGGGGCAAATACGATATTCGACTTCATGGCGTCGTCCCAGAGCCACATGAATGCGGGATGCGAGTCCGCCTTGAAGAAACCGACGACATGCCCCAGCTTCTGCAACGAGGCTTCCGAAGCCGAGGTTTCCCGAGCCGACCCGCTGAACTGGGCCAAGACGGCCGCCAAGTTGCAAGGGAATCATCTGGACGAGATCAAGCAGATGGTGGCCACGTACTTCGACTCCACCGAAGTGGCGATTGAGGGCGTCCATCTCACGGTGGGACAGGTCACGGCCATCGCACGCCGGCCCGACGTGGCGGTGGTGCTGGACGCGGCCAACGCCAAGGCCAGAGTGGACGAGTCCTCCAACTGGGTGCTCACGAAGATCATGAACGGCGGGGACATCTACGGAGTGACCACGGGATTCGGCGCCACCTCGCACCGCCGCACGCAGCAAGGCGTGGAGCTGCAGCGCGAGCTCATCCGCTTCCTGAACGCCGGCGTGGTGGTGAAGGGGCACTCGCTGCCCGCGGAGACCACGCGCGCGGCCATGTTGGTGCGCACCAACACCTTGATGCAGGGCTACTCCGGGATCCGTTGGGAGATTTTGGAGGCCATGGAGAAGCTGCTGAACGCGCACGTCACGCCCAAGCTGCCGTTGCGTGGGACGGTCACCGCCTCCGGGGATTTGGTGCCCTTGTCCTACATTGCGGGGCTGCTCACGGGCCGACCCAACTCGCGAGCTTGCGCTCCAGATGGCCGGGAGGTTTCGGCGCTGGAGGGGCTGCGGATGGCGGGCGTGGAGAAGCCGTTCGAGCTGCAGCCCAAAGAGGGCCTGGCGCTCGTGAACGGGACCGCCGTGGGGTCGGCGTTGGCCTCCACGGTGTGCTTCGACGCCAACGTGTTGGCGTTGCTTGCGGAAGTGTTGTCCGCCTTGTTCTGTGAAGTGATGCAAGGGAAGCCGGAATTCGCCGACCCCTTGACGCACAAGCTGAAGCATCACCCGGGCCAGATGGAAGCTGCAGCGGTGATGGAGTGGCTCTTGGACGGCAGCGACTTCATGAAAGCCGCGGCCAAGCTCAACGAGACCGATCCCTTGAAGAAGCCGAAGCAGGATCGGTACGCGCTGCGCACTTCCCCTCAATGGTTGGGTCCCCAAATCGAGGTGATCCGCACCGCCACGCACGCCATCGAGCGCGAGATCAACTCCGTGAACGACAACCCCATCATCGACGCCGCGCGCGGGATCGCGCTGCACGGGGGCAACTTCCAGGGCACACCCATCGGCGTGTCCATGGACAACATGCGCCTGGCGCTGGCGGCCATCGGCAAGCTCATGTTTGCGCAGTTCTCGGAGCTGGTGAACGACTACTACAACAACGGCCTGCCGTCCAACTTGAGCGGGGGACCCAACCCCAGCCTGGACTACGGCATGAAGGGCGCCGAGATCGCCATGGCGTCGTACCTGTCCGAGATCAACTACCTGGCCAACCCCGTCACCACGCACGTCCAGAGCGCGGAGCAGCACAACCAGGACGTGAACTCGCTCGGCTTGGTGTCCGCGCGCAAGACGGAGGAGGCCGTGGAGATTCTCAAGCTCATGAGCTCCACCTTCCTGGTGGGGCTGTGCCAAGCCATCGACCTCCGCCATGTGGAGGAGACCATGCAGTCCGCCGTGAAGCAGGTGGTGTTGCAGGCGGCCAAGAAGACGCTGTTCATGGGCCAGGACGGCGCCCTCCTGCCGTCGCGCTTCTGCGAGAAGGACCTGCTGCTGGTGGTGGAGCGGCAGCCGGTGTTCTCGTACATCGACGACGCGTCGTCCGACACGTACCCGTTGATGGAGAAGCTGCGAGGCGTGCTGGTGAGCCACGCCCTCAAGGACGCCTCCCGCTCCGTGTTCGAGCAGATCCCGGTGTTCGAGGCCCAAGTGCAAGAGCGGCTGCGCGTGGTGGTGCCGTTGGTGCGGGAAGCTTATGACAGCAAGGGCCTTTCGGCGGTGCCCAACCGGATCGAGTCTTGCAGGACGTACCCGCTGTACCAATTCGTGAGGTCGGAGCTCGGGACGCAATTGCTTTCGGGCTTGCGAAGTGTGTCTCCCGGGACTGAAATTCAGAAAGTGTTCGAGGCGATGTCGGAGGGGAAGCTGATTCGACCTCTGCTGCAGTGCGTGCAAGGCTGGACTGGCGCTCCTGGCCCATTCCCCTTGTAATTTCCTGTAGCTCATACAGTACCAGGGATGCTCTCGTTCCGTTAGCCAGTGTACATTCACACATAAGTAGAGATTTAGATATCACTGCTACGTACAGTAGTCGGAGTAGTCATCGGCACACAATTTTCGAGTCACAGGTTGTGACTCTCGTGTACATTTGATGAGCACTGGGTTCCACATTGGGCCGTGCTTGAGCCATTTTATAACATTCTTTGGACGCCGTGCAATGGGCGTCGACATTTTCAATTCAGGACCTGTGTACATGGAGCTAGTTTGTCAATATGCTTGTCATTGGAATTTTCATAGTGTATTGTGTCCGATGGAAGTAGTTCTCAGGAGTTGGTGTTTAGACCAGTTTCGTCGTACGAAGATTCCCTTCCTTATTGGAACCCGAGTAAAGTTGCATCTTCGAATGGACCGACAGAAGTGGGAAGAGCCAGGGAGAAAGTAAAGGAGTATCCTGGTCTGATGCGCTTGGAAATGGAAATGAATCGACATCCATCTGCTGTCCAGCTCACATGCTCACGTTTTCATTTCCAATTCGGAATGTTAACGGTCATCGTGAAAGAGAGGAATCCACTTAACCATTTCGTGCACAATTGCGCAATTGATCAGGTGTTGATGACGCTAAGTCGTATACCAGCGAAGGCAAGTACTTGCAGCTAGCGGTGCCATAAATAATCACGCTGTCTTGCAATTCAATGCTTCGTTCCCCTGACATTGCGTCCCAGATTTGATGACCTGCGGTCATTGAATTCATTCAGTACTGCAATATCGAATTGTCGAGCACCGGCTGGAGATTCAGCGACCTAAATTCAGTGCACTGATCACAGTTTTCAGCTTCAATATGAATCTAATTCCATCACAGCTATTGCACTCCAGTGCGTAGACTATAGATCAATGTTTGCATCACTACTAAGTTACCCATGGTCTGTCTGTCAAGGTTGTTTTAGCTCAGACATCGCGATGGAGGGTTCCAAGCAGAAGGTGCTGGCTATGACGGGCTTGTGCTGGTATGGCTTCCGACGTGAGCGCGTGGCATCATCGTGGCAGCCCCGACTTCAATGCATCGAGGCCACTTACATGGCGGTCGGGATCCCAAAGCACATATGCATCAACTTTGAAACCGTGAAACAGTTCCATGCCACTCACTCTTCACAATGTAAGTTCAGATAAATGTGTTTGGATTCCACGACTGCCATAGTGTCCAGGAAAGACAGTTGCACGTATCCTTGCATGTGCAACTGGAGTCTACTGTTATATTTGAATTAATCTGGTCCAGGCTCAGTGTAATCTGAAAAGCCTTCAGACCACGGAATGTGTCGAAATTTGGTGGCAGCTGGGCTGCATGTTCTGTGAACCTTCTCGGCTATGGGACACAGTTTTCAGCCATTTGTGGGAATTACTGCAACTTACTGCAGATCTATATGGTCTCCATATCAGACTGAACCCTTCCGTTATGAAAGGACGAGCCGGGGACCAATTTTCTGCATTCATTTATCTTTCGGAGATGTGTTACATTGCATGTGTTTCTCAAGTTTCTTGTAAGAATTCAGAGCTTTTCGTAAAAATTCGAAATTGCTGTGGATATTTGAATAAAAGGTGAGAAAAATTCATATCAAATATGTTTTAAAAATGTGAAAATTTCTCCACATGTGTATACGTTATAGATTGAAACACCATGTTGCAGTTTTCTTTCTGTAGTGCCATTCTCAAAAATTAGGAAAATCAGCAATAGGTCCAAAGTTCACAAATACAGAAATTAAATATACAAATTTAGGAACTTTTCGAAAAAAAAATTGTATACCAATAGAAACTAGACTTGATAAGCTTTGTTTCCTTCATTGGTCTCAAGTTTAGAAAAGATCATTTTTATGGCTTAAATTCAAATCTCGGGGGGTGCACTTAATTCTACTACGTACAACAAACCACATGCAAACAAGTTGTTTTCTAATAAACTATAATTTTAACTTCAAATTTTGAGCATTGTTTACTAATGACTATAGGATTCTACTCCCCAAATTTTAAACTCAAATAAAATATGGAATGATTTCTAGAAGAGGTTAAAAATGCACTAAAATGGCATGTTTTTTTAACTCAAATATATATCTAGAGAACACATATTTAGCATCAATATTCAACTCAAAATGAGTTTTCAATAGAGAGTTCATCTTAGGATTTTTTTTTCTTTTTTTAAACAATTTTTTCTTATATAATATAGAGGTGTGAAAGTGTTTTTTTTAGTTCTATAGTGTATTTTTTTACTTCAAAAATTTGTAACAAACTATTATTAAGAAATAAAAATATCAATAATTCAAAATATAAACTTTCAAAGTGGAAAAATCTATTCAAATTTTTTTCATTTTATTTTATTTAAAATTCAAAAAATATATAGGGGTCCAAAGTTTTGTTCGCACATGGTTTTTAATGGACGCACTAAGTCCCCCCAGATTCAAATCTAGAAAAAAAATCATTTTTATAGGTTAAATTCAAAACTAAAGAAAAGAGCACAAATTTCCAAAATACACTACACAAACATCTATGGATTTGCCATTTTGTTGTGTAGGAAAGTCAAAAATATCAGAATGAGAGGATATTACATATCTTTTATTGAAATTAGATTCAAACAATTCTCCAAATTAATGTGGCTGCAAAAAAAATTATCCTCGAGGTCTCTCTAAAATAACCCAAAACATCCTCTTATGCATTTTATAGCTAATACATCTAGATTTTCAAAAAAGTTCATACTTAATGTTTTGTTTAGATTTGACAAGTCTACATACTACACTTCAAAAGTCCCATATTCCTATTAAAAATTGAAAGTTCTTAAACCAACTACATGAAAGTCTTCACAATCAAGTTGTTAAGTATTTTGAGCAATTTTTTTTAAAACATGCATACAACCATTTGTGTCCTAGAGCCTTTGTAATGCTAACATTTTCTGAAAACATTTATGTGACCAATTTATTGAGTCACTCATCCATACATCTACCCAAAATAAATGTTGGATTGATTTCATAAATGAAAAAAAAATTAGACTTCTATTTTGTTCTTGCAATTGATTAATGATGAATGAATTTAATAATCATAATTGCATTGTAGAAATTTTACATCACATCCACAAGTATTTCTCCTTGATGCATCTACACTTATTGTGTAGTAATATTATTTTTCAATTTGGAAATTGTCAATGCCACAATTGTGGCAACCTATCCATGTTCCAACCTTTATGCATATGAGAACTTGTTACAAGTTGAGATCTTCTCAGATATCAAAATTCAAAATAGATGGGAGGTGCAATATTGGTACCTTAAAGCAACAATATATTAAGAGTTTAAGTGTCTTGCGAATGATCATATGGTGAAATTTATGTTTAAACACATTAGCAAATCAATATAGTGAAAGATTTTGTAGGTGGAATCTAAATTTTTTTACTCTTCATGACTTAAGAATATATTTTATAAATTTACAAAAGCAAGAAACTACAAGCTACTATAATGGATCATAGACTCCATAGGATACAACACATTTTGAACCTTGAAACAACATGAAAAAGTGGTAATGCATGAATAGAAGCATCTACAAATAGCCACTTTGATTTTCTATTGAAGTTCTACATACATGACATCGAGGTAATGTTTGGGGAGAACCATTGGTGTCTTTGGAAAAATAACTTGTTGGAGTGTGAAAATAGAGGATTCAAAACTGAATAAAAAATTGGTAGGACTAGAAACCAATCGGTTTGCAAAAATAAAAAGTAGATATGTAGTTGCTGTTCCCTAGAAATCTTGAAATCATCAAATTTCAACCACTTGCAATTCACAATCCAAGGCTAAATACCGGAACTACTAGAAGCCAGAGCGTTCTTGGACAAGACATGTATTGCTTTAGGGTTGGCCGTTGAGAGGCTTGGATTGCTCTCCTGCTCCTCCTTCGCTTGCTCTCGCTCTTACTCCAGCTCCGTCTCCTACTCAGCTTACTCGCACTCCGGCTCGCGCTTCAGCTCCGGCTCTTTGATACTACAACCCAAGCTCTCAGTTATCAGTCACACAACTTGGTCTGTTCTCAGAATGTCTTCAGGTGAACACATATGATTGGCAACTTTCACATCTCACGCTTTGAAACACATGTGATAGGAGACTCTTGAGTCGTGTGCCTACGACACACAGAAGTTCCAAGTGTGTCAGTTTTTGGTGATGCATCTTGTGTGTTAGAAATCTTGTGTTGTTACATTATGTTGTGTAGAGGATTTTAAAGAGGGAACCTTACATAGTGTCGGTTTTCTTCCTTCCAGTCCCACACTTCATCATATGGGTTGCAGTGATTTCGCTCCCAGGTTTGTCATTATGGGGTCTTGGATTTGCTTCTGGTTCCATCCGAGATTGTTCTATTTACAGCTCTTGAATGAAATTACTCTTCAGCGACGACTGCAAGTCAGATATCTCTGAACTCAGTTGAATGATTGCTCTTTGTGTATATTTTTTGAATCGGTGATATTTTCGTTGTAAGAGCACTAGCATTGGACAATGTCTGGGAAGATCCGAGGGGATCAGTGTGAGGCTATGAGCCATGAATGAATGCTATTTGCTATTGTACCAGTAATAATAGGAAACCCACAAACTTTTTTCAATTGTTTCCTTGAGATTGATATGGTACAAAAGAAGGAACAAGAAGAACGAAGGCTTTATTGTTCATCAATCTGCAGCACGTCGTCAAACACATGATTGACTACGTATACTTGCACTTTGAGAGAAGACTCATTCTGCATGTAATAATTTGAACTTCAGAACTTATTGCTTCTGTTGTATTGAGGTCTGTTGAAGATATGTGATTTGATATTTGAGCTTGTTTAGGATTTAGTTTGCTTTGTATTTTAGATGAACAATGATGAGTGTTTGTTTCTCGGTGATCTACCCCACCCACCCCACCCCTGGACTGATACTCAAATACCTTTCGAGGATGCTCGCCATTCAAAAATTCTTTCGTCTGAAAAACGCACTTCACTCGAACACAAGCTCTGCAAACCTAAAATCAATCCTGAGTTGAGTAGGAACGACAGCGTGAGCCGGTCAGAATTGTCTGCAGTGTTCGAACTGAAAATTCCGTTGCTTGGGATTCCGCTCTGGTGCTCGCACTCAGCAACGGACTGGATTATAATGCCATGATTCAACTGCAAAGCCATGACCAGCGTTTAGACAATGCAATTGATGTGAGGTGGGGGTGCAAGTGGTCACTGGCATTCCGGAAACTCTTTGAATGATTAGTTTGTTTCAATTCCTCGTGCTGGCTGCGGATTTCAATTGGAAATCACAATGCCCAGCTGAACAGCAGTTAATCAATGGGGTTGCAACCAATGCAACACACGAATGGACCTAGATAGCTAACTATGAAGAGTATCAAAATGATCCGATTTGAACCTTTCTACACTTGTCACGAGTACACTGATATACATGATCCGGACCAAAAATGAATTCACTCAAAATGCTAGCCCGTCGATCGGGACCTCGCTCATTGATTGGCAGCGGCCCGGAGCACCAGCACCTCCAGCGTCAGTCCCGGTCCGAAGCCGATGAAGAAGCCGAAGTCGCTGCCCTCCCCGAGCGTGGAAGAACCCATCTTCAACGATCTCTGCCGAATCTGGTCCAACACGAACAACACCGACGAGCTCGACATGTTGCCGTACTCCAGCAGCACGTCGCGGCTGCCCTGCATCTTGTCCTTGGACAGCTGCAGCTTGGCCTCCACCTGGTCCAGAATAGCGGGGCCTCCGGGGTGCACGGCCCAGAACATCTCGTTCCACGCAGGGGAGCCCACGCACTTGCGCGCCTCCGTGAGAAACTTCTCGATGTTCTTGGAGATCAGCCCGGGCACGTCCTTCATCAAATGGAAGATGAGCCCTGCTTCCGTGAGATGGCCGTCGATGGCGCCGTCACTTTCGGGCAAGATGGTCTCCCCCGCCCAGTGGACCTCGAACAAAGCCTTCTCCACTTGCGGCTTGGGGTCCGACCCGACCACGTACACGCCCGCGCCATCCCCGAAGAGCGCCGAGCCCACCAGCCCGTCCAAGTGATTCTCGCTCGGGGCACGGTACGTCACGGCCGTCACCTCGCTGCACACGGCCAGCACGCGCGCGTTCTTGTTGTTCTCGGCCAAATCCTTGGCCACGCGCAGCACCGAGGCGCCGCCGAAGCAGCCGGTTTGGTACATCATGACGCGCTTCACGGTGGGCTTCAGGCCCAGCAGCTTGGCCAGCGCGTGGTCGGCGCCGGGCATGTTCACGCCGCTGGTGGTGGCGAACACGATGTGCGTGATGTCGGACTTGCGGCCACCCCACTCCTTGATGGCCTTCAGCGCGGCCTCGGCCGCGAGCTTCGGCACCTGCACCACCACGATGTCGTGGCGCGCGTTCAGCGAGGGCTCCATGTACGTGCATATGCCTGGGTTGGCCTTCAGCACCTCCTCCGTCAAGAACAGGTGTCGCTTGCGGATGCCCGACTTGTCGCCTGTGGAATGGGATCACACACAAACCACGTCAATTTCACTGAAGGCACCACCTCACGAGCATCTTACTTCGAATTCATCCAACTCTCAAAATCAATTTGGAGAGACTTGCATCAGAATTCAAATTATTTTCCTCCAATCCGATCGCCCACATTGAACTAGTCGATGGGATTCATCGGCAAGCAATTAGGTCAGGTGGGTCGGAGGGAGTATTCCTGCAACGGGGAAGGCAATATTTATTTAGATGCGGCTCTGGATGGTCACTTACAGATGCGCTTGAACTTGGCCTTGAGCGCCTCCTTCTCGCTGCAGTTGGTGATGTTGAAGAAGAAATCCGGGTACTCCGATTGCAGAAACTCCGTGGGAGGCACGGCAGTGCCGATGCCCAACACGCACGCGGGCCCGTCCGCACGAGGCTGTCCCCTGGGGAGCGCAGCGCTCACCGCAGTCTGGGAAGCCATTGCGACGAGTTCGCTAAGTCGACGGACCGAAAGGTGGGAAGTGCGTGCGCTTCGCGTTCCAAGTCTCCCGTCTAAAAGTCGACTTCTCTGTGATTCAATAGATCCGATCCGAATGAGAGCTTAGTAACTCGCTTGGAATCGAATCCAGGGCCTCTGTCTGTGACTAAAGTGTACTAGAGAATTCTTGGATTGTGATGTCCAGTAAGTAAGTTGCTGGAGTGCTGCGGATTGATGTTTGCTGTTGTGAGGATTGGATGTGGGGTTTCAGGCTCTTTATAGTGCGTGTGGAGACCAACGCGGAGTGCGAGTAGTCACGTGTTGCGTAGCAGCGTGGAATTAGTGCTGGGAAGTCTGGGTCACGAGTTCTGTGGGGAAAAGGGCAAGAAATGGCCCACCAGGGGAGAACGGGTAAATGACGTTAGTCTGGTCAGCGTGCGGCCACTTCCTTATCACGGAGTAGAGCATTAGAGTGTCAACTCCGTGGCTTTCCTCGTTGAATGTCGCTTTGTTGTGGTTGACATCCCATGTTTCCAATTTCTCGTCAGTTCTCGGTTTCTCTCTTCAAAGTGAGGCGTCTTTACCACCGTTGTTTGTTTTCTTTTCTTTTGTATGCGATTGGATTGCCATTTGCACCAAAATAATGAGCCTGGCACCACGCCTCTTGCACCACGCCTCTGGAACACACATAATATTGAAAGGGCAAAAAAATTGCCAAGAAAATTCAAATGAAAAGGAAAGACTTGGATGAAATCTCCAAATTGTGGGTGAAAACAAATTTATTGATATTTGATATGTGCTAATGTGATATTTTCTATTCAATATGTGAATGAATGTTGAAATATAGAGCACCAGTATAACATTTGATATCACCACTTTGACACTTTGTAAAAAATGAAAAAAAACACTTGGCTTTTTTATTGGCTCCGTCCCATGGAAATGACTTGTTTACCCAACCATTTCAAGTCTCCAACTTCCTAAGATAAAACTGAGCCACCTAATCCTTACACCTTCTATTTTTGTGAAATAGGTGTGTATTGAAGTGTCACCAATATGACCTCAAACTTTTGGCTTTGAATGGCTCTTAATTTACAAATGACGCTTCAAGGTTGTAAAGTAATTAGATTTTTAGTGAATGGTTGTTGGTCATTGTCAAGGCTCTTTAACATACACCCATTGAGCACTTTCAAGTTTCTTCCAATCTTGACTTTGAATATTTGTAGAAAATACAAAAATCTTCCAACTTCCAACTTCCTACTTAGAACCCCATTATCTCCAAGAGGATGGAGCATCACATTATGTTTATTCCACTAGAGTAGCTTCTAATAGGGACAAGAGCTTTATTGTTTTATTGTCCTTATTTAATAACTTGTTCTATTGTCAAATTCCCTAAGATGGTGTCGTTGACTCCCTGATTTTGAATAAATGTTAAGGCCCAAGAATGGTTGATGAATGACTTTCAAGATTTGGTTTACAATTTGGATCATTTTGGGCACAACATCGTGGTTAAAGGTCTCATCTTTTCATAGTTAGTGGATAAATTGTAACTTCATTGAGTTCACTATTTGCTTCATTCAAACAAACAATTGATATTATTTTTACTTACCTTGGTAGCGGCCCTTGTTTCACTAATAAGAAGATACAAAAACATAAAAAAATTCTTAAAACATAATAACTAGATTTAACCCCTAAAGTCCCATTGTCCCTATACATGATACAATGGATTTTGGGCAAGCTCCTATGATCTCAATTTTTACTAAATTATTTTGAAAATTTCCCATAATTTAGAAAAACTTATGAACTTTTTGAAAATATTATTTTTATTTCAATTGGTACAAGGGAGTAAAAGTTATACTACAACAACCTAAAATTGAGGAAGACCTGGCCTACAAAAATCCACAAAAAATTGAAATAAAATTTTTGATATGTCCTTTTATATAAATTATATTTTTTTCTAAATGGAAAACTTTGATTCATTCTATTTGGCTTGGTGATGTGAAAGTTATTGCTACAATCCAAATGACACCTAATAGCCTCCAACAACTCACTAGGTTTTCATTTCCAACTCATTTGCCAAGTCCTAATCACCGGAAGTACTAACACACACTCCCATCGTGACACCGGGCATGTCACTTAATAACATGGGGTGGAACTTCCACCTTAATGTACAAGGACCCATGGTGGCACTACTCACCATGGTCCTAACCACCCTTGAGTGTCACCCCACTCCATATTAGCCCTTTTTGCATTTGCTACTCATTCACTAGAGGTAACCAGCGCTTACAACTCGGGACACATCCAACGAGGCCTAGCAAGGAGCGGGACTCCACCCAACCGATGCCACAAGACACACACAAATGTCCCATGGTGCTTTGAAGTGGTGGTGAAGTCACCAACAACAACCATGAGTCACCGGGACTCACCAAGGCTTCAAAAGGGAGTGAGGAGGGAGACCAACCCCTCCTATAGTACTCTCTGTGGTATTCGATAGAACCCCCCCGTCCTAGGTCGAAGGAAGTCCTTGGATAACCTTGGGTTGTGGAAGGCCACCCACCTCTAACCCAAATCGTCAAGTTACATCACCGTTTGGACTCCCGAACTTCCAACCGGTGTAACTTTATGCTCAGAGATCCAAATCCAACATGCAAGCCATTTTAGACATCTATACAACGAGTAGATGCCGATGGACTGCTCACTTGTCACATTTGGACAACTTCTCGCAATGTTATGGCCCTCTAAAGATTCGGATGCACCGGGGGAGGCGTCACACCTTCACCATGGCTCTTCTTTTCGCCATAACTTTTGACTCATGTCATAGAACCTCTTAATGCTTGTCATTCTAGGTTTGTTGTGTTCAGAGCTTTTCAATGATATGCCACATGCTGTATTTTCTTGTGGGATTCATTGAGAACCCCTCACATCTAGCCCTCAAGGATTCCGGCGCCCCTAGGACCCAGTCAACTTTAAACGGCCATAACTTTTAGCTCACAACTCCAAATTGCGCATTCTTTGCGCCATTAAAAGAGTATTGTCAAGAGCTTTCTAAGCATGTATGACACTCTCATGTTCACTTCAAAAGCAGGGCACCATTGCGCCCTGCGCCCTGTTTGATCAGGAGTCTCTCCATTTTCCCCACCTAGTCTATTGCAAGGCTTGGGAAGTCACTCCCAAGGTCCCCCCTTGCGCACTAAGGTTCATTGGGCACCCCAAGTAGATAGGGGCGTGACACTCACCCCCACCAAATAGGATCGATGCCCTCATCGACATTACTTCTTGTCGAAAGCATTGAGTCAAAAAGGGTAGCCATCCCCCTCAACACTTTCATTGCGTTCTAGGTAGCTAACCCCGCAATGACCCAAGTACTCATTTACTTAGTTTAAATGGATAAGTCTCCAAAGGTGGCACTAGATAAGCCCATGGTTTTGGCACCCTGGATGGCAAACATCCAAGGATCTAGACCTACACTAAAGGGACTTATCTACTTTGAGACTCCCCCGGTTTGCTTTTTTTGGCTTTGAGTTAGGCTCAACTAGCCTATCTTATTTACTTAACTAGGAAGAACTAATGGCTCATCAATTTCTACTTGGTTGCAACACCAAGACCCCTCTCAAACACTTAAGTTATCAAGTGATGAACTTTGCAAGCCTAGAGATAGTGCCAAGTCCTGCCCGACTTGTCCTTTGAGTACTCTCCCGAGGCATGGATGATCAATCCATGTGTAGACAATGGTTCACTCCCAAAGGGCACTTTTGTAAGCCCGTGCCACTATCTTGCTCCCGCCCGAGCAAGTCCTAAGCTTGAAAGTCAAAAAGGTTTAGTCCCTTGCAACTTTCAAGCCAAGGCCCCTATTTTGTAGCATTCTCAAAATTGATTTACGTATCATTCCATCCTCTTCTACTGAACCAAACATCAATGAGACTAGGACTCATCTCATAGTGCTAATGTCAATCAAGAGCTAACTCACATACAAAGAGTCATTTCCAACATTGCAACTTTATTTCAAGACAAGTACACAATAGACAAGCGCATAAATGCATTGTTTATACAAGTGTTGTGTTTCTCCCCCACTAACAAAGGTTGATGTCCTCATCAACTCCTACGCGGCTTTTTGTTGGATTGTCTACTTTGTTCAAATCAGTCCACCACCTCTGATGCATGAACCATATCTTTGGCATTCACCCAAGTTGCCTCCTTTTCATGATACCCCCACCATTTCACTAAGTATTCCTTGCCCCTCTTCTTAGTGTTTCTACTCTTGAGAATCCCTTCCACCTCATACTCAAGGTGTTCCCCAACTAATTCAAGGAGAGGCCACAACACTTGCTTGCGTTCCGGCCTCAAGGTATCTTCATGATATGGCTTCAACAATGAAACATGAAAAGTTGGGTGCACCTTGATTTCTTGTGGCAATTCTAACTTATAAACATCCTCAAACAACCGCTTGGCGATGACAAAGGGACCTGCATACTTGGCCATGAACTTAGGTGTTAGTCCTTCTAGCAATGTAAAGTTCTTCACATTCAACCACACCTTTTGTTCCACAGCGTACTCCACATGGCGTCTCCCTTTGTTCACTTGTTTGATGTATCTCTTTTGTGCTTTGTCTAAATGCAACTTGATCTTCTCAAACATAGCTTCTCTATGGACAACAAAGTCTTCTGTAACTTGGCTTCTTTCAAACTCTGATTGCAACCCCTCCAAGGCAAGGTCAGTAGGCATAAATGGCTCCACACCATAAGCCACTTTGAATGGCGATTCTCCTGTAGCTGCATGTTTGGCTTTGTTGTAATTAAACTCAGCCAAAGCCAAATACTCCGTCCAATCACTTTGGTCAGCACTCACATAGTTTCTAAGGTATTGATTCAAGACCCCATTCACCCTCTTTGTTTGTCCATTTGTTTGAGGATGAAACGCCGTGCCACTAGTAGAAAACGCTGAAATTTTTGTTGTTTCGGTGACGTTTTGGTCACCGAACAACAGATTTCTGTTGAAATTTACAGATTTCTGTAAATTTCAACAGAAATCTGTTGTTCGGTGACCAAAACAACGTCACCGAAACAACAAAAATTTCAGTGTTTTCTACTAGTGTACTAAATGAAAGCTTGGTCTTCATTTTCCTAAACAAGTGCCTCCAAAATGCACTTGTGAATTTAGGATCTCTATCAGAGACAATCACCCTAGGCAATCCACTATGCCTCCACCAAGTGTTGAAAGAGAGTGTGGCCGTTTGAAATGCAGTTGCCACTCCTGTTGTTGGCGCCATCCTGGCCAACTTGCTAAACCGATCTACCACCACAAAAATGGCATCAAACCCGTGTGACTCCGGTAAGCTAGTGATGAAGTCCATGGAAATACATTCCTATGGACCATTTGGAATGGACAAAGGCTTAAGTAACCCAACTTGTTTTTGATATGAAGCTCGGTTGGCTTGACAAGTGACACAAGTCTTTACATAATGTGCAATGTCTTCTTTCATCCCAGGCCAATAGAACCTCTTAGCCACAAAACTTATGGTGGCTTTCTCACCTCTATGACCTGCAAGAGGCTTGTCATGCTCCTCCTTCAAGACTTGGAACCTCAACTGCTCTTGGGGACATACACCCTACCTTGCTTGAATTTGATTAGGCCTTGGTGTAATCAAATCCCCTTCACTTTCTTGCCAACCCTCAAATCACTTAGGAACTTTTGAGCCTTTGGGTCTTTTATATAAGCCTCCCTTATTCTCCTAGCTAAGTCACTTTCCCCCTCATACATTAACCTTAGTATTTGAATAGAACTTGGTTTGAACTCATCCTTTCGGCTAAGAGCATCGGGCACCACATTTTCTTTGCCCGGTTTGTGAATCAAGTCCACATTCATAAGAGCCAAGGTGTCATACCACCTCAATTGTTTAGCTGTCACTCTAGCCTGGCTCTCAAAATACTTCAACGACACATTATCGGTGAACACCTTGGTTTGATGAAGACCAAGGTAATGTTGCCATGTCCTCAAACAATGCACCACTGCAAACATCTCCTTTTCATGTGTTGGCTACTTGGTTTGAGTCCCATCCAACTTCTTGCTTTCAAAAGCAATAGGCCTCCCACCTTGCATCAACACTCCCCCAATTGCAAAATCACTTGCATCCGTGTGTACCTCAAAAGGTTGATCAAACTCCGGGAACTTCAACACTGGATGAGAAGAAAGTTTGGCCTTGAGCTCCTCAAAAGCTTCCTCACATGGCTTGGACCACACTATGGCTTGGTTCTTTTTCAACAAGTCAGACAAAGGTTTGGCAATCTTAGAGAAGTCTCTAACGAACCTCCTATAATAATTGGCAAGTCCAAAAAATGACCTTACACCTTTTTGGGTAGTAGGTGGTTTCCACTCCTTGATTGCTTCTACCTTCTTTGTATCCAGCTTGATCCCCGATCCAGACAACATGTGGCCCAAGAAGTCAATCTCCATCAAACCAAACTCACTTTTCTCCCCATTTGCATACAACTTGTGTTCCCTAAGCTTTCCCAACACAATCTCAAGGTGCTTGGCATGCTCCTCCGCCGTCTTGGAGTACACCAAGATGTCATCAATGTAGACAATGACAAATTCATCCATCTCTTGATGGAACACGGTGTTCATAAGGGTGGTGAATGTTGAAGGGGCATTGCTGTGGGAATCCTACATAGGGCCTTAGAAGTTTTTAGGAGAAATTAAGGACATAGTGGGTTCATCTAGATAAATTTTTTTGTCTTTTTGCTATAAAAATAGAGCAAGGAGAGAAAAGAACCGGAACCAGAAAATAAAAAAACCTTAACTCCATAATAGAGTTAACGAGTACTCCTGAAATCCGAAACCGGAAAATCAATAATCGGGAACGGGATTGATTTCAGTCAGTATTCTAAAAGATATGGCTCAGTAGAAACTGGAAACTGGAAGTTAACGGTCATCCCTGGATAATGATGGGCAAAGTAGTGGATTGGAGAATTTCACGGCAAAATTCCAACAGTCCTTTTAACGGTCCAGTGACTGGAAACGTCAAAACCAACAATGGAAAACGGGAAGTAGGAAGAATTCAATGTCAGACCTTTTTCCAGTTTCTCCAGCAAGTTATAACTTGGGAATTGTTTCCGTTAGGGTTCATAGTTGGTTGGAGAGTTTCCGGTTTTTGTTGGCAAATTAAGTTTCCGAGTGAACCAGTGCTACAGTACGAGCGACTGCTGCGAGGGTTAGTTGGAGAAGTGAAGGGAGAGCACTACAACCATGTCTGGGAGTGAGGCTGAGGAAGAGACCTCCACCACGAAGATATCACTTAGAAACATTGTTCCGGTTATTCCGGAAGATGCGGGAGAGAGAGCCAACCTAGTGGAGGATCTTAGTCAGATGGGCTATGTAGGACTGATAGAAAGGCCTTGGAGTTTCAAAGACGAAGTGATGGTGCGGGAGATATTGCATCCACAATTGAACGAATGGAGGAAGACCGTGAGGGCGCTTTTGGACAAGTGGACCGCAGGAGTATGGCGGGAGGTTTATGGTTTTGCCCGGGGCGGAGAGGGCATGGCTTCCCGGACAGACAAGACCACGGTGGGTAAGTTCCAGAACACCCCTCATACAAAGGATAGATACACGGTGAGTGACTGCAAGGATGAGCGAAAGAAAAGGGTGCTAGAATTTCTAGTTCCGATTCTCATTCCGGATAGAGGAAACCGGATGACCATCACTTTGGGGAATACAATATTTGGTGCACTGTCCGGAGACAGGAAGGTAGATTGGGGGCTAGTCTTGAGAGATTATGGCACCAAACTATGCAAGGGAGTGGGAAAGACTAAACCATCTAGCATTTTCCCATTTCTTTTTCATTTGTATCATGCCCAAGATTGTATGAGGGCGCAAGAGAGGTAGGAATACATAGTCCAGGAGGTCAAACTGGCCCATAGGATGAAACCTGACTCCGATGATGAGATGGAAGAGAGAGAGGTTAAGAAAGAGGCTTCCGGTTCGTCAAGAAAATCGGAACTAAAAAAGAGGAAAGGGAAAGAGGTCCAGGTAGAGGAAGAAAAGGATCTAATCTGGAACAGAGATCCCTTAGGGTCAATTATAGGAGAGCTCAAGAAAGTCCGAGAAGAACATGGGAAAGAGCGAAATACCTTGAAAAAGGTATGTAAGATGTTGGGAGATATTCCTAGAATAGAGTGTGTAGAGCAAATCCAGAACTTGATAGAGGATGCTGAGGGAAAATCCGGAAAGGCGAAGTATCAGGATTTAGCGGATGAATTATTGTCCCTGAAAGAAGAACTGAGTAGACAGAAACAGGAGAGTGAGCGTAACCAGAAGTATTCAGTTCAAACGGAGGAGACGATTGACCGGATTAGGGAGTTCATCACCTTTCCGGCAGAAACATTGAACAAGGCTAGGCTATTTGATGAGAAGGTTTTGGAAGGGGTAGGAAAGCTAGGGGACAAAGTCATTAATGTCCTAGTATCTTTCAACTCCAAGATGGAACAGCTACTTGTTCAATTGAGAGAGGTTATGGGGGAGGACAATCCACCTCCCCATTCGGAAGCAAAATCGGAAATGGTTGGCACAACAGAGGCGACTCCATCCAAGCCACCACGGCCGGAGACCAAGCAAACATCCTCGATGACGCGGGAGAAATCCAGACATTCATCCGAAGATGTGGTGATAGTCATTCCTACGAAGGAGACTGTTACCCCGGAAACCGGAACTGCACACACACAAACACCCGAATCAATCTTGCGGAGAGAGGTGAAAGTGGAAGAGGTAGATTTAGGGACGTCGTAGAGCAAAATGAAGGCCTCTCCCACTCCTAGCCAGGCGAAGGTGAAGACTCCAAGGCCTCCATCAGCAAGAAAATCAACCCGGGCAAAGTTAGAGGAAGAAGAAGAAGAAGATGAGGATTCGGAAGAAGAGGAGGATGAGGAAGATTCCAGTTCTGAATCCGGAAATGAGTCCGAACCATACTCTGATCCGGATCAGGAACTAACCACACCAAAGAAGAAGAAAGCCAAGACCAAGGCTCAGTCCTCCAAGGCCAAGAAACGGAAAACTGTTTCTAATTCCGTCCGAAAGCAACCATCACGGAAGGGCATCCTGAAACCAAGTGCAACACCGGAGAAGCGACAGAAAAGTTAGAGTAGGACTGATAGGTAGATTAGAATCTCCGCTGAAAACCCAAGTTTTGGGTAGAAAGTATTTTTGTAAATCATTTTTAGCAGGAAAGGTAGAATTGACTTCCTGGATCCGGATTTATCAGAACGGGAATATTAATGGCTAGTTCCAGGATTATAGTAGTCAACGTCATTTTTGTAGATGAGGAGGGCACGTGTTGATTCAGGAAAGGTAGATTTTGATTCCCATGGACTGAGGAGTCCTATGGGTTGTTTAGTATTTAGTTAGCCGGTTATTGTTAATCCGATGTGCATTTCCATACTTTGTTTTCCTAGCATTGTGCAATCCAAATCAGCTTTCTGGTTCACAATTTGAGGTGGCGGCGTGTGCTTTGGTGGTGGATAACCATTGATGTATGTTCTGTAGAGATTGCAGGAATAGATAAGGAGGGAGTGTGCCCAGATATTAAGATTTGTCCGGATTCTTGAAGAGAGACTACGAGCGAGGGTGTTTTCTGGACCCAAGTGTGACTGGTTCGTGTTTCTAGTTGAGTGTTGATAGTCCCGGATGTGTGTGGAGTGTAACTGTTGACTGTTCCAGAGCAGCTCCCGTTTTCCCGGTCGATAGGTTTAGACTTAACCGGAATCTCGAAAGGAAAGTAATAACTCCCTAAGTCAACCATTCTGGTTTTTGCCAGGAATCCAGATTAACCAATAGGCCGTCGTTGTAGTCCAAGTTAGTATTCTAGTCAACTATGCCTTGCATGACCTGCTGATCCCGATAGCTATCCGGTTCAGGTGTGAAGGAGAGTTTGGCCAGAATTAGGCTTTATTGTGTTGTGTTTTTCTTCTTCTTTTTACAGTGGATCTCTTGTCACTCTAAAACTTAGAGGGTAGGTTTTAAGCTTCCTGCCTCAAATCCAATACGCGGATCCCTCTTGATTCAGAGGTTAAACTCGATTCCGGTTACCAAGAACGGGAAAGTCGGACTAGCTACCCCCTTTTTAGTTCCAGCCTGATTGTAAATAGATTGTAGATAATGTGTGAATAGGAGAAGTTAAAGGGTGAGTATGGTAATAGAATAGAATAGTTAGACTTAACCGGATTAGAGTAGTGGTTCGTGGATTTGTTGTGACAAGGCAAATCCTTCTCTTCCGGACAAACAAAGATTCCTCCAACTAAATCTTTGTGGGAACGATAAACAGGTCACTTTAAGATCATTTCCGGTCCTAGAGAAGCAACCTAACTTTCCTGTGCTACGACAATTGCATAGACCAAAAGGCATCACCAAAAACTCATAGGACCCATATCGGGTCCTACATGCCGTCTTTTCAATGTCTCCAAGTACAATTTGAATTTGATAGTAGTCTGACTTCAAATCAATGCGGCTAAAGTACACCGCCCCTGCCAACCTATCAAAGAGATCATCAATTCGAGGTAAAGGATAGTTGTTCTTAATAGTGATCTTATTGAGCGCCCTATAATCCACACACATGCGAAGTTTTCCATCCTTCTTGTCCACAAACAAGACTGGCGCTCCATAAGGTGACTTATTCTTGTGAATGTATCCTATAGCCAAGAGCTCATTGAATTGGTGTTTCAACTCTTTCAACTCCCTTTGATTCAACCAGTAAGGTGCCTTGGATGGTGGTTGTGAACCAGGCACCACCTCAATTTTGTGATCCACTTCTCTTTCAAGAGGCAAGGCATTAGGCAACCCTGTTGTCAAAATATCCATAAACTTATGGATTACACTTGTTACATACTTTGGAGGGGAGTTGGCCCTATCAGCCAACTTCTTTTCCCCTCCAACTACACCAGTACACATAACAACCAAGAATTTAGTATCACTAAGTTCTTCTCAAACTACTAGATGGATTTGAGTTCCTAACATCTTGGGTGACTTAGTTATTTCTAACTCTATCTCTTTGCCATCTACATTGGCAACCACCTTCAAAGATGGCCGCGTTCTTATGTCTACTTCATAAGTATCTAGGAAAGTATTTCCTAGGATGAGGTCTACCCCATCCATATTACACACCGTGAAGTCCTCTACAAAGGTGAACTCCCCACTCTTCACTTCCACATTTGTTGCCACCTTGCTTGTCTTCATCTCAAAGTTCTGGCCCAACGAATTGTTAGCAATTACCATACAATTTCTATTGTTTCATGGGTGTGTACGTTAATTTGTAAGTTATCACATCATTACAATGCACACGATTACTGCAAAGAAGTGGCACTATTTTGTCATCTGTATTAACTATATGACCTCTATACGATAACCATAGGTGCGTTAATGACACAAATTATGCACAAAAAACTATTATCTTTGTCATGCGTTTTATCTACGTTAAAGTACACGAAAAATTCATGACAATAGCGTTATTGTTATTTGTACAAGAGTAACTCTTATTAAATGTTATCAATGTTTGAAAAAGTATTGTCAATGTTAAACTGTTGATCACCCTTCTAATTAGTAGTAATTTTTTCACTTAAATTCATTTCATTTTGTTTATTAACTGATTAGTATAATCTAATAAATTATAATTCACATCTATATAATTGCACCAAATGTTGAACTAAATCCATGACTAGACCAATAAGAAACTTGATGATGTAGTGATAGAAATGTACAATTGTACCAAATGTTTGAATTAAATCCATGACTAGGCTGACAAGAGACTTGACAACGTAATGATAGATTCACTCCAATGGCACTTGGTGAGGTTGGAGAGTGGAGAGATCCTTTTTATACTGAAATTCATTGTTTGTCATGACCACTCAAAGCAAATGGGATAACTTAAAGATGAGAAGCTTGGTTGACCACTCATTGTCAACTTGAAAACGCAGGAATTGTGTTAAAACCATAATTTTGAATCACATTTAGGCATAGTAGAGTAACTGTTTTTGAAAAATTTTGAACTAAGAAAAAGTGGTAAATTACGCCATGTATCATCTCCAAAAATCCGTTTGACATTTCAAGTCTTAAATCAAAAGTTATGGACAAATTTCAGAGAAGCATTAGAAATTGTCAAAAAATATTCCCTTTCAACGCCTCTCTGAAATTTGTCTATAACTTTTGATTGGAGACTTGAAATGTCAAACGGATTTTTGGAGATGAAATATGGCTTAATTTACCAACTTTTCTTAGTTCAAAATTTTTCAAAAAAAATTCTTCTACTGTGTTTAAATGAGGTCTGAATTTTTACTTTGAATACAATTCCTGTTTTTCAATTGACTTAGTACTAAAATTGTAAGAGATAAAAAAATGCAATGTTAGTGCAATAACTATGCATGGACTTGATGTTGTGTGATTATTGCACTAACTTCATATATCTTAAATAGGTACGAATGTTGCACGAAGTTAGTAGCCCATCACTAAACCACTGAAATCGTGCATATTTTGTCAAGTATAGTTATCGTGCAACTTTAACACTTTAGACTCAAATATGAATGATATACCTAAACTATACTATAATCATGAATGACAATTTCATATTGTAACAATATTTTCAAATGAATGAATGTAATATGAAAACAATGCTTGACGATAATCATACGTTTACTATTGACAATTCGTGACAGGGGAACTTTGTGATGTTGTGCGGCTTGCCTTTGGCAAATTGCACTTTGATGGGCTTGCAAGACTCCTTGATTTGCAAGCCCAACTCCATAGCAAGGCTTGGGCTTACGAATGAGTGAGTTGCACTTGTATCCACGAGGAGTGAAACATCATGCTTACTTATGGACCCTTTTAAGAACAACAAGCGGGGACTCAACTACCTTGAAGAACATGCTCTCCAATGTGAGAGCGTGCATTTTGAACACTCACCTTAGGTTTGGTGCAACCCCGGGACAAGTGGCCCTTCTCTCCACAATTGTAACAAGTCATTTGGCTCACATCCCTTTTAGTTTTGTCACCCCTTTTGTCAATGCCCTTAACTTGTCCTTCTTTTGGCCCACTTGACTTGGCTCCATCCCCACCATACTTGCTCTTCATCCAAACATGACGCCTCAACTTACGTTTGGAATGTTTGCTTGACTCACCTGTTGAAGGCCCATTTTTAGCCTTCTTGTTTTGGCCTTCATCATCACCAATCCTTTCAGCCAGCTTCAACAACTCCACACAAGTCTCTAGAAGTTGGGGCATTCTAAACAATGCACGTTCTGCCCAACTTTGCAACCCATTGAAGAAAATGATTTTCTTGGCTAGCTCATCTAGCCTTAGAAGCACATTCAAGTGTGCATTAAACTCCCGCACATACCCCCTAAGACTCCTTGTTTGCTTGAGTCTTATAAATACCACTGCATCACGAATGTCTTGGTATTCGGAGGTGAAGCGGTCGCTAATGCGTTCCTTGAAACCAACCCAAGTCAAGTTATCCACCACCTCAGGACTTTCCCCACGAAAGTGAGTCCACCAAAGCAAAGCATGATCCTTAAGAAAGGTCACCACGATGGTGATCTTGTCTTCTTCAGATGCTCTTTGAGCTTCAAAATACAATTCCAATTCCACCAAAAAGTCTTTCACTTTGTGGGCCTTACCAATGCCTGTGAAAGAAGATGGCATGTTGGTTTTGCACAATTTGTGAGAAGAAGAGGTAGAACCCTTCTCCTTTAGCTCTTTGATTTCACCTTGCATCACTTGAAATGTTTTGACAAGTTCTTCAAACATGAGGTCACACCCTTTCCGTTTGCGATCATGTTGAGGTTTTCCGGGACTAGTGGCGGTGTCACCTTCCTTGGCACTAGTTTCCACATTTCCTTCCTCAATGGGAGTCAATTCTTGTCCCATTTGCTCCAAATCAAGAGAATCCCCTCCTTGAGTTTCCTCCAAGGAAGATTCATTAGCCTCCAAACCTTGACTACGTGTTTGGCGCCCTTGTCTTGAAGCTCCAGCTTCACTTGTCTTGGCTCTCACCATGGCTCCAAGGCTCACTACACACCAACGTAGCCCTACTCTAATACCAAATGTTGCGACCCAAATGACACCTAACAGCTTCCAACAGCTCACTAGGTTTATCCCAATCCACTTACAGCGTCACTTGGTCACCAACTGCCTAACACTGCATATACCAAGCACACACAGTGTTAGTTCTCATTTCCAACTCATTTGCCAGGTCCCAGTCACCGGGACTACTAACATACACTCCCATCGTGACACCAGGCATGTCACTTAATAACATGGGATGGAACTTCCACCTTAATGTACAAGGACCCATGGTGGCACTATTCACCATGGTCCTAACCGCCCTTGAGTGTCACCCCACTCCATACTAGCCCCTTTTTGCATTTGCTACTCATTCATTAGAGATAACCAGCGCTCACAACTTGGGACACATCCAACGAGGCCTAGCAAGGAGTGGACTCCACCCAACCGATGTCACGGGACACACACAAGTGTCCCATGGTGCCTTGAAGTGGTGGTGAAGTCACCACCAACAACCATGAGTCACCGGGATTCACCAAGGCTTCAAGACGGAGTGAGGAGGGAGACCAACCCCTCCTATAGTACTCTCTGTGGTATTCGATAGACCCCCCCGTCCTAGGTCGAAGGAAGTCCTTGGATAACCTTGGGTTGTGGAAGGCCACCCACCTCTAACCCAAATCGCCAAATTACGCCACTGTTTGGACTCCCGAATTTCCAATCGGCATAATGTTGCGCTCAGAGCTCTCAATCCAACATGCGAGTACATTTTAGACATCTACGTGACAAGTAAATGCCGATGGACTACTCACTTGTCCCATTTGGACAACTTCTCGCAAAGTTATGGCCCTCTAAAGATTCAGATTCATTAGGGGAGACATCATGCCTTCACCACGGCTCTTCTTTTCACCATAACTTTTGACTCATGTCATAGAACCTATAGTCATATAATCTATAGAGGAGATATGTGAAACTGAAAATTTTGTTAATTTTTCTATTTTTCTATAGTACTAGCATGATGGCAGGCTTAAAACCCGGTTATTACCAGTTAAGTGAATTCTATCGTCGTTTATCATCAATGGTTGCGAAATGGATGAATGGATGTAATCTATTGCGGCGATTACCAGCGGTTGCAGCGAAGTGGGTGAAAATCAATTGTTCGTGTTTTGGAAGCCTGAGTCTAGAGAGGGTATCCAGAGCTCCTGTGCGGTGCGGCCGACAGTGGTGTTTGTGTGAGCGATAGTTGTGATCGTGTGAGTGTGCGTGTGCAGGAGCGGAATCTATTGTACTGTTGTGGTTGTGCCTTAGTGTCAGATCTATAGTCATTATAGCAGTGGATGTGTTAATGTGCTATAGTGTTGGATTCAAGGTTGTAGTAGTGTTGGATCGATAGATGCTACGGAGTGAAGTTGGACAGGAATGAGGAGCTATTGTAAAATTCATAAGGAAATATAATGCGGAGTTATGAAATGAGTGTGTTGTGTTCTATTGTGTGGAAATTGTGTGTGTTAATTTTTGGAATGTGTTAAGGCAAATGTGATTTTTCTTTTCTGCTATTGTGTGATGTGAATATTTGAATGTATTGGAATGGTGTGAAACTATTGTGAAATGTGTCTGTATTGAGTGTTAAGTTTATAGATCCAAACATGGGTGGGATTTCTATCGTTATGGTTGGATGTGAATGCATATCTGTATTTTCTTTTAATCGTTTTATCAATTGTGCATAGACTAGTTGCATGGTCTGTCAGTGGTGTATGAGCATGAGTCTATTGAGTATCTTACGATCTGAATGGAGAGGTTAATCTATAGGGCAGTGTGATTCGGAGCGCATGGTTTAAAATTGAATCAATAGAGTTGAGAGATGAGTGGTTTAAAAGCAACTCGGAATTTATGCAAATTGAAGAAATACAAGTGTTGTAATTACTTGAATTATGTTAAGCTTGAGTGTAAAATTAAAGAAGAAACTGCTATAGTTGATAATGTAAGTGGAAGTCCTATAGATGAGAAATTGAAGAGAACTTGCACTAAGGAGAATCAATAGTTGGTGGACAGCGTACGTTGCGAGGAGCAATAGAACGATATGGAAAGGAATCAATTGGAGATGCTGGATGTTTGACTATGCGAGAAGATCTATAGAGCCTACACTAGCGCAATTGGGTGGCTATCGAGAGGATTGAACCATAGATCTGAATCGATAGACCTTTGTACAATTGATAAGTTTCCAACCTGAATTTAATTATAATAAATTAAGCTATATCTATGGTGAGAGTAGGATCAGATCATTTTCCCTATCCATCAATTGTGCACAGATTTTGGATAATGGATTAAATCCGTTATTTTCATTTGATTATCCATAGCACCTTGCCTCCTTGAGAACGAACTTTAAACTATAGGAATTCCTCAATGGTTCATCCATTGTAGAAAATCATCTACATTTTGGCACCTCTACCGGGGAGGCAATGAATTAGCGCCACATGGGTAATTTTATTTTTAAATGTGTCAATAGAAAAGGGGAGATAGTGATTTTTCATGGAATTTAAATGAGCCATAGATGGAGTTTGAGTCCGAAAAATACAGTGAAAATAGAAAGAGAGAAGGCCGCAAGGGCTGAGCGAGCAAGAGTGAGAGAATTGCAAAATTTAAATCAATTGGAAATAAGTGATAAATCAGAGAATCCTATTGCTTCGCAACCTATGACTGAGGAGACTGAGTTGACAATAGAACCAGGTCCTACAATCCGGGAGGGTGTTCTTGATGCATCAATTGTTACTACGAGTACTGTAGACCTATTGAATCAGTCTCGTAATCCTAATGAATCTATAGTTAAACCTAATTTATTC
This sequence comes from Climacium dendroides, assembly GCA_950106755.1. Taxonomy (NCBI): domain Eukaryota; kingdom Viridiplantae; phylum Streptophyta; class Bryopsida; order Hypnales; family Climaciaceae; genus Climacium; species Climacium dendroides. The sequence continues at coordinate 12,260,308 of OX467091.1, read as the reverse complement.
CAGGAAGCATCTTCTATTGGACCCTCTTCTAGTTTTGGAATAACACATACCTTTTGCGAAGGTATTTGTGTGTCCCAATTGCCAATTCCAGAGGGAACATTAGGTGAGGAAGTTAAACAAAAAGAGAGTGTAAAACTAGATGATTTAACATCTATTGATATTAACGAGAGTAGAGGAAGTGAAGCGGAGAGTTACCATAGTAGTGAGAATAATTTGTCCTTGAATAAAGGCAATATTTTTACTAAGACAACTATTTTAAGTTGTATAAATCAATTATTTGAAGAATCTATAGATAATAAAAAATTGATCTCCTGGGAAGACGGCAATAGAATTTTACGTACACCTAGTGGGTCCACAGCAGATCCAATAAGTGATTTGGAGGATACCGAGAGAGAGGGCAATAGTTCTTCTACTCAATCATCCCATAGTAGTTTACAATCTATTGATAGTACATCAATTGAGTCTATTGTAGTGATGGCCGCCCTAGTACTTCTAGTAAATATGAGGGCTGGTCAGCTTGAGGACCGGCCCATTTCTTTGGTTCCATTGCCTAAATTTCATGGGCATATCGGAAATGACCCAGATAAGCACGTCAGCAAATTTTTAACCGCATGTAATGCGAATAATGCTAGGACCGATGTTCATTGGTATGCAATTTTTCCAACAACATTGGAAGATCATGCTCAGCAATGGTTCCATAGGCAACCGTTGGGTCATTTTGCCGATTGGCAAGCTTTACGGGATGCTTTTATAGCACATTTTAGACCTATAGGTTATGATGAGCGATTGAGTGAGGCATTGCATGAAATGCAAATGAATACCAACGAAACTATAGATAATTATTATGGGCGAATGGAGGACCTTGTCCTTCGTTTACCTGCAGGTCATGGATTCAATGACGCCATGAAATTAGGAATCTTTATTAGAGGGTTAATTCCCTTTAAATTAAAGGGCTATGTAAAAGAGGTTTCACCGACCACGTTACTAGAGGCCTACAATAGAGCTAAATTGTATGAAAACATTTGGAGTAATCCTGAGCTATATGCAATGGTGCCCCAAACACCTATGGCCTCAACAATTCCTATACAGTCAGTCCAGTATGTCCCGCCGTCAATGCCGCCTACTTATACTCAAGGTCCACCGGCTATGCCAGTGAATCCAGTAGTGGCACCATAGACGGGGACTAGCCCAAATCCTACAAATGTTATACAAGAATTGACAAGTCTTATGCAAGACTTAAAAGTGAATTTAGCAAAAGCGGGAAATCAAAAAGGGCAACCGGTAAATGAGAGAGCAAACATGTGGTGTACCAATTGTAAGGGTCAAGGACACCTTAATATAGATTGTCCTTCCCCACAAGGAATAATTCTTAAATGTTTCCATTGTGGTGGTAATCATGATAGTGATAGATGTAATAATAGAGGGAAAAATGGACAAAATAGGAATCAACAAAACCAAGTAGTCTATCAAATAGATAATGATTATAATCCCAACAACAATAATTGGGGGGGTAATAATGACAATTGGAATAATGCTAGTGGGGGTGGTTGGAATAGAAGACCCAGATATCCTAGGTCTAATAATCAAAACTTTAATAATAATCCTAATTACAATAGTAATCCAAATTTTAATAATTATGCCCCACCTAATAATGTAACTCCCAATTTTAATCCTAATAATTTCAACGGTGGTGGGTATAATAATAACCCCAATAGATTTATACCGAGAAATCCAACCAACCAAAATATGGGGTGGAACCAGATGCCTTTTAGAAATCCCAATCAAGGCAATCTCACTTATGGCGGTAGAAATCCTAGTTGGGATAACATAGTTTGTTTCAATTGTAACCAGCGTGGTCATATTAGAAGCAATTGTACAAATGCAAAAGCAGATGTCCCATATGTGCCCTTATGTGGCAATTGTAAACAAAATGGCCATACTGCTGAAGAGTGCAATGGTCCTAGGAGAGATGGTCCTCGAGATAATTACAATAATAATAATTCCAAAGACAATAGTGCTAAATTGGTATTATTACCTGATGATTATCCAATGAATAATAATTCTAAAAGTTCCAATCAAAATAGAAATGTTGGGTGGATTGATGTAGTTAAAGAACATGAGGATGATAATTTTAAGGGTAATTTTAAATTGAAAAATGTCCATGGAGTCTGTACTCGTGGCATGAGGGCTAAGCAAGATTTGCTGGACCCACATGCCATGCAGACAGACAATAGTTCTTCCACGGATGTGAGTGAACCAATAGAACCGGTCAAGAGGAAAACAGTAACTATAGAGACAGTCCCTGAGGTTATTCCAAATAAGGCAGATCAACCTTCTTTGTTGGGAACTATAGATAAAGGCTTGAAATCTATAGAGTGGACCCCCAGGCAGTCAACTATAGTTCCAGAAGAAGTTAGTAACTCATCTATGGGTATGCCTAAGGAATTATGGCCAGTAACATCATCCATAGATAAAGCCTTAAATTTTAAATCAGCTACAATAGAAGCTGGTCCTAACATGATCAATTTGGGTCATAATCCCAATTCTGTGAGATTACCAAAAGCATCTATAGAACCTGTTAGAAGAACTCCTATTAGGAGTGAGGGCTTACAACAATTGGATAAAGGGGAGACAACTTGGAAACCACAAATTGTATCAGAGGTTCCTATTAGTTCATCTATAGAATTACCCATGAAATCGTTAAAGGGTAGGAAAGGAAGGAAATTAAAACCAATAAGTATAATGAGTGGGATAGAGCCCTATGATATATTGACTGACTTAGGGAAATCAAAAGCTGACATTACATTACAACAATTGTTGGCAGTAGCACCTCAATGTCGTTCCCTTCTTCAATCGTCTTTGATTAGGAAGAGAACGAGATTTATAGTAAATGAAGTCTCATTAAGTCCTGACCCTGGTGCCCCAACAATAGATGTACAAATTGATGGGTTACTTATACAAGGAGTGCAAGTAGATGGCGGGTCAAGTGTGAATTTGATGAATGTGGATACAATGTCCAGCTTACAATTGACCGGCCTACAAGAAACTAAATTAATATTGCGTATGGCTGACCAAAGTAGGGTAAAGCCATTAGGAATATTACCTAAGGTTCTTACTACTATATCAGGCCTTGTTTATCCTATAGATTTTCTAGTCTTTCAGCCAAGTACACCAAATGTGTCATATCCTTTATTGTTGGGACAACCTTGGTTGTACCAAGCCCATGCCAAGGATGACTGGAATAAGGGCATTTTAACTATAGGACAAGGTCGTAATAAAATTAAATTGAATATATACCCTTCTTCATACCAGGGAGAAACCCAATGGTATTCTTCTAATGTTACTAGTGATGTGGGCTATAGTACAGATATGGAAGAATTAGAGGCCAATAGAGTCCATCTAAAGGATGCTCGAGGGTCCATTAACAAATCAAAGAAAATGATCTATAGAAATGTGAGTCCAGGGGAATATGTGATCCCATGTTCAATAGATGATGACTCTGATAAAACAATAGGGGCTTGGTTAATTGACAGGACAGTCTATGGGGTGAATTCATCGGAAGAAGAACCAGTCTATAGTTCTGATGATGGTGATCTCAACCACAGTGATTTTATGAATTCAGTCCCTATAGCTAAGCATGTACCTCAAGATGAATGCTGTGATCTATTGTTAAGCGAGGGTGAGATTCCTAAAAAAATTCAAATTAGTAAACGATTGTCTAGGCAAGAACGCAGATATTGGGAGAGATTTTTTAAGAAACATATCTCTGCTTTTGCATGGACCTATAGAGACCTTCGAGGGGTTCCCCCCGAAATATATCAGCATCATATTAATTTAAAAGAAGATGCAAAGCCAGTCCGGGAAAAACAACGTCGATTGAATCCTAAGTATTCTTTATTAGTCAAGGAAGAAATTGAGAAATTGCTGGAAATGGGATTTATTTACCCGGTCCCCTATAGTGAATGGGTCAGTGCTATTGTTATTGTCCCTAAAAAGAACGGTAAAATTAGAATATGCCAGGATTTTCGTAAATTAAATGAGGCAACTAAAAAAGATTATTTTCCATTGCCCTTCACGGATTCTATTTTAGATGTCGTGGCAGGCCATGAGGTGTATTCTTTTTTAGATGGCTTTTCTGGCTACAACCAAATACGGTTAGCCTTGGAGGATCAATTGAAAACAACCTTTACCACCGATTGGGGCACATATGCCGCAGTGGTAATGTTGTTTGGGCTATGCAATGCACCGGCCACGTTTCAACGATTGATGATGGTGGCTTTTCTTCCATTTTTGCGGAAATTCATGGAAATTTTCCTTGATGATTTTTGTGTCTATGGTAAAAAGTCAGACCATGCTGATCAATTGGCCCAATGTTTTGAGCAATGCCATAAATTTGGCATTTCTCTCAATGCTAGTAAATGTCAATTTGTGGTGCCCTCCGGTAAACTATTGGGTCATATTGTAAGTCAAAAAGGGATTGAGTTGGATCCAGATAAAATACAATTGATTAAGGATTTCCCTAGACCACAAACTGTGAAGGAGGTAAGGGGATTCCTTGGCCTAACTGGATACTATAGAAGAGCTATTGGTTCATATGCATCTATAGCTTCTCCTTTAACTAAATTACTAAAAAAATTGGAAGTAGGTGCTAGACCCACTTGGGATAAAGAGTGTGAAAATGCTTTTAATACATTAAAGGAAAAATTATATAATGCCCCGGTGTTGGTTCCACCGGATTGGTCAAAACCGTTTCATGTTTATGTCGATGCTTCAAACGTAGCTTTAGGATGTGTCTTGAGTCAAAAAGATAATAAAAATTTAGACCATCCTATTTATTATGCAAGTTGACAGCTAATAGCCGCTGAGAAAAATTACACTACGACTGAGCGTGAGGCATTAGGCATGATTTTTGCCGTGCAAAAATTTCACCATTATTTGTTAGGTTATCCTTTTATTTTCTATGTGGATCACGATGCCCTTAAATATTTAGTAAATAAACCAGATTTAAGTGGCCGATTGGCCCGATGGGTTCTATTGTTGCAAGAGTTTGATTTTTCAATAGTGGTAAGACCGGGAAAAAGCCATGGAAATGCCGATCAAATTTCCCGGTTAGAACCATTAGCCATAGAGGCTTTGCAACCTTTAGATGATCAATTGCCGGATGTGCATATTTTTGAGGTTGATGTTATACAACCGGAATATGCTGAGATTTTAAATTATTTAAGGTCTAATATTACACCTAATGGGCTTAGTCCCGCACAAGTGAAAGCTTTTCTATATAAATGTGGACTTTACACCTTATTGGGGGAAGTATTGTATAAACAAGGAAAAGATGGCATACTAAGAAGATGTATCTATAGTAATGAAGTGCCTTTGGTCTTAGAGGGCTGTCATATCGATGCATGTGGGGGTCATTTTGCGGGAGATGTTACTGCTAGAAAGGCTTTAACATCTGGGTATTGGTGGCCCAAAATGTTTCATGATGCTCACCAATATGCCCGTAAATGTGACCCGTGTCAACGTGTGGGACGCCCCACACCAACGACCGCTATGCCATTGTTACCTATATTAGCCTTAGCCCCCTTTGAGAAGTGGGGGATAGACTTTGTGGGCCCTATAGCACCGGCCACTAGAAGGGGTCGTAAAAGATATATTTTGGTTGCCACTGATTATGCCACGAAGTGGGCGGAAGCTATGGCAACTAGAAATGACGATGCTCATACTGTGGCTAGATTTTTATTTGAAAATATAGTTTCTAGGTTTGGGTGTCCACATGAGCTTATTAGTGACCGTGGAACCCATTTTCTTAATGAAACGATAGAACAATTAACTAATACATTTTTAATAAAACATAGGAAGACATCGCCTTACCATCCGAGAGCTAATGGGCAGATAGAGAAAACCAATGGGATACTTTGTAAAATACTGACTAAAACAATAGCTGAATCCGCCACAGATTGGGATGACAAATTGTGGGGAGCATTATGGGCCTATAGAGTTGCCTATAAGGTAACCACTAAATTTACCCCCTTTCAATTGGTATATGGTCAGGAGGCCATCTTACCTATAGAATATGAAATTCCTTCATTACGAATAGCTATTGAAAATAGATTAGATGAAGACAATAGTTTAAAAGTTAGGTTGGCCCAATTGGAACAGTTGGATGAGATGCGAAGGGATGCTTATTTAAATACATATGCTATGCAAAAGCGTCGTAAGTCTTTTTATGATAGTAAATTGGGGGCTAAAAATTTTAAAGTTGGAGATTTAGTTCTATTGTATGATAGTAGGTTCTTTAAATTCCCGGGGAAATTGCAAATGCATTGGTTGGGGCCTTATGAAGTAACAGATATTAATCCCAATGGTTCTGCACAATTGAAAGATTTTGGAGGTAAATTCTTGCCTACCCGAATCAATGGATATAGACTTAAACTTTATTATAATTAAGCCGGGGTCGGGTTATCCTAGAAAGGGGAGAAGGAATGATTAATATTTTTCAATATGTTTTAGGTTGGTTAGTGATTTCAAATTTTTCGAATTTTTGAGTTTGAATGGTTGAGTGAGTCAATTTGGCATTATTAGTCATTTTGGAAGGCGGAAGAAGATTAATTTTCAGAATAAGCACTCAATTTAATTAAAATTCATAATCATACATATAGAATAAATATAATCATACTCTCTATAGTGCATGACTTGGATTAATTAAGAGTGGCGAGAAAAGAAAGTATGGGATGGGTTAATAAGAAAGAAAATGAAGAGTGTGACAAACATATAGAAAAAAATAAAAATAGAAAAAAATTATAAAAACAAATATAATAAATCAATAGTCAGTAAGTAAGGAGACAGACCTTGTAGCTATAGTGATAGGTACAATAGAAGCTTACTATAGTTCGGCACTGTAGAGCACTATAGACTCTGGACGAAAAAAAAAAAAAAAAATTAAAGAAAAAAAAAAAGAAGAAGAAGAAAAATTAAACTTAAAATTATTAAAAATTAATTAATAAGAAAAACATGATAAAATAAATAAATTAAAACTTAAAGTTAAAATAAATAATAATAAATTACAAAAATTAGCAGAATATCTATAGTTTGGTAGGGAAGAGAAGTTCAGCTATAGATGTAATCAATAGTAATGATGATGGTATCAATAGTGAGAAGCCCTATAGTTCTGTATAACTATAGTTCGGTACTGATTCAAGACTATAGATATGGGTAGATAAAATAGCTAAAAAAATAAAATAAAAAAATAAAACATCATAAAACAAGAGTAAAAAGCATAATATAAAATTAATTAATTAAAAAATAATAATAAAAAGAAAAAAAAATGAACAAAATAGCAAAAACATGATAAAAATATATATTGAAGAAAAAAACAAAACAAAACAGTATGCTAATAATTATTAATCAATAGGAAAAAAATATCAATAGTCTGATAGAAGAGAGCTAGTGACTATAGATCCAATCGATAGTTTAGTTTAGCCATAGTAAAGGATATGACGGTGAAGCTATAGTTCAGTATTGACGATGACTATAGATATTGCGAGAGAAAAAAAAAAAGAGAAAAAAAATTTAAAATTTAAAATTAAAAAAAAAATTGTAAACATAATAATAATAATAATTCAAAGAAAAAATGAAGAGAAGAAAGAAAGAAAAAAAAACAAGGAAAAATATGAAAAAAAAAAATGAAAACATGATAAAAAATAATTTTTATAAAAAAATAAATTAAATTAAATTAATACAATGGTATAGGAGGGAGTGGTCAGTTCGTGAGTTATTTATGGGAGATCCCTATAGTGCAAGGTTTAAATGCAAGTATTTATTTTTCAAATCTATAGGACATGAATGAATGCAATCCTGGGAGTTCGAGTGGGAATTGACAGACCAATAGATGACAAGTATCTGCCATCTTTAGGAAAGTGAGGATTTGAACTATAGCGATAGTAGTTGTAACAACCTGAGAGGGGAGTGATGGTCTATAGTGTGGGAAGAGGGCTGAAGCTATAGTGCAAGGTGAAGTTGGGAAGATTATTGTAAGCACTATTGAAGCATCCAAGAGCATCCAAGTGTAGAGAGTCTATAGTTTCAGAATCTGAGCAGTGGGAGTGAGCAACGAAGCAATTGTGAGTGAATTTCGAGAGTGTGAGATTTTCGAGCGTGATTGTCAGTAATCGATTAGGGTTGCAATGGAGGGAGCGTCGCAGACATCTATAGAGGGGGTAGAGGATCTATTGCAGGTTGCGTCGGAGGTATCGATGGATACTATGGAGGAAGAGGAGAATGATTGTCTACTGATTGGCACTCGTGAGGGTGCGATCACCTGGAGTCAAGTGAAGAAGATCAAGTTGGAAGAAGGGCCGACATCTGCTGCCGCTTCTCCATCAGCAATTGTGAGTCCAAGAGTTCAATCATGCGTATCAGCTGGGACGGATGGGAGGAGCTTGATACTGATTCCGGGCGTGAAAGTGAAGGAGGAATTCAATGTGGAGGCCATATTACGAAGGAAGCCATCCAAGTCGGAACTATTGGCCAAGAAGTTGAAGATGCAGGAGGAATTGGAACTATTGGACAAGGAGATGCAGCAACAAACGGAGGAGGAGCGTCGCATTGCTGAATTGGAGGAGAAAGTGAAAACAATGGAGGTAGCTGCAGCGCAGCGGGAACAATGGTTCAAGCAGCGATGGGAGGAGGTTGGTGCAATCCACCAACGGGAGAAGGACGATTGGAAGGATGTGTTGGGAACCTGGAAGGCCGCCAACAAGCAAGTGGAGGAACAATTGGAAAAGCTGAAAGCGAGCCATCAGCAGGAGAAGGAACAGGGGGGCCAGGTGCTTCTGAAATGGAAGAAAGCCCATACAGACCTAGAGCGCCGACATTGTCAAGCTCAGCATTCTTGGAAGGAGATGGGCGCTATAGTGGACCAGCTAAAGGAAGAGATACAATCGGAACGCCAGAGGTCTGCCCAGTTGGAGCAGGAGAAGATTCAATTGCAATATCAGGTCACGCAATTGCAAAAGCGAGTTCCGACCGATAGTGACTCGGAGCACAAGGACGCAGAAGGAGTATCTATAGATGCTGCGGGTTCTGCCTCAAGGAGGAAAGGGATGCTGCCAATTGAAGATCTATTGAGCTTAATGGAGAATTTGCCACCGATGCAACGCATAGAGCAGGCCTATCGATGGGACTGTGAGGTGTTTTGTTTGGCATTGGGTGTCCAGAGAGGCGATTGTTTAACTCCCTTGCGTTTTGAGCGATTGTGAGCAGAGAGTCAGGTTTATAGAATGGAGAACCTTTTTGCAGAGATGCTGATGAGGCAGGAGTTTATGGTGGAGGACCCATTTCATGCATATTTATTGATGGGGGATGTGGCTGCAAGAACTTTTCTCTATTGTAACGAAGTGGAGCGGTAGTAAGGTGTGAGGAGAGTGTAGGAGCAAGCTATGGGTGCAGAGGGCGAAGTCCAATTTGTAGCAGCTGGAATGCTCCCATTATGGAGGGATTCGATAGTCACGAGAGATCGTGGGACTCCGAGGCTATTGATGCGTGGAAAGGCCGACTCAAACAATTGCTGCCAATTTTTAAGGATGAGGAATGGGTGGTGGAGATGATTCGATTGTGCAAAGAGCGGGTGGTGCGGGCAATGCAGCTTGATGTTCATCCATTGGTATATTTTTATACCTATAGATTTCATGAAGGCCATTTGAAGCAGATGGTCTCATCAATGGGGCCTGCGGCATTGCTACCGTTTAACTTGGAGAACAATAGCAAATGGAAGAATGCGTTTCAGGTGGTAGTAAGGCCGCCCAGTCTCTATGGAGTGGGGCCAAGTTTGGACGATTGGAGTCCAATTTTTGAGACTACAGTAGAAGACAATCGATTTCTCGGAAGATACGAGAATCTTTTTATCAAGACGGACCATCAACCGGAGTCTCTATCGTGGGAGGCACTATTGTGGATCGGAAAGGATTTTGGGAGTCAGACAGAGTTGCTATTGCATCCAATTGAAGTTTTGATTCATCAGGAGCATGGAGTGCGACAACCGGGGCTGCCACTATTGGTGTCTCGAGATTTACGATTGTGCAATGTTCCGAGATGATATCTATGGAGGGCAACAGATCGGTTAGATACACCATGGTACAATTGGTGCCTTATCGATGGTACCTGGGATTCGGTGGACAATTGCGTGGAAGGCTTTATGAGGTTCTTCTTGAAGCATAGGCATCACAAAGACCCTGTCTGTTTTAGGCAAGCAGTGTTTTGCCATGCCTTGGCTCACTGGTGTCGCGAGTTTGACATGATCCTGGATCTGCGGATTGGAGGGCGGCAAGGGCAGGACGGTTATATCTATACGAAGATCAAGTATATGCCTGCCAGGCGGTTACGATTGTTCGAATTGATGTGTACCATGCATTTCCTGCAGGGGGCACATAATGTAATCTTGGACGAATATAAGGGCAGTCGTTATGCAGCTATGGATACTTTTCACTGCCTCCAGAAGAATCAGGAGTTGTATCGGCGTAGGATTGGGTATCAGCAATTGCACAAGAGTATGGATCTTCACAATTGGAAAATCTTGCAATTGGAAAGCGGCGAACTATTGAGGATGCCGCTGGAGTGGCACAATAACAATTCGACTTGTCAATCGGATCGTGTTTTGGGGGAGGCGTCTACCTCAACGGTGAAAGCCGCCAAGTAGTGTGTGGGGCTGTGATTTCCAGGGTGCAATTGAGTCAGTTGATGTTGCGATTTTGAGTGGTCAGTGGGGAGTCGGAATCTATGGATGCTGTTTAGTTGGTTGTGAATATTGCAGGTGCCTTAGATTAATTTTTGTGTTGCGGGGACGCAACTAGCTGGGAAGAGGGCTATGTAGTCATATAATCTATAGAGGAGATATGTGAAACTGAAAATTTTGTTAATTTTTCTATTTTTCTATAGTACTAGCATGATGGCAGGCTTAAAACCCGGTTATTACCAGTTAAGTGAATTCTATCGTCGTTTATCATCAATGGTTGCGAAATGGATGAATGGATGTAATCTATTGCGGCGATTACCAGCGGTTGCAGCGAAGCGGGTGAAAATCAATTGTTCGTGTTTTGGAAGCCTGAGTCTAGAGAGGGTATCCAGAGCTCCTGTGCGGTGCGGCCGACAGTGGTGTTTGTGTGAGCGATAGTTGTGATCGTGTGAGTGTGCGTGTGCAGGAGCGGAATCTATTGTACTGTTGTGGTTGTGCCTTAGTGTCAGATCTATAGTCATTATAGCAGTGGATGTGTTAATGTGCTATAGTGTTGGATTCAAGGTTGTAGTAGTGTTGGATCGATAGATGCTACGGAGTGAAGTTGGACAGGAATGAGGAGCTATTGTAAAATTCATAAGGAAATATAATGCGGAGTTATGAAATGAGTGTATTGTGTTCTATTGTGTGGAAATTGTGTGTGTTAATTTTTGGGATGTGTTAAGGCAAATGTGATTTTTCTTTTCTGCTATTGTGTGATGTGAATATTTGAATGTATTGGAATGGTGTGAAACTATTGTGAAATGTGTCTGTATTGAGTGTTAAGTTTATAGATCCAAACATGGGTGGGATTTCTATCGTTATGGTTGGATGTGAATGCATATCTGTATTTTCTTTTAATCGTTTTATCAATTGTGCATAGACTAGTTGCATGGTCTGTCAGTGGTGTATGAGCATGAGTCTATTGAGTATCTTACGATCTGAATGGAGAGGTTAATCTATAGGGCAGTGTGATTCGGAGCGCATGGTTTAAAATTGAATCAATAGAGTTGAGAGATGAGTGGTTTAAAAGCAACTCGGAATTTATGCAAATTGAAGAAATACAAGTGTTGTAATTACTTGAATTATGTTAAGCTTGAGTGTAAAATTAAAGAAGAAACTGCTATAGTTGATAATGTAAGTGGAAGTCCTATAGATGAGAAATTGAAGAGAACTTGCACTAAGGAGAATCAATAGTTGGTGGACAGTGTACGTTGCGAGGAGCAATAGAACGATATGGAAAAGAATCAATTGGAGATGCTGGATGTTTGACTATGCGAGAAGATCTATAGAGCCTGCACTAGCGCAATTGGGTGGCTGTCGAGAGGATTGAACCATAGATCTGAATCGATAGACCTCTATACAATTGATAAGTTTCCAACCTGAATTTAATTATAATAAATTAAGCTATATCTATGGTGAGAGTAGGATCAGATCATTTTCCCTATCCATCAATTGTGCACAGATTTTGGATAATGGATTAAATCCGTTATTTTCATTTGATTATCCATAGCACCTTGCCTCCTTGAGAACGAACTTTAAACTATAGGAATTCCTCAATGGTTCATCCATTGTAGAAAACCATCTACAGAACCTCTTAATGCTTGTCATTCTAGGTTTTTTGTGTTCATAGCTTTTCAATGATATGCCACATGCTATATTTTCTTGTGGAATTCATTAAGAACCCCTCACACCTAGCTCTCAAGTGTCCCTGCGTAATTGGGACCCAATCAACTTTGATTGGCCATAACTTTTAGCTCACAACTCCAAATTGCGCATTCTTTGCGTCATTAGAAGCGTATTATCAAGAGCTTTCTAAGCATGTATGACACTCTCTCTTCCACTCCAAAACAAGGCGCTATTGCGCCCTGTTTGATTGGGAGACTCTTCATTTTCCCTACCTAGTCTATTGCAAGGCTTGGGAAGTCACCTTTAAGGTCCCTCTTTGCACACTAAGGGTTATTGGGCACCTCAAATAGATAGGGGTGTGACACTATTGGAGGATTGGCTTATTGGATGGGATCTGGACTTGAACAAAATCAATGACACTCATATGTAGCATCCTACATTTAGGAATTAATGCATCTTTCAGCTATATTTAAAATTCTCATATCTTCTTTAATAATCTTGGGAAAATTTTTCATTCAAATTAATTTAAGAATTTCATCTTTGTAGCAATGAACAACAATCACTTTTATGGTAATAACTTCCGTCATTTATTTGAGATTTTGTGATTAGTTTTTTCAATAATTGAAGGCATAAAAGGATGAGCACTTGAAATGCTTGCTCATTTTGTTGCATTTGACCATTTGGAAAGGTAATATTTGGGTGCTATGAGCTTTCGGAAAAACATATTTAAAAATATTTAAAAATATTTTTAAATATTTTTAAATATTTTTAAATATTTTTAAATATTTTTAAATATTTTTAAATATTTTTAAATATTTTTAAATATTTTTAAATATTTTTAAATATTTAAAAATATAAATAATGTAAGAAATACTATAAATTAATACATAATTCTCAAAATTTCAAGCCTAAGAAAAATAATCTCCAAAAGTTATGTACAAAACAAGTTAATGGGAAATTTCATCCAAAAAGATGCTTTGATGTTGAAATTGTTAGAAAATACAGAAAAACTTTCCAAAAAAATAGAGCATAAATAGGCCATTTCTATAAACTTTGTACAAATGAGATTCAACTATTGAAATTATGGATATATGTTTTTGAATGTCTCGAAATGCATTTGCAAGAGAGCCTTCTTTGCACCTATATGGAGGACAAAGAAATTACTTTTTGTATAAATCCCTAGACAAATGGATGAAATCCTAGTGGAAGAACCTTCATTCTAAATTTCCAAATGAGATTTATTGTTTTGAATACTCCACATTACTAAAAACCATCAATACCACCAAATTCTACTTAATAAAACAAGAAAATGATATTTTAATAGAAAATGATTTTTTCATTTAAAAAATATAGAATGCATTTGAAATTCTATAATACTCTTTCACTACTAATTTCAAATACATTGACTCCATGTTCCAAAAGTTATGTTTGCATTTGAGTTGACTGTACAAAAAATACATATTGCACTTTATAATGTTGCGAATTGGTCAAATAAGGCTTCGAATTGCTATTTGGGACCAACAAAACAACTGCAAGTAGTAATTTCCCCTACATCCATACATGCATCAATCAAAAAACAAATGAAATGACTAAACAAATCAATCAACATTATTTTTTTCAAATTTTATGCCTCTCTTTAACCCCAAAGTGACAGAGGACAGAAAGTGTCCTCATAGAGTTTTAAGTCTAGTTCAAATAGCTGTAACTTTTGCATCTCAAGTCCAAATTCAGTAAAACGTGTTGGTAAAGTTGCATTCTCCACTCTAGTTTGTATGGTAAAATTTTCAGATTGATCCAAGATGTATTGATTTTTTGAAAGCCAATCGAAGTTCACAGCTTCAATTTGAGTTCACCAAACTTCATTTTAGGGCTGCAACTTCGGGGCCTTGTATCTCCTTCATCTATTCTTCACTTTCAATAAAATTTGTTGGGTTTTGTTCCTTTTGAAGTATAGTTATTGTGGTAAAGTTTTCATGTCAATCCAAATTGTTTTGAATGTTTGGGAGCAATTCGAAGTTCGAAATCCTGCCATTTTTGGAGTATAGTGAACTTTGGCGGCTTGTTTCTTCTTCATACAGAGTTCAATTTCAATAATTCTTCTTGGAAAAGTTGCGCATACTAGTCTAGTTTGTGTGGATAAAATTTCATGTTAATCCAAGAATTAATGAGTGACTGAGGAGCATTCTAGTAGAAGAAGGTTTAGCTTTAGATGTGTATTTTGCAATTTTTCTTGTTGATTTGGGACATTTCAAAGCCGTTTTGTAGACACAATGAGTTAATTGAATGAAATTCATTTTCACCAATGTGTTTGTATAGTAGTTTTGAATCATTTTGTAGTCTAAAGTTTTTTCATTTGAGTAGGTTTAGAAATCAAATTTCACCTCCAAATGTGTTTTTGGGAAAATTTCAGCATCCATTTTCAACACTAAAACATTATGATCTTGTAATCTATGTGGCCAAATGACTTCAAATTTTGTACATGTCATCTACAACATGTGCACTACAAGATTGTACGGTTGAGATTTGTATAACTTGAAGACATTTAGATCCATAAGGCTTCAAAAGCAATGATGTATTTGAACCCCAGAAATTGAATGTCACTTTGGGGTTTAGTGAGCTTGATTGAAGAAGAGGAAGCTCTAGGAAGTGGAACAAAGGTCCCCACATGGTCTTGGCCTTTACTAACTACCCACAAAATAACAACCTCACACTCAAGAAATGTGAGTGAAAAAGTGCCCATTGGTACTCCTTGAAAATGTCTTGAAAACTCCACTTTTCAATACTCCTAAACTATACTTTGAAAAAGACTTCAAAATTCAAAGTTTCTTGTGTTGTAGGAATGCATCAAACTCAACTCACCACATAAAATAAGTTTTTAATATATTATTTCTAGTGTTAATCTAGAACATTTTGTCAATAGGAAGATCATTTGGACATGGAGGGAGTACAAGAATTTTAGCTTTCACCCCAAATGAAATTTATATGATGTCCATTGATTTTAAATATCTTTATATAATTGTAGAAATTGCAAATGAATTTGAAATAATAAAATTGTTTTTGAAAAATAGAGATAAGATCAACAAACTCCTTGGAATCTTTAATATATTTCTTGAGCTCATACAAAAAAATTTGATAAAAAATATATTAAAATGTAGTATATATTACGCTTCCAAATTGTTGCCTTCAATGGCTATAAGAATGGCAATTTCTATGATCTTGGTAAAAATGAAAATGAAATTAAAAAACAGATTGAAGGAACTATTTACTATAGTGTGACTTGGCCTTTGTCTTTGAAACAATAAAATGTGTTTTAATTGTATTATTAATGGTTCAAGGTAGTGATGGGCAATTTTGTTAAAATGGCGAAATTTCGCTACTTGGCAAATTTTAGAATTTAGAGTGGGCAGTTTGAAGTGTAAGAATGTCCTAGATGTTTGAAATCTATAACTTTTTTAGATGAGTTAAATCTACACTTGTGCTAGATGTCAATTTTACTATTCAAATTGTGTGGTCCGAAATCTATAGTAGTCATAGATTTTTTAAATCTATAAAAATCCAAGATTCTTGAAAACTATACCTATCCTAGATGTCACTTTTACAATTTAGAGTAGGCAGTCTAAAAATGGCACATCGAATGCCGCCATTTTAACAAAATTCCCTATAGTGATTCGTTTATTTATTTTTGATGAGTGAACAAATACTAGTTGTTTATTAGTGAAGTTTTCAACACAATCTTTATTCATTTTCTAAAAAATTTACTATTTGTTTCTTAATCTATTTATAAAAATTTGATTTTGACATCAATTAAGTAATCTAAACCAGAGATCAAGTCATATTAGGGTTTTTAATGTTGGAATTAGCAACATCAAAATCACGAATTAATGCATGTTAAATTTTGTATTTGACCGTGAAAACACCTTCGGGCACCTAGGCAAGCAGTGAAGTTTTTAAAATTACCTTCCATTCTCTCATGATTCCCTCCAAGGATTGGGAGACGAATTGGATCAAGTTGAAGAACATCATTTGAAGCCACCAAATAGATGGGGTGCATGCAAGCAATGTCATTCTTCCACTAATTCAGTACATTTTTGGGTTGTTTCAGGCAAAACTTGTTTTCAAAATACTTATTTTGAACAAGTATTCTATTTTTTGCTTTTTACTTATTAGTAGATTCAAAATTAGAATCACTTAGTTAAATTGTTGGAATATGTCCTCTATAAAATTTGATGTGCACCAAGTATAAGATCTATGTAGTTGATTTTCAAAAACAAGGAATTTTCTATCCATCTTGGATGTGAAGTTTCATACCTCAAATTTTTTGATCATCAACAAAAATTGTAGGTCTTGCAACTTGAGGAAATAAATCTTGTGTTGAAGAAGAACATGCAAATACATGAAGAACAATTTGACAATAAATACTTCATATTCATTCTTGAAACTTTGCATGAAGGTAAGGATAAAATAACTTACAAGAAATATTCCGTACTAAATTGTAAAGGGCATCACCAATCCAACACAATAAACTACCAAAAAATTAGTTTGTGTTATTATCTTTAGATTGGGGCAGAGTTCGGACTTTAAAGTGTTATCATTGGATATGAAATTTGAAACTACATATAACAAAGAAAAGAAAATATGGATTTGAAAATTTGTCATGCCATTTGCATGATTTTTCTTTTTTTAGCCTTACTTGTCATGGCACATTAAATTTTTTGCTTTGAGCTTGCTTCTAATGGATTCTATTTTGGTTGTCCAAAGTCCAAATTAGGATTCCTTTTCCTTTTCTTTCTTGTATTTGATTTTAATGCTCTTCCAATAATAGTGCTTTGATGAAGCTTTGTGCCAATCAAAAATAGTAATACAATTGTTGAATGATTCCAATGAACCACATTGTTTTGATGGCTTTGAAATCATTTTAGAAAATTAATTAGAAACTTTTGATCCCAAAGATTAAAATGGTATTGGTAAAAAATGTTTGGGATGTAATCTAAACCCTACATGTTGATACGTTTTCAAACTGAAATTGTCATATTCTAGTCTAAACCTTATTTCTAAACTTCAAACTACCATATTCTTGTTTTCTAGTCTAAACCTTATTTCTAAACTTCAAATTGTCATATTCTAGTTTTCCAATTTAAACCTTATTTCTAAATTTTGATCACTCATTTACCCATGCCATAAAATGCATGAGAGGACATTTTGGATGATTTTAGAGAGACCTCAAGGATAATTTTTTTTTTCATTCAAATTGATTTAAAGAGTTGTTTGAATCCAATTTCAATGAAAGATGTTCAATATCCTCTTTTTGTGATCATTTTTACTTTCCTACATAAGAAAATGGCATTTTCATGGATCTCCATGTAATGGCAAATTTTCACACTTTGTGCTGTATTCTCTAATTTTGAATTTAAGCCATACAAAATATTTTTTTCTAGATTTGAATTTAAGCTATAAAAATGATGTTTTCTGAATTTGAGACCAACTTAAGGAAACAAAGCTTATCAATTCTAATTTCTATTGGAATATAGAGTATTTTGGAAAATTCCTAAATTTGTGTATTTCATTGAATTTGAACTTGAGGGCTATTACCACTGAGTTCAAATTTCTCCACCTGTCATGGTGCTTTACTCTATAATCTAGACCCTTGGAAAAATTTTCAGATTTTCTAAGCATCTCTTTGTATTTGATATGAATATTTTTCCACTTCTTATTCAAAAGTCCACAACAATTTCAAATTTTCACAAAAAGCTTTGAATTCTTACAAGTAACTTCAAAAACACAAGGAATGGAACACATCTCCGAAACATAAATGAATGCAAAAAAT
This sequence comes from Climacium dendroides, assembly GCA_950106755.1. Lineage (NCBI taxonomy): Eukaryota > Viridiplantae > Streptophyta > Bryopsida > Hypnales > Climaciaceae > Climacium > Climacium dendroides. The sequence goes on along the minus strand of OX467091.1, from coordinate 12,242,087 downwards.
TGGTATCCTTTCGGAACGGAAGGGTTCAATCGGATATAGATGTGTCTGAAAATGATATTCCATCGCCGAGAAGGTTCACAGAACCTGCAGCCCAGCTGCATCCAAATTTCGACACATTGCCTTTGAGGGCTTGAAGTCGGAATGCCTGGGCCCAGCCACTGTCGACAAGGCCAACCAGCACGCGGCCTTTCGGTGCAAACTTCAACGAGAATCCCCGACCCACTCTGAACTGCCCTCGTTTCCATGCACTTTTTCAACAGTCTTCCCCAAATAATTGAAACTGACCCGCGCTGTCAGAAAAAAATCACAACTTTAATAGCACAAGTCCCTCTTCAGTTGCACACATGCCCAGTTGCCCAGTCAAGAGACCCAACGCAACGAACACGTTTCTTCAATTGACCACGAGATGCCAATCCAGCTCGTCCACCTACAAATACTGACCTTCGTGATCCCAATTCCTCATTTCAGGCCTCTCTCAATTGATAGCAGTGCAGCAACTTCAATTCGAGCCTGCAGTCCATATATTTTCATATCTGCAAGGTTCCACACTTGCTCAGAATACAAAAGGTGCAAGTTCCACAATCAGCTGTGCGATCGATAATATACACCAATTCCATTCGTCCAAGTCGAATCTCTGAGACTTAACTTCGTTGAAAATTGCAGGGAGGTTCGATCACAGTGAACGCTTGAAGGAGTACTTGAACTAGGAACTTGGCTTGCAATTATTTGAGTGAAGCGCTCAATTCAGGGGGCAAATACGACATTCGACTTCATGGCGTCGTCCCAGAGCCACATGAATGCGGGATGCGAGCCCGCCTTGAAGAAACCGACGACATCCCCCAGCTTCTGCAACGAGGCTTCCGAAGCCGAGGTTTCCCGAGCCGACCCGCTGAACTGGGCCAAGACGGCCGCCAAGTTGCAAGGGAATCATCTGGACGAGATCAAGCAGATGGTGGCCACGTACTTCGACTCCACCGAAGTGGCGATTGAGGGCGTCCATCTCACGGTGGGACAGGTCACGGCCATCGCACGCCGGCCCGACGTGGCGGTGGTGCTGGACGCGGCCAACGCCAAGGCCAGAGTGGACGAGTCCTCCAACTGGGTGCTCACAAAGATCATGAACGGCGGGGACATCTACGGAGTGACCACGGGATTCGGCGCCACCTCGCACCGCCGCACGCAGCAAGGCGTGGAGTTGCAGCGCGAGCTCATCCGCTTCCTGAACGCCGGCGTGGTGGTGAAGGGGCACTCGCTGCCCGCGGAGACCACGCGCGCGGCCATGCTGGTGCGCACCAACACCTTGATGCAGGGCTACTCCGGGATCCGTTGGGAGATTTTGGAGGCCATGGAGAAGCTGCTGAACGCGCACGTCACGCCCAAGCTGCCGTTGCGTGGGACGGTCACCGCCTCCGGGGATTTGGTGCCCTTGTCCTACATTGCGGGGCTGCTCACGGGCCGACCCAACTCGCGAGCTTGCGCTCCAGATGGCCGGGAGGTTTCGGCGCTGGAGGGGCTGCGGATGGCGGGCGTGGAGAAGCCGTTCGAGCTGCAGCCCAAAGAGGGCCTGGCGCTCGTGAACGGGACCGCCGTGGGGTCGGCGTTGGCCTCCACGGTGTGCTTCGACGCCAACGTGTTGGCGTTGCTTGCGGAAGTGTTGTCCGCCTTGTTCTGTGAAGTGATGCAAGGGAAGCCGGAATTCGCCGACCCCTTGACGCACAAGCTGAAGCATCACCCGGGCCAGATGGAAGCTGCAGCGGTGATGGAGTGGCTCTTGGACGGCAGCGACTTCATGAAAGCCGCGGCCAAGCTCAACGAGACCGATCCCTTGAAGAAGCCGAAGCAGGATCGGTACGCGCTGCGCACTTCCCCTCAATGGTTGGGTCCCCAAATCGAGGTGATCCGCACCGCCACGCACGCCATCGAGCGCGAGATCAACTCCGTGAACGACAACCCCATCATCGACGCCGCGCGCGGGATCGCGCTGCACGGGGGCAACTTCCAGGGCACACCCATCGGCGTGTCCATGGACAACATGCGCCTGGCGCTGGCGGCCATCGGCAAGCTCATGTTTGCGCAGTTCTCGGAGCTGGTGAACGACTACTACAACAACGGCCTGCCGTCCAACTTGAGCGGGGGACCCAACCCCAGCCTGGACTACGGCATGAAGGGCGCCGAGATCGCCATGGCGTCGTACCTGTCCGAGATCAACTACCTGGCCAACCCCGTCACCACGCACGTCCAGAGCGCGGAGCAGCACAACCAGGACGTGAACTCGCTCGGCTTGGTGTCCGCGCGCAAGACGGAGGAGGCCGTGGAGATTCTCAAGCTCATGAGCTCCACCTTCCTGGTGGGGCTGTGCCAAGCCATCGACCTCCGCCATGTGGAGGAGACCATGCAGTCCGCCGTGAAGCAGGTGGTGTTGCAGGCGGCCAAGAAGACGCTGTTCATGGGCCAGGACGGCGCCCTCCTGCCGTCGCGCTTCTGCGAGAAGGACCTGCTGCTGGTGGTGGAGCGGCAGCCGGTGTTCTCGTACATCGACGACGCGTCGTCCGACACGTACCCGTTGATGGAGAAGCTGCGAGGCGTGCTGGTGAGCCACGCCCTCAAGGACGCCTCCCGCTCCGTGTTCGAGCAGATCCCGGTGTTCGAGGCCCAAGTGCAAGAGCGGCTGCGCGTGGTGGTGCCGTTGGTGCGGGAAGCTTATGACAGCAAGGGCCTTTCGGCGGTGCCCAACCGGATCGAGTCTTGCAGGACGTACCCGCTGTACCAATTCGTGAGGTCGGAGCTCGGGACGCAATTGCTTTCGGGCTTGCGAAGTGTGTCTCCCGGGACTGAAATTCAGAAAGTGTTCGAGGCGATGTCGGAGGGGAAGCTGATTCGACCTCTGTTGCAGTGCGTGCAAGGCTGGACTGGCGCTCCTGGCCCATTCCCCTTGTAATTTCCTGTAGCTCATACAGTACCAGGGATGCTTTCGTTCCGTTAGCCAGTGTACATTCACACATAAGTAGAGATTTAGATATCACTGCTACGTACAGTAGTCGGAGTAGTCATCGGCACACAATTTTCGAGTCACAGGTTGTGACTCTCGTGTACATTTGATGAGCACTGGGTTCCACATTGGGCCGTGCTTGAGCCATTTTATGACATTCTTTGGACGCCGTGCAATGGGCGTCGACATTTTCAATTCAGGAGTTTCTTCCAATGCCACCACGGTTGTTTCTATAATTTGCATGCATTGTCGTCTCTTGATTGAGTTTGTTCTGAGGGGTTGGTAATTAGGCCAGTTTCGTCGTACTAACATTATGTTCCTGACTGTAACCCGGGAAAAGTTGCATCTTCGAATGGTCCGACAGAAGTGAGAAGTACGCGAGGGGGAAATTGAAGGAGTTTTCTGATCTGATGGCCTGGAAATGGAAATGACTCGACATCCATCTACTGTGCAGCTCACATGCTCGCATTTTCTTTCCCAATTCGGAATCTCGACCCATATTGATGATTAGACTTGATATCGATTGGATTTTCGTTACCTAATGCACAATTGAGCAGGCGTGGTTGACGTTTATTTTTTATGACTTCGTGTTAGTATTTAGCTTCAGTCAAACAAACAAGGAATTATCCAGCACAGTGCGACAATGGGGAATGTTCAAATAGAATTGTTTCAACGCTTGAACATGCCACCGATCAATTTAGCTCGGGGTCAGTTCTCATTCTCATCTTCGATACCGCCTCCGTGTTCGGTGCTTATCATTGCTATCCTCATATAAATTCTGTTCAATATCATCTATTCTTCCAAGCTAATGTAAAGTGAGCACAAGCTTTGGACTGTATGGGCTTAAATTCTTCTCCTGGATGGCCAGCACTCGTTTCATCAACGTAACCGCCTCCGCAAACCTACTGATGACGTGCATGATGGACGTTGTGCAGTTGCATGCTTCCCCTGCACAAGAATTATTTAGTGCACATGAGTGCATCTAATTTCTACACCTGATTGTTTCCAGGAGTGGGTTATACCAAGATGATACAGCACTTACGCAGCGAAGGAAGCCACATTTATCAGAGTAGAAACATTGTATTGACGAACCTGGGACAAATTCAGTACGATTAATTCTCCAATAGCTTATGCTAGATACCTAAACCTGATTACCCTTCAAGTCAATCCTGACGGTCATCTCTCTCATACCGGACGAGAGGTTTCATTCTCAAATCAATCGCTCGAAACTGATTGACCAGCCCCAGACAGTGCATTTCCCGGTTTCTTGCATAATTCGCTGCGCCTCTTCGTTGTCTTGCAAAGCCACGGAAATTGTAAAACGATGGAACTGGTCTTCCAGCACTCGATCACCAAATTCGTCATGGATGTCCACCTTGCTGCTATAAACTAGATTGCTCGGTTTTTCTTCTGAACCTCTGCAATCAAAATATTTTGCATGGTCGAAACATCAGTGTGGTGCTAAACAATATGCGCGTGACACTAGTTAGACGGAAACTTCCCAAGTAAGTTATAGATCTATCCAATCATCCTCTCGTGTACAAGAGTACTAGTTGGTTCAGATACAGAATTCTGAAAGTCATTCATATCTACACCTTCTGCCACTGAAGCCCTCTGGGCAGGACTGTAAAAAAGCTGAAAGGCAGTGGAAACCCTTGACACCTCCTTTTGTCAAAACTCCGTCCATTCTTTTGAATTCGATTTTCCTGAAGGGGCATTACAATCGTTGGAAACCTGCAAGAGGAGAATCTCTTCTTTGAACAGGCTTCATGCATGAAGCACGTTCGACGAGTATGAATAGCTACGCCTTGCTCCGCCACAACTTGACGAATTTGTTGGGCAGTAACCTTTCTGCAAGCACCAGACTACAGTTATTGAACCCCGAATGTCGTAACGCTTGAGCTCAGTCCAAACACTGTCAACCCTAAATTCAGGCAAGTTTTGAGAGTTTTTTTCGACTTGATTTTCACTCATCCTGTACACAGCAATATATAGCGGAGACCACTCTTTCTTTCTTTTCTCAAGGCAGAATGCCAAAGCCGATTTTGAAGTTTAAGTGACAATGGGGCGATGGCTAGAGCCCACAACACTAACCTCTCTTCAATTCTCTTCATAATCTGATTCAAGAAATATGCAACCAATGGGATGCCCATACGTACGGTGACCCTTCTGTTTCTAAATCCTTGAATCAACTGAAACTTTGATTAAGTCTTGCACTTGTCATAATGTCAGCTCCCGAGCGCTACATAGCCCATATCACGTGTGATTTTAGGGGTTCTGAAAGCCTCCCATCCTCCTCAGCAGCTTGCAAACGCTGCCACTATTCTTCGGTTTGAAGTTTTCCACGATCGTGGCAGCCCTGAGTTCAATGCATCGAGGCCACTTACATGGCGGTCGGGATCCAAAGCACATATGCATCAACTTTGAAACCGTGAAACCGTTCCACGCCACCCACTCTTCACAATATGTGATAAAATGTGTTTGGATTCCACGACTGCCATAGTGTCCAGGAAAGACAGTTGCACGTATCCTTGCACGTGCAACTGCAGCCTACTGTTATATTTGAATTAATCTGGTCCAGGCTCAGTATAATCTGAAAAGCCTTCAGACCAGGGAATGTGTCGAAAGTTGGTTGCATGTTCTGTGAACCTTCTCGGCAATGGGACGTTATTCTCAGCCAATTCCTCCAACTGCAGATTCAAAATTGCTGTGTTTTTTTGAATAAAAGGTGAGAAAAATTCATATCAAATATCAAATATGTTTTAAAAATATGAATATTTCTCCGTGGGTGTATATGTCATGGATTGAAACATTGAAACAGTGCAATTTTCTTTCTATAGTGCCATTTAAAAATTAAGAAAATCAACCATTTGTGGTAATAGGCCCAAAGTTCACAAATACACAAATTAAATATACAAATTTAGGAATTTTTCAAAATTTTCTATATACCAATAGAAACTAGACTTGATAAGCTATGTTTCCTTCATTGGTCTCTACTCTTAAATCTAAAAAAGATCATTTTTATGGCTTGAATTCAAATCTAGAAAAAATCATTTTTATGGCTTACATTCAAAACTAGAAAAAAGAGCACAAATTGCAAAAATATACATACACGGAGATCCATGGATTTGCCATTTTCTTGTGTAGGAAAGTCAAAATATTAAAGGAAAGGATATTTAACATCTTAAAGAGCACAAATTCCCAAAATACACTACACAAAGATCCATGAATTTGCCATTTTTTTTGTGCAAGAATGTCAAAAATATTACAAGGAGAGGATATTACACATCTTTTTTTGGAATTGGATTCAAACAATTCTCCAAATTAATTTGGCTAGAAAAATAATTATCCTTGAGGTCTCTCTAAAATCATCCCAAATGTCTTCTCATGCATCTTATGGCATGGTTAAATGGATAATCAAAGTTTAGAAATAAGGTTTAGACTAGAAAACAAAAATATGACAATTTTAGCTTGAAAACGTATCAACAGATAGGGTTTAGATTACATCCTTAAATCATTCTTGACCAACACCATTTTGATCTTTGGAATTGAAATTTTCTAATTAATTTTTTAGAATGATTAGAGTGTCATGAAAACAATGCAAAGCATTGGAATCCTTCAACTATTGTATTAGTATTTTTGATTGGCATAAAGCTTCATCAAAGTAGTAGTATTGGAAGAGCATTAAAATCAAATACAAGAAAGAAAAGGAAAATTAATCCTATTTTGGACTTTGGGCAACCAAAATAGAGTCCATTAGAAGCAAAGTCAAAGCCAAAAATTTAATATGCCATGACAATTAAGGCTAAGGAAAGAAAAATCATGCAAATGGTACGACAAATTTTCAAATTCCACCTCCAGATTCTTTTATCTTTATTATAAGTAGTTTCAAATTCATATCCAATGATAACAATTTAAAGTCCTAACTCTAACCTAATTCAAAGATAGTAACACAAACTAATTTTTTGGGTAGTTTATTGTGTTGGATTGGTGGTGCCCTTACAATTTAGTATGGAGTATTTCTTATCAATTATTTTATCCTTTTCCTCATACAAAGGATCAAGAATGAATATGAAGTATTTATTGTCAAATTATTCTTCATGTATTTGCAAGTTCTTACTTCTTCAACATGAGATTTATTTCTTCAAGTTGCAAGCCCTCTATTTTTGTCAATGATCCAAAAGTTTGGGGTAAGAAACTTCACATCCAAGATGGGTAGAAAATTCTTTGTTTTTAAAAATCAACTACACAAATTTTACAATTGGTGGAATTTTTCACTTCAAATTTTATGGAAGGTATAATCCAACAATTTAACTAAGTGATTTTAATATTGGATCTATTAACAAGTAAAAAGCAAAATGAAAGAGTATTTGTTCAAAAAAGGTATTTTGAGAACAAGTTTTTGCTTAAAACAACCCAAGAATGTATTCCAAGAATTGACTCCCATTGAGGAAGAGAATGTGGAAACTAGTGCCAAGGAAGGTGACACCGCCACTAGTTCCGGGAAACCCCAACGTGATCGCAAACGGAAAGGGCGTGACCTCATGTTTGAAGAACTTGTCAAAACACTTCAGGTGATGCAAGGTGAAATCAAAGAGCTAAAGGAAAAGGGTTCTACCTCTTCTTCTCACAAATTGTGCAAAACCAACATGCCATCTTCTTTTACAGGCATTGGCAAGGCCCACAAAGTGAAGGACTTTTTGGTAGAATTGGAGTTGTACTTTGAAGCTCAAAGAGCACCTGAAGAAGACAAGATCACCATCGCGGTGACCTTTCTCAAGGATCATGCTTTGCTTTGGTGGACTCACTTTCGTGGGGAAAGTCCTGAGGTGGTGGATAACTTGACTTGGGCTGGTTTCAAGGAACGCATTAGCGACCGCTTCACCCCAGAATACCAAGACATTCGTGATGGAGTGGCACTTGTAAGACTCAAGCAAACAGGGAGTCTTAGGGGGTATGTGCGGGAGTTTAATGCCCATTTGAATGTGCTTCCAAGGCTAGATGAGCTAGCCAAGAAAATCATTTTCTTCAATGGGTTGCAAAGTTGGGCAGAGCGTGCATTGTTTAGAATGCCCCAACTTCCAGAGACTTGTGCTGAGTTGTTGAAGCTGGCTGAAAGAATTGGTGATGATGAGGGCTAAAACAAGAAGGCTAAAGATGGACCTTCAACAGGTGAGTCAAGCAAACACTCCAAGCGCAAGTTGAGGCATCATGTTTGGATGAAGAGCAAGCATGGTGGAGATGGAGCCAAGTCAAGTGGGCCAAAAGAAGGACAAGCTAAGGGCATTGACAAAGGGGGTGACAAACCAAAAGGGATGTGAGCCAAATGACTTGTTACAATTGTGGAGAGAAGGGCCACTTGTCCCGGGGTTGCACCAAACCTAAGGTGAGTGTTCAAAATGCACGCTCTCACATTGGAGAGCATGTTCTTCAAGGTGGCTTCTTGGCTAAGGCAAATCAACCCAAGTTGAATCCCCGCTTGTTGTTCTTAAGAGGATCCATAAGTAAGCATGATGTTTCACTCTTGGTGGATATAGGTGCAACTCACTCATTCGTGAGCCCAAGACTTACTTTGGAGTTGGGCTTGCAAATCAAGGAGTCTTGCAAGCCCATCAAAGTGCAGTTTGCCAAAGGCAAGCCGCACAAGACAAGCAAGGTGGCAACAAGCGTGGAAGTGAAGTGTGGGGAATTCACCTTTGTGGAGGACTTCACGGTATGTGATATGGATGGGGTAGATCTCATCCTAGGAAATACTTTCCTAGATACTTATGAAGTAGACATAAGAAGGCGGCCATCTTTGAAGGTGGTTGCCAATGTAGATGGCAAAGAGATGGAGTTAGAAATAACTAAGTCACCCAAGATGTTGGGGACTCAAATCCATCTAGTAGTTTTGGAAGAACTTAGTGATACTAAGTTCTTGATTGTTATGCGTGCTAGTGTGGTTGGAGAGGAAAAGAAGTTGGCTAATAGGGCCAATTCCCCTCCAAAGTGTGTAACAAGTGTAATCCATAAGTTTATGGATGTTTTGACAACAGAGTTGCCTGATGCCTTGCCTCCTAAAAGAGAAGTGGATCACAAAATTGAGGTGGTGCTTGGATCACAACCACCATCCAAGGCACCTTATCGGTTGAATCAAAGGGAGTTGAAAGAGTTGAAACACCAACTCAATGAGCTCTTAGCCAAAGGATACATTCGCAAGAGCAAGTCACCTTATGGAGCGCCAGTCTTGTTTGTGGACAAGAAGGATGGAAAACTTCGCATGTGTGTGGATTATAGGGCGCTCAATAAGATCACTATTAAGAACAACTACCCTTTACCTCGAATTGATGATCTCTTTGATAGGTTGGCAGGGGCGGTGTACTTTAGCCGCATTGATTTGAAGTCAGGTTACTACCAAATTCGAATTGCACTTGGAGACATTGAAAAGACGGCATGTAGGACCCGATATGGGTCCTATGAGTTTTTGGTGATGCCTTTTGGTCTATGCAATGCTCCTTCAACATTCACCACCCTTATGAACACCGTGTTCCATCAAGAGATGGATGAATTTGTCATTGTCTATATTGATGACATCTTGGTGTACTCCAAGACGGCGGAGGAGCATACCAAGCACCTTGAAATTGTGTTGGGAAGGCTTAGGGAACACAAGTTGTATGCAAATGGGGAGAAAAGTGAGTTTGGTTTGATGGAGATTGATTTCTTGGGCCACATGTTGTCTAGATCAGGGATCAAGCCGGATATAAAGAAGGTAGAAGCAATCAAGGAGTGGAAACCACCTACCACCCAAAAAGGTGTAAGGTCATTTCTTGGACTTGCCAATTATTATAGGAGGTTCATTAGAGACTTCTCTAAGATTGCCAAACCTTTGTCTGACTTGTTGGAAAAGAACCAAGCCATAGTGTGGTCCAAGCCATGTGAGCAAGCTTTTGAGGAGCTCAAGGCCAAACTTTCTTCTCATCCAGTGTTGAAGTTTCCTGAGTTTGATCAACCTTTTGAGGTACACACGGATGCAAGTGATTTTGCAATTGGGGGAGTGTTGATGCAAGGTGGGAGGCCCATTGCTTTTGAAAGCAAGAAGTTAGATGGGGCCCAAACCAAATGGCCAACACATGAAAAGGAGATGTTTGCAGTGGTGCATTGTTTGAAGACATGGCAACATTACCTTGGTCTTCATCAAACCAAGGTGTTCACCGATAATGTGTCGTTGAAGTATTTTGAGAGCCAGGTTAGAGTGATAGCGAAGCAGTTGAGGTGGTATGACACCTTGGCTCTTATGAACGTGGACTTGATTCACAAACCGGGCAAAGAAAATGTGGTGCCCGATGCCCTTAGCCGAAAGGATGAGTTCAAACCAAGTTCTACTCAAATACTAAGGTTAATGTATGAGGGAGAAAGTGACTTAGCTAGGAGAATAAGGGAGGCTTATATGAAGGACCCAGAGGCTCAAAAGTTCCTAAGTGATTTGAGGGTTGGCAAGAAAGTGAAGGGGATTCGATTACACCAAGGCCTAATCAAATTCAAACAAGGTAGGGTGTATGTCCCCAAAGGCAAGTTGAGGTTGCAAGTCTTGAAGGAGGAGCATGACAAGCCTCTTGCAGGTCATAGAGGTGAAAAAGCCACCATAAGTTTTGTGGCTAAGAGGTTCTATTGGCCTGGGATGAAAGAAGACATTGTACATTATGTAAAGACTTGTGTCATTTGTCAAGCCAACCGAGCTTCATATCAAAAACAAGTTGGGTTACTTAAGCCTTTGCCCATTCCAAATGGTCCATGGGAATGTATTTCCATGGACTTCATCACTAGCTTACCGGAGTCACAAGGGTTTGATGCCATCTTTGTGGTGGTTGTCGCGACCCAAATGACACCTACCAGCTCCCAACAGCTCACTAGGTTCACCCCAGTCCACTTACAACGTCACTTGGTCACCAACTGCCTAACACTGCACATGCCAAGCACCCACAGTGTTAGTCCCCATTTCCAACTCAGTTTGCCAAGTCCCAGTCACCGGGACTACTAGCACACACTCCCATCGTGACACCGGGCATGTCACTTAGTAACATGGGGCGGAACTTCCACCTTAATGTACAAGGACCCATGGTGGCACTATTCACCATGGTCCTAACCGCCCTTGAGTGTCACCCCACTCCATGCTAGCCCTTTTTGCATTTGCTACTCATCCACTAGAGGTAACCGGCGCTCACAACTCAGGACACATCCAAGGAGGTCTAGCAAGGAGCGGAACTCCACCCAACCGATGCCACGGGACACACACAAGTGTCCCATGGTGCCTTGAAGTGGTGGTGAAGTCACCACCACCAACCATGAGTCACCGGGACTCACTAAGGCTTCAAGAGGGAGTGAGGAGGGAGACCAACCCCTCCTATAGTACTCTCTGTGGTATTCGGCAGACCCCCCCGTCCTAGGTCGAAGGAAGTCCTTGGATAACCTTGGGTTGTGGAAGACCACCCACTTCCAACCCAAATCGCCAAGTTACGTCACCGTTTGGGCTCCCGGACTTCCAACCGGCGTAACTTTGCGCTCTGATCTTCAAATCCAACATGCGAGCCCATTTTAGACATCTACGTGACGAGTAGATGCTGATGGACTGCTCACTTGTCCCATTTGGACAAGTTCTCACAAAGTTATGGCCCTCTAAAGATTCGGATGCACCGAGGGAGGCGACACGCCTTCACCACGGCCCCTCTTTTGGCCATAACTTTTGACTCATGTCTTAGAACCTCGTAATGCTTGATATTCTAGGTTCCTTGTGTTCATAGCTTTCCAATGATATGCCACATGCCATACTTTGTTGTGGGCTTCATTGAAAACCCCTCACACCTAGCCCTCAAGTGTCCCGGCGCCCCCGGAACCTAGTCAACTTTGAGTGGCCATAACTTTTCGCTCACAACTCCAAATTGCGCGTTCCTTGCGCCATTAGAAGCGTATTGTCAAGAGCTTTCCACCCATGTATGGCACTCTCCTTTTTGATCGGGAGTCTCTTCATTCTCCGTACCTAGTCTATTGCAAGGCTTGGGAAGTCACTCCCAAGGTCCCCCCTTGCGCACTAAGGTTCATTTGGGCACCCCAAGTAGATAGGGGCGTGACACTCACCCCCACCAAATAGGGTCGATGCCCTCATCGACATTACTTCTTGTCGGAAGCATTGAGTTAAGAAGGGTAGCCATCCCCCTCAACACTTTCATTGCGTTCTGGGTAGCTAACCCCGCAATGATCCAAGTACTCATTTACTTAGTTCAAATGGCTAAGTCTCCAAAGGTGGCACTAGATAAGCCCATGGTTTTGGCACCCTGGACGGCAAACATCCAAGGACCTAAACCTACACTAAAGGGACTTATCTACTTTGAGACTCCCTCGGTTTGCCCTCTTTTGGCTCCGAGTTAGGCTCAACTAGCCTATCTTATTTACTTGACTAGGAAGAACTCAAGGCTCATCAATTTCTACTTGGTTGCAACACCAAGACCCCTCTCAAATACTTAAGTTATCAAGTGATGAACTTTGCAAGCCTAGAGATAGTGTCAAATCCCGCCCGACTTGTCCTTTGAGTACTCTCCCGAGGCATGGATGATCAATCCATGTGTAGACAATGGTCCACTCTCAAAGGGCACTTTTGTAAGCCTGTGCCACTATCTTGCTCCCGCCCGAGCAAGTCCTAAGCTTGAAAGTCAAAAGGGTTTAGTCCTTTGCAACCTTCAAGCCAAGGCCCCTATTTTGCAGCATTCTCAAAATTGATTTATGTATCATTCCATCCTCTTCTACTAAACCAAACATCAATGAGACTAGGACTCATCTCATAGTGCTAATGCCAATCAAGAACTAACTCACACACAAGGAGTCATTTCCAACATTGCAACTTTATTTCAAAACAAGTACACAATAGACAAGCGCATAAATGCACTGTTTACACAAGTGTTGTGTTTCTCCCCCACTAACAAAGGTTGATGTCCTCATCAACTCCTACGCGGCTTTTTGTTGGATTGTCTACTTTGTTCAAATCGATCCACCACCTCCTTTGCATGAACCATATCTTTAGCATTCACCCAAGTTGCCTCCTTTTCATGATACCCCTGCCATTTCACTAAGTATTCCTTGCCCCTCTTCTTAGTGTTTCTACTCTTGAGGATCCCTTCCACCTCATACTCAAGGTGTTCTCCAACTAACTCAGGGAGAGGCCTCAACACTTGCTTGCGTTCCGGCCTCAAGGTATCCTCATGATATGGCTTCAACAATGAAACATGAAAAGTTGGGTGCACCTTGATTTCCTGTGGCAATTCTAACTTATAGACATCCTCAAACAACCGCTCGGCGATGACAAAGGGACCTGCATATTTGGCCATGAACTTAGATGTTAGTCCTTCTGGCAATGTGAAGTTCTTCACATTCAACCACACCTTTTGTCCCACAGCATACTCCACATGGCGTCTCCCTTTCTTCACTTATTTGATGTATCTCTTTTATGCCTTGTCTAAATGCAACTTGATCTTTTCAAGCATAGCTTCTCTATGAACAACAAAGTCTTCTGCAACTTGGCTTCTTTCAAACTCTGATTGCAACCCTTCCAAGGCAAGGTCAGTAGGCATAAGTGGCTCTACACCATAAGCCACTTTGAATGGCGATTCTCCTGTAGCTGCATGTTTGGCTTTGTTGTAACTAAACTCAGCCAAAGCCAAATACTCCGTCCAATTACTTTGGTCAGCACTCACATAGTTTCTAAGCTATTGATTCAAGACCCCATTCACCCTCTCTGTTTGCCCATCTGTTTGAGGATGAAACGCTGTGCTAAATGAAAGCTTGGTCTTCATTTTCCTAAACAAGTGCCTCCAAAATGCACTTGTGAATTTAGGATCTCTATCAGAGACAATCACCCTAGGCAATCCACTATGCCTCCACCAAGTGTTGAAAAAGAGTGTGGCTGTTTGAAATGCAGTTGCTACTCCTGTTGTTGGCGCCATCCTGGCCAACTTGCTAAACCGATCTACCACCACAAAGATGGCATCAAACCCTTGTGACTCCGGTAAGCTAGTGATGAAGTCCATGGAAATACATTCCCATGGACCATTTGGAATGGGCAAAGGCTTAAGTAACCCAACTTGTTTTTGATATGAAGCTCGGTTGGCTTGACAAGTGACACAAGTCTTTACATAATGTACAATGTCTTCTTTCATCCCAGGCCAATAGAACCTCTTAGCCACAAAACTTATGGTGGCTTTTTCACCTCTATGACCTGCAAGAGGCTTGTCATGCTCCTCCTTCAAGACTTGCAACCTCAACTTGCCTTTGGGGACATACACCCTACCTTGTTTGAATTTGATTAGGCCTTGGTGTAATCGAATCCCCTTCACTTTCTTGCCAACCCTCAAATCACTTAGGAACTTTTGAGCCTCTGGGTCCTTCATATAAGCCTCCCTTATTCTCCTAGCTAAGTCACTTTCTCCCTCATACATTAACCTTAGTATTTGAGTAGAACTTGGTTTGAACTCATCCTTTCGGCTAAGGGCATCGGGCACCACATTTTCTTTGCCCGGTTTGTGAATCAAGTCCACGTTCATAAGAGCCAAGGTGTCATACCACCTCAACTGCTTCGCTATCACTCTAACCTGGCTCTCAAAATACTTCAACGACACATTATCGGTGAACACCTTGGTTTGATGAAGACCAAGGTAATGTTGCCATGTCTTCAAACAATGCACCACTGCAAACATCTCCTTTTCATGTGTTGGCCATTTGGTTTGGGCCCCATCTAACTTCTTGCTTTCAAAAGCAATGGGCCTCCCACCTTGCATCAACACTCCCCCAATTGCAAAATCACTTGCATCCGTGTGTACCTCAAAAGGTTGATCAAACTCAGGAAACTTCAACACTGGATGAGAAGAAAGTTTGGCCTTGAGCTCCTCAAAAGCTTGCTCACATGGCTTGGACCACACTATGGCTTGGTTCTTTTCCAACAAGTCAGACAAAGGTTTGGCAATCTTAGAGAAGTCTCTAATGAACCTCCTATAATAATTGGCAAGTCCAAGAAATGACCTTACACCTTTTTGGGTGGTAGGTGGTTTCCACTCCTTGATTGCTTCTACCTTCTTTATATCCGGCTTGATCCCTGATCTAGACAACATGTGGCCCAAGAAATCAATCTCCATCAAACCAAACTCACTTTTCTCCCCATTTGCATACAACTTGTGTTCCCTAAGCCTTCCCAACACAATTTCAAGGTGCTTGGTATGCTCCTCCGCCGTCTTGGAGTACACCAAGATGTCATCAATATAGACAATGACAAATTCATCCATCTCTTGATGGAACACGGTGTTCATAAGGGTGGTGAATGTTGAAGGAGCATTGCATAGACCAAAAGGCATCACCAAAAACTCATAGGACCCATATCGGGTCCTACATGCCGTCTTTTCAATGTCTCCAAGTGCAATTCGAATTTGGTAGTAACCTGACTTCAAATCAATGCGGCTAAAGTACACCGCCCCTGCCAACCTATCAAAGAGATCATCAATTCGAGGTAAAGGGTAGTTGTTCTTAATAGTGATCTTATTGAGCGCCCTATAATCCACACACATGCGAAGTTTTCCATCCTTCTTGTCCACAAACAAGACTGGCGCTCCATAAGGTGACTTGCTCTTGCGAATGTATCCTTTGGCTAAGAGCTCATTGAGTTGGTGTTTCAACTCTTTCAACTCCCTTTGATTCAACCGATAAGGTGCCTTGGATGGTGGTTGTGATCCAAGCACCACCTCAATTTTGTGATCCACTTCTCTTTTAGGAGGCAAGGCATCAGGCAACTCTGTTGTCAAAACATCCATAAACTTATGGATTACACTTGTTACACACTTTGGAGGGGAATTGGCCCTATTAGCCAACTTCTTTTCCTCTCCAACCACACTAGCACGCATAACAATCAAGAACTTAGTATCACTAAGTTCTTCCAAAACTACTAGATGGATTTGAGTCCCCAACATCTTGGGTGACTTAGTTATTTCTAACTCCATCTCTTTGCCATCTACATTGGCAACCACCTTCAAAGATGGCCGCCTTCTTATGTCTACTTCATAAGTATCTAGGAAAGTATTTCCTAGGATGAGATCTACCCCATCCATATCACATACCGTGAAGTCCTCCACAAAGGTGAATTCCCCACACTTCACTTCCACGCTTGTTGCCACCTTGCTTGTCTTGTGCGGCTTGCCTTTGGCAAACTGCACTTTGATGGGCTTGCAAGACTCCTTGATTTGCAAGCCCAACTCCAAAGTAAGTCTTGGGCTCACGAATGAGTGAGTTGCACCTATATCCACCAAGAGTGAAACATCATGCTTACTTATGGATCCTCTTAAGAACAACAAGCGGGGATTCAACTTGGGTTGATTTGCCTTAGCCAAGAAGCCACCTTGAAGAACATGCTCTCCAATGTGAGAGCGTGCATTTTGAACACTCACCTTAGGTTTGGTGCAACCCCGGGACAAGTGGCCCTTCTCTCCACAATTGTAACAAGTCATTTGGCTCACATCCCTTTTGGTTTGTCACCCCCTTTGTCAATGCCCTTAGCTTGTCCTTCTTTTGGCCCACTTGACTTGGCTCCATCTCCACCATGCTTGCTCTTCATCCAAACATGATGCCTCAACTTGCGCTTGGAGTGTTTGCTTGACTCACCTGTTGAAGGTCCATCTTTAGCCTTCTTGTTTTAGCCCTCATCATCACCAATTCTTTCAGCCAGCTTCAACAACTCAGCACAAGTCTCTGGAAGTTGGGGCATTCTAAACAATGCACGCTCTGCCCAACTTTGCAACCCATTGAAGAAAATGATTTTCTTGGCTAGCTCATCTAGCCTTGGAAGCACATTCAAATGGGCATTAAACTCCCGCACATACCCCCTAAGACTCCCTGTTTGCTTGAGTCTTACAAGTGCCACTCCATCACGAATGTCTTGGTATTCTGGGGTGAAGCGGTCGCTAATGCGTTCCTTGAAACCAGCCCAAGTCAAGTTATCCACCACCTCAGGACTTTCCCCACGAAAGTGAGTCCACCAAAGCAAAGCATGATCCTTGAGAAAGGTCACCGCGATGGTGATCTTGTCTTCTTCAGGTGCTCTTTGAGCTTCAAAGTACAACTCCAATTCTACCAAAAAGTCCTTCACTTTGTGGGCCTTGCCAATGCCTGTAAAAGAAGATGGCATGTTGGTTTTGCACAATTTGTGAGAAGAAGAGGTAGAACCCTTTTCCTTTAGCTCTTTGATTTCACCTTGCATCACCTGAAGTGTTTTGACAAGTTCTTCAAACATGAGGTCACGCCCTTTCCGTTTGCGATCACGTTGGGGTTTCCCGGAACTAGTGGCGGTGTCACCTTCCTTGGCACTAGTTTCCACATTCTCTTCCTCAATGGGAGTCAATTCTTGTCCCATTTGCTCCAAGTGAAGAGAATCCCCTCCTTGAGTTTCCTCCAAGGAAGGCTCATTAGCCTCCAAAACTTGACTACGTGTTTGGCGCCCTTGTCTTGAAGCTCCAGCTTCACCTGTCTTGGCTCTCACCATGGCTCCAAGACTCATTGCACACCAACGTAGCCCTGCTCTGATACCAAATGTCGCGACCCAAATGACACCTACCAGCTCCCAACAGCTCACTAGGTTCACCCCAGTCCACTTACAACGTCACTTGGTCACCAACTGCCTAACACTGCACATGCCAAGCACCCACAGTGTTAGTCCCCATTTCCAACTCAGTTTGCCAAGTCCCAGTCACCGGGACTACTAGCACACACTCCCATCGTGACACCGGGCATGTCACTTAGTAACATGGGGCGGAACTTCCACCTTAATGTACAAGGACCCATGGTGGCACTATTCACCATGGTCCTAACCGCCCTTGAGTGTCACCCCACTCCATGCTAGCCCTTTTTGCATTTGCTACTCATCCACTAGAGGTAACCGGCGCTCACAACTCAGGACACATCCAAGGAGGTCTAGCAAGGAGCGGAACTCCACCCAACCGATGCCACGGGACACACACAAGTGTCCCATGGTGCCTTGAAGTGGTGGTGAAGTCACCACCACCAACCATGAGTCACCGGGACTCACCAAGGCTTCAATAGGGAGTGAGGAGGGAGACCAACCCCTCCTATAGTACTCTCTGTGGTATTCGGCAGACCCCCCCGTCCTAGGTCGAAGGAAGTCCTTGGATAACCTTGGGTTGTGGAAGACCACCCACTTCCAACCCAAATCGCCAAGTTACGTCACCGTTTGGGCTCCCGGACTTCCAACCGGCGTAACTTTGCGCTCTGATCTTCAAATCCAATATGCGAGCCCATTTTAGACATCTACGTGACGAGTAGATGCTGATGGACTGCTCACTTGTCCCATTTGGACAAGTTCTCACAAAGTTATGGCCCTCTAAAGATTCAGATGCACCGGGGGAGGCGACACGCCTTCACCACGGCCCTTCTTTTGGCCATAACTTTTGACTCATGTCTTAGAACCTCGTAATGCTTGATATTCTAGGTTCCTTGTGTTCATAGCTTTCCAATGATATGCCACATGCCATACTTTGTTGTGGGATTCATTGAGAACCCCACACACCTAGCCCTCAAGTGTCCCGGCGCCCCCGGAACCTAGTCAACTTTGAGCGGCCATAACTTTTCGCTCACAACTCCAAATTGCGCGTTCTTTGTGCCATTAGAAGCATATTGTCAAGATCTTTCCAGGAATGTGTGGCACTCTCATGTTCACTTCAAAACCAGGGCGCTATTGCGCCCTGTTTGATCGGGAGTCTCTTCATTCTCCCTACCTAGTCTATTGCAAGGCTTGGGAAGTCACTCCCAAGGTCCCCCTTACACACTTAGGTACATTGGGCACCCCAAGTAGATAGGGGCGTGACACCTCCCCTAGTGCATCCGAATCTTTAGAGGGCCATAACTTTGCGAGAACTTGTCCAAATGAGACGAGTGAGCAGTCCATCGGCATCTACTCGTCACGTAGATGTCTGAAATGGACTCGCATGTTGGATTTGAAGATCAGAGCGCAAAGTTACGCCGGTTGGAAGTCCGGGAGCCCAAACGGTGACGTAACTTGGCGATTTGGGTTGGAAGTGGGTGGTCTTCCACAACCCAAGGTTATCCAAGGACTTCCTTCGACCTAGGACGGGGGGGTCTGCCGAATACCACAGAGAGTACTATAGGAGGGGTTGGTCTCCCTCCTCACTCCCTCTTGAAGCCTTAGTGAGTCCCGGTGACTCATGGTTGGTGGTGGTGACTTCACCACCACTTCAAGGCACCATGGGACACTTGAGTGTGTCCTGTGGCATCGGTTGGGTGGAGTTCTGCTCCTTGCTAGGCCTCCTCGGATGTGTCCCAAGTTGTGAGCGCCGGTTACCTCTAGTGGATGAGTAGCAAATGCAAAAAGGGCTAGCATGGAATGGGGGTGACACTCAAGGGCGGTTAGGACCATGGTGAGTAGTGCCACCATGGGTCCTTGCACATTAAGGTGGAAGTTCCGCCCCATGTTACTAAGTGACATGCCCGGTGTCACGATGGGAGTGTGTGCTAGTAGTCCCGATAATTGGGACTTGGCAAACTGAGTTGGAAATAGGGGCTAACACTGTGGATGCTTGGCATGTGTAGTGTTAGGCAGTTGGTGACCAAGTGACGCTGTAAGTGGGTTGGACTGAACCTAGTGAGCTGCTGGAAGCTGTTAGGGGTCACTTGGGTCATGACACCTCCCCTAGTGCATCCGAATCTTTAGAGGGCCATAACTTTGCGAATACTTGTCCAAATGGGACAAGTGAGCAGTCCATCAACATCTACTCGTCGCGTAGATGTTTAAAATGGACTCGCATGTTGGATTTGAAGATCAGAGCGCAAAGTTACGCCGGTTGGAAGTCCGGGAGCCCAAACGGTGATGTAACTTGGCGATTTGGGTTGGAAGTGGATGGTCTTCCACAACCCAAGGTTATCCAAGAACCTCCTTCGACCTAGGACGGGGGGGTCTGCTGAATATCATAGAGAGTACTATAGGAGGGGTTGGTCTCCCTCCTCACTCCCTATTGAAGCCTTGGTGAGTCCCGGTGACTCATGGTTGGTGGTAGTGACTTCACCACCACTTCAAGGCACCATGGGACACTTGTGTGTGTCCCGTGGCATCAGTTGGGTGGAGTCCCGCTCCTTGCTAGGCCTCCTTGGATTTGTCCTGAGTTGTGAGCGCTGGTTATCTCTAATGGATGAGTAGCAAATGCAAAAAGGGCTAGCATGGAGTGGGGGTGACACTCAAGGGCGGTTAGGACCATGGTGAGTAGTGCCACCATGGGTCCTTGCACATTAAGGTGGAAGTTCCGCCCCATGTTACTAAGTGACATGCCCGGTGTCACGATGGGAGTGTGTGCTAGTAGTCCCGGTGACTGGGACTTGGCAAACTGAGTTGGAAATGGGGACTAATACTGTGGGTGCTTGGCATGTGTAGTGGTAGGCAGTTGGTGACCAAGTGATGCTGTAAGTGGACTGGGGTGAACCTAGTGAGCTGCTAGAAGCTAGTAGGTGTCATTTGGGTCGCGACACCAGCGGACTTCCCGTCCCTACAAACTGATGTAGCGGAGAGCATGGCCTTGTTGGAGATAGAATTTCTGCCGTCATTTTTTGACATAATGACTCACCTCCCCTATCACCTTGCCTGAGAGTTAGACCTCTGCGGACCAGTGAGCGCGAGGTGGGTGTACCTCGTTGAAAGGTACATGAAGGTACTAAAGAATCACGTGCGCAATTTGGCGTGTCTAGAGGCTTGCATGGCAGAAGGTTACCTCAAGGACGAGTGCTTAGGCTTCATTACTGAATACCTGCATAAATTTGAGGCCACGCAACGACGAATGTGGGACAAAGACGAAGAATACGGTGACGCAGAGGAGGTCCTCCAAAGTGTTGGAAAGCAATATGTTATGACCCTTGAGTTGCAAGACATTGCTTATCAGTACGTGCTGACCAATGCCACCGTTATGCAGGATTTGTATGCGTAAGTTCCTGACGTGGACCTTATGAAATCAATTTTTCGGATGTTTATAGGCCTCCTGTGGAATACTGGATACTGTCTTGTCGAGTCGCTATGTAGTGGCTATTGTTTCATTTACGGAGTTGTGACTGAGTTGCGTACAAGTCGTATTGCAGTCATTGAAAATTTTAGTACTTCCATGCGACTTGTAAATGACTTGATGAAATAGCGATGAAGTCGTGTTTCGACTGAACCCATTCAAAGTGAAGTGTCCTTGTGTTGCGTACACTTTGAATGTCTTATAGTTTTCCTTGTACTGCCTCACGGATGTCATTTGATGCTTATTGTGGACTCCTACAAGAAGTGGACGGAGGAGTCACAGCGGAATCCAGCAACAGCACCCCTAGCAGAGTAGATTCAATCCATGGCGCTGCATTCTGACCCTGATTGGAGCAATACTGAGGATGTGGATCGTTTCTTAATGAGCCAAAAACCTTCACAAAGAGCAACTCGATATACACGAATCGTAGCATTTGGAAACCACTTCCGTGTCGAAGATGAATCAACACTCCGACTTCTAAGCTACAATAGTGGTGTGGCATCGATGTTCGAAATGTAGGGCGGAAGTGGTAGCCAGTCCTCTGTGTAGTACGTTGGCATGCTCAAGGACATCTTGGAGGTAGATTATGGCGCATTGCATACGCGCATTATTCTCCTACATTGTGAGTGGGTGAAACCAATTGACACACGAGGGAACCCTACGTATGTGCGTGATGACGTAGGATTCCTTTTGGTGAACTTCCGCCATAAACTCCCTCGCATGGCCGAGCCATTCATCTTCCCGAGTCAAGCCACACAGGTATTTTTCTCCGATGCGGCGGACAAACCTGGCTGGAAAGTGGTCTTATGCCACGAAACCCGTTCGAAACGAGAGGTACTCGACCGCACAGATGCCTTCATCACAACTAATGGCGAGGCCATGGGACTTACAGCTCCACGAAGAGTGCCAGATAGAAGCTCCACCGCCAATCTAGTCGGAGCCATCGAATTATCGATGGAAGAGAACTTATTGGCGCAAGAGCAATATTAGGTACAGTCCTGCTTAGGTCCGTAGTCGGAAGGTAATCACGTCATTTTTAGTGTCCCTCATTGTGTCATGGATCGCGGAGCATCACAAAAGCTAAACGCGTCATGCAGCAATCAGGCAAGTAGACCACTTGCAAACATTTCGGGCAGTTAGTAGTTATACTAGAGTCATTAATTAGACTCTCTAGTCGTGCTTCAGTCATTCTGTAGTTGCATCACAGTCATGGTGAAGTCATACTGCAATCAGTTAGGCTTCACTTCCCACAAGGTGTCTCTTCCTCTCAATGTCACCCCATTTATTGGGTGATGACCTTGCCTTTATCATTGTCCTTCATTCATACTCAATACAATTTTCCGCTTGTGCAAGTACTGTATTAGCCACATTTCTATGAACCTTGGTGTCCAATGCATGAATGCAAACTTTATCAACCAAGTGTGAATGCCAAAACCGCAAATATGATGTTGGAGTAGTGTTCACCTCATCTTTGAGACATTGGCATGCTAGTTGTCGCCTCAAACGCCTCCATGTTCAATGAGCTTCCACCCCGAGTAGTATTATACCTTCCTTGTACACTTCATGTTGTATATGCTTCATTTGAATAATGACACTCCCACATCTCTCTCGTTATATCTAAATGTTGTTTCATTTCAGGCTTCCTGCATCACATCTTATCGAAAGTTCCATCCATTTGTAGCATGGCCCCCTCTATCATATTCCCCTAAACACATTATTGCATGTTCCCAGTTATATGTGCAAGAAGTCTTAGTGATTCTACAGTCATATTGAAGTCACATACCCGATACCGTAGTTGTCCGCTCCTGTCCTCCATGGACCGCTCTGGGGCTTCACTTCTTTTTCTTTACGTATAAGTAAAAGAAAACATCTTCCCCGTGACTTCTTTCAGTCCTACAGTCCTACTGCAATGACTTGGCAGTCCCCTGTAGTCTCCAATCGCGTTTCTGATAGCCACATCACTTCCTCGTGGACCCTGTGGACGGAACATTGTGGATGAACCTCAGCTCTAACGCAGTCACTGTTCATCCCACAGTGAATCGTGCGATTGCAGAATGACTGAATCATGATTGCAGCGTCGGGAAGATCGACCCGCTGGTGCAATTACAGAGGTGAAGTCATGATGCAGTCGCAAAATCCTTGCAATCACGTTTCTGCAATCATGATAACCCCCAATTCCTTGTAGTGCTAGTAGACCTTAAAGCATTGGAGGCTAAACAAAAGAGTTGTGTAGACAATAGCAATGCTTAGGAAAAAAATGGAAGTTTTGGAGGCTATAGGCTATTTCTCTTGTACTATACATACGGCGTATACATCATGCCTATAGCCCCATATTCATCAAAGTGAAGTGCTTTGCATTTAAGCAGTCACTTCGTATATACATAGGACTCATAAGAAATTAAGAGATTATATTTTGAGAACTACAGAAGCCAATCTGGGCAAAATTACACGACTTGAATTCAAATCCTTGAGTACATTCAACTTCCAAGTGTGAATTTGCTTGTATTTTCTTTCCAAACCCTAAACCGGACATTTTTCGTTGTAAAGTATTTCACCTTATTTGTACACTTCTTTGAAATTGTTGTCTCAATTCTGCCTGAAACTCTAAAAACTAAACTGTTATTTATAATTGAGGCTGCAACTTCATCCTCAAAAAAACTTTAACATGTGTTTTCAAAGTCTCAAAACTACCATTCTGTCTCAATTTAACGAATAAGGCCTTAATTATAAGAAATTTTCAAAAAATTTCAATAAAAATTGAGATCATAGGAGCTTGCCCAAAATCCATTTTGTCATGTACAGCGACAATGGGACTTTAGGGGTTAAATCTAGTTATTATGTTTTAAGAATTTTTTTAATGTTTTTGTATCTTCTTATTAGAGAAACAAGGGGCGCTACCAAGGTAAGTAAAAATAATATCAATTGTTTGTTTGAATAAACCAAATAGTGAACTCAATGAAGTTACAATTTATCCACTAACTATGAAAGGATGAGACCTTTAACCATGATGTTGTGCCCAAAATGATCCAAATTGTAAACCAAATCTTGAAAGTCATCCATCAACCACTCTTGGGTCTTAACATTTATTCAAAATCAGGGAGTCAACGACACCATCTTAGGGAATTCAACAATAGAACAAGTTATTAAATAAGGACAATAAAACAATAAGGCTCTTGTCCCTGTTAGAAGCTACTCTAGTGGAATAAACATAATGTGATGCTCCATCTTCTTGGAGATAATGGGGTTCTTAGAAGGAAGTTGGATGTTGGAAGATTTTTGTATTTTCTACAAATATTCAAAGTCAAGATTGGAAGTAACTTGAAAGTGTTCAATTGGTGTATGTTAAAGAGCCTTGAAAATGACCTCTTGTTACTTTATAGCCTTAAAGCGCCATTTGTAAATTAAGACCCATTCGAAGCCAAAAGTTTGAGGTCATATTGGTGACACTTCAATACACACCTATTTCACAAAAATAGAAGGTGTAAGGATTAGATAGCTCAACATTACCTTAGGAAGTTGGAGACTTGTAATGGTTGGGTAAACATGTCATTTCTATGGGACAGAGCCAATAAAGAAGCCAAGTGTTTTTTTGAATTTTTTACAAAGTGTCAAAGTGGTGATATCAAATGTTATACTGGTGCTCTATATTTCAACATTCATCCATATATTGAATAGAAAATATCAAATTAGCACATATCAAATATCAATAATTTTGTTTTCAACCACAATTTGGAGATTTCATCCAAGTCTTTCCTTTTCATTTGAATTTTCTTGGCAATATTTTTGCCCTTTCAATATTGTGTGTGGCACAAACGCGTGGTGCAAGAGGCGTGGTGCAAGGCTCATTATTTGGGTGCAAATGGCAGTCCAATCGCATACAAAAGAAAAGAAAACAAACAATGGTGGTAAAGACGCCTCACTTTGAAGAGAGAAACCGAGAACTGACGAGAAATTGGAAACATGGGATGTCAACCACAACAAAGCCAAATTCAACGAGGAAAGCCACGGAGTTGACATTCTAATGCTCTACCCCGTGATAAGGAATTGGCCGCCCGCTGACCAGACTAACCTCGTTTACCCGTTCTCCCGTGGTGGGCCATTTCCTGCCCTTTTCCCCGCAGAACTCGTGACCCAGACTTCCCAGCACTAATTCCACGCTGCTACGCAACACGTGACGCCGCAGACTACTTGCACTCCGCGTTGCTCTCCACACGCACTATAAAGAGCCTGAAACATCAGCAAACATCAATCCCCAGCACTCCAGCAACTTACTTACTGGACATCACAATCCAAGAATTCTCTAGTACACTGTAGTCACAGACAGAGGCCCTGGATTCGATTCCAAGCGAGTTACTGAGCTCTCATTCGGATCGGATCTATTGAATCACAGAGAAGTCGACTTTTAGACGGCAGACTTGGAACGCGAAGCGCACGCACTTCCCACCTTTCGGTCCGTCGACTTAGCGAACTCGTCGCAATGGCTTCCCAGACTGCGGTGAGCGCTGCGCTCCCCAGGGGACAGCCTCGTGCGGACGGGCCCGCGTGCGTGTTGGGCATCGGCACTGCCGTGCCTCCCACGGAGTTTCTGCAATCGGAGTACCCGGATTTCTTCTTCAACATCACCAACTGCAGCGAGAAGGAGGCGCTCAAGGCCAAGTTCAAGCGCATCTGTAAGTGACCATCAAGAGCCGCATCTAAATAAATATTGCCTTCCCCGTTGTGGGAATACTCATTCCGACCCACCTGACCTAATTGCTTGCCGATGAATCCCATCGACTAGTTCAATGTGGGCGATCGGATTGGAGGAAAATAATTTGAATTCTGATGCAAGTCTCTCCAAATTGATTTTCAGAGCTGGATGAATTCGAAGTAAGATGCTCTTGGGGTGGTGCCTTCAGTGAAATTGACGTGGTTTGTGTGTGATCCCATTCCACAGGCGACAAGTCGGGCATCCGCAAGCGACACCTGTTCTTGACGGAGGAGGTGCTGAAGGCCAACCCAGGCATATGCACGTACATGGAGCCCTCGCTGAACGCGCGCCACGACATCGTGGTGGTGCAGGTGCCGAAGCTCGCGGCCGAGGCCGCGCTGAAGGCCATCAAGGAGTGGGGTGGCCGCAAGTCCGACATCACGCACATCGTGTTCGCCACCACCAGCGGCGTGAACATGCCCGGCGCCGACCACGCGCTGGCCAAGCTGCTGGGCCTGAAGCCCACCGTGAAGCGCGTCATGATGTACCAAACCGGCTGCTTCGGCGGCGCCTCGGTGTTGCGCGTGGCCAAGGACTTGGCCGAGAACAACAAGAACGCGCGCGTGCTGGCCGTGTGCAGCGAGGTGACGGCCGTGACGTACCGTGCCCCGAGCGAGAATCACTTGGACGGGCTGGTGGGCTCGGCGCTCTTCGGGGATGGCGCGGGCGTGTACGTGGTCGGGTCGGACCCCAAGCCGCAAGTGGAGAAGGCTTTGTTCGAGGTCCACTGGGCGGGGGAGACCATCTTGCCCGAAAGTGACGGCGCCATCGACGGCCATCTCACGGAAGCAGGGCTCATCTTCCATTTGATGAAGGACGTGCCCGGGCTGATCTCCAAGAACATCGAGAAGTTTCTCACGGAGGCGCGCAAGTGCGTGGGCTCCCCTGCGTGGAACGAGATGTTCTGGGCCGTGCACCCCGGAGGCCCCGCTATTCTGGACCAGGTGGAGGCCAAGCTGCAGCTGTCCAAGGACAAGATGCAGGGCAGCCGCGACGTGCTGCTGGAGTACGGCAACATGTCGAGCTCGTCGGTGTTGTTCGTGTTGGACCAGATTCGGCAGAGATCGTTGGAGATGGGTTCTTCCACGCTCGGGGAGGGCAGCGACTTCGGCTTCTTCATCGGCTTCGGACCGGGACTGACGCTGGAGGTGCTGGTGCTCCGGGCCGCTGCCAATCAATGAGCGAGGTCCCGATCGACGGGCTAGCATTTTGAGTGAATTCATTTTTGGTGCGGATCATGTATATCAGTGTACTCGTGATAAGTGTAGAAAGGTTCAAATCGGATCATTTGATACTCTTCATAGTTAGCTATCTAGGTCCATTCATGTGTTGCATTGGTTGCAACCCCATTGATTAACTGCTGTTCAGCTGGGCATTGTGATTTCCAATTGAAATCCGCAGCCAGCACGAGGAATTGAAACAAACAAATCATTCAAAGAGTTTCCGGAATGCCAGTGACCACTTGCACCCCCACCTCACAATCTCACATCAATTGCATTGTCTAAACGCTGGTCATTGCTTTGCAGTTGAATCATGGCACTATAATCCAGTCGTTGTTGAGGGCGATCACAAGAGCGGAATCCCAAGCAACGGTATTCACACTTGATTGCAGTCAATATTGATCAGTTCGTATTTTCGTTTCTACTGAACATCGAAATGAATTTCAGGCTTCCAGAGCTTGTGTACGAGTGATGTGCGTGTTTCAAGTATTGGAATTGCTGGATGGCTTGCATCCCAGAAACGATTGTGGAGGTATTTGAGTGTCGGTCTGTGGGGGTTGTATCGATCACCGTCTGAAATTGGTCGCTCGATCTCAAGTCAGAAGTAGGTAAGATCATGCTCCGGCGCTACTTTACATCCCGCAATAGAATGCATGTCGAGGGAATGATCTAGGAACTTCACATCACATCAAATCATAAGATGTTTCGCATGGAATGTGTGCACCCTGCTTGGGTCTCCATAACTAAGTATTCATGACGCAGTTTGGTTGCTCAGTGACAAGTGATCTATATTGAAAAACGGTGTGAGAATTGTGCAGGAAATTCTGCAATTTCATTACAAAGAGGTCATCATTAAGAGGCAATTCATTCAATGAGTTTCTGGAATGCTAGCTCCTTTGAATTTTCTCCCAGCACGTCACAGTTGTGTCGATTATAATTCCAACAGTCGATTCTTTGGTGCAGTCACAAGAGCTGAATTCGATTGATGATATTCAGAGTTCAGTTGGGCCCAAATATTCTTATCAGTTATCACCGGAGTCAGTGAAGATCGTTGCGTGAGTTGGGAAAAAAAAATGGACAAAAGAAAGCCTCCACCATGTGAACCTCCTCAAAACTGCTTACAAAAGATCAATGGTCTCAACCAATGTCAGTGGGCTTCTTGGGCGGTCCTTTAGGTGCATGAACGTAAAATTAGACCACATTTTATTTCAGCTGCATCAATGAAGTATTGACTTTGCATTTCATTAGAAAAAATGAAATTTAAAATGGAGAAAATTCTCATACATGATTGTATGTGAGTGTAGGTTGGTTGGAATCCACAAACCTACTCACACTATAGTAATACATGTTGTCATGCTTCACCAACTGGACTTGAAAGTGGTTTGCGTACAAATTTGTGGATTGGCCTAGTTTCCCCAACGTTGGACAAGAATAATGGCTTGTCTATTCTCATTTGTGTTGGAAACTACAACTCACTCAAGTCTTGCTAAGAATGCCTCAAACACAACAAAGATAGGCAACTAAAACACTATTTGTTAATGAGTCTCTCAAAACCAAGTCAAAGGGGCTTGCATGTGCTTTAAGGGTGAAATCACTAGCATTTAAGTCAACACTAAACATTTCAACATCCAGTATTAGCAGCAAATTAATGGTTGCAACTATTGGCCTCACGTATTCTTCAATTTTTTTGGGGGGAAATTTTTCATTGCCAAGATTGATTGCCATATATGAAGTGTTAATTTCCATCAATAAGATTAGAAGATAGAGATCTTATGAGATATCCCTTGGAAATACCTTTTGGTGGAAGCACAACATCAATTGTACTCTCACAATATTATTCATAGATAGTGACATACATACATTTCAAACAAGGTTCTTTGCTACGATTTTGGAATTGGGATCATAGTTAGAGTGGGAACCAATAATTCATATAATGTTTTTGTATTTGAACCTAGGTGAAAAGCAATGAAGTAGATGAAAAACATTGAATAGAATAAAAGATAATTGAATGAATGAAATTTTACTTGATTACAATATGAGGTTTTATTGCAAATTTAGGTGGATTTTTCCATCAACTAATTTTTTGCCACCTAAAAAAGGTTGATCCTACAAACTACATGTGAAGATGCCCAAGGGAATGAGTCCAATTACCCAATGCCAACAGTCTTGTGAGGCTCTTTGAAACTAATAAAATAAGGCCAAAATTTGAATTCCACTTGTTTTCTTTAACAATTTGAATGGTCAAGCCACTATTGGTACTTTAAATGGCAAAGCGGAAAGTGGGTAGGCTATCCACTTAATTTGTCCTATTAAAGTACAAGGTGCATAGAACAACCATTTAAATATTCATTTCAATTTGGGGAGTATTAGATCTCTTGAAATAATTTTTAGTAAAATTTTCTAGAGAGAAAAATGGATATTGTATCTAAATTGTAAGTTGTTTCATAGTTAGTTGAAAAATTCCTAAATTTGTATATTTAATTTGTGTATTTGTGAACTTTGGGCCTATTACCACAAATGGTTGATTTTCTTAATTTTTAAATGGCACTATAGAAAGAAAATTGCACTGTTTCAATGTTTCAATCCATGACATATACACCCACGGAGAAATATTCATATTTTTAAAACATATTTGATATTTGATATGAATTTTTCTCACCTTTTATTCAAAAAAACACAGCAATTTTGAATCTGCAGTTGGAGGAATTGGCTGAGAATAACGTCCCATTGCCGAGAAGGTTCACAGAACATGCAACCAACTTTCGACACATTCCCTGGTCTGAAGGCTTTTCAGATTATACTGAGCCTGGACCAGATTAATTCAAATATAACAGTAGGCTGCAGTTGCACGTGCAAGGATACGTGCAACTGTCTATCCTGGACACTTGGCAGTCGTGGAATCCAAACACATTTTATCACATATTGTGAAGAGTGGGTGGCATTCTGCCTTGAGAAAAGAAAGAAAGAGTGGTCTCCGCTATATATTGCTGTGTACAGGATGAGTGAAAATCAAGTCGAAAAAAACTCTCAAAACTTGCCTGAATTTAGGGTTGAGAGTGTTTGGACTGAGCTCAAGCGTTACGACATTCGGGGTTCAATAACTGTAGTCTGGTGCTTGCAGAAAGGTTACTGCCCAACAAATTCGTCGAGTTGTGGCGGAGCAAGGCGTAGCTATTCATACTCGAACGTGCTTCATGCATGAAGCCTGTTCAAAGAAGAGATTCTCCTCTTGCAGGTTTCCAACGATTGTAATGCCCCTTCAAGAAAATCGAATTCAAAAGAATGGACGGAGTTTTGACAAAAGGAGGTGTCAAGGGTTTCCACTGCCTTTCAGCTTTTTTACAGTCCTGCCAGAGGGCTTCAGTGGCAGAAGAAGTAGATATGAATGACTTTCAGAATTCTTTTTCTGAACCAACTGGTCTTGTACAGTACCAGATGAATGGATAGATCTATGACTTACTTCGGAAGTTTTTGTCTAACTAGTGTCACGCGCATATCGTTTAGCACCACACTGATGTTTCGACCATGCAAAATATTTTGATTGCAGAGGTTCAGAAGAAAAACCGAGCAATCTAGTTTATAGCAGCAAGGTGGACATCCATGACGAATTTGGTGATCGAGTGCTGGAAGACCAGTTCCATCGTTTTGCAATTTCCGTGGCTTTGCAAGACAACGAAGAGGCACAGCAAATTATGCAAAGAAACCGGGAAATGCACTGTCTGGGTCGTCTGGTCAATCAGTTTCGAGCGTTTGATTTGAGAATGAAACCTCTGACGTTGTGCGTCCGGTATGAGAGAGATGACCGTCAGGATTGACATGAAGGTTATTAATCAAGCTTAGGTATCTATCATATGTAATCTATTGGAGAATTAATCGTACTGAAGTTGTCCCAGGCTCTTCAGTTGTTTCTACTCTGCTGAATGTAGCTTCCTTCGCTGCTTAAGTTCTCAGGTATCAGGCCTCATCTCGGTATAACCCACTCCTGGAAACCATCATGTGTAGAAATTAGATGCACTCATGTGCACTAAATAATTCTTGTGTAGGGGAAGCATGCAACTGCACAACGTCCATCATGCACGTCATCAGTAGGTTTGTGCAGGCGCTTACGTTGATGAAACGAGTGCTGGCCATCCAGGAGAAAAAATTAAGCCCATACAGTCCAAAGCTTGTGCTCACTTTACATTAGCTTGGAAGAATAGATGATATTGAACGGAATTTATATGAGGATAGCAATGATAAGCACCGAACACGGAGGCGGTATCGAAGATGAGAATGAGAACTGACCCCGAACTCAATTGATCGGCGGCATGTTCAAGCGTTGAAACATTTCTATTTGAACATTACCCATTGTCGCACTGTGCTGGATAATTCCTTGTTTGTTTGACTGAAGCTAAATACTAACACGAAGTCATAAAAATAAACGTCAACCACGCCTGCTCAATTGTGCATTAGGTAACGAAAATCCAATCGATATCAAGTCTAATCATCAATATGGGTCGAGATTCCGAATTGGGAAAGAAAATGCGAGCATGTGAGCTGCACAGTAGATGGATGTCGAGTCATTTCCATTTCCAGGCCATCAGATCAGAAAACTCCTTCAATTTCCCCCTCGCGTACTTCTCACTTCTGTCGGACCATTCGAAGATGCAACTTTTCCCGGGTTACAGTCAGGAACATAATGTTAGTACGACGAAACTGGCCTAAATACCAACCCCTCAGAACAAACTCAATCAAGAGACGACAATGCATGCAAATTTTAGAAACAACCGTGGTGGCATTGGAAGAAACTCCTGAATTGAAAATGTCGACGCCCATTGCACGGCGTCCAA
This sequence comes from Climacium dendroides, assembly GCA_950106755.1. Lineage (NCBI taxonomy): Eukaryota > Viridiplantae > Streptophyta > Bryopsida > Hypnales > Climaciaceae > Climacium > Climacium dendroides. The sequence continues at coordinate 12,210,219 of OX467091.1, read as the reverse complement.
AGAATGTTATAAAATGGCTCAAGCACGGCCCAATGTGGAACCCAGTGCTCATCAAATGTACACGAGAGTCACAACCTGTGACTCGAAAATTGTGTGCCGATGACTACTCCGACTACTGTACGTAGCAGTGATATCTAAATCTCTACTTATGTGTGAATGTACACTGGCTAACGGAACGAAAGCATCCCTGGTACTGTATGAGCTACAGGAAATTACAAGGGGAATGGGCCAGGAGCGCCAGTCCAGCCTTGCACGCACTGCAACAGAGGTCGAATCAGCTTCCCCTCCGACATCGCCTCGAACACTTTCTGAATTTCAGTCCCGGGAGACACACTTCGCAAGCCCGAAAGCAATTGCGTCCCGAGCTCCGACCTCACGAATTGGTACAGCGGGTACGTCCTGCAAGACTCGATCCGGTTGGGCACCGCCGAAAGGCCCTTGCTGTCATAAGCTTCCCGCACCAACGGCACCACCACGCGCAGCCGCTCTTGCACTTGGGCCTCGAACACCGGGATCTGCTCGAACACGGAGCGGGAGGCGTCCTTGAGGGCGTGGCTCACCAGCACGCCTCGCAGCTTCTCCATCAACGGGTACGTGTCGGACGACGCGTCGTCGATGTACGAGAACACCGGCTGCCGCTCCACCACCAGCAGCAGGTCCTTCTCGCAGAAGCGCGACGGCAGGAGGGCGCCGTCCTGGCCCATGAACAGCGTCTTCTTGGCCGCCTGCAACACCACCTGCTTCACGGCGGACTGCATGGTCTCCTCCACATGGCGGAGGTCGATGGCTTGGCACAGCCCCACCAGGAAGGTGGAGCTCATGAGCTTGAGAATCTCCACGGCCTCCTCCGTCTTGCGCGCGGACACCAAGCCGAGCGAGTTCACGTCCTGGTTGTGCTGCTCCGCGCTCTGGACGTGCGTGGTGACGGGGTTGGCCAGGTAGTTGATCTCGGACAGGTACGACGCCATGGCGATCTCGGCGCCCTTCATGCCGTAGTCCAGGCTGGGGTTGGGTCCCCCGCTCAAGTTGGACGGCAGGCCGTTGTTGTAGTAGTCGTTCACCAGCTCCGAGAACTGCGCAAACATGAGCTTGCCGATGGCCGCCAGCGCCAGGCGCATGTTGTCCATGGACACGCCGATGGGTGTGCCCTGGAAGTTGCCCCCGTGCAGCGCGATCCCGCGCGCGGCGTCGATGATGGGGTTGTCGTTCACGGAGTTGATCTCGCGCTCGATGGCGTGCGTGGCGGTGCGGATCACCTCGATTTGGGGACCCAACCATTGAGGGGAAGTGCGCAGCGCGTACCGATCCTGCTTCGGCTTCTTCAAGGGATCGGTCTCGTTGAGCTTGGCCGCGGCTTTCATGAAGTCGCTGCCGTCCAAGAGCCACTCCATCACCGCTGCAGCTTCCATCTGGCCCGGGTGATGCTTCAGCTTGTGCGTCAAGGGGTCGGCGAATTCCGGCTTCCCTTGCATCACTTCACAGAACAAGGCGGACAACACTTCCGCAAGCAACGCCAACACGTTGGCGTCGAAGCACACCGTGGAGGCCAACGCCGACCCCACGGCGGTCCCGTTCACGAGCGCCAGGCCCTCTTTGGGCTGCAGCTCGAACGGCTTCTCCACGCCCGCCATCCGCAGCCCCTCCAGCGCCGAAACCTCCCGGCCATCTGGAGCGCAAGCTCGCGAGTTGGGTCGGCCCGTGAGCAGCCCCGCAATGTAGGACAAGGGCACCAAATCCCCGGAGGCGGTGACCGTCCCACGCAACGGCAGCTTGGGCGTGACGTGCGCGTTCAGCAGCTTCTCCATGGCCTCCAAAATCTCCCAACGGATCCCGGAGTAGCCCTGCATCAAGGTGTTGGTGCGCACCAGCATGGCCGCGCGCGTGGTCTCCGCGGGCAGCGAGTGCCCCTTCACCACCACGCCGGCGTTCAGGAAGCGGATGAGCTCGCGCTGCAGCTCCACGCCTTGCTGCGTGCGGCGGTGCGACGTGGCGCCGAATCCCGTGGTCACTCCGTAGATGTCCCCGCCGTTCATGATCTTCGTGAGCACCCAGTTGGAGGACTCGTCCACTCTGGCCTTGGCGTTGGCCGCGTCCAGCACCACCGCCACGTCGGGCCGGCGTGCGATGGCCGTGACCTGTCCCACCGTGAGATGGACGCCCTCAATCGCCACTTCGGTGGAGTCGAAGTACGTGGCCACCATCTGCTTGATCTCGTCCAGATGATTCCCTTGCAACTTGGCGGCCGTCTTGGCCCAGTTCAGCGGGTCGGCTCGGGAAACCTCGGCTTCGGAAGCCTCGTTGCAGAAGCTGGGGCATGTCGTCGGTTTCTTCAAGGCGGGCTCGCATCCCGCATTCATGTAGCTCTGGGACGACGCCATGAAGTCGAATATTGTATTTGCCCCCTGAATTGAGCGCTTCACTCAAATAATTGCAAGCCAGTTCCTAGTTCAAGTACTCCTTCAGGCGTCCACTGTGATCGAACCTCCCTGCAATTTTCAACGAAGTTAAGTCTAAGAATTCGACTTGGACGAATGGAATTGGTGTATATTATCGATCGCACAGCTGATTGTGGAACTTGCACCTTTTGTATTCTGAGCAAGTGTGGAACCTTGCATATATACTGTATATGGACTGCAGGCTCGAATTGAAGTTGCTGCACTGCTATCAATTGAGAGAGGTCTGAAATGAGGAACTGGGATCACGAAGGTCAGTATTTGTAGGTGGACGAGCTGGATTGGCATCTCGTGGTCAATTGAAGAAACGTGTTCGTTGTTGGGTCTCTTGACTGGGCAACTGGGCATGTGTGCAACTGTAGAGGGACTTGTGCTATTAAAGTTGTGATTTTTTTCTGACAGCGCGGGTCAGTTTCAATTACTTGGGGAAGACTGTTGAAAAAGTGCATGGAAACGAGGGCAATTCAGTGTGGGTCGGGGATTCTCGTTGAAGTTTGCACCGAAAGGCCGCGTGCTGGTTGGCCTTGTCGACAGTGGCTGGGCCCAGGCATTCCGACTTCAGGCCCTCAAAGGGAATGTGTCGAAATTTGGATGCAGCTGGGCTGCAGGTTCTGTGAACCTTCTCGGCGATGGGATATCATTTTCAGACACATCTGTATCCGATTGAACCCTTCCGTTCCGAAAGGATACCAATTTTTTTTTGCATTCATTTAGCCCTCAAGTTCAAATACAATGAAGTGCACAAATTTAGGAATTTTCCAAAATATTCTATATTCCAATAGAAATTAGAATTGATAAGCTTTGTTTCCTTAAGTTGGTCTCAAATTCAAAAAACATCATTTTTATAGCTTAAATTCAAATCTAGAAAAAAATATTTTGTATGGCTTAAATTCAAAATTAGAGAATACAGCACAAAGTGTGAAAATTTGCCATTACATGGAGATCCATGAAAATGCCATTTTCTTGTGTAGGAAAGTAAAAATGATCACAAGGAGAGGATATTGAACATCTTTCATTGAAATTGGATTCAAACAACTCTTTAAATCAATTTGAATGAAAAAAAAAAAGTTATCCCTGAGGTCTCTCTAAAATCATCCCAAATGTCCTCTCATGCATTTTATGGCATGGGTAAATGAGTGATCAAAATTTAGAAATAAGGTTTAAATTGGAAATCTAGAATATGACAATTTGAAGTTTAGAAATAAGGTTTAGACTAGAAAACAAGAGTATGTTAGTTTGAAGTTTAGAGATAAGGTTTAGAGTAGAATATGACAATTTCAGTTTGAAAATGTATCAACATGTAGGGTTTAGATTACATCCCAAACATTTTTGACCAATACCATTTTAATCTTTGGGATCAAAAGTTTCTAATTAATTTTCTAAAATGATTTCAAAGCCATCAAAACAATGCAGTTCATTGGAATCATTCAACAATTGTATTACTATTTTTGATTGGCACAAAGCTTCATCAAAGCACTATTATTGGAAGAGCATTAAAATCAAATACAAGAAAGAAAAGGAAAAGGAATCCTAATTTGGACTTTGGGCAATCAAAATAGAATCCATTAGAAGCAAGCTCAAAGCAAAAAATTTAATGTGCCATGACAAGTAAGGCTAAAGAAAAAAAATCATGCAAATTGCATAACAAATTTTCAAATCCATATTCCAAATTCATATCTTCTTTTTTTTGTTATATGTAGTTTCAAATTTCATATCCAATGATAACACTTTAAAGTCCTAACTCTACCCCAATCTAAAAATAATAACACAAACTAATTTTTTGGTAGTTTATTGTGTTGGATTGGTGATGCCCTTCACAATTTAGTACGGAATATTTCTTGTAAGTTATTTTATCCTTACCCTCATGCAAAGTTTCAAGAATGAATATGAAGTATTTATTGTCAAATTGTTCTTCATATATTTGCATGTTCTTATTTCTTCAACACGAAATTTATTCCTCTCAAGTTTTGTGCTACAATTTTTGTCAATGATCAAAAAGTTTGAAGTATGAAACTTCACATCCAAGATGGATAGAAAATTCGTTGTTTTTGAAAATCAACTACATAGATCTTATAATTATGCACATCAAATTTTATGGAGGATATATTCCAACAATTTAACTAAGTGATTCTAATTTTGAATCTACTAATAAGTAAAAAGAAAAAAATAGAGTACTTGTTCAAAATAGGTATTTTGAAAACAAGTACTGCTTGAAACAACCCAAAAATGCAATGGATATGACATTGCTTTCATGTACCCCATCTATTTGGTGGTTGTAGATAATGTTCTTCAACCCTACTCAATTTGTCTTCTAATCCTTGGAGGGAATCATGAAAAGATGGAAGGTAATTTTAAACACTTCACTACGTACCTAGATGCCCAAAGTCATTTTCAAGGTCAAATACAAAATTTAACATGCATTAATTTGTGATTTTGATGTTGCTAGCTCCAACATTAAATGCTTGAATATGACATGATCTCTGGTTTAGATTACTTAATTGATGTCAAAATCAGTTTTTTATAAATAGTTTAAGAAACAAATAGTAAAATTTTTGGAAAATAAATAAAAAATTGTGTTGAAAACTTCACTAATAAACAACTAGTATTTGTTCACTCATCAAAAATATATAAATTAATCACTATAGGGAATTTTGTTAAAATGGTAGCATTCCATGTACTATTTTTAGTCTGTCTACTCTGAATTGTAAAAGTGACATCTAGGATAAGTATAGTTTTCAAGAATCTTGGACTTTTATAGATTTAAGAAATCTATGACTACTATAGATTTTAGACCACACAATTTGAATAGTAAAAGTGATATCTAGCACTTATGTAGATCTTACACATTTAAGAATGGTATAGATTTCAAACATCTAAGATGTTTGTACACTTCAAACCGCCCGTTGTAAATTCTAAAATTTGCCAAAGTAGCGAAATTTCGCCATTTTAACAAGATTGCCCATGACTACCGTGAACTATTAATAATACAATTAAAACACATTTTGTTGTTTCAAAGACAAAGGCCAAGTCATACTATAGTAAAATAGTTCCTTCAATCTATTTTTTTATTTCATTTTTGTTTTTTCCAAGATCATAGAAATTGCCATTTTTATAGCCATTGAAGGCAACAACTTGGAAGCATAATATATACTACATTTGAATATATTTTTTTACAAATTTTGCATATGAGCTCAAAAAATATATTATATTGATGATTCCAAGGAGTTTGTTGATATTATCTCTATTTTTCAAAAACAATTATATTATTTCAAGTTCATTTGCAATTTCTACAACTATATAAAGATATTTTTTTTAAAATGGACATCATACAAATTCCATCTGGGGTGAAAGCTAAAAATTCTTGTACATACTCTGTCTCCAAATGATTTCCTATTGACAAAATGTTCCAAATTAATACTAGAAATAACATTTTTAAAGCTTGTTTTTATGTAGTGAGTTGGGTTTGATGCCTTCCTACAACCCAAGAAACTTTGAATTTGAAGTCCAATGTTCCAGGTTAACACTAGAAATAACATTTAAAAATCCTTTTTTATATAGTGAGTTGGGTTTGATGCATTCCTACAACTCAAGAAACTTTGAATTTTGAAGTCTTTTTCAAAGTATAGTTTAGGAGTATTGAAAAGTGGAGTTTTCAAGACATTTTCAAGGAGTACCAATGGGCACTTTTTCACTCACATTTTTTGAGTGTGAGGTTGTTATTATGTGGTTAGTTAGTAAGGGCCAAGACCATGTGGGGACCTTTGTTCCACCTCCTAGAGCTTCCTCTTCTTCAATTAGGCTCACTTAAAGAGAAACAAATTTTTTTTTTAAAAATAATGTTGATTGATTTGTTCAATCACTTCATTTGTTTTCTATTAATGAATGCATGGATGTAGGGGAAATTACTACTTGGAGTTGTTTTGTTGGTCCCAAATAGCAATTGAAAGCCTAATTTGACCGATCACAACATTATAAAGTGCAATATGAAGATTATTTTGGAATAAAAATTTAAGGTCAAAAAGAAGATTATTTTAGACCAAAAGAAGTACTATTTTATGTATTTTCTGCACAATCAACTCAAATGCAATCATAACTTTTGGGATGTGGAGTCATTGTATTTGAAATTAGTAGTGAAAGAGTATTATAGAATTTCAAATGCATTCTATATTTTTTTAAATAAAAAAATTATTTTCTATTAAAATATTATTTTCTTGTTTTATTAAGTAGAATTTGGTGGTATTGATGGTTTTTAGTAATGTGGAGTATTCAAAACAGTGAATCTCACTTAGAAATTTAGAATGAAGGCTCTTCCACTAGGATTTCATCCACTTGTTTAGGGATTTATACAAAAAGTAATTTCTTTGTCTTCTATATAGGTGCAAAGAAGGCTCTCTTGCAAATGCATTTCTAGACATTCAAACATGTATCCATAATTTCAATAGTTGAATCTCATTTGCACAAAGTTTATAGAAATGGCCTATTTATGCTCTACTTTTTGGAAAGTTTTTCAATATTTTCTAACAATTTAAACATCAAAGCATCTTTTGGGATGAAATTTTCCATTAACTTGTTTTGTACATAACTTTTGGAGATTATTTTTCTTAGGCTTGAAATTTTGAGAATTATGTACTAATTTATAGTATTTCTTACATTATTTATATTTTATTATATTTTTAAATATGTTTTTCCAAAAACTCATAGCACCCAAGTATTACCTTTCCAAATGGTCAAATGCAACAAAATGAGCAAGCATTTCAAGCGTTCACCCTTTTATGCCTTCAATTATTGAAAAAAACTAATCACAAAATCTTAAATAAATGATGGAAGTTATTACCATAAAAGTGATTGTTGTTCATTGCTACAAAGATGAAATTCTTAAATTAATTTGAATGAAAAATTTTCCCAAGATTATTGAAGAAGATATGAGAATATCAAATATAGTTGAAAGATGCATTAACTCCTAAATGTAGGAAGCTACACATGAGTGGCATTGATTTTGTTCAAGTCCAAATCCCATCCAATAAGCCAATCCTCCAAGAAGGTGGTGGGAACATTGTAGCCCAAAGCTACCTCTTTTATAATGAAGCTGATAGTTATTATTTATATGGATGTGTTTTATGTCTTATTTAAAATATGAAATTAAACCCAAAAGGTCTAGTTTTCTCCTTTGCAATATGTGTTATTTGAATAATCTTATAGATTTAGCCAAGTAACCCCCAAATCATGGGGGAAGAATAAAAATTGTATTTGTAATGAATTTTTCAAGTTGAGATCATTTAAGTTGATTATTCATAGATCTATATTTTTAAAATTCAAACTTAACCGTATACATTACTTCTAAAATCCACTTTCAACATCTGCATTCTTACATCAAATTTCAAAAAGGTTATGAAAATCATATAGCATAGCAACTTTGAATTTTTTTTCCAAGTGCACCATAAGTTGAAGAGATAAATATTAGTGAATTCAAGTAAAATCTTGAGATAAGAAATCTAAAAATGATGAAAAAACGACATAGCCATGCACCTAGTATCTTGTGTACACATGATAGTTTTATCTTCATTTAACCCCTAAAGTCCCAAGGCCATTTTTTGGGGTCAAAATGACTACTTCTGCTACCTTTACCTACAAAATAATTATAAGAAATATTTTTTAGATTGTAACTAATGGATCTTGTTCCACACTTATCTTGAACCACATGATAAAATTTCTGTGATTTTTGACAATATAGATTTAAGGATATTACCATTCAAAGTGAAAGAAAAAAATTTCTTTCAAGAAGTAGCTATGATTGCCCGCAAAATAAGCAAGTCCATAACTTTCACATCACTAATCCAAATAGAATGAATCAAAGTTTTCCATTTAGAAAGAAATATAATCTACAAGAAAAGAAATATTGAAATTTTTATTTCAATTTTTTGTGGATTTTATTTTGCCAAGTCTCCAATGTTTTTAGGTTATTGTCCCTAAACCTTTGGTATCTAGTACCAATTAAAATAAAAAAATTATATTTTCAGAAATCTCATAAGTTTTTCTAAATTATGAGAAAATTTGAAAACAATTCAGTAAAAATTGAGATAATAGATGCTTGCCTAAAATCCATTTTGTTCCGTGCAAGGACAATGGGACTTTAGGGGTTAAATTTAGTTATTATGTTCTAAGAATTTTTTACATGTTTTTCTATCTTCTTATTGACAAACAAGGGGTGCTACCAAGGTAAGTATAAATAATATCAATTGTTTATTTGACTGAAGAAAATAGTGAACTCAATGAAGTTACAATTTATCCATTGACTATGAAAGGATGAGACCTTTAACCACGATATTGTGTCCAAACTGATCTAATTTGTAGACCAAATCTTGAAAGTCATCCATCCACCACTCTTGGGCCTCAACATTTATTCAAAATCTAGGAATCAACAACACCATCCTAGGAAATTTGACAATAAAATAAGTTACCAAATAAGGACGATAAAACGATCACTAGAAGAAACTCGTGTTTAACTTGACGGATTTTTTTGCGCATCATGTTACAATTTCATGTTTTTATGTCAAAAATTACGTCCAATATAACATCAAGATGTTACATTGTCAAGTTAAACGTGGGTTTCTTCTAGTGGATAAGGTTCTTGTCTCCATTAGGAGCTACTCAAGTGAGATAAAAGTAATGTGGTGTTCCATCCTCTTAGAGAGAATGGAATTCTTTGTAGGAAGTTGGAAGTTGGAAGATTTTTGTATTTTCTACACATATTCAAAGTCAAGATTGGAAGAATCTTGAAAGTGTTCAATTGGTGTATGTTAAAGAGCCTTGACAATGACCCATAACCATTCGCTAAAAATCTTGTTACTTTACAACCTTGAAGCGCCATTTGTAAATTAAGAGCCATTCAAAGCCAAAAGTTTGAGGTCATATTGGTGACACTTCAATACACACCTATTTCACAAAAATAGAAGGTGTAAGGATTAGGTAGCTCAGTTTTACCTTAGGAAGTTGGAGACTTGAAATGGTTGGATAAATGTGTCATTCCCATGGGATGGAGCCAATAATGTCATAAGTTGTAGTTTTTTTCAAAGTGTCAAAGTAGTGCTCCAAATTTCAACATTCACCCACATATTGGATAGAAAATATCAAATTAGCACATATCAAATATCAATAGTTTTGTTGTCAACCACAATTTGGAGATTTCATCCAAGATTTTCCTTTTCCTTAGATTTTTTTGGCGATTTTTTGCCCTTTCAATACATGGTGCAAGGCTCATTACTTTGGTGCAAATGCCACTCAAATCACAAAGAAGAAGAAAATTAAAACCCGGTTGTAAAGACAGCTCATCACACTTTGAAGAGAGAAACCGAGAACTGACGAGAAATTTCAAGCATGGGATGTCAACCACAACAAAGCGACATTCAACGAGGAAAGCCACGGAGTTGACATTCTAATGCTCTACCCCGTGATAAGGAATTGGCCGCCCGCTGACCAGACTAACCTCGTTTACCCGTTCTCCCCTGGTGGGCCATTTCCTGCCCTTTTCTCCACAGAACTCGTGACCCAGACTTCCCAGCACTAATTCCACGCTACTACGCAACACGTGACGCCGCAGACTACTCGCACTCCGCGTTGCTCTCCACACGCACTATAAAGAGCCTGAAACCCCACATCCAATCCTCACAACAGCAAACATCAATCCCCAGCACTCCAGCAACTTACTTACTGGACATCACAATCCAAGAATTCTCTAGTACACTGTAGTCACAGACAGAGGCCCTGGATTCGATTCCAAGCGAGTTACTAAGCTCTCATTCGGATCGGATCTATTGAATCACAGAGAAGTCGACTTTTAGACGGCAGACTTGGAACGCGAAGCGCACGCACTTCCCACCTTTCGGTTCGTCGACTTAGCGAACTCGTCGCAATGGCTTCCCAGACTGCGGTGAGCGCTGCGCTCCCCAGGGGACAGCCTCGTGCGGACGGGCCCGCGTGCGTGTTGGGCATCGGCACTGCCGTGCCTCCCACGGAGTTTCTGCAATCGGAGTACCCGGATTTCTTCTTCAACATCACCAACTGCAGCGAGAAGGAGGCGCTCAAGGCCAAGTTCAAGCGCATCTGTAAGTGACCATCAAGAGCCGCATCTAAATAAATATTGCCTTCCCCGTTGTGGGAATACTCATTCCGACCCACCTGACCTAATTGCTTGCCGATGAATCCCATCGACTAGTTCAATGTGGGCGATCGGATTGGAGGAAAATAATTTGAATTCTGATGCAAGTCTCTCCAAATTGATTTTCAGAGCTGGATGAATTCGAAGTAAGATGCTCTTGGGGTGGTGCCTTCAGTGAAATTGACGTGGTTTGTGTGTGATCCCATTCCACAGGCGACAAGTCGGGCATCCGCAAGCGACACCTGTTCTTGACGGAGGAGGTGCTGAAGGCCAACCCAGGCATATGCACGTACATGGAGCCCTCGCTGAACGCGCGCCACGACATCGTGGTGGTGCAGGTGCCGAAGCTCGCGGCCGAGGCCGCGCTGAAGGCCATCAAGGAGTGGGGTGGCCGCAAGTCCGACATCACGCACATCGTGTTCGCCACCACCAGCGGCGTGAACATGCCCGGCGCCGACCACGCGCTGGCCAAGCTGCTGGGCCTGAAGCCCACCGTGAAGCGCGTCATGATGTACCAAACCGGCTGCTTCGGCGGCGCCTCGGTGTTGCGCGTGGCCAAGGACTTGGCCGAGAACAACAAGAACGCGCGCGTGCTGGCCGTGTGCAGCGAGGTGACGGCCGTGACGTACCGTGCCCCGAGCGAGAATCACTTGGACGGGCTGGTGGGCTCGGCGCTCTTCGGGGATGGCGCGGGCGTGTACGTGGTCGGGTCGGACCCCAAGCCGCAAGTGGAGAAGGCTTTGTTCGAGGTCCACTGGGCGGGGGAGACCATCTTGCCCGAAAGTGACGGCGCCATCGACGGCCATCTCACGGAAGCAGGGCTCATCTTCCATTTGATGAAGGACGTGCCCGGGCTGATCTCCAAGAACATCGAGAAGTTTCTCACGGAGGCGCGCAAGTGCGTGGGCTCCCCTGCGTGGAACGAGATGTTCTGGGCCGTGCACCCCGGAGGCCCCGCTATTCTGGACCAGGTGGAGGCCAAGCTGCAGCTGTCCAAGGACAAGATGCAGGGCAGCCGCGACGTGCTGCTGGAGTACGGCAACATGTCGAGCTCGTCGGTGTTGTTCGTGTTGGACCAGATTCGGCAGAGATCGTTGGAGATGGGTTCTTCCACGCTCGGGGAGGGCAGCGACTTCGGCTTCTTCATCGGCTTCGGACCGGGACTGACGCTGGAGGTGCTGGTGCTCCGGGCCGCTGCCAATCAATGAGCGAGGTCCCGATCGACGGGCTAGCATTTTGAGTGAATTCATTTTTGGTGCCGATCATGTATATCAGTGTACTCGTGATAAGTGTAGAAAGGTTCAAATCGGACCATTTGATGCACTTCATAGTTAGCTATCTAGGTCCATTCATGTGTTGCATTGATTGCAACCCCATTGATTAACTGCTGTTCAGCTGGGCATAGTGATTTCCAATTGAAATCCGCAGCCAGCACGAGGAATTGAAACAAACAAATCATTCAAAGAGTTTCCGGAATGCCAGTGACCACTTGCACCCCCACCTCACATCAATTGCATTGTCTAAAAGGCTGGCCATTGCTTTGCAGTTGAATCATGGTATTTAGTCTTATAATCCAGGCCGTTGTAGAGGGCGAGCAGCAGAGCGGAATCTTAAGCAACGGTATTTACAGTTCGAACACTGCAGACAATTCTGACCGGCTCACGCTGTCGTTCCTACTCAACTCAGGATTGATTTTAGGTTTTCAGAGCTTGTGTACGAGTGAAGTGCGTTTTTCAGACGTTAGAATTTTTGAATGGCGAGCATCCTCGAAAGGTATTTGAGTATCAGTCCAGGGATGGGGTGGGTGGGGTAGATCACCGAGAAACAAACACTCATCATTGTTCATCTAAAATACAAAGCAAACTAAATCCTAAACAAGCTCAAATATCAAATCACGTATCTTCAACAGACCTCAAAACAACAGAAGCAATAAGTTCTGAAGTTCAAATTATTACATGCAGAATGAGTCTTCTCTCAAAGTGCAAGTATACGTAGTCAATCATGTGTTTGACTACGTTCTGCAGATTGATGATCAATAAAGCCTTCGTTCTTCTTGTTCCTTCTTTTGTACCATATCAATCTCAAGGAAACAATTGAAAAAAGTTTGTGATTTTCCTATTATTACTGGTACAATAGCAAATAGCATTCATTCATGGCTCATAGCCTCACACTGATCCTCTCAGATCTTCCCAGACATTGTCCAATGCTAGTGCTCTTACAACGAAAATATCACCGATTCAAAAAATATACACAAAGAGCAATCCTGAGTTCAGGGATATCTGACTTGCAGTCGTCGCTGAAGAGTAATTTCATTCAAGAGCTGTAAATAGAACAATCTCGGATGGAACCAGAAGCAAATCCAAGACCCCATAATGACAAACCTGGGAGCGAAATCACTGCAACCCATATGATGAAGTGTGGGACAAAACCGACACTATGTAAGGTTCCCTCTTTAAAATCCTCTACACAACATAATGTAACAACACAAGATTTCTAACACACAAGATGCATCACCAAAAACTGACACACTTGGAACTTCTGTGTGTCGTAGGCACACGACTCAAGAATCTCCTATCACATGTGTTTCAAAGCGTGAGATGTGAAAGTTGCCTATCATATGTGTTCACCTGTAGACATTCTGAGAACAGACCAAGTTGTGTGACTGATAACTGAGAGCTTGGGTTGTAGTATCAAGAGCCGGAGCTGAAGCGCGAGCCGGAGTGCGAGTAAGCCGAGTAGGAGACGGAGCTGGAGTAGGAGCGAGAGCAAGCGAAGGAAGAGCAGGAGAGCAATCCAAGCCTCTCAACGGCCAACCCTAAAGCAATACATGTCTTGTCCAAGAACGCTCTGGCTTCTAGTAGTTCCGGTATTTTAGCCTTGGATTGTGAATTGCAAGTGGTTGAAATTTGATGATTTCAAGATTTCTAGGGAACAGCAACTACATATCTACCTTTTATTTTTGCAAACAGATTGGTTTCTAGTCCTACCAATTTTTTATTCAGTTTTGAATCCTCTATTTTCACACTCCAACAAGTTATTTTTCCAAAGACACCAATGGTTCTCCCCAAACATTACCTCGATGTCATGTATGTAGAACTTCAATAGAAAATCAAAGTGGCTATTTGTAGGTGCCTCTATTCATGCACTACCACTCTTTCATGTTGTCTCAAGGTTCAAAATGTGTTGTATCCTATGGGGTCTATGATCCATTATAGTAGCTTGTAGTTTCTTACTTTTGTAAATTTATAAAATATTCTTAAGTCGTAAAGAGTAGAAAATTTAGATTCCACTTACAGAATCTTTCACTATATTGATTTGCTAATGTGTTTAAACATAAATTTCACCATATGGTCATTCACAAGACACTTAAACTCTTAATATATTGTTGCTTTAAGGTACCAGTATTGCACCTCCCATTTATTTTGCATTTTGATATCTTAAAAAATCTCAACTTGTAACAAGTTCTCATATGCATAAAGGCTAGAATATAGATAGGTTGCAACAATTGTAGCATTGACAATTTCCAAATTGAAAAATAATATTGCTACGCAATAAGCATAGGTGCATCAACAAGAAATACTTGCGGGTGTGATGTAAAATTTCAACAATGCAATGATTATTAAATTCACCCATCATTAATCAAATGCAAGAACAAAATGGAAGTCTAATTTTGTTTTCATTTATGAAGTCAATCCAGCATTTATTTTGGGTAGATGTATGGATGAGTGACTCAATAAATTGGTCACATAAATGTTTTTAGAAAATGTTAGAATTACAAAGGCTTTAGGACACAAATGGTTGCATGTCTTAAAAAAAAATTGCTCAAAATACTTAACAACTTGATTATGAAGACATTCATGTAGTTGGTTTAAGAACTTTCAATTTTTAATAGGAATATGGGATTTTTGAAGTGTAGTATATGGACTTGTCACAACTGAGGAAAATATTACATACGGACTTTTTTGAAAATATAGATGTATTTAAATGTTTTTCTAATGACTTTGTTATGAATGTTTCAAAGGTTTTGTTTGAGTGAAATGTTTATTATATTATAATTTTTTTTAAATATAGAATTAGAAACTTTTTGGTAGTTAAATTGAAGGTTAAATTTTGGGGACATTTTTTTAATAAATATTTATTATAATCTTTATTTTTTTCTATCAAGTTTTATTTTAGAAGATTAAGGTGGACCACCCTTCACTTTAAATTTTTTTCTATTTTGTTTCCAATTAGCAGTTGGTACTTGCTTTGCTATGCATTAACTATATTACTTTCATCAATTTCTCATGTGATAAAATGTAGATTAACAAAGTATATATAATCTTTAAATGAAAATAATGACATCTTCATACAATATTCTTTGAAAATACATATATTATGCAATAGAAAGTAATTTTAAAAAATCTTTATATTATAATTTTCATAAAAAAATAAATACAAATATGAAAACATTGCAATAAAAAGAAATTAATCAAATAAAAAATATAAATAGAATCTTCTTATTTGAATATGTAAATCAATAGTTTCAATTTCAATAAAATCTTCAATTAAGAAATTATTAACTTTTACATAATAATTTACAAATACACATGCAATGAAATGTAGAGTAATTCTAATATTTTTCAAATCAAAATCTTTACAATTAAAGAACATGCAAATTCTTCACAATTAAAGAACATGCAAAATCTTTACAATTAAAGAACATGCAAAATCTTCACCTATTAAAATGTAGAATAATGATTCCAATTTCAATAAAAGATGTAGTAGCCATCAAACAAAATAGTCTCCAATCTTAGTGACTTATAGTGAGGCCACAGCCCATAAGTGTCGCTTTTGAACCACTCATCCATGGAACTACCCTTTCCACAATAATTGTAGTAGATACAAACTTCTTTAACATGATCCTCTTTTCAATGACATTTGAATGGATGTACCTTGTATACTTGTCACACTATCATTGCATGTAGCTCTATTATCTCAAATTCAAATTACTTGACCTATAATATGACAATCTCTTAAGCACCCAAATTTAGCCATTGAAGGGGTTGAATATTATATCTCCTCATTTGATTTGATTTCTAGAGACCATGTGATTGTATCCCTACTAAAAAATAAAATTATAAAGTAAAACAAGTTCTACTCAAATGTGTGGGAAAATGGAGCATAAGAAGCAATGAATTTTTCAGTTTTTTTTTGCAATTGTAGGGTCCATCCTTTAAGGATTTAAGAAATGGAAGAAATTCATAGAAAGATGGCACATGGGTGAAAAAACATGGGAGTTGTGTTGCAATTTGAACTTGTTGGGGACAGAATTGGCACATCTATGAGGTTGACATGCCGAGAAACGATGTCCAAAATTGCAGAATATGGTCATTTTAATGCAAATGACCCTCCCTAATGTAATATAGTCAGTCAATCCTGGCCCTATTACTTTAGAGAGGTTCTCCTGTATGTTATTCCTACCAATTGGCATCAATAGTGCAAGTGTTTGAAGCCATGGTGGAACGGCTTGGACAAATTTTCAGAACCAGATCAACAACCATAAGTTAGAGCTTCAATTCGAATGACATCACACTCACCTCTTCAACACACTCGGAACCATTCGGACAAGTTACTCTGTTCATTTCAACACAACTGATATGAATTATAAGAAAAGCATCATTCCGACAAATTGCCACTGCAGCTAACACAAAACCAATGGAATCCTGGAAAGACGAGCTTTGAATGCACGTTCAGTACAAGAGCTAACGAACTTGTGCACAATCAGTCTCCACAGCTGCACCCGAAAACCTGGTTCTATCGAGGCTACCTTCAATTCACTCTCGATCCACAGTGGCATGTAACGAAATTAGCGGGCATGACGACTCCTCCTTCACGGAATATGGGTATCTGCACAGCCAACCACAATCCCAAACTCTCAGAAATTAAAGCAACCACAATCCCAAACTCTCAGAAATTAAAGCAACCAACATTCAAGCTTGAGATCGATCGGCTGTTGCTAGCTGGACTCGGCGAATTAAGAGCGTGAAAATCAGGGGAATGGTGCTTCGATTCGAAAGTGTAAGCCAAGGAAGGATTGCCCCGCACGGCACTGCACTGTACTTACTTCCGCACTGTTTGTTGCGGAGCTTCGCTCCCAGAGCGCCGCACTTCATGGGCACGGAAACGGCGTTGTTGATAATGTTTTGCGGCACATTGCGCTGGCTCAACAGGATGTTGCAGAAGCAGTTGAAGTCATTGATGCCGGCCACTTGCCCACAGCAGGCGGCCGTGGGTGGGGTCCCTTTGGTGACGGCGTCGGTGCACTGGTTCAGCTGCGCGATGCTGCACGCCGCGTTCACGTCCGACGCCAGGAAAGTGAGCACCAGCAATGTGCACACACCGGCCATAGCCAAGGCCTTCTGCTGGGAGCCCGCCATCGATCTAACTCGAACAAATCAAACCTTGGCCTGCAGACAGATCGACAGATATACAGACAATGCCTCCAGGGGTGCTGGAAATCGGAGAGTCTCGCGCAGCTAGAGTCCGTCTGAGGAAAGATATTGACGGTGGAACAAGGGGGGATACGGGAATGCGTGGAAGCTGTTGGATACCTGTAGTGACTGGAAACGCAATGAGGTAGACTGAGGATTTATAACTCAAGGTATGATGGGGAGTGAGGACTGACCAGAGATCGGAGGTATTATGGTAGCATGTGCCGTTGCTGAACGCACCGTCCACAGAAAAAGGTGAGTGATTGTGCCCTCAACTCTGCACTTCATCATTCAGAAATCACTCAGGGTCAGTCAGTGCAGCCTTAGTTTTTGTGGTTTTCTGTTTTGTTCATATTTGGTGTTCTGGCAGGAGTAGGTCAAAAGATCTGGTTGAGGGTACCAATTCAGGAAAAATTTATGGAATAGATTTATCATTTTGGCCGACACACAGTATAACTTCTAGGGATTACAACAAATTAAGCGTCGGAATAATCAGTATAGAAATGAGATATGAAGGTTGAAAGATGAACACTCCAACTTCGGCACTATTTGAGTACAAATAGTGCCATTAGGTTAAGTTAATTTCACCAATCCCTATGGCGTGTCAACCTCTGCTTTGGGTTCAAAATGAGTTAGCATATGGGCGACAACAAGACGTAGACTGGGAGACCTTTACAGGTAATGAATGGGTTCATTTATGGTATTGTGGAGGTGGCAGCTTTGTAAGGGTTTGTTTGGGGGCTCAGGTGTCTTTCAATTTAACCACTTTAAGCATTGGAAGCTAGCATTGACAATTTCATTCATATCTTGCGTATAATTTAAACGATTTGGCCAAAAAAGACTACATTTTGAGCACCCAAAAAAAGGATTGCTAATGACACTACTTGTTCTGCAATCAGCATGGCAATGAAACTGAGCTCACCCACATGAGCACACTAGAAAATAAGAAAAGACATTCTCAGGTCACATTCAACAGTTTGAGTGACAATTTATGGTGAGGACTTCGCACACTTTGCAATGAATGCAGAGTCAGAAGGGACTCTATAGCAGCAATGTGCAAGGCCATGATTACAATTTGGCATTTTTCAGCACATTTACCTTTTTTTTTTGTAGGCTTGAGTTGCCCATTTTTTTAGGCAATTCGACATTAAATAGCCTAAAAGCATCAGTGCTGCTAATGAAAGGTACCATATTTACGGACTTGACAACTTCCAAGAAGAATGTGATATGCCAACACGCCCATCGTCCGGCAAGGACACTCTGTGATTGTAGTTGTACATTTTCACGAGGTCTGTGCACCTTGCATCACCACTTACTTATTGGAATCAAGCGTGCTAAAACTTCATTTGTTTCAAAGAAAAAATCAAGCTAAAACTGATTGGAATCCGGATGCAGTTGGGAACGCTATCAATGCCATGCTGAAGTCAAACTCTCTTCGGTCTCAGAATAGAGAGATATGCAATTCCAAAGTTCATCTCGAAATAGCACAATTATAAGGTTGGTCACCCATATATCAAGCTCAACGCATTTTGAAAAAAAAACAATACTGTATAAACACACAATACGGTGGATTCATAAAATTACATACGTTCAATGACATTGAGTTTTTAACAGTTTTTTCATGTCTTCCTTCACCATTCATGTTCCTGTTTTAGGTGTTTTTAGATATTTAGGCAGTGGTACTTATACACTAAAATTGTTAATATACCTTACGTCAAGTTGGGAAAGTTCATTTAATTTGTCCACCCCACGACGTCCATTTAATTTGTCCCCTCGCGAACATGCCAATGTCATTAGAAAGGGTTGAGTGTACGTCCTGCTGTGAGCATTCATTTGAGTTCCCAACCGCTGAGAGCCGTGATCCTTTATCATGTGCAGAGAGTGCCTGGTGCAACTGCACATGGGACGGACAATTTCAAGCAGCTCTCAACTGAATCAAGTCTGAGCCTGCAGCTGTTTCATGCATGCAAAGGCCAGGAGTGGACGGCCAGATCAGGGTGTAACCGTGTAAGAGAAGGTGGGTACCCCCCAAACCGCCACTTTTCGCTGCTGTGTCTGTTTTCTATTATTAGAATTTTCAAATTTTTGTATTTCCTTGTTGGCAAGCGAAAGGAGGTTCCAACGCACCAAAGAACACAACATTTGGATACCGTATGCAAAAGTTAGGAAGGGTCAAAGTTTTTTAGGTAGAGGTTTTTGGGAATCATTTCTTCAACATACGTACAATCATATTGATTTTGGAGATGTACATAGATTGGTTACGGCAGTTTTAGGCAAGGGTGCGATTTTGGGTGTACTCCTTACGTACATTACCATATAAGCCTAGAAAATGCTCTTGGAGACATAAGATAGACAACCCTATGACCACCCTAATTTGCAAGTTGAATATCTTTAGGTCAATTCCAAGAGGGGTTCATGTTTTTTAGAAGTGTGCGCTTGTTTCGTGAGTCAAACCCAAGTGGAATTATAATTTTCCAATCAAAATTGTGAATTTTTAAATTATTTAACCCTAAAATTATAAACCACTCATAAAGTGGAGTCATAAATGCCCTATTAACAACTCATAATTGCCCTTTTATGTACTCCCTCTGTCCCAAAATAAATCCAAGGTTTCAAATATAATTGTCCCAAATTAAATTCAAAATTGGTTCTCGACAACTTAATGGACAACAACTGAGCTAGTTCGAATACTCTGAAGCAAAAGAATCAGCAAATAATATGCTTTAGAGCTAAATAGCAATTCAATCCTTGCAAAGGGAATCAAAACGCAACCTCTAACCAAAACAAAGGCAAAGAATTCAACCCACAACTATACAAAAACAACTACTAACAAATCTCTTATTGAAAATTTTATGGACTTGAATCACAAGACATTGTTGGAATTGAATACTACAGATGTCAATGGACATCACTACACCACCATATGATCAAAATTAATACCACTAGAGCAATTCCAAAAAGGGCCAAAAAAAATTGATTTCCCTCTTGTTTTCATCATGCATCACTTCACTATTGACTTCTATTCTTTCATTCCAAGCCTTGTGGTTTTTAGTGGAAGCTATAGAAACTACACAATCTTTTGAAAATAGGAGCTATTCACATACTAATTTAGCCATTTCTACGAACGCCTAGATTTATTTCATGACGAAGGGAGTATCTATTAGCATTTAAGTATTCACCAATCATGTATTGACACATTATCCTTAATGGCATTAATGCACTGATTTTGCTAGATTTGTAAACAAATTTGGTTGATGATTTGGACAAATTTGGAAGTGTGAACAAATGGAATTGGGACCAAATGTACGGTGCAAAATTGGGTTGTAGATGGAATTGGGTTGGTTTACCTTAGCAACCATGTTGTCATTAAATTACTAGGCAATGCCATGGAGGCGCTTTAGAGTGAAGTTTGAATGTTGAATAGTTTGGAATTGCCAAGCAAGGCAAATAATTATTTGGATTGCATCTCAATTTTAATCCCAATTGTCCTTTGAATGGACAATTGAAAATTTAGGTAGGTTCCTACAAAGTCAGTTTGAATCAGAAGTTCACAAATTTTTGGTACAAAATGTGATCATGTACCCTTTAGTGGGAATACAATTTTTTTTCCAATTGGATGCTCCAATCAAAAGTTTTGATGTCTTCAACTTTTTTAGTAGCCTTAGCAATTTGGGCATCTTTAGGGTGCCCTTTGCTAAAACCCTCATCTACTTCATGTATGTAATGAATAAAATATGACATACAATTATCAAAATAAATAAAATAAATAAAAAGTTCTCAAATCACATTTTAAGAGAGAAATCAAACTTTGTTAGCTATATCATAGCTAACAAAGTTTGATTCCTCTTTAAGAAATACATTTCCTTAAAACTTCAAGACCTATTATCTTGCAATGTGTAAAGTCAAAGCTCTCGAAAATTTTCCTACATATCCCAAATATTTGTCTCTAACTTTCCACACCTTAGATTTCAAATGAGAAATTTTCTTATTGTGCAAGAAATCATCAAACAATGATTAATGTATTGCCAATTCACTTAACATCCTTGCATTGCAAGGTGATTTAGAGTAAGCTAAACTCCATATTTTCTTCTGAAATTTTTCGTGAATAAAGCTAATATCATTTGCTTATGAATGGTCAAAATTTGCATTTTTGTATAGAGCAAGAAGGATTGAATTTTGTTGACCATATTTTGCAAGAAGGAAAAAAAAGTTTTTTTTCTCACTCCAAATATTACAATCTTTCAATCCGCCAAGTCAAATGGACTCAAATTTTTTCCATGCATTTCTTTACTTGTTTAATGCACTTTCGTAAGGTTGGAATTCAAAAAAAAATTAATTTTACATTTTGGACAATCAACAAAAACACCCTCTAACCTTTACAAGTTAATCTTGTCAAGAACAAGGCAAGTTTCGAAACACTTAAATCCATGTTGTACTTCATTCTCCATTGCTAATCCATTGTGAATAGCATATTGTCTCAATTTCGTTACCCAACTTCCATTTCCAAATTATACTATATCTATTTTAAGGGATTTTAATGCAATTCCAATAATAGTGATTACAAGTTCTAATTTTACACCAATTAAAACATAGTAATATATTTGGAGAGTTGATTTGGAGTGCTGCATTAATGATACTCTAAGAATTTCTATGTAGCATCTGAGGTGATATCGTAGATAGTTGAGAATGAAAATTGTCTCAAGATTTTATTCTTTAATTTTACTTAAATTTTTAATCAAAATCACGAGGAGATCAAATTTTCTACATCCCAACATCTTCATTCAAAAATAAATCCATAGGGTTGTTAAATATAAATTTAATTTATTCTAGGAATTTTAAATTATATAAATTTGAAAAATAATATAAATGAAATTCAACCTTCACTCAATTTGCAACCTATGGCGGATTTTTCACAATGGTGCCAATAAGAGTATCTGCTATTGAGATGATTGAATCCATTAAAATCCTATATATGTTAATCAAGCCAATATCTTTGCTTTTTTGTTATGTATCATTTCATTTTCAACAAAATTAGTTCTATCAATGTTTTACATGTTTTGAAAAGAAGGATTGCTATTACATGAGCCTAGATTCACAAGTACATGAATATAAGAGTCTATACACCTATATTATAGGTGTCTATATTATAGCAATTTTCCATAATAATAGTGTACCAAAATTGTAAATACCTATATTATAAGTGTTTATATTCCAAGTACCTTCAATGGTTATAGAATATTGAATTATACATATGCTCACCTTGCATTTCTATACGAGTCACATTATAGCATCGTTTGAAAAGGGGTCACTTGAAATGATGTTTAACATTAGAAAGATGTGGCTCTATTACTAAGATATTTTGGTATATATTATCATATTTTTGAATGAGTTGTATTTTTATGTCTAAAGTTTCTTTAAAAGTCATTCATTGAACACTTTTAGTCATCAATATCCCACTAAGTTAACATGAAGTAGTATCAAAGATCTCATGACTAGATGCATTTATTGATACATTTTAAGTCATTTTAAAAATGGAGTTCTTATACATTCATACTTATAAACAATTTTTTGTATATGATTTTGATCAACTTTTTTTTATAGGCATTGTAATTTGAAATCTCTCGTTTTAGTGTTCGACTCAATTTTTGAAGTCACAAGATTAGGTCAATATTTTCTAATTAAACTAATGTTTTTTTTCAAAAAATAAAAACATCCTTGTTGTATATTTTAATGCTTAAGTTTTGACTTTTTGCACTTAAAACCTGATTGTTTGACATATGAAATGATTTGTTTGGTTATTGAGAAAATATTTACAATTGAGAGCCTACAACTATCATTTTAAGTATTGTGGGACACAATAATTTTGTTTACATTACCTTTGTTTTCTAGTAGATTCTCTATATTCAAATTAAGTAATTTTTCCAAATATAGCAATAGAGAAATGCAAAATTTTGTGAATATTTGTAATTTCACTTTTGCCAAACAATTGTTTTGTTTTTGAAAAATATTCTAAAATTTCCGTTCTTTTTTAAATAATTATTTGAAGTTAAATGTGGTACATTACAATTATATGATGTTCAAAACTTTAATGTATACCTATGGTAAAATTTTATAAATCTATTAAGCATATATTATATTTGACTTAATTTTTTGCAATTATTCTTGAAAAATTCACAGTAATTTCAAATCTTTACATTTTTTTCATGGAAGATAAGCTATTCTGGGCAACTCACTAAGAACAAAAATATTCAGTATATTTTTTCCAATTTTAAAAAAAAATTGGGTTTGCCCATGAAGTATTATGGGGAAAATGTTGTTTCTAATGGGTAGAGGGCAACATGAGCAATGATACTTACTCTAAAGCAAAATTTGCATTACAATGCATGGAGGAGCTTGCATAGTAAGAGTCTAAATAAGACCCTCAACCCAAATTGAGATCGAGGCACTTTTCTAACATGTTTTTGGACACATAAATTTTTGACAATATTGATGAAAAGGAGGTAGGATTCATGTTCCCCACTCTATGAAGCATAATTTTAGAAAATTTGGCAACAAATTTAAAGAAATCAAATTTTCTTGGTAACTATCTCACATAGCTTCAAAAGTCACTTATTTTGTGTGTACAAAGAGGAGAAGGCAAGATTTTAATACAAGAAGGGTAGTAGTAGGTAAAACAACCTATGTGAGACATGTTACCTAGAATTAATAGGAGCTCAACCACTTATAGTTAAGTCTAAAGCATGAATTGTATTCAAATTAGAATCTCAAACCTCATTTTGGCGTAATAGAAAAAAATTCCCAAAATTTTGAACTAAGAAAATTTGGAAAATTAATCCCTAAAGGTTCAAGGCCATTTTTCAATGAAAAACCACTCAAAATTGCCTCTACTTCAACATTCATCAAAATTTTCAAAAAATCATTTTTCTTGAAAATCTAACAATAGAATTTTATACTATACTAATATAAGAAGTGGTAAAAATTTCATAACATTGCCCGCATGGATTGAAAGATATAAGCATTTGAAGGGAAAGGATTTTTTTTCCACTGTGCTCGACAATTTCAGATGTCTTTGACCATTGATTGTAGCAACTTTTTGCACTACACATTTTGAATTTAAAAATACAGCATATGCAACATGATATATATCATGTCTCCAAAAAATTTCAAGCCAAAAAAAGACATAGAGCACATCTAAAAAATCTTGCAATGCAGTAATGTCCAAAAGCTCACAATGCACAATATAATTTTTTTAGCACATTTGCGACTACATAGTTTTGAAACTTTGAAATCTAAATAGTGGATTGAAAGATATACTAATGCTTTACAAGTTCAAGGCATCTATATAGTGGCTGCACTAAAAAGGGGTGCCAAGTGAGATATACAATGTGATGTAATTTCATTATTTGCTTGAATATTAAACTATAAGAAATTTAAATTTGAATCCATTGAGTATATGTATATATATTTGTGTGTGTATATGTGTGTACATATATATGGGGTGGTAGGAGCCTAGAAGGTAAAACAATCCATGTGGTGTACGTAAATTGAAATTAGTAGGAGCTCAACCGCTCATAGTTAAGTCAAACTTAGGAATTGTGTTTGAGGTAGAATATTAGACCTCATTTAGTCATAGTAGAATAACTTTTATCAAAACAAATTTGCCAAAAAATGTTGAAAATCAAAATAACTTTCATCTCCAAAAATCCATTTGAAATTTAGAACCTCTAATCCAAAGTTATGAACAAAATTTAGAGAAAGTTTAGAAGGGAATTTTTTTGACATTTTCAAACATCCTCTCTAAATTTTGTCCATGAATTTTGATTAGAAGATCTAAATATCAAAAAGATTTTTAGAAATTAAATTTATCTTGATTTTCCAACTTCTTTTATTTCGAAGCTTTTTGGAAAAGTTTATTCTACCATGCTTAAATGAGGTCTGAAATTCTACTTTGAACACAATTTCTAAGTTTTGACAATAAGCAGTCAAGCTTTCACCTTCAAATTATCCCATACCCTTTGAGGATTCATGATGGACAATGCATTTCATTATAAAAACAACCTCTTCACCCTAGCTTCTTACCAAGTGCCAATGAAGCCAATCCTACATTTTGCTAACAAGTTCTTTCTTGATGGCAAATTTATCAAATGAAATTGATATTTTTCATTTATTTTGTAAATTTATTTTTTGGATCTTAGAATTTTTATCATGACACCATGGTTTGAAATTTCAGGGACTTTGACATGCCTGGGGGAGTAGGTGGGGTGCCACTCATTTGAGCCCTTCACTTACTACCCACCTCAACTTCAATCCTTCTGAACAATGTAGCTTGTGCATTTGCCCTTGGCTTTAGTCAATGAGATATTGGCAAGCCTAGCCTGCCCCTCGAACAAAAATTTGCCTAGAAAGCCTCATAACTTTTTTATTTAGTATTGGTTTGAAAGAAAAACTATATATTCACAAAGCTCTTGCAAAACTACACGTCTTCAAATTTTTTTTACAAAAAATCAAGTACAAGTTCAACTCATAAGAACCTACCCAAACTTCAAATTGTCTCCCAAAAGAACAATAGGCCTTTAGGAGTTAAGATAACTTTCATCTTCCAAAACTTATTTGAGATTTCAAGTATCCAATCAAAAGTTATGAACACAATTCAAAGAGAATGTTTGAAAATGTCAAAGGAAATGTCCCTTTGAAACCCTCTCTAAATTTTATCCATTACTATTTTTTCCCCTCTTTTAGGGCTAGTTGAAATCTAATACTCTATGTACTATTCATATTTAGAAGAGATTTAAGTATGTGCAAGCTGTAAATTATTGAAAAGACGGCTAATTCTTGAATTTATTTTTGTATGAAAGTTTTCTTCAACAACGTTAGAATGTGAGCCTAGAAATGTGAGCTTACTAGCCTTGAATCTAGGTGTAAGTAGGTACTCTACAACTATTGAAGGTGCCTATAACATTAATACTTATAATATATTAAGTATCCTATAACCATGGAATGTGCTTACAACATATGTACCTACAATATAGACACCTATCATATAAATATTCTATAACTATGGAAGGTACCTATAACATTGGAGCCTAGGCTCCTAAGCTTATGGGTTCAAGATCCTAGGTTCACATTCTAGCAACCATATGACTAACTTTTCACAAAAAGAAAGAAAGAAACATTTCGAGAAAAAATGTGAAATTAACTATGCAAAAGCCTCCCTAAATTAGATTTGCCTAGAATTTCGATGCCCTCCAAAAACACTTTTTCCAACTTCAAATACTATAATCTCACAATGTATGTTCAAAACCTCTCATTTTTTTACTATGCCATAATAATGAAGTAACCTTCTACAAGATCCTGCATAAAGATGCAACAAGACATTTTTTTCAATTTTTGGAGCCTTTGCCATCAAAATGGTCTATTCTAAGTAGTTTTTTTTTGTAAAATATAGTCAAAGAACTTTAGGGGTTAACTCTTCAACTTTCCAACAACTATATCATGGATATCAATCTGAGTGTTTTATGCTAATGCTTTGTCCAAATGCCTTCTCATTTAATAAAAGAAAATTCTAGAATTTTGAATCCCTAAAATTCCATGACTACATTTTATCAAAAATCACTCCAAAAATTGTCATTTCTAATGCAAAGTGTAAAAATGTCTTTTTTTGGCTATTGTTTCATATTCGAATATAGGGTCTTGCACTAGATGAGATGGTCATGTGTAGAAGAATTTTAAAACTTTGACTACATAGTTTGCTAGATTTTAGCATTTAAAGTGAAAAGAAATCCTTTTTCTCTTCACTTTTTCATACTAGGCTATTAGACTTTGAACCTTCTTAACTTAAATTCTTTGTGCTACTAATTTTTATTTTTGATATTTTATGTAGGTGAATTCAATTGAAGGTTTAGGAATTGCAACTTGTCAATTCTAATGGTGAGATTGTTCTACCAAGGAATCTAAACCTTGCACCTTTTTTTTTTTAAGATTTTGAAAATTGAATTGAAAAAAAATTATATACATTATTGTATCAGAATGATGCTTCGATTGCATCAAAATAAAACTTTTCATAGTTTTCACATCAATAATCCAAATGGAATAAATCAAATCTTCCTATGCTGATAAAAATATATTCTATAAGAAGCATATTTAAATTTTTTTTCAAGGTTGTCTCAAGTTTTGTGAATTTTTAGCTATTAAGCATAGCTATATTTACTTTAGGTGGGATAAGTTTTGGTTCCAAGTACTAACTAAAATGCAAACTATACTTCTACGAAGCAAATTTGTTTTCTTATCTTCAAAAGAAGTTTAAAAAAATTATACCAAAAATTGAAATTTTAGAAACTTACTCAAACTATCATTTGTCTTTGTTGAAAATAGTAAACGAAATGAAACTAAAAAGTATTATATAACCAAAGTATGCAAGATGAAAAGAGTCTTAAATATATTCAAGGTAAAGTAAATATATACCAAGGAAAGAAAATCTATAAATAGTTCTTTTCCTCTACTATTGGTCCAAGGGATCCTCTAACTAAAGTAAACTATAGTCTATAGTTAACTAGAGTAGAGGATGTAACTCTGAAGATAATATTTATCTTAACACTCCTCCTCACTCAACATAACATTTATATAAAATTGATAATTTCTGTAATCTTGTAAGATATATGGTGCTACCTCATTAAAACCTTATCTAGGAAAACCTTGATTAAAGTCAAGGAGAAAATCATAGATGAAGGAAAAAAGAGTACAACACCTTTATCAATCCATCCTCATAGTAAAATCCACTGGGAAAAAAATCCATGGAAGGATATCAAAAGGTTTTACAAATTTCATAACAAAAAACTATTGAATCTCTTGTTCTAAAATATTGAGTCGTTACATTCCAATACCATGAATAAGTCAACGATGGGTACATGAGGGAAGAGCCTCGGTGAAGAGATCCGCAAGATTATCTACTGATGTAATTTTCTTAATTTCAAGTGCTTGCTTGATTTCCAAGATATTGTAGCTCCATGTTGTAAGAAAACATAACCATGTTGTAATGTGGGATGATTATTATGCCTTGCAAGAACATTGATTGCAAATGCAATATCAAGCTTTGAATATGTAGCCAAATATAAAAGTGATCCAACCATAGAGATGTATGGATATTGTTCCTCCAATGTTCCTCCTCCTCTCAAGGGCAATAAGGATCTTCTTTGTTGCTACGACCAACCATATATGCAGATAGTGGATAGTCATTTATCATATTGAATCTTTGTAGGATTCAGTTGATATAAAGCACTTATGAAAGAAAAATGCTATTAGTTTTTAGATGAAGAACAGTTGGAAGCTGATCAAAAGTAATAGATTGTAATAACTGCTCCACAAATATGTATGCTTTCATAGTTTTTGCCCACAATAAATAGTTATTTCCATCAATTGCTAGCTGTGCAAACAAAAGAGGTTGTAGCCTTGGTGGCTCAATGTTAGTAGTAGCGACAAGAATTGCTACAAATGGAGCAACAGAAGAGTTTAAAGTACTCATGATGGAAAAATAAAAGATGACTTATAGAAAAGAGAAATTGAAAATTGAAATTGCAACTTCCAAAGTGAGGAGGTGGTGAGATATGAATTGAAATTTCTAATCTTAAGAAATTCTAGACTAAAAAATAAACAATAAATGAAGAATAGGAATACTTATGAGTGATTGAGAAGCATTTTAGTAGGAGGTTTAGCCTTAGATGTGTTTTTATCAACATTTTTTTGCTATTTTTTGACATTTCAAATCCACTTTGCAAATAAAATGACTATTGAACATTTGCATAGGTATAGAAATTGAATTTCACCTCCAAATGTGTTGTTGAGAAAATTTCATCATCTTTTTTCAATATTAAAACATTGTAATCTTGCAATTTATGTAGTGAAATGATTCTAAATTTTATTCACATTATCTACAATGCATATACTATAATATCGTGCGGTTGAAATTTATATACCTTAGTGACATTTAGACCCATAACACTTTAAAAATCATTAGGAGGAAATTGAACCCAAGAAGAGCCTTCGAGTTTTTTTACTAATTTTAATACTACCAATATTTGAATGAGTATAAAGGTGGCCACATCCTCATTAGAACTACTAGGTGACCATGTAGGATTGCTTGTGGACACTTGGTGTGTAGAAATTTGTGGAAGGAGTGTGCTCCATCCTTCATGATAGAACCATCATGAGATTTATAAGATCGTTGAGATGGATTGGACAATGATGACAAATTTTTGAGTTCATCATGCAATTCTTGGCCCAAATTAGTGAATTGAGAAGGCTCTTCCCACCCCAATTTATGAGATCGTGGAGATAGATTGAATAATGATGACAAATTTTTGAATTCGTCATGAAATTCTTGGCCCAATTAGTGAGTTGAGAAGGCTCTTCCCACCCAAATTTTTACATTACAAAGCGGCTTCTTTGAGGGTTCAATTTTCTCCTAATGAATGATGTTTCTAAAACCAAAATGTCTTGAGCATTTTGGGATTAACATCCACCAATGGTTGTGCAAATTTCCAATAATTGAATTTACTTCCTATACTCTAAGAGATGCAAGGCTCTAGTATTAGCAACGAGGAGAGGTAATGATACCTAAAAGCAACCAAATGAGGATCAAAGCATAGTTTCTATTATTAACCCTTAACTCTTTAATGCCTAAATTTTTGTGGATTTTTTGCATATTAGTCTAGTTTGTGTAGTTAAAATTTATGTGAGAAGCATTTTAGTAGGAATTGATATGAAATTTTAACTACACAAACTAGACTAATATGCACAACTTTCCTAATTTTTTATACTAGATATAGACATTGTATGAAGAAGAAACAAGCCACCAAAGTTCACTGTAGTAAAAAAATGTCTTGATTTTGAACTTCAAATTACTCCCAAACATTCAAAACAATTTGGATTGATGTGAAAATTTTACTACAATAAGACTTCAAAGGAAAAATAATCCAGTAAATTTTATTGGATGAAGGAGATAGAAGCACTTGAAGTTGCATCCATTAAAATGCAATTAGGTGAATTGTCACCTCTAAAATCACCACATCCATCGCTGACTAATTGTCACCTCTAAAATCACCACATCCATCGTTGACTAACTGTCACCTCTAAAATCACTAGATCCATCGCTGACTGACTGTCACCTCTAAAATCACCACATCCATTGTTGACTAACTGTCACCTCTAAAATCACTAGATCCATCACTGACTAACTGTCACCTCTAAAATCACCACATCCATCGTTGACTAACTGTCACCTCTAAAAACACTAGATCCATCGCTGACTAAATGTCACCTCTAAAATCACTAGATCCATCGTTGACTAATTGTCACCTCTAAAATCACTAGATCCATCACTGACTAACTGTCACCTCTAAAACCACTAGATCCATCACTGACTAACTGTCACCTCTAAAATCATGAAAAATCTAGGGTAGTAAATAGACGTAATTACAAGAATGTACTATATCTAAATATCATACCCTAGTTTCAATGCCAATATTAGATGCATCTATAACCGTCACT
This sequence comes from Climacium dendroides, assembly GCA_950106755.1. Lineage (NCBI taxonomy): Eukaryota > Viridiplantae > Streptophyta > Bryopsida > Hypnales > Climaciaceae > Climacium > Climacium dendroides. The sequence goes on along the minus strand of OX467091.1, from coordinate 12,179,596 downwards.
TCTTAAATCATGGAAAATTTGGGGAAGTGAATAGATGTAATTACAAGGATGTACTATCAAACCCCAATGTTAGTGTTAGGTGCATTTACAAACCTAGTATTAGGTGCATTCATAGTCGGCTCTTTAAAAATTTCACAACTTATACTCACAATGTCCAAATAATACATTTGAATGTGCACAAGAATTATTTTTCTCTTGCTAGTAGAGTCCAATAATTTGTTGGATGTGTATTAGTAATCATTGTCCCAAACCCTTAAATTAAGGGTTATGGGTGCAGCTACCTTACATCTTGAATGGATCTGAAAATTTTACCACACAAACAAGTTTCATTAAATTCAGACATAGGCTGCATCCCAACAAGTTTCATTGATTTCAGACATTGGGTGCAAAAGTTACAGCACTTTCAATTGGACTTCCAGACTATGTGAGAACACTTTTGGTCCCCTGAGGCGCTTAGGGGTTAATATTTGCGCAACAGTTCCAGATTTCGCACACAAACATTTCTATTCAGATCATGGAAACAAGGTATTGAATTCATGCAAGAGATCCTGTTTCTCTGGGAATCATCACCAAATTGAGGATCAACGAGATAATAGAGAACGACGTGTTCGAGTTATTAATAAATGAAGACCGAACGAAATGATGCTGGGCATGGAACTTCATACCTAGGAACCTAGAAATGGAGACAGGCTCTCCACTTACCTGACAAGCTGAAAAGAGAATCTACATCTCACTGAATCTTGTAGAAATGGGAAAATTCCTTCTTATAGCAATGAAGCGGAATTAAACTGCCCGGATCAGATATTCCTGCTAAAAGGCTGAACGACTTTACACCCACGAAGAAAATATTAAATTGCAGCGTCGATTTAGCCTATCAAACAGTGACGCTGCAGAATGAAAATATGATGACATGAACTTGTGTCCTCAGCTCAAACTATCTCTAAGAACTGCTTAGGAATCAAACAGTGGAATATCTGGCCAAGCACTGTATTTGCCCAGTAAGTCTAAGGACTGTAAGAAACTACTCTACTCCAAACCAGGATTGATCGCCAGTCCTCGTTATTACCTTGCATGTAATGTCTATGCTTTGAAGGGCTAATAAACTTGGAAAGAATCCCTATTTCATAATGTATCTTCGACCTTGATATCCTTGACCACTTGATTGCCAGATCTTGAGAAATCTCCCACGTATTTCTGGAGGCCCTGCAAAGCCAGAGAAAACATATCACCGACTTAAAACATGAAATGAGAGCTGGAGCAAAATATGAGATGAACGAAATCCATGAAACTATGAATCGAGCCCGTAGGTATTTAAAATCTGAATTCCTACTAGACAATAACCAGTGCCCCCACTTTATCCTCGCCTAGACGCAGTCAATGACTTCGCAATATTTCATGTTATGCATAAAACCGCGTGTCAAGTGATGATCTATCATGGTGAATCTTAGTTAGAGTTAGAACTTGTATTGAACGCTGAACCTTGCCAGAACATGATTTAACTGAAAGATAAGCCTGAGTCTCTAAAGAATTTGCTGTCCAAACCAAGATGCATGCATACCCCCGACTGCAGTAGCTTTGTAAGGTGCCGTATTTGTTGTTCTCTTTCCTCCGCAAGGCGTTCTTTCTCCAATTGTTTTCTTTCTGCCTCCTTCAACGCCACTGATAACTGCTCACATTGAGAGACGAGCGACTCGCATCTTGAACAGCAACCTGTAAGACATTAGGTGCGCAAAAATATTAGTCACAACTAATCAGCAAGCATACTGGCTACGGTAAACCTCATACACTGTAAAAACAACAAGGTGCCCTGAATAAGATGAGAAGAAGCTAGAAATGAAATCTACAGAGCAAAATTCAGATATCATTTGCTGCTGCAGGCAATTATTGTTCTCCTACCAGGATCTCTGTCCCAATGTTCAACCGGAGGGTTCGTCTCCTCGGGCACCACACTTGCTCCCGCAGCTTTTGATTCCGGAGACACATCGTTGCTACACTTACGAGCGTGGTCACCTGCATGCGGAGAGTTCACCCTCAAAGAATTCGCTCTACTCTCTTCAGTCGAATGTTCCGGGTCAGAAGATAAATGGGAGGAAGCTTCAGATACTCTTGAAAGTGAGGTATCCAATGGCGCCCAACCAATTGTCCCCGGTTTGTTTCCGTTGGTTCCTTCCAGCAAACTAAATGCATATTCCAGTAAATTCTCTTCACTGTGATCCCAGTCCTTCAAAGCATCAGACCCAGTCTTGCTTCCTCCTTTACTCCCTGCCTTACTCCCTGCCTTACTTGCTGCCTTACTTCCTGCCTTACTTCCCGCCTTACTCCCTGCCTTGCTCCCTGCCTTACTTCCAGCCTTACTCCCTACATTGCTCCCTACATTGCTCCCTGCCTTGCTCTGAAATCTGCTACTGCCACTAGGTGATCGTGAGGGCCTGGAATCGCACTGAGAGACCTCAGTGCCCGACAGCATCGGCAGCTCAAGCAAATCATCCTCCCGAATATCGTCCTCCACCTCTTCTTTTGAATCCATATCCGTGTGACGTGCTTGCTTGTCCTGCTGTAATTTTGAATACCTATTCCGGCCCTCCAAAACCTCATTGAGGCCACTTAAACTTCCACTGTACCGTTCATTTCCATACGAGTTTGAGTTTGAATCAAATCCATCACGTTCATGTAACATGGATCCCATGAACCGTGCGTTACCGTCGAAGCTTCCATTCCTCTCTCTATAGCTATCACTCAAAGGTTCTCCTGGGCCGCATTGGGAATCTAAAACGCTCCTTTGGTGAAGACCCTCAGCAACCTGATGCTCAAGGTTTGGGAGTATACTTACAACGGCTGGAAGGACGGTCAGCGGAGTGGGATTATCACTCTCTGCATGGGGTGTTGTAGTGCCAGTAGTGCCTCCTCCACCAAAGGGTGTTGACGCACCTGTTGTGCCGGCAGGAGAAATTATACGACCCAGTGGACTTCCCGGATACAACTGATATGCAACCTGCAAGTCATCTTGCTGATTTTGATCATGCTGATAGTAATCCGGGGAGGCGAACGGAGAAGCAGAATACGGGGGCTCCGGCTCTCGCTTCCCAGGTCTTTGCTCCGTGAACGACGACCCTAGCAGCTTTGCAAATGGAACATCAGGGGAAGAAGGCCTGGTGAATTGAGCTGCGAGCTCTGGCGGAGGTGTGAAAGGAGCTGTCGAGGGGGCCGTCGTGAACGTGGAAAAAACTGGAGGAGAGACAAGTGCCGTTTCATGAGCATAAGGACCCACAGTGAACATATTGGATTGTGTTTCTAATGGAATTCTCGAGCCGCCACCCGGAGGAACAGGACATGTTGGACGGTAGTGGGGTGACTGAGCAGAGGATGGCACCATAGAATTCTGGTGAGAGGCTGGAGATGAAGGGGGCGCAAGAAGAAAGGCAAATTGACCCTGGGGATCAGTAGCCTGTGAAATCTGTATAGCCGGAGCTATTCGCTTTTTATTCTTGCGAGATAGCGAACCAAGACCACTCCAACAGCAACCACCTCGTGCCATCTGCATCATTAATAATCCGTATTAGACAAATCCATATCGCTTCTAGATCGGAGCAAAAAGTAAACCAGTAACCCCGTAAGCAGCTGTACACCATGCCAGCTCTACCACGATTGACATCTCTAATTGATGCAACTGCCAAGAGAACGAACGTCTGTGTCACATCTTCCAAAGGTAATATGCAAACGGGTCACAAGCAAACACACTACAGTTCTTTGGATCAGGGTGATAGCAGTACGCAATTAGGATCTCTTCGGAAAAATACATGGGCCAAGATCAATCATCTCAATTATGACCAAATAATACTACAAGTGATGAAATATGAGCCAACACTTTAATTATAATACACATGAAAAACAGCCAAGACTGTGGAACAGTAGTATAAAATGACTAGTTGTATCCCTCGTGTGCTCAAAATTATTACAACACATTCGTTGACATCTAGCAGGAACAAGTGCATAAGAAAAAGGTAAGAAGTCTCAACCTCAGAAGAGGTCGGAAGACGCCAATGTCTCCTCCTTCAGAAGTGCTTTTCATCAATGGCACATCGCCAAAGTTCCAATATCCAAGTCTTCTTCATCATCAGTTATTGATTGCAGATAAAGATCTCCGCCCCTAATCTGCCACAATTCACCAGAAATGTCCAATTCACTCCATGATCACATTTCAGGGACACACGGAATCAGGTCCTGTACTTGGTTCTCCTTTGCTTGTCCTCATAATCAGTTGGTAACCTATCACAGAGGAGTTCTTTCGGTGTGTCCTCTTCTATCATGAAGACTTCAGAAGGGCAGGAGAGGTCAAGCCATAGCATCTCAAACAAGAAGATTCCACCTCATCAAACTCCCCGTATAGGCTCAAGACTTCCTACAAAATTTACTTCGAAGTCGGTCCGACTCCATGCGAGCACCAAACGTTTAGCCACTGCCACGGACAAGTCTTAAGGCTACAACCTTCCATTTATAAACTGCAGGCATGCAAACATAAAGAACAAAACTAAGCACAGTATTCAACTAAGAAACTGCACAATGCTGCTCTCAAGCCAATCGTATATATAGTGTCCTTAACACACCTATGCTTCCTTCTCCGTCTGGCGCTGCACCTCTTCCCCTCCTCCCGTGGCGCCCTCATGAGCTGACCTTCCCCCTCACCACTCCTTCCCTTCAGCTAGGGCAAACCAGAGCAATTCCTCGACTCCAAACAACTGCACATCCTTCAGCATTCTACACCATAACCTACCGCATCAGACTCCACAACACTTTGCCTTCACGGCCCACGCCGCCTTTATCATTCCAGCTCCCACTCCATCGCCACCAACCGCAGCACCACGACGAGATGCCGATGCCCGAAAACACGCACTGAGCTTGACGACAGCAACACTACTCAAACAATCCAGCGCACGAACAGGATAACCTAGGGATTGATTGCCCTGGGGCTTCGGGAGGAAGGTTGGAGGGCCTTTCACCGTCCGGTGCCCAACTCCGTCAACACCTATTACCGCTGGGAATGATGAAAGGTGGGAATAGGCTCGATGGGATTTGGAATTGGATGAATGTTGTCGGGGTAAGAAATGGCAGGAAGTAATAAATGGTAAAAATGGTGGTTTAGTTGTAAAGTGATTAGTTGTTGAATGAATATACAGGGGCCTAAATGAACACTTATTGGTGGTTAAATGAATAATTTAGATTAGATTTTGGAAAATTTAGGTGCGGTTATTGGTTGCCACTAAAGTTATCGTCAATAGTCTAGTATAATTGCCTCACCAAATATAACTTTAACTTACATCCAATTTGGAGTGAAATGTGCTTAATCCTTGAAGGTTTTCAAATAATGTTTCACCAAAACCACTCCAAAGCTATCATTTTTTTTACAAACACCAAATTTCAGGGAGAAAAAAGAATCTTTTTTGGACTCATGTAACCAACAGATCCTATAGTATGCTGGTTTGAGAAGATGTAGAAAAAATTTTAAAAATTTCCACCGTATAGATTGCAAGATATTAGCATTTGAAGCACCAAAAATCCTTTTTTTGGCCCTACGAAAAACTAAACAGTTGTACTTTACAAGGTCACATTTGTATGGAAAAAATGTCCAAATGGTGGTGCTTCTTTGGATTCATTCTTCAAGGTAAGTTGGCTACATGCTTGAAAATTTTCCAATCATTTGGAATTGTACAATACATAGGAAAAAAATAGTAAGTGGAAAAAAGTAGAGAATGATTCAAAATAAAAAATTGTGAAGAACTTAGTTATGGAATTGAAAAATGCCAATTCCAATGGTTGTAGTGTTATAATAAATAATCTACATCCTATGATTTTATTTTATTTTTAAATATTAAAAATTGAGTTAAATAAAAGACTTCAAAGTTTATTTTAAAGTAGAGAATCCATAACTACCTACAAACTATAATCCATCATTTTTGACTCATTAATCAAAATCAAATGATTAAAAAATTCCAAATATATATAAATCTAGAGAATCAATTTCAAATATTTGTTTTTCAAGAAAGTGATTTTTTTATCTACCTAATCCACCCATTTGAGGAAAAACCTATATACCATACAATAACTTTTTAACATGTAATCAAAAGTTATGAAAATTGTTGGGCTTCAATGAAAAACCTCATCCCCATGTTGTGTGAAAATTTCAAAGAAAAAAATAAAACTTCATTCATAGTAAGCTTCCCAAAATTGCTATGTTGCTAAAAAAATGTAGTTTGGTCCTTAGAGGTTAATTAGTGTAATCGTGATTTACTAAAATTACTATGATTTTTGTCTTTTAGAGTGTCTTTCAAGTGGTTTATTGTAAGGTAGAAAATAGTAGGAACAATTGCAATATATGGAAGTTGGGGTTGCAATTTTAGCTTTTTCCAAGATAGTACTTCAATATTCCGATTGGATCATCTTTTGGAAAGATTTCAATTGCTAAGTTGTCATACCAAGCCACAAAACAAAAGGACAAGATAGGAAAATGCAACAGTGCTTAAAGGTGACTAAACATTCAACCAAGAGCAAAGACTATGATCCATCATCTTCTCTTCTTTGATAGTGAGCTTATTCTCTTCATTTCAAGTTGTGGTTGTTTCTTTTACTTAGAAGAGTGAGTTAGGGTTTGAAGTTCAATGTGGCATTATAGAGCTTCCCAAAAGCCAAGGTTATTAACACTAATCTTTCATAATGAAAGGGTTGATGGTTCTCAAGTGACTAAAAAGAGGGATAGGAATACTATTCCTAATGTAAAGAGGGAGTAGAAGGAAGAGTTTGGCTTTGAGATTTCTTGTGGATATGTGTGAGGAGAAATATTGGTAGTTTAACCTCAAGCTCTTCAAGCAAGTAAATTGAAAGTTCTTTGAAAAGCAACTCAATACATAGTTCCCTAACAACACTCAGAGAACTTGACAACAAATGCATAATATGTGGGGGAAGATGAAGTTAATGTACTAAGAAAAGAAAGCAAAGCAAGGAAAAACTATGGTTAGAGATATTTGAATTCAAAGTTTAGACAAAATACAATACAAATATCATTGCAAATTGCAATCATTCATTTTGGGGGGGGCTCTATAACCTATTGGCTAAACTAAGTCTTTCACCATCATGTTTTGCTTCTTTTCCCTCCCTAATCACGTGTTATCTTGTATTTCCAAATCCATCAAGTGGGTTTTTTAATAAATCTACATTAGGCACATGAGGCTCTAGCTAGTTCAACAACTCACAATAATTGTGTAATTAACAATAAGTTACTATAATCCTAGCAACTTTGTCAACTCTAAAATTTACAGGATTGTTAAACCTTTTCATTTACAAATCATTAGGAACCTTCCAATTCTTCATCAAATAGGTGAATGGAATAGGCAACATCTCCAATCAAATAAAAAGCACACCTTATATCTCCAACCAAAACCGCTATTTTTGCTAAATGTCTTGGACTCTTGGTTCCTCAAGTCCTTGTACAAATTTGACAATTTAAACAAGCCACCATCAACCAAACATTCCTCTAGATTGGTATTCTCATGCATTCCAAAAAATCTTTTGTAAATCACGAACTTCTTGCAATATAATGCAATGAAATTTCTTCCTATTGAAAAAATCATTAGATATCATTATGACTCTCTTGCTTGAATTTTTTGCTAATGATACATGTGCCCCATTAATTGCACCACATATGTTGGGCAAACTCATTAATTCCTCAAACTGTGTGATGATGCTATGAAGGCAATGATTATTTAGAATGCTAATGTAAAAGCTAAATAATTAGTTTCTATTAGTAAGTATGTCACAAACTATGTCAACGTATTTTCTAATGGTTGAAGATCAAATCTTGAAATGATTTTCCATGTGCTCCAAACTATTATTGTGAGCAAATCTATGAATTACACATGCCACAATTTTTTAAATTTTCATTGGTGGTCTCACTTGATTCATACACTCACTTCTCAAGAAAAGGATCAAAATATTCAACAAATTGTCAAATATGCCAAAGCTCATTCAATAAATTTCTTCTTGAATGTGTTGTAATGCATCTTATTAGTTCATCTCAAGATTACTTTTTCTACATAGTTCATTTCAAAGTGTGGGCTGCCTAGGCTCTACTCAAAAGATGCAAAAAGCATTGGGTTTCTTCCTTAAGCCAAACAACAACATTAAGAAAAGAAAATGAAACCCCATCAAAATCCCACTATCAATATAATTCAATACCTTCCAAGCCCTTGATTTATAACTCAAAGAGTTACTCATTTTTATATATCACATCATCCACAAGAGCACAATTTGAGCAAAACAAAAGGGCTCTATATTGACTTGTAGAAATCTTCCAAATTGATTTAAAATAAATATGATCTTGAAGATTCAAAATAAGAACAACCTTGTTTGAGAAGCTTACAATAAATACAAAATAAAAGTTTCCAAAATAATACAAACATTTCCTATAACATAGCGAGTTTCAAAAATGTCATGTATAAATACATTGTGCTAATATGCAATAAAGCATGAGAATGAACAATAATGACACAATAGAGAGTCTATGAGTGCCTAAGCATCCAAATACACAAATGATATAGAATCATAATAGGATTGTGAATCAATGGGATTAGGGTAGGTGGTTTGTGACATGTGTCACAACTACAATGTTATTCTAAAAGCAATAATACAAATGCAAAAAAATTATATTATAATAGACTAATACTTGACATTGACAATATCTACAAAAACAAAAAGAAATAACCCACATACAATGCATAGATATAGTTAGTGACTTAACAATATCTTTTTATTATGTGGTGGCAATTCTAGACACCTAAAAATCAACCCATATTCTAATACTATACTAATTTATTCTATTCGTGTATATGATATTAATTTATCAAAGTTGTACTATTTTAAGTTAAAATAAGTTGAAATCAATCTCGTTTTGTGGTAGATGCTAAAGAAAAAAAATTACAATAATACTTACATGCTAAAGGTCTACATTGACTTTGTATCCTTTCAAATATGATTAATCAATGACATGACAAAAAAAAACGAATTTTGGGCCCCCCAAAAGAAAAAAATTTCACCATTTGACTCTTATCACCCCAAAGAACAATTAAATAAATACCCATTGGTATACTACACTTAGAATTTTATTTTGGTTTTTTTATTGTTTGTATGACTTACACCTTGAATTGCTTAGAGGGTCATAACCATCATTCATTTTTTTGACATCCATCCACCACATGCATGTGTTCATTTACTACATAATCTAAGATTAATAAACCTCACTCAAACTTGGATGTATCTTATATTCCATCAAGACATTTTTATGCTATCAGCTATCATATATATGTATAAATTTTTGCCACTATTTTTTTCTAGTGCAATAGTAGGCACTATGTGAAGATTTTTGTTAAAATGGCACCATCCACAGCTTTGGAATTTTTACGGTTTACACCATGCGGGCTTGGAAATGGTGTATAGAATATGCCATTTCAATGAAATTCCCTATCTACCAAAGTAACATAAACTTTTGGTGAAAATTTATTTGAACCACACGACTCTTCCTATTAAGATTCTGATAGCATGTCTACCGACATCGAGTAAAATGGTAGCTTTGCCGACATCGAGCCAGAAGTTGCCTCGTGTGCCGACTAGAAAGAAAGTCTTCCACAAAGTATGAAAGATTGAAGCCTTCGATACCATTAAATGATTTCTTAGTGTCGTACTTTTTTAACCTGCGAGGAGTTGTGTACAGTGCTGGTCGAGAGGTAGTTCTCTTTGCGTATCAGTGTCATTCTTGTATCACAATTTTCAGCATTTCGGGTGTGGGTTGCATCCTCGAGGGTTTCCAGCATGGAGATGAGTTATTTAGCTTTGAGGAAAATCGGTAAGTGCGCTGCTTACTTGCTTCTATCGATGACAGTCGTGGTGATATTCATTTAAAATTGGGAAGTTTGCAAAGTTTTGTACAGTTGTGCATACCTTAAATCTAGACCTGTGATCCTACTTAGATATCAAAGGAAAAAGCATTTTTGCTATTGGAAAACTGCCCATTTCATGAAAATTGTGTTCATAGCTTGACGATATCTTGATTGTCATGTCGATTTTCAACCAGTGATGTCCAAAGAGTTTGTAGAACCACCCCACGCAATATTTGAGGGTGAGTTTTCAATGGGAGAGCTTGATCGAGAGAGAGTTCAGCTCGGGTCCTAGAATCAAGCTCTCTCGAGAGTCAAATTGTTATCACTCTATGCATGATGAGTTTTTATTTATTCAGTCAATGCGGGAGGTTGTACACGACTATTTGAAGGGATATTAGGCAACCCCATTTCCGTTCAATGATCAGTGACTACGGAAATTCAGCCCAGCCGTGTTTACACCACTAGCTTGCTAAATGAAGGTCAACCACGTCTATGAGCAGTTCAAGAGTTGTTGCTGTCAAATTTTTTAAGCTCGTGTAAGTGAATTCTTCGGATACTAACCGGGATTTTGGCAAGGGTAGCAAGGAGGATGAGGAAACCCCCGCGGTCGAGTAGCAGCCAGGACGAAGATCCCTCTTATCAGCTGGATTTCCAAGACTTTACACTCAATCCCAACTTACTTCAAGCTTCGTTACCGACAAGAAGCACCGAGGAACGATTCCCAGGTTTGTTACCGACTTTCACACCAAAATTATGCGCCGACAATCAATCCTAGGAACGATTTGTACCGACAATCATAGGAAAGTTTTTTTATTGGAGGTAACATGAGACAGAAGAGTGCATACAAAGCCCTTGGGCAATTGATGAAGCGAGAGATTGAGGTTGATTTCACAAGTGAGGGGAAGTGACATAGCCTCCTCGAGAATGGAGTCTTCGGATTTTCTGAAAGACGGGACACGTCATCTAGTTGAGGTCCATTATATACGACACTTCTGGATTTGAGATTTGAGATGAGTTGAATGAATCTGACCATGCGGGTTCTTGTTGTGGCAGGAACCAAATTTGTGGTCGTGACCGAAGCGCAGGAGATGACCTTGCATTCGCTCGGCATCAACCTGAGACCACGCAGCTTCACGAAAGACTGCGACATATGCACGGATACTTTCCCCCTGTCCGCATTCATGAGCACACAAGGTGCGTTCGTGATCACATTTTTTTTCATTAATCGGCGTAATCTCACTCGAATTGGTGCATTCAGAAAAAGGAATTCTCACCTTGGAATCGGAGTCGACGCTTGTCCAAGTGAACCTGGAGTGGTGGGAGGCATTAGTTCATCTGAAAGTCTTGTTTAAATCTATACCTGTCCCTAGAGATTAGAACCCTAGAGTTTTCGAATAAGAGGAACTTGAGATACCCATCCGAAATGGGAGCAGTTTTTGACGCTCATTCGAAGTCTCCTATCTAGATAGGTCCTAGATTTTAGAGCTTTGAGGCATCTGTCACGCAACTCAAATCAAACCAGGCGTTGATCTGTTTATAATTTTCACCCCTTGATCGCCACATTTTGGCACACCGAATTCGCGGAGATAATGATTATAAGCTTGTTCTAAAACATGACACACCGCCACACAGCATTGTTCTGGGAACCATCGCTTCGTCGGGATACACATGCTTCGCTTGCAGTACCTGCAATGCCGTTTCTAGACCCTGAACATACGTATAATGATTGAATTCCTTAAACAAATTGGAGAGTACCATGCAGCCAGAATAGCGACTTTAAAAATGCTCAGAGTTCTGAAAACCAGGATTACTGAGACTCCAGATGTGGTCCTGAGAATTTTGTAGGGTTACGATTAGGGTTTGGTCCATTCAGAAATTTCGCCATTATATTTAGCAAATTTCGACACGATTACCGTGTTCGTTCCGCAGGCTGTCCAGTATTTGCAATGATGTTCATAAATTGAAAACACGGATATTATCGTTGAACTCCGTAAATAAATTGGAGAGTATCATGGAGTCAGAATTGTGGCATTCAAACGCTCTGATGTCTGAAACCCAGGATTGCTGAGGTTCCATATGGTCTGCTTAGAGTTTTCAGGGTTGCGATTAGGGTTTAGCCCAGTCTGAAATTTCGCCAACAAATTCGTCACGATTTGCCCTATTTGTTCCGCAGGCTGCCCCCACGAGTACTGCCTCAACTGTTGCAAGCGCCACGCCGAAGCCAAGCTCACGAGCGGAAGCTTACAAATGGAATGCCCGGATCCTTCCTGCGTCCACTCCTTCACCATGGACCAGTGCCGCACGCTCCTCTCCAAGTCCAATTTCACCACTCTCAATATCCGTTTAACAGAAACCGCCATTCCGGCTTCCCTCCGAGTGTACTGCCCGTTCAAGGACTGTTCCGCGTTCATGGAGAAGTCGGAGAGCGGCGGCACGTTCGCGGAGTGCTATTTCTGTCACCGCGAGTTTTGCCAGGCGTGCAACGTCCCGTGGCACAACAACCAGACGTGCGGGGAGTATCGTGCGAATGAAATAAACTCGAGATTGTCCGGCGACCAGAAGTTCAGGGAGCTCGCCAAGCAGCAGAAGTGGCAGACATGTCCCGATTGCAAGAGCTTCGTGGAGAGGACGGAAGGCTGCAAGCACATGACTTGTGTGTAAGGCCCTCCATAACCCTTGCTTCCCTGTGCTGCAACTTTACCCGTAAACCCTAACCCTAAAAAAAAACAGCTGAAAAAAAACCCTTAAGAGTTAAGTCTGCAAATTTATAATGAATATTTGAAATTCCTTCAACATATCTGTGTTGTTGATTCATGTAGAGCATTATTTCTTCTTACCATTGATATATGACATGACTTTTTCTGGAAACTTTTTCAATGAATACTAATTGCATGAAATGAACTTTTCACAACATTCATCATTCACCCAATGGATGGTGGAGCGCTTAGAGGTTAAGGTTGGAGACCCTATTCATGCCACTATGTATTAGTAGTGTACATTTGCAAAATATATTGAATTGTGTAATATTTTTGAGCAAGGACCATTAATTTTGTAGAGTCCTTGGTAGATAAAAGACATTATCGTCTCCAAATTTTTTGGGTCCTGTGCAATTTGCACTAATGAAAGACCATCCACATAGGTAGGGTATCACAAAGTTGGGTTACTAACTTTGAAAACTTGAGAACTTGAAATCTTTCAGAATGTGTAATTCATCCTAACACTCCTAATGAGGAAAAATAAGTTATGAATTATGATCTAAATCATTTGATCAATTAATGAAAGAATCACACATCAATACATTAAATTAGCTTGAATTTCTTACTATATTTAGGTACCATGTTTTGTTTGTTTGATACACTCGGATCTCTAGAACCATGTGTCCCTCAATCGCGTTCATGGTACCATTAGATTTGTGAGGAGGGTGCATGGACTTTGTTTCATGAATTTTTTAGTTAGTTTTGAATTAAAAATTAAATTAAATTGTCTTTTACTTTGGAGCAATGGCACAAGGCTACATGAGTTTCTCTTGAAATCTAGACACTTGGCCTTATTTAAGGTAACAGGTCTAGCTAAGAGTTGAAATTGAATTTGGGGGAGGCGAAGCTTCTTGAAATAATTTTTAGTAAATTTTCCTTAAAGACAAGTGGAATTGGCATCTAATCCAAGTTGTTTCATGTTTTTTTGGAGCTTTGTGGAATGAGTTATGAAATTTTGAAGTTGAAATGGCATAGGGCTCTAAAATTGCCCACCTCTTGAAATGTACACTGTTTGTGCATTGTTGAAGGCGATGAAAAAATAACATGTACAAGTAGTGTACATTTGAGCATTGTTGAAGGCGATGAAAAAGTAACATGTATAAGTAGTGTACATTTGAGGATGTGGGCGGTTTCAGAGACTAGGCGTTTTTAGAGCCTGTTACCTTATCATGTTGGCCTTCAATCTTTTGACCTCATCCCCATTCACTTGTTGCTCTGCAGATGCAAGATTGAGTTTTGCTATTTGTGTGGTAAGAAGTATGTCAACAATGCGGCAGGTTGTAAGTGCTAATAAACTGAGTGTCCAGCCACTCTAATTAGAATGTTTTCAAGTTTCACACAATGCAAATTGGATGGTTTTTCATCTGATTTTTGTGTAGAGTTTTGTTGATGGCCAGTTGGTCACTGATTGTCATAATAAATTCAAGTCATTGCAGACAACTTGTACATTTTTACATGAGGTTTTGAATTTCTTAATTTCCAAAATGACAAGGGTTTGAATTGGATGAAGGTGTTGGTGCATTTTGGTAACTTCTAGCTCCGTTTGTTATTCATCTCCATTTGAACCTTGGAACATTGGGTTGGTCATTATGGAAATCATCTTTTTTGGTATCATGTGAATCATTTTGTGTAAAAAAATTGGCAAGAGTACTCGTTGGAGATCAAACTATTGTACATAACATCTTAGTTTTTTAAATGTAATTTTGAGGACGAACATCTACACTATTGTCTTACGTAGAAGGGATTCTTTATCATCTATTGGACACTTAGTGTCTACAACAATGTCACAAGGTTAATCATCAAATTGATCTCTTTTGAATTCTTGAACTCAACTGATACATTTTTGAAGTTTTCCATATTTTAGTCTAACTTGCAATTTTGAGAAATTCTTGACACTAAATATCTTGTTGCAATTGAACTTTGGACCAATAATTATAGTCTACTAATTTTCTAAAAATATATTGATATGGAAAGTTTGTTTATAATATGATGTTCTATGATGAAATTTTGAACAAATTGGAGCATTTTTTTTATAATAATTAAATACATTAAAATAGAGAATGAATAATATTTTATATAAATCAGACAATCAAAAATACAAAATGAGGGAATTTGATTTAGAAAAGTCAATAAATATGAAATAGTATTATTGACTTGTCTAAAGAAGATGCCTAATCTATAAATTCCCTTTGTTAATAGTGTATTTTATTGCTACTTACTCTTGATGTGAATTTTGATGTGAATTTTGGCACTATTGCTATAGTAAATAGCTATTTATTCTTGATGTGAATTTTGGCAATAATAATGATCTTTTTTGAATAAGAATTAAACTAAAATGAAGCTTATCTAGTAGAATTTCTATTCCCAGTGATTTTTAAAAAAAAAATCATCAATTTCAATATTTTATAGACATATGAACTTTGGGCTTGTAACCATGGTTTGTTGATTTTCTAATAGATCAGGGTGACATGGTAACTTTGATTTATACTATGATGTTATAGGAGTGTTCACTTGCAAGAAATACCTAATGTTTTTGGCTCCAAATAAGTTAATTCAATGAGTATTGAGACTTTTGAAAAAAAATATTTTAAATGAAATAAAATTTGGATAATTTTTAAAGCATTGAAAATAGTATGTCTCTAAAAAAATTCAAACCTAAAATTTTTTATTTCTAAAAGTCATGCACAAAATAAGCACAATGAAAAATACCAAGAAAATGAAGACTTTGATTTTTTATTTTTAGAAAATATTTAAAAAATTCAAACAAATAAAATGAAAATAACTATTTTTTCTTTCTTAACCATTTTCATCTTTGGGAAAAAAATTGTTTTCTCTGCACTTGCACAAAGGTAGAGCACTTTGAGCACATGTGGAAGGTGGAAAAGTTTACTATTTTCTTTTAAATCTCTTCACATATTTGTGAAACTATAGTAAAAGTCTTGTATCTTAGTTTTGAGCTTCCAATTTGCATTTTTGGGTCAAAAATGATACTAAAATCTTCCAAAATGGCTAAGATAGACATTCAATTGGGTGTGTGTGGTAAAATATTAAAATATATATTTTTTAAATTCAAAAAATTACTCATAATCTAAAACTATCACATATACCTTCATGTAAAATTTCATGTAAAATTGACATAGGATGTAAAAGTTACGAGCAAAAACCACATATCCAAGCTAAAGTTGGGACAAAAATTAGGACTAGTGTTCCTTGCAAGCATCCTATATACTATAATGTACTAAACATCCATAATGGTGAAAATTTCAGATTTTTCAAGTGCATTTGTATTTGACAGGAAATTTCTTTATTTTTTTCTTCAATAGTTCACAATATTTTAAATTTTCCCCCAAAAATTTAAATCTATTTATGACTTGTAGCAACATACAATTTCATCTATGAAAAATAAATATAAAATTTTTCATTCATATCTAGTTGCAGGCACCATACTGAGTGAGGCTTGAAATCAGTGGTCATGGGCCCGTCCTTCTACGGTTAAGAGTCACCAAAGTTTTTCTCGTTGACTCCATCACGGTTGTAGGCTCTGGCAATTAGGCAAGTCTGCGCCGCTATTCCTTCATAGTCGGCCGAAGAGCGATCGATGACTCAGCTTCTGGTAAGAGGTTCTGATAAGATTCTGATAGCATCTCTACCGACTGCGGAAGCATCTCCGACCTCGCCAATCTCTTCGCTCCAAATGGAAGCTTGCTGGCCTTCCGATTAAGAAAATATCCATCTTGTTAGTGTCGTGCAGACATCCGATGATCCTTCACCAATTTTCCTGTTTAGTCTGCAAGAGTTCGTGGTGCCCACTGAATCTGGTAACGTAGTTGGCTTGGCCGCCTTTTTAGGGTTTGGGCCGCAGCCTCGAACGAGGTTCCCGCTTTGCAAATATGGAAGTCGGTTTCTTGGTTTTGAGGAAAATCGGCAAGGATCTGCACTCGGTAAGGTTGATTCCTCCTTCTAGAAAAGCGCGTATTATATTGTTGGTCTACACAGGGAGGTTATTTTGCTTCTCGGATTGTCAATTCCTGTTTTCAGTGTTTCCAATTGGGAAAATTTGTGCCACTGTTTTTTCCGGTTCGCCGCTTTTCCCTGATCCCTCCCCCCCCCCCGGCTTCCTAGAGCAAAATGACGTGGGAAACAAGGATAATCTCTCTCGTCTGCCAGTCGCATGACGTCCTCAGCAATTCGTAACCTTTCATGACTCTTCGGCGGAGGGTTGCAGTCAATGCACTTTGAATCTCACTGCCACTGCAACAGTCTCTCGCTTGATAACTTTCCTGTAGGATCTCTGTAACAGTCCATCCCTTGCGTTTTTTTGTATAGAGAGGCACTGCAACAGTCTCTCGCTTATTGAATTTTTTATAGGATCACTGCAACAGTTCCTCGCTTGGTATCTTTTATTGTAGAATCATTTTATATCGGTCTTTTGCTTCTTCGTTTTTTCGTACTAGGATAACTGCAACAATCTAGACCTTGATCATTCGTCGAGTGGGTGCTACAGTTCTCTCCATAGGAACACCGCTGCAGGGCAAATTTGTATGTATGTCTGGAATTTTCAGTACTGGGCCTTTGGGTTGGCTAGTGAAGAGGATGTCGAAGTCATCCAAGAAGATGAGGTCGGACGAAGCCGCGGACGAGGCCTTGGCTTTGGAACTGCAAGACGAAGAACTCGCACATGAGGTACAATTGCACGAACTCAGTCTCGATTTTTTAGAGAAACTCGTTGGGGATTTCGAGGAATCGCTCACGCTCTGGCAAGCTTCTTCGTCTGCCTCGACTAGCAACAGCCAGACGCCATATCCAGGTATCCGATACCGACTATCAACTATCCAACTCGGTTGCTGGTTCGTGCATCTGCCAATCCTGAACAAGTTTAGCATCAAATTGTTAAATTAATGGTGAAGTTCCAAGAGATTGGCACTTTTCCAGGCACTCGATCGGAACCTCACATCCTCTTTTCAGAGCTTTGAGCATTTGAATACCACAATTTTCATGCTGTGAATTGAAACACCGCAATTTAACGAATTGCACCCTAGATTGAAAGAAGAGTATCATGTTTATACAATATTGTATAGTCCTAACACTCGTCACGTTTCTGAACTACCGTGTACATTTAATGTGAGAAAAATACTGTACCACGAATGTGGAGCAGTCCTGTAATTATGCGTTGAAAGTTGCTTTAGAAATTTCAATATGGAAAGGGGTCCTGTTTTGTGGCTGCGTAGGATCGATGGCCTGTACCGAGCCGGAAGCGAATTTCTTACGTGCATTTGGCATCAACCTGCCATGCATCCTCGAAAAAGAGTGTGGCATATGCTTTGACACACTGCCACAGTCCTCCTTCGTCAGCACACCTGGTGAGCTCTTGGACCAAGTTGTTTTCATAATTCTACTAGAGGAATTAGTTACGAAATTTCTACATTTGTGATCATAGTGTTCTAAGAGCGTCAAATGTGCAACATGGCCAACTACTTGGGAGTTGGGACCTGAACGAAACTCACGGACCACATCCGCAAAGTTTTCTTCTAATTTGTGGGGAAGTAGCACAGCCTTTGGTTGCAATGACCTAATTGGAGAAGTCTCTGCTTTTAATGTGAGGAAGCAGCACAGATTTTGGGTGTAATAACCTAATCAGAGAATCCACTTTTTTTAACGTGAGAAAACAACAGACTTCGGTCGCAATAACCTAATCTGACATTCCTCTGATGTGCTCCGAAACATCACAAATTTCTGCTTACCATGACGTAATCCGTGACTTCTCTGTTTCTGTAAACCAGGTTGCGCCCACGAGTACTGCTCCGGTTGCTGCCGAAACCACGCGGAGGCGAAGATCATGAGCGGCAGCTCGCAGATCAAATGCCCCGCGGCGACTTGCGCTCAACACTACGACATGGAGCAGTGCCAACAACTGCTCTCCGATTCGAGTTTCAACGCTCTCAACGTCCGACTAACAGAGGCGGCGATCCCCGCGGCGCTCAAGGTGTTCTGCCCTTTCGCCAACTGCTCGGCCCTCATGGAGAAGTCGCCAACCACCGACGTTGGGGCGGAACCGTTTGCGGAGTGTTACGCCTGTCACCGAGGGTTCTGCCACGAGTGCAATGTCCCGTGGCATGCTGGTCAGACGTGCGGGGAGAGGCGTGCGAATGAGATGAACAACAAGCTTTCGGGGGATAGCAAGCTGCGCGACCTCGCCAAGAAGGAGAAGTGGCAGCAGTGCCCGGATTGCAATCGGGTGATCGATCTCTTGCGCGGATGCAACCACATTACTTGCTTGTAAGCGACTTCTTCATCCTCGCTCATCGTCTCTCTCGTTTGATTCCTCGTGAAAATCCTGATAGCCCTAAAGGCTGAAAAGCGACGTATACCCAAAATCAACAAACTAAGAAAAGTGTTGCCACCAAGGTAGGAAACCCTGACTGCCGTCCCATCAGTTACGCAATCTAAAAGTATTACATGCTCTTAAATAAACTTACATCAGACTTTGTAAAACAGTCTTTGTGCTACAAAAGTTGCAATTTGTGATCTTGTTGTCTTTTGGGTTTGCAGATGTGGCCATGAGTTTTGCTATGTTTGTGGAGCCAAGTGGAAAAACAAGGCTGCAACTTGTAAGTGCAGCCTGTGGGATGAGACTCGCATCATTCACAATTGAAGCCGCAAAAACCCAGCCTGTGCCTCCTACGCATTGCAGCCCCTTCTCTTTGTCGAAAATTGTTGATTCCCAGCTTGAATCTCACACTGCACTTAACCCCAAAAGGACGGATTGGTCACTGTGCAAATCATCCTTTTTGGTGCTGTGTGAACCATATGCTAAAAATCTCAAGAGCACTCCTTGGAGGTCAAATTGTTGTGCAAGATCTTTGGCCTTTTCACACAAAATTTTAAGAATGAACACACTTTTGTCTTACGTAGAAAGATTCTTTGTCATCTATTGGATATTTAGTGTCCGCAATGTCCTTCTGGAATCAAGATTGAATTATACCATCTTCATTGCCACCGTGGAAAAAAACATCATGTTCAAGAATGGTGTAAGGTAGTGTGCTTTGGAACTACCCATTTCCTTGAAATTGTTCCTATTTTTAGCTTGAGAATGAAGATGAGGTGATCTTTAAATGGACCACTTTAGCAATTGAATGAATCAAGGAAACCATTTTTTTCTATTGCAAGAGCCAATCATTGTCTTTGATTTCTGCACGTTTCTTTACAAGTTGTGAGTGGACGGATTTTGAAAGACCTATGGTCACAAATAGGTGTCTATGTCTTAAATCTTTGAAAATCTACAAGTAATTTTAAAATGCTTGGAAAAATACAAATCCACTTGTATTAGGTTCTATATCTATTTTTCTTTCTATATAAAATTATATAAAAATATTTTTGTCCACGGAAACCTATGAAAAAGGTAGACTAGCCTTAAATGGTTGCTTTTAGAGCATACTACCTTATGGAAGGATGACAATACAATATCAAAGTGTATGACTTCACTTGTATAGTGTGTCTTGTTTTGTTGCCACAACCAAAATGTAAATAAAAGTAATTTTGAAATTTTGAAATTCAAAAACTTTCACATTGTAAGTCAGAATGTTATAAAACAAAGCTCGTGCACTCGTCCTTGCAAAGAGTTTTTTAATAGTACCAAGAGCACAATCATGAATAGTACCAAGAACACGATCAAGAGACATACAATTCAAAAGATCTCAATATTACAAACAAACAAACAACCTAACTTAATGGATGGAATAACATCATTGTCTTTTCATTTTCAACCCTTTACAATTTTGAGCCTTGTAATTTTATCTCATTTGCTATCAATCCCTTTATAAAGTTTTCAAATCTTTTTTGATAACATCTACTAACTACAAAGTAAAAATCTCACAATTTCACATCCCTAGATTTAGATTGTAGATCTTTGTTCCAATACTTGTTTTACTTCACACAAAGTTGTCAAAGTTGCTAATTTTTGTGAGATTTTTGTATATATAATCGATTGTACAAATCCTTGCATAAAATGAACAACATGTGAACATAAGTCAGAGTGTAGGATTAATTTCAGATACACTTGTAATTAACACTTTGAAAATTTATAATTAATTTATACAATTTTTCAAAAATACATGCTTAGAAAATGCAAAATAATGCTTCTTTTGATTGTCCACAAGGCCCAACAATAATTAAGATAACTTAACAATAGGAGCAATAATTTAAATGGTTATTGAAACTATAAGTGTCTATATATGTTGCGACCCAAATAACACCTTACAACTTTTAATGGACTCACCACGCTCCACTTTTAGTGTCACTTGAATCTCAACTTATTAACATTACACATGCCAAGTACCTACATTGTTAATTCCCATTTTCCAACTCATATTAACAAATCCCAATCCTTGGAATTGCTAACTGTAGTTAAGAATCTATAGGGAATTTGTGAAGAGTTTTAAAATTTTGGTTAAATACCTCGTTTTCTATAGTGATAGTGGTGTTATAATGTTAACAATAGGCTATTACCCGGGTAGGAAGATTTTTTATAGTTTTGGCCAATAGATGGATGGGATTCAAGGGGATTAGATTGATGAATTCTATTGTGTTGGCGGTTGAGGTGGTTGGCTATGGTGTTCAGGTGAAGTTCCGTGGGGAAAGTCAATTGTTCGCAGTTTGGAGAGAGAATCCAGAGCTCCTGCGTGGTGAGCCAGCAGTACAGTGTTAGTTTTCGTATTTGCTATTGTGAGAAGATCGGGTGAAGAGTGTAGCAATTCTATAGTCTGGGGTGTCGTTGTAGTATGTTGTACTGGGTCAATTGATGTTATCGAAGCAAGATTGTGAGAGATGGGAAACAATTGTAAAAATTTGTAATGGAATGAAATGCTAATTTGAATGGAGTTTGGAGTTATTGTATGATGGTTTGATTGAATTCAATTGGTAGTGTGTGCTAAATTCTATGTGGTTTGAATCAATTGATGCCTGCGTTGATGGGTGCTATGATAATATTCTATAGTCTGAATTTTGTTATTGCTATGGAGCATGTGCTGAAATGGAAATGAATTGATTGTACCTGCTGTGTTTGGATTGAGTGTTAGATCTATAGATTCAGTTTTTTTTTGAAGAAATGGTTATTAAGTGATTGAGGATTGATGTTGAATAGTGATTAATTTTAATTGTATTATCAATGGTGAATGAATTGAGATTGTAAAAAATGAGTGGATTCCATAGAGAAAATAATAAATGTAAGTTCTGTTGTAAGAATGATTATCCAAAGCAAATTTGCAATAGGCCTATAGTCGTTGTTAAACAACAATTGAAGCCAGAGTATAAAGGAGCAGATCATAATAAACAAATATCAATTGAAGCTAATAAGATTAACATGGGAAATGAAGCTGCAGCA
This sequence comes from Climacium dendroides, assembly GCA_950106755.1. NCBI lineage: Eukaryota > Viridiplantae > Streptophyta > Bryopsida > Hypnales > Climaciaceae > Climacium > Climacium dendroides. The sequence goes on along the minus strand of OX467091.1, from coordinate 12,157,538 downwards.
TTGGTAAAAGAAGAAAAGAACAATCAATCATGGAAAGCAAAAAGGAAATCAATAGACACTTTACCAGCCGGTTGGTGAGGCTGACGAAGAAGTGAGCGAATAAAGCTGAATTGATAGATTGACATACAATTGATAAGTCTCCAGCCTTGATTTTAATTATAATATGGTTTAAATCTATTGTTTGGGTCAATGTGAAATATTTCCCCCTTCCCTTCAATTGTGCACAACTTGGGTTAATAGATTGCCTTAGGAATTACCTATTGTAAACCATACCTCCCTGCGAACGAACTCGTAACTATAGGAATTTCTCAATAGTTAAATCTATAGTAAATTCCAATCTACACTAACACACACCCTACTCATGACACCGGGTATGTCACTTGGTAACATGAGGTGGAACTTCCATTGATGTCAAAGTACTAGTTGAAAGTACTACTTTCCATCGGTGCTAACCGCCCTTAAATGTCACTCCAACTCCATCTTAGACCTATGAGGATTTGCTATTTGTCTTTTGTCACTATTCAAGACTCATATCTCGGGACACATGAGAAATGGCCTAGCAAGGAGTGGAACTCCATTCAACCGGTACCACGGAACACTCATACTAGTGTCCCATGGTGCCTTGGACCTAATGGTGAACTTGCATCATCCACCTTGAGTCACCAGGACTCATTAAGGCTTAGAGAAGGAGTGAAAAGTGAGTCCAATCCCTCCTATAGTACTTTCTGTAGTATTCGGCAGATATCCCCATTCTAGGTCGAAGGAGAATCCCAAACACACTTGAGTTGTAGAAGACAACTGAAATTGTGACATTACGCTACCGTTTGAGCTCTTGAACTTCCAAACGGCGTAACTTTGCAATACCAACTTCAAATCCCTCATGCAAGCCCATTTTGGATATCTACACGGCAAGTAGCTATCGATGGACTACTCACTTGTCCCATTTGAATAGGTTCTTGCAAAGTTATGGCCCTTCAAAGATTCAGGTTCACGGGGGAGACGTCACGCCTTCACCACAACCCTTCTCTTGGCCATAACTTTTGATTCATAACTTAGAACCTAGTAATACTTGTCATTTAAGCTTTCTTGTGTTCTTAGCTTTCCAATGATATGCTATATGACATATCACTATAAGAAAACCTTGTTTTACGTGACGGATTGACATCAAAAGGAACGAATTTTAGGTGATATTGAAAAAAAAAATCCATGTTTTTATGTCAACAACGATGTCCATTGATGTTATATTGGACATCATTGTTGACATAAAAACATGGTTTTTTTTTTTTCAATATCACCTAAAATCCGTTCCTTTTGACATCAATAAATTTTGGTTTCTTATAGTGTATATTCATCAAAGAGTCATTAGGAACCTCTCACTCCTAACCTTTAAGTGTCTCGACGTCATCATGACATCATCAACTTTGAACAGCCATAACTTTTAGCTCACAAGTTCAAATCATGCGTTCTTTGAACAATTGGATGCATATTCTTAAGAGCTTTTCAAGAATGTATGATAAAATATTATAACTTTCAAATCCAGGGCACACCCGTTTCTCCCTTTTTAGTCTTTTGCAAGGCTTGGAAGTCACCCCCCACGTCCCCTTTGCTCACTAAAGCACTTCGATCCCTCCAAAGAGATAGGAATGTGACAACTTAGTTTCTTGGGGCTAGGCCATCAAAATTAGTTTAGCAATTAATAAACTAGAAATTAATTGCTAAACTTTGAGATCTCCTTATAAAATTATACTTTAAGATGTTAATATTTTTTAAAATTAATATATATTCATTATTATATATGTAATGTGGGCCATGGTGGTACATGTTCAAGATAAGATAAAAAAATTGAGTGAAAAGTATCTTTCTGGTAAATGTATTTTTAGTTTAATCCCTAAAGGATCAAGACCTTTTTTCTACCAAAAAACACTCAAAATTGTCATTTCTATAGCAAAGGGTGAGAAAACTTGAAAATTATTTTTTGGGAGCATCTAATTGTAGGATTTTACACCTAACTAGTACGAGAATGTGTGGAAAAACTTTCAAAATTTTTGAATTGAGAGTCTAGGGAAAAAAAATCCAAAAAAATTAATTTTTTTTACTTTAAAAAATTGTTAAGTAGAGTAGATATGAGATGAAAGGAAAATCTAAATTATTAATATCTCTAAAATGGAATTAAAATGCACTAATCCCAATGGCGAGATTGTTCTAACAAGCAAATTAAACCATGTGAAAAAAATTTAATTGTAAGAATTGCATTCAAAAATGAATCCTACAAGGGTTTTTTTCAAGAAGATGTTCTAATTGCTTGAAAAACAAGATTGTCTATAACTTTCTCATAACAAATTCAAATGGAATGAATCAAAGCTTTCCATGTAGAAAAATAATAATTTATGAGAATAAATTAAAATAAATTTTAAAATTCAAAATTTTGAATTTTTGAATTTTTTTGCTACCCCCTCTCCCCCCTTCTCTATTGTTTTGAGCATAACTTTTGTTCCTTGGCACTGATTGAAAAAAAATATTCCCATGAAGCTAATCAATTTTTCTATCTTCAAAAAGTTTTTAAAAAATCAGGACAAAAAATGAGGCCATAGGTACCTACTCAAAATCCTACTTGTCCCCTAAAGGGACAAATGGGTCTTTAGGGGTTAAAGTAAAATAAAATACAAGTACAAGGTGATTGGACATGATAGGAATGTTATATAAAAACTTCAAACAAGAAGAATATCTTGTTTTTATCATTTATTAATTATTAGATTTGTAACTCAAATATATTCATCCTTATTTATGAATATATTTTAGAATAAGCCAGCTATGAAGGTGGCCTTAAGTAAAGGAGTCAACATGTTTTTGATTGTCAATCATTCTCACAACTTAAACTCCTCCATTTGTAATCAACTCTATTATCTGTAGCTGCTAGCTCACATACAACATGGTCAAGAATAGTAGAAATGTCTTGGAAGTGTACAATGAAAACATAAAATGATGGCATTATGTACATTGAAAGCTACAATGATCACCTACAAGTTCCTAGTAATAAGTTACCCTACTTGTTGCATTTTCCGATTTTCAAAATTTGAATGTGAGAAGCATTTAAAAATTTATTTAGAAAAGGTAGTCTAATAGAAGAAAGGAGCACACATAATGTCTTTTCAATGAAAGGAATAGTAGGGATGTAAAAAATCCCTTTCCTTGGATGTTTCTAATCATAATTCTATACAAACAAATTAAGTTTAGAGATATTTTTTTTCAAATTTTTATTTTTAGCAATTTAAAAAATATATGTTTCAATTTGGTGTGATTAAAAACACAAAATAATTAGAATGATTCCAATTTTTTAAAGATGTTCCAACCAATATGCTAATATTATCAATTTTTAAATTTCAAAACTTGATTTTTGTATAATTTTTGAAGAAAAGTTATAGGATCCAATTTGATTAGTTTTGCCTTTCTAATTGTTTTTTTTGAAAGTGTGTACAAATTTGGGAGAGTTTTTTGTTTTTCAACTTTATAAATTAAAAAATACTAAATTTGCCTTATATTCCAATACATTTTTTTGGATGTCTGTATTAAAAAAAGAATTATTCATCTTCATATTATTTTTCTTCCTCACAAACTATATTTTTTGCTTATAAAATTGATCAAATAAAATTGTTATAATCTATAAATCGAATGGTTAAAAATTTGTCACAATTTATTCCATGCTTATTGAAAAAGGAAGTCTTTACTTTTGTATGGTTTAATTTCAACCACATCAATCTACAAAGAAATGTGAAAGTGAGACGATTCTTTGAAAACTTCCATTGTCAAAAAGTTGTTGGACCTCGAGGGGCTAAGTGGTTGGAAATAGGCCGTCATCTTGATAATTGTGGTTCAAAAATTTATGTTAGAATGGAGAAGTTTACAATTTACTTATTAACCCCTAAATGACTGCTGATTTCAAACCCTCACTGTCATCACTCAGTTTGTTGCCATTTTGCAACAAGATATGTATGAAAATCTTTTTAAAAAAAATCCGGAGATGAAACAACATGTCTTCTTTGTTTCACGAAAATTTTAGATTTTTTTTGTGAATAATTGATTTTTTGTGAATTTTTGAAGATATAATGAAGAAAAATCATATCAAATAGAAAAGTATTTCAAAAAATCTGAAAATTTCACCATGTGTGCATATTATAGTGATGAACAGAATGGTGTAAACTCAATTTCCGTGCCATTCTATAATTAGAATGTAGCAGACATTGAAAATACATCCAAAGTTCAAATTGCAATAAAAAATTGAATATTAGGAATTTTTTCAAAATTCAAATTGGAGTAGAAACTAGAGTGAATGAACTTTAATTTGTTAGTTGGTCTCAAATTCAAAAAATATCATTTTTGTATAGAAATTTCAGATTTAAAGCAAGGAGCAACAACTTTCTAAAATACATTAAAATATCATATTTTGTGATCCGTTTTTTTCAGTAACTTCTCATTTATGTGAAGACAAACAATAGCATGACTCCAAACTCAACTAGATTCTCTTAATAACCCAACATGGAAGGTCAAGAAGAAAGAAGTGGATGAAAAACTACTTCCCTGCTCTCGACAAATCAAGAAAGATTCATCCAAAAGCCACGAAATGGCTCCCTCATCCCTTTACTGAAATTTTATTTCAAAAGACAACCAAAGGTTACTTAATTAATTTCCAAATTTTGGAATTGAAAAAACCTTCAAGTTATGAGAACTTGGTGAAGAACTAACGGTTACTAACTGAAGAACTCGTCCCAACCATTCATCCACAACATTCATCCACAACATTCATCCAACCCAGCGAAACCCAAATCGAGCTCAGTCACCACAATACAGCAGCTGAGCAAGCACTGCGAACCTCCCAATCAGTTCCCCCAAAGGTGTCACAAACTACTCCTCTCCCCAATCACCTCTTCCCACGTCAGACTCTCCTCATCCACCTGGCAAACTCCGCCGGGACCACCGACCAGACCAGTTGGTGACGTGTCTGACACGTCATTTCATTCCGCCTTCAACCACTCCGCAACTGCCACGTATCAAGACTTCAGGTCAGCCCTAATAGCGAGCAGTCAGCAGTGAGTTACTCTTTAGTCAAGTCACGAAGTCAAGTTCTTGAGTTGAGTCATCATCTCCCCTGCTTCTCGCCGCGGTGATGCGAAGGATCGTCAGAGAACCACTTGCGGTGTGTGAAATTCGTGGAAATCTGGAGGTCGGGAGTTTCTGTAGCACGCTATGCTGGACGGAGCAATTTTTTCCGCGTCAATTTTGCTTCAGTTTTGCGTTTATAAAGCAGGGGAGATGATGACACAGCTTCATTAGCGTTGTAAGAAAACAGGGGAGACGAAGGGGCCGAAATTAGGTTTGGGGGGATTTGTGAGGAATGTGGTGGAAGTTCGGAGTGGTAGGCATGGAAGGCGATTCTTCTGTGAAGGAGCAGATTGCTGGCGAGGTGAAGCGTCTGAAGGTGGCGATGGCGGAGGAGAGAGTGGTTGATGGGAAAAGCAAGAGTGTGAACCGGACAAGGTTAGCGGTGGTGTTTGCCTTCCTGGTGTTGGTCGTGGCTTTGGTTTTCGGTTCTTTCTCGCCGCCGTTGGTGTTGCAGCCTCACTTGCCTGGGCACAGGTCGAGTTCGTGCGGGTGTCAGCGCTCCCAGGAGCTTCACGGCGTGGTGGAGGATTGTTGTTGCAATTACAGTACCGTGGATACCTTGAACAAGGAGGTTCTGTATCCCATGCTCCAGGAACTAGTGAAGACACCGTTCTTTCGGCACTACAAGGTGAAGCTATGGTGCGATTGTCCGTTTTGGCCTGAGGACGGAATGTGCCAGCTGCGCGATTGTAGCGTTTGCGAGTGCCCGGAAGAAGAGTTTCCCGCCGCTTTTAGGTCTTCCGAGCATGCGAGTTGTCAAGAAGGGAGACCGGAAGGGACCGTGGATCGAACTGTGGACAAGAAAGATTTTCAGGGTTGGACGGACTCCGACAACCCTTGGACTATCGATGATGAGACTGTGAGCGCCGACATGACTTATGTCAATTTGCTGTTGAACGGGGAGAAGTATACAGGTTACAAAGGGGAGTCTGCTCGTCGGATTTGGGACGCCATTTACGCTCAGAACTGTTTCGAGAACGGAGAGAAGGAGACCTGTGCGGAGAGACGGGTTTTTTACAGGCTGATTTCGGGGTTACACACATCGATCTCGGCTCACATTGCTGCGGATTATCTTATGGACGAGTCTACGAATTTATGGGGCATGAATACCTCGTTGATGCATGAGCGCGTGCTGCAGTATCCGGAGCGTGTGCAAAACCTCTATTTCACATACCTGTTTGTTTTGCGAGCGGTGATTAAAGCCGAGTCGTATTTGACTCAAGCTGATTACTCGACGGGTAACGACCGCGAGGATCGTCACACTCACAAGCTTGTTAAAGGTTTAGTAGAAAGTGAGAGTCTTCGCAGCGCGTGCCCTATTCCTTTTGACGAGGCCAAGCTGTGGCACGGGCCGGATGCCATTGACTTGAAGCAACAATTGCAGCGTCATTTTCGTAATATCACTGCGTTGATGGATTGCGTGGGTTGCGAGAAGTGTCGACTTTGGGGTAAACTCCAAATTTCTGGACTCGGCACAGCGATTAAAATTCTTTTTGATGTCGAAAGCGGACTTGATCTTCAGCGGAACGAGGTGATAGCCTTGGTGAACTTACTTTCTCGATTGTCAGAGTCCTTGGAGATGGTTCATGAAATGGCTGATCTGGTTAAAGATCAGGGTAAATTCTCCACTGTCATCGATGGTGCTTTACCGAATGAGAGCAAGCTGAGGTGGTTTCTTCAGGAAGATGATCAACCTCACAAAAGTCTTCCGAGCTTGTTTCACAACCTCGGATTTTAGGGTTTTTCTTCTTCCCCAGGTGATGCTTCTCTAATTTTTGGGCCAGAGAAGATGAGCTTGCGGTTGTACACTAGCGAGAGGTATTATGGGGCCCTCCTTCTCTGTAGGTAGGACGACGACGTCCTGTTAGAGCCGAGGCTTAGGAACTATCAATGCTCTCCCTATTTTAGGTTGTATTATATTTAGTGTCAGAAGAATAGGATTTATTGCTCAAAGGTCTGAGGGTCATTGAATATCACTTGCAAATTCTCTTATGAAGATCAATGATTATGCTCCCGTTTCCGCATCCAAAGATGCCAATCCCTCACTGTGTGTGAGTTTCATTGTCAACTAATTCCTGCCGAGTTTATATGATGAACGACTATGTTGTCATTAATGCCATGTTCGGAATTGCTCCAGTTGATATCCTTTCAGTGGCAGTATCATTAATTCTGGACGCGAAACGGCAGAGCAATGAGGTTCCTTCTTAGTCATACTTGAAGTCAAACATGAATATATTGTATCTTATGACCACGGCTGGATTGATCTCCTATTGCAGTGAGTTTAGATGAGCCATGTTTAGTGGATGCAGAAAGTTCCTCTTCAATGCTGTGTATTGCGTGAAACTGCTGCATTGTCAATGATCTACATGAATAAAACGGATAATTACCCAAGCTAATGTCGTGCAGAGCGAATTCGTGCGAGAATGGCTGAATGAACTTTGAAGCAATTCACGTGGAGATGGGTACATTGTAGAGGGAACATGGAGAATTCTTACACTGACGTTGGCAGTGCAAGGCAGCACTGACGAAGGGAATGATTTGTCCCACTAACAGAGGCTGAGCATTACTCAAATGCTAGTAGTGACTCATCAACGAACTTTGAATAATTCCCCAGATTCGAGGGCTATAATTATTTGAGTCCCCATTCTCTTAGTGTGCTGATAAGAAAGTGCTCGGAATGTCATATCTGGGTCTTCAACAATGTCTTGGGGATTCATGAAACCTAGTGTACAACGTCATGATCTACAATGAAATGAATGATAAAAAGCAAATCAATTTGTTTTGTTCCTTTCTGACGTCAATGTTCATAGTGTTGAGAAAGAAACTGATTAGGATAATGGACTAGATTATCCTTGAGAGCTTGGAGGCTCACGAATGTTATCAGTGTAATATTTTGGGTTTATCAAGTATTCGGCAAAGGGTCATGGGTTACATCCTTCTTTTGACTAGCCAACAATCAGAGGCAAACAGGACATAACATTATTGAACCAGTTTGTAGACCATCTTTTTGGAAGAAATCAAGAACCTTCTTGTAAAAAAGCTTCCACAATGATGGAGAGAAGAGCAGAGAAGATGGTGGAAGAATCAAATGACTGCGTGCTAGGAGAGAATTTGTAGGAAGACCTTGGAAGAGCCAAAGAAGTATTGTATAAGCAAAATAAGATATCTTTACGCGCAACAAAGATCCCTCTACAGAATGAACAGTCTTATGCGGAACATAACCTTCTTACAACTGTCCAACAAGACAAAAGCTCACAGAGAGCAGAGGGTGCTAACGTGATAACCATCTTCTACCCAGAGCGACATCAAGACCTAACAAAAACTCCAACTTAGTTGGCATAATTATGAAGCAACCATGCAAATAGGGGGCAAATCCACCCAACGAGCTTGATCACCTTGGCCAGGACCTTCAGCAGCTCCATCAAGCGACGGATCATCTGGACACACTGGAGGTCTGGAAAGCTCGCATTGATTTTGAAATTCGCTATTATGCTGCGAAATCGGTTGTTGGTGCAGCCTGAGCAAGAAATCACTGGAGTCATCAGACAAGTACTGCTCGGAGTCCCGGTCCATGGCTTCTGTGGAATATTCAAAAGCAGGGTACAATCCCGTGGACGAAGTCGTCTCGCAGCTGAGGTCCAAGCCCTCCATTAAGACGTACTCCGGCCATGGAATCATGTCCAGTCTGTGGTCCAACGGATCATTGACGTCGGACCTTGCAACGACCTCCATGTCCTCCTTGCAACATGATGCATCCTGTTGGCATGCTGCTCTACCATTGGAATCGTGGATTGTGTCCATAACCTCGTTATCATCGACAAAGCTTGAAGCTTCTTCATCCGCCATGTTGGTGGCACAAGGGAAGCTTTCCTGGGAGGGATGCAACTCGTGGCCTCCACTTGCATCCCGAAGCTCGGTATCTGTGGCAGGAGAAGAAGCTGCAGGAGTGGAAGCACCGTCGTTGCAGGTGAGCCTGGGATGATCCGGAGCGGAGTCCCCAAGGCTGTGGTTGATGGCACTGGAGTGAGATTCAGAGGTAATTGTGGACTGGGAGATTGTATCTTCCTGGCTATGGGCGTCCCAATTTTCGTGATCCAAATGTTGTCCTGACATCGCCTGGTTGGATTTGTGACGAAGCTCACACGGCGTCGAGCCCGCTGCGGCAGCCGTTTGGCGTTGCCGGATGAGGCGCGCGGCTTTCGTGGGGACCGTGGACTCGCAGCTGCTGGCGATGGCCGCCACGAAGTTGGTGCGAGTGTTCGCGCCTCGCAGTGCCCTTGCCGCTGTTAAGCAACCATGGAAATCGAATTGTTAGCGGAAGCTTAATTAAATTGGCGAGTGTTATGGCAATGGTATAACCAAGTAATGGTGCAAGTCGATCTGTGGTTGTATCTCCGAAAATTTCAAATGAGATTCTGTGCTTAATTCTCAACCAAATGCTTGGGTGATGTCTTGTTGGAAATGCGCTTCTAGTGATATTCAATACGCCTCCTAAATTTGAATTATTTGAAATCACAGTAAGCAAGCAATTGCAAAATCGCACGCCATTATATTGCAAACTACCTAGAGAATCAGCAAACAGCTTGCAGGCAAGACCTTGCTCATTCTTAGGTCAGTGATGGGCAAATTTCCAGAGCAGAGGGTTGCCTGTTACAGCGTCCCAGTGCTGTTCTTCCTCTTCTTAGTATTGAATGAGATTGCAGTAACGGATTGCAGTGTGTTGGCTGCAGTTTCAAGTGATGGATTGCTTTAATGGATTACAATTAGATTGTGAACTAAGCTTTCACTCTTGCGATTCAAAGTAAATTACGCTAACCTGAAGCCCACAACGAAGCAAGAGGAAGAAGAGACAGTAGTGAGGCTCCCACACAAACATACCACTGTCATAGGCCTTGGCGCCCTCCTCCGCGGAATCAAAGGTCCCCAGCCATAGCCGGATCTTCTGCGTCGTGTCTTTGATTTCCGCCACCCATCTGCCCGATGGCCGTTGCCGCACCCCCACAAACCTCTTCTTGTTCGCCCCACCCTCCACGCTCCTCTCCGCAACTCGCTTCACTCGCTTCATGATACTCTTTCCTCCTGCTGCTGCAATTGCAATCTCATCGCCACGAAGCTGGTGCCCTGATCTTCGAGACGCATTCGATCCCGATGGCATGGTTCCTTAGATTCCTACTCCACGGGACACATGTAACACCACAATGTCGAACAGAGTTCTCAGCTGGTCCCCAAATCGTCGAATCAGTACCAAAGCTTCAATGAGTGCTTGTCAATTGTCAAATGGATTCTATGAATGGCTTCGCTCAATTGCCAAATCCGGTCATTGCCTAGTTCGATCTCATTGACTGCTCAAATCACAGTCCTTGCCTCATCGCGTGGCATCGCAACTACTCGATGTATGATCTCGAATTCAATGGCATGTCTTCAATAATCTCGGGTGGCGTACTACCGATCTATGCTCTCACGCGTGTGTGAGTGAGAGAGAGAGAGAGTGAGTGAGTACACACAATTGGGTGAGGAAACTGCAAAGGTAGTGCGATGGCTATTTCATGCTCTGGTGGTTTCGCAAGCTATGAAGCCAGCGAGCCAGGCACCAGCAATAATCACGAATCGGGTGAGTAAACTGCAAAAAGCTAGTGGTGCGGGGACTCCAAGGTCGCTGTTTCATGTTCTGGTGGTTTTGCAAGCAATGAAGCAAGTGAGCCGGGCACCAGCAATAATCACGAAGGTATGACGCGAGGTGCAGCCAGTGCATGTACGGGTTCAACACCACCACCACCAGCAACAAGAGCGAGAGCGTCCAAAGCAACCGACATTGTAAGTTGTCTGTTGAAAAGTCGACGCTAGCTAGCTCGGGCAGGGTACTTGGATATCTGGCCCCGCAGGCAGGCAGGCAAGTGAGAGAAGAATCTGATCTCCAGGCCATGGGCGGGTGGCGTCCATCACACTCCACTGGTTTAATATCCCAGTCCACGTCTCCTTTCGAGCTCTTCACCCAATTGGCAACTTACCCAATTAATTAATATCTCCAGTTTGGCCTTGAGAATTGCACTCCGGAATTAGGTCGTACAAGTTATAATATCGACTGATTTCACCAGATTGCCACAACAAAAAGGGATTGCAAGATAGTGTGGCAATGCAAGAATATAATAATTACGTGTGATGTACAGCATGTTTTCGATAACTGTGCTCAACACTAATAAAAAAATGTGATTGTAGTACGGCAAGAATATAATAATTACAAGATATGCAGTAAGTTTTTTCTGAACTGCCTGCGCTCAACTCTAAATGCGATTGCAGTACAGCAAGAAGTAATATAATAATTACCAGATATACAGTTTTTTTTTCTCAACTGTGCTCAACACTAAAATGTCGGTGATTCATTGTAGTATGGCTAGGATATGCAGTAAGTTTTTGTGAACCGTGCTTGGGCAAGAATATCATAATTAAAGTTACGAGATATACAGTCTGTTTTTCTGAACTGTCCTTCGAGTATGTATTTATTATAGTGCAGTCCACTGCATATCTTGTGCATCATGATTGAAGCCTTGCGATCGATACTTACTGGACTTCTTTTTTCTAAAGTTCGTACCGGTAAAGTTAGCATGAATTCAAAGATTTCAGTCCTTTGCCATGCACCCTCTCTTTCGTGCGACACTGAGTTGTCCTATACTCTTATGGACACTAATTTGGCAAAATCACACTCAGTATCAGCCTTGTCAAAATCACACTCAAAATCACTACTTGACAGAAAGGCTTGAAGTGTGTTGTTCAACGCGCTTGTATCCCAAAAAAAAGTTTAAAAAATATCACACTCAATAAAAATAATGAAATTTGTGTTAAGTATTTGATTATTTCTGAAAATTTTCACATTCAATAATTCTTTTGGTATTGTGTAACACAAATTTGTATTCAATATAGTACTGATTCCATGCCCTCATTCCCTAGTAGTATAATTAGTGTAGTAAATGATACTACAATAGAACCCCATTCAACACCAATAGCCCATTCAACACCAATAGCCTTCAATAGCGACCAAAATACAAGTAGAACCTTTGTTAGTGCATCCTCTTTTACTGTATAATATGCATTAAGAGAGTTTACAAACACGAGATGGGCTTACACATGATTCAAGATGGAAAGCTGAATTAAATATTTTATAGTATTCATGGCCTTTCTAAATGTATAAACCTCTCTTAGTGCATAATCCCAGCATCATGTACTAACAAAGATTCTACCTATACCAAAATGTGAACGTAAAATGTGGAGAATATATCAATTATATGATATGGTATATTTTCTTGAATATTGCCAAACATTTAAAGTATGTCTAGTTGTGCATCATAATTGAAGCTACAAGACTTCTTCTTCAATGCCTAACATTTATAGTATGTATACAAAAATTTCCTCTTCATTCCACCTCCCTTTTTTACTGAGATAAGGAGATCTACATATGCCTTCTTTTCCCTCTTGTACAATGATAAAGACCATGGGACAAAATATTGACTTGGAACAAAGGTGAGAATAGCATTGGGAACATTGAAGAAATGGTCATGTTTCCAAACACTACTTTCACTTCCAAAAAAAATGGAATGGGTGGATACCCCCAAAATTGTCACTTTTGCTATTGTGCCTAGTTACTATTATTAGATTGGTTGAAATTTTCATATTTTCTTATTGACAAGTGAAAGGATGTTGTAAAGCACCAAAGATTGTGACATTTGGATATTATATGTAAAAGTTATGATTGAAGGGTCAAATTTTTTTGAGTAGATATTCAAAAATCGTTTTTTTAACAAGCACACACTGATTTTGGAAATGTACATAGGGTGATGATGGAAGTTTTAGGCAGTATGATTTTGGTTGTATCCACCTTAGATAATAAAACAACAGAGCCTCAAACAAATAACCTGTCAAACCACCTCCAAACTACATGTAATCAAGTCTACCCAAAATACAAAATTAACACTTATACTTGAACCAAAACACTTCACAAAAACCTAAATATTAATTGCACAAGATGTACACAATCAAAACATGAGAATCTACAAGAGTTTAGAGTTGATTTTGGATAGAGGCATTGAGAGACAATACCTTGAAAATTCATAACTAACTCATATGGTGTCCAAACAATGCGTGCTAATTAAAGTGTGTTTATTTGCCCTAAAGATGCATCAAAATTCATTTATTTGTAATAATAGTAACTACGCTCAGTTGTAAGTAGTGACAGTTGTAGGTGAGCATACCTTATAAATTAAAGGTTGACTATTTCCTCTGGAAAATGTTGTTGGATGGATAAAAAAACGTTGCCTGAAAAGACGTGGCTTAGTTGGACAGTCAACAGAAATCAAGCGGTATCAGTGATGGCTCCATAATTAATGGGAGTTGTAGAAATTTCGGAGATGCTCTTCGGTCAGCCTGCCTTGCACGTCTGCAGATCGAGGTCAGTTCGAATCTATTTTTTCCTCCTCAGTCAACAATCACGATCTTCCTCCTATTCGTTGCAACGGAGAGAATTAAACCTCAAATCTACATTAGTCCTTCTTGTTAGAGCTTTGTGCAAGGCTAGAATGTCACACTTTTGGCTCTTTAATTGTCACTGTAAGTTTGAATATACTAGCAGAAATTCACACAACATTGGTCCTTCAAGAGTTGGGTGCCTTACGTAGATCCATCCCTGTCCTAAGTTTTAGAACTTCCCACAATTGACCGATGTCACAATTTCATCGCTCTGAATCTCATCAACACAACAAATTTGACATTTGTTTTAAGAGATATTATCTTGAGGTTCAATTGAACCTCAAGATAATATCATCAGTTCTATTTACTGTCTATGTGCGACGTACAGATCCCAAACCTCAATAAACTAGTGAAATTCCTCGACTCTGACTTTTTTTTGTTAAACTGGCGGAATTCCACTAGTTTGGCACTTTTCTGGAAGTGCCATCTGAAACGCCGTCGTCCAGTCCTCCTTTGAGAGCTTTGTGGAAATGAATGCCACAATTTCTGGCTCCCAGAATCGCGCCAATGTATTGACATTATACCATTCATTCATGAACCCAGTTAATTAGAGTACAGATTGCAAGGGGCGACATTGAAAGCATCGTATTCTACCCAGTTGATCGCCCCTCGGGAGCTTCATCACGAATTGAATGAATACTGATGGTAGAGAGCACCTCGACTTCCGCCCCGGACCGCACATGATTTGTATGAAGATGCGTAGATCACCAACTTCCTTCGGACCGGACCCCTCTTTCACCTAGCTTGGAATTTTGACGTCAATTTAACGAAATTGGCGGAAATGGGCACTTTTCAGGACTTTTCAGGACTTTTCAGGGTGAAAGGTTTGAACCATAAAATCTACATACTACTACTAGTTTTTAGAGCTTTCTGCAGAACTTTGTTCAGAGGAATGTCACAATTTTTGGCGTCCAGACTCGTGTCAAATTGACCTTGTCTGAACTGGAATCGATGCTGGAAGATATTACTCATTCAATTGATTACCAGCTCAGTCTGCACCAGGTAGTAACGTTCTCAGTTTCCTCTGGTCAACTAATTTCACGCACTGCATTTACAAGGCGTTCACATAAATTATATCTTCATCTGATTATTCTGAGGCCTTGTTCATTAATGGAATATCTCCACGTTGTGCCAGTCTAGGATTGATGAATCATTTTGGTGAACTGACCTTTTCTCTTCCATTGCTGCTTGGCAAACTGCGTACCCGTATCTTGAATTAATGGTTGAGCAGGTTGATGGTCCTCTTTTTTACTCTAACTTACGGCTAAATCAAGACTCTTGAATAACTGAAGCTCCTCAACCAATTTTCTTCCATTTGATCGGCTTTTGAGTTTTCCACACTCCACGTATATACAAATTTAGGCCTCAGTCCGTCCACAGAACCTCTGTCAAGGAAACCCAGAAGAAAAGTGATTACATAGGAATATTCTCGCCCCATCCAAAAGACACGAAACCAATAATAAATGCTGAAAAGTTCTTTTTCTTTTGTAACCGGTAATCTGCTTGTTTACTGGGTGACGATCGAGAGAGAGACAGAGACGGACGAGCGGACTTGGCCTACGTACCCGTCATGGACCTCTACAGCTCTCCAACATTTCGAGGACTGAAATGGTGGAGAAATGTCAGAGAGATGTAGGAGAGGCGCAGATAAGACGCAATTGGGAAGAGAGTCCCATAAATAATAGGTAACTACGGTATACATCCCTTCATTCCTGGCTACCGGTACTGACTTGGCATGTATATCTGAAGTACTTGCGCGCTCAAGTCATTTTCATGCCACCCGTTCTTCGTTTCACGGGCTTGACGTAGAACCAGTCTGACATTCATTGTAGGTTCTCACTGATGGTACGTCTTCAATCCCTGTGCACCGCCCCTTCAGGCCGGCACGCACGTCTAAATAAGTTAGCTGCTGATGGAACCGGCCTGGACTGTCTGGACTCTAGAGACTGGATCCCCGCCACTAACAAGTCCATTCACAGATGCGGAAAATCTCCTCCTCCGTAATAATAATCAATCCTCGACTCCTCCCTCATGACTGTGAAATTGGAGCTTTTCGATCGACAGAACCTTGAACCGCCCTTTGTGGGTCGCCTTCATTTTCTCATTTTTTTCACACGGCATGACGTGGTGAAATGAATGTGTAAAGTAGCAGCACTAGTGTTGGAGTGAATGTCTTGGAGTCTATCTTTTGGAGACGATTCAAAGCTACACTGTAAATTACAAAAAAGTCTCAGTCCAGGAAAATAATGTGCATTTCTTTCTTTTTGGATTGTCTGCAAGAAAAAAATTACATGACTGGTTGCACGTCCTGAATTGAAGCTTAAATATTAGTACGGTTTGAGATAGTTCCACCTTCCATTCTAACAAATTGGATCGAATTGAATCAACCGGTCTTGATTCTTTCTTCGACTGCTTTAATCCATTTATAACGCCGTGGTCATTATAATTCTACCTTGCTCGTATATGCTCGTGATCGAAGTTGGAAATGTCATGACAGGGACCCAGCCCACCAATGGATCCAGGACGTGTATTATTGATCGGATTCCTCATGGGGCCACAGCAATCCCACTTTCCTGATCTCTGTAACTTTGCTTCGAACTCATGAAGCTCGGTCTCCAGAACCAAATCTCATACCCGGAGGTGACCCGCAAATCATCCACAATTATTACAGTAGGGACCTCCGAATCACCCACTTCGGGCGCTGGAAATTACAGTACAGACTTCTCTTAGAAATTATATTTTCTTGTAAGCAAAGAGGCCATTTGAACGCACCAAAGAACAAGTTATTTGAATGTGGGATGCAAAAGTTACAAAGGTTTCAAAATCCGAAGGTATAATATGGGTAGAAGAAGACCTCAAACCAGCACTAGAATAGATATTCACCTCCACTGAATTATGATTTCTTTCTTTATGTATCCTTATAAGCTGGAATTTCATTATAGTGGCATATTCCATGCCTCATTTTCAGACTGCGTGGTCTAGACCTAAAACTAACATCTAGGAAAAGTGTAGATTTCAGACCACGTGATCTAAACTGAAAAGTGCCAAAGTTGCGAAATGACACCATTTTAACGAAATTCCTCATCCTTCTGACAAACATAAACTCACTGATTGTGCAAGATTTTTGAGTCTAGTGATTCTGGATCTGTGGTAACTGTGAGTGTCCCGACCTTGCTGTACTGTACTTTCTTTGGGTGGGAATTTTGACATTTGTATGATTGTCCAGGATTTTCAAAAGCTGGAAGGAATCACTAACTAACTGCAATAATGACTTAATTATGACACATAATAGGATGGTTGAAATTAAGTGTACTTCCCACATGATACATTATAGTTCGGTCAACAAACCTAATTTTGTCACCCTACTTTTGGATCCCAATCTCGTTTAGCACATCATTGATTCAAATCCAGACAATTTCTGAAAAAAGCAATGCAATGACTACATGACTTATTTAGGCTAGTGGCAAAATGGTTTATGTCCACTTGCAAAAGGGTGGTAATAGAGATGGGGGCACATGTTGGAGATAGGATCAAATTAGCCTCTTTCTATCTGCATGAACAACACATGGCATCATTTTGAACCTCCATAAGTGCCATCAGATACATGGGAGAATAATCAGTATGGCATTGTTTATATTAGGATTTTCATGACCACTCTATGAATGGTTTTGTAATTTGGGGCAAACCACTTCAAAAATTCATAGAAATAACAATTCTAATTGAAAAATTAATCAATTATATTTCCTCTTGGGTTTGATTCATGAAACAAGCACAAACTTCTAAAAAAACTATACATCTCTCTTGGAGTTGGCCCCAAATCCCAAGATATTCAGATTGCTAGTTTGCATGGTAATAGGCTTGTCTACTTTAGCCTTTACAACTACAAGTGGAACCTAGATGAACCCGAGATGAACATACTCTTATTTTACGTCAACTTTGGAAATGGTTGTACACGAATATTTCATTAAAATGGTGGTATTCTGCAAACTTGGAAATGGTTGTACACGAATATTTCATTAAAATGATGGTATTCTACAAACTTGGAAATGGTTGTACACGAATATTTCATTAAAATGGTGGTATTCCGCAAACTTGGAACTTTTTGAGTTTAGACCGTGCGATCTGAAATGTACACCAATCCTAGACTTCAAGCTGTGTGGTTTGAAATCTGTACTAGTGCTAGATTGGAAAAATGTCTCTTTGGAACCATGAGCTCTTCTAGGAGCCATATGCTTACTATATGTATATTTTTTCAGATCGATCCGAAGTATATTCCTTGCGATTGATCCCCTTCGTACTCCGGACAATTAGTCATCATTCAAAGGTGTAGTTCCCGTCCCTAGCTACTGTAGTTCCCTTTGCGCAGGACATGAGAAGGCCACGAGTTTCAGGAATGAGGGCGACCAGGTGCGTGCCTGCCTGCCTGCCTGCCTGCCTGGGTGTGCGACTGAGGAGATAAGGACGACGACGAACCAGCGGCCAGGCAGTTGAGTCCACTACCCAACAATTTGCAATTGGGTGGGCCAAAGCCCAAAGGGCATCCCAGTCAGTGCACTCCTGTCTAGAAGCTTTCCTGCTTCCATCATAACCGGACCGACCGGACCGACCGGACCGACCGGACCGACTTGGGACCGACTTGACCGACTTCTTCAAGCACGGCAGAAGTGCTTGTACCGTGCACTGTACAACTGATTCCATTGACCAGGTAATAAGCGTAAGGAGATGGGCCAGCCAGCCAGCCAGCAACGTAGCTATCTAGCTTGTTGGACTGCTGCCTGGCTTGGCCCAGGGCCTGGCCTGGCTTGCCCAGCCGAGGCATTAATGAATGATTCGATCGAATGAATGAACGCCAACGCCAATGCCAATGCATTGGGCTAGCTACTGTATCGATTGAACCACGGCACGGCTGTTGCCTGATCACGGACTGAGTGCGGGAAGATTGGTTTTCAGTGGCGCACAACTCTCCTCGCATCTGGGAGCATCCATTCCATTCAGTTCCATTCCATCGGAACGAGTCCCTCCGATCCTTGCCGTGCGCCAGAAAGCCACGACATTGTCCGAACTCTGACACAAAAAATTTGTCCACCCCTGGAGATCCGACGAACTCGTGCAGATTTGTCAAGACATACGATTGGAAGGATTGGAAGGATCGCCGTGCATTCATCATGACATGGGACGGTAATTCTTCCTAAAGATCTTGAAATTGGAAGCCCAATTTGGGTGGCAATTTGGGGGAAAGATGCACGGGTGGTGTTTGGGGACGGCTAGCTAGCTAGAAGGTGCAAGAATGGGAGTGAGGTTTAACACCGTCCTTTCCCAAAAAAAGGAAAATGGAAGTGAGGTATGTACAACTAAAAGAGACATTCTCCTAAGTACAACACTTATCTACAATTATTCAAGATTTCAAGTTTAAAATCTTGGATAGTTGTAGATAGGTGTCTAAATTAAGAGAGTGTTTCTTTTAAACACCCCATCTATAATACCAATTGGTTCAACCTTTTTCTTTCTAAAAGATGGAGAATTTCATTAAAATGGAGATATTTCGCATGTCGTTTATGCGAGTCAAGAGCACATAAGATAGTGCTTCTCGGCATGTCAACCTCATAGATGTACCAATTTTGTCCCCAACAAGTCCAAATTGCAATACAACTTCCATGTTTCTTCACCCCCCATGCCATCTTTCTATAAATTTCTTCTATTTTCCAATCCCCTTTTATGCCATTTTTACAGAATAATCACTATTTTCATGAAATTCTCCATAAAGGCCAATTAGCCTTAGTTTGCATTGACTGCTCTCCAATTGATACTCCATGCTTTCTCTACTTGGGATGTTTCAACAATAATTCTAGTTTTTACCACTTGAGTTAGTCATATTTAAGTTACCATTATTTAATTGTAATGATTGTTTTAAAGTATGTTTAAAAATTCTAGGACTTGGGCGAAAATCTAGGACTTTGGCGATATTCTTGGAATTTCCCATTGGTCACAAGATCAAGCATTCTTATGTTTGGTTTTATTGGACCTGCCAATGGTACTAGGTTTGTTAATAGCACCAATTGCTGCACCAGTTGTGGATCATACGGAGGTACAACCCCATTGCATCTATTGTTCAATATGTCACCCTCAATCCCTTATTGTTATCACTTGGACAATGATGGATCCTAACAAGATCAATGGTGTCACTACTAGCACCTAGTATCCTACATTCCGATTGCAACTATCAATTCCCATCAATCGGTAATGTCACATCTGCATTGTATTACCTTCATTGTATTCAATTGGAACAATGGTGGATCCTAGCTAGATCACTAGTATGACCACTAGCACTTGGTGTCCTACATCCCGATTAAAACTACCAATTCCCATTGGTTATATGTGCACTATATCACCTTCATTGTTATTTATTGGGGTAGTAGTGGATCCTAACAAGATGAATGGTGTCACCACTAGCAACCAGTGTTTCACATTCTGATTGGAACTGTCAATTCACATTGATAATGTCACATTGGCATTAACAATAGACTAACTTCTAATCAAAATTTGTTTGGCAACTCTAGCCTTGGTTATTACTTGTTCAACATTTTTAATCTCCTCGAGGAGATTACATTGTTCAACTAAGATTGAATTATTATAATTAATTTTTATACCCTCCTATTTAAAAAAAATATGATGTACTTCTCTATCATCTGAGAAAAATACTATTTTTGCACAAATCCATCATTACTTCTAGAATTTTTTCATTTTGGATCATTACAGTCTTTGGCAATATGGTCTTCTTGGTTACAATTGCTATATAATGGTACGTAGAGGACATTTACCCTTGGATTAGGATAATTTCTAGTACAATGCTCTAATTGTTTACAATTCCAACATATCACATTGGGATTCTCCTACAAACTTAGATTATTTCCCTCATAAGTACGATTATTATAGTTAGAATTCCTATATGACATTTCATTCCATCCTTTTGTTTTGATTTGCTGTATATATCGATTAGGATTTCTATTATATCCCCCATTATTAAATTTATGGAATTAAAAGTAGGACTTAAATTTTTAGGTGGCACATAATTGGGATTAAAATGATTTTTTTAATAATGAGACTATTGTATATTATTATTATTATTGTATAATATTAGCATTATTGTTATTGTTATTATTATCCAATAGGTATACTTGACCAAAATTACTACATTGATTGATATCCAATATTAAACTCCATTGCAATCTATGACAAGATTTTGTTTCATACTTTCCTCCGCAAAACCTACATTTAGAAGGCAAATTTGGGTAGAAGGTAGTTAGGTAGCACGTGACCTTGAGCTTTTTAGTTGGTATGCCAAATGTTAATCCTATCATTAGGGGTTATCCCTTTTTTAAATAGACAACTAAATCCTCAAGTTTATGAGTTAAATCCATCCATTGTGCCTTTATCAATTTTTGATTGCTTTGGTGGTATTGAATTATCAAATATTGAGCCAACAAGTATCAATTGTACTACTCAATCTTGAGGCACATAAGAAAGAATACGATGAAATTAGGAAATTATTATTTAAAGTATTAAAAATATGGTCATTGTATACACTTGTAAAAAGAAGGTACACCAGGAAGGAAATATATAGAAAATTTCTCTAAGTAGAAAAACTAGAAAGGTGCAAAATTGCAAGAAAATAAATATATTGACATTTTAATTTGTAAAAGACAGGAAAAAAATTACAAAGAAACTAAAAATTGATAATTTGGGGGGACTTCATTGTGAAGAGATTTTACCAAACAAATGAACTTCAAACTATATTCAATGTTCAAGAGTGCGTGAGCAAAAGAGCCCTATTTGTACAAAAATAGAGGACATAAATATTCTTTTAGATGCATCTTGGTAGAAACATGTACTCCTATTGTGGAAACAAACCACAAAAATTTCAGCTCTAAATCATTAATTTTAGGTACTCCTAAAATTTTAAATGAGATAAATATTAAAAATTGACTTTTAAATATAATTTTTTTTAGTCTTAAAAATATGCTATATGCTTATACTAAAAAAACCCACCTCTTATATAAATTCCAAGCTTATGAGAGTTATGCTTCAAAAATTATCATGAAGGAAAGCTCCATCACTCTTAGTGTGACATACTAATCCTATAAAGAACTACGGATATTTGAGTATAGCTCTTGTTTTCTTGAATCTTGACTAGCTCTTATGATAAGCATAATTTTTCTTTCATGTGGAATAATTTTGATGATAGCCACCATTGAATAAAAAAGACCTATGTAGCTTTGTTATGAAAAAAGATTAACAAAATTGCACAATTTTTGAAAAAAAAGCCACCATTGACAAGATTGGTGAGAGATGATTTGCTAGGTGGTACTTTGTATTGATATTAAATATTGAATATTGAAATTCAAATGCTCAAAAGTAATCCAAGAATTCTAATTTTTTCCTTTAAATACATATAATGATATAATTATGAATTTGGTGAGTAATTTTTTTCAAATCATTTTAAGGTGTAGAAAAAATATTTTGATGTAAAGTGATGGCCATGTAGTTAGTGTTGTATTTTTAAAATTTTTATCCAATCAGTGATTTTGGAATTACTTTCTAGTTTTTACCAAATAGGAGAGTAATTCAAGGGATTACAAGTAGTATTTACCAATTGGGATCGGGTTTGATGGATATAGAGATTTTAATAGGTTCATAGCCCAATTGGTAGTTGTAACTTCTTAAGGTGGAGTAGGCTTTAGACTCTTTACAATTCCAATTGATTTTTACTTGTCTTTAGCATAGTAGGAGCTCCTTTTTGGTAGAAGTAAAACAATTGTGTTTTTAAATTTTTTTTGATGAATAGAAAAAATGCTTTGAAATTGTGTGTATAAGTGTATGATGGTACTTGTGTGAATGATTAAGTGTGTATATGCCTAATTGAAATTGTTGGATGACTAAATGGGAAATGCCAATTGGTGGGCTCAATAGTGTGTTGTACATATGATTGTGTAAAAATCCGATTGGTGAAGATAGACAATGTAATATGTGTATGAGTGGATTTGTTGAGTGAACACCAATTGGGGATAAATAACATAATGAACTAGTTAACCTTGTGTGTATGAATGTTTGAGATTTTGAAGAAATTGATTGAAGTTGTTGTGTATTAAGATAATGAGAGAAGTATACTATGAGATTGTATTGGAATTAAGAGTTTATCAATTAGAAAAAATCATGTGTGAATGGATGAGAGAGTTAATGAGATAATTATATTAAATAGAATTGTGAGGAATATATCTCTATGAGTAATATAGCCAAAGCAATTGTTGGAGAAATTAGAAGGGGCATTATAGAAATATCAATATTGAATGAAATGAAATAAATCCAATTGGTCAAGAATCTAGAGGAAAAGGATTGCAATGCTAAAGGACTCAATTGAAAAAGGAAACTTTTGGAGTGGAGCTATAGATGTTGTAATTGAGTAGAAGAAAGCAAACATAAATTACAACAAATAATTTGAGTGAAGCTAAAGACCTCAAGCAATTGGAATTGTTCATAAATGGATCTAAATCATAGATTATTGATGAGATAGAATAGATTAATTTCAAGGATTGAAAAATGATGCAATTAGTACCATTTGGATTAATTAGGGATTTCAATTTGAGATAAATTACCTCCCTCAATTTGAATTCAACCTATAGATGGTTTATTTTAATAGAAAAAATAAAATTATCTACATTTTGGCAACCATGCTAGGAAAGTATTAATATTATTTTAATCAAAATGAATAGAATATATGGCCTAATTGATAAATTAAAATAATTCTTTGTATTATCATGAGGCAAGTTCATGAATTTTAATGGAGTTTCCAAGTCTACTATAAACACTTAGGAAAAAAGGCTCACATGTAGTCACAATATTGGTAGGACATTAATCAACTTGAGCCCAATTGGTCAATTTCATTATCTAATAGCCAAAATTGGGAAGGATACAATTTAGACCTATGAAAAAGGATGTGTCAAAAGGTCACCCCACTCCATACTAGGGTCATTGTATATTTGTTACTTTCACATCGTGACTTACAACTTGAAACACATTTAGGATGGCTTAGCAAAGAGTGGAGGCACACAAATAAGTGTCCCATGGTGCTTTGGACCCAGTGGTGAAGTTACATTACTAACCTTGACTAAATGGAACTCACCAAAGCTCTAAAAGAAAGTAAAGAGGGAAAACAACCCCTTTTATAGTACTCTTTATGAGATTCAATATCCCCCCCTTGTGTATCAAAGGAATTTCCAAAATCTACATTGATTTTGAAAGACCACCTATTTCCAACTGAAATCACCAAATTACAACCCCATTTGGACTCCTGAGCTTCCAACTGGCATAACTTTGCGGCCAAAGATTTAAATCCCACATGCAAAACCATTTTGGATATCTATGCAATGAGTAGATGTCTATAAACTACTCAATAATCTCATTTGAACAAATTTTCACAAAGTTATGGCCCTCCAAAGATTCAAATTCATTAAGAGTGGTGTCATGCCTTCACCACGACCCTTTTCTTGGCCATAACTATGGGTTCATGGCTTAGAACCTTGTAATGCTTGTCTTTCTAGCTTCCTTGTATTTTTAGCTTTTCAATGATATATTACATGCCCATATTTCCATGAAGGATTCATTAGGAACCTCACATTCCTAGCCTTTAGTGCACCGGTGCCACTAGGACTCCACCAACTTTGAATGGCCATAACTTTTAACCAACTAGTTCAAATCATACGTTCTTTAAATGGTTGAAAGCATCTTCTCAAGGGTTTTCTAAGCATGCAAGATGTTTGATCAAATTTGCTAATTCAAGGTGCTATTGCGTCTTATTTGCTTGGAAGTCACTCATTTTTCTCTTCTTACAATAGACTTTTACAAAGTTTGAGACATCACTCCTAAAGTCTCCCTTACTCACTAAAGCACTTTGGGTACGCTAAAGAGATAGGGGTGTGATATAAACCTATTAATACATGTGACTTATCATGGTTAAATTGGTTAAAGGAAAATCTAAAAGACTATTCCCAAAGAGGAACCCTACACTAGACCACCGCACTAGGATGCTTCATGAACCTCTTCCAGTTTCTCCACTAAAGTCTTAGTTTCCACCAACATTCTAATCTTTCCTAGTTTTCTCCACATCCCAATTTCCACTAAATTCCAACTTTTTTTCCCGAACCCCAATTTCCATTCAAAGCGAGTACACCCCCAAGTATAGCCAAACTCCTTTCAAACACCAGTAAGGGTGAGTAGTGAAGCCAAGTGGCAAGATTTGGGAGCTAGGAAAGTTAGAGAGTTTAGAGAGGTCAGAGAGTTAAAGAGTCTAAGGAAGATCAGAAGTCAAGAGGAGTCGGGAGTCTAAACATCCAAGGGGATTAAGAGCCAAGGTGAGTTGGTAGTCCGAGTAGTCAAAGGGAGTTAGAAGCCAGGGGGGTTGGAAGTTCAAGGTCCCACCATCTTCATAAAAAAAGGGCCAAAACAAGCCAAATGACCACAAAAGAAGCATTGCATGGTCAATATCAATTTTTGCCTACCTACATGATGACAATCTTAATATGACGTAGAAAAGAAGAGTTTAGAGTAGGACAACAAAGTAATTTACACCACAGCCTTTTTCTCTCCTTTGCACAAACCATTAAAACTCTCAAGATGCTTAAATAGAAGGTGGAGAAGGAATGGGAGATTTAGGAGGACAATATATAGCAAGTAGGAAGGAAGAAAAGATAGACATCAAGGTAAGCTTGGTAGGGCAATCTCATAGAGCAATTTTGACCATTAGATTATCATAGGGATAACTGAAGGTATCAATGGTAGTTTAAGCATCCATTAATCCTCGCCTTGAACCTCATAGATGAGTTGGTGGCCCTCTCAACCACCACCATCAATATTCCACAAGGAGCAGTGTAGAAAGAAGAAGGAAAAAAAAGAAAGAAAAAGAGAAGGGAAAGAAGGATGAGAGTTAGTTAGAAATGAGTAGTAGCTAAGTTACAACCACTTTGTAACTAACCCAAATGTATAAGAAAAAAATTGCCAAAGCAGCAAAACTCTACATAGGTAAAATGATGGAAGAAAAGGTGTTGGGAAGTTTCTAACAACTTTGGATTAGTTACAAAGTGGTTGTAGCTTGTCCCTAATTAATAGAGTTATATAGTCCCTAACAATTTATTTAGGGACCTTCAATATGAGGTAGGCCACTACACTAAAATTGGTAAATAGTGTTGGCAATACTAATTGTCAACAATAACATTAATTATGATTTGCAAGGTTAGTGTTAGATGGAAATTTACCCATTCTAACACTATTTTAGCTCAATAGTAAAAATTGGTCATTTCAACATTTCTACGAGAATGCATTTAGTATTAGATGGAAATAAAATATAAAAGTTGGAATGGTGGAAAAAAGCAGTGTATGAAATGCTAAAATAAGTAATGAAATGCTAAATTACTGAAATAGACAATGAAATGTTGAATTGCTGAAATAGACAATGAAATCTTGAAATGTTGAAAATTTTCATAGTGTATGTATAAGTTGCTAAATATAGCAACAACCAAAAAACAACATAATAATCCTAGTTGTAGGCCAAAATTTTAAAGTAAAAATATAGTAAAATACCAAAAAAGATTTTTAAATTGCCTTATTGAAATTGGGCAATTCTTGCCCTTGGAAGTTTTACAAATGTTTTGCAATTATCTCTTGGAGATGTGGAAACAATTGTCTTACACTCCAAGATCCATCAAGTCCTAATGCTAAGCCACAATGAATCATTGCTTTTCTAGCATAGGATATGTTGTCACAATTCACCTCTCGATTAACATCTTCTACACTATCAACAACCAATTGTAGAAAAAAATATTTTTCAGGATTTGTCAACTTTCTTGACCATTGTCCATCTGCCCAGGGTGCATTTTGCCAAGCATTTTGTTGTATCAATTCAATTTTCTTGACTTCCCACCGTCTTGTCCATGCATCTTTGATTTTTGAAATGAGGAATGTATCTGGTGGTTGGCAAAGGTGAGTAAAACATGGAGGCAAAAATCTAAAAACTATGTTTTTGACAGCTAGAACAGCAGCTAATTTAGGTGTCACAATATGGCCCCTACAATTATCAAGCCATATGATTTTCATGCATTGATGAAGATCGGCTTGATATGTATGACGTTCTTAAAAGTATTAAGGGAAGATGGTTTGGTCCATCCAACTTTTAGGAACCGTTTTATAAGAAATTCCTAGAATATTATCAATCAACCCCCGTATAGGATAGTTCCTATTTTCAATTGAAAAAATGAGCATAAGAGCTTCTATTGTGGCACAACAGCCTCCTAAAATGCGAACCATCATGGTCATGGACTCCCCACCTGAGACAACTTTAATATATTTGACAATTGTATCTCCCCTAAACTTTAAAGTTCGGCCATTGTCAAGATTGACAACAAAATGCGTTTCATTCAAGTTTTCCATAAGATTTTCATTAAATTCTCCAAATGAAAATCCCCTTTGCAAAACCCCCAAATGGTAGGTAGTTTCCATTTAGATTTGAAGCTCTTTTTCAAGGCTACAAGTCAAACACCCACGTTGAGAAGAAAAGGACTATATTGTGGTTATCCATGAACTGATTAACCCAATTCGCTGTGATTTTGTTGACCAATAGAACATTGTCTTTGGAATCGACAGAAAGGGTTGTGAAAATGGACTCAAGAGCTACAAGAATGGAAAAGGTTAATTCATGAAGTAGGTGAGAAGAAAATTTGACACCTGCTTTGCAAAGGCGGTTGAATTCTTCAAATAATAGAGGGTACAAATATTGCACTTTTATTCGCTTTTCTTTTTGCCTCAACCTGGTCTGGCCTTTGAAAAATGGCGCGTCTTTTTGCCCAAACGGCTTTGGCTACAAGAGAATGGAGTGATGGAATTGAAAATATCTTCAAGGAATTGGTCGCGTTGTTGCCACCATCGGCTGGCTTTAATGAGGTTGGTGAGGTGTTGGCCACGGAAGTGCTCTAAAAATGCTTGAATGACTCGAGCATTGAGGCCCATCAAGTCATGAACAATGTCTTCAATCATCCAAGAAGTGATAGATCGGTGAATGGTAAGGCTGGAAACTTGTTGAAGACGTCGGGGAGGGGCATAAAGAAGAATTGCAACAAGCGGGAGGTAGTCCATGGGCGGCTACAAAAAAAACAATAGAAATGTGACTTTAGAAAAAAAAATGGCGACAAATAAAAACATTTTTTAGAGGAAATAGAGGAGGGAAAGACAAATCCAATGGTGTCATTCAATCTTCAAGCACATACGTCAATTAAAAGTTATAGGCCTCACAAGTTTGAATTGAAGCGGCAGGAATCCAAGCGACGGGAAACCGGAGAGTATACCCCCCCTAGAAAGATCTTCACTTCTCTTCTCAATGTCTCTCAATGTCTCCAAGGTCGCCACCAGGGAGCTCTCCACTTCTTCGCACGAACTTTTCAAGGCGGTCACCAAGCAAGGGAAGAGCGGAGCAAGTCAAAAAAAAGATTTTCAATGGGAGGCGAAAATTGGAGTTCCCTAGGGAAAGGCCGGAATGTAACGGTGGGAGGTAGAAATTTTAGTTTTCCACAGAAGGGCCAGAAATTGTCGGTAGTTGGTGAAAATTAGAGCATTCCAGAGAAGGACCAAAATTTGACAGCGAGAGTGAAGTGTCCCAACAACACTATTTACACATAAGTTGAAAGATAGTGTTGGGGGTAAAAAACAAGGAACAACACTAATTATCACCCAACACTGTTTATCAATTTTAGTGTAGTTTCCTTCTTTCTATTAACTAAAATAAATTCTAATTAGAACCAAGGTTTACATCTCAAACTTAAGGATAGACGGATTGTTAACAATTATCGTACAGTTATTGTTGTTTCATGGGTTTGTACCATAATCGCATTGACTTAGTGTATTTTTATGCACGAAATCACTGCGAAAACAATGAATATCAATAGCGTACAGTATATGTATTTTAACTATACAATTGTTGTGCCAAAACTGCACAACAATCATATAGTTAAAGTACATAAATCGTACGCTATTGATATTCATTGTTTTCGCACTGATTCAATGCGTAAAAATACACTAAATCAATGCGATTATGGTACGAACCCATGAAACAATGATAACCGCACGATAATTGTTGCCAAATCGTAGGGTTTAAACTTTGTGATGTAGGATCAAGTAAGACCATTAGAATGTAGATTCAAATCCAATCTGAATTCAGAATCCAATCTGAATTCAGAATCCAAAGGAGAAGCCTAGAGGTTTTCAAAAACATAAAATACTTAGAAATTAGAGTCAAAACGAGGACGATAGAGGTGGACGAAGTTTAGGTGTTAGGATGGATGAAAATTGCTAAATTTCATCCAATTGGAATAAGAATGGAATCTCATATAGTAAATTATTACTAGAAATCAAAAGTGAATTTAAAAGTTAGTTTTAGATTATAGAATAATAGAAAATAGCGGGTGAAGGTTGAAGTATTAATTAGCAATCAAACTTCATCCATCAATAACTTTCAGTAGGATAGTTAAAATTAAAAGTGCTTTATTATTTTGGAAATTTAAAATCAAATTCTTTAAAGATCAAATATAAAAAACCTAAAAAAGTAATTGACTAGAAGTCATTCAACGCACTTAGTAACAAAAAAGTATCAAGTTAGATTAATTTAAACTCTACCAAAGAAGAAAGTTGGATTTAGAGGTGAGTAAAAGGAACTTAGAGAAGTTTAGAACTAGTTCAAACTTAGGAAAATACTCAAAACCTTAGAAGAAAAAGAAAGATGAAGTTTAAACTAAGAAATGGATGAAGTCAATTGGAAATCATTCATACGTATCCAAACTTGAAACTTAACTAGAAGTTAGTAACTTTATCCTAAAGGCTAAACTTCATTTGCCCATATCTTTCGCTAGAAAGGTTGGATTACTTCATACTTTAGGTTTTCAAAAATGACATGAAATTTTCTACAACTTAGATTTACTAAATTTAGACTATCACCATGTTCATTCAAAAACCACAATAACCTAATTAGTTCAAACCAATTAAATTAATTCTTGCAATTTGGGTTGGTTTTCTTGATTCTTTTGCAAGATTGTGAATGTCTAGGCATTAAAACAGATCCATTGCTTGAAAGGCACAATGGATCGACGTTAAATTCTCACTAGCATAGGACTTCACACCAGTTGAAGAACTTGATTGTATATGTATAATTACTAAGGGTGGATAATTCAACGCTCAGAAGTCAGAATTCCCCAATGACATTGTAAGACCACGCCAAGCAATGGTTTCAATGACAACCACATGGCCATTTTGTTGATTGAAATTTGTCAAAGAATACATTTTTGGCACATTTTACACCTGTAACTTATGCGAATGTATTAACCCCTAAAGGACCAAATGGCCTTTTTTGGCAACATAGCGATTTTGAGCAGTTCACTACAAATGGAATTTTTATTTTTTTCTTTGAAATTTTCATACAACATGTGACCAAGGAGTAGCTTTAAGGCCCAACAAATTTCATAATTTTTGACTATATGATTAAAAAATTATTGTATGATATGTAATTTTCTTTATTCGGTGAGCAATCCGGGAAAAAAAAAACTTCTTTAAAAATCACTTTAAAAAAATAAAAATTTGAAATTGGTTTTTTAGATTTATTTATACATGGATATCTTTGAATCATTCCATTTTGATTAATGGAATGAAAGTCATGAGGAGTTTTAGTTGTGGGTAGTGTGAAAGTAGTTATAGAATCTCTACTCTAAAATAAACTTTTAAGTCCTTTATTTCACTCATTTCTCAATATTTTTGGAAAAAAATAAAATAATTGGGTGTAGATTGTTTATTAAAACATTACAACCATTGGGACTGGCATTTTTCAATTTCATAAATAAATTGTTAACAATTTTGTATTTTGAATCATTTTCTACTTCTTTCTATTTTCTATTTTTTTTTCTTATATGTTGTACAATTCCAAATGATTTGAAAATTTTCAAGCATGCAGCCAACTTGCCTTGAAGAATGAATCCAAAGATTAACCATTTGGACATTTTTTCATAATGATCTGACCTTAAGAAGTGCAACTGCCTGATTTTTAGTAGGGATAAAAAAGGGATTTTTATTACTTCAAACATGAAAATTTCTAAAAAATTTCTACATATTCTCAAACCAAAGTAATATAAGATCCTATGGTTAGATGTATCAAAAATTAATTTTTTTCAAAAATTTGGTAATTGTACTAGAGATGGTAGATTTGGAGTAGTTTTGGTGAAAACATAGTCAAAAAACTTTAGGGGTTAAGTAAATAGTTGTAGGATATTACAATGACCTTAGAAGAGTCTATTGATTTTTACTATGGACAATTGGAAGATTTAGTTTTAACCCCTATATGACCATTGTTCCCTTCAGAGACAATTTAGAGTTCAAATAGGTTCCTATGAGCTTAAATTATACTTAATTATTTTTTTAAACTTTTTGAGGACATGTAGGTTTGCAAGAGCTACATTGATATATAGTTTTTGTTTCAATTCAACATTGAAGAAGTTATGGGATTTTTTTAAGCAAACTTCAACTTGAGGGGTAAGCTAGGCTGCCACTATTTAGTTGATTGAAGCTAGCGGTAGATGAACAAGTTGCATTAGTCAAAAAGACAAATGTTGGGGTGGACAATGGATCAAGGATTGGGACCATTTGCTAACACCCCAACATATCAAAGCCCCTAGAATTTCATTTCATGGTCTCATGGCAAAAAGTCTACAATCCTAAAAATTAATCTACAAATAAATGAGAAATACTAATGTCATTTGATGATTTGTCATCAAGAAAAAAGGTATTGGCAATTGAAGAAATTGCTTCATTGGATTCATGTGAGAAGTAAGGGCGCAGAGGTTGTTTTTATAATAAAATCCATTGTCCATCATGAATCCTCAAAGGGTGTGGGATAACTTAAAGATGAAAACTTGATTGCTCATTGGTATTAACTTAGAAATTGAGTTTGAAGTAGAATTTCAAATCTCATTTAGACATAATAAAATAATTTTTTCAAGAAAACTTTGAACTAAGACAAGTTGGGAAATTCAAGATGAATTTCATCTCCAAAAATTTGTTTGAGATTTCAATCCTCCAATCAAAAGTTATGGACAACATTTGAAGAATATGCTTGAAAATGTTTTTAAAAAATTCCCTTCTAACCCTTTTTTGAAATTTTTTCATAACTTTTGATTTTAAGCTCAAAATCTCAAAATCTCAAATAGAATTTTAGAAATTAAATTTATCTTGATTTTCCAACTTCTTTTATTTAAAATTTTTGTAGACAAATTTTTTTTGCTATACCTAAATGAAGTATGAAATTTTACTTTATACACAATTCCTACTTTTGACTTAACTATGAGCAATTGAGCTTTTACTAATTCTAATTTACATATCCCATATGGGTTGGTCTACCTCCTACCAACCCATATGTAAATAAAGAGTTTCTCTTTTCACTTTGTAAGTTAGGAATGCATTTGAAGCTGTCCAAGGTTGTCCTCAATGGATTAAAGTTTATATATATTGTATATCTTTCAATCTTTAGCTTGGATTTTCAAGTCTCAAAATTATGTGGTGGAAAATGTGCTAAATAAATTATGTTGCCCATTGTGAACTTTGGGACATTATTGCATTACAAGATATTTTTTGGATATGCATCCTATCTTTTTTTATCTTGAAATTTTTTGGAGACATGAATAACATCATTTTGAGTATGCTGAATTTTAATTCAAAATCCATAGTGAAAAGATTTGTCACAATCAATGGTCAAAGGCATCTAAAATTGTTGGGCACAATGAAAAAAAATATTTTCTTACAAATGCTTATACCTTTCAATCCTTATGGTCAAATGTTATTAAATTTTTATTACTTTTTTATCTATAAGTCTAATACAAGAACCTACGATTAGATTTTTTTAATTTGTCAAAATTCTTGATAAACACAACAATAGGGGCAGTTTTGAGTGATTTTTCACCCAAAAAATGGACTTGGTCCTTCAAAGGTTAAGGCTTCCAACCGGTCATGGATATAATAATTAGATGCAAATGAGATTTTTTTTATTAAAGGCTTGGTACTACATTAGTTGAAAACATATGTGAAGAAAATTGTTCCAACTACCTTAAACAATGTTTATAGAAAGGTCAAATTATAAAAAAAAGGTAAATTTTGAAGATAGTTACAGAGTGGCCATCTAATCTCAACTCTAATTGTGACCTACTAGAAATGAAAGACTAGCACTAGTGGTTGTCTATCAAAATCAATATCCACCTCTTCCTCATGTGTCTCTAAATTCAATAGTGCAAGTGTCAATACTATCAACTTTATCAATAAATGCGAGACTCATGCAATTGATACTTGTTGGTTTAACTATTCTTAATTCTATACCACTAGAGCAATCTAAAATTGAGGCATAATTGATGGATTTAACTTATAAATTTGAGGATTTAGTTGTTCGTTTAAATAATGCCTTGGAAAAAAAGGGACAACCTCTTAATGATAGGGTTAACATTTGGTATATCAATTGAAAAGTTCAAGGCCACATGCTACCCAACTACCCATCTCCACCAAGTTTACTTCCAAAATGTAAATTTTATAGAAAAAAACATGAAATAGAATCTTGTCATAAATTACAACATAGTTTTATAATATTGGATGTCAATGAATGTAATAATTTTTGGTCGAGTATATCTATTGGATGATGATGATAATTATTATTATGATGATGATAATAATAATAATTATGATGATGATGATGATACTAATATTATATGGTGATCTAATTATTAAAAAAATCATTTTAATTGCAATTATGTGCCACTTAGGAATTTAAGTCTTATATTTAATGCCATAAATTTTAATAATGGGAAATATAATGGAAATCCCAATGAGTATATACTACAAAATCCCACAAATCAAAACAAGAGATGGAGTGAAATGTTGTATAGGAATCATAGCTAAAGTAATCTTGTTGATGGGATAAATAATCCAAGTTGATAGAAGAATTCCAATGTGATGTGTTAGAATTGTAAGCAATTGAGGCGCTAAACTAGAAATCATCCCAATCCAAGGGTAAATGTTCCATGTGTACTGGCATTGCGCAACAATTGTAACCAAACAAACCATAATGCCAAAGAATATAATAGTCCAAAATAGAATAATCCTAAAAATAATAATGAATTAGTGCAAAATACATATACAAGTACAAAATCAATACTTCTTTTAGATGACAGAGAAGTACATTATATTTCTAAGCTAGGATAACCAAGGCTAGAACTTCCAAACAAATTCCGATTATAAGTCAACCTATTGTTAATGTAGATGTGACATTACTAATGGGAATTGATAGTTCCAATTGAGATGTAGGACACCATGTGCTAGTGGTGACATCATTGATCTAGTTAGGATCTACCACTGCCTTAATTGATGATAATAAAGATGATGTAATGTAGATGTGACATTACCAATGGAAATTGATAGTCATAATCGAGATGTGGGACACCAAGTATTAGTAGTGATACCATTAATTTAACCAAGATCTACCACTATCCCAATTCATTTGATAACAATGAAGATGATATATTGTACACTAAATGCAATAGGGTTGTACCATCGCATGCTCCACAATTGGTGCAACAAGCGGCGTCATTAACAAAACTAATACCATTGATAGTTTCAATAAAACCAAACTTCAAAATGTCCAATCCTGTGGTTATGCAAAGAATGTTTTCACTTTGAGAGCGACATGGACATCCACATGGCCAGTCATTTGCGAGTCATGCTTAAGTTAGATCTTACCCCTAATTTATCCAATGTAGACATATACATAGTTATTCATTACCAAGTCATTCACAAGTTATAACAGACCCTTTGTGCATTTGACATGGACAACCAATTGTCAATCTTTTCATAGTCAATAAGTTGTGCTAGAGATCGTATAGGTTGATACGTGGCAAGTCATTATGAAGTGATGTGGAAATAGAGTTTAGGTCACATTCCACACTTGTATAAAGTTATTTTCATGTCATTTTCAATTTGTGGCGATGTGTACAAAAAAGATTGTGGTGACAATTGTATAGGGAATACACATATGAATGCATTCAAATTTTTACAGCAATACACCATACATAACATGCCAAACTCAATGCACCATATACAATATGTCAAATATAATATACCATATATACAATATGCCAAATACAATACACCATACACAGTTTGTTAAAAAAAATACACCATACATAACATTTGGCATAAGTCATTAGATTAAATTCAAGTGGTCTATAGGATTGCTAATTGCCACAAGTTCTTGGATTGTGGGAACTCAAATGCAACAACTATTTGACATGGCAAAGCAATTGCCATGGCAAATAATAACAAAAAGTTAATTTTTAAATATTTTTTATTTAAATATTTTAATTTTAAAAATAATTGTTTTTAATTCTAGTCAATAATGGCTAGTTTCCAAGATGGGGAACAAGCCTTAAACACCCCTCCAATGCAATTGTAAAACATTTAATGGTCGCCTAGCTTCCAAATCCACTTAGAGTGTGTATTTGAAATAAGTGAAAAGATAAGTTTTTTTTATAGAAGTAGAGTAATAGGAGGCAAACAAACCATGTGGGATATGTAAAACACAAGAATTATGTTACAGGTAATATTTCAAACTTCATTGAGGTATAGTAATAGATTAATTTTTTTCAAAAAAATTTGAATTAGTCATACTACTAAAATCATAAGTCCCTCTATAATATCACAAATGCTACCATTAATACTAGAGGCTCATGCTTGCTGTGCTATGCATTCATTGTATCACATATTAGTAAAAATTTGATATATTTGAATAGAATGCATGATAATGATTTTGATAAGTCTTTAAAATAATTATTTTAATTATTTTATAAAAATATTTCCAATCATGCATACATAGAAATCATATTTTTACACAATGTGATATTATTGAAATAGAGTAGCAGTTCACAATATGTAATATCACTTTTTACAAATGATGATATTTTAGAAATAATATAGTCGTTGCAATTGAGGTGATATTAAAGAGGATCAATATGGTGATGTTATAAAGGTAGCAATTCCATTGCTTTTCTTGGCTTTATATTTCTTTTGCACTTCTATGATTTTGTGTTTTTGTGAGCTTTGAGCTTCTGATTTCAATTTTCTATTGTTGCTACCAAATGATTATTAGATTGAACCAATTTTGGATTTCCCAACAATTAAATTGTTCACGAAGCTTTGAGATTTACAAGTTTTTCATTCAAATTCTTATATTTTGGGTTGCCATTATTTGTAACAATTGAGTCAAATTTCTAATGCATTCTAATGTATATGTATCTTTTACCGTATTCATCATTGCATGTATTTCATTCATCATTTAATTTCAGTATATGCTTATTTATTTTTAAAATTATACAAAGATTTTAGTAATTTTCATCTGAAGATTTATTGAAATTCTTGCTCTGCATTCTATCTAATACATAAAAATTCTAATGAAATTCTAATGGTGAATGTGTAGCATAGCAAGCACCAACCGCTAGTAGAATTTGAAAAAACAATTTAAAATTCATCTCAGCAAATCCGTTTTTGATTTTAAACGTCAAATCAAAAGATATAGACAAATTTGCTAAAAGGATTGGAAATTATTGACATAGGAAGAGTACTAAGGTTACCTACCATACCTTTATGGCAGTTTTGCCAAAAAACAATTCAAAAAAATGATGGCAATTGGCAAATTATTTTGGAAATTATACCAAACACTTGACAAAAAAAACAAAAATAAAATGAAAAAAATGGTAAAATACTTTGAAAATATAGCATGTGAACAAAAATGAAATAAATGATGACTTCAAGGTGAGAATAAAATGTCCATGTATAAATCCCAATCAATCATTTGACCATCTACCATCAAGCAAATTTTTTTGATGATTGAATGAAGAAATTACTTCATTGGCATTATGTAAGAGAGGATGGTGGAGAGTCATTTTTATAATGAAATCCATTGTTTGCCATGAATCCTCAATGGGTATGGGATAATTTGAAGATGAGAGCTTGACCACTCATTGTCAACACTTTGTCCATAACTTTTAATTGGAGAATCAAAATCTCAAATGAATTTTTGGAGATGAAATCTAGTTTGATTCTCCACATAAATCTAGCTCAAATTTTTTTGAAAAAAATTATTCAACTATGCCTAAATGAAGTCTGAAATTTTATTTTGAACACAATTTCTATTTTTGACTTGATTATAAGAAGTTGAGCTCTTATTAATTCTAATTAACATACCTATCCCACATGGTTTGTTTTACCTCCTACCACCCCACTTATATAAATAGCTTGTCTTCTCATTCATTGAATACATTGGAGGCTTTTCAAACTTTGCAAGAGATTTAAGCATGAGGTAAGTAGTTGTGTTAGGGTAGATGATCTAATCCAAAGGTTGGATGCAAGGTGAAATAATGATTTATTTATTCAAAAAGTCAAATTTCAAGATGGAAAAAAGTTTTAGATAGTGAACCTTAAATTTTCAAATTAATTAATTATTCACTTGAGCAAAGGTAAAGTTGCCCAAAATGTATAGTACACAACTTCTCCAAAATATAAAAATATGTAGTTGTCTTGAATCTCCTTGCTTCATTTAAGGAAAGTATGGCAATGGCTACACAGGATATCTGCAAATCATATGATGAATCAGAATGTGCAAGGCATCAAAATAATAGTATAATAAGTGCATAGTAGACTGAGACTTTTGAAAAGTCATTTTGCAGTTGCAGGAAATCATTCTATAGTGGCACTGGAGTGGTGATGTTGTTGTCCCCACAAGGAGAAAACAAGACTTAACTATTATCATCAACCCCATTTGAATACCTTGGTGTATGTTTGTTGGGACCTTTAGTAATTCAAATGAGAATCATATGAAATGTTTAGAAGTAGCTTAATGAGAATGACGCAAATTTCCAGAATTCATTGCTAGCATATCAATACAAATTTAAATAAGTCATGTATAGTGAACTTTGAGGAAGAAAACAATATATACTAACAAAGAAAAAAGGCAGAATAAGTCTTCTATTGGAAAAAAAATGAAAAAGATAAACAAAAAATAGAGAAATTGGAAAAATTTAAAGAGATTTTTTTAGCTTAAGTATATTAGAGTGTGAATTTTGGAAAATCCTAAACCACATGTGATGTTGTAGTAGCCAATTGTCTTCTAAATTGGTCCATTCAAAGTGTATTTGTTCACATGCATGATGTAGGTGGATGTGTACAAGAATACAATATAGAAATTACAATTAAAGAATGTATGGATAATACAATTAAAGAATATATGGATAATACAATTTTAAAAATTAAGATCATTGAGCAAATGAAAAAAAATTAATTTTGAAGAAAAAAAGATTCAAAAACAAAATGTTGATCAAGGAAGATTTGAGAAATTGGAGGGAAAAAAAGAGACTAAGTTAAAGAAATAAGAACTAAACAATCAAAAAATTGGAACAAATTTTTAAAAAAACAAATGGAAAACAAGAAGACGAAGAGAGACAAATTGGAAAAAATGGGAAAAAAAAATAGTCTTAATTTACAACACCTCCAAAAGTTTTTTAAAAATTAAATAAATGTGAAAGAATTTTTTTTTAATTAGATTCCAAAAATATTTAAGATATTAGAGGAAAAGAAAGGAATTCATTTAAAGAAAAAAGAATTGAACAACCCAAAATATGGGAAGAACTTCAAAAACAAAAAATTAGAGAGAGGAGGATGAAGAGAGACAAAATTGGAAAGAATGCAATAGATAATCTTAGTTTACAACACTTAAAAAAGGTTAAAAAATTCTTTCTATAGAATGAAGAAAGAGAGAAAAACAAGAAGAAGAGAAAAAATTGATTAGAAAACTTATAAAAGGTGATTAACATTCCAAAATTATGTAGAAGATAGAAGAAGAGTGAAGGAGATAGAGCAAGCCATTGTAAATGCTATGAATCTTAAACTTGTTATTTCCTACTAGTCTAGGATGAATTTTCTTTTCTTTTTACTTCCTACGCACTATGAGAAATAAAAGATGAACCCCTAGACACATCATTTCACTCACCCTGTCCTTCCCGGTAAGTTCCTTTGGAATTCCTTGAAGTCATTTCCTAATCGACTTGGAGTCAATCGCAGCTGCAATATAGTTTCCTAATCTAATCATTTGTGACAAGGGCTCCTACATTTGACTACACTTTGCCCATGTCACAATGTCTATAATGGTGATAACGAAAAACGTGGATGAATCTTGCATGTTGCTAACTCTCCATTCTGAAATTGTTGTGGCAACTATATAATGACTAATGTATTGTAGACCTCGCAAAGGTGGTGCAATTAGGGAGCACTAGTGATTCTTTAGTCATATTTTACATGAAGTCATTCTTTCGCAGTAGCATATATGGCCATTTTTTGTAGTGAAACATCCCAATTAAAGAAAGCAAAGAATATTGATTGGAGAACAATCAGTGTTTGTTAAGGCAAATCATCCCTTTAGGAATAAAAGGGCTAAACCAATTGGTATTATGCATGGGGGGCCTACTAATGATATTCTAGAGGATTTGGAAAATTTAAAGGCTAATGTAACCATTAAACAATTGCTAGGAGTAGCACCACAATGTTGGGCTACTTTGCAATCAAATTTAGTGAGAAAGAAAGGAAAAATATGTCAAACGAAGTTGCTATGAGTCTATATCGATGTACTTGCATGATAGATGTAGTAGTTGAATGATGGGATTTTAATCAGCAAAGTACAAATTGATGGGGATTCAAGTGTAAATTTGATGAATTGAAAACTCTTTGTTTTATGTGGCATTTTTATGATTTTAAGAGATGGATTTTAGTGAATGTCCAATAAAACAATTTATGTCAATAATAACATCCAATGTAACATCTAGAAAACTAATTGTATGGATAGATAATTTCCTAAATTTGACATTTCAGATTTGACATGCTACATTTGTCACATCTCACATGTTACATATAGAACAAGTCACAAATAGAATTTGTCTCATCATACTAATTAACTACAATCGTTTTAGTACTTACTTTCAAAGCTATATACTTTGCTACTTAGGTATTCCAACATATTAGGATATTTTAAAAATTCCTTATTTTTTTGTTTTTGTTTTTTCATGTACTAAATGCTAAATTATTTGTATGACAACATAATAAGGTAGTGTGCTCATAAACCGACCCTTTAAGGGTTGGTCGGCTTTTTTGCACACTTTTTTGATGGTTTTGAGATGCTTGAAAATATTTTATTTTATT
The DNA here is from genome assembly GCA_950106755.1 of Climacium dendroides. Classification (NCBI taxonomy): domain Eukaryota; kingdom Viridiplantae; phylum Streptophyta; class Bryopsida; order Hypnales; family Climaciaceae; genus Climacium; species Climacium dendroides. The sequence continues at coordinate 12,117,509 of OX467091.1, read as the reverse complement.
TTTCACTTGAAGAAAAATTGATGCCAAATCTAATACAAGTGGTTTCATATTTTTTTTAGAGCATTTATGAATTGCTTATGAATTTTCAAAAAATTGTGCCATAAGCACCTATTTTTGATCATAGGCTTTGCAAACCTCCACATGAACAAAGTTTGAAAAAAGATATAGACTCTTCCAAAAACAAACATTGATGCATGCAAAAAGTAATACATTAGGTTCCAAAATGCAATCCTTATTAAACTTAAACAAACTCCAAATTCTTTAGCATTTGTAAAAAGGTAATTGGGTAGCCAATTTTTTATTTAGAAAAATTAAATGGACATATCCTATCTTTGAAATGGACCCATCTTTGCTCTTATTCCAACCATTGGCTAAATATGAATCAATCTCTAACATTAATAGGAGTTCATTTCACAACCACTTCTCGTTCATTTTCAAACCACCTACAGGATTAATTCGGAAGAAGAGGATCAAAATTGGAGCCCCTTTCTATTGGAGGAGAATAATGATCTATTAAAAAATTATCCTTTTAGTATAATAAAGTTTGTTCCAAGAGAGACAGTCAAGTAGGGAATCTATGCTAATAGGTTCAAAATCTAAAATTGAAATACCTCAATTTAAATTCAATAATCCAACTTAGCCAAAAACATTACTACAATAATATTGCACTCATTGATTGGAATAATAATTGCATTCAATCACCACATTTAAAATTCACACAATTAACTCGATCATAACTTATCCAATTTGGAAGTAACATAACATAGTGTGAGCGCTTATTTACCCACCCTTGGTAAATCAGCAAATACAACCAGGTTCTTTTAGTTGGTTTTATCCTATGGGTGTTCTAACATCAGTCCATTGTGCCTTCTAAGCAATGGATCTTTTTTAATTCCTAAGTAGGCTTTAAGTATGCAAAAACCCAATCAAAACAAGATCTAAACTATTGCTTGTTAAGTGATTGTAGATTCTAATGAGCCGCTATGGTTGTTTTGCAAAAGGTGGTTCAGACACAAACTAAGTATGCCATCTTGTAGATGATTAATTTTCCTTTCCAAAACTATAAAATTCATCCTAATCAGACACTCCTAACAAAAGATATGAGTGGATGAAGTTTGATCGCTAATTGATTCATCAAAACTTCATTCACGGTTTTAGGTTGGTTCCCTAATTCAAAAGACCTTGAGATTTCAAAGATATACTTAAAGTATTTTTTTTTCTACCTAACTCCCAAGTTTGGTCTGAATTTGACGATTCTATCTAAGTTTCATCCAAACTTAGCCCTAAACTTCATCCTTCCATATCTTATTGAGTTTTTTAGTCTTTTTTGGAGTTTGAAGTTCTTATGGGTTTTAATTATCCTTCTCTACAAGCATGTGATTCTAAGTTATTATTCTAATCTAACTTCAAAGTTCTAGATTAGCCTTCCTTGTTCTTCTAGTTTCGGTCTAACTTCTGTTAGTTTACTATTTTTAGAAAGTTTGCATCTTTTTCTTGTAGTTCTTCATTCTAGGATTTTAAATTGGGTTTGTGCTTGCTAATTGGCTTCTTCTACTATAAGTTATCGATGGATGAAGTTTGACCACTTAAATGGTTATTCAAACTTCATCCATTAGTATCTCCTAATCTACAACTTGAAATTAAAATTTTCTTTCAGTTGTGGTTTCTAAATAATATTCTCTGTTTGACTAAATTGACTTGTTCCAAAAGTTTTCGTCCTATCTAAATTTCATCCAATTTTGGCTCTAAACTTCATCCGCTTCTATCTTTCTCATTTTTAGTTGGATTTCAAAGTGTGAGATGTTTTTGGAAACCTCTAAGCAAGATCTACCGTCTAATCTTACTAAATTTGACTAAAACCTTAATCTTTGTGCTCTGAATCCTATTGGTAATTCGGCCATATGATATTTTAGTTCGTTTTCAATAATTCAAAAAGAAGGGAAGAACTCAATACTTTACCTCGGATTCAGTTTCCTCGTTGAGGTAGTTGTATGTATCTTGGAATGCTCCATCGTCCGCCATCTTCCTACCTTGATTTGTAATTTTTGCCCACGACTTAAGTTGATGTTTGGATACACTTCTAAGTCCTATTTTTCTCTAACTTCTTTCCTCCTCTTTATCTCTCCTTCTTTTTTCTTTTCTATATTCTATTCTACTCAATTATTTCTTCTTCCCTTTCCTTCACTTATTTCACGTATTTTAAAAAAATACATAAATTGACCCAATACACTTGATCAATCTTCTCCTAAGTTCCCTTATCTCAATTCTAATTGGTTGTTCTAAATATTTTAGATTTCTCCTTCTTCTCCAACTTCAACTATAATAATCTAATACCTTTATAATCAACTCACAGCTATCATTCCTATTGAGTTTTTGAACTCAACCTTAGTCTAAGCTAGAAGAGTTGAGAGAGTGGTGAGATAGGAATTGCTACTTGTCTACTAATCTCTACTTCTTAATTGTCAATTTCTAAACTCCAATTTGCATGCTAATTGCCTTTTCTAATTTCTATTTCTAAATTCTAAATTTTGGACTTCCCTTCCCTAATTTCTCCTCCTTCCCTCTCTTCTTCTTCTAAATCCTCTAATTGTGTTTATAAACACAAGACCTCCTTTTGTTTGTTTGTTTTTCTTTGTTTTCTTTGTTTTCTTTTTCTTTTAAAATAAAAAATAAAAACAAAAACAAAAACAAAAACTAAGCTAAATTTTTAGTTTTTAGGGAGGGGTGATCAACCCCCCTCCCTGTTTGGCCGCTTGGTGCTGGCTGCTTGGCTGGCCGAGCTGGCGTGGCCGCCGGCTGGGGCTGGCCATTTGAGGCTAGCCCCCCAAATAAAGCAAATTGGATTTTTAAATCCTTTTTTTTTTCTTTTTTGCTAATTTTTTTTCTGTACCACTTCTAAGAAGAATTTGGAGAGATTTTCTCTTAAAATCTAAAAGAAGGAGTTTACAGCTTTGCCGTGTTTTTTAAACATGAGAAGAATTTCTAAGGAAATTTTGCAAGCGCTTCCGCTACTTGGTGAAAACTAGAAGAATCTCTAAGAAAATTTTGCAAGCACTTCCACTACTTGGTGAAAATTAGAAGAATTTCTAAAAAAAATTTGCAAGCGCTTCCGCTACTTGGTGAAAACTAGAAGAATTTCTAAAGAAATTTTGCAAGCGCTTCCACTACTTGGTGAAAACTAGAAGAATTTCTAAGGAAATTTTGCAAGCGCTTCCGCTACTTGGTGGAGTGGTTGGAGAAAATAAAACAAGTCTACAACAATAAGAGTCCAAGTACCAACAATTCCTATAATCACAACAACCCCCAAAGCGGCATCACCAAGGTACAGTGGGGGGATTAGTACAAATTTTGTAATTGGAAACTCAACCAACAATTTTCAACAATAGCCAAATAAGTTTTACAATCAATTGTCAATATTCGAAGGGACCCCTCAAGTCCTTCAAAGCTTGGAAAAGAACAACAAAAGTACTTTAAAAGCATCACATGTACAAGTTGGAACCAAAATTTGTCCCAATAGTCCAATCTAATGAACTAACATGTATGTGGTGCCAAAATGGTCACCAATTAGTAACAAAGGGGTGGTTTGAGAGAGAAATGAGAGCCCTTATATACTTTTCTAAGGGCCTCACTCCCCCCAAGTTCCTACAAGGTAATCTTATTTCCTAAGTTTTTCATCCTAGTTCTAATTTTTTAACTTTCTACGCTGGTCCAACATGCTAACTTTTGGAGAAAGATTCCAAATTACAAACGGATTGTGCCATTGGCTTCATAAGGCCATTTTTAGTTTGAAGAAATCCCCCACCACTTTTTCCTACATCAAAATCACAAAGATTCTTAGTGTCAACTGAATGACTTAAAATGGATAAAAATCCAACTTTTGGAGATCAACTTTTCTATGAAAAGTAACTATCCCAGGTTCTTTAGTAGGTGTAAGGGAGTAAGAAAAGACCCCGCTTTGACTTCAATCCGATGCCATATGCTCCCGATACACCGGTCAACTCCACGCTTAATCTTCAATTTTGCCAATTTTGAAGGATCTTGTCACTTTTGAATCTTCTAACTATCGAAATGCTACGAAACTTGTTGGAGCTCATTATTAACCTAAAAGAAGCTATACTAATTTTTAGTGAGATTTTATCGCAACCAGAGTAAATCCTACGAATTTCTCATCATGGCCTTAAGCGGTTGACTGCTTGAAAAAAGATCTTTTGGAGATCAGAAAAAACCAAGAATTTTCACGGAACCTCTCATGGAGTTTCACAAAAGATGTGAAAACTTATATTCCCACTTTGCACATCTACAAAAGGAGAATCAAGTTCCGCTATCTCCTTTAGCTATCTTGGCGAACCGATTGTTCTGTTGGATTCCTATCACGATTCTCCCTTCAAGCCACCATACTTAGGTTGTAGATGCCCTTTTTCTGGTCCATTATGAGTTTTCTTCACCTACAAGCTAACAATTGGGGTTTCTATTACTTCACCGATGGGATGGAGAAACTGAAACTTTTCTTTGGGAATCTATACTAGAGTTCTCACATAGTTCCCTCAGACCAATTTCAATTAGGATTTGTCATTGAAAGGCAGGTTTAAACAAGTTGGGCAATTTCTACCACATATGTTTACTTTGTACAATTTATGAGTTTCTACCCTATCTACATGTAGGATTTGGTCATAATTAAAGGAAAATGCCCCATTTAGGACCAATTGCTATTTTGGTATGTGACATCTCTATTTTGATTCTTCACTCTTTTGGGGGCTTTTGGTATATAAAACTACATTCAAAACTAATCAAATCCAAAAAAAACAAATTCTAATTTATGAATGACTAAATGGGCACGACTTCCAATTTGAATCACAGATTATAACTCCATGTTCTAACAGCTTGCATAAAACACACACATTCACATTTTAACACTCATCACAAAGACAACCAATTTGGCTAAGAAGATTTCCTTATATTAACCAAATTGGTGATCAAATCATTGTTACACATTTTTCAATTAAAATCTCTATTGGCTCATCATCTTCCAACTTCTTCCTTGACTTGGACATTTAATTAATTCCTCATTCAACTAACTTTCTACTCCACAATACTCACCAAATCTCATAACTAATTAGCACTTAGAAACTTCATTGTCACACATCATAGTATTCAAATTTCCTTCAATTTTCCATCACAAACTCTATAACTCCATAGCACTCACTCACTTTCCACATAAACAAAAGAAATATGTAGCCAACTTGAGGCTAGGACTCACACTAGCACTTTCAACAGTGGGGGCTTTCCAAATCAGGAAGATGGACCTAATAGGCTCCACACCCAATCGGTTACTAGGTCACTTGAAGATGACCTAACTGTGTAGCTAACTACCAAATTGAAATTGCTTTTCAACTTGACTTTAAAGTTCTAGCTGGACACACTCCTAATTAGCATCCCTGCCACCTAAGGACACTCAACATCCCATCCAATTCGTAACTCTACAATAAAAACTACCTTCAAATTGGTCAAACAACAACCAAAACTACCAAATTGGAAACCAAACTAACAAATATCCTGTCAAAATGAAATAAAAGCATCATTAAAAATGCCTACAAAAGTAAAAAAAATAAATTTGACTAAGAATTCTACACCTCATATAGTATCATTTACAAAAAGGCGACCAAATTAATTTTTTCAATGATCAAATTTTTTATTAAAACTAGCTCCTATTTAAATCTTTCAAAAAACATTAAGATTTTATAAATATAGAAAATACTCTACACATTAAAAAAATTCTTTTGAATTGTGCACTTAATATTAAGTCCTTAGAAAAAGATATGATAAATGATCAGAAGACTTTGGTTGTAAAGGGTATGGTTTAGCATTGGTATTATGTGAAGTCTTCTAACAACAAAATTTTCTTTCAATTTCTCATATTCGTTTTACTTCATAAATTTGATAAATTATATGAATGAACAAATATAATTATAGCAAATTATTATTTATTGATAAAATATTAAATTAAATTAAATTTATAATCATAAATTAATGAAGATTTTTAAATGATTGATTAGTAGTTTGAAATATAGAAATAAAAATATTTATAAATTCCTAAGAAAAATTATAATTGTTTTTCAATTGATAACCTTAAAGTCAAACAATCAAACAATTTTTATAAAATCATCTATGAATCTCATAATAATCTCAAAAACTCACAATAATTTCAAAATCAAGTGTATTTTCAATTAATGTACTTAAATTTTAAAAATCAATTCACAATTTGGTTGAATATCAGAAACTAATTTTAATTTCTGAAGAAAAAAATGAAGAGCATTCCCATCAAATAAATAATATGGCCTATACATCTCTCACATTTCAAATTTATCGCAAAAATGTCCAAGTCATTTTTAAGATTCTTAAAAAATTCTTAGAAAAAGTAGAATTGATAGTGGTCAATTAATTTTTCACATATTTGACATTAAGAAGTGTTGTACCTTCTTATACTACCTCAATTGTATAAAGAACTACATTTTTACTTCCTTATTACAAACATTAAGTGGATTGTAAAGTTCTCGACAAAGCTTCGTAGTACACATAGTGCAATTTGCATACCAAATTCAATATAAATTGTGTTCAAAGTGTAATTTATTTAACTAATTTGAAATTAAATACTAATACATGTCTATGCCCTTCATTCCATCTTACATTTATTGTTAAATTTTAGGCATGTGCTTGATTTCTTTATTCCATCTATTATTTATTATAGTTAATAATATTTCCAAAATAAGTTTAGGGTTGTTAGTTGTCATGGCTAAGTCCAATTCCTTGGGTAGAAAATTTGTCTATATCAAGAGGTGATGGTAGAATTGGAATTATAAAACTCTTTTGTTTTTTATTGAAATTTTTATTGCTTTTGTTAATTTTTGCAATATGTTAGGGATTTTTGTAGTTGATGTTGTCACTACTTACTAATGACTGAAAATTTTAAAGAGAAATTGCTTGGAAGTTATTGTTACTTTGATTTTTAGTGCAAGGATATGAAGGATTGGGTTTCTAAAATATTTTTACATTCTAATCTAATTCACTTACACTAGAAGAAAAAGCAGGGTTTTGCGACTGCGGTTTGCGACTGGTTTGTAGTCGTATCGGACGTTTGCGACTTGGTGATATTCTGGAGTCCGCAGTCGCAGTGGACAAGTCGCATGAGTTGCACTACAGTCGCGAGGTTGTTTGTCATTCGATAGGCAATGGAGAACTTCGTCGATGAACTGCTGTGACATGGTTGCTGATGTGGAAGTTATTTCACTTATTTGTGTACAACTGGTTTGCGACTAATGTGCAACTGGTTTGCGATTAACATACAATTGGTGTACAATTAGTTTGCGATTGATGTGCAACTCGTTTGCGACTAGAATGCAACTGGTTTGCGATTGACATACAACTGGTTTGCAATTGGTGTGCAACTAGTTTGCGATTGACATACAACTGGTTTGCAACTTGGTTATAATTTATAGAGTTGTAGATTATAGAAATCTACAAATTGTAGAAATCTACAAAGTGTAAAAATCTACAAAATATATAAATATTAGAATTTCACTATCAAAATTCATTACACAAGAATGCTATAACTTATCATTCTTATCTGTTCAAGCTGATGGTATTCTTGACAATCGATATGGGACAATTGAATCGATTTTCAGTCATGTTCTAATTGCATTGCACTTGTTCTCTAGTTGCATTTGAATCATTTTTTAGTTGCACTGTAGTCGGGCTCTAGTTGCATTATAGTTGATTCCTAGTTGTATTTGAGTCATTTCTAAGTTGCAATCTTCTAGTTTTTAGTTCCAGCCTGTAATCAGAGCGATTGCATTTTTCCACGGTGGACTCTACTTCGCGGATAGCTGTCCACATGGACAACTGCGATGAATACTGGATGTAGAATACCTCATGTTAATTCTTCTGTTACAATATCGTAACCCTATTCTTCATTTTCCGACTACTTTGCGACTACAACTACATACACGTGAAATTTGGTGCAAATACAGAGGGCTACAGTCGCATCTCAGTTGTATAGGACACATAGTCGCATCTCAGTGGGTTGCAACGGACACGTTTTTCTTCTAGTGTTATAGTCTTACACAAACTTCATGAAGAAAACTAGAGAATTTAATGGCAAGTATTGATAGGCAACTAAATCTTGATAACTACTCTCAAATTATTGGCTACCAATAATTCCACGAGGAGTAAGATGGAGACTCTACAAATGCTTCATTTACATCTTAATCTATTCATCTAATGAAAAAAACCTTTATGATTTGGTTCAAAATCATTTCAATGGACCTTTTTCACACAAGCAAATTAATTCACAACTATTTTTATATCATCAAAACAAATTTAGCCAAATTTAAGATCAAGTTTAACTAGGTAATTCTCGCTTTATCTAATGTTTATTGTAATGGAAGATTTGGTGTGTGTCTCTACCCCCTCACTCTATGTAATGTTTATTGTAATCAAGGGGTCAATCATGTGTACGGTCCTCTCAATTTATTCGATATTTATTGATGGATTAATTTAGCATATACTATCCCCTTCAATATACATAAAACCTCATATAAGGATTAGGCATATATCTATCATATGCCAAAATCTTTTAATATGTATAAAGTTTTGGTCTATGATTATACAACTATCTTTCAGCAATAATCATATGATTCAAACAAATCAAGGAATTTTGAATCCATTTTATTTGAAATATGTTTAAAATATGTTTAGAGATTATTCATATTTTCTAACTATGCAATTTGTTGACACCATGTGCACATTTGAGAAAACTAGCTACTAGCTATAGTAGTAGTATTTGATAAGAATTTTGGAAATCAAAACATTGTATTGAATGTGAAAGAATATCATGAGCATGAATAATTGAAAGAGTAAGCACTAGAATGATGAGGAATGAATGAAGATTCAAATTAATAGTGAATCATGTATGAAAGGAAAAATTATTTCTATATGTACATAATGAAAAAGTTGTAGATGAGGCAATTCAAAGCTTCATAAAAATGTCCCATTTGGTGAAGTCCACTACAGTATTTGAATCCTTTCTTCTTCACTTATTTGTCATTTTACACATGTCCTAATTTTTCCCTTTTGCTTTGGTTGTTTAATTGTCTATGAAGTTATACTTGTCTCAGCACCACCAACCATTGTCTAATGACTTCAAATAGTATGACTAAATGCATTGACATATCACCTAATACTTCTTCTACACATCATTTTATTCCTTTTCTTCTATTAGCTTTAATGACTATCCAATATGAATATTGTTTTTCACATATTTTTTGCTCCATATCTTCTATTAGTATGAAATTTTCACTAATATTGTTACTTCTCAATCTTGTCCTAAACCAAAATCAATGGATTGTGCTTCATAGTCATACATTGAGAAAACCTTCAATGTTGTCATTGTTATAAATAAATCATTGCAATTCCTTATGTGACCATCCCTAAACTCAATCTAGGTATATCAAATATCCTATCAACAATGGTTTTCCACAGTGCCACCAATGTCATGATGGATTTTTTCAGATCTTACTTTATCCACACATCATATTGTTTTTCAAGATTACATTCTTTGAAATGGGACTATAGGCAATTGCTTGAAACTCTTATACTATTTTCTATCTTTGCATGCGGATTTGTTTTTTGTTCATAACTTTTTTGTTATTATTCTAAGAGCCCCAAGATTCATATGCACAATACTCATAACTATTATACAAATTGGTTAATTTTTTTAATTTTTCAAAAATATTTTACTATCTAAAAATAAACTCCAATTTTATGTCACAATTGTCAATTGGCTATATTTAAAAGAATAAATTATTTATCTAATTTTAAAGTACTCCAAGAAAAAAAGCACAAGTATTGTGAAAATGCAACAAAATCATCATATGGTTCTTGGAATCACCCCTATATAATACATGTATATAATCCATATAAATCCCATCATAATTTAGCATTACTTAAATATGGCATTGTAAAGACATTTTCATTCACATATTCTCATTTAATGTTCTCTTGACTACTTACACACCTATTCATAAGACAAACAATCAATTTATATGTTGCATCATTGAAAACACATTTAAGCAAAACATGTGGATCATATATTGAACAAATTGTCAATGTTCACAATCTATCATTGGAAATAAATATGGAGGGGCTATAGTTTTTTTATTCATGTGACTAATTGAGAAAAAGAAATGAAGTTGTCAATTGATTGTATGATGTCAAGTCTTATATGCGTGCTTATATGTAAGCTTACATGTCACATTTGGAACATGTCAAATATGACTTTCCACATTAGACATGTTATATTTGGAACTTGCGAAATCTAACATGTCATAAATGGCATGTCTCAAATGGAACATGATGCCAAATTGGACTTCTCACAAAATTAAACTCATATTATATTAAGAATTTATCAAATTTAGCCTATCATATATGACATGTCTCATTAGAAACATTTCAAATAAAAAAAATTAACAACAATCTTTTTAGTAGAGACCCAAAAATTATTAGAGTTTATTCAAAAATGACCAAAGTTGAGTTAAAATATTGGTATGGATTCTTTAAAAGGCATAAAAGTTCCTTTGCTTGGAGTTATGTTGATTTAAAAGGCGTACTTTCTGAGATTTGTGAACATAAGATTTAATTAAAACCTGATGCCAAACCAATTAGGCAAAGACAATACAAAATGAACCCCAAATACTCCCTTATGGTCAAAGAAGAAATTGACAAGTTTTTAGCTTGCGGGTTTATCTTTGAGGTACCACACAGTGAAAAGTCATTTTTGACTTTTTGCTAAATAATTTTATTACCCTTTTGGTTGGCCTTCGAGTGTATTTGGAAAATTTATAACATTTAAAATATAAGAATAAATTGTCTATTTATCTTATCTTTTTATTGTTCTATACAAAAAGTTGAACTTAATGACTAAAACATAGGCTTATTACAAAGATATTGAGAAAATTTATAATAATTAAAATATATGAAAAATTATCTATATTTTTTTCATTATTCCATACTAAAAGTTGAGTTTGATGACTAATAAATAAGGTTACAAAGCTCTTTAGATTCATGTGTCTTTGGTTGATTTGGATGGATTCCATTGTACAAAAGAATTTTATCTTTATTTTTTATATCTAGTAGGTCTTGTCCCAATTTTCAAGAAAAATCCAATGCTTAAAAATTTGACTTATTTAGATATGATATGAATGAGGGATATTTTGTTGAAGTTGAAGGAATTTAAAGCAACATTTAAAATTACAAAAATAATGTTTAATAATGGACAAATTATTCTATATACATTTAGGAAGCATTGTGAACTACAACAAGGTTATTAGGGTGTAGTACATATCTTTAAAAAAGACTAAATAATTATTAATTGTATGTTGACATTATAAGACATTGTATCACATTCAAGAGTCTTAAAGCATCTCTACCGCAAGCTTCTCGAGCCAACTCAATAGCCAAATCAAATAGGGGAGCTAGGAGGTGAGTATGAGTTGATCCAAAGGAATAGATACATTGTTGTTGATAGGTCAATCTCCTTATTGCAAACAAACTTCAATTACAACCCAACCTTAATCTATCACATTTCAATGCAATATACCATTTGTCAAGGACAAACAAATAAGACAATAACAAAATAGGACATTGGTAGAAACTATAGAAGTGTGAAGCTAAAATATAGCAAGAGATGAAACACAACAAGGTATTGGTAGGAGTGTGGGAGTTTGAAGGTAAGATATAATTAGAGATAAAATGAAACAAGGTATTGGTAGGGAGTGTGGAAGTGTGAAGGTGGAATGTAATTAGAGATGAAGTAATTAAGGTATTAATTGAGAACTTTGTAGACTAAGAGGCACTTCACATCACGGACTAGAAGGAAGCTGTTCATACCAAAGCTCTTTTGGCCTCTCAATTGAAGGAAAACAATACACGTATGCAATACAGTGTGAAAGTTGAAGACAACAGGAAGGCGGCAAAAGGTGGGCCCTATGAAGTTTTCTAATCAAAGACACATGGGTTCTCAACAGTAACACTGAAGCTCAATCTTACCGCCTGAAGCTGTACAAGAGTCCAAAATCACGCGGAAAAAACGCCGCGCTACAACCACCTTCCACTTAGAAACCTCCGGTAGAGTTTTGCTGTCAGTGGCAGAACACATCAACTATTTTTTCATCCATGCACTTTCTTCCTACCTCTCTAATGTAAAAACCCACTACCATCTGCAATCAATCACATTCAAGAGATGCTATTGCCTCTCACCTTCCTATCGCTCATGTGAAGCACCTCTAAAACTAATTACTTTAATTGCTTTAGATTAAATAAAATATCAATTGAAAGAAATGACAATGCTTTGCAATGCACTTGTATTAATTAAGAATATCAAATAAGACTTCAATAGAAAGTTCTAAGACTTGTGTTGGCAAGATTGAGGTTTCCTCTATCTTGCCTCCAATTTATACTATTACTAAATTTTGAAGTTTCTTCTAATAGAATTGGGAGTCTCAAGGAGGCACTAAGAAGTCGTAGTGGTTACTAGGAGGCTTCAAGAAGCCATATATCTAGTTTAGAAGAGTTACTTGAAGGTCTCAAACAGCCAAATAAATATTTGTAGGAGTCCCCTATAATATTGGGCAAATATACCTATCATTAAAAGAAGGTTTGTTTTCTACAAAGTCTAACAAAGGTAGAGAGAAGCTATCCAAAATTGATGAAAGGTGAATGCTTGTGATATTCCCTTGTGCTACCTTCTACTCATGGTTATCTTTAAAATTGACACATCCACCCAAATTAAAGTGTGGCACATGTCAACTTCAAATTATAAGATTTGAATGGTAATTTGTCATTCGCCTTGACAAACTTCAAGATTTTACCATTATAGCCCACATGATTATGTTACCCTACATCCTTGGCCTGGAGGTGCTTTACCAAAGTGTAGTGTCTTTTTTCCAAACCTTATTGTCATGTCATTATGCCATTGGCTTGACAGTTGGAGTGGAGATGTTTTTAACCCTATAATGTTGTGCTAGACTATAAATGTCCAATAGACGATACCAATAACTTCTAAACAACAAATAACATCATTTCATATGATCTTTATGTATAGCCTCTGTGTCTGTTAAGGGGAGGTGTGTGTTTGGGAGTTTACAAAATTACATATTCCCTTCATTTATTGATATTGGTTTCATTGGTTGCTTGTCATAAGATATAAAAGAAAATAAAAATTTGGTTTACTCACATTTGGATTCAAAATTCCAAGAATTGATTGCAATTACATTATTTTCTTCTATATTTAATTGAAATTCCATTTGATTCTCACTTTTCTCCTTATTATTACTCATTTTCACTAATTTTGGAAACTCTATGATCATAGAATTGTGGGCCAACTTCTCTACATGGCTAATAACATGTCATTCTAGTATGTACCCTTGAAATACTATAATGTTTTGAGGCCCAAGAATGCTTTAAAATATATGTATATATATAAAAGAAGGCAAAAATCTCTCTATATATTTATTTTTTAATGAATTTAACCATAGGAATCCTTTAGCTAACTTATTGTGAAGTACTTTTTCTTAGCCCTTTCTAAAGGTGAAATTTTGTCTCTCAATATTTAATTTTTTTTTAAAACAACAACTTCATATTCATCTTTAAAAAAATTACAAAGTAGAAGGTGGTACTTGATGAAAGAAAAAATTGAATTGCTAATAAATTTTACAAAAAATTAAGAATTATCATCTCAATAGTGAGAATGTTTAGCAAGCACTATGTATCTTATATACCTGTTCTTATTTGAAGATTTTTAAATTTGAACTAGAAGAACAACTTTACATTTTTTTAAACCTTCATGGCCAACAAAATAAAATTCTCATAAATTTCACTTCATTATTTGGAATTAAATGGTTCAAATGTTTTTTTAGATATCAATATATACAATTAAATACATTTTTTGCTACCCAATTTCACATTGAAATAAATTAAAAATTTATGAATTTTGCAATGTTCATATTATAAATAACATAAAACAAATCTTCACATGTAGATTATGATGATTAGCATTCACTCTAAAAATATCATTCAAAATTTTTAAAGTACTAAGTCAATAGAGCTTTCCCAAATTCTCAAATAATCTAGTGTAGTCTCCTTAGCCCTTCAAGGATTAAGAACAATTTTCCATTTGATAGAATACATGATTTTTGTGAAGCTTTGTCAATGAATAGCAATGAGTTGTAGTGCCATTTTGAAAGTTTTCATCATCCACCCATGTATTGGCCCTAGAAAGATTCCATGGACACTAAGTGTTTGATAAAAGACAAAGAATCATTCTATATAAGACAAAAGTACAAATGTTCATTTTTGGAATTTCTTGTGAAAAGGGAATACATCTTGCATAGTATTTTGATCTCTAACAAGTGCTCTTGCTTTTTCTAATCCTATAACATTGCTACAAATACTAAATGTTCAATGGATGATAAAGAATCCTTCTATGCAAGATAGAAGTGCAAATGTTCATCCTTAAAATTTTATGTGAAAAGGGGAGGTCTTGCACAATAGTTTGACTTCCAATGATTTATTTATTTATTTTTAAATTATTATTTTTTGAAGCAAAAGGTTCACACTATACCCTAAAGAATGACTTGCATAGTAGCCAACCCAGTGTTCCAAAATTAAGACTTAAAATATATGGCCCCTATGACCAAGGGTGTTACCAAAACTAGATCAATTATTAGACAAAGAGGTCCATTATTTGTTTTTATAGTGAATAATGAAGCCATCCATTGACCACTTTTTAGCCTCAATGTCCTTCAAGAGTTAAGCAAATGTGGTCCGAGATGATTGTAAACTATCAGATGATGATAGTAAGGTACCTAAACTGAATGGCAAGGTTGTGGGTTCAATATCTAGTAGTGATAGGTGGTTTATCTAGAATGAAATCAGCCTCTCTACCTGATGGAAACCCTTGCAGTGTATTGTTGTGCCAAAAAAAGTCAAGCAAATAATTCACACGATATCAAAAAGGGTGATTTCCATTATGACTAGCTTGTCTTTTTTAGGATTACCCCCTAAAGTCCTAAGGCCTTTTTTCCATCAAAACCTACTCAAAACTGCCATTTCTATTGGAAAGAGTAAAAAACTTTAAAATTTGTCTTTTTTGCATATCTAACCATAGGGTCTTTTATTAAGGTAGCAACACCTATAACCGTTAATTTAAGGGGTTTAGATATGATGTCTACTAATACACATCCGACAAATTATTGGACTCTACTAGCAAGAAAAAAAAATTCTTGTACACTTTCAAATGTATTATTTAGACATTGTGAATATTAGTTGTGAATTTCTAAAGAGCCAGCTATAAGTGCACCTAATATTGACACCAAAGTCTCATATTCACATGTACTACATCCTCGTAATCACATCTATTCACTTCACAAGATTTTTCAAGATTTTAGAGGTATAAACTTTGATTGCTTAGATTGCAAGATATTTTGCATTTAAAGTAAAGAAAACAAGTTGATTGGCTAGCTTTTGGGGCTTTGAATCTTCTTAAATAAAAAATTTTTCACTATTGATTTTGATTTTCTAATTTTTTATGTTGAACAATTGAATTGAGAATGTAGGGAAAAAAATTCAACAAAAAAACACTTAATTTTCACTCATTAAAAAATTGTTAAATAGAAATACATTCAAGATTGAAGGGATGACTAAACTATTAATAGCTCTAAAATGGAATTGAAACACAATAATCCCAATGGTGAGATTATGTTTTTTGAAAAATTATAAAAATTGAATTAAAAAATGAATTCTATAAGATATTTTTTCAAGAAGGTGCTTAGATTGCCCAAAAAATAAGATTGTCCATATTTTTTTCATCACTTGTCCAAATAGAATGAATCAAAGCTTCAAATGTAGAAAAAAAAATTATGAGAAAGTATTTAAAATAAAAAATTTAACATTTTTGTGATTTTTTTCAGATTGCCCCTTGAGTTGCTTTTTGGACTTATGATGGCATAACTTTTGTTTCCGGGCACCAATTGAAGTAAAAAATTATATTCCCAGAAAGCTAATCTGATTTCCAATCTTAAAAAAGTTTCAAAAAACAATGTCAAAAATTGAGATCACACGAGCCTACCCAAAATCCCAAGAATCTCCCATAGAGACTTTAGGACTTTTTAGGGGTAAAAAGCGGTCAAAGACTTGAAAGGAAATCCTTCTGATCCAGCACTTGGAAATCTTGAGTGCAGTAAGTTCCAGTACTTGAGATTTTGAACAGAGTGGCTTCACTGTGAAGTCCAGATCTGACAGTTGCCTATCCCACGGCACAGATGTCCTCTTTCTATAACATAATATAATATCCATAAACAATTTGGATGGTCAATTCAGAAAATCAGAAATCCATTATAATTTTAACCAAAAAAAAATCAAGAATGACTCACTCACCCAAGTGACCCAACCATAAATGGGTTCATGATTTTTGTCTAAAGAATAAAAATAGGAACCCAATGGCAACCAAGGGAGTCAACAACAAAGCCCCTTGAGAGGGCCGTTGGGAGCAAATAAGTTATAAAACAATGCCTGCTAGTGCTAATAGCCTGTATCCGTTATCACCCACCTTCATCCCTACTTCTCCATCCAAAAACATTCATCCACGGTACGTAACCATCCATCCACGTTCATCCAGTCTTCTTCTCCTTCTTCGTCACGGAACTCTCCGTCCTTCTCCCGCTCGCAAGTTTTGGTTTCCCTCTGTTTTCAGTCGCGCGGGAAATGGGTTTCCCCGTCGTGGCAGGCCCTCCCGCGTTCTTTTCCCGGCGTTTGAATGCCTGATTACCCGCCCTTTCCTGCCTTTCCCCGCCGCGCACCGCCATTCTCAACAGCTCTTGCAGATTTGCGGCTTAAATCCTTTGCCATCCCTCACACTCTGTGCATCACTGCAATCCTCTTCTCAGAGACCTGCGCAGTGCACATTCAGAGCCCGTCTTCAACTTTGGTAGAATTCTGATTAAGCCCTTCTGTCATTTCAGCAGGTTTTCATGCCAGCTTCTGCCACCTCTTCTGCAGGTTTCTTATCCAGAAGCTCTGTATCCAGTGAGAAGAGATTTGTTGTTGAACAGAAGGTGTGAATCTTGTAGGTGGGTTTTGGATTTTGGGGAGAGGTGCACTTTTTGAGGACATCCGGGGTTAGTAGAGGTTTTCCTGGCTTTTGAAGCCGTTTCGCCATTTCTTCTACGGGTCTGTTGTCCAGAATCTCTGTTTTGACAGTTGAGAGGATTTGGTGTTGAACGGAAGGCGTGAATCTCTCAGTTGGGGCTTGTTTTTTGAGGGATTTGGTTTTTGAGGGTTTTGGGTTTTCGGCGGCGGCGGCGGCGAGGTTGAAGCAACAATGTATGTCCTCAAGAGAGATGGGCGGCAGGAGTCTGTGCATTTTGACAAGATCACTGCGCGTCTGAAGAAGTTGAGCTATGGCCTGAACCCCGAGCATTGCGACCCTGTGCTTGTGGCCCAGAAAGTGTGTATGGGGGTGTACAAGGGGGTTACTACCAGTCAGCTTGATGAATTGGCCGCGGAGACTGCTGCGGCAATGACGGCCAACCACCCTGACTATGCAATTGTGAGTTCGTGAACATTGGATTTTATGCTGAATTGTCATCCGCTGCAATGTGGGATGTATGTAGAATGTGCACGCATTTCCATTTCTTTGATGGGTGATGACGGAATGGAGTTTTGTATGCAGCTGGCGGCGAGAATTGCTGTCTCGAATCTCCACAAAAACACCAAGAAAAGCTTTTCAGAGACGTGAGTAACTGGATTACAACTCTACTATTCCATTGTAGTTCATTGTATCAGGTTTTTCTCGGCCGACCCCGTAATTGACAAATTTCTGATGGCAATTCAGGGTGAAGGATATGTACTACCACGTGAATGAGCGATCGGGTTTGAAGGCACCGCTTATTGCAGACGATGTTTACGAGATCATCATGAAGGTAGGCAGCAATACTTGTTATATACTTCTGCTTCGATTTGCCAGCATTCTCTAGTAGTTATCGAATCATCCGACTCTGAACATGCTCCTCAAGTTACCGAAGCTAGAGCCCTGATTATGTGTTTCGTTGCCTGTATCAGAATGCTGCTCGACTGGACAGCGAGATCATCTACGACAGAGATTTCGACTATGATTACTTCGGTTTCAAGACACTGGAAAGGTCCTATCTCCTGAAGGTGAATGGTATAGTTGTGGAGAGGCCGCAGCACATGCTGATGAGGGTCTCCGTTGGGATCCATAAGGGAGACATTGAAGCAGCGCTGAAGACGTACCACACTATGTCGCAGCGTTGGTTCACTCACGCTTCTCCTACTTTGTTCAACGCCGGGACTCCAAGGCCCCAGGTATAGACTAATTCAAGGGACTTACATGTGCGATTTATGCATCTTGAGTCCATGAATGTTTACAGACTATCCGAGATCACGAGCTAATTCGCGTCTGACTTTTTATGTGCAGCTCAGCAGTTGCTTCCTGCTCTGTATGAAAGGCGACAGCATTGAAGGAATCTACGATACATTGAAGGAGTGTGCTGTGATTAGCAAGTCTGCAGGGGGCATTGGACTCTCGGTTCATAATATCCGTGCAACTGGGAGCTACATCCGAGGCACGAACGGAACCTCGAACGGTATCATTCCCATGCTGCGCGTGTTCAATGACACAGCCCGTTACGTCGACCAAGGTGGAGGCAAGAGGAAGGGTGCCTTTGCCGTGTACCTAGAGCCATGGCACGCGGATATCTTCGATTGGTTGGACTTGAGGAAGAACCACGGGAAAGAGGAAAGCAGAGCTCGTGATCTGTTTTACGGCCTTTGGATCTCTGATCTCTTCATGAAGCGTGTGCAAGAGAACAGTACATGGTCCCTCTTCTGTCCTAATGAGGCTCCCGGACTTGCGGATTGCTGGGGAGAGGAGTTTGAGAAGCTTTATCAGAAGTATGAACTTGAGGTGAGCTACTGCTTCCGGGGACTCTAATATGCTGTTTACCCTCGATTACATTGTTGTGCATTTTCTGTCTGTAATCGATACCCTTGCAATGAAGATAGATTCTGAGGTCATCAATGACGGCTTTCAAAAACATACACCAACTGAAGAGAACGACTGATTAAATACCGCTGAGCATTAGTGATAGGTTTATTTGTTTCTATTCTATTCATAATTGTAGTTGCCCAATCGGTTGCTGTATTGAAGTAATTACGTCTCTTTGTAGCAGTGAATACGAGAACAGATGCTCTGATGAAAGCCTGAAATTTTAAACTTGATGTAAGATGATGATCCTATACTGGC
The DNA here is from genome assembly GCA_950106755.1 of Climacium dendroides. NCBI lineage: Eukaryota > Viridiplantae > Streptophyta > Bryopsida > Hypnales > Climaciaceae > Climacium > Climacium dendroides. The sequence goes on along the minus strand of OX467091.1, from coordinate 12,098,137 downwards.
TGCATGTACTCACTACTTATTTTCTTGGTCTGCAGGGGAAGGCTAAGAAGGTTGTGCAAGCGCAGAAGCTGTGGTTCGCAGTACTGGAGGCGCAGATTGAAACTGGAAACCCGTACATTCTGTTCAAGGTACTGAATCTCCCCTGGCCCTGATATGACTCGTCCTTCCAGCAATGTTTGTACGCTTGACGACGCTTAATCCACTTGATCTGACGCCCATTCCAACGGTGTTTACAGGACGCATGCAACAGAAAGAGTAATCAGCAGAACCTTGGGACTATCAAGTCATCTAATCTGTGCACTGAGATTATTGAGTTCACCAGTCCCGATGAGACCGCCGTCTGCAACCTGGCTTCCCTGGCCCTTCCGCGCTTCGTTCGAGAGAAGGGGGTGCCTATGGAGTCTCACCCAACCAAAATTATTGGAAGTAAAGGTCATCAGAACCGATTCTTTGACTTCGACAAGCTTGGAGAGGTAATGTCCCTAATTCCCTGTATTTCAATATTAAATGAATGCTCCACTATTACGGTATTTCTTGCATTATTAATTATCACTATATTAATAAATTATTGTACCCTGTCTGCAGATTACGTCATTGGTTACTCGTAATCTGAACAGAATCATAGACGTCAACTACTACCCAGTGGCGACAGCTAAGCGGTCGAACATGCGGCACAGACCAATTGGACTGGGAGTGCAGGGCCTTGCCGACGCGTTCATTCTACTTGGCATGCCTTTCGATTCTGAGGAGGTAATCACCTTCTCCATTCATTTACTGCTCGTATACTGGTGTGTATTCCAGTAATTCTGAAAGCTTGCAGTTTTTCAGCTATTACTATAACTTTCTCGGTGACCTGGGTATTTCTTGGTGTACCAGGCTCAACAGCTGAACAGGGACATTTTCGAGACGATCTACTATCACGCATTGAAGACGTCTGCTCAGTTGGCCGAAGAGGAGGGCACTTATGAGACCTATCCCGGCTGTCCGATTAGCAAAGGCATCCTCCAACCGGATATGTGGGATGTGAAGCCTTCAGATCGGTGGAATTGGGAGGAGTTAAAGCAGACCATTGCTAAGCACGGTGTACGCAATTCTCTCCTCATGGCTCCGATGCCCACTGCATCAACCAGCCAGATCTTGGGCAATAACGAATGCTTCGAGCCTTACACTTCCAACATATACAGCAGACGCGTGTTGAGGTAAGGCAACTTTTAAACTCTAAAATGTGTTTCTGGAATTGCATTGTTTAGGACAGTTTTCTGTACTATTGTAGCTGACATTTCCCTTGTGCTGGCAGTGGCGAATTTGTAGTCGTCAACAAGCACCTTCTGAACGACTTAACCAACATGGGCATTTGGACTCAAGAGTTGAAGAATCAAGTTATTTATCACAATGGTTCCATCCAGCCGATCGACAGGATACCTGCCGACTTAAAGATGATTTACAGAACTGTCTGGGAGATCAAGCAGAGGTCGATTGTGGATATGGCTGCTGACAGGGGAGCGTTTATTGACCAGAGTCAGAGCTTGAACATTCACATGGACCAACCCAACTTTGGAAAGCTGACCTCTCTCCACTTCTACACCTGGTCAAAGGGCTTGAAAACTGGCATGTACTACTTGCGCTCGCGAGCTGCAGCAGATGCCATCAAGTTCACAGTTGATGCCAGTAGCATTAAGGTAAGCTCATGTGGCTCGTCTGACCCGAAGTTATTTATTTTACCTTGATTGTTATTCCACTTCCTTTGCATATGGAGGAGAGTTCCTGAAGATGTTGGTTCGCTTTGCAGAGCAAGCAGGGAGTAGCAGTGGAAGATGTACTCCAGGACGTGGAAGCGAAACTTTCCCAAATGGTTTGCTCGCTTGAGAACAAAGATGAGTGTCTGGCCTGCGGTGCTTAGAGACTAATTTCTAGCGTAGCTTACCACATACAGTCACGACCATGTTAGGAAAGTAGTGGAGGTCATGACTCAATAGATTTTTTCATACAAGTCTGTACATATTTACGAAAATTGATTTGCTCAAATCATCTTTGAAAACACAAATTCCTTGTGCTCAGATGCTTCCTGTAAATTCCTCTTATATTTAAATCAGCGAGTTTCATTTCAAGTGAGCAATACTGTTGCCATTTCAATGAATTTTTTGGTCTCTTGTTCAACTGCGGGTGATGAGAAAATGAAGGCCTACAATTGGCTCTTGCAGTAAGTAATGCTTTTCTCTCGATTTAAGGAGAGGTCCATTTAAGGACCACCTGCTATCCATTTCGGACCTTAATATATAGGGGCGATTTGAAGAGGCCACGCTCTTTTAGAGCAGACTACTTTATGCACAAAATGCCCCAAAGCCTAAAGTGAGCTCCTTGATCCATTGGGGAATATGATTTTTAATAGTATTTATAAATTTAGGGATTAAATACAAAGTTTGACCCATTGTAATTTTGCATAAAACATCTTATTAATGCATTCTTTTGTGCAATCCCATGCCAACAAGAACAAGAAAATTGTGTAGAATATACAAAAATCTAAAAAGAGGAACTACATTAAAAATTGAATTTAATGTCTTTGATTTGAAATGCTAACTTTAATATTAAATGTAAACCACAATATTGTAGAATATACAAAAATCTAAAAAGAGGAACTACATTAAAAATTGAATTTAATGTCTTTGATTTGAGATGCCAACTTTAATATTAAATGTAAACTACAATATTGTAGAATATACAAAAATCTAAAAAGAGGAACTACATTAAAAATTGAATTTAATGTCTTTGATTTGAAATGCCAACTTTAATATTAAATATAAACCATAATATTGGCATCACCAACACAAAATATCAACTTGACATTTATTTGTCTTGTAATTAGTTGTAGGTGATATTTTAACACTACTAAAATTACTATCAATTACTGAGTCATTTTCATCATTTTTTCCGAACAAATGGAAGAACCATTGCATTAAAAACTCACCATACAAAACATTTTTTCCGAACAAATGAAAGAACCATTGCATTAAAAACTCATCATACAAAACAGCCAAGCCAAAGGTTGGACAATGAAGGTAAATGAGTATAGATAGAAGAAGTGACAAAAAACTACCAAAACTAATTAGACAAGGGGGACACTTGGTACAAAGGTTGGACAATGAAGGTAAATGAGTATAGATAGAAGAAGTGACAAAAAACTACCAAAACTAATTAGACGAGGGGGACACTTGATCCAAAGGTTGGACAATGAAGGTAAATGAGTATAGATAGAAGAAGTGACAAGAAACTACCAAAACTAATTAGACGAGGGGGACACTTGGTCCAAATAATGTGATCTCTATACCTATGAGTGAGGATAAGGGAGTGAAGTCAAACAATATCAAAATTCTTTTAGATAGCATTTGCTTGTTGGAGATGATGATGAGTTGCCAAGTGCGCCTTCATTTGTACCGTGCGGTTGGAATCTAATAGGGCTTCCTCAAGAGCAGTTTGAGAGAAATCCAAAGGCTAAAATTTGCTAATTGAAGACCTTATTGTTCCTAGAGCCCTAGATGATCCACAAAGTTGAGCCACGGAGAAGAGTTCATGTAGTCTTGAGTCTTTGAAGACAATGAGGGAAGGCAAATCCAAAAACATATTGAGTGAAATTGAACCTAATATGGGGGCTTGCAATCGATGAGTTTTCTTGGATGTTGTGAATAATGGATTGGGCATACTCCCATATTTCTTGGGCACGTCCACAAGAGTTCTCTTTGTTTGCTAAGAAGCTTGTGACCACCAAATGGCAAGTAAGGAATGTGATTACTTCTTCTCTCTTAACTTCCATGATGCAAATTCTTTGAACAACACCATGGTATATTTGGTTTTGAAGTGAGATCATAATGAGAGTGAGTTAGTGTGAGGTCTATCCAACAATGACTTTTATAAGTGTTCTAGAAAGAGATAAGTCTTGAGCTTGGGGTTGTAGTAGGTTGGAGTGGGGATCATCAATTTTCCAAGTGAAGAAAGGAAGTAAGTCATCAAGATGATGAAATAAACCAATCTATTTGACTTCTTGAACATGTGCAAAATGTGTAGTAAGGAGAGTTAGCATTTTTGAGGGATCTTGGAAATAAAAAAAGACTAGCAATGATGATGTTTAAGATCTGAGAAAGGAAACTTGAGGGATATATTCTCCCATGATTTAATATCATGCAAATGACAATCTCAAAGGTCGCCAATTGTGTACATCCCATTTTGAGCTAGCACCCTAACCCTATCTGATGGAAAATTAAAATTAGAACCAATGAAACTTGCGGACCACTAAAGACTAGTTGTAAATACCTTCTTTGAATTGGTTGGTGGAAATAAGTTGGATATGCTTGACTATGAGCCTTTGAGACCCATGTGATGCATGGTCTGTGAACCATCAACCAAGATTTTCATCCAATTTCACAACCATCTAAGATGAAATTTCATCTTTGTTAGAAATCCATAGTTATTTGTGAATGCTCAGGGTAGTGGATTTTCTTATCAATTCCACGTGACTATTTAGCTCAAAACAGTTTAGCTCAAAACAAAATGATCATATGAAAAATTTTCTATCATAAAATCCACCCAAAATAATTTTGAATTCATTCAAACATGACTATTCAGTTGGTCTTACTATTATGTACAGTTTCAAACCAAATCCAACACTTCCTCAACCCTAGAATAGAATATAAACCTCCGTTAGTCATCACTCTCCAAACCATTCTTTGGAACATCTTCTCTTCCAAAGTGTTGAAGAAACTCATCAATAATCTTTCTCAAGTGTGGGAAGAATAGCCCTAAATTACATAAAAATGAATGGAGGGCTTGTAGGCACTCGTTAGTCCAAATAACTTTTCATTCATCCAATGTGATACTTGAATGTTGAAAAGACAACCTTCCTTAACTCCAAAGTGACATTTGATATCCAGGGTTCAAAAACATCATTGCTTTTGAAGCTCTATAGGTCTAGATGTCTTTAAGTTATACAAATCTCAACCGTACAATCTTGTAGTGTATATGTTTTAGATGCTATGTACAAAATTTGAAGTCATTTGGCCATATAGATTGCAAGATCATAATGTTGTAGTGTCAAAAATAGATGCTGAAATTTTCCCCAAAACACATTTGGAGGTGAAATTTGTTTTCTAAACCTACTCAAATGAAAAAACTTTACACTACAAAATGATTCAAAACTAGTATACAAACACATTGGTTAATTTCTTTTCCATTTAATCCGACTCATTGTGTGTAAAAAATAGCTTTGAAATGTCAAAAAATAACAAGAAAAATTGCAAAAAACTCATCTAAGGTTGAACCTACTACTACTAGAATGCTTCTCACTCACTCATTACTTCTTGGATTGATATGAGATTTTTGCCTCACAAACTTGACTAGTATGCGCAACTTTTACAAATTTTTTTATTGAAAATGGACTTTGTATGAAGAAGAAATAGTCCGCCGAAGTTCACTTTACTCCCCAAATGCCAGGATGTTGAACTTTGAATTGCTCCCAAACATTCACAACAACTTGGATTGACATGAAAATTTTACCACAATAACTAGACTTCAAGAGGAACAAAATCCAACAAATTTGATTGAAAATGAATGTTTTACAAAAGAGATCCAAGCCCCCGAAGTTGCAGCCCTAAATGCAGTTTGGTGAACTCAAATTGAAGCTGTGAACTTCAATTGGCCCCCCAAAACTCAGTACATCTTGAATTGATCTGAAATATTTGTCACACAAACTAGAGGGGGAACACAACTTTCCCAACAAGTTTTAATTGAATTTGGACCTTGGATGCAAAATTTACAACACTTTGAACTGGACTTCAAATTGTGTGAGGACACTTTCTATCCTCTTTGTCATTTTGGGGTTAATGACCAATTTCATGAAATTCTGGTATATGATATTTATGTACAAAGATATAAGCAAAAATGTGCCAAAATTTGAAAAAGGATCGAGGTGTTTTAGAATTAACATCTTGTACAGTATCAATAGCTAATTGAAAAAAAAATCTTTTGCCAAGGTAAGTGAGCTTTCTTCATCACTCCCTGAGGTCTATTTTGTCTAGTATCATACTTGCTTCAATCAAAGTTGATTTCTTTTCTTCCCATCTTCTTGTCCTCGCATCCTTGTTTTTTGAAATTATGATGAAGGTTTCTACAAATGAGTGGACACAACTAAGTGCGTGGTGTATGGTGGCAAATAAATACTACAAAATTGTTTGTTTCATTCTCATAATGCTCAACTACTCTATCTGTAGAATTGTAGTTACTAAGGTAGTCTGCTCTTAAACCACCCATGCTCTAGAAGCAATCATGATATAGAGGTACATTTTGCTTTCTTCAATGTGTGAGCAATGTACATTTCAGGAGGTGGTTGCTTATAGTGACAACTGCGGTTCAACTTTAAAAATATGTAACTAATTCCAAGAAGGTCCAAAAAAATGTGAAACGACTTGGATTTTTCCAAGAGTTATTTCATATTTTTTTGGATTGTTTCAAGGAGTTCAACTCTTAAATGGTTGCTTTAAGAGCATACTACTTTATAATTGTCACACCACACCACATTTGAACACCCATGCCTGATTGAAGCTCTATACTTTGTAAAAGATTCACAAAATTGAACCTTGATCCTTCCATCTCTTCCTACTTGATCTGTAACATGCTCCTAAGGTAGTCAGTCTATAAAGCGAGCATCTAAGGATTGAAACTGAATTTTGGGCAGGTGAAACTTCTCAAAATATTTTTCAATAAATTTTCCTTGAAGAAAAGAGGAATTGGCATCTAACCCAACCCAAGTTATTTCATATTTTTTGGATCATTTTTGAATTAGTTATGAATTTTCAAACGAGATGAGGTATAGGTCCCTATTTATGTCCCTAAGGCTTCCATGAACTATTCACTTGCAACTTTTGAAGATAAATGGGAAAGCAAAGAGTATGATTGGCTTGTCATTAAAAATGTTTTTTTTCTTTCCATTCATTCAAGGACTACAAAGGTCCATTTAAAAACCACTTCATATCCATTCACAACCACCTATATGGGCAGTTCTTAATGCCCACTCATATTTTGAGCCTCCTACTTTACCATATTGTTGGAAAGGTCTCTGATAGGATATTAATTAGCTCTTACCTGCATTTGCAAAAATCAGCATGGGATCTTCAATTAAGGTAAAACAACCCATTGTGGTCAAATGACCCATAGTGGTCACGTAGGAAATGATCCCATTGTGTTTTTTTTCAATATGTGAGATTTGGGCCACAATGCATGTCTTACATGATAGTAATGAAGTTATCAATGACCTCAATAGGAACTTCTAACTTTTCAATGTGAAATTCATTGTAAAAATTGACTTTTTAGGCCTTTCATGATAGGAAATATTGTGATTGTATTAGGTAGTAAGATGAGCATTACGGATTCAAATTTTGTCGGTTATGGGATAGTCTACAAACTTTTTTGAGCTATGATGCATTGAACACTTCAAAAATTCCTAGAAAATTTATACTTTGTCGAAGAAATATAGATTCAATTGCACTTGTTGTTTCTCACACTTGTCTTTAAGTGGGAAAAAAATTGAAAAATTTCAACAATAGCGTCAAGCCAAGCTCCAAATTCTGACCACAATGGGCTATTTAATTACCTTATCACTAAACGACCACCATAAATTTAAACCATTAACCTTGGAATGTTGGATTGTTCACTAAGGAAATCATCCTTTTTTTACCATGTGAATCATTTATTTCAAAAGCAACCTCAAGAGCACTCATTGGAAGTCAAACTATTATACAAGATCTTCCCTTTTATACAAGATTCCAAAGATGAACATTTGTACTTCTATCTTACATAGAAGGATCTATCAGACACTAAATATATGTAACACCAACATCAACTTGCAAGTCAATCTCCCTCTTTGTAAAATGATCTCATTGAATGGACACTAAGTATATGTAGCACCAACATCAACTTGCAAGTCAATCTCCCTCATTGTAAAATGATCTCATTGATTGGACACATTTGCGTCCAATTCTTAAAGTGCTAGGTTATGCAGTAGTGTTGGTTCATGTTCCAAATTTCATAAGAAGCATGCTTAAATTTAAAACATTGGAAAATGTCTATAGGTGATTAACTAAACTAAATTAATTTTTGTATCATTACCAATTTCCTTTTGATGATTTTGTAGCTTTATATGTAGATAAAAGTAAGTCACTTACTACAACTAAGAAGATTTTATACAATTCAAGAAAACATTGAAGGTTGTTGAAGCCTGTATATAAATGTAAAAATCTGTTAAATCAAGAATGGGTAACTTTGATATTAAAAGAAAGAAATGGGTGCCCACAACCGAGCCCACAACCAATTGATAATAAGCCAAAATAAATATAATAAATGCATATCAACAAATTAAAAAAAAAACATGTTCACATGTATTGTAATAGTTTGAAATGTGAATGGGATTTGAAAAGATCAGCTATTGTTCTTCAAATTGGTGTTGATTCTTCACATTGATATTGCTAGTTCACCCTAAATAATGTAAAAATAATCACCCAACTATGTCCACCATATTATAAAGAACTTGTAAATTAGTGTGAATGGTTAGAATGGTTCACAAATTAGGCTTGAACAAAACAAAGATAACATCATATCTAGATGAATTTATTATGTATCATATGACAATGAGTATAGTTTTTAGTATTCCCTTCATTCCAAAATAATCTTCTAGTTTTTCTTAATGTTTTGTTCCAAAATAACCTTTCCTTTGTGAGTAGAAGAAAGGACCCATAATCTTGGCATGCTCTCAAAATATCTATTCAATTGCCTATGCAATATTGAAAAGATGAAGCTAGTCAATTCATACAAATCCATGAAAAAATGCCAAAAAATGAGGTTCACTTGGGTCTTCCTCAATGAGTCCACCAATGACTTTGTCCACCCAAAGTTAGCTTGTTCAAGCCACCCTAAGTGCCACTTAGAGCATTAGGATCAAAGGCTCATCTAAATTTGACAAAGCCCTTGTTGGTAAATTTTTTATCAATCATTTTCACCTTTATTCCGTTTGTATATACCAAGAACTGAGCAAATGAGTGGCCACTAGTGCTCCTTAAAAATGCCCTCAAAATCCACTTTTGATGATGCTCCAAAATTAAACTTTGAAAAGGGTTCCAAAGCTCAAATTTGTAAGATGGTAGGAGTGCATCAAACTCTATTTACAACTCAAAAAAATGAAAAAAGTATTATTTTCAACTTTAATCAGAAACATTTTATTTAACAAGAAAATCATTTGGGGATAGATGGAGTATAATATTTTATATTTTATACTTCAAATTTTAATATTTGAAAAACTTATGAAGTTTGAACCAATCTTCACAAACAATATTGTAAATGATTTTTCCTACTAAAACCAACTTTATTTACATTGTTGATCCAATGAGGTTGTTATTTTAGCAATTGCTGGCCATTTGCACCAAAGTAATGGACCCAATACCACACCATTGAAAAAGTGAAAAGTTTTCAGAAAACTTCAAATAAATATAAAATCATCAATGAAATCACCAAATTGTAGATGAGAATAGAATTATGGATATGTGATATGCACTAATGTGATGTTTTTTATCCAATATGTGGATGAATGTTGAAATTGGGATGACTGCCTTTAACATTAAATATTGGCACTTTGGCACTTCATAAAAAATGAAAAATGAAAAAAAAACACCTGAACTGCTCAAAAGTGGGCACTTGTTTTTTTTCCGACAGAGGGAGTAATAAAGAAACACACTCGGAAACTGCCTTGGATGTCATCCGTCGTTTCTCCTCATTTGGATGAAATCATTCATCAGCCTCCTCATTCAAGACCAACACTCATTCTCGATTGTTCACAGCAGCTCTCACTTTTAGGGTTCGCAACAACCTTCTCGGCGGACTTCCAAATCTCTCGCAAGCTTTGCAAATCCTTGACGCTAGAAATTTCTCGCACACTTTTGCAAATCCTTGACACCAGTAGTCTCTCTCTTCTATCTCCAGTAATACTTCTTTTTCCAGCTATGGCGGTGGACAAGGACTTGGAGGATTTAGCGTTCTTCCTCAAGTCCCCTTCTCCCAATCTGAAGAAAGCCGCAGTTGAGATTGTGCAGGGTCTCTCCGGCACCGACGAGGGTGTCCAACGCTTATCCAGCCACGCCTCGTCTTTACTCCCTCCATTACTCTCCCTTCTCAGCGAATCCGAAGAGATTTCAAAACCAACGGCGGAGGCGCTCGTCAATTTATCACAGGACGTCGCAGTTGTGGACCATTTGATTAAGGTTGAAGCAGTCGAACGCGCAATGGAGCTTATAGGCAAGCCTGGTAGCAAGCTGAACAAATTACTGGTAATGTTGCTTGTGAATATCTCGAGTATTGACAAGGGAGCTGCGCGGCTACTCCAAGAGGGAGATTCCAAACTAGCTGGATTGAACGTTGCGAAGCTTGTGCGTTTTTTCTCTAGGTTTGAAGGGGGACGGGACGATGAGTACGAGTACGTTGCGAACATTTTAGTGAATGTGACGAGGTTAGAATCCGGCCGGAAGGTGGTGTTGGACATGAGTAGGAATATTTTGAGGCAGGTGTTGCCGCAGATTGATTCCAGGAGTGTGATTAGAAGGCAGGGCGTGGCGGGAACGGTACGGAACTGTTGTTTTGATGCGGAGACGCATTTGCCGAGTCTGTTGCTGGCGTCGGAGTTTTTGTGGCCGGCGTTGTTGCTGCCGCTCGCGGGGAAGAGAGTTTACAGTGAAGTGGATACAGCGAAGATGCCGTTAGAGTTGGCGACGCCTTTGTCGCAAGATAGAGAACCGGAAACGGATCCTAAGGTTAGGGTTGAAGCTTGTGAAGCGATTTACCTGCTGGTTCTGCAAGAGGGGGGGAGAAGGGCGTTTTGGGCTATCAATGGACCGAGGATTCTAGAATTAGGGTATGAAGATGAAGAGGACCCGAAGGTTATGGAGGCGTTTGAGCGTGTAGGGGCGTTGCTTGTAGGAGGGTCCGGAATGGAAGGAGAGGAGTCACAAACATAACTTCAATAATGTATATGTTAATGGGGAAGATTAGTTGTGGCTTGGGTGCATGGTTTAGGGTGCAGGGGTTTGTGAATTCGCAAGCTTCAAAAGCTCTGAATCTTCTGGATGCCAGTTTGTACTAAAGAGATTTTAGAGAAGGAGACCCAGCATACTGGTACTAGAAGGATTCTTCCTCCAGCCCCATGCTTTGGAAATGGGCTTCTTGGGCTCTCATAAACTCTATGGAGTGAGTAGGGTTTGTGATTAATCTGTGCTGCTTAGGATCTAATGAAAAATTTATCGAAAAAGGTTCTCGGGGGGTTGAGATTGTTGATCTTTATAAACTCACCAGGGTCCTTTATACTTCAAATTCTGCTTTTGTGGCAGATCCTGTACTATTCCCTTCTGGAGGGGTTATGTTCTATCTGGAGATTTGAATCCTCATACGTAGCATGGGTATGTGAATTCATCTTTGATTACTTACAGTATGTCTTTTATGTTTTCTCTAGATTCTCAATTCATATGTGGATATGTGAGGATCTTATTACTGATTCTACAGGGGGTGCTGCAGAATAAATAACCAAAGTAATGACACCTTGAATTGTCGGAATAAGCGCTTCAGCGTTTCAGTGCCTCCGGGGCAGTGTTAACCCATAAACGACGCGGAGGCCGTTTTCTGGCCGTTTTGGCCGTTTTGGCCAAAGAATCTCTACATGTATAGAAGTATAGAAGTGCAACTATTGACCCTCCAAATTTTGTGTGAAAAGGGAAGGTCGTCCACAGTGCTTTTTCATTTTTTAAGGCAACAATTCACAGGGTACCCCAACAAATGATGATTGGCTTGTCCTTTAAGGGTTAATTATTGTTTATAAAAATGGTCATTTTTTAAAATTTATAAAATAATTATTCTTACCACTCATACACTGTAAAATAAGGCTTTTTTTATTGAATGCGTTTAGCAGTATTTGATGAAATACTCCCCTACAGTGTTTAGGAAAAACAAGGGGATAGTGTAAAGGTAGCTAGTGCAATTGGCAAAAATCCATCAAAAAAATATGTAGAATTTATTTTCAAAATAAAAAATAAAATATATTTTTTTAATTGCATTGTGTATTTAAAAAATTGGTTCAATATGAAAATTAAAGGAAATCATTATACTAAAATCACAAGATCTTTTGTAATATCACATTTTTATATTGTTTGATATTACAGAGGTCTAATCCCTATGTAATATCATATTTATACACAATGTGGTATTATAGAGTTTCAACGGTCATTTCACCTCTATAATATCACACAGTGTTAAAATGTGATATTACAAAGGTATAGTGAAATTATGGAGTTTCATATTTCTTGGCTTCACGCTTCATTTTACTTTTACAATTCTATGATTTTCTAAGTTTTGAATGTTTTCAATTTTAATGTTCTTTTCTTACTACCAAATGATTTGAAGCTTTATTAGATTGAAGCAATTTTGGATTCTACAACAAAGTATTTACAAAGTCTTTGCAATTTGACAAATTTGCATTTCAATTTTTTAAATTTGATCACCATTGTTTGTAAGTGAAGAAATTTATTAAGTGGTGGTGTCCTTGTAATGTTTTCATGTTTGCAAAGATTTTTTTGTATATAAAGATTTTCTTTAATTACTTTTTATTGCACAATATATGTATTTCCAAAGAATATTGTATGAAGATGTTAATATTTTTATTTAAAGATTATACACACTTTATTAATCTACATTCTATCACATGAGAAATTGATGAAAGTAATACAGTTAATGTGTAGCAAAGTAAGCGCCAACCGCTACTTAGCTACTAAAATTTTAAAAATATCTTGAACATTGTTGTATACTATGAGTTTAAATACTATTATTACCTTCATCCTTAAGTTTTTTGCAAAAGCCAAAATGTGATGTGGGCCATTAGATGTGGGGTCATGTGGCATTGTAGTAATTGTTGAAAGAACCAACATTCATCCTATTTGTGTGTGTGTAAAGTAACTAAGATATACGACCTATTTTTAATCAATTTGTGTAAGATATGGTGACCTATTTTCATGAATGGGGGGAATATGATGTCAATTAAGGCCTTCAACATTATATGATGAAAAACACATCAACATCTAAAATCAATTTTTAATTTTGTGCTTCTTTGAAATAGATTCATCTATACATTAAGAACAAATCTAATCATAATCTACACTTCTAATTCCAAACTTCAATAAGATTCATTTTAATAAGTGGTAAATAGTAGAAATCTATTTAGCATTGTACAACATTAATCACAAGGGCGGTTTATTTTATCTCAAAGGTTGGCTACACACCTTTCATATCTTCAAGCATATTCATTCTCAACATTCTAGCAAGGTCATTTAAGCATTTAACTAGTTAATAGAGGTGGTTGATTTTCTCATTTTACTTCCATATTTAAGCTCACTTTGCATAACATCATTCCATGGAGTATTTTGCATTCAAAATAACTCTTTGGAGAAACATCATTCCAATAGTCTAAGATATTGTACATATTTTTGACAAATAGAAGATTGATTGAGCTAAAATAATAGAAGCTATAAAAAGTAATTGCATTGAAGTAAAAAGCCCAATGATACTAGCGTATGAGCCTACAAGCATTGAGCCTATGTGTAAGTAGGTACTCTACAACTATTAAAGATGCCTATAAGATGCATACCTATAATATAAATATCCTATAACCATGGAAGATGCTTATAACATAGACACCTTTAATATAAATTTCCTTTAATCATAGAAGGTGCTTATAACATATATATTTATAATATAGGCACTTATAATATAAATATTCTATAGCCATGGAAGGTGCTTACAACATAGGTACCTATAATATAAACACCTATAATATAAGTATTGAATTATAATATAAATATCCTATAACAATGGAAGGTATTTATAACATAGGAGCTTAGGCTTGTAGGCTCATATGCTAGCATCTGTAGTAGAGAGTCATTTGATTGAAGTAAAGAAAATTAATCAATCTATAGTAGCTACAACAATGATGAGGGTAATAACAACGATTACAATTGGCCTAAAAAAATTGGGATTTAGTCCCAACAACATTGTCACAATTTCCAACAAGAATGTAACTTCGAATAGCCAGAAAGGAACAAGAAGGGCCCTAAGTTCATGCTCAAACCAACTTCTTACTTTATCCATGAATAAAAAAACAACTTCAAGCGTTGCTATTGGTATTCATTTAGCACGAAAGAAGCCAACAAAGCACATTGTAAGTATTACAACTATCATTATGTACTATCTAGAAACAATACAATCTTACAATACATTTTTGTAATAAAATTGTCTATAATTGAAGCAACAATTAGGGCCATTTCAAATCATGAGTGAAGAAAAATGTATACCTCATATTTTTTATCATATCTATAGTGTTGACACAAAATATAGTTTTGAAGACATTGCATTAGATTTTTTTTCTAAGTTTCTAAGAGGCCAACAATATAGTCGGATTATAAATTTATTTTAAAATTTTATTTTTAAAAAAATTTAAAATTTAATTAAATATTATTATTTAAAGTGGCAATCTCTCAACCACGTTAGATTGTTGATGTGACTCTATTCCCACATTCTCCATAGTTTAAGAACTCACATTCTTCTAAAGGCCTAAAAAACATTTAATAAAGAAGCTATTAAACAACAAGGTATGCATAATTATCTAAACCAATTAATTAAAAAACTATAAAATTCATAAAATATAACATTAGTACATATAAATAAGCCTTAGACAAGTACAGAGGTAAGTAAACCTACAATCATATGAATTTGAACATGGTTATTACTATTAAATAGACTTATTTTTTGTTAAATCTTATTAAAAATTAGAATTGAATTGTAGGTTGAATTACAATGTATTTTATAAATACCACAACAAAAAACTAGAAATTCTTATTTGAAGTCTTAGTTAAAGGTTCCAAAATTGACCAAAAGTTCTTTAATTTAAAGATTTTATAATTCAAGTAGGAATATGAACATCATTTTTGTTGATGGGTCGAAATTAGGTTCTCTTAATAAATTTCTTTTGCTATGTTTGAGAGTCAATATTAATAGAATCAAATGCAAAGAACCAATGAATCTCAAACTTGAAAAAAAGATGTAGATTATATAGCTAAGACATCTTGAACATTAAAATCTTAGAAATTTTTTAACAAAATATTGAAAATTAGGTTCATACATATTTTTGACAACCATCACAATAAACTAATTATGCTAAAAGTATTGTAAAACAAAGGCCACATGTGAATCAACGATAGTCTATATAAATGCATAAATATGAAGTTATATATAATTATCAAAATTTTGAAGTCTTATGTTTATCAAATCATCAAATTAAAAATCAATAAATGAATGTATTAATTATTATACAAATCATTGAAAGCCTCAAACACTAGAAGACACATTATTAAAAAATTATAATCCCAATGAAAAATGCCCTATTTAACTACTTTTGGATTTTTAGGAGAAATTTGGACTATATGAAGGTACTATTCATTGTAAGATCCTTAGATATTATGAAGAAGAGTTGGGCATTACAACATGTTTATCCCTTAAGCGATTGACTAGTGACCATGAAAATCATCTATTTTGATACCATAAGAATCATTGTTCTAAAACATTTAAAAACACTTATTGGAAGTAAGAGTATTGTAGAAGAGCTCCCTTTTTCACTCAAAATCCCAAAGATGAATAGTTGCACTTCTATCCTACACTAAAAGATTTTCTGTCATCCATCAAACACCAAACGTTCGCCTCAATATTTAAGGGATATACATGAAAACAATCCAAGAAAACATTAATTGTAGTAATACCCCCATTTTACATTTAGTTTCTCATAGTAAGTGAGATGAATCATTTGATCTAGGACAACACCACAAATATGGAATTCTCATGGTTGCAATAAATCAATGAATTTGGAATGAATTCAATTCAAATAGTTTGAAGCAATGCATTAGCCCCAATTGAATTTGCATGTGAAATTAGAGATCCGGAGTTTTTTTGATCTAATCTTGACAATAACAATGAAGAACATACAAAATTATGAGGCAAATGCATCCACAAAGATTTGGTAAGGTGGAAGTCTATTTTTACGTTGTAAGTGACATAAATCATGGGGAGATCAATGAGATCTTCTAAGACAATCCCTCAACATCACAAGAGTGCATACAAAATGAGAAGACAAGTGCAATTACTAACATTTGGTATGATGAAACCAAATTTGAAAGTATAGTGAAGGTGGATTCACCACATTTTATTCCCTTTCATATTAAAATTACAAACATGTTCCTTTCTAATGAAGTGAAGGAATTGCCTACAATATCTAAACTACTCTATTTCACGGAATCACTCCCTTCTAACCTTTAACTCCACTCCGACATAGTAGGGATATTGCAATTTTTAAGGATCTACATCATCCTTTATCCATATGTATGGTCCTATTATGCACGTACATTTTTCCTTCAAAGGATCTAACAAAAGCATTGCAACTTGTTGATTTCAAAGAAACCTCCATAAGTGAGGATTATGCAGGAGATGCTTCAACATTTCACTACAATTGAGATACAACTTGTTCTTGTTAAGTTTGTAAACTCCAATGGTTTACAAAATCCTCTTTCAAATTTCCAGCGGAAAACTACGTCAAAGAAGCTTAATCAAAGTCAAAATTTACATGCATGCCTAGAAGCCTAAGTGACAAGTTTGAACAAGATAGTAGAAAAGTACTTGAAACCATCCATTGTGTGGATACTTTGAAGGAGATCTGCAATACAACCCTCAACACATAGGGCACCTATTAGAACAATGAGAATTGCCTTCTGCCAAGACCAATCTTTGCACACTATCAAATCTAAATAGAAAAGACAACCTCTAAAGATAAGGAGATCTCCCAATCTTTATAAATAAAGACAATCATGTTAAGAAAGACACAATATCATAGATAACTCTATCAATATTTTTCAATTTCAAAGTGGCATGTTAATCAATAGGAAAGTGTACATAAAACTAAAAATACTCAATCCAATCAAATGTATAAACACAATTACAACTTCATTGTTGTACTCAAATACACAAATAATTTTAAGGGACATAAACAAGTGATAGTGAAATTCAATGTTCCTAGAAAGTTCATTAGTTTGTAATATTTCACATAAAATACATTGTTTTAATTTTCAAAGACATTTTGCACAAAAGATTTACTATTATATTTATGATGCAACTAAATTTGCCAAGTATGAACATAAATTTGAATGACTTTTGCTGAAAGAACATGTATAGTACTTACAAAGTACATTCACAATAATTACAGTAAATTGAAGAGTATTGAACTGTATGCTAATTGTCCAAAAGAATATAAACGCCAAAAAGAGAATTATGAGACCCTCAATGAAGCCTCCTGAGGAAGAAACCTAAACCCTAATGAACTCCCTTCAAAATTTTATTTGCTAGGCTGAGCAATGTGACCTTTGACTATTGACCACGATGAAGCGGATTATTCTTGACATACACCAAGACAACTTGGTTTGACTTAGAAAGATTAGAAAGCCAAGGTTGGAGCATCCTACATAGATATTGGTTTCTAATATCAATGGACTATGTTGGAGGGAAAATAGCATTGTAATAGTCATTCATGAGGTTCTTAAGCAAATTGTCATCAAGTAGAAGAACTTTATTTAGCAAGTGCAATTCTCAGAGGTTATCAAAGGTTTTCAGATTCTTCAAAAAAAAACTTGTTGGGATTTTTGCAATCTTTGTAGACAACAATATGCAGTCATCTTGTAAAAGAATAGGAACACCTTTTGTACTAAATGATGAGGATGCCAACCCTTAGTTCATAACAAACCTAATATTCATCTTTACCATAGCACTTCAAAATTCAATGTTTGCGTATTTAAAGAGCCAATTAATGAATTGTCCCAAATCTAGTAGTTGTTCTAACACCTGTCTATTTACATCATAGTATGACTTGTGAATGAGAACTCCATTTAGGTCAAAAATCACAAAATATCACCGGCAAGGTACCTTATTCAACGACTTTGGCATTGGCAATACATCCTTTTTATGATCTGCAAGAGAAAAGAAAAGAAGTAAATTAGCGACAAATTCTAAACTGTAAACCTTGTATATCCATTCATAGAAAAACCATGTATGTCACCCAAGGTGGATGAATTGAACATCTTGGACAAAATCACATCTAAAAACTGGACATTTAGACGTAGCTGACGTAGAGGACTTTACGTTGAAGGAGGATAAAACTGTAGTCAACAAAATTTACTGCAGATAAAATAATAGATGCATTGGTGGATGAAGTGTCAGATGCTAGACGATAGACTAAGCGGCAGACATGTTGGTAGACAACGGATGGTAGACACATTGTTGGTTTACAGTTGGTGGAAATACAACTTGTTGCATTATATAGTTACCTTTTTTTGAACAAATAGGGAGACCCCACTACATTAAAAAAATACATTATATAATTACATTGCAATATATCATGCTTTATTTAAGACAGAAAGCAAACAATTTTTTTTGGAGTTCTTCTTTGGTTTTGCAACCAAAAAAATTGTAATGGTATTTTCAACATCAAAAAGTAAAGTAGTACTACAATGCAAGCTTTAAACAATCTATTGTCATTACATGTTCTATTGATCATGAGCATCTACATACCTAAGCCTACATTCTTTCAATCTCTAAGGTTTATAATTACTATCTCCTTTCACCTCATCCTTGCTACTCTCATATCTAGTTCTCCTTTTGACGTTTTCATCGCTAGATGTATCTTTCATATCTTTAGATGAAGATTGTAGAATTTTACATCCTTCATCATGTACTTCTTTAGATGTGAGTAATTTCATTGGTGTGCCCTTCTTCTTTTCGTTTTTCATTTTTAATATGGTTTTACCATTGCCTTCCTTAAGGCAAGGAATTGTTTTTGTTTTCCTCTTTATAGGAGGGAGACATGCATCAAATGGGGTTCTACCCACATTTTGTCTCTTGGTTGGGGTGACACTACAAAAGACTGCATTATTCTTTTATTTTTGCCTCTAGTGCATTCTTTGACCTTTGATTTCACTGCTTGGGGACCTCCTTGAATGATTACCTTCATTGCATTTCCGGATTGCGGTGTAGGGTTTGATGATTTGATGGAGCAATGTGGTAGACGGCCATGTGTGCTTCCACATTGAAGCTAATGTCTTACCCTTCTCCGTATTGCTAAACAATGACAAAGTTTGACTCGGATTAATAGAAGGGTCATTCTTTTTGGAAAGGTTCAAAAACTGTTTTCCAACTCCTAAGCTTCTTGAACCATTCAAAGTTGTACAAGTGATTTTAAATAGTGCAAGTAGAAGAACAAGAGCGCTACAAAGTGGTACTTGGGGATCTTACACAAGTTGCTTTTTGCCTTTGTCCACAAACATTGAACTCTTAGACTCCATCAAACATCTATCAACATTCTTCTTTACTTCATTTTGTTTGTTACTTTTTATATTTGGTTCCCCCCTATTGTTGCTTGTCAATATCACAATTGACTCAACATTTACATTGCCTACATTCATTTGGACTGTCACCTTACATCCTCCCCTCTCATTATGTTTGTTTAACCCTTAAACATCGAAGAAGATATTTGGCGTCTGATGGATGATAGAGAATCTTTCTAGTAGGATAAAAATGCAACTATTCATCCTCATAATTTTGTTGTGAAAAGGGGAAGTCTTTTACAATAGTTTGACTTCCAATGAGTGCTATTTCAATTTTTTAAGTAAATGATTCACATGGTAACCAAAGGGATAATTTCCAAGGTCACCAGTCTTTTAATCCTTAAAGGACAATAGGGTGACATCTATTTTCATTACTATATAAATCATTGGCTTAAGAAATAGCAAACCTACTCATTGGAAGTCAAACTATTGGAAAAGACCTTCCCTTTTCACAATAAAATTATGAGGATGAATAGTTGCACTTTTGTCCTAAACCAAAAAATTCTCTGTCATCCATTGAACACCAAACATTTGCCTTGACATTTAAGGATTAAGTAGTCGATAATAGAGGCCCTTCTCAATAAAATAAATTTGAAAACTATTGGTGTTAGGTTGTCTCTATGTAGAGTAGCCACTCCATTTCCAACCTATAAACTGCCATGTTTTCATGAAGTTGTAGTGTAATTCAAGGAGTAGTTGTGGCACATTATGATTGGCTACAAGGTTGTCAATATTGCAACCACTCCTAGGTCGATTTTGCAATCAGCCTATGGTTAAAAATAGAAAGATCCATATAACCATTATAGGTCAAAGAAAATCTTCTATTAAAAATTTCATTGTAATTACGTTTCGTGTAATAAAATTCTAGTAAAATATGCAATCCTTCCACACTCTATTTCTGTACATGGGAAAAATTCCACACTAAGGTGGGTACACCTAAAACCGCCACTAATTGCTACTGAGCCTATTTCCTAATATTGGATTGGTCAACTTTTCATATGTTTTTGTTGGCAAGTGAAAGGAGGTTCCAACGCACCACAGTACGTGGCATTTGGATACTGTATGCAAAAGTTATTAAGGAACAAAGTTTGGTTTTGAAACCGTTTCTTCCACATAGGTACAGAACTAATTTTGGAGATGTACATATGGTATAGATGGCGGTTTAAGGTCAGTGGCACATTTGGGTGTACCTACCTTAAAAAACCTGTGCTCCAAGTATGCAGTGGTTGGAACTGCCCTCAACAAGCTATCCGAAACTAGAGTTTTTTTAAACTGTTCTTGCCACATGCCTTCACAACACTGGGAGGGACGGAGTCTGACTGGCGAAATGTCGCCGACAAAGAAAACGCTGACCGAAACCCTAATTGCTCTGCTTTTGAACGTCTCTCTCATCTTCCGCTGTGAGCATTCGCATTCGGTCAATCTATTCTACAAGGTGCGTTTCATTTGTAAATCCATAGCATCTGCTTTCCTTCTTCTACGAATCTAAGATTTTTATGTATCCATCTTCTTGATCTTCTCAATTTCAGCTCAGCTTGACGACTTCGCATTTTGAACAATTTTTTCCTACTTTGTGTGAAACTTTTTCGTTGATGGAACGGATTGATTGTTTTCGAATTTGATTTTGGAAAAGAACATGCAATCGCAATGTCGCCTTAACCAAAGTCAGAACCGGAATCTAAACCCTCAAAACGCAGCCCTAAAATCTCTTTTTCCTTGATTTGCCAGTGGTTGTTCAATCGGTGTTTGTCATCCTTTTGTAGATGTCGTTGGCGATCTGGGAAATCCTTTTTGAATGTTTTTCTGGAAGAGCGTGTGACATAGATTTTGTTAGTGGCGTAATTTTGTTAGGCTTGTGACCAAGATTGTTTGGCTGAATCCCGAAGTTTGTCTTCTGATCGTGTGTTCAGGGTAATTGAATGAGCTCACATTACACACGCTTGAGGAGCTGAAGGTCATCATGAAGGGGGCTGTATTGTTGCTGCTTCTGGTTCTGAATTGGCAATGTTTAGTATTGGCTGAAAGTGATGCCGAAGAGTGGGGACTCGAGGGGGAAGTTAAGCGGGAGCTCGTCGTTTTCTCCGACCTCAATTTTGAGCATGATACTCAAGCAGCCACTGGTCAAACTACTGGAGCTTGGTATGCTTTCACTCACTGTTGGTATTAATTTTTCTTCGAATGGAGTTCAGAATGTGATGGGCAAAGGAATGAGTGGAACCTTTATTATGGGACATTGGCAAGGTTGCTGTCACATTCTTCTTGCAGTTCTGAAAAATGGTCACGTTCATGCTTGCATTCCTCTAACTTGAATGTTGTGACGAATGCTTGACTGTTTTATTAAACGTAGACCGTTAACTTTTTGTCAAATTTTGTTAGATTTTGGTCAAAAATCTCTCTAACAATCATTCATGAAGTCAATCTTTGTTTTCTGGTTTGTTTTGAACTTTTTAAAGAAGATTTCAGTTGTTTTGAGTCATTTTCATTGCTTTCAAACCTTTTCCTTTGTACAAAGGAGAGCTCCATTGATGGCATGACATTTAACTCGCAAAATTCTAGAGATCGGATCGGTCTAGGAGTAATTCTATTTTGTAAGTGGCACCTATTTCAGTAACATGAAGTATCAGCTTGTCCTGCAGCCCCCCTTTGCACTTTGATGATTGTTGGTTATTTTTGCAGGATCGTCCTATTTGTAGACCGTCGGTGCGAGAAATGTACAATAGCTGAAAAGGCCTTGTTGGAGGCTGCCACTGACCAACAGCCGATTCCAGCTTTGGTATGTTTACATTTTTTGGTATCATTAGAATGTTTGGGATTATGGTGACCTTCATAGGAGAACTTTTCACGTTGGCGAATTAATGTTTTATTGTGTATTACCGTAGCATTAATATGTGTGCAAGATCGTGGCAAAATGCAGGTGAACGTGTTGGAGTGTCCAAAAATCCGTAAACGCTTCGCAATGACTCAGATGCCGCAATTGCGCCTCTTCAGAGACCGCCGTATGTTTACCTACAAGGGAGAATGGAATGCTGCTTCTATTTCAGCCTTTATTCAGGTTTCACCATGTTCTTGCCTTCTACTCGTAACGTTAAAGGTTGATTATTGCAGTTGTCCTTGCAGTGAAGTAGAGCCTTCATCCTGGTTTTCTCGATTGATTACTAAGACCTCGTATGGGTATTTAACCATTAAAGGACCAAGAAGCTCAATTTGGTTCTCTCGTTTTCCCCAACTTTGAGTAGGTCATAGGCGACCTTTAATTTGTCCACTCTTATTTATGTTCTAACCAACACATGCAATGTTCTTTGCTCATTTCACCAGTATAAAGATGACTCCATCTCAATAATTATATTTTTCACAATGTGATCAACCGAATTGGTTATTCTAAAACCATGAATACTTGGTCTTTTAGAAGTTCGAGAAGTGAATGTATTCCCTGCATCCTTGGTTCCTGTCCTTGCGGTACACTAATTTCTCTCTGCAATGCAGACCGGGTGGAAGGAAGCAGAAGCTCAAGAAGTGCCGCCTGAGGCATCAGCACTTTCGGAGTACGTGGGTGATCTAGAAACGACCTTCCGCTCCACCCTCGAGGTATGTGGCAGGAAAGCGTATTATTTGCACATACTCAGATACTTAGCTCTGCCTGGGAACACTCACGCCTGGTTTCATGTGTGATGCCTTCAGAACTTTCTAGGCAGTCATGTCAGTCACACAAGGAAGTCGGTTTTGGGGCAGTTTGTCAAGTAGTTCTGGTTTACTATTTTTGCAGCTCTGCCTTTTGGGAGCGCAAGTTGGATTGCTACTCAGCACACTTGTATATTCACTGACGCTTTAGATTTTGTTGAAATTGGTTTCAATTTCTCATCTTTGGTTTCTTTTGCAGTATTTGGGAAGAAGACCAGGAATTCTAGTTGCAATTGGGTGTTTCTTCGCTACATTTACTTATGCTATCACTTTGAGAATTCTGGGTTTAACTCCAAAGTCGAAAAAGAATGCCACACGACCACGTGTTCGCCCAGTGAGGAAGCGTGCTGACTGAGGACTACAGACGGACAAGTATATAACGTGAGAGTAATGCTCGTGTCACAGGTTCCGGACACAGTTTTGTGCAACTACCGCAGTACAGAAGGTTTATTCGAAATCCATGCGTTTCACGTGGTAGTGGACAAATTTTAATGGAAGCTTGGAAATTTGACTTTATGTTTGAACTTGACTTTTCGTGCTGTGACGATGAAGTTTGACTGATTCCACCCGCCATACTTGTAGTAGAAAACATTCAGATTGTGCATAGAAGAGTGCTTACAGATTGCTCTGACAGATTCTTTTCAGTCAAGTCGACCTACCTTAGCTTTCACAGATGGAGGAACCAATTCAAACTTTGGTTAGTAGCAGCTGGTATGATCATTTCCATGTGGATTGGTTGTCTTGGATTTGAGTTCTTTCAGACATTACACAGTTCAGAATCTAGTTTCAATTTAAACTTTTATGTCTATACTCATATCCATTGACATTGCGAAATTTCATCAAATCGGCAGTTTTCCGGATGCCCGTCTGGAACCTCAATTCTATGCTACCGGTAATCCTACTGAGAGTTGTGCACTTCAAAGTCACAATTTTGGTGCTTTTAACAAATATGACCATCTATCTGTGAAATAGTCTACATTGTTGTTCAAACAATTGGAATGTCAATTACGTTTTAGTAGTGAATATTAATGACATTGGCATTGCTTGAAGCAAGCGTTGTGAAACCTAAATCTAGAGCAGTCCTAGTTTTTAGAGCTTTATATGTGAGACCCTAATTTTTGATGTGTCGCAATTTTTGGCGCTCTGAATCATGTCAATATAACGAAGTTGACTAGTTTTGGTGGCAGTCATCTCTTGAGTCCGAAGAACGGAACCATGTCGTTCCATGTTGCTTCGGCCACAGCTTTGTACACAGTTTCTGTGGGATGCATGGAGTCAAAAAACATGTAAGTGGAAGGGTCGGAACATGTGCCTGGACTTTCAGCATTGCAAAATGAGGTAATTGCGAGTAACCCTTCCCCACAACATGCTCGCCTGGTTTCTGTATATCCTGCAGCCCCAAAATCATCAATTTCGTTAAATTGGCACAAGTTTGCAACAGTTGTTGCAAAGTTCTAGTGACAAAAGAGCTGTGGAATATTGTCACTTTACCGGGTTTGATATTCCAATTTGCTTAGTGCTAAATGATGAAATGTCCTTAGATGCATCATTCTAAGGATTGATGCCCCTCCAAGAACTTTAGAAACAAACTTTCTATAAATTTTCTTTAAAGAAAAATTGAAGTTGTGTCTAGATCAATTTGATTTGTATTTCTTGGAGTCTTGTGGAATTGGTTATGAATTTTTGAAGTTGAAAATTTTGGTCTCTATGAGTGGTCTATTCAAGTGTCCACTTCAAAATTTTCCCTTTCACTACATTGAAGAATTCATGATTGCTCCATTAGGTAGATTTGTTTGGGGGACACTTTTAAAGTGGGGGTGGTTTTAGCACAATACATAGTTCTACTATAGTAGGAAAATTTAGGTACTCTTCCTTGATCGTCATATTAAATAAATTGATAAAATTTCAAGAAATTTGCACCTTATTAAATGTCCATCTAGACTTTAAGACATCTACAATAGTCCTAGTATTAGATTTCAATGCACTTTAAATGTTACAATATTTGTGCTTTGCAAATGAATACAATTTTAATAAATATGACCAATGCATCTTCTTAATTGCATTTAAGTGCCTACACTCTTTATCCTACTAATGTGAACCAAGTTACTTTAAGTCATGGCTTTGTGTTGGAGTTGTATATTTCAATTACTCAATGGTATTGTATTAGAGCTAATCATGTTCATTGGATCTACAAATTCAGATAATCATATCAAACTTCAAACTATAGCCTAAAGTAACTTACTTTAGTATCCTATTGAATAGAATAAAGAATATAACTATCAACTTTTGGAGCAATATTGATTCTATAATTAGTAAGGTTCTCTAATTCTCTATGGTCTTTACCAAAGTCATGCAAAAAAAAGTGTTCATCGAAGAATAAGTTCACTACCCCAAAACAAAAGGTATTGTTTTCAATTATCTTTTCAATACTATTTCATCACTTTAGTAGCAAAACCCAATGCTTTGACATTGGACTATTTAAAAAAATCAATTAAAATCCAATTCTTTTGACAATAATTTTTTTTTTATAACACATAAAAACGCATTTTGAAAAAACACCATGATTTGGGGTAGAGGAATGCTAAAAGAGGTGGGTACCATATTTGGAAGGATTGTTGAATGCTTCATAGACGTAGGTGTATGAGTCTCCATATAAAATGCGAATTCCGGGTAAATCCGACTTCCATTGGGAAAAAGCCGCAAGTAGTTGCATGTTGTGGGCAATAGCAATTTGGTTTAAGCTCTCCTCACACCCAACTTCTGATTGTTCCACCCTCCCTGAGATTGTAATTTCTGCAGGGAGACATCCGAAGGGAGGAAGTCCATACACCAAAAATTTCCGTGCTCCAGCCTCGTACAATTGCTGTAGCCACCAACATTCATTCCATGGATTGAATTCAATAACTTCATTTACAAAAATAAAAACAATGATACACAGCCATTTGACTCAAATCATAGCAATATGAGCTTAAGCCAATAGGAGGTTTATGCCATATTTAACTATTTTTGGACTTTGCAAAGTCCAAAATTGGTAAAGGGACATCTAAAACAGTTGTAGATTTTGATTTCTATAGATTTTAGGAATCTAGACATAATATAGATTTTAGACTAGGTGCTTTGAAAAATGTACAACAAGTTTAGATTTTAGATATCTATGACTGCGGGAGATCTCCCGTTGGACAAAGTCCAAAATTCTCTGAAAAGTCTAAAAGTAGTTAAATATGGCATGTTTGTAAACTGTTCCATGAAGCCTACCTACCTCATCAATGATAGGAATAGATATTTCAAGGAACATGTCACTCATTCCTAGATAGGGGAAGCAATTAATTAGGACCCAATTAGTTAATAGACCTCCTACCTTAGTAGAAGTTAAATGTCTTTTGCCTTCCACCCAATTTGACAATGATTCTTGATAATAGGAGGTACGTTCAATGCTTGGATTGTTCCTATTATGATATGAAGTATAATATTGAGGTATGTACACCCATAATCAAAAGTCCTGGGGGGTGCATTTAGTTTTACTACGACAAACTACGTGCGAGCAAGTGATTTCTAATAAACTACAATTTTAACTTCAAATTTTGAGCATTGTTTACTAATGACTTTAGGATTCTACTCCCAAAATTCCAAACTCAAATAAAATATGGAATGATTTCTAGAAGAGGTTAAAAATGCACTAAAATGGCATGTTTTTTTAACTCAAATATTTTTAGAGAACACATTTAGATGACCATTGCATCAATATTCAACTCAAAATGAGCTTTCAATAGAGAGTTATTTTTAGAATTTTTTAGACAATTTTTTCTTATATAATATAGGGGTGTGAAAGTTATTTTTTGATTCTATAGTGTATCTTTTTACTTCAAAAATTTGTAACTAATTATTATTAAAAAATAAAAATATCAATAATTCAAAACATAAACTTTCAAAGTAGAAAAATCTATTCATATTTTTTTCATTTCATTTTATTTAAAATTCAAAAAGTATAATAGGGGATCCAAAGTTTTGTTCACACGCTAACATCAAAAAAAGGGGAAGTGCACCCCTTGAGTCAAAAGTGTCCAAAATGCAACACCTACAGTTAGACCAAAACATGTGACAAAACTTTAGATATTGATTACATGAGATGTATACAATCAAAACATAAGAGTCTTATGAGAGCCTAGGGTGGGTTTTGATACACTTGGAGACAATACTTTAAAATTTCTTAATTAATTCATACGATGTCCAAATAATGCATGCTAAAATGCGTTGGAATCCTCTTTCACATACCAATAGGATCCAATTCAAATAATTTGATATATTTAATAATAACAGTTAGTATGCTCTGTTGTGTGACGGTTAATATATATGTGCGCATACCTTACCTTCACAAATTGGGTCTGGTTGGAAAGCACAAAGCTGTCCCACTCAGTTGGCGTGTATTGCTGTTGAAGGAGAGGATTGACAAAGTAGTTCTCAATGAAGTCGTTGCTTCCTGCACTGACTACAAAAATGGCCTCGGACATGATAAAGGAAGCTCTCTCGCGGCCAACCATGCTCACGACCTTCATCTGGTACTGGTGAAACATCTGCAGCTGCACGAAAGCAGGAATGGTGTTCTGCAAAACCCACACATTTTAATGTTTGGAAAAATTGTACGTAAGTTCAGTTCTTGAGATTTTGGTTTTGGCAGTTGTGACTGGTGAAAGCTCGACGTAGGAAACTGCACCTGATTGTCATGTTTGCAAAAACGCCCCCAGGCATCTAGATTCTTGTGAAAGAAGTTTTGGAATTATACCCTTTTCGACACCCAACAAGGTGTAACAAAACGTGAGACGATCGAGTAATGGAAACCAAGCTCAATCGCTTATAAATTGGGACGATTTTAGGTGCAGTTATTGTAGAGACCATCCATGGCACTCAATCGATGACGAAGAGCTCGTCTTCTTCACATGTCCACAACGAGTACCTGGTCTTACAATAGGTGTGGATGGTACACACTACGTACATTTCTTGCCACGGGGAATTCGTATACATGAGCTGGCCTTGTTAGTACTCCTTCTTCAAGGATGTTATGAGTAAGTTGATGCACAGCATTCAAAATGATAAGAATGTCGTGATCATTGGAATGGAGTGAGGTTCATCGTCACATATTTTTTCTTTTATCCACTGAATTCATACGCTGCACGATGGAATGGAGTAATTAAGTTTTATCATTACCAGAAGGCTGGAAGTTGATTGAAAGAAGCCTGACCCCGCTGACGCGAAGTTCACTCCCATCAGCAGACGCTCGCCTGTTGCCTCAGGGTCCAAATACGCAATACTCAATGGCAGGCCAAGCTTCGACGCTGCCACAGGACCACCCCACCGAAATCACCTAAATCAAATGCAAATTACATGACTTGGTTCATCTCAAAAAAATTCTACGTAAGTTATTGTGCGTGAATCATCGTTACGATGAATGCTGTTCAAGAGCATTCTTGCATTCTAGCTCAGCGTCAATTTTATTTGGAATGTTCATCCAAAATATTCAACTACCCCATTTTCATCATCGAAATCAATGTACATTGCATGATGACTTTGTACATCTCACTGTACAGTGCATTCTACATGCTGCTTGTGAATCATAGTAAGTCACAAGGAATGGCGTTGGAGAAAGCTTTTTGCTTAATTTCTAGCTCTGCATCAATTTGAACTTTTTTATCCAAGAAATCTCAACTACATCTGAGAGGTCATAGCTCAAGAACACACCATACCGAAAATGTAACAGAGAAACACAAAACTGTTTTAACACGAATGCAGCCCAAACCCGCAAACCTGGAACCAAGTCATGGAACCAAGTCATGGAATTTGCATTCTCATTTCCTTGTAACAATGTTGGTGCAAATGAGGTTGATGAATCTCTCTCTCTCTCTCTCAAAGCACTTGCACTGATACTGATAGTATGAATGCGAGTTTCAGTAGGGCAACTAAAATGAAACACATCTGAAGATCAGAAAGTCCCATGTTGGTGCACTGAAATTCGCTACAACATGGAAAATGGTGTCCGAGTCCCAAAGCAGATTATGAGAGTCGGACCTTACCGATCATGTCAACGACCATTTGACCGTTCGTAAACCTTCCGGTGGGTCGGCCACCAAAAAAATTCTCGCCGTAAGGAGCGAAGTTGCTCCTCAGAAGAGTTGGCCAATGACTGTTCATTCCGACATCAGCTGTGGAATCCCCAAACACTAGTAACGCAGGAACCTGAGGTTCCGTAGCTGCAATGCAACAACATGAGAAGATGAAAACGAAGAACACTTGCGCAAACAGTGAGAAGCCAGGGACCCGTTTCTTCTTCAGCTCCCCGAATTCCTGTGCTTGTGTCTGACCCGGGCTGGCCATGGCGAACAGCTGCTAGACACTACTACTATGACTGAGCCTGAGCCTTCTCACCATGGTGATGTATATATAACTTATGTACAGTGCATTTCAAAAAGTGTGGGCCTCATGTTGCACTTCGTTGTGACATTTATTTTGCTCAGAATGAGCAGGGCTGTTTATTCGATAAATAAGGAAGTCAGTTCTGGCAGCTGGAATCAGTTTTTGTTTTTGTTCTATTTATTTTTTAAATATATGAAATGGGTTTTATTGAAAAAGGATGGAATACAGCTGGAATGAGTTTTCATGAACTGATGAGGAACAGGAATGCGTGCTAAATTGCTGCTCCATTCCAAGGAGACCGACTCTGAGGTGTGCGCTCTGATGAGGTGCAATAAGGGAGGAGGTCCATAAAGCAACCAATTAAGAGCTGGAACCTGAATTGGGGGAGGTGGAACTTCTTGAAATATTTTTCAGTGAATTTTTTTTACAAGACAAATGGAATTCGCATCTAACTCAAGTCGTTTCATATTTTTTTGGGAGTTTTGTGGAATTAGTTATGAATTTTGGAAGTTGAAATGGCATAGGGCTTTTAAATCACACACCTCCTCAAATGTACACAATTTTTACATTGTTGATACAATGAAAAAACAACATTGTACAAATAGCATACATTTGAGGAGGTGAGTAATTTTAAAGCTTGAGTGCTTTTAGAACCTCCTACCTTACATTGAATAGTAGAATTAGGTTACCTCTCACTAATTTCTCGACATTGTATTGTACACCACATAAATATTCATTGTTACTATATAGTACAAGGATGCAGTAATTTTCATCAACCCAAAACTATGTCTGTGGTATGGGTTGGTGCACTGAGTGGTTCATGGTCAGAGTTGCATGCACCTCCATATAGACAAGTGGTGAATCATGAAGTAACTTTTTTGACTAAGGCAAACTAATTGTTAAATCAACCTAATTTCACTATTATGTGTAGGAATTGCCAGAGTTGTGATTGGTTATAGGAAGCAGCATGCCTATAGAACACATAGCTCTAAGGTACACCAACCCATTACCATTTGCAACCCAATTCCATCAATAGACCAACCTAATCCCGTCACCTACTTTTGACCCCAACTTTCTTCATAGTTTATGACAAAACCAGAGAATTCTATGACAAAATCATAGATTCTATGACAACAAGGGATAACATATCAATCCATCAATAGAAAATATCTATTACTTGATTAGGCAGTTTTAGGTTGTTTATGGGTTGTTTATGACTCTAGTCTAAAGGCAGTTTTGTAATTTCAAGGCTAAGCACTTCAAAAATTCACAGAAATTATAAATTTGATAAGAAAAATAATAATTTCACTTGGATTTGACTCATGAAACAAGTGCACACCTCTGAAAATTATGTGCCCCTCTTGGAATTGACCCTAAGATAGTCAGATTGCAAATTAGGGTGCTAATAGGCTTGTCTACCTTATATCCTCTACTCACTCACAATTGGAAGCATCCCACCATTCCAGTTCCTGGTAGCAACTTGAATTAGTTGAGTGATTTAAAAAATTCCTAAGTGTCAATTTCGTAATTATATTGCCAGATAATTATGATATTCTCAACATGGATGAATACCTATTTAGTACAAGTTGAATACCTAGAATGTTAATTTTGTTAAATTGGCAAATTCCACTACTCTTCATTTTCCACCAGACGTGGTCTGAAATTCTGAACCATCAATCTTGACTTGTCTTTGTTTCACTACACTAGCTTTGTGGATGAAGGTCACTCACAGTTTTCAGCAGCAGCTCTGAGAGTCTTGTCAATTCAGTGAAAGCTGAGATGAATTGTGTGAAAATAATACTGAGCCTTATCAATGATGTTTCCAGCATTTGAACTGCATTTGAACTGACGATGATTGGAGTGTTTGTGGTAGCTTACATCAGGTGACTGTCTGTGAGGACGGACGCTTCAGAATGTCGTAGTACCCCCTCATTCTGAGCTTGCAGAAAATCATTTCTCAAGGGAAATCTTCAGTCTTGTGTGTGGACTCTTAATTAACTTCACCTCAGTTGGCTGAGTGTCCGTGTCCAGCTTGTAAGATATCGCCTCAATCACAATTCTCAATTATAGCTGCTGGACAAGTTGTTGAGCAGGGCAATTCTTTGTGACAGATCGGGGGC
This sequence comes from Climacium dendroides, assembly GCA_950106755.1. NCBI lineage: Eukaryota > Viridiplantae > Streptophyta > Bryopsida > Hypnales > Climaciaceae > Climacium > Climacium dendroides. The sequence continues at coordinate 12,066,393 of OX467091.1, read as the reverse complement.
AGTAGAGATCTGGGAGGTTCAGAGGTACTTAAGAAGATGACCGCTTGAGCGCTCGGATGACCGCAGCAATCTCTTGGAGGATTTAACTTATTTGCTGCAAAGGACAACCAACTTGCTGTTGAACATTTCCTACATTTTGGCACTCATGGCCTGCATTTAATGGTCATTACAATACGTGTCCAACTTCAGAGCACCAAAACATTCAGGAGCATGCACTGGCACCGCCTTGGTTGTAGAGTAGGTGGTGTGGAACATTCCACACTCAACACCACTTGGACAAGTGGACATGTGGAGGCTTAATGTCAATGTATAGACAGCCATGTTTGAGGAGGGCATTTCAGGAGAAAAAGGGTCAACGAGGAGGGCGGAGACCAACGAGAAGGCACTTTTTCTCCCGAAATGAACGACGACGAGAGGCATTGATCAACGTACACTACCGCCAAGAAACTGCAATTGGATGAACAGAATCGGTCAGAGATGAAAGATGTGGATGAAAAATCCATAATCCACAATTACTCGTGGAAACTCGCGTAATTGTGGGATTGCACCAAATAACCCACCCACAAAACGAACAGGAGGTTTGATGGCAGTGGTTTATGTAGTGAGCAGAGTGTATGAAGGAAAGGCAATGGATATAAAGCCTAAATTAGTTTGCTCTAAAAGCGAGCATTTAAGGGGTGCTCCACCTTTTGCATATGCTTCCATGAATTGGAAGATGTTCAGCTCATTTTTCAGACAAAGAGAAATAGATGCGGCATGTAACAGGAGTGGTTTTGTATTTTCTCAAGCATTACTAAATCACTTATGAATTTTCAATGATTTCTGTCCAAGGCACCTGTTCTTGTTAGTAGGTTTAGCAAAAGGTATACACATGTAGTCTCTCTGAAGAGAAATGGGGAAACCAAGAAGAAACATGGGACTTGCAATAAATAACAAGCAAGGGTTCTAAATGCGTTCTTCCATTTTTTTTAAATCTAACCCATGTTTGTATCAATTTAATTTCACAGCTTCTTCATTCTCTATAATGAAGTAGTTGGCTTGCCAACTTTAAATTTAAATACATGGATTTCCACCTATGACTATACTTGAAAATGAACCCAAACACATGTTTTTACCATCCATACTTCAACCTTACAACAATATTTGATAGACTTTAATGAGCTCCTACTTTATCCTCAACCCATTCATTATTTATCATATATTGATTTCACGACCACCTCATGTCCTTTATCGACCTAATTATTGAGTCTATTTCAAGGAGACGGTTACTTTTAGAACAAACTACTACATTGAATGTTTTTAAGTATCTACAACATTAGGATTGGTATAGATTAAAGGTTTTAGTTGAGCAACTAAAACTATTCTAAGTTTGCTAGATTAAAATAAATTTGATGTTGAAGGATTTGTATGGACAAGACACATCACTTTTGAAAGGTGACCTCAACACTAGATTGACAATCTAAATTGGATACTCTACAAAGTACCCCTTGTCTAAAATTGTCATCATCACTCTATGAACATCTCCAAAGTCATTACATATACAATAATCAAATCTCAAACTTTTGGTGTGTTTGTCACGCCCCTATCTACTTGGGGTGCCCAATGAACCTTAGTGCGCAAGGGGGGACCTTGGGGGTGACTTCCCAAGCCTTGCAATAGACTAAGTAGGGAGAATGGAGAGACTCCCGATCAAACAGGGCGCAATGGCACCCTGATTTTGAAGAGGACATGAGAGTGTCATACATTCTTGGAAATCTCTTGGCAATACGCGTCTAATGGCGCAAAGAACGCGCAATTTGAAGTTGTGAGCTAAAAGTTATGGCCACTCAAAGTTGACTGGGTCCCGGTGGCGCCGGGACACTTGAGGGCTAGGTGTGAGGGGTTCTTAATGAATCCCACAAGAAAGTATGGCATGTGGCATATCATTGGAAAGCTATGAATACAAGGAACCTAGAATGACAATCATTACGAGGTTCTAAGACATGAGTCAAAAGTTATGGCCAAAAGAAGAGCCCTGGTGAAGGCGTGACGCCTCCCCCGATGCATCCGAATCTTTAGAGGGCCATAACTTTCCAAGAACTTGTCCAAATGAGACGAGTGAGAAGTCCATTGGCATCTACTCGTCGCTTAGATGTCTAAAATGGGATTGCATGTTGAATTTGGAGCTCGGAACGCAAAGTTACGCCGGTTGAAAGTTCAGGAGTCCAAACGGTGACGTAACTTGGCGATTTGGGTTGGAAGTGGGTGATCTCCCACAATCCAAGGTTATCCAAGGACTTCCTTCGACCTAGGACGGGGGGTCTGTCGCATACCACAGAAAGTACTATAGGAGGGGTTGGTCTCACTCCTCACTCCTTCTTGAAGCCTTGGTGAGTCCCGGTGACTCATGGTTGGTGGTGGTGACTTTACCACCACTTCAAGGCACCATGGGATACTTATGTGTGTCCCGTGGCATTGGTTGGGTGGAGTCCCGCTCCTTGCTAGGCCTCCTTGGATGTGTCCCGAGTTGTGAGTACCGGTTACCTCTAGTGGATGAGTAGCAAATGCAAAAAGGGCTAGCATGGAGTGGGGTGACACTCAAGGGCGGTTAGGACCATGGTGAGTAGTGTCACCATGGGTCTTTGCACATTAAGGTGGAAGTTCTGCCCCATGTTACTAAGTGATATGCCCGGTGTCTCGATAGGAGTGTGTGCTAGTAGTCCCGGTGATTGGGACTTGGCAAATGAGTTGGAAATGGGAACTAACACTGTGGGTGCTTGGCATGTGCAGTGTTAGGCAGTTGGTGACCAAGTGATGCTGTAAGTGGGTTGGGGTGAACCTAGTGAGCTGTTGGAAGCTGTTAGGTGTCATTTAGGTCGCGACAGTGTTGGAACTTCCTTTCATTTGTCAATCAATAAAAAAATATAAACTTGATGAATATTATTGTCCTACATTAAAGAGACAAATAAAACATAACTTGACTACTTGACGTGATTCAAATGTAAGAACATGGAATGGAGCCTATATATTGAAATGAGAAGTTAAATTTCCCTATGTAAGTTAACATCTAAATTGTCCTAATAAACATTTAAGCAAGGATTCTATTATTAACTTATCTACAATTTTATTTAACTTTGTTGGGAGTCAATATCAAGATCTATATTTTTTTTGCAAGCATATTTAAAACAATATATAAATAAATTGTGAATTTTTAATGTGTTGAAAATGGGAGTGTCCAAAACTGACCTTAAGTTCTCATGTTCAAAAGGATTTATCCTTTTAACACCTAAATCTTTTTTTTGAAAAATTAGACCTTTCTCCCTATAAATTTGTATAACTATGTTATTTACATAAATTTCATCAAATTGGTCATAGAAGAAGGTTGTTTTGAATTGATTTAATCCCTAAAGTTCTATGGCCTTTTTTCATCAAAAGTTGCTCAAAATTGTCATTCCTAATGCAAAGAGAAAAAAAATATTTAACTAATATTTTTTGCATATCTAAACATAGGATCTTGCAATAAACTAGTATGAAAATGTGTTGAAAAATTTGAGACACTTTGGCCACATAGATTGCAAGATAAACACATTGAAAAAGAAGATATCATACTTTCTAGTACCATGTGAGACTTTGAATCTTCTTAACTTCGAAATTTTGCACTATAGGTCTTGGATTTAATTTTTTTATCATGAAAAATTGAGTTGAAAATATAGGAAAATAGAAGTACAAAAACAATTTGATTTTAATTCTTTAAAAAATTGTTAAGCACAAAAAGAAATATCATAGAGGAAAAAACTAAACCATTAATAACTCTAAGATGAAAATTAAAACATATTAATTCAAATGGTGAGATTTTTCAAACAATCAAAGATAACCTTGCAAAACTTTTTTTTCAAAGAAATGTAAAAATTGAGATTTTTAAATGAATCCTAAGTATGCGTTATTTTTTCAAAAAGACGTTATGATTGCAAGCAAAACAACATGTTCCATAACTTTCACATCACAAAACTAAATGGAATGAACAAAATCTTTCTATGTAGACAAGAATATAATCTATGAGAAAAAAAAATCTTTCAAGCTTTTGTGGATTTTTTTCTTCATGACAAGTTTAGTTCATGGCTTATTGTAGTATAATTTTTCCTATGAAGCACCAATTGAAATAAAAATTATATTCCCCAAAAGCCAATAAGTTTTTCTATCTTATTAAAAAGTTTCAAAAAGCGTTACCAAAATTGAACTAATAGGAACATGCTTGAAATCCCTTTTGTCCTCCACAGGGATAATATATGGGTCTTTAGGGGTTAAACATTACTTTGAATGAATGAGAAATTATTTTGACAAAACATGATTGCTTTGAAATAGTCATGTTCATTATTCAAAATTTAGGCTTCACAACACTTAGGAATTACATTTTAGACAAGAGTGTAGATGGAACAATTTTAAAACAAGTCACAATTACATGTATTTACCTTACACCATTATGGTACTTGTGCAAATGACATTACAACATAATTAATCATTTTAATACATAGGGCCCACACCTATACTCAAAAAAAGAGGTTCTCAATTTATAACATGGAGGGCCCACTTTAAATTAATTTTGTTTTTTGAGGTCCACAAAGTATTGTACACCATTCCTTTTTTTTTACTTTCTAACAAAGTGCCAGGATGGCAATCACTTAAAATTTGGTAAAACATTGTATTTCTAAATTCATCCATCTTTTGGACCAAAAAATACTTTTAAATAAAGTTTTAAAAAATTCCATTCAAATTTGGCAAATTCATCTACATTTTAAATAGAAATGGAAAATTTCTAGTAAAAAAATATTGTTTTTGTTTGGCAAAAGTAGACATTTGTTTTGAAATGGTGCAGTTTGGCCCTGTGGTGCCCCCCCAAAGGGTTTGTTGTTCACCCTTGCCTACCCTCCCAACTCCAAAACAACTATGTGACACCTCCTAATAGCTCACCATACTCTCAAGCAAGTAATCAACCTCTCATAAGACCCAAACAATGCCAAAGATATGCCAAATTTAAGGATTGGTTGTGCGGTTTAAGGCCTTGGCTTGTTTTTATTTATGGTGTTTGTTCCAATTCTACCTCGTGCAAAGGCTTGGGTGAGGGACCTTTTCTCATGTGGGTCCATGAAGAGTTGTCAAGGTTACCTATTTGGATGCTCCCATCTATGTTCTTTCATCAAAGTGGTTGCACAAGCCCTTGATTGTCATAGGCCTTGGCTTATTTTCAATTATGGAGTCCACTCCAATTCTACCTTAGTCTTCCAAAGACCTCTATGTGGGCCCTTAACCCTTAAACGTCGATAAGAATTTTTGGCATCTGATGGATGACAAAGAATCCTTTCAGTAGGACAGAGGTACAACTACTCATCCTTGAAATTTTGTTGTAAAAAGGAAAGGCCTTCTATAGTAATTTGACTTCCAATGAATGATTTTGTGATTTTTTAAGTGAATGATTCACACAATAACCAAAAGGATGATTTCCATAGTCACTAGTTTGTCCTTTAAGGGTTAACCCATAAACAACACAAAGGACATTTTGTGGCCGATGAATGACAAAGAATCTCTCCATGTAGGACAAAATGCAACTACTCATCCTCCAAATTTTGTGTGAAATGGAAAAGTCTTCTACAATAGTTTGTCTTCCAATGAGTGCTTTTTCATTTTTTTAAGCTAATAATTCACACAATACCCAAACAAATGATTTCCACCAAGACTAGTTCATCCTTTTAAGGGTTAAGTTTTCTCATGCATAAGGTTGAGTCACGAGTTGTCAACCATGTCCAATACCCAACCTATAGGATGCACTATTTCCAATCTTAGATTGGCACTCAAGCTTGGAATGTTTTTTTGGTCCTTTTTAAGGTAAGGACTAATTAGGTTATGACACATGTCTTCAAGTAGTGAGCAAGAAAGTAGGAAGTAGTAAGCAGTAAAGTAGTTCTTGAATGATCAGAATTAAAAGACTTTAGACATTGGCTACTAGACAAATGCACTTTTGGGCTCCCAAAATTCACATTAATATCACTTTTGGGAATAAAATTCTAAAAATTTTGCATTCCCCATATTTCCTATCTTCCCACATGGAAAAAATTTCCACCACCTCATTCTCCTTACCATCAACTCAAAGATCACTTAAATGATCCACTACTAGTGCCCAACCCTTTTTTTTTTACTTTTTGAGAAAGTGCCAAGATGGCGATCACTTAAAATTTGGTGAAGCATTGTATTTCTACATTCATCCATCTTTTGAACCCCAAAACACTTTTCAATTATACTCATGCACTATTCCATCCAATTCCGGCAACTTCATTCACATTTTTAATAGAAATGGAAAATTTCTGGTGGGAAAAAAAATTACTTTTCTCTGGAAAAATGTGGAAATTTACGTTGAAATGGTGCAACCTGGCCTCATGGTGTGAAAAAAGAAGAAGATTGTTGGTGCCTTAACCCTCAAACGTCGAGGTGGATGTTTTGCCTCCAATGAATGAGAGAGGATCTCTCTATGTAGGACAGAAGTGCAACTATTCATCCTTGAAACTTTGCAAGAAAAGGGAAGATCTTCTACAGTAGTTTGTCTTGCAATGAGTGCTTTTACAATCTTTTAAGCCAATGCTTCACACGGTCGTCATAAAAAAAACTGATGATTTCCAAGGTCACCCCGTCATCCTTTAAGGATTAACCTTATGCCCACTTGAAGAGTTGTGGAAGCCGAGATGTGGAAGCCACGGCATGAGTGCCGATGCTCCCATTCCCTGAATCATGGCAGGCTCTGTTTTGATTTTGTCTCTTGTTTGCAGGAGTCTCCAGCACCGACACTTGACCGAGGACTGACTCCGGGTTTGTCCGACTTCGAGTTAGCTTGCATTCGATCTCACATGTAAGGTAGGTACATCCAAAACCACCACTTTTTTTTGCTACTGAGCCTATTTTCTATTATTAGACTGGTTAAATTTTCATACATTCTTGTTGGCAAGTGGAAGGAGGTTCCAACGCACCAAAGAACATGGCATTTGGATATTGTATGCAAAAGTTATTAAGGAACAAAGTCTGGTTCTAAAAGTGTTTCTTCCACATAGGTACAAAACTGATTTTGGAAGTGTACATATAGAATAGATGGCGGTTTTAAGGTAAGTGGCAGGTACACCTTAGTTATTACCGTGGAAACATCCAAAATCGTCAATATAACCGATTCAACATTGATAGTTGGAGGCACTCTTTCCTAAAATCAACATTTTTGAAATATCATATCAGCAATTGCAAGTCATGAATATTCAAAAAGTAAATTAGATTTTTTGATATGGCATGTAGTTTCTATTAATTTTCAAAGTAGTAGCTCTCTAGAATACCAGAGCCGTCATACAAGTGGATCTTAAATTGAAATCTCCAAATAATCAACAGTCAATGAATCAGAGTTAAGTATGGGGACAATTTACTGATGCATTTGAAGGGTACATTAATGGAAGTCTAGGGACACATTTAGTGGATGCCTAGAGTACATGAATGGGAACATGGACGCTTTTGGGTGTTTCTACCGTAGAAACATCTAAAAAGCTTTATTAGTTGTGAATTAGGTCAGAAGTCAAAGTGAATAGCAATTCATTATTTTGGATAGAAAACAAATAACTCAAGTGACATAAAAAGAAGCCTCCACACCCAACCCTCTAGACCTATCCAATCACTACACATGAACACTTAGAGTGAATATGCCAACCGGACCTATTCAATCATTACACATGAACAATTAAAGTGAATACGCCAACCTTAACCAATATATTTAAGTAAAAAATTGTAAAATAGATTTTGAGAAGCTATAAATTGATTGGAATTATATATGTTATGTCCTTTAACTTCACATTTTTTTGGTGACCTCAATTTTAGATTTGACATGTGAATAGAGGATTGGAAGACTTCAAATCACTTTCACAATTTCAACACCTTCTAGATAAAACATTACAATTTCTCAATCCATAAATGGTACTATTGTATTACCTTTTTTCCATATGATCGTCAAAATGTCTAATCAAATTTGTAAAATTACGATTCAGATTTTAAAAATAAATCCCATTTTTTTGGTTTAGTTTAAGAAGCTCAAAAAAAAAACCTTGGGCATTTAGAGGTTCGCAATAAGAGAACTTTTCACCTTAAGGAGGATTCCATTCATCATGGCATCTTCTCAATCAGTAATCGAAAACATCCTCATGTGGGTGCTTGCATCCACCGGTGAATGAAAAGCACCCAATAGTATGACATCATTTTCTTATAATCCAATAAACTGCTGTATCCATCAACACTGACACCCCTAGTGAAGTTGCTTTAATTTCAAGACAACCTCAGTGGCAATGTCCATGCAAGTTGTAAATTAATCTAGATTGTACAAATAGATCTCAAAGGATACGTCATCATCAACTGGAAATGTAAAGCAAAAAGCATGTTCTGTTTTCTGAGACACGCTATTCTCAGGCATCAAGCTGCACAGTACTCCATTCCTGAGAATTAGCAAAGTGAGCAATGAGCTCAACCTTACGGGCCATATAATATCGTCCAAATTGGTAGCAAGCACGATAAAACCAAATAAACAGAGGCAAGCAACGACAATGCACTAGATTAAAAATGAGGTGGAGTAATGTGAAACTCAGAGATATGTCTAACTTCAAAAAGTAGTAAGATAGGGGAAAAGCAGTGACAACCAGGAAGAGAAGAATCCTCCAATATGACCACCATGAGTACTAGTGCCAGCCTATCAAAACTTTCAATTTAATTTACTTACATCAAAATGCTCAAACTTGAATTAGTCACCCACAGCATGGACCCTCAATTGAGAGCTATGGGCCGCTGATGAGATCCAGATTGGAAGTTGGTGCTATCAGATCGTTCCTTAGTCCGGAGCTCTCCTTTACGACCATCTGATACTCCTTCTATATCATACCTTCCTTGAGATAAGCTATCAAAGTTCGTAGCCTTGAAATCCACCAAATTCTCTACTTCCATTTCGGATTCGCGACTACCGCGTTCATTCAACACAAGGCCGCTTTCTTCCTCAACAACAAGCACGGTGGATGCAGCAGCTACAGCACTCTCCAGATTCCTAAAGCCTTCAAGAGGAGCTGTGACTTTGGGTAAACTACTGCCGAGTAAGAACTGGACCTCCCTAGCATTGGCAACAACACTCCCCCAGTCTCCAGGTGAATGGGGCCAGCAGCCAACACAGTCAGAGTTGCCTGCAAGTGGAAAAATTGCTCTCATTCAAGAGCGCCAGAACTACTATAGGTTCATTGAACTGGTATTTTATACATCCGTGTGCATAATCTCGAAATGACCTTGTGTGCATAACACAGTTTTGGCCAGTATGTGATGGTCTGTAATGCACCCTTCATAGTATTCAAAACTTAACCTTATCACAAAGGCAAAGGGCTTATGCAAGTCCGTTGCAACTGTTGTGCTGTCAACTTCTACCTGTGGAGATCTTACCTGCATCCTGTTCAGAAATTTCCATATCGCTTTCATGCATAATATCACCACTTGATACATCATCAACCATTGGTCGATCAGGTCCAGCAGCACCAGGCCGACTATTTGCGCCGCCTTCAGCAGAAATGCGCTCAAAAACTCTTTGTTCTGACACAGAGGGCTCAGTCACCATCGGTTCATTTGATACCTCCCTAGAGTCTCTGGCTTCCACACTCTGATTCTCAGCGGTTGGCACATTGACTACTGCAGCAGAACCATTGCTGAAGGCTGAAAGAGGAGGAACAAATCCACTCTGGACTGCATGAGCACTCAATGACTCCACGAGGCTTGGAAGACCCCCCATAAGCAGCCTTGTTCCCCGGAACCCTTCTTCCGTTTCCACACGTCCAGTCCTCTCAGTTGGTAATTCCTCTGCACGCGCAGACGCACGTATGACTACATAGGAACACAGAAACTGAAAAACACTAGCTATCAACCTACTTCCAACAGGAAAAAACATGGGTAAGAAAAACGCAGACCACAAATAGAAGACATCATTACGAGATATGAGAATCTCATACCTGTAATATCACGGTTCTCATGTTGCCCAGTATCCATAACCCATAAATTGGCGCCTGGTAGTATATTCAACTCGGCTAAGGTGACATTTTCATCCAGCAGCTCATCCTTGCCAAGATGCAACTTTTGATTTTCCTTCACAATCTACACGCCCAGGTGTGCAAGTATTGCATGGAAGCAGCTAAAATGTTAGCAACTTGAATTCTATAGCTTAAAGAGAAAATCAGATTACTTTCGTGATCGAAGAGATAAATCGAGTACGTAATTTGAATAACTCATATAATTAACCCCCAGTGGACTAGAAGGTCCAAATTTTCGTTAATTATTGGGCCTCGTGCTTTTCTACCCGTTTTGAGTAGAGCATACTGAGGCTTCTCTTGCCCAGTTTTCGTTACTTTTAAACCAAGACATGTAACGTTCTGCACTTATTCTAATGATATAAAATTTTATCTTTTTTGAATTTTAATTGTCATAATACGATTGATTTAATTTATCAATTTCAACACACAAATCTTTCGTCCTTCGGGGATATGAAACTATAGCAATTAATACCAAAAGCTCCCCAAAATCATACTTTCAATTTGAAAATATCCAGCAAGACCTAATACGCTCTATGCAGATTGACAGTTTACGAATCTAAGAATGTAAATGAGAAGAATCCTACCTCTAAGGCTTCCCATATTTGCAGCTTCAACTGAAAAATAGTCGTATCCCCAGAAACATTCAACTGAATGCGACCGCCAGAAGTAGCCGATGCTCGCCTTGCTCGCTTTGACGTGCGCCGCTCAGCCTCGGTTCCAGAGGAGGTTACAAGCAGCGAAGGTGGGGGTTCCTTGCCCCTCACCAAAGTCACTGAAATTTCTCGGTTTGTGTAGTTTAGCTTAGTAAGAAATTCATTAGTCTCCCGCTCTTCTATACATTCTCTACATACCTGCAGACCACATCAACATTTGAGGTCCAGTGACTTCTCTAACAAAGTCACAAATCCGCAGGAGAAAATACCCAGAGAGGTAAGTATCCTGAGCAACTGGAAAACATGTATAAACTACCAAGTTTCAAGCATCAATAATATAATTCAACAAAGCGAGGCCTTTCTTAAACCTCCTCACTAAACCCACCTCAATATCCTTACATGTTTGAGAATAAACAGTGCTCACAAAAAGACCACCCATGTCTCAGGACAGCCCATCACTTGAATAGAATGGATACAAACGAATACAGAACACATACCATGTGACTGCACGCCTAAGATCATGACTGAAGGAAAGGCTCTAGTAGAGAACTTACACCAGGTGTAGTCCGCAAAATAGGAGCATTCTCGTTTCTGTTATCATCATCTGAAATATGAATTATTTCTGACTTTCTTCCATTGCAAGCGTCTACCACATTTGTTTCCTCAAAATGGGGTGCTATCCCTTCTCCTTCAAAGGTATTATTTCCCTTGCCGATATCTGTACCGAGGTTGCCTGGCTCAACTTCAGCACGAATGCCTTTAGCTGGATTCATGTCCCACTGTTGGCATAAGTTGTGCCAGTCATCTTCGGGTATAATTGTAAAAACATCATCCTGCAGGCCAAATTGGATAGTATCTTTAGACTTTGCAAAGAAGAATATTCTCGTGGTAAATAATACTTACCAAAAAATTGCAAAAAATATAACAAGAGCAAAAGGTCAGAAAAACTTACACTGCTTATCTGTTGAACAATCTCACCACGGCGTCCTCTTGATAGTGAGGGAGGCATAAACAGCATTCCTTCATGCTGGTCAAACAAAAACAGAAATGTACATCAAGACCATACAATCCATATATAGATTTCGGAAGAGCATGGAGTCTCCATATTATTATGAATCAACGTAATGATTCTCCCTTCAGTGATAAATTGTAAAATTTGTAAACACCCAAGTCTAAAATAATAATGCAAAAGCTTCCTCACTATAAATGTATCTTACTCTCACGTAGGTCTAGATCTAAATCTAGCCATTACGTAAGGCGCATCTTCGCAAAAAACTTGTCCACATTTCAGATCTAGTTGACCAGATGCCTTTCTAAAGTTTCCAAAGCTAACTATGACAGTCATCAGAAATTGACAAGAATAGCACCTAATGACACTACGACTTTTGATTGCAAAAAGGCCTCACATCAGGAAAAGGCACTTACCTTCTGACAAAGAAGAGAAAGAATGAAACCTTCAAGCCCAACTGGTTCATCAACTGCAAGTACGTTCTTGCCAGCCGCACCGAGGTAAGCACGCCACTTAGCGAGCCAAACCGTAGGTACCAAATAATATATACAACCGGGATAGATCACCGTCAATTTGCCACCATAAAGTGCTTCGTGTTTCGCTCGCTGTTCAAATTTGGTGGCCCTGAAAAGTAACACTCATATAAGCAACTTGTACACAAATAAGGGACTCCACTAGGCCGTAGAAAATCATTTGGATTGGGGACAACGTAATTATACCCATATAATGAAAAATTGCTATCCTTGTTGGCATCCTAAAACGCAACAAAACTTCAGTATAATCAAGTACCTCAAACCCTCCTTTTTGGTAGCCGCCTTGTTTATTTCTAATTCACATTGAGAGCAAGTAACTTGATCCCCTGAGAAGGCTTGATGCCCCAGCCCCTTGGAATTTTCAACCAGTTCTGCATTATGCACAAGATATTCCCAAACAATTTGTGGCACTCGCTGCCTTCTTGCCCCTGCCACGGCTTGTTCCGGCAACAGCCCTCCATGAGGACACCGCAACGCAGCTGTTGGTCCTGCATCAGCATCTGAAGGAGCATCTGCAACTTTCCGCCGTACCCATTGTTGCAACCTGGAGCAATCAAACAGAAGATCAACAACAAAGTGAAAGGATTCCTAACACTGCCAAGCCACATATGACTATTCAAATTATGTTTCAGTTGCAACATAAAAAAAGCATATTAAAAGGGAAAGGTTGAAACAAACCAAGTTCTAGACACATAGTATGTCTTGTCCTCAAGGCCGCGACCATTCAAAACATCTTCTATGACCTCCCGCATGTACATTCTTTGATCACGATAAGTATCTGCAGAAGCAGCTGCTCTGGCATCCTCAAAAATACAGTCAGAGCAATAGTCGTCTCCAGATATCGCTGGCCCTCCTTTGTACTGCGCTCATCCCAAACACAAAAATTAAGTTAACCAGTGAAACATCTACGAGAGAAGTTATGCATAAGATATCATCTGTACAAAGCAAAAGAGACAACATGCGAAACACATCAAACAGTTCTTAAGAATTTATATGAGCTACAAACAAGTGATTTAACAATCCGTCCAAGGATAAAAGCTTATTCAGATGGAATGATCTAAAATAAACACTGCAAATCGAATGCTAGTATTTGGAATGTACAAATAATTTTCCAGATGGTGATCGATAAAAAGCACTCACCAGAGCTTCCAGCTGCTTCCAAGCTTTCGCAGAAACGCGTTTCATTATCGGCAAACTTTTAGGGGTCACTTTCTGATGTAGACAGAGCAAAGGTGTGTTATCAATAGGAGTCCTGCATTGCAGATTCTCCAAAGTCAGACTCTCATTGTGCAAATCCTCAGAATAGGAAATGATTTCAGACGCCTGGAGAAAACAGTATAATTGATCTGCTGCACAATCGTTGAACAATCTCTACACGAAAAGATCTACATCATCCTTGCAAACATTGGTTGAACCCCTTAACTCTAAGCTTCAAAATTGGAAAGAGAATTTGAAAAGGTTCCGGGTGAAAGCTCACGGAGGTGTCAAACTGTCGGCCCATGATCGCAGCCACTCTGTTGAAATCCAGACGAAGGGTTCTTCAAGTGATTTAGCAGGCGCTTGAGCCAAGATACACCGCACTTCTTCCTTACGCTCTGCAATCCTTGTCAGCTCTTCCTCGCGTCGACGTGTGTATTCCCAACACATGGCTTCAAAGTCGTTGTTCATCTGCTCAATTTCCAAACGAAGCTGCTCTGGTAGACCAGCACTGTCATCAATCCTTCGCTCCCTCTCAACCTCCATTGGCACAGGGTCCTCAATAGCAAGAAATCCTGGCTTGCCATTCTCAACTTCGGCTCTGCTGATGTACATCAACATATAAGCATCTGCTGAAGTCAACATCTCAGATTCTGACTGCATCCTAGTCGAAGGATCCGCTGAACTCGATGATGCTTCGCCCACGCCCACCTGGAGGGGTTGATCCTTGGCACCAACATCTGCGTACATATTGAGTAGCGCAGTCTGCAACACATTAGCAGCCTCAAACTTCAAGAAGTGGACCCTCCCCTTCCTAGTCAGCGTCCAGAACAATTCGAGAATTAAGAATAAATGAATAAGAAAGGGATTTGCAGGAAGTGCGAACCTTCCTGTGTAACATCTTTCGAGGGTGTGGCTTGAGACATGACTTCTCCAAGAGGATGAAATCCAAGGCTAGTTACTTGTTCATCGTCAAACTGCCACCATTCTCCAGTGCGATCATCTTTGATATGTGCAACATAATGTCCACTATTGGCCATGCTTCCTTTGTGAACGAGTATAGCAGACAAGTCATAGACAGCGATGCTTTCATTCTCGCCATATGAACTTAGGCGAGGACCCATATCAATCGTCCTCGGAAAGCTAAACTTAGAAGTCACCTTCTTCTTCGTCGACGTCTGCCAACCACATGATCATTATGAGTTTACGACATCTGACTGCAACGGTGATATTTGATCACTGTACTAGACAAACCAAAGAATAATGTCCAAACATACTTTCATGTAGCTCATTGAAGGTCCAAATCCCCAGAACACTGTCAATCAAAAAGGAAGTACAAACAAAACATGTCAACATCTTACCTTCATGTTGAAAACGAAACGCTTGAGCTGAAAATTCAATACAGGTGGCAATGAGCGCAGCTTAGTACAATGAGTAGCATCTACACGCATTTGACAGCTCTCACACATCCATTGATTGTCACCCTGCAATATTTCCTCGCTCAGATAATCATTCAGACTCTCGTCCAAGCTGGTGAAGCCTTTGACGTTCAGTTCCAGCTCATAGAAATCCACTGCCTGCTTGGAAAGATCCGACTCTTGTCCGCACTTGGAACACCTTCATGTAAAACACCAGGAACCAACCCTCAGAGTTACTGTGGTGCATTTCAATCAATCAAATGATCCCCTCAAACAAGGGTCTAGAATCAATACAACCCATTAAAACCATGGTAAGTTGCACTTCGAGAAAATTTCTCCTTTCCCGGTTCTCAAATTTCAATATCAGGGACGGACATATATGTGATCCAACCCAGCGCTCATTCAAAACCTCTCAAGAAAGACTTCGGACCAGCATTTTAATCAGGGCTAATTGTGTCTATCTCAACATAATGTAGTGTCTATCTACCATCAGAATGACACGATATTTTCGCAGCCTGAATGAGACGCTCACCTGATCACATATGAATAAGTTCCTCGAAAAACATTTTGTACAACATTCCGGGCCTGCTTATTCTGAGACATCCCAAGTACCCTCTCAAGCAGAGAGAGCAGTAGCTTCATGAACTCTTGACCATCCTGCTGGACGGCATTATCAAGTTCGAGAGTGCTTGCAAACGGAGCAGAGTCCACTGCAATCCTCTTCCCAGAATGGAGCTGGGCAAACAGCAAGCCAAGCTGGTAAAGCACTGGATGAGATCTCACCAATTCCATCTCTGCTGCAAAAACACCTGTCCTAAATGCTCTGTTCACAACACACTAACATTAGCTCACGTTTTCGCCAAAGCACCATTGCAGAAAGGTTTCAAAAACGATGAGGTAGAGAATGCTAAAACCTTGATCCCGTCACATATACCAGCCCAGTTACCAATAGCAACTCATCTTTTCATACACTCGGTTGATCTTGGAGTAAATCTAACTTGCTAAATATCTATAAATATGGAAATGGGGTCGTCTACTATCTTTTATAGTGATCTACAACTTTGAAATTGCATATCAACGGGTTCGGCTCTTGTATCCAAAGTGATCATTTACAGCTCTACAATGATCTCCCCCCAAAACGCACTCTTACAATGCTTACAAATGACACAAATAGTATCCTCTACCTTCATACCAAGAACACAACCATTCCTACGAAAACACAACATAAGATTGAAAACCAAGACTGATAATCCACGGAATACCTGGTCATATAAAGGCATTGCAGAACGCTATTCACATAGCATGTGGCTCCAAGGTTGGTAAGCCCCGAGGGGGAGTCTTGAGACAACCGCAATGCCTCGCCCGGATCAGGTCCAAGCTCCGTGACAGTGTCGGCCACCTTTTGCCACAATCCTTGCTTCCGGACGCCATTCGGTGGCGGAACAAGGCAGCAAAAGCAGTTGGGGTTGTCCTTGGAATTGGCCCGACATCCCTGACACAGCGTCTTGTTGATGTGGTAAAGCTGCACCACATCATCTTTCGTGATGTTGTGACTGGCATGGATTCGTCTGCACAATCCATTTCCAAAAACAATATTACCAATAAATTCAACGACGACAAACGAAACCCCCAAAAGTCCCCGAGTTCTCATCTCAGAAGGAAGAGTGCTGCTTAGGAGCGATCGTACCCAGAGTGTACATTTCAGGAGACGAAGTAACCTAAGCAGCACTCGTCCCTGTGAAACATCAGGTCGACCTAATTCGAGAGTTCGTTTCTGCTCCAGTTCATCTACCAATGCTTGATTTCACTGATGATCGCATCGAAAATCACAAATAAAACGAAACGCTCAAAATCAGGTGAAACGAAACGCTCAAAATCAGCTCAAAAGGGGGCTCCTGGTTGTAACCCTCACGTCCAGCGGAGCCGAATGACAGAACCCTAAGTTGCTCTCCGGAGACTTCCAGCTCCTTCGTCAATTCCACATGTCCTCATTGCAATTCGAAAAAGACGACCAATCCCACAGTGAAAATGATCACACTGCCGCAACTAAAAGCCCCTCGATCATACCCAGTCGTTACTACAGGAAACCCCAGTTTGGCTGGATTTTGCAAAGGAGAGCGATCATCCAAAAAAGCAAAATTCAGCCTTAAAACGAAAACCTAAGAAATACTCCTCCATCGCATAATTCCCTAATCCAACCGATTAAACGCCAGCAATTAATCAAAAACAACAACAGACCGGAAAAAAAATTAAAATTAAAATTAAAATCCCGAGGCAGAAGAATTTCCCGAGTGCATTGATTGCATACCCCTGTATGGCGGCATGCTGGTTCGTGGTCGTATTCTTCCGGCTTCGAACCAATCGACTCATGTCTACACGACCCATTCAAATCCCATTCAATTGATCTTCCGGACAACCAAACCTTCCTCCGTCTCCTCTCCCACAATGTTCTCTCCTGTTCTCTCACCTCCCAGTCATGTATGCCCCAATCCCTAGACTCGTCAGCTGCTACTACAAACTCCCTCCAAAACCTAAAAGACCTCTGCCCCCAGGCGATCCACCAATTGCTCCACCAACGCCAACAAAATTCTTCTCCCGAGGTTCTTCCAGCGCGCGATCAGTGATTTGGCGACGATGCAGAAATCGTGACAGGCATCTTTCGAGTCCCAACGTGGCTTCCGAGGGGGCGGAAGGGGGGGGGGGGATTGTGGAAGGCCAATGTTGTGGTGCCAGAGAGTGGATTCGGAACGGAATTGCGTGAGAAATGGTGCGAATTGTGACGCGGTTTCCAGTGCAAGAGTTGGAAGGGGAGTGCTTGGCTATGGCTATGGCAATGGCGGATTGGAGCACGGAATGGCGATGGCGATGGCGATGGCGATGGAGGAAGAGGAAAAGGGAGGAAGTGCGAGCTTCTTCAACGTTGTTGTTGTTCTTAAGTTATTATTACCGGCAGGGGGGAGAAGGGGCTTTCCCTTGTTGTCCCTTGCTGCCGGGTTAGGTTGTACCCGGTTGGCCTCATCCAATTTCTCCCGGGTAATGGGAATCCGGGTATGGATTGAATCGGCCGGTTGTGGAAGGGTTCGGGTATTAGGAAAGGTGTCGGGAACTGGCAATTTGGATAATAAGAAGAATGCACAACGGTACCATCATTAGGACCAAATCACTAAACGGAGGCGGACTTCAATGGGGGGAATTCATTGTCAGAGCAGGAAATTTTATGGAGGCATTCTTTGAAACAAGTAAGAGCATCTCCACTCTTTCACTCCCAAATTACCTTACCAAATGGCTTTCCGTATAAAGAAGACAAGACCCTTACCACCCAATTTGCAATTGGAATATCTTTGGGGCACATATTTTTAGAGGTGCGCACTTGTTTCACAAATCAAACCTAAGTGAAATTATAATTTTTTTATTGAAATGTAATTTTTGTGAATTTCTAAAGTGATCTGCCCTAAAAGTACAAATTGTCCATAGAGTGGAGTCATAAATGTCCCATAAACAATCCACAACCACCTTTCCATGTATTTATTGGCACTTAAGTACTCACCAACAAAGGATTGACATGTTATCCCTTATTGGCATTAATGCATTGGTTTTATCATACAATGAACATCGATTTGGATGAGTTTTGTGGTGGAATTGGGGCCAAAAGTAGGATGACGGAAAGACGCATTTGGCAAAAACAAGTTGGTCTACCTTAGTGGGAGGCCTCCCCTTGAAGTCCTCTTATGATGTGAGAACCTTGTTTAGAAGGCAAGGGGAAATAAAGGCGTGGGCTCTCCCATTGCAAGTGGTCTAAGGAAAGTGGCTTCAACAATATTAAGTAATGGGTAGTCAAAGAGCTACCCGCTTACTCATAAAAAAAAATCAAATCCTTTTCTCTTGAGCACTATTGTTGTTTCTCTTGAGCACTTGCAAAGTATTCTAAACCTAACAACTTCTATCGTTGTTTCTTTTAACCCCAAAATGACAAAGAGGACAGAAAGTGTCCTTACACAATTTGAAGTCCAGTTCAAAGTGTTGTAACTTTTGCATCCAAGGTCCAAATTCAATAAAAACTTGTTGAAAAAGTTGTGTTCTCCCCTCTAGTTTGAGTGGCAAATATTCAGATGAATCCAAGATGTACTGAGTTTTAGGGGGGCCAATTGAAGTTCACAACTTCAATTTGAATTCACCAAACTACATTTAGGGTTGCACTTTGGGGGCTTGGATCTCTTTCGTAAAACATTCATTTTCAATAAAAAAAATTTGTTGGATTTTGTTCCTCTTGAAGTTTAGTTATTGTGGTAAAATTTTCATGTCAATCCAAGTTGTTGTGAATGTTTGGGAGCAGTTTGAAGTTCAACATCCTGGCATTTTGGAAGTAGAGTGAACTTCGGTGGCCTATTTCTTCTTCATACAAAGTCCATTTTCAATAAAAAAATTTTGAAAAAGTTGCGCATACTAGTCAAGTTTGTGAGGCAAAAATCTCATGTCAATCCAAGAAGTAATGAGTGAATGAGAAGCATTCTAGGAGGAGGAGGTTAAGCCTTAGATGTGTTTTTTGCAATTTTTCTTGTTGTTTTTTTAAATTTCAAAGTTGTTTTTTAGACACAATGAGTCGATTGAATGAAAAAAAAATTCACCAATGTGTTTGTATATTAGTTTTGAATCATTTTGTAGTATAAAGTTTTTTCATTTGAGTAGGTTTAGAAAACAAATTTCACTTCCAAATGTGTTTTGGAGAAAATTTCAGCATTTATTTTTGACACTAAAACATTATGATCTTGCAATCTATATGGCCAAATGATTTCAAATTTTGTACATATCATCTAAAACATATACACTACAAGATTGTATGGTTAAGATTTGTATAACTTGAAGATATCTACACCTATAGAGCTTCAAAAGCAATGATGTTTTTGAACCCTGGATATTGAATGTCACTTTGGGGTTAAGCACACCCATGCCTTAAAAATTCATGATCTTATTGTTATGTGGAAGATAAATCTCAAAGTGTTTAGTATTGAAAAAAGTGCCAAGCAACATAATGCAAGCCAATCTAACATATAATCAAGGGATATTTCTGTAGGAGACCAACAACTTAGTGCTTAACATAGACTCAACTCTCTTTCCAAACTCCACCAACAAAGTAGTTCCCCATCCTTTTCTTCCATAGCTCTAGTAGATTTGCATTTTCATTGGTAGGAGTTGCTATAATTGTTAGTCTTTTTATAAAGATTTACAAAAACATTATCAAACAAGTAGAATTCAAGTTTGGAGGAAAGATAAGTAAGCCCATCAAGATGGGAGGTTGAGTGTTTATACAAGTGGGGCTAGGCTCATTTTTAGAGCTTTTGTATTTGTAGTAGAGGACATTTTAGAAGGTGAGCTCTGCACTAACTAAGCCATGGGCTCCCCTTGTGAAAGAGTAGAGATGTTGTAAGAGCATCTACAATAGAATCAACTTGTAAGACCTCAAGGGCATAATGATGGGACAACTCCAAAAAACACTTCTCAAATTGGTCTCTATTTATTCTTGGGCCACTATTTTCTTTTCCAAAAGAAATGTTTTCTATGTACTTCCACCTAAAAATTATAGTATTGTCTTTGCTTTTGGTCATGTATTGCAAATGTTTTGATGTAAACTAGTCTATGAAGAGGAGAACGACTAGTTTGCCTTATTGGAATTGTTGAAAATTTTTAAAAAAATTCCACATAAAGACAAATGTGATAAATGGAGAGAGCAATTGAGTTTTAACCCATTAAGGATTGTGGTTGATTTTTGGGGCAGACAAGACCTTTTTTTATTTTAAGGACAACATGATAATAAATACCAAACCACAATGAATTTGGGAGATCTGCCCATACCAATTGAAATCCATGTGAATGCTTTGGGCTCCACAATGAATTTTGTGGCATTTGAACATCACGATTTAGATATTATAATGCATCTTTGTGTATTTTCAGTCCATATGTCATTGTTTTTTTCAACCCCTAAAGTGCATGCTAGCACAAAATTTCCCGATTTTTGTCCCAATACATTCATTTCTAAATTCCCCACACTTGTCCCCTTTCATCCAACCCCAAATTTTTTATCAAATGTTGGCTAAAAAAGAAAAAGGGTCAATTTCGACCAGAAAGTGGTTGACCAGACTTTAATGGGTTAATGATAGCATGAAATTGTTATGAATTTTTGAAGTGTATAGTTCAATTGGCCCCAAAGAGTCTCTAGAGTATTTCAAAGCAAACAAAAAGTGTATCCATAATGGTCATCATAGTTGCTTGAAGCATTCACAATATTTTCTAAAATGGGTACAACATAAAGGCCTAAAATAGTCACTTTTTATAATGAAATTACACTCAAGAGGTAGAAGTGCATATTGCCACTAATTACTCCATCTCCATCATCCTATACATTGATTGTGGCTCAACCTAATGTATACCAAATCTCATTTTTTGAAAAATGTTTGTCATAGGGTGATGGAAGACTTTAATGGGTCATTTGCTAAATGTTTGCAATGGATCCGTTTTGCCTCCATAGGTTGGTTTACTTTATCTCAAGTTTTGTAGTGATTTTTGAATAACAAGAATCCAATAAGATCTTGTATTTAGATCAATTTCAAATCAAATGTGAAAAAACAACTTAATCTTGTTAGTAGACCAAAATATTGTTGCATTTAAGGCTACATGACTCTTTGGTCAAATTATTGCTTTGTATGTGCTATTTGGATAATAATTATGTCCAAATAATCTAATCCGATGTATGACTACAACATTGAGGGGCTAATGAAAACTTTGAAAAGTAAATGAAAATTATTTTTTTAACATCCTTAGATGTACCTCATTCATTTCATGTAACTCCCACAATAAACTCTTAAAACATTCATAATTCACCATATAGATGTCAAGTCTCTCAAGAATTAATCCTAAAATAATAAATCCATTTGTACCATTGTTAGTATCAAAATTATCTTATGAGGATAAATGTAGATGCATTGTTTTTTTCAAAAGGAATAATGGAGCTATTCATTTGAATATTCCTTCGAGTTTTCTACAACATTCCATGGTTAATCCCTAAAGTTCATTCATGTTTGAAAATTGCTTCAAAATACTTGTCTCCAAAGTAAGGCTAAAATCTTCATTTATATTTATTTTTTTCATGAGATCTTTTGGTTTACTTATTTAATTTTAAAGTAAATATCTCCACCAAATGCAAATTCAATGAGCCCAAACTTCAAAATGTAGGCATTCTAGCACTTTCCATAGGGGCAATTTGTCATTCAAAATTTCTAGAAAAAAAAATAATAGGCCCTATACCTTATGCATTTTATTTAATATGTTGTAATATGAGTTGAGAGAATATGCAAAAGAAATTTATCCAAAAAAACTTTCATATTCATCTTATAAAAAATAATAAAGTAGAAGGCGGTACTAAATGAAAGAAAAAACTAAATTGCTAATAAACTTTATAAGAAATTGAAAATTATTAGTCCCACCAGTAAAAAAATCCTAATAAAAATTGGATATCCCTTATTTTTTCAATTTAAAAATTCTCAAAAATGAATACAAAAAATAACTTTATATGCTTTTTTTTAACCTTCATTGTTTGTAAAATAAAAATCCTCATTGCAATCACTTCATTATTTGGATTTGAATGATTTAAATGAATTTGAGTAGGTGTTAGTCTATGAAATCTAAAAAAAAGTATTAATCTTTTTCTTAAATGTATTTTTTATTTCCCATTTTGATATTGAATTGAAAATCTCCTTTTAAATTTTACAATATTTATTAGTTCGTTTGACAAAAAGCAAAGCTTTACATGTAAATTAGGATAATTAGCATCCATCCTAAATATCTCATGCAAAACTTTAATTTATGAAGTCAATAAAACTTGCCCAAGTTTTAAAAAAAAAAAAAAGTGGATTTTGTCTTTTAGGGGTGAGAGTGACAAAGGCTCTTTC